>OY720111.1:10007500-12960191 GCA_963082685.1 Cyclophora albipunctata | reverse complement strand
AGTTAGCGCAGGGGAGTTTTAAATATTATTCTCTCCGAGCAGTTAGGATCGGAGTAGATTCTAAATATGCTTACATTTTGAATCAAATCTAAAGTATATCTTACATTTACGAAAGCTTATTTTACTTTATACCTTATTAATTTTAAACATATACATATATGTACACTTTTTTCAATGAGCAAAATGATAAACCATAATTATGGACGTGGGTGGCTATCTGATAATTCTATTATTTCATTAAATAAGAAGAGTATTTTTTACTAGAAATGTTACCAGCAGTGGGACGAAATGGGTGAAATTAGATAAATATCAATACGTTATTAAATTACAATTTGTATTACGAAAATGCAATACAATTTGTCATTCTCGTGAGTAACTACAATTACAATTCATTAACTCCATGTTAGTTTCGTTGCCAAATAGAATACATACTTTTGGAGTGTGACGTCGAAACCGACCCCAATTTTGGTCACCATCGTTACTTAATGAATAGTACAATGGAATACGTAATTTGATTCAAATATGTATGGGTTTGTTGCATAATTCGTTATATGAAAAACACCTTAGTACTAGCTAAGGTGTTATAAGGTGTTTTTTGGAATAGTTTAGTTTCCCTAGGTTTATTTGATGACCTGGTTTTAATACATAAATTTAACGTTATTATAAATTATTGTTGGCGGCGCTAGTTACATAATTCATTTGGTAAATTTTCAATCATTTCTTAAAGGAACAAACTATGTACGAAGCTCAGGTACGAAGTAAGGCTTACCCACACATACACACAGCCGGACGAGTTGAACAATCTACTACTTATACTACTAAAAGTACTTATAATGCTGTATAATATTTCTCGTTATTAGAAAAAAGTTTTGCCTATCAATTCCAATCTTCTGTTGATAACTTCATACTATGCAAGTTAGTCAGCACATCTCGATTTTTCATATGGTCTATAAAACTATTAATTGAATACATACTTATTCTAATGTTTATTCTCACTCGAAGTCTAGTCTAAAAATCCCCACTCAAAATAACAACAGTTGTTACAAATTAAATAACAACCCAAAATATGACAAAAATATATTACTAAGCTCTTGATCATATTGATTTGAAATATAAAAACACTGATTGTAATTATAATACCTGCAAGAATTTCAAAAGCATTTTGTAGAAAAAAATAGTCAACAATATTTGTATAATTTAAAAACTAATGTTTGTTCCAATACACCAATTGTTCAGTATTGACTACAATCTTCACAAATTATGTTCATTCGTCACTATGTTAAGTAATCTAATCCTGTATTGTGTTACAATTTTATATTCATAACAAACTATCAGTTATCATAACTTTTTACATAGCCACTGTTAAGTTAATACTATTTTTGCAATAGCTTAGTAACTTGTTCACCAATCATAATTTTGTTTTACACTTAAACTGTAAATAGTTTATTTATTAGTTGGTGCTTTAATCAAGCGTTCCCAGTCACTGTTATAAGTCAAGCTTTTTAATCACCACACTAAAGCTTCATTTAGCTAATTATTTTCTAAACTCTATTTCATTGAAACTTGACTAATATTGCAACCAATCGCACATATTACACTCGAGCAAATGTCAACAATCTCAAACACTATTTGCTAAGTGCAAACCCAAAATACAGACAATTTTAACGATTGAGCTGTGCAATAACGATCATATTCACAACGGAGATCACATAATATGACCTTTCCTGAAGAAAAACAACCACGTTAATAACTGTGACCACATATAGGTATATGCCCATAGCTGTGGAAAAACAACTATTATTGTTAATATTTTAGTCATCTTTAAAAGAAATAGAATAAAATAGTCACTTGTCACTTTAGTTATGCTAATCATTCTAGTCTGTAATTCACTTGACATATGTTTAGTTACTACAGCCAGGCCGCTATTCCGAGCTGGAGCTCGTGCTAGACGGCGTGTAGCTGTAGTAGTCGCTCTGCTAGGCGGTGTTGATCTGCTCAACGTTCAAGTGCGTGATGAATCTGAGCCGCATCTGTAGCGCGGGCCGCAGCTTCCGGATCACGCTCTCGACTTCGTTCTTCATAGTGTCGCCGACGAACATGTATTTTATGTGATAACTGAGTAGAGTTAAGGTTTAAGTTATAACATAAGGGTAGTTGATGTAATATAATCAAAATAGGTTTGGTTAGGTTGATATTTATGCAACACCAAGTTTTTTATAAGGTAGGACGTAACAACATACATCTTGTTTAGATATTGCCTGTGGTTTCACCATATCATATTTTAAATAAAATATTAAACATACCGTTTTCAAGTTGTCAATTTAAAATACCACTCAAAATCAGTAAAGTAATTAAACAAAGCATGGGTAACAGATTATTTTTAAGTTTTTAACCAATAACTAAACCCCGTTTAAAGTTAGTGTTTCACTTAAAATAGTTGTATTATCTATACTAATATTATAAAGCTGAAGAGTTTGTTTTGTTTGTTTGTTTGTTTGTTTAAACGCGCTAATCTCAGAAACTACTGAACCGATTTGAATAATTCTTTCACTGTTAGATAGTCTATTTATCGAGGAAGGCTATAGGCTACATTTTATCCCGGATTTCCTACGGGAACGGGCACAACGCGGGTAAAACCGCGGGGCGCTGCTAGTGTATTGTAAAAGGATACAGCAAGTCACAAATGGGATCAATATACTGTAAAACTTGTTGCGACTTGTCGATATGTGCGAGTAGCTCGTACAACGTGATAGTGATGTCCATCACAGCGCGGGAGAGGTCGGAGTTGAACCGCTGCAGGAACGGACCCACTAGATGGCATAGGAATAGCAGCTGGTTCTCAGTGTGGATCTCACTGGATAACTTCTCTTTGACGAACCTGTAACATAACAATGGGTAGTGTTAGGTTTAACATCTCACAGTTGAAGATTGCTACAGGATTACAATGTAGTTTCTGCTAGTCAAAATATTCCATATGGTAAAGACCTCTCATCTCACTGTAGATATCAGTACGGAGGGGAAGATGGAGCGTAATCACCACGTTTTCCTCCTGCGGATTCGTGATTTTAAACAAAATTTACGCACTCTGTACCCTACAGCCGCGAATGTGCCGCAGTGAGTTTTAACTTTTTATATGAGTGCGGATTTTATATACCATTACATTTAATAATAAAGCTTTTCGGACGTTTCTATAGATCTATGAGTTACAGTTTTGGCCCAGACGATCATAATTAGTCCTGAACAAAATTTTAACAAGAGGCAAGAAATTAATAAGTATTTTACTTACTGGGGCACTTGCATGATTTGTCCAGCACTCGCATGGTACCAGATAGCGTGCGCCAACGCCAGGGTTAAACTGTACTTATTCTCGATCATCACTTCGTTGGTAACCCGAAGATTGAACAGCTGGAACGGCGAGTGAGGGTAAGGCCATTCGGTCATCTCCGCATTGTTGACAAGCTCCAGAATACGGTCGTGGACTACTGTCCAGTAGGGGTCGGGTAGCGCGGCCATTATTAACCCTATCGCGTTGACCCATAGTTGTATCTTTGTGGGGGTTATCACTACGAAACCTTTGGTGACGACGTCGAGTAAACTGTTGCCTACGGAGGCCGGTGTGTTGGGTAAAGCCATTAGTTCGACGCATGTCACGTAGAGGGCGTGCGCGGAGGGGTTAGGATACTCGTTGAATCGCCAGTCTGTGTTCGGGAAGTGAGCAGTGCCTGTCATAGCTGTTGGAGGAGTTCAGGAAATGCTTGCATGGTTAATAGATGTTGCTGATACGATTTTAAACAAGACATTCTTAAAGATAAAAATGATAAAAAAAAATGTTTTAAAAAGAAACGTCAACTATGATCTAATATGAATAATCTAAGTAACTCTGGCATAAGTATAATAAAGATGAACATTTTATTGATATCTTTAGACATAGACATTATAGGCTATTGTATCTGTGCCTACATTTTGACCCATATGACAAAAATATTTTCAAAAGGATACTATCGACCATTCTATTGACCAGACTCAGATAATAGTTCAAATCCGGAGTCCACACGTTGACTTCCCCCTCCTTGGTGTTGAGGTACGTCGTGAACACTTCGGTAGTCGCCCAGCCGGCGGGGCGGACGTCTTTCAGCGAACCGAGCACGGCGTTCACCAGCTTACGTTTCAGTAATGGCTTGTCGCGCAGTTTGGCTTCGTAGTAGTGTAACGTGTTGTATAGGAACGTGACGGGCCGATCTGAAAGCAATGGAGTTTGGTCTAGGGATTGTGGGAAAACGGGCAATTTTTTTTTTAGTTTAAATATCTTATAGATTTCAAAAAGATTGATGGCATGATGTTTGTTTTTGGAGCAATAAAATCAGCAGAAAATTTCAGAACATTCCAATATAACTCACCGTGAAACTTATACAAGTACCCCAGATGCTCCAGCAGCTGCTCCAGGTTCTTGCTGACCTGCGGTATCTCCAGGTAGCGGTGCACCACGATGTCCAGCACGGGGATGAAGCGCAGGCACACGTTGCTCAGGTACACGGGGATGGGCCCGCCGTACGTGCTGCTCGACTCTTCGGGGGCGAACTTCTCTGGGTACTTGCGGTGGAAGGCTAGGTGTTTGTCGTACCTAATGGTCGGTGATAATGGAATTATTATTTAACTTGTTACTAGAACAACACAGCAGAATTTTAATATTCTTTTTGTTTCACACGGTTAGTTATAGTAAACGTTTGTTAAAAACTTCACAATTTTTAACGCTCCTAAATATCTGTTAAATTCAAAGCGTTATGTCGATAACTTAAAGACTGTTAAGTTATTCGGGCGGCCAGAAGAAACCCACGATCTTTTATTTTCTGCCTGTTTACTAGTGCGTGAACGTAAGCTGAAGTAATCCTCCCAAAGTCTTACAAAGATATGTCAAAGTATCGAAAACTAACCAATTATTTTGCTTCCAATGTTCAGGCGAGTTCTCCTTGACGAAGTCCTGAGCCCTGTTCCTCAGCTCCGATCCCTTCAACAGCAGCAGTTGCAAGATGTACAGACACACTTGACTCTCGTTGCCATCTGGGTTTGGACGCAATACCTGCAATCATATCCAAACGTTTGTTGTACTACTCGTAATTTATTTTAACCCAATAAGTGGAGACACTCGCCTACCAAGACTGAGATCGGGTTTCATTCCGGGTCGTGCGAAAACATACTTCCTACTTATTAAACATGGCTCGAGTTTGAGATCACCAACCCGCATTTGGCAAGCGTGGTGTGATTGTATAATCCTCCTCACTGTACTGATATCTTCAGTGTGATGAGAGGCCTTTGTCTACCAGTGGGACATTACAGGCTAATACTTTTTTTAAGTACAGACACTAGTAGAAAAAATGTATTCGGTTATGTGACGATTTCTGTCACACGTTGGATTATCGGTGTCGATAGTTTACCGGCAGAAGGCCTCTGAAAAGGGGAGGCCTTCTGACATCTCAAAACTCCGACACCAGTGTTTGCCTTTAATCTACTTGCTGCCACCCTCAGACTCACTAATATTACTTGAGATGTAAACAAGTGATTTTTGACATGTAATATACGAAAAATTACATCCCAGAGGACGGCAGTTAAACGTACTTACCAAACACAGCACGAGTTTGTCAATGGTGACGATGTTGTACTTCCATATGATGTCGTTGATGGCGTCCACGCACTTGTTGATGTGCGGCCCGCCCGCCGGGTTGGTCACCTCTAGTACTAAGTAGTCGCAGAACTTGCGTAAGTGAGCTGACAGGGCGCGGGCGCCTATGCGTTCAAGAATCCTACAAATATAAGAACAATATTAGAATTTGGGTCTTATGGGGTTATGTACGCTAGTTGCAACTCCATTTCGTTTCGCTTCGGTTAATCAAGATTGCGCAACGTCCGCCACGCTTCGCTTCGCTAAATCAAGGTAGAGCATTATTTCCGTAGGAATTCTAGGATTCAAATAGCCAAAATGTTTCCTTTTCAATCACACAATCTCTGTTTGTTCATAAAACGGCATAAAAATCAAAGTATTTACGGGATTAGTGCAATTTATTGAAATAGTAAAGTTTTGATTTGCCTTGGGTTTAATTAAAGTCTGTTTTAAACATCACTACTAAGTATTAAAAACTCACTTAAACGCAATAGGATTGATCCTGTTAGTCTCGAAGATCATCTTCCACAGGAGACAGAGGAAGAGCGGCGTCCCGGGCACGGAGAAGTGCGATATAATATCGTTGTCGTTGGCCATCGACGTCCATTTGCGGTACTCCTCCTCTACGGACTTCTTTAACACTTGTTTGTTCTCTTGGGGTGCTGCGTTCTGTAATAGAGTAGAGCGGTTTGGGTTACATGAGTCTATTTATTTAATAAACTTCTTTCAAGGAATTGCTATAGTTTCCTATGTTACTATGCTATGATTGGTGGATACTAAACATTAAATAACATTATCGAATAAATAAAATTACGTTGCAATTAATGAATATTTCAGTTAATTTTCAGTATTTAGTAAACATATCTTGTAACTATTCAAAGCATGTCTAATTACGAAATATTTCAAAACACAATTAAAGAAGGTACAAGGAAAGACTAACCTGAGAGAAGAACTCTACCAAAACTGGCGGGAAGCACTGCAGAGTGTGTTGCGACCACATGTGGGGCGTGTTCGTCATTATCGTGGTGAGGAGCTCCTTCACAGCCGCGCCGTCGTTCCCTGAATGTGAGTCAACATCATTCAATATCGTACTTAGGGCAAACAGAATATTGGAAGCTTAGAAGTGTAATGCATAAATAAATACACTAATTAGGGATTATGATAATCAATCCATCAATCAAATCTGAAATTAGATAATTTAGTGTTCACATTGAACAAATATCAAATCAATATTAAAAAATCTGTGAATTTTGTTTTATATGCTAGCGCGATCTTTTTATTCTTCTTCGTGTCGATGGCACAAAAATTAACTTTTTAAATGAGCCCGCTCCAGTGCTTCACTGCCCCTACGCCCTTGTCATTGGCGAGCGCGATTATAAATTTATATCATCAGTAATGTCATGTAACATGCTCACACAGTGCCAGCGACAGTTCTTCCGGCGGCACATACCCGCGGTGGATCGCTACTCACTATCACATTCGCAGATAAAGATTATACCAAGTAAATAGACTGCAACTGTACGACCAACCTGCGCCCGTCATATAAATGCCCCTAGCCAGCGTCAGGACCAGCACTCTATTCAGCTCCTCGCTCTCGGAAGACACCAGCGACTTGGGCTCGGAGACTACGCGCGACATCTGCAGTTGTACACCCGAGCTGCCCAGGCTAGTGATTAGACGGAGGGCCGTGCTTTCGAAACTGGAATACGAATACAACAAATACAGAAAGAAACAAATAAATTCATACTTAAAATATATTGTAGATACAATAAAATCCAATATGTAGCTGATATTGGGGTTATCGGCGGTGGACAATTTACAGCTATTAGTAAATAGTTAGTATTCTTTAGGTATATACCACAGCTGAAGTTGCGTCTGATTGGCTTGCGGGTACGCAGCCAACGAGTGTATGTTCGACAGCAGCGTGACTCTATAGTGGGGTTGAATATGATGGATACGATAAGAGAACATATCCAACAGGTTATGCAGAATACCCCACGCGTGGGACTTGAACACGTTGGGAAGCAACTGGTCTGGAAGGAAGTGAAAAAGCTGGTTGAGTTTTGATACGGAATCTCGTAAGGTTTTGGCTAAGACTGACTACTAACTAGTACATGTCAGAAATAGTCAACTTATAGTAATAGAACGGAATACAGATTATTTTTACTAGATATCTTTATTAAATTAACAAGGTAAATTTGTGTTTACTCACTTATAAACCCTTTAATGCCCAACGACTCGATCTCCGTATACACCAACAGTCGGCTGTATGTTTCGACCAGCGCCGGCGCCATCATACTACTGCCAGGAATATTGGTTTTGTTCTGCGCCAGTTTCGCGACATGAGTCACAATGGAATGAATCAAAGACATCTTGCAGTGAAGGGTTAGACTGTCCAAGATGCACATAGACAAAGGAACCGTGGGCAACGGAGTCCCTGGGTTCCCATTCGGCAAGGCTTTCTGGCTACCAAATAGAGTCTCTATAATGATACCCATAGGGCGAGCGTAATATTCCTGGTTTGTAGAGTATGCATTGCATAGTAAAGCGATGCGATAGTCTGACCCCATAAGGGTGGGCGTGTTGTTTGAAGTCATCAGATGTTGGAGGTATCTGAAAAATAGTGATATACATTAATTGTTGACAGTATTTGGAAAAATAAAAACTTTATTATAGTGTTTTATTATTGAACAGTTTTGAACTTTATTGAACGGTCCTACTTACTCATATTGAACCTTTAGATTCGGTGGCATAGTCATTGTTTTATGTTCAGTCTCTGCTTTCTTCAACAAATGCATCCAGATACAAACCACTGCCATCTGATGGGTGCAATGTGCCTTCGCGCAGTCGGGCACGGGCAAGGGTTCCTTCTCGGGATACAGTAACTCATGCAACTTGATTATAGGCAAGAAGTTTGACAGCGGATTTCTTTGAATACTCCCCGATATGAACTGAAGTAGCACCCACATCAAATGATCCCGCCCCTTCTTCATATCTTGACCAATCAGCTTGTTGTGCAATCCCATCACCATGTTAGGGAAAGATGCAAAACCAATCAGGATCAAGTATATGACTTGGGAAGATAAATGCAGCCAACACCAGTGTGTGGAGGACATCTCGTCTTCATCAGGTTCTTGCTCACTGCGCTCCATTGGAAGTATCATCAGTTCCACCAGCTGGTCTTCAAGAGCTATGCATCTCTGTTTATGCTGCTTTTGCAGGCCTAACATTGAACACATCATGTCTCGAGAGTATGGTTGCTGCAGCACATGTCTTAACAAAGATATCTGCGGCTTCAGCAAATCATCGTCATAAGGCAAGTTTCCTTTGAGTGAGAACTTCAATGTCGTCGGATCCAATCGCCAAGGGTTGATCAAATGATCAGCATATCCAGAGAACTCAACTACTGGTAGCATTTGAGAGTGTCCAATTATTGATACCATTTGAGCACATGGCTTGAAGCTTTCTACAAAGCTTGTCAACAGTTTAGCTAGTTGCTGTAAAAACATATTATTATCACACCATAAAATTTAAATAAAATTAAGTTACAGATATACTACATACCCAATGTGGCCAATGATTGTTGTCAGGATAATCCTTCTGTATTTCGGTGACGATGAAATATGCTGGCAACAGGGATGCATTGCGGTCAAATATGTACTCTATTACATTGTACAGAGCTTTCAGTTGGGCCATTGTGCTGGAGTTCAACCTCACCGGTAAAGTGTGAGCTTTTTCTCGGCAACCCTAGGGATAAATCTAATTGTAGTTCTAGAGATGACAATTATTTTATACCTTTCTGCTTTGATCAATTATTAGAATTTCAATGTTTCCAAATTTTAGATAATTATAATTAACTTTAAAGAGACAGCTAATTTAAGATGTTATAAAATAACAAAGTATCTCGCTGTTTGCCATATTTACTTCATTCGCATAGTCATACTGTTAAACTTACTTTCATAATCTCCCTGACACCTTTATAGTCAACTCCACCAATAATTCTTCTGATTAAGTTGAAACACTCAATCCAAAAGTCAGCATTTTGATAGATAAGCTTCTCATTAGTCAAGATGCAGTCACAAAGCATTCTGTAAATACATTTTAGCAGTCATTACAAGAACAGAGATCAACATGTGATGTAAATAATAGTGTTTGTATTAGTTCTTTATCAACAATCATTACCTATTTTGCAATTTCATTTTAATATAAAACTTAGTAAATTAATCTCAACTCAGTATAAATTTTGGTGCAAGAGGATAACTCACCTAGCTTGTAAAATGTTAGTATTAACCAGATTTTCCAACAAAGAAAGTAGCTGTTTCATCTTGTATCTGTTGGTCAGCACAGCAGTAAGAGTGAGGTATTGCCGAATAGCAGACTCCTGCAGCTCTACACTCAAACCGCTCATGATAGTGCACAGCTTCATCTGGTACATGGACAGCCTCTCATTCTCCTGCTCTGGTTTATAAACCAAGAAACAACTGAATGCCTCTTCCACTGTTTCAACTCTCTGAAATACCAACAACTTTTCTTTAGAACTTACTGAAGCCATATAAACTTACAGAGACAAACTTATTTACTTACCAAAATCTCGTTTACGATATTTGCAACCTGCGAGTCCCCCATGGTAATTAACCCCCAGGATAGGTCAGGTATTTCAATGGTAATTCTGTACCTCGATCGAGGCCACAAACACCTTCTTATTTAAATTATTAAATACAGAAAGTTTTAGGGATATCGGATGATAGATTCAGGGAAGCGTCATGTTGATAAACATGCAATTAGTCTATAAACTATTTCTGTTGATTGGTTAACTTAAATTTCGAGATTGCCGGTACTATAATAATACAGAAAATAAGTAGAAAACAGACAAAATATTGGTTTACCAAACCAACACAGTGCAAGTCGTGCAAGTCAAGTAGGCAAGTAGGTAGGTAGGTAGGTACACAGACACACACAGACCAAGATAGATAGAAGTAACCACAGACCAGGAAACAAGGAAGTAACCATAACCCTCGGACCAAGAATCATTGGTCCGAGCAGTAACCAAACCAAAATCACAGACCAAAATTTTGACTTGCCATCGGCGGTTCAACTTCGTCTCATCTGTCGCAATGACATTACGTGTAGCACAGATAATAAAATTATACAGAGTATTTATAACCTCCATGTATGGGTCTGGTTTCAGAACCCGAATGACACGCGGAGTCCCAAATAACACCGGTTTACTATAATAATTTTAGTTAAATAGTGGACCGCATTGCTTACATAATTTTACTTAAAACAACCATCTTCTATACTTCTTGTTCATCGAGTGGATAGTTAGCCTGACCAATCCTGGTGTCAGAGTT
Source organism: Cyclophora albipunctata (assembly GCA_963082685.1). NCBI lineage: Eukaryota > Metazoa > Arthropoda > Insecta > Lepidoptera > Geometridae > Cyclophora > Cyclophora albipunctata. Next base: position 12,949,184 of record OY720111.1, on the reverse strand, counting down.
AACTATACTTTAAAAAGCTATTAACAAAAATACTTTATAGGATATCTTAATAAATGCCCGACACTATTGAAGATACTTTTTAACTGTTTAAAACCCAATATGTGTGTATTGTTGATCGAAGCCAATATGCCACCGATAACTAGGAATCAAGCCGGGTTAAATCCTAAATAGTCCTTGAATCCTAATTAATAACTAGTGCAAGCATTTTGATACATTTTATAGCTGGCCTAGGTCGTGGATATTTTGAATTTAGAACCTTTATGGAGTGAGTAGGAAATAAAACTCTTGATATCTTTCCTTATGAATTTTATTGAACACAAGGAGCAGACTGCTTTTGATACATTTAAAAGAATAGTCTTGTTCACGACGTGGATATACATAACTCTGAATGTAAAAAAAAAACAATAATATGTGCATAACTATAGTTACAGAGTAACTGGATCTTAATTAAGGTACTTAGTAATAAATGGCAGATAAACATTGTTATTACTAAATATCGAAGCAAATATACCCCGAGAGGTGCTTCTTTGCAGTCCATAAGCAACTGAACGCATGGACGTCACAAGCTATACAAAATGAATTTCGATTGATAGCGAAAAACCATTAATACAAGTACGGCAAGACTAAACATTACCTTCAAACAATGTTACACACGCGCAGAATAACATTAATAATACAAACACGCTATCATACACTACACACTAAAATATAGTCAACTAAATTACTGACTTGCCTCAAAACATTAACAAAATAATGGCTGATACCTCAATATCAACCCAGATAACATACATAGCCTCAATGTAACTAATAAACAACAGCTTTGGTAAATTATATAAAAATAATAATATAAATTGTTCATGATGTGTTGCATATTAGATATGTCAAGATAAATAAAAAAAAAACGTTCATCAGTGAAGTCATTTAGAAATACAAAATAAATTCGAGTCTTTTTCCACTACCAGCCTGGCGTGATAACCTTACCTAAGATAGCAAATAAACAAAGTGTTGACATTATTTAATGTCTAATTATGACGGCTTAAATTATATTCATATCTGACACCTCTTCTTTACGTGTCACTGGCACTAAATTGAACCAGCCCATAACTTGGCCAGGGTGACTGCATCATCTGTATCTCTATTGAGGTCGGATGAAGTATGTACATCTAAAAGGGCAAAGAGAGCAGGTCAGAAAATGCGCCATCGTTTGGGATGATTCTCCACAGTCACAAATGATTTGAGATTTGTCAATGTATCCCCAGTTTGCCAGGTTTACTCTAATAATATAATATAAATATCTCATATCTGACACTTATTTTAATAGACATATGATCTGCTATCTTGAGACAGGTTATTGGTACAGGCCGTAAAGCGGAGATGAGATAAAGCATGTGTTTCAACCATTACAAATATACACCAGGAATATATATTGGTTGTTTTAAACCACATCTAATTTTATTATTACATAGAAAGTTTTGCAAAAATGAGTAGTAATAAACGGAGACACACAGCTTGTAAAGAATACACACACTCTAAATCACTAAGTTATAACTATCATTACGTAATGTGAATGTTGAATTCAACACAACTTATATAAAAACGGTTTCCTATCAATAATAAAAAAACCAAGCACTCGATCGTAATTTTAAAACCTTTAAGAATATATCTAATACAAAAAGTAATATAAAATCAATTTGTTCGTCATTGTTCTTACACTACAAGTTCGTAGATTAGGCCAGTCAAAGTTTATTTATAAAATCACTTTTTATATAGACGTTAAAACCAAAATGGAACAGTAATATCAAGGACCACTTAATAAGATATACTGTAAATAGTCCTTTTTAAAGTCCATATTCTTTATAATACTAAAATTGTCGAATTGTAAGAAAATTCATAAAATAAGCCAAATTAGCGTTTAAATGTAATGCCATAAGTAATAATGGCATATCCTTTTAAATGTGGACTAATTTACAACCTGGCCTGTAAGTATCTATAACTAATGTTACAACTAAGATAGCACCGGGCTAAACCATCGATAATAGTGTCATAGGAGAAGCTTAGTAGTGTCTATGCCAGAAAAGTATGATAAAAAAAACTAATATTGTTCTGATTTCGCTAGTATAGATTTGAGTCAAACACATACATTTCTGCCATCGACTCTGCGTACACTAAATTCAACACATATTACAATATTTATTAAATGAGAAGCTAGCTGCTTTGTCACACGAAATCTTAGCGCCAAAACAAAGTATGTATTACAATACGAGATTCTATTCAATACAAGTTATTGCGGTAACAGGAACCTACGTGTATATTTTTTATTCTTATAAGGGTAAGTTACATCACAATCAAAATATCTTGTTATTTAAACTAGCGGAATGATATGATCATAATCAACTCGATTACTACAAAATATGTCACATATATAGACGAATGCAAGTCTATGGTGAACCTATTTACTTATAAACTTCACTATTTGACAAATATTTGTTCCAGAATTTAAAAATAAACTCCTTTGTTTGAGTAAAATATATTGTTGGCTCGATAATGACCCTAATTGTAAAAATGACATTTCCAACAAGGGTATCAATACAGAAAAGATACAGAAATTGTGCAATTACTTCAATTAAAGCATTTTATATATTGCTGATTAAATTAAGCTTACTCAAGATAATAGTCAACGTATAAGTTTCGTTCGTTTGTAAATATATAATTTTTATTGCTCGTTTAAGTTGGCTGTTCTAACTATTGTATTCAAGGAAGATATAACTATAACTTTTAAATAGAGGAGAATGATTAATTTATCCTTTTGATGGTTTTTTGTTGCGATATTGAGGGGAAGTGCAGTCGAGTCCCCAAAATCTCTAAAAATATATATGTATATAAGCAATACTCCTTGAATACAATTGCTACGAATCCGATATACCGATATTTTTAATCTAAAATTTAATAAGCAATTATATTTGTAACATTTTTATGATTATAACAATAATTTTTAAACCCGATATGTAAAGTACACTTAGGAATATATTTGAAGTATTATAGGTTTGCAAATTTGAGACATTACTATAGTTTTAAATGTAGGTTGCCATATCAAAGGCATATAACCGATATTTAACTATACTCTGATTTAATTTGCTAATATTTTGACACTATTACATTGATTCTACTAAAAAAACTACATACTTACTGTGGCTTAGTACACACTGTGTGCCGATTGGTGGAAATTCCTAATTACAAATACTCCACCAGTCAACACAGCATTTCAAGAACAGGAAAATGTCCCTCAGACACTCAACTATTAATCACCTATTATGGGGATATTGATCTGATATAGTGTTAATGAAACAAGACAGCACTAAATATGAATATTTAAAGCATGTAACAGGTAAATATATTTAATTTCCAATGTCATTTTAGCTAAGAGTGAACAATGTGCTAACAATCAAAATATTATGCTCCTATGTATCGACTATATTTTACGAATTATCAAGTTATGTATTGCTTTTGATCTATGTGTTTAACAAGAAACGATCTGTTTATTATTTAAAATTGTATGATAACATCCACGTATCTAGTTTTAAAATTGCTTTTATTGATATAAATTGTTTTATTATATGTAAAGACGACACGTTCTTACGGTTTATATTATTTTAATCTATACTCAAGGCAGACTTTACATAAAACTATTATATAACGTATTGAGATGAATGTTTCACTGAAGCAAACGTGTAAGGAATAGACAAGACATATCTATGAGCGGATTAAAATGTTTGCCTTGTCCAATAGTACCGTAAGGACACAAAGTCAAAGTCAAAGATACTAAAACACATTTCGCATTTGATAATTCAATTGCAAAAATACTATTTACATGATTATCTATGACTTCAGTATATAGTTCTGAAAATATCGTTATTATTTAGTACCTATTGATATTCAAATGTCTAGAAAATTGAACAAGCTGTCGTAAAGCTGCGTTTTCATGTAGTACTGAATTGTTCTGGAGCAATCGATCGTTGTTGCGGTGAATGAAAACAATTGAATGATCCTTATTATTTATTTAAACGGGAACTTACGTACGACGGAGACTACTGTCGAGAGTTCCTCGACACGTTTCGGCCACATACGGTGGCCTTCATCAGGAGGTGGGTGAAGCGCTCGCGACAGCGTCTCTCCCCGCACTTAAGTTCCCGTTTAAATAAATAATAATGACATTAACGTACGTTTCAATTAATAGTAAAATTGAATGATCCATCACGTCTATTCATTGATGGTCGGCTCGGAACAGCTGTTCGTTCTCCTATTGAGTGAGTCCAAACATATACTCAAAATAATATGTGTGTTCGTTCACAACACTAAGTGAAAACGCGACTTTAAGTAATCGCTCTAGTCATTATCATTCATTGGCCAAATTATTGGTCATCGTCATAAATATTCGAATTCGTATGTTATATATTCAATATTAAATATTCGAGAATATGTCAAAATATTCTATAGTTGGGTATTTTGTACTAACTAAGGATGAGCAGTATTTATTCGTATGATTTATAACTTTTAACAATTGCAGTCCAAGCAAAGTAAGCTGAAAATACGAATTAAGGTGCTTGTTTGATATCCGCCAATCACCACAAACGAAGGATAGATATATATTTATATAATATAGACCCTTAGAAATTGTATATTAAAAAACAACTATTTTCCACTTGGGAATAAACAGCAATAAAAGTTTACAAAAGAATAACATATCATGAAAACATACATGTAAAGAGTTAACCTGGAAGCAAAAGGTTAAGAGAAAATATCTTAATGTATGTATAGTGAACTAGTGAATGTATGAGAAACAATTCGTATCTTTGATTATTTTGGTTGGACTTAAATGGGACAGATGCCATAATCAAAAACTTAAATGATATATGATTTACAAACCTTACAAGAAACTTGATATAGTGTTACACTCAGATACACCGAAGGCATATTTTGTAGTTCAATATGGCTGATTTTTTATATCAAGTTTTATTTGTAAGGCTCTACATGACAATACACCAATCAACAGACTAACCTATTATTTATCAGATAGATATTCTTATAAATACAATAATAAGTATGAGATACATACACATAGTAGAGGTTTCTGTAAAAAACAACGTTAAATATAAATAAGTGGTTGCCAAAGAGAAAGCGAGCGACAGCGACGTAGTGATTAAAAAAGAACAAAAATTCATATATATTGTAAGAGCTAATATTCAATGTTCTTTTTCAAGTACATAAATCAGTAGCCGCCATCACCGCCGCACAGTGGCACCTCCTTTAAATTCTAATGCGTCATAAAAGAGGGTGTATCAAATAATTCGAGCGTTAACAGATCGACGCGGTTTGAGATTAAAAAACACTAACAAGTGTTAACAATAATATAAGATACAAAGTATATTATTCGAAAGACATGAGATTAGCGGGCAGCGGCTTGAAGACCTTGTGGGTGACGGCGGCTATTTTGGTCACCCACTGTTTTGCTGAAGATTCTGAGCCAGTCCTGCAATTATAAACAGTTTTCTAATTAATTCCCGTTTCCTGTCAAGTTCCAGTAGTCTCAAGTACAGTAGTTTTGACAAGCCCGTTGGCACAGTGGCAGTGAGAGCGCTTATTGTGTTGGGGGTTGCGGGTTCGATTCCCGTCCGGAGTCAACAATATGTGAAGACATAGTTGTTGGCGACGACGTCTGGGTGTCAAATACATATTCTTATGAAGTATTTGTGTATGTATAGTGTATCAGTGAGTTAGATTCCATAACACAAGCTTAGAGCTTACTTTGGGTCTAATTAACCGTGTGTGAATTTTTCAGAGTATTTTAGTTTTTTCGGTTTGGCGTTGATTTATAAGTCAGTCAGGTTTGCCTTTTAATGTATAGATCAATCAACTAACCGCGCCCCGCGGTTTCACCAGCGTCGTACCTGTTCCCGCAGGAATTTCGGGATAAAATGTATCCCATGTGTTATTCTGATGTATAGTATAACCTATATTACTGTAAAGTTTCTTACAAATTTAGTAGCACTACAGTAGGATAGGATATAGCGACTAATCCATCACCCATCTAATGAAGACATCGCGAAATCGTGAAGATTGGGGTGGGAAGTCAAGCGAGTACGTAATTTAGTTACTAGACGTCTATTACTTCATATCAAAAGTAAAATATACACAAACAGGGCATAGTGAAAACCAAGACCAGAAACTTCCTTCAAAATCAACAAAGAAGTCACATAGACATTACCAAATTAATGAATTATACATACAATACTTGTCTAAAATTACTACGTAATTATTTACCAGAGTAATGGGATAAGACCGGAATGAACTGAATCGACTCAGTTACTAGCAAAGCTTCGTATACACTTCTTCTTGTCGAGTAGGTTTGTGGGTAATGTCGGAGCGTTTAGACCGCCTAAAGGCCTTCGACATGGTCTAACGATTGAAACAAACGGGACCGATTAGTTTACGTGCCACTATCGGCCATCCGGGTAGGGGGCGAGCCGCACGTTGCTTAACAATCGCAATGAGTTAACACTGCTCAGTCAAATTACTTAACAGCCTCCGTGGTTTTGTGGTTTGAGCGCCCGGCTCACGATCCGGAGGTTCCGGGTTCGATTCCCGGTGGGGATATCTCAAAAAAATCTCTTTGTGAAACTTTCCTCAGTTTGGTTAGGGCATTGCAGGCTGAATCACCTGATTGCTCGAAAAGTAAGATGATTCCGTGCTTCGGAGGGCACGTTAAGCCGTCGGCCCCGGTTACTTTCTACGGATAGCAGTCGTTACTTGAGCCATGTCAGAGGCCTTTGGCGGCTCAATAACTCTGACACCAGGATTGGTCAAGTTGACCATCCACTCGATGAAGAAGAAGAAATCAAATTACTTTCTATGGATAGTAGTCGTTACATGAGCCGTGTCAGAGGCCTTTGGCGGCTTAATAACTCTGACACCAGGATTGGTCAAGTTGACCATCCACTCGATGAAGAAGAAGAAATCAAATTACTTTCTATGGATAGTAGTCGTTACATGAGCCGTGTCAGAGGCCTTTGGCGGCTTAATAACTCTGACACCAGGATTGGTCAAGTTGACCATCCACTCGATGAAGAAGAAGAAGTAAAATTACTTTCTATGGATAGTAGTCGTTACATGAGCCGTGTCAGAGGCCTTTGGCGGCTTAATAACTCTGACACCAGGATTGGTCAAGTTGACCATCCACTCGATGAAGAAGAAGAAGTAAAATTACTTTCTATGGATAGTAGTCGTTACATGAGCCGTGTCAGAGGCCTTTGGCGGCTTAATAACTCTGACACCAGGATTGGTCAGGTTGACCGTCCACTCGATGAAGAAGAAGTCAAGTACATACACTTACTTGAACTTATAGAGCGTGCCCAGTCGGTGGTTGACGAGTTGGAACGCGTCAGCGGTGTCCGCGTCGCTCTTCGCGCTCCACCCTTCGAGGAGGATCATCTTGCATCGCTCCGAGCGGAAGTCGCCTCTTGACGTGCTGTAGGTAAGTTCGTACAGGTTAGTCAACAAGGTGAAATAGTCTTTGATTTAAAAATATTTTGTTCTAAGTAAGTTCGGGGCCAGACTGACCATCACACCACCCTGTCACACTAGTGTGGTGGTTAGGAATTCTATTTCTTATAATATTTCCTTGCAATTTTGAATTCTATTTCTTAACTGTCACACTAACATTCGTACAAATAGGTGCTATAAAACCGATAACTAGTAAAAAAAAAAATAACCCTAACCTACCGAATAGTAAGTATTTGTACGAATGTGGAATTGTACGAATGTGGAAATTGTACGAATGTGACCTCACTATTAAACATACCTACTTGATATTATCGTATTTTCTCGATCTTCTTTTGTCGGTGGGACAGTTAAGAAATAGAATTCCTAACCACCACACTAGTGTGACAGGGTGGTGTGAAGGTCAGTCTGGCCCAGTAAGTTCTCATCATCATCATCATCATCATGGTGATGAAGTAAGTTCTATTAGGTTAGTCGCCAACCCTTGTGTCGGAGTTTTTAGACCGCCTAAAGGCCTCCGACATGGTCTGATGATTGATACATCTGGGACCGAACGTGCCCTCCGAAGCATGGCGCTCAGATATAAATGCCACTATCAACCACCCATCCAATTAGGGGCCGAGCTGCACGTTGCTTAACAATCGCATTGAGTTACAATGAATCAATCATTTGCAAGCATATACTAATAATAAGTACAAAAACTAGTTTCAATTACAGGCATTTACTAAGAATTACAATGCAAGGGAATTATTAAAACCATTAAAACAATAACCACAAGAAAATGTATACACACCTAAGTATTATCTATCATGTAATATAACGGATCAGATTATAATCATATTTTAATTCCTATGTTGTTATAATGAATATATCGAAGCGCCTTTTGCTGCTTCATGAAACGCAATATAAATCGGTATGCGAACCACGTCAATAAGATAATATTTCAGGCCAAACAGACGCAAAACGACGACAAATCCCTCGCAACACTTCAATAGGTGATCAAATAAAATGTTCTGCAGCACTTACCCTTTAAACGACTTGGAAGAGTAAAATGTGAGTATGTTCCTCGATATCTGCAGCCAGTACCTCTGCCACGAAGACAGCGACACCTTCCTCCCGTCCTTTAGTATCGTCTTTCTCCTGACGAACCCTTGGAAATCGCACGGAAGATCTTCAATCTTCGATAAGTCACTGCAGACAAGATAATTAAAAAAAGATGAAAAAAATGAACGAAGTTTATTTATTATCAACAAAAATAATCGTCGCGACACCACACTGTTCAATGCGAAATAGAAAGACGAAACGAAAATATCTAGCTCTATAAGAGAGCATGTTTCTCTGTCTGTCTCTCTCTAGCGTGCGCAAGTTTCTCTGTCTGTTTCTCTCGCGCATGTTTCTCTGTCTGTCTCTCTCTGGCGTGCGCAAGTTTCTCTGTCTGTCCCTCTCTGGCCTAAAAAATGTCGTTACCATTTTCGTTCCAATAAATGGTAAAGTGTGGGTCTGTAAGATTTTACTGCTCGGCTCACTGAAGTTGTAATTGCAGTGAGATGAATTGAGCATCAAATATGGGTTCGATAGGGAAGCTGAAATAACAACCTTAGATTTGGTTGAATTACCTTAGAACAACCAGACGCTATAGTCAAACGAGATACTTGATTACAAAAAAAAAGACAACTAACAACTAAGCCGGGCGAGTAGCGTGTCGTCCTACAGGTTCACGGAGCTGGCGTGCGTCTTCTCGTCTTTCTTCAGATTAACATCCATCCATCGTCTCAAACATGTCCACTGTACGAGTGTCACTCACCTGTCAGGCAGCACATGCGCCAGCTTGTCGCCCGCGACCGAGCCGGGCGACTCGAGCAGCGTGTCGTCCAACAGGTTCACGGAGCCGGCGGGCGTCTTCTCGTCTATCTTTTCGTCCGTATGGCTTTTACCGAATATACTGCAACATACAATTAGCACTCTATTAGTTTAGAAGTAACGTATATGAATGAGGTTCGAGACTATAGTTTCTACTCCCAGATGGGCCGCAGACCTCAATCGCCAAAGATTCGCGAATTAGACTGTCTTACAAATAATCGTGAATACCCAGCAGTTTTTTTCTGAGTTAGCATGTTAAAACTCAGAATGATTCCAGAGTCTTGTTCTTAATCAAAACGCTGTTTTTTAGAAGAACCTCCAAAGGAAGAATGTTCTATCTATAGTAAAGAATAGTAAATGTATCTGTCTTTCTATTATAATATACTTTATTACTGTGTCTCTCAAAGGTACTCACGTCGACACATCGGTAATGAAAAACAGTATTACTGTTTACAGTATTGCTAACTCAGTATTATTTAAACAGTATTACTGTGGTTAAACCACCGAAATTAGATCATAATGAAAAACGGGATGTAGTTTCCAATGTCAACATTACAATTATTAGATGGAGTTATTTGTCATGTAATAGACAGCGTTAATAAAGTTAATTTTATCGAAAAGATAACACGCTTATACTCAATAATAGAAATGGTTTTCTAAAAGACATTAAGTTAAGTAACTCAAACAAAAACTCATTTGTCGAGAACTGACCAAGACTATATAGTTATCTTAATATTATAGAATTCATATATTAAAATGTTGTGCAATTCGAACTCTACTAAAGTCTAGAAAGCTGTAAGTGTGACGGAAGCTGTGTTACAATGTGCGTGACAAAAGACAATGCGGGTTATAGTCGTAATAGATCGGTGGAAGTAGTGGTACCGTGGTTATATAGCTGTGGGGTATCGTTTTGCATGGACTTAGCATGTGACGTAATTTCACAATTCTACTATTATATATGTACTTATCATTTATCTCTTCATTACAATGTAATTATTGTTTATTAAATGTTTTACCTGCGTTGTCCCCGTTCCTGTGAGGACTTTAAAACAAAACATGGGTAGCTATGTTCCTCTTTCCTCTTGAAAATAGCTACAATTTTTCGAATCTGAATGGTAATTTCGAGATTAGGCCGACTTGTATAGTCGAAAGGGATGTGATAATAGATATCTCGAAAGGGATGCTTTGTAGAATAAAAGTGTCTAAATCTTTTTTGTAGACAATTTTACGATCTACAAACTTTGTTCGAACCATTTTTCGGTAGCTCTCATTGTTTCAGAGATATACGCAAAAAACGCAAATTTGTGACCTCGAATAAAAAACAACGCACAAGCGGGATCGATGGGGACTTTTGACATATCATTTGTAATGACGTATTCAAGGCCTGCACAAAAATCCAGCTTGTTGGGAATTAATGCAAACTGGAATCATAATTTAGTCTATTTTGACTGGATTACATTCATCGATGCAAATAGACCGATAACAATCAATTGGCGTGAAAATAGCCTGAGAGGCTGAATTCATAGTATTGTATAGAGAAAGACTCGACTCGAACTACGTTCCATACGATCGATGGATACCAAATGTGGTATAGCATAGCTTAACTTTGATGGAAAGGCACCCGGAATCGATTAGTCCGCCGCACTTAGACCGATAAGTCCGATTAGCACTTGGATATTGACTATTAATATATTTTGTCGTCACGCAAAACGATACAACCGCAATGTATAAATTACGTGTATAGTGATACCTTGCGCGTGTAAAATGAAGCTGATGCATGCAAGCAAGATTTTGTTATCCGACAGACATAATCATCTTTATACTTAACTATTCATATTATCTAGTTATTCTCTAATATATTATAAACTAATTATAACAAAATTCTATTTCTGCCACCTAAAATGGGTTATTTCATCTTTAAATTAGTCTTTAGATCTAAATTATATTTGGAATCCGAATATGCTATTTATTTGGAATTAATTCTAGGCTAGGACTAACAGTAAGTCTACCTACATAACTATATTAATGGACTTATTAAAAAAAAACACGTTAATATATTTAATACCAGTGACAAAGACTCAATCATGACTATTTACTGTAACAATACAAATCTATTAAAAGATTCAAAACTAAACCTTATCTAATAGGCACTAGGTATTATAAAATAAAACCTTTTATAATCTGGACCTAGCTAGACCATACAATCATTTTTGTCGTTGCACACGTTGAAAATATTTTGAAGCTTACAAATACAGGCGTGCTTTTATGTTTACCTGTATAATATACCTACTAATCACAATCTACCATATACTTACAAAACAATGTACAGTTGTTGGCAATTTATTAGGCACGTGTGATTGGACAATATGTAATGGAGTACGGTCAGCTTGCATAGGAACTTCTTATTTTATAAAGTGAAATAAAGTATTAGCCTGTAATGTCCCACTGCTGTGCAAAGGCCTCTAATCTGACTGAAGATATCACTGCAGATCAGTACAGCGACAAGGATTAGGCATAATCACCACAGTATTATTTATAACTAGCTGCGCCCCGCGGTTTCACCCGCGTAGTACCCGTTCCCGCGGGCATTTCGGGATAAAATGTATCCCATGTGTTATTCTGATGTGTAACATATATTACTGTAAAGTTTCATCAAAATCCATTCAGTAGTTTTTGCGTGAAAGAGCAACAAACATACATCTATACATCCATACATACATCCATCCTCACAAACTTTCGCATTTATAATATTAGTAGGATACCTAAATATTTTAAAAACAAATTACGTTCCCCTGTATTCCTTTAGGTTTATATCTTTTGATTGTAACACATTTTGTAATTAAATAAAATTAATTTCGTTATGCAAGCCGACCTTAGAATTATACCAATTTTGACCATCTTAAATGAAGCGAACGATGTTCACAAATGATGATTTCATTTCTTAAATAAATTGAAAATCATTTTACATCCCACGCCGAGATCATGAGCGCACTTGCCAATTAAAACGCCTTCCACTGCACTTACACAATATTGCAATTATTATTATTTACAATAATAAAACAAGCGCAACTAAAATTCTTATAAAATTAATTATAAGTATACTTCTTTGATAAATTAACTACGTTAAACTTGAAGGCAAGTTGAATTCAGCGAATACGATATATTATCCAATACTTTTATATTTCATTAGCTTATAAATAAATTAACATTCCCATACGAAGGTTTTACAAACTAAAACTGCATTATAACTGAAGTTTAACATTTATTTTAATTGATAATACAGTCTGCATTAGGAACGCCAAAAATATTGTAATACATTTAGTTAACTTCGTATGAAAGTATGATTCACGTGCATATATTGTTATACCCACATTAGTACCATCAACCAGATTGATTAAGAGGCAATACTCATAAAGGGATTTATGTCCTTTAACTACCTGAAAGTTTTAATTATCCTGTGAATATTAAGAAAAACATGATTGTCGGCAAATATTTGTGTCTCTGCTGTTTTTTATTCGAGTTGAAATCCAAAAGACAATAACAGAAAGACAACTCCGATAACATATTTTTTGTTCAATAGATAGAAGGGACCTTTTATCTTAACGGTTGAATAAGGTTAAAGGATAAGAAGAAAATAATATAGAAGTAAATTATTTTATACATTTAATTATTACTGAGCCAACAAGTCTATCTAGCTGCCACGTTTTTTAGACCTAGACAAGGTTAAAGTATACTATAGTGTAGCAAGCAGTCTTTAATCAACGAGGTTGATAGTACGTCCGCGTCGTATCGCCACAGTGTAAACAATCCGGTCACAGATCCCGTGTCATTGACAGTCCAAGATGCCTTCTATACCTGTACGGTATCAAATCACTTACTATGAGCATGCTCAACCATCGTTCTATAAATATTCATATATACTCATACATATCATATTCTACATAACATCACAATACAAGCGTTTGTTCTCTTAATAAAACTCACCCAACACCGAAATTGACCTTGTGAAAATTTCTTGGTAAGCTCGCACTACGAAACCTATTAGTAATATCAAAATTATATAATAATTGTCCACACATCCTTAACCACTCGTTAAAAGTTTAAAAACATGATTATGTCTAAGGAATATCATTTCATAAGCCAATTAGTTGATCACATTAAGTGTTGAAAGTAAAACAATTATTAACGTTGAGAAAAAACTTTGAGATACTGTGTCCGTCTGAAAATTTAATCAAGTACATTGTAATGATATTTTTCGCGATTCATCTGTGAGCATCTTTGCAACAGATGTGGAGACTATAAACACAGTGCGCGTTTGTTAGTGCGTCCTCTATTGTATAATGTGACTTAATTAATTTTCCAGAAGTGTTATAGGGCTACGCTACGGAATGATAGCGTAACAGAATTATAATGGTGTTTACATATTATTGTATTTCATATTGATATCGTTCACTAGGCTACAACTAAAGTTGGCATCAATCAGAAGAATTATGTATACAAACCAAAGCAAGATGAGGATGAAAAGAGTTGACGTGTTAAATGAATGCCGATATAGATTACTGTTTATTTTTTGTTAATCAGTTTATTTTAACTGTATTTTCCTTATAATACAACTACTGGATGAGTCACTTTCCTATATTTCAGTCGGTTAATGAAATTCTGTCGAATGAAAATCTCGATAATTATCGATATGTAGGGTTTTTATAAAAAGTAAAAAAGTATTAGCCTGTAATGTCCCACTGCTGGGCAAAGGCCTCTCATCTCACTGAAGATATCAGTACAGTGAGGAGGATTAGGCATTATTATTTAGGGTTTTTATAATTATAGAAATTCTATAAAAGGTTTGAGATATGTATAACCCACATACAAAGTCACACTTTATCCCTTTATTAGATATGTATAATAAGAAAGTGAATCAAAACATACCATACACCAGACTACAACGTGTACCAATACTCAATACCATAACATGTTAACACCATACAACTCTGCAACCGTCACGGTATACTTACTTAGACCCTAAGGACCTGCTCTTCCGGTGCGTCGGTATGAACCTGCCTTGGTGACACGTGTTCTGGAGTCTCAACGAGCCCGAGCCTATCTTAGACGGCGATACGTTGAAGGGAATTGTGGTACTTTGTGACAGAACCTCCTTGACTGATTCTTTGGATCCTGTACAGCTACCGATGGGCGATGGTGGCTCCAGTTTTAGGGATAATCTGACAAGGGAAATGAAATAATAAGATGTACAGAAGCGGAGCAGAGCGGTGCAGTGATCCATTGACCAATCACAAACGCAATGACATTGTCTTAGTCTCGGTATGCATTGCGATCGGTCAAATTAGATCCTTCGCTTCTATGGAAAGAAACGCAACGGAGCTTAAGATGTCCAATGCTAGGCAAAGGTCTCGCTTCTTATTAAAGATACCAGAATATATACTTACAAGAATAAAATGTCACTTAAAAATTGCATTGTCATCAGAACTAAAAGTGTAGCACAATCGGTTAAAGTTAATTGGTTCAAAATTCAAAAATTCAAATTTAATTCCAAGTTTTGTCCTTCACTAACAAACAGTCAAGTTATATAAAAGCTTGTAAATAATAAAATATTCTCGGAGGGATGGCACAAGGTGTAATTTTCCCCGGTAATATTTTCTCGATTCAAGAACACATGATTTTATAATTTGGTCTCGGGTTGCAGCAAAATCAATCCCGTTTTTATATATACGTGTCACTAAATTTGCATCAAGACAAAACAAGATACTTTTTAAAATTAAACAAGTAATGTAAAACACTTTGCAATTCAATAACAACATTGCACACAACATCCAAGACAGATCAATCGATCACATTAAAATATATCCTCATTTCACCCCTCATTCATGGTTTGTTAACGTCATTCGGTTAGACTGTGCAGCTGTGGCCGTACTCGGTCGCCGACTTGTGTAAGGCCCGGCGCCCATTATCGGCATCGGCACGACTGAGGATTTTAGGTGGCAAATAGCAATATACTATAACATAATGGCAATAAAGTAGAAATTTCCGTGATATGTGGTCGTAATAACAAAAATACTGCTTCGGTATGCTTGAGGCTGCTGTATCGGCAGCCTTGAGAATGCTTTCGGGATGCTTCGGCATCCTTCGGTACGCCGCCGGCACATATATCGTTGCTTCCAAAGGTTGTTCACCCAAAATCTTCTTGATTGATTAGATTTCTCTTCTTCTTCAGCAAGAGCTGCTATGAACACTAGATCCCAGTCCACCATATTAAATACAATTCAGACAACTAGCTTTTAACAACTCTGAGACTGTTATGATGAGAAATACGATATTGAGACGCTTCGGCAAGCTACAGGACGGTGCGGCATCCGTTGCAGCATGCCAAAGCATAATAGTAGGGGAGGCCACGATGCTAAATGGGGATTTGCTCGAGCGTCATAGAGACCTATTAGGTTGCAAAGCTTAGATGATAAGAAGAAAAAAATGTTATATAACTATACCTTTTCATCGGTGGGGGAAGCGGCTATAGATTTTTAAATATGTAAAAAAATACTGTTGCATGGACATACTCGAGCGCGTCAGATATTGATAGCATCAATGTCCCACGTATTTTTAATAATGTACGTATGTTAATCTGATCATTTGCATGATGGGGTGTGGTTGTACGTAAGGGTTAAAAATGAAAAAAAAGAAATTACTCGAGCGCGTCAGATTTTCTAAGGGGGTGTTAAGTGCACCAAAAAAAAGCTCTCATTCAATAATCTGACGATTTCGATGTGACGCAAACTCACGGCCATTATTTTAATTTGCAAAAAAAATTCGCCATTTTGAAATACTCAAGCGCGTCAGATCAGCGCGTAAGATATATGGTTCATCTTTATGTTCTAGACGTGCTGTCTCATAATCTGACGATTATCTAAAGGGATTCGCCTAATCTGACAAAAAAAAAATTTTTTTAAATCTTTGTACTTAAATAATTGAGAAGCTCAGGAAATAGCATGCAAATAAATAAGTGTATGTTTTTTAAGTAGTTAGAATACTTGCATTAATTTTTTTTTTTAATTCCCAAGAAAATTATTTTTTTAAATAATTAATTAATGTAATATCTTGTTTAACTTCTACGAGTATAACGCTTATCATTAATATCAAATAAACTTCTTTTCCTTTCGCTGATTTTTCGATCAGAGCATGAACTGAATTACCTTTAATTGTATTATTGTTATTGGCACGGGTATTGTTGTTAATGCCGTCTCTAGGAGGAGCGCGGGGTGCTTCTATGCTCTGTGGACGAGTCTCTGTGATCAGCTGTGTCGGCATCATGGCAATAAAATCCAGAGTGGAGACGGGGTGAGAGAGTAATAGATTAGAGAAAAAGTGAGAGAGAAGTAGAAACGCGGAGAGGGAAATATAGGCATCACCCATTATCATCAGCATCACCCAAATATAGGCTACACGCATTAAACTTTATCGACGATTTTTTATTATTTCGGCTTGCGGAAATCGTCAGATTATATATTTTTCGTTATCCTTGAATTATTTCCTTCAAAATAAAAAAAAAATTGGCTACGCTCGAGAATGTCCAGATGACGATTTTTTTTACAACTTTGCTGCCCTCCCCTTTCTTTACGTCACTCTCGAATTGTCAGATTAGTGGAATATACACTTTTTAGCATGTAATTAACTCACCCTACCTTAATCTGACGCGCTCGAGAATTTCTGATGATCAATTTTTTTTTACTAATCTGATCCTTTATCCTTCATGGCCGGCCCTATATATGGGGCTCATATTTGGTGGAGGTACTTAACCGGATACAAGGTATCCCCTGTATATTAATCTGCCGCGCTGTAGTAAATCCCGAAATCCCCTCTTGGGCTCCCCTATTATAATTGCCGATAGTGTGCGCTTGCATGTAGGATGCCGAAGGATCCTTTTCCTTGCCGATGCCGATAATGGGCGCCGGGCCTAAATGAGTATTTTAAACAGAATCGGTCGCCGAATTAAGTCAACCAACCACCTAAAAAACTTTACTTACAATATTGCACTTTTATTCGCAAAATATATTAATCTGAATGTTGAACAAAAACGCGCAATGCACTTACTTGTACTGATCGTCTTCTAGAAACTTCTGGAGCTCTTCTATGTACCGGACACTGTTGAGATAGTTAGCCACGTGCGGTAAAGGAGGTATGTCGTATTCGGATGTCTGGTACCGTCCCAAAGCTTTGAGTACCACCGCCATTTTCGCTTTTCGGTGCGGCGAGCCGGCCGGGTGCGCTATGTCTATGTATACCAGGTCTGTGAGAAATATACCTGGAATGGTAAAAGGTTACCTTAGGCCGGGTACAGAAAGAAAACTAAGCGTTCACGAAAACGGCCGAGCTGAGATGAAATATTGATATCCTACTAATATTATAAATGCGAAAGTTTGTGAAGATGTATGTATATACATATGTATGTTTGTTACTCTTTCACGAAAAAACTACTGGACGGATTTGGATGAAACTTTACAGTAAAATAGGTTAATATACATACATCAGAATAACACATGGGATACATTTTATCCAGAAAACAACGCGGTAAACACCGCGGGCACGGCTAGTAAATGATATTGATGACACAGCTTACACTTAGCATGTTGTTTACATTAAGCATTGACAATATAATTTAAGACACTACAACCGACGATTCATTGCAATTATAGGAAGCATAAAAGATAACAGTGCTATTATCAAACAGTATCATTGCATACATAAATCTATGCTGACTGCAGTCATTATAGTCTTCTTCTTCTTCATCGAGTGGACGGTCAACCTGACCAATCCAGGTGTCAGAGTTATAGAGCCGCCAAAGGCCTCTGACGTAACTCATGTAACGACTACTATCCGTAGAAAGTAACCGGGACCGACGGCTTAACGTGCCCTCCGAAGCACGGAATCATCTTACTTTTCGGGCAATCAGGTGATTCAGCCTGCAATGCCCTAACCAAACTGAGGACAGTCTCATAAAGTGATTTTTGTGAGGTATCCCCACCGGGAATCGAACCCGGAACCTCCGGATCGTGAGCTGGGTGCTCAAACCACAAGACCACGGAGGCTGTTATTATTGTCATTAGTGTAATAGCTGATCAATACTACGCAGCGGAAAGTGGGCCGTTTGTTTACAAAAAACATGTCGCTCGCATCGCCAGCAGTTTGTTATTACAACATTGAGATAACGTGACCAGCGATAACAGACAAGGAAACATTGTTTTACAATTATTATTAGCCTTTACCCATGACCCAGAGCGTCATACATATATATAGCGAGGCCTTATATAATTTACTGAGTGGCATCGTATACAAGCTTAGAGCTTACTTTGTGTCTAATTAACTGTGTGTGAATTTGTCCGGGTATATTATATTATTATTATATACTAAAATTTGCGAGTTTGTTTGTTTGTGTGTTCGACCTAATCTCGGGAATTACCAGTCCGATTTGAATAACTCTTTTTGTAATGGACTACCAGCGCCCCGCGGCTTTGCCCGCGTTGAGCCCGTTCCCGTAGGAATATTCGAAAATCCTTTCTTAGTGTGCACTTACGTCACTTGAAGAACCTTCCTGCCAAATTTCATGTTTCTAGGTGTAGCGGTTGAGGCTGTGCGTTGATTATCAGTCAGTCAGTCAGTCAGGACTTTGAATTTTATATATATAGATAACTACACTCAACGGGAAGGTTATAGGTTATTTTTTTATCTCGAAATTCCCACGGGAACGGGACCAACGCGGGTAAAACCGTGGGGCGCCGCTAGTATAATATACATACATGAGTGGCATAATACAATACTGCAAATATAAAGTTGAAATCATAACGGATTTTGCACAAATCAAGTATGTGCCTACTACAATTTATTTCTTCCAGTGCGGAAATGTAAATAAATAAAATATCGACGATCGGTTTTAGAATCCATTTAGAAGTTTTCATCTCAGTTTAGCTCATGAACTCGGATTAAGTTGAACTGGTCGAGTGCAGTTGTAACTGAAATTGGGGCTCAGTAAGAGAAAGCGTCTAAGGGACTACTTACCGGCTTATTCAAAATTGGATCACGTTATAAAGTGTTTTGTCTCTTTCGCTCTTCGGAAAATAGCGTATGTAGGAAAGGGACAAACCATTGGATAGCTAAAATGCTGTTCATGAGCGTTTATGAGAGTTTAAGACGCATAAGAGGGCATAAGAGGTTAAGATCCTAAAACTGCACTTACCTAGGTACGGTATACAAGGCAATGAAATAGACCGCAAGTATTCTCGGAGCGCCATCCAGTTGTCTTTCTCGCTGAACAGCTCGGCTAGTTTATCGAAAGTCTGCTTATCCTTCTTGGATAAGTTGCCCCAAGTTTTCGTCAACCTGTGTTAAAAAAGGTAGATTAAAATAAAATCATTTTTATAACGCGAATTGACATAACACTTATGGACATTTTTAAGTAGCTTTTCAAGCGAAATTTCTGTTAGTAATTAATATGTGAGTGTCAGACATTAATATTTGGCAATAATCCAGTACATAACAGTGATCAGTTTGTTTCAAACGGAGACAAATTATACACAGAAACAAACAATTTTAAACATGCAGAACGCAGTCTACCTTATACTTTTCCAACCCATCTGTAACAACAACCCTTACCTATATATACTAGCGCTCTGCAACGCCGATATGATTGCGAACAGCGAATGTAAGTTATTCAGCTCGTGTAGTTTCTTGGCGACTTTAACAAAATGGGCCATAATCTCGGCTCTTCCCTTCGCCGACTGTCCATTTAGTATCTCTTGTACTGTCCAGAAGCTCACCTGGTGGAAGAAATGATGAGAATATTAACCTATTTTGTCAGACCGTAGTTTTTAGAGAATGTGGTGTTGTGGTCCATGTATTAGTAGCTTTAGTTTTAAAAATATGGAATTATTGTATTTTATTGTACCTAAACTACACGTTGCATCGCACGCGCGATCGCGATGAGTACATGACCTAGTCAAACTATGCTACGAGGTATAAGTTTCCTTATGCCACGAAATCTCAATCTTTTTTTTTGTAGTTTCGCGACATTATTCAATGATTGCATAATACCGCTAATGATAATACTGCTCAACTATACATTAGATATTTCTAGATATATCTTAAGTATCGAGACTTTGAACGATGATATAACGTCCTAAAGACAACACCGATCCTCGATATATTCCTATAATCACTGGTATTATAGTAGTCTCCTCTTTCAATCCTTTATATCGAAATTAGCTTGCATTCGAAAAGCAATCCTAGGAAGTGATAAAATATTCAAGCCCCGACCATGCAAATAAACAATTGCCTGTTTCAATCGCCACCTCTGCCTATCGGTATAAATAAACGATGACCGATATTTAAAATTATCTAAGGTTTTAAGTTTCAGCAGCAGAATAAAAGCGATTAATAATTCACTGGTCTTTGCTGGACTAGAATAGCTCAATACAGATATTAGATACACTTTACTACATAATGGTAACAAGTGTGACGTATCGACGTATGACGTATCGTATACGATTTGGTTCTAAATGCTTGATATGTTCAAGAGCTGACTTGCTAGAGGGTACTTGCCCAGTATGTAGGGCGTTCGCGATCTTATGATGGAGCGTATACATTACGATAATGATCAGTTGTAGGTACCGAAGCCGTATTTAGTCCTTTTCTGACGTCAGTAGTCCGCTATCGATACAAAATCTAAATGGTCATATATGAAAAAGTGATCATGAATTTGATCACTTTTTCATAATATCCTATACCTATCTCATTCTATACTTTATACAACCGACGTATATTGTTACTTCTTTACGCAAAACTAATTCAACAGTTTTAACGAAAAGCACAGACGAAGCGGTAGCTCTGAGTACGGCGTAAATACGATAGTAAGTGAGATTATGGTGAGGACGGATGTTTAATACTTTTTCAATGCTTAGCAGTTAGAACCGTCGGTATACACCTGACGGAGAATACGTCGAATCGAATGCTTTATAGTATATTAGTCACGCCCGCGGGATTTTATCGCAGTGCCCGTCCCGTGGAGATTTTGGGGTAAAGATCTTGAATGTAGCTACCGAATACAAAAATAATTAATCAAATCAAAGGTAGTTTCTGAAATTTCCGTTAAAAAAACAAAGAAACAGTTATATTCTATAGATTTGCCCGTTCTGGCGTAACGCGACTGAAAATACGCTGCGTATTACGTCACACGTGCATCATTGACGCCGAGAGAGACGTGCACTTTTTAAATAAATTATGTTATGTCGTTATTCCAATAGGTAGGTATCTACCTTTTGAAATTTTTCCGATACAAAAACCATCAAGGCTGGTAAAACCGCATTTAACAAATATAGATTACAGTTGTACCGTACTATGTATGTACTATAACGACAAATGACTAATGATTATTTCCTGTAACGCAATTTAGCTACTGTTGTTGATAGTAAAATATTGATTCATTTCATTTTGGTACATATAATTTTTCATTGCATATAATTTTCATTTTATTGAATATCATGTGTTTTACAAGAAAAATTATCTTTCTACCAAGTGCCAATACGTTTTGTTAAATAGGAAATGAATGAAGAGGAAACCGAACAAAATAAACATAACTAATAAACAACGCTTTGTAATCTTCGATCAACAATACACAACTAGATGTCGGGTCGACGCAAAAATACGTCTCGGTGAATAACGCCTCATTAGAAAAGTGAGCTCTTATTTTATTCATAAGATTTGCTACTTTATTGCTAGGTGTCCTGGTTGTAATTAGGTTGAACTTCGAACTGTTTTAAAACTTTTTTTTAATTTCGGTAGTAAACAAAATAAGCTGTCACACGTCATCCACGCGGACAGTATTTATTTAGCTTTGATTTTGTACGTCACCCGATATCTAGTTGTGTATTGTTGATCGAAGTTTGTAATACATAGACAAACAAAAGGCAAACAGTAGTATAATGAATTTCTAATCGGTAAGAGTTGACTGAGTAAACGTTCAGTCAGCAGACATGGTTCTAATATCGATTTATCGGTTATAGTACGACAGAACCGTATCCATGGTTTATGCTTTTTTCGAGTCAATAAAGAAGAGACTAAATACAATAAAAATCATTTTGGGACAAAGTTAAACTAAATATATGCAGTGGGGCACTGATTTAGTCGTAGAAATATATACATGATTTCCGAGTTATATAATATGTTTTATGCACCGGATCTTTTACCGATGTTTCTCCTTAAATTAACAAAAAATAGTGTTCAATTAACGCAAAAAAAGCAAAGAAACAAAAATAACTAAGACTCACCCTATTAAACCTCTTAGTAAATGCGACCACATTGGGCGCCACCGTCAATTTGTTCAGTTTGTTCCACCCACAAGTGGTGAGCTCCTCCGGCTGTATGTTCTTGAAGCATGGCAGGTCCAGAAGTGTCAACTGGTTGGCGATGTCGTCTGGGGTCAGTCGGAGAGCTGAGCAAACGATCTCGTCCCACGACTGATTCATAGAGGACGCCGCGGGCAGGCTACTGGTCTTGTACTGATACACTGGGTCATTTTGACGGTTGATATTCGTTTCTCCATGTCTTTTAAAGAAAAACATAGCAAGCTTAAGTCAAATTAATAATAGGTATTAGCTCGTATTGTTCCAGTGATGGTAAAGGCCGTTTCAAATAATAAATAAAATAGATATAAGTACACGACTAATGCACACACGGTATGTTAGACCCAAACTAAGCTCTAAGCTTGTATTAAATTAACGATTTGTTATTCATTGAAATCTCGTAAATATATCTGTTATTCACTAACTAGTCTAATTGGATCTGCATATAATTTAGTAATTAAGTGATAACTTAATTATTTGTTGTTGTCGCTGAACAATAGCTCATCGTTTAACTGTAATCAGAAAAGATCTGATGACACAGCCAGCAGCAGTTAGTTGAAATATTATTCAGTTTCTTAATGTTGGTGAAAGAATATTTCAAAATCTGATGTATTAAATTGAAAACTAGTTGTTCAGCGGTGGTTCCACTCGCAATCCAATAAAGTGTGAAAATGTAGTAGATCTCGCTAACATTATTTTCTCAGATGTAGTAGGGTCGCGCCCACACATTTCGTCAAGGAAATCTTCCTCTTTATAAAATAAGAATACAGAAATGACTCCCACTATACAAAAGTAGTTTCACATTTATAATATTAGTAAAAATATATATATTACAGAACAAACGTGAAGGAACTTACGCATAATTATAATAGCAGGCGCAGTCATCTTTCGTGTAGTTCTGTTGGCTGTTCAAGGGAACATTCGTCTGCTTCTTGTGGCCCTGTTTGCAAGCAGGCTTGTCGTCCAGGGGCCAGTTCTCCTCATCGTCATGCTACAAATCATATATACTATAAACACCCTATAGGTACACATATTCTTAATAACAAAGCAAGGCTTTAACTGTTGAATGTTTAATTTTTAAATAATGGAAAAGAGGGATGTTTATTCTATATTTGCTGATTATAATTAGCGGCAATATATGGTGTTATGGGATACATACAAATAACTTAAATGTGTGTAAATACAAAAATGTATGACGCTATGTGCTATATTCCAATATTTTCTAAAAGACACAATTACAGGATACCTGACTACTTAATAACATTATATTATTATGGAATTGATAAATTATTTGTTAAGTAAACAGTTAATTTGTTTATTCAATCATTCATGAATGGAAGGTCACAAATATATGTAACATTAGTAAAATGACCTTGAGGCAGTCACTAAATATTTTATTTTGTAATGCAAAACATCTAGTTGTGTATTGTAAAATACGTACAGCAGAGGGTGACGTGTCTTACTTGTCGACTTCGGTATTGGTTTGCGATAACTATGTCACACTACTGTTGTTAAGTTTGTGTTAAATATTTGCAACATGCTGCTCAACCCAATAGTGGAATCTCTATCCGAGTGCTACCGTGCTTCGGAGTGTTTGTAAAATAGTCGGACCCGGTTGTTCAATCGTCCGACCACGACATGCTTTTATGAGGTCTTAAATCTCCGATACCAGGATTGGCCTTACTTATATTTAAGTCAGTATATTTTTTACATCAAGCCTCATATAACTATTAAGCATGTGAGAGTGATAACACTCTACAAAACCGAAACTAGGTAACTATCTCACACCTGAAAGCAATGAGCACGACATGTCACCCTTTGCTGTAGTTAGACCTATAGTAAACACATTGTGCTATTGACAATGTGTTCAGCATAATTTCTGTTACGGTTTTTAGGTGACTATTTAAGAGGATGTGTAAATGTTACTTCCTTGAGTTATTAATATATATTTTTTTCAAAATATCCTTTACAATGTCACCAATGCAATTTGAAGCATTAAATATTTTCTGAATTTCTGAATGTTCACAGTCGGTATATTTAATCATAAATCTCAAGAATTTCGCGTTTGTTTCATCTGCCTAGACTGGGGAGCTGAGTTCAATTCCTGGGTCGAGCGAAGCATGTTTCTTATTTTCTTACGCTGTGTTTGTGTATACTTTTCAAACGCTGTGTTTGAGGTCACCGACCCACATTAGGCAAACATAGAAATTTTACTATTAATTGAAACGCACGTTGATGTCATAATTATTTGTTAAAACGGGAACTTACGTACGACGGAGGTTACTGTTGAGTGTCCCTCAACACGTTTCGGTCACGTACGGTGACCTTCATCAGGAGGTGGGTGAAGCAGTCTCTCCCCGCACTGTGTGTGGGGAGAGACGCTATTGCGAGCGCTTGAGTGTCCCTCAACAGTAACCTCCGTCGTACCTAAGTTCCCGTTTTAACAAATAATTAAAACATAGAAATTGCTCCTAATTCTCGTCACCATATTATAAATTCGAATAAAGTAAATCTGTCTGTCCGTAATGCATTCATGGCTAAACCACCTGAAGCAATTTTGATAAAGTTTCATTTTCATCCCTTAATTGTATGTGGTAGAATTCAATGATTGAAAAGGGTCAAGTTTATAAATTAATTATGCAGAATATTATCACAAATCCATGTACCCAATGTTTTTATATCATAAAGATATGACAAACCATAACATATTAATTACGGCTTACTGGTAGAGTAAAGGTAGCAACAATAATGTATTATTGCTGAGGTAGAATAAACCAATAAAGATGTACCTTTTGTAATAAACTTTCTTTAATTGATTTGTTGATTTCTAACAGTATATGAAGGAAAAATGTTTTACATCAAACTCATCATATAACAAAAACAATTGGGTAGAATATAGGCATGACTGAAGGGTTTTAACAAACATACTGAAATAAAGAATATAGAGATAAACATCTATACTAATATCATAAAGATTGACTGAAGAGATTTATTTTTGTTTTTTTGTTTGATTGAACATGGTAGTCTCAGAAAATACCAATCCTATTTGAATAATTCTTTTTGTAATGGATAGCCACATTCAATAGGAAGGTTATAGGATATTTTTCATCCCGAAATTCCCACAGGAAGGGGCACGACGCGGGTCAATCCGGCCTTGTTAGTTCTAGATAAATATGAAAAAAGTTCTCACCTCTACGATTCTCAATACTGCCAGACTATCACTCAATATATCTCTGGGCATGGTTGCACATACTTCAATCAATAAAGGCTGTACTAAAACAATAAAAATTATAATACGTAAAGGAATACCAATCAATTTATCTCTCATAGAAAGTAGGATCAAATGTTAATTCTTTTTTTCCAAAATATTATAAACCATTCTCATATTTTTATCGTAAGTACGTATTTATTCAAACAATATTTATATGCACAATACAAAGCAGAGAAAAATGGAGTAATAAACACTAAGCACTAGACACAATATTTAATTAGCGGGGGCAATACGGTGACCTCCCCAATTACTTTATTTTCGTTATTATATATTTATTATTAGCAAAATAAACATATTAACTCACTTATTATAAACTACGGCGAGTCTTAAATTCACACAAAATAATAAAAAACACAGAAACTAAACCCTACAGGATGAAAAAAATATTTTCTGGTGGCTATGGGAGAGCCGTCGGAAAGAAAAGTAAAATGCACGTAAAATTTATGGTATGACTGAACGAATGATAAAGTTTGACGGATAGAAGAATGAATGAACATCATCTTGACATTATTAGCTGGATTGCCAGAATTACCAGTGCGATAAACGTTCCGTTCTGTTTGCTTCGCGAAGCAATCACATCGCCTTCTTCTTTGAACTTTCTCTTTGGTAACCTTTTCTACAGATAACGAAAACCAAACTAATAAAGCTTCGTTGAGTACTTGAAATCCAAAAAAAAATTGATGCTTCCTCTCATTTCTAAACGTTTTGGTACTTATTACGTGAAAAAACTTATAGCGTAATTTTTTAGCTTATTGGAAAAATACTACAAATGAGTCGTAAATAAATTTAATAAAATAGTTGTGAATAAAAGGCTCCTAGAAATATAAAATGAACCTTAAATTTAAATGATCCATAATCGACTTGTAGGTAAACTGTTATGGCGTTTGTCTCGATATACACAACGCATATTAGTATCATCTTCATACATTATTAAAATATCTCTTCAAAATACGCAACATTTACTCAAAAATATACTTATCACTTGAAGTACAAAGTAAATTGTTGCAATAATCTGTTATAGTGAAAGTGAACTGTTTATAGGTTATGTTTCCATCTTTTATAGGTATTTTAGGTGGGTTTCAGTGAGACTGGACATAATTGCGTGAATTTCTCGAGGACAGAACAGCTCAAAGTGATGTCTGAATGAATTTCTCACGGTTTCTAGATATTCAGTCATGGTGGGAAGTACCGAGCATCGCATACTTTTGTTCTCTGTTCAGGACTGCTTTCAACCTTCTGGATTTTGATATCGAAGTGAGTGGCAGCGCTTTAACGGCTTTGAGGCTAGCAACTGTTCGTTAAACGTGGATGGATTGTGATTTTGTGACTATTTCAGGAGCTAGAAGAAGCATTGTTAACAGATGGAACTGAGGAGTCTGCTAGTTCCCTCCTCACTGAGTTGATAGTGCGACTCTTGAACGGATGCTTAGGCAACAATGACATCTCGGCATTCAATTATCAGGTGAACACTGCCCCTTGCAAACATAACGAACAGCTAGTGTTAGCAGTGAACCTCAGCATTGTAACTCAACATGTTGCCCATTTCAGATGTATTTGAGGAGATTATTCAGAGGGAAATGTCAAGAAACTGGAAGATATAATCCATTCAACACAGATATAGATTTCCAGTTCCTGCCATTGCGAACAAAAGTTGAGATTTTATATGCATTGTGTGATTTCCGATTGGATGCCGAAGATGTATTTGATCTATTCAAAAACCTTGAAGCAGAGAGTTTGAGAGTCGAACCTTTGGGGTAAGCCAACATTTGTAAAAGTTTAGGTCACTGATAAAGTAGACAACAACTTAATAATTAGAAAACTTGCAATAATATTGTAAATTTTCCTGTCGAAATTGTATCAAATTTACTTTACAATACTTTATATGAAATATTTACCCTTATTAACCAAAAGTACAATTTGCAGTTGGGACGATAACTACTCCGCGTATTGGTACTTTTATGGTACAAGGTTATACAGGGAGGACATCATAAGGAAGCCTAAAGGCAAAAACAAAAAGAAACGTCCAAGAGACAGCAGGAAGCGCAGTTGGTACTACGGGGATGAGTGGCTGGACGAGGAAGAGACCGAGCGTGTGTGGCAAGTGGTCTGTTTCACGGAAGAGGACTGGGCCCACCTGACAGATAAATTCAGCAAAGCAACCAGCAAAGTTGAAAAAGAATTGTACCGTTCTCTATCCCAAAACTTTCTACCGGAAATACCGAGGCTTTTCCAAGAAAAAGAACGGTTGCAACGTAAAAGGTAAACTTTCAATATTTCTTTTACAAATAAAATGAAATATGTCTACTCTATGAAACAAATATGTATTATTTGATTGCCCATGCGAATGAAATAATTTATAAACAAAACATTAGGAAAGTGATAGAGATAAATCATATAAAACTTAAGACATCAAATTAAATTAAATTAAATCTTTTCATTTTTTATAAGTTTCATCTGATAGGAGTTAGAATAAAATTACTTTTCAATACAATCTGAGAGGCCATGTGGCAGCCTGAAACTGGATTGAACACTAACTTCAAATTAGTAGTTATTAAAGAAAAAATAAATAATTGCTTACTAACTTGGTATAGGGCAATAAGATGGTGCGATCTTTAGTTTAATTATTTGTTGCAATCATTTATAAAAAGCTCTATTTAATTCTACAGCTATAATAAATGCGAAAGTTTGGGAGATTAAAAAAGAAAATACTGAATGGGGTTCAGTAAAACTTATTTAGTTTATGCATCAGAATAATACCTAGGCTATGTTTAATCTCAAAATTCCCATGGAATAAATCGGCAGGACGTTGTTATTTCCTACTTTAAACCTGTCATAAGGTTATAAATGCGAAAGTACTTCTGTT
The DNA here is from genome assembly GCA_963082685.1 of Cyclophora albipunctata. NCBI lineage: Eukaryota > Metazoa > Arthropoda > Insecta > Lepidoptera > Geometridae > Cyclophora > Cyclophora albipunctata. The sequence goes on along the minus strand of OY720111.1, from coordinate 12,920,236 downwards.
CTGCTTGTTATAGTTTCGCGCCTAAAACACTGAATCGATTTTGATGGAATTATGTACTAAGAGTGTAGACTGCAGAAAAAAGTTAACTACTTTTTATCCTAGTATTCGCAATATCCATGGGTATAAGCTAGTATTTTATGAATGCGAATATCTGTATGTAACATTTTCACATCAAAATTACTGAACAGTACATTTAAAGCTGTGCATTTGTTTACCTCGGTTTCCATATGTTTATTTCTATTGCTATTAGCGAAATTAATGAATTACTTATATTAATATGTATTTTTATTTATTTATTTATTTCATTGAATACTAAAATATTCAATACACATGGCAACATTGCTTAAAGCGATTGGTTAATTTGGTTTTGAATTTTAACAACTTTAATGTTGATATCTCTATATTTTGAAGATTAGATGCTTGTGCGAATTATAAAAATGTATTTTTATTATGTTTAGTGCTGACTATGTCGACTCTGAACTAACCTAGCCTACTGTTAATTTCTTGATATTTTGGGCTTCATAATTCCTAGTTAATCCACTAAGCCTGCTTGTTATTTCAAAGAATTTTGAATGCTGGTAAAAGCTGAATTATTGATGATTTATCCATCAAACCTGAGAATAGTAATAGAATATTGATTAATTCATCATGTTCGATTATTATTACAAAGATAGGGTTATGTTTTTAATTATACACTGTAGCCCTTACATACAGTTGTATCAAATAAATTTCAATGTATTAAGTTTATCTATAAAAGCAAACATTAATAATGAAATTAATAATTCAAGGTTGCTTGAGCTTGCCCCGCGGCGGACTTCGAACAGAGTCCTCAAGAAGATCAAACAGAAGGAAGAGGAAACCAAACAGAGTACAGATGACAAGGACGAGGAAGACGAACGCAAGGAAACGCCAGAACTCGCCAGGGAGAACAGAGCCAAGAGGAGAAATCTCCTGAGGTAAGAGTCACATAATTATATTATCTAGATATATAACCTATTACTAAGGTTATTCTATACTCTCCCTAGAGAGGCTTTGGAGTCTAAACTGCCAAAAACCCTTCAACTAAGTCTACTGTTTTAATAATGGAACTCTTTAGGCGTTAAAACTCCCGACGCCAGGTTTCTTCAGGGCCAGCTGGAATTTAATTATTCTTAAAATATTTGAAATTGATTTTTCACTAGGTCTATTTTTTTGGTTAAATGAAAAGGTTTGATTGAATGAGGACAAAATTTTTACCAACTCTTGTGCATCCTCTACTACATCTGCATACTCGTCTTAAACATAAAAGCTACACTCTCGTCGATGGAGTTCTTTCTCTCTTCTACCAGCCTCTTTAGCTGTTCGTACGACACTATATTTGCTCTTTGATTTAGTTGATCTACATTTGACCTTTTTGACCTGCCTCTTCCTCTATTTGCATCTATGTGTCTTTCTGCTATGGTTGTTACAAAGTTGTCCTGTCGTAAAAGATGACCAAACATCTTTCCTCTCATGATTTCGATCGTCTTTTCTATCGCATAATCATAGATCAAAATCTAGCACAGTAATGTTTTGCTCGTATTAAGAATTGATCCGAAAAGTACAATAGTATATTCAAGTAACGTATATTTAGCAGGTTTCTGTATGTAGTATCGATTTTTTAATAACTTTGTCAACTGCACCTTATATAAATATACATTACTATCTATAATATACCCTTGATTCTGTCTGTCATATTTTTAAACCTTGTAATTTGCCCCTTATGGATCGATTTTAAACCTTCACCTCATATAATCTAGAAATTGATTGTCTCGTTCATAGATAATGTGTATTGATTATTTTCTTATGGGAAATTATAAGTCTAGCCACAAAATTATTTATTGGACACGTGATTAAACTTCTAATGTTATAACATAACTAAGCAACGGGAAAATGACATAGCCTCTAATAATGTATGTTGCCTTCTAAATTACTAAGTCAGCCACAATTAACGAGCATCTAAATAATACTATCTTAGGCGTAGGTACTATTCGGTAGGTTAGGGTTATTTTTTTTTATTTAGAAGATAACTAGTGGCCTATCTTAGGCGTAGGTACTATTCGGTAGGTAAGGATTATTTTTTTTTATTTAGAAGATAACTAGTGGCTAAGATAGTATTATTTAGATGCTCGTTAATTGTGGCTGACTTAGTAATTTAGAAGGCAACATACATTTTTGGGGGCGAAATATGATATTAAAAAGAAGCCTGTTTAATTAGCACCCTTTTCTTATAGGTATCTGTGGTTGTTAGTGGTGTAGGGCTGAAACATTGAGTTTGAGTAATACATAAGAGGTAATTATATTAGCAGTTAGGCGTATACTACGTCTGTCTCATGTCCTTTCGTCTCGTTGTATTCCAAATTCGAATAAATAGGTGCAAGAGAGACAAATATACGTAACTAGCTTCAGCTAAACATTTTATTAAATATAAGTGTCGCAAGGATAAAGACTTTACCACTTATTCATTGTTTATGTTTTTTCTCTTCGTCACTACCGGCTCGAAACTTATGACGTTGCTACCTATTGCCCTCTCTATGTATTATTCAAATTATTCGGATCAAAATGCCATCCCAATAATACTATCTCTTTTCCTCAAATAGAAAGAGATGGGAAAGAATACACGAAGACCGATGCTGGCCAAAACAAAGGTTTAGGTTTTCGTCTTATTACTTTCTTCCTGAGAGTAATAAGACGAAAAAAAAGAGGGAGAGAAAGAAATTTATCCGTATTATTATAATATATTAATATATTTATCTTGAAGACAAAACTATATACATTATTTGGCCCTTAGTCTAATTCACAGCGTTGAATAACGAGTTGAGTATCGTATTATCCTGAGAGAACTTATATTAGATGATTGACCTTACTTGTTTGTCTGACTGCACTCATTGTCAATGTTCAGGGTTCTGAATCCATCAAGTAATCCTATTGTGCTCTTGCTATCTATTACTCTGGTGACAGGCAAACATCCTGAGCCACTGGGCTGTATCATACGGACCATATTAGATGGATATTTGCAATGAACCTACTCAGTAAAACGGATCTATTGAATTCAAAGACGATATGCCTGCTGTAAGATATCAAAGAGTCGTGTTCTTTCTAGACCATACTTCAACCTGATGCTGCTTCAAGTTGAAGTTACAATTTAATTTAATATGTTTAACCGAGTAATCATCTAATCTAATATATAAAATTCTCGTGTCACGGGGTGCGTGATTGAACTCCTCTGAAACGGCTCGACCGATTCTCATGAAATTTTGTGTACATATCGGGTAGGCCTGAGAATCGGACAACGTCTAGTTTTCATCCCGAAATTCCCGCGGGAACGGGTACCGTGGTTGAACTCCTTTGAAACGGCTCGACCGATTCTCATGAAATTTTGTGTGCATATCGGGTAGGTCTGAGAATCGGACAACATCTATTTTTCATCCCGAAATTCCCGCGGGAACGGGTACAACGCGGGTGAAACCGCGGGGCGCAGCTATTAGTTTAATAAAAAACAATTCAATTTTATGCCAAAAATGCCTTACATATTTTTTTAATAGTCTTGATACTCTTCAAACTACGGGACAATTTTAACCAAACTTAAACATACCCCGCAAGGAAATTGGCTTTCAAATGATAAAATAATCAAAAGATGGCGCCAGTGGGGGTCGAATCTGCTCTTCTGCATCATTTGAACATAAATACGGAACTGAGAAAATTTTATTGATTGAGTCAATTCTGCATTTATCATTCATACATCCAAACTTATCCCGGTAAGCAGGGCCGGATTTAGGGGAGGGCAACCGGGGCGAAAGCCCCGGGGCCTCCACAAACGGGGGGCCCCCACAATAGAGACTTCGGAAAAAAAATCTTTCAAATTCCAACTAGTTAACACTAATAAGCATCTTTTCCTTTGATATTTGTTTTGTTTTGCTCTTTCACCTTTACCTACAGCCTACAGTACTTTATACATACATGATTATTTGATTATATTAATCTTAAATAACAGAAATCATTGATCTATATTTTGTATTTGATCTATATTAAGATGGATTCTGAAAATTTGTACGCTGCAGCAGAGGCATTGGTGAAAGTGTATCCGGATGATTTAGAGCCTAGTCTTGGTAATGAGTTGGTTCAATTTGTGTCTTTGATTGACTCATACAAAAAGGAAAAGGACTATGGAACAGATCAATCGCCGGAACTTTTTTACTACCAAATTCTCGAAAATCAAAATTTCAGAGCTACATTCCCAAACCTCGAAATTACATTGAGAATGTATTTGGTTTTGATGGTAACAAATTGCACTGGAGAGCGCTCATTTTCAAAACAGAAAATTATAAAAAATAGGCTTCGAACCACGATGGGACAAAACCGTCTATCGAAGCTTTTTTTTTCTCTCCTGAGCATTGAAAGCGATTTACTCCTAGAAGTGGATTTCAACGAAATCATCAACGATTTTTCGGCGAAAAAAGCTCGAAAGGTTCCGTTCGTTAACCCTTAAATTTAATTTCAGATAATTCTTGTTTCCATTTATATTTATATGTATTTGTTCAATACTAAGGGAATCTACTTGGTTACACAATAAATTATTTATTGAAAATCTCGACTGAAAATATTTTTTTTACTTTATTTGGAAAATAATTTGGGGCGAGCCTCCGCTCCTTTGTTGCCCCGAGGCCTCTGGACCTCTAAATCCGGCCCTGCCGGTAAGATAGGTTCTTCCCGATATTCTTCCGCGATTGGTATTTCCAGATACGCTCCATGTAAAACCGCGAGTAACCCTAGTACATTCTGCCACAGAAGTCGCCACGTGCACTCCTGTAACGAATCGATTTAAATTTATTGTACTTCAGGGAATTATCTGAGAATTGGCTGGATAATTATTTATTTATTTAATGACACAACATATACAATTAAATCTAGAGACGAGGGTACATTTCTGATATGAACACCAATAACAGATGATGATGAGGATGATGATAATAATATTAATAATACAACAAGTTACCGCATATGTAGTTTCTTATTATCCTTTGTGATCCTGGTAGTGTGAACGCGGAAGGTCATGGCAGGAATGTTTTTTATTGTCTGATACCTTGTACTGTTTGTAAGATGTTAGAATGTTAATTCGTTTTTAAGTTTTTATTTTAAATTGCAGTGCCCTAACAGGGCGTGATGTATTTAGGTACATTATGGCAAATACATTTGAATTTGTATTTAGGTTCAATATTGGTAGGTACTCCATACCAGTAATTTATACTCCAACTCAAAATTCTGTACACTGATGTGACTTTTCGCGATGTCAAATTCTGAAGTAGTCTTACCATATTTGTATAATTTTTCATTACACGACCAATAGTGCAGAATTGAATGATTTATTTCGTTTAAATAATTTAATTTAATTATATGTTTAACTTTCAGGTCTAAATCCGTGTCGTCAGATACGTCTGACAGCTCGCAGAGCGCCAAAGAAGAGATGCCACAAAAGGTGGCGAAGCGCTCCAAGAGTCAGGACAAGCGTTCAAAAAACTCGTCGGCCACACACAAAGGAGAGCCGCCGCCGGAGCACCCCGTGAAGACGGGCCGCAAGACAAACAACTCGCTCGCCTCCGCCACCGGACAAATACTCATACCAGACAATGACGAACCAATCAACAGTACAAGGAAAAAACTCAAGACCTCACAAATGTATGTATACTCATACACATTGATGGATAGTTATTGCACATTATACCAGCGACTTGTTCCTATCCAATCAATCTGTAGCAGCCGTATAAAATACTAGCAGCGCCCTCTGTTTAACCTCGGTTGAGCTCATTTCAGCTGGAATTTCAAAAGGAAGTTTATTGGTAATAGCCTATATTCCTCTTGAATGTCGCTATCTAACATACGAAGAATTATTGTAATCCAACTGGCAAACTTAGAGTGTTCAAACAAAAAAAACTCACTACATAGTATAAAATAAAGTCGTCTCTTTTTCGTGTCTGTCTGTATGCTTAAATCTTTAAAATTACGCAACGGATTTTGATGCGGTTTTTTGTAATAGGTAGAGTGATTCACAGGAAGGTTTTTATGTAAAAAAATTCCCGAAATTCCCACGGGAACGGGCACAACGCGGGTAAAACCGCGGGGCGCTGCTAGTTAATAAATATATTTTACTATTTTTCGTGGGCAATAGTTAGCAATCATCACAATAATCCTCTATTTCACAGTTTCAGCCAATCCGAAGAGGATATCCAAACGGACATGTACAAAGTGCTGGAACAGATCACGGCTCACGAGGACGCTTGGCCTTTCATCGACCCGGTTGAAGAGGAGTATGCGCCCAACTACTATGCCGTGATTCGACGACCCATGGACCTGCGCAAGATGGAGGAAAGACTCGACAATGGATACTACTCCGACTTCACAATGTTCAAAGCCGATTTTAAACTTATTGTTAACAATTGCCGATTGTATAATGGACAGGATAATGGTGAGTATTATACTTTTCATGGATTTTTACCTGACTCGCCAAAACTCGCCAAAACTCGTTAAAAGTTATTGCAAGCGTAACTTATTTTGAATAATTTAATTTTCCAATTTTCAGAGTATACGATGATGGTTGACAACTTGCAATTAGCTTTCGATAGATTGACTGAGAAGTATATGCATAGAATATCTTCGTCCGACGAAGAAATAGCCGTCGAATATCAAATACCGACTCCTTCAAGGAAACATAAGTTAAAACCTTCGGAATCTCCTATACCTCATAAGAGAAAAAAACGGAAATCTCATACAGAAAATGGTAAATATTTGACAATATATTTAATACTTACTGGCAGTGTCCCAGTTAAAATAATTGTACTCAACAAACATGTCCTAAAACCTGAATGTTTGTTTACAGAATTGAAATCAAGCTCGTCCGACGTTGTGCAGGAAGACAAAAAACAAAATGACGACGACGAACCGCCCGAGTTCGAGGAGAAGAAGTCTAAAGAATCTCATAAACTGAAACCGAGCAAGGGTAAAAAGAAGCGCAGAGGTCATCACCGGCACGGCAAACATTCCAAGAACCACAAGAAGCAGCACGACTCGAAGAGCAAGCACAAGAAGAAACACGACAAGAAGGACAAGGACAAGAACAAACAGAAGAAGAAGAAGAGCAAGCACCACGAGGTGGAGGAGGCGGCGGTGAAGGGCGAGGCGCGCGCCGACACGCTTGACTCTGTGGAGAGCTCGCGCAGCGCTAGCCCGCTGCCCTCCATCCACACGCCCTCTCCCTCGCCCTCGCCCACGCCCTCCGACGCCGAGCCTTCGCCTAACGACCAGCTCAACGACCCTGACTTCTTCAAGGACAAGTACGACAAGATCAAAGAGCGGCGCCGACACGCCGCCAAGGAGGCCTGGGACTCCCTAGTCGAACACAAACACAGAAGTGACAAACACAAACATCATGGTGAGAGAGACAGAAATCCCAAGCTTAGGGAGACTATTGAAAAACTGAAGGCCAAGCATGAGAGGTACAAGGAGAACACCATGTTCAAGAATTTGTATTCAAGTAGCCAAGACGGAGAGGACACGTCGGATTCCAAGACTACGGAGAAAGAGAGTTCCAAGAAAGACGACGACGACTCGGACGATGAACCCTTAGAAAAGGACAAGGACAGAGATAAGGATAAGGATAAACCGTTGAAGAAACCTAAGAAAGGTCACAAGAAGAACTTCGCGAAAAACGAGTCCGCGTCCGAGGCGCTCGAGGAGGCCGTCAAAGACATCAGCAAGTGGCTGGACGAAACACCCAAGGGGTCCAACATCAGCTCGCCGTGCGTCAGCCCCGCGCAGACCATATCTACCGAAGAACAAGAAAACAGCCGGCAGGATGACGAACTATCGCAAAGCGACAAATCAGTATACAGCAAGAAGGAATTTACGCGGAAACGACCCTCATCACGCGAACCTAAAGTTATCAAACGTAGGGAAATTCAGAGAACAATAGACAGGCTTCAGCCAGGAAAGAGCAAGGGGAACTTACTTACCAACATCAGTAACAAGAATACTGAGAAGGTTGAGGAGTCCGCCGCGGCGGGCACCGTTAGCAAAGTGCGGGAAAGTGCCAAAGCCGAGGAGTCCAGCCCTAAATTAAGCCTAGGATCAGTCTTACCTACAGTTGAATTCACGCTCGGCAAAGATCACAAGTTTGACAATAAAGAAGCAACCACTGAAACTCCAAAGGAAGTCGTGAAAGAACAAGAAGTTGAAAAGAAGGAAAACGAAAAGAAAGTTGAAGAAGCTCCTTCTGCTGAGAAGAAACTCGAAGAATCTGTTTCTATCACAAAGAAAGATGCAGAGGTTGAGACTGAACCCCAAATAGTGACCAAACCAAACCAGGAGAAAGCTACGCCTAATCTAAGCGCATGGTTTAAAGCGTTTGGTGCTCCTAAAAGTACACCACCTTCAACTTCAACAATTAAAAAGAAATCTGAAGAGACCGACACCGATGAGAAGTCCCAAGAACCTTCACATCCAGATTCGAAGGCCATAAGTCCTAAAAATCCGGTGAAATATGATTCTCCAAATGACCCGGATCCGACCGCTGACGGAGGGGACAGTCCACTTCCGAACGTAAACGCAACGCCGCGTCAACGGAGAACAAGCACAGGCAGCTCGGTGTCGGAGAGATCCTCGTTCAGTCAAGACTTGGATTCTCCCCGCCATCAAATGTCACACACGTCGCCCCTACTCCACTCGCCAGCCTCGCCGAGGACGGACGATTTCCAAAAGATTACTTACCCAATCATTAATGGAACGGTTCGCGCTGGCTTTTACCAAGATACCACATCTATTAAAAGCAGCCCTGAAAAGAGTTGCAGCCCGCGTGAGGCCCCGCAGTCTCCCTTCTCGCCCTACTCGCCTCACGTTTACGCGACCAACAACGCCGGGGGCTCTGCAACACCGAACTACTTTGTTGACCACAATAAGAGTCCATTGCCCACTTACACTCAAAATCCGCCTCCATATTACGACACAACTAAAGCAGCTGCGGCCAGCAAACAGACTCGCGCGCACGAAGATTACACGTCGTTAGGTCCGGAAACGTTTCAACAGAGCCCATACGCACGTCCGTACTCGCCCGCGTACTCACCGTACCAGCAGACCCCGACCACCTACTCGCAGATCCAACACTCGCCGCAACCTACGCCCGTTTCCATGCCCCCTACTCTCCCATCGAACGCAGCAGACATGAAAACCACTCACTTCCCAGTTAAGAAACGGATGTACAATGAGCCCGATCAGCCGGCGTTGTTATCTCCAACTAAAATGCCCGAGAACAAGGAACCTACGATACCGCAAAATAAAATTGAATACTCAAAACCGCTACATACGATGCCCCAAATGTCTAATACATCAGTAGATAATATCGCATTAGCTCTAAGTGAAAAATCAGAACTTGCTAAACTACGCGAGAAAAGTACAATAGATTACGCTAATGACAGACTTCATGAACAAAGGGATAAACCGAAAGTAGATCATATTGAAACAGCACATGAACAAAAGAAGGACACTGTTCCGAACGACTCTGTTCCGCCTAAACCCATGGGGATGATACAGAAAGATGGTATCGACATGGTCAACATGGGCTACATGAACCCGGAGATCGACCGCAGAAACAGCGGCGAGCTGCACGACGCTGACTACTCGGTTGTGAGAGATATGCCCAAACCACCGGTTAACACACAGCCCAAGATATACGACATTGATGCGATAGCATTGAATCTTGGCATGAATAACCAACCAATGCAAAAGAATTTAGCGAAAACTACCGTTGCGAATGTCCAACCTGCACATTCTCAAGAGCGGATACCGCCGCCTCCGGTCCATGAACATCGCGGTGACATGAACATCAACCAGAACGCAGCGCATATCAATCAAACGGCGGCGCACATGAACCAAACGACAGCGCATATGAACCAAACGACTGCGCACATGAACCAAACGACAGCGCATATGAACCAAACAGCAGCGCACTCGCATCATCCGAACCAGTACGATCACTTGAACGCCGGACAAAGCATAAGTAACTTTTCCATCAGCGATATTGAACTGGCCAACAAAAAGCTATATTCGTGTAATGCAACTCCTTCTTCGGCCGCAATCGATTACATTAAACTCGCAAACCAAATGCGAAAACAAGAAATGATGCCTTCAGATTACTCAACTCAGTACAATGTCAGTTCGGCAGAAAAATTAAAGAACGAAATGAATACAGTTAATAATTCTAATGCAATTAATTATAATAAGAATATTCAACATCAACAGTATAATATGTATAACGTGCCACGACCGAGCACGGCGCAGAGAGCACAAGAGCTGCAACAACATCCGTCGGAGTTGCGTATACCTAATCCCCGAGGCATGATGAAAAATGACCACATGAGCGTGCCGTCATCTCTCAGTGACCATGACACTACTAACAAAAATATTGAAAATGTTGTCAAAAACCAAAAGCCTGAAAAACTTGTTCAAAACCACCCACTTGTCACGTCGAATCCCTACAAGACACCGTATTCTACACCTTCCCTGCCTCTGGAAACCTTGCGGAACATCCCTAATATCCCACAAATACTGGAGAGGTATGGGAATGATGAAAGATTCTTGTCCAGTTACGCAAGCAGTAGTTCATCTTTATATCACGAGAAACAGTACCAAATGGCACAAATCTTCAACAAGAGTATATCATCAGACCTGCCTCCGTCTTCCAGCACTTCGTCTAGTATATATTCACAATCGTCTTCTTCCATGAACAAAGACACTAGTATATATAAGCTTCCTAATATAGCTTCTCAGCCATCAGACCCTAAAACGAAACCAAAACGAAAACGTACAGTTGAAAGTAAACCGGCTCAAATAGTGGGCACTCAATCGTATCACGCCACGCCTTGTACTTCGGACGTATTGTCGTCTGTGAAGTCGGGCATGATGCCGGCCACGGCCTTCAACTTTGGCACCTCCGCGAACATGGGACTGAGCAGCGGTCTGTACGGGGACAACGCAGGCTTCTCACCCAACTCTCTCATGGCGGCGAATTACATGGTGGCGGCCGTGGCACACCAACAACAGCAACGGAATAATGTGGATTCGAACGCGGACAAAATGGCGAAACCGGCTCATCAGAACTCGAGCCATAGCACGAGCTCGTTTCCGTTCATGGGTCACGGGCAGGTGCGCGGCGCGTACCCGTTCGTGGGCACGGACCCCTCCTCGCCGCTGTACCAGCAGTACCTGCAACGGCACCAGGAGGAGCTGCTGCGCCAGACGGGCGCGCAGATCATGAGCCTCTACCCCGGCGGGTACCCGGCCTCGCTCGGCGCGCGCCAACCATACGACTCCATCAACATGAACCGCCACTCGTGGCTCTAACACAAACTTTTACGTCACTATGCATACGATCCGTATTATAGTGACACCAATCGTGAAACGTGAACGGCCCTCATTGATTTCACTGTCTGTCATAGGAAATTGTAATTTATAATGTTTGTAGGTAAAAGTAGATTTTGTGAAAATATTTTATGGATTTTTCTTATTTACATGATTCATGACATGTTTTACCTTTGAACTTAATGATAGTTTTTTTATGACGGTATTGATTATATTAAATTGTATAGCTGTGACTGTGTAGTTGGGACTGCTTCTTGACAATTGACTTATACCCCTGTTACCTTATGATGCTGTTGTGTTTGAATGTTTAGTAAATATAGCAATATTCAGCAACCCATGAGTTGCGCTATACAAATATATAAATAAAAATAAATTAGCAAGTTTGTTGATCATACCATATTTTATGAAGTAGTAAATATTAAATATTTTGTATATTAATAATACAAAAGACATTCTATGGTTACTCAATACTATTTAATTAATTATGCTTACAGATTTTAGAGGCAGTCTGCGATATCACTAGCTATTATTTTATATACATAGTTAATGTTAATAATATTGAAATTATTTTAATGACATGATGAATGAATAGATTTTTAATCAATTTATTTTTATTAATAATTAGCTTTAATTTTACAAACTATGTTATTCTCGCTTGTTCTGTAAGGTCACATGAAATAATCATAAATATTGTTATTTAATCATTATAAATTTTATGTTATGATATACTACTTAATTTAGATTGTTGTGTAAATACTTTAGTATTTTATTTAAGATCAGTGTTTTAGCATTTTTAAGATAAGAATTAATATTATTATTATTCATGAACTTTGTTATAAGTAAATGACTAGATTAAGAAATATTGAAATCAGTTCTTCTTGTGTAAAAATGAAAATAAAATTTTTCGGAATAACTTTAATTTTACTGATAATCTCTACTGCAATCACCATTTTCTTTCCAGAGTAGACTTATCAGTCCACTTTAATTCAGTTGCGTATTTTTTTATTTGAAATTTGTGAACAAACTCAATTCATTGAATCAGTTCGAAAAAAGGTATTAGTGTTAAGGGAAACATATTTCCCAAGACCCTGATTCAAAGAAGTACAATAATTTAATAATAATTTGACCTCCACTATATACCATCCTCTTAGGATAGAAGATCTTACCCCAGTCAAGATATGTAATATGGTAAATAAGTCTTATAAGCATGCCACTAGCAGTGCCCATAGTGGTACTCATTCTTATTTAATTGGGGTGAAAAGAAGTATAACTTCCTTGCGACTAGCTTCCATTATAATAATACGAAGAATTTTTCAAATCCTACTGCGGCTTGATTTTTAGTATGGATGAGACATTGTATGGAACACGAGCAGTGCCCCACGGGTTTATCCCTTGCCGAGGGAATTCCAAGATAAAAAATCATATGGCCTTCCTCTTAAATGAGACTATTGAATACAAAAAAAATATAACAAGCAAATCAATACAAGAGGTTAGCATTAAAATAAAAATTCGAACCCTTCAGATTTATATATTAGTATTGATATAGATAAATATAAAGTTTCATGAAATCTTGTTCTTATCGAGTCCTTGTGGTTATTATTATCTATGCTAATATGTATTATACAGCTGCAGTTTGTTTGTTTGAATGTGCTAATCTCAGTCTCAACTATTGGTCCAATTTGAAAAATTATTTCAGTGTTGGATAGTCCACTTATTGAGGAAGGCTATAGTCTATTTCATTTAGAAATTCCTACGGGAACGGGCACAAAGCAGGCAAAACCGTGGGGCGCCGCTAGTCATGAAATAAAAATCAAACTATATTCTAAGTTGGGTAATAAGACTAATAAGCGAGGTCACAATAAAACGAATTTAAGCTTTTAAAAGTACCTATAATATGGTATTTTAAGTAATACAAAAGACTAGATTAGTTACATGGTTATTATATAGAAATTGAGATCAAAAAAGAGTATTACAAAGTAGATATTTGGTACGGGAATTACGAGTCGTCCGCCGGTAGCGGTATGCCATCGAGAATCTTTTGCTTCCTCTGCTGCACCAACTCTCTGACATGCTCCTTACTCTCCTGTAGATTTCTATCCAAATACAATTTCATGTTCTTGGATTCCTGTATGCGATTCTTGAGGTCCGTCTCAGCAGCATTATATTTTTTCTTTAATACATTCACATCAGAGCGAATAAACATCCGACCGACAGCTTCATAAGCATTAGTTTGTGGCGGCAAGCGACCAACCGCATGTCGCTTAATGCTTGCTAGTCTCAACTCCTCCGATTGAGCTTCAATGGTGGCATTAATAGAGGCTACTCGCCTATTGTTTTCTTTCATGGTTTGTTGCAAATCAAGGAATGCTTTTTTCAGATCCGCGTCCATTTTATTATCAGACATTTTTTTTAATATTACTGTTCAGTCGGTTATAATTAAACAACACTGAACACTTCGGCTTCCACACTTTCTTTTAAATCAATAATCCTTCAATGCCTCAATCAGCCTCCTACCTGTATTTTAATTATATTTGTATCTATCTGAAAATGCTCTATTTACCTATCTATATTTTATTCCACAGCACATCCACAAGCAAACAGATTCTGTGTCCTCTGTCAGTGCTGCCAACTCTCAACGTGGTTTACCCTCTTGTTTTTTGCCAGATCTCCTTAAAATATCTAGATTTTCGTGAAATTCGTTAAAGTTTGATGTAGTCACCCAAATTGAACGATAGTTTTTCATTAGTCATTACACCCTGCCGCATCACATCATGGTCTTTCCAGGATATTCGTAACATTATGCAACTCAGATCAACAATAAAGTTAAGAAGTTGAGTCAAGTAGGTACCTATGTAATGTAATTGTATATTTAAAACTCTAAAATCACAGTCTAAAATGCACCCAGCCAGGTAGTGTTTATGACATGGTATCATGGCACAGACAAGTATCAATCAGGTCACAAGGTCACAAACATTCATTTGATAAAGTCCTTGTTCTTCCATTTACTCGGTTGTGGTTGTCAATGTCAACGGATGAATGGATTCTGTCACTGTTAAATAGATGAAACCATAGATAAAATAATCATTCGAACTATTACTTGAAATCTATGCTTGAAATCCATGCTGAAAATAATTTAATCCGGCCTGCTTATCTATACTCAGTACCTGCCTTAAAAAAATAGCGGTACTGGTATATTTATCAAGATATTTAAAATAATTGTTTTTACCGCAAATTGTTGAATATAATACCTTGCTAACTATAGAGCCAATAATTTAGAGAGAGTAATTTAATTAAAATCAATAATGATCTAATGACATTAAATTTAAAATTTTATATAAAGATTTTAAAATAATTTAATATCATTCTCTGAGTGAATAATGTAATCTTAGAATAATGTAATAAAAAAAAAACGTATTGATTCCATAGACAAAATTCCAAAGCTGTATATTTTTTATCTCTTTCGCGTCTATATTGACTTGACTCTTTCTTGAGTGTCCCGAATGTGACATGGCGTCCATCAAGATATATCACGGCCTTCTATAGAACTGTTATAGATGACAGTGGTCTGAATTTCCAATTTATTAGTGAGGCCGTTTAAAATCGTATATTTGCATTGATGGTAATGCATGCAAGGAAACCTCTGAAGCGAATAAGCGATGGGTATGATATGGCTTCTGATGCTTCGGCTTATTAGCTCGTAATCTCGTACCTATATGGCGGTCGCCGATTCAGTTTTCCTGTAATCTGGTTTTTTCGAATAAACATTTTTGTCTTATTTCAGGTACTTTGAGAAGCATCAAGCCCATTCGTATCAGGTAAGCGCTAATGTAAATGTTTCCGTAATGGTTATAATGATCGCCACAAGTTCACAATGATCACATAGAAATAACTGTGGATTTATGTACTCCTCTACGTAATAAAATACTATTACGGACTTTTGTTCTGTTCTATATTACTTATTTATGTCAGACCAAAGGTTCAGCAATATCATTTGTTTTGATTGAGATAGTTCTAATTGTTGAAAAACCGTGTTTGATTTTCACACATATTAGGGAATGTTTTCTAAATTTACCAGACAAAAAGAGTTGTAACGAATCTGAAGTTCAAAGTTTGGTATTATTATGTTACTCACAGGTCGCAGACATGTTGTTGTTGGGCATATTGTTGTGAAAATAAGACAAGTTATTAATTGTAGTTGTTTGGTATTGGTTTTAACAGAAATATAATTCCAAGAGTGAAAGACGAAGTACAAATGATTACGGATCATCTGACAATCGGTACACTCCTCTGCGGTCTCCGAACGGTAATGTTTCCCATGGGCACAGCACCCACACCAGCCACTCCAGCCACAGCCACCACCAATATGCCCATGTTGTTGATGACAGAGGATACACAACATCCAGAAACTCCTATCTGCAAAAAGGATCCGAAAAGGAGAGAGATAGAGACTACAAATCCTCTAGAAATAAGTACACAGGTAAGTTGTTATAACATTATTATTTTACATCTTTCAATTTGTCAATGAAAACAATCACATGTGGTCTGTAACTCTATTATGCATTAATAGTTAGATAAAATAATAGGTATTATTGTTGCATATTTTTATTTGTTTGAATATTTGATATTTTATTACCAAATCAGTACAGGAAATTAATTATGGTATGTTAACTGAGTATGTTAGGTAATTTTAAATATTTTTCTATACAATAATCCTCATTTCAAGTGTATGAAATATATAAATATCTTAATGTGAACAAACACATTAATTTATTTTTGATTACTAGCAACAAGTAATTTCAAAGCATGATTTATTACAAATTGAATAGAAAAATACATTAATTTGAAACAAACTAGTACTAATTGACAATTATCAGTTTACAATATTGATTACCAAGAATAGTTTTATAAAACACAATCTAAAACAAACAATTTATGCTTTTTAGTAACATATAATGAAAGTTTGACAAACAGATAGCTGTTGTATGTTGAGATACAAGCATGTGTTCACATTGAACACTGATAGGTGTTTGCATTGTTCTGTTGTGTGAACAATGTTATATTTTGTTTGAAAGTGTATGTCCAACATACACTGTTAGGTAACCATTGTTTAAAGAAATATTGTTTTGTTATTTCTTATAAGTTTCACAAAATAATCCTTAATTGGATCTAAGCTCATGATTTGGTGTGATTGGAGGTATTCATGATTTTTCTTTAATAATTGTCCAATTCATTGTATTAATGAATGAGAACAATATCAATAAAAACAAGTTAAGATTATTTCCTATTTTAAAACCTATTTTTCTCTCACAGGTAAGCGAAGGCATTTAATTAATACATGATTAATCAATCCTTCATGTTTCCACTGACCTCTGTTGTACTATATAATTTTATAAACCTTATTCAAAATCAGTCTACCTATTTCAAGGGTCCAATGTCTCAGGGGCACAAGTTACACATGTCAAATATATTATACCACTTTTATGGGCCAGGCTGTTAAAATGTATTTAAACACATAACCAATGCTACCAATGCTTTTAGGTGTCTTATATTTTCCTGTATCTCAAATGTATCTATAATAACATTGATGACAATAACATGTTTTTGTGAGGAATCAAAATTACACACATTATTTATATATCTTAGTAAGCTTAGGTTTTTATCCTGCAGTGGGATATTATAGACATAGTGGGATATAAATATTTGTTTTAATGTAAAAAAACATATGCAATAGCAACTTTCCAGGATAAGGGAATCAGGAATAACACCAGTGATTGTTGCCCAATTTCATTGAAAAAATGAAAAAAGAATATCTTTCATGTAAAAAAATGTTACATGATTAACAAATGGTACACACCGTAGATGGAAATATGATATTATTATTATGTGTACATGATTAACAAATGGTACACACCGTAGATGGAAATATGATATTATTATTATGTGTAACAAATTGATAACATTAACAAGAAATAATGCTCTTAATTGTGAATGATCACAATAACAAATTCTCAATTTATTTTTTGTTATTTCTTATCTATTTTTGCGCAATGATTACTATCGTCTTTTAGGAAAGTTACAGTGGGTAGGTTTTATTAAATAACTAGCTGCGCCCCGCGGTTTATCCCGCGTTGTTCCCCTTCCCGTGAGAATTTCGGGAATTTTTATGCATATAAACCTTCCTCTTGAATCTCTCTATTTATTCCATAAAACCGCATCAAAATCCATTGCGTAGATTTAAAGATCTGTAGCATACATAGGGAGAGACAGACAGCGGAATGACACTTTGTTTTATACTATGTAGTGATGATGAATAATGAAACCTACCTTTATTGTTCAATTATTTGAATTATTTAATTTATTATTACTGTTTGATTTTCATGAATCAAAACAACATGTAATAAATATAAACATAAACTCTTATTTGGGTCCAAACTAGGCTAGAGTGTATAAATAAAACATGTGTTTTGAACCAAATTGTGCGGGATAAATAGTTTACATTAGACAGACATTCTGATGCTAGCAGTTGACCCAGAGAAAGCCTCCAATCAATTCTTACAATAAATGAATCATGTTAGATGCTATCCAGTCTAGACTAACCCATTTCTATAGATATGGCACCTGATACATAACTTTATTTATGAATATATTTGTAAAACAGGCATTTGCAGTGCGATTGAATTTTATATATTATATTGAAAAATGTTATGGGTCTGCATATATAACTGTATAACAGCTAGATTATTATATAATATGAATATTTATTTTTATTTAATGAATTGATGTTTATGTTAGTATTATTTACCTGTTTACATTGTTAGCATAATCAATTTCAATGATATAATTAATTATGTTTATCATAGAGGTTCTGTGCAGAAAGGTGAAACTAATTAGGAGACCTGATATATATTTCCAATTGATTTTTTACCTAGCTGATTATATTCATCATCCATTTTCATCATTTATAATGTGATATACTTCAGTATTTATTAAAAACTTAATTTATTGATTTCCAGAAAGTGTTCGTTCACCAAAAGAACGTAGCAAAGATAGTGACAGAGAACGGAGTAATCATGAACGAAATGAGAGCCAGTCAGATAAAAAGACTAGGTCTAGTGGCATGAGTGTTAGTGTTAGTAGGAGTAGTAGTAAATATGACAAGCGAGGGTCGCAAGCGAGTGGCAGCATGCCGCCCGGCAGCGAGTGGTCGGAGCACATCAGCTCGCTGGGCAAGAGGTATTACTACAACTGCATTACCGAGGTGTCGCAGTGGGAGAAGCCCAGGGAATGGGACTCGAGAAGAACATCATCCAAAGATTCAACATACTCCTCGAGGAGCAGTGAGTATCCGCTCTAGTGTTACAGAACCATTGATAGTTTGACTATCGATAGTTGACCTCGAAAACTATTCAGGATATCGATAGTACTATCGATAGTATCGACGTAATGACAATAATATACTATCGATAGTATTGTCATATTCGATACTATCGATACTATTGCTTTTACTATCACTATCGATAGACTATCGATTGTCTATAGATAGTGGGATATCGGTATGCAACACTAAATTCTGCACACACGATCTCGCATTACTTGTGATCATCGTTGGAAGCATATTGAAACTAATTGTGTGTTGCAGCTCGGGAGAAACGATCTCGATCTCGGTCAGGGCGGCGCGAGTCGGAGAAGTCTTCAAAGAGGAGCAACAATGCGTCCGACCGGTATTGGAACAGCAGCCGCGACGAGGACTCGCACGACCGGGCCCGCCCCAAACATTCCGGCTCGCACGACGTTAAAGGTGTGTACTCTGATGTTTCCATCCCCCTTACTGGTCAAGCCTTGCGTTATATGCCACCAAAGCCTCTTGGAAACGCGAGAAGCTGCCATTCTTAGAAGTTATGTGATGCATCACATTGCTTAATATTTACGCTCGTACACGATGTGTATCGCTATTATCCTTGTGTTATAAACGTGCAATATAAATGATAGCTGTAACTTTTATATTCAGTCTATGCATCAGTATATATAGTGAGAGATTCGGGAATGAGATAATTATGCTTCGTTGTAATACCTTTGGCCCAGTCCTAGTCACAAGAAACGCATGTGGCGAAGATTGATGTAATGCTTCGAGCGATTTAAGCAATGTGCAACGAATAATCTACATGGCTTGGTTTTTGGAACGCTTAATGGATTGTTGGACACTTTAGACCATGACACCAGATCACAAGTAAAATATATTAAAACATTGGTTGTCGTTTTACGGATGATAGTTTTACGTGATAACGATTAAAATAGAAATTTTGGAGGAAATCAATTACACATTATTAAATTGTAAAAATAAACACAAAACACGTTGTCGCGTATTCAAAATTCGTTATAAATAATGGCTAACAAGCTATAACGCTTGGGTCTCTATCGTATGTTTGATCGTGCCTCTCTATCGCTTGTTGTGCGCTCTCGCTTGCACGCACAGGCTCAGGCGGAACGGGACACTTTTTCGTGCGCGCTGCGGTTTTCATCAATTTATAAGACGTTGTCAAGTAAAAAGAAGTATATCATGTATTTAACGGTGATTTCATCTCGTTTTCAGATGGCCAAACGTTGCAAGACATGGACATATCGCCGGACCGGAGTACTCCGATATCGGAGAACTCGTACGGCGCGCGGGAGACCGCGTCCGCTCGCAACAACGTCGCCGAGACCAACTCCGTGCCGCCGGTGGTCGTACTCGACAACTCCAACCAACCGGTTAGTATACTACTACGCAACTACTTTACTCAGCTTCCTTGATGGTGGGCAAGTTTGCAAACTGCAAAGTTTGAAACATGTATGTATGTGACTCTCACATAATGCTAATCGACATCCGTACGTTTTCTACGTCTTCTAACTAATTAAGGTGAACATTAATACATATTCGGGCCAGCACAGTTGTTCGGCAGTGTTTGCTGAACTATAAAGATTTTGCCACGGCATTGCGCAGTTGGATAATAATATTTGTATTTAAGTATCCTTTGTTACATGCTTGGTATTGTTATGATTTCTCTAAGCTTTTTATTGAATTAGTATTCTTTATTTCAGTTACCTTTTAAATTGGAAGAAACCTTATTGATGTTGTTATTCTTCAGTGCCATGCGATTTTAAATGTTTTTTATAGTTAGATTTTGCAAAGCGAATTTTCAATCTCTGTATCAAATGGTAAACATATGATTGATATATAGTAATATTTGATTAGTAATATTAGTAATATTTTTTAATATAGTATATTTGATTGATACACGCATCGGGATTAATATTTTGACTTCAGTCACTTTCAAGTGATCGCATCATTCATTATGTGGTTTACTCTTCAAGTGCCCATATTTCAAAAACAGTATTTGCAAGTCTAAACGTAGTCGCAAGTTAGTCTGATCAAAACATAGCCTAAACAAAAATAAAACATTATTTTGTGCAGACGGCGAATATTTAATATTTAGAATAAAACATATTTGAGAATATAAACAAATACTACAGCGAATTAATGATATTATTAATTAAATTAATGCAAATTCTAAGTCAGACAGTTAACATCCTAATCAGCATGGTTAATTACTCAATGAAGGAGGATGATCTACTACTAATATAATAAGGCTGGCACTACTCACTGGAATTACTGATCGGATTCGAATCATGCTTCGTGTTGGACACACGTTCCAGTCTAAAGGAAGGTCGTGGGTTACTATTCAGTATGTGATGCGTAATGAACAATCTTAATGTTAATCCGACGACTTTGAACTATTGAACTGATCTTATATAATAAAATTACTTAAAAATGTTGTCCCGATATTCCCACGGGAACGAGTACACGTGGATATAAGTGCGGGGCGCTGCTAGTACGCAACTGAACATATTGTTTATAAGTGGAAGAAAACCTTTGTCCAACATAATTGCACGGTGGTAAAATGCGTGAAAGATAAGCTGAACCGCATCTTCCAAAAATTATATGATAAGATATATGATATATGGCTCTTGGCACAGCTAAAGTTTAAATGGTGTAGAAGTGTAGAAAGTGACTTTTCTCACTCTGTTCTTTGGTTAAACTGAAAAGATACTTCAGAGCTTCGCCGACGACGAATTTTCCGTACGGACTTTTTTCCTCCGTCTAAATAAAAACACCATGAACTACTAAAATCCGTAAAACTACTAAACTAGGTACTAAAAATGGTTTAAATTCTGGTTCATGAACAAAAGTCTCTCGGATGCGCCCACGAGCGCCTTTATAAGCATAGCGAAAATGTTTTGTCAGCGTAATAATTAAACGATGTCTATGACTTGCTAAGCGATTTATCTCACTATAGTGCTTAGCTTATTATGTATTATTATTTTTTCAATTACCTCGCCATGTCAACATTACTGAAAAAAATAGCCTGTAATTCCTATATTTATATATCAGTGAAGATTACGCATATTTATCGTATTTTTTACTTAATATTATGAATGAGAAAGTTTGTAACCATGAATTTATAAATGTATGTTATTACTACACTTCAATAATAACCGAATGGTTTTCAATGAATCTTGATTTAGTTTATTCCGCAGACATGTGTGTTATACACATGTAGGCTAATTTTTACCCCGTAAACGGGTAAAATGCGGGTATAGTCAGAGCTGCTAGTTCTTTATAAATTGGATGTAGATGGGCAATTAAAAACTCTGCAAATAGAATTAGACGAAATAAATATATGACCAATTCTAATTCCTTTAAAGGAAGACCATTCTGAATAAAACATGATGCTTGAATGAGTGCATCGTTTTATGGAACCCCTGGGTAAAGAATTAGGTTTAAACTAGAGTGAGAGGGAATATGCCTGTAAAGAGAGGTCTTTGTTAATTAAAGATGAAGAAGGAGAAAAGCTTTAAATACTACGGGAAAGTCTTACTGCATATATTCCTAGCTGTACAGTTTTATTCACAAATTGTAGTGAGAAAAGCTGAAATTAATATGTGTCAGTAACTTAAACTTAAAGTAACTGATGTTGCTGACCTGTCCTATAGAAGACAGCTGCATCGTCAAAATGGTCATTAATGAATGAAAGTGTTCTACTGATTACAGGTAGTGGTTGAGTTTTTACCCAGAAGTGTTTTATCTTTTAACTTTCCCTTATTCCCAATCGAATACTAAGGGTAAATGAAAATAAAGTTACTTTCTAGGTAACCGATTGCAATTTTTTTAAATAAATTGTTGTTTTGTTACAGAAATTAGGAATTGGGGTTTAAGTTTGTTATGGTCCCTGTCCAGACTACACGGTCAAGTAGCCGTTTCGGTCATGATGATGATTTTGATTAATTTATTCCAGAGTGGTTCGCTGCTAGCTGCAGCGTTGCCTCGCATCGTGGGCTGCGCGAGCGCGGCGACGGGCAGCAGCGGGGGCGCCAACAACGGGGGCGCGACGCCGCCTAGCGCGGAGGGCGGGGAGACGCCGCACCGCGACACCGGCCCGCCCACGCCCACGCACTCGGAGAACACAGACCCGCACGCGCCGCCCCTACATCTAGACCAAGCGTTACCTAGGAAAAGTGAGTGCAACCAAAATACATTTCCTTTGCTACCTCTGGCAGGAGTTCTAAACTAGTAGCTAGGTCAGCCCTGGCAGCCGACGCATTTGTACCCTGTACCGATTTTCTATACTTTGAACCAGCACAGAATGCTTAACGTCACTGACAGGTTCGTCTGTCTGTTCCTCTGTTTATGAACTACACCGGCACTAAGATGCTCACTAAGGGAAATATATCATATATGTTTTCGTCATATAGAAATAAAGCGGGAGAGATGTCTTTAGAAAAGAGAAAATCGAAAACAAAACCTTTTTCTTGGCTTATGATCTTAGCCCTGGTGACTGTTCACTTTTGTCCCTCCTCACTATATTGTTATTTTTAAAGAGCAAATAGATAAACCTTGCATATTACTTTTCATCTGTATTTATAAGTGTTTGGTTAAATACTAAGTTGAAACCACTTCATGTACAGTGGAGTGCCTTGGCTCGTATTCGTCGGTGGTGGGCGGCGCGCTGCACCACGCCGCGCCGATGCTGACGCCGTCACTGCAGAACTACGTGCGCGCTGACCTCACCGCGCACGTCACCAGCTGGCCCGCCGACATACTTGAGAAACAGGTACAATAAAGCAAGCTCAACTACATCCCGAGATTTTGACAATAAATCTTACATCCAAAAATACACCTCAAGTTTAAAGCTTGCCGATAAACAGTCGCGCTGAGAAGCGTGTGAAACTACACCTCGTTTATACAGTTAACAAGTTATCATATTATTTCAACTTTTATTCAGACGAGGACGAGGTAATAGCTGCAAAAATGGTAAAAAGAAAATCATAGTAGAATGCAACCCATAAGAAAAAGAGGGGAATATGATAAAAATGAAAGGAAAAATAAATTACGGGTAATCTGAGGTCGGGAAAGGGGAAGGGGTGAGTTTTTAGGGGTGGAAATGGTTTATGTATCTCGATTTCCGACAAAACTACAAGTCCTACGGAAAAAAATCAAATGGCAAAGTTGTAGGTATAAAAAGATCTACAAATTTTGTATTGACAATTTTTCACACAATGTCAAAATTAATGTGAAAAATTCAAAAAACCAAGTTTTTGGATTTTGACTTTTATCTTCTTCAAACAAATTTATTCTTGTACGAAATTTTGTGAAAACTTTCCTTATTATGTCCCAAATATACTGTAGTTTATTTAATACAAATAAATGTTTTCACCTTATTTTGACTTAATATAAAAAAAGGACCGTAATTTTCAATCGAAAATTCTCGCGTCAAAATATCGGCTTTTTTTCAAAAAATCGGTGGGTTTTTTGTTCGTTGAATTTGTACTTTCTGATGGTGTAAAAAAAGAATATTCATTACCATAGTAAATTTTGACAGAAAATGCAAAAATCGAAAAGTTTTGAATGTTTTTTTAAATCATTATACAAGCATGTATGTATATAACAAGCGTTGTATCCGTTCCAAGGGAATTTTGGGATAAAATGTATCCCATGTGTTATTTTGATGTATGTATAACCTATATTACTGTAAAGTTTCATCCAAATCCGTCCAGTAGATTTTTTTTCGTGAAAGAGTAACAAATATCCGTACATCCATCCTCACAAACTATCGCATTTATAATACTAGCCGCGCCCCGCGTTGGACCCGTTCCCGCGGGAATTTCGGAATTAAATGTATCCCATGTGTTATTAAAGATGTTCTCGGCCGAGGTATTTCGTCAATACTCTTCTTAAAAGAATAATTCATATTCTTGAGGATGTTTTCTTTTTAAATGATTTTTAAAGAAATTGTGCCTTTACCCTTCTGAGAATAGTTTTACACTTTGCACATTCATCACTTATTATCACAAAATAATTCCAAATTACACTATTAAACTTCTATGTAGACATTTTTTTAAAGTCATGTACCAATATAAATAATTAAAAAACTAAAACAAAACAAAAGAAAGACCCGCCGCGCACTGCAAGTCGAAACATGTCTCAACTCAAGGTCGCGCGCACCGACACCGATTGTGTAAGAAAGTTCCGTATCCGTATCCATATCTTGACAACAAATATCCGTATTCAGATCCTTAACCCCGGATCTACATTTTTGACGATCCGGCACAACACTGGTAAAGACTATTAGCTAACTAAGAAACGTTCATTAATGTATGTGAACATGTTACAGGCAAATAAATTCACGGAGGAAGCGTACCAACTGGGGTGCATGCAGTGCACGCGAGTGTCGGCCGAGCTCAAGTGTTCGCGCTCGCTCGTGCGCCACACAGAGATCCAGGCCACGCTACAGGAACAAAAGTAAGCACTATCACGTAGCCTTTATCGTTAGTTTACAAACTATTAACAAGGACGTCTTATGAGACACTGCTACAGTTTTTATTGTGCATTGTTTTCTATAGCAACAAATATTGCGTTTTAGTTTCCATTAAGATTCCTGCGAAAACTGTTCACTAAAAAAAGTTCATGCATAAAATTAATTTCATTAATATTGATTTGGTCTCCCGCCGGAGAATAAGGCGAGAAACTGAGAACATTATCTTATCGTACTTTGGGAAAATTACACCATGACATGACTATATTCCCGCCCGCCCGCGGTTTGATCAGCGTTGTGCCCGTTACCGTGAGAATTAGGCATAAAAAATAGCCCATGAAATTCCTCTCGAATGTAGCTACAAAATGTACAATTCGAGTTGGACAGGAAGTTCCCGAGATTAGTGCGAAACAAAATTACAAATTTTACCTCTTTATAATATTAGTATAGAAGTATATATTAGTTTTAGCTAGACCATGCAATACAACCTCAATGTTCCTTATAAACTGCAGCAACTCCTAGGCTTCTTTTCAATTCAATTCATTCATTCGCGATTCATTCAAATTCAAATCTCTTTATTATATCAGATCATAACAATCATTTATAATCGTCTGCTTAAAATTAAGTTTACGTTAGTTCGCATCGCGCCACCTACTGAGAGGAACTAACAAGAAACTCAGTGGGGTTGTCATTTTTTTATGATTGTTTTAATAATTATAAGGAGCAATTCATTGCCAAACGTGAGTCTAGAACATACTCTGAAATAGAGTAATACGCCTTTTGGCACAGTCTATGCTTTATAAACTTCTTGAATTTAATAAATGAAAGACTAACTACATCTTCTCGTCATTTGTTATAAAATCGTGTACATTGACATACGAATGAGTGAGACACTTTATGGAGCCTAATAGTGGGCATAGCGAGCTTATTTTTATTCCTAAGATTCAATTGGTGGAGATCACTGTTTTTCTTAAATTTACTAGGATTTTTGTGCACATAAGGTTGTCATAAATATATTGTGAGTGTAATGTGAGGATGTTAGCGTCTTTGAATGTGCTTCCCAGTGAATCCCGTGGACCCATCATATAGATGGCTTGAATAGTCCGTTTCTGGAGCACATAAATGGAATCTATGTACGCGGCACTGCCCCAAAGCAATAGACCGTATGACATAATGCTATATAAGGAGCTGAAATATTTTAAACAAAATTACATTCGATGGTATATAGCCTGAATTCGATGGTAAAGAGACACTCGCTGTATTGCCTCCTTACTATCCCCGGCCGCATGGCCGTAAGTCTTGTATTTGATTGATGTTATTGTTAAGGTGTTTGAATATTTGCAGGATAATGTACCTGAGGCAGCAGATATCTCGGCTAGAGGAGCTAAAGTCGCAGAACTCATTCATGTCGGAAGAATAGGAGTTGTGGTGGGGGGCGGCGGGGCCCGCGCAGTCGCCCGCCTCGCCCCCCTCGCGCGACTCGCTCTCCACGCACCGCACACACACACACAAACACCACACCCAACATTGATTGTTCATCATTCCGTTCTGTTTCTATGTAACCTAGATCGAATCATTACTGTTGTGTTGTGTGATTTGATGTTAATTATAAGATTATCGTGAATCACCGGGATTGGTCAATTGGAATTACGTGTATTTGTATAAATTCCGCAAGATTTTAATGTTATTGATATCTCGATTGATTATTTCACATACAAGCAAATAATAGTAATAAATACGACTCTGTGAAATTAAAACTTGTATGTAAGTAGGTTAAGTAGACGGAGCGCCGTCGGCCGCCGGTCGCGGCCGCGGGCTTGCACCTCTCTCGCGGTATAGGAACAATTTAACATGTATCTAGGATTTTTCAAGTATTCAATGTCCTATTAACTTCATTGTAATGTGACATTATTTCTATGAATGTTATTATTTTTGTCAGTATAAGGTAACAGTGTTTCGATGTGTGCGCGACGAATAGTGTTATCAATTTGAAATCGATGAGCTAGAGCTAGCTAGCCCGGCCCGACCGGGCCGTCCCGACCGGGCCGTCCCGACTCGAGGTGTACAATACCAGTTGTGCTTCTGCGCGACACTTGACTGCGTCAATAACATTTAGTCGTGGAATTTTGTTATAGTAATATTCGGTAGCAATAAAATCTTAGCTCCATTGTAACGTTTTGATGTGAAAGTGTTATTGCTTTATATCTGGTTAATAAGAAAATAGTAAGATATACTTTCAGAAGATGCATACAGTTCTTGATTTGACTACTATTTTAATATTTTAGGGCATTCTAAGGTAGATTACACAAATAATAACAAAGTCGTAAAATAATGACGAGTTAGAAGAAATGTTTTTGATGTTTTACTGTAAAGTTTCTCTAATAATTTCATAGCAAATTTATTTGTATAGTTTTATAAGTGAGTTCGTGAATGTATTTAAGTTGTAGTGGGCACGTTTGTTCAGTCGGCGACGTCGCTGACATTATTTGTGCCGTGACAAGGCTCGGCCGCAATCCGCTGATGTGTAATCATCCAATCTTTGTATAAACTTTGTAAAGATGCAGGTGTTTTATAAATAATAATAATTGTAGTAATCTGGATTCATATTTATAGCGAATTAGTCGATTCTATGCAAGTGTACCACAACCTGTTGTATAACTGTAATTAATGGAACCGGAGTTTGGAAGTGGATGCTTGTCACAAGGCGTGCACTGGTACTAGACGAGGTTGTCGGAGATCGCTTGATCAACGTCACTTTAGGCGAATCCTTAGCTAGATAATAACAGGCTATACAATAAAATCATTGTTTGTAACCACTATTTCGTTCTATATTTATATTTCGATTGTTAATAGTTGTTCAGGTTTAAGCTTTGACTGTGTCCCTCCGCCGGCTGCCTCTCGGCGTGGTTTGTGTAAGAGTAATGTTAGAGTAAACCAAGATTCATAGTTGACAGTGTTTATATAGACTTCTTTCCATACTTACTGAAACAGCTCGTGTAGTTGTGAGGGCTCAAACAGCTTTTAATTTATGAACTGCCAGTGACTCGAAGCAATTGTATAGTGTATTTTCAGTTTAGGTAGACTAACGGACTTGAAATATATTTCTCTAATGCTGTATTTACGTCGACCACTAGTAATACGATTGATTGAAAGCCAGGGATTATTTAGTGGTACATATAAAGTTCCGAATGCGAGAGCGCTATGTGTTTGATCGGGCATTTGGTGAATGAGCAGTTTTCGGTCTGCGAGCCTCCCTGCGTAGGCTCTCAAGGCGAAATATTTTAACATTAATTCAATTATGTATAATTGTATTAAATCAGTTTTAACAGAATTACTGTGATATTCATTCACTTTCACACAATTACTGTAATATAGTTATGTATGTGTATTGTGTAGCTCTTAACGGAGGAAAGTTTCAATCAAATGACCAACAATGAAAGTTATTTGAAAGTTCCGGGATCGTTGAAGATCATTGAAGACACGAAGCATTTCATTTGTGAACTTTCTTTTCGTTCTTTGTTCTTCTAGGTTTTTTATTATACATAGTAGATGCTTATAATTGCTTAAGTATACATCTGTAACAAGTATTTTCGCAAGTAGCAGCATTTACCAATAACTGTTATTTATTCATTGTCCTATTAATAAATCGAGACTTATTAGACTGAATTTTCCTCCGTTCAAAGCATAATTTCAATTTTCAATTTAATCTGAAAATTCTGTTTGTCGATTTGTTCAAGCAAAACATTAAATCATATGAAATAAATCCGTTTCAGATAAGAAATATTTGTATCAGTTGTAACCCCTTTCCACCCTACATGAAGTTGACGTTGTTTTTTTGTACATAAGAACAAAAACTCTGAACTATTTGAGAATTCTGGTACATATATTGCTACCTACCAACCGTAGATAATTTTACATAGAAATATCAAATAAATCTACGTTGATCGAAGAAATCTAATCATATTATAAAGCTGCAGAGTTCGCTTGTTTGTTTGAACCATGTTTGAACGCGCTTATCTCAGGAACTACTGGTCCGATTTGAAAAATTCTTTCAGTGTTAGATAGTCCACTTATCGAGGAAGGCTATAGGCTTTTTCATCGCGAAATTCCTACGGGAACGGGCATAAATAATAAAAACTGAAGAGTTTGTTTTTTGTTTGGTTCGAACGCGCTTATTTCAGAAACTACCAATCCGATTCAAATAATTATTTTTATATTGGATAGCTACGTTCAACGGGAAGGTTATATGCTATCAAACCGCGTTGATTACTGATAAAATACGTACCTAATGTAGTGGGGATCGCTTATTTAGGAGGAGTTTAAACGTTTGATTCGATTATTCGATTGAATAACTTTTTTGTAGACAATCTGTGGTTTAGTTTTGTTATCTACTCTGTGGAAATATTCACTTTTGAAATGATCTGTGGAACTTCAGTTCAGTATACTTTGTTTGTCTTGTCACTTGTTTGAAGTTGTTTGTTGTGTATTGTCTTTGTATTGTGTATTTGATAACTTTCAGTTCAGTCAGTCGATGAGAGATTTTCGTTGAGGCAGAGTGGAAATATTAATCTCAAATTTAATCGTCTGCATTGGTGGTGAGAGCAAAGATCTAGGTAAATACAATTTTAGTATTCTGCTTATTAAAATTAATACTTCTTGACTGCTGACTCGGCGAACTTTGTGAACTTTCACAACATAACTTTCACTTGTTGAATGTTGTAATATTTTAAAGAATTAAAAAAACAATAAGTGCATTTAACAGTTTATCTTAATATACCAGGTATTGGGTTAATTAAAACAGTTAAAATATTTAGTGTGCGCGACTAACAAAAGTATTCTGAAATACCCTTGAAATATATCCTATTTAACCATACGTTTGGCTTATATTGCGAAGAAATATCAAGATAATTTAATAAAGACCCTTTTTGAACTGTCCTAGTCTTAGTTTAAATTAGTTTCTGCTAATATAGGTATTCAATACAATTTACAATTGAGCTCAAGTACTTACCTTTCCTCTTAAAGTTCTACATTTTCCTTACCTGCTGAATTAGAAATAATGTATTTTAAGGATAATTATTGCGAGCGAATATTAATGTTTTCATTATGTTCTAGGACTAATGGCGTCGAATACGAGTAAGCCAGATTGGCCAAACTTCCAACTAAACAATGGACTTATGATGCCTGCAGTGGGTTGTAAGCATTCAAACTCAATGATATTTTATGTGTTAATTATTAACTGGTCATTAACCATAAAATCTATTTGTTGCCAGTTGGAACATATCGGATCAGGGACCCTGATGTTATGATGCAAGTGGTAGATAAAGCTTTGGCTACTGGGTACCGCTTGTTCGGTAAGTTAGTAGTACACAGTACAATAAATTATACTTTAACCTTGACCTTGTTTACACATTCAGAATTTGATAAAAAAAAACCATTATATTGATACTAATTGATAAATATTAATTTAAAAAGTTATTTTAATTACCATAAATGTTTTAATGGTTTTTATTATTTATCATTTTAGATACTGCTTCAGTTTATTACAATGAGGTGCATCTGAAGAGAGCCTTAAAAAAGCTGCTTCCCAAATATGAACTTGAAAGGGAGGATATCTTCCTTGTCAGCAAACTGAGTAAGTTACAAACATACATTTTAGTTGTGCATTACAGTCATATACTGATTATCAAAAATTCTATTCTTAGCTGATTTAATAAAATTTCAAAATTTTTAGGCAACTTTGAGATGGGGAGCAAAGAAGTTGCTATCAAAGCTTATGAAAAAAGCTTAAAAAATCTTGGGGTAGATTACTTGGATATGTATTTAATACATTTCCCGGGTGCTGCTAAACTGCCGCATCAGGATAGTGAGAATAAAGTGATGAGAAATGTGTCATGGTCTGGTTTGATTGATCTCTACGATGAGGGCCGTGTTTCATCCATTGGAGTGTCAAACTTTACTAAACAACATCTGATTGATCTGATGAAGGACCACCATGGAGTGGTTCCAGTTGTCAACCAAGTATGTACTTGTTAATATTTAATTTAGTTTATTTTCAACCTACTTCTAAACCAAGGAGAAGTTCTATGTGTGTAAAAATCTTCTATCAACCATTTACAGCTAGATATTGGGTTACGTACAAAATCAAAGCTAAATACTGTCCGCGTGGATGACGTGTGACAGCTTATTTTGTTTACTACCGAACTGAAATAAAAGTTTTAAAACGAAGTTCAATCTAATTACAACCATGATACCTAGCAATAAAGTAGCAAATCTTCAGAATATTATCTTATGCACTAAATTATTCCTGTCACTTAGACACGAAAAGACATAGGTAACAACATTTAGTGTGAAATCAACCTTAGTGTCCTACAAATAAAGTATTTTATTCCCGTCATTACCTAGCGAGCTACATCCTTTCGTTTCGTTTCTTTTTGAAGAACTACAGATGGTATGGAGTCGCGTTGAACACTTCAATAATTTATAATATGCATGTAAAAGTTTACTTAAAATTATTTATGTTCTGGGCATCTATGTTTGATAGTATACATACTTGTTTTTTTGCTAGCGTTCTATTGTGTTTGTGTGTATGTTTTTGGCCAAGGTGTCTATCGCTGGAGGTCACAAATAAAAATATCACTAAATTCCACATCTTTATATTCATGTTTACAATCTTAATAATACAAGTACAGTTCAGTGCAATTAATAAATCAAAAATCAAAATGTTTATTGAAGTTAATTAAAAAAGGAAAGCCAAGTATCTTATGAGAGTCCAACAGACACAAAAGTACCTAGTAATAAGCAATGTTAAAGTTCTGGTAACAAATAAATTATTACTACAATACAAATTTACTCCATGCATCTACTGTTCTGTTTCACAAAATTTTGCGCCAACGTTGGCCTAACATTTGTAGCGGTGTCTTCCAATCGGTAATTTTTATCAAAATTTAATATATATTTTGTTAGTTTAAAGCTTAAAATATAACTTATTCTACATGTACTTACCGAAAGTAAGATACTCCGGCCGTTAAATTGTTTTCTGGCCATTATTTTTGCAACTTTTGAATAAACATTGCGGCATTGTGACATGTGTTTAAATTGGGTGGTTCGAGCGAACTAAATAAAATAGAAGCTCGCTTTTCAAATTAAGCCTAATTCACCGAGACGTATTTTTTGCGCCGACCCGACATCTAGTTGTGTATTGTTGATCGAAGGTAAAAATGTCTAAAAAGTCTTAGTAGATTTGTTAGTTCACATATAGCTAATGTGTGAATATTTTCAGGTTGAATGGCATCCTTACTACCATGATGATGAAGTCCTCAGTGTTGTCAGCGAAAATGATATTGTTCTACAAGGATATCACTCCCTGGGCAGCATGGACTTCGGAGCCAACCTGCGGAGTGATCCAGTAGTACAAGAAATAGCCAAAGATTTGAGCGTGACGCCGGCGCAGGTGCTGCTGGTCTGGGCGTTGCAGAGAGATGTGGCCGTGATACCCAAGTCCACCAACCCTGAGCGTATCCAACAAAACTATGACCTTGATTTTAAGTTGACATCAGATCAAATGAGAAAATTAAACAACCTTAAGGGAAAAGCTAAGAAGTACGCTTGGGATCCGACAGAAGTCGCGTAAATCAATGAAACAACGCAATGTCGACAAACATCCAGAAAAATGAATTAAATTTATATTCCATATATTTACTACTTAAGTTTTTAAAATTGCTTATCAGTATTTACTCGATTGATTAGGCAAAGATAACACTCTCAGAGTTATCCTTTCAAAGTATGGTACAATAGTGTCGTATTCATTAAAGTGCTATCTATAAACAAACGTAATAAATATCTCTTAACATAAAGCCCATCTGAGTACATGGTATAGTTACTACTTATACATTGGTAGACGGATCTGCTGCGATTTTTTTACATTTATTTTTATAGTATCTTTCGCTACACATTGTCCAGCAAGTGCTGAAAGTATGATGGCCAATGTTTTTACGTTGAATGTACCTGAAAAAGGTACATATTATGTGATATAGTATAATAAATATGTATACTTTTATAATTTTGAAGTTACAATTGTTAAAATAAGATAAAGTTGCGAATTCAAAATTCGTTAGGCCTAAATGTGGAACAACTGATCACATTTTATTTTAATTTTGTGGAGTTTAATATTCTATTGTAAACGGGTATTATTGTTTTATTAATGAAGTAGCACATGTGTGAAATAGCACTTACAATGATCTTATTTACAAACACCCCGTTCTGAAAATAATAGTTTTATATTCATTTTATGGTCAAACTAAACCGTAATTCGACTCCATTACACGGTGAAAGAATGTAAACATTATATGACTGAAATGTTAGTCGTTATTCTTAATTAAATAAAATAGACGAAATTAAACTTGATCTTTTATTCGGACACATATTTACAAAATACATTAAAAATATAAAATTGGCATCGCAAGCCTAAAATAAAAAAAAAAACACTGGCTCACTATATACAAAATAATATCAATGTTATTTCGTGCCTAAAGTTTCTGTAATATGATGTGCAACAAAAAGAACACAAACAGTAACATATTTAGACAATAAACATGAGATAATTGAAAGTGAGTCTAGCCAGTAAAATTAGGATAAAATCGAGTAAACTATTATATGCCTCTTTACCCAGTAGGAACAATCAGTCAGTCTGATTCGAATATATTCTTAATTTAATGGTGGTCCCAAAATCCTATCTAAAGATAGCTCAGTTATAATGCTGAGGATACACGGCGACACTGACACTCATCACAAATGTCGACACTAGTGTAGACTGCGTCCTCATGGTAAGCAATTTTACTGCAACTAAGTGTCGCGGCAGTGGACACACACATACATTCGATGTATACATTGAGTGTCTGATGTCAAGTGTCGCCGTGTATCCTCAGCTTTAGAAATGTTGTGACACTTTATGTAAATGACGAATTAAATCCGTTCTTTTAGCCGCCAAAATGTGTAAATTAAAACTTGCCTATAGGTTTTTAGGACCTGAATTTCGTTCAGACTTCCAAATAGCTAGCATGATATACCTCTATTGGCCACCGCAACGTTGCAATCGCGATGACGGGATTATAATACAATAACGATCATGTTAGATCTTACTGGGTACATAGGGAAAATAGCTGAAGTCATGGAGGTGATTCGTACAAAATACCAGATGCAGGTATCATTCCATCGATAGAATATTTTCCTACATTACATAAAAGTGAAATAAATAAGTAAGTAAATCAATTAAAGTCCAGTGATAGTTTCCAAAAGGAGTTACGGTAAAAGGATAACAAAAAACTAACATAGTTGTTTATAAAATAAACTTTAAAATTATTGCTAATTATGCAATCACAAAAAACGACTAATAAGGTAATTAATAAACGCACTTGGCTTCGACCCGTACTATAATCACCCTTTGAAAAAGGGAGAAACAGGTTCTGTTACATAGAATAATAATAATAATTTGTTTAATAAGGTTTGAAATAAATGATTTAAAACAATTATATTTTTAATTAAAATAATTACATCAAATACCACTGATCTGTAATTGAATTTACTTCAATACTAACCTTTTAATATAAAAACTGCCAAAGGCATTATTGCCGAACATGATCTACTTTAGACAAGTAGATCATGTTCGGCAATGCCGCTAAAAACATCAATGTTCGTCTAGTACTTTCAGTAGTGGGGAATAAAGAGAATATTTTCCATTGCTTTTTATTTGCACCATCTAGGTATATAGATAGATGGTTCGTATAGAGGAACTTTCGCGTTTTATATATGTGTAGCGCCCAGCCAATTAGGTATTCGTAGACCAAAAAGTTCGCATACAAAATGAAGTTAGTATTTTTCACAGAGTTACAGTACACCAGATACTGGATACACTATACTATCTCCAAAGTACTCGATACTAACTTGTTCGTATAAACTCGTTAACGCAGCTATGCAGCTAATGCAATAACTTTGTATAAAATCAAAACAAGTGTATGCTGGTAGGGTTGAAACACACAACGCACGTACAACGTGTATTTAGTTTGTTGACTCGATTAATTCGTCAATTCGTTGTACCGTCAGTGAGTATAATAAATTATTTTCCTGATCACTGTAACTACTTGTTCGTATAAACGTCGTACAATTAAACCGTAGATATGTAAAAACGAATTTATTTCCCAAAGTTAGAAGAAAACGCTTTGGTTGAAATAGCCCGATATGCAGTTTTTATTGGTTTACCATAGTCCTAATAAAAACTTGTCCGTTTCAGTTACAGAACATCGTTCGTCGTTCATCGGTAATCATGGTCAATAATTTAGGTATTCATTGGTAGCCATGGCCAACAAATTAGTTATTAATCGGCAATCCTGGTCAAAAAGCTTAGATATTATTCGGTGGCCATGGTCATAAAACTTAAGTAGATATCAACCGGTGAAATGTTTAAGATTAGGTATTAATGCGTGATTATATAGGTGTTATTCGGTGGTCATAGTCAGAAAGTTACGAAATTAATCGGTCCACACAGGCAGATATGAATCAGTGATCAACAAGTTGTGTATTAATCTGTGATCATGGTCAAGAGTGCCGTGCCGCGTATGATCCAGAATTCGGAAGGCATATTCGCCGGCAGCAGCACGGGCAGCACGAAGTTCGTGCTGTGCCCCGTGGTGGAGAGCGTGCCGGCGCGCTCCGACGTCTTGTACATGGGCGCGTTGTAGCGGACGTCGGGCTTGGCCAGCTCCAGCACGGGCTTGAACCACACCACCGGCAGCGGTGGGTTCATTTGGCCTGTGTCGGTACAGATAAGCATTACATACAGAATACTACACTCTGACTTCTTCAAACTAAAATTATTTGCAGCGAATTTGGAATGGATTTCATTCATACCAATTGTCCCAAGCAAATTTCTTACGCAAACAAACAAACAAACAATGTTTATCTTGAAATTCCCCAAGAAAATCTTTGATCAGTCGGCATGTCTTAGAAATTAGCTAGAATAAAACTAGAATAGTATAAACAGTGTATGCACCTGGCAAGGCGTCGACGAGGCAGTTCTGGGTCATGTCCCAGCGGCCCGCGTCGATGAACAGCCCGTGCACGTTGATGCCGTCCTCCGGCGCACACAGCTCGCCGTACACGCTCGGCTCCTCCTAACGATATACCAGTAGATATACATTCATATACATTATCTACTTATTATAGCAAATAAATGTCCTAACATATGAAATGAAACTTTATTTACAATAACTTTAAAAATATTCCATAGATGCAAACAGGATAAATGGGTCGATGGATGGACGTTTGGATTATATGTTGTCTTTCTGCAATAACTACCGAATTGTATTAGATGAAAATTAGAACATATAACTATAATCTATACTAATATTATAAAAAGAGGAAAGGTTTGATTTTTTGTTTGTTTGTTTGTTTGTTTGTTTGTTTGTCTCGAATAGGCTCTGAAACTACTGCACCGAATTAAAAAATTCTTTCACCATTCGAAAGCTACACTATCCCTGAGTGCCATAGGCTATATTTATTCCCGAAATTCCCACGGGAACGGGCACAACGCGGGTATATGTAACCCAAGGTATGAAAAACATGCCTAAAAAAATTGGTTTTTGGCGTGCGCTACTAAATCTATTGATGATGCACAAAAACAATGTTCTACACAATCAAAGTACATATCATTGCAAACAAATAAGTTCGCGAGGGCATATGTCTAACTATTATAGTTAAGACACAATAACCGTTTTAAGTTAAAATTAATTAGTTAAAAAAGGAGTGTAATTTTAAGTTGATGATATTCATATGATGATATGAATCTACATCAAAATAAATGGCTCTACAATCAAGGTTAATTATGTTTCTTTGTGTACCTCTTTAAATTATTAAAATCGGACAGTTAGTTTCAGAGTTATGATGAGAAATATCACTACATAGTATAAAATAAAGTCGTCTCTGTTTCGTGTCTGTTTGTCTGTATGCTTAAATCTTTAAAATTACGCAACGGATTTTGATGCGATTTTTTTGTAATAGGTAGAGTGATTCAAGAGGAAGGTTTTTGTGTAAAAAAATTCCCGAAATTCCCACGGGAGCGGCCACAACGCGGGTAAAACCGCGGGGCGCTGCTTACAAAATAGTAATGCTCGATGGCGGGTCTCTTATGGCTACTTACTGTTTCGTGCGGTCAAAGCGCGCGGGGATATAGGTACCTACCTACGAACTACGAACGACGAAGACGTGCTATGTAGGTATTATCCCGAATTCTTCCTCACATGAAATCTTGATTGTGTATACATACTCGCGCGAGACATGTAATATTTTATCCCCAATTTCCCACTTGAAATTTTGATTGTGTATATTCCTGCGGGAGACACGCAATGTTTTATCCCGATTTTCCTACATGAAATCTTGATTACCCGAAGCGAAGCGAGGGCGGGTCGCTATATAAAATAAAGTCGTCTCTGTTTCGTGTCTGTCTGTCTGTTTGTCTGTATGCTTAAATCTTTAAAATTACGCAACGGATTTTGATGCGGTTTTTTGTAATAGATAGAGTGATTCAAGAGGAAGGTTTATATGTAAAAAAATCCCGAAATTCCCACGGGAACGGGCACAACGCGGGTAAAACCACGGGGCGCTGCTTACAAAATAATAATGCTCGATGGCGGGTCTCTTATGGCCACTTACTGTTTCGTGCGGTCAAAGCGCGCGGGGATATACCTACCTACGAACTACGAACGACGAAGACGTGCTATGTAGGTATTATCCCGAATTCTTCCTCACATGAAATCTTGATTGTGTATACATATATACTCGCGCGAGACATGTAATATTTTATCCCCAATTTCCCACTTGAAATTTTGATTGTGTATATTCCTGCGGGAGACACGCAATGTTTTATCCCGATTTTCCTACATGAAATCTTGATTACCCGAAGCGAAGCGAGGGCGGGCCGCTAGTAATACATAAAACTACTTTTAACCCGATATTTCCACAGACACAGATACAACGCTGGTCTTGCTACCATTCAATGTATCCGGAGCCAAACATATCGCTAGTTGAGATAACACATTAATAGAACCAAATACCTAACGAACATAAAAACATGCTCCACCAAATCAAACCTACCTTCGACTTATCCTTTCTCTTGTTCTGCTTGTACACATCATCTTGGGCCAGGAAGAAGGGTATGGGCTCGAAGTCGAAGAGCAGCGCGTCGATGGGCACGCGGTAGCGGCGCGCGAAGGTCTGCAGCGAACCCGTCAGCAGCCCTTGCGGGAAGAACAACCCCGACACCCAGCTGCTGGGCTGCTTGCCCTCCACTAGCCACGTCTGGACAGTCAAAATACAGTTTCACAATTGCAGGAACTAGTTGACAATATTTTTCTGGTATTTCGTATCGTTTTTTTTCGTACTGGCTAGCTAGGCTGGCTAGCTAGGCCTGCGAGGGCGAGTGCCTAGGAGGGAAGTTTATTACATAATGACGAGAGCAGAAGTTTGCCAATAGAAATCACTTTCATATATTTTTTACTAGAGTTTTATTTAGTTTTTACTTAAATTGTGTGTTTGTACTATTATTACTAAAACAACTACATACTTGCACAAAACATTAAATCCACCCCAAACTAAGTAGTATGATTTTAGTATAATTGCTTTAAAAAAATCCATTCGAAAACAAGACCTCCATAAACTCGACCCGTAGCGTGAGGTCGTGTATCCAGGAGCCCAGTGATTTGAGCGAGTTGTATCCCTTCTTGTGCCACATCGCGGGCACGCGGTTGTTCATGAACGCCTGGAATACTTCCTCGAACGCCTCCGACATCACTACGATGCCCTGAAATTCATTCTCGATTTATTTATCGAATAGCTAAGAGGTGTGATTCATTGTCATCATCTTACCAGACTTTATTAATAAACGCGGTGTAACTAAAACACTGGTATACTGTGTTTTGTCTCTTTTGCTCTTCGGAAAATTGTGTACGAGTATGTAAGAAAGTGACAAATTATAGCTAAACTGTTCTTAATTAACCATTTGATAGCTAAACTGTTCTTAATTAACCATTTGATAGCTAAACTGTTCTTAATTAACCATTTGATAGCTAAACTGTTCTTAATTAACCATTTGATAGCTAAACTGTTCTTAATTAACCATTTGATAGCTAAACTGTTCTTAATTAACCATTTGATAGCTAAACTGTTCTTAATTAACCATTTGATAGCTAAACTGTTCTTAATTAACCATTTGATAGCTAAACTGTTCTTAATTAACCATTTGATAGCTAAACTGTTCTTAATTAACCATTTGATAGCTAAACTGTTCTTAATTAACCATTTGATAGCTAAACTGTTCTTAATTAACCATTTGATAGCTAAACTGTTCTTAATTAACCATTTGATAGCTAAACTGTTCTTAATTTACCATTTGATAGCTAAACTGTTCTTAATACGCGTTTATTAATATATATGTGCATGTATGTATATCAATGTGTTTAAATATGGTTTCAAATATCAAAAGATTCATTAATTCAAGGGGTGATGTAAGGTCATGCAAGGAAGTTTATTCAGTTTGTCAATTGTTTTTCTCAGTCTTGCCAAGATATGGGTTTGTTTAATGAAATATCATTGACGCGCAAGTAGAAGAAAAGTATTCCAAAAGACACTTTTAGACACCAATTCGAAGCAATAAAAGCAAGCAATTGCTTCAACAGAATTTACCTTAATAGCCTTCTGCAGCTCATTCAAAGACGAGTGTATCAGCTTGAGTAACGTGTTAAATCTTTCCGTTTCATGCAACAGCACAGTAGTGAGTGAGAGCAATTGTCCCATATCATCAGGTTCCATCAGCACTGGGTTGATGGTCGACCGGTCTATGCCTTTGGGCACAGTGACCCGGGTTTGGTCGCACACCCGCCACACGATTTGGTCGGGAGTATCGCCTTCACCGCCACCGCCTGCACGCGGCTGTACATCCACTATAGTTTGGATGAGGGTGTTCGTTTCTTTGTTCTAGATAGAAAAGAAGTAGATGAGAGGGGGCGTATGAATAATTGAATACTTTAATATCTAATTAATAGGTGGGTCCACGTCCGATGATTCATGTTTATTGGTCATATATTAACCTGCAGAAGTACTACCGGCTTGCTCTAATATCCTTGAGTGCCCAACCCATATTCCACATGCATCACGTCAGCCGCGGGAAAAAGAGATCGTCTGCCGTAGACCCGGTTAGCGACGTTTAAACCTGAGGGACTTATTTTAACATTTTAAACCTACCTCAAAGGCAATATTCGCGTTGCCATGCATTCCAAACACCTCCGGATCTTCTATAACTGGCCAGGTGTCTATGTACTCCTTCACTTCTTCGATCTTATTAGATCTAGGGCAGTAGTAGGTTCCTGAGAGGGAGTATGCATAGCCGGGTTCCAGAGTCGGGGCGGCGAAGAATACCTTCAGAATGGTGCTGAGGCATCGCTGGTCCCACATGTCTGTCACTCGGCCGCCGTACGTAATCATACCTGGTGGCACCGACTGGTTAGTTTGAGGCAATCATTACTCGTGAATATTAAGCAAGTTGTTTGGTTTGAATAATGACTGGGTGGCCCATAGTGGCATTTCTGTTTCATTGGCTACCGTATTTCAGAAGCAAGTAAAAATTGTATGTTCTACTTAATCTGCTGTTTGAATAATTAGCGCTTGGAACCATTAGGTGGACCAATAACTCCGACGCCAAGATTGCCAAAATACAAGTATATGAAAAATTTATTCTGTTTTCATGCCTATCGTGGAAGATAGCAGAAGTTTTAAAACGATTGCATGAAAAAAGCATATCGGAAGAAAAAGTAAGTATAAACAGTTTTGCCATACTAGTAATATACTCTAAGGCATCCCAAGGTATATGTCCGTCTTCGCAGAACATCTGCAGATTGAGCATGGCACATTCGCGGTCGCTGTTGTTGAACTCATAGGTGATGTTCCACCCTAGAGGACCGAACTTCTTTCGCTCTTGGATGATGGCGTGGAACATACAGATCCCGAAAATCATGGAGCGCCAGTCCTGTTCCAGAACTGAATGGAAGAATGGAAGGTTGTAGTTAGAGGAACCCTTATGATGCATAGCAAGTGGTTTAATGTACGCGTAATCTAGTACGAGTAATCTGTTGGATTTGTGTGCAAGGAAATAAAGATTGTTAATAACAACAAATATCTTTAAAAAAATTCAGAAATAGAAACCAATAGTACTGAAATGTTAAAGATTGACTAAAAAGTATTATAACCGGTCCTGGATACTCGTAATTAAAACTTTCAATGTTGGTATTCTATTGTACCACAGTCCGTCTGCAGCGTCAAACAAAAACATGTAGTTAAGAAAAATATAACTAATTCCTTACTGTGCTTTTCAAAGAAGTCGTCCTCCATTTCAATTAGTGCCCTTTTCACGTTTGCTTTAAGTCCTTTAGGCGGTTCATTGGTGACTTTCACTGAATTCTGAAGTACTGACACTGGGAATTTGGCAGTCGGCATAGAACTTAGAAACAATCTGAATTCCGGATCCGGAGCGCCCTGCTCACTGCTAAGGTTCGCCACTATCAGTTCCAAGCTCAACATCCAAGATGCTGCCAAGTGGCAATTCTAGAAATAGATGGATAGTTTCAATGATGGTACTTTATTGTGTCATCAGTTCCACCCAAGCGTCAAATTTCTTCAGTCTGTTTTATGTAAATATATGGGCTGTTCTAAATAACGTCAAGTCTATGAGCACATCATATCATGCCCTATAAATTCCTAGACCAACCTGTAAAAACACCCAGTCTCCCTTAGGTTTGGCGCCGTTGATCAGCTTCTCGGCCACGGGTCCCTGTCCTTGACCCAACGATATGGAACGCACGCGGTCCCTCACTCCTCTCTCTGTGGCAAACTTCTGGAAAGCACTGAACGGATCCGAGCCAGTACTCAGTACGAATACTAGAGGGATTATATTTGTCGTGTCGGCATATCTAGAAAAGAAATGAAGACGCCTCAGACTACATATAAGCCAATTGAGGTGATGACAACAATGGGCAACAGTAAAGCATATTCAATTACGTCCTATGCCTTATGACATCCGTCAAATTGATGAATAGAGTTATCAATTCCATGAGTTTGGTCGATGAAAGACAAATTACCATTAAATCGCGAGACCTTATTGGAATCCTTTCGGCTATCTCGAAACTTCGACACCAGGAATGACTATTGACCTACTCGAACTTAGAAGTCAATAACTCATGGTGCCAAATATTCACAGAAACTGTCTCACTTGACTGCTGACTTGAAAAACGGAAGAAGTTTGATCCAAAAAATACACGTAGTTCTGAATTCGTGGGAAACTTTTCATCCGAGAAGGCACCTAAATAAAACGAATAACGAAAAGCATGGCGTCGTCTCTTACAGCGTGTCCAACTGCACCGTGGGGCTCTCGATGAACACCTTGCCGAGGCTGGTGGCGACGTATTGCGCGATCGCGAACACCAGCTTCTCCTCGCGCAGGCACTTCACTATCACAAGCTTTTCGAAGGAGGACAACTCTGCGTCCCAGTTGCGATTCGGCTTCTTTTGGTTGGTTTTGTCTACGTGGATTTCCTAGAGATAGGCGCTAATGTAAACACTATACTTTTTAAAGTGAAGTAAAGTACTGCCGGAAAAAGGCCTTTGAAGATATAGCACAAAATTGTGTACTGTTACCGTGAGTATACTTAATAAAAAGGTAAAATAAAATCTTGATGATTAACCATTTCCCGGTGTTCGATCGAGCTGAAATTATGCATGTCTGGTTTGAACGATAAGTGATAAAGAAACAAAATCTTGTTAAAATATTTTTTAAGAATGGTTTTTTTACTTAATTTATTCATGGCCATTATAATAAAATGTATGAGCTAAGCATGTGAATATATTACGTACTTTCCGAATCACACTACATTACTGGAAAAAGGAAAAATATAACACAAATGATGTACAACATAATATACATATTCTTGTAGTTAGAAGATTTGAGATAATTGAATAAAAGGTAAATTGCAGTTTACGATTTACAACGTATTAAAAAAACTACTTACTAGATCTTGTTCAAAAGTTTGCATGGTAATATTCGCACACATTTTACCACTCTGAAATTGTTTCACGCGCAACCTATTCAAATAAATAAACTATAAAAAAAATATGCGGTACACAGAACACATCTACTTACCAAGTTTCAACAGTATATAGTTCTTTTAGTTTCAGAAGAAAGTAGCTGTGACATACGGACGGACAGACGGACAGACATGACGAATCCATAAGGTTTCGTTTTTTGCCATTTGGCTACGGAATCCTAAAAAGATAGTTTTCTAAAGAAAGTGGAATACGTACGACAAAGAAGGAGCCTAGGTTGATGGGTATCCTGCGCATGCAGTCGTCGACGAGACCCTGGAACTGGTCGTCCGTCTCTTGCAGGTGGTTGACGCCCAGCCACATCGCGTCCGTCATGCTCTCCACCTGCGGCTTCTTCGGAGGCACCTTGGTCGCAAATGTTATATAAGTCAGTATTTAAAACAGAATTATTTTATTTATTTATTAATTTCAACTAAAACGGGGACCGATTTACATCTACTGAAAAACTTAAAAACTAAAAACATCAAAACATAAATCACAATTATAATAATTAATAACAAAAAACTAAATATAAAATATGGATATTAATAATTACTATGAACAAATGGAACCGAATGGTTGCAAATGTTGGAAATGGAAATGAAACCGACTCTAGTTTGAAGTTTGTTATAACAAAAAGTTTAGGATAAAAAAAGTAACCCATGTTCCAGTCGTCACTGCAAATGTATTAGTCTATACTATATCTGTTATACCTGGACAAATTCACACACGGTAACGAAGACCCAAACTCGAAGCTCTAAGTTTGATTCA
This sequence comes from Cyclophora albipunctata, assembly GCA_963082685.1. Lineage (NCBI taxonomy): Eukaryota > Metazoa > Arthropoda > Insecta > Lepidoptera > Geometridae > Cyclophora > Cyclophora albipunctata. The sequence continues at coordinate 12,876,014 of OY720111.1, read as the reverse complement.
TGGAATATATTTAACTGATGCTAGTACCTAAGTATTAGGTACAAAATCGAGCACATTCCTCCTTCCATACATCTTCATAACCTTATTTATAAATTAGACGGATATGTTATTAGTTAGTCTGCTGAGCATAAGTTTCTCAAAAAGCTTCAAACCCCTGAGAAGACCGAGTGATGAGAGCGTCTGGAGGAGGATCTTTGCCCAGCAGCGGGATGTTTCAAAAGCCTGTTATCAGTGAAATGACTTACAACTTTAGTGCCCGCCGCGGCGCGCAGAATAAAGTTCCACTGCGAATTCTTCACGAGGCCTGCGTGCAAGTATATCGCCATATTGAGCAAGAAGCTGAACACCAGCTTGTGTCTCTCGAACAACCCTCGCGATATGTTCTTGTATACGTTCACCGTTATTTCGTTGTGTAGGATTTCAAGTCGCGTTTCCAAGATGGCGCATTTCTCGCTTTTTTCTATTACTTGGCAGAATACCTGAGAGAAAATAGTTTGAGTGGGTATGTGTAATGCTTCAAATAAGTAATTTTTAAAATATGAAACCCTAAAAACAGCATCAGATTCCACTCACCTGACTGAAGTATTTCAGGGAGAACTGGTACATGGGGTCGATATCGGCGAGCTGCGCGACCGCGAAGTAAAGCACGGCGCCGCGCGTCGCCACGGTGCGGTACTTCTCGCGCGCCGCCGAGATGCTGATCTCAGTGGCTTCCGTCTCTTCTAGACGGGCGTTTATTATTTCAGAGGTTTCCTGGGGGGTTTATATGTGTTAGAAGTTGAGGTTTTAAGTATGTTAATTCCCACTGTTGGATAAAACTGTTTTGTATTTCAGTCGTTTTCTAGAGAATTCTGTTATTTGTTTTAGGCGAAATAAGAACTACGATATCAGGTTGGCCATTAACTTACTCGAGTTACTGATTAATTTATAAACGTGCACATTGCAATAAATCCACATAATTTTACAAAACACTATGTTTTATAAAAGGAAGTTTCGTCAGTGGAAACGCGCCACTATTATCAAATTCCTCACCTTACTCTCATTGAGCGTCTCAATCAGTTCCTCATCGTCCAGAATGTTCCCTGAGGAAGCGTACAGCAGCTTCAATATCTTGTCTTCTATCTCGAGAAGGGTTCCCTTGTCCGTGTTGATTCGGACGATGAGCTCCGTTCGCAGGATCTCCAAGTCTGGCCGCTCTAATCGTACTACGTCACTAGTGGAAGGAAATAACGAATAAAGTAAGGTAATGGTTTCCACTGAAGTGAAATGGCCTCTGAAAATAACGGTGTAGATGTAGAGTGTCGTAGTGTAACATCCTAATTCAGGACAAGGGCCTTTGATTACAGAACACTGACGGGATTATGTATCACCCCGGTAGACTAAAGTGAGTTGGAAATACCGAGATAAATTATAATAAATTGTGTTTCCCTGGTTGGAGCGAATAAAATAAAGGTATTATTTGTGACATACTTAATGTCTTTAGACATATGTGTTAAAAAAAAATTAATGGTTTTTTGAATAATTGGATAATAACTGTGACTACTGCAAGCATATCGACAGCAACATCAAAAGAGAATAAATAAATTGAATTTTTTATCGAAAAATATAGACAAAAAACTTCAAAGAGAAAATTGAAAACGATTCGTCCAATCCAAAACTAAATACACGTAATCCCCAGGTAATTTTTTTGCACGAAAGCCGCTTACTTTTAATTTCCCCGCGCTTGAATAAAATGCCGATTGAAAATATTTTTACATGAATAAAACAAGAGTTGGTATTTTTCTATATCTGTTTTCATTTCTTCTGTATTTGACACCGTCCTTTTAAATCGTCAACATGAAATAATTGTTAGGAAAGTGGATTTCATGTACATTCAAGTACAGTCAAGGTATTTATCGGTGTAGTGAGTGTATACCCATTAGTTGGTACTCAATACACAGAATAGGGTAGTATTCAAGACAAGGCGAGACGGCACGGTCCGGTGTCGGGTGGCCGACCTCGCAAATACTGCTCCAACCCAGCGAAATAATGTTCACAGAAATGTGAGCTTCAATATGTTATCCTAAGACATGCTTTAAATTAACAAAAAGCCGACAGTTCACTTACCAAGCTTACCGCTATCGAACCATTCTATCTATAGTATGTCTAATGAGAACGCATTGTGAGAATATAATTTTGTATTGTGGGAATGGTGTTGTTTATTAACCTTTTTGAATTATGTTTATATATACTATCCTTATATTATATCCTTTGGATATAAGACCATACTCAAATAGGTTATCTACTCCATACAAAGAATATGTACCATTCAAGGCGAAGGCGGTGCTAGTCGAGTGGAGAGGCTTCTTTATAAACTACAGTTAATCCTACTGAGACTAAGACAGACTAAGTATGACTTCTTACGCCAACAGCTGGTCTTCCAATCCGGACAGTGTGACGGTGAAGTTGACGAGTGTCACTTGGATGCAGATCTCGGGCAGGTAGTGCGGGTTGGCGAGCTTCGTGGTCAGGTACAGGCGGAAGTTCAAGTCGTATTCGATGTCGCTGTCACCCAGGTGGATCAGTAGACGACCCGCCTTTTAAATAGTATTTATTAAAAACAATTTAATTCGCTGAGACAATATAAATGTTATAGATAAAGTTATTATCAATATCAATAATATTTACTAAGCGAGTACTTATAGTAATAACAATATTTACTAAGCGAAATCAATATTGAAAGCCGTAAACGGCTATTTTCTATTTTCAATTAACACCCTCCCAAGCCACCCTTAGCTACGTCCACGATACATGAATTGATTGTCACAGGGCTGAATTTAAATACCTCAGCGCGTCTTGGCTCCTGGTATTTGGGAATAAGTCATTTTGGAAATGAACTTTATATAAATCGCAGATTTTTTTTGACTAGGGGTAAATCCGCCCCTGGATTATACTCGTTCAAATATAGTTTTACCTAACCTTGTAACAATCAATAACCGAACATAACAAACGGGGTAAATACTTAGATAAGGTATATAGATAGTTTAATTTGAAGCCTAATATACAGTAATTCTATAAATCCTAAATGAGCGCTTTCATTCTACATCGTAGCCGCAATCAATTTTCAAGATCAAGTCGATTCACATTGTATTCTATTACGCTGATAACTGTTAAATTAGATAATAGTTACTGCGTATCATATGGTAACGTGACAGGCAATTTGTGGTGCATGCAGCGGCGATCTCGCACGGGACAACATGTACATCGTTTGTGATACGAGCCACAAGTACCTTCAATCTATTGTGTCTATTAACTGTCCCCCCAGTGCCCTGGCGGTCCTTATCGTGGGAATATTGGAATAACAGGGATTCTATGTTTGATTTAGAATCTTTTATATCTGAATAAAGTTTTAGCATGAACAAATTGTCGAACCGTGAAAGCATAATAGGCAGAGCTTTGATTTTTTATTTTTTAATCAGAATATTTTTTTAATTAATTTTATTAGTATGCCTTATAAGCATCAATAACCGGCCTCAGAATATATATATTTCAAAGAATATTGTTAAAAAATAATAATTTATTCCCTTCCAACTAACTTCCCGTCACGTATCATATTAATTCAGTTACAGATACTAAAATTCTACTATTATAAACGCGAAAGTATGTGAGGATGGATGTATGTATGTACTCGTATGTAATAATATAGGAACAAAAAAATAAACATATCAAAATATATTCATTAAATTATATACTGCGAAATTGTGTATGCGGGTTATAGACGACAAAGTTATTAATTATTTTCTCATTCCAATATTTACTTGTATTTTCGTAAGAAAAGGTACAATAAGTATTTTTTATACTAAACCTTTATCTTTTCAAAACAGTTTCAAAATACACTGGTCGATTTTAGTTATAGATCTAGTTGACATTTCTAGTCGAACTGGGGGCTAAAGCTTAAAGTATTTATTTACTTGGGCGACCGAGCTCGACTCGGCTGAAAATAGACAAATCGAATATCCCAAGGTACTAGATTTAGCTAAATCGGTTTTCCCCTTGTATGTTCTATACCAAGTAAATGTTTTCTAGTATTAAAATGCGAATGTGTCTATGTTTCGAGTCAAACTAATTTTAACATAGAAATGAGACCTTGATGACTTTGGTTTTTTTAAAACTTATTTATCCACAAAAATATGTCCAAAAAAATTAAAGATTAATGTATCTTGCCAAACTGTACTACTCCTAGTGTACATTGTATTTAGTTTATTTAATTTAATTGGTAATAATCATTTTTTTAAATCTACTTAATTTTGAAGAATATTATATAGAATATGTAAACCTATGTTTTGCAAATTGTCTTGCAAATTGGTTCATGTGATTGACGGACATAAGTAACTACAACAACAAAAGTAAGAATTTTCCCATTAGGACGCGTTTAGCTGCTACCAAATAGAAAAACAAATCAGTTCATGTCAAGAGCACACCCACTTCAAGTCAAAGGCCTTTTTACTAAAAGTACATTGAGCTTAAACTCCATGCATAATTAACTTTTGTTCCTTACTTATAATATAATTAAAGAAGCGATGAACTGGTTTCTTATGATGGGCCGTGTTTCCTATTTAAATCTAATATAAATCCTGTTCCAAAATTACAATGAACACGACAAAAATAACTATCATATATATAAACTAGCAGCGCCCCGCGGCTTTGCCCACGTTGAGCCCGTTCACGTAGGAATTTTCGAAAATCCTTTCTTAGTGTGCACTTACGTCACTTGAAGAACCTTCCTGCCAAATGTCATGTCTCTAGGTGGAGCGGTTGAGGCTGTGCATTGATTATTAGTCAGTCAGTTAGTCAGTACTTTGAATTTTATATATATAGATTACGTGCCACGTTTTTTGTCTGCGATGGACTCCTAATCTACTGAACCGATTTTAAATTTGATTTGCAAACCGTGTGCAATTTGATCCAACTAGAAAGATAGGATAGATTACATGTCAATTTATAGTGATAAGGGTGGTCCACCCCTTAGTTTTTATAGGCAAAACAACGTTTGCCGGTTCAGTTAGTTATGATATAAATATTAAACATAAATCCTAGTACCTGTAAAAACGTCTGCTTCAGCAGTACTGGCGCGAGCGTAGCATCAATGGACTCGCCTAAGTCTTCTATGAGCATGGGCCAGCCCAGCCGGATGCAGTTCTCCAGCACTCGCAGGAAGGTCACGTCGGATAGCTTGATGATCTGCAGCCCATGCTCGCGCTCCATGTTCTTTATCCATCGGTTAGCCTGTAGGGTGGGCAACTATGGCTATCGAACTTGTTTTCATTGGAGAATTTTCAAAGTGAAAATCTACATGTATCTTATTTGAAATATCTTACGTTAAATAACTTGTAAGTTATTTTACATTTTCTAATGTATAACATTTTTAAATATTCTACTGCAGAGGCCTCACTGGTCACTTAATAAAGCGGCGCATTCAGTAGGAATTATTACATAAAAGTTGCTACATATATACTTATTCAGTTAGGCACAAATCACCGGGCAGTAAACCGGAACCTTTGTAAGTATATGTTTTAGATTGGAATCACAAATCGGTCAGCTTGCACAAAATCACAAAATCGATACCGGTACATTATCGATAAGAACCACCATACCCAGGTGCCACTCATAATACCCTTTAACTCTCACATTCATACAGCTTGTAGAGTAGAGTTGAGGGAATCTTGAATGAAATCGAAATGAATCCAAAAAATACTAATCCCATACCAAACAATTAAAATAAATAAAAATCGTTATTCAAAACTTAGCCCTTGGCCCTAAAGAGAGCAATCGTGAAAACAATATCCCCTGGGCCCCTGGGTCACCTGTTCCTGAGGATCAATAGTGAGGGGCCACCGGCCGGCGCGGGTCACCAGGATGCCGTTCTCGGTGGAGATGGCGTCGCGCGGCAGCCCCTGCGAGTTCCACGTGCGCACCGTGAACGAGTCCGCCATTATCGTTATTAGGCTGTGTAGGAAGTATACAATGAGACTCCGCCACTCATTACGCTGATAAATACACCATAGGTTATTAAACATATTGAATGTATACTAATATTATACATAATAAGTTTATTTGTTTGTATAAAATAACCATAACTTTATTGAGATCACTTCTTACAACCAGGCAATAATTTAAAACCCAGACAATCTATTTAATAGTCTTACAAGCCATGTGTGAACAAATTCTGTACATATTTATTTATTTACTCACTCAAAAGTGTCCGATGAAGGTATCGCGAGGTCGGAGCAGTGTGCAATCCATTTGACTTCTAGTTCCCGCCGATAATGTGAGGGGAAGGCGCCGAAATACGCAATGCACCCGGACGATACTATGATATCGCCGGTGGTGCAGTAGAGTTGGTATGTAGCGTTCTAGAAAGACATTTGGATATTAAACTCGCCATCCAAGTATCCTGCTGTGTTGTGCCAACACGAATAGTTCGTATTTTCTTATAAGAAATGTAAACTAGGTAACTGTAGTTTAAATTCTATAATCTGTTTGCTAGATCTAAGGAGTGCAATGACGTTTCGAACAACCCTTGGCGGGTAGTGCACGACCTGCAGCGGGCCGGTGTGAGGGGAGAACACTGTTTGACAGATGACATAAAGTGCTTTAATTTTACTCCTCCGGATAAAACCTTACTTCTTATGATTACTTCGACTTTCTCGTACCGCATGTGGCCTGTATACAAATATATTAAAGCTGTAAAGTTTGTTACTTTGAACGCGCTGATTTTTGGAATGACCTCGCGGATTCGATTAAATGTTTTCGTAAGAGATAGCTGCATTCAAGAGGAAGGTTATGGGCTATTTGTATCCTAAAATTCCCCGTAAACGGGCACAAAGTTGGTTATACCGGGGCGCGGACGCAAAGCCTAAGTTTACCTTAACGCTGTCTTCCCATCGCGTTTGTTCGTCGGCTAACGCCTGCGTCAATTTGCCGGCGCGACTCAATCTAGCCGCGGCCAAATCCACGTCGGCTTGTAGCATTATACGTTCTTCTTCCACCACCTAGTCGAAGAATAATAAGTGTTGTAGGAATTTGCCAGTAACAATAACATTATTTGGGAAATATTGTAATAAAACAATGACATTAATTAATTTAAGGCTATTAATGACTCTACAAAAAACAAAACTTGCCATCGATACGAAAAAAATAATAATTATTCCTGAATAAATAAGATTAAAATAACAAATTCAGACAGCCAAGTCCTTAATGATATTACTTATTTCTTTAATTGTAATATCAAAGTTTGTGGTAATAAAGTTATGGTAATAATCTCGGTCCTTAATAATAGTCGTACATCGAGTACATTTAATTAATATATCGATTGATGTCCTCAAAATCAAACGTGGTAAGCTTGTACAACATGGTGAAATCACGACTTTAATCTGAGTGACCTGTATTCCATTAGTAAAAAAAACTTAAACATTATTATAAACATGTACATATCTTACAATAATGTATTATGCCATAACTCACCCTCAACTCATCGAACATTTTCGCTAGTTGCGCCTCGATAGCCTCTACTTCCTTCTGCTTGGCTCTCAGTACCGCCATTACACTTTTCAATATGCCAGCCGCTTCTTTGTGCCTGTTTGGTATTATAAACTAATTATGAGCAAATATTATACTATGAGAATCATTTTACAAAACAGACTTTTATAATCGAACTAGCAGCGCCCCGCGGTTTTACCCGCGTTGTGCCCGTCCCCGTGGGAATTTCGGGATTTTTTTTACATAAAAACCTTCCTCTTGAATCACTCTACCTATTACAAAAAACCGCATCAAAATCCGTTGCGTAATTTTAAAGATTTAAGCATACAGACAGACAAACAGACGCGACTTTGTTTTATACTATGTAATGATTTCTATCTGACGATTCGGTCCCTTTACAGATCATGGTCACAGAAGACATAAGAAGAAACGTCACATAAATTGTAAATAAAAGCGAAGTGTCTCCGTATACATAGTTTCAATTCAAAACGAAGATTTTACCTTGGGTTGTTTATTCAACTACTACGAGTACTACTCGATATTTGACACACATTTCAATTCACTACCTATATTTATTTGTATTAATCGCAAATAGTATCCTCCTAAGAAATGTCAGATCACTGCATTGAGTTATTATAGGACTGTTAAGACATTATAAAAGTCAAAACAGCTACGCCACGCTACGCACGTAGCGTCGTAGCACTGTCGTAGCACATCGTAGCATGTAACGGGCGTAGCGTATGCTACAATGTGATTGGTGCATAACTCACTTGAGAATCTTCGGTTCGACAACCCTGAACACTTTGGCGTACATATCAATAGCTTGAACCCAAAGCACCATGGATCGACACACCTGCGTAAAAAACAAATTAATATTAGGTACCTACTCGTATTACCATTTTAAATAACTAACATTACACTCACAATACATTTATGAAAACCTCATATATGTGCACAAAAATCCTAGTAAATTTAAGAAAAACAGTGATCTCCACCAAATTAATCTTAGGAATAAAAATAAGCTCGCTGTGCCCACTATTAGGCTCCATAAAGTGTCTCACTCCTTCGTAGGTCAATGTATACGTTTTTATAACAAACTACCAAACGACGTGGTAAGTCTTTCATTTATTAAATTCAAAAAGTTTATTAAGCATAGACTCAGCCAAAAGGCATATTACTCTATTTCAGAGTATATTCTAGACTCAGACGTTTGGAAATGAATTGCTCTATTATTTAAGGCTTAAAATTGTTAATACAATCATTAAAAAAAATGACAACCCCACTGAGTTTCTTGTTAGTTCTTCTCAGTAGGTGGCGCGATGTGAACTAACGTAAACTTAATTTTAAGCTGACGATTATAAATGATTGTAATGATCTGATATAATAAAGACATTTTGAATTTTGAATTTTGAATTTTTGAAATAAATTTCTTCACTTCCATTATAAGGAAAGTTATCGGAGGCTGGAAGGCTATGAAGAGCTGTCGTGTAGTTCCGATTTTCATGACGATGATGCCAGACGCAAAAAACGCAAAAAGCTATATACCTTTTATGATATTTTAATCTAAATATGAAAAAGTTGTTCACAAGATTAAATCGTCTTGGAATTTAAAAATAACTAATCTTGCAAATTGTTTGCTACAACTTTCTAATCTCCGAAGATGCTTTTAAATAGGATTAGAAAAAAATAGTATTTCGCGAGTAAAATTGTGAAAGTTTGATAGATTAAGGGGCAGTATCTATATATATAAAATTCAAAGTCCTGACTGACTGATAATCAACTCACAGCCTCAACCGCTACACCTATTTATTTATTTATATTAAATTATATTAACCTTGGACACTTTGACGACAGTATCAGGATTGAAGTCCTTATGCGTGAGGTAAACTTTGATCTTCTTGAGCGTAGCGTCCGGAATGTGGTCCTTGTCATACTCCGCTAACCTCCCGATAAAGTTCACGTCTGCTAAAATTTTCTTCGTCGAATCCCAGTCGGGTCTGTAACACGGAACTTTGTTATTGAAATAAACTACACGTCTATGGGGAAAAATGGTTGAGTTTACTGAATTACTACAAACAAGAAAATGGTAACGTTATCTATTAATAGCGACCCGCTTTAGCTTCGCTTAGCTTAATCATGATTGAGAAAGGTTCTAGAAGGAAATGGGAATAAAAGTATAAATAAACCTTCCTCTTGAATACCTTGCCTGTCGGTGATAACTAAACGATACTGTTTACAGGTCATACAGATAGACAGACGGACGCGGCAAGGGCCTCTATTTTATACTATGTAGAGATAAGCTAATTACCTACATGCGACTGTTATTGAATTCATAAATAGATTGAAACTTAAAGTGTGTTTAATGTTAGAATGCCGAATGTTAATATTCGACATGGACTAAAGAGTTAAACAAAACTAGTACTCATTTAGTTGGATTTTCCTTTCAAAATCCAAAGCACTATCGCACTCCGCTACAAAATGGTACTATCGGCTACTAATAAAATTATCTGATCTAAGAGTTGCATTCACACAAGGAACGCTACATATACACTAACTAGCAGCGCCCCGCGGTTTTACCCGCGTTGTGCCCGTTCCCGTGGGAATTTCGGGATAAAATGTAGCCTATAGCCTTCCTCGATAAATAGACTATCTAACAGTGAAAGAATTATTCAAATCGGTTCAGTAGTTTCTGAGATTAGCGCGTTTAAACAAACAAACAAACAAACAAAACAAACTCTTCAGCTTTATAATATTAGTATAGATAAAACAATTCGAGTAGCTAATTGATTAATCCTAGTATCCATGAAGAGTTGTTTCGTTCGTTTGTTTGAACGCACTAATCGCTGGATTTATTACCAGTTCCGAATAATACTTTTTAGATAGCTACATTTAGAAAACAAAAGAAAGGTTGGTTTCCACCCCGAAGTACCCTCGGGGTCCCACGCGGGTAATATAAAGTAAAGTAATAATATAAAGTCCATATTAACTACTATACTAACTTGACACCCATTAAAATGCAGATCGGCTCCATGACGAATCGCACCAAAGCCGGTGGTTTCTGGAACGCTTTCAATTCATTGATGTCCGCTTTGTTAAGCGCTTTAAGCGCGTTCTGAGCCGCTTCCATCGCGGGCATGGCTAGAGCGAGGTCGGCTTTAGCCTCGTCGGCAATCGCTTTCACTTCCTCCGCTTTTATCTAAAGTCGCACAATAGTGAGTATGACATGACAATGACATCAGGTTTAAAAGGCTTTTTTGGGAGCTTTTATGATGATTTTCTTCTTCATCGTTTGGGTGGTCAGCCTGACCAATCCTGGAGTCAGAGTTATTGAGGCGCCAAAGGCCTCTGACATGGCTCATGTAACGACTACTATCCGTAGAAAGTAACCGGGACCGACGGCTTAACGTGCCCTCAAACAAATCTTTTTTCTTAAACTTTCAGTCAATGGAACAAAATCACTTTATGTCAAACCCACTCATTAGGGTGCGTTTCTATTGAAGCGGAGTGGACCAATCATAATTACGAAAATATTTTGACAATGTCAATGCGATGTTTGACAATCCCAATGCGCTGTGGTTGGCGCATCAAGCCCCGCACGGCTCCGCTACGCTTCAATGGAAGTGCACTCTTAATCTTTTTGGCTGGATATTAACTTATTTGACATATCCGAGGTCGGTGATCATTGCGAGGTTACCTTGGCCGCCGCCTCGTCCTTCATGACCGCCTGCTTGACTTCGTCCGCCGCCTTCTGCTCGATCTTCAGCCGGTTGACGAGCGCAATGCCCTCATCCGCCTTCCGCGCCAAAATCGGCTCCATGTCGCGCACTTGCTGCTCCATCACGCCTACCACTTCGTATGTCTCGTATAATTTCTGGTTGGTTTGGTGTAATGTAGTATGTAGAGGTTAGGGGATTTGCTTACTTATATTATTTTCTGGTTTATTGGGCTTGAAATCATAAACTACCTTTAGAGAACTATATTCTAACCATTCAGAAATGGGGATGATGTGTGGGAAAAATGTGGAACCTATTCACCACTGGACCATTGGAAACTTATTGGTAGGAGATTAAATACTCAAAGTAACTGACGATTATTAATTAATCTCCAACATAAATACACCCAAAAGGCCAACGATGAACGTGCTAAAGAAACGGACATAAACATAAATAAACATTATGTCTCGTAGTTTTGTTTACAAACTTCCACTGCCATAAGTTAACATACCTTTCGAAATTAGAGTAGCAATCATCTATGTGTGCTTGCGCTCATTGTGGGCCTTGTGTGTGTATTTTTTCGTTATTCATTCATCATTTATTTTGAGAAGGTTAGTGGACAACCCTGGCGTCGGTGTTTATACCGCCTAAAGGCCTCCGACATGATCTGATGATTGAAATAACCGGGACCGAGTGCTTAACGTGCCTACCGAAGCACGGTAGCGCTCAAATAGAAACTGACCTGTAACCCACACGAGATCCTATCTCTTCCCCTGATGATCTGCTGCTGCTTCTTGTCTAATAAGATGAGGTACAGCTTGAGCAGGTCGAGGTAGCTGCTCGGCGTCGTGTAGAAGTAGCGGCGCATCTCGTTGTAGAGCCGGTCGGTCATTAGGTCCACGTCCTGATCAATATTGTTTACAATATATAGTCCTTGATAGATTATAGAAGAGTATTAGAGTTTGATGTACTCAAACCACTATTAGTATTTGTAAGTATTTCACTAAATCGTTGAACTAAATTGACTATTTTTGGTCGAGATCAGGTAACTAAAAATAAGGAAAAACGTTAAGGATTAACTTATATGTGAAATCACTGACCACGCATTGCAGTATGTGAATACCACACAAACCTATACTATATATGCATAAAAAAATAAATGTACCATTTAGAGTTCAGCCGCAGACGGCCCAAGAACACTGGTGGTGTAGTTTACGGAGCGAGAGCGGAGAGACAGAAATTAAATCTTCTAGGTACCAAATATCTACACGAGTCTCCCAGATATAATCAGTGAAAATACCTGATGCATAGACACGCATAATGTGGATATCTTGTCAATGATTTCGGTATTGCCCATCGGCTGCAAGCATTGCTGCGCCACTGACAGCAACGCCTCTGGCGGCCACTTGGTGAACCAGTCGATAGTGCAGCAGTTCACCAGAGAGGGGAACATGCGGCAACGACGTCTGTTGCGGAAAGTTATGTGTGAGGTGATGATGGGGGAAAAAATAAATAATTTAGATAGGTTAGTTTAGTCCTCTTTGGGTAAAACTCTGAATCAAATCATATTTGACTTTCATTGAGGTCGAGGCCAGAAAGGGATTCAAGGATAAAAACATGCTAAAAACGATAGTAAGAAAAAGCGGTTGAAAAATTGACTGAAAGGAAAAAATTAAACTTTTGAACGTTAAAAGGTTTCAAGATTTACTCTGACCCTAAATTGTTCAAAATATACAGAGTGAGTAAAAAAATGTGACCCGGGGGGACGAAAGGTTTTCTATCTTCAGTATAATTTTAGCCTTTTTTTCCTCGTGGCTTTGTTTTTACTCACTTTGTATATTTGAATATTTAAGGAATAGTGTATATAGCCTATGATTTGTATTTTTTTATTTTCACCGCTAAAGCCTCTCTGGCCACACCCAAGATTGCATACACATACCTGAAAGCTTCCCCGACAGGACTCATGCAGATGCAAAGGTGAAGTTTCCCGCGCACTCTGTTGATGAAGAAGTAGTATACCGAGTCTCGGTCAGCCGGGTTGATACCCGCTTTGCTGGCGTCCCCTCGACACCCAGTCTGAACGTTTTCATACGTTTCTCCTTCAAAAAGATTCGGCACCTCGCCTGGATAAAATTGGCATATTAAAGCTATAGCGAGAACAAGTGACAGAGGAGTTTATTTCAAACCGAAACACGTGAATGTTTATACTAAGGGCTAAGGCTAAGGGTGCCAAATACCAGAACTTATGTAATTTGTGGTTATGATATCAATATTTCGCAGGCTAGAATTGTGCGTTATGACTACGCAGTCATAACGCACAATTTTCCCCACTGCAATGATATCTTAAGTGAGATAAGAGATGTTTGCCGGCAGTGAGACATTACAGGCATCTACTTTCCATTGTGCATTGTCATTGTGCGTACCTGAGTTGAGCATATTATTGATATCCTCAAGGAACTCTTCCTTGGTGATCTGGGTGTCAGTGAATAGGAAGACAGTATCTTCGTTGCTCACTCCCGCCCTCATGAACATACGTCGCAAATCATCGTGGAATTCCGGCTTGTCGTAGTTACGTTTCAACTCCAGTCCCATACACCTGTTTTTGTGGTTTTAATCAATACCTGTTGAAGCTTGGTAGATAGAAAACGACACAATTCAGATCAAAGAGCTTTAGAATAACTTTGTTAATGGTTTATGTTGATTTGTCAAAGACAGGATAAATTGTGTCGGCATGGCTATCGGTGGCTGCGGTTCTCGTTGCAGATTTATATTCACTGACAATCATTTACACACTTGCACTCGTCGTCCCATTTACTTGCATACTTGCATTCTTCGACGCACTCACTCATCTACGCCCTTACTTGCACTCATTGTCTCATTAACTTGCACTCGTTGAAGCACTTACTTGCACTCATTGACGTGTCCCGCCAACGTGGCGACGCTCCTACGTCCCGACCCTCCGGGCCCCACCATCAGACAATGGCCGCGTTCCGCCCGCAGCACCCTCGCTACTCTAGCGACATGCTCCACAGCATCTTGGAACAGTACCAAATGCATCTCCGCGCGGGCGGTTGAGTTGTACTCTTCTAGGTATTCCTGGTTTGGTGGGTTATTAGTATTAGTTTGTAACAAGAAGCATCTATTTGATTTGACTTGATGCATACTTTAGTGAATGGAAGGAACAGGATCGGTCGCCTCCCACCAATGAAAGAGGTGTTTGCTGTGCTATAAGGCATATATTAATGAATCCAGTCACATTACGTGGTAGGCACAGGCGTAGTCAAGAGCGGAGATTACAAAGCTCAACCCACACATCTCTCTCACATGTTAAAAGAAATATAAATAATCAACGTGACTGGAAAAAGTTATTTCACAGGTGAAGCCAAACAAATCATACAACAAATTGTGTTAATAGCAAGTCGGAGGTTTGAAAGAGTAGGCACCGCTCGTATAAGAGTAACTTATTTCTAAAGGTTCATTTGGTTTCTGCAAAGTTCTCAGTAACCAATGTTTATAGTTTATTTTTGCAGTTACTCAAAACACATGAGCCGGTCAACATGTGTTTTCAATGATTTTCAGGCTGAGAACGACAGTTTTTTTTCTCATTGAATTAAAACAAGATTTTTCTATACTGAGCGAAATTAAAGCAGAACAGTAAACATTTACTCTGAAAATGTTTGGAAAGTAGAAACACGGGTTTAAAAAATCACGCCAAGAAAAGTTATTACCGAGAACAAGTGTTCAAAGTGGGTTGAATAATTAATTTCTCCTGGACAATCTCCACTCAGTTCAATAGTTCAATAGTTTATTGTTTTCTGTGTTGAGACCCTACGTAACTAAGCGACACGGCCGCCTCCTAAACAATTTTAGAAGCTTTTTGCAATTTTACTGTAAAATCTTTACTTTTAACAACTAATACTTATTATAAATTTGTTAGTATGTTTGTTTCTATGTTCGAGCTAATCTCAGGAATTACCAGTCCGATTTGAATAATTATTTTTGTACTAAATAGCCACATTCATCGCTATTTTTCATTTCAAAATTCCGACGGGAACGGGCACAACGCGGGTAAAACCGCGGGACGCTGCTAGTTCACAACACATACGAATATCGAGGAAGCAAACAATAGTAATGAAGCTGGTATTGATTTAGGACATGATTGTTTCATTATTGAATATTTCCTTCGGGAGATTAATGCCCTGGACTCTTAAAGCTTCAGTTATTGACTAAAGGTTTTTTTCCATGAGAAATTGTTAAAATAAGACGTCTTGGTTATTCACCTTTGTGAGGATTACTTTATTAAATACAGTGCAAAATTAGGGCCTGAAAAAATATCATATCGTATTTAATTATTTCCAGTCGTAATAATAGGTATATGTCTTTGTCGGAGTTGTATACATGACGTCATTCGATACTCCATTCATTAGACTATACGGAATTTCATAAATCGAAAATGTATTTACGGATTCGAAGAGTATATTATGAACGTTCTACTACAAGTTACCGCCAACCTACATTGCGACATTTTGGGGTAGCTTTATAATTGACGGTGGTGGCATTATGTTGAAGAAACCTGTTAGTGCTCTCAACTGTATTAAAGAAGCCCGTGCAAAATATCGTAAAGTTGTGTGAAACAAAGTGAAACTTTGAAGTATTGTTTTCATTGCGTTGAAATCATGGCCTTTTAAAACGTGAATGTTGCAACTTTTTATTTCCAACGGTCTTGTTAAATAACCTCTGGTTCAAACGTCGATAGAGCAATCCTTCAGTATTCCATTTTTGTTTTATCTGAGACAGTTTTTTTATGTTTTTCCTCGTTGAGGTTTACGGACATCGTGGGTCCGTTCCTGTTGTGGCTTGGGTTCTATGCTTGGGCACTTATAGATTATTTATTTGGATTGTTTATTACATGCTCTTTATATTTTCACATTTTTCCATCTTCAAAAGAAAGCGAATGTTAATATTCTTATTGAATATTGAATCAATACTGAAGCAACTAACATATAAGTGAATGGAATCTGATATACTTTTTTGTGATATACTTTTATGTTGCATGAATAATTCACTATTTCGTTTTACCAGGTACTGCCAATACCTATTGTCAGGATTAATTAATGTTGCAAATGTACGCTAAGCAATTTGGTATTTTGACGCAAATCTTTCGTGAATTCAGCGTAATATCGGAAAATGTTTCGACATTCAATAATTTTACATCAAAGCTAGCTTCACAGACGAATAAATATGAATAGCAGCGCGCGTTTGCAATGCTCTGTGTACATTTATGTAAAATAAATTTAATATTGACTCTTGCTTTGTGTTGCGTTTGTGATGAAATCGAATATTTCGTCTTTTTCACCGCCTACATCAGTTTTAAATTCCCTTTATGGGTTGCCAGACTCTATATTTATTTATAAAACTTTGTACGGTATTGTTTTTGAATTCATTGTGCAGTTTTCAACATAAATATATTTTAGTACAATTAGTTTTTATTGACGTTCAACAGTGGAATTTTAGGTATTCGTTTGTATTTCCGACACATAAATGCAAGGCATTATTAAACTATGCATAAAACCGGACAATCCATCAACTTATACAGCACTAGCCGCGCCCCGTCGTGTTGCCCGTGTTGAACCCGTTCCTGTCGGAATTTCAGGGTAAAATGTATCCCATATATTATTCTGATTTATAACCCCCTATATTACTGTAAAGTTTCATCCTAATCCGTCCCGTAGTTTTTTCGTGAAAGAGTAACAAACATACATACATCATATATAATACTAGAAGGATTAGTAGGACTTGCCTTCAACACGATCATCAGTTTGTTAATATCGGGTATCTCTGCATACATCCTGTTCTCCTTGGGCACCGATGAGTTGAGGAAATCTCCAAACAGTAGTACAGGAGGTTTCTCTATCACCGGGTCGTCGGGAACGTCCAGGATCGGCTGGTTGAAGTTCCGGTTGCAAACCGAGCTCATGAGATGGTAGAAGTAGCTTTTGTCTTGGATGTTGATGAGACGGTCGTGGAATACGCGCAGGCACTCGTGGTAGAATAGCCTATATAGGTGATGGCGTGAGTTTATGGCGGAAAGGAAGTAGTTTTCTCAAAAATAATGTTGGAGGCCTTTAGGCGGTCTAAATAGTCCGCCACCAAGGTAGGCCACTGACCTACTCAAACTTACTCACTTTCTAAAAATACTTACTTACTATAAAGGTTTCTACCCATTACACCGTATCATACCATGACCGTGCTATGAACGTGTCAGCACCGGCAAAATATTCTCATCGGGAATAGTCGACGTTGTTGGTTGGTGACGGAACGGTCTAGTGAGCATAGTCCCATACTTTTCAATACAAAGAATACTTTTTTGCCTGACACGTTCATAGCACGGTCATGGTATGATACGGTGTAATGGGTGGAGGCCTTAAATGTTAATATTGTTGAATAGTGTGTTGTTCAATTTGAATATTTATAGGCGTATAACGCAGGTAAGGTAAGCCTAGTTTATAAGTGAAGTAACCGAGAATAATTGTATACGTCATCAATGCACAAAGCTTTTCACTGGTATAACAATAATAAGGTTTGCACGCTCACAGTACGCTCGTCTTTTAATGCTTATTGGACCGCAAATAGCACGTCCCAGTGCATCAGACAGGCATGTAAATTTATATTCATACCCCAATTTGAATCATGTTATACTAGCCGCACCCCGCGGTGTTATTCGCGTTGTTCCCGTTCCCGTGGGAATTTCGGGATAATGTGTATCCCATGTGTCATTCTGATGTATAACCTATATTACTGTAAAGTTTCACCCAAGTTATTCAGCAGTTTTCATTTTGCAGTCCTGAAAGAGTAACAAACATACATACGAGTACATACATCCACCCTCAAAACTTTCACATTTATAATTTTAGCAGGACTTCCTGTCGTGTTATCTATGTTCTAATCAATGCCCGGCATTGCTACCTGTCAAAGAGATATTCCCTTCATTACCTGAGCATCGCTTGCGGCGACCTCATAAACGCCGCATCAGCTTGCAACACCCCTTGCATGGATTTGGACAAGTCTCTCAAATTGAATACATAATGAGACTTGGCCGGGGTCGGTAGTAGTTCGGCGCAGATTTTGAGGTAAACTTCGACGGCGGCGTTGACTATCGGCTCGCCCAATACGGCTACTTCAGTGACGAAGTCCTCCATGTGACCTTTTAGGATCGCCTGGGAAATATGAAAGAATGAAATGAGAGAAGAAAAGGAAACTCAAGAACAAATATTAATCAAAGAGGATTTTTTCTTTTCATTTCTCTCTGTCCTTCCTATCCTATCCTGTAATTTGCAGTAGGTACATATTTAATCTTTGTTCAAACTACAATTCGCGATGGTTTATAGTATAGTGGAGTTGGTTCGTGTTTGTCGATTTTATTTTATTTTCTGATTTAGTTCTTTGCCGTGAATAAAAAGCACTTGCGTGTTGACTTGACACATACTTTATCCTAGGGTTTTTGGGTTTCGTAAGGATCTAAATCTAATCTAAGGATCTAATAAAAACAAGTGTACCTATATGCAAAATCGTCGCCTACCTTGAAGATGGTCTTCATCGCGTCCGCATTAGGGGCGGATATGTAGAACATGGCGAAGTGCCTGACGAAACGCGCGGTGAGCGCGTTGCGGCCGCCGCCGGGCGGCGCGCACCCGCACGACAGCACCACGTCCAGGATCTCCTTCCAGTAAAGCTTGTCGCGGTCGTACAGACCACCGAAGTCCAGGAATTGTCTGGTAGAGAACGTGTGCTTTAAGGTACTACTCCTGGTAGACTTTTAAAAAGTAATATATGCAGTCGCGTTTTGTATGTCAAACAGTATAAAAATTAAAGAACAACATAAAAAAAACTAATGGTAGAGAGGATTTACAAATTAAAAGTAGAATTGTACGCACTGATGGATGCATCTGTATAATAAAAAAAAAATTGCCTGTAATGCTTTTTTTTTATACAATAGTGATAAGAACATATAGAGCGAGAGCTGGCTGCAAAAATCCTGGCCGATCAGTTAACAGAATGAAATGTTTTTTAAAAGTTAGTACTTATATCTAGAATGACAAATATCAATGTGTGCCTGGGCGGAACTTGTGCATAAGTTTTATATGTGTTGTCTTTGGAGCTTTTTTCGTACAATAACTGTACCAATGGAGTAACACTTTCAAATTATTTTCAAAAGTTAGTTTTCAACAAGTAAAATAAAATTGTTTATGTGTGCCTCATTAAATCCTGTGCCCATGCCTTGGTACACCATATTTAAAAATTTTTTTTTGTTCGTTTGTGTACCCATCGTGTAACAACTTCAAATTAGTACCAAATTAAAGTTTAAACATTCCTTTATTAAAAAAAAAAGGTGTGCCACGCCTATGCCTGTTACTAATACATGGCACACACCATTTCATGTTGAAAGTCTTATACTATCACTAATATAATCTATTGAGGAAGTATTGAGGAATGAGGAATCAAAATGATTAAAAACAAAACTTTTCATTTATTTTGATGTAAACAAAGTCGGAATTTATAATATAAAAAAATTAGTCTTACATATATTCATAAAAGTGATAAAAAAATACATATCTAAAAACATACGTTAGAACATTCATACCTTTCTGTTCTTAACAAACATCGTCATAACTATCATCATGATCATCATCAGCATTATCATCATTATCGTTATTATAATCGTCATTATCATTATCACTTTCATCGTATTCTAATTCTACTGACACAATGTCTTCAATTAAAAGCGGTGTTGGATCACCTTCGAACCAAAACGGTTCAGTTTTATTATGATCAAGTGTCCATCCGCACTCTTCGAGCGATAAATTTACACAGTTTGTTTCAGTGGCATTTTGCCACATCGAAGTAATATAAATTGTCCTTAAAATTTTTTGTTTGAGTGATTTCCAACATGGTGGAATTTGTGTGGAATCGAATTTTTTAACATTTCTCATGAAGTATTCTGCGGCTGACGTTGGTGCGAATTTATTTTGAAAAATGAATCTAGCATCATTCACACTGTTACAATTAATTCCATAATCTTACAAGTATATTGTTGTAATATTTCCATGCTTCTAAAATTATCAATTTCATCTATATTATTCAAATTTGCAAACACCTGTTGCAGCATTGACATTGACAAGACATTGTGTCAGTAGAATTAGAATACGATGAAAGTGATAATGATAATGACGATTATAATAACGATAATGATGATAATGCTGATGATGATCATGATGATAGTTATGACGATGTTTGTTAAGAACAGAAAGGTATGAATGTTCTAACGTATGTTTTTAGATATGTATTTTTTTATCACTTTTATGAATATATGTAAGACTAATTTTTTTATATTATAAATTCCGACTTTGTTTACATCAAAATAAATGAAAAGTTTTGTTTTTAATCATTTTGATTCCTCATTCCTCAATACTTCCTCAATAGATTATATTAGTGATAGTATAAGACTTTCAACATGAAATGGTGTGTGCCATGTATTAGTAACAGGCATAGGCGTGGCACACCTTTTTTTTTTAATAAAGGAATGTTTAAACTTTAATTTGGTACTAATTTGAAGTTGTTACACGATGGGTACACAAACGAACAAAAAAAAAATTTTTAAATATGGTGTGCCAAGGCATGGGCACAGGATTTAATGAGGCACACAAAAACAATTTTATTTTACTTGTTGAAAACTAACTTTTGAAAATAATTTGAAAGTGTTACTCCATTGGTACAGTTATTGTACGAAAAAAGCTCCAAAGACAACACATATAAAACTTATGCACAAGTTCCGCCCAGGCACACATTGATATTTGTCATTCTAGATATAAGTACTAACTTTTAAAAAACATTTCATTCTGTTAACTGATCGGCCAGGATTTTTGCAGCCAGCTCTTGGACCAATAATATCTTACTGCGACACAAATCATATACGAGTATGTAGGTTCACATAATTACAAAAGTACGCATATATAATAAATACATAAAATACACGTTAAATACATAATTATGAACAATTAAAGGCAGAGCGCAGGCGTTCACGAACATTAGTCAATAATTTAGTCTTTGTTAGGTAAACTACACCTACAATCAATGTTCGCGGACCGCCCACGGTTGCGTTCCGCGGCCGAACGTCACATTTCATTCATACCTCTTAATACAAAACAAAAATTACGTAATCTAGAGAATCTAATCAAACTCTAGGGAAACGATTAAAAAGTCTCTTAAATTACCTCAACAGTTCTATGGTAGGCTGTGCGCCATACACGTCCAACTTCGGCATATTGACGTCATCGATGAAGATTATAATCTTCTTTCCCAGAGGAGCTCCCAAAGCCTTCCGCGGTCTCTTATCCAATCTCAGCTCTATGACTTCCTATAATATTGGGAGCGAGATGCATTAGCAAAAGACTTCAAAGGAGTACTTCTTGGCATTACTCGGTTGCACTAATCTATTACAGGGTGGTATTTTAAATCGGGCATGGGCAAGTCGGAAACTTCAAGTTATTTTATTATTAACCATGTCGTCGATTAAAGAACAAAACATACCACGTTATTTCTTTAATCTTTCATTAATTACTTGTATCTTAGTACAATTTTATCGGTATAATTGACCATAATTACATTTATTGGCACAATATAAATACAGTATGTTGGTATTTCGCATTTTATCCGGTTAGATTCCCAGGCGTAGCAAATGTATTTCCAAAAAATTATGAATGCAGTTTTTATTGTTACTAAATCGATAACATGGTTTCTAAGAAAATATGTTCGTATCTCTTGTAGTTTCTTACTTGCCCATACAGACCGATAAAAATCCCACCCTGTATAAGTAAAGCGAATTTATAGGGTTTATTTAATACCCCTGAAAGATAGCTCAAGCGGCTTAGTGCCAGGCATCGAAGATAGATATACATATACGCTCTTACAATCTAAAAACTCTTTTGATTGATTAATTGGCACTTAGTTAAGTACATTTTATTGTAGACTAGCTGTGCCCCGCGGTTTCACCCGCAGCGCCCCCGTTCCCGTGGGAATTTTGATTTTTATTCCCTATAAACCTTACGGAGCCCGAGACCTTTCCAATGAATGCAAAACCGTGGAAATCGGTCCAGCCATTCACGCGTGATGCCGCGACCAAGGAAAACGGGTTTCATTTTTATATAAATAGAATAGATTAGAGTTTCAATTAAAATAATCAATACAATCCGAGGCCGCACATCACAGCGGTCTTTTCCATTAAGTTCATTCCATTTGTAATTACATACTTAAAACATTCCACGAAGCCAATTAAACTCACTATGCTTATTTTTGTTTGTTCATAATATCAAAACTTTTGACTCACTCACAAGAATTATACCCGGAGGCTGAAATATCGGTAACAAGCTGAATGTTGCAAGATATTCTATTTCTCATGTTAGTTAGTGGGTGGCGAACTAGATCTATCTATCTTTATTAGATTCTTAGATAAAACAATGTATCGATATTTCATAACAAATACCTTTTATATTGTTACTAATTGGATATCAGTTAGACATAACAATCACGTTCCAATTAGACATAAACTTTATCAGGTATTATGTGTATATCATCATCATAAATTTAAGAGCAAGGCTCTTGTCGGTGAGTCCGATGCAGACTTCTCCATCTATTCCTATTCAGTGCAAGTTCCTTCACATCTCTCTCTATACGACATGACAGACACTTTTTCTTTAATCTGACTCATGTAACTGATTCTAGGCCTTCCCCTACCTCGCTTTCCTTCAATTTTACCTTCTATGATATTATTAATGTATCTGTCATGTCGTATGAGATGTCCTATCATCTTCCCTCTCCTATTTCTATTGTCTCAAGTAATGTTCTACTCTCTCTCATTACTTGAGACAATAGAAAATAGGAGAGGGAAGATGATAGGACAGTATATAATTAGATATAATTTATAATAATGGTGTTTTGACATAGTTGCCCGGTTTTCAAAACGAATGTAACAGAAGACGACAAGATATGATATAGTGAATACTGTGAGTTGATTGGCAGATTTTTTAAATTCCAGTTTTCTGTCAATGTGTCACCAATAAACACACTGTATTTATAATATCAGGTCTTGTCGGCTACTGTGACGTCTGTTGTGTTACGGTTGGATGTTAAGGTACTGACCCGAGGTCAACCGCAGACCGCAGGCTGTCCGCGAACATAAGTGTGCACTTTGCGATAGCGGTCAACTTCCAAATGGTTAATTATTCATACCATTAATATATTAGACGGACAGGCAAACGGACTTTAAACAAAAAGTTCTCAAAGCATTTCTTGGCTACGGAACTCTAATTAAAAAATAATATCAACTAAGAAATAATAACACAAAGTTCATTTACTCACTTGCGTCCTGGTGCTGCTAGTTTGAGCGGAAAAGTTCAATACAACAGGAATGAAATATCCCGTCGCCGCCATTTTCTTTAGCGCTTCAGAGGCGATGCAAGTTTTGCCCACGCCTGCGACATATAACTTTAATGAGCCAATATTTTATATTATTTCCTGTCACGAGCTCATAAAATCTTGTAATAAAATGTGTGTTCTATTTTTCCAGACAAGTACTTTTAGTTTGTTTCATATTTTTACTATGATTTAATTATTGCTTAAGACGACGTGAGTCCAGCGCTTAGCTGCTACGGAGGGGGTGGATGCGGGGCCTGCGGTCCGACCGCGGGCGATCTCCCGCTCGCGCGTAGTTTGCGCGCTAAGTTTGAATATGTCACTCATTGAGATGCCACAGTGTAGTGACTACAGTAAAAAAAGCCCATCAAGCAAAACTAATCGTAGATATTACGAAGGTTAGTATTATATTGTAGGTAGCCTTGGGAAAAATAACTAAAAAGAGATAAAAGGTTTAAAAAAAATATAGGTCTTATCACTGGGTGAAATCATTTTTATTGTCTAATATTACGAGCAGAAATATTTTTAAGTGTTTGAATTTCCAGGTTGGTTCGACCTAAAAATATATTTCAATAAGTTAGTATAAAATAATCGTAAAAATACCAAAATAAAATGTGCATGCCACCGAGTTCATAAGCCACGTCTTAGGAGACAAGTCTTGTCCTATACTCGGAATTTTAATTCGATTCCAGATTTGACATTAGCTACTGTCATTTTGTGAAATAATGATACCACATATAATAGTGTAGTGATGTGATGAAGAGGAAAAAATGAGTAGGCTAGATATGTTAATTGACAATATCACAGACACATTTATAATAAATGTTACAGAAAGTGACAGCGATAGCGATGACGGCGACAATTTATAAAATAAATTATTACCATTATACATCTATCTGTTTTATTTGTCATGTTCCTTCATGATCACATTTTTTTATTTATTTCACACACAATTATAAAAGAAAAGTCTAAGATCGTTAATTAATCGTCAAATCTAAATTATCGGTTCAGAAATATTTAATTTCCTGATATACTTAGTTTACGAGAGTAAAATTATAAGCGAGAAGAATCGATCCAGAAATATTCCATTTCCATATCGAATAATTTCGCAACGTCACTATTTAGTACTTGTCATAATGTTGCAACACTGAAATTGTCAAATCTGGAATCGAATTAAAATTCCGAGTACTTATAGGTATCCCCACTACCAACATTGCAGCTGTATAGTTGTTCTGCTGATATTCTTATACTGTGACACAACATATTTTTTTGTTTTTTTTTCAAAGCAATAATCTACTAAATCTATAATAGTCCGGTCAATTTATACATTCGATGTTACATAAAGTTCCAACAAGCTGTAAATCAGGAAAATTGTTCAAAACATAATTATAAACAATGTCTAAAAGCTCCCTATCATTCCCGTGTATGGATTTTATTTTATTCAAGGTCAAGGGTAAAAAAAAGAGTTTATCGCGATTTTCAGCAAAACGGTAAGTTTTATCATAAAAGTACCTGAAAAAATAAAAAAGCTTATAAAATTCTCTATAACTTTAATTCTATCCACTTATTACATATTCCCAACCGATAGTGAACTACACGCTCTAGAAATGTAAAATTAAGGACCTCGGGCAGGTAACTATGGAGCCTGCCCCAATGCTCAACAGTGACATGACCTACCGAGGTCCTTAATTTTTACATTTCTGGAGCTTGTAGTTCAATAACGGTTGGGAATATGGAAAAAGTGGATAGAATTAAAGTTATAGAGAATTTTATAAGCTTTTTTATTTTCTCAGGTACTTTAAGAGAAAACTTACCGTTTTGCTGAAAATCGCGAAAAACTATTTTTTTTACCTTTGGACCTTGAATAAAAAAATTCCATACACGGAAATGATGGGGAACTTTTAGACATTGTTTATAATTATGTTTTGAACAATTTTCCTGATTTTCAGCTTGTTGGGACTTTATGTAACATCACTCTAAATTTTTGGTTTAAATTGACCGGATTATAATTCAGACAGTTCTTATTTATATTAAAACCTCATTTTCACGCAACCGTCATAGTTCAAATTTATTACTGCGAAAAAAGTTTTAAATTTTGCATCTCCGCGCTCCAGCAAATATTTGGCATAGGTCCGTCCTCCACAAGCGCTTGAGCGCGACTGATCACGCCCCGCGTCACCCGCAATACGGCAAATTCTCTATTTTTTTTAGGTATTTTGAAATTGTGTTTAAGAATTAAATGAAAGGTTACAAAAAAATACCTAATGCCCTAGCTCATGCTACGACCTATATTATAGTTGTTTTTCTTTGGGAAAAATCTGTTTATTTTAGCCATAAAATTATTTTTAAATTAATAAAAGAGGCAACTTTGTGATTTTTTTCTATCGAGGGAAATTAATCTAATCGTGTACTGAAATACCTTTGCCACTAGAATATATCCTCAACTTTAATATAATAGTTTTTTTGAATCAAAATTGTGACAATTTATATGAAAATAGTTGGATGGAAAAACCGCGTTTTGCGAGTTGCTGAACTCACGTCACCTTAAGGAGAATGCGTATTTTGATACCAGTATCCAATCTAGATAAAAAATTAACTAGTATTTTATATACAACACATATTTTAATATAAGCCTTACGAGCTTTAGTTCTAAGAGCTCAATGTTTATGTTACGTCAAAAAAAAACAATAATCCTATACAAATTGCCAGTTTTGAAACATACGCTTTAGTTAGATGATGTTGATTGTTGGTTTGAAAGTGGAAATACAAACAATTATATCTTCAGATTCGAGTTCGAGTCGGTTCTATACCAACATCTGCCCATCCTTTTGTTCGTTGTAAATATTGGTAAAGTTTAATGTATGCGTGTGCAGGGAATATGGAGATATCAAAGCAGTGGAAGCGCGTCACTAACACATTGTTGACGCACGCATTAGTGTTGTATCGATTCATGTACGTGCTCTACATTGGAACGGTGGAACAACAGGAATCAATCATTTCTGCTGATTACGTCATCTGGAGTGAACTCGAACAAAGAATTGTGACTTTGCATATCTCGTCTCGTTTCCGAACCAATCATCGGGAAGCTTTATTTCAGATGACACTTAATCTTACTTTATGATAAAGTAAGATTAAGTGTCAAATAGCCCATAATTTTCATTACTCATAGGATTTTTATATCCATTGTTCTCTATTAATTTTTATTTTACTCTTCTAGCAGTGCCCCGCATTGTACCCGTTGCCAATGTCAATTTAAAATAAGGAGTGACCCATAGCCTTCCAATTGTATGTGGCAATCGAACATAAATAAAACTTTCAGTACCGGACGAGAGGTTTCAGAAATTAGCATGCTTAAATTAACAACAAAAACCTCTACAACTTCAACATATTAGTACAGAATACAGATTGACCCTCATCTAGTAACGAACCTGTGCCCCCAGTAAACATGACTGGTTTCCCGTAGCTGACCATCTTCTCGAACAGGTACCCGTACCGCACCGTGTCTATGGTCGGCACCAGCGTCTCGAAGAACGGCTTTTCGCTATCGTATATGAACTCAGGGATGATCTCCGCCCACACCTTCAGCTTGCGGTGTTTCGTGTCCATGAACATGTCGAAGAAGTTGAAGCCTTGGGGAAAGCTGTCAGGAAATTAATACTGTTTA
Organism: Cyclophora albipunctata; assembly: GCA_963082685.1. NCBI lineage: Eukaryota > Metazoa > Arthropoda > Insecta > Lepidoptera > Geometridae > Cyclophora > Cyclophora albipunctata. The sequence goes on along the minus strand of OY720111.1, from coordinate 12,848,651 downwards.
TTTGGTGATTATGCATAATCTTCCATACTTTACTGATATCCAATGAGATGAGAGGCCTTTGCCCAGCAGTGGGACATTACAGGCTGATACTTTACTTTTAGTATTTTGTTTTTAATATTTTGATAGTTTGACTCGGTTTTGTTTTTACAGCTTTGTTTATACTTGCATAGTTTGTACTTTGTACCTACCATATGCATCGGGTCAACCAGTGATGCATAAAAAATGACGGCCGTGATACGACAAAGTAGTCATAGCTATTATTAAACAATAAGCTGTATGAATAGTTAACAGTCTAAATTCCATTACCAAAATACATGATTTAGTTATTAGAATAACTTATTTACTATGAATACTTCAACTGAATTGTCAAAACCCCTATCTTAATCCATAGCGACAATATGACGATCAGTTCAGATTGAAACCTCGTCCTGACTGCGGTTATTAATAACAAGGACAGTTATTAATAACCGCAGTAGTTAATAATTGATCTAGGACTAAAACCGTCTATTTATAACAAGTAGGTTATAGTTATGTGAAATTCATAACAAATTCAGTAAGCACTTCGTAGCGGTAGAACTACTACGACGTTGCTACGGCAACAAGCTTTGAACAATAAATTGAGTACTGTAGCATGATCGAAGCATGTACTACGCCTCGTAGCTAGTCGCTATTCTGCTACGGCGTAGCCACTTTACAAACAGCGTTATGGACGATGTCTGCTGACCTGTTAAATCTGTTCATAGAGGGGAATCTAATTGTTGTAAATGTATGATTCTGCATGACAACAGGTTTTTGACAAATGTTTATGTCGTTTGAATTATATTTTAAACTAGCTGTGCCCCGCGGTTTCACCCACAGCGCACCCGTTCCCGTAGGAAATACGGGATAAATAGTATCCTATATCCGTCTCCTGGTTCTAAGCTACCTTCCCACCAGTTTTCAGCCAAATCGGTTCAGCCGTTCTCAAGTTATAAATAGTGTAACTAACACAACTTTCTTTTATATATATAGATTATTTTATTACTGGATGTCCTTAAATAAATAAATAAATAAAAAACCTCAGTAGGTACCTACAGTATGTCTCATCTCCAAAGCTAGGATATAATGGAGTAATAGACTAGATTTAGTAATAAAAACGTCACTTACTATTCAGCCTCCTCAAAGATTTCGAATTGCCTCTTAATAACCTCCTCGAATCCTTTCCGGTTGGCTTCAAGAATGTTTCCGCCGATACACCAAACGTAGCAGAATATGAAACAGTGCGCTATGTACGTTTTCACCGCGGCTTTGTCCGGGAACCTCTCGCCGGGCTCGCTCAGTAGAGACCCCATTAGGAAGCATATAGCTGACACTTTACTTATGTCCACCTCGAAGATAATTTACCGGTTAGGCATACTATTTATATAAAGAACTTAATTTAAATATGTAAATAAATATATAATTTATTTATTTTTTAATATTTATTAGATTTATTATGCACGAGTAGAGCATGAGATAGAGCATGAGATAGAGAATAGAATTAGTATTCTTTCATTACATTACTACTCCAAGTCGAAAATCTATAATAATATGATAAAACAACGCTAGAGTTGATCTACCCAACTCTACCTATATAGTAACATGTGGCTTACTTGTGAAATGCCGACGATACACGCCTTATTAACGTATTCCACCCCAACATCCAACATCTTGAACAACTGGTAGAGAAAGTCTGCGTTCTCCTGGATGAACAGGGCCTTTTCCACGCCTTCGTCGAGCCACGAGCGGACGTAAGGGAGGTAGCCCATCTCGTTGGGGTCTATGTAGACCATGCCGCAGCGAGATACGGTGGCGGGGGAGGCTTGGGCGAGATCGGCCACCTTGAGGGTTAGCAGTAAAGAAGGTTGCTTCAATCGTTAGGCTGCATTGAATTGTCAAACAAGGCATTGATATCGTCCAAATCTTTTCGTATGAGCTCCGCACAGCTCTGCTCTGCTTTAATGGAAACGCACCCATAAATCATGTTGGAGGTCTAGGCGATCTTAAAATCCACCACCATGATCAGCCACTAACCTAATCGAACGTATATAGTTTAGTACTATATATAGCCCACCATAATACATTCGCACATTCGATATTCCCCAGTGCTGTTTGCATTCGATGATCTAATCCTATTAATATTATAAATGAGAAAGTTTGTGAGGATGTATGTATGTATGTTTGTAACTCTTTCACGAAAAAAATACTGAACGGATGAAACTTTACGGTAATATAGATTATACATCAGAATAACACATGGGATGAATTTTATCCTGAAATTCTCGTGGGAACGGGTACAACGGGTAAATTATATTACAACGGATAACACCGCGGTGTGCATCTAGTAGTTAATAATTTAATTTAATATTCAGTTGAACAAAATTCCTAACTTATAACTCAAAATAAATGTCAATTTTCATTAAAGTAAGCAACTGCTATCATATGAAATAAAATCTATACCAAAGTGATTAGATCTAAAATTATACTTATTAAGTCGAGGAAGTATTTATATGGTTGTTTACCATACAAATAAACAGGTATAAAGTCATACTATAATCTAATTAAATTCTCTTTAATCTAAGTTCTTCGCAGTAATCTACTTAATGGAAAATACCCAGAAATATAAGAAAAACAACTGATAGAAGTATTGTTTCGAAACTGGCTGAATCCCACCCTCGTCCAACTCGTATTTATAAAAACCCACCCCTGTCTGCTTCAAGGATTAAAAACAATAAACATTTTCCAGTAAATTGTTAATCCATGAAGAATCTTGTTTACTTTGTTTAATCTTTTCAATATAAATTCTGTGGAAAAGTTGCACAAGATAAATACTGTTGAAAAGTGTAGGTTTAATGTAAAATTAGCAGAGCGTTTTCACCCGTGTTTTACCCGTTCCCGAGAGATTTTGGGGTAAAAAGTAACCCATATGTAGACTCTAATCTATCACTCTCACATTCTGGCCCGATCAGTATATTTCGTGTGGAAGATTACCCTGCGTTTAAAATATTAATATGATTCCAGTGATTGTATTATTAGTGTGCAGCCGACGCCTGGCGTATCGATCGGTTATCAGATATGCGCGGGTGGGAGTGGGTGGATAACCGTGCAGTGTGGGGGCGCATTTATTTATAACGCACCCCGTATGTGAAGCCTAATTTGCTGGCTTTGTAGTTGTGGCCTAACCTATAAGTTGTTTTTCCTGTAATTTATCTGGATATTTATTTCCCTTGGCGTTTTATTTTAAGTGGCCGTGGTCACTGAGGCAAGATAAAACTGATAATCAACAGTCCTGCTGAAACCTTACGTACTTACTAAAACAACCTTCTGTGCCGCGAGAATATTCGTAGTAACACATTCATAACCTTACGTACCTCAAACACCATGTGCACATATGGCGTAAGCTTGATCCGCTCAGAGTTTGAGAGACACAGCATCTTGTTGTCGTCCAGCACTGTGTTCATGTTCTCGATCCACACCGCGTCCACGGGCCCGTCGCAGATCAACCACTGGTGATCAGGTTCTGTACACTTTGAGACAAACAATAGCTTGTTTAGTTTAAAAATTTTAAGTAAATTCGAGTACGTTAGTGGGCAACCCTGGTGTCGGTGTTTTTAGACCGCCTAAAGGCCTTTTAACGGTTGTTTCAATCGTTAGACCATGTCGGACATGGTCTAACGATTGAAACAACCGTTAAAAGTTGTACTAACTAAAGATGATATTTTTTTTATTAAGACACTAGCAGCGCCCCGCGGTTTTACCCGCGTCGTACCCGTTCCCGTGGGAATTTCGGGAATTTTTATACATATAAACCTTCCTCTTGAATCACTCTACCTATTACAAAAAACCGCATCAAAATCCGTTGCGTAATTTTAAAGATTTAAGCATACAGACAAACAAACAGACAAAAGTAGCGACTTTGTTTTATACTATGATCTATTCCAAAATCCCAGATCATTTTTGTAAACAAAGATAAGTCAAGATTTTGTCACTGTCAATGTAGGAGGTCAGATGTGTCGAACCTTCGGGTAATTTCATTTAAAAATAATAATATTAGGGTAAACAGTACAGTGATTGGGGGAGATCTTTGCCCAGCAGTGGGACAATATAGTTTAAATAAAAAAATAAATAAAAAAAATGTTTTTCAAATAAAAGGTATATATATAAGTATAGATTACAATGATTCACATTGGTATTTTTTTTAAATTGATTTATTGCCTAAAAAGTAGCATAAAACTTAATTCTATGCTATTGCACAATCATTGGCACATAAGTATAATTATTGGCACAGTGACTTTGGTATAACGATTGGCAGTGTATTTACCAATGTAGGCACACCTAGGTCCATTAATAATCTCGCTTAATCATCATCCAACATTTTTAACAATTATTCATCTGTCATTGGTCTCAATCTGTTTACTTTAACTTTAAGAACTTAACTTTAACAAAATATGAAAGAGATCATTTTCTTTTAGATATTCTTCTACTTGTGTAAACCAGTTTCTAATTTGCTTCTCTGACAACTTTGAGCTTGCTGAATTTACAGCCTCTGATGTTCGTATAGAAAGCTCAGGATGCCTCTTCAAAAACAGTTTATACCATCCCTCACCTGGTATATTATTAAAAAGTTGTAAAAGTTGTGATGGTCAATTATGACCAACGTGTGCATTAATCGATGCGGAAGGGTGAAATGATGCGGACGCATCTCCATATATTATTGCGTTTTTGTACTACAAAATGCGATTCGATGCTGATATATGTGTCTTCACCCTAATGCACACGTTTCCACGCCACTTACGAACCACGATAAAATAAAATGGCGACTTCAAAAAAATGTTCTGCGTCTCTGTAGTGTTCCAAGTATACATAAATAAACTGCACAAAAAAAGCTTTTGATAATTTTAATTTTCTTCGGAATAACAATCGTATAAAAGTCAATACTGCATAATCGTTTAAATAACTATAGCTATCCCCTTATTTTTATAAGATAAATAAATACCGTGAAATCGTCAAATTAACAACTGCACGATTTTCGTGCAGTTTTTGTGCACTGGTATCACATTTGTTTACAAAAATGATCTGGGATCTGGAAACATGGTATAGGTAGGTATTATAGGTACAGTTGACGGCATTTAAGTATGTATTGTACGAATGCTCTTTTTCACGTTATTCCATTGTAATAAAGTGAAAAAGTGTATTAATACAAATGGCACTGACTGTACAATTGTCGAGCTTACTTAAAACCGTACAATATTCGAAATTCTATAATACCATATCATGTCATCATGTCAATGAGAATTTGCAAACTTATTGTGTAGCAAAGTACAAAGTGCGATTATAAAAGTTTTTTCTATGGCTGATAGTTTATTTCACGTTTCTGAGAGAAAAAGTAAGCTTAACTGTTTCAAGTTGTCAGTTGTTGTTATGTTGTCTCTCACAGTCTATTGAAAAAATAATTTTCTGAATAGAAAAGTTTAAAACGCGAGAAAACACTTATTCTTGTAACAAAAGAACTTTCTACTTATTTTGTGTAGTTTCTACAGTCTTATTTTGAAATGGAAAATTATATAACAACCGTTGCATGTTGCTTTAATAGTATTCTCTCTAAACGGGCTTCCCTCCTGTAACAAGAGCTTACAGAGCTACTCCTATACGTATAGAAAGCGAACGATCGCCGTAGACTAGTCAGCGATGCATGTTGTATGTGGCCTACCTAGTCGACGTAACCCAATAATACCTAAATAGATTTAGTAAAGCTCGAAGTGTTTCTCGGTACTAGAATACGTTTTAAGTACATGAATAGAACCTGGATAAAACTGAACCTGGTAATCCATACATGTTAAAAATGACATGAAAACATGGCCTAAAGATTGCCTCGGGCAACTAAGACGTGAACGTTTGGGTTTAATCACGAGCTTATTTTCTAATAACCTAAAATTTCTATGACAAGAATCCTATTTGTGAAATATTCATGAACATGTTAATAAAATTACGTGCAACAACCAAACATCGATCAATAAAGTCACGCTTAATATTGACAAACAACGTACATAGTTATCGTCCGCTTTAATTTGCATCATGCTAATTGATCTCTCAGAACGTGATATCGAGAGTGGATTAAAACGCAATAACCGAATAGCCGTGAAATCATGGCTATATTTTTAAAAGCCGATGCAAAACTGAAGCGCTTTTAACTGCGTTGATGTCACTTTCCGCATACGCGATGTTTTTGAATAACCATGTGAGTATGCGTATTAATAATTATTTAGTGATATTTTACATTTATCCGCAACCATTCTTCATTAACAGAACCAATTAACATACTGATAAAATAAAATAATAATAATTAGTGTGGTTAGTTTGAACGTGTCAGCATTAATTATAGTAACTTATTATAGTAATTAACGAAACTACGAATTACGTTTTGAAATAGGCGCACGTACACATAGACACGATACGGTAGCTTCGAAAGAGCCAGACTAATGACGTTTATGAAGTAGTTCTCATTTAGGGCTCCCACACAAAACTGCGATGCGATGCGATGCGAATTCGCATCGAAGGAACTTGCGATGCGAATTTTTGCGATACGATTTAGTGCGGCAAACCGTTTGGTAGGGCGACCATGCCTTCAAGTGTAGTCAGCCGTACTGGACGTGTTTTAGGGACGTAAGATGGATCGCGAAAAGATACTATAGTGTGACAATTTTTTGAAATGTCATTAGCCTTCTGAGTATTTGGTTTTGTTTTTTAATAATAATAACCAGTAGTTTCTTGCCTATTCTTCTCTGCCTATGTTCTTTGGAAAGGGGCCTTTAGGGCCAAAACTGAATAAAAATATTTGACTTTGACTTTTGTGGTTAACGTATCTCGTATTATACGTACTTGCACGGCAGTTCGTAAACACAGCGGCAGGATGCCGTCGTGCCACTCCAGCGTTTGTAAATTAACTTCGCCGTAAAGCTCGCCGATGGTGAGGCTCTTGGGATTCATTATGTACTTCCGAACCGCTTGGTTCTGAGGTCCTTCGACGCCGTCATCCTTTAACTGTGAATACGTGTCGCCTAGTATCTATTTGAAAGAACAAGAAAACTGTGTTTAAAAACGTATTAGTCTATAATATCATTATAATAAAATATATTTAAAATTACAGCAACAAAATATAATATAACACAGTAAAATAAATATGTAAAGCGTTAATTGAAAAACGGTTCTTAAGAGAAATATTAACCAATAGGATTGCACAACATATCTGTTTATTTGATTTATGCAATCCTATTGGTTAATATTTCTCCGTTTCTCCGCTCCGCAGCCTCGCTCCGCTTCAATGGACAGGCACCCTTAGACACTTATAAACTACTAGCAGCGCCCCGCGGTTTTATCCGCGTTGTGCCCGTTCCCGTGGGAATTTCGGGATTTTTTTTACATAAAAACCTTCCTCTTAAATCACTCTATAGGTAGAGTGATTCAGTCAAATAACTTTCTTTGGTTCATTTGAAGCTTCACTCAATCATTTGTATGAAAGATCCATCATTTGGCTTCTCATAGCTTCCAACAGGTTCAATTGCTACAAGAAGGTTCATCATTTGACTATGGGAAGGGTTAGTTCACTCACGTGCAGCACCACGGTCTTCCCCCCACCGGTGGGCCCCACCAGCATCACCCCCCACCGCACGATCATCGTCTCGTGCAGTTGGATCACCTTACGGATCTGACATTCCTCTATTTGAAGCTTCTTTTCAAGTAGCATTTTTTCTAAAAGAAGTATAGTGTCATGAGTATGACGAAACAGAGACGACTTTATTTTATACTATGTAGTGATATAACAAAGTTAATTAGACCCAAACTAAGCTCTAAGCTTGTATTATGGAATCTAATCAACTGATACGAATACATATCTAACATACATATTGTTATAACTGTTATACTAATGAGTGATAGTTACGGATGACATCGACCATGACTCCGTAGTCCCGCTCGGGCAGGCCGACGCCCGGGAACAGATCCGACAGGATGCCGGCGAACAGGATCGCGTCCGCCGCCAGGAACTTGGGCAGGTTGCTGTCGTTGAGCGCGCACAGAAGCGTCATCTCCTCGCGCTGGTCGGGACTGGCGCGTTTCAACGCTCCTGCCATTACCTAGAGGATGGAATGATGGAATGCTCTCTAGTATGGGCTTGCTCAAGATAATGTACGAATATATTAGTCGCCATGACACCACTGTATCTCTATCTGTAATTTTACATTTTCATTTTTGTTTTTTCGTATGACACAATTTTTTTTGCGTCGATACTTTGACGGCGCTCTGTTGACGCCTGTTATCCGCTTAAGGTGGGGGTTTACTCCTTGACAAAAAACATTATTTTCACATTCGACTAATTAATGAATACCTCTGTGTAACAGTCAAAATATTATTTGTATCATAACGGGCGTTGGGTAGATTAAGCTACGGTAGGCTACAGACACTGGTAAGACTGATTTAGATCCTCTTTTTTCTACACACTTCAAGGAAAAGTTTTCAAGTCTGCTGGATTTAGAAAGCGATGAAATTTAGCCTGAAATTACAACTATTATATCTAGGTACGTACCAACACACTCTTGACAGCCCTCATTCCGAAATCGTAGTGGTCTTGCTTAGACAACTGTTCGCTGGACAATTTGTACATCTGCACCATTTTCTTCGCCAAACCTTTTGAAGATTCAAACCCTTCGGAGTAGAGGATCACCTCCGCAATCAATGCTACGGAGATATTGGTTGGTTGAAAATGTACGTCATATGATAAAAATTACTTATCCAATATATCTAACTGCGAGTTTTTATAAGTCAAAATATAGGCAGCATTAGGCAAACTTGGCAGATATTGGATCCGGATTTTAATTTAGGTGTCAGCGCTTCTGTTATTTCCTAAGCGCAAGGTCACAAATTTTGAGTCCCAAAAGTGTAAACAGTTAAAATGTGTGGAAATCTTCTGCCACTGACACTGGGACGTCGATTAAAATCTGGGCCCGACTACCTACACGTGCGGACAGGCTGCAACCTTCTACATAACGTACCATAATCCGGCACCATCATAGAAATAGGCCTGAACAGCGCCTTCAAGTTGTCGGGCAGCTCAGTCCTGCCCGCGTACCCTGGGTTCATCGTGATGAACGCGGCGCAAGACCGCACTAGCTTTATCTCGCGCCCTTCGAACATGAATCTGAAAAGCGCTTTATGGTGAACTAGCAGCGCCCCGTGGTTTTACCCGCGTTGTGCCCGTTCCCATGGGAATTTCGGGAATTTTTTTACATAAAAACCTTCCTCTTGAATCACTGTACCTATTACAAAAAACCGCATCAAAATCCGTTGCGTAATTTTAAAGATTTAAACATACAGACAGACAAACAGACAGACACGAAAAAGAGACGACTTTATTTTATACTATGTAGTGATGGTAAAATATAACGATCCAGACAGTGCCTTATCTCGTCACCGTAACATCAGAACCAGAAAAAGTGACTTACGGTCTACATTTCTCTAAACACTAACATCTCATCTCCATCAATTTTGTAAAGATTAATCTTCTTTACTTTTAAAAGATTGTACTTGTTTTCTTTCTCCTTTGTTTCTCCTCAGAGTCACGGGACAAGCCAGGTCTTATTGTTTTTTCGACATTATACTTATTATTATAATACTAAATTGTATCATACCTAGACAGCTTGGCCACTTTAGCGTTTCTTATAGTGATGAGTTGCTGCGCGATCACAGACAACACTTCAATGTCGATTCTGTTGAACTCGTCGAAACAACACCACGCGCCCGACGTGGCGAGCCCGGAGAAGAATCGACCCATCATCTTGTAGTCCAAGCCTGAGGTATTTTATTTTTCTCATTTTCAGAAAACTCTATAACTCTCTAAAATTTTGTTTTGTACGTGTGAATTAGTGTAGCGCCACATCTGCGGAACGTACGGCGCCGAACCTTCCGCTCTATGACACATCAGTCGAAATTACGCCGCGTACTGATGTGTCATAGATAACTTGAAATACACTACGAGCGTATTTAGCGGAAGGTTCGGCGCCGTACGTTCCGCAGATGTGGCCCTACACTTACGGGTTTGCGATCAGCAGCCCGCATTAAGCAAGCATGGTGATTACGCCTAATCCTCGTCACTGATATCTTCAGTGAGATGAGATTGCCCAGCAGCAAGACATTACAGATTCGGGTTATGGTATCAAAATCAAGGTCGGTAACTAAGCCTGATGTCGGTATTTCTAGACAACTAAAGGTCTAAGCCCACTTATACGACTCCGCTTACACCCGGCAAAAATAATATAATTCAAATATGGGCTTATAGTATTGCTCTTTCTTTAGATATAAATTTTACATAGGCAACATAAATTAGCAGACAGCTCGCTGACAGCTCGCTTACCGCTGTCAGACTACTCGGTGTCGACGCCTCGTTTACCTCGCGTTGCAAGCAAGCGGTCTGCGCGTTGACTGCTGGGTGACTGCTGGGTGCTAGCTAGCTGTCGCCTTAGTTCAGGGCGGTGTTGGGTAGGAGCGGTGTTAATAAGTGGGCTAAGACCTATACGGTGCTATTCCACCAAAGATTTGCAAATAGTTTTTAATTATAATGTTTATTAATGATGCATTACCATTACCAAGCATGCAGATGGCTCACCTTTTAATGTTGATTCCGATGAGAGGATTTTTATGTCGATTATTTTATTTAAAAACTTATAATGAAAATGATGAACTTACCTTCAGAACAGTTAAAGACCACACATTGTATAGCCAAAGACTTGGCCAAATCTTTGGTGGTCTCAGTTTTTCCGGTTCCAGCGGGCCCGGCTGGAGCCCCGCCCAAATCCAGTTGTAAAGCGCCCATCAAGCACAGGTAGCAGCGATCAGTTAGCGGAGTTATGACCAACACTCCGCCGGCGCCTAGGTACTCGTGTCCGTAAACGTATATCGCGCTGGACATCCTAGCAACGCAGTTATCGAGATCCTCCTCCCAATAATACCGTATCATCTTTAACCATTCGAAATCGTTCCTGGACAAAATGATCAACGTTTTATTAAACAGTCCAATAAAGCTAGTCGTAATAAAGCTAATTGTGTAAGTAATTGCAGCGTATTTGCATCGACAGTCAATGGCTGCCATTCACTGTTCGCCAGCAGTTTTTTCCTGCTTTCATCAATATGCTACCATACCTCGGTACAGATGGATATGAATCCTTGTGTGGTATAAAACTAATGATTAAATATTTAAAATCCGCATGCTTAGATCCACAATTTATTACACAAATGCGTACGTCTATCTACCACTGCATATAAATTTAATTAAACACACTCACGGTTTCTGCACATGTCCCGCGACCATATGCTCAATAGTGTCTCTAGCGTGAACATCAATCGTGATCAAGGCACAGAGCACTTTTCGAAACAACGAAGTCAAGTTCTTCCTAGTTAAAGCTGCAAGGTCGTTTAAGTCTACGATGCATTTCTTCTCGTAATCCATGAGAGCGGTATCTATGCGCAGTGGGATAAGAAGATCAAATACTTCGTGCACTCCCTTCGCCCACATTATTTGGGACACTGTTAGTACTACCTGCAATTTTGAAGGCATTTTTGTATGGAGTGACTTTGTCGTTAGTCCTGTTCTTAAGTTAAGTATTATAATAAGTAATAAAATGTCTTCTATGAGTTGCTGAGTTATCTAGCTGCTATTGCCGTTAAAACATTTATCCGCATCAAAGAACTAAATTAAATGTACAAAACCCCAGATTATATTTTAATAATTAGTGTATGTTGTCCAAATTGTATCAAAAGGAAAACTGAACTCTTTTAACTTTCCAACCAATATTTAAAACTATAATCTCCGAATAGTGATACTGCTAATAACTTCACTGATGGACAATTAACTTTATTTATTTGTCTACATATAGTAAAATTGATTAATATTCAATCCGGATGCAAATCTATTTATTACCTGGTTAGGATGCAACTCAACCCAATCCACTCTGGACCGCGCCATGAAGTCTTTGAGCGCGTACTTCATGCTACGCTTGACTGACGCGAACATTGCCTCTTCCACTTTTCCAAGCCAATCCTCTACATTACCACGAGCTTTCAGACCCTGTTCAACGATTTATATGAAGTTCACCAGTAACTAAGTTAGTATTAGATATGGGATGTAAGGATGCATTTCTAATGAAACGGAGCGGAACTCAATCGACCAATGAAAACACATTGAAATTGTCAAAGAAGGCATCGACATTGTTGAAGACATTTCGTAATGCCTTGTGATTGGTCCGTCTCCGTTTCAATAGAAACGCACCCTAACAAATATTCTCCCTATCTCTAGAAATATCTTCACATGCAATATCTACTTAGATTTTTATAAGAGTATCTTTTTCTTAAGAAAAACTATATATTTGGTACGTTGCTGCTAAGTAAATTGAATAGCATGCAAGAGCCCACTTCAGAGAAGTCGTGGTTCAATTATTAAAGTTATAAGTCAGAGAAGAGGATTACACAATTACCATACACCACTCGAGGTCATGAAAGTTAGTAAGTGTAACTAACCATGTTTAAAATAAAAATGTACAGTAGTAATACCTTGCCCAAATTAATCCTCTCCCCTTCTGGCGAGAGCATTGCAATGATATCAGTAGTCAATTCTTCAGGACTAGCCGTTTTCGCAAGCTTTGCCTGCAAGTTGTCCCGCGTTTGGAAGGACATTTCCCTTTCGACCAATGATCCGTCTTCTTGGACTATCATTTCGGTCTCGGGCAACTTTACACCGAACTCTAGCTTGGCAATGGCGTCGAAACATTTACGGAGATGAGGTTGTACGGCGTGGGGATTACGGGTCTGCAACGTGTATTAGTATTTTAATAATTTCTACATTGATTTACATTTAAATACGTAAATAATTCTGTCTTCAGAACTTTGCTGTTTAGGGTGTCAAAGCATATACGATTAAACGATAAAAAACAAGATTCGATAATTTAATTTGCCATTTGAAATATGGTTATATCACGATAGCATTTTGATATAACGGCTGGTATTGGCTATACATCCAACTAATGTCTGTGCTGAATGTTGCCATTCTTGATTACCTTCAAACTACGCCTATTAAATCTGCACCACGAACACTCCTAGATTCCTTACCTGAGCCAATATCTCCAACAACTCATCGTTGGACAAGAAGAAGAACCTCGGGAAAGCAACTCGCTTAGTTTCCAAATACGCTTCGAGACACTTCATGATCTGATCCAGCATTTCATTGTTCTTCACAAACTCTTCGTACAGTTTCGGTTGGGTTGCTGCTGGCATAGCTAAGGGAACCTAGATATAAACAGAAAAATGAAAGGCAGATTGTATTATATTTAATACTAGCGGCCCGCCCTCGCTTCGCTTCGGGTAATCAAGATTTCATGTAGGAAAATCGGGATAAAACATTGCGTGTCTCCCGCAGGAATATACACAATCAAAATTTCAAGTGGGAAATTGGGGATAAAATATTACATGTCTCGCGCGAGTATATATGTATACACAATCAAGATTTCATGTGAGGAAGAATTCGGGATAATACCTACATAGCACGTCTTCGTCGTTCGTAGTTCGTAGGTAGGTATATCCCCGCGCGCTTTGACCGCACGAAACAGTAAGTGGCCATAAGAGACCCGCCATCGAGCATTATTATTTTGTAAGCAGCGCCCCGTGGTTTTACCCGCGTTGTGCCCGTTCCCGTGGGAATTTCGGGAATTTTTTTACATATAAACCTTCCTCTTGAATCACTCTATCTATTACAAAAAACCGCATCAAAATCCGTTGCGTAATTTTAAAGATTTAAGCATACAGACAAACAGACAGACAGACACGAAACAGAGACGACTTTATTTTATATAGCGACCCGCCCTCGCTTCGCTTCGGGTAATCAAGATTTCATGTAGGAAAATCGGGATAAAACATTGCGTGTCTCCCGCAGGAATATACACAATCAAAATTTCAAGTGGGAAATTGGGGATAAAATATTACATGTCTCGCGCGAGTATATATGTATACACAATCAAGATTTCATGTGAGGAAGAATTCGGGATAATACCTACATAGCACGTCTTCGTCGTTCGTAGTTCGTAGGTAGGTACCTATATCCCCGCGCGCTTTGACCGCACGAAACAGTAAGTAGCCATAAGAGACCCGCCATCGAGCATTACTATTTTGTAAGCAGCGCCCCGCGGTTTTACCCGCGTTGTGGCCGCTCCCGTGGGAATTTCGGGAATTTTTTTACACAAAAACCTTCCTCTTGAATCACTCTACCTATTACAAAAAAACCGCATCAAAATCCGTTGCGTAATTTTAAAGATTTAAGCATACAGACAAACAGACACGAAACAGAGACGACTTTATTTTATACTATGTAGTGATATTTCTCATCATAACTCTGAAACTAACTGTCCGATTTTAATAATTTAAAGAGGTACACAAAGAAACATAATTAACCTTGATTGTAGAGCCATTTATTTTGATGTAGATTCATATCATCATATGAATATCATCAACTTAAAATTACACTCCTTTTTTAACTAATTAATTTTAACTTAAAACGGTTATTGTGTCTTAACTATAATAGTTAGACATATGCCCTCGCGAACTTATTTGTTTGCAATGATATGTACTTTGATTGTGTAGAACATTGTTTTTGTGTATCATCAATAGATTTAGTAGCGCACGCCAAAAACTAATTTTTTTAGGCATATTTTTCATACCTTGGGTTACATATACCCGCGTTGTGCCCGTTCCCGTGGGAATTTCGGGAATAAATATAGCCTATGGCACTCAGGGATAGTGTAGCTTTCGAATGGTGAAAGAATTTTTTAATTCGGTGCAGTAGTTTCAGAGCCTATTCGAGACAAACAAACAAAAAATCAAACCTTTCCTCTTTATAATATTATTATTATATTATTATTATATTATTATAGTATAGAAGTATAGATTAGTATAGACTAACTAAGCGACAAAATATTATCAAGCGACAATTTTTTTATTTCCGCACGCACACGACCATTCAGTAGGGAGCCGATCGCGCGAGTGAGCCGCGCGTTAGATTATTTCGTGATCTTAACCCCCCCGTACCTCCGTGCCCGAGTGACGCCTGCCACTCCACAGCGCATAGTTAGCCGCCGAGTGGTTATTTAAAAAAATATTTACTCGTGATATCTTTTAAATGGAATGTCAGAATCTAATAATTCAAAAAGTGATAAATATAGGTTTAAAAGCAATCTTAAATAATAAATAATTTATTAAGCTATTGCATAGCTTCTATCGCGGGCCTTGAGCGCGGGGACCGAATCCAGAAATTCCGTAACGAAAAAACCTCACGCTCCCCACTCCGACGGGCAAGAAGGTGTGGCTTGAAGGCCGTGCATTTGGCATTGGCGAATTGGCGAGTTGGCGAGTTGGCGCGTTGGCGAGTTGGCGAGTTGGCGAGTTGGCGAGTTGGCGAGCTGGCGAGTTGGCGAGTTTGCGAACTGGCAAGTTGGCGAGCTGGCGAGCTGGCGAGTTGGCGAATTGGCGAGTTGGCGATCTGGCGAGTTTGTGAGCTGGCGAGCTGGCGAGTTGGCGAGCTGGCGAGTTGGCGAGCTGGCGAGTTGGCGAGCTGGCGAGTTGGTGATCTGGCGAGATTGTGAGCTGGCGAGCTGGCGAGTTGGTGACCTGGCGAGTTGGCGAGCTGGCGAGCTGGCGAGTTGGCGAGTTGGCTAGCTGGCGAGTTGGCGAGTTGGCGAGCTGGCGAGCTGGCGAGTTGGCTATTGCATAGCTTCTATCGCGGGCCTTGAGCGCGGGGACCGAATCCAGAAATTCCGTAACGAAAAAACCTCACGCTCCCCACTCCGACGGGCAAGGAGGTGTGGCTTGAAGGCCGTGCATCGTCTAACGTCGTTTTAGTTCGGCAGTCTTCGACACGGCGTTGTGTGCGATTGTGCGTTGGGGGTGAGAGAGAGAGATGAGACGGGGGGTGAGAGGGGGGTGAGTGAGAGGGGTGAGAGAGAGGGGTGAGAGAGAGGGGTGAGAGATAGGGGTGGGAGAGAGGGGTGAGAGAGAGGGGTGGGAGAGAGGGGTGAGAGATAGGGGTGGGAGAGAGGGGTGAGTGATAGGGGTGAGAGAGAGGGGTGAGAGAGGGGTGAGAGAGAGGGGTGAGAGGGAGGGGTGAGAGAGAGGGGAGGGAGAGAGGGGTGTGAGAGAGAGGGGTGAGAGAGAGGGGTGAGAGAGAGGGGTGGGAGAGAGGGGTGAGAGATAGGTGTGAGAGAGAGGGGTGAGAGAGAGGGGTGAGAGAGAGGGGTGAGAGAGAGGTGTGAGAGAGAGGTGTGAGAGAGATGGGAAAGAGAGAGGGGTGAGAGAGGGGGGTGAGTGAGAGAGGGTGAGAGAGAGGGGTGATAGAGGGGGGTGAGAGAGAGGGATGAGAGAGAGGGATGAGAGAGAGGGGTGAGAGAGGGGGGTGAGAGAGGGGTGAGAGAGGGGGGTGAGAGAGGGGTGAGAGTGAGAGGTGAGAGAGAGAGGTGAGAGAGAGGGGTGAGAGATAGGGTGAGAGAGAGGGGTGAGAGAGAGGGGTGGGAGAGAGGGCTGATAGAGGGGGGTGAGAGAGAGGGATGAGAGAGAGGGATGAGAGAGGGGGGTGAGAGAGGGGTGAGAGTGAGAGGTGAGAGAGAGGGGTGAGAGAGAGGGGTGAGAGAGAGGGGTGAGAGAGATGGGTGAAAGAGAGAGAGAAGGCGGGAGGGGTGAGAGAGAGAGGAGGCGGGAGGGGTGAGAGCGAGAGAGGAGGCGGGCGGGGTGAGAGAGAAGAGGCGGGAGCGGTGAGAGAGGAGGCGGGAGGGGAGAGAGAGAGAGGAGGCGGGAGGGGTGAACCCACAATAAGCAATACTGCATGAATAAAATAATTTAAAAAAATATATATATAGTATAATTGCATAAGTTGATACAAAATGCTATGCAATAGCTTCACCGCGGCAGTCCCCGAGTGCCACACGTCTTTTTTTAATATAAAAAATCGCTTATTGTCACAAAACTATAATAAATTTTTTTTTAACTAAATATAGCCTATGTCACTCAGGGATAGTGTAGCTTTCGAATGGTGAAAGAATTTTTTAATTCGGTGCAGTAGTTTCAAAGCCTATTCGAAACAAACAAACAAAAAATCAAACCTTTCCTCTTTATAATATTATTATTATATATTATATTATATATATTATATATATATATATTATTATAGTATATAGTATAGAAGTATAGATAATACAGCAGTCTATACAGCTTTGTTAGTTTCAAACAACTTACTGTTTTTGACAGTTTAAACAACTGTCTGAAGAACTGCCTGAAGATGCTTCAAACATTTAAGAAAACTGTATTTGCAGTCACAGACAGTTTAGAACCCCATGTGAGATGATTATGTTGATATTGATATTAAAGAATTAAAAGACTAGCTACTATAAAAATCTTTACTGTATTTTCTTCCTACAGACCAAACGGTTTAAATACAAAAAAAGGATTAATACCTTAGCCACTTTCCTCATGATATCCTTCCAGGACTTGTCGACCAATGTGAACAGCCTGGTCTCGTTGGGCAGCTGCCTCTGGATGTCAGGCGCTGAGAATATCACCTCCAGGTATATCCACGTTTGTTGACAAGCGAACCATTCTTCCTGAATAGTTATTATACTTGATTAGTTATAAGTATTGAATATAGTTTGTAGTCGTAATGCTTATTGCCGGTCCCGATTGTTTCGATTGGATCGACAGAGACCTTTAGGGGGGTACAAAAACTCAAACAATAAGATTGGCCCCCACCTTTCTTTAATTCTATAACAAAAAAAACTATGTTTTTCAAAAGATTAATTTTTTGATATGTTTTTGGTCATGTTAAGCAACCTTTATTTGGAACGTGCGAGGAATATGTTTTTGATAATAAGTACATGTGGAACACTCACCAAGGTCTTGGCGAACAGCTCCAAGTTCTTGGCCCATTCTTCGACCCTGCTCTTGATGGGCCCGCAGTTCCTAGAGCTCAGGATAGTGCTGATGTGGATGTAGCTCTCGTCCAAACACGCCTGCACTTCGTCTAGACCACCGAGGACGAACACGTCCCGGGCGTCTTTGTGTAGGAGAACTGGGAATTCTAGTGCTGACCACATCTCTTCCACCTTTTGGAATGGTTTTGGGATTTTAAAGATATTTTGCAGAATGTTTGTGAAATTTTGACTATAATGTAATAGTATCAAATATGTTTGCTCTTCCGAAGACGTCATTAAAACATCAATAGCCGCGTACCCACCTAGCGCACAGGCTCGCGAGGCAGCCTCGGTGTCCGGCTCGCGAGCCATGGCTCGCGAGCCAGCCTCAGTAGTTTTGTTCAATTTATACGAGGCCGCCTCGCGAGCCAGGCTGAGCCATCATAAGTCCGCGTATATTCAGCTGCAGCTATTTTCCTAGCTTCGCGCGCGAGCCAAAACTGCGCTAGATGGGTACGGGGCTATTGACATATCAGTCTATTGACATTTTATCTTAAACCGAGTGGTAGAAATAAATGACCTAACATACATGATCTATTTTGTACGGCATAAGATTAAAATAAAACTTTCCATCATTTTTAATAAGACCTCCATAATTTATGATTTATCATTGATACCGATCAAACATTCCACATAATCACATACCTTCTTCAACAGCCCTTCAAGTCCGTACTCTGAGCTAGCCTGGCCAGCTATCTCCATAAGTTCTTCAGCGTGTTGGAACGCCTTTAATTCTTCTAGCATTTGCAACGTAATCACCATGGTAGGGGTGAAGCGAACGTTCAACACCTCCTCAATTTTAACCCAATGACGGGGTTTCAATGCTGGGTTACGGAGGTAGGACATCACTGGTATCTATTGGTAAAGATAAAAAATAATATCAACCTGCAATTTTCCACTGCTTCGCATCTCGATGTAAATATCAGTGCAATAAGGAATATTACGCGTAATAACCATGCTTGCCTACTGCGGTTTGGTGATTTAATAAAGACCGTAATATAATTGTTCAAAAATGTTTGTATACGAATTGACATTCTCAATATGAGCATGAAGACAAAAGCCGATCAGCAAGATCAGTCAGGGCCCAATCTTGGAGTCAAAGTTTTAAAATTATTAAACTTGTTAAAAAGTTTATCAGTTAAGACAAACAGTACGCAATATTTTTTCTAAAATTACCTATCGCTTAATAAACCTTTTAAAGCATCCATCATTTTAAATAAAATTCGTATACCTACAACTAGAGTAATCATTCAATTTTACATTGCGCAAAGACGTAACATCAATTAACTATGTAACACAAAATGCTATTTGTATTGGATGTTATGTTACGCCCGTAGTGTTGTATTAATTGGACCTAGTACTATGCGGTTTACATTAGGGTTCAGTCTAATGCGAACGGGCGCGGTCGTTCGGACGATGACGAACTAACAAAGGGGGCATCACGAACACCCCCATTTGTCATGTGTAACAGTTCACATTTGTTCTGTAATTACCGCACGATGTGAATTGAATGTGTTATTGTCAGTTCCATTTATTTCAATGCAATTAATGTGGAAACTGAAGACGTAACATAATATAATTACAGGTTTTGGAAGTGGACTGCATTCGGTGCTACGACGACCGCTGAATTATTCAGCGTAATAACAGCGGCCGAAATTGTTTTTGTTTCGCTTTTTCACACCATTTTAATCTTATATATATAAAAATGAAACCCGTTTTCCTTGGTCGCGGCATCACGCGTGAATGGCTGGACCGATTTCCACGGTTTTGCATTCGTTGGAAAGGTCTCGGGCTCCGTGAGGTTTATAGGGAATAAAAATCAAAATTCCCACGGGAACAGGGGCGCTGCGGGTGAAACCGCGGGGCACAGCTAGTAATCAAATAAATACACCCAGCCACAATCACACACGGTTATTAGACCCAAACTAAGCTCTTACGGAATCTTACAAACTTACTAATACTTTAACGTACACAAATACTCAATACGAATATATGATTTACAACCAGAGGTCGTCGTCGTCGTGTCTGCACATATTAATGACTCCGGGCGGGAATCGAAACCGCAACCTCGACACAGTAAGCGCTCTTACAGACCACTGGGCCAATCATACGTATATTTAAAATCATGATGGAGGTGTTTTCAAATGAAACTACGTTAACAGATACATTTCGCTTTCATTGTACGTTTTTATCTGACGTTGCTCCTTTAAAGGATTCGTGGTTACTGAAGATTCAATGAAATTTAGTTTTAATTAAAAATGATTAGTGTTCGCTTATACTTCAGAAACCAGCATGTTGGAGGGATATTTTTAATCTTAATTTATTTTATAACATGAAATCTACTTTTATTCTGGAACTTATCGATCATAATGCCTTTATGGTATAAAATCTCAGCAACTACGGTTGTATTAATGTATACAATAAGTAAAAACACAAAATAAAACAAGTGTTTTACAATAAGTAACACAAACAACATAAGTAAAATCGTAACAAACAATTTATCATGCTAAAGGCAATACATATTATCTATTACAAGTAGTAGTAAATATCCACTGTAAACGGTAAACAAATAGCAAAGAAAACTGTTTTCGACATAATAATTTTACAGCTCCATAATTCAGTTTTAATGAATCGATTCATAAGAGGTGGGAGATTAAACATACAGAAATAAATCAACACTCCAATTACGAACCTCTTTCGCTTTTTAAAGTATGTTAAAAAGGTTACCAAATAGTTTCTGCATGAATTTATTGATGACACAGCATGAAAATTCGATGCGTTCTCGCGACTATACAGATAGAAGCGGCAAACAGATCCTAATAATTCTGTTATAGATGAATAACATAATTATGTAGAACAGTAGGTTTTGTGTACGATATCTTACCTTTTCCTTGATAATTTCTATGGTAGCTCTGCACTTCGGCACTATCTTATTCACCGGAACTCCCTTGTCTAACTGGTTAAATACTTTACCGAAGTTAATCGTAGTCGTTTGTATGTCATCTATGTCTAACGTATTGAATGGTACTTCGTACCTGTAATGGGAGAAGTAACCTTAGTTAAGAGTCTTCTTTAACATAACAAAACATGATTCATAGTTACGACGCCTACGAAAAGCCTACGAAAACAGACGCACATATCTGTAGACGCGCGTTTACAAGTTTTTCGTAGCAAATCTCTACTGGCATTAGTTTGGGTGTACGAAACCTCGCAACTATAAATGCGTGCACCTATTTTGTAGCATTCGTTGGCCTTCTACGCATATACTAGTGCTTTGACTGTCATTTCATCTATATCTGTACATATAAAAGTCGAAATTGGCTGACTGATTCACTTATTATATAAACGCTTAGCGAATAACGAATGTACCTATATAGAAACTTGATATTTTGTACAGGGGTTTCTTTCATAGTGTAAGTGAGTACTAAGACAGGATTTTGCGAAATTCCATCCCTAATAGAGGTTGGCCCTTGCACCCGAAGCAAAGCGAGGGGCCACATATAGTACTTACCGCTTGTACCTGAAATACAAACCTATTCGGAACATATACAGTGGGCCGCGCAAAAAATATCGGGCGCATACTATACCTGTTATTATTTACCTTACTAATCATAACAATGGTTACATCGACATAGTTATATTCTGTAAATATTGAAAATGTCTAAAAGGTAAAGATTTATATAAATACTGCCAAACAAACCTTCAAACTTTAGACCAAAACAATCCAAGGCTTCTCATAACCAACTTGTACATTGTATTTTTAAAATTTTTCTTTTCTGCTTATTTTGTGAAAATGTGATTCTTTTGTAAACAATAAACGAAAAGAAGTAATTGCGGCAACGTGCGAAATTTGCTCCACGTTTTAAACGTGAAGGTGAAACCTACGCATTTTATAAATTCTGTCATCAACGTGTTGTGCAATCAACTAAAATAACAGCTTATGGTAAAAGCGGTTGGTATGCCCTTTATACCTGCAATTTATTATTCCTTACGAGATTTAACACGTGAGCTAATATGGCTGATTTTCAACCTAAGACAATTCCATCTATACCGAAAGAGGGTTCAGATGTAGGGTAAGATTGGAATGAAATCAGTAAACCTTTCTCGGCATAGAACGAGTTGTCTGTCGGTGGAAAATTGGAATAATTTAAATCCGGTAATAAAAACGACGCTGTATGACATTGTGGGGGCGGAATCTTCTAACAATTAATGAAATTTTAAAATCACTTACTTAGGTACTACTTATCCAAGTACTATTATGAAAATTCATAAATACTTACCACGAGGCGAAAAGTTCGTTCCACTCTTTAGAAGACTTCCAGAGCAATTGCCTCAGTTTAACATCGTTGATAGCTTCGTCTAGTGTTTCCAATCGCGCTGGCGGTATCTAAATACATTCATTACAAAGGCTCAAGCATAGTTCTAATATTTTTCATTGTGTAGAATGATTCAAGTTATAGGCAGACCAAAGACTTTGCACTGATAGCTCTTTCGGTGACCTTACACAGCTCCTCCATTGTGAAAGGACATGACAAAAGACATATTAGCAGATGGGATCTAGTATAGGGACCGTATTTTTCAAGTTATATTAATAATCAAACAAAGTTATTTTAGTGTCATAATAAAACATCGTTCGACTCAAGCATTTTTGCCAAATGCCATTTTTGCTAAATTTACGAAATCAAATATGAACAAATAAATAATTTGAATTTGAATAAAATTAGTCCAACCATTTGTCAAAGTACACATTTACAAAGGTTTTCATTAAATTAATAATCAGATTAAGGTATTTCGTTAATTAATAAATAAAATATCAGTATAGAGCGAGGCTCCCAAGAATGCCTTCTTGGAAGCCTCGCTCTATACTGATATTTCAAATGTCTTCTTCGAAAAAATAATTGTGTTGAGTAAGAACTAAGTAAGTATTATATATAGTTATAAATTACGAAGAAATGTTTACCCAAGAAACTTGTAGTTGGCACTTTAAAGTGCTTTTAAGTACCAACTAAAATTTTCTTGGTATTTTGTCTGAGGGTTGAAAATAAGAAGCTCAGCATACCTTGAATATTTTCTGCCATTCGCGTATTTGTTTGTCTCTCGCGAAGCACACAGCTAGTTTTTCCGCTAAATCGTCAAGAGTTTCCAAAACTTTATCGTATTCTGATTTTTCATCGTATAGCCACGGTTGCTGCGGGAAAAACACACATACATTTAATTCCGAATAAAAAAAATGCGTGTGCTGAATGCGGTCCCCGAAATTATCAATGTACTTCGGTGTTTTGCGCCTAGACTTTCACCGACTATAGACAACTAATTAGGTGACAACAGGCGCTCGTCGACGACGAATATCGTATTTTTCTGTGATTCCACTTTTACATTATACCTTCTTCTGGAGAGAATGAACCTCACTTTGTTTCAATTAAAATATCAACTCATAAAAACCAGTATTTATATCGAGATAAAAACATTGAATATACCCACCAGTCTAAATAAGAATTAATATTTATTTTCATTTCGAACTACCCAGTTTAAATATTAACCCCAAATACTAAACTTTCAAAGAAATAGAAAGTATACACAACATTGCAGCATTTACTTTAAACTACGAAGGTAAAGTTCAGATCTTTGTGACATGTATACAAAAACGAACAAATCTATGTAATTCCTAATCTTATTTTCCTATTTAAATTGTTGAAAGAAAGACTGAAAGAAAATGACAAATACAATTTTATTTCCAAAAGTAAATACAATCATTGTACAAAGTAAAAGTAGTAAAGTTCACTGAAATATACGTTTCAGACAGGGGGGAAACGTTACAAAGTTTTAAATAATTTACAAATGTTAACTGAAAAAGTATCTATAAAATTTGAAAGAACTGATACAACGACATTTCAGAGAGGCGGCAAAATATATGGATAGAGAAAAAAGGAGGAACATAAATAATTACAGAAAAGAGCTTTACAAAAATATAGAAGGAGAGTCATAGGATTGAAGTGGTGAAGAGAAAACTATAGACTGGTAGGTGTAAAAATGTGTTCCTAGATACATACGGCCACTTCGTCCCTGAGCTTGTTGACGTCCAGCATGAGCTCCATGATGTCCTTGCCGATTTGGCTGGCGAACTGGCCCGCGAGCTTACTGCGCGTCTCCAGGCGCGCGTCCACCGCTTGACGCAAGTTGCCGAGGGTCACGCTGAGACCTTTCAAATAGTTACGGTCATTGACAAATTAGTACTTACGTATTGTATAACATAGGTCTGGCTGGTGGAAAGGCACGCTTAGGCTATATCAAATTGATTGTAACTTATTGGCTCCATATTTGCACGATATTGCAACAGCAAAGGCAAGACATTCCACTTACGGACCACTCACTTCAGCCGTCGTCAAAGACAGAAACTCATAAACACGTCAGTCGTATAACAAGCTCTCGTATAATTTGATTGTAGCTACTGAACCATAGATGCATTAGCAACACTCAGCATAGGCTGCTGATACCCTTTTTTGTACTAAATACAACTATCACTACAATCGTTCATACCTAAGAATTCAGTCATATCATCCGGAGGTATGCCTATGTTGAACTCGCCCATCAAGTCATAAAGCTCCCTCAGATACTCCAGCCTCTCCTCGAGTAAGGCGACCCTGGGTTCCAATCCATCCATCATGTAGTTCACGGCTACTAGCTCGGCAGCTGTCTCCGGTTCCTTACTAATATCTTCGTTGATTTCTTCGATACCAGCAAGGATTTCCAAAATGCAGTTATTGCCAATCCTAAAAATAAGTTTATTTGGTTTTGAAGTAGTTAAGGCTTCTGAGGGCTTATTATTACACCTTACATTGCTCGCGATTGTTAAGGATGGTACTCTAATAAATAAATTTAAATTATAGAATTGAAGGTTATTGGTGTTATACTCTATGGTAAGGGTTGTCGGGGGTACAACCAGCGGGTTTATTCCGCGAGTGTAGTCTGTCGGCGAACCAAGGCACAACCTGCATTTGCCGTAACCTATACGGTATGCTCATGCAAGGCCTTTGGATAAAGTATAGCATACCTAACCATCCCTTCGATTTACCACCCCTATTGACAAAGACGACTAATATTTTAAATGTATTCAAACCACTCACTCTGGCGTAGTTACGGCGACAACATCAAACAACTTTCTCGGTTGCGGGCGGAACAGCTCTTGGAACGGATTGAGACACAAGAACATCATCCCAAGAGGTTGATAGCTGACCACCTCCTCAATTTCCTCCATAACCTTATTCAACTTATCACACAACACCCTAAACGCCGGCAGTTCCCTTTCCTGCCTTATCAAGTCAGTGTCCATTTCATTAGACTCTTTGTAGTTATCCATGAAGTATTTCATCCGGTCCAAGAACATCCAGATGCATTTGAAGCCGTATTCGAGGGAGTAGGGGATGAACGCGATGTCGTCTAACATCGTCTTGTCCTGGTTCATCAGGAAGTAGAGATTCGGCGCCGCTCCGGCAGACCATTCTACTTGCTTCCCCATTATTGATGGCTGTACGAATATCTGCAGCGTCTCGTCATTCAAGTAGTTGTGGAACTTCCTCACGTATTCGGCCCAGTAATTGGTGATTTTCTCTAAGTAACTCGACATTAGTTCTTGGTCGGGATTAAGCACCACTTCTCCGGTACTTAAAACGTATGTATCGATTTGGAACATAGCCCACTGGAAATTGGAATTAGTTAGAAATTAATAATGGGTATTCTATTAATTGTATTCATGTTTGTGTTACTGTTCCTTTGACGTACATACCTATGTATATTAACCGCGTATATAACCGCGAAGAACGAATACTAAGCTATACTTGCGTAGTTAATTAAACATAGTGTAGTAAACAAACCACAAAGCTTTGATGATATATATATACTAGCTGCGCCCCGCGGTTTCACCCGCTTTGTACCCGTTCCCGCGGGAATTTCGGGATGAAAATTGATGTTGTCAGATTCTCAGGCCTACCCGATATGTACACAAAATTTCATGAGAATCGGTCGAGCCGTTTCAGAGGAGTTCAACCACGGTACCCGTTCCCGCGGGAATTTCGGGATGAAAAATAGACGTTGGCCAATTCTCAGACCTACTCAATATGCTCACAAAATTTCATGAGAATCGGTCGAGCCGTTTCGGAGGAGTACGCGAACGAACACTGTGACACGAGAATTTTATATATAAGACTAGCTGCGCCTCGCGGTTTCACCCGCGTTGTACCCGTTCCCGCGGGAATTTCGGGATGAAAAATAGATGTTGGCCGATTCTCAGACCTACTCAATATGCTCACAAAATTTCATGAGAATCGGTTAAGCCGTTTCAGAGGAGTTCAACCACGGTACCCGTTCCCGCGGGAATTTCGGGATGAAAAATAGACGTTGGCCGATTCTCAGACCTACTCAATATGCTCACAAAATTTCATGAGAATCGGTCGAGCCGTTTCGGAGGAGTACGCGAACGAACACTGTGACACGAGAATTTTATATCGATGGTTTCCGCAACAAAGGGCGTAAATGCCATTTTGGCTAAATTGACTTTTTAATGCAGTTTTGTTCAGTTTTCGAAGCTCTATCGATCCCTATTTTTAACTTTACGCTACGGTAAAAAAAAATGTTGTTACGACCTAAATTTTTCAAGAGATAAAGTTTATTTTACTACAAAATCAGGGCATTAAACACAATTATTAATATTATGAAAATCTATTTGATGTATCTACATTACGTTTTTAAATTTTTAAACGTCAAGGGGCGTAAATCCACTTTGTAAAATCAATATGTAATTTATCCCCTGCAAAAAAATCTACTCTTGGTATAACATAGGCTGTATCTCACAAACGAGATGATAAAGTAATATTTACGTCTGTGACATAATTGATAAAAATATTAATGTTAGGTTTATAAGGGGTTTAAAGCGCATCTAGAATTACATACTATTGACAAAAACACTATTACGGCCAGCTTTGACTTACAAAAGGTTTTAAATACCCCACATGGCGAAAGTATGCTCCTGTATTACTCAAGAAAATACACAGTATATAACTTCACAGTATACGAAAGTGGTAGTCAAGAAGGATATTGATATAATATTTATTATAATATTTACTTGGGGTGAAACTGACGCTAAAAGAGGTAGTAATGAAATCGCCACTTGCTTGTTCAGTTACCTAAAAACTGTTGATGAAAGAGGTTATAAAAATTTGATTTTATACTGTGATTCGTGTGGAGGTCAGAATAAAAATGAAACTGTATTGTCAGCATTGAATTACTTTCTGATGCATTCACAAAATTTACAAGTCATTCAGATTAACTTTTTAATACCAGGACACACATATATGCCAGCTGATTCGATGCATGCAACAATTGAAAGAGAAGTGCGAAACCTTATAGTTTGGAGTCCATCACAATGGGCTACGTATTTCGAATCCGCAAGAAAAAGACCAATGCCTTACAAAGTTACGGTTATGGAATATACGGATTTTTTTAACTGGGAAGACATCACTGTCAAAACTTTTACTAAGGACATCCTGAAATTATTAAAATGGAGAAATCTGAAAATAGCTACATTTAAAAAAAAGAATTTGAATCAAATGGAGTACAAATATTCTATGATGGAAGATGCCGATTTACAGATTTTACAATTATTTGACGACTTGAAAACAAAAGTAAAAGGGAAAGGGAAAGGCAACGGAAAAAGAGGTGAGATAAAGACAGAATTATTATTACCAGAGACCAGAAAAGATAAATATAAAGAAGTGATGACCTTAAGTTTGCAACCTGCATACACACGACGCTTACCGATTTCCGTTGCCAAATATAAGGATTTGAAACGGCTTTGTGAGAACGGATCAATCCCAAAACGTTTTCACGCAGAATACTTACAACTTCCTCATGAATCTGAGGTGATTGAGACTCTACCTCAGACAGACGAAGAAGATGAAATGAAAACTGACGATGACACATCTGATTAGATTTAATTTGAAATTTGAACATTTGATTTGAAACATGAAACATAGTTTTGCACGTTTTTTATTTTTTATATCTTAACTTTAAACCTTAAAGTTAGCCGACGCAATTGTCCCACCATTGGGTCTAATTCATGAGCTAACTTTAAGGTTTAAAGTCAAAATTAAACAAAATAAAAAAAAAACGTACAGAACTACTTTTCAAGTTTCAATTCCAAGTTAATTACTGTTTTAGTTGGTTATGTCACATAGCTTAATTTGATTATTTGATTTAAGTATTAAGTTAATAAGTAGCCTATCTATGTCTCTAACCAAGAAATGGTTCAACTAAGATTATTTTGATACTTTTTATAGAAATTGTTTCAGTACAATGTTATTGTTACCCTTAATAGCAGACAGATAGCTAAATAATTAATTAGGTTTGAAAGTTTTTAAAGATAAGATTTTTCCGATGTTTAGTTGGCAGCATAATTTGCTTTTGCCTATCAATAACAAGAATTTGGTTGGGTAGCCTAATTATTTTGATTTATTATTACCCCGAAATCTAGATTAATAAGTTAAACTACTTTCTACGCGAAATTTGAAGAAAAATCTAGCGTTAACTTTAATAAGTAGGTACTGTTATATTAATGTTAACTGTTAACTAGTGCTGTAATAGCATACCTACTCCATGATCCAAGAAGACGACATGGATTAGGTATGCTAACGTGATCTAAGTCGATTCGATCGTTTTTCAATATTTTTGCTTGTTGTCTTTAATAAATAATTACGCAACTTATAATGGTTTATTATTTTTAACTATATTTAGGTATATTATCTTGACTATACCCTTAGTAGCTCATTATTTTACTCGTAGAGCCATTGCAATAGTATCAATAACACGGCGCATTTACATTTGTTAAAAAAAAATGTCCTTTACAACAAGTAGTTGTATGTGTATATGGCTTTTAGTATAGACATTTTTTTCTAGACTGTAAATTTGTGAGGTGTAACTACATGTTTATTAGATTTTCAGGGGCGTAACTCCAAGCTAACTTCTTATATAAGGCTCCTACAGGCCTGCAATTAAATGAGGCAAAAGACCGCAAAAATCTAAGAACTTATTCCCTTCTACATTTTTTTATATGTATAAAGACAAAAGAAATATCGAAAAAAAAAGTTTTTTATTTTCGTTTTTTGCTCATTCCCAAAAGTATGCAAAATGGAGATACGCCCTTTGTTGCGGAAACCATCGATATATAAGATAATATAAAGGATGAAGAGTTTGACGTTTCATATTTTTGTTTGAACAGGCTACTCCAAGAGCTACACGACGGATTCGAATAATTATTTGGTATATACCATGGGCGATATTAATAAACGCGTAAAATACCCACCTTACACCGATCTGTCTGTCTGGGAAGCTTTTCCAGTACTTCGTCAACGTCTTTGCCTCGGAGCAGCTCTTCGCTGGGCGTGCATTCTACGTGGACGCGTAACATGTCGGCCATTATCATGTTCGATCTCTTGGTCAGACGGTATAGCATGTAGTTCTTCATATAGTCCACCAGTTTGATGAACCTGGATACGGTGAAGTTTATTAATAAAGTGATTTTGTATTCTCATATTCAGGTATCGAAATGGTAATTGTGTTTGAAAGGTAGGAAAAGTTCCTTTAGCTAATTTTGTACCAAGTAAGTACCTACAGGTATGTTAGAAGATAAATTAAAAAGTAGAAAGAAATACCTCTAAAAACGAAATCCTAAATAACAATAAATATTTTTGCTGTAGGATTATTAGATGTACCCTTCAAAAAAGAGAATATTTGTAATAAATAACTTTTTCTGCACAGTAAAGGTAAAAGTACACCTTTACGTCATCTTGCAGGACGAAGACCTCACGACCATCACAATCTACAGTCTAAACCAATACAATAAAGCTAAACAGTTTGATTTTTTGTTCTCTTTGATCTAATTTCAAAAACTACCAATCCGTTTTGAATAATTATCTATTTAATGGATAGCTACATGCAAGGGGATGTTATAGGTTACTTTTCATACTAAAATTCCCATAGAAACTGGCTAAACGCGGGTGAAACCGCGGGGCGTAACTAGTCAAAAATTAAGCGGTAAAAACGTCCCAAACTCACTTAGCGAGCCTTTCACAGTACTTCCGTTTGTTAGCCTTCTCCGTATAGGACATGCCGCCAGTGGGCTTACCCCTCACTATTTGGAAGGGAGGTATGTTCCTGTCGTCGTGTATGAACCCTTGGTCGAACAGAGCGTGGTGGCACGCATGCGTTATTATTTCCAGCACTATTACGCGGAAATCTACCAGCTTCTCGCGCATGAATTCGATTCTCTTCATCTGGGTTCAATGTGCAAAGGATTAGGATTAGGATCTTTCATCAACGGTTATTAACACCATTATAGTTATCAGACATACGCTATTTTCCGAAGAGCAAAAAAGACAGAACACTTTATAACAGTGTTATAGTCATTAGTTCATCTCGAGTAGGTTAGTGGCCAACCTGACAACAATACCTGAACTTCAATGAAGTAGAAGAACGCTATATCCATATCTCTGCTGACATCAGCAAAGGTCGTCATATACATTTCGCAGCAAAGGGTTTGAATACGGAGCAAAGCTCTGCCCAACACTGGGGTCAAAATGAACAGGTTCTTAGCCAATTTGGTGCGCAACTTGCTGTACTTCCTGAATATTATAGACTTTCGCCAAACGTAAAACGCTTTCCAGTATCTGTATACTCGGAAGAATTTTATCTGAAAAGTTATTGCAGCGATATTCTATTATTATGTTTTATTATTCTTAATACAAGGAGTGGAAAGAAGTGGCGAAAGATAGGTCCAGGTGGAAAGAATTGGGGGAGACCTTTGCCCAGCAGTGGGACACAGCAGGTTAAATCAAAATAAAATAAAAATACTCTGACTTTGCTGCGGGAATTTCCGGGTAAAATGTATCCCATGTCTTATTCTGTAAAGTGTATATTACTGTAAAGTTTCATCCAAATCAAGAGCAACAAACGTACATACGTCCTCACAAACTATAGATGTAATCATATTAGTGGGATATTAGGACGTTTGTTCTATTATTGGGGCAAAGGCGCATCCAAACATTAAAAACCCTTATCCATCTATACTAATATTATAAAGCTGAAGAGTTTGTTTTGTTTGTTTGTTTGTTTGTTTGTTTGTTTGTTTGTTTGTTTAAACGCGCTAATCTCAGAAACTACTGAACCGATTTGAATAATTCTTTCACTGTTAGATAGTCTATTTATCGAGGAAGGCTATAGGCTACATTTTATCCCGAAATTCCCACGGGAACGGGCACAACGCGGGTAAAACCGCGGGGCGCTGCTAGTCTAAGTATAAAAGTATATTGAATATTATTGACCTATTTTGCTAATAAGCGGACCAATAGTTTCGAATTCCTTCCTGTTACATTTCGAGTACAAGTTAGTAAGTTAGTACTCGCAGCTTAGCTAGAACATCTTTAAGACTATATCAAGCAACTTATCAAGAAACTTAGCTAAGAGGATAAGGAAACCACATGAAATAACTTAATAGGCATTATTACATTGCTTGTAAAGGTTCTTTCATTCTATCGCTGTTCTGCTTTTGATATACGTAGGTGATGCTATGCTACACACCAAACGTAGCTTCCGGTAGAAAAAGGCACATGAGTACTAGGTATAAGGTTGTTCATAAAAATGAAGAATATTAATGTGCATAAAGGTACATGCTCACTCACGTCAGTAAGTTTGACGAATATCGTGTACTCTCTCTCCCAGTCGTCTAGCTTAGTGAACACCATCTCGTTACTGTAGTGCGTGACCCCGCAGTAACTGATCGTCAGGTAGTTCTTCTTGGTTATACCCGTGTAAGGGACCACCCTGAAAGAGTTATATCATAGTTTCTCACTCTATAATCGCATCATCTCGGCTCCTACTTGGATGACCGATAGTGGCATTTCTATCGAATCGTACCGAGCATCGGAGGGTACGTAAATTGTCGGTGCCGGTGGTTTCAATCGATAGACGATGGCAGAGGCCTTTAGGCGGTCTAAAAGCTCCCGACATCAGTGTTGGCCACTGACCTACTCGTACTCATAATCGTACGGAATTTACCAGATCGTATCAATACTTGCTTTAGGCGAAAATCACGTATCTTGTATAATTAATAATGACTCTGTACCTGCAGACTACAGTAGGTACGTATGCTTAATCAACCATGTAAAATATACTATAAGGCTAATATTCACCCGTCAATCATGATTCATGAATGAGGTTCTGTTAAGAGATGGAAAAGTTGATAAATAGCGAAACCTTAAACACGAACTCACTTCAAATAGTAAGGTGTAAAGTAAACGTTATCCGGGTCGACCGCATAGATCATGTAAAGGAATCCTTGATGCGGGTCCGCCTTAATGCAGTCAATGACCTCCTTCTGGGATGCCACCTGAGGTTTTATCTTCAGCGGGTCTTTAGTTTGGAACTCCTCAGCATGGGCCTTCTCAAGGTCCTCACCCACAATTTTAAGTTTTTTCTTTTTCTCTACAAAAAATATGAGAGAAGAATGCGTGTTGAATACTAGGACTTAGCGTTCGTTTTTAGGGTTCCGTAGCCAAATGGCAAAAACGGAACCCTTATAGATTCGTCATGTCTGTCTGTCTGTCCGTCCGTCTGTCCGTATGTCACAGCCTTTTTTCTCCGAAACTATAAGAGCTATGTTGTTGAAACTTAGTGTGTAGATGTATTCTGTGAACCGCATTAATATTTTCACACTAAAATAGAAAAAAAAAAAATTTTAGGGGGGTCTCCCATACTTAGAAATGAAAAAAATATTTTTTTTTTTTCATCAAACCCATACGTGTGGGGTATCTATGGATAGGTCTTCAAAAATGGTATTGAGGTTTCTAATATCATTTTTTTCTAAACTGAATAGTTTGCGCGAGAGACTCTTCCAAAGTGGTAAAATGTGTGTCCCCCCCCCTGTAACTTCTAAAATAAGAGAATGATAAAACTAAAAAATATATATGATGTACATAACAATGTAATCTAACACCGAAAATTGGTTTGAACGAGGTCTAGTTAGTAGTTTTTTTTTTACGACATAAATCGTAAACCGCAAAAAAATACTGATTATTCATTCAATAACTCAAATGTAAATAAAAAAACAAGTACAACGAACTTCAAGAACTTCTTTATTATGTTACTCGCTGCTACGGAACCCTTCATGGGCGAGTCCGACTCGCACTTGGCCGCTTTTTTACAAGAACTACAGATAGCATTAATCGTTTAGTGACAAGCCGCAACCGCAAGCGTGACGTGAACATTGTTGGGTAAGGCTACCTGTTGTCCTAACCTGCGTGCAGCGATCGTAGACTGTAATGTTGCCTGCGGTTGCCGTCTGCACTCGAACTCAGGGAGCTACCCTAAGTCAAGCGGCAGTTTGACAGTCACTACATAGTATAAAATAAAGTCGTCTCTTTTTCGTGTCTGTCTGTTTGTCTGTCTGTATGCTTAAATCTTTAAAATTACGCAACGGATTTTGATGCGGTTTTTTGTAATAGGTAGAGTGATTCAAGAGGAAGGTTTTTATGTAAAAAAATTCCCGAAATTCCCACGGGAACAGGCACAACGCGGGTAAAACCGCGGGGCGCTGCTAGTATTTAATAAAGCTACATCAAACTACGGCTATCAATTACAATTAATATCGTCCTTTAGACCGGGTACAGGTGCTTTATAAATTTGCAATTGTATTCCTATAATTATAAAGAATATTAATAATCAATAGTATAGTTACCGTCGACCTTCAATGGCTCAAGAGCAACTGGCTTCTTTGCGTTCAAGACTCTCATTTCTTGAGCTTGAGTAAATCCTGTCTAATATTATAACAAGGACCATCAGTGATCAGTGATAACATAATTATTTTAAGTTTTTTATTGGGTAGGTTCAATTACAAGTTTTTATTTAACCTTACGTTATTCAAGTACTAAAACTTAACGGACATATATTTGAAGCTGCAATTATTTACAGGCTATTTGAATGAAAATTACTGTAATCTACCATTGAGTTATATGTACTAATTAGTATGTACATACATTTAGCTCAATGTAATCTACACGATACTTAAAATTCTATAAGTACTACATTCTTACCAAAGGTTCGGGATCTTTTTTAACATATTCTATTTTTTCCAATAACTTCTTATGCGGCAAATGAAATGGAATATCACGAGACTTCCTAAAAAGACAGCATTTCATTAAAAAGAGCTTAGAAATAACAACAAAACTAATAGGTAGTTAAGATTAGAGATCAAGAACTTACCTAGGTATATCCATAGAATTACAACGCTAATTCTATGCCTATACCTACCTATCTACGTAAACAGTATCGAGACGATATTTATTTATCGTGTGGATCAAATTAACTAGTCCAATAAATATCTTATAGTTATTAGGTATTTTGAAATGTTTGAGTGATCTAAGTTGTCCTAGTCCTTTTACATAATATACCTACCTACCTAACTAGTTGTAAGCATTGGTGGATAATTTGACTACAAATTAACAATTAACAAAATATATTAAGATGGTATCAATGACCCAACTATTTATGAACCTACCTTACAAAAGGTTCCGGAATATTCTTAACATTTCTTTGCAATACTTGTATTGACGGCAATATCGGAATTCCTCCTTTTTTCTCCATAATTAAATCAGACGAACACTGATTACATGCAGAAAGTTAAATCGTTGTTCAACAATTTCATGATAATCGAAAGCACAAGTTGTGTTTACAAAAATAGCAAAAACATTAATATGTTACTATGGTTACCGCAAAATTCTTAAATAAAGTTCGTATTATTCGACAAAAAAGTTTTAATATTCTATGTTTATTAATGGTTATTATTAATGTAATTTATTTATTTATACAAAACATTATACTTGAAAGTCTTGATCATGTCTTGATTTAATCAAAAACCATAATACAATACACACAACTACCTACCTAAGTTCAAAAATTACACATAAAGTACTGCTATCGTTCCATTTTTTGTACAAGCAGCAATATTATTGTATAGTATTAGTAAATTATATAAATGATTTATTGCTTTTCTTCAACGTGAAAATAACGTTATTATTTGATTTCAAATTCACTTAGGTAATAACAGCTTCCGTAATTTTGATATCATAATGTGAGCATATGTGACGCCAAAAATATCATAGTTTCGCGCGCACATTCGCGCGGTTCATATTTTGTTTCCTAGTCTGTGGTTCATATCCACCCTCGACCACAGATGCTATGATGCACACCCATAATTAATATATGTGAGAGTGAAGTCCACAGGTGAAGTCCTTTCAATCAATCAAGCAAAGCAAGCAGGCAAATGTCCAAAAATAAATTTCTATAATACCTAACAACGTTATTGGTAATATCAAATATTGATAGGTGATAACCTAACAAAGAATGATACTTCTTTTTCTGAATAGCACAATCCAAGTCAGGAATGACAGTCCATGAAAGTAAAAACATGGACTTATTATTATAATCAGTAAAAATGATCAAAAATATCGTATCGTGAATATACTTCTTTGCGAGTCTATACACAAGCATCCATTTTTGTCTATTACCCATTTTACCGAACCAATCTATATTTCTTTGTCTATGGTACGAAAAGGAATGAATTTTTCGTTTCGGAATATCTCGTCTCGTGTATAATTGGCGCTATTTCGCGTCTTGTTTTTAATAAATTATTGTTCTAAGTGTATGTATTTCTAGGAAAACAGTGTCAAGAATATTTTAAGCAAAACATAGCAAGTGGTTTTAACGTTATTAAAATATATTATTACTAGTTAACATTGCTGTACAATACATCCCACAAGGTAAGATATTGTTTGTAGTTAAAATGGTACTACTCTATTTGACCACAACTTTCACCTTTCATTACGTAAAACCTAAGCGTAAAACAGTTGATAGAATCAGGTTCTTAAACAATCTCGTCTGAATAAACATTCGCACACAATCCATTTTGAAGAGCACAAAAAATATGTCGTAGTTATCTCAGTATAACGGGCTCAGTCTACGTACGATAAAATAAACTATTTCGTTAAACATTATTTTCGTAAACAAAACTATTACATTGTAAATAAAACCTCTACCTATTTATGACTCAATATCTAAACAAACAATTCTATTTTACGTACAAAATAAACAACACCTATAGAACATTAAATTTCTTGCTGTAAACATCGATGTATCGTATTACAGTTACGAATCATGGGCCCTTCACTTGAGAATATCTAGGAAGCTTCTTACGAAGCCAATAGCGTAAGTTGGCAGCAAGGAATTGAATGGCTATGTATTATTACGCAAGTAAGCTGAATGAGGCTTCATGTAGCGGGTGTAATATGAAGGTGCCCCCGGCACCGACGGAGCCCGCGCCCGTGCCTCCTCCGCCCTCCGAACATGCTCCGCTTCCCCCGGACTCATCACTACTCCATGGCACTGGACTATCTTACTATGATGTGAGTATAACACTACACATGGATATTATGTGGATGGGCTATAGAACTTAAAGTCAATAGGTACCTATATTATTCCTGATATGCTTACACATAGCTAAAGTTTTTCACATTTTACAGAATGATGACTACTATTCCATGGTTAGAGGAAATAAATTCATGTCCGAGAACACATGTAAACATATCGTAATGAATGGTGGAATTAATTTTGTTACTGCTCAAAAAGTTGACACTCCTCAGGTAAGATACATTGAATATTCTCCTAGAATTTTAGTCAACTAAAGATACCAGATCAAGTTGCGCTGCAGACCAGGTGAACAGGTAGATGGTCGAGAATTAGCCTACAACTGCTGCACTAATGTTAGAGAAGCAGTTGTGATCTGCGATCAAACTTGCCCATGCATATTGTAACTTTTTAAAATGTTACCTCAATAAAGATCTTTTTTTATAGCTGACTGCAGTCCTTCCTCCTGGTGTTAAACAATTAACAGCAATTCCATATGTGAATCTTCCTGCTGACAAATCTGACATAGAGTACAGAGATGGTCAGATAGTGAGTGCAACCCTGGACTCATTAGTGGACATGCTTCGGCCGGGTGCCAACAAGTCCTTCACCTTCACGTTCCTGTTATGCTCACGGCTGTTTGTCAAACCTCATGAACTACTCAGCAAACTGTGCAAAAGATACTTCAAGAATTATGATAAAATTGTATGTATTTGTGTTTATTTATGTATGCATTGAAAAATTATTTCACATCTATGATAATCCGTGTTTCCAAGCCTTGTTTATACCTTACAACATTTCTATTAAAATTTCCATTTATTGAGGCAAAAAAAAATATTTTTCGTTTTGAATCTAAGGAGCCTTCTCTCTGGATGGATTGATTCTATTACTTCTTCAATTATGAGTCTCATAGATTCTTTCTGTTGATTTACGGGCATTTCGAACCAACAAAAAAAAACAGATTTCATCCATAAGTCTACCAAGTTACTTAAATTAAATAGATTGAATGGTTTCAGGGGAAAGGCGAAGTGAAGGACCTGGTAGAGAGGGAGTTGAGTGAAATGATCTCTCTGGTGCGGGTGCTGAGCCAGTGGACCAGTATGTTCCCCTACGACTTCCGCGACGACCGCGTCATGGCATTGGTCCGGAGCATTACACAGAGGTACTACCACCACAACCTGTAACTATTCCTTTAATACCAGATATATCTACAGATAGTTCAACTCGTCTTTCTGTGACTTGTTTATGTGTAATTAATTATATAACTTTAATTAACTACTTTAGTTTAACTATAATTTCTTTGAAGTAAAAGCATATTATTATGTTCTCATCGCAAATTTGTATACAAAGAAAGGTTTACCGTTCCACTGAGCCATGCAATGAGTTAAACTGTATGTGAGTGAATTACAAGCAGTCTTCATTATTGAATCTCCTTGCAGATGTGCCGCAGAACACATGGCATCAGTCAGAGTGGAAATGTCCACCACATTGGAAAAACTTTTAGACAAGTTAACTGCTTTGGAGCAATATGAGGAGACGTTGATTGAAGTGCCCCAAGTATCAACTGTTGATCAACTGGCCCAGGTATGAATAAATACATAAAGTATATATAAGTCAATGTTGGCCATTATTTATTATGGACTCAAACGAAATAGTTACGTGCCTACCTCTAGACTGGAACAATTGGCCCGCTTTAGAAGCTTTGACTTACAACCTTTACATCAGTAGTGTAGAACCAACAAAGGTAATGATTTACAAAACTATCCAACCTTTACCACTGCCATTACAATACTAATAGTATATGTCTTTTCAGGGAGACATCCTAACACTCGGCCTAACACCAGTAGAGCTGGCCAATCAGCTGACTATCGTGGAATTACACCGACTATCATTCGTGGGGCCGGAGGAATTCGTGCAAACGTTTGCGCCGACTCAACCGTTGCAGTCGACATCGTCGTGCAGTAAGGGGTCTATCAACTTGCATCATATCGAGACGAAGAGCACCAGGAACTTAGAGGCGTATGCAGATTGGTTCAACCGGCTGAGTTATCTGGTCGCCACTGATATTTTGAAGGTATTGCCAATATTATGAAGTATCACAGGCTGCCAATATGGTTTTAAAATTCCGATATAAATCTTGTCTCCCTATTAAAACAATAGACAAATGTGAACCTTCTTCACCTTTAATTAGGTCATTATGCGATGGTCCCTCTTCTTGTTTCTGAGACCTTCAAATTTCTTCTCCAGAATAATGTACTAAATTGTTTTCAGTCCTTAAAAAGCAAGTACCGGGCACGAGTAATCGAGCAGTGGGTGATGACGGCGCGCGAATGCTTCAACCTGGGCAACTTCAACTCGCTGATGGCCATCATAAGCGCGCTCAATATGTCGCCCATATCTCGGTTGAAAAAGACGGTAAGAGAGAACGGGACTTGGGTTATTTCTTTCCACGATTTTCACTGGGGAAGTTGGCTATTTTTATCAAATGTTGTTCTTCCGTTTGGTTCTGAAGTATTTTCGATCAGAATATTACTTAAGTAATACTCGTGACTCGTGAATACCGTGAATAATGATCGGTGAATGGTCTTGAAATTAACTGATCACAATGTATTGGAATTGTCAAACAAGGCATTGATATGATGTTGTCAAAACTTTTCGTAATCCATTGTGATTGGTCGATTGAGCTCACTACAGCTCTGTGTTTTTGGTATTTAATAAGTATTATATTGTTTCAGTGGAGTCGTACATCTGGAGTTTGTGGACAACAGTTAAGGCAGCTAGAGCTTTGTGTGGAGCCTAGCGGGAATCATGCCAGGTGTGTTATACATAAGATTCCCTCACCCTAAAATACATACTATGTTTTCACAATGTTATATATTAATATTGTATAATTAGATACCGAGCCGCGTTGGCGGCCGCCCCCACCGAGACGGCGGTTCCTCTTCTTTCAGTCACGTGTCGAGATCTCCACTTCGCTAACCAAGGCTCACCATCCAAGTAAGTTGATCAATTTATTATTAGTGTTGTTTTTCACAATCGCTTGAATCGAAGTCAAATGCTAAGGGCTGTTCATTGAAGATCAGTAGAATTAGAAGATTGATTTTGGAATGGATACCCAGTTCAAGCTTTATTTTGGCATAATAAATCTCCATGAATTCCTTCTTTCGTTGAAACTCTTTTTATTAATATACTAGCAGCGCCCCGCGGTTTTACCCGCGTTGTGCCCGTGCCCGTGGAAGTTTCGAGATGATAAATAGCCTATGACCTTCCCGTTGAATGTAGCTACCTATTACAAAAATTATTATTCAAATCGGTCAGGTAATTCCCGAGATTAGCTCGAACATACAAAAAAACAAACTTACAAATTTTACCTCTTTATAATATTAGTATAGATTAACCTTTTTATTTGCTGTATTGTCAGGTTGGCGGGCAACCGCGTGAACTTCGAGAAGTGTCTGCTGTTAGCCCGCCACGTAAGCCAGCAGCTGGCCGCGCGGCGGTTGACCGCCGACGAGCCGCCCGCGCCGCCGCCGCAGCCCGCGCACCACAACGTGTGGCGGTACCTAAACGATAGGCCTGCGCTTACCGAACTAGGTAAGTGTACAAGTAAGAAACCACAAGAAAACAAATCTAGTAGAAAGTCAAGCACTGCCAATTACATAATATCTCTCTTTCTTTCTCTCACGCTATCTCTTTTGCTCTCCCGATATGTTTTTGTCAATCAAATATTTATGTTCCCTTTAATCCTCATAAAAGGTACTCTTCTGAAAGGACCACAATATCTCAAATAACCACAATCTTTTATTTATTTTCAGCTCTCGAGTTGACATCATTTGAACGTGAACCCCCAGTCGACAATCTCGAAAAGGAACGCTTGAAACGTCTCCGGGGGACGACTTAAGAGCTTACACAAATGTATGTAACAAAACTATATAACGTGAGTAATTCATTCACTCTATGATTTGTCCTTCCCGGACTTACAATATCCATCCAGTACGGCAGGGCCACTGGTTGTTGTGTTCTATCATTCCTTTCGTACCCGATTGTTAAGGGTATCGTTTTACTTTGTAAATGTTTACTTATATCATGGTTTTGAATGATATTTTATTCGATTGAATCTGTTTCTTATATAATATTTTTATGGTTGGAGAGTGGATCTACCCTACTGTAATAACACTGCGACATCTATCATATCGTTGGTATCTCAACTATTATGATACAGATTCGCCAAAAATTTACCCTAATCATGAGCCATGAATGATATTAATTATATTTTAAAGGTGTGCTCTCTTGTTTACATATTAAATGTATATGAATAGGCCTGGTTGCCTAATATTTTTATTGATCTGAATTGGATGCATAATTATAATATTCCAGTGATTTTTTTGTTGATTCTCATTCTCCTGAATCTCGTTGTTTTCAAAGTATTTGATGTTGTAAAATGTATACAATATAAAAATATAATTTTAGTATTTTGAAAAGTATATTTTGAAATATGATTGCCGCTGATGTGGATTGATATTATCGTAATGTGGGATTTGCTACGTACGGTCTAGTTGGTCGTTATGATTGTATATTTATCTAGTTTCAATATAAAACATTATTTGGAAATGTTTATTAATGAGGCCATCTAAAATCCAAGTTCCTTACACGACAGTATTTACATTTTACATGTTTCGCCATTTTAATGATACTCGTAGGTTAGTTATACAAATAAAAATAATAATTTTAAAATGTTCGTACTATTTAAATACTGTTTTTACTCGAAAAATTGATCTCAATTATATGATTTAATTTATTATGTCGTGTTTGTGTTTGGTGTGTGCGTTGTGATGTACCTTGTTTGGACCACGTCTATATTGTAGATTACTCAAATCAAAGGGACGGCCTGGAGGACAACACTCTAGGACA
Source organism: Cyclophora albipunctata (assembly GCA_963082685.1). NCBI lineage: Eukaryota > Metazoa > Arthropoda > Insecta > Lepidoptera > Geometridae > Cyclophora > Cyclophora albipunctata. The sequence goes on along the minus strand of OY720111.1, from coordinate 12,807,171 downwards.
AAGGCCTATTATTTTACTGCTGTTATTAGTATGTGCAGTGAATTACGTTTTCTTTGAATTATTTTGGTTCATAATATTATTTTTGTGTCGATAATATTCATATATTCTTCTTCTTCAAAAAAAAAAGAAGAAGAAGATTATGAAGAAGATTCATATATTAAAACCAATAAAATAACTTGTTAAACCATTTGTTGTTGAAATATTGATTGTAATCGTTCCTAAAATAATTACACAATTCGTTTATTTATGTAATATAAAACTTTTCCAAACAAGTGTACATCGCCATATTTCTGAATGAATAATGTTTTGTAATACACTATAGTTATGAATTGGTATTACAACTGATTGTTGTGTCGTATGAAAGTTTCATTACTAAATTGAATGTATTTTCACTAATTTTAAGTAAATGCATGTCAAAAATGTTTTTTAATAAAAAAAAATAATAATTTGTAAGTTAAGTTTTAACAGTATTAAAGAAAGATCACTTTTCTAGAATTATGTAAGCAAAGAAATATTTTTATTGATGACACATTGAGAGTCCAGTTCACTCATCGTAATACTAATGTATATGTGTGGCAGGATATTGCGAAAGTAGCAACTTTACTTAACTTCCATCCTTCATCCTTGTATACCTACCATATGTCTCACTTACACAGACAGAGAGAACTGTCCAAAAGTTGTTAATTAACTCTTTCTCTCTTTTTATTAATCTTCAACAGTTTCAACCAGTAAAATTGTAGCGCTAGCTAATACCATTGTAATTAGTAACTAACCAGTCCAGTTCACTGTCACGAAACTGTGTGACTTAAACGAATCTGTAAATTTTGGGACATTTGGTAACACATATTCCTTACTTAATTTACCACAATCGATACCCTCACTGACCACCTTACTTCCGTATATTCCTTTCCTGTAGCCATAGGTTATATTGTATTTCTCATGTCGTAGATTGTGTACAATGAAAAGTGTGCCATTTTTGAGGAACGATCTGCCTCACAGAACTTAATATTGACCTCGATTTTATTATCACTACATTAAACTTAAAATATCTAAATTGGTAAGTTTATTAGGACTTATTTCGTAAATCAGATACTGCACATCAAACAATTTTAACTGAGGGTGCCAGTAGTGGAACCCCACACTATTAGTTGCTTAAAGTTATTATGTAATTTCTTTAAAAATACTGTATCATTCTATGAATATGGAAATTTATTAAGATTTATCTTGAATGTGGATAATTAATTAATTAATTTAATTAATTTTAAAAATATGTGCTTTCTTATACTTTTTTACATATTCCTTTTCTTCATGAAACGGAGATTCCTCGAACTTTCGAAGTGTTAATATTATCGACGTCAATAATTGAACACTGCTCAAATTGCAGTGCTCATAAAATAATGCAATTCAAAGTCCACGTTATGTATTTAATTTGAATATTAGTTAAGTATGAACTTATGTTAGCAAGTAGCATTATCTATAAGTTGTATTTGTATCAAATAATTTACATGACTGGTTGCCATGTTTGTTAAGTAAGTACTTAATATTTATTTTTATTTAAGAGTAGCGTTGTTCTTAAGTACCCGTCACCTTTAATATGTTTATCGGCGACACTCCTTAGTTTAACAATTTAATTTACTTCGTTACCTCCGAACATTCCATATTTAGACTGATTTTACTCGACACATACTCTAGTTACAATATTCGATAGTTTGTCCTAGAAAAGTATTCTGTTTGCTTTAATTATTTGTAGCTATGATTTCCACTAGCCACGTACTTAAATGAATACCTTCGACATTATTTGTGATTTACTTGAGAACATGTACAACTAACAATAATTTATATTGAATGGCGGCTATATGAAATAAATTATTTTAACATTAACTACTTAAGTAGATCACGTCGATTGATCCAACTATATATTTGGTGTGTTGATTCTATAAAGGTATAGCTATTAGAGATATAAAGTATATTCTTATGTACACAAGTTATTTTCTATTCGTAGATCACGACTGAGTATTTCTGTTCCACCCTGTGATAATGTTAACACTGACTACACCCTAACCATCACTACTTCCTCCCATTACGTGTTAAACCTTCTCATACAAATCGAACAAAATATTTTATTATAAACGATTTGTACGCATGTACGCATGTTCATAGATTATTATTATGGAACTTAAAAATATCAAAAAATGTAGATTCCAAGTTATATATTTAAAAATTTACTTGTTGTTAAAGTAAATTTATCTAAATGTCACAAATTCTAAAATTTAATTGAAAAATACATGAATTATCCGAGATATTAAAATTGTCATTGTAATAAGTTTGTATTTTATTAATTCCCGCCTCGTCGTACCCTCCCGATGCCTCTACCTACAGATAGTATGATATTACTTACAAACCATGAACCGACAATAATAAATAAATAATAACACTTCTCAATTTATTGATATTATATTTTCCAACAAACTTATTTCCAAATACATTATCGAAGATATGCACTAATTAATTGATAACATTTAATACTACATACAATTAACACCTTAATTAAAATACTTAAAATTAATCTTACATTTTTGAATGACTTGAATTAATGATCTAGTTCTAGTTTAAAGAATTGAAGGTGTCAACAATCAAGTTTCTAATTGTACTTACTAACATTTATACTATTGTTTGGCAAGTGACTAGTGCTACTTAACTTTTTTGCTTTGACCTAACAATCTGTGCCTGCAATGAATGATCATCAAACTATTCTTATAAGAAAATTTAACACCTGATAGGTGTGCCGTCTGGGTTAGTTGGTATTTTAGGTTTGCATATTTTTTTCTTGCCATCCTCCCCGCCGACCATCGTGCAGGTGAAGGTGAAGTACCCGCACGAGGAAGACTTGGTGTAGTAGGTGTGCGAGTACTGCTTGCGAACCTTGTTCATGTCGTCCATGGACCGGGTCACAGACTTCGACACAGTCAGGTACTTGTCATCACCCTGTCTCGCGCTGTTCAGCGACCTAAGGTAATTCGCTTTCACATTCTTGGAGTATCCATAAGGATACGAATACGTAACCCTTCCAGTGCCCGGAGTAAGAGTCACCGTCTGTGCTTGAGAAGGAGAATCCTTGGAGCCGACCGCGTATGTGTTGTCCTTCGACGCTACTGATTTGACGCTGCCTGTGAACCCAAGTGGTATCGTGTATCCGCCGGTGCCGGGCACGCGTTCTCCCGGTTGATAGGTTTTACTCTCGTCTGGTCGTTCAGAGTTGATTTGTGTTATTTCAGCATCTTGGTTTCGTAACGATCCCAGCACAATGTGCTGTGTGTTGCCTCCCGTGGTTTGCTTCAAATCTAAACCTTTTCTCTTTGAATTGAGAGACTGATGAGTTTCTGAATTGCGGGGAGACTCGTTGTAACCAGTGTATTCGCCTTGTTCTGTTTCTAGGCCCTCGCCGCCGTCAGAAGCAAATCCATCATCAACGTCGTAATCGTCCTCCTTGTCTGTCGTATATTCATAGTCACCCGTCTCGAAGGATCGTCGGCTCTCTACGGGAGGTGCACGAGTCGAGGCGTTGATATCGGTGTCTGATTTGTGATGGTCTAAATGTGTATGGTCATTGTAGATGTTGTCAGTCTTAATGTTGTTGTCTTCTATATTATCCGGTCTAACTGTCCTGTATGCTGTCGGGTCAGTAGTCGCAGCTTCGTCCGTTTCGGGCGGCGACTCTTCATTTTCTGTTTCGGTATCCGGCGGTTCGGTGTTTACCAAATCTACATTAATGTTTTTATTACTTTCATCATAAACATCTATTTTTTCAAATGGTAGTCTGTTTGGGAATACTGCGTCTTTGTCTAAACTTGCCCCGGATTGAGCGGCTCCGTTGTAAGTGATGCCATACTTGAACGTACCGTGGAGTTGTGACTGTGACATACCAGTGCGTCCACTCGACTGAGCAGTAGCGGTGCCTCCGCCTATAAATGGCGTTTTCTGGGTTTCATGAGACTTGTCTCCCGGCTTGTATGGAGTGAATCCAATCTGGGCTTGTGACGATGTACTTCCCGGACCTCGTGCTTGAGCGTCCGCCATGCCGCCTTTAACACTGCCTTGTACTTGAGAGTTGGAGGAATGCATCGTGCCCTCACTTTGAGAGCCGGTAATGATCGAGCCTGTCTCCGACCCAAGTTTAACGTTTGCCTGAGATTTGTTGTTTCGGCCCATCCCTTGAGCGTTACTTGAAGCTCCTTTTTTATCTCCAGAAACTTCGCTGAGCGCCGATTTTTGTTCCCCAGTAATTTCAGCTTGAGCAGTGAACGATCCACTGCCGGTGTATGCTCCCTGGACTTGTGTTTGCGCCTTTCCCTTGTCGTTTCCTCCTTTCGATGCTGCATTAGCTATGGTTCCATTAGCGGACTGTGATACGCTTGCTTGAGCTTCTGAATCATCACCGTCCACCGAGGAAGCAACGGGGTTGGGATCGATCACATTTTGGGGGACCCCTAAAGCAAAAATAAAAATATGTATGTTAATTATACTTCTATGCTAATATTATAAAGAGGTAAAATTTGTAAGTTTGTATGTTCGAGCTAATCTAGGAAATTTCCCGTCCGATTTGGTAATTTGTAATAGCCACATTCAACGGAAAAAATATAGGTTATTTACTTAGGTTATTAATATAGGTTATTCCCATGAGAACGGTCACAACGCGGGTAAAACCGCGGGGTTCTGCTAGTAATACAATATATACGCGTAAAATAGAATGAGAAATAAGTGTTACCTGCACTGTCAACGTTTTGTCCGGGAAACTAAAAAGAAATATAAAGATTAGTATAATTTCAACAATAAAAAAAAGGAACCGTCAGCAAAGCATTATATTTTACCTGATTGTCTAACCCAGTACTGTAAGGTCCGTTTTCACCGCCAGTAGTTCCACTGGGTCCATACTGTCCGACAGGCCCGTCTTGCCCACCTGGTCCATATAGGCCACCATGTCCACTTTGCCCGCTTGGTCCATTTTGACCACCAGGTCCACCTCCTTGTCCACCTGGTCCATTTAGTCCACCAGGCCCATATTGACCACCAGTTCCACTTTGCCCGCCTGGTCCATATTGGCCTGCCAGTCCAAACCCTTGCCCTCCTGGTCCATTTTGTCCACCAGATCCACCTCCTTGCCCACCTGGTCCATATTGGCTTCCAGGTCCACTTAACCCGCTTGGTCCATTTTGTCCACCAGATCCACCTCCTTGCCCACCTGGTCCATATTGTCCACTAGGTCTAATTTGCCCGTCTGATCCAACTCCTTGCCCGCCTGGTACATTTTGGCCACCAGATCCACCTCCTTGCCCTCCTGGTCCATATTTACCGCCAGGCAAATATTGGCCACCGGGGCCAACTTCTTGCCCACCTGGTCCGTTTTGTCCACCAGACCCACCTCCTTGCCCAGCTGGTCCATATTGGCTTCCTGGGCTAACTCCATGCCCACCTGGTCCATTTTGTCCAACAGATCCACCTACTTCCCCACCTGGTCCATATTGGTTTCCAGGTCCACTTAACACGCCTGGTCCATTTTGGCCACCGTATCCTTGCCCACCTGGTCCATATAATCCACCCATAGTAGTCCCACTTGGTCCATATTGTCCTACATGGTCTTGCCCTGGTCCACCTTGCCCGTAAGGTCCACTTCCTCCAGTGGTTCCACTAGGCCCACCAGGTCCAACTCCTTGTACGCCTGGTCCACTTCCGCCACCTGTTGTTCCACTAGGACCATATTGTCCACTGGGTCCACCAGTTGGCCTGCCTTGCCCATAAGGTCCACTACCGCCCCCTGTGATCCCAGTGGGTCCTCCAGATCCACTCCCTTGTCCACCGGGCCCATAAGGTCCACTTCCACCACCTATGACTCCAATTGGTCCATATTGTCCACCAGGTCCAACTCCTTGCCCGCCCTGCCCATATGGCCCAATTCCACCCCCTGTGATGCTATCTGGTCCATAAGGCGCACTTCCACCACCTGTGGCGATCCCACTTGGACCATATTGTTCACTGGGGCCTCCCTTTGGCCCGCCTTGCCCGTAAGTTCCGCTTTCTCCTGTCTTTCCAATGGGTCCGTTTTGTCCCCCAGATCCGCCTCCTTGTCCATAAGGTTCACTTCCCCCTCCAGTTATTCCGCTGGGTTCGTATGGTCCTGCAGTTCCACTTCCTCCCCCATGTGTTCCACTTCCAGGTCGAACTCCTTGTCCGTAAGGTCCACTTCCTGTAGTTCCGGTTGGTCCATTTCCTTCTCCGTACGGGCCGTTACCACCCCCTAGGTTGCCTGGACCTCCAGCCGCAATTTGACCATAAGGTCCTCCTGCAACTCCTTGCCCATAAGACCCAGTTATACCTCCTGGAATCCCACTTGGACTATATAGGCCTCCTTGTCCACCTACTTGTCCATAAGGTACATTCCCACCTCCTGTAGATCCAGTTGGTGCAATGGATCCTCCTTGTCCGTAGGGTCCAATGACAGAGCCAGGTCCAAGTTTAAAGTATTGTGGATTATTGCTAGGATCTAATACGCAACAAATATAATTAAGTCCGCCATTAGGACCTTGAATTGTTCTTATTACTCCTTGACCGCTTAACGGGCTTTGTCCATACCCATTAACACTGCCTGAAGATCCTTGCCCATTTGGGTATACCATTAAATTACTCGGTGCATTTGGACCGTTTCCACCTTGCCCGGGTCCGTATCCACCACCCGTTGGCCCACCGGTATGGCCTGGTCCATATCCAGTACCGCCATTAGGTCCACCGGTCTGGCCTGGTACGTATCCATTGCCACCGTTGGGGCCAGCGGTCTGGCCTGATCCATATCCATTTCCACCGTTGGGGCCAGCGGTCTGGCCTGGTCCGAATCCACCACCCGTTGGCGCACCAGTCTGTCCTGGTCCGTATCCACTGCCACCATTGGGTCCACTGGTCTGGCCTGGTCCGTATCCACTGCCACCATTGGGTCCGCCGTTCGGGCCTGGTCCGTATCCAATACCACCAATAGCTCCACCGGTCTGGCCTGGTCCGTATCTACCACCCGTTGGCGCACCGGTCTGGCCTGGTCCGTATCCACTGCCACCATTGGGTCCACCTGTCTGGCCTGGTCCGTATCCACTGCCACCATTTGGTCCACCGGTCTGGCCTGGTCCGTATCCACTGCCACCATTGGGTCCACCTGTCTGGCCTGGTCCGTATCCACTGCCACCATTTGGTCCACCGGTCTGGCCTGGTCCGTATCCACTGCCACCGTTTGGTCCACCGGTCTGGCCTGGTCCGTATCCACTGCCACCATTTGGTCCACCGGTCTGGCCTGGTCCGTATCCACTGCCACCATTGGGTCCACCAGTCTGGCGTGGTCCGTACCCACTGCCACCATTGGGTCCACTGGTCTGGCCTGGTCTGTTTCCAGTACCACCAAGGGGTCCACCAGTCTGTCCTGGTCCGTATCCACTGCCACCATTGGGTCCACTGGTCTGGCCTGGTCCGTATCCACTGCCACCATTGGGTCCACTAGTCTGGCCTGGTCCGTATCCACTGCCACCATTGGGTCCGCCGTTCGGGCCTGGTCCGTATCCAATATCACCAATAGCTCCACCGGTCTGGCCTGGTCCGTATCCACCACCCGTTGGCGCACCGGTCTGGCCTGGCCCGTATCCACTGCCACCATTGGGTCCACCTGTCTGGCCTGGTCCGTATCCACTGCCACCATTTGGTCCACCGGTCTGGCCTGGTCCATATCCACTGCCACCATTTGGTCCACCGGTCTGGCCTGGTCCGTATCCACTGCCACCATTTGGTCCACCGGTCTGGCCTGGTCCGTATCCACTGCCACCATTTGGTCTACCGGTCTGGCCTGGTCCGTATCCGCCACCACCGTTTGGTCCTCCGGTCTGACCTGGTCCGTAGCCACCATTAGGGCCACCCACTTGGCCAGGTCCGTATCCAGTAGGTCCACCCGCTTGTCCAGGTCTGTATCCACCACCAGTCGGTCCCCCTGCTTGGCCAGGTCCATATACTCCGCCAGCACTGGGTACCCCACCTCCACCCGTAGGTCCTCCTGTTGATCCTGGTCCATATCCACTGCCACCGTTTGGTCCACCAGCATGACCAGGCCCGTATCCACCGCCTGTTGGTCCCCCAGCTTGTCCAGGTCCATACCCACCGCTGCCAGTTGGTCCGCCTTGGCCGGCTCCGTATCCGTTACCTCCTACTTGAACGGGTCTGCCTGGTCCATTACTGATGCCGCCGTTCTGTCCAGGGACGTACCCACCAGTATTTGGCCCGCCTGATCCCGTTCCGTAACCAGGGCGTCCATTACCGGTTCCGTAACCGTTTCCACCTTGACCGGGTCCATAGCCGCCGCCATAGCCGGTACCTGCCGGAAGCCTGCAAAATAGCGGGACTTATTTATATCGTTTAAAGAGAAAAATAACTCAATTTTAACTAGGTATCTCATGATACTCACGATGACCCTGGCCCGCCACTAGGTCGCCTCAAACTTGCAGCCTCGATATCCGTGCCGTGCCTGCCAACGCAATCTTCGCAGCTAGGGTCGTACATAGTTTGACTTTGTGCCTGACCCATACCGCTGTTGCCGCCTTAAAAATTAAAAAAAAATCTAGAAGTAATAATATAATCTATATTATAAAAATGAATCGCTGAATCTGTTGCTAAGCGCATAACTTCAGAACGACTTAGCCAAATTTGATGATTCTTTTTTAATGTGTTCCTTATTATCAGGACAAGGTTTTTATATAAGAAAAATAAGGAATAAAAATCTCAAAATTCCCACGGGAACGGGGGCGCTGCGGGTGAAACCGCGGGGCACAGCGAGTAAGGTAATATAATTAGAATATAATAATATAATAAGAAGTAATAATAATCTAGAGTAAACAAAATAGTTGGGCTAGAAATATTAAGTTTTTAACGGATTCGGCCTAGAGACGAAAATAAAGGTATTTTTGAGCTTCCCTTAATCATATTAAATTGGTGGTCAACCCTAGCGTCAAATCTTTTACCTCACCAAAAGACATCCGACATGACATGACACCATGTACCTACTTCTTCGAAGACGGAACTTCTGGAACCAACTAAAATACTTACTGACACTGGCCCTGGAAGAGTCCGCATCAGACAAAGCTTCTGCTTTCCCCTCATCCTTGCCGGTGCCGCGGTCGATAGCCAGGTATTGTGACTGCGTCTGGCCGCGGTACCTGCCGCGGTGGCTGAACCCTGTCTGCCGCCGCACACGGTGTATAGCACTCACCCCACCGGCCAAGAACACGTTCTCATTCTTCAGATTTACGTCGACTATCTTGCAAAATATCTCTTTGCTGGCATCACTGAATGGTTTCACCTGAAGCAAGGGACAAGTTTTTTACTTCTATTCACACAAATAAAACTCATTTATCAAAAAAATCTTAATTCATAATTTTTCTCAGTCACTTTTTACAGATTATAATCTAGGTAATTACCTATAAACAGGCTAGTAATAAATATAGGTTAAGGTATTCGCGGGGCATACAGTATAGAATTAAAGTAAGACTTTATGAACCAAAAAACATTCATTGATATATTAGGTACAGTAATTACTATGTATGTAATACGTAATTTTCCTTCTTGAAAACAATAGGAACAGACAGATACCCTTGACACATTAACACGCTGATTGTCCCATTTTAGATAAAACAAATAAATTGTAAAGAATTGTGAAACATAGGCCAAGGAATCACACTCAACCTTGACTACAATAAGTTATCAAGACATAATACAACACGATTGATAAAAAATGTATTAGAGTTACAATTAAAATTTGTCTTATCTTCTTAGATGTGCAAGAGTAATTTCAAATTCCACAAATCAATTGACTTAAAATAACAATTCTCAAATTCAATATAAGTTTTTCATTTCGTTTATATACCTAGGCGTAAACTAAGTAGCAATAATAGGGTCTAGATATGTTAAATGCCTAAAATTCATGAAATCCCCAGAGACAAGTTAAAACAGCACACAAACACTAGATTTAGTAAAAACCGTTAACGTCATTTTGTTTGCTGACCGTATATCATTATCACAAAATAATATATGTAACAGTGATTTATCACGTGACCCAGTTAATAACGAAGAGAATTTCGATAATTATTTCGCATAGATAAGAGTTATTAATATTCGCTTAGATTTTGAGTATTCGTTTTTAAATATGTATCAGCACACCTGATTTTAAAAATGGTATGAAGATGATAAAATATAATCATCCTTTGATGAAAATTACGCGAATGAAGATTTTTGGTATTTTTTATGCAACTGATGCTTCCAAAATTTATTTGTGACTCACAACATATTGATTTTTCAAATAACACGAGTTTTTAAATATTTGTTAGAAACACGAGATCTCGGAATAATATGCGCCGATAATTTTTCACAAGTAAAATTAATATCTACTGCTAGAAAAAAGTTTCTTATGTCACTGAAGATTTTAAGAAACAAATTAATTAAAATGTATAAAGGACTAATAAATTTGTACTAAACACTCGAAAAGAAAATCCAACAAAAGAAAGCCCGATCCTCTCCTCTTCCTTTGACTTCGACTTTCAACCCCTACCCGCCTCAAATGCTTTACAGCATTCCATTACCTCAAACCTATTTATATCTTTTTGTAGTGCCACACTAACCCATTATTGGGGACTAGATGGAACAAATTACGCCCTTTCTAATCTAAAGCAAAAAGAAAACACGAAACCTTTCTTTTACATTACCAAGTTGAGGGTTTAATATCGGGCTATCCATTGCGTATATATCCATTGCAACTGCATTATTAAAACATAGTGATTATTGCCTCTATGTGCATTATGCCTAAATACATCAAACAATATTTTTTATTAATATTGTACTCCTGAAGCCTAGGATTATTCGTATTTAACATGTTTTATTTTTATTTACCTAACTAAGAACCGATTTAACGAAACAGAAACAAAGAAGTATTAGCAACAAGTAACTGAAAAGCTTTAAAAAAGACTCCCGCCATCAGAGCTTCAGTCGGGGCGAAACCGATTTCAACTATACTAAGACCTTAATTCTACCTAAATGACACCGAAAATGATTACATTTCATGTTAATTTTTAGATAACCGTATGCATCAGAAATCAATCATCATGCACGCGTAAAATTCGCCCAGCAATTTTTTTTACATTCAAAAATGGAGGATGTGAATTACGTATGAAATAACTTACCATGATGAATTTCTGTTGCGGAGGAACTGGTCTCATGTTGCTCAAGCCACAGTAGAGGCTGAGGTCCGATCCAGGGAATATTTTATCAGTCATCCCGGATGTGTCGTCATTCATTTCCCAAGCCGAGCACACCTTTGTGTTCGGCAACTTGCATATGAGATACTGCAATCAATAAAGCAGCTTGTACCGGGGTGTCGATGTCCGCAACAAGTGACCTAAGTAAACTAGGTCACAATTTTCACTCCCTAGGTCCTAGTTTTATTGATTTTGCAGATTTAATTATTAAATTAATGTAATTATCATAAAAATATTAGTTTAGAATTAATTAATTTATAAAATTGAACTTTTTAATAATAAAAATTAAAAACTTTTATGGGAAATTAATACTATAAAAAAATTGTTGGGTTTTTTTTGTAAATGATAAATGAAAAATACTTACTTTGTGTGTTTTGTAAGTGTATCCATCGTTGATGAGACAAAGGAGGGTGGTGACGAGTATCAGGGTGAGGGTGTTCGCCAGGAGCTCCGGTCGAGGCATCTCGCTGGAGTGGTGAGCGCGGCCGCTCTGGCGCGGACCCGCCGCGCCCGCTGACCCGGCCCCAACCTAACCCAAGATGAACTCACACCAGATATAAGTTCACCCACCTAATTTTAGAGATAGCGAACTAATTTGCCACAATTGGAATCCGAACACGAGGAAGTATCGCGGTCTTAGATATCGCACAGATACGCTGTAGGTATTTAGTGCTCTAGATTTTTAAATCATAATTGAGACGATTTCTTACAATTTATAACTAAAAGTCCTATTATTATAAAAAAAAAATATATTTGACAATCTGATGAAATGCTGATATATATTTATGTTTCTCCCGAAAATAACTATTTCAGAAGCATCTTCTTTGTTGCTACTAGGTACTGTGCACTGCTGCTGCATCTATAGAGCGAAGGCTAGGTGTACTCGTATAAGTGAAAAGTGCTTTGTAGGGATTAAATGCTTAATAAATGCAACAAAAATATTAAGAAACCCCTCTTTATTTTGTTACTAGCAGTGCCCCGCGGTTTTACCCGCGTTGTGCCCGTTCCCGTGGGAAATTCGGATTTTTTTACATAAAAACCTTCCTCTTGAATCACTCTACCTATTACAAAAAACCGCATCAAAATCCGTTGCGTAATTTTAAAGATTTAAGCATACAGACAAACAGACAAACAGACACGAAACAGAGACGACTTTATTTTATACTATGTAGTGATGGCAAACGCAATGTTCTTTTTTTGTTATGGCAATATGGCAGTAAGGAACTAGGGTAACCTAACCGCACCTAACGTCTGAGCCAATGGCTGATCGGCAATCTAAAAAGCAAATCAAACTTTGGTAATGTTTAAAAGTAAAAAAAGGATAAGAGAATGTTCGAAAATTCCCTTCTAATCGGATGCTACGTCATTCAAAGAAAACACCTTAAAAGTTTCAGGTCTCCACAATCAGCGGTTTCACTTGTGCGTTGATCTATCAGTTATTCAGGACAAAGCATTTTGTTTGTGTAGATTTCCAGTAGTTTTGTCATTGGAGCCGATTATTACCCTTTAGCAGGTTACACTGCAAATACGAACTGTTTTTGTTAGCCCGTACCATCCCTATGTTGAGTAAAAGGATCTCCCTATTCCCGCCCTCTTTTGGTCGATTAAAATCACCGATTGCCAGTCCCTCTTGAAAGCGCCCAGTTCGTCTCGATACCGGTTGCGTGGTCTATCTACCATGAAAATGCCACGGTAGAAACTCACATTCTTTCCCTTGCAAGTAGGATATTTTATTACTATGTCCACCAGTTGCATTTCTGTCATCTTAACAAAGAAGCAACTTGTACGTTACTTGTTATTGGATGTTGGTTGGGTAAGTATTATATTTGTGATTGAATACCTACTCAGTACAACTAGTACATAGCGTCAGGGATTATAGATCCACGAATAAAATAACCATTATGGATTTAAGTAAAATTTATTTAAAAAATTAAACAACATTAATCTAAAGCAATGATTAGCTAATGAATAAAATATTTTGCAACTACGATAGGTACAAAATCGACAATTATATTCTATTTTTATTAAGCCTATGGGCTGTTATGATCACTAATAGGCCATAACAATGTTGAGCTTTTTGTTATCAAACTATTACAACCTTGTTATTTCTGAGCTAACGTTAGAATCCTTCTTCTTGTAGGAGTGTGTGGGGTAGATGAAGTGTTGCGTGTAGTATGTGTTCTGGTGGTGGTCGCTGGGACTCTTGGCGGCGCTGACGCGGCGGTAGTAGTCGAGCGGCTCGGGGCCGCACTCGCACGCCAGCCGGCTCTCGGAGCCGCTGCTCTCCAGCTGGTACTTGGGCACCATGATGAGGCTCTCCGTGGACTTGGTGGGCGCGCAGTGGCTGTGGCTCCTCGTGTACACCGAGTAGTGCTGCGGTCCCGAGCTCTGCCGGTGCGAGTGCTTTTCCTGGTGCTGGTTCTGGTGGTACTCATGATGGCTCTGAGAACTACGACCGCTGTGGTTCCGGCCGTGACTCTTCGAACGGTTCGGATGTTTGTTCGTCGTATCTAAATACCCGTAGCCGAATCCATAACCTCCGAAAGCTTTAGTCGTCAGATTATCCCAGGACTTCGGTTTGACATGCTGATGTGAACTTTGATATTGTATCTTAGGCGAAGACTTATTTTCAGACCGTTCGTTGTCCCAGAACAGCGTGTCGCTGCTGAGGGAGGTGCTGTAACTGGAAGCGCTGTTATCGCACTGTACCGTGGCGTTGCTGGTCGCGTACGACTGGAGACTGCATTGACTCGTTTGAGTTGACTCCGTCGTCAGGTACCGGTACCGACCCGAGCAGTGCCCCGACGGACACACTTTCTTGGGTCTCGAATGAGGGCCGGAGTCAGGTTTACTAGTTGAGGTAGCCTTGTCCACTTGCTGGCATTTCTCTTTTCGCTTATGTTCTTTAGAGCATTCTTTCTTTCTTCTAACTTTCTTTCTGCTGTTTGGCACGCAGTGTGGGTCGCAGCACGGACTTGCTAAATCATAAGCTTCAAGGCTGTTCGCATCTTGGTTGTTGTGCGGCTGCATACAAGGAGTACAGCTGTGGCTGTGATTACTTCTATGACCCTTACTGTGTTTACCGTTAGGAGTTCTATAGTTTTCCGAAGCTCGATGACATTCACTTTGAGCTTTTACCACATAATGATGACATTCTCGTCTGTTCCTCGGAGAGCCTACCGTTATAACGAAACTACCTGTGCGTAGGTTCGGTTGTATCAGACAAGTCCCGTATCGTGGGTCGAGGTACTGATACATGAAGACATTTGATTGGGGCGGTTTGGCGGCAGTGACGTTCTCACTGGACAGCGTGGGTCTGCAGTACGTATTGTTAATATTTTCACTGATATTGTTCTCTTCAGAGTCTGATATAACATCCGCGGGTGAGGATTTCTTCTTTTGCGATGGCAAGCTATGGGTCTTCCAGTTGTTGTCGAAGATGTGTCGTTCGCGGACCGTAAGCTGTTCAAGTTCTCTCATCTTGGACTGCAGGGCTCGTTGGAGGTTGATGTACTTGAGGTGAAGTTCTACTTTCCGGACGCAGTCTTCAAATATGACGACCATCCTCATGCGCGCGTCGCAGCAGTTGATGGCGTCGACGATGGCGGCGTGGTCGGCGCGCTCCACGTCGGCCCCGTTGATGGACAGGATCACGTCGCCCTCCCGCATGCCGGCCGCGGCCGCCGGGCCCTCGCCCTCCACGTGGTCTACGTACGTTATCACCTCTATCTCTTGCTCCTGCAAAACATCAACATTTTGGGATACTTCTAAATACTAATAACTTTCCAGTTTAATGTGTAGCTAGTTACTTAAATATATCTACAAAAAGATATTTGACAATTCAGATTTTTTTTCGGGAAAAGATGAAGTAAAGGGCGGGAAGCACTTCAATCTAATGAGATCTTTCCTAGTCCCTAACTTTGTTTTCACTCAAATTCGCATAGTAGATAACGAAAAATGTTACGTCAATGACCTTTTTATAATGGATGCCATAGCTCTGCAGAGTGAACCCGTAACTTCCATTCTTCTTCTCGACGATGATAGTGCGCCTTCTCCAGTCCTCTTCGCTCTTTCCGGACCGCTCCGATTTTATGGCCTCGCGTATCTGAAGCAGCAGGAAACAGTTACACAAAGAACAAGAATATAGTTCGTGTAGCTAGTTAGAACACCAATAATGTATGGTTTACAAAATACAATAAAATCAGGTATATAAGGTATATAATTTGTACTTACAGAATTGTCCAATGAGTCCTCCTTAGATTCATTGTTGAGATGTTTTTTACTATTGCTCATTGTGCTCGGGCATCTTTCGTTGGACTTTGGTGAACTCATTTTTAAACTATGGTAGTGAACTTATATTCGTTGAATGAGATTTCATTACGTTTCTTCGAAAGACGGATTTGGCATCGCCATTTTTGTTAGAAAAAAACTACATGAATATAGTGTTTTATTAGCGAAATGTTGAGGTGCTGTTAGCGGCGTGTTGGATGATAAATCATTACCGCGCGCATGCGTAGCGGGGGCGCACATGCGCCGTGCGCCTCAGGTGTCCCTTGGAAAAATGCATGTCAAATGAACCGCAGGGCGGGTTCAAAGCCCTCTCCACCCTGGCAGCCCCGGGAATTAATAATACCGCAGCTATGACCGGGCGAATATCAATAGATATTAATAAAATAATACAAACAAGTTATTGACGTGAATACTCATTTATTAATTTGTAAAATTAAACGTTACATGTAGTTGTTAACATTATTGAAATGCATATTGCACTATTAATAGAATCAGCTACGCTAAGATAACGTTAGAAATATTAATCATCGTTACGTTTCCATGTTTCTGGTAATCTGGAGACATAATTAATTGGTTCAGTGCAAATATCAACTAAGTAATTAAGCAGTTATGTTAAGTGTAACTTAACCAAGCTTAATAATGAACCTCTTAGATACTACACTTTAAAAACACCAACTATTTCTTGAACTATGTTTATTACTGTTTATATTAACAATGTAGTTATACAATAGTAATACAATATAGTAATACAATAGTAATACATTCGATAGTCAGTTGAACATGACTCCCCCTCTTCATTGCGGTGACCGAATCAAAGTATTGACCTTTGCGTATTTGACTACCGAAGTGTTCGGTATCGGCACAGGAATGTTCGACAAGTTGTTATTAAGGGACAGCAGTGGAGGTAAGGCTATAGAATGCACGCCAACCTCTGGGGGTATGACAGCAGACCCTTTGGTCACTTTCGCTAGACTGGAGTTAACAGCTCGCTTGAACAGTCGCTGGATGAATGCATCGAAAGATCGCTTGTTGATTGAGTGGGCTTCGTTGACCGGTATATCTGTAGATGACATAACTGGTACTTATTATCTCAAAATAAGACATAAAATATTGTTTTATCACTACATAGTATAAAACAAAGTCGCTACTTTTGTCTGTTTGTTTGTCTGTATGCTTAAATCTTTAAAATTACGCAACGGATTTTGATGCGGTTTTTGTAATAGGAAGAGTGATTCAAGAGGAAGGTTTATATGTATAAATATTCCCGAAATTCCCACGGGAACGGGTACAACGCGGGTTATTCTTATGGGTTATGCTAGTTATTATTAAAGGTTAAATACGTACAACAAACTCATGAATAGTACCTACGTTTGCGTTCATTTAATAACTCAAAATACAAGATAGCCTCGTCAGAACCTTCATCACAACAATATTAACAACAACTTGTTAGTTAGGTCACATATAACTAACCAACTGAAATGAGTATTTGTTATATGTATTCTGAATATCCTATAGAAGTCGTTACACGTTATACGTTATGAAGTAGGTTGGAATTCAAACAATCCATATTAAAGAAAAAGAGACATTTATATTAATTTTATATTATATTAATTTTTGTAATTATTATAATAATTACAAAAATTAAGAATTTCAAAAGAATTCCCTTACAACAATTAGATTTCGTAAAATTTCGTACATGAAAAATTCAGAAATAACTCCGAAACCGTATTAAATTTAAAATATTAATAAACAATCATCGATACTGTTTACATAATATTAGTATCTGACTGGTATCTTTCTATGGGCGGAAATAGTGCGGTTTGATACATACTTTGTGAAAACATCGTACGTACCACAGATGTCATAAATACAGGAGATATGCTTTGTAAACAAATGTATTCGTGTTCAGATGTCGCCGTGTTCTCCCCACTTAATTCACTAACACAAAAGCAAAAACTATAAGAACGGCACACGAGCTCATATTTCTCCCGCACACAAAGAAACTTACAGCAACACTAATAAACTCAGTAATAGAACACATGCATACAGGGGGCGGGGCTTCTACCTGTAGCTACAGACAATAAACACACATCGCAACTAGTGATGTGAAGAGGTAATTGATTTGAATTTGAATTTGAATCGTAGAAAAAATAGTATCGATGAAATTCAGAGCCGACGAACTTTCTTCAATGGTTGAAAGCACTTAGGCTCAAAGTGAGACGAACATATCGTGTTATTTTTTGTGGGAAACCAGTTTGGACCTTTTCCTGTTGCATTTATCCACTTTTCTTTTATTTTTGGATCCTTCGGATAGCTAAAATATTAAAAAGGTGTGAATGATGATGATGATATCAATGATACATGTGTAAGAGTACCGCAATAAATTAAAAACCCATACTTGATTCAATAATAATAATAAGTCGAGTAATCAAGAAATAGTAATGAATTGTGTTTTCAATAATTAATTATATCATTTTTACCTCACATTAGTAAACAACAGCTATAAAGTTCCATGCAGCAAAAAAAGTCTAATTTTGTTCCCTTGTGTAATCATTCGAACTAAGTAGGATCGATATAAAATATCGACAACCTCAAAAGTGACATCACATCTCTAATTATCTACCTAACAATGGACACTGGTTCCAATTAATGAAATCAGGGACATAGAGGTCAAAGTACGAATTTCAATCTGATTTTTTGTAATTAAGGTCTTTGAGTGATTCTAAGCCTATTTTATAGAATACGTTTTTTTGAAATAGCTGCCCGTTTCCGAGAAAAAAAATGTTAAGTTTTTTTTTGTATGGAGAAAAATCGTTTTCTTTATTTATTTTATAAACGGGCAGAGACGTTAAAACCAAACCTTAAAGGGATTAAAGAACACATAATTCCTTGCATTTTGTTCGAAATCATCTACTCCATATCTCTGCCCGTTTAAAAACGGCAGGCGTTCCAAATTTTTTTTTCTTTTGTCGTTTTTTTGGTTTAAATACGCTTGAATGAATACTTAAATAGCAATATTGTAATATTAGTACTTCATTCCATCGATACAAAATGGAATTGTAATATTAATAGCTTAAGTAATTTTATACCTACATACATGCTATGTTACTTTTTTACCTGGGTATTGTTTTGCGTAGAGGCTTTTGCAAGGCCGAATATGTTTTATTGTTCACGTTACCTGGATAAGATAAGAAAAGAGGGCACTTACAGGTTACAGGTAATCAGGTAACTTACCTGATTAGTTGTTTTCAAAACGGAGTCACTCGTTCCTCGGATCCTAAAGTATCAACACGTACCTACACGCTCTTTACCATTAATATGTCTCAGTTTAAATCAAATTTGGATATATATGTGCTACTGAAATCAAGTGGAAATATCAAAAACAGTGATATATTGTGCACTACGTTTTTAAATCAAATAAACGTTGAAGTTTCTGCTGAAGATCTTAGAATTCTAAAACAGTTCACAAGAACATATGTTGCAAATTTACACAAGAGATGGTTGCAAGCAAATAGATGTCAATCTAATTGTCTTTCAATCTATCTAA
This sequence comes from Cyclophora albipunctata, assembly GCA_963082685.1. Lineage (NCBI taxonomy): Eukaryota > Metazoa > Arthropoda > Insecta > Lepidoptera > Geometridae > Cyclophora > Cyclophora albipunctata. Next base: position 12,788,010 of record OY720111.1, on the reverse strand, counting down.
TAATGCAGACAGTAATTCTTCTTCGGAGTGGTTTTTAAGAGATGAAAGGCACCTTCTTTTATGCTTGTTTGATAGATCCTCTGGTGGGTCTCAGATGGCTTTCTGTGGAGTATTTGTAGCAGCATCTGACTGCGGACTGGCTTCCATTGCTTGAGACATCCAAATTCTCTTTCGCAAATATTGACATCAAATATGGTGTTCTTGGTGAAAAAATTAGATTGACATCTATTTGCTTGCAACCATCTCTTGTGTAAATTTGCAACATAATTATGTTCTTGTGAACTGTTTTAGAATTCTAAGATCTTCAGCAGAAACTTCAACGTTTATTTGATTTAAAAACGTAGTGCACAATATATCACTGTTTTTGATATTTCCACTTGATTTCAGTAGCACATATATATCCAAATTTGATTTAAACTGAGACATATTAATGGTAAAGAGCGTGTAGGTACGTGTTGATACTTTAGGATCCGAGGAACGAGTGACTCCGTTTTGAAAACAACTAATCAGGTAAGTTACCTGATTACCTGTAACCTGTAAGTGCCCTCTTTTCTTATCTTATCCAGGTAACGTGAACAATAAAACATATTCGGCCTTGCAAAAGCCTCTACGCAAAACAATACCCAGGTAAAAAAGTAACATAGCAGGTATGTAGGTATAAAATTACTTAAGCTATTAATATTACAATTCCATTTTGTATCGATGGAATGAAGTACTAATATTACAATATTGCTATTTAAGTATTCATTCAAGCGTATTTAAACCAAAAAAACCACAAAAGAAAAAAAAAATTTGGAACGCCTGCCGTTTTTAAACGGGCAGAGATATGGAGTAGATGATTTCGAACAAAATGCAAGGAATTATGTGTTCTTTAATCCCTTTAAGGTTTGGTTTTAACGTCTCTGCCCGTTTATAAAATAAATAAAGAAAACGATTTTTCTCCATACAAAAAAAAACTTAACATTTTTTTTCTCGGAAACGGGCAGGTATTTCAAAAAAACGTATTCTATAAAATAGGCTTAGAATCACTCAAAGACCTTAATTACAAAAAATCAGATTGAAATTCGTACTTCGACCTCTATGTCCCTGATTTCATTAATTGGAACCAGTGTGCAGCACCCGCTTCACGAAACTATCGTGTGAGTGAGAGTATCAGTAAAACACTTTTCCATTGCGCTATTAGACCAGGCGATTCATTGATCGATGTGTATTAAGCAAACAATGGTTTTAGTTCCTAATGAAAATAATTGCTTTTGGTACTTTATCGTGTTTCTAGTATCACGAAGTAATGTTTTAATGAATTTAATAAGAAAAACAATCATATTTTTATACTTACGTGTGAAATGAGATGCCATCTTTCGTATAATTCACAATAGAGGTGTTATTTTTGCAAACAACCACTGTACAACGCGGCATTTTGTAAAAAATCACGAGCAGTGAAGACGTCGCAAGTTGGCATTCGACTAATGGCCGAAACTGGCAACAAGCCGCTTTGCGGCTAGATGCGTTCGCAAGCGCCACGCCTCCTTGCCACATCTCTGTATTTATGACATCTGTGGTACGTACAATAAGTTAGTTATTACTACGAGTATGTTACTACAGTGTGTTAACTACAATCGCCTCTTGTTAACTTTGTTCCGACTGTCTGCTAACATTCCAACACAATGTACTACTTAAGATGTCCCTACTTCTTTTGAAGAGCTAACATGAGCGGGAATTCATCTTATCTATGATTAAATTATACTCGTATATTAGTCGGGAATTATACAATTTCTTAAATTTAATTTGTGTTTTATTGATTTTTATAGCATAGGACATTACAGGCAAATACTTTACTTTTATACTACTACATAGAGTTTTGGAATCAAGTGTCCAAACCAAAAACTGTCGGACAAAAATACCTGAAGTCACAATTTCCGTAGGATGCTGTAACGACGGCAGCAGCCTCAACCTGTCCCCCAACTGGCCTGCCGTTTCGCTGTCCACCGGGGCCACTCCCACCACGCTGTGAGCCGTCACGTTGGTTAGCAGGGGCTGAGGAAGGGCTCCCAGGTCCACTTGGGAGCCGTTGGAGTGGAAGAAGGTCACGGATTCCTGCTGACCTCTGGGAATTGAAGAAATTGGGTTGTTTAATGTTGTAATGCTGAAGGAGCGAGCGGTAAGTAGACCTGTTCGCTAATGTAGAATAACGTGTCATACAGGAAATTGGGTCATGTCGGAGGCCTTTAGGCGGTCCAAAAACTCCGAAACCATGGTTGGCCACTAACCTACTCGGACTGAAATAAATACGTGGTCACGCAGGACAACACATTACGGGTGTGGTTATAAACTTTTAAAGCCAGCGGGTGAGCCATGGAGCCTAAAACTATACAGTAAGTAATTTAAGTTTTTTTTTTAACCTATATTGTCTCCCCCATGCATCGCCAACCCTCCCTGTCCATTGCGAGCACCGACCAATCGCTGTTAAAAGCGATGAAATCGTCCCGCCAACGCTTTCTCGGTCGATCTCGACGTCGCTCTCCTTCGGGGACCCACTGAGAAGTGATGTGGGCCCACTTTTCCGGGTTCATCCGACTCACGTGGCCAGCCCACTCCCACTTTAGCCCTTTAGGTCTTGTCATCGACGTCTGCAATACCGGTAATGGAACGCAGCATGGTGTTGCTAACTCGGTCAACGCACTTTAATCCGAGCATGCTGCGTTTCATCGCCCTCTGGCAAATCTTGAGCTTGGACTTCTGTGACTCCGTCAAAGACCATGTCTGTCTAGGCCTGCGGTAGGTTAGGACGGGCAGTATACACATGTCAACGAATTTACGCTTAAGTGATATAGGTAATATGTGTATTATGTACATAGATAATCCGCGCATGGCTATACGATCCTAAATTGGTGTAGCGCTGATTCATAATCATGATTATTACTATACAAGTAATAATTTTGGTTATTGTTTTATTTACATAACAAAGATTCTACCTATTGAAGTTTGGAATCGTCTTATAAAAATCAATTTAACAATAGATTGAGAATTAAATGTTTTTGTTAAAACAATACCCAATTCATCAAATACATATCTGCCGTTAAATTCTTACTTAATGTTTATTAAAAAGCGTAATTGATTACTTGTACCTTTTATTGTGTTATTACCGCTCGCACTTACCGGAAAACCTTAACCTAGATGATTATAACTATGGATAGTTGTAGGTATATTATGGCAAACGTCAGTTATCGTGCAAATTAATTTCTTCGAAATGTCAACCTTTACCTTTAATATAATACCTATTTACGTAGATAGGTATATTAACATACTTTATTAGTAACTAGCAGCGTCTCGCGGTTTTACCCGCGTTGCGCCCGTTCCCGTGGGAATTTTGGGACTTTTTATACTTCTAAACCTTCATCTTGAATCACTCTATCTATTAAAAAAACTGCATTTAAATCCGTTGCGTAGTATTAAAGATCTAAGCATACATAGGGGCAGACAGACAGACAACGAAAAGCGACTTTGTTTTAAACTATGTAGTGATTCTCACACACTTGGTTACATCCAGACTAAACTCTAAGCTTGCGTCATGAAATCTAAAACACTTCTTCTTCTTCATCGAGTGGATGGCCAACCTGACCAATCCAGGTGTCAGAGTTAATGAGCCGCCAAAGGCCTCTAAATCTAAAACCTTAATCATATTCCTAAAATTTTAGGTAGTCACAAACTGTACCTAATACTTATTTTTTCATTAATAAATTGAAATAAGGCAACTTTACAGATGAGATGCTTCTAAGGTACGATATCTGAATGTACTGAACATTTGATTGTTTATTATGTATATAAACATCGATTTATCGGATTAAGTAGAATGCTAAGTGAGCTTGTGTGAGTTATTTAGGTGTAGGCATATTTATTAATAATTATAATATATTATTATACCCAATTCAATAAATCAATACCAATACGATTGTATAATTATTTGAGGAAACATTATTGTGAGTGCTATAACAAATATAAGATCATAATTAATCGTTCCATCGACACTGTTACGCGTGTACAAAATGTTTGTGCCCTTACCGATTTGAAAGTCTTTGTTTATTATTTAAACACCGGATTCGTTAATTTGCATATTTCAACATTTTCGTCGCTATTTGCGTCGCTAGTTGCTACAGTTATTACATTAATGTTCAAAAAATGCATATTTTGGATATTACGTTTGGATCAATTCAGTGTTTCTTACATTTATAATGGGACTTTTGTGATGTTGATAAATAAAGATTTTAAGTCGTTCTTTCATTTCGAGTAGCTAGCCCTGATATCGCAGATTTTAGACCACCTCATGGCCCCAGACATGGTCCCCATCGACTATCCACCGACGCACGATTTGGCTCAGATAGTAATGCCACTTAAGGCCACCTATCCAACTTGGCGCCAAGCTGTACAGCTTTCCAAGTGCAATGACATAACGTCTTTTGATCAGACTTCGCCAACAGCGCTACAAAGTGTAAGTACAACATTTACATAACACGAAAATAAGAATGTTGCTTGAACAGTAAAAACTTAAAGTAGTATAAAGAATTAGCTTGTGATGTTTCACAGTCGGCGAAGGCCTCTCATCTCACTGAAGATATCAGTACAGTGCCGAGTGAGGATGAAGTGTGTTCGACTTGGGTAGAGAAAATAAACTACACCAAGAACCGAAAAGATAAAAGATATCTCCAAGTATTAGTGACTCGTCGCAACCCGGTGTTTTATCCGCATTCTGTCCGTTCCCGTGGGAATTTTTGGGATAAAAAATAGCCTATACATTTTTTTAACTATCCAATTCAAAAACAATTATTTTAATCGGTCTTGTAGTTCATAAGATTAAGCCCGTACAATCTCTTAAACTAATAATCTAAATTTATGCTAAGCTTTAGCTTACATTAGATTAGTTTAGATTGATGTTCACTTATCCGAGGTACTCACGTGTTATTCGAGCTGGTCGTGTTGTCTGTCTTATTACTGAGGATGCCTACTTCGTACACAGTAGCGTGGATAACATACCTGAAGCATTCAGAGATCGTATTATTTCCACAATATAACAAACACATAGTACTATGTATACAACCTGATCAACTTTCTCTGATCGGTTAATTAAAATCCTACTTCCTATCCTATCCTATTCTACTAATATTATAAATGCGAAAGTTTGTGAGGGTGGATGTATGTATGGATGTTTGGTTGATTGTTGCTCTTTCACGCAAAAACTACTGAACGAATTTGGATGAAACTTTACAGTTATATAGGTTATACATCAGAATAACACATGGAATACATTTTATTTATCCCGAAATTACCGCGGGAACCGATACAACGCGGGTAACACCGCGGGGCGCGGCTAGTCCTTTCATAAACTTAGAAAAAAGTATAGGTAATATCCGATTATCTACTTCAATGCACAGATAACTGAATAAGATGAGGTGAGCGCTATTGATTCATTTTGGCAGGGAGAATCTAATGAGGGTTTTTTATCATTCAGGTTATTCATTCTATATCTAATGCTGGGGCTCCATTAGCGGGCGAAGATTCGTGTCGCATTGTCGCGACAAAAACATCGTGTTCGGGCATAGGCGATGTTCTTGTCTACACTAGGCGGGTGAAGATTCGTGTCGAGTCGACGCGATGTATCGTGCCGGATTGTGTTGTTCAATTCGGCCGAGACGTAGGCGGTAATTTAAAAATGGAGGAAATGCTGGCTTTTCATTATATGTCAGTAAAAAAACAGGCACCTCCGTCTTGTTTCAAAGTCTGGAAGACATTGAATTGACGTAGGTATAGCCACCCAAGCGAATAGTGTCGCGACAAATTCCTTTGATTCGCGCCCGTTTACCGACAGCTCCCCGATACTACATCGTCTTCGCCCGAATACTACGCGATGACACGATGTACGCGGCCACATTATCCCGTTAACACGAATATAGCCCGTTAATGGAGCCCCAGCATAACGATGCCTAATGCTGGCTCCATTAATAGTGGGGTAAAACCGCGGGGTGCTGCGTTTTACCCGCGTTGTATTCGTTCACATGGGAGTTTTGGGATGAAAAATAGCCTATAACGTTCCCATTGAATGTGGCTATCTATTTTAAAAAATACTAAAATCAGACTGGTATTTCCTGAGATTAGCTCGAACAAACAAACTTACAAATTCTACCTCTTCGTAATATTAGTACACACTTTAAGTATTATGCCTACGGCTATGCCTATACTTGCCTCAATTTTCAATGGTGTTTCACTTATTGTATTTTTTGTCAATGCTGTCCTGTTCCGGGGGGGTATATATAGGTAAATATTAATTACTGTACTGTCTGGGGCTTAATCAAATATCTTCGTACTTACATGTCCTTATCTCCTTTTGTTATGTTTTCCATCTCCGTTGTGTGTTCTTCCATTGGATTGCAATGAATACCCAATATCACCCATGATAGTACGATCATACCAGCTATTTGGATCTGCCAAAAAATTGCCCTTTAAACGGCTTAGAGAAAACTACTTTTTAAACGGAGTAATTATAGACTTTTAAACATCTATTTCTCTTTTGTCGTGGGTCTCCCAGGGAAACAGAGTTAGCTTAAACCCAACATTAATAGTTATGGAAAAAGACTTTAAAGAAATTAGTCTGTAATTTCCCTCTGCTGGGTAAAGACCTCTCATCTCATAGAAGATATCAGTACAGTGAGAAGGATTAGGATTTCTTTTGAATGTATTAAATATAACTTTAAAGCGATTCTGACATTGCCCCGCACTACGCAGCGTAGCACGTGAACGCGTGTTCTAATGTTGCTACTATGTATCTCCGTTTGTATAGAAAACACGCACAGTCCAACACACAGAAAATGCATCCATCAGCCATTTAAGAAGTCACTAGGAAGAAATAATCGTAGCCTTGACATTCCAATATGTTATGTAAAAATGATAATAAACGTATAATATACCTTATTATTATATCTATTGACTAGCAGCGCCCCGCGCCTTTGCCCGCGTTGAGCCCGTTCCCGTAGGAGTTTCTGAATGAAAATTAGCCTTTAACCTTTCCGTTGAATGTGGCTATCCATTACAGAAACCCTTATACCCTTATTTTACGAATGTTTTATTGCCAAGCTAAAGAAATTTCATATTAAGTTTCAACCCCAATTTTATCACATTAGGGGTAGTTTTTTCAAAATCTACTAAATACGTATATTTTTTTTATAAACCAAAAGCCTAGATGTAATATTTCACGTGTCTAAATTATAAACCGTAAAAGTTTGTTTACACACAAAAAACAAACTTTTGGACCCCTATTTTATCCCTTTACAGATAGAATTTTCGAATTATGGTATTTATTGTATTTATATAGGCGTTACATAAAGCAGACTGTACACTCGTATACCATTGAACCAAAACCTAAATTATATGAATAAAAATAGTCTTACAAGATTTCCCATTTTCGTTCGATTCTTGAAGAACTTTTCGATGCAACCGCGTAATTACTGTCTCAGGGCAATACTTAACTAACAGGAGACTCATATTCATTTATATACTGTCCATGAATATAAATAATCCTTTTAGCGAAGTATTATGATGCCGTGAAATATGACGCTAATTAACACAAGATGTATGGTTCAAGCGTAGTGGAAAATATGTCCAGGATAATTTCTGTTACTGATATCTTTTCTTTAACATGCATTTCTTTATAAAATATATTATTTCCTTTTTAATTACATTTTGCAAACATTCTAAGCCAGCAGTAACCGATATTTAAACATACGCGTAAATATAAAAAGAAAATTGCGAAAATATGTTTCAACTCCACCGTGGTATTAGAGCGAGGTAGAGGTGAACAATAAAGTTAAATATTTATGTTATTGCAAGTATCGAGAGTGAGTTGCGCTGTTATCTGTAGAAAGGTGGAGGCGGTGGCAGTGTGATGCTGGCTGGGGAAACAGAAGGTGCTCGTGAACCGCACGACGCGACTTGGGATCCGACGGTAGAGGAACGCGCGCCCGCCGCCATGGTCCGGAACAGGGTCTATGCCTTCGCCGGCACCTCCACACTGGTAAGCACCATTACAATATTATTCCCATATCTATCCGCTTTTACACTTATTAACCTCCATTATTCATACGTAATTATTACCATAGTTTTAATTAGTTTACGTACACAGTTTTCGACTTTATTCCGTTGTGTTAGGTAACTTCTTAACAGTCAACGAATACCATAGTTTGACTTTTACTTTTTGAGTTGCAGAGCGTGCAATGCGAGTTTTGTTTTAATTTACTAACGTTTAATAATAAAAACGGGTGCTTGGTACGGTTTGGGTTTAATGGTATCAATATATTAAGTAATTAAGTAAGTAAGAGATGTGTTTCTCTCATTTTGATGATTTGCTGAATGTAAATTTTAATCTTAGTTTTAAAACTATTGCATAAACCATAAATAAAACAATTTCGTTACATTGCACATTCACAAATCAATAAAACTAAATAAATTCTGCGCTTATTTGAAATATACTTATTTAAGTGAATGAAAGGCCTTTGCCCTGTGTTATTTTACAGCCATTTATTTTGTTATAATTAAAGGGAGTTGTATCTATGAATGAACAGCTGTGAAAATAGGAGTGCCTTATAATTCCTTATAGAAACTGGATGGTACCTAATGACATCTTTAAATATCATAAGAATCAAAAAGTAGAGCACTATTTGCTAAAGTCTGTTTAAATTTTTTATAGTATTAGATATAAGATGTGAAGTTATCAGCTTTGGTATCAATTGAGAGTTACCTACATATCACTGATAACGTTAAATTTTGACGCGATTATTTCGGCTCTGAGAACGACTTCGATAACTGCTTATTTACTTTTACTCGTTGTACATACTTACAAGTTATTGGTATCTAAATACAAACGAGAGCAAATACATACATAGGTCCATAGATATGGTCGTCACGCTGCCCGTGGCGTACCATTGTCAAATACTAGCAGCGCCCCGCGGTTTTACCCGCGTTGTGCCCGTTCCCGTGGGAATTTCGGGAATTTTTTTACATAAAAACCTTCCTCTTGAATCACTCTACCTATTACAAAAAACCGCATCAAAATCCGTTGCGTAATTTTAAAGATTTAAGCATACAGACAGACAAACAGACGACAAACAGACACGACTTTATTTTATACTATGTAGTGATCCTCTCCCAATACATTTATGTAGTAGTAGTTATGGTTCTCTACCACTGAAGAAAAGGACATGACACATGAACTATGTGCTAATTGAAGATACCAAGGTCTGTCTCTCTCAAAATAACTGTACAAAACAAAACAAAAAATCATAGTAAAAATTCATCCAGGTCTTGTACTATCGAAAAATCCAAAACGTTTTAAAAAATCACATGGCTGCGGTCCCAAAGGTTATGGATTTAAAAATATTACAAGCATTATTATATGAAAAACTGAATAGGAAATAATTAACTTTTACTGTACTCTACGTAGCCACAAAGGACGCTGTTAGACTAGCTGATAAGTAACATGCATTACAATCCTAACTAATATTATAAATGCGAAATTAACTCTGCCTGTCTGTCACGCTTCCACGCCAAACTACTGAACCGATTTGAATTAAATTTGGTACACAGTTAGTCCAGAGCCTCAGAAAGGATATAGGCTTTTTATCCCGAAATTCCCGCAGGGCTAGTATGACTATAAATTAGGTATTGATATAACAATAAAACCACCTCTCTTGATTTACGTGACAAATAATAACCAAATATTTTCATATTAAAAAGTAAATTATCATCAATACATTGCGTAGTGAAGTTTAGTTTTAACTATTAAACAATTTAATCATTCGTATCATTAATAATGTTATAATTATTTGATTTGTTATTGAAACTGAAGCTATAACAATAGCATTACATGGTATAAAACAATGTCGTAAATGGTATAAACTGTTGCATTTTTTAAATAGACAGAGTGATTCAAGAGGAAGGTTTATAAGTATAAAAATTCCCAAAACCCTACGGGAACGGGCACAACGCGGGTCAAACCGCGGGGTGCTGCTAGTACAAATATAATAAAACTAAAGAAGAGTTTGATTTTTATGGTTTTTTGATTGTTTGAACTCGCAAATCTTAGAAACTGCCAATAAGGGAAGGTTATATCCTATTTTTATTTCAAAGCTCCCTCGGGAATGGGCACAACGCGGGTAAAACTGCGGGGTGCGTCTGCTTTCTCATATTAGTATAAAGAAGTATAGGTACCCACGTGGTTTTCTACCCACAGCAACAGCGATCATCACGTATAACTTTACTTATAAACAGGAATAGTTTCAAAACAATCATGACATCGGTACAATGTAACATAGCCTGATGAAATCACATTTGATGGCTCATTAGTTCATCACACGTAGTATGAAATTAAACTGACGAAGCAGTAACGACTATAACACAGGAAAAACAAATACTGAAACATAACAAAATATGTTTATAAATAACGGATTACGAAATCAGTAACACAAATCAGCATTCATTATTATAGCATTTGATTTATGAAACGGTTGAATATCCAGCAGTCTTCATTATTGAAGTTTTTCAGTAATGTTTTTCAGTACCTAGTCAAGTACTTTACCGACAGTCTGGATTTAACCTAGTCTAAGTTATCCATCTAAAGCATGCTTAGAAACTAACTCGCTTTATCTATAGAATAAAAGCCTATACAAATAAACGAAGATAAATATTATACAGATATAATCTTATCTTGGTAAATTATCAATTTTTCGTCATCACCTTAGGAATTGACGGAATGATGTCCGGAATGCCTTTATGATAAAAGTTACGAAATAAATTGTTTGGTTTGACTTACTTAAAATAAATAAGGCTAGTTAAAATATCAATTCTCACAGATCTTTTAAGATGATATCTAAAAGTGCGTAGATACCTGTATCTAGATTATAGACCATTTTAGAACATAATAGTCAGCATGGTAAACCCGTGAAAGTGTAGCAGCTAAGCTTGACTAATTACTTTCAAGTGAAACCTAATTATATAGTATAAATCTAAGCTGGACCTATTTATTGAAATCATGTTGTTATACGAGACATACTGTCCCAAACCAAAGCGAACGTTACTCACTTGACACAATTGCGAATTGAATAAACACCTTTTTAGGGTTCCGTAGCCAAATGGCAAAAACGGAACCCTTATAGATTCGTCATGTCTGTCTGTCTGTCTGTCCGTCCGTCTGTCCGTATGTCACAGCCTTTTTTCTCCGAAACTATAAGAGCTATGTTGTTGAAACTTAGTGTGTAGATGTATTCTGTGAACCGCATTAATATTTTCACACTAAAATAGAAAAAAAATAAAATTTTAGGGGGATCTCCCATACTTAGAAATGAAAAAAATATTTTTTTTTTCATCAAACCCATACGTGTGGGGTATCTATGGATAGGTCTTCAAAAATGGTATTGAGGTTTCTAATATCATTTTTTTCTAAACTGAATAGTTTGCGCGAGAGACTCTTCCAAAGTGGTAAAATGTGTGTCCCCCCCCCTGTAACTTCTAAAATAAGAGAATGATAAAACTAAAAAAAATATATGATGTACATAACAATGTAATCTAACACCGAAAATTGGTTTGAACGAGGTCTAGTTAGTAGTTTTTTTTTTACGACATAAATCGTAAACCGCAAAAAAATACTGATTATTCATTCAATAACTCAAATGTAAATAAAAAACATTTATTTTAATAAACATTAATCTTATGCATAAACCCTGAACCATTATTTTCTTATAATAAATCTGTAATCTGTAATACTTATACACCATGAGTAGAAATTATAAGTCGCGCCAGGGTTTGTGAGGTCGTTAATCGATCACAACCCACACGCTAAGTAAGTAAGTAGTAGTAAGTACAACGAACTTCAAGAACTTCTTTATTATGTTACTCGCTGCTACGGAACCCTTCATGGGCGAGTCCGACTCGCACTTGGCCGCTTTTATTTAAGCAGACAGTGATTCATCGATACCTGGTATACACGGAATCAATGCATCATCTGTTGAATATATTTGGACGTAAACAAATGAGAATCAATGTTTGAAACATCCTCCTTCCACCGACTGTTGTCATAAGTTGTTTGGTATTGTATTGTATGTATGAGTTGCGTATCATTTTATGACAATGTATGAGGTAAGATACTTAGTTCATTTCATATTTGTAAACTTGATTTCAGATACAAGCCCTGGGACAGACTTTGTACACCTCACTGGCTCTTGCTCAACACTTCTGCCTCATAGACTTTTTAAAAGAATTCCACATACTTATTTATTTAAAAATATTATATTTTCACAGTAAGTTGATTACTTTTTTAATAGATTTTACTCTTTATTACTCTTAAGTTTTCGCCAATCTTACATATTACCAAACAAATTTTCGTGTTCATCTGCCTTTATGTTTATGATACTAAAGTACTACGTAAAGGGCTTGCGGTTTTCATTAATTTTTGAAGGAAAGTATTGGGTGAATTTTTATCTGAAAATTAGACTCGTAAATAATTCGACTTGTAAAGCGCTTTGCTAGTAAAACAAAACACAATGTTCTTTTGAACAATAAGTTGAACTAATGAACCCAGAAGTGATTCACACCATGTTTACTTGTCAATAAATATGCCTACATGTTTGTCTATTTGCGGTAACTGTAGTAGAGGCCTTAGCCTAACACGGCATAGTTTCAACTATTGTACTTCCAACAGATCCCAGCAGTTGCGGTCAGCGCATCAACATAGGAGAAGCGATAGACGGGATAGCAAACCAGGCGTTTGTGCTCCTCTCACACGAGCCGTTCACCGCCTTCAGGACTTGCATCATCAATTGTATAGGGCTGGGCCTGAGCGTTGTATGGATCACTGCGAGCATTATTTTCATGAGTAAGTCTAAACAAAGGCGAAAGCCTAAACATGAATTATACAATATCAAAACCATATCGTTGGGTAACAGATACCTGTAATTGTTGTTTTACATTATTCAGCGGTGCTCAGTAATTAATAACACCCAGGGTTATAGACTTGTAAAACATTTTTTGCATGTTTATGCATATTGAAAAATACATTATGTTTATACTGAATTTTTCAAAAAGATAAATGCAGAACCATAAAATAAATCTATGCATGCTCATGATTCATTGTACAAAAAAAGAAGATGTCCTTAACTCATTGTTTTTGTCTAGCTAGGACAAGCCAGTAACGACTTGTCGACTTTCCGGCCTGCGTTTCAATATGGTGCAGCAGAACATTATATACTATGCTCACTTGTCTGATTCCGATTCCATCAACGGCCTTTGAAAATACCAACGTCGACACCGGTTTCAAATCAATTAAAGTGATAAGTAGTGATAGTGGCATTTTTATCCGAATGCTGCCGTGCTCCGAAGGGCATGTTAAGCAGTCGGTCTCGGTTGTTCAATCGTTAGACCATGTCAGAGGCCTTTGGGCGGTCTAAAAACTCCGACAACAGGGCCACTTACCAACTCGACGCGATAAATGAATGAATAAGTCAATCGTCTAATGTCCTTTTCCAGAGGGGACTGCATACTCCAGTCATTCGAAGCTCGTGAAATGGCCGTGGGTGACGGTCACCGTGGCTATGTGTGCCCTGGACCTGGTGGCCACCATCACATATACCAACGACTCCTTCCACACCAGAGTAAGTATTTACATCCAGAAAAAACGTTATCTATAAGTACTATTTTAAAATAGGCATTTGTTTGTATTTTTAACCGGCTTCAAACACCGAAGGCGGAGGTTCTCAATTCGGCCGGTATATTTATATATATATTTTTGTTTTATGTATGTACACTCAGGTCTCTCAACCGATTTACGTAATTCTTTTTTTGTTCGATGCTGTAAACATTCCCATTGGTCCCAATGATAGTTTTATCCCAAAATTCCTTCGGGAACCTAAATAAAATTTAAATAGTGTAACGCAGGCTATAGAAAAAACACTCATCGGCGTGCTTCTATGGAAAACTATAGGTGTAACATAAAAAAAAAGTTCTACACGTTTAAAGTACTCATTATTTTGCACAATAAAACCCGCGATAGTATATGCCTACCTATTATAGTTTACGTACAATTACCACTTCTAGTTAAATTTCTTCAATTTTAAAACTACTGCAATAGTTAGCTTATAATATTCGCGTGATGATATCAATATATATCAAAATAAATGCATCTACAATAAAGTTCAGTAAATTGACTTAAATACCTTTTTATATATTATTTAAATTGGACCGTCCGTTTAACTTTAACGACGAATTAAAAAATACGAAATATGCAGCGGGTGTGTTAAACATTTAATTGGAAATAAGTAATTCACTATTAAAACATTACCAAGAGTTATTGAATTCAGAAGCTAATTACCTAACTAACAAACAAAGAAAGTAGACACTAAAAAGTAAAAAATAAAAGGAAAAAACTAATTATTCAAAAATTGTTCAGTTATGCTCGCGTTATACCTTATCGAACCTTATTGCGAACATCCAGCGGAGAGAGGAATTTATTTTCATAAATTTCTCTCTCTCTCTCTCATGCACACACACAATCTCACTTGGCTGTCACCGACTCCAAAAATAGCAATACTAGTACGAGTATATAATTAATAATTATTACTACCTTAGTAGTACTCATATTATGGTTATAGAGTTATTTGTGCTTTTTAGTTTTGAAGTCGGTTTTTTTAAACGTAGATTTTTTATATTGTATTATGTGTAGGGGTAATCTTTGGAATTAATCCGATTACATACTGTATACTATGACTGATTCCAGAAAATATTTTTGTGTATGACAACCACGTTCTTGAGGTAGGTTGTATATACTTCTTTCATCCCAAAATTGCTACGGAAGGAAGGGTTTGAAATGGGAAAAACCGCGTAGTGCTTCTGGCTTAAAATTTTAAAGTAACACACACTGTAACACTCCATTACAAAGCAAATACCTCTCATCTTTGATCTTACTGAAGATATCAGAACAGTGAATATAGGTGCAATGTTATGACTTGAGGATATGTCAGAACTTGTTCATATCAATTTTAATTAGGTCATATGGACCGGCCCTTCGGCCGCCCATTTAAGAGGAGCGGCGCCGGGTGGAGCTCGGTGTACGAGCACAGCTCCGCTCCACGTCAACCCTCACATAATTCCGTGAGGGTTGGAAACGCACCTTTACTCACGTAATTCCGTGTTGGGCAGACCCTGTCGGACACGATGGACTTCATCGGCGGCACCGTGACCGGCGTGGGCAACGTGGAGCTCAACACCTCGTGGGCCTCCTGGACCATGGTGCTGTTCTACTCGCGGTTCATCGTCTTCTTCTTCATGAACGTCATCCTGCTGGTCATGGTCATCGTCGACAATGTCGAGCACAAGGAGAATGTCGCTGTGGTCAGTTCTATCTATATTGATATAATCAAGCAGAAGAGTTTCTTCTTTTGTTTCCTTCTTTGAACGCGCTAATTTCATAAACTACCAATCCTATTCGAATAGTTATTTTCCACATTCAACGGAAAGGTTATATCTGTCTGTCTTACATCCCGACATTCCCACGGAAACGTACAACGCACAACGCGGGTAAAACTGCGGGGCGCTACTAGTTGTTATTATAATTATTGGTTTTAGGAAGCCAACATTCACGATATTCTTTGGAACTTCAAAGAGTTTTAATAGGTCTATTAAGCCTCGTTCGAGGAGACTCCGCGTGTAGCGTTTAAAATAGGGTAGTTTTTGAGAGCGTTCGTGTGGTATACAACCATTATTACATGTATTCAGATTTCCTATTTTGTAAGTTGCCCCGCTTTCTCAGAGCAAGGCCTATGTTACCCTAAGTAAAAAACGAATAATCTATAAAGTCTTATGTGTTTATTAATTGGCCTCTCGCTCACTATTAACCGGCGAATGTCAAAACCCAAGCGAGGTTCTCAACTCGTTTGAATCAAATTAGTCGTTAGCAAAATAACCATTAACGTTAGTAGACAACCGAGTTATTTCATTTGATTAAGATTAAAATAATTTGTTGATAATGAGATTATCTAATCTGTAAATATTATAAAGTATTCATAATTTACATTACAATTTGGGAAGAAATGTTTCTTAAGTAGTCCAATTTTTAAAAAATAATATAACCAAATCAACCAATAACTAAAGCCCAGTTTACATTAGTAAAGTTTCAGCTAATACGATTCAGTAAGTCAACCCATTAAAAATTAGCACTGAAATGTGACCATCAAAAAATAATTTAATTTATTCAAAACTAGACTTGAAGGAAATGAGAAGTAAGAAGACGTAAACTATGATTGTTTTGAAAAGAAACAATACTTACCACAATAACCTTAATTATTTCCTCTAATAAAATCCATAAGATATCCAAATAACTCATTCGTATTTCCAACATCAGCAAGTAGAAGCTCCTACCATGGTGCACACGTCAGTGACGGCTCAGGCAGGCGACGTCAGCGACCCAAACTCCGAAGACGTCAGCAGTTTGAACCTTCGGTCAGCCAGCAGGATCCCGAGGCCTGGCTTGAGCCAGTCCTTTCGGAAGATGAAAACGCTGCTGTTTGGACGATCCTTCACGCTGGACCAGCAAAGTAGATCGGATATGGATTCCTTGGATATGTCTCCGGAAACGTAAGTCTTTTTTGGGTTTACTGTTTGTATTAATCAGCGGTTTTCCTTCCACAGAGTTATGGTATGCTACATTGCTATGCTTAGTCAATTTGTTGCATAATCATATCAAATGTAAAATCAGCCTTGGAATAAAGTACGAGCAAATTGTATCTCAACACTGAAGATTTAGTGACCAGACCCATTTCAGACCCGTATGATAACGGATGTTTAGGAACTATTTTTAGGTTCATATGTATTTAATAATTTAAAAGATCCACCCTTTCAAATCTAACAACCACTTCACAATACCAATTATAAAAAGCCTTCTTCACGCTACCCCACAATGCATCTACTCCCCAGTTCGCGAACAGTTCCAGTGGAGCTCGACAAGAAGAGAACAGTGAACTTCCCAGACAACCTGCTCTCTCTGCCGCAACGGCTAGAGAACATGATCGCCGAACAGCAGCGGAGGCTGAACAGAGCAGTGGTGAACACCGCAGGCAGAGCGCCCGCCGACACCTCGGCCCATATGGATGATGTCAGCGTTCTCATTGAAGGAAAGAGGTTTGTTAATGGTTTGGGAATATGATATAAAGGAAATGGAGGAGTAGGCGGGTGGGGAGTATAACTGATGGAGGCATTGGTGAAGGAAGGTTCTAGGGACTCTCAAAATCATGAGAGTACTTCATAAAAACATGGAAATAAATGGTTTGAGAAAATTTATGCACCTAAACCATTTTAACCCTGTTTCTTTGATAAACCCTACCCTCTTCGGAGGAGGCCTTTTGCTCAACGATGGAATGATTTGGGCTGACAGTAACTGAAAAAACTACCATCATCCAAGGAATCTTCTTCCAACTGCTATTTTTACATCTAAATTGGAATAAAAGTATGTGTAAAACTGTGTTATATCTGATTTTCTCTACCAAGCACATGTTTGTTTCTCCAAAATGAAAAGTGGCTTACATAGGATCTTACCCTTTATCTGTCTCTATCAGCTTTCCACCCTGACTCTTCTTATGTGTTTGATGCAGCCGTCGCAACATGAAAAACATGGAGCTGCAGGGGCAGCTGCCGTGGGCCTACATCCCCGCGTCGTCTCACCCGATGCGCGACCAGCTGCCTCCCGACGAGGACCTGCCGCCCGTCCCGCTGCCGGACTACACCGCCATGCCGTCAGTCAGGAAAGCATGTAAGTTACACTTGTAGGTGAACTAGCTATGTGACTCAACCCGGCGGATACAAAATGCAAACAAATGAGTGGGGAAAATACGGTGAAATCAAGGTCTATTTTTGTCCCCGAAATGGCAATTTTCATCAAAATCGTTGAAGCAGTTTTCGAAATCATAAAAATATATATACACACAACTATTAAAACGTTGCTCGTTTAAAGTTACCTACTTTTATTAAGATTAATGTAAAGTATGGATAAATCATCGTCAAAATCTTTTCGTAATGCATTGTGGTTGATCAATTGAGCATCGTAGACCCCTAAAGAGACCCTAGACAACTGGCATTTGCACCCTTGACCCATAATGCTCACTGAGCTCTCCCTATAGTGTATTTTACTGAACTTGTCTGGGAGCTTCTCTGAATGCAGCCCTATACCCATCCTATACCAGTGCCCTTTTTCCTAAAGGTACGTCTCTAATATAAACCAAGTAATAACAAAAGTGCAATAGTTATTACAGATAGGCTAATTTATTTTGATATGTCTTTTAAATCGCAGACACCTAATATTCGCTAGGTATAAGCACTTATCATAATCATTTTTAAACATTTTATTCACAACAACAATTACGCAGAAGCACATGTTTCCTTGGCACCATTTGTAGTGCTAAAAAGTTATGATCTACTATTGAGATATTGTTTAGGTTAGATAATATTATTTTGTTATTACAAGAATATAACAAGAATTTACTTATTTAAGCTTAAATTATTTCCGGGGACTTTTGGACTCGAACATAAAATCGTCACAGTTTATGGTAACGTTATATAACTTATTTGATAAGCCTCTAAAATTCAATTAATAAACTAGTAAAATATGTGCGATACTAATACAAATACGTTGTATTATACCTAAAATAAAATATGATTATTTTGAATCTCCAATAAAGGAATGTCATATACTGTAGGAACACACTATTGTCCGAAAGTCGCCTTATTCTCGAGTGTCTAACTGGATATCTAAACTACGTAATTTAATTGAAGATTTCACGTTTTTGACTTTACATTTTTGTTTGCAGCGGTTCATCGGGCAGCCTCTAGTTTAAGTTCGTTGACACAGAAGCGGGGTTACTCGAGCGCACAACGTAAGTGATACATACTACGCTTTAGAACATGGTTTCCTAACCTGTGGCTGTGGTCCAAGGACCTTAACGGTTCCCAAGGGGTTGAAAGATAAATAAAATAAGATCAGTACAGTTATATTAATGTTCCAAGTCTTCCTAACCTGGCATAAAATCGCAGGACTATTACAGGATTAGTAAGACCGAAGAGAAAAAAGTGTACGAGTTTTACGCATTTAAAGAATATGTTCGAAATTAATTTTCAAAAAGTGAAATAAATTGGCAATTACAGAGATCTGCGAATAATAGTTTTAATGCTAATTAACGCTAGGATCCCTGAAAAAGATTGGGAAACTGTGCTCTAGAACATATAATATTCGGCACTATCTAAACGGGGCCAGGTCATTGGGTCGCGTATGACGACCACTCCGCCGGAACCGTGTTTGATAATCGTTGACTTAATTCATCATCATCATCTTTTTGTAAAAAACATCGACTTTGCAATTTTAATATCGATTTTTTTACTGAGACATGAAAACTGCAGTTTTAAACACATTTTTGACACGCACAATCTAAAAGTGTGAACTATGATCACACACACTTTGAGATTGTGCGTTTGCGCACTTGATTGGAGGTTCTTATACGAGTATCCAATAGTGGTAGACAATAGATTATTTCAAAAGTTAAACATCATTCTATGAACAATCTGACAATCCTCATGCCAATTTTTTCTCATATTATTCTTGTCTCATGCTAGTATCTTAAGTTTTCCATCAACCTCTTCCTCGGCAAGCCGGTGTAGGCATTACGAATTGCGCGATGTTTCTTGCAGCGACACTAACTCAGTCTGATGTCTTGTACTAGACGGCGATGACGAAGACTTCTAACCTTCGGAAGATCAAACCCTGACGACTGGAAACTGTATCGAAATTGGAAGCGTTTTATACCTCGCTATTAACAACCGTTGTTGCATATTTTAAAGGTAGGTTATTGGTGACCTTTGCTTTATTGGTTTTAACTGTTTGGCTCTTTTTCACCAGAACTACAACGTTGCTACGCTTCGATACAATTGAATATAATTGTATCAAATGTTGTGCTCTGGTCGAAATACACTCTAACAAATCGTATTCAGTAACTACGTTATGAGATTGCCGGTGATTTGAATAATACGTAACTTAAAAATTCATGGAATGCCGGTAACTGTATCGAGATTTAATTTGCCAATAGATAAGTTAATAGTACGATGAGGTAATTTATCAGCTGAACACATCAAAGAAAGGTCGCTGGGCTTATGGACGTGATAATACAAACAAAATGTACTTTTCTTACTTACTTATTAAATAATTAGTACTCCTGAGCATTTTTATACATTCTTAGAAAATAATCGTATATATTAGTAGTGTTTATAAAAATCCGTAGTGCCCTCATGTTGATCTAGTACTTACTAGGAGCAATTAACCACCTATAATACTGTGTCCTCAAGCGATTTTGATCTATAGTAGGCGACCATAATGTAAATAAATGCCTGAGCGAATCAAACTTCCGTTCTATGGGCTTAGTTGTGATTGCTTCAAACCTACCAAAGTTTGCATTCATTCTTCAAACCAGTCCAGTTTATCAATGTCTTTCCATTAAGTAATAGATAGGTAATGTAACTTTAAGATGTCTTAACTTTAACTTAGTTTTATTTAGGAGGGCAGAACAAAACCTGGTCCTATGGTAAATTTTACAGTAATCATAGTTTTTGTATAATTAATGATTGTAAGAAAAAAACACAGTATAAATGAAATACATTTTTGTTCACTGAATATCTTAAAACGGAGTACCCATTACCCAATGAATATTTTGTATTGTAAATAATTATTGTTACCCATAAGGTATCATGTTGTACTGTTGGTATTTATAAATATTATATTTTATAAACGCAGTTTGTATTTAAGTATTTTAACGCAAAGTTTCACTAGAAGAACAAATATGTTAAGTTATGTATTTGAAATAATTTGTTGACAAATTTGTGAGACATAATAATTGAAATTTATGTTCCCAAAAATCTTCAAAGATATATCTTCCAAAATATGTACAACACAACATAAATAAAGCATTCGGACATCAGGATTGTTCAGTAACCTCCTCAAACTTCCTCTTATAGGAAGCTAGAAACCCTTGCTTTTGTCTAGCATTTTTAAACCAAAAGTATCCTAGATAAGATACTTCGGGACAAATACCTCTCAAAAAACATTACTTTCCTAAATAATTGTTTTACTTTTTCCACACATGCTAATAATACAATAAGACTTATGAACGAACACTACTGTACACTGTAATATGTATACTGATACGCATCTTTGAATAGAATTTTGGGAACATTTACTAACATAGAGGTACGCATTATGTTTACAATTTTTTAACGAATTCCTGTGAATAAGTACTATAGTAGTGAAGTGAATGTCCGCACAAGTATTGAGAGGTTTTCAAATCTCATTTAACGATGAGATATTGTAAAGCTAGTATTGTTTTGGAATGTGTTCTCTATTGCGCTTTGTTGAGTAAAATAAACATGATTTTTTTATTTGTGAATTTTTATTTTTCTCCAAATAAATCCAACAATAGGTGTGGGGTCTGTGGTATCACAATGGTATTTTCTATTTTACACACCTACGACGAAACCTGAAACCAACTTTGTAAACTAAAACATTTTGCTAACCGATTCCTGATTTTTAATAAAAATAAAGTATCAAAATATACCAAGAAAATGTGTTCAAGCAAAAACATACTTCAAAGTTCAAACAAGGTTTTTAAAATTCTGAGGACTAAGACCTATTTTTATCTATACTAATATTATAAAGCTGAAGAGTTTGTTTTGTTTGTTTGTTTGTTTGTTTGTTTGTTTGTTTAAACGCGCTAATCTCAGAAACTACTGAACCGATTTGAATAATTCTTTCACTGTTAGATAGTCTATTTATCGAGGAAGGCTATAGGCTACATTTTATCCCGAAATTCCCACGGGAACGGGCACAACGCGGGTAAAACCGCGGGGCGCTGCTAGTATATATATAAAAACCGGTCCAGCCATAAGCTTGCTCTTTCATGTACTGAAATAATTTTTGATCAACGATCTCAGGTAACAAACATAGGGAAGCCAAATTGAGAGCCTCTTTTGGTCCTCCTTGTAGGTCCGTTAAAAAGAGCCTGTTACCACTTGTCGGTCGTTGGATACGGATTTATATTCGGGTCACAAATCGGAAGTTTGAATCCTCAACGGTAAATGTTCTACCGTTAGGATTTCAGAATCAGAAATAAAATCCAGACGCGACAGTCAACAAGTGGAAACAGCAAGCAAAGCAACACTTTATTTATACTTAAGTCAAAGGTCGAGATGGAAATAATTGGGGGAGAACTTTATCCAACATATGTACTATGTACAAAAAGTATGTACAATATTTTTATTCAGTGTTTAAAATATAACTTGAGGTCTTAACATAATTTCACTGTTCGTAGATAGATGACTGATAAGTAGATGACTTGTGTAGGATTTTCTGTTGTTTGATGTTTTGGGTTTCGTGTATTTTTTTCGTGAAATTCATCATTTCATGACATCAATCAGCAGCATCAAGAAGCAGATTCAAACCAAGACCCAGAACTTTCGATACTGGAATAATCGTCGTAAATCAGAATTCCTGATTCAATAAGAGGGACCAGTGCCCCGCATATAACCATTAGCTTGACTTTGCGACTGTTACTATTGAAGGCTTGTTGCCATATGAAGGAGAGGGTGTTGGCGTGCGAGGGGAGGCCGGCGACGCGGGAGGCAAGCCTGACCCGCGGGTAATTCTTCAGTGACACGACGCTCATTATGATGCCGCCTACAATGAACAGTATGAGCACCAACTTCCGGGCCGGTCTGGTCAACCATTGCGGCAGCCAGTCCGGCAGCGCCGCGTTCACCCAGTAAGTAGTATAGATGACATTACCAACCCGCCATAAGCCGAACAGGTATTCAATATTTTGTAAGACTCTGCTTGGTTCGCTCATAAAATACAAAGATTATTTCAATGCAGGATTATACATTATGAATGATTTGGAGGAAGTTTGTTAATTCCGTCAATTTGTTATGTACATTTTTATAAAATATGATTATTTTGAATTTTTCATCGCGGTGACCTGAGCCACCATCATGGTGACCCGTAGACAGGAACCTCTATTCTCTATCAACGTGGTGACCAATGATGACTGAAATGTAAACTTTTATAAAATAGAATAAGCCTTGGAAACACTGACCTCTTTATACACTGGACTTGCTGCAGTCATAATAATTTTGTGCCTATTTGAGTGTCGCCATTTTGGCGCTGTAGGCCACTGTAGGCAGATACGAATCTCCATGGAACTAAAATTAGTTATGACATATGTCGACTGTGGTACCCTATTTGCTTGCAGTGAACGTCAGAATTAGTTCTCGGGATACTCGTAGGGGCGCTTCAAATTGCCACACAAAATTTGCTGTCATTAGTATGGTAACAGCCAGTCCATATACATAGAGGTCAGTGCTTGGAAATAAGGCTTAAGGAAAGAATAAATATAATATAAGCTTAAGCTATGATTCGTACTTCATTTATGGTAATAATGTTATCGTCAATAATCTGTGACCACTTGGTCTTCTTCTTATCGAGTGGATGGTCAACCATGGGTCAACCTGACCAATCCTGGTGGCAGAGTTATTGAGCCGCCAAAGGCCTCTAACACTTGGTGGCCCTACCTTATAAATTATAAGATATAATATAAGCGTAACTCTTAGTTCTAGGTCTATATACCTCGCGAAGACAAATTAAACTCCCAATTAATAAAATTAATTAAATGTACTCGCATGGATACATGGATTTAATATATAAGGTAAATATAAAATACAAATTAGAATGTCCTTGGGTACTCGTCAGCATTTTGACGTAGCGTAACAAACATACTAGCAAAATAGGTTTAGGCTACGGAGTTGGGAGCTCTGTTGTGCCATTTGTGTCGGGTCTCGGTAAATCCATGGAGGTAGTCAAAGTATTGTATTGCCACTGGAGGCAATCTCTTAACACTGAAGATATTTTTTAAAGACAAGGTTCGACATTGTTGAAACTTGGCTTTTGCGAGACCCAAACTAAAATAAGAAAAAAGTATTTCGTGATTTTGCGGCGTCTATTATTAAATAGTCTAATTGCGAGCCACGTTCAATATAAAGTTTCAAGTTACCCATCACAATAAGACTGGGATTTAAAAGATAAAGGGATTTAGCAGATAAAAAATAGATTTTAGCAATTACCATTTTCTACTAATGGTGAATACAGACATTTCGACTCTTCGCACCCGTTACTTCTAAAGGCGCGCGCTTTATATACAGTTGACGAGAAAAGGAAGTTGAACAAGAGAAGGTACTCCCTCGTCCACTGACCTCTACTATATAGTAGAGGTCAGTGCCCTCGTCTGTGCATAAGTTGATTGTCTATTCGGTACTTGGATACTGCAAAGACAGCTTACCTACTTGATTTCCTTTTAAATGTATAGTAGGTAGATTTTCCTTCATTGCCACGCAAAATGTTTCTGACATTATCTGTTAAAATTAGTATAAAAATAATGTAAGTATTTCAATATTTCAATTACTTGTAGCGCCATCTATGAAAAGAAGTCAATGGATTGTACCGTCTATCTCTAATACAGGGCGACACAGAAGACGTAGTACAAAATAATTAATTATGGTTAGGTTAGTGACAAAGAACGTTATTCACTACATCACTAATTAAAATTCATCTAAATAACTTTTGCTAATTTTCTAACAAAATAATTTAATAAATTCCTGTAAGTTTGGTCACCCTATGGACGTTTGGTGACGTCATGTGACGTCATGTTAGTTATACTTATTAGGTACTTGTCACATTATCTAACGTAATCTCTGTGTGCCAAGTACCTAGTCAGTCGCCAGAAGTAATTTCTGATATCAATACACAAGTGAAAGATTTGGTAAAACAAATCAAATCATTTATTTACAAGTATGCAGTATCTTATTAAAACTTAAACATATTTCAACAAGTGCTCAAAATGGTCACCGCCTTCCACAACGCAAAGCTCTGCACGACGTCGGATGTTCCTCTGAACTCTACCGAGTACAAATTCGTTGGCTTTCACAACTTCAAATGCTTGTATAAACCGTGTTCTTTTGGGATAATCGGCTAAAACAATATCTTGGACCCGTTGAAAATGAAAAGGGTGCATTTTTTCAGATTGCAATTATCTCCAAATAAAAACTTGGGTTGTTCCGAATCGTGCCGCTGCTTCTCGGGTGCTTGCCTCAGGATTGCGGATAAAATATCTAAGTACTCGTGTTCGAAACTGTTCTGTGTATCTTGGTTGCCGGCCTCTGCCTTGGGCATGAATTGGAACAGCAAATTGCCCATAGTCCCTCAAATTTTGCACACAATTATTTATCAATTGCCGTGTGGGGATCGGACTCTCTGGGTAGAGTTCGTGAAAAAGAGCTTGCGTCTGCACCGTACTCCGCGACGTAAAATAAAATTCTACCATACGTAATCGTTGAATGTTTGTGAATGGATAAGGAGGTGGCATTATTATTAACGAATATTTAATTTTTTCCAATCTCCAAATTAAACTGATTAATCAATATTTTCTTGTTATGACAAGTAACTTCAACGATGTGTCATTTATTTTTAAATTATCAGTCATGATGATAAAGAAGGTGAGTGTTTACAACAAAGTAGTTTCAACCTTTTTGTTTTCCACAAAGTAGTTAGGGTAACCATGATGGGGTCACAAATAACGGAAATAATTAAAACAATGGTACAACGATTGCGATTATTTAAACAACACGAAACATAGTTCGGATTATTAGCACTAGGTAGGTAAGTTAGAAAAACATGTTTCGTATTACGTCTTATGTGTCACCCTGTATATAAAATTCTCGTGTCACGGGGTGCGTAATTGAACTCCTCTGAAACGGCTCGACCGATTCTCATGAAATTTTGTGTACATATCGGGTAGGCCTGAGAATCGGACAACATCTCTTTTTCATCCCGAAATTCCCGCGGGAACGGGTACAAAGCGGATGAAACCGCGGGGCGCAGCTAGTATATTTATAATAAATAAAAATATCAGTCTATGCACAGCCCTTAGGTGTGTTTTAATAATGTCAACTAATTGTTTTATTTATAAAGTTAACTGTATGAAGTTAGTTAACTGCTGCATCCTAGAAATGAATCGGAGACCACAAAACACTTCAGCATTTGAAACTAATTTAATGTTATTATATCAGGCAGGAAATCAAACAAATCGTCAAACCACGAGTCGAATAATTCTGAAACGAAGGCACCACCGAAGCGTTTTCGATAACAATATTGAGATAACAATCGTTTCCTTGAATTAGTTCACCTATTCATATTGTATTGTACACGCTAATTTATCGATGTTCATTGTTGGATTTACTTATTTGAATTAGATGTTATAAACCTATCCTAAGTCTCAGACTAGAAAATATACCTCCTTAGTCGCCTAAAGATCTAACGTTGAACGGGGATTGTTATTTACTGTCCTGTTATCGATTGATAGCGTCGACTCTTGCTAATTCTATACTATTCACAGATAAATGAATAATATTATCGATAATAATTATTATCGCGCGATTAACGCACAGATACAACGGGCTGTTTCTTCAAAAGCGAACACTGGGGCGACATGACGTGTGTATTAATAACTAATTTACAAATAACAAAGGGAATATAAAATGTACTCGTCGCAGCAGCCCAAGTTGCCTTCAAATCTCATTTTAACTGCCGTTTTGTCGACTGGAGTAACTATTGTAAGTATTAACAATTTTACTAAATTATTATAATGCACTAATAATTAACAAACAATAAAGCTAACACTTGACCAATACATCGCCTTCAGTTTTTATTGAACGTAAGAATATAATAAGAATATACCTTAACAATACAAAATGCACAGCGACTTTTTTCATTTTTTATTATGTTTGTTATCTGCTTTGGCATATTTAAATTACAAATATTATGTTACTGAATCACAACTTTATACACCTGTATGTATACACACCTATCTATCGATAAGTAAGTACAATCCTAGCAGGATACCTACTCTCCACACCGTACCTATTTTCAGTTTACAGAGGACATTAAATGCAGATGATGTGCAATTATATTTATCTTTTGACTCTCGTGATACTGATACTGCAATATCTCAATTAAACGACGATTTAAATAGTATAAGCATTTGGTCAAAGCGTAACTCCCTCAAATTGAACCCATTAAAATCTGAATTCTTAATACTTGGCTCAAAAAAATAGGTAGAAAAATGTTTGGTAAAAAATATAAAAATTACTATAAATAATGAACCTATTTCTTTTACTCACGAAGCGCGTAACCTAGGTCTGATTATGGACTCCCAATTACGTTTTGAATCGCATATTCTTCAAACTGCTAGAAGCTGTTTTTATCGTCTGAAAATTTTGTATAGATATCAAAAATATCTTAGTACGGAGCTCCGAATCAAACTACATAGTTGAATCGCTTGTACTTTCGAAATTCAATTACTGCGACACCGTATGGTTGACTGCGACACCGTATGGTCTTAGCTAAAACCAAAATTCTTATACAGCGTGTGCAAAATGCGCGTTTTTGTTTCCGAATTCCTGCTAGGAGTCATGTCTCGCCATTTTTAAATCCAGCTAAGATTTTGAACATGTCATCCAGACGCTATGTACATTGTACATCTCGCTTCTCTACTTTTTGGTGTCATCGTAAATAAAAGGCCACCCTATCTTTTAGAAAAATTAACATGGTCGTCAAGATCTTGGCTTGATCTTGCAAGACTTGGTAGGCTAAACTTCCAAGGACACAGAACAGCTAGCTTTAAAGGTAGTTTTAAGTACGCGGCGGCTAAAATTTGGAATGACCTGCCACCGCCACTGCGTCAACTAACTTCGATTAACAGTTTTCGTAAAAAAATAAAAATATTATCTTTGAATTATCAAATAAGTAATTCTACTAATCACCTCCTATAACCCTTAGGCATTTTAATAACGTACTGATTATTAATCTAAGAATGTTTTAGTTATTAATAGTTTAATATTGTTGCACATTTAATTTTTGTTATAATTTACGAGTACTTATAGTGTTATTTTTTTCATTATTTTCTTTTTGTTGTTTTCTAAAGTTTACAGTTAGTTAAGTAATAGTTTGTAATCCTACCTATCCTCTTTAGTTATGTAAGTATCTCGGGTCCAGCTGAAAATCAGCGCTGTAGCTCCGGCTGCAGCATTACGCTGAGCTGGTAACCTTTTTGGTTAAGTTGTTAATTTGTACTTTTGTTTGTCCTATTTCTGTTGTGCTTTTTTAACCAAATAAATTTTATTTCATTTCATTATTAGAAGGAAATGCGTCATCTGAATTAGAAAAAATACAAACATACCACTTACAACTTCAGAATACAAGACAAGATTCATAGTGACGAAATATTTTTGTTAAACCTCACGTCACCAAGAAAATATACAAAGAAAGACCAAATATATAATATTTAATCACCAAATCTTAGCGAGCAGATAAGTATAGTACATTATGTACCCCATGGAATTGAACGAAAGATCAGGGTTTAAATAAAACACGTATGTGTTTTCGCAAGGGTACCATATTATTCGGTGTATCTTGGCGGGGTACTATTAATCGAGACGAGCCTATGAACAACCTAGGATAGCTGCTCAATTCTTAAACTTAGGAGATTATCTTTTTAATTGAAACCATGTTTACAGATGTTTACAGATACACTTCGCTTTTATTTTACATTTTTATCTGCCGTTTCGGCCCCTTTACAGGGACCGTGGTCACAGACGACTCAAACCTATCTTAATATACTTAAGAGCTCTTGTCTTCTCTTGGAGCTCCGTTCAGTTCCCCCTATCCTCTTTTGCAGTTCATACTTACCTACAAATATAATAAAAGTCTACGGAATAAATGTACTGAAATTGCTTCTTCCAGGTAGTATCGCTCATCTACATAGTGCTATGTATATTAGGGCTCGTATACGGAGCCAATTGCGACATCGGCAGCACAACCACACCGTCGCAGAATTTTTGGCACACCATCTATAAAGTCTACGTACAAAGTAATACAGTATTCCAGCTAAGTATACCTTACACTTAAGCCAACGCTACAGGCGAGGTGCAATTTTATCTACAACTCACGTTTAGCAAATCAAATTATTTTTATTCTTATTATCTATAGTAAAGTATATTAAAGAAAGTCGTGTTTGTTACACCATTTATAACTCGAGATCGGCTGGACCGATTGTAATGATTATTTTTTTATTCAACTTATCTTGGTCAGGAATAGTATGATAGAAAAGAAAGTATTAGAATGTCCCACTGCTGGGCAAAGGCCTCCCATCTCACTGCAGATATCAGTACAGTGAGGAGGATTAGGCTTAATCACCGCGCATGCCTATGCGGGTTGGCTGATCTCAAACCCGAGCCATGCTTGAAAAGTAGGAAACATATTTTCCAAGCACAAAATCCTAACATGAGGATACGGTAGCTTAAACATAAATCAGTATTTTGATTGAATTCTCGAGCCCTGAAATATAGAGTATGACAATAATAATGATTAATTGAAACGTACGAGTACGTTAATGTCATTATTATTTATTTAAACGGGAACTTACGTAC
Organism: Cyclophora albipunctata; assembly: GCA_963082685.1. NCBI lineage: Eukaryota > Metazoa > Arthropoda > Insecta > Lepidoptera > Geometridae > Cyclophora > Cyclophora albipunctata. The sequence goes on along the minus strand of OY720111.1, from coordinate 12,758,361 downwards.
GAACAAAACTACTGTCGAGAGTTCCTCAACACGTTTCGGTCACATGCGGTGACCTTCATCAGGAGGTGGGTGAAGCGCTCGCGACAGCAGTGCGGGGAGAGACGCTACTAGGACTAGGATCAAGCACTCCCAAATCAAAATCGTGGATCACCCAGTAACCCGAAGCGGTATACTTGCAGGGGAATCATGCGGTCACATCCCCGTGGTGGAAGGCCTGACGCAGCCCTCCACTATGTACGTGTTCCTCTCCATCACACTTTCCTTCTCTCTACTTATGCTGCTCACTTCCATCGTACTTGCTTCCAGTAAGTATATTTTGTATTTTTCTTTATACCTATCTTTCTGTAGCGTAGTATAACGGTGTTAGTTCATTGCTATTGTTCAGTAACCTGCAGATTGGCTGTAAGTAGCATTATTATCTGAGCGCTTCCGTGTTTTGGGGGCGCATTAAATCTTACAGAACTTGTTGTGATACCTAAAAACTTAGATACACACAGAGTAATTCGGAGAGTTGTGTTGTTAACCCCAAGCTGGTTCTTTATTTCCAGCGATCCATTACAAGAATCTGTACCGATATATGAATATCATCGTGTTCGCGTACATCGGGTCGTGGGTGGGCTCCCTTATTGTCGACGTCACATTAGCCAGCCACCTAGGAATCGACTACACATACCTATCCAACAGATTAGTAAGTGCAGACAAATTTTCAGTATTCTGTAAGCAAGCAAGCTCGTGTAGGCTAGTGGCCAACCCTGTATTGCAAAAAGGATGTGTTACTCTAATCTTACTTTAAAATAGCATAACCTATTTTAGTTAATGAGAATCTCTGTCAATTTTTCATTTTTTGAATAACATTTCATTATTTCACGATGGTCCTCACCGCGCTTTTATGTAGGTAGGTTCAGTTTACAATTTACGGATTCTAAATAGCATATTAACCTTTGTCGTGAGTTTGCTACAATACGAGGAAATATTTTTCTACGCCTGGTTACATTACAGCATTAAAACGAACTACTCTTTCGCTTTATTATAAGTATGTAATAAGTAGGGTAATAGTTTAGATGACGGATGGCCGAGTAAATTGATAATATCACAAGGATTACCAATAAATTCGCGATAAAATGATAAATCATTGGACATTCATAACGGAAATTATCACGCCTCGTACTACTTCATACATATTCATGATTACAACTAACTAATCCATACAACTATTTATAGATACCTAGATAGATAGAACGCGATAATGCAAGTACGCAACTACTTTATCTATCATAGTTCTGTGATATATAACATTGTAAAGTATACTCAAAATAAGCCAAAAATACTGGCGCATTCGGTATTTGCCGTAGATCTTGTTTACATTAGTAAAGGGATAGGTATCTCCTTATGTATACTTTTTAATCTCACACGATTTCCACTCATTATACTTAAAGAAACGGGTCTGTATCGCGTTAGATAATTTAACGTATTTTACTAAAATACGTACCCGACGTTTCGAGTGAATTACACCGCTCATGGTCACGGGATTTATTTGGACTCTATTTTAGTAAAATACATTTAATTATCTAACGCGATACATACCCGTTTCATTTAGTATAATCTCCTTAAAGTAATAAGTTAACTATTGCTCTACCAACTGTAGAGAGAGAAGAGTACTAGTGATTCTACCAAGTGTCGGCCACTGGAATTCAACGTAACAAGTTGTACTTCAAAATGGATAAAATTAAATCCTACGTACTAATATTATAAATGCGTAAATTTTTGAGGATGGATGTATGTTTGTTACTCTTTCACGCAAAACTACTGAACGGATTTGGACGAAATTTTACAGTAATATAAGTTATACATCTTTATAACACATGGGATACAACGCGGGTAAAACCGCGGGGCGCTGCTAGTTTCATGTTTAACATTTTTCAGGATGAATCGTCGACATATAATGCGCAATTGGACTTGATCCGGCAAGGAACATTCACACTGCTGGCTCTCTCCCTCAAAGGGTACGCGGCTCACGGGCTCAATCTCCTCTTCATCATATTTTTAGTGGCCTACTCTTGCACTAACCAAGAAGAAAATGACAATGATGTGGTATGCAACGTCGGTATTATAGTATACGTTTAACTATAAAAACTATTGAGGTATATTATATTTCTTTAAAAAATTAGAAATCCTATCAAACATCACCAGTTTTCCAACCAAAGATTGACTGTATTGGTTGGCATTAGTTGTGGGTTAGGTAAATATGGAATTTAATAACTATACATTTTCCACTATAGTAGGTTTTGGATGAAAAATTGGCCCTATTAGATTACATTTTAGGTTGTATTTATTTAATTTTCATTCTATTGCTAAAATGGGGTAAATAGCTTGGAGCGTGTTTATTTTTCCACCACAGTAATAAACACAATTGTGTAGGTATCTGTAATGTAAGCATTTTATTTATTTCAGCATCCCGTAAGGAAACATGGTCCAGTTAACGCTTATGAGTAAGTTTTAAGATCTGTTCTTCTTCTTATTAAAATAACTAGCAGCGCCCCGCGGTTTTACCCGCGTTGTGGAATTTTTTACATAAAAACCTTCCTCTTGAATCACTCTACCTATTACAAAAAACCGCATCAAAATCCGTTGCGTAATTTTAAAGATTTAAGCATACAGAGAGACAAACAGTGTGACAGACACGAAAAAGAGACGACTTTATTTTATACTATGTAGTGAAGATGAGTTAAGTTAAACATTTTATTCGCGATTTGTATGTTCTTTATCAGTTGAAATTTAGAGATCCTTTCATTCTAAATTTAAGAGCTCACTCTTGTCGATGGAGTCCTTTTAATTTCTCGGTCCTCCGATGTCCTCAGGGATCCCTTTTGGGCAATGTAGGAGATGAAAATTACTTTAATTTTTTTTATTTCATATTTTTAATTTTTTTTTATTGAGACCCAATCAATGTTTTTTGCCAAATATATATTTTATTGAGATCAAATCAATGTTCAATGATTAAATCTTTCTTTCGATATAGCCACCCCAGAAGAATGGATGAGAGCTGGACGGATGTGTACAACAGCGCACCGCCATTTTCAAGAGGGTAAGTTCGTCTTTATTCAGCAGTACAGCCACGAAAGTAAGCAGCTAGTGCAGACAGATGGACGTTTTTACGGTCATTCCCAAGAAAATTGTGGCGGCTAAAATAACGGGTTTAAATAAAGGGCTATTGGTAACTCGAAGTATTCCCGCCGGGATCAGGTAGGGGTATATATGCAACAAATTTAACCGCCCCAATGTATGGCCGAAAGTTAATGGTTTTCAAGATAACAACATGTATTAGGAACCGTGGGGCTCACATTGAGCACTGTGTAATAAAAACAATTACAATTTCTTAAATTTAAGCAGTTGTTTCATTTTATGATTGAAAATAAATTAAGCCTTTATTGAGACATACACAGAATAATAAGAGCTCTATGTTCGTTTTTCAGCCAAAACAACAATGCCTTTGAAGAAGAGGAGCCCAGAAATCACGCACGAAACGAGCTACACCCCAAGTAAGACAATGTTTCTATAAAATATTAACCAATGAGTTACATCCGAAGATTAAAGTCAGTACTACCCATGGATGTAAGGATGAAAGGATGATGAAAACCCTCATTGTAAACGTACATTACGGGCGGTTTAGAGGCAAGAGGAATAGTTGAATTTTACAAGCGACCCGAGCGACAATCGCGACGTAGTTTGTCGCTGATGTATAAGACAAATCTATTTTATTATTTACATAGGTACCAAGTAAAATTCAACTAGTTTCATGTATGCACATTATTCCCCAGGCCCGCCTCCTTCAACCGATCGGAATCCTGGCTCAGGCCGCCTCCGACCAACAACCCGTCCAATAACCGTCCCTTTTCATACTTGGAAGAGCTTCAAAGACCAGTGGCTCTCAAGCCAGTGCCATCCCCTGTTCACAACGACCCTTCATGGAGAAGGGAGTACAACGCCCCGCCCATTCAAGTCCCGGCTCCGGACTACAGCCCTCATCAACCGAGGAGGTTAAAGTCAGCGTTGAAACCAGCTTACTACTAGTATCTACTTAATTTGGCCAAAGTAAAATATTGTTAAAGTTGTTTTTAGGCGAAAATTTTGAAGTTATTACAAAACAGTAGTTTTCCAATACCACTGAAGATTTGTTTTTCAAAGTGGAAATTAACAACAATGGAGAGAGCCTTGTAAAAAGAACACATTTTTGTTTTAATATTCCCTGTACATGAATTTTCCTCTATCTAACTATCTGGTTCGAAGTTTTCGCCGCAGTAAAACATTAATGACATTTTACATGCCACAGCCTTCTGTATATTATTATTATTATATTAGCCTTGGGTGTCCCATTGTTGGGCAAAGGCCTCCCCCCATCGTTTCCACTTTTTATTTCTTCTGTATATACACTTAACAAATTCCGAATATATTTATCTTATATATAAATCTACAGTGTACAATCATAACATTACAAATAAATGATCAAAAGTAATCACAGGACTTTTAATTCGTAAAGTAAAATAAACAAGTATCGAAACAAATAGTTTAATTTAGACCCGAGAACAGATTACAAACAAAATATTTTATCTACATGATAGTTATCGTATGTACAGTTTGTAACCCTTTTTGAAAATTAAAGGACTTTCGTGTTTTATCCGATCTGAAATGGATTCTGTGGCCAACAACTAGGTAATCAATATCGGATCGGATAACGCGAAAATTATCTTAAGATATCTTTACACTGAAGTATTATATTAATTTTGTGTTTGATTGATGCATATTTCTTCCAATAAGTAATTTATTTTCATTTAGTGGTTGAATATCCCCTTGAGACCAGGTCAATGTAGTATACACTATGTTACAAAGTCCCATTGTCAGGGTAAATATTTATATATAAACATTGCTGCAGCAATACTTTAATGAGTTTCTGTAAACTCCTTGCATGCTTGGACGTTGCTCAGCAACAAAACATGTTGCTGAATTTATTTATGCATTCTAAAATGTTTGCGACAGAGCTGGAACTTTTGTTTAGCAACTGTTGCGCAACAAATGTTTACCGTGAATACAGGACAATACGGAAGAGAAAACGTAATCGCCACACATGCAAATTACGTTTTAGTAAAGTTAAACTGAGTTCTACATGTACAATTGAAAATAACACTCTTTTTACATAATATTAAGAATATAAATACAATATATTATTTACATTGACAAATTAGTATAAAATATAATTATACAATTGTTCTTAGTAACTTTTAGAGGTAGGTACAAAACTTTGAAAACCATTTGTCTCATAAAACCCAGTAATCTAACCATCCGGGTAACTTCGCCGAAACGAACGCTTGTGACGTATAAAAGACTGAAAACATTTATAATTACCTAAAAACAGTGTTATTAAGGGCGGAATGCACAAGAACTCTTAAATCTGTTTGGTACAACATGTCTAAAAACAAAATACAAATTGTACTTTATGGTGCACCCATAGACCACCATTCCAAACAAACGTCATTTGTTTTTAACCTTATGAAGGCTCTAAACAAAATTAAAAATACTTGAACAATCCATTTCAGAGCTACATTTTAGTTTTATGAACAGTTCCGAGCATATTGCTCACCCGCTCTTTCATTCAGTTTAAGACCGAACAAGTGATTGAAAATGTTCACAGCATTAAGTGAAACCGCGGTTTGATGAACACCATTATTTACGAACACAACAGTTGACCAAATTATGAAATTAAGTTTGTTATATTTAACGCCATATTATGTGAGTGCGTAATCCTCGTCACTGTACTGATATCTTCATGAGATGAGAGGCCTTTGCCTAGCAATGGGACATTACAGGCTAATACTATGTGAGTGCCTTTTAAGTTAAGGGTTCTTTTGAAAGACAATATAAACTGTTATTAAGGACTTTAAAAAGAACACAAGTTAATTAATTATTTGGTAAATAAATATTTAAATTTACCACTTCAGCAGTAACAAGCAAACTAAGGGTCCGTTCACACAGACCGGCTCGGAGAGGAGAGCAGATTCTTATCACGTTGAAAACAGAGTTTTTAGTATTTGTATTAAGGTTTATTTTTGCATGTGCACTGCTTTTGTGATTAAGAATGCTTGAAGGCGCTTGGTGTGAAATAATAAGAGGAGCTTACCGGCTCCGATCGCGTAATTTTTCTCGATCGTGCAGCCGTTTGGCTCCGATTGCGTGCTCTTTCTCGCTCGCGCAGCCGATCGGCTCCGATTGCGTGGAATGCGTGGAAGACTGGTACCTACTGCCTTTGTAGTGTACCCATCCGGCTCCGAGCACATCCGAACGGCTCCGAGCGCATCCGACCGGCTGCGAGCGCATCCGACGGGCTGCGAGCGTATCCGACCGGCTGCGAGCGATTCCGACCGGCTGCGAGCGCATCCAACCGGCTCCGAGCGCATCCGCTTTCAGGTCGCTTCCAGCCGGTCTATGTGAAATAGTTGGCGACTCCGCTCCGACCAACTCCAAGCGCATACGATCCGGTCTGTGTGAAAAGAAAAATGCGCGCCGATGCTCTCCGAGCCGGTCTGTGTGAACGGACCCTAAACGTGCGATTCCATTGAAGCGCAGCGCATTGGGATTGTCAAACAACGCATTGACATTGTCAAAATCTGTTCGTAATGCGTTGCGATTGGTCAGTTAACACATTCACTGCCGACGACTCGCCTGGCGAGTCCATGTTTTTCGCCAATATAATATTGGTGGCACCTCAGAAGGAATTAAGGAAATAATAGTGGCAGTGAATGTGTTAAACCCCTCACAGCTCCGCATAACATATCGCTGATGGAGAGCAACCGATGATAGAAGTATAAAAAAATATATTTCATACAAATAACACATTCATTAAGTAGCTAGTAGGTCCCGGTTAATTTCTACGGATAGTAGTCGTTACTTGAGCCATGTCAGAGGCCTTTGGCGGCTCAATAACTCTGACACCAGGATTGGTCAAGTTGACCATCCACTCGATGAAGAAGATTAAGTAGCTAGAGTGTTTTAAGCAAAAGTTTACATATTTCAAAGAAACTAGTAGGTTTTCTCATGAGCATGGTTTTATAAAAGAAACAATACAGCATGTGACGACATTCAAGTGTATAAGATTCAATACATAGTGAATACCTTATTAATAATTACAAAGTATCTATACCAATACATATAATAAAGGTAAAGGGTTTTATGTTTGTTAATTTGAACGTACTACCAGCCCCGTTCTAATTATTATTTTTGTAATCTATAGCTTCGTTCGAAGGTTAAGTATATGCTTAATATTCTTAAGCTTTATAATATTATAGCCTATAACATGTCCATCCCAAAAGTACCACGAGAATTATTACAATGCGGGAGAACCGCGGGGCACTGCTAGTATATTTAATAACTAAATTAAATGTACTTATTGTAGCTCTCAATGTAACAGCACCTTGAAGTTATGATATCATAGGAAACATCTTAATGAAATTTAAGCACTCACTTTATACTAGTAAAAACAAGCGAAGCATTGTAAGACACCCTGTATGGGTGTTAGGTTTGACACTGAACAAGCATTAATTGGCTCTAAGGATACGTAACCACCGACCAAAAAAGTAATCTCAATTGTTTTGGGTGAAGAATAGGTTAGGTCGCACATCTCCGCCTCGGTGGAAACGAACCTTCAATTAATTTATATTTCTTAAAATAAGAAATAAAACTTATTGCTCGCATATAATATATATACACTTATTTACATAGTATTATTACAATCTAACTAATTAATTGATTAGTTATATAAAACATAACAGTGAAATACATCCCAAACTTGAAATTGATTTAAAATTCACCAATAGAACAATAATAATTAAGATTTCACGATAAAAATAAAAAGTAAATGTAAATATTAATAAAACAATAAAATACCGTAAAAAGAGTATTTAAGAAAGAAATTATAAGAATATAAAGTGAAAAAATATCACGAAAGCTAAATAATTTGACAGATAAAATTATGGCGGTTAATCTCATTAAAAGGGATACGTCATACGCCTCAAATAAAAAAAACAAATGACCGATAGTTATCTAAAAATGATAAAAAACAACTGACGATCGATCGTTATAAATACTGTTCTATTTGGTGCATATTTTAATAAAATTTCGATCAGCTTACGATACCTACAAATAATTTTGTAATACATTCCAACCTTAACTTTGTGTCCTCACTTACTATTAAAATAGTATGATTAAATAAATATACATCAAAATCAAAGTACTCTTATACTAGTTTGGCTAGTCTCTTAAATTCTTTACCGTTCCTGCCAAATACACTTACAAAAACGCTATTCATATATCTACATAACAATATGGAATGACGTAACGCTATCTATTATCAAAAAGGGATATCTTCAAAACGAGGACGAGTAAATATGAACAGTATTTTAATTTATTTATTACTTAAAATACGTACTCTCATGAAAAGGCACATTATACATTTTGTTTAACTATTATTACAAAATGAACTCTCCTTAACTACGAATGAAATGCGTAATGATCATATTCACACGGGTCTTTTATACAACCGAATCTGTACAATTTCCTTAAATCTATATATAACGGTCTCAATATTGCATTGCTTTCAAAAGGCAGGAGTTTGTTAGGTACAACCGCAGCTCAAGTTACCGTCACTTATAAATATCAGTACTTAACAACACACTATACGGTATTAGTATCAACGATCATAAGTAATCGTTTATAGTTCTACCTTCATTGTCTACGAAGCCGGGGTAAACCGTGGGTTTACCCGCTTTGTATTTATTTACATAACTTTTAATTTTTTGTCAGACTTGGTCTATCTTCGCGGCGTCTATTTCTAGCTTCTCAGTGATATCGTTGAGGGAGAGCGGCGCGGGACCCATGGGCTCCGTCTTGACGCATATCTTCGTGTCGGGGTCCACCGGCTCCTCGATTGGCTTCTTCTCCACCGCTTTGTTCTGCGCCAGGTACCCGGGTGATTCCTGACCGCAAGTATTCTGGGAGCCTTCTTCAATAGGACCACCCAGCTCGAACTGTTCCACTAGTTTATTAAGTACGTTTTTAAGATGGTCGAAGGAATCAGTATGGGGCGCGGGGGCCGGGTCCGATATAACAGCTTCGCATTTGCCTTCCTCACAAACTTGGTGTTCACGCCTCATAGATTTCAACTCGCCGACGACTACAGATATTTCAGGGTTGTCTCTGAGCTGTTGTATTAAGTAGGAACCTTCTCTAGTAAAGAGGAATACTGCTGGTATACTGATGTCATCCTTCCCGTCTCCCGACATGGCGAACATCACGGTGTTCTCGTGGGTCGAGTCGGGCACGTTGTCTAGGAGTATGGCGAGCTTAGCGCCGGCTTCTTGCATGTTGCGCACTTTCTGGGCGAAGGTGCATTGTCCTCTCTGAGCGATACCGAACTTGCCTAGGATCTGTTCCGGGTTGGTGATCGCTGTGCAGGCGTCGAAGGGGGTAGCTATGGCCGGCGTGCCACTCAGTCGCAAGTCCCCCATAATATCCTGGCCGAAGTGCGCCGGGCCCGCGGGGAACAGCTTGTCGTTGACGCGCACGCTGGCCGGAATCACACCGTTTTCGAGATCCGACATAGTGTTCCATTTGGACATTTCACGCATGAAGGTCAACCCTTCTGCTGCGTCTTTGGCTGATTTTGCCTGAAAAACACATCATAGTAAAGTGAACACAGCGACTAACAAGTGTAGAGAACTATAGTGGAAAGCTACATACACATTTAGGCCGGCATTATTCGGCAAACCCGAACAGAACAAACGTAGTAATTGTGGGCTTTTTCGTTAGACAAATATTGCCGATCCAGTTGTGCCGACCCGAATATGTCTGTGTAACCTTATTGTGACAAAAACAACTCGTAAAGATATATTACCGTGGACGTAGTGTAAAGCAGCTGTACTCTTCCATCGGGCAATGTGAGTACAGAAATACCCATATCGCTGAGGGCGTTGACCTGTCTCGGGTCGTTGAAGGGTCGCAACCTTGCAGGCGGCCGAGCCGCTGTGACTCCCAACAGCTGACGCATTGGCTGGCGGACCTTCTCGGCGACAAGCGCAGTCATGCTCGGACAAGTCCTGGAAAGGCTACCGGCTCTATACATGGGCTACGTATTATTAAAACAAAATTTGAAAAAAAGTGGTGAAAGAAACGGCGAATGTCGTTTAAAGAGAAGAATAAGAATAGAAAGAGAGAATAGCGGATGATAGAAATAAATAAAAAGGACGGCATGGGAAAAAGTGAGTTCTGGTGTGAGTTATAGATATTTGAAATCTACTGGGTTATCAAAAAATAAGATCCAATTCCAAGAAAACAGCCTCTCACATACAGCAGATTTTAAAAGCAGTAAATTAAATGATTTTGTGGTATACAAGTCAACCTCATTTTTATAAACTTCAGCATGAAGTTGTGAATTTATATTCGTATCTGTGTAACGTGTAAGCTGGTATTGTGTGCGCTTTGAAAACGAAAATATAGTACTCAAGACACACTACTCTAAAAATCAAATCACCATTTCAAATAATATTTATTTTAAAAAATTACACTTTAAGTTGTCACAAAATCATGGAAAATATGTCAGGCACGGGCACTCTATTATGAAAAACAAAACTTAAATAATACGGACCGAAATGGTCATTTAGAAACCTCATCGTCTTGGGTATAACTTTTGCGTGTGCCAATTTAGTATTATAAGCGTGTCGTACTCTCGTTTAATAGTGAACATCATAGATTTTTCCACATCTCAAATAACGAAGCAAGCAAGAAAAGCGCACCACAACCTCAAAGCGAACTTACTTTCTGTATTTATCCTCTTCATCCGCCTCAAGTTTCAACGAATACAGGGTGGAATTTTTGCCAGTTGTCGCCAAAGAAAGTGGTAGGAAGTGTGCTTCAGTGGTCAAGACGTAATCTTCTAACTTGATGGGAAGGTCTCTGTCTTCGCTGAAGAGCATGTATAGGTATTTGAAGGTCTCTGCGAGAACGAAAGAGTCCATCCTATCTTCGTGCTGTCTCGTTCGCACGTCGTTGACGGCTGCGTACCCGCAAGGGACTCTCGTGTATTGTTGTAGAGCTTTAAGTACTGTTTTGCCGACTTGTAAGTAATGGTCGTCTTCGGTGGCTCGGTGCAGGAAGTAAGTGGATTCGAGGAATTCAGGGCGAAGAGGGTGTTGACCCCAGTGGACCTGGACAGGAAAAAATTGTGCTGAAGTTGTCAAACCATTGTAAGACTATATTCTATGGACTATATTTTACATAGAATTTTAATATAAATAGTAATAGATATGTAGTTTAGTAAATATAAGATAGTTAATATTATATTAGGCCGCTTTTTGGAAGTAATCATTTTGTATTTGTATTTATACTCATAATGTGAAGTGAAACTTGTTAGAACAATTAATTATAACGTGTCGGATTACCCGTCATTAATTATTTAGAATTGAAATCGGTACTAACTAAGCCGAGCGGCGAAACCGCAGCGAACAAGAGTAGGTAGTATTAGGCTAATCTAAGTTAGTAGTTAGTAATGATAATCATATTTTGTAACTCGATGACATGGTTACTATCGCCGTATCTCTTTTAGTATTAGACTGACCAATCTAAATTAGCCACCCGCATGCCAATGGCTAAAAACCACACCCTATTTTTCTCCAAAATCTTATTGCTTAGGTAAATATTGCTAAAATATCAGCCCAACCTGCGTTACCACTGTATTTAAAGATTTCACATGCAAATCTTACCTAAAAAAGTTACCTATAATCTCACCTGGAAATCCGAAGTAAAAGCCTCGGGCAGGAACGTGTGCCGCTGCATCACTTGGTACAACATCTCGTGCGTCTCCACCGCCGGGCGGACGTCGCCGAGCAACACTTGCAGGCCGGGCCAGAAGGCGAGCAACGCGTCCATGAAGTTACGCGACTGCAGGTGAGGCCTGCGAATGTAGATAATAAATATTTACAAGACAATTTCACTCACGGTTAATTACACCCAAACTAAATTCTAGGCTCGTATACTATTACATATACATACACAAATACTTGATATGATGTAAGAACTGTTTGGTTATAAGATCCCAATAACTGATCTTCAATGTGTATTCAATCTGTTGTCAAGGTCAATTTGCGCATGGTCCTTTGTGTGGGTACATTTTTCTTCGTAAAAAATCAGATGTATTGTTGACAAACAATTAAAAGTAGTATTATTACAAACGTAGGGCCGCGCGCAAAAATGAGTTGAATTATCTATACCCGATTCGTTTTTGTATTTTTCAATATTTTTTAAATTACTAAGACTACTGAGAATGGCTATTGAAGGCTATTATTCACTTTGATACCATACAATATACAGTCATCTCAAGAAAAGAGTATAATACTTTAAACCTTGTTATATTAAAAAAGTGAGTGCTCAATATTTTCGTGCGCTGACTTGGCACCGAGAAACAACGTGTATTAAAATATTTGTGAATAATAAGGAAGTAATGACCATAATAAAATACATCGCGATAAATTATTTCGCTAATTCGCATTGTTGTAGATAATAATATTGGAAAAGGAATGATTACTTAGATTAGTTCGAAATGAATTACAATTAACCTAGCTGTGGCCTGCCGTTTTATCCGCTCCTGTTGTTCGGGATATTAAATAGCCTAAACGGTACATTTTCATCTAAATCTTTCAGTAGCCATATCTTAAAAGAGTTTGTTAGAACATACTTACAAAGTTTCGCACTGATAACAGGATATTTTGAATAAAAATAACATATAATATGGACTGCATTATTTGAGTTATATTGTCCGATTTATTTATTTAACAAGCAATCAGTTTAATAGTTTTTGTGAAAGACAGCAAGTATGTATTAGCCTGTACTATCTCACTGCAGAACAAAGGCCTCTTATCACAAGAAACAGTATAAATGAGGACAAATAGGTTCCCCCACATTGCCCAACTACGGTTTTGTAATTATACAAATATTATATTATAAAACTTTCGCCCCACAAACATAGAAGATATAACATTTTATATTTTATGTTATGGAGGTATTCATAAATCGCCAAACAGTAATAAATCAATCGCAGAACAATGCAGTGATAAGTTGTATTGATAAGTACAAACATAATGAGCATTCTATGAATTGAGTCTATTATTACTGTACTGGGTTACTTTTTCAGTTTTTGTGATATTCTATGACTAAACGCAGCTTCCATAACAAATGTATTAATAGCCAAAATTCGGTAATGGTTATGCAATAAAAATATTAATAGTTTGAGCTTTTTTATTTTATTTTGAATTTGCATAATAAAAACTCTATAGAGAAATTTCTTACTGAAAATAAAAATCAAATAATGAAATTAATTTGTACTTATTTGATTTCATTATTTAAATAAATAAATAAAATTTATTCATAATAAAAAGAGTATACTGGTATTTGACGACTAATGCCCAAATTGTATGTAATTCTCATTAGTTATAAGTGGTATAAGAAAACCGGGGGTAAGAAGCTCCATTGTTTTTTAAAGTTATTAAACACATACCTATGCATATGAACGGCCAGCATAACAGGGCCTCTGCTAATGTACTTCATAACCGCGTTGTAGTGTCTATTGAATCTGGCCAGGTACTTTTCGTCGCCGAGCAGTATGTACGCTTTGAGGCAGTATTCGTAGTAGGAATCGATGCCGGCGCCGACGCCGGAGTCGCGACGGACCCAGTCGCCGGAGTGGATGTTGATCACAGTACCCATCAGGTCGGATGCTCTGAGGATTAGGAATAGTTTTGACAATCATTTTTTTGGGTAAAAAAATATATAAGATATTAGCTAAAAAGGAACAGTTTTGCCAGTGTTTTACTGATATATTTTCAAAATGCGAACTAAACAAAGTAATTTTAATCAAATTTTACCCCACCGCAAAATCTCTACAATTATCTTTCTTTATAAAATCGATCGGTTTTATTTACACTTCAGGACTCCTAAGAGATAGAATGTATTATCGAAGACAAAGGTGTTCTCTAAGTATTTTTCTTTAAAGACAGATGTCTATAAGAGGAGAGATAAGACAATCTGTCTTTACGGACATCTTCGCCCTCTATAGTATACAATCGCTCATTGATTTTTTTACAAACAGTTAGCAAGTGAATGAATTTCCTGATAACCTTTGAAACTTTATAATTGCTCACCTATGCCTGATCTTCCAGAGACGGTCCATTGATTTGTGCGCCTTCTGTTCAAACACAGGGTTGCCCGTGAGCCGCGACAGTGCTGCCATCTCCAGGATCATGGTGCCCGCGCAAGCGGTGCAGGTCTCGCGGGACTCCGGCATGCCTTTCATACCGTAGCGGAGGTTTATCTGGGAACAATAACAAGCATTTCAAAAACGGATATACGAACGAGCCAACCGTAAAACAGATATCGATTGTTATCAAATTAAAACATAAGAAAGGATTATACAATTATTACAAGCCTTTGCCAACATGACAAAGTTAACAGAGTATAAGATTATTTACTTGTTGATTACCAAACTCTTATTAAGTTAAACATTAACCAACTACATAGTTTATTGTATTCTGAAAAGTTGTTGAAAATCCGACCATTAAAATGAACATATTTTGATAAAACTTTCCAATAAAGTATCATAAATATTCCAATTATTTGTCAGAAACTCCCATGTGACCTAAAGAACAAAGATGCAAAACCGCGCGTAACGCCAGTCATTCATAAACAAACCTTCTAACCTGACACTCTTCCTTTGATTATATCTATTGACTACTAGCTGTGCCCCGCGGTTTCACCCGCAGCACCCCCGTTCCCGTGGGTATTTTGAGATTTTTATTCCCTATTTTTCTTATATAAAAACCTTGTCCTGACAATAAGGAACACATTAAAAAAAGAATCATCCAATTTGGTGCAGTCGTTCTGAAGTTATGCGCTTAGCAACAGACTGAGCGATTCATTTTTATATTATAGACTAGCTGTGCCTCGCGGTTTCACCCGCAGCGCCCCCGTTCCCGTGGGAATTTTGAGATTTTTATTCCTTATTTTTCTTATATAAAAACCTTGTCCTGACAATAAGGAACACATTAAAAAAGGAATCATCCAATTTGGTGTCGTTCTGAAGTTATATGCGCTTACCAACACATTTTGCGATTCATTTTTATATTATAGAAACTTAGACTACCAAATAAAATGCGCATACAAACGCAATTCCGGAGTTGGTTAATGTCGGTCAAACGGCGTTATACAACATGTGTAATAAAGTGATGGACACGACGCTAATGGGGCGCGTTCGAGTGGAAACATGATGCAGTTTTACTTTCATGTACTGTACTAAGTTGGTGTGGGCCAAATAGTAAGTGGTACTTGTTTGATATGGTTAGTTTGAGTTATTATGCGTTTGTGTAAAAACTTCTTACTTGGTTTGTCCCTAAAAAACGTGATAAATAAAAAACTGAGCGTCTGAACTTTCTACCTGAGCGCTACCGTATGCCGTACTTTATTTTATGGTACTTTAATTCGAGGCCGCGGTTGTTTCGATCGTTAGACCATGGTACTAGGTATGGCATGGTACTATTAGAAGGGCTAAAAACTATGATACCAGGGTTGATCATTAAAAATCTTTATATGTATATAAAAATTACGTATCACGTCGCTTGTCCGCGATGGACTCCTAAACTACTGAACCGATTTTAAATTTTATTTGCACACCTTGTGCAATTTCATCCAACTTGAAAGATATAGCTTACATCTGAATTTATAGTGAGGGTGGCACCCCTTAATTGTATATAGCAAAACAACGTTTGCCAGGTCAGCTAGTATATATACATACATATATATGTATATGGTTGCAACTTTTTATAATAAATAGTATTTAATAAAATCTGTGTATTTATGTATTGTAATATGTATAGATGGACAATGCTTCTATATGTAATGTTTGTATAAAAACTGGTTCACCTTCCCATGCGGTATGCCAGTAGACGTGTTGAAGGCCGGAAGCAGCCTCTTGCCCAGGTCCTCAGCCATGCGAAGCAGTTCTCCGTTGTACCACTGCAGCGCCGGCACTTCAGCCATCAGGGACACGGCTAACACGTGAGCAGAGAGGAGCCCTCTGGAAAAATAAACATCACGTTTTTAACAATACAAGAGGTTTCCTTCTCTCTCTCTCTCTCTCTTTCTCTCTCTCTCTCTCTCTCAACTCATTGAAATATCAGTACAGTGAGAGTGAGTAATTTCGATTGTTTTTTTATGTTCAGCTGAATGCTGTTACTGTTGCTGTTACAATTTTGTGACAATCCCCATTCAAACCTACTCAATGTCCAGTGATAATTAATCATAGTGTTTATTTAAACAAATCAATTCAATTATTTATTACAAACGATGTAATTGTAATTAATAAATAAATTTAAAATATAAAGAAGTTGAGTCATAAATTAATCAATTTGGACAGTTCTGTAGCTAATAAAGGTAAAACAACGCTTCAAACTAAGTAAAACCAAGGTTCCGTAGTGATTTGAATGTTCCATTGTGGTGGTACGTTCAAAAGAGCCTCTATGGGGCCAAAACTGAATAAAATATTTGACTTTGACTTTGACTTTTGACTTTTATTGTGACTTAGGGAAATACTAAACATTGATTGCGAAAAATGAATGAATCAAAATAATGAATCGACTAAACATTCTTGAGGGAAATTACTCAGATCACTGCAGTACATTCTGAGTTGAAATTTAGATACAATCATCAAAGCAAATACTTACCCCAAGATCCTAATATTGGTTTCAAACACGGACACAACGATGTCGTGGTCGAAAGTGACGTCATTGATGACCAGCTTTATGGCGCGGCTGAACTCGGAGAAATCCCCCATCACCACCAGCGAATCCAGGCTGTCCACCAGAGTGAGGGAGAAACTGGCAACAAGGAATAACGTCAACATCTTCAAAGGACGCACTTTCATACAAGCGGTCCATCACAATGCATGAAAATTGTTGAAATCTTGTCATAACCTATACGCTTTGTCACATCGCTACGCCTCTGCTTTCCATATAAATTTTCATCCCCTCATTAAATCCCAATTATTTAAAATGACTTTTTATGATGTATTATTTTAGACCTACATACACATCAATTTTCATCCTTATAAGCATCAAAGCAAAGAAGTTTCATACAATCGTTTTCACCCAATTTAACCATATTCAGAGTGGAATTTCCAAAAATTCTTACACGCTTACGTACTAAGGTATATTCGCAGTTCCAACTCTACTCTACGTTTAGCGGTTTAAGTTGCGTGTTGTAGGTATCTAAATCAGTAAGTCAGTTATATAGTAATTCAATCTGGACTAAGATTATTTTAGTGTTACCGCCTTTTTGTTACGCTTCTTTAACTAAAATTTTTTTTAAAAAAAACTGTTATAAAGTGTCCTCTATGTCTCTTTTGCTCTTTTCCTTGGAAAATAGCGTATGTCGAAATGGAAAACCATTTGGTAGCTAAATTGCTGTTAAGTAATAAGCGTTTATTAATAAGGTCCTTAGAGATTATATTGCTACTGTTTATTATGAAACTACCTAATGCTGTAGCATTTATAAGTTCAATGAAAATGAAAAAGTTCATACCGTTTCAAAACAAAGAAACGGGGGATGATGATAACGCAAACTGAATATAAATATAACCTTGCAATCGTTAGTCTTATCGGGAAACTATTCACTAACAACTCTTTGATTAGCTTTTGGGCGATAACTTCAAGTTTGTTACAATATATTGTTAAAAACTCTAATAACAACTTACATTTAATATTCTTGCAAAAAAAAAATGCGATATACCTACCTAATATCTTTTTTAAATTGTTGACAGGACAGCCTTAGCTGAGCAGATCGTTACTTTGTAATCTGGAATACCAGTTATGATACTTCTAATATAAACATAGACAAAATGCTCTTCAATTCTTTTACTTGATTAAATCGTATACGGATAACTCAGGTGAAACGCTAGTAGTAGTCAATGGATAGTAGTAACCATCTTTTCATTAGTAAAGAGTTGCAAAATACACTACAATGTCGTCTATAATCATCATCGTCATTATTTCATTATTACAGCAATCAATACTCTGTTTCCTGTCTCACATTAACGTTAGTTTTTAGTTATCTATAATTCCTTACAATGAAATGACGTCACGTAATGTAAAAATTTAAATAATGTTATCATATAATGAACAGTGCAGAAAGCGAATTATTTATTTCATGTTAAGAACGCTTCTTCCACGGAATCGTTTACACGAATTACTCAGAACACGTAACCTCACTGGAAACTTAAATCACTGCACGAAACTTTGAGTTTAACTATAGTACTGCACTTTAATTATTAATGGAAAGGCGCTTCACACTACTGTTACTAACTGACACAGTTTGTAACTAGGTTGAAGACAGTCATAATAGAAAGTCTGGAGTTATAAAGGTTGATTAATTTTCAACAATACAAAGACTGCATTTGCAGGTTATTTTAGATTTTAGACCTACACATATTGATATCATAAATGCGATTTTTTTAAGATAGTCCTTGACTTTATTACAATTTGAATATAGATTATAGATAATATATTGGCAACAGATTCAATTGGCAACAAAAATCTCACAAATAGCTTAACTTTACATTCCATTCAGTGAAGGTAAAACCACATCCTAAAACTACATACCTATTTAAATAAGTATGTAAACAGGATAAAGCATAAAGCATTGTGCCAACTTATGTATTCACATAAAACAGGTGTAGTTATGTATTGTTTTAGTAACTAAACACATTAGCAGAATTACACAACCAAGTTTATATGTATTTTTCTAACACATTTACTCAAGTTAATATGTTTTGTTAACAAGCTTGTCTGTAACGGTTTCCTAGCTAATATAAACAAACATTGAGTCCCTTGATATACAATGATGATAATTGAAGTTATGGGCAACTTTATATCCATAAAGTTCAAGTTGAATGGGCAATTGAATTTGAAACAACCAAGACTGACTTAAGTTCCTGTTCAAAGCATGGTAGCACTCACCAAGCAGGCAACTTCCTGATGGAACTAAACTGGCAGTAGTGGACAATAGCAAGTACCAAATCATGTGCAAAAGGTTGCATCCATTACCCAGTATGATAGCAATTGGGCTTTTGAAAAAAAAAATATTGATTTTTTTATCTATACTAATATTATAAAGCTGAAGAGTTTGTTTTGTTTGTTTGTTTGTTTGTTTGTTTGTTTGTTTGTTTGTTTGTTTGTTTGTTTGTTTAAACGCGCTAATCTCAGAAACTACTGAACCGATTTGAATAATTCTTTCACTGTTAGATAGTCTATTTATCGAGGAAGGCTATAGGCTACATTTTATTCCGAAATTCCCACGGGAACGGGCACAACGCGGGTAAAACCGCGGGGCGCTGCTAGTGTATTTTAAAACTTTATTATTAATTATATTGATATTTAATGCAAAAAAACTTTAAAAAAATTTTTTTTCAATTAATTATAAACAATTAAAAATTGATGAAATTTGAATAAAAGTCACGTGACTATAAACGCGCCATAATTGGTCAACATAGTTGTGACGTGATAATGATAGAGCTAATAACCATAAGTACGTACAGCGGTTACGGCTATTACACGTGTAACCGAATGGGGCTACCATTATGACGTCACACGCGCTCGGGTTTGTTCAGGAGTTGTCCGAGTGTCTTCGGTACTGGATTCAAAAATGAATTTTTATTTTGAAATAAATTTTGAATTATTGCGAAAAAAATAAAATAAAAATAGTTTTGTTATAAAACTAATATATAATCTTTCGATTTATAACAAAAAATTTTTTTTTTCAAAAGCCCAATTATGATAACAGTAACAGTATGATAGCAATTAAATAGAATCACCACTAGCTGCCACCATCAAAACCTAAGTTTAATTCAATACACTTACTTTCCAAGTGCATCGTCCATGTCCCCTCGGCTCGGCGTGACACCCTTCCATCTTCCTTTACAACTCAAGGGCATCAGCTCATCGGCTGGATACGCATTGTCCATGTAAGCATTATATGCATGGTAGAACATCTGTCTTGACTCTTCTCTGTTGAAATGAATATTGGCAAAATGTTTAAACATGGATAGTCAACCATAACTAGAAAGTTTTTAATAAAAGTATTTAATTGCAATTAGAACTTCGTTTACTAGGATGTTATTGAAGAGTTTAAAATGTGATAATGTCACACAGTAAGTAGCGCTCAATATTCACTTGGGCTAAATGTGTAAGCCAACCTTAAATAACTTTGGTTTCGCTCAAGAAATGAGTATTTGGTAACCATTATACTGCCAATGGTATAATGCTTGTTTCTAGATTAAGTAGAAGACTAAACCTAGCACACCAGGCAAAACCAATAACAGTGAAGATTACTTGTGCAATAGTGGGTATGTGTATCCTGAAACATAATCTTGACGCAAAGGATACCGCTATTTAGGTAATTCGGAACTATGGTTTTGCTTCTGCATGTATCACATAAGCTAGAAATTTATTTAAAATAATGTTAAATTGTGATTCTTATAGATGTAACGTTGGTCTAATTATCATTGTTAGCATTTTCTACTTGGTAATATTTGTAACAATCCTATGACGATAAAGAAGTCAAATCAAAACATAGATTGCTACGTAATCGATTATATTCGTTTATTATTCTGCTAATTTATCCTTTACCTTGTGCAATAATTGAAACAATAATAGAAATGAATGTAGATTGTGGTTTTTTTAAGTACAAGTGGTTATAGATACGACAAAAACATCTGGTGCAGTGGTGGTATGTTCAGTGCATAGGTACAGCTTAAATTATATTTGATAATCCAATAAAGGATAGAAAAATGCCTATACATCGACAGCTCATAGTTAATATCAGTATGAGGTGTACGTGCCCATATTTATACAAACTTACTTGAGACTGACTCGTTCACTTTTCGTCATGCACGGGGAAGGGTTCTCCTCTTCACTTCGCACTGATATTATAGCTAAAATAAAGACTAACAAGACTCGATGTGCCATTATTATGAACTATAATCACAATGTATTCTCAAATGACTAGAGCTCTTACAGTCTACATATAACAAAGGATTTTACTATACAGAATACTAGCCAAATGATCTGGAATTTAACAAAACTGCTCTGTTTCTACAAAGCATTTTAATAAAAAAATTAAATGCGATAACTTTGATAAATCAAACCAATGGGAATACGACAGACAAGAACAAGAAGAGAAGACAACTCAAGACTTCTTGTCTTGCCATTCGTCATGACAGCGACTATGACATCTGACATTTTCAGAGACATTTGACGTTTAGTTTAAATTACTGCCAGTGTCATATTATTCCGATATCTTTCGTGTTAGATTTTATTTGTGTTGTAATGTAATCATATACAATCATGCAATCATGTATTTGGTCGGTTGTCCGGTTTTTCGGTTGGTTCTGTTTAACCGAGATGTTGTTTATTTTGAATAGTTGACCAAATTCGGCAAATGCGTTTGGTTGCAACGAATCAGTTAACCACATTAGGTTCTGTAGGTACTTTAGTTGATTGACCAAAATAAACGATAATATTCTTCCTAGATTAAGCCGTTGGCATTCAATAAAGAAGTTAGGAACATTCTCTTACATACTAACGGGTTATCCGCCTATGGTCAAAGGTGCGATTGGTCAAAATACGCTTTTCGTCCAAGGCTCGTTTGGTCAAACATGGTTTTGTCAAAAGTGCGATTAGCCA
Source organism: Cyclophora albipunctata (assembly GCA_963082685.1). Classification (NCBI taxonomy): domain Eukaryota; kingdom Metazoa; phylum Arthropoda; class Insecta; order Lepidoptera; family Geometridae; genus Cyclophora; species Cyclophora albipunctata. Next base: position 12,736,537 of record OY720111.1, on the reverse strand, counting down.
AAAAACGCGTTTTGTCAAAGCCGCGTTTGGTCACACATGGTTTTGTCAAAAGTGAGATAAGTCAAAATACGCGTTTTGTCAAAGCCCCGTTTGGTCAATTACCGTTTGCCAAATATTTATTTGCCATCTATTTCGTGTATTTATTTGCACAGTCAACTACTGTTCTGGGAGCGGTTCGTTTTAGTTGGGGGACGCAGTTCTAACCTAACCTAACCTACTTACCTAATTGAATCTCTTTATTGGTTTTTTTTAAATGCGGGGGGCTTCGCCCCCCCGTCCCCCCTTTACCCTTCAGTTTATGTCAGTTTTTTATTTTGCGTTTTTGGTAAAGCCCAACTTTGACCCAACGAGCCTTTGACAAAAACGATTTGACAAAATGCGACTTTGACAAATCGCTTGTTTGACCAAACGAGCCTTGGACGAAAATGATTTGACAAAATGCGACTTTGGCAAATCGCTTGTTTGACCAAACGAGCCTTGGACGAAAAGCGTATTTTGACCAATCGCACGTTTGACCATAGGCGGAAAACCGCATACTGTCTCACATAATATTCTGTCTTTTGTAGACGGCGAACCGAGTACCAGATACGGGCTTCAACGTTACAGCAACCCGTATAACCGTTTACATTAATCATTTTATATACCGATTTCGGTTACAACCGAATTCGGCTAAATGACGAATGTAAACTATTATTGAATGGCTGTCGTATGTCGGTGGCTGCCTCACAGCCTCACTCACTACTGTACTGACAGTGCGTGCATATTGCCTCGCTCGCTAGCGGTGACGGCGGCGGTGGCGCTAAACTCGATGTCACGTGACTCATTTTGAGTGAGACAGACGCCATATTGAAACTGTGCGGGCGAGCGAGGGACCATGTACTTTCGCACAATTTTTAATATTTTTATAAAATGCCCTATTTCTTCGTGAATTGTTGTGGCTAATCAAGTATTATTTGATAATAAGGTTGTAAAATTGATTTATCTTATTGTAAAACAGTTGTGAACTATATTTCGAAGAATAACTGTGGTACCTCCATTGAAATAACCCAAGTAGTACAAGTGAATAGCCCTAGAAAAAGTTTTGGGACAGATTGTGGTGATCAATCAGTGTCTGGTGTATGTGATGTGGAATAGTTTTATCAAGTAAATCGGGTAAGTCAGATATGAATTTACCAATCGTTATTGTTGTGGGGATATCGTAGTGCCGGTTATCAAAATTGTTTACTAACCGATCATATTAAGTAATTAAATAAATGTTTATTATTAAAATATGCTTTTTATGAATTAAAAAAACTGTATAATTGCCAAAAAAATAGTTTTGCTATTTGCGTCACTACGAGTGACCGTATTTTCTGTGGAAACTTGACGTTGTCTACCTGTGTTTATATGTTTTGAAATCTAATTGATTGCGATCTAGTTATTTGATATGGACTGGATTGAGGTTAATTTTGGTGAAATACGATGATTTGACCTCAAAAGCTAAAATACATGATGTACACGTAGCTACCAAGCTATACCATGGAACCGCCATTTTGATTGTTAGCGCCTTGCCAGGGGGGAGAGGAGGTGAGGGGCGCGGGCGGTCTCCACTGTAAAAAATGTATCGTCGAGCAGTTGGTATCTCTCATGATGATCACAACCAATATCTACATAACCTAATCTATTGTTTATGCTTACCAGGTGTTTACCACATGGGTACTTTATGCTTACCACTATGAATGGAGAATTGAATGGAACTATGGATGAACCCATGGATTCATCACCAACACCGGAGAAAGATGTCCTAGTCGAACCAAAGGTAGAGGAATCTGATGTCAAAACAGAACATAATGGTAACGGAGACAGCAATAATATCGAGGAACTGTCCTCCATAGAGGATGATCATGATCATGATGATGGAGACTCATCGGGAAAGATTGATGATGATAAACTATTGGACAACATTGAGCAGGTAAACACAGAGGCAACAGAAAATGCATCTGAGGCAATAAACAGTGATATTGAAATTACTAATGGAGACATGCCAAAAACTGAGACTGATCCTCTATCTGAGATTAAAGCCTGCTCGGAGGAAAAAAACCATGATAATGATGACAAAGATGATGAAGACTCCATTGATAAAACTGAAGATAAACCAATGAAAAGCCCAGATAGTGAGAAAAAGGTAAGTTTGTTTATAAACTATTTAGTTAAACCTCATTTATATTCTATTTTTTTATAGGTATCTGGTAAACATCAATGGCCCTAGAATAGACTACATACTATATGGTTGCATGTATTTTATATAACTCCTATGACTGAGGTTAAACCCTCTGTTTTTGTTCTTGACTAGATAGTATAAAACAAAGTCGCTGTCAGCTGTCTGTCTGTCCCTATGTATGCTTATATCTTTAAAAGTACGCAACGGATTTTGATGCGGTTATTTTTAATCGATAGAGTGATTCAAGAGTAAGTTTTATATGTATAGAAATTCCCGAAATTCCTACGGGATCGGGCACAACATGGGTAAAACCGTGGGGCGCTGCTAGTGTTCTATAAACTGCATTCTAAAAATGTTCCAAATGTGTCCCAACTATTTTAGCTATTATGGGAAAGAAACATTCACACATCCATCAATTATTAAGTAACTATATTAGATTATCATTGAAATTTTATTTGGGTGTAAGTAATTTATCCTTATATCCATAACTTATATAAATGGTAGTTACCATTTCTATTTGTTGTAGAAACTATGTACACAGTATTAGATTTTCTATTATTGTTGTACTTTATCCTAGCATATCAATTAATATTGCCCAAGTATTGTTATACTTGTTGTTGTAAAACAAACTTGTGTGTAAAACAAACTGTGAATTAATATAATTAAAAGATATAATAAAGCTTTATAATTTACAATCACCCCTCTCCCCAGTACCCTGTTTGATATTAAAAGAGAGTATTTAATTAAAAAAGCGGCCAAGTGCGAGTCGGACTCGCCCATGAAGGGTTCCGTAGCAGCGAGTAACATAATAAAGAAGTTCTTGAAGTTCGTTGTACTTACTACTACTTACTTACTTAGCGTGTGGGTTGTGATCGATTAACGACCTCACAAACCAAAAAACTAAAAAAATAAAAAAAACTACTAACTAGACCTCGTTCAAACCAATTTTCGGTGTTAGATTACATTGTTATGTACATCATATATTTTTTTTAGTTTTATCATTCTCTTATTTTAGAAGTTACAGGGGGGGGGACACACATTTTACCACTTTGGAAGAGTCTCTCGAGCAAACTATTCAGTTTAGAAAAAAATGATATTAGAAACCTCAATACCATTTTTGAAGACCTATCCATAGATACCCCACACGTATGGGTTTGATGAAAAAAAAAAATATTTTTTTCATTTCTAAGTATGGGAGACCCCCCTAAAATTTTATTTTTTTTCTATTTTAGTGTGAAAATATTAATGCGGTTCACAGAATACATCTACACACTAAGTTTCAACAACATAGCTCTTATAGTTTCGGAGAAAAAAGGCTGTGACATACGGACAGACGGACAGACAGACATGACGAATCTATAAGGGTTCCGTTTTTGCCATTTGGCTACGGAACCCTAAAAACTTTCAATTACAGGATATTGTTACTACATGTTATCTACTTGGAATTAATTATGTATGAAATAAATACCTACCATAATAAAATAGCTAATATTTAGTAATAACGTTATAATTATAAACTGTTATTATATTAAGCCTAGATAGTTGATTTTCTTGTTGCTTGAATGGACTATTCTCTAAAATTATCAATGAGACTAGAATTTTTTTTTTTCTAAATATTTTTACTAGTCGCGCCCCGCGGTGTCACTCGCGTTGTACCCGTTCCCGCGGGAAGTTCGGGTTAAAGTGTGTCACTTGTGTTATTCTGATATATAACCTATATTACTATAAAGTTTCATCCAAATCCATCCAGTAGTGTTTTCGTTAAAGAGTAATAAACAAACTTTCGTATTTATAATATTAGTAAGATGTCATAAGCGCATTCAAGAGGAAGGTTATAAGCTATTGTTAATTTATAAATTCCCTCGGGAACGTTTACAAAGTCATTAAGAACGTAAGGGTGTTGCTAGTAACAACATAAAATGGGTAATAAATTCCCTGTCAAATGGTTGAATTGCGAGTAAACACCTAACGCTGCTTCTAGTACTAACAAAATGGGTAATATGAAGTAACAACAACAAACCAATTTATTAAACTGATTAAAAAGAACCAAGCATTGTGTCATTATTGTTAGTATTAGATATACCCGAACAATGGATGTGGAGGTTTCTATTTAGGCATGTTTTTATTAGTGAATGACACACAGATCAAACAATAATTTGGTAGGTTATTGAAGAAGACATCAGAGAGAAATAAGTCGTAAAACTACAGAAAGTTGTATGACAAAACAAGTAACAGATCATTGGAAGTTTAACTTTTGCATATAACATTTTCTTTCATTGATTTGATCATTATACATGTTATTTATATGATATGTTGAATGTCCTACTGCCTGTATTGTCCTACTGTAATGTAAGCAGGGTAGAAGCCTTTCATCTTATTATTTAGAACTAGGAAAGAATATTTATTTTAGACCGAGAACGCAGTTTCTGGATAGGGCCTACGAAATCGTCGGAATAAATCAAATCGCGGCACGCCTAGAGTTTCGTCCCGCCAAAAACCGGTCCAAATGAGTGCCCGCGAAGTACTGGTTCCTGTAGGATTTTAAGAATGTAAAGTAACCTTCCTTAAATTAACCTCATAAATATGATTATATAAACAGATGCATACAAATCCGACTGGGGTGGTGGTTACAGTGATTAGTGCATTTAAACAAAAAAAACAAAGAAATTAGATAGAATATCATTTCCTATTTATTAGTAAAAAGCTACTAACTATTCACGATAAATTGAAAAGTAATCAACAGATTTTCATATGGTTTTCCCCTGTCATGATTCATGCATGAGGAAGTTACATTGTATCCCGTATGTTACCAAGGGAAACCGAAACGAGTACAGTGAAACCACTAGTTGCTATATAATCTACAAGTTATAACGTCCGTTTAACGTTTGATGTAAACTACAAATTATATATGAGGCATTGCTGTTCAATTGGAGCCCTGTCCATCTATTGTTATGATTGGCACTTCAGGGCAATAGACGTTCCTGTATCGATTTCTTAGATTCAAGACATGTGAATACTCATAAAATATTCATCCAATAATGTGCGGAAATAGGTACTTCTTTTTTAATTAGGATTGGCGTGTAACGTGTTAAGGACATTATTAATGCACTGGAATAGTTTAAAATTACGAGTAAATGGCACGGCATTTGGGGTTCTAAATTATTGGTTACTTGGTCTTTTAAAATTCAGGATATCTTGTTGAACACAGATAACTTAGAGAGTTCTGAAATAGCGCGTATTTTAAAACTCGCTACGTTAACTGAGTGCTATGGTTTGTTTCAGAATAATGAAGAAAATGGTGAAGACTCAGAAGACAGCGCGTGCATAGAACCACAGGTGGAAGACACCGTCAGCATCAACTCGGACAGCGAAGACTCCGAAGAGGGCCAGGACCTTGACAGGGATGACGTTATCATATTAGACGGAGAAGGAATCTCCGGACACAACGGCAACTCGCTCAGTTCCGAAGTCCACGAGATAGATAGCGACAACGACGACTGCGTTGTCACAGAGGAAATCAGAAAACCACAGTTAATCCCCAAAGATAAAAAGGTCGAACTCCGCCGCAGCAGCAGAGCGGTCAAACGTAAGAAATATGACGTCGAATTCGATAATGAAGAGTCAGAGGGGGAAGAAGCATTCGTGGACGACGCACTCAAAAGAAAAAATAGATCCATTCTTGTTGTCGATGACACGAAGAAATTAGTTGAGTATGCGTACAAGCAAACTAAGAATCAGAAGAAGGAACACACTTTAGTAATAATAGGTACAAATAATTCAAATAAAAACGGGCCAAATGTCCCTAATAAATCGAATTCGTCGGCGATAAACGCGTCTATTTACCAGAGTATGGTCGCGCGAGGTACTACGGTGACGCCCATCAGCGCCAAGTCGTCAACCTCCACACAGTCGGTGCAGACAGCGCAGACTCAAGCAACGCAACCCAACATACTGCCCTCCCTCACTGACGATATGTTCGTAGTTGAAGCACCATCATTTATAGTACCCTATGTATATGAAAAACCATCCTTAAAACCGTTTAGAGAGTATGTTGATAAGCTAGGAAAAGAAATTGAAGAGCAGAAGGCCAAGGAAGAGAAACTCGTATCAGAAAAAAAGAAACAAGAGAAATTAGAGCGGCAGAAAGAGAGAGAAGAAAAGCGAAAAAATGGTGAAACAGTGGACAGTTCTGAGGATGAAACGATGGAAGATTCGGAGGAGTCAAAGAAGAAGAAGGAAAAGAAAGGTACGTCTTACTTAGGGATTTAGTAACTCCTTCCAAATCACAAAACGGTATTTGATACGGCTTTATGTGTCTTCTATTAATCTATTACGCCAGTACGGAAGGTTTGTCTTAGCTTAGGATAGGCTGGTAGTAATTATATTTGTTTTTCAGAGCGGAGGCGACGTAAAAGAGAGGAAGATGACGATTCATGGGACGGTTCCGAGATGTCAGAGTCGGACGAGGACATTCAGAGCGACGAGGACATCGGGGCCAAAGACAAGTCAGACTCCATCGAGGAGGTCGTCATCGCAGAGCCCGGCGTCAAGTCCGACAACTACTTCGACTGCTCACTCGGAAAGTTCTTCATGAACATCGGCACCAACCTTGTCCAGGAATACGTGCAAACAGACCTCTACAAACAACAGAACAGGAAACTGCAAAGAGAAAAGAAAACGGGACAGTGCACCAAACAAAGAGAACTCTCCTTAACATTACTTATGAATAATATGAAATTAAGTAAAGAGCTTAATGCTGCGTTCACACAGTCACAGAAGAAGTGCGAGTATTGTAGTTTTAAAACCGAGTCTGATATTATTATGGCTAACCATTTAGAAACGCCCCACATGAAGAACAATCTTTATAGGTGTAATTTCTGTGAGTTTCAAGTGAAGAGTCCTCACGATATATTGTTCCATATGGAAGCTGAACATAATGTTAAGGGGAGGTTAGAGCGGGCTCTGTCGTACCACCAGTGCCCTAACTGTCCATACGAGGACAACGGCAAGGGGAAAATGGCTCGCCATCTGGTAGCGTGTGCGAAGAAATACAAACCAGAACAGAATCTAGCGCCGCCCCTTGAATGGGAGCCACCAGCGAAAATACCAAAGGTATACTTTTAAAACTTCTATCAATATCTAATTAAAATTATTATGTATGTTGTTTTATTTACATGTTCCTATGTTCCAGATTGCAAGGGCTCGCAACACCGCGATAAACCCATACGCGAACAACTTTGGTCGTCAACAAATGGTTAATAATTTGGGAAGGAATTCGATGAACATGACTAATATGGGAATCAATACCTACCGAGCGCCGCGGTCGCGCCAGCCGCCGCCGCGGGGCATGCCGATGGCGCCACCTATCGTCAGGGGTGCGAATCTGATGCGGTTGAACACTCCTACACTGAACTTGGTTAGTATTACAGTTAATACAATTATTAACCGTAACAGCCCGATAATGAGGCAAAACACAGTATAATAAATGTGTATTGAGTCCATTTCTCTTACACCGTACTTGTTAAACAAGAACTTATTTTAAAATTATTTTACCCTTTTCAGGCTGGCAAAGGCAAGTTGCAGAATCCGTCGATTTCAATCACACCACTGCCCCGACAGCCCGTCCCAACCCCTACCGGTCTCCCCATACCGGTACAATCGCCGGCATCCAATGCTAAAGGCACGTTTGTCATTTGCGAGATCTGTGACGGCTACATAAAGGATCTAGAACAACTAAGGAATCACATGCAGTGGATACACAAAGTGAAGATCCATCCTAAAATGATCTACAACAGGCCACCGCTTAATTGCCAAAAATGTCAATTTAGGTAATAATTTCACTATTTTTATTGACACATTATTTTATTGACAAAAATTGCTATATTTGCATTAAAGTTTTCATTGAGGGGAAGTGCCACTCCTGACTTGATCTGTGACCTAAGCTATGATAATACCTAGTCTACTATAGTGCGACTCAAATATTTATGCGAAATACCAGCGATTGTAATTGCTGGGTAATGCCCTCAAAACGCCTTTAGTTATGCGATCCAGTCCATTTGAACTTATTTAAAAAAAGGAATAGCTTCCTCAATACGATAATATTTGTTTTATAATTGTGTAAATCGTGTTAGTTTAATAGATAACTAATAAAAGTATGATAACTAGGGCATTTGTTATCAACTGTACTGACTGTCTCATGTACTACGCTTTTGACCTGCAGTTGATGATACAAACTTACATATCTAAGACAACATTGAATGAATTGCAGGTTCTTCACCGATCAAGGTCTTGAGAGACACTTGCTGGGGTCGCATGGTCTCGTCACTAGTTCCATGCAGGAATCTGCGAATAAAGGGAAGGATGCTGGCAGATGTCCCGTTTGTGGAAGGGTAAGTTTGTCTATTAATGGTGGCACCCAGCGTCCACTGTGGGAATTTCGAGATAGCTCATAATCTTTCACTTGTATGTCGCAATTCATTACAAGAAGAACAATTCAAATCTGGAATGATAGTTCCAGAAATAGGCGCGATCAAACAAATAAAAAGCAATAACTTCAGCTTTATAATAGCTTTCACTATATCTTACTCTCAGTTTAGTTTTCTTTATTACTATAATATGTTGCATGTTACCTTTATGTAATTGTTGAGATAAGACAAGCTATGGCCATATGTTTAGATTTTATTTTTCAATACTTTTCAGCCAATTTCTTACTCTTGATTTTAATTTTACAGGTTTACCAATGGAAGTTGTTGAACCACGTCGCCCGAGATCATAACTTAATACTGAAGCCTGCTCACCTATCTTACAAGTGTACGGTGTGTACCGCTACTTTCGGCATGTACAAACAGTTCGAGAACCACGTGTATTCGGCCCATAGCGTGGTCGCCAAGCGGGTCATAGACAAGAATAAGGCGCCGGCGGCCAAGCCGACGGAAGCGCCCAAACAGCTCAAAATTAACGACGAAATCACAATCACACCGCAACCAGCGAATGCGGCGTCCGCTAAAAATAAATAAGGTAACTACTATTTTGTCTATGCCTTATTAAAAAAATCTTAGTAACCCCTATGTTATCCATTGGGTACGGAACACCTTTAGATCCCGTTAAGGTACCTTTAAGAGTTTCTTTTTATTTCGCCTGAAATACTGTAATCTGTACTGCTATGCGAATTATGAATTATTAAGAGATATATAAGTGTTTTGTTTGTAATTCTTGTTTTATTCTATAAAGCATTTCATATTTTTACTTGAAGTGTTAAGTAGTTAATAAGTTACGCATGTTGTGGCACCTATAGAGAGTGCATTTAGGTGTTTAATTTAATGCTAAGTTTTATTTATAGTTTTAATGGACCTCTCACTGGTTGTCCTTAAATAAATATATGTAGCGAAAGTGCTTATTTTAGTAAAATTGACTATTACTTTGATGATTTCACTTTGTGATTGTCAATTTGGTATGCAAATTGAATCAGTATGTTCTATACAAAGAGCCTATAACGATACCTTTATTTACATATAATCAGGACACATTCTTCTGTTTATAAAAAACGGAATAAAAACTAGTATGTATGGTTGATCAAACCGCCAGTTATCAGATGGTAATTAATATAAAAATTTACGTCTGCAGTAATTAATCAGTTGATTAATGGCCACATTATTAATTATACGCTGTGCTAATTTTCGAGCGATATTATTATTTATTATTTTACCGCGTGTGAAAATTTGCATTTATATTATGTGCCGAGCGTTAATGAATATATGCGTGATAATGAAAGTATATTCAATGAAAAAATATTACAATTTAACGGCTTCAAGTTTAATGCGATGGCGATTTATTTATTTTACTCTTTATTGATTCACTTTATTTATTTATTCATCTTGGAACATTGCGAATGTATGGACTTATTTCTACTTTCTTTTTATGAGTAATCGGTATAAAAAAATGTTAACCTGTCTGTCAGCTACCTACTCCAACGTACTTACCTGGAATCTATACTAATCTATACTAATATTATAAAGCTGAAGAGTTTGTTTTGTTTGTTTGTTTGTTTAAACGCGTTTATGTTAAAAATCTCAGAAACTACTGAACCGATTTGAATAATTCTTTCACTGTTAGATAGTCTATTTATCGAGGAAGGCTATAGGCTACATTTTATCCCGAAATTCCCACGGGAACGGGCACAACGCGGGTAAAACCGTGGGGCGCTGCTAGTGAAATATATAAAGCGTGGCTAAAACCGCTGGGCACTGCTAGTATACGACTATTTCTGTTCGCCGCTTACTATAGTTGTAACATTTAGTAACAAGACTATAGCGCAATAGTTAATTCCAAATAATCATCTCGTCTCGAGAAGAAGAAGCGCAATTTTGTAGACGAGGTTATATCAATGCATGCTCCACAGCCGAACTAATACCAGTACTTAAAAGTAGTGTTTTCTTACACTTTGTGAATTGAAAGCCCTTTTCTGACTGGAGTATGTCTGTATGTCTGATTTAAGTTTCCAAATCTAAAGGTATGTTAGCCATAATTTTAGATTTGTAAATTACTTTACTATACGGCCAAAGAACCTTGAAGAAATAAAATGAGCCAGCTGAAACATGATTTACTTACTGGAAGTGTCAAAACGATTTATAAACTCATTTATTTGTATTATTGTTTCGTTTATCCTTAACTATAAGTCCAAGCGATTTTTACAAGATTTTATTTTTATGGACCTGACTTGACTGAATTTTTTCAAACGTGTTTTATTGTATGTCGTATTCAAAATAATGAATTAAATTGTATTTTTTTATGACCCATTGAAATAGAGTAGACCCATAAACACTAATTTAACATAGTGGGTTTGATTTGTTTCAGAAATGAAAATAGACTGCGGGGCGTCGTTGGCCGCTACGAAGCAGCCGACAACTTAATGTTACCGCCGTGAGGCCCTGCGTGCCTCTAGTGGTGTACATTCCAAACACACCTTAGTTCGTAAGGCCCGACCCTCAACGACTATCGCTCCTTGAGACTTAACGTACGTTCCCCCGTTGAAAGCAATAATACAAAGTTCCAAAGGAACTTACACGGCCCCGGCTTTAAAGCCAGCGATGTAATATGCAAATAATTGTTTTATTTTAATTTTGGCAGTGATGCAACTCTGCAGACTGTAAAATTTAACCGTTTGGAATGTACACTCACTATGGACATAAAAATTCGCACGTAAATGCTAATATGTACCTCAACAAAAGTTAGTGTTGGTAAATATATCTTGAATATTGTAATTTTGTGTAAGATATCCTCTGTGGTTATGTTTCAACGATGAATAATGATAGGTTTGATGTTTAAAAGAGTCGCTCGGGCTCGCTTCTCGATCATAAAGTGATGTGAAAATGTAAAGACTTAAGTAGATTTTACGATTGAATGAACCAAAATTTGTACTTTAGTACTGAATCAATACCACAACATCGTCGTCACCAGACACTCGACTCGAGAGAGTTAACATTGCCCATAACTTACTTGCATTATGTATTCTATAAAATGGAACATATTTATAATAAATACGAAACGATGGGGTAAACGAAACGGAATTTCCAAAATTCCTTCTCCAGAAGGTGCCTATCTCATAGATACTTAATGATTCATTTACGCTGATCATATGGGTAGAACGACGTGGACTAAGTTATCCTCTTATTTCGCATAATATTTTGTATGTATAATTGTATGGCTAGTTTGATCGTAGGTGGAGATTGCCACGCTTTGTATGCCGCCCTTTATCCACGCGGCCCTAGAGGCCAGCGACTTCTTTATATATTGTGTCGTAAATATCGATATAAACATTTATGTAACATACTTTTATGACAGATGACTGTTGTCATTTGACTTCGAATTGACCAGTTATGGAAATAGTAGTAATAGATTTTTTTAAGATTTATTTTTATATTTTGCAAGACGATAGCACATAATTTGTATGTACATAATTGTAGTTTGGATATCTCGCCCACAAACACTGTTACTTTATTAGTGACTTTATTGAGTATTTCTTGCCAATACATAATTAATTAAATGTATGTATCGCATGTTATTTCTGAACTCTGTGATTAGTTGTATGTATGAAGGCAGATAATTACACAGTCTACATAATATTCGCATGAAAAGGCGAAATCATATTCTCAGTTTTACAATATTAATTGTGAGGTTTGTTATCACACAACTTTTATAGTTATCCAGTATATATGCTGTTTATACCAGTATATTGAATGAATTTATGCATAAATCTGTTTCGAGGTGTATACTTTTTAATCAGGTATCGTTAAAAAAGTATTGTTTTTGATAAACTGAAGCGAACTCTTCTGTTATTTCGTGGACAAGGTAATGTTATCACTAGTAATAACGGCATTATTCTAGTTTTTGTTTCTAAATAATGAAACTACAATTAAAAATTAAACTAATAAATAATGGCCCTAAATATAAATCGCTTCTCTGTTTCTGAGCTATTGTATTTTAAACACACCATGTTTCCAATATATTGACGTAGTTTTTTCGCTCAATCGTCAAAGTACCTATGTGATGTATTTCCAACGACTTTTATTAGCTATTTGTTAATTTGATGTTACCGACTTATCTATTAGTACGTTTTATTATCTGAGTGAGAACTATGTAGCAATAAATTAATAGCAATAGTATACACGCTATATCAGGGTTCCAAATATGTGCGAATAGTATTTTTACGTAGTATTTTATTTCAGCTGTCGATAATGTTCTAAATTGTTTATGGTGGTCTTGCATTGTAAGGCGACGGTTACACGTAAAGTATTTACTGTGATCCATCAGTAAATAATGATGTATCGTGGTATTTAATTAACGTGTAACCTAATGTATGTCATTATTTATTCATGGATTTCTAGATCTCTTGATTCTGTATTGATGATCCGTCGGATTATGATAAATATTGCCGGTGACATTATAGCCGAAAACCTTATATCTTTAAAGTTCCGTCCCGTTGCCAGGTAATGCAAAGTTAACGCTAATTTTTCTCTCGGGGTAATAGATTTTCTCATCACGGTATCTTGTTTGGTTAAAAAAGGTGTTACTATTGTCAGAAGTTCTTCAAAGCAGGGTTCAGGCATTCGAAAATAATTCTCGTAATCATCTATTTCACCATGTAATTTAATTTTTGCCATTAAATTCAAATGTGTGTACCTTTCCCTTTGTTGTAACCAATTTTTTTGCCCATCGCTTTCGCTTGACCTTTTTATTTAAACTAAGTGCTAAAATAATACCCACGCAACCTTTAATTTTCAGCTCTGTGGCCATTTTAGACGTTTAAACAGCAGGACACCGGACACAATACTGACGTAATAAATATTGAACGTGTAGGCTGGTGTATTAATCCATCAGTAAAAACTGAAATCCATCAATATATACTATATTGACGGATCACAGTAAATACATTACGTGTCACCGTCGCCTATCACACACTGCACTCATCTGATAAACCAAGATAATATGTATGTGATTCCGCTGTAGGTAGAAAGTTTGTTATAATTACGCGTATACTTGAATAATTATTGTCCATAGTGTAGACAGTTTTATAAATTCGTCTATTAGGATCCCACGTTCTTACAAATCTTAGGATAACATTCCTAATTTATGTGTCTTTTTCTTGTAGTAGTATTGAAAGGTGCGCGGTATATTTATTATTTAAAACTTAGGTTGTTAAATTTAGTTTATAGTTCAAAAATAAAGTTTAATTTAAAGAATTTATTATATAGCTACTGTTTCTTTCTCATGTGATTTGCTAGTGGGTGATTGCGTTTTGACAAACCCGACTTAAGTTTTTTATCTTTTGTTATCTTGTGTACATAATCACTTAATAGGTATCCTTAAAGTACCACTTGTAATAAAGATACCTTACCGTGATCTGACTACTTTATTATTTTAGTCCCCAACCTTTAGTCCTGAATTACATAACACGATATTGGTATCAACTAACAACCTAATAATCTATACCAAAATCCCAGATATTTTTTGTAAACAAAGTTATGTCAAGATTTTGTCACTGTCAATGTAGGAGGTCAGATGTGTCGAACCTTCGGGTAATTTTATTTAAAAATAATAATATTATAAAATTATAAAAAATATTAAATATTTCTGTATGAACTTTTATGGCTTGTTTTTATTATTCACTACAACAAGAAAACATATTATATTCGAAATTAGGACATTAAAAACACTGCAAGTTCATTACATACTCATTCACTATCCGAAGAGATATTCAGTTAAGGTTCTGCATCTGAGTAATTCACATTTTATAATAAAACTATCAGTAAATTAAAAAGAAAAAGATTAAAAAAATGAGTTTTTCACGATTTTCAGCAAAACGGTAAGTTTTATCATAAAAATACCTGAGAAAAAATTGTTGATAGTAAAATTATCTACAAAAAATGTATTCATGAATACTTTTTTTCCCACGAGCCACTCTTTTTGAGATATAACGATTTAAAAAGTTGTAAAAAATGTAATGGTCAATTATGACCAACGTGTGCATAATAATGCACACGTTTCCACGCCACCTATGAGGTAGTGTACTTAGCGCTTTTTTGGAGTCCGAAATACGAACCACGATAAAATAAAATGGCGACTCTAAAAAATGTTCTGCGTCTCTGTAGTGTTCCAAGTATACATAAATAAACTGCACAAAAAAAGCTTGTAATAATTTTAGTTTTCTTCAGAATAACAATCGTATAAAAGTCAATAGGTACTGCATAATCGTTTGAATAACTATAGCCATCCCCTTATTTTTATAAGATAAATAAATACCGTGAAATCGTCAAATTAACAACTGCACGATTTTCGTGCAGGTTTTGTGCACTGGTAGCACATTTGTTTACAAAAATTATCTGGCATTTTGAAACATGGTATAGTATCTTAATAACAATCTCATTCACTTAATAAGATTATTATCAGATATTCAATTCGCCGGCTCGTACACTAAAGTGGCTAATTAAATTAAGTCTATAATGTGATTTCCCTAATCCCACCCTTTTCTGCAGCCCATAGTTAGAAAATTTCCTATTCAACATCCTTGTTTTTCAATATTTTATCTTTGTGTCCTTCTTAAACATAAAAGCTTATTGCGGCTTAAACTAAAATCACTACAAGTAAAGGACCTTATTACGGTCCTAAAAAATTGCCGCAGTAAGTACTAAATAGACAAGAATCGAACGTAGTGGTGGGTACTCTTTGGTAGTGGTTTACGCAAGTGGGGAGCTGATGTATCGAAGATGCGGTTCAGTTCTGCAACGATGTGGCTGTGGGTGGTTTTGTGGCGGGCAACCGCTCTTCTCGTCGTCTCCGGGACGTTGAACCTCAACTTCTTTACGCAGAAACGACAGTACGTGCCTACCACGCAGGTATTTATTGTATTCTGTAAATTCTCGTATTAATTGATGTTGAAAAAGTAGACCTATTTTTAGTATAGCTATTCATGACATTACTGCTTTTATTCAAATGTGTATCTGTAAATAATATGGATTATTCTGGCTATTAAACTAGCCTGAATAATCCTGATTGGATATTTTTACTGCAGCTACTATACTTTCGATCACATTGATGGTCAATTTGTTTGGTGTAAGTACTCATAAATGTTTCAGACGATTTATTTTAAACAGTTGATTCGTATTAATAATTCTTGGCATAGAAATAGAATAGTGATGGCTGATAGCATTTCCATCGGAGCGCTACCGTGTTTCGGAGGGCATATTAAATTATCGGTCTTAGTGGAAGCATTAGGCAGTCTAAAAAGTTCGACAGTCAACACCAGGGTTGGCCACTAGCCAACTCAAACTAAGTTAGGCACTACTTTTACTTCACTTTACCCAGTTAATTAAAGTTAAAATGTAATCGAACACCTCTTTTAATAGATGATATTGACACTGAATGTGAACAATATTAGAAAAACAAAAGCAAATGAAGACAATACACACATTGTTAGCTACTTAGGTTATTGACAGCGTAGATTCTCTAGTTCTAGTTATTCTAGTGCAGTTATCGAAGTTCATAGTTTTCTGATCTAAATATTTTTAGAAAAAGGAAAAGTAAACAAGAACTTTATTCAGACCTTTTAATTACTGTATTAAATACTTAGGTACTGTAAGTACTCTTAATCCGAGAGATACTGATCTTAGAAAATTTAGCTAAGTCATATAACGCCGAAATAAATTTTAGTCAGAAATAGCATAAGTATTAACAGGTCTTTGTATTAATATGGGTCTATAACCTTCCAGTTAAATGTGGCTATCCGTTACAAAATCAATTATTCCATTAGGATTAGTAGTTTGTGAGATTAGGGCGTTCAAACAAATAAAAAGAACTTATATAGATAACTAGCAGCGCCCCGCGGTTTTACCCGCGTTGTGCCCGTTCCCGTGGGAATTTCGGGATTTTTTTACATAAAAACCTTCCTCTTGAATCACTCTACCTATTACAAAAAACCGCATCAAAATCCGTTGCGTAATTTTAAAGATTTAAGCATACAGACAAACAGACACGAAACAGAGACGACTTTATTTTATACTATGTAGTGACTATGTAGTGATGATAAAGAAAACAATATTTCATACAACACTCAACACGACCACTTTATTATACAGGATAGACCTACATAAACGAGGATATCAATATAAATCACGGAATCGTAACAGACATTTAATTTACCCACTTTCAAATAAGAAGTATTGTGCGTGATACTGCACCAATGCGCATTGGATTTGAAGATAACGTGCTGATTTATTTAATACTAAGTAATTACTAGCGGCAAGCGAAATGAAACAGCACACATGTCCATGATAATATAATTATGATACCTACATAGTCAATGCAATTAAGATTTCATAAGAGGACAGCGTAAGGAATCTAATGAAGATTTTGTTACACGCCAACTTTATACGTACCTATTATAGCTACTTAGTAAATAGTAATGATAATTACATTGGAGATCTGAAAGCTAATTGTACCTAAACTTTATAAAACTCGATTTTACAATTTAACTACATTTTATTAATCGGTGGGAAATAAGGGATCATTTTAATAAAATACATAAAGTATTTTAAATAAATTATATCAATGAAATATACCATTAATATCGCTTCATTCTGTTATGAACTGATGAATGTTTGTTGTATTTTAAGTTATAAAAGGTGGACGACTATACCCTATAACATACACCCAGAAATTTATAAGTTTCTAGCTGACCCGGCAAACGTTGTGTTGCCATATCAATAGTTTACAAAAAACATTAAGGGTGGATCACTCTTAATATCGGAGGAGTTTAGCAACAAACACTGCAACACGAGAATTGTATATATTCGATATTATAGAAACCTTTTCGAAAAGATGGTCAAAATATTGATTTCTACTTTGCATGCTGAATATCTGTATATAAAATAAATAAATAAACAAATATCTTGTAAGCCAATGTTTAATGCGCATAAATAAACTTAACTCTACATACATAAACTGAGCTTGACCTTAAGGATTTGAGAATAAAGACTAAAGTTTAAAATGAGTTAGTCGCTAGTTGCTGCACCTAAAAAATCACGATATACATTATACGGTATCATCCAAAAACAACATGATGATAACATTAACATTTGTTTTGGAATGAGGCGCTGTAGAATAACTTCGAATTAAGTGACGGGTAGGAAAGTTACAACTTACCAGCAACGGTGGCAGCCTATTTGTTTCCGTTTACACTTAATGACATAGTCGGTGTGTTGGTGAGTTATCACCAACCTGCCGTGAACACAAATAAGTAGGTGCATAGTTTAGACCATTAATTAAACACTGAATAGCTACAATGTCTAGAAAGTGTTTCCTACAGTACTTAAACTCATAATTGTAACTGACTCAGAACATGCGTGCGTTAAGTTTATAGTTATATAATTAATAACAATATTAACGTCTACTTGCATTACTTATTACTCATTTTTTCAGTAAATAAATAGAAAATAATATTATACTTCTTGTACTTTTAATCTGTTTTAATAATCTATTAATATATATTATAACAGTGAATCTATTTTAAGCGAATGATTGTTATCTGTAATGATAAATTAATTATTATTTAATTACCAAAAGCGAGTGTATTTTATTGATGTATCTCAATTAATGTTATTGTTAATATTATTCTTATATAAGACCATTTATTTATGGTATTGCGAATGCTTTTAATGTTTATCGTTTTAAGCGACACTTTACCTAATAAAGTTTATTTTTTATAGATATATTTGTTTGGTTTCAGATGAACTGCTACGATTATCCAAAGTTCAACACAGAGAAACTATCGACAGCATTCAATCGCGGTAAGTGTAGTGTTCAATCTTATGATTTATGGTCCTAATTCTTAAAGGCTATATTGCGCGCAACCAACCTGAATTCATGCCGCTGTACTTACTATATTTGTTGGTGCCCACCGGCTGAATACGCCATCAATAGTCTATATTGGCAGATATTTAGTTAAAAAAAAAACAAATTTACCAGAGCAAGTTTGTCGTTTTGTTTGTTTGAACGTTTGATCTAAGACAGCCTTCCCACCCGTTAACCGAGTATTTGAAACACTTTTCGACACTTAACATCTATTTTCCTTTACAGCTCTAACTTCTCAAGGGACAGCAATGAGAAAACACATGCCCAGACCATACCCCAGCTACATCAGGCGGCAAACTCACAAAATAATGCCGCGAAGTTTGAATATAGTTTCTTTCAACGAAGAAATATACAGAGAACATGCCAAACTAGTGCAGGACATCAACGGCTTGAAGCAAGTAGTCTTTGTGGCGCCTCTAGTGGACGATAACAGAGACTATGACGAGTCCATTTTCCATGAAATTATCGAGACCGCTAGTCCAAGCCCAACAACAATCCGGCCGAAGCCACAACATCAGCATCAACCAAACGTCAAGCAGACGTCATCCAGTTCCATACCTATAATTCTGGTCGGTGGAGCCAGTTCCAAACAAGTGGTCAAGAGCCAGCCGTTCAACTATAACAAGCCTACTATCAACCTTGTTGGGACCACCATGTCGCCGATAATAGACCATCCATACCCCTTCGTAGTGCACCAGACAACTCGGCCGTTCAGGGTGTGCATGCCAGCTATGACGATGTACCCATCAACCACGCAAAGACCATCGCTGTGGCAAAGAATCATAAAATCTATCATACCCAGATAGCTTCATAAAATCTTCAATTAGTTATTCAAGTGATTTGATATTTATGTTTAGTTTAATTATATGTTTAGTTAAGTTACCTATTGTCTTCATTAGGTGCTTTTATTTTTAATGTGTATTATAATGTTTATTAGTAAAATTGAAATATAAAAACCGTCGTTTTTTTATTTGCATGTGGTAACTCCACCTATAAAAATTAAAACAGCCAAATGCTAATATTTTTGGGGTCTGATTAAAGACAATTTAGAGATAGCGTCTCCCTAAGTATTACTCAAAGGTGTTAACTACATTGGCAGGTCTACATCTTGCTGGTATATTAATAAAGAACTCGAGTAAACAGATATGTTTCAAGTGCCTGCGTGTACTAACGCCGGCCGTCGCGTGCGTTGCCTCTAATTACACACGTCGATTATGTATTGTCTATGTTTTTACACTTTTACGCGTTGGAATGGAAAAGTTGAACGTCTTATTAGCTATTATGATTATGAAATAATCATTATTTTTCTTAACGTGGCTTATGTCATGATCAATTGTTCTGATTTCTCACAAGATGCAGTCGGTTATATACTTAGTGTACTAGAATGTTCTGATGTTTGCAGGTGAGTCTGTGATAGAACATGCAGTGTAGGTACATATTATTTTTATAGTTGATTGGAAATAATAGATGAAGGAATAACAAAGAAAGGATAAAGTTTACGTGAATCTTTTACAAATACAAACAAAATGTTTCCCTTTAGTTCAACTTACAAGTTTATTTATTTCATAGTCTTATATCAAGCAAATTGTTAACTAATACATGCTAATAATAATAGTAACTAAATAACTATTCTTATCTAACTTAAACTATGAAGAAAACATTAAGATTAGAGGAAATACAACGTGGAAAAACAGAGATTTACCTATTCTAAGTTGGTGAAGTAAATCTCTAACAAACCTACTGAGCTAATGAACAATTAATCGAATTAATTTGTCGATTAATTCCATGATAAATCACAATCAATTAACGCGATACATCTTGGAGCGTACTGTGAGACCGCGGAGAGAAAGTGATTTTTTGTTACAATATCTTCTTAGAAGTTGAACAGTTATTTATCGACAATGCTTAACATTGTGGTTCAGATGTTTGTTGAACATAGTTCAGGTTTCGATTATTTTTGAAGAGTGACAGAATTTACTGATAATACAATAAGAGCCTTATCACACTTGCGATTTACAAGCGTATTGAAAGCGAAACGTACGCGCGGCGTATTCGTCGCGTTCCCGTAACCAATTCGCCGCGAAGGCTTCGCGATTACGCCGCGACCGCGTGACGAATACGCCGCGTCTGCGCAGCGAGTTCGCCGCGTCAAGAGTTGAGACATCATGCCGTACATTCGTCATCGAAATTCATTTCTACCCACTTCAGGTGACACTGACAATCTTAAACGCGAGTTTGCACGTCTTATATCATTTTGGATCACATTTAACAACTCGTAAAATGTAAGTCTTGACATGCGCAGATAGGAACGAAATTTTTTGGGATTCTTTTTGATTCGTTAACGAAACAGTCGCTCTCTTGCAGTCGATTACTTAAAAATGGATCCTCCCAAACACGCCGTTTTTTATTTTGTTTCCGTATCTTATTTCTTCGAAGCAATAAAGCTAACAGAAGTGTTTCCTCGTCGGAATCCATTATGTAAGTGACTGTCCAAGACTCAGATCACTCTCAGCGATTTACTGACGGCTGCGCAGCGTATTCGTTACGCAATCGCGGCAAAATCGCGACGCACTCGCGGCGAATTGGTTACGGGTACGCGACGAACACGCCGCGCGTACGCTTCGCTTTCAATACGCTTGTAAATCGCAAGTGTGATAAGGCTGTAAATAACTGCAGTATAAACTTTGAACAGACTGTCATGTTACTGTTATGTCAGAATGTTATAATATATAGGCACTAGGTATAAGTATAAAGATAATTGAATTAGCTTTTTAGGTTTTAATCTATTTAACATCTTGTAATTTTTATATTGAGATTGAAAACGAATATTCGGAACTCACTTTAACTAAGGCTATCGCTTAGATTGTAGATTGATTCATAAGATGCGAATCAGAGTCTACAGCAAAGTTTATTTAACGATAGAACGAAAGCATCGCACGCTAGCATATTTTTAAATGTTCATCTCATCAGCTTCCATCTAATATATTCGCTCAATCAAATCGATCTAAGGGTGCGTTTCTTACGAAAGCAGAATTATACGGAGCTCAATTTACGAATCACATCGCATCTAAATAGTCAAACAAGGCATAGACATTGTCAAAATCCTACTAAACCTATATTATAAATGCGAATTTAACGTTTGTGAGGATGTATGTATGTATGAATGTTTGTTACTATGCTGACATTACAAAGAGCAAGAACTAATGGGGACACACAGGCAGATTGACCACGAAGAACACATTGAGTTCTATCAGAGCGGCGAGGATCAGGTACCCGATGTAGACCGCCGAGCAAGTGACGCCGATCTTCCAGTCCAGTTGGAACTTGTTCAAAGCCAGGCAGCCGTACAGCGCGAACAGTGTGGAGAGCAGTGATATGGCGCTGTAGGAGAGACCGCTCGAGTTTATTGTCACCTGGAAATGTAGAAATTATATTCAACTAGCTGTGCCCAACGGCTTCACCCGCAGCGCTCCCGTTCCCTTGGGAATTTTGAAATTTATATTACTTCTTTTCTTATAGAATAACCTTGTCTTGACAATAAGGATGACATAAAAAAGAATCATCCAATTTGGTGCAGTCGTTCTAAAGTTATGCGCGTACATACATTTCAGCATTTGTTTATATAGATAGATAGACTTCACAAACCAAGATTCCCAATTCAATTGATTTATTTTTTGAGCTGAATGTATGTATTTAAGTAATATTCTATATTACCCAATAGTTCCCAGGTGAGGCAGGGTAGAACAGAGACTTTATCAGCCATGGAAGTCCGAGACAGAGGAGGATGTCGAAAGTGTTGGATCCTATCGTGTTGCTGATTCCCATACTTCCTTGACCTATAAATGAAAAAGTGTTAAACTAGCAGTTTTTATGAATAAAGTGAAGTATTCTCGTGTCTCGTTGGGGTAAGACCGAAATTTACTAAATGTTTTTTATTTCACCATTAACCGCCCCACTCAGGTTTACTGATGATACCATATGAGAGACAAAAAAAAGAGAAAAAAAGGTTAAAGAGGTTTTTTTGTACTCAGAGATGTCTCAGTGAGTACGGCAGTAAGCTCCGCATTGTTCAGTGTTTCCTTGAAAAAGTTGTAGTAACAATTTGTCACCTTGATTGGTGACCAGGACACTGGAAACGGCTTCGGGGAGGCTGGTGCCTGCAGCCAAGATCGTAAGGCCAGTTATACTGTCTGGGAAGTTGAGGGTGTCACCTATAACAATTACAAAAACATAGAGATTATGATTAGAAAAAAAAAAATATATATATATATATAATATACCGGCCGAATTGAGAACCTCCGCCTTCGGTTTTTGAAGTCGGTTAAAAAGGATAAGATGTATATAGATAAATGTCGCGAGAGAGATATATGTAGATAGCATGGTTCTATTAGCCTAAGATCCGAGCCTATATCGACCTTCACCGAGCTGATAATAGAACGAAACATATTTTATCATGAATTTAGTATATTAGAAAACATATTAAAAATGGGTTTGCTAAAAAAATCCTGGGCAGTATTTTTAATTAATATTATTTTTAATAGTATTTTCGCGGGGCGCGGCTAGTATACTTATAAAGTACTAGCTGTGCCCCGCGGTTTCACCCGTAGCGTCCCCGTCCTACTTGGATGGATGGCCGATAGTGGCATTTCTATCGGAGGGCACGTTAAATTGTCGGTCCCGGTGATTTCAATCGTTAGACCATGTCGGAGGCCTTTAGGCGGTCTAAAAACTCCGACACCAGGGTCGGCCACTAACCTACTCGATCTTAGTAAAACTAAGTCGAAGAACGTCATCAAGTACATGCTACGAAGGTACCGTACGTACTAATTTACAATCTAGCGCTTCACTCTAGTTCCTAGTTATTACAACGCATTTACTGAGAGCTGAGAAATGCACGTAATAGTTCCTTGACTAACAAAAAGTGATCTCGGATCATTTTGTCGATGTGTGATGTGAACTATTACTTAACTACGTATCACGTTATATAATAGCTTTATGTTGTGTCATTCCTTGTAATTAGAAGCAGATTTATTTCAAACTCCCTCTATAGTGTTTTTGATATTTTCAGGAAGAAAAATAATAAGTATTATAATAAGTACCTGTACATTAAAGGGCATTTAAAGGTACAATATTCTTGACTTATTTTCTGGCGATTTAAAAAGATATTTTGTCTCGAAAAGCATTTAAGCAAAAGCGTTTAAGTAAATATAATTAACCTTAGAGAGTTTGTTTGTTTCAACGGGCTAATCTCAAAAACTATTTTTCATCCCGAAATTCCTACGGAAACGGGCCCGCGGGGCGCTGCTATGTGCAAAAACATAATCATACCCAGTATAGTTATAATCCAGGCGACCAAATAGGAAACTCCTCCGATCCACGTGATGCACATGATAAAGGTCAGGGGGTACAGGTTCTGGTGTCTCCGGCAGTCGGGGATGGTGAACCAGAGGACCAGGTTGATGGGCCACGTCAGCATCCATACCAGCTTCTTGAATAGCGTGGTCTTCTCGTCCGGCCAGGACCATACTGAGCTCTGACTGACCTCTGAGAATTAGTAAGGTAGCAAGTATCAATAACACTGGTTTCTTAAGTTTGGTTTCGAACACTACTCATTTTGAATTGAAACTACATACGTTTACGCCGTTTACGCCGTTTACGGATACAATTCGCTTTTATTTTGCATTTTTATCTGAGGTTTCGATCCCTTTACTGGAACCATGGTCACAGAAGACTGAGGTGGTATGCGTTTATACAAGAAAAATACAATTTTCTTGTATAGACACATAATAAATGTAGTTTCAATTCAAAATAAGTATCAATAATGCCCTTATGCTAAGGCTATGTTTATATCTTTCTCAAATAATAATGGTTTAATAATTGACATAAAATTTAATATTTAAGCAGACGTCGCTCTGAGGGTTAAATGAAAATGACTGATAAGAAATATGTTTTATAAGCATCGTTTTCATTTATATAGTGTTATGGTTTCAAATATATATTGTGACATACATTGTATACCAGTGTAGTTAAATTGAATGGAGCAGATTCTGAATTTAAAGAAACGACAAACACTTATCATGAAGTGTTTGAACAACATGGAAATACGATAAGTTATGTCACGTGCTACTTGAAAGCTTCATTATTTAGCACTGTAGTTTATCACGTTATATTGTATCTACAGGTACTAACATAATACACATGAAGAGTTTGGTTTTTTGTTTGTATGAAAGCGTATGTATGAAAACAGATTCGAATAATTCATTTTGTATTGGAAGCTACATTCAAAATGAAGGTAATTGAAATATGGTTCCTATGAGAAATGGGCACACGCGGGTAAAACCTCGGGGCGCGAATAGTTTAAAATATATATACTCTTGATACCTGATTCTGTGGAGTCGTGCCGCCTGCTCATTTCAAGTCCTTGTTCTACATCTTTTCCATTTGGAGGTCGGTTCAATCTGGATGTTGGATCTAGGGGGTGTAGTTTATCTGGAGAAAGAGGTGGCGTTATGTTTAATACCATATTACCCTACTAATATTATAAATGATAAAGTTTGTGAGGATGGATGTATGGATGTATGTTTGTTACTCTTTCACGCAAAAACTACTGCACGGATTTGGATGAAATTGACATTGTCAAAATCTTTTCGTAATGTGTTGTGGTGCGAGTGGATAAAATAGGTAAATGAACATGGCCTAATTAAAAAGAGAATACTTTACTTCAGAGAGTTATTTTTAAACTTTCTTTCTCACCTTTATTAAGCAGCGGAGTAACTTCAGTATACGCTTTGGGTTTGTTGATGTAGCAGCATCCACTCCGGACAAATCTGCCGAGGCGTCCGTTGAAGATCATAGCTAAAACAAAAGATGAAATCAATGTTACTATTATAGATAGTTATCGCAGTGAAGAAGTTTACTATGTGTGCTTGAAATGTAACGAAGTTGACTTCTAACTTTATACATAAATAATAGTCTTATTAATCGACTTGGAAAACCGAAGAAGCAGGTTTTCAATTCGGTGGCTTTTTTTAAAACTAATGCAATTGAACACATATATACCTAGACATAGACAAAGAACATATATTATGTAAGTACGCCTCTGACCACGAGTCGAGTAGTGCAAATCACACGAAACGCCGGGAAATAAAAAGTAAGTAGTTTACTTGTTTATTAACTAAGAATTAACTACTAAAAAGTCCCGTGTGAGCACGTTTTCTAAATAAATTCTCACCTAAAATGTAGAGAGTGTACATCATGACGAGGAGCAGGGCTTCATGCCAGTACACCTTGTCGTCGAGGAGTGTAAGGATCAGTGCCACCACCGCCAGCGCGTACATCAGGCAGTCGCGGGAGACCGACCACCAGTCCAGCTCGATAGCCTGAAAAACAAACACATATCCATACTAACAGCCTTATCACACTTGCGATTTACAAGCGTATTGAAAGCGAAGCGTACGCGCGGCGTGTTCGTCGCGTACCCGTAACCAATTCGCCGCGAGTGCGTCGCGATTTTGCCGCGATTGCGTAACGAATACGCTGCGCAGCCGTCAGTAAATCGCTGAGAGTGATCTGAGTCTTGGACAGTCACTTACATAATGGATTACGACGAGGAAACACTTCTGTTAGCTTTATTGCTTCGAAGAAATAAGATACGGAAACAAAATCAAAAACGGCGTGTTTGGGAGGATCCATTTTTAAGTAATCGACTGCAAGAGAGCGACTGTTTCGTTAACGAATCAAAAAGAATCCCAAAAAATTTCGTTCCTATCTGCGCATGTCAAGACTTACATTTTACGAGTTGTTAAATGTGATCCAAAATGATATAAGACGTGCAAACTCGCGTTTAAGATTGTCAGTGTCACCTGAAGTGGGTAGAAATGAATTTCGATGACGAATGTACGGCATGATGTCTCAACTCTTGACGCGGCGAACTCGCTGCGCAGACGCGGCGTATTCGTCACGCGGTCGCGGCGTAATTGCGACGCCTTCGCGGCGAATTGGTTACGGGAACGCGACGAATACGCCGCGCGTACGTTTCGCTTTCAATACGCTTGTAAATCGCAAGTGTGATAAGGCTGTAACTAATAGCTGTCCCGCGCGGTGGTTCCACCCGCAACCCAATAGATGTCGCTAGTGTGAATCAGAACCATTCACGGTGCCACCCAAACGCATACAAAAATCATTCAAATCGGTCATGCCGTTTAGGAGGAGTTCAGTGAAATACACATGTACAGTAGAATTATTTAGATAAAGAAGATAATAAAGCTAAAGAGTTTGATGCTTTTGTTTGTTTGAACGCGCTAATATTAAATACTTCTCTTTTTATGGATAGCGACATTTAACGGGAAGGTTATAGGCTATTTTCTATTACAAAATTCTCACGAGTTCATCAATCATATTTCAACAGTCATCATTCGATTTTTTACAGTCATCATTCGATTATCAAAGACATGCTACCAGTAGGTACAAATTGATCTCGAATCGCATGAGACGGCATCATAATCTTGCAAAGATTGTGACAATTAACATATCTCGCAAGTGCGTCTGAAGTGGTACTTCAATAGCATAAACTATATATTTATCTCGTACATTTGATGTTATCTATTGCAAATCTAGTAATCAAATAAATAAATACTTGGTTCGTTATCTGGACTTTCTACTCACTACTTTACCACTGAAGTTGTATGGAGTATTTTGTCACGCTTTCATGGGTAAATCAATGAACCATAGGGATATGACAGGCCTGTTGGCTTGGCACAGTGGTTGTGAGAGCGCTTACTGTCGAAGAGGTAAGCAAGAGGGTTGCAGGTTCCATTCCCGCACGGAGTTAACAATATGTGCACACATAGGTGTTGGCGATCATATAAACTATTTGTCCATGTACTTGTAACTAGCCGCGCCCGCGGTTTCATCCGCGTTATACCCGTTCCCGTGGGAATTTCACGATAAAAAGTAGCCTATGTCCTTTCTCAGACTCTGGACTAACTGTGTACCAAATTCATTTAAATTGGATCAGTAGTTTTGTCGCGAGAGCGTGGCAGACAGACAGATAGACAGAGTTACTTTCGCATTTATAATATTAGTTAGGATAGTATCAGTTAAGCCTGTAGTACATTACGCTTGTATTAACAAGCTTAGAGATCAGACGGTAGCTTAGGTCTATTAACCGTGTGTGAATTTGACCGAGATTATATACCGTGGGGGACCGCGGTGATAACTGGAATTAACTATAAGTTGTCAAGTCCCCTAAAATCTCTACTGCGCAAACCCTCACTTCGTTATCTATGAATCTATAACGAAGCACACTGAACTAATTTTCCTTATACGGTAAATACATATTAGAACGATTCCAAGAAACATCGCGCCAGTATACGAGTACACAGAGCAGCACGTTGTAGATATTGTTTATGGAAACATACTCTATTTAACAGATAAGATAACAATCACTTGCCTCTTACGATGAAAGGGGATGAGTGAAAAGTCATGACAGTAAGCTCGCGTAGATTAGGGGCCAACCCGGCAGTATTTAGACCGCATAAAGGCCTCCGACATGGTCTGACGATTGATACGACCGGGACCGACAATTTAACGTGCCCTCCGAAGCACTGTAGCGCCACCTATATCTACATACCTACCTATTGTATAACTATACTATATCGCCTGAGGCTTACCCTGCTAGCAATGAGCGCGCAGCACGCGGGCACGGCGAGCACGTTAAACACGGCGGAGCCCACCACGGCGCCCACGCCCAGGTCGCCCTCCGTCACGAACGTGCCCACGCAGTTGATGAACAGCTCCGGACTGGAGCTGGCCGCCGCCATGAACGTAGCACCGGCTATGTCTGCCTCCATATCTAGTCCTGCGCAAAGAGTTTGAAACTGGAATATAGTTTGATATTAAGTTCAGGTAAAGAGGTTTGAAACTTGGAATACAGTAAGAAATACAGGGATTTGCTTGGAATATTATATACTCGTATTTTTAAACCTATTTTTGACTTTTTGGAACGAAGTTCCTTATCGCGCGTTGCGAAAGGGGGCTAGACGGAAAAAATGTTACGACACTTTTTGCGTCAGAGAGAGACAGACAGGGCGTGCGCATCTTTCTCTGTCTGTCACGTCTGTCACGCCACGTCACTGTCACGTATATCTGTCACGTCGCAGGCGTGCGCATGTTTCTCTGTCTGTCTCTCTCTGGCGTGCGCATGTTTCTCTCTCTCTCTCTCTCTCTCTCTCTCTCTCTCTCTTATAGAAATAAAGCCAGATATTTCGTCTTTCTATTTCGCATTGAACAGTGTGGTGTCGCGACAATTATTGATAATAAATAAACTTCGTTTCATCCGGGTGTCCCTTGACACCTCTCAAGTTTTTTTTTTATACATATAAGAATATTAAAATTTTAAGTTTATGGGTCCGAGGGTATCATAGCTTCTAAACGAATGGATCGATTTTAACTTAGTTTTGTTATGTATGAATGGTTCTTTCATGGGGAGTGTTTTGACTAGGTAAAATAAAAATATTTGTCGGAGGATATATATGTAATATCTAAAGTCAGATTAAACATTACATTAGTAATATTGCAATGCGCACTTCAAGAAACAATGTGGTGCCAATGATTCATACATATCACCCTTTTATCGGGATTAATCCCCCTCACTGTACTGATATCTTCAGTGCGATGAGAGGCCTTTGCCCAGCAGTGGGACATTACAGGCTAATACTTTACTTTACTAGAGGCCATTTCGGTAGTAGGTCTGACATCACATCATCATCAACAACAGATGGTATCTAATACTTACTGTCACATATGCTTTCAATGGCCGGAACAAAGTACTGCTCGCACACTGTTCCTAACAAAAGGAAACAGTATATCGCTAGTACGCAGTGGATCATGATGTAGCCCTGAAAACGTGATATTCAATACATAAGTACAGAAAAACATCATCACACATAAATTACGTCGCACGTTAAAGGGAAGTGAAAAACTGTGAAAAACAAAGTGGCATTGTGTGACATTGTGTGTAGGAAGGAGTGGGAGGGTCCTTAATGTTGTGACGTCACGAATAAATAAATAGAAAATAATAATTTATTAACAAACGGCGGCATTGATTTTAATTTGAACAAATAAAGATTGATAAATTAAAAATCATCACAAATGTAACGAGCTGTGACAACAGGGGTAAACAAATCATGAAATTTGTGTGACGTAATTTATGGCCCCTCTACTGATGACGTCCAAATAAATAACCTATTATAATATAAATATTATAAATGCGAAAGTTTGTGAGGATGGATGTATGTATATATGTTTGTTACTCTTTTACACAAAAACTACTGAACGGATTTGGTTGAAACTTTACAGTAATATACTTAATTAATAACACATGAGATACATTTCATCCCGAGATTCCCACGGGAACGGACACAACCCGGGTAAAACCGCGGAGCACTGTTAGTAATGAATATCTTTTTAGATCGTGCCAAGATAACGAACGCGTACCGGAAACTTATTGTGTTAAAAAGGAAATAGTTTTGGACATATAAATTACAAGACATTAGCTACCGTTCTTTCGACATTAACTAGTTAGCACTAATTACAATTTTAATTACTTTAATAAGTCCGTACACAATTAAATTACTCGGAACTCGATAGATTAATGTGAACACATATTGAACATGCACGCTTTGAAACATTGTTACTGATATGATACCTAGATACCTTTTTACAATTTGGCAAGTTGAACAGTTAATATTATTTTCCTGTTTCATAATACTGTTATGTTTACTTTCCTTTTGCAACTTGTTCTTCTTTTGCAACTTTTCGGTTTTCTTTTTGGGTTATAGATTATCTGTAGTGAAGTACGGGCGGGTCGCTACTGCCTCTAGTCACCATCATAGGTCATACTTGTAATAGTAGTCGCAATAGCCTTTGAGTCTACGTTTTTCTATGAACTGAGCCCGCGGTTTTAACCGCAGCGTTACCGTGGGAATATCGAGCTTTTAATTACTTATTTTCTAAAAAAAAACACATTAAAAAAATCATCCAATTTGGAGCAGTCGTTCTCAAGTTATGCGCCTACATACATTTCGGCGATTAATTTTTATTTGTATACATTCTGAATGAAGTTTCTCTATGAAGTTTCTTGTGGTGCTTGGATCCAACTCCATATTATATATTACAGCAGACGTAGCTCAGCGGTAGAGTGCTCGTCTCACAGCGAGAGGTCTCGAGATCATATCAGGATAACGTATGCAGTGTCTACTTACATGTTGTCTTTGGAACCTAGAGAGTCCGTCAGACGGAAACTCGAGGATGGCCGCCGGAGTACAGTTCCTGCCATTTTTCTCAATAATACTCAGCAAGTGGCGGCCGTGATGACCTGAAAACAGATTGTGAATGAAACTTTCATTTATTTGATCACTTTTCTTACACGGTATTGGCCTGATCTTTAAAGTCTTTCGACCGCCTTAGGTGCGTTTCCTTTGAACAGGAGCGGAATCGGCCAATCACAACGCATTAAGACATTTTGACAATGTCAATGTCAATGCATTGTTTGACAATTTCAATTGTAATTAGTCGCTTGAGCTCCGCATAGCTCCGAACTCCGCTTCAATAAAACGCACCCTCGACATATATATCCTTCGATCAACAATACACAACTAGATGTCGGGTCGCGCAAAAAATACGTCTCGGTGAATAACGCCTCACTTGAAAAGTGAGCTCTTATTTTATTCATAAGATTTGCTACTTTACTGCTAGGTGTCATGGTTGTAATTAGGTTGAACTTCGAACTGTTTTAAAACTTTTGTTTCAGTTCGGTAGTAAACAAAATAAGCTGTCACACGTCATCCACGCGGACAGTATTTAGCTTTGATTTTGTACGTGACCCGATATCTAGTTGTGTATTGTTGATCGAAGTATATATCGATTAAAACCACTAGTGAGCTATATGTAACAGCTATACTGGTATGTGCATTGCAAAACACGGTCATGCATGGCTCAAATTAAATGCCACTATCGGCCAATCAAAGTAAGCCAAGCTGCACGTTGTTCAACATTCGCGATAAGTAACAACACTCAGTTTCACAAAATACATCACGACCTCTAAAATTACACCCAAGGATCGCGCGGTGTATAGCTGATGGAAAATACACTGAGAATTTTTAATCGCGTAATGCCAGATATACAAATATACAATAAAACATTTATATAAAAATCGATCGTGGTTTGTGTCGCTACAACACGAGAACGGCTGGGCTGATTTTGGTTTTGGATTAATGTTTGTTTAATCCATGGAAACTTTAAACGATAAGCAATGACGCGCAGGACACAGCTGCTATACAGGGTGATTACGGGGTCGTGGAGCAAGAAAGAAGCATTTAACTTACTTTCTCCTAAGCATCACGATAGGTTAGGACTAACAGTACACCAGCGACTTATTTTAGTCAGCAAAAAAAACTGCGATAATTCGAGATCATGGTCACCCTACTATTTCCCAAGAAAACTTATGTCAAGTAATATTAAAAGTAGGGTGACCACGCATTTTGAGTCAATAATAATTTTTAAATAAAAATACGTAAATAACGAATCATCTTTGTTTAAATTAAAATAAATACAGGTAGCATCGCAATCATTTATTTACTGAATCAGAAAAAAATGGTTGGGATCAAGACCCCGAAATCACCCTGTATAATACAAGATTCGATCTTGACTACGACTGACGTATTTTCAGACGTTCATCGATCCATACATTTATGTCTTTTTTATTAGGTTGACCGTAGACTATGGGCTAAGACAATTTTAATCCTTTTCTATCTATTACAATCTATGAATAGGGGCGAACGCATAATATGCTATCCTACTAATATTATAAATGCGAAACTTTATGAGGGTGGATGTAAGTATGTTTGTTACTCTGACAAGCCCGTTGGCACAGTGGCAGTGAGAGCGCTTACTGTGTCGGGGGTTGCGGGTTCGATTCCCGCCCGGAGTCAACAATATGTGAAGACATAGTTGTTGGCGACGACGTCTGGGTGTCAATTATATATTGTTATAAAGTATTTGTGTATATATATGTAGTAGTATCAGTTAGTTAGATTCCATAATACAAGCTTAGAGCTTAGTTTGGGTCTAATTAACCGTGAGTGAATTTGTCCGGGTATATTTAATACTTTAATACTCTTTCACGTAAAAAGTACTGGCCGGATTTGGCTGAAACTTTACATTAATATAGGTTAGGTTAGTTCCCACGGGAACGGGTACAACGCGGGTAAAACACCGTGGGGCTCGGCTAGTAGTCTTCTAACAGTATTTTAGTCTATGGAACCAATTAAATGAATGACAGACGTGATGTCTATAGTATGTGCTCCTTTGTAGATTTTCTTTCGCAATTCGTTAATGATTTTAACGATTGACAATGAGACAATTAGCAAAATATTCATGATTTCAACCGATGTGAATTTCGCTTAGCAACTATAAATAAATAAACTTTTAAATAACTTCGTAACTGAGGCATAATATTATTTTAATGCAACTTTCGTAATATAATATCGCATTCCTTAGCAATACGCGATACCACCTCATTTTTTTCCACCAAAGTTATGTAAATACACATATTTACCTGCTGTATCTTCACTAATTTCAAAGTTTTCGTAACCACCATTATTAGAAAACAAATAATACAATGGTATTGAAACAAACAACAACACTCTCACTACAAAAGCCACTCGATAATTTCTTTTACAATATCTAGTCCTTATCAACATGTTTGCCATTTATTATAACAATTATAAATTAAAGCAAAATTAACAAAAAAATAATTAGAAAATCTATATAAATTGATTATTTAAACATTTAACAAATATCAAATGAAGAAATCGTATATTTTGCTGAATGCACAGCTCAATAGCATTAGAACGGTATTTTTTAAACTTTGTCCATAAATTGACATGGACTAGGTTTTGGGTGCGGAGATGGAAAACTACTGATTATTGCCTTCGATCCTTGAGGGAAATATAGTGGTTATCTTGAGATTATTATTATGTGTATCGGTAGCGTATCAGTGTCAATATTAGCTGCAAATAATAATGTGTACACATCAAGAGCTGTCTGATAACCGAAGCCAACAGGTATCTACAATACACATTGAACATTACAACATCTATCAGCTATCGCTACAGCAAACATGTTGCTTGCTTCGGGGCATCTCTCGGACAAATACTTTCACTGTCACAATCTTTGCTCATTAATATAGAATAAAGGTGAAGAATTTGTTTTTTATTTGTTTGTTTGCACTTGGACTGTGCAACTACCAGAACAGTTGGATTGAAGAACTTATTTTTAAGTTGGATATTTTGATAGCTTCATTATAGAGGAACTTTACATACTGTTTTTCATCATCGAGACATTCTCATAAGAACAGTCGCAATGATGTAAAGACCGCGGGGCGCTGCTAGATACAACGGGATTGGTTTGTAATAAGAGATATAAAAACTAAACACGAAGATTTTTTTAGGAACCTGAACTAACAAAACCTCTTTTTGTTTTCAATTTACGCCGCACAAAGGGTTGTTATTTAACGCGTACACTTCTTATCTGTCTGAATTTATGTCAGTGGCATCATATACAGTGATCCTACGACTGTGCGATACTAAGGGAAAGTAGTTTAATTTAAATTGTTGAAGATAACATCTTTCGACGCATACCAGACCAACTGGAGGGAAGTGGCCCAGGACAGGGATGCATGGAAGGATCTCAGGCCTTTGCCCAGTATTGGGGCACAAATTGCTCATAATAATAATATATGATACATTACATTAAACAACTCCAAAGGGCATCACGAGTTGTATCTGTATGCCTATCTATATACCCTCGCATGCCTCTCAAAAGGAACGGGCTTGTCTCGTAACTCCGAGGAGAAGCACTATAATAAAAACGTGTTTTCTTTGAAACATAAAGTGTGAAAAAAGTATGTACACAATTGTTCTAAATTCTATTACTGCTAAAGCCTTTCATGGAACTTGTAAAGTTTTTGTTAAGATGACACTAAAGTGCTACTGGCAAGGTTTGTTTTGATTAACATAGGTAGTTAAAAACCGACTGCCTTTTTTATTATCAACTGTACCAGAATATTAACATAGACTACAAAGTAAAAAAGTCAATAAAATATGTATTTGTATTCGGCAAACTATAAAGTACATATTGTTGTTATGTAAATAAATTGCTCAAGATTGTAAGATGTCCTTGCCAATAAAATATGGTTATAGACGATAAATATCCGTAAACTACGTTATGTAAGATAAGAATTAAGGGGAGGGGTTGCCAGTGTGCAACGACGGCGACAGCGGCGGCCAGCGAAGCACCTGGCAGAAATGTGATAGGAAAAAGCATAATTATAGCATAGGAACAAAATAAGAACTAATGTTCAAGGTACTATTTTCAAAAAAGGTATTTTTTCCTCAGGTCGGTCTTTTTACTAAAATTAAACTTAGTAATAGTACCTAACCTTGTGCAGGTGGCTAGACCGGGTATCGGGTGTTGTAGTGCCAAACCTCTCAATGCCCCAATATGGTAGATGTTAAAAATGGGCAAACATTGAAGCAGCCCATTTTTGAGCAACTTTTTCCTAAGTTATCTAAATGGCGTTTTACATACCTATATGAAGTAGAAAACCGAGTTTGCAATATTTTATTTTTGTAACTACCATTCGATTGTACCTGGAATGTACCCGAGTGTACCGTGTTTGAAATCGTTTGTGCCCTGACACACAATTAAAAAGTCGAATTGAATGGCAGTTTTAATATAAAATATCGCAAACTTCACATAGGTGCTTTCTGTTCTTCAAATAAATAAATAAAATCTTTATTTATACAAATTTACTTCTATTACATTAATGAATAAATGAATTAACAAATGATACAATAAACAGTAGAAAATTAATCTACTCTTGGTATAAATAGAGCGCAGTTTTATTAATAGAGCCCAATACTGCATTACATCCTAACTTATAGTCTAAAGGCTGGATTGCACAACAACTTTCAGTCTGTTCAGTACCTTTATCCGGGTACCTTGACATTTAGTAAATACGAGTATATTAGCTGCGATACTTGTAAACTTGCTCAATATCAACGACGCTTTGCCTATTCTTGGATATCATTGAATCTGTAACAATTTAAAGACATTTAGAACGAATTACCTGTTCTAGAACATTCTTCTTGACCCAATAAACATGACCAAAATCAGTTTTAATCCCCATTCTCATGGTTCCAGATTAGAAATATTCCATCAAACGCTTCGATAATCTTAGATTAGCCACTCACCGAGGGATATAAAGTTTCCACTGTTTGTTGACTCGATTAAACAGATAATATTGAACAAATAACACCTTATCAACGTACATATTAGAAGAAATTAATCCACTCTAATATTGTGTTGTGTTTCTTCATTACAACATTTGATTACTACGCACTTGAAGACACGAGTGAAGATTAAATCAATTACTTACGACCGTTTCAATGTATGCTCGTTTTCGTATGTAAACGTTAAAAAGTAAAGGATGATTTCCAGAAAGTTCTCAGCACGGTTCAATTGCAAGAGGAGTGAGTAGATTGGTTTGTAATAGAATAGATGGTGTTACACCATGAGCTAGCTGGAGGTATCCGTGAGTATCCGAGCTCGAATCTCTTAATTAATTGTAATTGAATGAGACGCGTGCCGCGGCCGCGCGGCCGACCCGCCGTGCGTACAAGGGCTGCTAAATTGACATTTGACCTCACGGATTATTCAAATCAGAGCTCACTGGATCTTTTACACTTGACTTATTATGTTACGGCGGTATGTGTGTCACACGATTTCACACAAACAAATAGTTTGTTCGTCGCGGATCTCTTAAAACTATCGTAATGCTACAAACATACACCTACTTACTTATTTAAGATATATAATTTAAATCAGGGCATTGGCCTCTATTATAGAATAAAAAATGTGATTTGTGTGTTTGTGGTGTGGTGTGTGCGAGTGAGTACAATTAGGTGGGTGGGCAGCGGAGAGTAGAGGATGCTTGCTCTGGGAGTCACTCCCGCACTGCGCCCGAGCGCCGACCGACGTCCGTGTATTGTATGGGAATATATAATTGGGCCCGTATTCTTCTTTTGACGAGCTCTCGGCGTTCCATTATGTCCGCCTGAGCGGAGTGGAGCCATTCGGAGGCCAGAGGCGACGTCCCCGGCCGGCTGCGCCGCGCTCCCGCACCGACGCACAATATGAACGCGACCGACCGAGGTACCTACCATCTCTTACTTTTACCGGAGGCGAGCCTCCTATTTTTCGATTTTCTTTAGAATTCTATAGATTCAGCAAGCGGTGTCGGTCCAAGTGCGCGAGTACCTCGCAACAAGGTTACATTGAAGGAGGTCGGAAGTGCGTTCAATTTTCTGTGAACGGCTAGCTCACTTACTATAGCGAAGTGAATCAATGGAGCCGCGAAGAAGATTACATCAGGTATCCGAATGCTGTTCATTGGAAGTGAATCAAGTGCCCCGGGAGCCACTCGTAAGTACCGGCGCGTCGCGAGAGCCGCCCTGACATGGACCGCAGCGCTACAGGTACGCTTCCCCTATTGTTACCGAATCGATTGTGTCCAAAGTAAAAACAACATAGAGCCGAAGCATGACCCGATACCAGTCTAGTGTTATTGTTTTGTGAGTACTCAGCATGGCTATTGACAGTGGACGGACCTCGGGCGTGGCTGGCGTTGTTACTCTTATGGCTATTATGGGTTCACTATAAAACGAATTGGTGTAGATTACATTATAGTACGGCGATTGTGTTATCGTACATATCAACCGCTCCTCGCCTATTGATGTAACAGATCTGCGACAATAAACTGTATTTCTTATTTTGTGTATTTTTAGCTGAATATTCAAATGCATTCAAATTCTATGCAAAATGTATGTACTTAATGTCTGAATGTTTATCAAGCGATACGGTTGATT
The DNA here is from genome assembly GCA_963082685.1 of Cyclophora albipunctata. Classification (NCBI taxonomy): domain Eukaryota; kingdom Metazoa; phylum Arthropoda; class Insecta; order Lepidoptera; family Geometridae; genus Cyclophora; species Cyclophora albipunctata. The sequence goes on along the minus strand of OY720111.1, from coordinate 12,698,944 downwards.
AGATCCGTTTGCTTGAATTCAGATGGAAATACTATAAGACAAATACAAATAATTGTAGTTTCGATTAAATTTATTAGACATTGTTAACTTTATCGTAGTAAATGCACATATTGTACGCGGCATGAGGAGGCGCACGTGTATTTACTATTATGTAAATAACACAGCAAATTATTCAATTCACAAGTATTCCAAAGAGCTGAAACTCAATTGACGAATGTTACAAGATTAACAAATTGCGCAATACGTATGTATCATAGCGTCAGTGATGGTTTGATTAGGTAAATTTGCTATTATAACCGTTTGCCGTAGTTAGGCCGACGTTCCTAAAGTTAGAAGGGGGAGGTATGAGCACCGGCTCGGCGCCTCATCCGGTCGGTCCTCGCACAAATTGACAATTGGCCGTCGTCGACTCAGGGCTGCCAACCGACAAGGTTGGCCGCGTCACCAACGCTGACTACTGCCCAAAAATACACACAACAGTACTTTCAAAACCATCCATTATCTATATTTAAGCGTCCCCCTCCGTTATCTATCAATAATGAAGCTCACTTAACGTAATCAAAATCTTCCATTAACAAAACAACTTTATCAATATCAAACATTGACAACCGCATTCAAAACTATGATATCAGTATTCTGTAGCAGAGAGAGGTCGGATCGAAATATGAGTGATGCGTCGCTAATGTAGACTTCCTGTCTTCTTTGATCTGTCAATTTCCTTGATAGTGCACTCGATCTGTGCGAGCATCTAAGTAGACTCGGCACGCACAATTTGGCGCATGACAAGCGAGTACCATTTGGATAGAGTTCCGTTGGAGTTGCGCAGAGAGACGCGGAGAGACGCGTACCGAGTCATATTTTTTAAACCGTTTCATACGGTTTAACGAATTAGTGCAGTGGTCGTTTGAACCAATTTGTCCGCGATTATTGTGCTCACATCGCTATTTGGTACAATAAGAGGGAGGTCGAAGGAATCAGAGTGTCTTCTGTGAGCTGGCACGGGGCGACACCATGGCTCTTCATAGTAAAAGTGGGCATTTCTTACTGTATTAATATAGTTTAAATTAATTAATAACTTATATTATTTAAGACGAGTCCTGTATTCTTTTCATTTTCTTAGCTTGAATAGTAATTGTGTGTCCAATCTTCATAGGCCATTGATAATGATAATCCCGTTGTCATATCGCCAGGGCAGTAGGTTTGAATCCCGCCTGGGGACTATAATATTTATACATTTCATAACAGCATCTATCGTAAGCCTTGTTATTTTTTTCTTAAATATGAATATTTCTAGAACTATCTCAGACTAGTTTAGGCAGTCTTTATACCGACTTTACGACACGGGAATCTGTATCTGTTATAAAGATGTAATTTTTTTAAATTTGGTTTGTTTGTATGTTCTAATCTCAGAAATTACCAGTCTAATTCGGATAGTTATTTTTGTAACACATAGGCACATTCAAAGGAAAGGTTACTTGTTAACCGAGTTCAAATACCGAAGGCGGAGTTTCTCAATTCAGTCGTTATATATATATATTTTATTACTTTATGTATGTACACCGAGTTTCTCCTACGATTTACGTGATTAATTTTTTGTTCGATGCTGAAGATATTCCCATTGGTCCCGTTGAAAATTTTATCCCAAAATTGCTTCGCAAACCTAACTAAAATTGAAATAACGTAACGCAAGGGTATGCGCAGGGTATAGAAAAAACCCGTGCGCTTCGAAACTCTAGGTGATACATAAAAACAATGTTCCACGTTATTTAAAGTACTCTTTATTTTGCACACTATAACTCGCGACGTTACATGCTATCTATTACAGTTTACGTAGAATTACCACTTCTAGTTACATTTCTTCAATTAAAAAACGACTGCAATCGTTAGTTTATGTTATCCGCATGATGATATCAATGTATATCCAAATAAATGAATCTACAATAAAGTTCAGTCGAGTGACTTTCAATACATTTTTATAATAGGTATCAAAATTGGACGGTTCGTTTAAATTTAACGAAGAATAAAATAGTAAAAAAAATTAACCGCTGCATGTTGGGATTAATTGGAAATACGAATATTACAGTTAAAAAATTACCTATTTTAACAAATTATTGAATTAAGAAGCTAATTAACTAACAAACATAGAAAGCAGACACTAAAAAGTTTAAAAAAACGTTTAAAATAAACTACGTTTAAAAATACTGACTCCAGAAATAACAATACTATAGTCTGTTTCAAAGTTCGAGATATTTTTGTAAACAAATAAATGTCAAGATATGTCAGTGTCAATGTAGCAGGTCAGATGTGTCGAACCTTCGGGTAATTTAATTTAAAAATAATTATTTAATACTTTTTTGCGACGAAATGTCTGCAGAAGCCAATAACAAAAATTGAATTGAATTGAATAAATACTTTTTTCCCCACGAACCACCCTTTTTGAGATAATATAATTCAAAAAGTTGTAAAAGTTGTAATGGTCAAAATATGCACACGAGTACTTATCGCGTTTTTTTTTGGAATCCGAAATACGAATAAAATAAAATGGCGACTCTAAAAAATGTTCGGCGTCTCTGTAGTGTTCCAAGTATACATGAATAAACTGCACAAAACATTAAGCTTTCCATAATTATAATTTTCTTGAGAATAACAATCGTATAAAAGTCAATACTGCATAATCGTCTGAATAATTATAGCTATCGCTTTATTTTCATAAGATAAATAAATACCGTGAAATCGTCAAATTAACAACTGCACGATTTTCGTGCAGTTATTTTGCTCTGGTATCACCTTTGTTTACAAAAAATATCCCGAACTTGGAAATAGACTATACTCGTAGTATATTATTAACTAGCAGCGCCCCGCGGTTTTACCCGCGTTGTGCCCGTTCCTGTGGGAATTTCGGTAATTTTAAAGATTTAAGCATACAGACAGACAAACAGTGTGACAGACACGAAAAAGAGACGACTTTATTTTATACTATGTAGTGATAATGCTTATTACCTTAGTAGTCCTCATATTATAGTTACAGTTATTTTTTGCTTTTTAGTTTTGAAAGTATCCCAAAATTCCCACGAAAACGGGCATAACGCGGGTTAAATCAGTGTCAGTGTTTGTTTTAATACACTAATATAACGTATCGGTACAGCTTCTTAATCTTTAAGAAAAAAGTTTGTAAGACTACGTCTTGTACTCACCCGACACTATTCGCGGTAAAACAGAAGTACGTGCGTCAATACTGTGTTCAAATTGCGAAAGTTTAAAAAAGCGGCCAAGTGCGAGTCGGACTCGCGCACGGAGGGTTCCGTACTTTAAAAAACGGCAAAAAATCACGTTTGTTGTACGGGAGCCCCCCTTGAATATTTGTTTTATTTTATTTGTTTATTTGTTGTTATAGCGGCAATAGAAATACATTATGTGGGAAAATTTCAACTGTCTAGCTATCACCGTTCTTGAGATACAGCCTGGTGACAGACGGACGGATGGACGGACAGCGAAGTCTCAGTAATAGGGTCCCGTTTTTACCCTTTGGGTACGGAACCCTAAAAAACATATCATATATGAAAATCAATGCCACTTTTCGTTGTAATTTTATAACTCAAGAATGGGCTCACCTATCCAAACCAAATGTTTAGGTTTTGTTCGGACTATTTAGTATAAGGTTTATGTGAAGTTTGCACAAAATCGGTCGAGCGGTTCTTAAATTCCCACGGGAACGGGCACCACGCGGTTAATACCGCGGGGTGCAGCAAGTAATAATATATTATGCAAGCCGCGCCCCGTGGTGTTACCCGCGTTGTACCCGTTTCCGTGGAAATTTAGGGATAATAAAAAGTGTTTGAGTCGGGGTTTTTTTAAGAACACTCTCGATTAAGTCATCAATATTCTCTTTCAGTTAGCTTTCATTTGAGACCCCACGCGAGTATATTTTGTTAAAATAAAACCTAGCCTATGTCCGTACCTAAAGTGTACACTATCTACCTATAGGCGAAAGAATTCGGAAGAATAGTTCCTTACCAACAAAGTTAGAAACTTTACCTCTATTATAATATTAGTATATTTGTAGTAGTATATTAATATTTGCGGTCCTAGCTCTTATTGTTTCTGAAGTTTCGTAGTGAACTTTTCGCATGTATATATTCTAGTAAAGTAAAGACCAAAACACATTCTAAAGGCTGTCTACTTAGTCTAAGTTTTGCGCAGTCAGTTATGGTTTCTATCAAAACTTAGAAAACTAATGTCTACATCTGGAAGCTGACTCACATTAATGTGGGTAATTAGGGACCCATTTCATGATCGTCAGACCTTAAACAACAGTGTCACGCTAGGCAAGGCCATCCTGTTTTTCAACACGCAATCCGGAACTGAGTATTTTGACGTCTTTAGCAGGAGAGAAGCCTTTTCCTGGCTGCATTACTTTCCAAGGCTAGGTTTTCCGTTAATTACCGTTTTCAGAGAAACCTAACAGATTTTTATTTGTTACTAGCTGTGCCCCGCGGTTTCACCCACAGCGCCCCCGTTCCCGTAGGAATTTTGATTTTTATTCCCTATAAACCTCACGGAGCCCGAGACCTTTCCAACGAATGCAAAACCGTGGAAATCGGTCCAGCCATTCACGCGTGATGCCGCGACCAAGGAAAACGGGTTTCATTTTTATATATATAGATTTCATGCTCAAGTTTTTCTTTTTACAAAGAACTCTTTACAAATATCTCGGTATCCTTACTAAGAATTTCTTTCAGAACTACAACTTTGTGTACAAGTTTTAGAATATTAAGTACTACACTTTTAATTGGTGTATTTATTGCTCAACAATGCTCTGCCGTTGCTTAGGGGTCAGTTTATGTTATTAATCGTATTCAGTCTTTGACTTCTAGTCTTTTCTGTACCATTGTACAACTGTCTATTCTTGTGAACAATACTGTCATACATTGTAACCGACACATTAGTATAAATATGTTGATTTAAATTTACAACAAAATAACAAATTAAAGGTTTTCAGCTGGTGTACAACTGGGATACCAGAGTTGGCCACTTACGTTGAGCTGTGAGTTGAGTTGTTAGTAGTAGTAGCAGTAGTAATAATAGTATTAGTTTAGTAGTAGTATTTGCCTGTAATGTCCCACTGCTGGGCAAATGCCTCTCATCTCACCGAGGATATCAGTACAGTGGAGTTGTTACTCACTACCCGGAATTCCAGTCCCATTGAGAATGTCCTCCAAAAGTAAACCGCTTCATTAACAACATTGTAGTTATTATCAAAGATTAACATTTGTATTACGAGTGGCAATTGATAATTATTTACGGAAATAATTCAACACATTGTTGAAACTTTATAAATACTACACTCTTAATAGTATTTGGAAGGTTAAATCGGAGTAATTTATATTCCACTTATCATATTGTTTAACTAATGGCTCTACTCAAAGGCGAATATCCAATGTTAAGTTGTTTATACCCCAAGGAACGGTATAAGCCTATTCGGTATTATACAAGAACTTATAAAATGTAATTAACCTTTTCTGACATCAAAACAATTTCCAAAATCCGATTATAACTGACAGAGCCAATAATAAATACCAATTAAATCCGATTTACTTTATATAACAAATCTAGACACAAACTTTAATGCCGTTTCGATAATGCGGCTTCATGCGATAAAGATTAGTCGATACGTAGGAATTTTGTACACTAGCAGCGCCCCGCGGTTTTACCCGGGATGTTCCCGTTCCCGTGGGACTTTTGGAATAAAAAATAACCTTCCCAGTGAATGTGGATATCCATTAAAAATAATAATAGAAATCAGATTGTTAATTTCTGAGATTAGGGCGTTGAAACGAAATGAAAACGTTTGCGTTAAATGTGACTATCAATTACGAAAATAATTATTGAAATCGGATAAGTAGTTTCAAAGATAAGCGCGTTCAATCAAATGAAAAATCAAACTCTTCATATTTGTATAGATTCGCACTCGTAAATCCATTATTTAAATACATTTGTACTTCCAATACGTGAAACGTGTAACTGTTGGATAATACCACGGTATTTAATCTATTTTGTGGTATTCTGTTCTTTGTTAGGCGACGATTACACGTAAAGTATTTACCGTGATCCATCAGTAAATAATGACGTATCGTGGTATTTACTGAACGTGTAACCTAATGTATTGATGGATGTCAGTATTTATTGATGGATTTCTAGGTTTCTTGATTCTGTAATGATGATCCGTCGGATTATGATTAAAAAAGGTGTTACTATTGTCAGAAGTTCTTCAAAGCAGGGTTCAGGCATTCGAAAATAATTCTCGTAATCATCCATTTCACCATGTAATTTAATTTCTGCCATTAAATTCAAATGTGTGTACCTTTCCCTTTGTTGTAACCAATTTTTTGCCCATCGCTTTTGCTTGGCTTTTTTATTTAAACTAAGTGCTAAAATAATAGCCACGCAACCTTTAATTTTCAGCTCTGTGGCCATTTTAGACGTGTAAACAGCAGGAGACCGGACACAATACTGACGTAATAAATACTGTACGTGTAGGCTGGTGTATTAATCCATCAGTAAATACTGAAATCCATCAATAAATACTGTATTGACGGATCACAGTAAATACTTTACGTGTAATCGTCGCCTTACGGTGTTTGTGGTATTTTTTTCACATTAGCTCTTGCGTTATAATTTTGAGTATTTTTTAACTTTTGGTTGTTGCCGTCACTGCACACTGTAGCCATACATGCACCATGTAGGTTTACATTTAGTTCTTTTACTGTTCAAAATTATTGATACTTAAGTATGTTCGAGTAGGTAACCAATGCTGGTTTCGGAGTTTTTAGAACATATCAAGGCCTACGACATGGTCCAACGATCCGAAGCACAGTCGGAGTCAGAGAAATGCCACACTCGTTCACGCCTAGCCCAAGCTAACAATAGCAATGAGTAATTAACATCGCTTAGCCAAACTATGCCGCGAGCGCTACAAGACAAAAATACTAGATACTTAGATTCTTGTTCCTACAAAAAAACACATATATACAGTCGAATTGAGAAATCGTTTCCTATTTTGAAGTCGTTTAACAATACTGTATATACCTATACATTAGTGGACTAACTACAAGATACATCGAACTGTCAATTAATGCGGAGGATCTACTTACGGTACCCATAGTGGCCTTATTGAACTCGAAGCCAATTGTCATCGATAGCAGGTCAATGGAAGGTCAGAACCGTATCCCTTGAATCAATAATCGAATCAGTTTTATTGCGCTCTGATTATACTAGTACTTAATCATAGGCAATTTGTGTACCTGTGAAGGTAAACCAGTATTCCTATTTGGTACCTTGTATGTGTACGAGTGTAATACTGATACTTTACGTGTATTACCGATACTACTCGTATTATACATCTGTTATCATACTAATAGTCGGTGGTGTCGTATGGACTAGAGACACCACCGGTGGTGTCGTTTTGGTGGTGTCGAGTGGAAAGAACGATTTATTATCGTACATTTATACATTACAGACATTATTATAGAATAGTATCAGTTAGGCTTCACTTAGATTGGGTAATAACAATAGCTTAATTTAGGTTTTACTAACCGTGTGTGAATTGTAATTGAATTTGCAAATGCATAATATATTTGTAGGTAGCTTGTAATGTACCTACGTATTATGTAGATATATTTAATGTTTTAATTTACGCATTTTAAAATTTTAGTTGCACTTGTGGCATACCATGGCGGCAAACTAATAAGTTAAGATGACAGATGTCATAAAATACTAATTTTAATCAATGTCAAACAAGAAATTGCATTTAGTAATTCTTTGTTGAAACACGGTTGAAAACATGAATTTAATGTTTGAATATAAAGTCCTTGGTTGAAGCGTTTATAGGTGGAAAACAAAGAAGTTTAAGACGACATTTACATATTTTAAAATATTTTGTTACTTTCAAGGACTTATTCATTGAGACTTGTCTTTATATTTATTTTTATTATATTCTTTTAGGCCGGCACCATACAAGGCATAGGTCCCGAAATTAATTTTCTTTATTCACAAGTGAATTCAGATAGGATTAAGTATGTGTGTTGCCGGCCTTATAGTTTCTATATTAAATCCATGGTTACATTGCACTGACCTCTATTATTATATACACTGGACAGGCTGCAGTCACTTGTCAATTACAAACATTGTTTTCAAAATATAATCAGAGTACATTGGTTCGTGGTCTTTGCAGAGTACATACTTTGTTATATATTGCGAGAAACAACTAGTGATTAATACGTGACAAAAAATCGAGCCACCTTCATCCGTTTGTGTGGACCATGGGCGGGCTGCATTTCAAACACAAACAGCGTTAGTGAACGTAAATAAAAACTATAGCACATTTGTAGTATTCTAGCGTTCACAAGTATTCTAGTATAGTATCGGCTTGTGTGGGCTCCCATTCATAAGATGTGCTCGGTTAAAGAGCTCTCGTCCTACACGGCCAATTTGTTTGTTTGTGTATGACGAACAAACATCTTTGTCTTGATAGAGCAATTAGATGTAACTGCGAACATACTGTATGTTCTTCACATCTGTGCATATGCTAGGTAAACGTGTTTACTACACAGTGTACTCTGTTGAATTGCTAGCAAAATTAGTTGTGTATACGAGTATATTGTCTTTTTTCGTTAATTATGATTTTTCGGTGTATTTACAGAATACCGAATTCTTTCTCTTTCATTTTATTTGTAATACGTAATGAATGTAGTTTACTTTGAGTATAATTAATATAACTTTTTGGGGAAAAATTATCCAAAGGTAAATAATTTATTTATTACCTATCTATCCATTTTATAGGTTGGTTTCAATACCTTTACCCTGTAGGTAGACTTCGGTTCGTGCGTGTTGTGTTGTAGCTTTAACCTAAACTAAGACAGCCATTACTAGTCAATTGGTCACTACCGATAGGGTACGGGGACAACGGGAAGTTATTTTAAATAGCTATTTAAAGAACCTCTGCCCCCGGTGTCCGGGGAGAACATGCACATACTTTTTGCGGCACAATAGTTTAATTTAAACGGGATATAAAGCCTATGTCAAAGGCCATAGGAGTAATCGTACGATCTGAAGAAAAAAACGTTTAGTCGTCTGAACTGTGCCGAACAATTGCTTGCTCGGTCTTTAACTGAATGTAACAGCGAATAAACGTGTTTGGATTTTTTCAAAACACTACGGAAAACGCAAAAGAACACTACGTTAGTTTTTAAAAAACGGTGACTGTCGAATCACTACGCTCTGCTCTCATTTCACTTCCTAAAAACTCCGACACTAGTGTTGGCCTCTACCCTACTCGATTACTTACTTACTTCCTAACCCTAGATTCAGTTTCAGATGTGTACGTGCGTAACTGCACTCCGCCGGCCATCGATGACTTCCCGGCGGGGTTGTTCACGGAGCTGCAGCGGCAGCACGGCGCCATCGTGCTGCACGCGCTCGTCTCCATCTACCTGTTCGTGGCGCTTGCTGTCGTCTGCGACAAATTCTTCGTGCCGGCTGTGGATAGGATATGCCATGGTAAGCGGTCGAATAGCCTTAGCACCTTAGCCTATCCTTAAGCTCTCTTGTATAGTATAATTCCGATCTTCCTCGACTTGAGTACCTCATTTCAAGAGCATTCGGTTCAAGTAGCCTCGTATATCATGCTATTTGATGATATAAATCATAAAAAAACAGGAACATTAACATAGTATTTCTCCTTGGAGTAAGCTTGGGATAAGCCCGGTCTTTTTGAGAGGCATGCGAGGGGATACAGATTATTATTGATTTAATAAAAACACGGTGAAATCGAAAAATATCAAAATATGATACAAAATGATTAACAATTTACAAATTGTAGCCTTTGTTCTACGGCGTTTCTACGACACGTCTACGTACTACGCCGTAGTCGCTACAGAAATAATATTCGTAGCATTTTAAAGGATGATTTTTGTAAAAAATTTATCAATAATTTTTTTATCAAATTAACGACGTTATAAGTATCGATGAAGTACTGAGTGTTAGGTAATTCAGTGCAGAATATTATTGAATGTATTACGATTATTAAAACATATTCCTGTCACGTGTGGTGTATGCGCTAAGTGGCTTTCATGTATTGGACAAGTTTGCATTATAATGATTAAAAAAAAAGAAAAACCTTCTTATTATTATTCGGTTGCAAATGTCTCCTGTGCAATTCAGGCAATCCAGTGCAATTCATTTTTAAAATTCTGAATTAACATCGGGAACCTTACACGATCTTAATTAACCGGAGGAGCGATTGGGATAGTTTATCATCGTTAAATATATAATTGTTAAGAGCTTCATCTATCATTACTAACTACGTTTCTCCCATTGTTTCAGCGTTAAACATGACTAACGACGTAGCTGGGGCTACATTCATGGCGGCCGCCACTTCGGCCCCTGAACTGTTCGTCAACGTGATCGGAACTTTCATCACCGAAGGTGACATTGGAGTCGGCACCATCGTCGGCTCGGCAGTCTTCAACATCCTGGCTGTCGCCGCGTGCTGCGGCATAGGGGCAGGAATGGTGGGTACTGAGTTTAAGCAGTCGTATTCAACATGCTGTCTTAAAACTTGGTCATTAACTAGCAAGGACAAAACTCACGCGAAGACAACAAGTTCCTTTTCTTTTTCTCTTTCTTTTCCTTTTAGATTTTCTCTTTCTATTTTTTTGAAGAACAGGGATAAAACGTAGAAGAGATATTGTCTTTAGTGAGCATCTTACACCTGTAGGGGTGGCCACTAATTTACTACAACTTACATAACAATAGTATAACATGACGTGGCTGCAATAGTGTAATATGTTAGTCGACGACCGATTATTTGCCAAGTGACTAGGATTTGGATAGCCTTAGGCGTATAATGCATTATAAAGACCACGTTCAATGTCCGTAGGTGATTGAAACAATGGGGACCGACACTTGGCCGAGTCTTTCGAAAGTCTTTATAAATGTTATTAAAACTGTTATTTTTAAAAATGTATTAAAGATATTCAATCTGCGACTACCCAATAAAGACGGCTGTGCACTATTCAAAGATTATTGTGTGAGAGACGATCACTTAGCTACATGTAGGTCGCTCGCCAATTTGTCCTTGCAAATAGAAAAGTAATGCGAGTTACAGCGTTGATCTGTTGTTGTGTACTTTACGTATGAATACTGCGATTAAATAAGTACCTTGTGTTCGTGCATATGTTTTAGATTTCGGTTTTTATAATTATTTACTTAGAACTTGCACACATACGTGTGAATACGTTTTTGTGTGTTGGAGACAAAGATTTTTTATTATTTATAAATTAGGTATTTTTATTATCTACTTTGAACTTGTTGTATTGTATCCTATTTTGAAGACTTTGACTAACGCAAGACGTAATTGCGCCAATTATGACGAAGAAAGTAAAGTAATAATGTAAAGAATTAAAGGCCTCAATCAATATAGTGAGAAGGATTAGGCGTAATCACCACATTTGGGTTGTTGAATGTGGAAAATGTGGGCTGGAGAATTCAAACCCGAGCTTGGTTTGAAAAGTAAAATAGAAACATGCTTACTGGACCCGGGAATGTTTCAAATCGATTGCTTCATTCCCAGGTGGTCCCGCTGGACTGGTGGCCGCTCACCCGGGACTGCCTCGCCTACGGGATCACCGTGTCTATCCTGATCTGCATCATGCACGACGAGTACGTACAGTGGTACGAAGCCTTCCTCCTCGTGATGCTATACGGGGTCTACATCTGTATCATGTACTATGACAAATCCATTCAGAACTTTGCCAAGGGTAAGTCTATCAAGAGGTTAAGGTTAAGGTTACTGAAATATGGTACTTATGAGAAGTGATTTAGGTACATGTTCTTAATTGTTTTAATTCTTCTTTTTTTAACTTTTAGGAAGCTGGCAATGTGTCTCCAACAGAATAAAGAAACAAGACGAGAAAGTAACTGATACTGAAATAGGTAATTTGATACTAGTTGATTTTATTATTTTCAGTGATTTTTCAAGGCTTATCAATAACAATAAAAAATAACTAAGTTATACCTATTGTGAAACAACTGACTTAAATATTGATTTAAAATATTCGTTACATTAATAACTATTTTTATAGACCATAGCCGGTAACGGTAAATAGCTGGTAACGGTTAGTTATTTGTATTCCCCTTTCAGAATCAAAATCGTCAGACACAAATAAGAATGATTCCGCCGACCACCACCAACACAATGGGAACATAAAGAATAAACTGAAAGATGACAGTGAGCCCGGCGCCCTGGCGGCCAGCCAAGAAGGCCAGCAGTCGAAGAACGTGAACGTAGACATTGAGGTGAAGGATATAGACATGGAGATCGCTTGCCCAGAGGAGAACGCAGAACAAGACGATGGAAAGAAAAAGGAGGATGAATACAAACACTCACTTTGCAAGTGGCCCAGCGGACGCAGCTGGTTGACCAAGGTAAACAAACATAATCAGATAATGGGCAAACTAGCTAAAATTGTGCATTAACTCGAGGTACTTTTCCACAGACCGCTTGGATAGTGACCTGGCCAATTCATCTGGTATTCTTATTCACAATCCCCGATTGCGAGAAGCCCCGATTCAGAAGTTGGTTCCCTTTGACGTTCATCATGTGTATTGTGTGGATCGGGTCACTGTCCTATATCGTTGCATGGATGATTACAATCATTGGTGAGTAGACGCTTCTTTCAACTGAGCTGGTGCAACGACTTATGTTAAGAAGTGTTTATAATTTTTAGGTGATACATTGATGATCCCTGACTCGGTTATGGGTATCACCTTCCTAGCTGCAGGGACATCGGTGCCGGAAGCGGTATCCAGCGTTATAGTTGCAAAACAAGGTAATGTTATTGTTTATTTGTTGATAAATATTTAGGACAGTATAATCAAATATGTGATGTTTGACAGGACACGGATCAATGGGCATCAGCAATTCGATTGGCTCGAACACTTTCGATATCCTCCTGTGTCTGGGACTGCCGTGGCTGATCAAGGCCTCACTCACGCCGGCCGAACCAGGAAATTACTGGGTTAGCCCTTAATCTGATCAATACTATGCTGTTGCGATTTTACTTATAAATGCGTTGCGATGTGGCGTCTGCTTGCGTTGCGAATGGGTTAGGGTTGCGTCGTTCAGATATGTAAAGAGGTATGTTAACAGGTGAAGATAAACTCGATGGGGTTGGAGTATTCGGCCATCTCACTGCTGTCGACGCTGCTGCTGCTGTACCTGACGTTCTGGTTCAACAAGTTCAAGCTGGACGCGGCGGTGGGGCGCGCCTGCCTCGCCATGTACGCCATGTTCCTCGTGCTCGCCACGCTTATTGAGCTTAACGTATTCTTCCCCGTCAACGTGCGCACGTGCAAGCGGACCGAACTCAAATCTTAAGCGCAGTGAACGGACCCGAACGGACCACAACATGAAGTGGATAATGGCACCGGCGCCCCTTGTACCTAATTATTTCATGATCTTTGACGTGTGTCGTACCAGTGTATCTATCGAATGAGCGTTCACAATATGAGCATGTCCTTTTCAAATATTTCAGATATGATTTATTCATTTTATAGATTTCTGTAAGTAGTTTTAAAAGGAATGACAACCACATCGACGTTTCTGATAGTATTGATGGTTTTGGAATCTCTTTTATGTGGTCGTTATAATTACTATGTAGGTGACACTTTGTAGGTAGTCGTAAATTATAAAAGAAATATAATTGTCCTTACGAAATATGAAATATTTTTATAAGATATGTTCGATAATTTTATATGTTTCTCATCCACGAATCTCAACCGACGTGTTGTTGTAAATACCTAAGATACTACGTGATTCTATTTTTCTATAAGAATAATTAAATATATCTATAGATTTTTATGTCGTACGGCTTGTTTTATTTATTACTCCCCAATGTGTTAAATACGAACCCTACGGAGAGTACCACAGAATAAACGATAGCTAATAGCGATTTTTTTAAATATCATTGAATCCTTGCATTTCATTTGTTCTTTTTTCATTACATTTCTTTCCTAGTAGACGTTGTCGCTTGTCTGTACCGTGGTACTCTCTAATTTGTTACCTACTATCAACTACCCAAGATTGAAACAACTCCTATAGCATTTATATCCACCATAATATCCACATACTTTATCGGCTTTATTAATAAACGCGGTGTAAGGCGGCCCCTAGACGATCAATTATATTGCGCAATATTGAATATTGTGCAATATAATTAACCGTCTAGGGCTAATATTGAAGACTGCGCAATGATTGAACGAAAGTTTGAGCGAGTTTAATTTTTATTGTACAATATTTAATATTGAACAATATTGCTTCGTGTAGGGTCAGTATTTCGCAATATTTGACATGTTGCTCGGGATCAAACTATTCTCCGACTGAACAAGAAAACATTGCACAATTTTCTTATTGTGCAATATAATTGACCGTTTGGATCCAAACGCAATTCAATCTTATTGCACAATTAAATATATTGTACAATGTTATTGTAGGTCTAGGGGCCTCCTAACTAAAACACTGTTATACTGTGTTTTGTCTCTTTTGCTCTTTAGAAAATTGCGTATGTCAGAAAGTGACAAACCATTTGATAGCTAAGCTGTTCTTAATACGCGTTTAATATGGTCCTATAGGTTTTCTTTGTAGGTAATGTTACAGGACGGTTTTTGCGAAGTTCCTCAGGTTTCAAAGTTGACCTGGATTGTGATCCTAGACCAAACATTTGGCCAAACATAATGGCGAACTAAATTAAATAGATATATGAAGTTCATTCACGGTAAAAACTGAAATTTAGATTTTGATCACGTTATATAGGTCTAGCTAGATGGTTTAAGAGGACATACAGGTAAACAGCTAGACATGCAGTACGTGCTTCCTGTCCTACGTGAACTATTCTGTCACACGCACATGTGACATTCTGCTAGGCATTCTAAGTGGACTTCAAATGATAAGACACTATAACTGCTTGTAAATTCTGATTATTCTTATTATTAATGGAATGTTACAATTATAATATTCAACTGTCGTGAGTTATATTATACTAGTTAGTACTACGATCCAGTGTTGTTGTTTTCTTGGCGAGGGAGGAGATCACGGCTGCTGTCCGTCGGTGACTTCTGAAACACACCTTTTTGTTAAGGGGACACCAATATTTGGTTGGAGTTAGGCATGTGACGATCATATAATTTTTGAAGATCGATCAATAGTGATCGTATAAGAAAGGTCTTTCGACAATTAAAATGAGATATAGTACAATCTCATCACTATTTTTAACTAAATATAATAGAATCATACTTGAAAATCACGTAAATTAATGTTCAAGTACCTAATTGTATCAGTAAGTAAAAGAGTAAGTATTAACAGGCTTATTAATAAAACCGTTATCCACGGTATAATAGAGTACTAAAGTATAAAAAAATGTTGAGATACTCGTATATCAAAACTATAACTTGGATAGTTAGATACTTTGTACATGGGATAACTTATTATTGTAAGGTTCTGATTGTTTACAGTGAAAGTGGCTCGATTCTTCAAGTGTTCCAGCTCTCTGGCGTGTAACTCTATGTCGTGGAGAGTGAGTCGAGGACGTTGGCAGTGTAAGTCCTGCTTCGGCAGCCAGCGGTGGATGATGGGCGTCAGCAGGTCACGGTGGATCTACAGGCAGATATCAACTTTATAATGTACCTAGAACTTGTATTTTATTTATCAATGATCTCATAATTAGTCCAGAGATTACGATAGATTCATTTGGAGTAGGCTAGTGGTCAACCCTGGTGTCGGAGACCGCCTAAAGGCCTCCGACATGGTCTGACGATTGTAACAAGCGGGACCGACTGCTTAGAGATTACGATGTCAAGCACAGAGAGAGGAATCATATGTATGAAGTTCATTATTGTAGTGTCAACGGGGGATCTGATGTAGATTGAAGCCTCTTTGTTGAAAAGTGGTAAGTACAATTAATTTACAGTTGACTGCCATCACACTTCGCACACTTTAACACGTTTAGTAAGTAATTGATTGTAATAATGTCCCACTCTTGAGCACAGGCCTCTAATTTATCTTAGTAAGTTAGCTTCAAAATTAGTAGTTATTCACAAAATAAATATCCTAAAAGTACTAAATTAAAGTCGATTCTCAAATTTAAGTATGTACGTAAAAGTCAAAACTGAAAGACCAATGGTACAAACTCAAGAGTGTAATACATATAAAGTTCAATACCAATGTAGTTGATAAATCTTACCATAGCCGGATCGTTGGGCTGGGTGAAGAATGAGACCACACAGCCAACGATCACGCACACCAGCATACCCACCAGCGTGTAGTACAAGTAACTCAAACGGTAAAGGAAGAACGTTCCTGACCTGTAGATAATTTGACGCTAAATATAACTCGACATTGTGAATTGTGACTAAGAGGGTAACAAATTGAGACAGGTTAGGTTAAATATGAAGAATATGATTAGTTATGAAATCATCTCGCGCTGTTGTTTGGCATATTCCACAGGAAGGAAGAATAAAAACGTTTGAAATATGTTTTTATTGTTAAAGATTCAATTGTAAAGAGTTTTGCATCTTTAGAGACGTTTAAGATATGAGTATTACAGTTTATTTTTAAAAGGTGAATTATTTGTAAGAGAATTATTAAAATTAACAAAATTATTTGTAAGAGACAAAGTCAACATCATGTAGGAACCTGCGCATCTCCAAGACTTAACACATCAGAAACATTTCTTACATCTAAAACATTTGTTAAGGTTCTATTTTTTTTATCAATGATTAGCTTTTGACAGTCAGTTACATTGAGTGACTCTAGGTGCGTTTCGGAAAGCCCATATGTGAGAAGTTGTATAAAGGTTACCACTGACGATACGTCCATTAATCCGAATGGAGTAGTCGTCGTCCAAAATCGTCCCATGAATGGTAAAAAAATATTCCATTTGGATGGACGTCAGGCAGCTCTGGATTTCCAAACGGATTGAAATCCATGCGTCCAGGCCAAATGGACGTCATCCGCGGCCGTCCGTCAATGTAGGAAACGTGCGCCACGCCATATGGAAGCAGTCGGAATTGTCCGTGAATGGGCGAAACGGCGTCCATTTCTTTGAGGTTATTGTTTCACTTTATGTTTTGATGTCGATGGTGGTGCGTGTGCTGTGTATTTGTCAAGCGTTATAAATATTTTTTTTATTATGTCTACGTCCGCGCATGACTTTGTGTTGGAAGTATTAGAAAAATATAAATCATATCCATGTATATGGCAAGTAAAAGTATTTCTTTGTTTCAACCAACCCTTCATCCACTTTCTCTTAGGTTTTTTTTGTTTTTTTTAATGAAATACACTAGCTGCTGCCACCATATCCGTACGATTGCAAAGTTCGAAGTGACGCCATGCATCCAAATGGAAGTATTGTGAATGGTACCGTATCTGGATACATTTTCATTTGGAGTGCATCCAAAAGGAAGTCTACTAAATGGACGTATCGTCAGTGGTAACCTTAAGTATGACAAAAATTCAAAATCAATATCACTCTATTATATCAAATCATTACAATAATTTATAATATAATCGTGTGCAATTCCTATTCCATTGCACTCGTTAATCCGATGCTAGTCAAATCACTCAATCTCACAGCCGCACTCAGAGTTGTTAATGATTCATTAAGAGACGTTAATGATATTTTTTTATGATAAAATCATATAATGTATGGTAAATGATATCAATTTGTTAATTACCCATTTAATTGACAGCTTTGAGTACGACAACAACTAACGCTCAACACTAGACAAACACCTAACTAAATAAAAACATGATATTAACATAACGTTAATCTATTAATTGTCTATTTAATTGACGACTCTGAGTACGAATAGACAAGACACTTAATTAAATAAAACTAACTTCTTTACTTACCTATCAAACTCAACGTCGTTGAAAAAGGGTGAATGCATCGTAGGTAAAGTAAAGTTTTCCGCGCATCCTTCGACGGACACTGGTTTGGGCATGATCACTATTTCCCCTCGTAACATGGCCGCCTGGGTGCCCAGTGATATCCAACCGACGAGTAGGGTGGAGGTGATACCTCCCACCAACGCTCCCTGTAACAATACAATTGTAAGTTAAGAAACAAACCACCCATATTATTATGATAATTTAGAACTACATTTACCAGTCATACATAATTGAGAAGAACCGCTTTTTTATGTTAGCTAAAAATTTTAAGAGATTTCGTTATTTACTAAATTGTTGATAATTTTGCCGATCATTTGTCTTAATATTTTTTAATAATAATTTGAAGCCTCAATTAAGCCATTTTCCTCTGAAAGGAAACCACCTTTTTAAATTTAAATTATATCTACGTAAACATATTACTATCTTGTGTTAGGGCCCAGTTCACACTGCAATAATTTCCACCTATTGCGATTTGGGCGCCATATCGATTTTTATATTATTAGTTATAATCCAAATTACGCAACTTTTTGTCTTCAAACATATCTTGCTGTTAGTAGCAACTTACCGTAGCATTAACCCATGGTAAGAACAATCCCATCGAGAACAGCCCCAGCAGACTGCCAGCCGTGATTCCCGCCAAACTCTTCCCAGCTTGAATCAAAGCCCCCATGTGTTCTACTAGGAACACTAGAGCTACGCATATTGCACCTGTATGAACAAACAAAGCAAAGTAACTTTTGAGATTGTTACTTTAATTAAACCAACGTTTTTAAAAGAGGGTATGTGAGTTTGTTGTGTGAACACATGAATAGTAAAGCATATCAACTAATATCGTTACGTATTTTATTAAACTGATTTCTTATTTTACACTGACCATTGGACTCTTGAGAAGGGAAAATGACAATCTAGACATCTAGCATATCTGAGACTGATCTAGGCCAAACACGAGACAATGCATATCCTTAGTCTTTTTTAAACTTACGTGATATATACACATAGTAAATGTACTCACACGGGTTATTTAGCGTTAGAAAGTTAATAAAGCAAGTAATAACTTACTTTATCTACACTAATGTTGTAACATTCTACTTATGTTTCCAATACTTGACTTATAATTACTACTATTATAGCGCAGACAACTAAAACACTCAATTTAAGCAATTGCACATGATGTTATAATATCCACATCGATATCGTAAAATCTCATTATAACATCGCGCCCTGCGGCCCTGCCCTGCGCTCTCATTGGTTAGATTTTAATGGCGGCAAGTTCACTGTGACAATACACGTACGCGTGAATTTAATGTTTCGCAATGTGTTTTGTTTTTAAAATTTTGTTTGATTAATTGCATTAAATAGTGAAGATAAAGTAGTGTATGCAACTGCATATAACACGGGTATTAAAACACTCGTTACTATTATGAAACTCGCTGCGCTCGTTTCATAAACTCACACTCGTGTTTTAATACCCTTCATTATATGACAGTTGCATAAACTACTATTTTATATCCCGACTCTCGTGGTCGCGAGTGAACTCATTGGCTTTATTAACGCAAAAAACCCGTGTGAGTACGTTTGCTAAAGGTTTATCCTTATCGATCGGTCAAATTCCTTATATGCCGATAAAAAGGAAAGTATCCTTTTCGAAGTCTCTCAACTGGAGACGAAGTGCCACGGTGCAGAGACGTCGACTCATCGCTAGTTACTATCACCGACGCTCCACTGTGGCAGCCCCAGCATCACTTGTTTTAAACTCTTTGAAAGAACAAATGTCAATCGTATTGCTTACCAATTACAACAACTGTAATTTTCATAATGAAACTCGCAGTTCTCTCTGAAATGGGCTTATTGTAAGCTGGTCTGATGAGATCCTCGAATATGACTCCGCACAGGGAGTTTAAACCTGTAGACATTGAACTGTAACCAAAAACAAAGATTTAGGATAATGGAGAATATATACAACTAGCAGCGCCCCGCGGTTTTACCCGCGTTGTGCCCGTTCCCGTGGGAATTTCGGGAATTTTTTTACATAAAAACCTTCCTCTTGAATCACTCTACCTATTACAAAAAACCGCATCAAAATCCGTTGCGTAATTTTAAAGATTTAAGCATACAGACAAAAATAGCGACTTTGTTTTATACTATGTAGTGACTAGCAGCGCCCCGCGGTTTTACCTTTGGAATTTCGGGATGAAAAATAGTCTATAACCTTCCCGTTACTATACATTACAAACGGAATTATTCAAATAGGATAGTAGTGTGTGACATTAGCCCTTACAAACAAGCAAACATAGTTAGAAACTTTACCTCCTTATAATAATAGATAAAGTCATACCTTAAAGCGGCACTGAATACTCCACTCATAAATATGCCGGGGAGAGCTGGTATGGACCCAGTGATGGTCATGACGAAGTAGGGTAGTAGTTGGTCACTCTTCTTTATAGCGTGGGTTGATAGAGGGTCGCAAAGAGCGAAGGTGGCGTAGATGACCAGCCCCGTGTAGCAGCACAGAGATACTATTATGAATATCCCCGCAGCCATTATGAAGATTGTTCTAAAATGTTAAGTATTGTTGGTTGGAAAAATATTTCAATAATATGTCTACCATAGGCGCATATTTCATAAGTTATACTCGTAATAGTTCGGTCATGTCTGTGGTAGCTAGAGTGTTCGCTGACCTTGTTTTGATCTATTCGGTCACCCAACGTATTTATGAAACAAGACTTAATTGTCCGGGCTAAGTCTAGTTTAATATAATAATCTTTTATTAAATACTGCCGCAGTAGTCTGCTCGCCGTATGCGGCACCGTATTCTTTACATAGTGGCGGTCACCGTACGTTGCATGCAGCCAACAACTTAAATGTGGTTGTGTCTTGATTTATATTTAATTCCATCAAAAGTAAATTAAAAAACATTTCTTACAACCCCTTATCTTAACAAAAACAGGGATAAACAACGAACAACAAACATTTGCACAACAGCAGCATACCAGTAATGTCAATCCCTTTAAAATGGTTGCCCCTAAGCACGGCCCTAAGTGTGTTGAAACTACCTAACATATTGCAAATACCCTAACATATTTTACGACCTTTATGAACACGTATTTTAGCAAATAAATATATATCATTATTTCATTTCATGTCATTAGGTTTTTTTTTTTTTTTAATACTACAGTCTGTTGCCATGCTGGAACAATAAATAGTATGTTTGTCTGTGTATGGCATGGCATGCTCGGGTTAGGTTAATCATGATAGTTTCAAAGCTACGATTAAAACTTACACCCGAGCTCGTTTCAAAGAGGATAAAGCGAGACACCGCTGCACCATGGCCTGGTTGACGGAACAGGAGGCGAGCCAGCTGAAGTAGTTCCCGAAGACGGTGGACCAGAACGTGTGTCTGATGGTCGGGTCCGGGTCCATGCTGGAAATTAATTCAAAGACAGTTTTAGTTTCAATGATGATTTAAAACACAAATGTCGTTGAACTTGGACGAGATTGCAGGTTGTAAGCCGTTTGATCCAGTTTAATTGTGATGATCGTTTCCTATTAAACTAACTGGCTCGCAGTGTGACAACTAGCTTAAGTTTGGTTATTGGAATGAGATATATTACTAAAGCAGAGTTTCATTAGATTAGTCACAATAGGATCCAAAAATGATCGATTTTCACCATTTAATACAAATACCTAAATCCTTCAAAACACGGAAGAGTGAAGTACTAACTGCGTAAGTAAATAAAGATTTTATGAAATGTGTAAGTTTAAATTTGACCTATTATGCTTTTATCTAATTTGATTTAATGATACAGTAAAATAAATTAAATAAATAAATCCAAACTTACTTAACAATAAATTAAAACTTACTTAAAGAAATCAAGCCGGTCCCCTTTCTTGTTGATGTCTATAACTTCAGCAACTCCGCCGAGGCGCCAGGTTCCGTAAGCGAGCACAAACAGCACACCAAAATACATAAGGATCGTCTGCAGGGTGTCTGTCCAGACCACTGCCTTAAGCCCTCCCTGTCAGACAAATGTATCTACGAGTACTATTATATATAATAGAGCTAAATTTTCTAACCTTGTTTGTTTCTTTGTTTGTAAGGGCTATTTCAAAAACTTTTGTAATGGATAGCCATATTCAACAGAAAAGTTATTGGCTTTTTTTCATCCCGGAATGCCCACGGCAACGGGCACAACGCGGGTACAACCGTGGGGCACTGTTAGTTATGACAAGATTAGTCACATCATCGGAAGCCTTTAGGCGTTTAAATGCTCTGACACTAGGGTTGGTACTTAGTACCTAAGATTTGAAATAACAGGTTATTGTGCCCTCTATCGGCGGAAATTATCGACAAGAGGCCAATGTAGACACTACCGTTTGATTTTATCGTAGCGTATTGTAAGCTGGCTAGTTGAAAGTAATTATTTTTGGTGCCAAGGATAAATGAAATCTCAGAGCTACATACATATATCTCTTTCCTCTATACGGAACTATATAATGGTCTTTATTTCAATAGTGATCACTTGATAACTCTATCCAAAGTTGAATTCATTTCATACCGTTGGGCGTAAGGTTATCAGCGCACAGAACAAACGGTCGTATTCTAACGTGTTAAATTAATAGGCGTCGTTTGTTACCTCCCTATTGAGAGGTAACTAGAAGAACTAATACTAATTCAAGATTATTTTCTTGACCTCGTTGTAGCAGAGGTCTAGACTGTAGCAATTTGATGCAGCGGGGGATCGAATGGGGTCAATAGCGACCTCAGTATAATGATGGTACTCACTAGAGTGGTGTAGAAGATACATACGATGCACACTATCGGAGTTATCATGTGCAGGTTAATACCAGTCACTGGAACATAATAGTAAAAGATTAGGCTTAACACTATAATATAAATCTATGCTATAATATTTTAAAGAGGTAAAATTTGTAAGTTTATTTGTTTGTATGTTCGATCTAATCTCGGGAATTTCCATTCCTAATTGGATAATTGTTTTTGTAATGGATAGACACCTTTAATGGTAAGGTTATAGGCTATATTCGTCCCCAAATTCCCACTGGAATGGGCACAACGCGGGTAAAACCGTAATTCTGTCTTCGTTTTGAGATGGCGGTTTGAAGCTTAAATATAGACCAAAATTTATTGTATGTTACCTTGACTAAACGCCAAAGCAGGCACGTAAATAACAATCGGAATGTAAAGCAGCATCTTAACAATGAAAATAATTGAGCCTAAAAGTCGCACTTTTTGGTTAAATCGCAATTTGAGGTACTGAAACAAAAACATACGTAAGTGAAGCATAGACTAAGGAATGTAGGTAGAACATGAGATCACAATATATTACCTCATATGTGGAAGTGATTTGTAAATTGTAGAACACCGGCAGATAAATTATTGCAATTGTGAGAGAAACTGCCCATTCAGAGAGGACTACTGTCCACAATTGCGTGCCATACGTGTACATCTCAGCAGGAAGACCCAACAAAGAAATACCTGATACATAACTGAAAACACACAATTATCAATAAAATTCGCAGCTGTCAATCTTAAAGCAGAACTTAAGTGCTTAATTACCTGGCAATCAAGGACATAGAGATGGGAAAAATGCCCATTGTTTTCCCGCCCATGAGGTACTCGGAGGTTGTGTTTTGTTTCTTCTTGGCGAAGAATGCGAAGTAGACTCCGATGAGGGCCGAAAGGATGAGCATTCCCCCGAAGACGACATAATCGAGCCAGTCAAAGTATACCACAGTCATTCTCGCGAGTTGATCGACGTCCGTTCGCCACGACACTTACACTTCATCTCGAATACAATTTACTGAGCGGATCTTGGACTGTGACTATATTTATCCTTGGAAGGATATCTCGACACGAGGGATGAGACTCGCTAATTGACTAGTTACCGGTGCCGATGGCGCGATTCTAATGATATAAGTCGGGGAATGGAACACGTTTCCATTCCCTTATCATCTGATGGTGGACTGTTAGTCTTTATTGTTTCATCATGGTAATTCTGAGTTCTCTGCGATGGTAATTTCTGAAGAAAATGTATGAAAATTAAGATGTTTTTTATGAGATTGTGACAGAGTCAGAGAGAACGTGAGTTCTATTACACTCGCCAGTCTAATATAAGGGATGATATCGGATATGGATCGAAAGCTTGATTAGGCTTGATTAGGATCTCAATAGTGACGAATCTCTTAAACGAACTTTATAAAAAACCTCATGCGAATCGTTTCTTTCACATTTCAATTGAGGTAATGCATTCCTTATAAAATATTGTACACAAACGTATAATTATCAATCAATCAATCAATCAATATACATATAATAAAACTAGCCCCGCCCCGCGGTGTTACCCGCGTTGTACCGGTTCCCGCGGGAATTTCGGGATAAAATGTATCCCATGTGTTATTCTGATGTATAACCTATATTACTGCAAAGTTTTATCTTAATCCGTCCAGTAGCTTTTACGTGAAAGAGCAACAAACATACATCCATACATCCATCCTCACAAACTTTCGAATTTATAATATTAGTAGGATTGTAAGTGTTCGGTGTCTGTACATAGAAGATATATAAGGAAAAATATATAAGAGGGGCTTTATGAACGCAATAGAACCCAAAACAATGTTTTATTGATTTTTTGTCTGTTTGTCTGTACGTTTGTGCGCGCTAATCTCAGAAACGGCTTAACCGAATTGAATGCGGATTTCACCAATGCGTTGTGATTTGCTGGGATTAACATTTAGTCTTTGTTTCGTTTTATTCGGTTAATAAATAAAAAAGTTATATCAATCCAAAGAATCGCATCACTACATCACATCACATCGTATGTTTGTTCTCTTTTGCGCAAAAACTACTGAACGGATTTGGATGAAACTTTACAGAAATGTAGGTTATACATTAGAATAATATACAGGCTACAATTTGTAATGATTTTATGTAGTTTTGGTCGTAATATAACAATGAATGACAATTAAGTCGGAAAAAAATCTGCCCTCTAAGAGCCACGAGTATCTTAGCATGCGCTGCTTAACTATTGGAGTTACACAAAGATGATGTACTGTAGGATTGTTTGTCTTGAATAGTTCGAAGTGAAAGTCCGCGACAGCATGTATCTACCTCTTATGTGCAGACCACCATGACCAAAACTGTGAACCATAAATATAATTAAATTGGGTACTATTTTACAATACACATTTTAGTATATTAATCAAACTCTTATCTAATCAATATATTTGTCGCTTAAAGTATTTAATGTAGATAAACTTTGTCTTTCGCACTGAGTCGTAGTCAGTAACCCTTTGTTGCTTTTTATTATTTTTAGTTTTATAAGAAGCTATGTAATTTTGTGTTTTTAAAAAGCAATAAATGTTTTTTTATTTCTTTATTTATTACACAGTAGGCTCAGGCTAACTCATGGTTATACATAAAGACACTTCGGTTTGAAATACGGTGCTTCGTTTTGGCCTGTTATAATTTTAACTCACCTATTGTAAATCCAGTTTCATTCACCTTGATAATATAACCTAATCTTGCTAGTTTTAACCATCTAGGTCAACTACAAAAGCTTCGCAATGTAATGCATCTGTGAGGTACCCGAAGATGTAATTCTAGCATTTGTGCATGAATTACATCTTCTCCTACTAACAAAACAAAATTAACAAAACAAGCAAATGACTCAGTAACACAGGCGCCGGGCTTCGACCCCGGGACATCTCGCTGAGAGACGAGCGCTCTACCCCTGAGCTACGCCCGTTGTACTGCGGCTGAATTTAAGAATCGCAAGGAACCTAAGAGAGTTTCATGAATATAAACGTAGTCTCAAGTCATTAAAATAGGGTTCATTTTTGTTCGTGTATAGGAACGCAGCCCCATTAGTTCCTAAAGTTGCCACTTGGCGCTAGTCACTATGTAAAGCTGACCGTGTTTCAGATGTTTTATTTGAAGAAATGGGTCATTAAGTTTTACGTTACCGTTATATCTGATTGTAAAAAGTAATAAACCAATATTTGTATTAAATCTATGTTGTTTTATATGAAACCATCAATTATACATAATTACAATTAGAAAATAGCTCGTAATTGTCCCTATCGAATAGTAGGCAACAGAAAGAAAGGAATTTTATGTTTATTGATAGTAGATTGCTGTCATTGTTCCGTGTACGTAGCTATAATTGCTGTTATCTCGAAGATGAAGAGATTTGGTGTAGGACTTTGTTTTGTAAGTAATATGTTCGTAGACCCATGTCTACCGTCCATACGGTGAGGCAGATTAAATTTATGATATTTGGAAGGTCTTGAGGAATTTCGGACATGTTTTTGACGCGTTATCTATGCCCGTATCGAACAGTCAAAAATCGAACGATCAAAATATCGATTGGTTAAAATATCGAACGCTTAATAATAATGATTAATTTATCGACAAACAATATTTTGTCTGTCTGTTCTACCAAAAATAATTAATTTCTGGCGCTTCGCCGGCCGCTGCTGCAGCTAGATGCGGATGGGGAAAACTGTAAAGAGCGCCATCTCGTGAGGCGCAGAGACAACTGGAGGAGTTTTAATGCGAAATCTGACATTTGTATCAGCAATTGAACCATCTCGAATTAATAACCCGCTACATGGCGACTGATTAAATGCAAAAATTAACCCCACATCAATTATCCCCTAACATTATGTTTAAAAAAATTCAGTACGTGTATAAATAAAGTGATCATTTCGGCGTTGTGAAATAGAAACCGCTGCCATTCACGCGGTCGAAGTCGCGGGCACAGCTAGTAATTAATATATTGCAGGAAAGTGGGAAAACTCAAAAGTAAATAAAACACGTATTTCATCAATAATTTAATAGTCTGATTACAACAGAATATGGTGTTAGCTTCGCTTGTTTATTAATGGGAAAAGTGATCAAATTACTATTAATTAAAATTTAACATATTAACTGACATACATTTGATAGGTATTCTTATATAGGCTTACAGCCCTAACTACGACACATAGAAAATACATTAAAATAATGAAAACTTCTCGCGGTTTAGATATTTTTTACTAGATGAATGTGCTCGAAATGCATAGTATCAATGATGGTACCAAGAATAAAATCGTTTCATTTTATTTTTCATCCAATACAATCTTTTATTTTCAATGCTTTACTATAAAATGAAACGCTCTGATTGGCTGAAAACCAACATCCGTAACACATACACCTATTGGCAAAAAAGATTCGGACATTTTGAGAAGCAGGTTGGTTTAAAAGGCTTTCCAATAAGTTTTTGCCATCACTAAACTGAGTTAACACGCAGACATTCATCGGTTCTTTTGTAAAAACTTTCCTTTTGGAACTGTTTTTCCCAAAACTGGGAAGGGTCATTGCGAGAGTTAACATTAAGATAAAGATACATACAAATACTAAATATAGTTAGACCAGTTGGTATACCAAATATTAAATACTAATAATGAAAAGGATTATTATCCGCTACTTACTAAACCGAAGAAGTGAATTCATAGTAGTTACACACTTACCAATTGAATCCATATAATGTTACAGATTTAATTACTTCTTAATTATAATGCAGTAAAGTATATATACCTATCTATACTAGAATATAAAGTTGAAGAGTATGATGTTGTTTGAACGTGCTACTTTGTGTTTACATTTAAGGGGCAGGTTCAGAATATTTTTATCCCGATATCCCCACAGGAACGGGCACAACAAGGGTAAAACTGCGGGGTGCTACTAGTTTATAATATGAGTGTCGTATAATATACATCGATATATGAACAACATCAATCTACATAACAAACATTCTAAACATATTTCATCGTTATGTACCCCAGAAATAGAATAGAAACACGTTAAATTTATGTCGCCTTACTTATACTATTAAATTACTAAACATTTAATCTAAAAAAGTCATTATAAGTGAGTGAAAATCAACAAAACTTATTTGTACGTACTTTAAGTAAAATTCAATCAAATCAACTTACGATCTATTTTAGTCGTCATCGTTAAAGCAAGTGCGTGTGACATCTAATACTACGATTGATATTTAAAAGTGAAAGCGAATTAGATTTTTTAAAATGAAGTTTCCAAAACTAGCGAGTCAAAGGAATCATTAGATCAATTACCAAACCATCTACGAGTACTTCCGTTGAACTACAAAGATGACGACCCTACTTGAAGGATAATAAATAATTCAAAGTTGTATTCCTATACCTCCTGAGACATTAAATTCTTACAACATCTAGAATCCAGTAAGTTTAACCATCAAGTTACAGAAAGTAGTACCGAAGTTACCTTTTATAAGTAGTAGCTAACTATTACATCGATTAATATCAAATTACCTACAACGTCTAACGGTTTTAAACCTCATTTAATTCGAATTTTGAATATTTTCTACTCTAGAAAGGAGTGTTGTATGTACATACCATTAGCGTCTAGAAGCTATTTATGGTTAAATGAGTCGAGAATAGATCTACTGCGGTGTGTGCCTGGCTTTACGTGTTGGCAACATGTTGTTCTTAGCAAAGTAATCTTGAAATTGCATTTGGCGCGTAAATTGCGCGTGTGTTTCCTATTTAGCTCTCGTCTCATTTTAACCATTGTACTTATTTTAACTTTTATAGAGTTTAACTGTTCTACATGCTTAATACACATGATTATCTGTCCTTTATATAAGATACGATAACATCAACAATAAGATACACCTACTCGTAATAAGTATATTTACCGAGTATATTCTCGGGTGGTACATTCGTTATCATTCAACTATTTATACTACATCCGAAGTTACAAAGATAAATGTGTAATAGCGTCTACAGTTGTGAGATATTATTTTAACAATTAACTTTATTGTATTTTGCGTTGACGTTATACATCTTGATCAGGACCGCTTCGCACACAAAGTATTTTTTGTTAAATAGAGTCACGTAAACACTGTATGCATTTGGAACGTACCGATTAGATTGTTAACGATTGTTTATTAGCACAAAGTCATTGTTCATGGACTTGTAAAAACCTTTAGGTAGTGTCGTATTCTTTGTAAATGTTTAGAGGTCAGCCGGAGAGGCGAGGTCGAACCGCGAGCGGCGGCGGTCCCTGCTGGTCGAAGGGAGCTGTCCGGAGGTGGACTTCTGCAGGGAGGCCGACCGCGGGCGCGCGGCGATCGCTTCGGCCGCCTTCTTCTTAGCTTGGTTAGCAGCCTGTTGCTGCTGCTTGATCTTCAACGACGAAATCGAAACGACCACATCAGTACTGATGCCATCATGCTCTGAAAACAACCATCAATCAACCATTGTTGCTATCTTCACCAACTTACATTGAGTAATAAAAATAATGTACCCCGTAAAATGCTATTGACACCTTTGCTATTCTAAAACATAAATACGTATTATTATCAAGCCAATTTATAGATGCTGGTGAATTTGAAACATATGAGTATGTTTAACATCAAAAAGCCAGTTCTGTGTTAGCCAACATTATCCTGTACCTGTGCGCCGGATAACTTCACCGGCGTTGTTCAAGAAAAATTTGGGTTTCGATTCTTTTGGTTCTTTGTCGTCTTTTGATTCCTGGAACATATGAGAATAAATTAACTATTTGAAAGAATAAGGAAATGTGTTGTAACAAGAGATAGAGTTTGTGGAGAGAGAGAGAGAGCGATAAACGAAAACGAAAACGTTTAGGAAGTACGTAAGATAAAGATTAGAGGAAGTATGATTGTCTGTTCCCGTAATGATGATCCCGTAATGATGAACTCCTCGACATGGTCAGCTGGAAGGTTTTTCACAAGTCTACCACATGTCCTACACATGGAATTTTGTCATAAAGAAATGAACAGCCATCTCTAGGGTTTACCACTAACCTCAAACTCAGTCCAAACTGTTTTTAGTATGGCCTCATCGGCTTCGTACCTATACATGCATAGAAATATCGCCTCTTTTCACTTTAATTCCGTCGCTGATCTTAATACCAAATTATGGATTACGGATTTGCATCCAGTTAGTTATAACTGAAAGCAATAAAGCCCAATGATTCCTTACGTATAAACAAATGAAGTCTACAAACCTTAGATTTACTAGATTTGGAAGCAGAGTCAGTGCTTCCGCGCCACCACAGTCACTGGATCTCACAAAAGGCTCTCCCGGTCTCCTTACCGGGGGTGGAAGCCTCACCTTCGACCGCCTCACCCTCTATTTTAGGCGAAGCGGCCCCGGACCCGGTGGCACCCCTGGTGATTAACGAACAATATTATTCAACCTAGTTTGATGGTTGTAGAAAACATTGCTTGGTGTTTCAGAACTTTTTAAGGCTACGCATGTCCACGTGACTATCGTCACAGTTTAATAAGTAGTTACTACTATTACGTAATTCTTTACGATTTGAAAGAAATGGAACGTAATACGATTGTTACTTGTCTTGGGGGCTGTTCTTACGTCATGTCAACTCGGACGGTGTTGTTGTTCTGTTGGTTGCGCATAGCGAGCGTGGAGACCATTGGAGGCCGCAGCGGCTTGTTCGATATCACTCGCTCGATATCAATCATAACAGACGGAGTCAGTTGTGGAACAATCTGGGAATTTTAAAAAGTATAGCATAGAGTTTTTATTTTACTAAATCTTACATTAATAAAATATATCTTTGGTTATTTGTTTCTTTGGTCAAACGTTATGACAAATGAAATGGACAAAGGCAATTTATACACTAGACATCTTGTATGCCTGACAAATATTTTGTCGGGAATAGAATCTTTTGTCTTTTAGACTTAGAATAATGGCAAAGACATTGTTTTACTAACTAAAATAGACTTGACTGTATTGAAAAAGTCACAGAAATATATTTTAGGTTTCGTAAATTTACGATGATCCTTGGTAAGTTGCAAACTACTTGGGTTCTCTAATATGATTGTTTGGTACATGAAACCATGGTTACCTGCAATGCGTGGATATTTTCCTTCAGCTGTTCTACGCTCGTAGCGCCTAGAAGAAGACAATTGACCGATTCATTCTTCAAACACCAGGCGACTGCCAGCTGGCTTATTGAGCAATCTGTAAAACACGAATCATTAGACATAAACAGTATTCTTCAACTCTGTAAGTTCAGTAATCCTGTAGGTCGGCAATCGTGTATAATCTCGCACAGATGTCCAATATCTATTATATGCCCTAATATACTTACTCAATGACCTCGCCAAATTGGTCAGATCACGGAGTTTATCTCCGTATGTCCTAGGCTCTTCGCCAGCTACCTGCTCCTTGCTGCTAGAAGTCGGCAATGCCTGTATTAAAAAAATATGTTACAAAATGTGCTTTTTTAAATAATAAGCAATTCATACTCATTGAACTGCACCTTTAACCGTCCGTTGGCGAATGGCTTTAAGGAAATAAAAGAGCGATTACTCGCCTACATTGTGTTGGTTGATTAGTTAGAAAGGTAAAGAAGGATATTACTTCAGGCAGAGCGAGGTCCTCTTCGCACCAACTGAAAGTGCTATATTTTCTGTTGAATCGCGATTTGGCAAAGAGTCCTGTGATGTCTTCGGGTCCTAGTCCTTTACCGGTGGTGAGCGCTGACCACACCATCATGCCTAAAACAACAATATAACGTTAAGAAGGTGTTATTTAAATTGATCGAGTTGTGATAATATGTTATTATGTTATGTTATTAGCAAGCAACAAGAGGCTGAGGTCATAATGACCTTGATGGCTATATAAAACGCTTACTTTTTTTTATATAGAATTTACTAACTCGCATCTGGTAATATAGACGAATTCATGCTTACAGACGCCGAAGATTTTTTTTTTCAGTAATTTAGTACATATTAGTTTAAAAAATATCCGTTATATTTGTTAACGTTTCTTCGATCTGTGACTCACCTACGCCTATTTTGTGATACAATTCTGGCATATACAGCTCAGCTTTCTCTCTGCAGAACATGTGGTATTCAGTTTGCTCCACGATCGGCGTCACGCAGTTGAATTGTCTGCAGTTTGTGTACGCGTCCATTATCTGAAACGTACAGTCATAAAATTAAGTGAAGATCTTTATATTAAATGAATCAAAGCGCCTTTTCTTTCTGACTGTCTGTTGAAACTGCTGATTTCATTCGTAGTTTTGACCATCTGCGAAATTATTCACAATAAAGCTATACCATATAGCTTTATTGTGGATTAGATTTGTCAATACGTATTGCTCTTCAACCGTCAGGTGACGTTAGTGAATATATTGCATACGTACCTCTGATGGTGACCATCGAGCTGTGCCCCAATAAGAGACCCATCCTTTGTTTATCACGAAGTTCATCGCACGAACAACCTCTGAATAAGCAAAAATAATTCATTGAGATCCATAGACAAACTTCTCACGATAACTGACTGACTTATTAATATTAACAAACCTTCCATGGGACATAGAGGATCAACTTTGTGCAGCAAAATAACGTCTATGTAATCTAGTTGAAGCCTGGCCAGCGATGCTTTGACGCTTTCGTAGATATGTTTCCGGGATAAACCCCTTTCTACTGACCTGTGGAAAAAAACATTTGTTTAACATCCTATATCAGAATTTGATTAATCAATTTTCTAAATATTACACTTACTTTGTGCTCCAATATACTTTTGTGATAACAATTACGCTTGAACGTCTGACGTTGCGTTTCTTTAAGATTTTGCCAAGTTCTGCTTCTCCTTTTGCTGAAAACCAATTTGAAAAACCCGTTATTTCTTGAAAAATATGCAAAATAAACGCTGACAAAAATTTTAAATCTACGGAACTTATCATCCTCGTATCATCCCATCCCTATAAGCCATAGGTATAATACAGAAAGGTTTTTATAAACACTTTACAAAAACAGCATTATTTTAAGACTTTTTCTCCAAGGACTAAAGTCCATTTAGCGCAAACTTTAAAGAAATAACTACCGCAGTGTGCCTCCGATAAGTCAAAGAGATTGATTCCATTCTCCAAAGCGGTCATGACGACCTCTTCCGCATTTTCTTCATTCATCATGGTCCATATGCCGAGGCCGACGTTGGGGACCCTCAGACCAGATTTGCCCAAGCTTTTGTACCGAAGTCCTGGCGTGACCACTGACGCCACGGCCGTGTGGTTGCCCATGTATGTGCACATGTGTCTTGACATCGCCATTTCGCCGGCTGCACACAAAATGATGTATACTTGCAATATAATTTAAAAATTAATAATTGAAATTTTAAATTCTAAATCTCTTTATTTTATCGGATTATTACAATCGTTTATAATCGATTAATAGGTTTTTATTATTATTTTGTTTGGCAGAAAATAAAAATAATAATATATCTTCGACTCTTTCTACCCGACTTCAATAACCCTTCGCCAATTGAAATGGAAATCGGGGCATGTAAACTGTGACATATTTCTGCGAGATAACATTATTTCTCGATGCAAAGCGAATGGCGGATAGTTGTGTATGTTATTTTCTGTGATCTTTAATTAAATTAAGATAATCTGTTTCACTAACCTTGATCTAACATTTGCTGTGAATGAGCGCTGAAATCATCCATGCAATCGAGCGACGCGATGGGTGCTCGACATCTAGACAATAAAGAATATTTTCTATTTTAACATCAACCGACAGTCGGCGCACTTATACTACGATTCCAATAAAACATTTTAATTCCACGTTAAATTTAGCTAGGTGATTTTCAAATGAATTTGGAATAAGTTTAGTCTATTTCATATTTTACTTGAATAATTTTATGGAAATTGTGTTTTAATTCGGTATCTAGTTCAAAAGTTCTCTTAAATCTTAAATATGCTTTCATTTTTGTAACATTCTTTTTTATTAAATACGAAGCAAAAATACCTTTCTACTTTGATTTTTCTCAGGACGTACAGTGCGTAATCGCTGAATTATTTACTAATGAATCAGTCCAATAATAATACTACAAAAGACTGTAAAAAAGATAAATCTTTCTCTTTAGACTCTTGGAATGAAATCAAAACATTCTAAAGAAATTTATGCGGGTCGTAATTTTAAAATACCTGTAATTCAACTAGTTTACAGTAATTATTGTCACTACTAACTAATGTTATTTTTTATGTAAATACTTCAGTTTTATTTTCAGCTTTGTATAAACGCCATTCAGAACTATATGAATATTTCTGATTCCATTGTAGTAAGTGAGCTGCACTTTGTACTGCAAGCGATACTGTGATATTGATCGACTGATGTAGTGCCTGAATATTGTATTAGGTACATACATTAAGCTAGATACTGTACAGTTTTAATTGAAACAGTCCGCAGTTTTGATATTCATTATTATTACAATTTGTGCTCAGTTATCAGTTTTATCAAACACTTTACAAATTAAATCTCATTTTAATGCTTTTATGAGCTGCGTTAAACAGTTGATTTTTAGCCAAAATATTTCAAGCAATATACTCCTCCATTCATACATTTTAGTTATTTGTTAATATAAGGCGTTCGTTAGATACAGCGACATTACAAGCAGCCTGTGAGTTCAATAGAACGCGAGCAACCAATACGCTAGCTTTGTATCGCACTAGCGAGCTTGCAGCTAATAAAATCGCGTAATCGGAACGAGGTTTTACGTGTCGTTAAGACAACCTGTCTACCTAAATAAACTGAATGCCTTATCTAACTAATGAATGATTCTTTATAACTTAAGCTGAGGTGAATATGATCTCTATGAGTCTAGATGAGTTTTGCTAGTTTGTCTACAATTTTAACGCTAATGATACCTAATTGACCTATTACTTTGTGTTCGTTAGTAAAAGTGATTTTAAAATTGGACTTTTTTATCTTGACCTCAAATCCAAATGATGCCTAATTAAGTCTACTGTGCCATTAATACATGCTGTCAGATAATTTCTGATTGTTATACAAATCGGGTAGTTTACAGTATCTGTATTATGAAGTACTTTATTCTATACTTCTTAATACTAAGTACCTATCTTTAGGTTTTATGGGGTGACAAAAGTAGGTACGGTAAAGGAAGTATAATGAAGGTTCAGGCGGTGTCGAGAGGAGGATGACAAAAGCGACATGAACTAAAGAAACAAAAGGACGTCACTGTACCTTGACTCGCCGGACAGCTACTCGCCCCCGATGATCCAGCATGTGATAAGCCAAGCGTCGTACTCTTGCTATTGCTGAAGCCGTTGTAAACTCTCTTTACACTGATTCACCATTTGAATTAACAGTTGTATCCAAAATTCCACTTTGGATATTCAATGGTTTACAACAACTACAGAAATGATTTTGAAATAAAATAGTGGTACCTACTCGCATGCGACGATCGCGGTGCGCGATGCGGCATAGTGCGCTCTCAGCTTTACTTGTCCTTGGGGGAAAACGCAACATTCTGTTATACAACTGATATTAGAAGACATGACATCGACAAGAGCCCAGCTCTTAAGTTTAAAGAGAGAGATTAGAAGACAATGGGGTGGTGGATGTTAACAAGGCAATGTACTGAGAATGGTGCGTGTTCCGCCTCGGGTTTCCTCGGACCAGTTACCGATATATGGTAGGCATTGGGTTGGAGTCGACGCTGACGCTGTCGGGCAGGCCGAGCGGGGTGTGCGGCGTGCACCGGCTGATGGTGGACTCGCTGCGAGACATTTGCGAGCCTTCCTTGCCACTCTCGGCCTCCGCCCCTTTGCCTTGCATCTCGTGTCGCCTCATTTCTCTGCTCCTACGCTATCACGGCATCATATCTCCCTATAAACATCTCATCTGTAAAGAATCGTGCACACGGCCTCCGACCGCGGACCGACCACTCTACGAAGATACACAAGGGTTCATAACACACTCGAAAACAGTAGGGTACACATGGAGAGCATGCATGTCCTAACACTAATGCTATCGCTAGGGGAGCGCGGTACAAGTCTCCAATGTAACACGACGAAAAAACATCTAAGCACTGATCTATTGTCACAATTGAAACAGGTAAACAAGAATGGGTTGGATAGTAAGTAAGACGGTTACGGGATATTCGGGAGTCTCGGAAGAGGGTCAGGACTTACCGGGGCCAGCTGACAGAGGCAACTACGTATCGAACCAGCTATAAATACCGGAGCGAGGCTGTCACCGGGCGGAGTACTGCGTCTCGGGCTGCGGCGTGGGCGGGCGGGGCGCCGGGGCGCATGCGTGACCTCCAAACATATACCTTCACTCACACCACTGGCTTGGAGCCTGCGCACCAGCCACCACCCCCTTGCCCCCACAATATTTTACCGCCAAATTTAAATTCTACCTTTCTTCCTATCGATAATATTGCTTATTCACACCCAATTAATTAACCATTATTCAATGTATTAATTTTACGGTTAAAAGTTTCCTTATTTCCGTCAATTTGTACGCAAAACAGAAAGTTTAAAGCTGTTATTTGACTTCAATTGCGTAGTTAGCCGCTCGGCGTAAATCAATACAAACTAGGTATTTCGCAATGCACTATGCAAGCTGGAGAAAACAGAGGGGATGCTCTGAAATGTTGCCTACTGCCCGGATTGGCTTGCGTTTTTTATGAACACTAAATAAACCTCTGTTTTATTCATAATTTGTTTATTTCTTTATTTGATTAGCTAAAAAAACATGTTTTAAAAAACTCAAAAGAATAAAATATAATATGTAATATACTCGTACATATTTTTAGTTTTTACTTTCAGAAGTTACAAATTGGTTACTTTAAACCCTGTAAATGTAATGTTAGACTTAAGTAGTTATTTAGTTAGTTAATAAGTTTCAGACCATACTGACTGAGTTTCAAATTAATCAGACTTCTGGAAGTTGGTGAAAATGATGTTCAAAGATTCCATTACATACGTACGTACGTACGTACATACAGGCCAAGCTAATAAAAGCGTCTTAAAAAGAAAAAGAAATATCGATATAGATTACCCTGGACAAGATGGCGCCCGTACCAGGTCCATCCTGATTTGAGGGCACACGTCGTTGGCCGAGGCTCGCCAGGCTCTGGTCTCCGAGGGTGCATTGCATCCAGCCTCGCAACCCCCGACACTGTCCATTGATTCGTCTAGGACAAAACATAGCTACTTGAAAACTGGAAGCAGGTTCAAAATATTTCATAGAGGATACACAATTTTGAGCGGGCATAGTATGAGTTGACCGGCGCGGGCCGCTAGCCGTAGGCAGCAACTGTCGACCTCAACTGCGACTGCATACTTGGTTTACATCCATACACTTTAAATAAATAACAAATTTTAGTTTGTAGTTCTCCTCTGGTCTCGGGGTCAAGGTATAAAATTTCTTCACACTAGACTAATCGGAAGAACAATCATAACACTTCTTATATTGTACTCGTTTTTTTATTGTTGTACTTGTAATGAACGCAACATACTGACATCGGGTTTAATTATGATAAAATTAGACATAAGGTAAATAGTATTTATCTGATTTTCAGCAGTTTCAGTGATAAACATAATAGTTTAGTAAAGCAACAACTCATAAGATCCCGCTGCAGTGAACAGGTGAACCGCTGCAGTGACCGCGGCAAACATTATTGCTCGATCAAAAAATATATCAGGACAAACCGGATTATATGTCACCAATTCTCTGCTTTATACCAAGCCTTGAAAAGGAACAGTGCGAACATTTTCCAATCTTTACCTCTGCACGATCCAAGTCTTGACAAGTTGATGAAGATGCCATCGCCGTCAATGCTCTGACTTGACTCTGGTTTCGTCAGCTGGGCACTGCATGATTTTTTCATAACATATTGCTGAAATGAAACAAGGCTTTACCATATTTTTCTTAACCTTATATAAAGGGTTTCATTGAAGTAATCATTAAAATATATGTCATACGACAACTTTAACAACAGTAGAAGAACAATTGGGCACTGAGACGTGCTATTGAAGAAATTATATCCAGCAGTAGATCAGAATGTTCTGGTAATGTCTTGAGACTTGGTATTTGAACCTGGAGTAAATCTAGGTAAGGTTAGACGACCATAACGATAAATTTGGGATGATATTCATTTTACGACTTTTTAACTACTTTCCTCAGCTTCCGGTAGTTCTAAACAGTATTTGACCTACAATCGTGCAAGTTTCAGTGCAAGAACCGATGTATTCCGTCGCAGCAACAGGTAAAATTTGCATAAATCGATAGCGGAACATCTCATCGCGATAGTTAATCTATGACGGTGCTAAAAATAATTCCTGTAATGGGGTGGCAGGGGATGGTGGGTGGTTTCAACTACCAGTTGCAATGTTCAGCATCCTATGTAAATTGCATAGGTTTCCGAGCATCATTGCCCGTCGGACGGTGTCGGGCAGCGGTCGTGGCGAAGCCGGACAAACCTTGGACTCGGACCTCGGAAAACGGACAGCGTTCGCGTTCGACTCGCGATTTCTGACCGTCACCCGACTCGGTCACTTCTTCCTAACGAGGAAGGACGCTTATTTCACAAACTTTTAGAACTTTTAGTGAACTTCTGTGAATAGTAGTGACAAAAATATCGGACTTAAATAATACTTTTCAATATTACATCTAGTGCTTTAACTCTATTTAACCAGCTTTTAATTAGCTTTAAAGAGAACCTTCGATTAAACAATAAAATAAGAAATTACTTAAACAGTTTTTATTGCTTAAAAAATACAAAGTAATGAGTTTTCTGCTATAATAATAATATTTCGTGTAATATAAACAATTTTACAGACAAGATTTTCAGAAGAAAACTTGGATATAAAACTTTTTGCGCATTAAACTTCTTAGTGCGTAAACGTTAGACTTTACGCCTAGTACTAAAGAACTTTTTAGAATCTTTTGAAAAAAATTACAATTAACACATTGATATTTTGATGTTGTGTGTTAAATTATGTTGGTGTGGATGTCGCAGACAAATAGCTTAATCAGCCGTTCATTCAACAGCCTAGCCTCTTTACTAAATAGCGCCTTTGACCTAGCGGCCTGAATGATATTTAGCCGTAGCGTTTGTTACAACATTTACTAAACTGTTATTATTTTTAATGTAACAATTTTTTTTTAGGGTTCCGTAGCCAAATGGCAAAAAAACGGAACCCTTATAGATTCGTCATGTCTGTCTGTCTGTCTTTTTTTCCGAAACCATAAGACTTATACTGTTGAAACTTGGTAAGTAGATGTATTCTGTGAACTGCATTAAGATTTTACATAAACTAGAAAAAAAAACAATTAATTTTGGTGGTTCTCTTACTTAGTAATCGTACTCACACGGGTTTTTTCGCGTTAGAAAGTTAATAAAGCAAGTAATAACTTAACTTAATAACTAAATAAAGCAAGTAATAACAGCCTCCGTGGTCTTGTGGTTTGAGCGCCCGGCTCACGATCCGGAGGTTCCAGGTTCGATTCCCGGTGGGGACAATTTCTCACAAAAAATCTCTTTGTGTGACTGTCCTCAGTTCGGTTAGGTCATTACAGGCTGAATCACCTGATTGCCCGAAAAGTAAGATGATTCCGTGCTTCGGAGGGCACTTTAAGCCGTCGGTCCCGGTTACTTTCTAAGGATAGTAGTCGTTACATGAGCCAAGTCGGAGGCCTTTGGCGGCTCTATTACTCGGCCCCAGGATTGGTCAGGTTGACCATCCACTCGATGAAGAAGAAGTACTTACTTTTATTTCCCGACGTTTCTCATACTGAAAACTGAAACTCAATTTTTTTTTCATCATTCCCATATTTGTGGGGATATCAATGGATAGGTCTTCAAAAATTATATTAAGGTTTTTAATTTCATATTTTTTCTAAACTGAATAGTTTGCGTGAGAGACCCTTCCGACGTGGTAAAATATGATGTTCATTACCATGCAAACTTCCACCGAAAATTGGTTTGAACGAGATCTAGTAAGTACTTTTTTAGGGTTTCGTACTCAAAGGGTAAAAACGAAACCCTATTACTGAGACCTTATAATGATTAATGACAAAAATACGCAATTGGTATCTTACTTGATATGTCCAAAGCATATGATAAAGTTTTATTTTATATACTTTTACAAATACTATACAATATAGGAATCCGCGGTATCCCCCTTAATTGGTTTTCATCATATCGTTCAGACAGACAGACAGCAATTCGTAGAAATAGAATACATACTTCGATCCTAAATTCGATCCTAACTTCGATCCTAACTTCGATCCTAACTTCGATCCTAACTTCGATCCTAACTTCGATCATAATTTCGATCCTAACTTCGATCCTAACTTCGATCCTAACTTCGATCCTAACTACGAATAACTGGCGAAATCAAAATAATAAGAACAGACAATATAAATGTAACAATATAATAGTTGCCTTCTGTTTTTGTTGTACATTAACGAACTACCAAAAATCATGGAAGAACCATGTGTATTATTTGCGGACGCAATTTCTCTCCTTACGTCGAGCAATAGTGACCAATTTGAACATAAATGACAATATTAACTCTATCCTCCACAAACATATTGTTCCTTTATTTTTAACTTATTTATTAACATCTAACACAAAATATGTATTAACCAGTTAAATAAACCAATAAAGAAAAAAAAAACTGTAAGATGGCTACAAGAACATAACTAAGACATTAATTATAGTAAAACGAAAATAATGACATTCCACCAACACCAAAAGAACCCCATACACATAAACTATTCATTTAATGACACACAACTAGAAACCGTCACTAAGTTTACACATAGACACACACTTGAATTGGAAAGACCATGCTCAAAGTCAAAGTCAAAGTCAAATATTTTTATTCAGTTTTGGCCCCATAGAGGGTCTTTTGAACGTACCACCCGTCATGCTATCCCACCCATCATGCTAAAAAGATTCACCTTAAACTGGCTCGATTTGTATATGCTCTTCGCGAAATAAAGAAGACAACCGATTTTCAAACTGCCCTGACCTCATATTACGCGTATGCTTGCGCGTGGCTCAGCTACAGCGTTATTCTTTGGGGTGGGAGCGTAGATGCACCATCAGTGTTCACGGCCCAGAAGAAGCTTAAAAGAATCCTTGTCAACATTAAGCAAACTGACACCTGTAGACGCAGTGGCGGCGTAAGGCGTGGGCGACGTGACGCCACCGCCTACGGCCTCGCGACCCAGGCGGCCTCGCGCCCCGAAAATGTATGCATTAAGCCACGATCGCGCCAAAACTTTATTGTCAAATTTTTTTTTGCCAAAAAATGAATGTGGCCCACATCAAATTTAGGTCTTACGCTGCCACTGTGTAGACGTCACTTCATAAAATACAAAATTCTTATCCTTCCATGCCTGTATATACAGGGTGATTACGGGGTCGTGGAGCAAGAAAGAAGCATTTAACTTACTTTCTCCTAAGCATCACGATAGGTTAGGACTAACAGTACACCAGCGACTTATTTCAGTCAGCAAAAAAAACTGCGATAATTCGAGATCATGGTCACCCTACTATTTCCCAAGAAAACTTATGTCAAGTAATATTAAAAGTAGGGTGACCACGCATTTTGAGTCAATAATAATTTTTAAATAAAAATACGTAAATAACGAATCATCTTTGTTTAAATTAAAATAAATACAGGTAGCATCGCAATCATTTATTTACTGAGTCAGAAAAAAATGGTTGGGATCACGACCCCGAAATCACCCTGTATATACTCGAAGCCTGTAAATTTGTAAGAAAATATCCCGAATTTTATATTAAACGCCAATATATTCCCACAAAATACCCCCTTAGATCTTGCAGTAAAAATCAACGTGTAGCGCCACCTTCCCGCCTTAAAATAGTATCATCTGGTCCTCTGGAGATGTCCATAAAGCTGTACAATCATCTACCTGACACACTGAAAAATTAACCCAAAGACACACACTTTTTTAAACATCTAAAACAACTACTAGTCGCAAAATGTTATTTCACAGTTAATGAATACTTGAATGATAAATTTTAAGCCTAACATTCATTATATAATAGTAAATAAGTTAAGCGATAAAGATTTTTTTTCCTTAACCTATATCGCCCCACTGCTGGGCAAAGGTCTCCCCCAAACGGTTCCATCTCTCTCTGTCCTTCGCGGTCTCCCACCACTCGCTGTCGAAATAAAGAAATAATATAGATATATTAACTAACTATAATTTATATGTTATATTTTTATATAGTTTAATCATGATAATTTATGGTCCCTCTCATAGTTGTAGTGCCCCTACGGAGTGTCACAACTTACATTGTACTTTTATTATGTAATATGTGATAAGCAATAATTACATTCAATCAACTTAAATCTTATAACTACAAGAATTACAAGAAGATGTTTTATATTATGTTATTACACAGTTAATGAATACTTGCGACGGAACCCTTCATGAGCGAGTCCGACTCGCACTTGGCCGCTTTTTTATTTTAAAATCTATCTAACCTAACCTAACCTCCAAAATTCTTTCCGATGTCCAAGCTTTTCTATGAGATCCTACAAAGATAAAGTATAAACCATTTTATTAAATGTTGTAACAAACGCTGCGGCTGAATATCATTAGAACCTGATTAAGCGACATAGATACCACATTCTAGTGTAGTGCATAGCAGAATTAACCTAATCTTAACTTCACTGAAATCCTAAAAACTTTAGCAAACAACTTACAATTATAATATAATATATTTCTGTAGTGTGTAGTTAACTTAAAAATACGTACAATTAAAAAAGTCTTATATTAATAAAAAAATTAGAACGTCAAATTGTTAAACAACTTGTGACAAAAGTGTTAATGAAATGTTAAAACTTTGAACCTGTGCACAGATACAGAACAGAATAAAAAATCAAGAGCGCCTGACGGCATAAAATCAACTTCAGTACCAGAGACAACTATAAAAAGAAAAATGGTTGATCCTTATATAGAGCTCGTGGAGTCACCATTGGATTTTAGGGAAATTTTATCCTTCGCAAATGCTTACTGTGGACTGGCGTACATCCAAGTGATACAAGACCCTGTTGTTAGATGGCTAATGCGTGCCCTGCGCAGACAGGAGTTGAATTTAGAGTTCGGTAACGATGGTGACGAGGAACCCGAACATAACGAAAATGTAAATAATAATATATTAAATGAACATATAAATATAGCTTCTAATGAAAATATGAATAATGCTATTAACGAATGAAAATATAAACAATGTTCATAATAACAGTGAAATTATGAACAATGTTGAAAATATGAACAATACTCATGAAAATTTGATTAGTTTTAATAGAAATATTTACTATGCTAGTAAGAATATTAACAATATTTACAATAAGAGGGAAATAATGTATAATGCTCATGAACATAATATACAATATATAACATTTAAGAATTATTTACAACGCCAATCAAAATACATATAATCCTATTAACAATGTAAATAATAATACGAACAACGCTTCTAACAACATTTCTAATGCTAATGTCTAAACTTCAATGCTAATGAAATTAATTTCAATGATAATGACATTAATGACATTAATTTCAATGATAATGATATTATTTTCAATGATAATGATATTATTGTCAATGCTAGTCACTAGTGATAGAAGTGACTATTCCTATTCTTGTGAGTGTATACGACGAGTACTGTGCCGAGATATACCCGCTCTTCTCGATGAAAATGCACAGAACATGGTTATCTACTCAAATTACAACCAGGGGGTAAGCAGTGAAACATTTAGCAGGCAAGGTAAGGTTTAGAGTGAGTTTCCAAGTGGAGCGGAGCTGTGAGGAGCTCAAGCGGCGGCGATATTGACATAATCTCTTCGTAACGCATTGTGATTCGTTATTTATTTATTTATTTTAGGAGAACCAACAGCTATACATAACATAATATACATACAGAATAAAAACAGTCAGCTAATTACAGATTCCCACGACTAGATACAGAAAATAAACATATGAACGAAATTAACAAAATAAAGAAAAACCAGTAGATATAATACAATGCACATTATAAAAGAACTATGTGAAAGAACGCTCCAATATCACTACATAGTATAAAATAAAGTCGTCTCTGTTTTGTGTCTGTTTGTCTGTATGCTTAAATCTTTAAAATTACGCAACGGATTTTG
Source organism: Cyclophora albipunctata (assembly GCA_963082685.1). NCBI lineage: Eukaryota > Metazoa > Arthropoda > Insecta > Lepidoptera > Geometridae > Cyclophora > Cyclophora albipunctata. The sequence goes on along the minus strand of OY720111.1, from coordinate 12,654,887 downwards.
ATGCGGTTTTTTGTAATAGGTAGAGTGATTCAAGAGGAAGGTTTTTATGTAAAAAAATCCCGAAATTCCCACGGGAACGGGCACAACGCGGGTAAAACCGCGGGGCGCTGCTAGTATTATACAATATAAGTATAATCAAATTAAAATCAATCGAAAAACTCTCTGCTTAGTACTGTTATATGAACTTACTGCTACGCTCCGCTTATAAATTTCAGACGCACCCTTAGTTATGTTTCAGGTTATGCGTTAAAGGTAGTGTTTTTTTCTCGCGTTTTAAAAATCTCTTGCGAATAAACAATTATCAATAATTTATTTGTCGCTTGAAAGAGCTTTCAAATTGAGGCTTCCAAAGGTGATCAGAAACCGTTCGTATGTAACAAATGATTAGCGCTGTAGCGTACCACGTGGAAACGCGCTTTATAAAACGAGCTCCGGTAAACACTCGCGTTAAACTCTAATAAGAAACCGCGCTTAGTTCTGAATCTAAACTACTTGATATATTCAATTTGAGTACACACTTGAGTTTAGTAGGGGAGGCAATCGCGCTTGCGTGTAGTCACTCGTGCGTGCTTTATAATACGGGAGATACTTTGGACGATATTGAATACTAGTTAATAGCTTTCTTTATAGGACACGTGCGTCAAAATATAAAAACACTAATAAATTTCCCCGGTTTTACTAAAATTTACACTAAAATATAAAAGATTGCTTCTCAAACCGCTCGCGTAGCGGGTTTGATACTAATGGCGTAGTATCAAATCGCTCGCGTAGCGGTGTTGGCGTATGATGCATCACAAAATTAGAAAAACTTGTATTCAGGTCCGGCTGATTCTCCCAGGGGACGTTAAGTAAGCCCTAAAGTTACTTCTATTACAAGGGAGTACGATTCAAAATGTAAATTCCTGACATTCAACCCACCAATGAGTTAGTGCACTCTCCTACAAAGTTTTGGTTTTAAGTAATCTTCACATTCCAGTAGATCCCGATGACGCTCGAGTTAGCACGTCAAACTCCTCATCTATTTATAGCGGTTTAACTCAGGTTAACCCTAAAAATTTTGTACAAAAGACTATCTTTAGGGGAAGTGCTACGGTGTAGCCAAGCTACGACGTAGTCGACGTAGCAGCTACCAATATATAAATAAAACTTACATAATGTTTATTTTCTTTATTTTAATTCTAGCTAAATGTCACTGTTGTTTGCCCTCTGTTAAAGTGATCTTTGAACATGACGGTACCTTTATTGAAGATGTCGTGTAAATCCTACAACAAATACCCATATAAACTCTACAACAAATAGCGTGTGAAATAACGAATCCCGAAACAGGAATACAATTTTCATTTCCTCGATACAAATAAACGTAAAAATTAATTGATTCCGTTTCCAAAGTTTGGGCGAGTTTGCTCTCAATATTTTTTCCTGACAACGTTTGTGTGAGGTAATATTTTCCGGACTGCTCCCACGCCCGGCCCACACGTCCCGTGACCTCTGATATTTTCATGACATTTCAATGCTATTTGATGCACTCGAAGAGGATCCTATTATTACAGGAATTTAATTGATTCGAAATAGTTTCGCAAGCTTTTCATTTCTGAAATGGACGGGTTATTGAAATGTACTCGGATATTGAGATAATGATATTTCAATAATCCAACTGCCCTGAAATTCAAAAGCTGAAATTCTAAGTATATAAATTAATCGAACAATGTGATTCTAATTGATACTTACGTATTGGAAGATAAACATCGACAATTAATAAATAAAAAATAACGAAATGCGAGATAGAGATAAACCACAATACGAGTATCTTGTTAATTAATCCATTTCAGAAATTCGCATCCGCCGTAACCTAATAATATTATGCTGCAATTCAAAGGTCAAATCAAATTGTAACCCAATTATCTTGAAGTACATACTTGATATAATATTGAATTTACAGCAAACATCAAATTTGTGCTTGTAATGCAAACATTCTAGCAATGTTCCGTATCGATTGTGATAATTGTACATGGTGTTTACTTGCATCACTCTATAGGGATTTATAAATCTGTGTATCTGGTGTCTACGAATACCAACTGCTAATTGTCAAGGTTACTCGGATATGGGCGATGTCTCACAATGGAGCTAGTTCTCGAGATAGTTTCAGACAGTTCCAACTTTTTTAGTCCAGACGCGTTACAAAAATATGCAGCCTAACAGATTTTTGTCCTTTAGATATAATAATTACTTATATGTATAACTCTTAGATTGACTAAAGACGATCTTAAGTATGGAATGTGTCAAACAAGGCAATGTAAAGACTGTCTGGTCTTTAACATGGGTGTGAAGTTCTCTATAAAACTAAGCAGCATATTATTTCGCTTATGTTTACAAAGTTTTTTATGGTTTAGACTAGCATTGCCCCGCGGTTTTACTGGTACTGTACATCTTCTTGTCTTGAATCACTCTGTGAGTTAGTGAAAACCTCATGCAAATCCGTTCAGTAGAAAAATCAATAACATTCAGACAGATAGCTTTTGGGGACTTTGTTCCATAATATGTAATAAGTAAAACAAACTTACTGTAGAGTTGGAGATTAATATAAAAAGGGATAATAACATTCCACATTAGTTAAAAATAAAACCAAAGAGGCTTTAATTCTATTATTAAGGTGAATTGCCACGCAAGCCAAACGAGTGCACAAATTTTAGTTCAAACGGACACTGCAAAGAGGGTCAAAACTTTGGAAGAATTTAGATCGTACTTTTAGTTGTATCGGAATACTGATGAAATTATCGGGGTTACATAATGTTCCGATTATTATTTATTTAAACGGGAACTTACGTACGACGGAGGCTACTGTTGAGAGTTCCTCAACACGTTTCGGTCACATTCGGTGACCTTCATCAGGAGGTGGGTGAAGCGCTCGCGACAGCGTCTCTCCCCGCACTCATGTTACGATGCACAATATGGCGGCGCTTAGCGCTTTTTAAATAAAGAACAGTAAATATAATCTCATAAGGTACTAGTAGAAGATGAACCGCATCTGATCCGCATCTGGGGGACGCGTACATTGATGCGCATCGCACACCGGACATCGCACACCGCAGTGTTGCATTATTAATTAACATTAGTTAAGTTAGCGAGCCGCGTGCGGTTGCGGTCTGCGGCCATCTTTGAGTTGTACCTTAAACTATTTCATTACCTTTATCAATGCATGTTGCACTTCTACTTATGTACCTTTTATAACACGAGAGAGAGTTTAGACTTAATTGACTTTAACATAGCCTACACGCATCATATAGATTCAATAATCCGCCTGTGATCCCAGTTTCCAATCAATATACGTGATTGCTCTGTTAGTAACTAATTGTAATTAGATGAATGTTGCGGATTGTCATAGTTAGATAACGAGATGTCATTATGTACTGCGTTCGTGGATTGTACCCGGACAGATCTTAGGGTGTGATTAAATTAATATGACCCTCTTGGGATGACACGGTTACGAGACGGCGTTTTTTTAAAGACACAAAAAATAGTGTTGACGAATGTTAGGTTAGGTTTTCATTTCAATAATTTAAAAAAATCTATATTTTGTGTGTATTCTACTGTTTTTTATAAATATTTTTTTCATTAGTATTTATAGAGATTCAGATCTGTGTTTGTTTAGTGAAAGCAGATAATTATATAAAAATTTAGTAGGAAAAAATAATGTATACAATTTAGTTGAAAACCCGCGCTACAAACTGTTAAAGAAAAACATTCGTTGCAGCATTTTAAAATAACTACATACCAAGATTGCTAATACCCACTTGCCACGTCTACGATATTTCATAGATAATAAAGTAATTGACAGTAGTTCGACTAAGCTATCAGCAAGCTAGGTTTGCAGTCTTCTTTAGAACAAGCTGGTAAACATATTTACTCTATAAGGCTTAGTAGTGTCGGGTATAGACGGTCGACTGTGGCGCCACCTCGCGGCCTGTCTTTGAAGATCACAAAGCCTATGATGTGACCACGACGTGTTCAAACCACGAAAGTCTTCTATCGCTTCAGCTATCTGCAATATTTACAATTGTTAAAAGCTGTTGGAAGAAAATGTGATATGATTTGAAATAAGAACAGCTATTTTTAAGATTCGAAAAAGGAATGCGTAGTCTATGAGTTATGGACGATTTTGTTAGTGGCCTTCCCTACTCACAATGATTAAACAATTTCGATGCGGGCTTTTTGACATTTTGTGGGGACTTATATGTACGGTCGGCCAAGAAAGTGGTCTACCACTTTTGACAAAAGTTTCTGCGAGATGTAACGATCGCTAAGGTTGACTTTTCTATGCACAATTATGTTATGACGTTTAAAATTGACCTTGTTGTTTCATGACGTTCAAATGAATCTCAACCGTAGGGTGGTAGACCACATATTTGGCTGACCGTACACAAAGATGTGACCATGTAACTTTGGTCTTGTGTTCTACGAGCGTCTTGATTGTAGCTACGCAAGTCTACTGCGTGCAAAACACATGGAAAGGCTTTTACAATTCCTTCTAGTTAGTTCCGTAATACGAGTTTACAAGTTTTCTCCTAAACTATGAAGAATCTGTTGACGTAACAAATAAAAATAAAATAACTACACCTATATTAAAAGTTAGCCGACGTTAATATTTAACTAAAACTATTAAGATGAAATTTGGCGTCCTTTCAGCGGATAAGAATAATAATTTTTATTTGTTAAACATGAGTATTTTAAAAGTGTTAAATAATATTATAAAGTATCTTCATGTTCTGCCTGAAGATCAGGCGTACAAATATTATGTATGCTTAGAATTATAACATTTCAAACATATAATAATTAAACATTAAAAACAAGTATTCTTAAACTTTATAATATAAAACAAAAATAAAACTATAAAAATATCTAAAATGGAGAGTAGGAACAAATCAATCAATTTACAATCAGTTATTTCAATTAAATTTATCTTCGAGGAAAGAATGAAGATCATACTATGCTTTATCAAGTAATAAATTTGTTAATTTTCTTTTAAATGCCTTCAAATCCAGTTCTTTTAAATATTTTGGTAATTTATTATAAATTTTAGGAGCTGTACAATAATGCTATTGTTCATTAAAGCTGTGTTAGATGGACTTTGATATGCGAACCGCAACGAATGTTCAGTTCTGTGTCTAAATTATAAAATAAAGAAAGTTTAGACAGCTCAAAGCTAAGATGTCAAAAAGAGCTGCAACCGCATTGTACCTGTTCCCGTGGGAAACCCGGGATAAAAAGTAGCCTCTTTCATTAATGTGGCTGTTAAAAAAAAACTATATTCAATATCGGCTAACTAGTCCTAGAGAGCGCGTTTCAACAAACAAAAAACAAACTTATCTTTTTTGTAATAAGTATAAACAGATATCAGTTTACCTTGTTTAACAAAAAAAGTAAATTAAAGTGTTAGTCTCTAATGTACCACTGCTGGGCAAAGTCATCTGACAATGAGGAGGATGAGGCATAATCACCACGCTTGCCAAATGCGGGTTGGTGATCTCAAACCCGAGCCATGTTTGAAAAGTATAAAACATGTATCCACACGACCCGGGAATCGAACCTGGGACCTCAGTCTTGGCAGGCTAGTGCACATACCACTAAACCACCGAGACGGAACTAAATATCGAAATATTGTTTGAAGCAAATTATAAACCAACCCACAGTCGACCGCGAAATCGATTGAGGTATTTCTATTTCTGTTCATGAATTATGGAGTAATTGGAATGTTCTAGATATTTGCTACCATTGACATGATCACTAAATAGTAACAACAAAGTCGCTCTACGCTGTCCGTCTGTCCCTATGATATATAGATCGTTAAAACTACGCAACGGATTTTGATGCAGTTTTAAATAGATAGAGTGATTCAAGAGGAAGCTTTGTAGGTATAAAAAATCTCGAAATTCCCACGGGAGCGGACACAACGTGGGTAAAACCGCGGGGCGCTGCTAGTATGATATAAGTAAACTGACCGGAGTGGTTACTCTCTAAATAATTTAACAGCATAAGGGTGCGTTTACATTGAACATGATCGATCACAATTTAATTGAGCAAAGCGGTGCTTTAATAAATAAGAATACAAAATGTTATAATAATGTTATTATTATCGATATTACGTATTTGTCGGCTCCGTTACAGTGAAAACCTAACCTACGAACGAGTATATCAAAATCTTTTTGTATTTGCTGTGTGCAAGTACCGTAAAATTATAGTAGTATGTAACTTAATTATGACGGACACGGTCTGCCTGAGCTAGGATAGATGGTTCATGCTTGCCCAGCACCTATAGACACTAGCCTCTTTCATGCATGGCACATGGTGTACATGGTGCACATGGTGTGGGAACTCTACACTACCATCTAAGACATGGTTAACAGGTTGATATAATTTCGTGGTCTTTCCGTGTAGTGACAGTAGAAATCTCGAATCAATTGTATTCAATATTGTTAAAGTCAAGTGGTGGTCACCGGTAAAAGTAAGTAAGGGAGCTCGAGTAGTGGCCAACCCTGGTAACGGAGTTTTTAGACCGCCTAAAGGGCTCCGACATGGTCTAACGATTGCAACAACCGGGACCGACAATTTAACGTGCCCCCCGAAGCACCGGCGCGTTTAAGCGCTTTCTATGGTGCCATTAGTGTGGAATCAACTAAACCGCGGGTTCATGATGTTTTCTAGCGTAAAAACCTTTTACTTACAATAAAGGTATAACTATTAAATCTAAGCTTTCAACGTTAAGCCGATAATAATAAGATAAAATTGACAGTAAGTCATTCGGAGTGATTCGCATGAAAAGCCCTAGAAACATACTGTTCAAATTTGTAAATAGGAAATAGCTCTAGAAATCAATGCAGGCAATCCGCTCAACACACACATACACACATATATAGTATGCCAGATAATTCTGTGCGTATTGAGTCTGTATTCCAAAATGCCAACAACGTATTCAACAGAATTAACATCAACATTTTCACGTACAATAAAAATAAGTAACTTATGGAAATAATATGGAAATAATAAAACTGGAGAGGTTTTTGTTCGAACGTCGGGAACTGCCAGAGTCGGATTCCATACATTCTGTTTTAAATCTGTATATTTTTAATTTTGTATATTTATGTAAGGACTTTTGCATAAGCAAGTCAGCTCTATCATGCCAATTAAAAACAATCTTAGAAAATTACAAACATGGACGACATACTTAACATTATTTCGATAAATTCTGTTGGCATTATATTATCCACATTCACAATAAGCTTAATGGCCACAGTAATGGACTACTTTGATATCTAAATTCCCGGAAGCAGGTACAACGCGTATGAAATTACACTTCACTATTAGAATGTAATTAAAATTAAATTTACCTACTACGTATATCGATTTACGTCGCGAAATTTTAATCAAAGGAAGCACCTTTTAATGGAAGTATTTTTCATAAAGCTTCAAAGACTAGCCGACCGTGTATTAATCAACTATATTAGTACAGTTATTGCTTGATTAAATTTCAATATTATTTCGTTGCAGCCATTTTATTGAACAATATAATTCGCCACTCGGTTACAGTTCTCCGAAATTCGTTGAGTACGAGCTTATGAGATTTCTATACCGACTGAAGTACGCAGAAGTATGAATTAAAAACATTGATCATTTAGGAATGCGACAATATCGCTATGTGCAATACACAAAGATGAGCAAGAGGGAATATTTCAATTGTAGTTAGTTGGTATGTATATTACTTTGTAGTTGGAAAGAGTAAATATTATGAAGTATGTAATAAAAAAAAGTAGTCAGTAAGCAGAGTTCCACAAAGGCTTTGCACCTTCACACTTTGAGTATGTCCGATATAAAATAATGTAATGAATGATTTAAACTATAGTATTTAAAATATATTATTAAGCAGGGTGCAATGATAGTTTTGTTCAAATTCCGATTTTTTTCAATCAATTTCAAGGTGTTAAACCTTTAATTTGCTTCGATTAACAGATGCTGTAACATCTTGTGAAAATAACATCAGTTTCCAAATGTTAACAAACAAAAAAAAACAAATCACGAGAACATTTCAATTACTTATCTTAAACTATTGCGGCGAACATATTCCACTAATTTACACATTCAAATAAAAGTAAAAAGTAAAGTATTAGCCTGTAATGTCCCACCAGTGGGCAAAGGCCTCTTATCTCACTGAAGATGTCATGTCTGTCTGTCTGTCCGTCCGTATGTCACAGCCACTTTTTTCCGAAACTATAAGAACTATACAGTTGAAACTAGGTAAGTACATATATGTATTCTGTAAACCACATTTATAAGATTTTCACACAAAAATATAAAAAACAATAAATTTTGGGGTTCCCCTTGAAAACTGAAACATATTTTTTTTCAAAAATGATACAAGTTTCTAAAATATTTTTTTTCTAAACTGAGTAATTTGTGCGAGAAACTCTCCTTTTATTTGTGGTCATTTGACAACTGACGTCATCTTCACAAAATGTTACAGGATCTGCAAATATTTAAGTTATTCGATTATCCTTAAAATAGTGTTCTGATTAGTTCTTTACTCAGTTACTAGCAGCTAATTACATTCTGGATAAAATCGCACCCGCGTTGTGCTCGTTCCCGTGGGAATTTCAGGGTGAAGTATATATAACCTTCCATTTGAATGTGACTATCCATTACAAAGATAGTTATTCAAATCAAATTGGTAGTTTCCGGGTTAAGCGCTTTCAAAACACTCAAATCAAACTCTTCAGTTTTATTATAATAGTGAAGATAAAAAATCCAGGGAAAAATATTTACAAATATATTTGCATTTCGATGATATTATTGAAATATCAATAAAACGTTGCATACCAATATAACTTTTTAATTGGAAATTCCAATACATTATTTTTCAATAAAATACGACATTTTCAACTAACATCGAAGTATTAAAAGCGTTTCCACCAACACCGTACGGACGGTTCATTCGTTAATTTCCATTTTGACATTTCAATTAGTGATGTTGTACTACGGCCACGGCTACGGTTTGATTAAATTTCTTATAACAAGGGATTTAATTTACGAACAAGTGGTCATCGATTCAAGTATAATAAGGTTCGCGTTTTGTTCAGTATTTAATTAGTCCAATCGATAAAGTAGTTATAGAGTGCGTGGGAGGGTACCTAAGCGATTTCTTCAGAAACGTTTTCAGGGTGTGGCAATCTGTAACGGAACTTTGAAGTGAAAACTTCTTTAGCGGCGTTATGATGGGTAAAACAATTTAAACTCGCGTCAGGTCACGTGACCCTGATCGATAATTACGTTTTGACGTTAATATTCAGGTGTTCATTTCTGCCAGCACTGCAGGAGCGCAACCTTTTTTTTAAAACGAAGATGCCATAACTATAAATCTGATGGTGAAAAGTGCTAAAAACGATTTATAGTACTTAATTTGAAGTTGCATAATCAATGTTTCATCATAATTTATACTTTCTAATTTATCGGTATTATGGGATCCTCGAATTGTAGGCGTAGGTGTCATGACCGTAGGTGTCACTTTCGTAGGTGTCAGGTTTGTAGGTGTGCCAGCAGACATCGAATAACAATTTTGTCGTGAAAAAATCCGAGCACACAGTACTTAATATTTAAATCCGTTTTCCATACTACAAAGTTGAAATGCACTTACGCAATCTTCATAATATTAAAAAACCCAGTACTCTTTATTGTGTTTACAAAAGGTAATAATGCTTTCGCTAAAAGCCGGTTTTATAATAATTTGTGTGCACATCCCTCCTCAAGGAAAAGTAATGAGCAAGTTCTTTGTTTTTATGAGTAGTCTTATGAGGATTTAACAGCAAGAGGGAATGATGTTCGTTTTACACCCGAGACGATGTTATGTATTTGATGTTGGCTTTGATTTGATGAGTATTTTCAAGTATTTGTGAACCTGTTGCTTCGTACTAGATTGTGATTTAGCTGATTGAGCGATTTAGCGTTCACTTTGACCTGACTGACCGCAGAACGCATCCAGTGTGGCAAATCCTTTAACGAACACTAAACATTTTATTTTGATACTACGTTTGCAGATACACTTTGCTTTTATTTAACATTTTTATCTGATGTTTCGTTACTTACTTTATTTATAGGAACCTGTTCACAGAAATCTGTATTGTCGGTTAATAAAAGCTTTGTCAACGTGAAAATAAAACGTTGTCGGTCTAAAAGCCTTTGTTGCTTTTTTGTTCTATCAGCGTTTCATAAAAAACAGTCAGATTTTTGTTATTAACGTTATTTGTGACATCATCCCAACACCGTAACAGGTGCACCTCTATTGATTTTATGAAAACGGATTTAGTTAAGCTAAAGGTATTCTAAAATCAATACCAATACGAAAATTAAAATCAATTCAATTCAAGAATGTATGTTCAAATGTATTAAAGGACAAAAGTTTTTACTTATTAGTTTGTGTTTTTGTTTGAGGGCGCTCATATCTAGAATCACCAGATTTTTTAGACGAAGGCTAGTTTCAACCTAACGTTTTAATAGAGCGGGTATAACCAGGTGAAACCGCAAAGCACTACAAATTACATAACTAAAACCAGTTTTTATAGGAAGGAATTAGAAGTATTTTCAGTCAAAGGTTGTCTTTTTATTGAGTCGAAGGTCTTTTTCACCATCCCACTGTCCTCGTAGTTTTTTTCCACCAGTCCTCGTGTACCTTTGAAAGTGGAATTTTCCTATAACTTCTAAGAATTCCAATATTCAATTATCCAACATGGAAGCCGATTGAATACTTATTTACTAACTGAAGAGGAGGTAAACAAGTAACTTATATGTAGGAGAAAACACGGAGGATAGGTATTTAGCACTGACAAGAACAAATTGTCAACAAATACTTCGTGTAGTTTGTTTTTCTTTCATAAAACGTATGTAAACATTTCTTTGATACTGTGTTTGGCTACGTTTGTTAAGTTTCTGTGTTTCAATGTAGAATTCTATCGGCTATTTTCGGTTTGGTATACAAACACATGCAAGCAAAGCTCGGGATTACCATTCAACTGTTTCGATGTGAAACACTCGGTGTACCTACGGCTTTATGTATTGATTTTGATTCGCAAATATTACGAACAAAACAAATACATAACTCCTTTGAATATTCTGGGATTGGAGTTTAATTTTTTGTATGATTGAAAACGCAAATCTCAGAAAGTACCAATCTGATTTGAATAATACTTGTAAGGTTTTTAAGGGAAGGTTATCGTCAATTTTTTATCCCGAAATTCCCACGGGAACGGACACAATTCGGGTAAAACCTCGAGACGCTGCTAATATTCTTATAATGAAACATAGTTAAGTGATAAAGTTACCTATACGCTAATAATAAAATGGGGAGCCTTGCACTGCGAAAGTTTCCCACGGGATTTCGTTTTTACCTATTAATTAGTCACAGTGCCTATTTTTATTTGTATAAGCACAGTCTGAACACACGAAGAACATCTCGACTGGGTATTGATTAAGTCGAATTGCTTTCTGTTGCTTCCGAATATGAAACCATTGTTACGTTTGCGCGAGTTCTTATTTTGCACTGTGTGTGGGGTGCGATGATTTATTTTATTTTTAACCGACGACAAAAAAAGGATAAGGTTCTCAATTAATCGGAATCTTTATTTGTTTATGTATGCTCCCCGCTTTCTCGAATACGCCTGAACCGATTTAAGAAATTCTTTTTTTATCTGAAAGGTTGTTATTGTTAAGTAAAGTTTTAGCCTGTAATATCCCACTGCTGGGCAAAGGCCTTCATCTCACTGAAGATATCAGTAGTAAGACTATAAGATTAGGCATAATCACCACGCTTGCCAAATGCACGCAAATATTTTAATAGTATTTTAAAAAAAATCTTACCATAAGTATCTATGATGTATGATGTAGCGAATAGTTTAAATCGCGAATTGTTAATGCGTGCGTTAACATGACATTATTGCAAACTTTAACAAGGGATCCTCATAGCCAACAATATATACAATTTTACTACACTATCGTATTAAAACTTCTGTAATACTATGAATATTACGAGTAGTACTAATTAGAAAAATACAAAAGGGTTTATCTATGTTATGGATTAACTGTACATTCGATTCAGCAGAATTGTAAAAATATAAATATTTACATATTTTCTCAATACTTATACAAGAGCTAAATATTATCAATGAGACCTTTAACGGTGTTTTCTTCAAGACACCAAGGTTGCGCTACCAGAGGTCGATTAAGCTGGCTTTTGTTTTTTTTGCAGAATGCAAAACATTGGTCTAAAAGCTAACTGCACACATCTTATTGGTGGCGCCACCATGGTGTCCTAATGAGGAGGAGTACTTCTCTTTTTTGTTCTTCCTCTGCTTCTATGGCTCGTTGGTGGAGCAGTTCGATGTCCAGCTTTCTGACCTCTTCCGCTTCTCTGGCTTGAACTTCTTTTTCCTGAAACAATTACGATAAGACTTAATATAATATTTACATGTAACGTAAAAAAATCTTCCAAATGCGAATTGGATTCGCGCTGGTAGGATTCCGAACCATTGTCTGTTAAAATTGGCATAAACACGTTTGTTGTGTGGGGTTAGTATTTGCTGTTATAGCGTCAATACAATCGTTAGACCATTTCGGAGGTCTCTATGCGGTCTAAAAACTCCAACACCAGGGTTGGCCACTAACCAACTCGACAAGCAGAAGCAGCGGCAACATATCTATGATTTTTTGAAATTTCATCTATCTTGATATGACAGTTCTTCTTCAACCAAACTTCTTCAGACAGTGATCACACGGCTATCACATGAGATACAATCTGATTACATACAGATGCGCGAAAAGCGGAATTTTAGTAATAGGTCCCAGTTTTGCCCTTTTGGTAAGGAACCCTAAAAATTAGGTCTCTTGCAGCGTCTGTTTGTCGATCCGTTTGGTCAAAATCGCGCTTATCTAAAAAAATTAACGGATTTTCATATAGCTTCCAAGAAAATAAAGTATTTTCAATAGGAAGTTTTATTCATAACTTTTATCTCGGAGTTCCAACAGGAATCCTACGCAATTTATATCAACGAATCAAAGGGAAGTGTTCAAAGAAAAATAGCTGAGAAAAATTCTAGTGAATATTAGAATTTCCCATTTTAACTTAATGATTACAAAGCGCTTTTTATAGTCTGCTTTACTTGATTTGTTTTTGATCTGATGATTCTCAGTAATTTCTAACTAGCAGCATCCCGCGGGTTTCCCTTTCAATTATTATTACATATTTTGTTTTAAACAAAAATTACTAAGGGACTTTAGGCATACCAGCCACCACGCCCTGTACCTTGAAAAACAATAAAAATATAAAAACACAAACTTAAAGAACTTGCTTAAAATTATTAATGAACATTTGTATCAAAACCTTCAATTACTTTAAGAATAGTACGTAACCCGTAAACTTCTAGACTTGAAAATGGAAATAGCGCAAAGTACGACTAAAAAGTAAAAGTTCGAGTAGATTAAGTAGTGGTCAACCCTATAGTCGGAATTTTTAGACCGCATAAAGGCCTCCGACATAGTCTGATGACTGGTACATCCGGACTGACATTTAACGTGCGCTCCGATGCACGGTAGCGCTCAGATAGAAATGCCACTATCGGCCTCCCATCCAAGAAGGGGCCGAACTGCACTTTGACAACATTCGCAATGAGATAACACTGCTCAGTCAACTACGCCACGAGCGGTACAAAACCAAGAAGTAAGAAAAAATATTTGGTATGGGGCAAACTAAAGTATAATATATTTTCAAGTCTGACCGCTAGTTCTAGAGATTATCGCATTCCAACAAACACACATTTTTTTCAGCTTTATTCCATGAGTAGTCTTTCTCTCTAAGTAAAGAAAAAAATAGCGCATAATTATTATAAGAATATAATAAATATATACACTGAAACTTTCAGCTTCATACGCTCGCGCATTGATTTGATTCTACTTCATCCGCCAGACGTAATGTTCGCAGTATTTTATACGCTTTGTCACCTCCTATTTTATTTGGCAGCTACAGTAGTCCGACTACGTCCGAATACCGTATTTGGGCTGCCACCACATGTTTCACACGGTGAAAAATGTATACCGTAACCGCGCCTTAGTCCATTGATGCGGAGCGATATTGCATTAAATATCTGACCAGAGATTTTATGCAATCCTATTGGTTTATATTTGTCCGTTTCTCTGCTCCACAGCCTTGCTCCCCATCAATGGACAGGCACCCTTAAAAGTGTGAACATTACGACTGGCGAATGAAGTAGAATAGAATCAATCAGCGACCGTATAAGGCTAAAAGTTGCAGTGTTATTAATTTATATATTCTTATAATATGTGCAGACATAACATACAATATAAAACATTTTTTAAACCGGACTTTATGAATCTATAATGTAAAGTCATTCAGGTGTACATGAACTCGTTTCTATTCATATGCAACTGACGCAACACTTTTCAATATATATAATACTAAATTGATCGATAGAGGCTCTGCTCTAGATATTGATCGCATTTGTAATGTGGTATGTTACAAGAAAGCATTTTAATTATTTTTGTTTCATGAAGTATTTACTACTAGCCGTACTCCGCGCTGTTACCCTTTCCCGCGGGTATTTCGGGATAAAATGTATCCCATGTGTTACTCTGATGTATATCCAATATTACTGTAAAGTTTTAACCAAATCCGTCCAGTAGTTTTTTTTCGTGAAAGAGTAACAAACATACATACATACATGTGCATCCTCACAAACTTTCGCATTTATAATACTTATTAGTAGGATTGGATGATGACGGTTTAGCAAAAATAACTAATAATATAATATACCCGGACCAATTCACACACGGTTAATTAGATCCAAAGTAAGCTTTGCTATATTGCAACATGAAATTCAATCAATATGGTGGTTAACGCTTATATCCTTTGAGCACTCTGAGCCCGGGAACTTGTTTGTTTTACATCATACCTAAATAATAAACGTGAAAATTTGTCCAACTTTTTGAAGACTACGGCTCTATTTTCGTCCATTAATTGAACAATGAACAAAATAAAACAATGAACAGAACAAAGCAACAAAACTATATGAAGCATGAAATCGACACTCAATTAAATATCCGCTATCATTGAAATTTTCATAAAAGGAAACATATTCGACAATATTTCGCTTTGTTCCAAATATTTTATTTCGAGGTAAAAACTGCTCACACACAAAGCTTTTTTCCACATTTTCCTAAAAGCTCTATAAAGTTTACATTCAGACGCAACCAATAAGAATCTAAGCTTGTGTTATTTGAATTTGATTAAATTTTAGGCTCTGCCAGTAAAAGTTCTGTCAAAATCGGTTCTGCCATATCAGAGCGTAATCGTACATATATTCATAAGCATGTAAAAAAGCAGTTATTTATTAGACACTCCAATTTTAATTATATGTATAGATTTTGGGCTAACAAATGTTATTAATTACCGGTGATACAGCGCGTGTTACGTGGTACGGTATAGTTGGATATATTATCTCCCACTACACTCATTATACTAAATGAAACGGGTCTGTAACGCGTTAGATAATTACACGTATTTACTAAAATACGTACCCGACGTTTCGAGCGGATTACACCGCTCGTGGTCACGGGATAACCCGGGTTATCCCGTGGCAGTTTAAAATCTGTATTTTATACAGTTCTACAGTGACAAAGGATTTGTTAAAATTTGTCGTTTGTTCGTTCATGAACTTTGTAACTGTGGACAAAATGTTAGGCCAGCGCTACGCTGCGTCACGAACATTCAGTCGCTGAATTTTCGAGTTTCCGTGAAGGGTGGCGTTAGCCTTTGTCTATACAAAGGCTAACGCTACAAAGGCTACAAAGGTAAACCTGGAGCGGAACTAAAACACGTCGTTCAATCAGGAAAACAGGAAATAAGTGAATTATCTTCAGACGATATTATTATTCTTTTAGGTGGCGTTAACGACACCAACCCTTTCAATTTTAAAAGCTCAGTGATGGTACGGTTAAACTCCGTAAGAAATATTAATACAATTGTGTCTGAAATACCATTCAACAAATACCTTAGTAGTAGTAGTAGTAGTATTAGCCTGTAATGTCCCACTGTTGGGCAAAAGCCTCTCGTCTCACTTAGATATCAGTACAGTGAGGAGGTTTCAGGCGAAATAATAATAATAATACCTTAATGAGAAAAACATGAATTATGAGCTGAAACATATTTGTAACAATTATAAGAAATGTACGTACGTTAATATGAACTACAGTTTGCAATTACCGAAAAGGGGATATCTAGGTACCCATATTGTACAACTTTTACTTAAGGAGGTTCTTTCTTTAGAATATACTAGCAGCGCCCCGCGGTTTTACCCGCGTTGTACCAGTTCCCGTGGGAATTTCGGGAATTTTTATACATATAAACCTTCCATTTGAATCACTGTACCTATTACAAAAAACCGCATCAAAATCCGTTGCGTAATTTTAAAGATTTAAGCATACAGACAGACAAACAGTGTGACAGACACGAAAAACAGACGACTTTATTTTATACTATGTAGTGAAGACAAATTATTGCAATTCTCAAAATGAAATAGCTAAGAACGATTCGGTAACAAAATCATATTCTTGTCAAAGTACGCAAACTGAGACTGAAAACATGACAGATCATCATAATATAGAAAAACACTCTAAAATTGGTGCCTTTGGGCACCAAAAATAATAAGGTATTGTTCCTTTTTTGTTTTGACAAAAAAGGAACAATACCTTATTATTTTCACATAATTCCCGCAAACAATTATAGCCAAAATATTCCGACCTCTGATTCTACTCCTAACAATTTTCGTAGGTCATAATAAAATGGAATGTACAATAGCTCATCAAAATATTGCTGGTCTTCTCTCTAAAGTTGATTCCATAGAATTGGCTATCCAGGAAATGGCTAGTCTAGGAAAAAACATTAAAATTTTGTGTTTCACATAAACTTTTATAAAATCAGGGAATGAATATAATTTAAAAATAAATACCTACAAATTACAATCTTTCTATTCGAGACAAAATGAAAAGAGAGGAGGGTGTTATTATGTCAGATGTCAATATATCTTGTAAAGCTCTTGTTGAAGCAAAATGGAACAGCTTTATATACTGCCACTGCCTTGTATCTACATTAAAGAATTAGCTATATTTGTGTGAAACAATCCCGATATTTTTAAATCGAATAAATATATGAGTCGAAGAAATCAGCGCCATGCCGTGGGTAACAAACTATTTGTACCTAAGTGTAAGTTAGCTGTTTGTAAAAGAAATGCATATATGATGGGTATAAAAGTTTATAATAATCTACCTGATGATCTGAAAGCATTGCCACCCACCCTCTTTAAATCTAGATTACACAAATGGCTCCTACTACATTGATAAAGAATTCTTCGAATTTAAAAAATGCATGTAACTGACATCAACAAATCGATGCTATTTGCTCGTTTATAATATAATCACAATATACATTATAATTATTTTATATTAATTATTACACTAGGGGCTTAGGGTGTCTATCTATTGAAGCGGAACCATTACACCAGAACCACTTATTAGTTAGTCCCTTAGTCCTTTTTTGAATAACACTTTTTACTTGCAGTCAGTGCATTAAAAATAACATTAAAACACTACTATCGCCGTGTTCAGTCCATTTTCAACCATGATTCAATTTTCAACCAATTTATTTTCTACAAGACCATTTTTACTTACTAACCATTTATAGTTAAACTATTTCTACAAATCTACTAGTACTTCTTACCAAAAGGATTTCTAGAAATCCGTTTTCTACTATGAGATTTAAAACAAATCCATTTTTAGCCAACATATTACAACTGGATGCAAATACCTACAATACTAATTTCTGCCTTTTTCATACGTAGCTTTATATTGTTTAAAATATTGGTTTTTGAATACCTACAAGTATTATTTGAATTTCCGATTTGAAAAAAAAATCTACTATAACAACATAGAGCGAGAAGTGTCTAGATAACTTTGTGCATCCCAATAAAATCCGGTCGAAACTGGTATGACCGATTCCAATTAAAATGTCTGATATATACTGGTGGCCAGTCGGTTTTACAAATATTGTAGTAATAAAAATTCTGTTTTTCTCGGTATCGATAAAGCTATTAAAACTACCTCGTATTTCGGGTCGGGGATAAAAAACATAAAAATAACTAAAAATGTTTCGCAAATCCAATGCAAGATAGATGCATTCATAGCAGATGTGGAGGCACACAACTTGGGTTGCTGTTTCAATATAAATCAATTTGAGGACATAACCTACTGAACCATTAAGTTAAATATGTAGATTGCCGGCCGCAAATATTGAAAACTTTCGCACTTGTCTTGTCATTTAGTAAGTTAGTGGTACGAACGTCACCGACGAGTGTCTCTGACTCTCTGACCCGTGTCTCGTACAAGTTAAGCAAAAATTAAAGTTCAGAGAGCAGCTGCAATTAAGTTTAGCCTGTCTTTCTGTCCCATTCAGTTTCAAACTTAGTCCGAGCCTGACACGATATTATGCTTTGGACTAACTAACTTTGGACATACGAGTATTCATTGATTCGATCCGGTTGGTGTGATATTCATTTAATAAATAGAAGGAGGGACTATATCGCGTCCGAACTACAACATAAATTAGGAATCTAATGCTGTGGATTAGAGTGCGTTACATTAAAATTTTTTGGTCGATATAAAAAAAAAACTCTTTTAGGTCGTATGGTCACCCTACAAACTCAACCGGATGACTCGAACTGTCTAGTGACTATAAATATAATGGCTTTTATTACTCTTAACATCTAATCAGTTAGTTTTCAAATAGGTTTAAGCATGAATTTTAGGTTGAACATAAATTAAGCATTTATCAGTTTATTTAATTTATTCAATTACTAACACATAGCTATAAATAATGAAAAAGTAGTTTTATAACTGAAATCGCAATAATTAACTGAGTTTGAAACAATAAGTTAGAGTCATGACCCCTTCGATCAACAATATACAACTAGATATCGGGTTACGTACAAAATCAAAGCTAAATACTGTCCGCGTGGATGACGTGTGACAGCTTATTTTGTTTACTACCGAACTGAAACAAAAGTTATAAAACAGTTCGAAGTCCTAATTACAACCATGACACGTAGCAATAAAGTAGCAAATCTTAATAATTAATAAAATAAGAGCTCACTTTTCAAATGAGGCCTTATTCACCGAGACGTATTTTTTGCGCCGACCCGACATCTAGTTGTGTATTGTTGATCGAAGCATGACCCAGATGCCGCCCTGTATACTACGTACCCGACGTTTCGAGCAGGTGTATCAAAGAGGCTTAAATTGTAGCGATTAACCAAAAAAAAAATACATTATTTATTTAGTACCTGAGTCCAAAAAAGTTGTACCTCCTTAAGAAAGGAAATAATTTCGAAATTAAGTTACACCCGCCATATTGATGAGTTTGAAGATTCAATTTTTGCGAGTGCCCCACGAGTGTAATCTACACTAATATTATAAAGAGGAAAACTTTGTTTGTTTGTAATGAATAGGCTCAAAAACTACTGGACCGTTTTTAAAAATTCTTTCACCATTCGAAAGCTACGTTATCCACGAGTAACATAGGCTATTTTTCATCCCGAAATTCCCACAGGAATGGACACAACGCGGGTAAAACCGCGGGGCGCTGCTTGACTGATATAAAACATATAATATCTAGTAGAGTTTAGAGCTTAGTTTGGGTCTAATTAACCGTGAGTGAATTTGTCCGGGTATATTTATTTTATGCGCTGTGGTTGAATCGGATTACCTAACCTAACCTATATGGATACGCATCATAGTCTGAAATATAGTATGTAGTCCTTTAACAATCTAAATAAACCCAATCAATCATAACTATACGGACATGCCTTGGTGATACAATTACTTATTTGATTGATTCGACACGAAACAGGCTTTTATAAATGAAAACAAACTGGCAAGAATAATATTGACACAATACCTTAATATTCGTGAAATTTTAATGTGAAACAGTTCTCACTCAAATATTTATTCAGGCTTTCATAGTTGCTTATATAATAGCTTTATAGGCGCTTGTGACGTAGTTTGACTAAGCGGTGTTAATTCATTGCGATTGTTAAGCAACGTGCAGCTCGACACCTACTTGGATGGGTGACCGATAGTGGGTCTGAGCGCTACCGTGCTTCGTAGGGCACGTTAAATTGTCGGTCCTTGTTGTTTCAATCGTCAGACCATTTCGGAGCTCTTTAGGCTTAGGTCTCTAAAAAACCAACACTAGGGGTGGCCACTTAAGGCGAGGATATGTGGCGCTCGGGCAGATCTGAGGGGGGCAATCAGCGGGGCGCTGCCCGCGCGCCCCGCTACAAAACATCGCACAAAGCGCGCTGGATAAATGAAAATTACCGTTGAACCTTTTTTATTATACCCTTCGATCAACAATGCACAACTAGATGTCGGGTTGGCGCAAAAAATACGTCTCGGTGAATAACGACTCATTTGAAAAGTGAGGCGTTATTCTCACTTATGTTATTCATAAGATTTGCTACTTTATTGCTAGGTGTCATGGTTGTAATTAGGTTGAACTTCGAACTGTTTTAAAACTTTTTTTCAGTTCGGTAGTAAACAAAATAAGCTGTCACACGTCATCCCCGCGGACAGTAAAAATCAAAGCTAAATGATTTTGTACGTGACCCGGTATCTAGTTGTGTATTGTCACAGATTAATAAATAGTTACTAACGTAAGTATTGTTGATCGAAGATTATACCAGTGTGCAGTAGCGACAGCGAAATATCAGGGTTTGTGATTTCGGTTATTGATTTTAATACTTTCAATTTTTTCGTTTTTCTGAAATAACTCGTTAATTTTCAACTTTAGAGCAAAAATGGTCCAATCCAAAGTTATTGTAAATTTAATTTTCCACAAGTTTGGTCATTATAATTTTTACGCTAGGATCAATATTTGCAGAGTTTTTCGAAAGAAAAGTTTATCGAAAAAATCGTAATGGGTGGAATTTTATTTTCTTCAACTTTGGTTCTCGCACTTTTCACTTCACGATCAATATTTTCGGATTTATACTCAAATCGGATGTTAAATTGTTTCTATTGTTCATATTTTTTGTTTATTATCTAGTTTATTTATAAAATAAAATTGTATGGAAAATGTGGAAGGAAATTTTTTCGATTAACTTGGTAGTATAACTCTGCAAATATTGATCCTAGTGTAAAAATGATAATGACCAAACTTGTGGAAAATTAAATTTCCAACAACTTTTGATAGGACCATTTTTGCTATAAAGTTGAAAATTAACGAGTTATTTGAGAAAAACGAAAAAATTGAACTTTAAAACAAGATGGCGGCGAATCCTCTACCGGGATTAGTTCAAAAATCGAGATTTATACCCCCAACATTTAAAAATATCAACAACGGTTTAATTTATGTTAGAAAAATGTATCTTTTATTGAATTGCTAATTTTGACAGCTGAGACGCTTTACCAAAGCCGCAAAAGACGCTCATGGTACCAAATGAATGAACGAAAACATCTTTAGTATGACAAATAGCGAATCAGTTTAGGTAATCTGCTAAGCAACTACAATTTGTCACTCATTGATGTCATGGTACGAAAACTGACAGCGAACTAGTTTAGGTCCGCATTTGTATCGCGCTAAGAGGTCATGGTATGGCTCCAGAACTTGTTCCCGTGTAACCAATTCATGCACAATAGTCCAGTCGGGGTAGACATAAAACTAGCCTGAAATAGAAAAAATTCCGGGGAGCGTTTTTTTTTTTAACAACAATAAGTATGTACTGTAGTTAATTATTAATGTTTAATTGTTCCTTACTATAAACAATGCATTTGTGCAAATAACTTAATGATATTCAACTGAAAGAATTGATTAAAATGTGCGAGTTTGCATTTAAAAATTAAATTAATTATATTAAATTAAGAACTTTGGAGCTTTTGGAGATTAACGAAGAAAAAGTTAATCGACGTTTGAGGCGACGCGATGTCCACTAAGATACTAAGATTAAGTCGAACCCGTTGAATGATTGCGAGAGCGACAAGGCACAAGGCTCTAGAATTCTGAGACTTAACTTATATTCCTGGTTAATCCATAATACTCGTAGAAATAAATCTTTAACAATCGCAATTTATATCAAAGGAGCTTGAAGGCAATAATTTAAATGCTTAAAAAATACCCTTCGGCGCATAATGTACAAAACGTAAAATGAACACGACACGCAAAATGTACAAATCGCAGAATGAACAATACGCAAAATGTACAAAACGTAAAATGAAGACAACACGCAAAATGTACAAATCGCAAAATGTGCAACACAGCCCACGTTCACACAAACGAAAAAAATATTGAGTGTCTCCAGTCGCTCCCTGCGGAAAATGAATAAAACCCAGTATTAGCCGTAACATATATATATGTCATTTTAATGAAAAGAGAGAGAGAGTTTAAACATGAAAAAAAAAATAACCCTAACCTACCGAATTACTTAGTACTATTCGGTAGGTTAGGGTTATTTTTTTTTTACATGTTTAAACTCTCTCTTTTCATTAAAATGACATATATATGACACCTAGTTCTAACCGGCTAAAACTAGGTGTAGGCTCTAACCGTAATGTTAACCGATAACTATGGACTAGTAAAAAAAAAAATAACCCTAACCTACCGAATAGTAAGTAATTCGGTAGGTTAGGGTTATTTTTTTTTTCATGTTTAAACTCTCTCTCTCTTTTCATTAAAATGACATATATATATGTTACGGCTAATACTGGGTTTCTGTAATAATGGGAATCTGTAAAAATGGGAATCTGTAGAAATGGGTTTCTGTAAAAATGGGAATCTGTAGAAATGGGAATCTGTAAAAATGGGAATCTGTAGAAATGGGTTTCTGTAAAAATGGGAATCTGTAGAAATGGGAAAAATTGATTTAGACACCTGGTCTAAGTGAACAAAACATTGTGAATCAAGCCTTAGACGTTCTTGCACATTTTGCGATTTGTACATTTTGCGTGTTGTCTTCATTTTACGTTTTGTACATTTTGCGTATTGTTCATTCTGCGATTTGTACATTTTGCGTGTCGTGTTCATTTTACGTTTTGTACATTATGCGCCGAAGGGAAAAAATATACCTATAACAATATATTTAATCTATGTCTATATTATAATCTATGTCTATATTTTAATCTATGTCTATTTTATATTCTATGAATTGTTTGATCTTTGCCAAAAATGAAATGCCACTTTCAGTGACGTTCCGAACACTTAAATCTTAATTTTATTTTGAATGTCTGTTTAAAATTAAGAATACCATTGGTTTCTGGAGCAATAAATACTATAAAGTTCAAACATTTTATGATTACAAGTTAGGTAAAAATAATTATTGTGTGTATAAACAAACCAATGTTTGTTTTAAATAATACTTATCATTTTAAATAGGTTCTCATAAAAACCGTAACTTTCCGTTATTTTAATTATAAAGGTTTTCGAACGCACCTTAATAACTTCTCTTAGAGGAAGTGACGCAATTAGCCGATCAGCAAAATGGTTTGTTCATTCATTCAAAGCGATGGCGATTCAAGTGCGATATTGTTTAAATAAGGTCACGGTACGAATTGAAACGCAAACCTAAACTAATCTGCTTGGATCTTGAGACGCCATCTAAGAGGTCATGGTATGGCTACTGTTAGTGTTATAGGTATATTATATGACTGTTTATTCTGATACCTAAAAAATAAACAAGTCTACAAGTCACTAATTTACTCTTTGAACAGCTATATTATTGAACAGCTATTTATTAATTTTAAATACTTGCCCAAACATACCAGCATCTCAGCAAGTCTTTTTACCTTCCTTATCCGCTTCCTTGTGCAACAGTTTCTGATTTTATTGATACTTTATTTTACCATGATGTAAACAATAGTCGATTTTATAGACAAAAAGTCACGAAGCAGAGCGTCCGGTACATAACCGTACACTACGAGCTACGCTCGTATGCGCGCGTCGACTGAAGCTAGTAAACAATCTGATGCGATGCCTGCATTCCATAAAATAAGGTTGAGATTTGTCAAGCATGACTCAAGTGCGTGAAACATGGCGGGCGAATATTTCGTTTTAGGCTAAGGACTCACGAAGCGGTTTTCACCCGTGCCCGCCGCGGTTGCGGGCCCGCAGCCTTTGTAGAATACAGATATTTATGTAAAAAATTAAAGCACATTTCACGACGCGTTTTACGCCCGCGGCGTGTGCGATTGTTTGCGGGTCCCGCTGCTCCAGCGGTCATCTTGTACCGGCGGGCGCGGGTCGCGGTCCCGCAGCCGCGGCGGGTTGCACCCGCGCGTTCTGCGGTCGATTGGCGGGCGACCGCGCGTGGACAGCGGGGGGCGGGGGGGGGGGGGGAGGTTAGAATCTTTTAGGCCTTCTTTTTTAATTCTTCTGTGAAGGAAGTATAACGCAACAGCTCGTTTCTGGTGTGTGTCCATGACGGTCTGGAACTCAACTGATCGTTTTGCCCGTCTTGCGATTATCAACCGCCAAGTTTGCGGGCGATAATCGCAACCGCGACGGCTGCGTAACCGCACAAAACTCCGGTCTCGTGAGTTTTGAAAATAAAACTCCATTCCGCCACCGCGGCGGGCACGGGTGAAAACCGCTTCGTGAGTCCTTACTCTTAGTTGAACTCTTTGCGTTTTTATAGAAATTGGCGGGTCTAATGAAAAATGTAACTGATTTAAAATCTAAGTGAGTATTAGGAAATTGATATTCCAAAAAAAAAACTATGATTATCACTTCAAATAACGAGATCTTTTTGATAGAATCGATAGAAGTGTTAATATTTGATCGTCAAAGTAGCGACTATGCGCGTTATTTTCACATATCCTCGCCTTAATACCTACATAAAACTCTTAGCGTACCTCGCTGCAGTGTAAATACTCAATACGAAGTAGGTATACGAATAATACGATCAAGTTTAAAATCCACCCCTGACAAATAGAACTAGACAAACATCCCCATTAACCGAATTCCGGCAGACATTAGTCTAGTACTCTCTGGTACAGTGAATAATTCTATACCGTGAATCCGCACGCAGTGACGACTATAATTACCTTTACTACGTGGGATGTGATTAAAGAGAATCTATTTATCTTAGTTGCGAATGTATTAGGCAAAGTTTACTCGAGAGTTTAATCCGTATTGCATCCTCGCCTCGGTGTAAAAACGTCTTTTTATAAAATCTTATGTAACTTAGCTACTTTGTCTGTATCCTCAGGAAAATACAATTCACAATGTAAACTGAATATTTATTTGGTTTTAATAAACGTAGTATTAGGATGGAAATGTTTAATGAAGGCACGTCAGTGTTAGTGAAGCATTTTAATTATGCAACAATTGCGGCGAACATTTCCAATTAACTTAGACCAAAATAACTTTTGATGGATTGAAATATTGCAATAATGCTTTATGTTTTGGTTTGAAAGACATAAAAGCTATATCTAATACTAGTTTCTTAGGATCAAGCGAAGGACAAAAAGTTTACGCACTTTCAATAAGAAAGCATCTTTTAGTCCTCTGTGACCACGGCTCCTATAAAGGGACTGCAACGTCAGATAAAAATGTGAAACGAATGTTAAGTGTATACGTAAATGTAGTTTCAATTTCCACTTGCTGCACATTTTTCCGTTGCGGTTGCAGTTATGTATGTGTTTTAGTCTTACATCGGGTGACCTTCATATCAAGATGTCACAGGTCACAGGCATATTATTTCGTATACTTCGCAAAATAAACGAGGTGAATCATTTTAATCACGGTAGTCAGTAGGAAGGATATTTAGAGAAGCTTTTTATTAGAAACTAGCTGTGCCCCGCGGTTTCACCCACAGCGCACCCGTTCCCGTAGGAAATACGGGATAAATAGTATCCTATATCCGTCTCCTACTTCTAAGCTACCTCCCCACCAATTTTCAGCCAAATCGGTTCAGCCGTTCTCGAGTTATAAAAAGTGTAACTAAGACGACTTTCTTTCTAGCTGTGCCCCGCGGTTTTACCCACAGCGCACCCGTTCCCGTAGGAAATATGGGATAAATAGTATCCTATATCCATCTCCTGGTTCTAAGCTACCTCCCCACCAGTTTTCAGCCAAATCGGTTCAGCCGTTCTCGAGTTATAAATAGTGTAACTAACACGACTTTCTTTTATATATTACTAGACTAGACTAGATGTGCCCCGCGGTTTCACCCACAGCGCATCCGTTCTCGTAGTAAATACGGGATAAATAGTATCCTATATCCGTCTCCTGGTTCTAAGCTACCTCCCCACCAATTTTCAGCCAAATCGGTTCAGCCGGTCTCGAGCTATAAATAGTGTAACTAACACGACTTTCTTTTATATATTATATATTACTACTAGCTGTGTCCCGCGGTTTCACCCACAGCGCACCCGTTCCCGTAGGAAATACGGGATAAATAGTATCCTATATCCGTCTCCTGGTTCTAAACTACCTGCCCGCCAGTTTTCAGCCAAATCGGTTCAGCCGTTCTCGAGTTATAAATAGTGTAACTAACACGACTTTCTTTTATATATATAGATTTTACTGATAGTTCTAATATTTATTTAAAATCCAAAAGATTATCTAGGACAAATAATAGATAGATACTTGTTTTTAATTTGCATAATTTTGTTTCTTGCCTGTCGGTGTATGGGAGATAATCAGTTTATTTAGTTTAAGTAGATTAAGGTACAATACTTGAATCATCTTGCGGTGGGACATTTATCGCTCTACAAAATCCGAAATCAACTGTCTTCCTCATCATCTATAAAGCAAACAGGGGTTATTTGTATAACCCGTCTTTGCTTTGCTTCGTTCTACATAAAAGCCTACCTTATGATTCATATTGTCTTTTGGTGAAAACCATTGGCGCAATAAATCTATTTATATGTATAGTACGATACGAATGTCAAATGGTTAGTTTTCCACGATCGGGAATATCCGATATTGTACTTATTTATTCTGCTTCTAAAATATTTAAACCCCAACGAGTCGCTAAAATGATATTAAGGTCGTATCGAATTCCGTGCTGATGTCACAATATTAAAGGTCCGAGTTGGATCAGCGACTGCTGCAGTCGACTGCAGACTGCAGGCAGCAGGGCGTTGCAGTCGTCCGCAGTGCAGTCTGCAGTCGCTAATTCACTGCCGACTGCACACCACATAATCAACGATGCCAATGTGTGAAAATTTCCCCAAAATGCGGGGAATTACAATCAATTAGAGATTCAATAAAACTATTTAAACGTAATGTAATGGTCAACTCGTACATACCGGAAGAATTTACAACTAACTAAGAACCTGATTAACTACGTAAATCGATTGATATCGTAAAAAGCCTCGAAAAAGACCACTGGAATTCGAATGCTATACATTTTTATGAATTCGAAACTATTATTCCGATCTGATCCATATCCAATTGTTATTACATATTACATATTATTTAATCTCAATCCGATACCCTAAACTCCATAGGCTGATTACTGATCTCCTGTTCATTGTACTATTCATCTTTCGATACAGAGGTACGGATACGGTTTCTACATTAATCAGGTTTTATTTATTTACAAAAAAAAAACTTGCCTTTTGAATGAGGTTGACTTGCCTTTATAATAAACAAATTAGCGACTAATTGAGGAGTAATTATTTATAATAAATTGAGGAGTAATTGTTTTGAAAAATGGTAACCCAAAATCATATTTCAAATTTTGACATAATACAATTTATGGTCGGAGAGCCGACCGCCACATTTGCTGCCTACCGTTACAGACACAAATATGATAATAAATAATCGAACGTTTTCAATAAAATTATCGAAATAAGGTTTTCCATACAAAACTAGAAGTGCGCTCTGATTGGTCGGCTCAAAAAGATTGGTGCCGCGTGCAACTTTCCTAAAGATGTCCCCACGTCATCCACGCGGACAGTATTTAGCTTTGATTTTGAACGTGACTCGTTATCTAGTTGTGTATTGTTGATCGAAGTGTAATTCATCAAATTCTACTTATTCAATAAACTAAATTTGTTTTTGTTTTTATTTTATGTCTGTCACGTCGTTGGAACTAAATTTATATTTAAACCTCAATATTTCATTGAACTGATTTTATATTTTTTGGGGTATACAGTCAAAATGCTCTTTTAAAAAAATGGTGGTGGCTGTCAAAAAAGTGAAGTTATATTATGCTTTTCAAGTTTTCATTATACTACATAACAGAGATAAAAACCACGACACTTTGATCTATGCCACATTCATCAATCTTAACATAATGATTTTCTATTGAGTGAAATGATTAATCATTACTTAGCAACCTAAATTGTATTAAAAAAATAACATTAGCTCCTACACTATTATTTTTGTTCGTTTTTCAAAATATTTTTCTCTTATCTGCTGGCGCTCTACGTCACGACTGCAGGACAGGACTGCCGACCGCAGCAGAAGTGTCACCGCGCGCTCGAAATTTCATAGAAACTAGTAGTGAAGCTGTGTCTGCAGTCTGCAGTCGACTGCAGCAGTCGCTGATCCAACTCTTACCTTTAACCTTAATATTTAACCTTAAACCTTACACGTACTTGATATGTTTGTTTACTGAATGTATTCATTTATTCCTTTCTTATACCCTTCTCATTCCGCTTCGGTTAGGGTAAAAAAACAAAGAGTGTCCTCCTAATTATACTTATTGTTCGTCATGTTGGTCCTCGCGAATTCAACTCATCCCCCCGTAATCCACCCCTAGGATACACCCCAGCACTAGAGCGCTAGAGCTTTTCTCGAATTCCATTATGCGTATTTCTCTTCAATAATTATGTCCAATTGTATTTATTCAAGTAGGTATTCAAAGCCACGTAATTAACCTGAATTTATTTATTTATTTTCAGCTGCTTATTTTGATATAAATTACTTCTTATGAATGTCATTCAATTCAAATTACATTTTTCAACTGACGGAATATCAAATAGTGGTTATTGTGTTATAGCTACAACGGTTGGGCGTTTGCTTTCGCAGGTTTTTTTGTACGTAATAATTAGCACTTGTTTAATTATTGTATGAATCATCAATAGTTATTGCAGAGCACGTCAATAACTGATTTATTTAGGCATTTCGGCATCTTGGGTTACATTCCTATAGATCCCTATTTTTTTTTAAATAAAGCTTAGCCTTTATCCTTCCTTACCTACCTATTGTGTACTCTAACTATCAGTGAGAGAATTTTGAAAATCGGGAATAGGTCCGAAGATTAGCCGTAATAATTTAAATATTTAGTATAAACATGATACCTAAGAAAATACCTTCATTTCTCTTGTAGTTTCAGATTTGCACATACTGATCAGTTTACAAAACCCTGTATACAATTGTAGGTATACCTATAAATCCATCCGTTGCCGAGAGGCAGTTTGTATACGGTTTGTGAGCTTATTTGATAACGGCGTGAACTATCACCTATGGCTGTGACTCAATAGTGTCCACTAGATCGTACCAATACAAACAAACATATTTGCATATGAATATGTAGTCATACAAACATAATACGCACATACTAATATAATAAAGACGAATTCTATTTGGTTAGAATATTCTAGTCGAAATATACCTACCATTTAAATTGAAAATGATATTTTGTACCTAGCCACATTTGAAGGTATACAGGGTACTCATTCATTCATTGATGAACGAACGGTACTTATATGCTACTACGACTATTTATGTCCAGCATGTATCCAACTCAATTTAATTACTATACCCATTTAATTCCCACCGGAACGGGAAAAACACGCTTATTATAAGTAATGGTGCGTTTCTAGTGTCTTATAGATAGACTAGCTTTTGCCCGCGACTTCGCCTAACTGAAAAATGTTTTTAAGCTTCTTACCAGCATATGGTCCATATATCAGAATTAAAAAACGGTACCCTAATACTTACAATTACTAATGATGAGTCTGGTAATCACGCCCAATTTACACTGAATCAAATGTAATCAAATGTACTGAGTTCGAATTTGGTATAATTAAGTAACCTCGATAAACTAGTGATGAAATCAAACCGGAGTACACAGGGGCCGCTATTCAAATTTTAATTATCTAAACCGCTTTGCAAGCCTATTCGCAGTAAAAGGGGGAATGCATAAATTGATTTAGATATATTATGCAATCAGATAAGTCTAAATAACATACGCAACACTACATCAAATTTATCAATATGAAGCGCTCGTCGCGTAGTTTAACTTAGGCTATGTTAGCTCATTGCGATTGTTAAGCAACGTGCAGCTCGGCCATTACTTGGATGGGTGGCCGGTAGTGGCATTTCTATCTGAGCTACCGTGCTACAGAGGGCATGTTAAGCAGTCGGTCCCAGTTGTTTCAACGTTAGGTTATGTTGGATGCCTTTGGGCATGCCTAGGGTTGGCCACTAACCTTCTTCAACTTGCTTATGAATAATTATAACCGCACCGATTTATCCTCTGTTCAAATAGATTACATACTATATTGCATAAGGTATTCAAGCGCTCAATATGATAGTTTACTATGTATAGTGTGTCGATAAACGGCTTATTCTAGGTAGTCTATGTCTTATGTCTTAGATTCGAGCGTAGAGCTTAGAAACGCTATGGAATATTAACTAGGTATGTAACCAATAACAAAGCTCGATATTCAAGATAGGATCGCATGTTTTGAAAGCAAGGAAGCATCTTCGTGAAGTATTTCTAGGCGTCTCGTTTAAATTGAACTATAGTTTATACCTTATCAGTCTGAAAGTTCAAACAAGCTCGCAGCTCGCACTCTACTGGCTGGCTACTGACATATGTCAACCAAACTTTTACTTGGAATTCGTCAAATTGCATATTATATTGGAAACTCGACAAAATATCATCGACGTTATATAGTCTTCTTCTTCTTCATCGAGTGGATGGTCAATCTGACCAATCCTGTTGTCAGAGTTATTGAGCCGCCAAAGGCCTCTGACATGGCTCATGTAACAACTACTATCCGTAGAAAGTAACCGGGACCGACGGCTTAACGTGCTTTTCGTTCATCTTACATTTCGATTCAGCCTGCAACGCCCTAACCAAACTGAGGAAAGTCTCACAAAGAGATTTTTCTGATATCCCCACCGGGAATCGAACCCGGAACGTCCGGGTCGTGAGCCGAGCGCTCAAACCACAAGATCACGGAGGCTGTTATATAGTAATATTCTACGAATTTATTAAATTGATGCGAATTCGAAGCACTAGTACGCAGTAACTGATTTAATTAATATGTTATTCGTGGAATATTGGTTCCAAAAAGCTTTCCTAAAAGCCTTCCCACGTAGTTCCATTCTAAACCTCTCTTCACTCTATTCACATATGTATGTAGTTTCAAAGAATTTTATTACATTGAATTATTATATAACGCGTTTTACAAAGCGAGCGTTCGTGTGGTCAGTACGGGTAAAGACGGCGCTCGGACCGAGTAACGATCGGTTCCTTGAAGTGAAAAATTACTCGTTGTGAATGTGTTACATTACGCGTAGTCTAAGATCCGAGCCTATATCGACCTTCACCGAGCTGATAATAGAACGAAACATATTTTATCATGAATTTAGTATACTTATTAGAAAACATATTAAAAATGGGTTGGCTAAAAAATCCAGGGCAGACTATTTTTATTTATTTTTCAAAAAATGATTATAAATTAAATGTTGCAACATCAGGATAATTAAAAAAATGTATATCATAATAAGCGCTGTTTTATTGCGAACATGTTGATATAGGGTTGGCTGCGAAAATTCCGGTCCTATTAGGGGTTTGCGAATTTTAAAGATTTTAATTTCAACGAACGAATTATACATACTATATTATATATTACACTAGCTGTCCCACGCGATGGTTCCACCCGCGACCCAATAAATGTCGCTAGTGTGAATCTAAACCATCCAGGGTACCACCCAAACGATCATTCAAAAAAATAATTCAAATCGGTCCAGCCACTTAGGAGGAGTTCAGTGACATACACACGAATCGTCATTAATAATCTCCTTTTTACGGTTACCATATTGCACATTCAATTAAATTCAGTTCATTCGTGTAGGTACGAAATAGAGAACGCAGCAAATACTTCGATCTTCCGTAAGTTTTGGAGCTCCGACACCACAGACAAACAGGTACATACATACATAAGCGCATTAAGCTATAACACATTCATAACACGAGGGGAATTCTATCACGCATCAACCAGCCGTCCATTAGTCCGAGCTCGGCTCGGCTCGGCTCGGCGTAAAAGGTTGTTAAATATCACTGTAACATTTGGGCTTTTGAAAATAAAAAATATTGATTTTTTTAATGTATTTTAAAACTTTATTATTAATAATATTGATATTTAATGCAAAAAACTTAAAAAAAATATTTTTTCAATTAATTATAAACAATTAAAAATTGATGAAATTTAAATAAAAATCACGTGACTATAAACGCGCCAAGATTGGTCACCGTAGTTGTGACGTTATAATGTTAAGATTCCCGCCCTTTTATTCTCTTTCCCTCCAAAAGTTTGCGATGTACGAACCTCTTTTCATTAACATTAATTATCATTATGACGTCACACGCGCTCGAGTTTGTTCGGGAGTTGTCGGTGTGTCTTCGGTACTGGATTCAAAAATTAATTTTTATTTTGAAATAACTTTTGAATTATTGCGAAAAAAAATAAAATAAAAATAGTTTTGTCATAAAACTAATATATAATCTTTCCATTTATCACAAAAAATTTTTTTTTTCAAAAGCCCATTTGTCACATTTGTAAACTCACAGATTGACAGGATCGACAGCATTGTTGCAGATTCGGAAAATGAAAGGGGATCGATTACTCTATTGTGAATACAGCGAACGTAACAAAGGCTTGAAATATCAAAGCGGATATCATAGTACAGTTAGTAATTTAAAAAAATAAATAGTTAAATCATATAAATGATCGAGTTGTGTTACTAGTATGTTGCGCTGAGTTATATAGAGTCTATTGTGTAGGATAACATATTAAGTTTCAGCGAGATTTTAAAAATGTATGTTAAAATAATATGTTCTGTTAGGATAAAATACATACTCAGGTACTTTCGTTTTAATCTTAAATTATTTACGGACTTTTACCCAAGCAAAACATGCCAGCCTTATAATGCCCTAAACAAATAAAGTAAACTTTCTTTGCTAAAAACATGACAATTGATGGTGATTTTAGCCTCTCAAGATTCGCTTGCTCCTCACTGAATATTCCAGAATTGCAGGCAAAGCTTCATTTATTATTATGACAATACTTGGAACTATCTCTATATTCAAGAGTACCTACTTCATGTAATTTTATTAATTGTTTTAATTGACTCACTTTATTTTTGCTGTTGCATTCCATTTCAATGAAAATTTGTTCCGGGAATATTTTAACCTTCGCTGGATATTTCGCTTTCCAATTAATAAGCAAGCAAACAATTAATATAGAATTCAAAACGAAATACAATGCCAATTAAAAGAGAAGCTTTTGACGAATAGAGCAAATAAAACCGTTGGTTATTTTGTTGGAAATGTTTCAGCAAAACGTAAAAAGTAGGTAAAATGTTGTTACGAACTTATATTTCGACTGTACCTTTTGCATTTGGCGTTCATGTTCAATTTTTTGCTGTTCAAGTTCTTCCTCGGGAATTGGAGGGGTCTCATCACCGCTGGAGGCGTGCTTCGCTCCTAACATTAAAATACATTAGATCACAGCCACGATATTGATTAAACTGGATTCTGCTTTTATTTAAACTCAAACGTCACAAAAACCACTTCCAGTCGACCTGTGTCCCCTTCTGGACACCGACCTCGATCAAACAACATAATAATAACTCACGTCACGTGAAATATAAAAATAATAACGATATTTAGAACAACTGACCAGTAGGCGGATGGTACGAGATCCAAAACTGATGAGCCAGCTTTCCGATAAATAATTAGCGCAAAATGAAACGGTGTATCCAGATTCAGAGTTTACACTGAATTTATTCATAGATGTTTATTTTCATGGTACCAGAATGCAAAGTGAAGTTCCGCACGGAACGTTCTGGCATATTTCCAAAGATTTTCCATAAAAACTAAGGATTTACGACGGTGTGATGGTCACTTCATTAGGTAAAAATATATCTAAGGCGTTTGTTTATTTTCTGACAGACATTGAAATAGCGGATTGAAGCGCATACTCTGATCATAACAGCTGTATTACGTTGACTTGTTTTAGGATAACATTACATGGAAATACTAGCAGCGTCCCGCGGTTTTACCCGCGTTGTGCCCGTTCCCGTGGGAATTTCGAGATGAAAAGATAATGTGCCTATTTATTACAAAAATAATTATTCAAATCCGACTGATAATTCCTGAGTTTAGATTGACCATACAAACAAACAAACTTACAAATATCTCTTTATAATATTAGTATAGATTATCCTATTTCAGACGTAAATTAACAAAATAAATAAAAGATAGTACAGCCATTCTTCAATCATAAATGGTAAACCAAAACCCCATATATACAAAATGTAGATGAGCCGAGTTTCACCCTGATAACATTGTTCTAATTTCAGCGTCACGTTACATAGCACATCTTGATACACACACATAATGCTAATTTGCCTATTATAATATCAGTACCTAAGTACTATAATTATCTATTGTGGTAATTCTCAATTATAATTAATAGCCCGTACATTTGAATATAAACTCTATCGGGCTTCGGAGATAATAACTCTATCGGGCTTCAATCGTTTCACGTCAAACGCTTTTAAACTCCGACACTGGGGTTAGCAACTAACCTATTAAAATGTAATCTTACTCACTTTGATACCTATAGTTTATTTCCTGTCCTGTACCTATCTATCTAGATCTACTGATGTAATACAGCTGAAGATTTAGATTTGTTGTTTGTTTGAATGAGCTAATCTCAGAAACTAACAATTCTTGTTGTAATGGATAATCACTTTGAACGGAAAGGTTTTAAATTAGCTGGAAAGGTTATAGACTAGCTGGCCCGGCGAAAGTTGTTTTGCTATGTAAAATTTTAGGGGTGGACTACGCTTAACATTTAGGGGGATGAAAAATAGATATCCGATTCCCAAACCTACCAGATATGCACACAAAATTTAATGAGAATCGGAATTTATATAAAAGATAGATTTTTCATCCCTGAATTCCCACGGGAACGGGAACAACATGGATATAGCCACGGGGCGCTGCTTGAAGGTAAATAATTAGGTATTAACTGACATGGAAAAATATTTAACGATTTAACTATGGTCATCAAAAACTTACCAATCTAAGAATGACTTTTGTCATTTGTTTATATCCATAAAGAAAAAACAAACGTATGTTTTAGACATTGACGTATATCCGAATGACGTAATATTCAATTATAACTTAATTAAAAAGTTAATTACTCTTAATTAAACACAAAATGGTAGTACAGTAAATTCAATGGTAGAATCAACAGATATTAATTGAATGTTTCGTGCATTTCAATTCATAAATAATTAAAGAAATGTCAATCGAAATGAATCCTTTTTGTAGATACAAATTTAACCAGTGCTTTTAGGCCGTTACATTCAGCCAAATTATTTGATGTTCGAATTAAATAGAGATACGTAAATGAAGCATCAAAACGGTTCCGCTAAATATTTATATTATTCAAATAAATTGCCATTGCCAGTTTTCTATAAAATATGGTATTATTTTTAAAATCAAAGAAAAGGTACTTACTACTGTCTTAATGGACTCCTGTTGTTTTCCTTCCTGTTCGGCGTCATTTAAGATTTGGTCTGGCACTAGGATATACTTTAAGGTATCAATATACTATTTCTTTCTTTCTATATTTCCTTGCTATCATTTATGTAACTTATAATAGGGCAGTAACTTATATGTTTATTTATATCTTAACTAGCAGCGCCCCGCGGTTTTACCCGCGTTGTACCCGTTCCCGTGGGAATTTTGGGATAAAAAATAGCCTATAACCTTCCCGTTGAATGTGGCTTTCTTTTACAAATAGAATTATTCAAATCGGACAGATAATTCCTGAGATTACCTCGAACATACAAACAAACAAACAAACTTACAAATTTTACCTCTTTATAATATTAGTACAGATTACATAAATGTACTTCGCCGTAATCTACACAATCCCAATAGTCAAAACGGCTTAAAGCGTTAGGTAATTTAAAATGGGTGCTAATTAAAGGCTTCTTTTTAATATCATATTTCGCCCCCAAAAATTTATGTTGCCTTCTAAATTACTAACTAAGTCAGCCACAATTAACGAGCATCTAAATAATACTATCTTAGCCACTAGTTATCTTATATGTAAACCACTCTAAATACAAATCAGCATAATGATTATTTTTTAGCATCTAAAAATACGATAATAATAACAAGTAGGTATGTTTAATATTTTAATTAAAACATAGTTAAAAAAAAGACGTGTGGCACTCGGGGACTGCCGCGGTGAAGCTATTGCATAGCATTTTGTATCAACTTATGCAATTATATTTGATATATTTGATATCTCTTCTCTCTCACCCCACCCGCCTCCTCTCTCTCACCCCTCCCGCCTCCTCTCTCTCACCCCTCCCGCCTCCTCTCTCTCACCCCCTCTCTCTCACCCCCTCTCTCACACCTCTCTCTCACCCCTCTCTCTCACCCCTCTCTCTCACCCCCTCTCTCACCCCCTCTCTCACCCCCCTCTCTCACCCCCTCTCTCACCCCCCTCACTCACCCCTCTCTCTCACCCCCCTCTCTCACCCCCCTCTCTCACCCCCCTCTCTCACCCCTCTCTCGCCCCTCTCTCACCCCCCTCTCTCACCACCCTCTCTCACCACCCTCTCTCACCACCCTCTCTCACCCCCCTCTCTCACCACCCTCTCTCACCCCCCTCTCTCACCCCTCTCTCACCACCCTCTCTCACCCCCCTCTCTCACCCTCTCTCACCCCCCTCTCTCACCACCCTCTCTCACCACCCTCTCTCACCCCCATCTCTCAACCCTCTCTCACCCCTCTCTCACCCCTCTCTCACCCCCCTCTCTCACCACCCTCTCTCACCCCCCTCTCTCACCCCCCTCTCTCACCCCTCTCTCACCACCCTCTCTCACCCCCTCTCTCACCCCCTCTCTCACCCCTCTCTCACCCCCCTCTCTCACCCCCTCTCTCACCCCTCTCTCACCCCTCTCTCAACCCCCTCTCTCACCACCCTCTCTCACCCCCCTCTCTCACCCCCCTCTCTCACCCCTCTCTCACCACCCTCTCTCACCACCCTCTCTCACCCCCCTCTCTCACCCCCTCTCTCACCCCTCTCTCACCACCCTCTCTCACCCCCCTCTCTCACCCCTCTCTCACCACCCTCACTCACCACCCTCTCTCACCACCCTCTCTCACCCCCTCTCTCACCCCCCTCTCTCACCCCCCTCTCTCACCCCCCTCTCTCACCACCCTCTCTCACCCCCCTCTCTCACCACCCTCTCTCACCACCCTCCCTCACCACCCTCTCTCACCACCCTCTCTCACCCCTCTCTCACCCCTCTCTCACCCCTCTCTGACCCCTCTCTCACCCCCTCTCTCACCACCTTCTCTCACCCCCCTCTCTCACCCCCTCTCTCACCCCCCTCTCTCACCACCCTCTCTCACCACCCTCTCTCACCACCCTCCCTCACCACCCTCTCTCACCACCCTCTCTCACCCCTCTCTCACCCCTCTCTCACCCCTCTCTCACCCCTCTCTCACCCCTCTCTCACCCCCCTCTCTCACCCCCAACGCACAATCGCACACAACGCCGTGTCGAAGACTGCCGAACTGAAACGACGTTAGACGATGCACGGCCTTCAAGCCACACCTCCTTCCCGTCGGATCGGGTAAGCGTGAGGTTTTTTCGTTACGGAATTTTTGGATTTGGTCCCCGCGCTCAAGGCCCGCGATAGAAGCTATGCAATAGCTTAAAAATTAACCCTAACCTACCGAATAGTATATTTAGATGCTCGTTAATTGTGGCTGACTTAGTAATTTAGAAGGCAACATACATTTTTGGGGGCGAAATATGATAATTAGAGGCTATGTCATTTTCCCGTTGCTTAGTTATAAAATTAGAAGTTTAATCACGTGTCCAATAAATAATTTTGTGGCTAG
The DNA here is from genome assembly GCA_963082685.1 of Cyclophora albipunctata. Lineage (NCBI taxonomy): Eukaryota > Metazoa > Arthropoda > Insecta > Lepidoptera > Geometridae > Cyclophora > Cyclophora albipunctata. Next base: position 12,616,608 of record OY720111.1, on the reverse strand, counting down.
ACTTATAATTTCCCATTTAAAATATGTAGTATTAAATATAGTTAGTTCTGAAAAAAATACCATAAAACTTTGAAACTCATACTTCAGTTTACATAAAATTAATCCACTACAAGGAAGCTTCGTGTGTGAATACTGTTGCTACAGCTTTTTACAGTGGCATTGTGATACCGACAAGTTGTCGATGTGGTTGTGTTGTCACTATATAGGAGATCTGATGTGGTTACGTACTGCAGATACAGAAATTATCAGAAACAAAGGAGAATAGAACCTGTTGATAAGTAGTAATGCTACATAAAACTAGATTTTTTGGAAAAGAGAAAGCACTTTGCTGAAAAATAACCTAAATCAGCTTACAATGAAATTTACAAAAAAAAGCATGCGTAAACATGATATTTACTTTTTTTCAACAATTTTCCTGTTACCGGATTACATATAACGAGTTTTCCATTGTCTGTGTGGAGACGAGATCAAGTGTAGCAAAAACATCACAGGGATTATCTTCACCTAGCCTAAATAGATACAGAGATATCCAATCTACCTATAGCTTTCGAAGCATTATCGTCCCCAAGCCTAAATGGATAGAGTCCGAATCTACGCCTAACTAATTAAAAGGCTCTAGGTCCGAGTTTGTATTGGGGGCGGATGTCCCCTAACCCCTTTTACCGAAAATGTTTCCTTTATAACATTAATCCTGTCTGCGCTGCACTAACTTTTGCTAGCTATTGTTTAGCTGTGGAATAATAGCAGTCCTTAGGGTCTAGACAGACGGACTGCAATTCAACTGCAATCCGACTGCAAAATGGCAGTTCAGATGCAGTTTGAATGCAGTTGGCTCGACTGCAATCAAACTGCACGTCGACGGGCAGTTGGCGTGCAGTTGGATTGCAGTCTGAGTGCAGTTACAACGACTGCAATCAAACTGCACGTCGACGGGCAGTTGTATTGCAGTCCGAGTGCAGTTACAACCACTGCACACCGACTGCAATCAAACTGCACGTCGACGGGCAGTTGGCGTGCAGTTGGATTGCAGTCTGAGTGCAGTTACAACGACTGCAATCAAACTGCACGTCGACGGGCAGTTGGCGTGCAGTTGGATTGCAGTCTGAGTGCAGTTACAACGACAGACTGCAATCCAACTGCACGCCAACTGCCCGTCGACGTGCAGTTTGATTGCAGTCGAGCCAACTGCATTCAAACTGCATCTGAACTGCCATTTTGCAGTCGGATTGCAGTTGAATTGCAGTCCGTCTGTCTAGACTCTCAGACTGCAATCCAACTGCACGCCAACTGCCCGTCGACGTGCAGTTTGATTGCAGTCGAGCCAACTGCATTCAAACTGCATCTGAACTGCCATTTTGCAGTCGGATTGCAGTTGAATTGCAGTCCGTCTGTCTAGACCCTTAACATTCGTGGAATATTTTCTTTCGCAGAAGGTTTTAAGTGGGTTTGTGGATTTAGAAATGAGGTATAGGATTTTATGAAATCAGATATTTAAGAGGTAAATAAAACTAATTAACCTTAAAGAAAAATTACCTACCTACCTATTACTGAAGTACAGATTTTCTTTCGACCGTTCGTTGGCAGGTTGGAATTCCAAACATCTGTTCCAAAAGACTATACTAAACTTAACTTATCTATTAAATTCCCAAACAACAGTTTATTGGACAATTTCATTGTAGTATTCAGGTACTTAATTTATGTGAGCTTCAAACAATATTTGCTGAAATATTTAAGTTATTCTGAGAACTGAATAATTGAAGAATTATTCAAATCATAAACAACTTTGGGATCGATATCCGTCTCACTCACGCCTGTATTGTCAAGCAGGCGTCAGACGGAGGCGGAGGGTGGAGTCAAGGCTTATGAACAAATATCAATAACAAATTTATTCAATTCAGAGTAAAAAGCGTGGGGTGCTTCATTACAGTAAAATGCACCCCACGCTTTTTACTCTGAATTGAATCATTGTGTTACAACTTAAATTTTATTATAATTTTGATTTGAGGAGAAAAATTATTTTCTAGTTTTTAGTTCAATTTGCAATAAAAGCGTGTTTTTTTAGTTTTTTTAAACTATAATTTTTTTTTTCTCATAACTGATGTATTTCGGTATAACAACAGAAAACAGTTTTTAATAAACTTTTTAAACTCACACGATTTGCACTCATTATACTAAATGAAACGGGTCTGTATCGTGTTAGATAATTTAACGTATTTACTAAAATACGTACCCGACGTTTCGAGTGGATTACACCGCTCGTGGTCACGGGAAGCGTTTCATTTAGTATAATCAGTTTTTTTAAGTTTCGAAAAAACTAAGTTTATATATTATTACGGGACCAATTGCGCAATACGCGAAACTTATTATTGTATTATTCGCCTAGACTTTAGCGCGCTGTGTATACCTACATTCGGAAAAATATAGAACCCTCCACTTCGCCTTAACGTTTTACCACGTAGACGTCCGTAGGTTTTCAATTATATTGAAATATGTTTGTGTTTTCTTGTTTCCACCCACGTATTTTATCACAATAGGGATCATTTCAATTCAATATTCTAGGAAATGTACTCGTTTATATAAATCGAAGCACAGTATGTATACGAGGTATATTTTAGTAACTACTTAGTATTTTTATTTCTCAAAAAAGACAATACAGTCACTTACATGAGAAATTATAACTAATGATTAGTATTCACAAGGAGTTGACAGTCGTAGTAGTGTGATACAGTTCACTCGCACAATGTTTCATCCGAATATGGCCTTATTAATGTAAAACGTAATAAACAACAATATAAAAAACAACTAATTAAAATAATATCGCACTATTACGCAAAACTAATTATAATAGGTACAATAAGTTATTGTAAACAAATTACAATGTAATTGAATGTTAGCATCAAGTGGGTAGATAGCAAGAATTTAGTGTAAAGCCGTGATCACAATTTAGATTTTATTTAGTTTATCAGATTATATTTTATATGTATTTGGAATAGTTGGAGATGATATAATTAAATAATTTTACTTTAAAAACATTGTGCGAGTTTACATTACGTATGTCGGAAGGTAATTGATTATACAGTTGTGCTCCATCAAAAGTGATATTTTTCTTTGCAAATTTAGTTCGGACTTTCGGTAGTACAAGTAGACTGGCACGGCGGGTTTTATGTTTATATATTTGTATTTGTTTTATGAATGACAGGTTTGTTTGTAAATTATTATTTAGTACTTTTCTAATTACAATGCATGTAGGTAGGTATTGTACGCGTGAAGTTGTTTTAAGTTCATTATTTTTAACTCTGAGTATATATTTTTTGTAGGAGTGAGGTGGTGATAGTTGAATAACATTTTTATTAGTTTATTTTGTTTTACTTGTAATTGTTGTAGTTTTGTTTTTAGTGCGTTTCCCCATATTTCAATTGAGTAGTTTAAATGTGATTTAATCAAAGAATTGTAAATGTTATATTTTAGCTGTTTGGGAATGCATTTGGAGATGTTACGTAGTGATCCTAAAAGAGATGAAAGTTTGTTTTTGATATGTTCAATCTGGTTGGACCACGTTAGATGACTATCCATCCTTAAACCTAGGTATTTTTCAAAGGACTTTTGCTCAATTGCTATATTGTTAACGAGTAGTGCGCTATGTCATTTATGTTAGATCCAAAATAAAAAAGACATGTGTCGTCTGCATATAAAGTTAGGAAACCCTTTAGTCCTAAGCGCGCTATGTCGTTAACATAGATAAGAAATAGCAGGGGCCCTAAAATTGAACCTTGCGGGATGCCGCAGGTGATTGGTGATGCTTTACTCTGGTTTTGATCTATTTTCACCGATTGAAACCGATTGCTCAAGTATGATTCTAAAAGCCGAAGTACTTTACCATCGATTCCAATACGTTTTAAATTAATAAGTATAAGCGGATTGCTGTTGCATTTCACATATAGAGTTTGTTTCATAATAAACTTTTCGCTGTGGTTATTAAATCTCGCAATATTATTATGGTTCGCGTTTACACATTGCGGAACTTAATCAAATACGTAGGGTTACACTTCCGAATAAAATTTCATTCCTAAAATCAGTAGATTTTTAATAAGGTGCTCAAGAAAAAATCCTATTGAAATTGAAATAGCAAAGCACTTTAATATCTTGTCGATCGAATCAATTTGAAACTGGATCCGTTTACACAACATAAAGGGCTTATTATATTATAACTAGCTGCGCCCCGCGGTTTCACTCGCATTGTACCCGTTCCCGCGGGAATTTCGGGATGAAAAATAGACGTTGGCCGATTCTCAGACCTACTCAATATGCTCACAAAATTTCATGAGAATCGGTCGAGCCGTTTCGGAGGAGTACGCGAACGAACACTGTGACACGAGAATTTTATATTTAAGAGATAATAGACTGAAAGAGTGTCACAACATAAAATGTAACAACAAAACCTTACTTTTGAACTTTCAATGTCAACGCAATATTTCAATAGCAAAGTGCATCGTCTTAGGAAACCCATTAGTAGGTAAATGACACTGAGACACAAATAGTATCCACATTAGCCGTTAGACCAAGGCGTTGGACTTATTAACCATTACTCCAAACAAAAGGATCGGAACATCACGTGTCAACTTATTTAAGTGAAAGATACATAACAGCTTTTGTTCACACTAGCAGCTCGGATAACAAAAAGTTAGACAGAAAGCTATTTCAAACCTTTTATGTTATCTTGAAAGAGAGAGATTATTTTACAAATAACAGATTAATTTCGAGGTATTTGTTATCTGATCTTTGCAATGGTGTTATTTCTCAAGAGTTTTAATTAAAACATATTTTCTTTAATCATAAATTAATGAACGTTTCTCGGAACAACATCCGCTTTGAAGCGGATGGAAGAATAAATTATCATAATATTTTTCAAATCTAGAAAAATATTGTATCATACTGACTAGCTCTTGCCTTTTATACTTCGCTACCGTTATTTAGGGCTAGTAAGCAGTTATATAAATAATAATGGCGTTAAAATCATCATCTTCAAAAGTTTAGAAAAATTATGATTTGAAAATGTAGCTTTTTTAAATAGCCAGTTTTACTCGTATTGCGCTACATAAGTATTGAGCGGATTACAAAGCTTATAAAGATGTCGTGTATAATGTACTAGCAGCGCCCCGCAGTATTACCCGCGTTATGCCCGTCCCCATGGAAATTTCAGGATGAAAAATAATAGCCTTCCCGTTGAATGTGGCTATGTATTACAAAAATAATTTTTCAAATCGGTCGGATAATTCCCGAGATTAGCTCGAACATACAAACAAACAAACTTACAAATTTTACCTCGTTATAATATTAGTATAGAATATCACGTTGTGTGTATTTTTCAAAAACTTTTTACAACTTACTGAAGGTAATTGAATATAGGTACCTAAGGGTCCCGGGTTCGATCCCCGGCGTCCGAGCATAATTATCAAAATATATTTGTTTTGCTTTTTAGCTTTGAAGTCGGTTTTTTAAACGTATTTTTATAAATCTAACTTTTTTCTTTTTATTATGTACTTTATTTGTTTGTTTTTAGGTTCTTCATTCAATTATCATAAGTTTTTTTTTACAGTAAATTACGGTACTTCTAATTAATCTTAGTACTTATTCTAAGTCACTTTCTTAATCTTTGTTGGAGATGCATTTATTTTGATATTATTATAGTTAGGCAGTCGTCTGAAAGTGGTAATTGTACATAAATTAATAGATAGGCATATACCGTGATTGTATAAGTAATATCGCAAGGTGGTCAACTGGGCCCGCAGAGCACTGAGCCCACGGGCTAAGTTGACCATTTTTTTTTCTTTAGGGGCGACTCGACCCAAGGGTCAACCCAGCCCGCTTACTTACCGCCTAAGAGTCAATTCAGCCCGCGGGCGTAGGTACTATTCGGTAGGTTAGGGTTTTTTTTTTATCGACTGAACCCGTGGGCTGAACAGGTCCTTATCGGTAAATATTATAGTAGTCGTGTGATTAGTGTGGGTCGAGTCACCTATGAAAAAAAACGGAGTGGGTAACTGAACCTGCGGGCTCAGTGCTCTGCGTTGACCACCAAGCGAATAATATGAATACTTTAAACTTTGAACATTGATTTTATGTTTAACCTAATAGTTTTCACAGCGCACGCAACAGAAGCGCTCCTATGAGTGCTTTCTTGTATACTCTACGTTACCTTATTTATTAGTTATTCAATTTAAGTTATGTCCCCGAAAGAATTTAGAGATAAAACTTTCAACTGGACCAACCAAATGGGAATGTCTATTGCATTGAACAAAAAAAAAACACGTAAATCGGATGAGAAAATTGAAACTCGAACTCGAGAACTCGAAAGTCGAAATTGTTTGTCGAGTCGAATCGAAATTCAAGCGCGATCTTCAACCACAGACTACTCAAATTTGTTTTGATTGACATCAGTATTGATTGACAAACCATAAAAAACTTTATTTTAATTTTTTGAGCATTTAAAAAAAAGTTATTTAACATTTTATTGATGCATGAAGAACACATGAAGAAATATATTTTTAGTGACATAAACAAAGAAAAGCTCCATGAATAACAACTAAGTATCATCTAGCTGTACAAAAAAATTATAAGTTCTACCAAATTGTTTCCACCTAGCAAAGAGAGATTGCATTGCATTCGTAGCCTAACCCAGCTTAAGGGCTCCCACACAAAACTGCGATGCGATGCGATGCGAATTCGCGAATGCGAATTTCTGCGATACGAACTAAGATAGGTATATCTATCACCATTACTACAGTACAAAGAAAAGAGATGAATATATTAAATGAGAATCGCTAATTAATGGAACAGCATCGCAAGTTCCTGCGATGCGAATTCGCATCGCATCGCATCGCAGTTTTGTGTGGGAGCCCTAACCTAGCTAATCGATCAGTCTATGGACTGGAAACGCCATCAGCTTACATACGCATGTGAAAAAACTGTCAATCCGTCGTTCTATTCGGAACTTTTTAGTCTGTGGTAGCGTAACAACGTCATACAACAAAGAAAAAATAAAAATGTCTACGGTTGACGCCTTGACGCTAGCTGATTAAAAAATTCAGTTTGCTAAAATTTATTCAGTAATAATTTGGATTTTATTCATTAATACGAAATAATAGAAGCCAAATACAAATGAATTTGTCAAGTTATGGTTTCATGTATTATATTTGTGATTTGAAAACCAATAAATGCGTCTTTTACCATATTCCATGCGCTTGAAAGATGTCAGATTATAGCTGAAGATCAGAGATTATTCGTTATTTTGACAATGTAATGCTCATCAAAGTAATACTGTAACAGTATTTTGTACAGGAGAGTGTGTGGTGTACCTGAATCGTAATTCAGTTGTGATGAAACGAACAAAAGTGCAGTGAAATCATTAAAACGATTGACAGCCGGCAGGCTCGCCTTACGTGCGAAAGATCGGCGCATTATAAAGATGAACAGTCGCAGTAGTGTAAATGAAACGAATTTGGTTAATTTTTCGGCCGATCTGACTTCTCTAAATCCATTAGATTCTAAGGAACCATTGCTAAGTTTTCCCTTTGACCACATATATGCCTGCCATTCGGATAGTTCAGACAGAACTCTCCAACTTGATAAAGAAGTTGAAATATCTACCCACTGTGTGGTTGCACAGGACAAACACCTCACAGACAAGCTAGCTTCCTTAGAAAACCAAAATAAGAAGCTAAAGGATCTCTTAATATACCACCTTGACTTGATACAGCAGCAAAATGATCTTATAACTAAAAAGGAAAAAATATTCCAAGCATTAAAACAGGAAAACGATGTTGTGAGTATTTCAATCCGTTCAATAGTAAAGTAGCAGTGCTTGCTAAGGTAGTAATACATGCAAATAGCTAAAAACATGGGGTTTTATGTAAAATTATAATCTTCTTCTTCTTAAATTATAATGTAAACAAAGCATAGCATTGCATTGCGGTTCTTTTTATGATATTATTGGTAAAATAGGGCCTGTGCTTAGTATAAGTAGTGATTATCGCAACATCTCTACCAAGAATCAAATAAATAAACCTCTTGATATATACATTAATTCCTTAACCTGAACCCTCCATAAATAAAAAAATAGCAAAAGTTTTATTTGTTTATTTCGATTATATCTCTAGCCGAGTTCTATAAACAGTTTTAACAGTTAAAACATCAAATAGTATCTAGCAACTAAGCGAAGTTTAACAATCTTTACCTGACTATGCGAAATTAATATGATACCTCTGAAAACTAAATCATTTTAGTATTACTTACATCTAATGCTATGCTAAACTATACTACTAACTAATCTATGTATAATAAAATGTTAGTTACAAACTAGTTTCTTCTAGACTTTTACACTTCAAAAACTGAAGGAGATTCTCAATATTCTCCATTGTTCATGAACCGATTTCGAAGTGCTTTTGGTATATGAAAGCATCTACTTAGAAAATGGACCCATATTAAACCAATATCAACAAAAGGTGGCAGTTATCACAAAAACCAGGTTTCAAGTTCATTATTTTGTTTAAAAAGTATTATTATATATATCCAGGTTCTACTACATTTATAATTATTGTTGTGCTCTGCAGTTATGCATTCATTAAGCTTTACCCCATATTAACCTTACCCTTAAATACCTGAGGGATAAAATAACTCTAAGCGATGTTTTAACTTTTCACTTGATTGTTTAAAATAGAATCTTATTAAATTACACTTTGATTATGAACAGAATACTTCTGGTTTTTTAGCTTTAAGCGAATACTACTACACCTTTTTACTTGAAACTTTGTTTTTGAATACACCTCTTAATTATTTTATATTTTATTTTATCTCATATTTTGGCCCAATTATAGTACTGGTCATAGAAGTGCATCATTTCTCTTGAGGTGTTTTTTTGAAGGTTTCTATTATAAGGCTAGATATGTCAGATAAAATATAAAATAACAGCAGAGTGTATCCAGAAACATGCTACTAGCTTATTGCTAGATACTTTGCTCTGTCTTATAACACTATATCTATGATAATAATGTTAATAAGTCGAAGCTAGTACCTAGCTATATTTTGACTAATATTTTTTAACTTTGCTATCTGGTTGCAACATATTACTTAGTTTCATAATTTACTCTGAAATAAAATTATTAAATATCATGAAAATCAGTTAGTTTATTCCTGAAACGGAATGGAGTTTAAAAATGCTAAATATTTGGATATTTATATGTATTTTGGGTTGGTGACGGTGGAGTGTGACTTAAAGAATTATGTCTAGCGAGTAGGAAGTTGTTGAATTGCATAATACATTTCCCTAAATCTCTCAATTTCAATGGTGTTGTTCATATTTTTAGAGGTGTAGGCACCTGTGGTATTTTACACCCATAATTTTTTGATAATCATTTTCTATTCTATATTATTAGATTTTATTGACAAAATAGAGTTTATCTATTTTTACGATAATTAAACTAGAGTAGAGATTTGATTAATTTAACTATTAATTGCTGATTTGCATCCAATATACTGATATGAGTATTAAAATTGAAACACATACCTGTGCAAAATTTGACCATGATCTTCGTATTGACTTAAAGGTTCATGTCACATCAATTTACTCATGATTAACCCGTTATCTGTTTCTTTACAGCTCAAATCGAAGGTGACGCGCGTAGACCGTAGGGTACCGATCCCTGGAAGGTCTGGAGTTAACCCTGCCTCCCTCATTCAGGCACAGGCAACATCAGCTCAAATCTCCACAGCTAAGAGTGATATTCCTAGCGTTTCTTCTGTTAGTATACATTTTATGTACAGCTAACGGCGCCCCGCTGTTTTACCCGCGATGTACCCATTAATGCGGAGTGTAAAGTTGTCTATAATGACACTAAAAACCATCCTTTTGAATCGGTCATCGTGAAATTCCATCTGTTAGTTCCAGAGATTAACATATAAACTGATAAAAAAAACTCTTCAGCTTTATTATATTAGTTTAGTTACATGTTATAAGTCGTAAGGAGTTTCGTCACCTGATTGATGAGGAGGATTCTGTTCTTGAAGATTTAATTAGATTTACTTCAAAGCACTTGACAAATACACATATTTTTTTTCAATAAGGCGAATTACTCAGTATTGACAAATATAAAACAAATTAAAGACAATCCCGATTCTTGAATTGCTTAAATATGCACAATAATGCAGTCTTACCTTAAGTCACGATAGATTATTATTTTACTTATAATTTGGACCCTAAAAGTCTGCTGACCATCTCTCCTGTCTAACAGTCCAATAAATCTATTTCCAGATTTTATTTAACAGTCTTGAACCCGATATAAAGTCCTCAAGTCCGTTTGTGACACGTAATGAGAGTGGTAGTAAAACTGTCCTATTGACACAGGAACCTTTTGAGGTGCCAGGCGCGCCTATCGGTGAGTTTAACTAGCATTAACTTCCCATTGAAACATTGGATTACCAAATATGACACCTGATTTTTAATTGGATCATAGAAACCTGAAAAGATACTCATGGATAAAATTAATAGATACTAATAGAAGAAAACTACTAATAAAATATAAATATCTAATTTAAAACACAACAAATTTCCAGATCCTGATCAAACAGGGTATTTTCCCCCAGATGCTGTTGCGGCTTTAATAGATACTGGCCCTTTAACCGCTGAACCTTTCACCATGATTGAGCACAAGCGCACTATCAAAAAAGAGACAAAAATGCCGGAAAAACCGTCCGAACCACTATATACAGTGACCACCAATAGGTAATAAATACATAACAAAGCTTTCTATACAAATGCTTACCATTACAAAGATTGCTTCGTAACAGTAAGTTTAAAATGGCCATTAATTATATATATTTAAATTTCATTTAAGTGGTAACCCGGTAATACAGCGCAATGCACGAAATAGAAAGAAGTCATCAAACATTGGAAGTTTGAGCCGCATGCCAAAAACACAAACAAAAACGGTGCCCCCTGAAGCAAGTAGGTTTAAAAGGGTTTTTATTTCTATTTTTATTTTCATTTTTATAACAAAGATATTAAACCAAGTATATATAAACATTTTCAGGTAAAATTTATGATGAAGATAAAATGTTCAGTGTGAACAAAAAGACAAAAATGGTAAATACATATGGGAAATCGCGGTTGGGTACATCAAAGTATGAGTTTACCGGTTCGTTGTCGGACAGATTAAAGTTGATCGATACGACACCGACCGGGGAGGACCCTTATCAAATAGGGGAAGCGGAAATGAGGGAACAGTCTCCCATTCCTAAGTTGATGCTGCAAAAAAATAACCAAGGGAAGATTAAGATTTGCAGCGATTCGGTAGGGGGCGTTACTTCAACTACGACGTCCACCACCGCTACCCGTCGCATATACGATACTATGAATGAAACTGCCCCCTTGCCGCGGATCAACCGATACGGAGGCTCCAGGGGCAAGAAAGAGCCACGCAGAGATATCCTAGATGACGTAGACTTAGATATAGTCAAAACAGAATCTGAAATCGACTGGCGCTTGTTCACAACAAAACCAGTAAAGGAAACTAGCGTGTGCGATTTCTCATATGGCGAAACAACAGCTAATCTCGCCACGGATATCTTACCAATAGATATATCCAAAATAACTTTTTCGCCGGATTTTTTTGAGACCGGCCCTGTTAACGCCGAAACATCAATCGCTGAAATAGCTCCGATAATTGAAAAGAATGGTGCAGAGAAAATTAAAAAACGTGGAGCAAGAACAACAAGTTTGGCAGGGCCTGGAGAGGTCAGTAGGCTACTAGCCACCTTTGTTTGCAATCCACTCATTACCTGGTCACACAACAACCCTTAGCTTCGTACAAAAATATCATATCATCATATAATCCAATATTGTGAGGTTTCAATCACCTCAAACTCATAACCGGTTTACTACCGCGCTGCCGTGCTGCTAATGCCGGTAGTATAAATTGTCAGAGAACCTGTTTGGAAGAGCCAGTTCGATTCTTGGTCTCTCGTTAGTTAAAATCATCTTATTATAGAAGAGGGCATGGCCAGAGGCGTTCCCACTAAGTCTGAGCTATGGGAGCGAAGCTAAATTGTCAAATGAGAATACAATGATCGAAATCTTTTTACTGTTAAGATTTGTCAATTGAGCTCTACTTCGCTCGGATCCGCGACAAAAGACTACCTATTAGATTTGAAGGACAAGAAAAATATAGCGTCTTCTGGGTGACCCACTCATGGTTTTATGTCTATCACTACCATATCATATATAAACTCTACATACTAGTTATCCATTGCTGTAAACTCGGAAGCAATCTGGGACTGAAAAGATGAAAATGATAAAGATAATCTTGTAAAATACATAAGGATACTTCCTAACGGCAGTGACTGATACAGGGTAGGGGGCTCGAACCCCCCTCCAAATCATCAGGGCACTTCCATAAAAACGTGACTGCTTAGATAACTCTTATCTTTACCGGGCTCAAGCCCTCAAACCAAGTTCTCCTACCCTCACTAAGGTTAACCCTTACATCCCCTAAATTAAAATCCTAGACTCGCTACTGCCTTGACTCAAAACTACGTACACACATAAACGTTTTATATAATTAGCAATTTCAAAAAATATAAAACAATTATTTAAATACGAGAGATGGTTCTTTCTTTTATTTTATTACAATGTTGGTCTATTCAAAACTAAAATAAGTAAATTCAAGTCGGAGTTGTCTTGAGCAAAACGAAAAATTGGAGCTGTAATACGCAAATTGCATCCAAAAGACCGTATCAAGGATGTTTTTAGAGTTCCGTAGCCACATGACAAAAAAGGAACACTTATAGTTTTCATCATGTCCGTCTGTCTGTCCACGTGTCATAGTCCTTTTTCTCGGGTCATTACGGTTTCATCATGATTGAAATTTGGAGGGTATTTCGTGAACTGCAAAAATAAAATGTTTGATTTTGTAAAATAAAACTGTTAAGAATTAAAATACTCTCTTGATAAAAAAATATCAATAGAGTATGTGGTTTAGGTTTCTAAATATGTTTTTGATTATGTCAATATGTTAAAGAGATATTCGCTTCTAAAGGGGTAATGAACAGGGTTTCTCCCTCTCCTATCTTTTTATAACTAGAGTGTAGTATTCCAAAAATAAATTGTAATTCCAAAAATATATAAATAAATTGCACAAAATCGATCTAGTAGTTTGAGATTCATGATCGGTTCGATAGTTAGCTGTACAAACTATTACTAGCGGTTGGTGCAATAGACCATAGAGGGATCGGACTGCAAAGTTTACTTTTTGCTCGAATAAATCAGACAGACAGACTGATTTTGTTTCTTTACTGCCACAAGAGATACGAAGATCTTTCCTTAGGAACCATGTCATCGATTTTAGACTAACATTGAGAACTGCATTAATATTTTTTTCAATGCGAATAACTAACAGCCTGTATTTTTTTGTGCCTATTGATGGATAACGTCAATTAAAACTATGAGCTAATGCAATTTAGGATTTAACAAATAACGCGATATGTTTTGTTTGAAATTGTAGGTTTATTTTATTAAATCTATTTAGTTAAATTTCTAACATAAAAGAAATCATACATCTTGTTTCTTGAAACTGTGACATGGGTGCTAAGAAAGGATTGAGCTCTGTTGCAGTTTGAGACTTGCCTATACGGAAGGTTTAAAAAACACGCTATTTATTAATAGCGTAACCCGATTTTTGTCCCAGTGATTATGGGACTAGCTGCACAAAAAGAAAACGGTTATGATGTGATTTTGAAGAATTTCAGCCGTTGGTAAAATAGTAAAAAAATTAGGATTAAACACGCTATTTTTGACATTTTACTGTAAATAACTCAGGTGCCAGCCACGGAATTTTATGAGACTTGAAGCTAACTTTTAGAATATCAAAACAAAGGTTTCTAAGAAGATTTAGCTTCTTATCTCTGATTGAGAGGTTGACCCTTTATTTATGCTAAAGAAACTGGATAAATTGTCGACTTGTTGCCGACTGCACATTATTTGCTCAATAGATTTCGTATTTTTATTGCATAGCTTGCAATTTTTCGTTTTGTTTTTGGTACAGAATCCTAAACAGAGTCAGTGAATGATTGTTAATATAAGAAAGTATATATAATGGTAGAGAAATATATAAATAAAGTTTTTACTTGAAATAGTTTCAGGAGGGTAATGAAGTTAAGCGGGGGACGGAAAGCAAGAGAGGGAGGAAAAGAGCGTCATCCACCGCGTCTAACAAGCGAAACAACTCGAATGCACCACCTAAATCAAAAATCACCAAAACCAAGGCAGCCGCAGGTATTTAGTCATATACTTTTATCAAACCAATATGAAAACTAGTTGCTTGCAACTCACTAACACCTTGAATTAATACCCATTTACATATTGCATTCAATAAAAATTACCCTCAAAAGAGAAACACTAACACTAATTACTAGCAATAATAATATTCACTTACTTTGAATATGTCACAATGACTTGATCAAAGTTTCCACACAATACACGTAACACAAAATAAAATAAAACTACTACTACTTAGTTTCCCCTTTGGGGATGAAGACTGAGAAAAATTAAGAAGCTTGTGGTGAAAAAAAAAGATTGAGCTTTAGTAACGTAAGGTTGCATGGCTTGATTGTTTGCATGGTTCTATACGCATAGAGGATGAAATATAAAATAAAAGGACATGGTAAGCTCCAGAGGGAGCTACTGTGCACTTTAGAACACAGACATATTTTAGTCGGCGATAAAGATTCACTTATTAGTTAACAGAAAATACACACTTTTAGTCTCGGGTACTTACTTAAACAACAATCTTTAGTAAAACTTAGTTTTATTTTCATCCTTTATCATAGGTATTGTTGCTGTAAATCGTGATTAGATTAAGATGTTTGCATTAAGCCGTTTTATTGTATAAGTAATTAAGAATTGGGAAATTATATTTAAGCTGGTATCCGCGCGAAGAAAGATCCGTTGCCTGGAATGACGACGAAGGAACCTTATCCCACTAATATGGGCGATCCCGATCTCTCGTGGTACCTCGGACTTGATCCAGATATCAAGAAAGAAGACGTCGACCAAATGTCTGAAATCAAAGCCTCTAACGTCGAAGTAAGATATGTACTAAGATAAGAAAAATAAAAATACACAATCAACAATATATTTTATTTGAAATATTCAATGACGTGCGCGTAATGTTTTGATTGGAGTTCAACCAGAGTATAAATGTTCCGATAATCACAATTACAGGTGCCCCGTTGGAGAGAAAAAGTGTTTACAAGCCTCTACAGTTTAGAAGGCACTGAGAATTTAGACGACAAAGTATTCGAAAAGAGGCACCAGAAATTAGAAGCGGAAGAGCGTCGTCAACTCAGGTGTTTATTTAACAAGCCATTAAAATAGCCATTTAAAATGAACTTTAAATAGAAAAATGCCTTTTGAAATAACCATATTGCAGTAAAGAAAACTATACTCATTTATCAAAGTAGGTTCACTAGGAGCAATGCTTTACACAGTATATACATACATAACAATCTTATGTAAATTGTATAGCAATAATGTTGCTTTGCCATTCAGGGAATTAACTCTGCTTAATAGCTTGTAGTACCTGAATGTAATATACACTTTCGTATGCTTTAACAGCATTATCTTTAATAACACTAATGATAAGAACAATAGTCGAAACCGCATTTAAGCATGATGCATTTATTTATCATTATAGAATTATAATAATGTATAAAATGTATAAATCAACATAACATAAAACAAATTCTTTATTATCTTTGGCAATCTGCAAATGAACTATGCAAGCGAATGATTAATTAATAGCTTAACTTTATTTTATAATGTTAAACTTAACTAATTAGATTAATATTTCGGCATGGTATTTATCTTTTTTCAATGCAAAATCTCATTGAAATCGGCTCATTATTCACTGATAAATTGTAATTTACTGAATATACTTGATGCTACTTCGATAAAAACAGATTAAGACAAGTAAAAAGTAAGATTTAATTTTAATTGATCACATGTAGCTAACAAATAGAGAATTGAGATAGTTTCCTCTAAGTGATACATATTTGATGAAACTGCTCATGGAGATGTATGGCAAGAACAAGTAGTATAATTTATTAAACTTATTATATTACTAAGGAAATAAACTAAGGAATACCAGTGCAACTTAGATGCCAAATGGTTGGATATACATTAGAAAATTCAGATTTGGGATCATAAAAAAATCATTTTTATAGGTTTATGTATTTTAGTACAATACAATTAATTTGTAAATTGTATTGAATATTTTTTCTAACACTAAAATATAAAATTCACTTAAAATACAAAATAAAACTAAAAATCAAACTGACCTAATACGTAACATTTTACATAGTATTCTCACGTGTAAAATTTAACATAACCACATGCGAATACATAAACCACTTCAAAATTAAAGCGAATGTTAAGTTTTGTTAAGTAATCATTATATTACTGAATTTTATTTGCATTGAAAGATATACTAACATCTTAGATACATTGAAAGATAGTAACATCTTAGATACATTGAAAGATAGTAATATCTTAGAAGGATGGTTTTGGCACTATTTAGATGTATGACCTAGTAGTTATTACTACACAAATTCACACTAAAATTATATTCGTAAATATTGTGTATGCGACTGTTTTTCTATAGCGCCATTCACGGTAAACATCGCGCGACAGAAGCTAAATAAATGCACCCTATAATCATTTTAAATCTAGATGTTATTTTCCGAACATAATATAAATAAACGTCTTCCTACTACAAAGTTTATAAACAAATGTTTGCCGTGAATACTGGATTGGCTAACCTAAATTTACTGAACGGATTTTTATGCTATGTTTATTTAGCTACTGAACCAAATACTGAAGGTAAAACTAGTATCCGGATTATTCGGAGGCTAATTGACTGCGAAGTCACTAGATGGCGCTAGGATAGGAAACAATGATTATGTGAATTGGAAGAACTATTACTCGAACAAGGTTTAATGCGCCATCTGTAGTGAAAATAGATTTTATTAAACCTAACAGAGCTCTCTAGTTTTACCTACATTGTCCTCTTTTCCGTAGGAATTCCAGGATAAGAGGAAAGTCCTCTCGAATGTGGCCTATAAAAAAAAATACAGAATGGCACTTTCAAAGAAATTAATAAAAAAATCTCTAAACTATTTAAGAACTTCCGCTGGTGCGAAATGAATATTGGTAATGTGAATATTTGCCAAAGATCATAATGAATTTTGGTAGTCATAGTACAAAAATTTAAATATATCGACTATAATTTCCAATAACTGTAATTTTGCTAGCTATTTATTATGAAATATGATATAGGCTACTGTGTATTACTGCGATTGGTGACGCATAGTTGGAAAAAGAATATACATTCCACCGATCATCACACAGTATTACATACTTTTTAAATTCACACAATTTTCACTCATTATACTTAATGAAACGGGGCTGTATCGCGTTAGATAATTTACGTATTTTACTATAATGGTCACACAGTATTAATTGTATCATGACTTGTCGGGTTATTCTCTGTGCTGCCCCCTAGCACACCAATCAAAACATGTCAACTACTAGAACAAAACATATCAACTACTAGACATCTAATTAGCCGCGTACCCACCTAGCGCACAGGCTCGCGAGCCAGCCTCAGTAGTTTTGTTCAATTTACACGAGGCCGCCTCGCGAGGCAGGCTGAGCCATCATAAGTCGTGTATATTCAGCTGCAGCTATTTTCCTAGCTTCGCGCGCGAGCCAAAACGTAACCGTACCCACCTAGCGCACAGGCTCGCGAGCCATGGCTCGGGAGCCAAATGCTCGGCTGGTGTGGACGTGCCTCGGGCTGCCTCGGGCGCGCGTTTGCTCGGCTGAGCACGGCTCGGCCCCGAGCCATCTGTTGTCGGTAAACTTGACGCGCTCAAAGGTGCCTCGGTGAGCGCTGTGTGTTAAGCTGGGTATCCATTTGCGCAGCCTCGTGGCGAGCTGCCTCATCCTGAGCGTGCCGCGGGCTTCGGAAAGTACATGCGTCTCCACTTGAGCACACATAATATCGTATCGAGCGGCAAGCCTCAACCCGAGCCACGGTTTTCATATAACTTAATTAATTCGATACATTTCTCATTATCCATTTTGCTGCGTGCCGAGCACACGTACGTCCGTCTCCACTTAACGCACGCCTCACGCTGAGGCGTCTTTGAGCATGGCCATTTACCGACACGATTTGGCTCGCTGCGCGGCCGCCTCGTTTGGTTCAAGTCGCGGCAAGCCTCGACTCGCGGCACGGTCTCCACTAGATCTGCCTCGGGCCGAGGCAGCCGCTCGGCCCGAGGCTGCCTCAAATGGATACCCAGCTTTAGGTGGGTACGGTTATGTTTTGGCTCGCGCGCGAAGCTAGGAAAATAGCTGCAGCTGAATATACACGACTTATGATGGCTGGCTCGCGAGCCCGTGCGCTAGGTGGGTGCGCGGCTATCGACATGCATTTGGTTTACGCTAGGAAACATCATTGCCATACTTAACAAATATGGTTTTAGTATAAGTTAGTTAGATCCTATAGTTTCCATAGCTACAAGCTTAGACCTTAGTTTTTGTGTAACAAACCTTGTGTGCATTAGTCGTTTAAATAGTTTAAATAGCAGCTCCTTAGGTGGCTTCCACATTTGACCAAATTAGAATCATACATTCAATTAACAAGTCAACAATATGCATTGATAAATATAATACATATTAATAAATATAGTAACACATTCAAATTCAATACAAATATTACAATAAAGGTATTTATGACTAACATAAATAAAATCTAAGGACCCTTTCGGCCTTGAATACATAATACTTAATATTTCTATATGGGTTTCACACAGTATTACGTTAGGGTTAATCACCACCTGGCAAGGCAACCCTATTAATTTATTACTACTCACTCGTAAAAGCGAGTAATAATATTTCAAGGCCAACCCTATTTATTCTCGACAATACCCCAAACTCAGTTGCAGATACACAGTATTAGAGAGACAAAGAATAACTAGAGGTCAAGGTTAGCACGTGTGATGTTGGTTGGACACCTCTCGTTTTGTTATGCTAATATTGTAAGCAGATGCAAAAAAAACCCTTTGAAATAACCAACCACTACATATATTCAGTTTAGTATGAATTGCAAAACAGTATATTCAGTTTAGTATGAATTGCAAAACAGTAATTTTTATCATAATGTGTCCGTAAACTTACTACATAGTTTAAAACTATTTATTTTTACCATTGAGGTTTGAAAATATATTATCAAAACAGATCTGCGCTTAATTCGACAAGCCCGTTGGCACAGTGGCAGTGAGAGCGCTTACTGTGTCGGGGGTTGCGGGTTCGATTCCCGCCCGGAGTCAACAATATGTGCAGACATATTTGTTGGCGACGACGTCTGGGTGTCAATTATATATTCTTACAAAGTATTTGTGTATGTATATGTATTAGTATGTATCAGTTAATTAGATTCCATAGCACAAGCTTAGAGCTTACTTTGGGTCTAATTAACCGTGTGTGAATTTGTCCAGGTATATTTATTTATTTTTATATATAACTGGCTAAAAGACAAAAAAACACTACTATTCGTGTAAAATGGCTTCTTATGAAAAATTGTAAGGCTTGATAAATCGTAATTATTATTGTGGTCTATAGTTATAAGAACTTAGTC
The DNA here is from genome assembly GCA_963082685.1 of Cyclophora albipunctata. Classification (NCBI taxonomy): domain Eukaryota; kingdom Metazoa; phylum Arthropoda; class Insecta; order Lepidoptera; family Geometridae; genus Cyclophora; species Cyclophora albipunctata. Next base: position 12,596,860 of record OY720111.1, on the reverse strand, counting down.
GTAAGGCTTACTTACGTTAAGTACTACAATAATACAAATAAATTATTAGCAAATCGGTACGCAAACATAATACATACTTTCGTATTATTTCGGATTAAATAATGTTTATAAAGTGTAAAAAAATCTCGGGTAAGTATGTAAAGTATGTTAGTAATGTTATTTATGGATAATTAAAGCCGATGTGACCGAACATTTTGATGTTAAATGTGCTTTTGTGGTAGATGTTTCTAGTATTCTAGTTTCTAGTCATTAATGTTGTAAACGTTGTATAACTGTGACCATACGTCGTTTATTTTTATACTTTTTGTTATTTATAAGTAAAAAATCGAACAACTATTTCCAAGTAATTGTTCAGATATGTATAAGCGCCATCTGTTGAGATACTTCGATACTATTTTAATGTCTTACATTGGTTCATTTTGCGTGTTATAGATGGCACATGCGCCGCGTCAGGGAGCAGCGGCACGTCGAAAGGCTCCGGCAACGGCAGAAAGACCCGTGGGCGCCAAACACCAACTCGAACCAGCCCAAGGAGGATTACACAGTCTGGCCGCAACCCATACGGGATCTAAAGTTCATAGACATTACAGACACCCTGCCAGTTACGGCGTTTGGTGAACAGGTTGCGGCCGTACCCGAAACGTAAGTCGTTTTCTGCTATTTCTTCTAATTGGAAGCGATTTAGATGATTGTTGCATGACGTACAGTTCGAGTTCATCGTCTTTAATATCTCGTGGTTTCAAAATATTGAAACGGTAGATAAAACTCTTTGTCGGAACCTCAGGAAACGATAATTTACTTGCTTTCTCGCGGCACCACATGATTAATGCTAGTCAAACACGACACGAGCATATTATTTATTAAAATAACATTCATGCCTACTTTAAAAAACTTTGTTAATTTGCTTCCCAAAATAAAGGAGTTAGCATAACTGTTTACTATTGTTGCAGATATTTCGTCTTACCATGGGTGAGGACCTCCAGGGCTCAAAAGAGATCAAAAAGATCTAAAACGCTTCACTGACATTTAGCCAAGCGCGAGCTCGCGGATACGCCCTTAGAGGCGGCCGCGAGTAGCGTAGTCCCCGCCACTGAACCATTAGCCAGTACCGAGATTACGCACTTCGCCTTTAACCCATTAATCACAGAATCAGATATATTTATGACCCCAATCCAACCACAAGTATCGAAACCGCCCCCGCCCCCAACTACGGACGTATTATTAATTACTCTTAATAGTGACATGCAAACCTCTAGGGTGGACAACGTTTCCTTGACCCCAGAGAAAATGATCATTACTAATGTTGATAATGATTCGGGTTCGACACGAACTTATGACACGATAATGCTGGATACACCAGATATCATACCCCAGTCTTCGGGTACAAACGATGTGTTTTTGGTGCCGGCACCCAAAACTACCATATCTAGATTGACAGGTGTCCGTACACCTAAATGCGCCCAAAAGCCTCACCCGCGACCTCCCTCCAATCAAACGCAGTACATAATAAACCCACAAGTTGCAGCACAACCGAAGTCAGCTCATTTGCGACACGAGAAGATGTCCAATGACAACTCACTGCTCCGAGCTTTAATTCAAAGACCTTCCATGAAAATTAACTCAAACCCTGTGATGAGGCCTTTCATCCCAATTGCCACTCATAGGGCTATCATAAGGCCAACTCATAGTACAGGCGCGGCCAGAACGGTAGCGTTAAATCAGGCCTCGAGATCAGTCACCAAGACTGCTACTTCGTTCAGTCCGATAGTAAGTCACAGAGAAGCCAATACTCGCAAGACCGAGACCATTACATCGTACGTGGCATCTCCCGCTGCCCCTCGGTTAACATATGGTACTACGACGACAATCTTGCCTCCAGTGGCTACGGCATCTTACACCGCGGCGAGAAGCTACGCCCAACAAGCAGTAGAACACTCCAGATTCAATGCACCATTCTTGATACCATTAAGTCAGCCTACCCCAACTATAAGTCCAGTCCATCGACCTACTGCGCAAAATGTGAGGTTCAAACATTATACCACATCCACTATTACTTCGTATACGATCACGACTGCAAGCGCGCCTGTCAAAATACTGACTACAGAGAGTCTTATAACGACCGTAACTCAAATCGACTCGTTTACGAAAGTGACTTATACTAGTAAAGCTCGTAGGCCTGTCGGCACCACTACGCCAAGTCAGGTAGTTCCCACGACCACTGCAACGATGTCGACCTGTAGCCTTTCGCCGACTTATATTCAAAATAAAGACCGTGAGTTTTTGGAGCCACTGCCTGTCTCCGAAGTAAGAATGGTTCCAGCTGCTCGAACGTTCTCGGGTCCTCGAAAGGTAGCTGTTGCGAAACGGACCAACGCACCGAGCGGCACACAGAGAGTTATCATTCGACATTCGAATCCTGTCGCATTTGCTGAAAAGATGTTGAAAAATCCCGCGCCATTGCACAAAATAGCCGATCAAGCTGTGACTATGATGAAAAGCGATGATGTGCCAGCAACGGTAACCACGGCTTACCCTACAGCGGTCTCGCATCCCATCACTAGTTCTATATCATTCGCGACTACCTCTGGAGGAACAACACATACATTGATAGTGCCGCATTACAAGAACACAGTGTTTAAGAATTTGTCTTCCTTGACCAGGGGCGAGTTGCAAGGCTCGGGGGCGGGTAGCGAAAATTCACCAAGATGTTCCACAGAACGTATCGTTATTAGGCGACCAGTGGCGTACTTCTCGCCTCGGCGAACATTCCCCTGCGCTCATACCACGCAACAACCTACGGCTCCGACAACCACGACTCAACGCACGATCATCAGGACATTACCTTTGTCGTTAGGTGAAAACCGATTATTCTTTACGAGAGACGCGACAAACGTTCCACTAACATTACCTGAACAAATCTTGGCACATTCCCCTAGCACAACCAGCCGCAACGATGCTAATGTCACGACTACTAAATAAAACTAAAAAAAACATGGCATTTTAATAACCGCATAGAGATACGAAGGTTTTCATAGCCTTTTATAAACGTTGTAACCTACAGGTTCAATATATTATTAGGTTGTGTCTATACCAGTACCCTACAGGTTCTATACATGTTACTCGGTTGTGTCTATACAGGTTCTGTACATTGAACGAATCGATACTTTCTCTTGTATAATACCTCCAAACGCACAGAAGCTAACGTTCCATCTAAATGAAATATTATTTTGTCACAATATTTTATAATAGAATAGTCAACTGTCTTACACAGTTTTACATTTATTAGCTCTCTAATTTTAATATAGAACTTACAGATATATTTCAATATATGATGAACTATGAGCGCATGCGGTTATTCTAAGTCTCAATTTAGATGGCAGTGGAATTATGAATTATTGAATTTTCCATTTGTAAAACTATAATTATCCCGTAACGTTACCATTTCGTCGTACATAAAGAACATGAAATATAAACACTCATTAACTGAATACATATTATTACCTTGTAAATAGCTTGGCTCAGCCTCATGTATTAATATTTAATCGTAGAATATTTCGCGGAGTCTGCAGTAGTTAGTCTAGTACGGATTTGTTGTTTTTGAGCCTGAAATATAAACGTAGATAGTTAAGTGTCTATGATTTATTGGATCTAGATGATAGTGATATAGGTCTTAGGTATAATAGAGCTTACGTGTTGGAATATTCAATCCAGTTATATTACCACCTAATTAGAAGAAATGGACTATCAGTCGAGTAGTATAAGACTGTAATATACATAGGAATATCTGTGGTGTAGATAAATAGGATTATTTATATTAGTTATTAGTCGAAACGTTAGGTATTTAGGCAAATGTCAGTGAAGCGCATCCCTAAGATCTTGTAAGTTATAATTGTAAATATTTAAGTCATATAACTTAGAAAACGTGTACCTATATTGTAGTGGCGAGTCATCGATCTGTGTTGGTTAGATGAATGCCTGCATACTACATAGCCCTATGTGACTGTATATATTGTTAGTTGATTTTGTTTTATGTAACGGTGGACAAGGTGGCTATTGTAAAAATCCACCGCAAATGTTTGACATGTAATTATTATTAATATTGTGGTTAGTTATTTATAATATACCTATGTGTTAGCATATTCTTGTTAGTTTCTTTTTCTTGGATTCCACTTGACAATGCTATAGAATTGTGTAATTTTTGGATGTTGTTTTAACTGTCCTTCTAGAATGACTGCAAGGTGTACTGCGCGCTGATTGGTTCATTATTTCTATTTTCGTTTCAACCAATCATCGCACAGTGTTAAACAACCTTGTCATAGTCATGCTAGGAGGGTAGATATTTTAAATTAACTTTAACTTAGAATTTATATGCATAATATCGTATGAATATCTTCGTGCGATCAGTATTTATTCTCATACAATAAAGAGTAGTGTTTACCGTATGTAATATGTTTACTACATAAAGGTTCTGATATAAATGTTTGTAGTAGTTTTCAGAATTGATAAAATAACCAAAAATATTGATAACTTCTAATTGTTTAGTTTCATGTTAGAATAGCCGAGTAGTTTTAAATCATTTGACTTCTAAATTAGATTAGTTCTGCATTCACACCCTTTCATAGCCGACAACATAGTAATACTACGTATTTCATCACATAACACATAATAAATATCTTGCAGTTTATATTTATGGTAAATGTACTTTTAAATGTCTTATATTCCATACTATGAATAAAAACAGGTTTGAATTGTATTATAGTGTTCTCTGTTTAAGTATTTGATTGAAATTGTTTGCTCGTAGTACATTGGGCTAATGTTTGCGGAAAGATTCGTGTATGAGAAACTACACTATGTGTTTGGTTGGCCAATGTTGGTTGTAAAACTTAAATTCCAAACGATTTGAAACAATGGAATTTTCTCTGCGGGTAACAAAATCGTTGTCATAAAAAGTGATGGTTGTTAAAACTCCTCGAGATTATTAAAAGTTTGCAAACTTAAGAATAATATTTTTTACTCTCAATGTAATGTAGATATGTGTTAAATTCTAATTGTTTGTAGTATATTCTCGTCGTATAATTTATTTTATCAATCTAATTTTAACAATCATAATAAGTTTATAACGAGTATTTTGTAAATATAGAAAATAATATTATTCTTAGTTATGTATATTCGCTTTCATTATACAAAGGTTAATTTTTTTTCCAAAGACGTCATTCAATAGTTCTTTGTTTAACGCATATTTTTTAAATATGATTCATTTGTTTATGATTTTTATTAATTGACATTTAAATGGTTTATGAGTATAACACTTCTATATGATACATATTTTATTAGTATTGTAGATGACACGGATTAGTAAACAACATTAATGAATTACTTATCTACAAATATTTTTAGTAATTCAAATAATAAAGGATTCATTTAGATAAAAGTAATATGTAATACATGTTTGTAAAAGTAGATGATTCTTATTCACATTTATTCATAATCAATTGAAATAACATAATCAAGTATTTATTTGTTTATCACGTAGCGAACGCGTTATTTACATCAATAAACATTTTTAGCTATTACATAATATATTATATTCGATTTGCTGTAAAAATGCATTAATACTACATACTTCACTCTACGAATATAAGTTTTAAACACTATTTTGTTTTCTCTATCGATGAAATTATTATTATTGTTTCACTCTTGAGTTTGAAATCATGTGTACTTGCCTATTATTATACTAGCAGCACCCCGCAGTTTTAACCACCTTATACCCTTTCCCGTGGTAATTTCGGGATGAAAAATAGCCTCTAAAGTTCGCACTGAATTTGGCTATCCATTGCAAAAAGATTAATTCAAATCGGGTTGGTGGTTTCTATGAGTATCGCATTGAAACAAACAATAAATCAAACTCTTCAACTTTATTATATTAGTTAAGATATACTTATATTTCGGATGGCTTGCATTAAACATATCTCTTTGTTTTGGACGAAATATGCCTTTGTTTTGGGCGAAATTGTGTTTCATTTGCAAAACTGTTGTTAATTGTGTTATTATGTTTATTAAATATCAAACACAATTTTATGCCTTCGAATTTAACGCGATTATGCTTTGCGAGTTCATACGCAAGCCACCCTTTAAATATATGCCATTTATTATAAAATCTCGAAATATTGCTATAAATAAATGTGTAGCTGTATGATCTTAAAATAGGTTAGCAACTTTTTTCAAAAATCATTAGTACACGCCAATATACAACAGAATGTAAAATATAATGTTTCATAAAATATAAGATCTCATTAATTGTTAAAGGAATTTCGAGTTTTATTGTGCAGGTGTAAGATGCATAATAAATGATTCTGTAGCGTACTGATGTTGTATAATTAAAAGAGGTTGACTTATGCATATCTCATTGTCTATGAATTTATTGTTTATATTGTTCGATCTTTACTTACCGTAATATGTATTGTATGACCTCTGATAAATTCTAGTGTTCTACGAATGCATATTTTTGTTTTGTTTTCTGAAATTAAATTGTTGTACCTAAGTAAATAGTGTGTTAATTCTGTCGCATTTATAATCACAATTAAGTTCATTTATTTATCAGAGTGTACAAGTAATTTAATTCATAGTGTATAAACACTATAATCTTAAAATAGGTAGCTTAATATCTAACTTTCACTTTATTTTCAATTAATTAAGAAGAATGTGATATTATAAAATTATTTTAAGTACATTAAAAAACAAAAACTTCGGCTCTTCAAACATTCATTTGTTTTATTTATACATAATATGTACTACAAAAAATGTACATAGTTGTTCTACAAAAAAGGCACTAAGTACTTAAAAATTTCAAAAAAAGCAAAATCGATAAACTTATTTATGAAATGTATGCCTATGTTTTGATTGTGTACTTAAATTTCTCGGTTTTCCCGCGTGACCTTAGAAAGAGCCACACAGGCGCTGCGCTGCGACGACACAACGCAACGCAACTTTCCTGGACGTCGAAGCGTCGACGTAGATGTAGGTGTATTATCATATCAATTATAAGTAGTCTTTGAACGACAGCAGCTCCGATATTCAAAACAATACTGCGCTGTCCTGCGTCGTCGCACCGCAGCCCCCTTCCCGCCTCGTCTCCCTCACTCCTTGTGCGTTGTGCGTAGGTACGTTGTTTCAGCGCATCGTGTGGCATGCCGGGCAGATTTGTATGTAGAACTACGGAGCGTCAACGCTGCGACGACGCAGCGCAACGGCATCGCCCGTGTGGCATTTCTCATACGGACCTCGCCGCAAGTTCGTTTGACAGATGACAGATTAATGACATATGCAGTACAGCTTTGTTAAACCCATTAAACCTTCCACAAAGTATGTGCTTTCACATTACCACTTTCAGATAGTTTGAACGAGCCATTAGTATTCATAGAAGGCGCTAGATGGCGTTACTAGTCTTTTAGATCTTAAAATTATAGCTACATTTTCGTTACGACTTGCTACGGGGCTACGAACTATTCGAACGTAGTAAGCAACTTGAAATGATTACGAAATCGAGCAGTTAGTTCTGGGATAGTCACTTCATAAAAGTAGGTGTAAGAGGACATTATTCGGTAAAACAATAATCATACCTACCTAATATCATTTAATCAGGACGAACACAATATTCGTTTATTCTACTTGTTACACTAACCAGTACTCGGGCACTAGGTTAGGTAAGTAAAAAGTATAATATAATAATATAAATCGAAAAACAAGTAATGGTTTCTTAATGTTCCCTATTTATTTAGCAATTAAGTTTAATAAATAAAAGCACCGATAAACTAGCGAATGATTGCGGTGAGATATAAACGACGTAATAGGAAGTAAATGGGTACTTAAACGTTCCAACTCTCATCAATTTTGTGTATTCGCTCCCAAAGAAAGTGGGCGCGCGGTAGTCATAAATCATTTATGTAAATAACTAAACAACAATGAGTCAAAAATATAGACGGTGTTCCGCGGTCCGGATGTACTGGCGACTTCCCGCGAGTTTCAGACGGTTTTGCTGGTGTTTCCGTGGGGCCCCAGCGATACGGCCCTCACGCCGCGGACCCCGCTGGGCCTTCTCTGTGTGGCAGTGGCTTCAATTCATACATTCACAAAGGTTACCGCGTCTTTTGCTTACCTGACTGCATCGCTGGCTCGCCCTCCGGTGAAATCGTATTCCATAGGTGCTTACCGACTTTTATTTATTTACCTGTAAGTATTACGGTTTTATCGTGGAGCTTTGTGCGAAATATTTTTGTGGGCTTTTGCGAATTTTCATAAAAAATGGTAAGGAAGTTAGAAGGGAAGGATCTAAATTTGTTATATACACAAACCGTAAACGTGGGCTTATTTACTGATTTAACTTATGTACTGAACCCTTACGTCTTAAAGTTCTCCTAAGCAGGTAGCTTCCTATCAAGTCTCTAGACCTCTATTTGGACTAATTACTTAGTTAATTATCAAACTCAATATTATGTTAGGTTCTCCATTAGTGTAGGCATATCTTCGTAAAGCGACAACTTAATCTATTAGAATTTCAAGATCAAGTTCAACATGAGTAATTAATTAGACAAGTTCAATTATTAGATATTATGTAGGAAAATTATATTTGATGTAATTATACGTTATTAATACCAGATAAGTAGGTACATCCAGACGGCTTTAGGTAATATGTATGTGGTTTGGTGATGAAAGCTTTTAAGCTTAAATATTATTTGATGTCCTGAAAATTATTTAAAAAATCTGACTTCTGAAGTATTTATACCAATAACTAGCTGTGCCCCGCGGTTTCACCCGCAGCGCCCCCGTTCCCGTGGGAATTTTGAGATTTTTATTCCCTATAAACCTCACGGAGCCCGAGACATTTCCAACGAATGCAAAACCGTGGAAATCGGTTCGTGCGTTCTGGAGTTATAGCGTCAGGGAGGAAAACCCGACTTATTTTTATATACCTATGTAGTAGATTATTACCAATATATAAGTTACTTTTCAATTGGAATGGTTTATCTCTAATTTAATACAATATTTTTTCATACGGAATCGGAATCAATGCTGGTGTAACCGCGGCGCGCACTGTTTTTTCTATTAAATGTAAGATAATGTTGTTATTCTTCCGCCTTTTGGTAATAAGGGTATTCTTTGTATTGTTGCCTTTGCTTACATTAATTAAAGGGAATAATTTCTTGTTTGAACTCTAGATTGTCACCAAAGAGGTAACCACATCAGTGAACCGTTGGACAAACATGAAATTACCTTAATTAACGCATTCTTAAGATATTACGGTGACCCAGTTTTTGGAGAGAAGGGAATTTATTACAAGGGGAAGAAATAAAAAAAGTTTTGTTATGTTTATTTTTCTTATGTCTAATGAAAGATTCCTTGCCAATTTTAACCGACTTCTGTAAGGTAGACATTTCAGTTATCCCATTTTTCTTTGTAATTGGAGAGTTCGTACATTTTGGACCACGTTTGACTTAAAATTAGATAGCATACCTTAGAAAATAGTTCTTATCAATGAAATTTCATTTCATTGTATTCAAGCAATGAAAATAACTCTATTTAATAAATTTGGCATATCTCGTTTAAATAACTCGCAGTGGAGTGTTCGATCATCAATCAGCATGTTCTAGAGTCTAGACTAAATCCAAGCGCCAGCCGTTAATGCCTGACCTGTGTCACTGGTAGTCATTGTTTTCAACCCCGGTGCCCAACCATTGCCTATATATAGTGCCCAACCCATTCAACCACCGACTATATCATTCAATTCAACGCACTCAACATTTTAATTAAACTAGTCGAATAATATAAAACAACTAGAAACAATGTTTTTTAGTTCGTTTTAAAACGTGCCTGGTTAGTTGAACACGAGTTTACTGCAGGTTTTATGGATGAAATATTTCAGCGATAAAAACAAGGACGAGTAGAAAAGTAAAGGCCAATTCTTGCAGGCTAAAGCCTTCTTACTTACTGAATATAATAGAAAATGCAAACTCTAGTTAAATATAAAATAGTTGTAGAAAGCTAAGTTCTTTACGTAGATAAACCCGTGACGGTTCCCAACCCGCATCGGGTCCGGTTTATTCTGGTACTACGAGTTTCCCTTTCCCAAATAGACGTCCAAAAGGGTCATAGAATAAATAGCCTTGCAAGTATCGGGGAGGAGCGAAAACAGGGAGCTTTGGAGAGCTTAGAAACTAAGCGTTCAGACACGTTCCGAGCTGCATAAGACGGATGGATTATTCAATAAATAATTGCATGCAGTAAAGCTGCAAAGCCGACTACTTGTACCATAGCTGTGTCCTCCTCCCCAGACAAAATTTATAGAACCAAAACGTCTCGGGCTATTACTTAAACATTTCAGTAACGATTTACTTACGTTAACTAAAACTTGTACATCTAAAAGTTCATAAAATTCTTATGAAGATATTTATATCTTCGTAAATCGATTTCCAATCGATTTGCATTTTAATATAAATCATAAAGCACGATAGCGTTTAAACTTTTTCGTCATTAATGGGCTTTTTAGTGGATCAGATTTATTTATGCGTCATTTATCATTCTCTAACTTGGGATTCAAGATTTGATGTTCTGACGGGACTCATTCAATCTTCAAAGTGTCTGACACACGCCTTCTAAAGTAGAAGTTTTAACATCGAAACGACAAAAAATGGGTGTTTATATAAATAGAGAGGTCTTTATGCCTCTTTTTACATTATTCATGTGTACCGTTCCAAGTTTAGAATATAAGCCACCGTGTATAGCGATACACATAAACAGGAGGTCATTATAAATGTATGGTGTTCTCTCGAAATTTTACTATATATTATGTAGATACGTAGGTGCCTTAAAATACATTGTATCTGTGGAGGTGCTTCGTATGCTCCATTTCGTCCGTTTAAAGTAATACCAAAACTAAATTTCAACTAAATTTAACTTTGTTATTTGTATAACAAGAGCTTTAAAAAGAAAGAAAGCAATAAAATTTTATTTACAGTTCATTTTATATTATTCAGGTATTGTTTTTTTTTAGCAATTTATTGCTCAAAATACACTGCTTTCTTCGCCAAAAACGTTTGTCGATCTTATTTCATTCTACTTCTCTCTTCATTGTTCATCGAATGGCAATAATTTGACAGTTGCAGTAGTTTACCGAATCCTGAATGACTACCTACCATATTCTGTACGCTGTAGCTGTCGCCGCATGTTTTCACCACAAATTCCTTACTGCAATCACACTTTATTTTGATATATTCGTACTTACAAATATGTATCTTGTTATTCGTTTATTTGCGTCCCGCTCAGATCTATTATCTAATTCTATTTTAAATACTAGTATTGAAATTAGTTTGATTAGGTAAATCCATAAAAGTTTATGTAACCAACAATGTATTAACATGTGATGTTCCACAGCTGAGCAAAGGCCTACGGTGACGAGGATTAGGCGAAATCACCACGGTTGCCTATCAACAATATGAAATTATAGTACGATTAACTGTGATTTGAATTGGGCACTCATTGTTCTAATTCGATATTGATTACCGCACCTAATATTTAATCATAATAACTGAGTTTACCTACTGTAATTTTGAATGTCCAGGAATTGTGTTAATATTGCAGTGAATTACGTTTATTTATGCTTTGTCTATCAATAGGCTTTTGATGTACAGAGAACTTATTTAGTGAAACATGCATTGAATACGTATTCAGCCTAACACGATATTACTCGTACAGTTACTCATTAAGGTATTTCAAATAAGATATAATTCGGCTTTATTATTCTAAAGTTTATCAGAGTATAGGTACTATGGATACTCCAAATAAAATTGAACATTAAATTTGCATAGGTACTTCAGATCTTCTCAGAATACTATAGTTTTGACAAATTATCTTCAATCCTTTGATATGATTGACGCTAAGTTCTGTAGTATGTTACACAGAGTATAAATATACCGAAGATCTTATTGGTAACACTGTTTAAACAAAATTCATTCATTAATTTCGAGTAGGTCTGTGGCCATCCCTGATGTCGGAGTTTTTAGACCGCCTATAGACCACCGACATGGTCTTAAGATTGAAACTACCGGGACCGAAGTACGGTAGCGTTCAGATAGAATACCACTATCGGCCACCCATCCAAGTAAGGGCCGAGCTGCAAGTTGCTTAACAATTGCAATTAATAAACATCGCTTAGTCAAACTAAGTCACGAGTGCTCATAAGATTCCAGCAGGCCAAAATTTAACTTAACTACTATAAAACTTCAAGATAACATTACACAATCTTATTTCCTTGCGTACATCTACAATAACCGTAGCTATGTTGATAGTCCTTTGATATTTTAGGACCAAATGCCATTAACAACGGCAAACGATGTCTTGAGTAGACTTGAGGTCGCATTTGGTGGTCTGTATTTACTATAGGCACGATGTTTAAGCTTTTAAATCTATGTACAGAGCAAATATTAGAATGGACTAGGTGTTACAGCGTTAATACTTGGTAACAGTACTTAGTAATAACACAGTGAGTTGCGAACTTGCATGATACTTAAATTATTCGTCTTTTCTCGTTTCAATTAGCAAATAATTATATGAAATACGAGCAGCGCCCCGCGGTTTTACCCGCGTTGTGCCTGTTACCGTGGGAATTTCGGGATGAAAATAACCTATAACCTTCCCGTTGAATGTGGCTATCTATTACAAAAAAAATTATTCAAATCGGACTGATAATCCCCGAGATCAGCTCGAACATACAAACAAACAAACAAACAAACAAACAAACTTACAAATTTTACCTCTTTATAATATTAGTATAGATAAATACATATTTTAAATGAGCGTAGAGTCCTTTATCCAGGCCTAAGTATTTTTCTAGAGGCCTCCGGGTCTAAAAGCGTATATATATGTTCACTGAAAAGTAAATCTATAATTCTCTTCTAATTAACTTCTAATTCTGTAATTAGAAGTAAATGACCTAAGTTACACCTGTAATGGGTAAATCTCAGGCTAAACCATGCGTGGGACTGGGGACATTACCTTACCTTACCTGACTTATATAAAGAGTAATTAATTAGATAAATAATTTCAAAATTATATCAAAACGAGGAAATAGAAAAACAATACCGTCTAACACGCTATGAAATTCACTACAATACTTTGCTAACTCACCAGAACTAAAAGCTTTTAGAACAAACGCAAGCGAAAATTATGTCTTTGTAGAGTGCAATTTAATTTCCTTATCTCTACAGCGAACTGTGGATCTGTCTGATGGTAATTTGAACTTTATCTACATGAAAAAAACAACAAAGAATGAATACAGTTAGGAAAAGTATCGCAATTGTATTAATTTGTTCGATGATGTACGCAATAGAGTAATGTAAAGAATATGTTATTTGGCGCGCGATAGTTAACAGTTTAAAAACTAACTGACTAATTGCCGCGCTCAGAGATGTCCATTAATTCAATACTTAACTAATTGAGGTAATTTTCCATACATTAAATGTCATTAAATCTCTACTAAGGAAGCATTTAACGCCTGAGTATGGGCGTTATAGTCGTATTTCGAATTCATAGTTAGGAACATCACATGAATGGTTCAAACAAAAAAGTTTAATTAAAATCGGTGCGTTCGTTAGGAACTACGATGCCACAGACATACACGCTTAACTTATAACACCCTTTTTGCTTACCCATGGTTTTTCCCGCAAGGTGGTCAACTGGGCCCGCAGAGCATTGAGCCCACGGGCTAAGTTGACCATTTTTTTTCTTTACGGGCGACTCGACCCAAGGGTCAACCCAGCCCGCTTACTTACCGCCTAAGAGTCAATTCAGCCCGCGGGCGTAGGTACTATTCGGTAGGTTAGGGTTATTTTTTTTTTATCGACTGACCCTGTGGGCTGAGCAGGCCCTTATCGGTAAATAGTAGTCGTGTGATTAGTGTGGGTCGAGTCACCTATGAAAAAAAACGGAGTGGGTAACTGAACCTGCGGGCTCAGTGCTCTGCGGGCCCAGTTGACCACCAAGCGGTTTTTCCTATACACAAGTTTATCATAAATAAATACTAGGTATTTAGTTTTTTTCAAACACTCGCGATTTTTACACATTATGAATGTTTTACTATGAATGTTCTACGGATTTTGTCGCGGCACAGAAGTGGTTATACAGAAGGTTATACATCAGAATAACACATGGGAAACATTTTATCCCGAAATTCCCTCGGGAACGGGTACAAGGCGGGTAACACCGCGGGGCGCGGCTAGTAAGTAATAAAAACAAATAATTTTGGGGTAGGTTAGTGGGCTCTGGTGCCGGAATTATTAGACCACCCAACAACCTCCAACTTCATTTATCGAAATAGCCGGTGGGTACCTTCAATTTTAACTTTCCGAGGCACGGTAGCGCTCAGATAAAAATGCCAATACCGGCCACCTATACAAATAAGGGTTCAGCTAAGTAGTTGAAGAGCTAGAATTTTAAAAGGTTTGAACAAACGTCGTATGGTATTAGTTTAAATTGTCACTGAATTAACGTGTCAAGAGCTCTACACGTGAAACAACGAGAAATCATTAACATAACGCGTATATTGTAATTTTCATTAGTATTTGCTTACATTAATTAAAGTAAGCCCCCGAATATGATATTTAAGAACGGATACTTAAACACTTGACGTTGATATTGTTTGCGGTGTTAATTCTTCATTTGGGTAGGCATCAATTATAGAAAATTCATGCTTATTTTATTATCAAGTACGTTGAGGTAATTACAATATTCCAAGGAATAAGTAAGATCGAGTGGCTAGTGGTCAACCCTGGCGTCCAAGTTTTTAGACCGTCCAAAGGCCTCCGCCATGGTCTGACGATTGAAACAACCGGGACCGATATTTACGTGCCATCCGAAGCACGGTAGCACTCAGATAGATTAGGCCACCCATGCAACTAGTTTCCAATGAGCTAACATCGATTAGTCAAACTACGCAACGAGCGATACTGTACTTCAATGTATATAGTACTAGCAGCGCCCCGCGGTTTTACCCGCGTTGTGCCCGTTCCCGTAGGAAATCCGGGATAAAATGTAGCCTATAGCCTTCCTCGATAAATAGACTATCTAACAGTGAAAGAATTATTCAAATCGGTTCAGTAGTTTCTGAGATTAGCGCGTTTAAACAAACAAACAAACAAACAAACAAAACAAAACTCTTCAGCTTTATAATATTAGTATTAGTATAGATTAAATGAAAATAAAGTAACAAACATCCTCAAAGATCTTTATGCAGGCCAAAGGATCGTTAGCTAGAAGTTAAGTGATAAGAAGTTAAGAGTAAAGAGAAGTTACGTTATGTAATTAAAGGTTACATAATCTATTTTAACATACTTTGGCATTGGGTGGATTGCTCTTTTGGATTTCAATAAATGAAGTTCGTTTGAAACGTACGATGTACGATTTCGAATAGACAGCTTTTATTTTTAAACATATTTGGTTGCTAGATTGTAGAGTTCTTGTTCAATCTGCCCTAAACTTCGAAAATAAATTGATGTAAAAATTCAAGAGTGAATCTCTGTACTACACTTTTCAGTATCACGTCGTATCGCTTCGCGTTCAAAGCTCGCACTGGGGTTAACTACAGCTGTAATCAGTGGCTATTTTAATACGGTTAAATTCAGTAATTACCTTTAACAATATGAATTTCGAACCTACTTGAATTTTGAACTCACTTCATTTCACACCGTACCACTAATTACTATAGTAATTGTGTTGATGTTATGTTGTTAAATCCTACTTAATCCTGTTCTTTGTCGGATCCGAATTTCAATCGGGGGAGTTCGACAAGAGTGAAATGTTTTGCAATTAGGACGTCCTATTAAAATAATTGGCAATTGGGAAAACTGCAAAAGAGTAAATTAATAACCTCGAAAAATTAACCAAAAAATACTGTGACTACTCGGAATAAAAACCGCAAATACAGTAAAAGTTGATCTCTTAAAAGTTCACTCACTTTTGAAGCCAGTGAAATAGATAATTTCCAAGATGCCTGACGCGCCTCCGCAAATAATAATTTCCTCAGTATTACCAGATTATTATTTACTTAAGTACTTTATTCCCAACTAAATATTGAAGTTATGAACACCGGTTACCTCACGGCAATACCTTTGACAGCTTCAATGATTTTAATACGCTGTTCAACCAATTTGTTTGCTGTTTATAAGTTTTGCTGAATGCTTTTTCGTGCGCGAAATTCAAGTGCTCACTCATACGACGTGATGTGTTGCGTTGCGGTGTGTTGTGGGTATGAAATAAATATGTAGTTTAAAATGGATAATCTGATAATGATTTTTTAAGAAGAGTCCTTACTCCTTATTGGAACGAAGTTCCTTATCGCGCGTTGCGAAAGGGGGCTAGACGGAAAAAATGGTAACGAAATTTTTTAGGCCAGAAAGGGACAGACAGAGAAACTTGCGCACGCCAGAGAGAGACAGACAGAGAACATGTTTCTCTGTCTGTCTCTCTCTGGCGTGCACATGTTTCTCTGTCTGTCTCTCTCTCTCTCTTATAGAAAGCAAGCTAGATATTTTCGTTTCGTCTTTCTATTTCGCATTGAACAGTGTGGTGTCGCGACGATTATTTTTGTTGATAATAAATAAACTTCGTTCCATCCGGGTGTCCCTTGACACCTCTCAAGTTTTTTTAATACGGTTTCTTTTAGAAAATCAGAGTCAGTGGTTATTTGGCTATTACTTACTGTGTTGGTATATCATGTGATTACTGTATAGTATAACTAGAAGTGCCCCGCGGTGGTACCCGCGTTGTGATCGTGCCTGCGGGAACTTCGGAAATAGCCTCAAGCCTTTCCGTTGATTGGAGCTATTCATTACATAAATAATCATTCAAATCGGATTGGTAGTTTCAAACATAAGCAAACTCTTCAGCTTTAATGTATTACTATAGATTGGTCAAACTCAGTGAAATCATAAATCAATCAAAAACTGTATCAATCTGACAATTTCAACAAATGGTACAGCTGTACAATAACGTTTCCAAGAAGGGGCGAAGGGGCGAAGATGTCTCGTTTAAATATGAGTACAATATGAATATTACTTTCGTTCATACGCCTGCCTTAAAGACTTCAGGCTTCCGTGATTGGGTGATACCAAGCTCCTCCTCACAATGCGATGCATCACCGTAACCCGCCGCACAGCATCGTGAGAACGATGACCTTACAGTAATGTAGACGCGAGTTCCATATCCTTGAAGATAGATATTCTCGGAAGGTAGAAGCATGTTAACCTTTTCACACTCCCTTTACCTCGTGGGTGTACACGACGCCCACATATCAAACACCAATGACTTACAGGTTATCATTCCACAAATAAGTTGCAAATCACACGCGGTTTAATGCGAGGATAACGTGATGAAACGTGAAACATGTCACGTAGATATGGACGGTAATTTACTTCCCCTCCCCCTTTAAATTTCAATAAAGATGAATACTTTTCATGACTGCGTAGAGTTTTAGTTAATACTAGCAGCGCCCCGCGGTTTTACCCGCGTTGTGCCCGTTCCCGTGGGAATTTCGGGATTTTTTTACATAAAAACCTTCCTCTTGAATCACTCTACCTATTACAAAAAACCGCATCAAAATCCGTTGCGTAATTTTAAAGATTTAAGCATACAGACAGACAAACAGACAGACACGAAAAAGAGACGACTTTATTTTATACTATGTAGTGATAGAAACTTATTCATAAATGTTGTACAGATTATAACTCTTAGTATAATTTCAAGTCATTGAAAGTCCACTTGACGTTAATGTTATTGATGTTACACATTGGACCTTATTATTAAACACAGTGTAACTAAAACACTGATAAACTGTGTTTTGTCTCTTTTGCTCTTTGGAAAATTGCATATGTCAGAAAGTGACAAACCATTTGATAGCTAAACTGTTCTTAATACGCGTTTATTAAGTACTCTACGATAGATAGTTTTATTAAGCTGTAAGGTGTTTCTAAACTAACGTTACTCAATTATTTATTACTTAGTTATGTACATTGAAGGTTGATGTTTAGTTTACAAAGTGGACGGATATTACAGGGGAAAGCAGAGGTGATCGATCATCTTTCCTGTCAGCTAGACGAAGTGCCCTAACTCAGCTCTACCGAGCCGGCTCCCCGATTGCCCTCTGTAAACCGATCGCCTCGATAACCGACCTCCGAAAACCTACATCGACACCACCCGATAACCGCTACCAAAGACATTCCCTCATTAACTGTTAAATTAAAGATGAAAAGAATTTCCTAACACAACGACCCTTTATTTGCTTTGTTTTCAAAATTATTTAATTTCCCCGGAACACAAATTAAATAGCCGCCCGACGCTAGCCGTTATTGCGTACTTCTTTGTAAATAAATTGAAATATTTGTACTTACAAAGACTTGTGGGAGTAATTGTTTTGGCGCGGTCTTATTATGATAAATTCATGTTTATTTATAAAATGTGAAAGATCATATTATCTAAATCTGTTAGATTTATTCAAGTGTTTAGTTGGCTTGCTTCGGAGAGCGTTACGTTTCATCTTCCTCGAGGTAAGTACCTTTGGGATTTGCTAGTAAATATTTGCATAAATGTTCAACGGGATATTATCTGAATTGAGTTGGCAAGTAGACCTACTCAGAGGAGCCTTTACGCTTTTGCATTTTAAAATATTAAATTGCTTTGCATTTTGAGATACCGTACTTGATGTGTTTGAGCAAACTATTCATAATGCAGGCTGAAATATCTCAGTGACAGGGATTGGTTCACTTTGTTATACTATTAGCTGTACGTTCCAACAAAATGAACAAAAAAATCCATTTAGTACATTTAATCCATTTTAATAGGGCTAATCTTAGGAATTACCAATGGCGAATAAGTATTTTTGTAATGGATAGCCATATTCTTCAGAAAGGTTATGGGCTATTTTTATCCTGAAATTCCCACGGGAACGGGCACAACGCGGATAAAACCGTGGGGCGCTGCTAGTCATTGATTTCACCACAGATTACGTACCATTTGTCGCAACTAAACTTTCCATAGTAAATATCATTTAGATCTATTAATTTACACACCTGTACACACAATGATGTTCACATCATAATCGGCGAGTATATACCTAATTAATCCTATTTCCACTGTTATCCAATTTCGATACAAATTGTTAAGATAATTGTGTAACAATAACTATGTTAATGTATTACTAAGTAGGTAATGTTCATGTAAATACATAACTGTCGATTTTGTGTACACGTTCCTGAACGCAATAGGCACTTAATCTCTTTAATTGATATTTACCTCTTACTCTATGTACATGTGGTAACCAAATTTGCGTAAACTAGGCTTTATCTGTTTCAGTTTATTACTACGATAAGTGATATCGGAGAGATTTCAGCATCAGATTATTGGGGAACTGTTTTAGTAGTTAATTAGAGAATCAGTGATCATTACGTGAAGACTATTCTGAGGGAGACTTTCCACTATAACTATGTTATATCGACTTCCTTTCTTACTGCGGTTTCGAGCCAGAATGCTAAATCGGGACCATAGTCTCAGTAGGCACTGCACATGTAACTAGATCACTGAGGCAACAGAAAATGAAAGGAGTTTCTGAGTTTATTCGCAATATAAATGAATACATTTATATTACAAAACACCCGAACCCACTTATTTACTACTAGCCGAACCCCGCGATGTTACCCGCGTTCTACCCGTTTCCGCGGGAATTTCGGAATAAATGTATCCCATTTGTTATTCTGATGTATAATCTATATAACTGTAAAGTTTCATCAATCCGTTATTTAGTTTTTTCGTGAAAGAGTAACAAACTTACAGACATCCATACTCAAACATCTATCCTCACAAACTTTCGCATTTATTAGTGGGAAATATTTTTACTGTTGAAGTGTTTTGTAATATTGAAAGTGTTCAACTTCTGGGAAAATAAATATCAATCAATAACTTCATAATAATAATTCATAGTTATGACCTACTTTAAGTCCCACCGGTGGGCATTTCTGCCTCTCATCTCACTGAAGACCAATCAGAGAGAAGAATTTATCGTATTCCCCGCGTTCATATTTTGACAAAACAATTTAGTAATTGATAGCCTTCGATATTAAATACATTAATTTAATATACATACCTAAATCTGAATAGAATTTTCCTATTTGGAATCTGTCAGTATTTTAGGTAAAATAATTTGAATAAGCCACGAAATCGGGTTAACTCGATCATGGCGGTAACTTTGTGACAATCGGCAGCCAGCCTGGGGTGTCGCTGTAATTGAATTCGAGAATTCATTGATGGAAACTAAGTGAATTTGTCATTAATAAAGTTTTAATTTCTCTTGTCGAACGCCGATTCTGCTGTGGCTTAAATAAACTTCGCACTCGATTTGATTTTAATTTGATATTCCTTTTTGATGTCGATTGCTGATGATGGCTGACGATGCACGATGACCCCTGTCGGTATTTACTTTATATGTTTAAAGATCTTAAGCGGTATTTAATATATACTAATATTTAAAAAGGTATTTCTAATTTGGTTTGTTTGTATGTTCAGGCTAATTTCGGGAACTACCCAGCCAATGTCAATAATTCTTTTTGTAATAGATAGTAACCTTCAGCGGGAAGGTTAGAGGCTATTTTTGATTCCGAAATTCCAACGGCAACGGACACAACGTGGGTAAAACTTCGGACCACTGCTAGTAAAAGATAATAAGATTTTTCGTATGCTAAATATCTACGCCTACCAAATTGAGCAATATCAAGACCTGATGCCATAGTACCGTTCCGTATAGGTACTTAAACGTCTATACCGTGGATAATTGTGGAGCGTCTAGGTTAACCCAGATAAGAGGCGACAGCACAGACCAGTCGCAGGAATATCTACACCCAACTGAACAATAGTTAACATGGCGGATACATCTATGTTAATAGTACTTATCGCTAGCGTCGGCCGCCCAGCATAGTTAGCGTAAAGTGCATGTAGTATAATTAAGTGCATGATATCATTTCAATTATAAACTCGCCATTTGGCTGTTATTAGGTATTATGTGACAAGTATTCCTCCGCTATGCTTGGCTACTTCACTTGCAGGCGGGGTAATAACGGCTCTCTGTACATAAAGGGGACATTTCTATTGTTGTACTTGCGACTAAAGTTTTCTCTCATACTCGTAAATACTACACCAGAAATCAATGCCGACCTTGTTGGAGTGCTTTTGTTTTTATGTTGGCGACTCTCTCGATAATTATTGTACTCATTGAATAATGTGATAAATTCCGCGGATAATTATTATAGGTAAGACATTTGTATCATTCACATGAGCCCCTTGCTTTATTAAGCATTGATGTGGAAATAAGATTAGATTTTTTAAAGTCGTTAAAAAGCGTTTGTGCCAAAGAAACGACCTAGCTCTATCATCCAACTAATATTATAAATGCGAAAGTTTGTAAGGATGTAGGTACGAGTACGTATGTATATTTGTTACTCTTTCACGAAAAATCTACTAGAAGGATTTGGATGAAACTTTACAGTAATAGGTATAGGTTATACATCAGAATAACACATGGAATACATTTTACCCCGAATTTCTCCCCGGGAACGGCCACAACGCGGGTAACACCGCGGCACGCGGCTAGTATCAAAATAATTATGATTATAAAAAATTATAAAAATTATAAAAAAGGGCACCGGACAGACAGAGCAAGGTAGTCCGTCTCCACAGTTGCTTGTTCCAAAGTCCAAAGTTTAAAACACAGTTTGCAAAGTGTTAAATCAATCAATTGTGTAAAATTTGTCTAATCGGGGATGAATTAATCTCCTGGAAAGAGTTAAGAATTTACCTTGGAAACTTGAACTTATTTGTTTACAAGGTTTCGAAGAAAAAAGGTGAATAGAATTTTTTCCTTCCAAAATTAAACCATTTCTAGGAATAATAGAAAAATCCGAGTTTGTAACAATGCGGTTGCCTTTGCTGTTGGTAAGTACTGCCTACTGTCTGTAACTGAATTTACTGGATATTATACAAAAGAAAAAGTTTAGTAGTGAACAACGTTCTTATTTTTCCCACGTGGTAAACACGGTCAGTGTTTACCACGTGCCATACTCGTATTAATAAACGCGGTAAAACTAAAACACTGTTACACTGTGTTTTGTCTGTTTTGCTCTTCGGAAAATTGCGTAGTTATGTCAGAAAGTGTCAAACTCTTTAAACTTCGTACCGCTAATAAAAGTTTATATATCTACCTAGCCGTTTTCCCAGTGACTTAGCTCTGTTATACTTATAAAAGTACTAGCCACGCCCCGCGGTTTCACCCACGTTCTACCCGTACCCGACGGAATTTCGTAACGTTAAGACTTTTGGCTAAATTTTTTTTTATAGTAGCCCGTTTTCTGAACTCATATGCCCTTAAACTGCGCGCTGTTATAAGTATAACATAAAGGGTTTGCAACACAGTTGCAAGTCAATTGCCGCTTGCTACATGCTGTGACCGCATAT
Source organism: Cyclophora albipunctata (assembly GCA_963082685.1). Lineage (NCBI taxonomy): Eukaryota > Metazoa > Arthropoda > Insecta > Lepidoptera > Geometridae > Cyclophora > Cyclophora albipunctata. Next base: position 12,574,318 of record OY720111.1, on the reverse strand, counting down.
CGGTATACGAAGGTGTTAGCCGGACGCGTTTGGGGAGTAACAGCAGCTGCCACCTTTTTGGGCATCCACAGTCGAGCAGTCTAGTTAGAATCTGACGGTTGTTGATCGAAGTTATAAATTAGTTCGGCGACCGCATTAGACGAACACAGTATGTGTTTTATCCTATTATGTTCTATTAGGCCGTCGATCATGTATTAAAATAAGGTAATACTGATAATATAAGCGGGGGTATAAGCGGTAAATAAAAATTTTCAAGAGACTGCAGTTTAATAGAAAATTAATAACACCAACAAAATATAAAAGTAATCTCTAGCAGCTGCTTGGAAAACGAGACATGTGCATATCCGATATGAATTTCCATTTTTATGTATTCCAAATTTATTTATCAAAACCAATACTGCCCTGGGCGATGAATAGGCAAATTGAGGAAGTTTGTTCGTAGAGTACATTATTGAGGTATGTATGTATATGGAACACAATGTTTACTTAGTTACCAATACATGTAGGGTATACCTATAGATAAAACACACTAAGCATTGTCCTTATAATGTTTAATATATATAAATTAATAGTAGTTTATGCAACTGTCATATAAGGAAGGGTATTAAAACACGAGTGTGAATTTATGAAACGAGCGCAGCGAGTTTCATAATAGTAACGAGTGTTTTAATACCCGTGTTATATGCAGTTGCATACACTACTTTATCTTCACTAATGCAATTAATCAAACAACAAGAGTAAAAGCTGACAATAGTTTTTCACGCGTACGTGTATTGTCACAGTGAACTTGCCGCCATTAAAATCTAACCAATGAGAGCGCAGCTGCGCGTAGGGCCAATCAGGAGCGAGCGAGATCTTACCAAAGAGTTTTGTGTATGTAGTTTCGACGAAGTTTTCACGTATAACCCAACTGTTTTCAAAAGCCAGCCTAATATCAAAATTTTATACAACTAGTATGAGGATTTTGACATAAGGCTCGCCAGGTTAATTGGTCGCGTTATATTGATGTTATAATGAGATTTTACGATATCGATGTGGATATTATAACATCATGTGCAATTGCTTAAATTGAGTGTTTTAGTTGTCTGCGCTATAACAGTAGTAATTATAAGTCAAGTATTGGAAACATAAGTAGAATGTTACAACATAGTGTAGATAAACGTTTATTATGTAGTTCTATTTGATGTGATCTGTTTCAATCAAAATACGAGTAGGCGGGCAACCCTGTTAGAGTTTGTTGTGATTCTAATGTAGGGCGATTTGATTAAACTGATGGCGATTTCCATGTATTTCGATTGGATCAAAGTGATGGACCACTCATAGTGGTCAACTAACTTTAATAGCGGTTAAGTTTATTTATAACCAAAGGTAATTTGTTTTTGTCTTGTACGCGACAAGTCATGAGTGGGTTCAAGTCGTATACATACGTATGATCCCAATGATAACATTAAACACGATATTACGCCCGCCTCACAAGTGCTGTCTGCTGTTTAAATATTTAAGGGTACAAAGTACCCTCTTAATATGTTTGCGTAATTAGTAAAATGACCATGCTAACGATATATTCGGCTGTACCCGCCCATCCGACCCGGTTATAGTTATTATAACAGCCATCTTGCATTACCATCAACAATACTGGTACATAACACAGGTGAGAAGGTCAACTTCACCTCCAACGTACACCAAACTCGAATAACAAACATTTGCAATTACACTAAATGTGATTCCTAGTTCATGTGAAACCGACGTATTTACTGAACAATTAAGTCCAACACATGGTGCTGTTGTAAAATTAATTATTTATTTGGGATGCTAACTTAAATTCGGTTGTGTAATCGTTATTTATGTACGCGCGAGAACACTCCACACGCCGATCTGGTTCAAAATTAATTATTTAAAATATTTGTATAGACAGTGTTGCATTGTTTGCACTAGTTGGTTCCTGCCGCCGCTAAACGGTGGAACTGCATTTTTATTTGTTTAAGCAGTTAAAGCTTTATAATGGCTGTCGTTAATTTCGAGCCGAGCGCCAACCATTTGGTACATCTAGCCTCTTATTATATTCCGTGGAAAGCGGGCGGGACGCGGAAAAAACATGTTTTTTGTTCGTTCGCCGCTTTTGCGTCATTATTTTTCCTTTAGGTATTAAGTTAAGGTCACATAATGAGACGGAAAGACTGAACGACTAAAGTAGCGGTTTATATCTACACGAGTCGAGGGACGGAACTTTTGCGAGTTTCGTTTGGTTTAGTCGATAAGAAGTAATGTGAAATTATTGTGGATATTCGCAATGAACGTGAATACTGACCATAATATTATTTGAGGAAAGGATTCCAAAAGTATATGGGAGCCGTTTTATTTTATTGCCTAAAGTAAAATGTGATATTATGAACGTAAAAAAGGTTTCAAATTGCAGGAGGTTTTTGATTAATTATTGCGAAAAACAAAAACATTTAATGCAATTATTTTTGAGAGAAACTGGAACGGAATCTGTAGTTAAACCGGAGTGGGAGTTTGATCTGCAATAAAGTAAATGAACCTGTGTTTTCTTTTCGAGTGTTGTGTCGATGGGGGGCGAGAGCACGATAATTATTGTCATCGAGACGGCTCGGGCCGACGGCCATTGTGGTATGATACCATGAGTGGATAAAACGAACAGAAGAAATGATTTCAATGATAGATATTTGTCCTGATTTCGGATTGTATGTATTCTCGCACTAGCCGTGACCCGCGGTTTCTTCAACTTTTTTCTTCAACTAAACATGTTCTTCAACTTTATCTTCAGATTAGAAATCTTTCTTATTATTTGATTTATGTCACATAAGAACTGCAACCATTGTAATCACGAATTACATGTCACAACATCACGACAGACAGTGATGTCTGCTACAAAATGTTATATGCTTTTTAACCTTTCTTGTTCTTTTGTACTTGCAGGGAACCGCGGTTAAGAGCAAGACACACTTAGTGCGGGTGCGGGTCGGGTGCGGGCCGGTTGCGAGCTGGGTGCGGGCCGGGTGCGAGCTGGGTGCGGGTCGCGTGACGTTGTATTCCTTGTATTTGTATGAAAGGTGTCATACTATATGTCTGCTTAAGTGCTGTGTAATTATTCCCGTGTCGATGAAAATGAACATTGCATAAAGTGAACTGAAAAGTTTGCGTTTTTAATACGCTGATCAGAAGCTTCCCGTCCAAAGTTATTAATTTTAAACGTTGGATAGTTACATCCCAGAGAAAGGTTATAGGGTATATGGCAGGTTATCCTAAACTTCCTTGAAACGGGCACAATGCTGATAAAACCGCGGAGCGCTACTATATACTTATAAATGAAGTAACTGTGTTGTATCCCACGGAAGAGCGACGTACATACTGAGTTCTCTAATTCATGTTGTAACCTATGTTCCACTTTCGAAGCCATCCAACCGTGTAAGGTAAAAGATCACACACAACATAACAGAAGGATATCTTTACGAAGTATCAAATTGTACGGTAACGGATCACTTCCTTGGGGACTGCACCGAATTTGATGCCTAATGTAACGGTAACTTTGAACTTGATTAGTTTGACACCTCATTTAAAATGTACATTCGTAAATGGTATAGTTTGGAGTTAATATTCATGATACGGAAGTGTTGTGTTAGATTCTGTTATATCCCTGTTAACACAATAACTTTGTTCATTTGAACTTGCTAATCTCTGTACCAAGTGTAATTATGGTAGCTATTTTTATATACTTTGATAACTGCATCTAAGAGGAATAAAACTCGACTTTTAACGCAATGTTCCAAGGAGTACACACGCATAAAACTACAAAGCATTTCATGTTAGAGCTTATTATATAAACACTAGCTGCGCCCCGCGGTTTTACCCGCGTTGTACCCGTTCCCGCGGGAATTTCGGGATGAAAAATAGATGTTGTCCGATTCCCAGACCTACCCGATATGCACACAAAATTTCATGAGAATCGGTCGAGCCGTTTCAGAGGAGTTCAACCACGGTACCCGTTCCCGCGGGAATTTCGGGATGAAAAATAGACGTTGGCCGATTCTCAGACCTACTCAATATGCTCACAAAATTTCATGAGAATCGGTCGAGCCATTTCGGAGGAGTACGCGAACGAACACTGTGACTCGAGAATTTTATATATAAGAAGAAGATATGCTGTACAGGCTAAACTAATTTACTACACGTCCTCCCTCTTCCCTCTTAGAAAAGTGCTGCCATTGTTCTTTAAAGCAGGTTAAACATATTAAAATTGAATTTATTATATGCAATAAAAGCTCTATAGTTGAGGCAAGTTCATATTCATTCACATTTGGACGTCATCATAAGATCTGAAGTATATAAAGCAACTTCGGACCGGAAAAGGAACCTTTCACTTAAAATGTTTATCAAGCCATTTTATTTTCAAAACAATTTAGCTTTTTTGCCTCCATCGAAATTGAACGGGCGGTAGAGCTCGCAATATTCTGATAGGTGCTTAATGGAAGTATGGTAGTTGCTTGCAATTCCTGTTTGCTTTTTCTCTCAATAGTCGCAGTTAGCATGGTCATTTTCTTGACATTTTCAACCACAATACGTTGTCAATTTCAGAAGGTATTTCCTGAAATTCATTAATTTTACTAATCACCGGTTTATCTTGTCCGTTGCCGATATTTCTGTTGAACTTTTTCAAAGTATGAAAAAGTTAGTTTACAGAGAAAAAGCAATTTCAGTTCGGTTGACGTTTGGGTCGGCGTCGTCGTGTCGTGTAGTGAAGTGACGTCAATAAATACTCGTCGGTGGACGACGTGCCTGTCACGTCTCGTCATCTCGCCACGTCACGCTTGTCATCTACCACTGCTACACGCGTTGTTGACTTACCAAAATTGCCTTGTTGTGATGAGCTTTTGACTTTTTAATGTAAGCTCATTTTATCCTTCTTGAAAATCTTCTTTTATCCCCTCGCGTGGCCATGAAATAAGCTCGCGTTGCCGCCTTTCGACGACCGCCTCACCGCACTGTTTTTATCGACAACGAATTATTATTATTATTATCAGCCGTTTGTGTCCCACTGCTGGGCAAAGGCCTCTCCCCATTCCTTCCATGCATCTCTGTTCTGGGCCACTTTTCTCCAGTTGGTCTGGTATGCGTCCAGATCGTCCCGCCACCTGCGCCTCGGTCTGCCGCGTCGCCTGCTCGCCGGATCTGGCTGCCACTCAGTGGCTGTTCTGGCCCACAGCTCTTCTGGCATGCGGCAGACGTGGCCGGCCCAGTCCCATTTAAGTTTAGCGGCTTTGTGAGCTACATCAATGATCTGTGTCCTGGAGCGCAGTTCGGTGTTGCGTATCCTGTCCGTACGCTTTACACCCAGGATGCTGCGCTCCATCGCTCCTCGACAACGAATTACGTTTTCTTATTTCAAAAATGCAGTTTCAATCTTTTTGTTCAACGAGAACGTATATTACTGATGTTCTTTTGATATAATATATAGTTAAGTTTAATTTTCATCTATTTTCGGGGCCCAACTGTCATGAAAAGGGGACATTGTGGAAGATTTTCTTTTCGGTAAGAGATACACATTATGTATCCGTAGGATTATTTATGTGACTTTACAGGTACCGGCGTACCGCATTAATGGATTTGGGTATACTTGCGTATATTACGATATTTGAGTTGTAAGATAAATTTATCTCAAGTGTTTTATTGTTAAATAAATGCCTTTTTGCGTCTTCCAAGGAATTAATGAATACGAAAAATTATGTTTTTTTTTTGTATTTTTTTCTTTGCTTTCAAACAAACAGTTTGAAAGCAAAGAAAAAAGTAAATTAAATACTAGAAGTAGTTATATTCTTTGATCATGTTTTTTTCCAGTCTTGTGGGTTGTGTTGGATTGGAATCCAGCCACTGATTAAATAAAAAGATTAAAGAATTTGAATGTACACGAATACTTTGTTTTACCAAGAAAAAAAATCTGAAAATTGGAAAGATAATTAACAAGGTTGTTTTATTAAGCTGCGATTACGTAAGCCGTTAGCATGCAACATGCGGTGACCTCCACAGTGTAAAGAACACTCTTTCAGCGAACGACTGCTGCAGCTGTCAAATGGTTAGGTGTTGGCGACAGTCTATGGGTAGGTGAGTTTTGGCGATCGAAGTAGAATTGAAACACTATAGTGAGCCAAATTTGGCAAACGTAGTATAATCTATTTAATAAAATAGAGTATAGTGTATTTGGTGAATCATAGTTATGACAACTACCACGCTATCTTTCCAACCAAACTATATTAGGTAAGGCAAAGGAAACCTTACATTCTTCAAAAACAAATACTTTTTTATAAAATCCGACCCTCTCTAAGCATTGTAAAGATTTGCTGAGTAGATTCTTTACGGAATTTCCGACAAAACCCTAGAAAAAGGATTTTTTGCCTTTGTTTCAGTGGACGTGGTTATGTCTGGTCGGAGTCTGGACTCACTTATTATAAATTGTGGGTTTTCATTTTGTGATTTTGCGATTAAGGGCGGAGTTTCAATGAAATTTTTATTTACGTAATGTTTCGTTTTAGTGAGCAGACATCTTCTCAGCTTACCTTGTGACGTGTAACAGCCTCCGTGGTCTTGTGGTTTGAGCGCCCAAAGGCAAAGCCGCGGGGCGCTACTAGTCTATTATATGTGCCTACTCCAGACTAGATAACAATTACTATATAATCGAAATGTAAGCTCTGCCGGTGATCGAGCGCCTCTTGCCCTCAGCACATAAATTAATATTAATAATTCGTCACATGTAGGTATTTGTTTCACTTAATACATTAGGAGCAATGAATTAGTTTTTTAAACATTAAGTTAACTATTAAATGTACGCGAGTACGGTAGAGTACGGTATTGCCTCCTCTATAGTTTTAGGTACTCTAAATTGAGTAGAAATCAATTTGTGGATAGCTTAATTTAGAACACGAAAGCTAAAGATTTTTACGTGAAAGTCGATTTAAACTCAAGGAGCGCTCGTGACGTAGTTTTTCTAAGCGATGTTAGATCATTGCGATTGTTAAGCAACGTGCAGTTCGTCCTTTACTTGGATGGGTGGCCGATGGTGGCCTTTCTATCTGAGCGCTACCGTGATTGCTTATCGCGCATCGGTTCACATCGCTTAGCTAAACTTCTTTACTTAGAGTGAAGTCACAACGAACTATACCAACAACTCATGGGACGCGGACACCTCAACTCACGCGTTTTTAAACACAACTATTAAGTATGAAAGTTCCCTTGTCCTTAAATTACAAACCGTAGCATAAACTTCTTACATGGAATATCAAAATAATACTTTAGACCCACATTATTGTTGGCAATTTTTATTTGCCTTTACACGTATAACAATAAGATTTTATCGCTTCAGCTATGTCAGGTTTAAATTGCATATTGCACCGTTCGATTTTATTTGTTTGCCAAGTTTGGGCTTCATGCAACCGCAAGTAACCAGAGGATTGAAATCAACTAACGTTTGAGCATTATAACACTGTTACGAGAGTTTACAAGCTGTTAGCGGCTACGGATTGACCGACGGCCATGGATTACATTATACAGTTAGGATACGTCTAGATTCAATCCATTGATGGAACTTAAACGACCTTCCCTTCACCTCATAGCCATCCTGTCCATAACATATATATATTATATACAGTTGACGGGTATGTTGCCAGACCTGGGGTCAGGGGTCCTGGATAGAGACGACTGGAAGTCGATGGGGGAGACCTTTGCCCGGCAGTGGGACAGGTTATTAAAATAACTAAATATAAGGTAAAAATAATCGTTATTTGCGGCTGCATTAAAAAGTTCACAGAATTTGAATTACAGGTAGAGCACAATTGGAAACAGCAATTATTATGACTAATATTTTTCTTGTCCCACTCTTTGTAACGCGAGATATTTCCTCAACTACCGCGGCACGGCCAAGAGCATTCACGATTTCATTTTCTATTTGTTTTCGTGACGTTTATAATAGCCGCCATTAATTCACACTTTGTGATTGTGAACTTTGCCTGCTTTCACTCGTTTTTGTGCCCTCTGCATTTTCAGGGGTGTCTTTGAAATTGTTGGATTGTGACCTTTTTAATGACGTTTGTTTGAGTTGAACAATGAAATGAAAAATGTGAAGTTGAATATTTTCTTATAACGAACCCATTATTTTTAATCAATCAGATATACACCTGCCATTAAATCACAAAACCGCATCATAATTGGTCTATTCGTTCAAGAGTAACAGTTAAGACAGACTTATTTCCACACAGAAATATCATGTCTATTTGAGATAAAGTTGAACATTAATAAATAAGAACAGGTAAGTTTAGGCAGATACTTTGTATAAGTTGTGTAGGAGTAGGATACATCATACTAATAGATTCCCACGCTAAACATAAAGGAGCATAACTGAATAACAACATAAAGCTTCACCAATTTCCTCAATAAATTATTTTTTACAAAGTTATTAAAATCTGTTCTCCCAATAATTTATCCTTAATTTACTCGGTAGAAAACTTTGGCTTGTTTAACGCAAAATGTGTTCTATCGTTATAGCCTCTCGATTGAAATTCAAATTCCACCAGAGAGGTATAGCAGTAAGGCTGTCATATTAAAATGTGCATGTATCTGAATAAATTTGGCAATGGGGCCAAAGATGGCATCCAATCAGGGCTCTAGGAAAACTCTAGTGTAATAGATAAGGTGTTCGCACCTGCCTTTTGTGCACAAAAATATATTTTCGGAGAAAATCAGCTCGAAAAGTTCACAAAACTCGGTAACGACATATTGAAACGTTGTTCAAGTTCTCAATACGAGCGGAGAATAAAGTCTTATTTAAAGAGAATTGAATAAACTTATGGAACACGAATAAACTGAAGGAACATTCCCAGAGTTCCGACATACAACCTCACTAAATATCACCCAGCAATCCCTACTCTGACGTATTAGCATTGTGCCACCTATCGGATAAATTAATTAAAATTATTAATTACGTGTCCAAGTCCCACTGGAACAAGATGCTACAGGCTTAGTACATATCCGTTTGGTAAATATGAGCCAATTTATAAATAACAATATAACTGAATAATTTATTAAAGTGAAGTATACCGTAAAGATATAACTGTCAATAATTTGGACAGCAATGATAATCGGCATCACTGTATCTAGTCATTCATCTCGGCTGCCATCGAACCCGCATCGGTTCTTCTGTAGGATGTCTGCTTTATTTATTTTCCGAGGAATTGGTCGAGCGGCGGTATTTGAATCAGTGATTGGATTCCGAAGGGTGCCGCGGTGGCGAGCGTGCTTCGTGAGCGTTATGATTCGACAGAGCGCCCGTGCGGCCGCACCGGGCGGCAGTCTTCAACCGCCTCCGCCGCTCGGGCATAATCCAAATCGAAACGTTAACGCAACCATTAAATCCTCAACGCTCTCACCTCCACTACCTCAATTACTTCCATACACCTCCACATTACAGATCACTACAATAAACCATCTAAAATTCAGTCGGCGTCCATCAAAACTGAAACGAATGGCCACCATAAGAATTCTGGCCATTTATCACGTTTATCTAGATTACGCAGGACCGCATCATTTACTGCGCAAAAAATCTATGAAAGAACTTTTCAAATAGGATTAATAGTCATTGAAATGTTCATATCTCTCGTCACCGTAACCATTTATATGTGCATCGTGTGCAATTATTGACACGTGGTACGTGTGTGGTGCGGTGGGCCGGTGGTATATTGTAACTACCGCAGTCTTTGAAAAGCTGGTCCATGTGCGAGCACGTATTAAGGTGTGTGTATTATCCGACATGTACGGATTCCTTCGATATTCAGGGAACGTGTTTTCATAAAACCTTGCTACCTTGTTCCGTTTGAGTTTCCGCCGTGGTGCAATAACTTATAGCATAATTTGTTCAGTTGAGCATCTACACAATAAGAATTCGAGGTCTCGTGAAAGGTGCGCGGTGTCACAGCATGTACAATGAAAATTGATGTGTGGTCATTTGTCGAGGTACCTGACTCGACCACGGAGGATTTCTAAACGCCTATGTGTACAATATATATACTTATATCGATATACTTAGTTCAGTGTCAGTTATCACTACGGTTCTTCCTTGACCATTTTATTTTCAAAGTGTGGAAGGGAAATCTACAAAATATAAACGAGAAGCGTTGATTTTAAATATGAAAATGAATTGTGTCCGTCTCGCAGATGGACGTTTCTCACACATAATAATAACAGTTCATGGCTTTTATTTTACACTGCATTGTAAACAAAGACTTTATGATGAAACATGACAGATATATGCTCTCTGTTTTCATTAAATATCGGACTTTTATACAATTGTAGAGTTGTGTGAGCGTTTCAAAGATCTGAACACTTTGAATAAATAAATAAAAAAAACAAAAAAAAATATTGTCATAAAAACAAAAGTTGAATAACAAAAAGGAAATTAAAAACATACGAATTTGACAAAAGACTGTAACTCAGCTGTTACTGTACGGGACAGAACCCGCACAGCGCTGGTTTTCAGTTACCGCCTGAAATAGAGGGCTTCCAATTATGTTATCACATATTAAGCTTAGAAAAAACTCACGTTTTGAACCCCACGTTAGCCTAAAACAGAGAGAGGATTTACCGAGTTTTACATCTGACAGGAGACATGATCCAGAATTAGCGATTACTAAATGTCAAACAAACATAGAATTTAGGTCTTAGATATTACCTATAATAAAAACTTTGCTAAACAAAAGAACATACATGTGTTTATTATTTAAAACACGCTATTCGACGCCGCCGTCGCTGCACCGTGGCGTCTCAAGTTATAAAGGCTTGCTTCGTTTCAAACTTAAAACTGTCGATCAGTAAACTCCACGAAACAATTTCATAAATAAACTAGCTGCGCCCCGCGGTTTCACCCGCGTTGTACCCGTTCCCGCGGGAATTTCGGGATAAAAAATAGATGTTGGCCGATTCTCAGACCTACTCAATATGCTCACAAAATTTCATGACAATCGGTCGAGCCGTTTCGGAGGAGTACGCGAACGAACACTGTGACACGAGAATTTTATATATAAGATGAACAACATAAAGTTCAAGTATACGCTATAACAATTCTTAAAGTTTATAATTTTATTACCGTTTGCGGTATTCTTAGTGATAATTTTGCTGAGATATTTAAAAATGAAGTAAGTAGGTAAGAACGAGTAGGTCAGTGGCCAACCCTGGTGTCGGAGTTTTTAGACCGCCTAAAGGCCTCCGACATGGTCTAACGATTGAAACAACCGGGACCGACAATTTAACGTGCCCTCCGAAGCACGGTAGCGCACAGATAGAAAAAGTGAAGTGAAAAGTTTTGGGAGTATTTTGGCCCACAAGTTTACGACAAGTTTACGTTGTACGACGAGTGGCCATACCACAAACATCTGAACTATCACTAGGATGTTATGATACACAGTTACATCACCATGATCATCATGTCAACCGTATGACGTCCACTGCTGGACATAGGTAATTCGGAATAACTACGAATATATATGTAACTGGAAAGTAGTAAACGCTGATGGTTTACAATCGAACTAGTAACATTATAAACTGGCAATAGATAAACTGTATAAAGCATAATCTATATTAATACTAATATTATAAAGAGGTAAAATTTGTAAGTTTGTTTGTTTGTATGTTCGAGCTAATCTCGGGAATTGCCAGTCCGGTTTGAATGATTCTTTTGTAATAAATAGCCACATTCAACGGGAAGGTATAGGCTATGTTTCTTCCCGAAATTCCCATGGGAAAGGGCACAACGCGGGTAAAACCGCGGGGCGCTGCTAGTTTTTAATAAAACAAACCGTAAGAACAGAAAACAAACTTCTCACCTTTCTACTTTTAAGTCTATACTGATTCCAATCAATGTTTGTACGTGCATATAATTATAGTACGCAATGGCAATGAAAATGGTATCTCTTAAAGTAACATAAAATCCTTTAAATAGCTCCATTAACATCGAAACGTAAAGAATTTTAAATTGATCTCGTCTGTTTGCACAGCTAATGGTAATGGGAACTAAAAGGCTTTGCAAAACCATGAATACGTTTAACTAATTTTCTGTAAATGTTAGTTGAACCTTGGTTGAACGTAATAGAAGAGGGCGGGGGTGGAAGGTACTTGGAATTGTGAAAGCAGAATACTCAATTGAAACAGTTGAATTGAATAAAAACTTATTATTAGAAAAATGTTAAAGATAGTCAGTAGAAAAAGGTACGCAGCAATTTATAGAGAACAATCATTGCTTGATGTTCTCTTTATAATCAAATGTCAAGTTCATACTTGTCTATTATGATGTCTGTTATTACAATAAAACATTTGAAAACCGAATTGAAATCCTTCTTTATAAAAAATTTAAATCTATTTAAATTTGTTAAAAAGAAGGATTTCATGAAGGAAGGAAGGAGGAATTCACTTCTCTAGAAGTGAATTCCATCTAATGCCAACGTCTACTTTCTACAAGTTAACAAAAAGTCTCACAGCTCTACAGAAGAAAGGTTACAATTCTAACAAAAGCTCACTAAAGATCTCGTCTGTATAATTCTACCTATAGAATAGGCGCTCCTTTTAATATTTGCCGAGTGACTGGATTCGGTAATAGCCACGCGGACGCAGCGCAATCAATCACGAATGACTATCGGTTACAAGAGTAACCAACTCGTTTCACCATTACGGGAAAATGAGAAAAATACTGAAAAAAAGGTAATATTCTCGATCCGGTTATATAATATATTACGAGGTCTTAAAATTCGAATGAAACTCGAACCAGTTTTACTGAATACAGCGAATAGTATAGTTTTACGATAGTTTTGAATGTGAAGCACTGAGGAAACTAATTTGGTTTTTAGTGGGTAAAGTGATTACTCTTGTGGTGTTTAAACTTAGTGTTATAATAACGGTAATCTTAAATGTGCTTTAAACTTACATACGTCGGTGCTTAAGAAAGTCGTTGTCGAGTTCATAAAATATACGAGTACTCGTATTATAAATAAGGGTCTCTGCTTACTACATCGTATCATATTATGATCTTAACAGGAAGGAACGTGTCTGGCAAAATATTCTTTGTACTGGAAAGTATTAGTCTATGCCTACTAGATCGTCCCGTCTCCGATTAGCACCAACGCGTGCCATGAGCGGCCTATTAGCAATTGGTATGTGCAAGTGACATTGTAAAAGTGAATTACTACAAAAACTATGACGAGAACCGCACAGTTATGACACGCGGATGATGCAGATATGATATGCGGAGACTACCGTCTTTAGACTCGTTTAACACACGCGTAAGTTATCGGTACTGATCCTATCTGATCCTGATACGTGTATAGCACGGTCATGGTATGGCAGGGTATAATTACACCCTCGTATTTTTTTTTGTAAAATAGTTACCAACCACTGACCTCTACTATATCGACTGGCTGTTACCATACAAATGACAGCTAATTTTGTGTGGCAATTTGAAGCGCCCCTACGAGTTTCCCGAGAACTAATTCTGACGTTAACTGCAAGCAAATATGGGTACACAGTCGACTTATGACATAACTAATTTTAGTTCCATGGAGATTCGTATCTGCCTACAGTGGCCTACAGCGCCAAAATGGCGACACTCAAATAGGCACAAAATTATTATGACTGCAGCCAGTCCATATAGTAGAGGTCAGTGTTACCAACCCATTAAATAACATTAGTCGTTTCTTGATATTGAACTAGTTAATTAGCTGTGAGCGAGTAGGCGAGTTTGTCATATATAGCTCACACTCTATTGGACTGGCTCGCATACCTTAGAAACTACCGCAATGTCACCGAAGCCTTAGGCCACTTTCAAACTAAACGTCCAGTCGTCCTGCTACGTTTAAAGAACATTCGTGCGCGCGTACTAACGTGACGCGTACTTATATAGCCGGCCGACTAAAAGCGCTAAAATTGAAAGAGTCCTTACATAAAAATTTCACAATCAGAATCCAAAATCTTAAAAAGTTACTACTACTTATCAAATAATGCGTAACGATTAACAACAAGAAAGTTAACGAATGAAGACACTTCGACGCGTGTTCTCTCTCGCCGAGTTAAGTTTACCCACCGAGTCGAACTCACCTGCGCTAGTTTCAAACTTGATTTTACACCTCGTCTCAGCTGAAAACTTTCCACATAATACATAATATTAACATGAGTTTAAGTGAACAAGTAATGGGGAAGCGACGGTGAAAACTTGTAAGATTTTGGAAAATGAACACACCAGTACAGGAGTAAAAGTAAGTTTTTTGAAAAGTAAAAGTAGGTAAAGATCACATAATAGTATTTTAAGACCCTGTACTTTATAGCTGCCTAGGCGGCTCAATCACTACTCTAGCGCTAAGAACTAATGTTAAATGTTTTATCATGAACGAGAAACATTTTCTAAGGTGTAAAATTACTTAGTAAAATAATAAATGTACCTAGGAACAATTTATAAATGGAAAAACTAATTCCAGGTAACAGTCTGTCATGACGGCGTCACTTGAAATTGCATATTTTAAAAGGAAATTGCGAAGTTAGTCGGTAATGTTAGTGTTATTTCTGAGATCTATCGTGTGAGCAGTTTCGAAGTGATAACAGTTTAGCTGGAACCAAGTGGTTCGGTAGCCAGCGCTGACGGGCGAACTACTTTTAAGAAATCCTTTTAAACATTACACCTTGAGGAGAAATGTAGAATTTTCAGTTGAATGCTCGTTTCAGTTTCTTAGTGAATAGTAAAAAGATTTTAAACCGTACTTACCTACGATAATTCCATTATTTCAATTCATTCTCCTCCTTCCTAATAAGAGGCTCCTGTTACGGCATAATGACGCAGTCAATTTATTTTATACTTTCTTTATTCGTGTTTAAGTTGAATTTCCCAGTCGCTATTGCAGCAAAACAGAAGTGTTAAAACTTAAAACTTGGAGCGTTTATAAGAAATTGCATCAGGATGGTTTTAAATAAAAATGTAGTTGACTTATTCTGGAGAGTGGTCTGCAGCGCATATTCTCGAAAGCCTTTTTGAGATAAATGAAGAAGTAAAGCTCGCAAGATAAATGTGGAGGCCAAGGTCTGTTCGCGATAAAAGCTACTCACATTACAGGTACAGTTTTTCACGGAACTACTTTAACTATGCTTTTCTAAAACAGATATTCTAGAACAAATAGGTATTTGGAACAATAGCGGGTATTTGCTGTAAATGCTATTTACCAGTACAGACTGGTAGGTATTAGGTGTAGGCTAACATACAATGTTATCTTCGAAAATAAGCGGATTTCCTTCCTATTCCCTGTAGTCTTACCGCGTAGTCTTACCAGTTGGACTACTGGGAATTTCCTTCCCAATAGACTTACTAGTAAGACCATTGGGAATTTTGTGTTGATCTCGATTGGACTTGATCGTTATTAACAAAAACAATTAAACAATTTTCTTACTATTCGGTAGGTTAGGGTTATTTTTTTTTGTATCAGTTACGTAAAAAAAAATAACCCCCCATTGGTCTTACTAGTAAGTCTATTGGGAAGAAAATTCCCAGTAGTCCAACTGGTAAGACTACGCGGTAAGACTACAGGGAATACCCCGGATTTCCACCGTTTCAGTTATATTATTTGAATTTTAGATTTCAAATAGAATGTATGTGGGCACTACTTAGCGCTCATAGCGTAATGTGAATAAGTAATGTTAACTCATTGCGATTGTTAAGCAACGTGCAGCTCGCCCATACTTGGATTGGTGGCCGATGCGGCTTTTCTATCTGAGCGCTACCGTGCATCCGAGGGCGCTTGAAATTATCGGTCTCGGTTATTTCGGTCTCAAAACTGCGACACCAGGATTGGCCGCTGACCTACTCGATCTTACTTTACTACTTTTATAGTTGTTGCACCATGTCTGTCAGAGGCCTCAAAAACAGTAAGACACTTTCCAAACACGAAACCATTTAAAAACTATCAGTTTTGAGATCATCAACTAGCAGGAAGCATGGTGATAACAATTAAATTCTCCTTACTGTATTGATATCTTCAGTTAGGTGACACATGCCTTTACTCAGCATTGAAAAATATTACAGGAAATTGTAGGCGTTACAAGTTATTGTACCTCTAGGAAGGATTGTACCTCTCTATATCCTAAAATCATTTTCCGATTTAAAGTTATTCCAATTTATTTTCCAATATTTTCACATTTCTTTTTGCATTTCAATTAAAACTGTATGCGCACCGCCCACGGATTTATCCCCATTTTGCCGGTTCTCGTGATGTTCTAAAATAGCACTATGTTCTGATTTGCAAAACTTCAACTAACTCTATATGTTACCACATCGATCACAATTTGTAGCGATGGAAACGGAATAGACAGACACACTTTCCGATTCACGACAGTTATTCAATATTTAAATGCCTTAATGGATTAGGCTCACACAAAAAGAAAAGGGCAGACTGCAACACCACTCTACCAACGCTTAGCAGAGACATAAAGGTAGCCGGTGTCGAATTACTGATCTATCAGTTATTTCCGGTACCAACCAGAGCGCAGCTTACCAGATTTCTTTCGTGATACAGCCTTAAATAAAAACTATAAACTCATTTTTATGTTAACTACAGATGGATTACAATACTCTTAAATGACAGAAACCGCGTAAATATCAGTAAATATATACTGATATATTCCATTAGTAGAACCACACGTTCAATTTACCACAACTTTTTAAAATGAATAACAAGATCCAATGTTAATGCAACTTTATATTCCGACGGATTTTTAATATTCATTTTTCAACAGAGTGTGCGAGTTTTACTCGTTCTATTGACTAGTTTCTTTGGCACTCCGGTCGTGGAATAAGTTACGTGTATTGAAAAAGTTATTTGTAGGTTTGACCGCTTTATAAAACAAGTCGGGTCACAGCGTCGAATTGCTTTAATCGATTTACACTTCGAACTTTTATTGGGTTTTATGTCGCCTTTTAACGTTAATCTTTTGTAAATTATCACTACGGTGAATTCACTTACCCCAGCGACAATCACATCAGGGCCGGCAGCCTGTTAGTCGTCGGTCACTTGACAGACAGCTAACTTTGTATATATTTAGAGATAGCCCACTTTCAACATAAAATATCCGTCTGGTGCATCCCGATATAAAGCTAGCAGTTTTCGTCATCGGCTGTCGTTGTTGACAAAGCTAATAATAATACTAGCCGCGCCCAGCGGTATTACTCCCTAGTACCCGTTCCCATGAGAATTTCGAGATAAAATTAATCCCATGAGTTATTCTGACGTGTAACCTATATTACTGTACAGTTTCATCCCAATCCGTCTAATAGTTTTATCGTCAAAGAGTAACAAACATACATACTCGTATATACATACATCGTCAAAAACTTTCGCATTTACATTACTAGGATTTGATTTGTTTTGTATTAAATATAACTGTTTAGTCTGCGATAAAGAATAATTATTCAAGTAGTTGCATAAAGTGGCAGTTATCCAACGCAGACATGTCTCTGTCAAACTCCAAACAGTGGGTTGCAGTAGCCCTAATAACAAGCCTGAACTGAACATGAAACCTCGTAATGTTGACATTAGTCAATCGCGCTTTGCGTTGATACAACGATGGTTAAGAAGTCACTACATCATATCTATACCACAGTATAGGCGGTATAATTGGCCAAAGCGACCGTACCACCGAACAACTGCGCCGAGCTTCTTTCTTTTGTTGTATTTTTAGTTACTTACTGAAATCCGATATTGAATTTGGTCTTTGTTAAAGTCTCGACGTTCGGAACCACGGTATTGTACAAGATAATTTTCTTATCGTATTGTGGTTTTGTTGGGGGAGCGTTGATTAATTTTTCATTGAATTTTTTGAAGAATGAATTATAATGGTGTTTGATTTCGGTAGGCTTTGTGAAGTTGAAGTAATAATGAGGCGGTGGTGATTGGTGCAGTAGATTATTTGGTTCAAATAATATTAAGTAAGTTTCAACGCTCGTATCGCTTAGAAAACGTTGACTTAGGACAGTGAGCTCAGACTCTGATACAAGTTTTTATATCAAAAGGGTTTGGCAATCGGTGACTAAATTGAGGGTGGCAGAAATAGGCCTCTACCTAATAATGGACTAACAGTACAGTAAAAAAATAGTCTTTAGTTTTCATATAACTTGCTTTGCTATCTTCAATATCAATGGCTTTTAGTTACATCCTGTAGATGAAAAGGACGTCCGGTTGAGCCGATAAATGTTTGCACAAGGCGGCATGTCTTCAAATTGGCCTCGCTTGACTAAATTTACCTCATGTCCTAACTAGATTTCCTGCGGCGCACCAACGGGAAAGCTACCACGGGATGTTACTAATTCCTTTAAATTAATAACCTGATCAGGGTCATTATTTAAGCAAATGAACCGAAAGGTTAATTGTTTACATAAAACCGAGGTAAAGTTTCGTAAATAATTAATAATGCGAGTATGTTTTGATACGCGTAATGTATAACGTGGCCGCCAGTGTCGACGTTGCGATTTATAACCATAAATAATGGGAAAGTTAATTTACGATGACATATGGGCATCACCACGCGGCCAAATGGTGACAACAACAGTATTTATATGGAGAAACAGGAATGTACGTATTCAAGATTGAGGTAAGTGCAAAGTCGCCGTTGGAGAGGTGCCGATCTCTATTTATCAATCACAGCGCATTGTGATTGTCAAACATCACATTGATATTGTCCAAATCTTTACATAATGCTTTGTGATTGGTCAGACACGGAGGTCACGGAGTGGACACTCCGCTCCGTTTGCCGACGATTTAGAGTAACACATATCTATATATATAAAAATGAAACCCGTTTTCCTTGGTCGCGGCATCACGCGTGAATGGCTGGACCGATTTCCACGGTTTTGCATTCGTTGGAAAGGTCTCGGGCTCCGTGAGGTTTATAGGGAATAAAAATCAAAATTCCCACGGGAACGGGGGCGCTGCGGGTGAAACCGCGGGGCACAGCTAGTTTTTTATAAAAAACAAACCAATATTTGGAATTAGCAGTACCGCCTTATTAATAAACGCGGTGTAACTAAAACACTGTTATAATGTGTTTTGTCTCTTTTGCTCTTCGGAAAATTGCGTATGTCAGAAAGTGACAAACCATTTGATAGCTAAAATGTTCTTGATACGCGTTGTTTAATATGGCCCATGGAGTTGTCGTTTATGTAATGCAAGTCTGCATTTACCTTTAGGTGTCAAATTTACTCTACAATATAGACAAAACTACAACATAAGGGACGTGCTGCCCCTTAACCCGAAAAACAAACACGATGCACCAATTACAACTGTTTTTTTTTCAACTTATTTCCATGGAATGATCCGTTGCCGATCCGACGCAATGCGCGGACGAGTGCTAATCGGTTACCTCTATACTCAAGCTGGTTATATGAAACCGGAGTTTCCATCAAGTTGAGAGCTTTTTTCTGCAATCCGTATGCATGTCGGTAACTGTTTAATTACGTGTTAGTAGGAACTTTGTTATTAAGTATATAGTAATGCTGTCACAACCTATCACTCACTCAGAGTCACTGTAGTTCTGTCAGAGAGGTAAATACGTGATTTTTAACATGTACCTATGTAATATTATATCAACTCACTTAGATGTTGACATAATAAGCGTACTTGTGGTGTTGTTGATTGACGTTTAGACTAATACATTTGGCAAGTCCCGGTATTTAATTGTAGAGCGATGACACTTTGTCACACTACCGGTGGTAAGTTCGTAGTTTGATGCAAGAGTCAGTGGTTGTACGAGTATAGTAGGTACGTCAAATACGTCGAGTATAACAAAGTCCTTGAGGATAACAAATTAGTAGTTCAATAAACAATTATAGGTTCGGTATTATCCGACAGCTGGTGCGATCTATGAAGCGCTCACTGGCAGAAACAGCAGAGAAACTCACACTCATAAAGAACCTCCAATCTACTTAATTGATATACTCATACTGATAGAGGTAAAGTTTCTATGATAGCAGTCATTATACACTGAAAATTAAGAACTTTCATAGTTTATACACTTGGTATCAAGTTACCTGCTCACTCCTCGGTCCAGTGTAAGTGTTCCCGGAACTTCGGCAGCAGAATCCGAGTCGTCTAAGTTACCTAACTTGAGTTAATAACAACTAGGTTCAAAATAAACAGGTGTTAAAAGGTAGAAAGTTGAGTTTGTTTAGTTACTTATGAACACTAAGTTATTTCAAGTAAGTTTTTTATTGCTTTAAGAGTGAATGATAAATTGATGATTTGTTCTTTCAATGTGTTTTTAAAGGCGAGCTATACTTGGTAATTGATAATGACATGTTGTTATATGTTAATAAAATGCATAACTTAATACATCGAAATATAAAGGGATTATAATACTCTTTTGTCACTTTAAGAAAGTTTCTCGGGTTGGACAGAGAGGCAAAAATTAAATTATAATAAAATTGACTGACAAAACTTTTTAAAATGAAATAAATTAAAAGTATTCTTAATTCAAAAAAATCAAGTTTATTTATCAAAAAAACTAAATCAAGTTTCCCACCAAAAAGCTAGTACAGGTGTCAACGAAAAATTTTTCACACGAGAATAATTCTTCGAATATTTTCGTACATATTTCACGACATAAAACCGCGCTGCGTGTTCCAGTGCATCGTCAAATAATATGAGAAAATCTTTGTTGGCTTTGAGTGCAAACATCTCCGCCAAACTTGGACGAAGATCCTATTACTTAGTAACTCTTTGAAATCTATTCATAGTTCTCGAGAGTTTTCGATACCAGATTGTACAATATTCATACCATTGTAAGATAAAGTTAAAATTTTAGTTCACATAGTATTCGATAGATGGCGTTAGTGTCGCCAGTTCCTAGAACACGCTAGCGTTGTGTTCTGACAATGTACGGGGTCTCGGCCACTCTAATCAATAAATGAGACTTCTTGAAGTTGTTGTTTTATTCAATTACCCAGAAGGTATATGTGGCTTTATAGACACTGATCTTGGGCATTTTTGGGACTATATTCATGGTCCTTCGAGTAAGCCTATTGAGGCGTCTCGTGGGGCTCGGTCCGTTCGGCACATTATCTACCGCGTAACGCTGTCTCAAATCGCTAGGACCGGCCCATAGTAGGGGTCCTATTTGAGCAGCACCAACGGCTGTCCGTCCATTGTGTGGGATTCCCTCTCCCGTGGATTGCGCCACCCTGAGTTTTTGGCGGGGGGAGCACCCCCTTTACACCTAGTGAAAGCTGCGGACTTCAAGCAAAGCTGCGGCGGAGGTAGTACAAAGCCGGACCGGCTTTCGTGCGGGAGGAGCACCACCCCTGGTCGTCGACGAGTTTTGCCCACGCGTGGGAAAGTTGCCCACACCGAGTCAGCGAACGTCACACACAATTCTTCTCTTCGGTTGGTGAGGTAATTGTGATGTCACTACAGTGACGTACAAGCAAAGTGAGTGATGGTGATAAAACTGTGAGTACAATCTATTTTCAACCTTATTGTCAAGAAGTAATTAACTTTGGTGAAATATATTAGTTTTATTAATGAACTTAGAAAATTTTGTGAGTGCTATTTAGTGTAGTTAGTGACTTAGAAATAATTTTGTAAATTCGGTTCCGACGGGGAACCTATGCCCGATTTTTGTTCGAAGTTAATTAAAACTCAAACACTTAGAAAATTTTCGATGTTAATTTGGACTTAGACATTTCAAAATTGTGTTTGATTTCTTTCCAGTGTTATTTCCATTGTCTTGTGTTGTTATCTTGAGTTAATTAATTAAAAATGGCTGTTAATTATTTAAAGCTGCAAGATAACATTGCATTTCAAATTAATAGAGCCAAGATTAACTTTAAAAAATCGCCAAAAGAACGAATTACACCATCTTACGTATCAACACGTTTAGAAACGTTAGAACAACAATGGAAAGAATTCAATTCTAATCACCGTAAAATTGTATATGAAATTAAGAAAGAGGACTTTGAATCCTCGTCTTATTCAACTGACGATGTTTACACGAAAACACTGAGGAATGTTATGTAGAGTACAAATCGATGCTTAAGGACTATTTGTTAAAATTTGAACCTGAACCTGGTATTGTTAGAAGTAAGGAAACTCAAGACAAGTTCAGTGTACGGTTGCCTAAAATAGAAATACCTAAGTTTTCGGGGAAGTACTCAGATTGGGCTAGTTTCCGGGACTTGTTTACATCTTTAATTCACAATAATACTCACATTGATGACGTACAAAAGCTACACTATTTAAAGGCCTCGCTTATTGGCGAAGCCGAACAGCTGTTACGTCATATTCCAGTCACTTCAGACAATTATAAAACTAGTTGGTTGCAGTTAGAAAATAGATATAATAATAAAAAACATCTCGCTAATAGCATTTTAAAACGTCTAACAAGTCAAAAAGTGTTGGTATCGGAATCTTCGAGCTCTTTAAAGCAATTGTTAGACACGACCAAGGAATGTCTCTTAGCTCTACAAACCTTAGGAGTAGATACAAGTTCGTGGGACATCTTAATAATCTTTCTGGTCGCTCAAAAGCTTGATGCTGAGTCTCGAAGACTTTGGGAACAAAGAGTTACGGAGTCTCCTTATGAATTACCTACTTTAGCTTTGTTTGAGGAGTTTTTAGAAACCAGGTTTCGGTCTCTCGAATATCTTGACCCGAAAATTCAGAGGCAGGAAAAGATTAATTGTAACCATTTAGCGTCTAACACTCCAATAATTTCTTGTTCTTTCTGTCACGATAGCCATAAACTAGCTAACTGTAAAGAATTTTCAAAGCAATCCATTGACGAAAGACGTAGTTTTACCCAATCAAATCACCTTTGCTATAATTGCTTTAGTACGAATCACTCGGTATACCAATGTAGAGCCTCAACTAGATGCCGCATATGTCAAAAGAAACACCACTCTCTTCTTCATCCTAAAAATGTCAAATCAGCAGTTGACAACGTCACAGGTCAGGCTGTGAATAAAAGCGCTGTCAATACAATAACCACATCATCGCAGCCTGATGGTGCGACAACTTCATTCAACGAATCATCAGCCTTATCCACGTCAGACGTCCCCATCGTAACCTCTTTCCATTTGAACGCACCTAGTCAAGTGCTTCTTGCTACTGCTTTAGTCAACGCAGTGTCGCAAGGTAAGAATACGGTAGTTTTAAGATCCTTGGTAGACCAGGGTTCTCAGGCGTCTTTCATCACGGAGTCGGCGGTGCAGTTGTTGGGTCTCCGGAAGTCTTCAGAGACTAATTTAATTTCAGGGTTGGGCGGGAACCAAGACTCCTCCATTGCGTCGAAGTCCTCTGTCGTTTTGCAAATTCAGTCCCGTTTTGATCCCAGCTTTGTGATTAAAATCAAGGCTCATGTTTTGAGCAAACTTACTTGTCCTTTGCCTAGTAAGAAGGTAACAGTTATGCCCATTATTTCATCTTTGGAACTAGCAGATCCCTCTTTTGGAGTTCCAAGCAAGATTGATCTGCTATTGGGGGCCGAAGTATACAGCCAAATTGTTTTAAATGGTCTAGTGAAAGACTCTCCAGGTTCAATAGTCGCTCAAAGGACGACGTTAGGTTGGATTCTCTCTGGCAGTATACCCTCGCCCAATAATAATAACCAAGGACCAAGCAAGTCCCGCATAGTAAGTATGCATTTAGTTCAGTACGATGGAAATGAACTTCTAAAAAAGTTCTGGGAAATGGAGTCTGAGCCATTTCAAGGTAAACACCTGACTAAAGAAGAGTTAGAGTGTGAAAAGATATTCTCTCAAACCACATGTCGAGATCCTGAAGGACGGTATGTGGTCAAGCTTCCTTTCAAAAACTCAAATCCTTTATGCAAGAGTGGTAACTCCAAGGAGATTGCGAAGAGACGATTTCTGATGTTGGAGAAACGTTTCGTCAAGGACCCTAAGCTTAAGATTGAGTACGCTAAGACAATCAAGGAATATGTAAATCTCGGTCATATGGATTTGGTTGAGGATCCTAAAAGCGATGGAGTTTACTTACCACATCATGCAGTGGTTCGCGAAGATAAGATCACAAGTAAGGTGAGAGTAGTGTTTGATGCATCCTGTCAGGATTCGAATGGTGTTTCATTGAATAGTGAGTTGTTGACAGGACCCACCTTACAGCCAGAACTGAGGCACTTGATCACGCGTTGGCGCCGCCACTCTATAGCCCTTGTTGCTGACATTGTCAAAATGTATCGCCAAGTCAAGGTATCCCAAGAAGATGCAGATTATCAGCGGATTTATTGGCGTGATCATCCATCACAAGATCTTCTTCACTATAGATTACTGAGGGTCACATTTGGAACGTCTTCTGCACCATTTTTAGCTGTAAGATCTCTTCAGCAATTAGCTCATGATGAGGGTGAGAAGTTTCCTCTAGCAGCATCGCGAGTCCTTAATGACTTCTATGTAGATGATCTGATGACTGGATGTGATACTATAGAAGAAGCCTTCTGTTTATACAATGAACTCAACCAGCTCATGAATAAAGGCGGATTCCCCCTTCAAAAATGGGCTAGCAATAACTCAGAGTTAATGGTAAAATTGGATGATAAAGGAAACAGTACGGTCACCGACATCGCAATCAGAACTGATGATGTTATGAGGATTTTAGGGCTGACATGGAACAGAGAATCTGATACGTTTCAGTGCACAGTAAATCTTCCAACAGTACAGTATCCGGTTACCAAGCGAAGGGTCGTTTCGGATATAGCTCGATTATTCGACCCTCTGGGGTGGCTGGCTCCTGTCATTACTACTGCAAAGGTCTTCATCCAAAGATTGTGGCTCACCGGTATTGAGTGGGACTCTGAACTGCCATCACCATTGCTTGATGATTGGATTCGCTTCCGTGAAGAACTCCCTCAGTTGGCAGAGATACGTATTCCTAGATGGGTACACATGAATGCTAATGACCCTCTTGTAGAATTGCATGGATTTTCAGATGCGTCCAACGTTGCATACGCTGCAGTAGTATATGTGAGAGTCATTAGTCGTGAGAGCAACATTCATGTCAATCTTGTCACATCCAAGACCAAGGTCGCGCCAATTAAGCAGGTCTCAATCCCGCGGTTGGAGTTGTGTGGCGCAGTCTTATTAGCTAAGTTGCTGAAGGAAGTAGCGGAAATGTTAAATGTTCCCAAACATCACCTACACGCTTGGACGGACTCCACGATAGTTCTTGCATGGTTGAGTTGTCACCCTAGAAGATGGAAGACTTTTGTGGCAAACAGAGTTTCAGAGATCTCAACAATGCTAGATAGAAATCAATGGTCTCATGTAGCCTCCACTGAAAACCCAGCTGATTGCGCGTCAAGAGGCATTCAGCCATCGGAATGTAAGCATTTCAATCAACTCTGGAATCGTGGCCCAAGTTGGTTACATCAAGAGAAAATCGATTATCAAGACAGCTCAACTGTGACGACTCTGGAAGAAGCCAAATCTCAGATTAAGGTTCATACGGCCGCTTATGCAGCAGAAGGTGACTCCTTCATACATCGTTTTTCTTCTTTGAGACGACTAATGAGAGTTTTGGCTTGGTGTAAAAGAGCCTACACACCTAACTGCCAGCTTAAACCTGCTTGGCTGACTGCTAAGGAGCTCAATGAAGTATTGATATTGTGCATTAAGAACACTCAAGCACAATACTTCAACCAAGATATTGAAAATAAGAGAAGTAAGTTTGGATCTCTTAATCCTTTCAAGGATGACAGTGGGATTTGGCGTGTTGGAGGCAGGTTGCAAAATGCTGATGTACCCGAAGATCGTAAGCATCCTATCTTAATACCTCGTGAGTCACACATAGGAAGGCTGATTGTGTCAGATGCTCACGAAAAAACTCTTCACGGCGGTCCTCAACAGACCATTAACTACATACACACTAAATATTGGATCATCAACCTGCGCAATCTTGTAAAGTCACACATTCATAAATGTGTCACCTGTATCCGGCACTCTTCTCGCGTAGCACAACCCATAATGGGTCAACTACCTTCGGCTAGAGTAACAGCGGACAGGCCATTCCGCCACAGCGGAGTAGATTACGCAGGACCCATTGCTGTCAGAACCACCAAAGGCCGTGGCCACCATGCTACAAAGGGCTACATTTGTCTCTTTGTGTGTATGGCGACTCGAGCTATTCACTTGGAGATTGTCAGTGACCTCACCGCTCAAGCGTTTATTGCCGCTTTCAAGCGTTTTGTCGCTAGACGAGGGCATTGCGCTGAATTGTGGAGCGACAACGGTACCACGTTTGTAGGAGCTGATCGCGAACTAAAAGCCTTACTTACCAAAGAGAAGTCAACTGTAGCTAAGGACATAATAGACTGGCTTGCTACTAATGGCACGAAGTGGCATCGCATACCACCCTATAGCCCTAATTTTGGAGGACTGTGGGAAGCTGGTGTCAAATCGACCAAGACACATCTGAAAAGAGTAATTGGTCAATCCACGCTTACTTATGAAGAACTCGCTACAGTATTGAGTCAAATTGAAGCTTGTCTCAATTCGAGACCTATTACCAAATGTAGAGATGGCGCCATAGAAGATCCTTACCCACTTACTCCCGGCCACTTCCTAGTAGGCGAACCGTTGGTTCTTGTTCCCGAGTGCAACTATGAGAGTTCCAACATATCAATCCTAAAGCGATGGCAGTTGACTCAACGGATGGTGCAGTCGTTTTGGAAACGTTGGTCACGGGAATATTTGACTCGATTTCTGCACCGCTACGCGTGGAGGGATGATGCCCCTGAACCCGAGGTTGGTGACGTCGTACTGGTTAAGGAGGATGATTTGCCACCAGCTAGATGGCTCCATGGGGTCATTGTTGATAAACATAGTGGTTTAGATAAGGTTACGCGCGTCGTTAGTTTGCGCTGCAAAGGCTCGGTAATTAAGAGACCCGTATCTAAAATTATTACACTACCAGTTGCTGAGTAATGACTTAATAACTATCTAATTAATATCATCTTTACGCAACCATACACAGCTTGCTGGATGAGTTTTCTTCCTTCAAATTGGTTCACTTATTTTAGAACAGTTTGTTTAATTTTGATTAAGAGTGTTGAATTTTGTTTTATGTTTGTTTACTTTGTCTGTTGTTACAACTTTTTTTGACCGTAGGGATGGCCATGTTGTCCATGCCGGGCGGAATGTACAATATTCATACCATTGTAAGATAAAGTTAAAATTTTAGTTCACATAGTATTCGATAGATGGCGTTAGTGTCGCCAGTTCCTAGAACACGCTAGCGTTGTGTTCTGACAATGTACGGGGTCTCGGCCACTCTAATCAATAAATGAGACTTCTTGAAGTTGTTGTTTTATTCAATTACCCAGAAGGTATATGTGGCTTTATAGACACTGATCTTGGGCATTTTTGGGACTATATTCACAGATTTTAAATTGTCGTTTTATATTCTCTTTATTTTAAACTGTTATAATAAAGTTTAGGCTATGTGTTGTTTAATGGTTTTATTGAGTTGGCTATGTTTGTCTATTCATATATTTCGTTCAAATTTAGATTTGTCCTCAACTCAACAGATTAATCTGATTTTGAGTTCCGGCTTTTAATTCTGACTACAATAAAATTCAATACAACAGTTTAATGTACTTTTTAAACTCACACGATTTGCACTCATTATACTAAATGAAACGGGTCTGTATCGCGTTAGGTATTTTAACGTATTTTACTAAAATACGTTCCCGACGTTTCGAGTGGATTACACCGCTCGTGGTCACGGGATGACTGGCTGGAGAGGCGAATATTCACTGCGTACACAATATTGTTTTTTCCAATTACCCGCACAAAACTACCCGCACTTAACGTTTATCACAAAATTGTTAGTCATTAAGTTGGCGACACACTACGCTCACTACATCCGAATTTTCAGTCAATTTTTCGTGTTGCCTACGACCATTAATTACCGGATTCCACATGGACGAGAGCTAAAAATAAATATCTTACACGATACAGAACCGTTTCATTTAGTATAAACAGTTTAATGTGGTATAGAGTTAATATTTTTTTCTGACATACTTAATAACTTCTTTTTAGAACGTTAAGAAGTTTTTAGAACGGTGAAATTTCGAGTTTATATGAAATGTTTTTTTTTTGTCTTCGCCTGAGTACCTAAGTCTTCTCATTTTGCATATTCCATTAAGTTTCAAATGAGAGACAAGGACTAGTTTGTACTCTGAAGTCGATAAACTTATATGACTCGGGTCTAGTATAACATCGTATTATGCGTCAAATTTATACTTGAATTGAGTTCTAATGAAACTATTACAACTATCGCAAAGTTAGTTTCAGCTTGGAGCACTAATTCATATAGGAAGCGCGGGTTTCCGGTATACTGTGTGTGTACTTGAGTTGTAATGTTTAGAGCTAAAAGTTGTTACTTAATAACTAAATTACATGAGATCAATCAGGAAATATTTGTTTTTATGGCAATAAGCCCAGGGTCGCTTTTAGAGAGTTGAATCAAACTATTTAGTACGGTTTATTTAGTAAGCTGGATCGCACTCAGTCAGATAATTACAATATAATAAACAAAATAAAGAAATAGTGTGACTTTTCACATAAACATTTGTTTGATTGTGACCAGGCAAGCAGAACAGTGAACCGGAAATGCAATACATACCATTACAAATAATATATATATCCAATAAACGTTAAAAATAATGTCCACATTGAAAAGCGTTAACATAAAATATTTCTTTATCGTAGCATCAGAAAAACGTGTTAAAAATACCGCTACAAAAGAATTAGTAATAATATCGCGCACTGGAGATAGGAGTGCCTATTAAGAGTAATTAATTCAGTTGCCGACTTGTCGTCGAGTTTTCACACGGAATAATGCATTGTTCTTTGGAAACTGTAAGCAGAAAGCAGAATTACGTGGCGTACACTCCATTCCTAACTTGTTTGTGTATAAGACAAATTCATTTTAATAACTTCAGAAGAAGGCGGGAACTTTTGTTCCGAATTTACGATATCTTATTACGATATGGATGCTGAAGTTTTGCACTATTTTTAGGGGTTTTTATGTTCAAATAAACTTTGGGATGGTGCTAAGGAGTAGATCAGGAGCGATTATTTAGCTAAACCACACGATACTTTTGCATGTTTTTAAGTTCTTCGTCGTGGTCTCAGCAATGTGCAGCTCGGCCCCTTCTTGGATGGGTGGCCAATAGTGGCATTTCTATCTGAGCGCTACCGTGCTTTGGAGGGCTCGTTAAGCAGTCGGTCCCGGTTATTTCAATCGTCAGACCATATCGGAGGCCTTTAGGCGGTCTAAAAACTCCGACATCAGGGTTGGCCTCTAACCTACTCGAAATTAATGAATGAATCGTGCCACTCCTCTTTCGTGAACGTTGAGCGCACTATGTAGGTATTGTAGGTATTAATAAGTTAACTATAATTAAGCACCCTATAAGGGTTCGGTTATTCCTAACTACACGTAAGTTCTAAGTATTTAAATACGTTGTGGGATTTAAAGATTATAGAATCTTCATACTTTTAAGTAACAGGGGAGACAAACGTAGTGTAACGAGAAGCGGTGCTAAAAATATCAGAGCAAATATGAGTGATCCGGGTAAAATGTTTGTTTCAATACACCTATTGGAACAGTGGGTAGTGGAACACGTTATGGGGTGGTACGGAGCACAGAAGTGTTAGCTACAGCTAACACTTCTGTCGACTAGCGACTAGCAACTGTGAAAAAAGAACATTGCACACTCTTTACATTAGCTTTTACTCATCCATACTAATATTACAAAGAGGTAACATTTGTAAGTTTGTTTGTTAGTTTGTTGGTATTGAATAAATCTTTTTGTAATAGATAGCCACATTCAACGAGAAAGTTGTAGGCTAATTTTCATCTCGAAATTTCCATGGTATTGGGCACAACGCGGGTAAAACCGCGGCTCGCTGCTAGTACCTAATATTAAGAGCTAGTGTTCAATAGTTTTTGTACTTAAAGAATTAATTTTGATAGATCTGAATAAAAAACTAACATTTTCAACCAACTTGAAAAAAAGATGAGGTTCTCAAATTCACGGTTTGGTTTTATTCAGTTCAAATTCGTTTGTTTTGTCTGCATTCGGAAATCGAAATAATTTATAGCATTGAATTATAAACGGAAATAAAAGGGGACTTTAAAAGCATTTCCCCTTGATTTCTCTCCTGGTTTTTTAAGATGGTGAATGTCAGGTTCTTTTGCTCTCAGGACATTGGCACTCACCAACATGGGAAATGTTTTATCCGGATAAGTACTACACAACATCAGCAAAATCGCAAATAAGAACAGTATCCACACAGTATCCAGAGTGTGCATAAAAATCGGATTTGAGGTTTTGAATCAACAACCGAGTCGAAGCCCGAAATATTTATTTATGTATTTATAAACAAAAAACGTGCGGTTGATGGAAAACATTCGGATACTTCAATGACTCTGTTGAATGCATTTTTATACTGACCACTTTTATTGATATCAATCTCAGTCGCTTGACGGTGCACTGCTGTCTGAAATTAATATATTGATCCCAATTTTCAATTGTTTGGTGGTTCAGTTGCGGTAAATTGAAAATGTTCAAAATGTTAAAGTGAAAAATCCCTTTTTAAACGAAATTGTATAGGAAAATGTTTTGCTTATTGTCTTTATTGGAAAAGTTTATTGGCTGTTATTTTCCAATAATATGTTGTGGTTTCGCAATGGATAAGAAAGGCAGTTATAGATTTAATGGAAAACATGATTTTTCAACAATATATGGCCCCTAGACGATCAATTATATTGCGCAATATTGAATATTGTGCAATATAATTAACCGTCTAGGGCTAATATTGAAGACTGCGCAATGATTGAACGAAAGTTTGAGCGAGTTTAATTTTTATTGTACAATATTTAATATTGAACAATATTGCTTCGTGTAGGGTCAGTATTGCGCAATATTTGACATGTTGCTCGGGATCAAACTATTCTCCGACTGAACAAGAAAACATTGCACAATTTTCTTATTGTGCAATATAATTGACCGTTTGGATCCAAACGCAATTCAATCTTATTGCACAATTAAATATATTGTACAATGTTATTGTAGGTCTAGGGGCCTCCTATATAGATATTTTAACGGGAACACACACACACACAATGTAGCTCGCGCGTTCACACACACTCCCTTACTTTACCTAACTACTCACACTGCTCAAAAGTTTGTTATTTATATAATAAGTCTAGATCATAAGTTTTACGTAACCGTATTTGTACATCACGTCCTTAAGTTAAATCAAAATGCATAATGGAGTAATCACTGTTACCTATTATACAGGTTTTCCTAGCTATCAGGCATCAGTTGGTCAACCCTCTAGAGATAAATACGTACGAAAATGTAATTTGTAAGCCACAGTGTATGTATATTTTTGTTTGCAATAAACTATTTATTTGTCTATTTATTTATTTATTCCTTATGAGCTTAAGAGCTTAATTTGGTTCTTAAAAACCGAGTGTGAATTTGTTTTGTAAATATTTATTTATTATTTTTATTTCAACTTTCCATCTCAATATAAAGAATACCGCAACTTCAATTACGGAGTTTACTATCTCCCTAGTTTTTACCGCTGCGCTTTCAAACTTACTTTCAAACTAATAAGTGATTTTTTCCATGTTATGGTCTGAACAATTTGCCTCAAAGTTTTTCTTTGCGTGGTCTGGCTGGCCACTAACCTATTCAAGTTTACCTCAATTAGTTAATCGTCGATTAAATTGACGTGTTAGTGACTCTGAGTCAGTTAGCAGCTCATCAGTAATACCTACGAGCTACGAGTCCATTGACCGCAATAATATTCTATCTTGATAGTGTTGTGTTTTATTCTAGACGTAAGGCTTGTGTGTTCATTTCGTGCCTTTGATTTCCCCAGGGCCGTACTGAGATTCATGACTCAGTGTCAATTGTGGTCATAACAGGGACCCCAAAAGGGTTTTAGTACCGAATGTTTCTCTAATTTCCAAAAGTGTCGAAGAGACGGGCCATGGGCTGGGACGTAAACGTGTATAGTTGGTATATACAAAGGTTGATGGGATATCCTTTGGGCGGCTTACGGACTATTACAGACAAAGAAGTTCTCAGTTGTTAGAGGAAAAATTGCCTCTTTGAATATCCTTTGTGGTCGCTTATAAACAAATATAAAAATTACACCGTTTTCAGACTAACGTTTTTGTGCACATATTTGATCGTTTGACATACTGAAAACGTCTGAAAGCGTCCAAAGGTATGTATAAAAATACCGTATAATAATAGCAACAAAACCACTTCAATTACGAAAATATTTAATGTACCATAAAACCCACTTAAAACCGGCATTGATTCGAAAAACGCTTGAACGATGCTTGATGCTGTATGATATTAATATGATTCAATTTCATGTTTAATATTGTTTGATTTATAGTGCATATGCGACCAATAAATCATTGTAGATAATTTTGATATTAATATTAAGTACAGATTTTGATATCAGTGAGACTGAGCACACAGTCAAGACTGCAATTAGACAGTCTTCTGTGAATGATGTTTGAAACATATGAAAGAGCGCACACCAGAGAGAAAACATGTAAAAGACTCTTTGTCTGTTATACCAAAGAATATACGTAGGTTTCTCACAAGCACCTTTGAGCATTGCTTGTATAGGTAATTACCTATTTGTTTAATGTGCATCATAATCCACGTCGAAATCCTGTTAAAATGGTCTCTGAGATAGCAACAGGTTTGAGTGATGGGAGAAAAGTTATTTGATGTTTATTCGCAGGTATATCAAGCGGATGTAAACATGATCTTGCCGACGGTACTGATAGTTACGCTCTCAAAGACGAGTGTCTATTTAAACTCACTAGCAGCGCCCCGCGGCTTTGCCCGCGTTGAACCCGTTCCCGAAGGAATTTTCGAAAATCCTTTCTTAGTGTGCACTTACGCCACTTGAAGAACCTTCCTGCCAAATTTCATGTTTCTAGGTGTAGCGGTTGAGGCTGTGCGTTGATTATCAGTCAGTCAGTCAGTCAGTCAGGACTTTGAATTATATATATATAGATTACAACTGCGGGTAAGACTCTGGGGCACTAGTGAAATAAAACAATTGATAGCTATTGTTAGTCTGACAGTCTGACTATTAGACAGTTTTGTTAGCGTCGGAAACAAGAGTTGTGACTATACCGGGCGTTCTAAAAGGCTATAAGAGTACAACCATACATCTATGTCCTCACATAACGTATCTTTGTATAGCTCAGCAAGGTACATAATATATGAACACACGAGGAGCCTAAAAACCTAATTCCAAGTTCAAACATTGTACCAAAATGAAGCTTCTAAAAGGATCTTCTTGTATGTTGTTTTCTCGAACGAAACTGTCGAATACGATTAACAAATCTACCTGAAGCGTGTAATTAAAAGCCGGCACATTACACAGATTAAGTGCATCTTAATTTAACGGGAATTCGTGAATGAAACTTATTCAGACAAGCCGAATGAAGGTGTGGATAATTGTGCTTGTCCAGCAATCGAGCGCCCTCTTTCTTGGTTCCAATGAAACTTTGCCCGGCAACTCATTTGCTGTGGAGAAATCTCCTTAATTCAACGTAAGTCGTAAATCCTCATAAGATTAACTGAATCGTAGCACTGACGTACATGTTTTGTCTTATAAACATTTGTAGTTAAGCTTTGTGTGCAAATCAGTCTTTACGTCGGTAAAAGGACTTCGGGAACAGATACTAAGTAGTAAACCGATTAAATCGGCCCGGTTGCTTTATGTGCGTCGTAATGAAGGGTTTGATTGACTTGAAAAACTTGCGATTCGATTGTGAAGGAAGCTTTATTACTTAACTTTGTAATTACTACATGAAGTACTTGAGAGTTTAGTTTCAAAGAAATTTAACGACTTCAAATAGTTTTATTTAAAAGAGATTGCTCGTCCTTAGTGAAAATTGGTATTAAAACAAGCATTAAAACAGACACAGCCCTATTACCATTTCTACATAGTAAGTACGTTAGTCTTCAGTGGGTGAAACAATGCGAACCGAATCAGTGAAGAGCTAGTCTTAAACAATAACATTTGTTATGTTATATTGTAAGGGCTCGGTGCCATGGCGCCGCAACCAACAACAAAGGGTGATAAAATATTGCATTTATTTGAGTTGTTCAAACTTTCATTATTGCGGGTAGTTACATAATTTTACTGTCTTGGGACTCGGCTTGGCATTCCCTGAAAAGTGATTTGGACCTACATTTGAATTTACTATAATTCCTACTCTTACTAAAGTTTTTTAGCGTTTAACCTATTTGTACGTACTTATATTGAAACTAAAATACTCCAATATTTATACGTGAAACGTTCTTCTGAATTTAATTTCTGGCCCAAGGAAGTCTATATTATCATATTGTTATAAGGATCGTGTTTCGTAGGGCACGTAAAATTATCGGTCCTTGTCGTTTCAATGATTAGACCTTGTTGGCAGCCTTAAGGCGGCCTAAAACTCCGAAACCAGTGTTGACCACTAACGTACTCGAGTTTATTATTTTATGACTTTTCTACGGCCGCCGAATCCGACCACCTTTTTCGAACTAATCATATTATGGAACAAGATATTGAATGCTTGCCTTTCAATATTGACAAAGGTTACGAAATAAAACCTGAAAACAATTGATACATTTTCAAAGCAAATTGGTTGAAACCTTTAAATGAACCAAAGTAAAGATCCCAACTTGTCAGAGCTTACTGATAAGTACACTGAGAGGTAACAGAAGTTCTTTATGAACTTGTAATAAAAGCTTTATCACTCGGGACGAAGACTGTATGAAACCGATGTAATAATCGGCTTAAGTTCATTCAGACTGTTCTGGTTTGAAAAGCTGCGTATATACTGCCATACAATGTAGTAATTTCATGAAAATGTTCAGTATCTATTGTGAGTTTATTTTGATAACTCTCTAGTACTCGTATATGCTGGTTTCGGTAAAGAGTAGTGTTTGCTTAAACTTTATTAAAGTGAACTCTATTCATTTTGAATTGAAACTACTCGTACGTTGACAGATACACTTTGCTTTTATTTTACATTTAAATATTAGTCGGTGGTTTTGTAGAAGTTTGTGTATGAAAAAGTTCTGAGTACGGTCATCATTTTCGTGGGTAAGTGTTATTTTGGTAGGAATGTTGGATACAGTAGGGCTTGAACTAAAAAGTCAAACTCGAAACTGATAAACCAAACTGGTAGCCCCCACGGAAGAGCGAAGTAAGGTTATTATTCCTCCAAATGTAAACATATGTATAGGTATGATTGTTCTTTCATATGCCCGAATCAGAGGGCGTATTTTAAAATTTTTGTCTCATAGCTATGTAGTCTGACACGAATAAACGGGTGATGACTCGTGGTCCCATTAATTTGACCCCCTGGTGGGACAGTGTGTCGATTTAATGGGCTCGTGGTCCCACTGTTTGGTGGGACCATCAGTCAACGTAATGCAGTCGCTCGTGGTCCCACTGATTTGGTCATAAAAAAAAAATAACCCTAACCTACCGAATTGCTATATTTACGAGTACTTTGAGTATTTTCTTTGAGATTTAGAAGGGAATATTGTGAATTGTGACTAAAAAGGCCAGTATCTCAAGTGGCCAGTACCTGAAGAACTCACTTTAATTCAAGTACATATTTACTCTACGTGTATAAACTTGATGCAGTGGGGCCACGAACCTACGATTTTAACTATGACTGGTAGTCCCACTAAGCAGTGGAACCACGAACCCATGATTTCAGGGATAGTGGGACCACGAGTAATAGTGGTACAATCCCAGTGGGACCACGAGTCATCACCAGAATAAACATATCCTGCGCGATAACACCCAATGCGCCTATGTTATAGAACTAGTTTTTGAAAATTATAGTTCAAATGCGGTTAATTCATACCTAATAGTTAAAGGTGAGCGTGACAAGCGAAATATGCAAGACACCATTCACGTAGGTACTATATTTTTACAGTTAATGTTCACTAAATCAATCTTTTCAAATCGTTATTACGGTTTACCAATCCCGTAACTGCACTCAAAGTTCACCGCCATCCATCATATAGAGAATCCTATATTCGAAATGCAATCTTCGGACTAGGATTTGCCGTAGCTATTCCAGATTCTGGATGAGCCATAAAGATTTAACTCCATGACCGGTGTCCCATATAATATGCGGTGCACTGGATGATGAAATCCTTACGAGTTTTACGATGGACGATATAACATCAACTCTTAATAACCATTTTATTTATGTAGATCCTATCTCCTGCCTCTTGGGAACGAACTCCTTCATTAATTTTTTTTTAAGTATTCAACCCACCATTTTAAAAATAAAATATATTTTGAATTCCGAATGCGTTATGCGTTTGTTTGACACCGAGTGTCATTTACTATCATAGTCAGCTCCTTAGGCAAGTGGCATTCGATTCGCATTCTACGAGTATTTATAAGTAGCCTTCATTATACTATCAATACGTTTATTTATGGACTAACTGCGCCCCGCGGTTTTACCCGCATTGTGCCCGTTCCCGTAGGAATTTTGGAATGAAAAATAGCCTGTAACCTTCCCGTCGAATGGCTATCCATTACGAAATTATTCGAATCAGATAGGTAGTTTCTGAGATTAGCACGTTCAGACAAACAAACTCTTCAGCTTTATTATATTAGTATTGATATAGAAGTATGTGGAAATATTGTCATGATCGAACTATCCTTACCTTGCTATAAATTTTGGTAGAGAATGAAATGATTGCCACTTGTCTGAGAGGCAGAGATCAGCATTAAACCTTTAAATGGTATTAACTATACAGTATACAGCTAACAGTTTCCTGAGTACTCACACAAATTGTACATTCAGGTATTAAAGACCCACGACTTAAATAGTCGTTAAATCCATAGACCTCACTCACCTAAGTCTTCTGTAGCACTAATTCAAAGAGGACATCTAAATAGACCTTATGAAGGGACCACGACTTTGTGATGATTAAGGGTTAAGCTTCAGGTTTATTTGTCCAATTTTAAATGAAATGTAACCCTGTAAGCTGCGTGTAATGCGTCGGTAGAGACATAAAGTACCCCATCTTTAATGAAGAATTTCCTTAGGTACATCAATCACTTATTAGAACCCCTTACGTAATATATGTCAGAAATACTTATGTTATGGTTAAGAATCAAGTGAGATGTCTTCAAGGTATAGTTACTATATTGTAGTTTTCAACTATACTAATATTATAAAGAGGTAAAATTTGTAAGTCTGTTTGTTTGTTTGTATTTTCGAGCTAATCTCGGGAATTACCTGTCTAATTTGAATAATTATTTTTGTAATAGATAGCCACATTCAACGGGAAGGTTATAGGCTATTCTTCATCCCGGAATTTTCATGGGAACGGACACAACGCGGGTGAAACCGCTGGGCGCTGCTAGTATATGTGTAAAACAATTTATATAAATATTTTAATTTTCTGTTGCAACAATATTTTGTTGCGGACAACTAGGTTAGTCAGCAAAAGCGTATCTTATGTCTAAAGTATTATTTATGTTGTGTAAAGTACATTACATATCATAATATAATAGCTGATTATAACTCTTACAATTTAAACATTCGATCTTTTTGTTTCCAAATTAGAGATTGAAGTTCAAAGTAAGGAATAGTTAATACCTATGCTTAGGAGGTCATTAGAGGTCAGCAATACTATTAGCACTTGTAGTTCTAAGTATATCCTTTGAACCGACGTAACAAAGTAATATTATGATAAACACATTTACACCCACTTACACCTCAAATATAGAAGCCACAGCTGTCGATAACGATAGTGTAAATGTACGGCTGTTTACAAATATTACATCTTCCTACGACATTAGGAAATAAATAAAGGTGAAGGTTTAAAAGAGGCTTAAATTGTACATTTAATGACATGCCCGTCACAGTGGCAGTGAGATCGCTCACTGGGTCGGGGGTTGCAGGTTCGATTCCCGCCGGAGTCAACAATATGTAAAGACATAGTTGTTGGCGACGACGTCTGGATGTCAATGATATTCTAATAAAGTATTTGTGTATGTATATTATGTAGTTAGTTAGATTCCATATTACATGCTTAGAGCTTAGTTTGGGTCTAATTAACCGTGAGTGAATTTGTCCGGGTGTATTTATTATTTGTTTCTATAATCTCTATAATAATGTTTATGCCGCTTTAAATATTCATGCAATGCAGTGTTTGAAAGCTGTATCATTCATTAAATTATAATTCAAATAGATTCCAATGGAATAAAATCTTTTAAAATTTTAAAATGAAGCTTAGAGCAATTCCCTTTGATTGATTAGTCAACAATGCTTTTATGAACAAAATAGAATCGAAAATGTTCTTTCAGATAAAACATCGGACATTTGTTTGCATGCTCATATTAGAATCCAATAAAACAATCGAAATACGTGTATTGGCGTAAGAGCCATCAAAACGAACGAAACGGAAATTAGAAGGAGGAAAATCAGTACAATGTATCATTATTCTGGCTCTCGCTATAAAATAGTAAGATACACTCGGAAACAACCTCTGACTTCCTAACCAATAAAATGTCAGAGTGTCCGTGTGTGTTTATCTTGAGCAGCAATGGCGCGATTTACGTGAAACTTTTTAGAGGTCGGAATAAAATATGTCTTTGCAGAGCTTATATAAATTCTGGTTCCTTAAGTTCATGAACCAAAAATATTGCAACTTGGTTACTTGAGATTGCTGTTTATAGAGACTTATGAGGAAGAACTTCAACTCATTAGAGTAACTCAATAGGTACAAACAGTCAACGCAAATATTGAGTATACAATTCCCATATTAAATTTCTTACTTATCTAAATAAACAATGTTATAACTGACAAACTGCTAAAGGGCTCAAGTTGATTCACTGTAGATATTTGTATACGGACCGTAATTACTATAGTCTATATATATAAAAGAAAGTCGTGTTAGTTACACCATTTATAACTCGAGAACGGCTGAACCGATTTGGCTGAAAATTGGTGGGGAGGTAGCTTAAAACCAGGAGACGGATATAGGATACTATTTATCCCGTATTTCCTACGGGAACGGGTGCGCTGTGGGTGAAACCGCGGGGCACAGCTTGTTAAGTAATAAACGGAGTAAAGCCAAGTCTAAATCTAGTATCACAATAAGATTCACATCACATAATTCGTATTCTTTCCCTGTTTTTGAGAGAACGTGTGAAACTGTGGCAGTTTTTAAAAAACAAGAGCATTCGTTACGTATGCGAGATGTATAACGCATAGGTAAGATAACGGATTTAATCCAGTTTCGTCTTGAAATTCAGGACTGTGCTGTACGTGACGTGATGTTTACGAATTAATGAGGAGAATTGGCCATGCGCTAAAGTTATATTTAAAACTCATCTACGTATATGGATACTAGCAGCGCCCCGCGGTTTTACCCGCGTTGTGCCCGTTCCCGTGGGAATTTCGGGATTTTTTTTACATATAAACCTTCCTCTTGAATTACTCTACCTATTACAAAAAACCGCATCATAATCCGTTGCGTAATTTTAAAGATTTAAGCATACAGACAGACAAACAGACAGACAGACACGAAAAAGAGGCGACTTTATTTTATACTATGTAGTGATGATTAAATGTTCACCGCTGTAAAATGTATACTATATTATTAAGGGGTAAAGTTTCTTACCTTTTTTTAAAGGCTAATCTCAGAAACTACCAATCCGATTAAAATAATTTTTGTAATGGACAGCCACATTCAACAGAAAGAAAGCCACATTCAACAGAAAGGACAGCCACATTCAACAGAAAGGACAGCCACATTCAACAGAAAGAAAGCCACATTCAACAGAAAGGACAGCCACATTCAACAGAAAGGACAGCCACATTCAACAGAAAGAAAGCCACATTCAACAGAAAGGACAGCCACATTCAACAGAAAGG
Source organism: Cyclophora albipunctata (assembly GCA_963082685.1). Classification (NCBI taxonomy): domain Eukaryota; kingdom Metazoa; phylum Arthropoda; class Insecta; order Lepidoptera; family Geometridae; genus Cyclophora; species Cyclophora albipunctata. The sequence goes on along the minus strand of OY720111.1, from coordinate 12,534,260 downwards.
ACAGCCACATTCAACAGAAAGGACAGCCACATTCAACAGAAAGAAAGCCACATTCAACAGAAAGGACAGCCACATTCAACAGAAAGGACAGCCACATTCAACAGAAAGGACAGCCACATTCAACAGAAAGGACAGCCACATTCAACAGAAAGGACAGCCACATTCAACAGAAAGGACAGCCACATTCAACAGAAACTAGTTTTTATCCCCAAACTCTTAAGGGAACGGGCACAACGCGGATGAAACCGTAGAGCGCTGCCAGTATCCAATAAAATATTTAAGACCTCACGATAGTTCATATTTTATTTATTATCTATTCTATTTGAAGAGACTCTGCAGACTTTCCAAGTTTGGTTCGAGGTAAAATTAGCTATAGGTTCTGAATCTAGGAGTAATGAGTAACCGAGGGGCGATCTAAACAACACTTAAGTGCCGACCCGACCACTCCAATTATATGGTTTGGTTTGCAAAGAACATTGGTACAAATCTTCGTAAACAGTTATAATTAAAGGATTCTTTGAAGCGTTTCGAATAGTTAGTAATATATACTAGTTTAGTTGAGAACCAAGTCTTAGTTTGTGATGCTGCGGAATCTAACTGAAATATAAACACCCTGTGTACTAGTTTTAGAACTGAGTGGTTACTTGATAGGGTGTGTTTCCATAGAAGCGGGGTGGAGCTGTGCGGAGCGTATGTCGATGCGTTGTTTGACAATTTCAATGCGTTTTGATTGGTCGATTGAGATTCGCACAGATCCGCTACGCTTATACAAGATTCGGTTTTTTATACAAATTCAAAATGATCCTTATGCCATCTACGGTAGACTAGGCCTGAAACTGCGTTAAGCGGGTGCCCGCGCGGCTTCATAAAAAAGTGCTACGCGCGGGCGCCCGTGCGTGCTCCCGTCGCGGGCGTCCGTTTCCGTGTGACTTTTGCACTTTTGTATGAAACCGCGCAGATACGCCCGCTCGTGACGGGGCCCGCGCGTGGACCCGCAACGGTTGCCCGTCCGGAAGCCCGCTTAACGCAGTTTCAGGCCTAATACCCTTTTCATTATACAATATTTGCGAATCACTTTCACACTCCATCAATTCGATTTCGATTAAGTTTAAATTCAATCGAGTTAGGTTGTAGTCCAGCTGGCGTGGAACAATAAACCGTACCTCTAAAACAAACATTTATCTGCCGTTCGAAGGTTGAACTAGTGACCTCGAGGCTCCGTGATTAAACGACTGCTCAAACATGCCCGATGAACTTAATATCTTCAGTTGTTTCCTCTCGGTGTCATGTCCTTTTAAAACGACTCGCTTCAACATCCGATTACCGTCAGACGTCGATTGTCTTTGCGAACCGACACTATTTACGTCTTATAACAAGCGTCGTGAAATGAAACCGTTCCTCTACAACACATTTTTTCCAACTCCCGGTGTCGCTTCAAAGTACTTTGTCTACTTAATAGCTCTTAAAACGATAAACTTCATAATTTGCTGTCTTCTTAAGAAAGGAGGACTTTAAGGAAACCGTAGAATACTGTTTTAATGTAGAATTTTTCATTTTTAATTACCTTTCTCTAAGAGTCTTTTTCTTCTAATTGAAGGTTGCTATTAAAATATGTTTTTTTATTAAATTAGGTGTTGTTGGGTCTAAACTAAGGAGTTGTTGAATACCTCCTAAGATAAGAATCCTCCTTTTGGAATGGATGGCCTAAAACAATTCCAACTGCTTCAAACAAACTAATAATTTCTAAAGGGGTTCATTGCAGCACCGTCTGTTTTGGACCTAAGGCGATCTTGAAACGCCGAGACCAGACAGATCAAACACAGACTATAATATAACGCGAACTAATTTAATTCAAATGGAAACTTGATCATTATTGACAAAACTTGCATTTAACAGCGCACATGTAGGTGATTCTGAACTATTAGTGTGACAATTAAGGTACATTTTAGAATGATACCGTACTATAATGAGCTAAATCAGGAATAAGGCAGTATCATGTACAAATAGTAACCCAACGCCTCAGGGTTGGCTAAATTTCGTGGAACTATACAATAGTATTTGTTTACACAAACGCACTAACAGTGTCCGTAATTAAGTTCATGACCTTTCTGTGTGTGACTGTCAACTAAAAAGAGGCCAATTTCTTTTTAAATTACAAAAGCATACAACATTACAGGTTTGTCGCCTTAGTGAGGCCGAGTAGGTTTGTGGCCAACAACATTTAATTGTCGTAGTTTAAAGAGACTTTTGACCTAGTCTGGTGCTTAAAACAAATGGGACTGAATATTTAACGTCCCTTTCGAAGCACGCTAGTGCTTAGAATGAAATCCTAATATCAGACATGACTGGACAAAAAGTTGCTTAAAAATCGTCTAGCTACAACCTTACATAAACATCATCTAGCTAAACTATGCCAAGAACAGTAGGATGTACAAAAAAAATTGTTATCTATACTAATATTATAAAGCTGAAGAGTTTGTTTTGTTTGTTTGTTTGTTTGTTTAAACGTGCTAATCTCAGAAACTACTGAACCGATTTGAATAATTCTTTCACTGTTAGATAGTCTATTTATCGAGGAAGGCTACATTTTATCCCGGATTTCCTACGGGAACGGGCACAACGCGGGTAAAACCGCGGGGCGCTGCTAGTCTTTAAATATAGCCTACAAGGAAAACAATGTTCCATATTCAACTTTTCTTCCTTTACGTAAACATTGTTACATTATCTCCTAAATAGCGATTCCTACCTCTAGAATGTACCGGCTCCAAACTTCGTCGCTCCCTTTTGTGCCCTCCTCTGGCCAAGAGGTTATTTGAATGCGTAATTTCTAAGCCCCCCTTTACGGACCTGGTCATTTTCATATGAAAGGAACCTTATTTATGTCTTAGACGAAAAGGTCTCCAATTAAAATAATTGTTACGCGGTATTATTTAAGTCTTACACGTTTTGTTTTTTAACCCAAAGGGGTTTGGGTGGGTACGTGACTTTTTGTTTAATTTCTAGTGCATTGTTTACGGAATTCTTTAAGATGAGTATATTTTTGGTATATTCAGGTTGTTTCTGGATGTGTAAGTGAACGAGAAAGGTCGATAATGTCGCTAATCATCTACTCGTACGAGTATCATTGGGTTCACCACTTTCCAACTCACTCGGAGTTGGATAGTGGCGAGTTTGCTAGTTAAAGGAACGAGAGCGACGAGTAATTAAATAAAAATAAATAACCGGACAAATTCACACACGGTTAATTAGTCCCAAACTAAGCTCTAAGCTTGTAATATGGAATCTAACTAACTGATACTAATACATATACATATAAAAAATACACAAATACTTTAGACATGATATTTGTATGATTAACATACCTACTCACACTCGTAGTTTCATTCCGGATTTTTAAATTTATTTTTAAGGCAACTTAAATACCCAATGTAATCCACCAACAGACATTGCGGGTTTCATAGTATGTACTATTATTGAATACCGTGTGTGAATTTGTCCAGGTATATTATTTACTAGCAGCGCCCCGCGGTTTTACCCGCGTTGTGCCCGTTCCCGTAGGAAATCCGGGATAAAATGTAGCCTATAGCCTTCCTCGATAAATAGACTATCTAACAGTGAAAGAATTATTCAAATCGGTTCAGTAGTTTCTGAGATTATTTATTATTATTATTTATTATTATTTTACATATGACAATTGTGAAACGATTTTTGTGTGGCAGAACGAAATTGAATGTGTATTTATAAAAGCAAAGGAGATAGGAGACAAACAGCTGCGGTGCAATTTTAAATACAAATTGTCGGTTGTATTCATGTTTAAAGCACGTGTTACCTTTTGAATACAATCGGCCCGTTTTACGAGATTAACGCGTTTGATTTGGTGTTTTATTCATCTCTTTTTATTCATTCCTCCTTTTTAAATACTGAATCGTTTCGAGTTTAAAGAATCCCCTTTTTAATTTTAGTTTTGGGGACGAAAACATGTTATGATAATAGCTGTTTCGTTTTTTATTTTATTACTTTTAACTTTGGCCAGTAGTGCGACATTACAGGGTAATATTTTTAGTACTCTTTGTTTGAATTATTAAGTAGTAGTAGTACTACTTAAAAGTATTAGCCTGTAATGTCCCACTGTTGGGCAAAGGCCTCTCATCTCACTGAAGATATAAGTACAGTGAGGAGGTTTTAGGCGTAATCACCACGCTTGCCTAATGCGGGTTGGTGATCTCAAACCCAAGCCATGTTTGAAAAGTAAGAAACATGTTTTCGCTCGACCTGGGAATTGAACCCGGGACCTCAGTCTTGGCAGGCGAGTGCACATACCACTAGACCACCGAGGCGTTTTATTAAGAAGAAGTTTAAAATATAAGAAGAAATAGATCAAAATATAACAATCTATACTACTCGTAATACCTACCCATTTAAAACGGAAGAGCTTGTATTTGGTTTCCGCGTTTATTTCCGGAAATACCAATCAATTTCAAAATACTATTTTAGTTTATGGTATCCAAATTTAAACGAAAGGTGAGTATACAATTACTATACCAACAAATTCACTGCGCACCCAATATTGAAATATCCGCACATATTGAAATTAAATCCTTTGTGCAATATCAGTTCGGTTTAAAATCTCCATTTAATAATGATTTGATTCTATAGAATTGGGAATCAATATAATGTAATTACATTTGAAATGAATAAATGAATTGAATTGAATTGAATTGAATTGAATAAAAACATTAAATGTATAAACGACTAGCAGCGCCCTGCGGTTTTACTGTGCCCGTTTCCGTAGGAATTTGGGGATGAAAAATCTTTAGTACCACAGCTTTAAGATAGCCTAAAGGCCTCCGAATGCTAATACAAAGGCCTCCGAATGCTAATACAAAGGCCTCCGAATGGTAATACAGAGGCCTCCGAATGGTAATACAATTGAAGAAGCTCAGTTGTGCTAAGATAGTAATTTCACTATCGACCACAAAAGTATATTCGCGGTCGAGAAACGTTGATTAACAATGATTAACCAAGTTAAGTTAAATATGTTAGGTTATGTTAAGTTAGTGTACTGCATGTTTGCAATAACAAACTGAAATTAGAGTGTTTCATGTTATCCAGTATGCCGTCAATTTGTGGGATTCCCGAATATGAATCCTATACTTTGTCGGGAATAATATGTTGTTATTGAAACAATTAGTATTCCAGTCATCAGTCGAACAATGCCTGTTTAATATTGGAAATCATAACATGTAAATACGCTTAATGTCACGTACAGACGCTATAGGGCCGGACTTAGGGGTGCACAGTGGGAGGTGGGAACTGGGGATGGATTGTGTTAAATAATGAAAGTAGGAGTGTGAAAAGTAAAAAAAACTATATAAGTAATTTTTCTTTTACACGAAAAATAGCAACCTCTGTGTATCTGTGTGTAATAATGTTTCTCTTCGTGTCGAGATAATCTGTCATTTTGAGAAACATGCAAGGCAATAATAAGTCAAAGCCCCTCTTTGGTTAGGCCCCGAATTTTGCCCCACTGGACATTGATCCAGTTGCCCCCTTCCCTGGCTCAAAGTTGATCCAGCCCTCACAGGACCTGGGTACGTCGAAGCGCAACTAGGCTTATAATGATATTAGGAGGGGGGAGGCTAACCCCCTGGTTGGCTGGTTAATACGCTAGTTAACAGTTTGTTACAGGCTGACTGACATATGTAGGATGGACGTTTCGACTTGTTTTCGACACATCACTTGGTGTTGTCAAAGTTTTGAATGAAATTTTGATATGTTGCACCGCTCGGTGTAGTGCGCTCGATAGTGTTTGCACTTTGAATATTTATGAGCGCCTGAACCTTATTGTTGGTAATTGATAGATTTTCACGTTTAAAGTGTTGTTTAGATGAAGCCGGGGGCCGTTAACGAATGAGTGAATGACCATCGGATACTATTGAACATATATTGCCGCGAAATTGTCGGGATGGATGTATGTATGGTATGGGTGTATGTTTGTTACTCTTTCACGAAAAAACTACTGGACGGATTTGAAACTTTAAAGTTATATAGGTCATCAGAATAACACATTTTATCCCGAAATTCCCGCGGGAAAAGGTACAAAGCGGGCAACACCGCGGGACGCGGTTAGTATAATATAATCTACTAGCTGTGCCCCGCGGTTTCACCCGCAGCGCCCCCGTTCCCGTGGGAATTTTGATTTTTATTCCCTATAAACCTCACGGAGCCCGAGTCCTTTCCAAGGAATGCAAAACCGTGGAAATCGGTCCAGCCATTCACGCGTGATGCCGCGACCAAGGAAAACGGGTTTCATTTTTATATAATATAGATTAACTTTTTCATTGACAAATAAATGTCAATACTGATATTCTCGCAATATGTCATTTGAAATAATTTTGAAATACATTTTTTCCCAATAACAGAGTATTTCACATATAATAAAACATTGTTCAATTTATTACCCGTACGTAGTATGTAATACAATATCTTTTACAATTTTTTCTTCATTCTTCGTCTATACCTAACTTTCTCTATCTTTACACAAGTCTCAAGTCTGCCTGTTTGCGTCTTCCCGCTAATCTCAAAAACTAAACAAATTTTAATACAGTTTTCACCAGCGGATAGAAAAGTTCAAGAAAATGGTTATTGGCAGATTTTTATCCCAAATTTTTGCAGGATATCATGATTGCTAAGCGAGGTCGCCAGTGAAAAATAATAAGCTCTATAAGATAGCCCACGAACAGAGTTTCAAACACGAACAACTTATAAATATCGAGACAATGAATCGGCTATAAAACATCAGCTATTACAAAATTTCAAAGAAGTTTTAATAACGTTGAGAGAAGTAATCTCACCCAAGTTATGTGTTTAAATATACCGTTGATGGTCAAAGTGAAATCCACTTAAACAGGTCGGGCTGAAAGGCGGTTTATGAAGAGTTTTAACGTCAGAAAAAAGTGTTCATATATCATCACCCTTGCGAGTGGTTATGTTAAATGACCAAGTGGACATCCGAGCGACTGAGGTCAGACGACGCATGCATTATGCAGACTTCGGGCTCTGAACTGGGCATTACCGCTACCACGAACGCTCTCCTCCCCAAAATATATCTTCCACAAAGCAATATTAGATCCTAGTTAGACACACGGTGCTTTACTATAATTGCCTTGTGAATTTCGCAGCCGTAATAACTTGTTACTAATGAATAATCGGTATTTGACTGTAAAGCTTGCTTCCAACACGTTTGGGAAATTAATGCTTTGCATAGCAACTACAGGACATTATTTTCACTTAAATTTAATTATAGTTTAGTTAATGACACTTTAAAGGCTTATTTGTAGTCTAATGCAATCAGTGTCTCTGTCTATGCATTTGTTACTCGGAAACGGAACAAAAGATTTTGCTGTGTTTCTAAACGCTGATATTTTGAAACTATGACGCTCTTTTTATTTGACTGAATTGGCGAGTTAAATACGAAACGCGCGTCAAACATGTCAAAATATTAACTTACTCAATTAAAAAAAAAATACCCAATTTCTAACTCGTCAACTTATTTTGAATTGAAATTACGTTTATGGATACATTTCGCTTTTTCACTACATAGTATAAAACAAAGTCGCTATTTTTGTCTGTTTGTTTGTTTGTCTGTATGCTTAAATCTTTAAAATTACGCAACAGATTTTGATGCGGTTTTTTGTAATAGGTAGAGTGATTCAAAAGGAAGGTTTTTATGTATAAAAATTCCCAATATTCCCACGGGAACGGGCACAACGCGGGTAAAACCGCGGGGCGCTGCTAGTAATTTATATTTTTATCTGAAGTTTCGGCACCTTTACAGGAACTGAAACAACACCGAAGTTTAAATTCAAAATGAGTAGTGTTTTCAATGTTCAGTGCGTTAGAAACAAGAAGAAAACTACAACACTTACTTATTTTGGCACCAACTAATTAAAAAGTATAAAGTAAGTATTTGCCTGTAATGTCTCACAACTGGGCAAATACCTCTTTATCTCACTGAAGATATCAGTACAGTGAGGAGGGTTAAGGGTAATCACCACGCATACCTACTGCAGGTTGGTGATCTCAAACCCGAGACATTTTTGAAAAGTAGGAAAGATGTCTTCGCTCGACCTGGGAATTGAACCCGGGATCTCAGTCTTGGCAGCGAGTGCACATACCACCTGACCACTGAGGCGAGGCCAACTAATTACTTGCTTTAAAAGATACACTAAACAAAATGCTACGTCTGTATAAAAACAATTTGAAAATATTAAACTTCTTGCAAACATAACGCGGTACCTATATAATAAAGTTTAACTACGCCGACCCCAATACATTTTTCTGCATTGCAGTTCGTTACTTACTGTATAGTTAAAATTTTGTTTTTGAGTTTAATCATATTTCCGATAAAATAAACCGATATTTTTTATATAAATCCCGCTTTATAAAACTTAAAGTATTGAGGCCAGATAGAATGTTGAATAAAATTGTAGATTGGAATGTAAATAAAATTGATGAATTTACCTACACTATGGTATAGTACTTGTACAAAAATACATTAAATAAATCTAGTATTCAATGAATGACATGGTTCCAATACAAATACATCAAAACTATCATCTGATAAGTACACATTTGAAGAATATATGTTACTTGTGAAAGTATAATTTAACCCGCCGGGAGTATCTTGTAAGTGGTTGATACATAGATAAAACTTAGGTAATAAAACATTAGGGCTTAGCTTTTGTATCCACATCAGCGTTGCGAGAGTTTTTAATGTTATTTCGTATCTTACGAGTTGGATGGACGGATCACTCTGAGTCAAGTCTACCGGGACATCAACGGAGATCAACTAATGAGGGGCGTTGCTAAATAAAATATGAGATATATATTTTATTAAATATAAAAATCAATGCCACTTTTCGTTGTAATTTTATAACTCACGAACGGCCCACCTATCCAAACCAAGGCTTTGTTCGGTCTATTTAGATGGTTTATGTGAAGTATACACAAAATCGGTCGAGCGGTTCTTAAATTCTCACGGGAACGGGCACATTGCGGGTAAAACCGCGGGGCGTAGATAGTATTATATAGATTTCGTTACAGTAATGCTTCAAATATGCTACTAGGTTTGACTGCAATCGTCAATCGTGATTCATTCGGCTTCGGTTGACAGACGTCATCTTCGCAATGAGCTACCGAGCAGCTGCCAAATAACTACGTGTTGGCAAGTAATTATTTGGCAGCTGCAGTCGTCCGTTGAATGCGGCCAACTATATTATTCTTGACACTGTAGATGTCACCTCACTTTGCATGCAGCGAACGAATTATTACTGTAACCGCCCTTTGATTACTTTGATTACACATAGAAAACAAGTGTTTTGTCGACAAGAACGATACAAATTGTCTTAGAAAATTAAAAAAGTTAAGATTGTCCGGGTTGACTAATGTTAAGCCGGCAAGTTCGAAGAAATGCAAGGAAAATAGTAATTTAAAATGTGTGACGTTGAATATCTCTACAACCATACATCTTCTGAAACATCTACATTAATAGACAGAGTAGTAATAAGGTTCTATACAAACATCGCCTACATTTCTGCTTAATAATTTATCTCTTCAACTAAACGCGAATGAAAACTGTCAACCGAGATAAAGTTCTAACTTGTCCGGTTGGAACCAAACTTTTGTTTAATCTAGCCACAGAATTTACAATTCGTCGTACCTAAGCTGAAAGAAAAATACAAACTTGCCTTTATAACATGAGTTAAAATCATGTATCTTACAATCGTTCTACTTTGTAAACATGCCTTTAGTCATTTTAGTTTATGGATTTCATTTGTTTTTGAAGAAGCTTGTGAAGTTATATAAAGAGTTTTTGTATGTACTCGATCGTGTAATTGATTCAGGTACATTCTATGTATATTCAAACCCAAGTAGCATTCGGGGTTCTATATAAGATGTCTAGTCGTCCACATGTACTCCACAAGCCGTGTAAGTCAGCTGTATAAGAACTGTATAGCTTGCTATAATGCTCTTATAGAACCAGTTTGGGCACAAATTAGACAGCCTTAAGTTCACTATAGCTGTATATTAACAGTATAATAGCATTTTATCAGCAGTTTAAGTAGTAACATCGGACTTAAGGCTGACTTACGCTACTATATGGGACGCAGTGTGAACCATACAACATACATACTTGAGTGTAATAAAGAGTAACAAGTGACTAAATACACAGCCTTCACAGTTATAAAAGTCCGACAAAAGTACTCCAGTGCTACCTAAAATTCACGTGTGTCCTAAATTTATTCTTTATTTAATTAATTATCCTCCTTAGATGGTTTATTGTGTGTGCCATCAAGAAACTATATAATTAACTCCGGTGGATATCAATTGGAAAAAAATATGATAACACGCGTAATATTAAGTACCTGTTTTCAATACTTAATAATGTTAAAGCCATGGGAATGCAACTTTATCGTGAAATGTATACGCGATATTCATTTTAAAACATTTAAAACTGGCTGAGAGGAAATCTACAATTTTCAGTTTTTGGTATTATATTGGCATTTTAATTATACTACGGTAATTAATTATAACATGAAACCAAAACTTAATCGCTCTATCTACGTATTTTGTGATAAATCATGATAATTTTGGAGATTTATTTGGTAAATATTTTAGGTTACGTAGAACAAAATGGTGGAAATGAAATATTTCTATTAATAGTAATTGTGGACAAATAAACTGCTATTGCTGTTAATGGACAACACATATAGTCTTTTTAACAGCCTACAGTGCACATGCGAACCATTAAAACACTTCTGTACAGATAGTAAAAAAAGGTTATTTTAATGATCACAAACAAGTCCTACTACATATATGTATAACAATCTAAAACAAGGTAACATAACAGCCTTTGGCTTTATAAATGACCACGTGTGTGCTATTAAAATACTAGCTCTATAACATCGTACAAGTAGGCCGTTAAGCAGCGGTTGCCGTATCTATACCCTCCTATAATGCTCTTAGTCAGACGGCTGAATAAAGGATAGTTATTAGAGTATTATAACACCATCAATCGTATAAAAGTAAAACTCTTCACTCCTATAAGTCCCTTACATAGGTATAGGTGTAACTAATCGCCAGAATGCAGCTTATACATCACGAGTGAACTGTAATAATGCTTCAAGTACACCTGGGAACTAAATGTGTACTCTTAAATGGAGTAAAATGCTACTTGGGAATCCTAGAGCATACTATGGGTCTGTCTGACCGTGTGTGTTTTATCCAAGTACTTATATTCTCGATAATACAGCAATCAGCTCACAAGATAGACTTGAAAGAGAATATCTGTATAGAGATACATTTCAACAATCGGATTGTAGATACTTTATCTTTGTTGCTGTGCGCGGACGTACACGGAACTTGTCCGCATATCCTAGTGTTGGCAGACTTAATGAAGTTTGGGAGGTGGACGCCAGCTGGCGATCTCTGCCTACACTAGTTATACCACCCTACGCTACAACACTACCCATTGTTTTTATACACACATGGCAACGTTCGAAATGTCCCCGTAATTTCAGAGGCATAATGTACAAATGTAAGCAATCTGTGCGGCAATAACACGGCAAATACGTTTTGCTATATCTAAAATTAGTTGGGGAGACGATCATCAACAATCCATTACGTAACATTGGCGATGGACTCGTTTAAGAAGGATTGGAGAGTAATCCGGCAGGGGCCTGCGGGTTAATGGCTAATCAAATCGGAGAGACTGATTCTACTTCATTGAGCAGCAGTGCCCTGCTGTTTTACCCGCTTCGTGCCCGTTCCCGTGGGAATTTCGGGATGAAAAATAGCCTATAACCTCCCCGCTGAATATAGCTATCTATTACAAAAAGAATTATTCAAATCGGACTGGCAATGCCAGAGATTAGCTCGAAGAACAAACAAACAAACTTACAAATTGTACCTCTTTATAATAGTATAGATTACATGTAATTGTCAATATCATTACAATTTTATTTGAGTTGGTGTTTAATCCATACATAAGTAAGAAAACATATATCCGTATTGTGTCACCGTAAAGTAAAGTAATTACCCACAACGTCTCACTGTTGGGCAAAAAATATCTCATATTATTAAGCATAAATTCGACTAAGCGTAATCACTACGCTTGGCTACTTCTACGTAAAAACGCAAAAAAGTCATAATTGGATAGAAACTAAATTGGATAGAAAAAAAAGCCTTGGTTATTTACCTGATTAGGAAACACAGAACATTGACATCATGCTCGTGTAAGATTAATAATCTATACTAATATTATAAAGCTGAAGAGTTTGTTTTGTATGTTTGTTTAAACGCGCTAATCTCAGAAACTACTGAACCGATTTGAATAATTCTTTCACTGTTAGATAGTCTATTTATCGAGGAAGGCTATAGGCTACATTTTATCCCGGATTTCCTACGGGAACGGGCACAACGCGGGTAAAACCGCGGGGCGCTGCTAGTCACATTATAAGCAAAAACATAATTGACGGAAACAAATGTGGATCCTCGGATAATGTAAAGTAGGAATACACTTTCCGAATTAGAACGCAGATTAATAGTAGTAACAATAACAGACTTCACTGATTACCCAATCAGACAAATTCGCGGTATCGATGTCAAAACATGATTTTGCAACAATAATGCTCTACAATAATACGAAGCAATGATTCGATTATTGGTGACTTAATCCTTCGTGCTCAATTATGAAATCGATTCCTGTGATGATTATTAGACATAATTGTTACTGTTGCCCTATCGTCCCATTGTTGGGCCAAGGCCTCTTCTATTCCCACCACTTTTCTCGATTTAAAGCTAGCAATTTTATTGTCATTCCGTCCTGTATCCGTTCATTAGACGTTATGTATGTAAACCTTTTAGTTTCCGAACTATAATAATATTACCACCAGCCCCACGGTTTTATCCGCGTTATGACTGTTGCGGAGTGAAATTCGGAATAAAAAATATCTTATAACGTTTCTCTTGAATGCTGAAAGAATCCCATTGGTGATTTCAGAGATTAGCACGTGTCAAGAAACAAAATATAAGTATAAATCATACAAAGAACTCTAAAATTATTCAGATATAGTTCGTCCTTCTTTTTATTTTATTTGAGTCCTATTCTCATGTAGGTTAAGCTGTGGGTGCAAGTAGTCCCTTGTAGTCCTTTTTATTTCAGGATATCGTAGTTTTTATTGTGTTTTGAGACAGCGAACGTACTGACTATCAAAACTTATAGAACCCCAATATTGAAATAGAATACGAATATTACATTTATATTATTTTTGTACAATCTCCCCAAAGCGATGTTATTGTAAAAGTTGAAATAGTCTATCATCATGGTACATTTATGTTCTACCTACATATTTATGGTACATTAACCACGGCCGAGTTACCTACAAATCTGATTTTCGCAGTTTCTTTTAGGTATTTATGAACACGTAGAGCGGTAGCGATAACTTTATTTCTTTTGTTATTCTGACAATAGTTTTGATTCAATCATCTAGTTATCATAACGAGCAATAATAACTTGGATGTTTTATGGACGAGCCAACATGGTGAGGGTTTGGAAGTCGCAAACAAAATCTGGCAGAATATTAACATTCGTCTCAATTAAACTTGGGTAACATGGTATTTCGTGACTCATGTTAATAAGGGTGGAAGATACCCGACTTGTTGCAAACATTACTCGTTCGGTACGTTTAGCGGTTGTATTTGGTAATAGTGAAGATTGCAGTTGTACCAGATTCTATTAGAATGTCGGGAGTTCCGTAGACCGTAAATCAGGAGTTAAGATTTATCAATAGTGTCTCGTGTGTTTCGGACTCCAAGAAACAGCATTACTGTAGTCTGGGCGCCTGCCAGCGCATGGCCGGCCCCAAACTAACTACTCTACAAACAACAATTTCTCGTATGTTTCTTACTAATGTTGGAACTTGTTGAAAAATTTCGTTTACATTACACATTGTATTGAAGTATAAAGATACTTCGATGTAACAAATATGTAAAAACACTTCAGGGTCTATAACGTTGACTATGATCTAAATGCATTGTTTCCATCTCGAACCACGATCAAAAGAACTTAGTTTTACTAAAACAATTTTAAGAGATAAATTGATATCAACGTTTCAAGTTTTGATCGTAGTTCAGTGTGATTGGGTCATTAGAATGTGTCTAACGTGGGCGAACCACAGGGCGGAGCGAGTGTTAAACAAAATTTAAAAGCAACAGTCCTGATAAAAAATTAACTGTATTACCATCCGTCCCTCGACGTGAATAATATGGCAGGTCAGATATTGTGTAAAAGAAAATTAGATGTTTAGTCTATAGAGTGAATTATTTTAATTCCATAAATTAACTGAAATTACGTAAACTGGAGTCCTAATCGGTTCAAAAGATTAAACCAGATATTGCGTCAAAGAAAATATGAATATTATTTCTTATTGAGTTTTATATAGACTGTTCAGCGAAGAAATTTTTCAACTTCATAAATTAAACTTAACATAAACTGAAGCCGTAAAGTTATAAAAATAATTATATACACAACGTAGACCATACGTCTATATTTGGATACAAATTGCAATGCAGTGATCTGACAGCTCGCATTATCGATACCTAAAATTTTGCTCCATGCTTGTCGAAGATTTGAAACTGAGTGGTTTATTTCGGTATATAACCTTTTGTCTATGGTATTGTCACTTCTATACATTCCATTTTAGCAGCATTACTCAATTCTAAACAGCTTTACCGAAACTTAAATTTTCTGCCCAGTTGTGGGACATCACAAGTTTTTTTTAAATTAATTTCTCTAAAAATATACCTACACTGAAAACTTCGAAGTATAGCACATCTAAGGTCCAATCACCGTTTCTATCACGAGCCACGATCAACTGAACTCAGTTTAGTAAATCAATTTTGATCTCAGTTAAACTCGTGAAATCTGACGTTAAATTGATCGAGTTCAGTGTAACGACGAGATTGGGACTTACTGTATTTATGTATGTATGCATTATTAATATATATATACTTATTTTATTAACAACTAGCTGTGCCCCGCGGTTTCACCCGCAGCGCCCCCGTTCCCGTGGGAATTTTGAGATTTTTATTCCTTATTTTTCTTATATAATAACCTTGTCCTGACAATAAGGAACACATTAAAAAAAAGAATCATCCAATTTGGTGCAGTCGTTCTAAAGTTATGCTTACCAACACATTTTGCGATTCATTTTTATATTATAGAAGATTCGGTTTTAATATTACGTACCCACCAAGAGCTCAATTTTAGAATAAACAAGCGTTTAATTAGTAATCCCACGCGACGGGCTTTATATGAGTTTGATTTATAAACTTGTGTTAATTGAAATCAGAAATACTCCGAGTCAACACGTTTATGCGGGTTATTGAAATAAAGTAAGTAAGTACTAAGTATTGAAATAGGTTTAGGCCCATCTCGTAGCCAGATTTGGTAGCTAGCTTCCAAATGGGAGAAATAATCCCGATTCGAAGCTGGCTACGAAATAGGAATTCGAAAGTCCAAGATTTAGGATTTTAATAGTAAAAAAAAAAATAACCATAACCTACCGAATAGATCGTTCCCATTTAGTAGCTAGCTACAAGATGGGAAAACACTTTTCTCATTTCGTAGCTAGCTACCAAATCTGGCTACGAGATGGGCCTAAACTTTGAAATATAATTTATATTACGTCAATTAGTTTATTGTCGACTAGCGGCGCCCCGCGGATTTACCCGCGTTGGGCCCGTTCCCGTGGGAATTTCGGGATAAAAAATAGCCTATAGGTAACCTTCCCGTTGAATGTAGTTATCCATTACAAAAAGAACTATTCAAATCGGACTGATAATTCCCGAGATTAGCATACAAACAAACAAACTTAAAAAAATTACCTCTTTATAATAGTTGTATAAAAGTATAGATTAAATTGAGTTTTGTTTCTGAGCAGGTATTAATTTAAAAAAGTTGAAGAGCTCTATTTCATTTAGTTCGCCTTATTTGAAAAAAGGAAAAAACGACTAAGGAAAACATAGATAGATACATATATTAATCTATGATATTGATATCACTGTGCTCCAAAAAATTCAATCAGTCGATATTTCGTAGCTATGGCAGCCTTGCTAATGAGGGCGGAATCACAAGGATACTTGTCTCTACGTCTGAACGTACGAGTGTATATATGCAGATATTCTTGTTTATCTCTTCATGTTTGTTCACAAAACTCGCTCGAGTACACGGAATAGAACATTTTATTTATAACTGATGGTGGCGAACACACTGTGACCTCTATTACTGTCAAAATCTATACTCTTATTAGAAAGAGGTAAAATTTGTAAGTTTGTTTGTATGTTCGAGGTAATCTCAGGAATTATCAGTTCGATTTGAATAATTCTTTTTTTAATAGATAGCCACATTCAACGGGAAGGTTATAGGCTACTTTTCATCCCAAAATTACCACAAGAACGGGCACAACGCGGGTAAAACCGCGGGGCGCTGCTAGTCTGTTATGTTCTTGAATGAAATTCAATAGAAATCCACAAAAATATGTTTAATCTATACTTACTTATTATATTATACGAACCGAGTGATAAAGCTGAAGAGTTGTGTTGTTTTTTGTTTGTTTGGAAGCTAATCTCAGAAACTATGAATCCGATTTAAATAATTATTTTCTTAACGGATTTTTTAAATACTTTTTTATGAACGTCTCGGTGGTCTAGTGATATGTGCGCTCGCCTGCCAAGACCGAGGTCCCGGGTTCAATTCCCGGGTCGAGCGAAAACATGTTTCCTTTTCAAACATGGCTCGAGTTTGAGATCACCAACCCGCATTTGGCAAGCGTGGTGATTATGCCTAATCCTCCTCACTGTACTGATAACTTCAGTGAGATGAGAGGCCTTTGCCCAGCAGTGGGACATTACAGGCTATTACTTTACTTTACTTTTTTTTTATGGTTATTCAGAAATTCTCACAGAAACGAGCTGAACGGGAGTAAAACCGAGGGGGCTGCTTTTTAAACATATTTAGGCACTAAATAAAATTAAGGATGGTTATGCCATCCGCAATAAATGTCAAAATGGCTCGTTTACCTCACACAAAGAATCGTCTCTAAGTAAGACCGAGTAGATCAATGACCAACCCTGGTGTCGGAGTTTTTGGACCGCCTAAGGCCTGGGACATAGTCTTACGATTGCAACAATCGAGACGGACAAATTGTATGTGCCCTCGGAAGCACTTTAGCGCTCAGATATGCCAATATCGGCCTCGCGAGCTGCACGTCGTCGGTTAGACTAACAAATGTATACTGACAACAGCTGTACTAATGTTTCCGGAGTTGTGACTACAGTCGGCTCAGGCTTACACAATGTTTTTATATAAAAACACTGGTTTTAAACACAGTGATCTGTTTTGGCCTGTCTAATAAATTTAACCTAATTTAAACCCACCTTTTTATTACTAATCCTTCAATGTAATTTTCCTTCCTTACCTGACACTTAGTAATGACAAATATCATAATTTGTGATTTTGAAATAACATAGGTCTCATTCTTCCTTATTACATTCTTTACATTCCCAGAAACACGAGACTACCGTATATTCACGGAAATGTTTTGGCTGCATGATATATTTATATTTTGTATAAATGTGGTTATCGTTGCGACATTATTAAATAGAAAACTCTGATCCAAGCGAACGAAGTCACGGGCACAGCCAGTGCAAAATATATGTAAAACAAAACGCCCTTTAATCTTAAATCAAATCAGCATCAATTGGAAAATCACAAGGGTATTGTTTTAATTTGTTAAGTGCAAGTTAATCTCTTAACAGTGGATAAGTCGTTTCCTCTTTGTTGAAGATACACATAGTTCTACAAATCTGCTTAGGCGAATGCATTCTAAATCCTGCATCGTTCAAATTCAGTGAGCAGGTACATTTATCTCAATTCTGGGGCCAAGGTTTTGAGATTTTGCCCCGTTTTCTGTGTGATATTTCGTTGGTATGCTCTGTGTGATATTTCACCAGCAAGTCCGTATCTCCACATTGAATCGTCTGGTATGCATAATATAAGTTAAATTTATTTCAAAGTGATGAAAAAGTATTCGTAGAATTAATTCTTACTTAAGTACCCAAAATATAACTTTTTCATTTTTCTCCATTATTTGACAATATTGACATATGGTAGGTTGTTCCAAACGGTTGGTAATCGTAACATACATTCGTTAAAATGTTCATGATTTCGTTGAAAAGTTCATTTTTACGCTGTTAAATGTTTGTTGAATACAAAGTGTTGTTACGATAGCCTGTTAAAGTAGCCATTTTTCATTTTCTTACGTCTGTTAAGGCTCGCATTTTATGTTAACGTTTACTGGTGCGTAAGCGTAAGCTGAAGCAACCCGCCCTAAGTACAACTATAACTAGGATAATATCACTAACGGTTTTATTGGTAAGACTTAACCTCTGAAAATAAAAGCTTAATTTGGAAGTCCCTTAAATAAAGTTATATTGTAATAATGACTTGGCAGTTCATAATGTCCAGAATCCTGGCCGTTAAGTGCGATCTCATCGTCTAAGGATAATTATGAAATGACGAACAAATTTACTTTCTTCTGAAGTTTTTTGTACCTGGGGGTTTTCATAAACTGTTAAATTAATAATTATAGAACTATTTAAAAAAACGTGAATAGAAATCTTTCCAAATGTTTGTGTGCACTTTATTTGTATTATTTGTATAGTACAGTCTTTGAATAGTACTCGCTAATAAAATGGTCTGATATCATTTTTCGTAAAATGATTACAAAAAGTTATATCGGAAAAAAAATTTGTTTTCGCATATTTCTGTCTGTACATTTACGCTTATAACTTTTTTATTTATGGCTCTACGACAAAAAGTTACTCGACCAAAGTTAAAGATTATTTAATTTGCAACAAAAATGTTATTTTTTTTTAAATCAGATCTATTTTTTTTTTTTACCCTGTATTGTCCCACTGCTGGGCAAAGGTCTCCCCCAAACGCTTCCAACCCTCCCTGTTCTTTGCGGTTTCCCACCACTCGCTGTCGAAGGAGACAAGGTCATCCCGCCAGCGTTTCCTCGGCCGTCCGCGGCGCCGCGCTCCGCTAGGGGCCCACTGGGTGGCGATGTGGGCCCATCTCTCGGGGGCCATCCGCGACACGTGCCCCGCCCACTCCCACTTCAGCCGGGCGGTTTTGGTACCGACATCGGTGATGCCGGTATTTATTTTATTATATTTTATTTATAGATCTAGTTTACGAGATAAACAGTAAAAACCATTTCAACCCGTTTTTATAAGATGGCGGCCGTGGGACAAGTGTGGCGACCCCACAAACTTGGGTTTACCCTTGCACATTTTATGTTATAGATGTGTAGGGGGGTCCTACACATCTATAACATAAAATTGCGTTCTCTAAAAAACGCAATCCCTAATGTAACTTTTCGATGGACTATAAACAGAATTTAAAAAATACAATCAGTGACCTGGTTTTTTTCATTTGGCTTAGGAACCTTCAAAACAAAACATGTTTTGAAATTGGGAATCAAATTTAACATACTATTGTTTCGTCAAAGCTGTATTCGCGTTTAATATTCAAAATATTGGTGTGAGGCGGTTTCTTGACTAATTGCAGTAGCTTACAGTATAGAATATTTGAAACGATTTAACGCACAACTCAATAGTGATTGTGGCTTCTATAAATGTTCATAATGTAGGTAATTTATTAATATTAACCGAAACGAAAAAAATATGAGGTTGTAAATTCGAGCAATTTTGTTACATACAAGTATTGGTATACTTTGCGTACCCATGATGAAAACTTCAAAAAACTTGTCGATTTTTCGTCATGTTTTAATAACAGTTTTTTGATGTCAATATAAATGAAATTTCTATACCCAAATGAAAAAATAGCTACGAGGTTTTGGAAACGTTGAATGAGTTCCGCAATAAACGGCATTCATACAGCTTTACGGCATATTTTTTGTATTTCTACGTGTGTTTGTGTGACGATGCAAATGTGTCGGTGGGGACGATGAATGCGTCGACTACAAATCCATTTCCCGGGATTTATTGAGAAAGATAATACACACGAGATAGAAAATCCCTGTTGCGAGTGTTCTAACATCCATGTTTAATGTAAAGCATTAAAACTTTGCTACTTTTTCAACACACTTAAATATATAATGACGCGGTCCGTGCAAATAAACTCGAGGTAAAATAATGGGAGAGCAAATTTAATTGTGCAGTGAATAATCTAAAGCTGTTGTTCCATTAATATTATTAATTACTAGTTTTTGTGAGTGACCTCGCTCTCAAGAAAATGAGATATTTTCCCAAGGGGCAGCATGCCCAATCTCATCCCTCCTTCCTTTATCTATATTCGAAAAATCAAGTCCTATGATTACTTTTTATGATGAAACAAAATAAAACAATGAATGACTTGATTATGTTTACTTACATAAGTTCTGAAATGAATGAATGAACTCTGCAATTAGATTCAAAACTCTTTGATAAAACTACTTCCGGCCTTATTAATTTATAGAGATTATTTTTTTAAGAATACACGTAAAGAAAAAAAAGGAGACCCATATCCATTCTTCTTCTTCTAAAATTAAAAAATACCACATAAAACCATATTAAAATATTAGAAATAAAAATAAAATCAAAAAATAAAATATTAAAATCATCAAAATGTTTTTAAATAAATCTAAATGATAAAATACCTTTGTACTATGCAGTAACCAATAAAACAAACAGGGTTCAATTTAATTTACACTCAAGTATGCAATGTTAGGGATTATTTAATTATTGGTCCAAAATAATTGCATCGTAGCTATAAACTTATTAAATTGGCAGGCGTAATTGTGGTTTTGTTTTAACAAACACATCAAGCGTTGTGATGGCTTTTGTTATTAACCATGTTATTGCTCCTATGATGATTGTTTTTGGTTTACAGTACATTCGTCATTATTAACTGCCTACGAATATTTATTGTCATTTTGATATTATGTTTTTTGAGATTAATAGTCTATTAGCAATGAAGGAAATTTTTAAAATTGATCACGATGATTTTAATTTACATCACATTAGAAATTACATTTGATACTAATGTATTTGAATGAAATTAACCTCAATTTAAATATGTCGTTACCTGGACATTCTGAGGAATAACATTATTTAAAATAACTACACAAAAGTGATGAATACAAAGAAGAGGATTAGGTGGAACGCTTGATTGTTGCGAATTGTATTAACTCAAACATAATCCACGGTTGAAGTAAATAATGCCACGGTTATAATAAAAAAGTATAAAGCTTTTCTACTGAAACTTTCATAAGAATCCAATTTATTGGAAAAGCCATTTATTCTAACCTAATTTAAAAACGGAAAACTTTATAACATCTTACCAGTGCAGCGTTACCTATGGCTCTAATAACGATTGGGCAATCACGTTTCTTTCAAAATATCTTTTAATTTGGCAATTATCCAGAAAAGCTTTATGCTAATTAGAACCGGTCTAGCAAGACTTTAGCATTAATTACGGAGAGGGAACTTCCGTTACGGCACAGTATACATCCAGTATTTTAACTCCATATAAACGGCCGAAACGCGAGTTATACCTACGCGCTTCGACCGTGGTACACTCCTGGTACGCAGGCAGTCGCGACTGTGCCGCAGTGACTTACGGGCGGTGTGTTGATTTTTGTTTTTGGTTGTATGAATTTGTTATAACACATTGTCCATGTTTCCCAAAACAATTTCTATTGAAGCTTTTTATTAGAATGCGGATTTTTTATACCTTAAAATTGAAAAATCAAGCGTTTCGTACGTATCTGTCGAAAATATTTTTCGGTCGGAAAATATTTTTCTGTCGGAAATTTAGAACATTGTTATTCAATTTTATACATGTTTTTTTAAATTAAATTTACCATTCACAAATCATCACGCATTTTTATTGAAACTTCCTATTCAATTTTAAGTATTGTAATTCTTTACATAAAAAAAAAATACAGTCACAAAACTAAATGGAAACACAAAGTAGGCAAATATAATTAAAATGCTGGCGGGTGGCAGCCTTAGCGCATGTTTACGTACCGCGCGGCTGTAGGTATCTAACTCAAGGTCACAGCCGAGTCGAATTACTGTATGATATTTATACTGTGGTTACGGTGTCCGTTGTATCGTAAATTTGATAAAAACTCGTAAATGAATTTCATTGCATTTTTTACTAAAACTAGCAGCGCTTTGTGGTTTTACCCGAGCTCCCGTTTCCGTGGGAATTTAGGCAAACAAAATAGCCTGTATCCATATTAACACGTTCAAGACAACAAAAAACAAATTCTTCAGCTATTTATATTAGTACTAGCTGTGCCCCGCAGTTTCACCCGCAGCGCATCCGTTCCCGTGGGAATTTCTGGATTTTCAATACTTATAAGCTTTCCTATCTTTTAAGTTGGATCAAAATGTACATGATGTGCAAATCAAATTTAAAATCAGTTCAGTAGTTTAGGAGTCCATCGCGGGCAAACAACGTGACACGTTATTTTTATAATTAAATTTTATTAAGAAGATAGATAATACATTAATAATATTTTGAGGAAACTAATAATGGCGTTATCATCTTTAAGTCTTCGGCCACTAAGCGTATCAAGAGTATATTAGGCGTTACATTAGATTAAGCTGGTTTACAAGTGAGTTTGTTAGTCCAATAGAACAGCTATTGGACTAACTCACAGCTTGTTGCACCCAAATGGCGCCCTTTTGTTCATTTCACAATGAATTGCACATCATCATTTTAAAAGACAAATTCTCGCAAGTATTTACATATAATCACAACATAACTCATTATTCAGCGTAACCGCAAATGTTTCAAAGTCAAGGTGATTTTTTTCGAACTTTCCTTGACTTTATTAATATTTTTTCATAAGAAAACTTGGAAGGAATTCACAACTAAGAACATAGTCGTTTCGCATAATGTTGAATTAAATTAATAATGTAATAAGCTGTCTTGAAGGGGGAAGATAAAATAATATTTTGTATCGTCGCGTCTTTGTTATCACCTACGTATAATAAGATGTAGGGCATTTCACGCCTTCCCTGGAGCATTGTCAAGCTGACGTGTTCATCTCAGCTCTTGTGCCGATGGCCTAAAGATAATTTTATTAAGGTCTTAACACATGAAAAGATTTCCTCCACAAATTATTTTACATCTTCTCTCGAGTTCATGAACTAATACCGTTGAAGTGTTCTGTTCTCAACGCCTCAGTACCTACTTCATCTTAAGGTATAGTATAGCGCGTATGTACCACAATTCTACGTATAATTGTTAGCCACTAATTCCGCAGTAATGCTCTCAAATGCATATAAAGATATACGCAATAACATACGAGTGCTTTCACCGAGAAATTGGCGGCGCATTTTCCGTGAAATACAAATATCGAGTTCCAGAATTCGAATAAAGTGTAAAATATGCAGAAATGTCTTTATTAAGTTTAACTTGAACTACAAATTGGCTGAATTTTATTTTCATTGAACTTCACCCATATTGTGTTCCATTAATGGGTAAATGGAAAAAATAATTGCATTATGTTGTTAGCAAGGGTAACGTCATAGGGAGGGAATTTCGCTGCTAAAAGGGAGGATAAAACTATATCAACCCATTTGCCCCAACGCGACGCGACTGGAGGGCAGCACGGTAGATTAGGGTACACAATGAATATGAATTACTTAAGAGAGATGATGGTTTAAATGTTTATAGTAAAATTCAATAAAATTATCATAAAATAAGTTTTCTTTAAAGCTTACATTTTTTTACATTATCATTCATTGTCATCCAGATCAAACGTGCCGTGAGAAACAGTAACCTGGAGCTAGATATAAACCATAGTTTAATTAC
The DNA here is from genome assembly GCA_963082685.1 of Cyclophora albipunctata. Lineage (NCBI taxonomy): Eukaryota > Metazoa > Arthropoda > Insecta > Lepidoptera > Geometridae > Cyclophora > Cyclophora albipunctata. The sequence continues at coordinate 12,510,301 of OY720111.1, read as the reverse complement.
ATCACGACAGGTGAAACTTAATAAAAGCGTGTAAAATCCATCGAAATAAAAATCGTTGAACAGAATATGAAACAGTTTTTATGAAATTGTTCACCTAATTGATTGCAGATACAGCCTGTGTGACGCCGCCTTAAGGTCTGTTATTTCCCTCGAGTCACAAATTGAAAGTAACTCAGCCCATACTCACGTTATATTCTTTCACAAGCTGAAGCATACAGACGTAATACAATCAAATGGCAGATAAAAGACACAATGAATATTGCTTTTGCAAAAGATATTACGAGATTTCCCAGAAATATTACGAAAAGATTACGAACGCAATCAAAGTACAAACTTATTAGTAAGTATGTAGTTGTAAGCGTTTTACGGGTGTTTAGATATTAAGGTGTCATAATCTGGCGATGGCTTGTAATAGAAACGGTCCCTTCCTGTAATTTTAACCCAACTTTTCAATGAGATTCCTTCAGCTGTAACAAGGAAGACGGCTTAGAAACCTTATCGAGTCGAATTCCATTTGGAAATAAACCATAGTAGAAGGTAACGGGCACATTATTATTAAATTGATGCTGATGAAAGAAGACCTTCTATAGTACATTCCTATTCGCACAAAACTTTCTTTCTTAACCGTTGTTATGCTCCGGGTTCAACTTTTTAACAAGCTGACATTTTTTAAGCCGACTCAAAAGTTACCAACTCAGTACTACGGCAGATTTTGCATATTTTGTTAAGAAACATAAAATAACAAAAACTGAATCAACTTCTATAACCCAATTTAGGTAAAGTCATTAGAACGTTTGGGTAATTTTATAAAACTTCTCTTTGTGTTGTTTGGATTGGCGAGTATTTTTTTGTTTTCAAAGGATAAGTTTGAGGATGATCGGTGGCGGAGTGTTCGTATAAGTTTGACAAAATAAGAGGGTTGTTCCATTATCCTGAACCGTTTATATATGGGACACGTCCAAGTCGTCCAAGCCTAGTGGCCCAGTGGCCCGTACACCTACGCCTCAACTAAACGAATCTAAATTCATCGAATCCCATTTCATTTGGAGTGGACGGAGGAATCACCGGCAGATGTTCTTAAAACTTTCCCACATTCATTCTATATGAAAGATATAGATTTACTATTACGTGCGTCGAATATATTACAAGTTATTGGGAAACACGATGTTTTATTACAAATATTTTCAATATATGATAAACATTTTTTGTTTTATATTTGCTTGGGATCTTTAAAGGGGAACTTTTCTAGTTGATATTTGAAGAAATTTATAATCAATCAGTTAATGACAAATTTATATTTTACACAAACTACTTTATTACTTTAAAACTATTGACACTTTATTACTTTAAAACTATTGAGTTTCAATTTCCTTTTCATCTGTATGTAGCCAATATCCATTGGCCGCTCGAGCTAAATCCCGACTAGTTATCATCCTCGGAACTTTCTTCACCTAGCCTAGCAATAACGCACTGCACTCACAGATACAATATCTACAACATTCTGTTGGAAATTCTATTCCTACGTTAAAGTGATCGATTTGATGGAGAACTATATTTTTATCGGATATTGTATTCGTTGGAGTCCGGATTGATTATTTCAAATACCTCGTATGCACTGAAAGTGGAATGCAAGCGGTAGAATTACAGGGGAAGCCTAAGGGGTGTTAGTGTACAAATGTGGCAAAGTGCCAACCGGGCCCGAACTATAGCACTCTGTATCTGTACTGCTTGATGATAGGTAGAGAAAGCTGTCGATAAATCGTATCATTATCACTGATTTGGCTCGTTTCTGTTTTCATGCCGTTACATAGTCTTCTTTCTTTTATTTGCTTTTTTATAGTTGGTTAAAAATGTTGAGAAATGATGCGAAACCGCTTCGATAAAGTCAGACGCCTTTAATCGGTTTAAAATCTTTCAAATAGGGTTCACCACTAATTTATAGGAAATGAATAACTGTATATTTAGATATCTTAATTCCAATTTCATGAATTAAAGAGTGGTAAATTTATCTTATACATTTTGCTAACAGTAAACTCGCGGTAACTGACTAGTTAATGATCATCTCGTTAATTTGGTACTTTAAACTTTTAAGATCGTTTCCACATAAGAGCTGGTAATGAAGCTAATTAGTGCGATTCAACGCTGCAGGTTTAAAATGTTCAAAGTTTCAAAGATTTTATTTAGATATGCGAATATAAATCATTGTGAAGTTGAACGGAAGTGTACCGTCGTGGGACGCCCCCAGCTTCCCTAATAAATAATTGTTTTTGCATACTGACAGCCTGAAAAGGACACGAAATCTCTATGTTTTGTTCCATTTGTAAACATTTTACCAAAAAAATGTTAGATAAAACCCGGAAACTGATGGTAATAACGTGCTCGAGTCCAAATTATTTGGTATTAATGTTTCCCTTTGCCTGTGGCTTCGCTTGCGGGAAATTTGTGGTTACGCAAATTAAATCCAAAAATAACAGGATTAAAAATCGTCTTGCTTTAAAATATAACGAACTTTTTTACAGGAAATGTAATTAACAAATATCCAACACATGCTAGCTGTTACTTCGAACGGATGTTCTTTTTGAATGTTCATTTCCATTCTAATTACACGAAAAACTGTTGCCATACCTCTACTTCATTTTCAACATCCAGGCATGTTACATAGATTGCCTATTGATCAACGCAACAATTACCAGCTAAATTGCGATTTAGTCGGTAAATGTATTACCTTATTTAGTCATCGGAACAATGTATCTCGGATGCAAATGCCACGCTATCACACGCAGACGTAACCTCTAACCCGAGATAACCGTTATTGAAAACTGCGGGCCACTTCCCCTTGCCGTCGACACGCAACATTCCTCCCCTTTCCACAATTGTTCCGAATCATTTACGAAAAAATATCCCAGTTTGAATTATTATAAGCCTCTGTAAAGTATCGTAATGGGCGACAAAGTGTCGTCGTTTTAAAATATTATTCACTTTATTGAATGCAGAGAGAGTATCTGGGTGAGAACCACTCGGAGTGAATAGAAACGTATATTAGAGGGCTCTCCGGTTACGTAGCTCGGCTCTTCGACTCTTATTAAAATAATGGGCTTAATGCTAAGCCGGGTTTTACCTTCGAATTGAGGACTGATTAATATATTACACCCACAGCCTCGCACCACACCAATATATTCTTGCTTTATCCGAGAAAAATCTGAAATTTTATTCAAGTGAAACTCACTTCGCTTCATAAAATGTATCGTCTGTAAATGTAGGTCTAGTCTTCTATAATATACGATACAGGAGTTGGTCCGTAAAGTCGAAATACTTGTTCAAACTAGTTTGGCAAATGTACATAGCTTCATTCTTCAATGTAACTTCTGGGGCTTCTCTAATAAAACCTAGCTGTTGATGTTTCAGCCGAATACCACTCTCAAAGTTCGGCAATACTAGCCAACAAATGGCCACGACACTGTTTTAATGGTCATAATTGTTGTTTTTTTTTATGAATTTCCCTTCCTTTACAAACGAAGTTTTAATTGTGCTTGGAACTTCGGGGCAGAGTAACGGGTGAAACGCTAATGACGGCAATCGAACCACGCTCTCAAAGGACAGCGGCCCCGCGAAATATATCTTTTTATAACATCCTTTCTTTACGAATGTAAAATAGAACATAATGTGATAAAATATAAAGCATTTTTACTGTATTCAAAGAAAGAAGGATTTTCTAAGTTCAAATTAATCTTGTTTTAATAGTACAGTATGTATTTTATATATGAACATATTATCTGTATACATTAAAAGCAAATTCTATTATTTTTCAAACTATCTTTTACTTTATACTTTTGTACTTTATAGATAACTCCTAAAGCAAATCCTAGTCTATTCAAACAAAGCGCTCAAAATGACTATAAAACTATAAATTAAGCTAAGTATATGCAGTTTATTTTTCTTTAACAACTGGGGCTCCTTTCTTTTTAAAATACTTACTAATAATTACAAAAGAACTAGTATAAAGAAAAGTCGAGCTTAAGCATTCCTTAGAGCGCAGTATAAAGAATAACTAACACAAGAGTTATTCTTTAAACAAATTACAGAAAAATGGAAAAAACTACCTCATTTTTCTTGCACAGTCGACGAAAAGACGTTATTTTAAAACAATATGTGTTTCAATTTTTAAAATATCACGTTATTGCAAGTGTGAATCGATCGATCGTATATTATAATGCTGAGCTGCAAACAAAGCCAGTAGGACTAAGCACCTTCACGTACAAAATATTCAAGATATGACCATCGTATCTCTACGATTAGACGGGCACGCTTAGTACAAAATATTATTTGCATAAGTAATTCAAGAATGGCGGCTCACCAAATAAAAATTCAAACAAAACGTTGCGGTACGTGACTTTTCTTAGTGTTTTTATAAAAGGAAATATTTCAGTTACTTTGTATGTACGTATCTTCATATGAGTTTATTTCAACTTTGTATTGCAAAATTAGAATAACTTTAGGCCAACTACCACAACCAATTTTCAACAAACAATGTTCTACCCAAATTCACACTCGATTGTTAGACCCGAACGAAGCTCTGAGCTTATACAATGGGTACCAAAAGTAAGTACAGTAGTAGCCTGTCATGTCCCCCTGCTCGGCAAAGGCCTCTCTGTGAGGTTATATATATAGGTTAATCCTATAGATTAATCTTTAAAACAAAACAAAAAGTTAAAAACATTAAATTCACCGAATAAATGGGTGATCTCTCATCCATTGATTACATTTACATATGAAACAATGATTAAATACAATCAAATAGACGTATAGCCATCGGTAATTATAGCATAAAGCAACGTCAGGCAATTAGCGGTGAAGCTCGGACTACAGTGAAAATAACCGTGGTTTATTTCAGTAAATAAAATGTTGTAACAGTAAATACCTACCTAGGAAAAACCGCATCCACATAGCTTCACCCACTTACGAACTACAGACTTGCACACAGACACTTACTTACGGTCAAAATTTTAAAACCCTACTTTTGCTTAGTTTCAAATGAATAAAACCCAGTCTGTTATTTTATTTTATTTTATTCAACGCTAGAAACGTTCCTTACATTCAAAGACAACCAAAAACCTGTCAACGGGTGAATTTAAAAAATCCATTAACAGATACAGAACATTCATACAATTTGTACAAAACACGGAAGTTTGTGCAATACAATAATTTAAAAGTCGAGATTAACGTGCTATTGGACAGACAGACAAAAACGCTATCAAATTACTTTGTCGAGTCGGCCGGACGCGACGCGACGGTACAAATAGAGGAATGGGCGTCTCGTCTAGAGTCGTACGAGTCGACCATTACATTGAAAGCGCCTAAAACATCGACTTTTTCAAGTAGTAAGGCCGTATATATAGTTTAACTAGCAGCGTCCCGCGCTTTTACCCGCGTTGTGCCCATTCCCGTGAGAATTTCGGGATTTTTATACATATAAACCATCATCTTGAATCATTCTATCAATTTAAAAAAAACCGCATCAAAATCCGAGTAGTATTTGAGTTTATCGCGAACAGACATACAGACGCGGTCAGGGACTTTGTTTTATAATGAGTAGTGATGTACTAATCTTGTAAAAGAAAATAATGAGAATATTTTGTCCTACCATCGCCCCGTGGACTAACCAGCGTTGTACTCTTTTCTCTATCTATCCCATGTGTTCTAATGTATAACCGATATTACTGATATGTTTATCCAAATCCGTTCAGTAGTTTTTTCCTGAAAGAGTGATAAACATACATCCGTTCTCACAAACTTTCGCATTTATAATATTGATAGGATACAGGCGTACTCTTACGTGCTTTGACGGATATCCCATCTGTGCATGGTAATATAACTATGGTTAAAATTTTAATGGGCATAGCCATATTTACTAAATCGTTCAGTTAATCACTTATGCACACATGGGTAGTAAATTACACGAATTTAAGACCAACAAATGACTGTGATTAAATTAAATTCTCGGTTCAACGAATGTTTCATGATTTTTGGAAAGCAATATACTTTTGTAAACTGAGTCTATAATTTGTAGATGTTACATCGAGTATAATTTTACGGTTGCAGTTAATTAAAAATGTATTTGACTAAATGGTAATTAAAATAATAGAACCACTTAGATTATAATAACTTTGTCGTGTTAAATTCTAAGCTGTATGTGTTCTCGCTAATTCCCGGGTCGAGCGAAAACATGTTTCCTTTTCAAACATGGCTCGAGTTTGAGATCACCAACCCGCATTTGGCAAGCGTGGTGATTATGCCTAATCCTCCTTACTGTACTGATAACTTCAGTGAGATGAGAGCCTTTGCCCAGCAGTGGGACATTACTGGCTAATACTTACTTACTTTATGTGTTATTTTTTATGTCGGGCTAGTATTTTGTGTTATGAGGTACTCACTGTGGTCATAGTACCTTTTTTAAATACATGTCTCGATACTAATAAGTAAGTGAAAACAAATCTTCAGTTGGCTAGTGTATCATTTAGATCGTATACATCTACACTAATATTATAAAGAGGAAAACTTTATATAATAGGCTCAAAAACTACTGAACCGTTTTTAAAAATTCTTTTACCATTCGAAAGCTACATTATCCACGAGTAACATAGGCTATTTTTCATCCCGAAATTCCCACAGGAATGGACACAACGCGGGTAAAACCGCGGGGCGCTGATAGTCACTACATAGTATAAAACAAAGTCGCGTCTGTTTGTCTTCTGTTTGTCTGTCTGTATGCTTAAATCTTTAAAATTACGCAACGGATTTTGATGCGGTTTTTTTGTAATAGGTAGAGTGATTCAAGAGGAAGGTTTTTATGTAAAAAAATTCCCGAAATTCCCACGGGAACGGGCACAACGCGGGTAAAACCGCGGGGCGCTGCTAGTTATCTATATTTTGAATTGAAACTACGTTAACGGATACTCATCGCTTTTATTTTACCTACATTTTTATCTCACGTTTCGGCCTCTTTACAGGAACCGAGGTCACAGAAGACAATTCAAAATGAGTAGTGTTCGCTTAAACTTAAGAAACCATTTCACAATATCTGCCACAATCGACAACCTCATTGGCTGCACGTTAATTGCAACCCCTATTAAAAAGTTTATGTCAATTTCAGGTAACTGAGCGATTTATAAAGCTTGATCTAAGCATGCTAAGTTAGGGTTAGTTAAGGTAAGTAACTCTAGTGTCTGAGTAAGGCCTTCGACACTTAACGTGCCCTCCGAAGCACGGTAGCGCTCAGATATGCCACTATCGGCAACCCTTCCGAGTTGTGGCCAGCTAAACATCGCGATGAGTTGACTATTAACAACTATTTAAGATTAGTACTTATTATAGAACAAACTTGGATATCCAAGTTAGAATTCAATAAATCAGTCACATATCAATTAACAATGTTCGAATTCTCAAATGGCTCGGGAAGTTAGGCAAGCTTACACATTGAACACTATTGGACGGGGTCGAGTAAGAAGCGAGAGATCTCAAACAAAGATTAGAGGGTTGGGACGCGGCGAAGAGTCAGCCTCGAAGCCACTCGAAGCCTCAAAACTCAACCTTTGACACGCTCTGCCACGTCTAAGGCGTTGTCCTAATAGAACGCGAATGCGCGATGCGAGCGATGCGACCATCGCGTGTTTCAAACATTTGAGACCGCGTCGTGCGATTGTCAGTTAGGACACCTATTAGAGTTCAATATGTTTGATCGCGCGTTCGTACGAGTAAAATTCGCGCGAACTTACGATGATCGCGCATTCGCGTTCTATTAGGACAACGCCTAACTTAATCACCAACAGCAAATAAAGCGTGAAACATAGCTCTCTTTGAACATATTACAACCGCGCTTAATAAGCTTTGTGCGGAATCAGTTTTAATGAATTTTCACCACAATCGAATATGGAGTCTATCTCTCATTGAGAGCTCAAACTCTTGCAAGTCGAAACACTTTCATGTGAATACCGCAATAATATTAACATGGAGCTCGAAACTCTTGAAAGCGATAAGGCGCGCGTTGCGAGTAGCGGTAAATAGGTGCGATTTCGTCTCTATCATTGTTCGGTGCGCCTCGGAGCCGCTCGACAATTCAGAGTGTGCATTATGAAAGCCGACCAAGTGTGGGCTCTTCACAATGCGGCCCGTCCATCAATGCTTCAGCTCAATCTGTCCGGCCTTTTGAAACTACAAAAGATCTTTGGGTTTTAGACGGATAGCGATAAAAATTGAAGTATCCTTTGTGGTATATACATATAAGCGAAAGCTTACCGCGTCATCTTACAGGTTATGAATAGATCCTAATACGTTCTTCAGATAAGTATATCTAAAGAAAGTCGTGTTGGTTGCTTCAGATATAACTCAAGAATGGCTGGATTGATTTTTATGATTATTATTTTATTTTGTCCTGAATAGAAATTAAATTGATGTTTTTATGATTCGTTGACTGTTAGGTGGAACGAAGTTCGCCGTGTCAGCTTGTTTATAATTATAGATAACACTTGAGTTGAGCTGCACTTAATGTGGATACAGTGGACACCAACACACAAACCATGCCTTTCAAGGAGTCCTTTTGGCGTCGTCCACAGTTTGCTTTCGGCGGGTCGCGGGAACATAATCCTATTTCCTCGTGTGTATATAGCGCTTAAGACGCGCGGTGGTGTCATGCGGTCCCTTTATTTATTTTTACAACCTTGTGTCAAGTCCACGCCGCGAACATTTATCTCACGCGGAAGCGTATTATCTCTAACATACGAGGTGTGACTGTCACTGTACATTAGGTACCATTTTGTGCGTAAATCATATCAGACTGCGTGTATAAATAAATGTTTACCGGCACTTAATTTTTTTTTATTGTACGCTCTGTACCGTTTTATTTGAGTGCCTAAGAATTGCGTAACTTAGTTCTAGCGAGACTTAACTCTCGTATTAGGTAATCCCTAAATTAGGACAGGATTAAGAAAGGCAAGGATTATGAAGGAGCTCGCCTTGATGAAATTCTCGGCAGGCTGCCGGAGACGTATCGGCGCGCGGCCGGCCGCCATCTCCCTACTACTTTAAACCCCAACTTAGCATCAGCCATCAAGGCAATAAATTTTATCTGGCTTCTCGACTAGTCAAAGTTTTCTCATATAATGGGTCGGTCGTAGACATTAATGGTCCGTTTGCATTAGACAACTAGTTCTAAATTAACACGGAGAATTAAGTGACGATATTAAGACTTCACAAAGTTAACGAAGAGCCTCGACTTGGAACTTTGAAAATTTGGAAAAAGGCTTCAGCGGTTCGTCGTTACCCGAAAGTATTGCAGTTTGAGCTTTAAAATTTAGGCATAATGAGTGGTATCTAACAAAAAATTCAAAGGCTTTTACCCGACTGTGGGAAAACCAGGAAAACCATGTGTTCATAAGTGTGTTTATATTTGTTCCTTTTTAGAATTAGTTATTTTGATTAATATGGAAATAGGTTGTTTGTCCCCGCTGTTTAGGTATAATAAAATAATACTCGTTTCATTTCACGAGTATGGTGTATCTCTTTGTTGCTATTCTGTTTGTAAACTTGAAATATTAAGAAGGCAGCAAGCCGGAGGCAGTGCAAATAGTTGCCGCGAATGAAGTAGGCTGCTACATCATACCGCATTAATTACAACCACCAACTAATACTCCCTGAACCCATCTGATATTGACATTCTCCTCCTTGGCTTATAATAACCGGGTGTAAGACACGAACCCTTGAATAAATTTATTTTCATAAAATAAAGAGATTCTTAGTAAAATTTATGATATGAACCTTCTTACTGAAGGGACATTCGACCTTTTTTCCCAGAGCAATAACGCTTACCGAAAATCACGGAAGCGAGATTCAGTTTCAGTAGAAGTCATAACTTATAGTATTTTCAGATATTTTTGAACCATCTCTCCGAATTGGATATATTTGTTACTTTCTTTGTTTACGAGGCATTATTTAACTATTAATTAAAACGTACGTTAATGTCATTATTTTTTGCCAAAACGGGAACTTACGTACGACGGAGGTTACTGGTGAGCGTTCCTCAACACGTTTCGGTCACCTTCATCAGGAGGTGAGTGAAGCGCTCGCGACAGCGTCTCTCCCCGCACACTCAACAGTAACCTCCGTCGTACGTAAGTTCTCGTTTAAACAAATAATTACGAGTGCATTGATTTGAAATTACACAAACATTGTCTTCAACTTTAACCAATTTCGCGCTAAAATACCGACCACTAATGAAACCAAACCAATTTAGGTTCAATTTAGCATTCAATTGAGGTATAGTTGTTGTAGTGCACTAAATGTGAGTCGGCGACGTCGTATTTAAAAACTAACACGTAATAATGGGCTATTAAGTAGGAGAACGAGCGTTTGCGGTGTTTCCCGATTGCTTTCCCGAGCCATTCGGGTGTGATTAGTTTAATTGGGCAAACAAAACTGCGGCGTCTCGCATAGGTGTTAGTAGTTTCCGACAATGTTCGATAGGTTTCTCTCGGTCCAACCACTTACGGAGAACGACCAACTTACAGGAGACCTCAACTGTGCGCCTAGACTACGTGCCTCCGTAATAACTTGTGCCCAATAATTGCCTCTTAGACACCTCTTTGAACGTTACTGTATACTAATTGCTTGATGAAAACGTACAATACATCGACCCACATTCACACACATTCCTTAAAAAAGTAATTTATCGTATAGTCTTGAAACAAAAATAATTAACCATTTGAAACAAAAACAAAACAACGTACGTTACCTTTATTTACAAACAGGTATAAAAATTAAGATTCAAACGTTCGTGGCAGGATTAAATTATAATAGGTATCTATAATTTCTGACTCGGCCATCGGGCCGGTAAAGGAAATCCGCGGTCCTGTGTCAAAGAAGATTTGGGGGCCTCAGCTGGCGGTATCCCGGTTGGATTCCGCCATCCGCCATAACGGGCTATTTCACTAAACATTCCACGTTTGAAGCCGCTGTAATCCTGCTAATACTCGCCAAACCACACGGATACAAGTTCCCGATCGAACCCGTAGTACCCTTTATTCTCACTCAATGACTATATAATGCGAAAGACTATTTTAAAGGTCTCTTTTATAGAATTCAAGCGAAATGTATTATTTTCAATTATTTGGTAACCGCTGTTCGGTAGAGGTTCGGTTTGAGGTGGGTTCCTTAAAGAGAGGTGTTCCGTTTCGTTTAACGATAGATGGTATTGATTCATAAGATTGATTTGATATAGATAAGATTTTTGTTGAAATCTCAAGAACGTCTGACCCGACTTGGCACTGAAAAATCTACTGGTGGAAGTTCAGGGAATAACGGAATCATTAAAAGTGAAACCGCAAGTGAAATCTTGAAGTTATTTTTGTGTACGGATTAATTTTGATGATTTTATTTATAATCATACATATTGATTGAAAACTTTCTTCTAGTTATTAAAGTCAGTTAAAAAGTTATCGATATCGCGCCCGCCACACGCGACGCGCAACGCGCCGCGTAAATGGAGCCTTACAGTCAAATGCCTAGCAAAAGGATTATCCATCGACCCCTGGAGGACGGTCGGCTACTTTGGTGTTACAGATAACACAGTGATAATTACCGATTTGAGTTGCGCTGGCAACTCCAAATAGAGAGTGCAAAATAAATCCAACTAACCAACCTCGAAAGATCAATTTCCTGCCGGACACTGTAAATTATAATTTCCAGCACTACTCTTTAGCCATTTCAATGAAAACATTATAATTAATTTATAAGTAAACTAGCCGCGCCCCACTGTGTTACCCGCGTTGTATTCGTTCCCGCGGGAATTTCGGAATAAAATGTGTCTTATGTGTTATTCTTATGTATAAACTATATTGCTGTAAAGTTTCATCCAAATCCGTCCAGTAGTTTTTACGTGAAAGAGCAACAAAAATACATCCATACATCCATACATACATACATCCATCCTCACAAACTTTCGCATTTATAATATGATTAGGATAGAGCACAAGCTTTAATTGAAATTTGGATCGGATAAAGTAACAAAGTGCAGGACTCCATTAAAATATGAAATTAAATTTCTTATTTTGTTAAAAGCTCCATTTGGGATTGATTGGGAAAATACATTGTTGTAAAATCTTTTGAACAGTAAAATGTACGTGTGTGTCGCAGCTACTTGGGCAAGTATTTTCCTAGGAAATAAAAAATACTACGTAAATATTTATTGTACCGCGAAATTGCATGGAAATCTGCGATAGGATTCCAGTTCACGTGAACATAATAGAACACAACTTTAAAAAACAAAGTCTGCGAGGAATTTTGATATCAATATAAGGATTTGCAGTATCATATTCCAAGAACCACTGTTATAAGCACCAATATACATCGAAATACTCGTCTGTGTCGAGGAGATATCGTTCGCCAACCAAGACAATAGTGAGATACATTTAATCCCAGCTATCTTTCGAAACACAATTTAAGTTTCAAAGTAATACTGAATTCGTTATTTATGCAACAGCACGTCTTTAATCTTATTAGACAAGAAAGTAAACCGGTACACTCCACAATTCGCCCGTAAATCCTCACTCGAACATAAAGGTAGCACTGCTATTAAAATGCACCTAAATACAATGTTGGACCGGCTTTACGTGGTTGTAGCATCACCCGGACTATCCTCTAATGGTCGATATTACACATTCACATGTGAGGCTATTACCGTGCCGGCGCGGCGGGGAGGGCAAAGATTCATAAATGAATATGAAAAAAACAATTTCCCTCAAGACGTTTGGTAACCGCGTTATGTTGACGCGACATTTCTGGAAAATTGTGCAAAAGGTGTTTGAATTTTGTCAATAACAGGCCCTCGTCAAAGTTCAAACGGACAAAACGGTAGTAAAGGAAGCATTTTGTTATATTTTTAAATGGTCTATCGCTCTAGTTTTCATTATTGGGTGCCCGAAATAACTTGGTCGAGAAGTTAGGCGCATGGCCGTGTACTGAATGTCAACTACGATCGGTTACCTACAGTGCTCCGACGGGCCGCCCTCGCACAGGAACACAATGCGATTGTAAATATACAATGAAAATGAAAACAAAATACACAGCGATACACAAAACTTAATAACGAAGACGGTTTCGGCACAACGGAAAAAAATAACATGAAAAACTGGTTCACTAAAAGTAACGGTTCGACTGTAGCAGAATATGTATGCTCAATAAATATGTTCAAGTTACCTAGTACAAATGAAAGTCAATAAAGTCCCTGGAACTCGTAGACGGGATCATATCTGGTGCCGCAAAAATATGTCTGTAAACAGTCTCCAAGTTGAATTCACGGAGCGCTCACAAATATGGAAAATCGTGTCACATCAGGCATGGGATAGTGTGCCTCGGTAATCTACGTATGTAAATTGTAGGTACGTTCGTATACGTAACCTTAAATAAGTATTCCTATTTCAGTATTCTAGTTACGTCTGATGTTTGCAATGTTCAAGAAAAGGGCTGAAATTTTTATTAGTTTAGTGTTGAGTATAGGCGGTGTAAGTAAGCATATATTCATAATATTTGCTAAAGGATTTGTTTGCGTGATTTTACTAAGCGTGTAGTGATTTTCAAGTATTTTTGAACTTGTTTTTGCTTTAAAAACATAAACGATAGAAAATCACTGAAATTAAAACAGGTACTGCAAGTAATAATCATCGAGTTAAATATTTTGTAATCAATCAATACATATTATAAAATTGTAAATGGTCGGTGTCTGTACATAGAAGATATATAATGAAAAATATATAAGAGGGGCTTTATGAACGCAATAGAACCCAAAATAATGATTTTTTGTCTGTTTGTCTGTTTGTCTGTACGTTTGTGCGCGCTAATCTCACAAACGGCTTAACCGATTTGAATGCGGATTTCACCAATGCGTTGTGATTTGCTGGGATTAATATTAAGAATTATGTGTTTTTAAAAAGCAATCAATGTTTTTTTTATTTCTTTATTTATTTTACAGTAGGCTCAGGCTAAATCATGGTTATACATAAAGACACTTCGGTTTGAAATACGGTGCTTCGTTTTGGCCTGTTATAATTTTAACTCACCTATTTATTGTAAATCCAGTTTCATTCACCTTGATAATATAACTTAATCTTGCTAGTTTTAACCATCTAGGTCAACTACGAAATCTTCGCAATGTAATGCATCTGTGAGGTACCCGAAGATGTAATTCTAGCATTTGTAAATGCATGAATTACATCTTCTGGTATCTCCTACTAACAAAACAAAATTAACAAAACTAGCGCCGTTCATCAAATTCATCAAATTTCATCCCCTCACTTCAATGAATTCGAAGTATATATTCAGTATCACATTGATACAAAATCACGTCAATTAAAGAGAAAGCGTGTGATTGGACGAGCAATACTAAATTACAAACTGAATGTGAATGTATGAATAGTTTTCAACGTATCACGAATCCGAATTGATACCGGCTTGGAGTTTTGATTTAATTAGCAATTTTTAGTAACAAAGGGACTGGACTAATTTGTTTTCTATTTTTTGTTGAAATCATACAATTTTATCCGTTACTAGCTGCGCCCCGCGGTTTCACCCGCTTTGTACCCGTTCCCGCGGGAATTTTGGGATGAAAAATAGATGTTGTCCGATTCTCAGGCCTACCCGATATGTACACAAAATTTCATGAGAATTGGTTGAGCCATTTCAGAGGAGTTCAATTACGCACCCCGTGACACGAGAATTTTATATACTTATTAGATTTTGACAAGGTCTATGGTATAGTCTCAGAATACAGAAGTACCTACCAGAAGGAGCATTCAAATGTATTTACAAGCTACACGCTGTGTCCAAAAACAGAACAAAGTCCCCCGCGTAGTGTTGTTAGTTCTCGCATTATTTGCCCATTTTTGGGGTAAATTTTGGGAGTTTTGGAGGTAATATGTTAATAGAATAAAAATTGTCCTTTTCTATATAACTATGTACCTACCTGATTATCTCAAGAAATAGATAGGTATATTAAATAAAACACGGTGTTAAGGTGGATGTTTGCACACTTTTAACGGGTGATGGAAAAACTTTATATGTTTTTATTTATTTTATTTTAAAGTATTCGGAAAACTTACAGCTAGGTACAAGAGTTACATAAAAAAAGAATAATTACTTAAGTCAAAATGCATCGAGCAAACTACGCTTCGCTTCGATGGTTTCCAGAACTGTTCCAGCCGTGCTCTTTGTATAATTTTTGTCCACACCGCTTTCCTTTCCTCATCAGCAGGGAAGCTAAAATTTAAGATGGCTAATATAGAAACATAATTTTATACCCGCTCCCCCTCTCCCCTTCTCCCTCACACGCACACCAAAAATTTTTTTAGAAACCTATAGACTAACATACTATTTAATAGGATTGTTAGGTTAGGTACATACGAGCCGCACTTACGCTTTATACTTTCTTTTTTCAAGTTGGTTAATTTTTATTATATTACTTATTAATATTCTACAACGAATTAAATCCCTCAAAAGGTAATAAAAAGAAGGGTAAATCAAAACTCTTATATTGGCAACACTAACATAGATTGACGCATCACTCTATATGACAATTGAAATCTGAGAAAATAATTAAATATTTAAATAAGATGATACCTAAATGCGATACTTACACGTGAAATGTGATCCCTTCCTGTTTCTTTTTCAGACCCACTGCATTTTTACAGGTAGGAACGACACAAGACGGCATAGTTTCGTGAAATTGGTCACGGGTAAAACACGTTAGCGCGTTCCGACGGTCACAAAGTGACTGATCGGTTGCGCATAAAACTACACTATTTAAGGCTAGTTTGAGTAGCTACAGTATTAGGCGCGCTCACGGGTTCTGTAGGTACTTCTGTATTCTGAGGGTATAGTGATTGATGTATAGTGCAGAGCTGATCTGTCTGTATATGTGTGTGAAGCGGGTGCATACATTAAGAGCCTGTCCAGAAAGCGCGATTTACGCGCGTGTCCTCTCGCACGAAGGCACTCGCGCGTACTCGAGATACTAGAGCTACATACATCCCGTCCACATGCGTTTTACGCACGAGAGCATCTAAATCGCGCTTTCTGGACAGGCTCTTAAGTAAGTACATATCTATACTAATTTCATATCTGAAGAGGTTTTTGCTGGTGCTTATCTCTAGAACTACCAATCGGATTTGTGAATTGTTTTCATATTTATATTAAAACAATATTCATAAGAAAGATATTATAGGCTACTACTTCTCCTGAGCCCAAAAAACCTGGGCTTTTACGTACCACGTAAACGTAAACGTACCTTATAAACTCTAGTAAAGGCGGGTCGCTTCAGCTTACGCTCACGCACTGGTAAACGTTAACGTCAGTGTCAACAGACAAAAAAAACGTAAGAAATAATTATTTTATCCAAGTTCTATATAATATTCTACTAATACGAGTAAAGTAACTTACATTTTCAATGGCTGTATGATACGTTTGTCAAAATTAGGAGCTGTATTTTATGTTGACCTCCTGCGCTAGTATCATGTTCCCAGTCACATGGAGGGAGTATTCGTATTTGTCTGTTTCCAGTTAAACAGACAATATAGGTAACGATGTGTTCGTATATGTGTTATCTGTTCGTATCATATACAAATTGGGTGTATTAGTATCTTACTAATATTGTAAATGCGAAAGTTCGTGAGGATGGACTCGCAATGTAATTTGCTTTAACTACTGAACGAATTTGGATGAAACTTCACGGTAATATAGGTTACATCAGAATAACACATGGGATACATTTTATCCTGAAATTCCCGCGGGAACTGGTACAACGCGCGTAACAACGCGGGGCGCGGCCAGTATGTTATAATCTCTACTTCTATTCACATCTTTCTATTCATTTTAACATTTATAAAATACTAGCATCGCACCGCGGTTTTACCCGCGTTGTGCTATTTTTTTCGTGGGAATTTGGTGATGAAAAGTAGCTTAAGGCTAGGATATCCCAGCCATTTCGATCACTGTCTCTGTCACTGTCACTGTGGGTAGAAAAGAGCGAGAAACACTATGGCGCGGAAATGGTGGTGGTAGAATCTTGCGACTCATTTTTAAGAATTACCACCTTTCGTTGGATTGAATCGAAATTTTACTCCAGCAGTATTGAGTCATAGTTTATTTTACATCACTCAAATTAATTTTAGAAATATGCGTTTGAAATTGTTTAAACAAACTAAGTGTGAAAGTAAGGTATAAAAGACCCAACTTTGTGCTTTTTTTTCTATCGAGGAAATTAATAGTCAACGTGTTTCGGAAACAGTAGTATGATTAAACATATGATCAAGATTAAAAACAAAAAAAAATGTTCTTGTAACGTTAAGACTTTTGGCTAAATTTTTTTTTATAGTAGCCCGTTTTCTGAACTCATAGGCCCTTAACCTTTTTTTTTTAATGTGTCTTCTACCCATTACAAAAAATAATTATTCCATAGGATTGGTAGTTTCTGAGATTATTAATGCAGAATATATGTACATTTTGTTTGGAAGAAGTTTGAATAATAACGTAGTGATAATATATACAATATATTTATTTTTTGAAGAGTGGAAATGAAAACCATATACTTTAACCAAAACTTTTTAATTGGATCAAGTAGTCGACATTGTTGCCATTTCTTTACTACTTACATTTTGTATAATAAACCGCCATTTTGTGATTCTATGATAACATTGTAATATAACATATCCATATCCATATTGTTTTCATAACGTAACCGGGCACTAATTTAATTGTTTTTGTTTCCAAACATCAGTCGTTAGGTTTCATAACATCCGTGTGTTTGGTTCAACTACCATATCTCTGTTTTTGCATCTTCAACGGTAATTAGTTGCCAACTGATCATATTCCTATTTATTTTGCCTCAGATTTTGTTCTCATAGTTCGCTTCCCAAACGAATAAATACATCTAAAGCAACAGTTCATCATTGAAAATAAACAAAATGGGATAAAGTAAAACTGGTAAGGAAAAAAAAATATTGCCACTTAAAATGCAACATGCAATAAAAACTTAAAATTAAAAGAAAAATGGCAAAAGTGACTCTGCTGTATGTATAGCGGACATCATCACTGCATAGTATAAAATAAAGTCGTCTCTTTTTCGTATCTGTCACACTGTTTGTCTGTCTGTATGCTTAAATCTTTACAATTACGTAACGGATTTTGATGCGGTTTTTGTAATAGGTAGAGTGATTCAAGAGGAAGGTTTTTATGTAAAAAAATTCCCGAAATTCCCACGGGAACGGGCACAACGCGGGTAAAACCGCGGGGCGCTGCTAGTAATCTATAAAACGAATCTCATATTATTTTTGTCCTAGATGCATCTGATTTCAATTGGTCGTTTGAGCTCCACACAGCTCCGCTTCAACGGAAACACACCCTTTGTCTAGATCAGTTCAAAATCTAGGTATGTCTAAAAATAAGGCTCGATCAGTTAAAAATCTAGGTGTGTCTAAAAATTTGTCTTGATCAGTAAAAAATCTAGGTATGTCTAAAAATAAGTCTAGATCAGTTAAAAATCTAGATATGAAAACTAATCTAGACGGGACTTAATCGCGAATAAAACATTTAATGCATACCTCACCGTTTCGGTCGTGTCGCAACGGCCGTGTTCACGAGGGTACGACGTACCCTATGTTTTATTCGCTATTAAGTCCCGTCTAGATAAGTGTTTACAATGTGTTCATATTGTGATAGTTTAAATAGTGTAATCTAGATATGTCTCAAAATAAGTCTAGATCAGTAAAAGATCTAGGGATGTCTAAAAAGTCCGGGCTTATATGAGATTTATTAACTAACAGAAATGTAAAACGTCAAAGTAACTTCACGCCAATAAAGAGTCATTTATAATGCACGTTTCATATTATGTAAAAACTTTCTCATCTCCAATTAATTAATTAATTAATCACGAGTTCTATATCAATGTTCTCTACGTTCTTCTTTGTTCTTAATCTATATATATATTATCTCGATTGTTGGTTTCAAAAATCACTTTCTCTAATTAAATTAATACTAGTGATTCTGCCTACTTACAAATTAACACGCCGTTCCCATTCTCAAATATACAAATTTATTAGCTAAATGGCAGTCTGCCTAGTGTGAAGTAACATTGCAATAAGATGAGTGAGTGTCTTATACATCATGCGAGCAATACAAGGGTTCAATTCCACAGCGAACAGTGAATTTAATCAACACGTTTTGAAATTAAGCATAACTACCATATAAATTGGGTAATTATATAGTTTGTTTATGAAGTCGCTTAGTTACTGAACAAATATTGGAAGTGCTTGAAAGCAAATAGTTCAAATTGAATGAGCGAGATAAAAAAATGGAGCAAACTTTACGGCGCAAAACAACCGAGCCGGCAGATTTTTCAAAAGGTAGTCGAATGTTAGACAAGTTTTCATACAGTTTATAAATACAATATTAATTTCTCAAACATTCTACGGCCGATTATTTTACTATTAATTTAACGCTTTTTATAAGAAAAAGTTACCTTTTAGGTTTAAGGCTGAAAGCTAAGGAAGTTACTGGAAAATTAGTAACCAGCATTGAATACAAATCAGAGAACTGTAAACATGACTATCAAAGCTAACCTACTACAATAACACCCCAACAACTCTACAGTAATGTCAATTTTACTTGTAAATCGAAATTCGATTCGTATCTATAGAAATGCTAAACCATTTAAAACAACCTTCAATGTTTTTACTAATTTATTGTCTCCAAACATGATTCTGTTCCCATTTCCAAAAATAATGATAACGAAATTAAATTGGTTATTTCCGTCACAAACAAAATAAATTCAGTAACAATGAAAGTGGGAATAAATTTAACGATACAAATGATTGTCTCTGATGTTGCTAGCAATCTCGGGTTCCCAGCGGTCCCCGTTCGAGAGCAGTTTCTCTTTGTTGTAGAATAGTTCTTCGCGAGTGTGGACGCTGTACTCGAAGTTGGGTCCTTCGACGATGGCGTCGACGGGGCAAGCCTCTTGGCAGTACCCGCAGAAGATGCACTTGTTCATATCGATATCATAGCGAGTTGCCCGCCGCGAGCCGTCCTCGCGCTCCTCCGCGTCTATCGTGATCGCCTGTGCCGGACAAATCGCCTCGCACAACTTGCACGCGATGCACCGCTCCTCCCCCGAAGGATACCTCCTCAACGCGTGCTCGCCTCTAAACCTCGGCGATAAAGGCCCCTTCTCAAAAGGATAGTTTATAGTGGACGGCTCCTTAAATATGTGGGCCATAGTTACTGCAAACCCTGCAAACGGTAAATACATAATGAGACTGGTTCGTTAAAGCGAGGTTGTATTATGTATCGAGCAATTTGTTACAGCTTCTTCGACTCGGCTGTTAAGTAGCGCAGTGGTGGGAACCAAGGACGGTGTAATGTCATAAAAGCTTCCGAAGGGTTAGTTTTTAGTTTACGACTGACCACTATCGCTGGAAGGTTTGTGTTCAATTACCGTCGCCTTCGATAAACTATGAGCTGGGATAATATTGTAAATTTAATAACCCGTAATAAAAGTCTACGCAACTCCTTCAATATGAATTCCTCGTAAAGAAGATCACGGCATTATTATATAATAAACAAGGAAAAACATTATTAAGTTCTAGGTAACGGTATGAAGAGGCGATATTCACCCTTTCACTGCGCTATCTATTTTGAGATATAATTCCTTGCTTCTAAGAAGGGGCTCACAACTCCTACACAGCATAATATAACCTTTATACCAAGTGCATGCGTTGGCGTTTGTTGCAGCCTGTTTATAATCCGCTTATAGAGAGAACTTACCAGGCTTAACGATAATTATTGTATACTGTTTACTACATAAAACCTTGTTTATACCTTTAACACAATTTTATTTTCTACCTATAGAAAATGTTATTATATAACAAAACTGAGGAGTTTATTGTTCGTAGAAACGTGAGCGTGCTAATCTATAGAGCTGCCTTTCATTATGTAGGAAAATTCGCCGAATGAAAATCTTGACCATACTTGAAACCCTGGCACATCAAAATTATCGAACAATTACATCAAATTACAAACATATCGAATGGGAATTTCCAAACTCGGTAATCTGACAAAGTACTTAACATTTTTATGAGCTGCCATATTCACGGAGAATGTTATTTTTAACTACAAATCTAATTCAATTTAATTCATAAAGTTTTCCTTCAAGTAATATCCTTAGTCACTTTCCTTGAATTACTTCTGACAAAATGTACAATAGGAATTTTATCACAAGCCTGTACATAGCATCAGACAAAATTGAATAACATTGTGCAAGAATGCAATTTCATTCAATCATTCCGGATATTTCGAATTCAACCAATTCACCTATCTAAAATATCCGGAATATTAAAGCATTTTCACTAAGGCATACAAATATAAAACTGTAAACAAATGTTTGAATTTCATATTTTAAATAAACAATTTCATAGATAGTCGATAATAAACCAGCCAAGTGCGAGTCGGACTCGCGCACGGAGGGTTCCGTACTTTAAAAAGCGGCAAAAAAACACGTTTGTTGTATGGGATCCCCCTTGAATATTTGTTTTATTTTATTTTTAAATTTCAACTATCTAGCTATCACCCCTCTTGAGATACAGCCTGGTGACAGACGGACGGACGGCCGGACGGACAGCGAAGTCTCATTAATAGGGTCCCGTTTTTACCCTTTGGGTACGGAACCCTAAAAAATATGTTCTATGGTTGTTAAGTAAATTGAATGCTGTAAAATTTATTTCAATTTACTTAACGTTATGCGGTGGGATTTTTTGAAAACATTTTTATAAAACTCATTTTCGTTTCCATTTTGTCAAGAAATAATGAAATAAATATCGTAAACGTTTTTGAAATATTTAATACTCATGAAAAAGAGCTCAATATTTTGCGCATAAAAACGCTTCACGCCAATATCTATATAGTTTCAGCTTATTATCAGGCTATTGAATCCAACTAATTAATTGTGATTTATGAATTTTTGTTTATTCCTCCAAGACTCCAGGACAAAAGAAAAACCTGTTACTTTTATCAGTAATTTGTATATTTTATCAGTACAGTAATTTGTTTTTCTTACTAATTATTTTTAACCACGCAAGGAACTTTTTTCGTTGCCATTGCGGTCAATTCAAACTCAATGGTAACTGAATAAGTCTTACATACATATGTAGTTAAGTTAAAGGAATAATTACTAATAAAATAATTATTAAAGTACAGCTTAGCAAATCAAATTCCTTTACTTTATTTTTTTCTGCCAAATTATAAATTCAAAAATCCTCATTGACACGTAACAGTTAATGTAGAAGTGTGAATATTACAAAGCTAACATGCTCCGCATTTGGATAAGTCGACTTGCAGAACATACTAAGAAGAAGAAGAAGAAGAAGAAGAACATAACCTTGTCCTTGAATCTTGCCGAGTGTATGTAAGTTCGAGTAGGTTAGCTAAACCTGGTGACGGAGATTTGGTCTAACGATTGAAGCAGCCGGGAACGGCAAAGACCGGGACAAAGTGTCCTAAGCACGGTAGGGCTCAGACAGAGATGTCGCTATCGGCCACCCATCCAAGTAGGTGTCGAGCTGCACGTTGCTTAACAATAATAATGAGTTAAAAGTTCACAATAGTATAGAAAATATATTTCGGATTCAATTAAAGTGCGGGCATACGTCTAGTATGCCGCGAGTAGTAAAAAGAGCCGTTTGTTTTGTATTTCCAATACATGGCACTAATATTGTACCTGGGCTCAAGGAATTGATTTATAAATAGGGTAAATCTGGTACCTGAGTGTCATAAATCGCCCGAAAGACGCCGGATTTGCATGGGTATTTTTCATCAAATGACAACAACAGCTGATGCTTTAAGATTGATTAGGACCTTCGTAAGCTAAACCGAATTGAGGCAGGCCTTATACATAAACAATTTAATGGAAAACTGAATTTATATTCGAATAGTTTGTTTTTGTAAACTTACTCAACATAACTTACAGTGGTTTTAAGTGTCAAAATTTCTTAATTTTGTCACTCACTGACTGACTGACTGACCGATCATCAAAATGTTACGGCATTTCTAGCAGACATAGTAGTTTCAAATTATGTAATTAGTAATTGGTGTAATTTACTCGTATGTATTATGTATAACTTGTAAAACATTGTGTTTACATGCTATGACCGAGTCAATATATGTACTTATTCAAAACCAAAAAGATTCTAAAATTTATCTGGTCACTGTAAGATGTTGTTAGGTAAGCTTATTACATAATAACTTAGACAGAAGGACCCTTACGTAGGGACTTATTAAATTAACTGACTTGGTATTACATGGATCTCACAACTTTTTAGGGTAGAAGAAATAAATTACAAGATTTTTTTACAAGTTATGTTTTTGATGGGATCGTTCTTTGGGCTTCTTTCTGCACTAGTGTGTGAGGTAACATTATTTTGCGTGTTGTCATTACAAGACGCCATATTACTGCACGGAATTCTGTGATTTGGTAAACTCTTTGAGTGACGTTCCAGTATTCGGGGGTTAAACTTTAATCGCAATAAACTAGGGTGGAACTCAAATAAAACAAATATGTAACCTTCGTAAAATAATTAAGGACGTTGTATATAAGACAAAAGGCTGAAATACTTTTATTTGGACGTAGAGAAGGGTGAATCGTTCGTGTCGGGGTGTGCAGGTAAAATCACCGGAGGGTAAGTGAAGTGTAGCGCGATTTAGTTAAGTCGGCGTATTCTGGACCGTAATAAAATAGAACAAAGTACTTACCTCTTATAAGCTCGGTCCAGAACACCGTTTGAGCGGCCCGATTGAAGAAATCTCTTGTGCTCGTTCGGGGAGGTTCGTCATTCACGTATACGAATTTGACGCTGTATTTGGTTCTTGGGCAGCAGTAGAAAGGCGGGTAAAGACAGTAGGCGCCGCAGCTGGTGTCGTACGGGGGTTCCGGAGGCGCCGGCGGGGGACAGGGGTCGTCCGTCTGCCATCGCGCCAACAACCCTCGGTTAAAAAATCTGCCCTTTAGTAAAGGATTCTTAGCATTTATTTTCAACATTTTAAAACTTAATCGTTGACAAAGGTTTATTTATTTGTCTGATTGACAATGTGTTTTTGCACTTTGTTTATACTTACGTAGACTAAGCTGTACTCCATGGTAATGCTAAAGAGGTCTAGAATAAAAGAGGTAGTACTTACCTATTTATAATTTCTTGAGAAAAGAGAAAATATTTTTGATGTAGGGACTTTTAAAGCTGGGTCCACATTTGTATCATTTCGGTGTCTCCGTTGCGTGGCCTCGGCGCGTATCATGATCGCTAATTTGGATGTAAGATGATACCCGTTAATGATACACGCAGTATCTGATACGGCCCGATCCACACTAACCGCGTATCTTGATACACCTCGTATTCGATACGCGTATCACGATCGGTAGTATGGACGTATTTTGATACTGTATCACGATACTGGATCGCGATACGATACGTGATACACCGCGAACCATCTGGTTCGGTTTTTCTGCAATGATACGCGATAGCCGATACACTGACATGATACAGCATTTGATAAGTATGGGCCCGGTTTTTACCAAATACGCCTTAATGATACGACATGGACAAAATGAGCGTCCATATTTATGATACAAATACTCGATACGATACGCTGATCGGGATACACCGAAATGATACAAATGTGGACCCAGCTTTAGGGTTCAGAAGTTTTGGTCAAGTCTAGTTACGTATATTTTTGTTCAATTATCTCATTCATTATATAAATTTGTATATTTTACTGTTATAATATAACACAGATTGTTTTCTTTATAATGTTTATATGGTAAATTAAATCGCATGTTGTCTTCTTTACTAAGTTATTAATAAACAAGGAAGATCATTTGGTTGAATCAATGTAAGTAGCTTACTTCAATTGTCTACTGTGTCTACAGGGAAATATAGTATAAGAAATAAAATGTCGTCAGTCTGTGCGATCCAGTTGAACGTGCGAGGAAACAGCTAACCTGCCGACATTTGCCAAGTTCCTGAAGGTTCCCGGGATCGATACGCTAATAGCTTTGCAACAACCATCTTACCACTCCTTATTTGAATTAATCTGTCATTTACATAATATTTACTGGTGAAAATTGAACTGAAGACTCCTTTCGAAATGTTTAGTAATTACTTCCTTGAGTTAACGAAACTCCGTGAATGATTGCAATGCATTGTTTTGTAGTTGTGTTGAGTTAATTAGTGTGTTAGATAAAGTTTTATGCGGTGCCATAAATTATTTTTTATAAGTTTTTATACTTTCATGTGTCAGCTTGTAAACAGTATGTAGAATACCTTTCTTTGTTTTTGTAGAAGATCATTTATACTGGCAGCAACCCGCAGGTTTACCCGCGTTCTATGTTGTATATTCATTCGTGGGAATTTGGGTAAATAGACAATACCGCGTTTAAACAAACAGACGTTATAAAACTGTATAATATTAGTATAGGTATATCGAAAGTAATACCAAAGTTTACGTCACACACACACACACACACTCAACTAATGTTTTATTAGTTTACTTTTGGAGTAGCAAGCATTTGATAAATTATCTCCTATCGTTTCTTTAACCCTCGTGTGCAAACACATACCTATGTATGTAATTGAATCACACAGTCACCAAATCTCATTACGGTTAACACGTATTATCGGTAGTCAGTAGTGTTCTTTCAGAACATGTTAAATGCAGTGGTGCTATTTGAAAATTTCAAAGGATTTGAGAAATTATGCACAGGAAATTGTTACAAAGCAAAATAAATGGAATATCTTAATTTGCTAATACTGTAGATTGGTCTGGACTGGAAATTAGATTCCTTCTGAAACATAACGTTGAAGAATAGCTTGAATTTCGAAGAGTACACTTTACTAATATTATAAAGAGGTAAAATTTGTTAGTTTGTTTGTTTGTTTGTATGTTCGAGCTAATCTCGGGAATTACCTTTCCGATTTGAATAATTATTTTTGTAATAGACATTTAACGAGAGGGTCACGGGCTATTTTTCATCCCGATATTCCCACGGGCTCGGGGACAACGCGGGTAAAATCGCGGGGCGCTGCTAGTACTTTTATAAATTTATTTTTAACTGATTTCAAAAATCTAAAAGGAGGTTCTAAATCTGATACGAATAAGGTATGTTTATAGGTATTCTATATTCTTCGTAACTTGGACTATATATACAAGGACTTTTACTACGGCATTACTTAGTCCAGTACCAGTTACTGTTAGTTTAACTAAGACTTTGTGCCAAGTTCATATTGTGTTCGAATAGATTGTAGGTAACCCTTTCATTATTCAATCTAATATATAAAATTCTCGTGTCACAATGTTCGTTCCCGTACTCCTCCGAAACGGCTTGACCGATTCTCATTAAATTTTGTGAGCATATTGAGTAGGTTCGAGAATCGGCCAACATCTATTTTTCATCCCGAAATTCCCGCGGGAACGGGTACCGTGGTTGAACTCCTCTGAAACGGCTCGACCGATTCTTATGAAATTTTGTGTGCATATCGGGTAGGTCTGAGAATCGGACAACATCTATTTTTCATCCCGAAATTCCCGCGGGAACGGGTACAACGCTTGTGAAACCGCGGGGCGCAGCTAGTCTAATATATAAAATTCTCGTGTCACAACGTTCGTTCCCATACTCCTCCGAAACGGCTCGACCGATTCTCATGAAATTTTGTGTGCATAACGGGTAGATCTGAGAATCGGACAACATCTATTTTTTATCCCTAAATTCCCACGGGAACGGGTACAACGCGGGTGAAACCGCGGGGCGCAGCTAGTATCTTATATAACCTTCTCAAATGAACCGTTCAAGGAATCTTAAGGTAGTTGTTACTGACACATTCACTTATCTACACAGGCACAGATAGGTGTCCTAGGTCCATCACTAGCATGCATTCACCTAAATGTTAGTCTGCACCAAACTTAGACCAAGTTCGGTCTTGAAACTCGCTAAGTGCTGTATTTGATCCCCCTTAGCTCAAGTTGATGGATTGCTGGTAATTCTGTGTTTTATTTTGAATAAAACGAATTTTGGCGTGAGTCGTGAGAGGTAATGTCGGGTATGTTAACCGCCAATGGAATAAGGTTAATTTTGCCTTGTTTCGTTTACTTGTGACATTACTCAGTACATTTACCTTGTAGTACTTGTGTATCAAGTTTTATTTACAACTCTTTATTTGAAGGTATACAAAGAGAATTTTAAACTAATGTACAATACGAATACAGCAAGAATAATAATTGTTTATGGGAGCTTATTCTACAATGTTAAAATAAATATTGTTCACCAGAAATAATTTAACAAATAAGGGTCCGTTCACACAGACCGGCTCGGAGAGCATCGGCGCGCATTTTTCTTTTCACACAGACCGGATCGTATGCGCTTGGAGTTGGTCGGAGCGGAGTCGCCAACTATTTCACATAGACCGGCTGGAAGCGACCTGAAAGCGGATGCGCTCGGAGCCGGTTGGATGCGCTCGCAGCCGGTCGGAATCGCTCGCAGCCGGTCGGATACGCTCGCAGCCCGTCGGATGCGCTCGCAGCCGGTCGGATGCGCTCGGAGCCGTTCGGATGTGCTCGGAGCCGGATGGGTACACTACAAAGGCAGTAGGTACCAGTCTTCCACGCATTCCACGCAATCGGAGCCGATCGGCTGCGCGAGCGAGAAAGAGCACGCAATCGGAGCCAAACGGCTGCACGATCGAGAAAAATTACGCGATCGGAGCCGGTAAGCTCCTCTTATTATTTCACACCAAGCGCCTTCAAGCATTCTTAATCACAAAAGCAGTGCACATGCAAAAATAAACCTTAATACAAATACTAAAAACTCTGTTTTCAACGTGATAAGAATCTGCTCTCCTCTCCGAGCCGGTCTGTGTGAACGGACCCTTATTGGCAACGACGTCTGGGTGTCAATTATATATTCCTAATTCCTATAAAGTATATGTAGTAGTATCAGTTAGTTAGATTCCATAACAAAAGCTTAGAGCTTACTTAGGTTCTAATTAGCCGTGTGTGAATTTGTCCGGGTATATTATATTATATTATTATTATAATAATAATATGGAAAGAAAATATATATATTATACGCTAAAACTAACATTAATCACTATTTAGCTACACAAAACGGCTAAGAAAAATACTCGCAAACGTTATTCTAGATACATTGTAGATAAGAGGAGCTCACTTCGAGTACCTATGTATGTATAGACGTTCCTCGCTCCATTATATTACTACGTTGTGTCTGGGCATGACTGCGGGGGCTTCTTATTTGTCATGAGTTCCACAGATATCAGATTAAACTTCCTTTAATGAGAGTATTGTTTATTTAGATGTATCCAGACCCTAGTGATTACAGAGGATTTGAGGCCAACTATGTATAAATAATTTATCAGACACGCCGCTAAGGAACACCACGATTCGTTTTTGAATGTAAATAGAAACTTGGGACGAGATTTGATAGTGAATTTAGAGAAGACGGTATTTCGAATGAGAGTGGGAAAACTTTGTTTTTTTGTTTACCTAGAAAACTTAGCACTATGTAGAGATATCTTTTTTGGGTTTTATGAGAATCTCTATGTAGAGATATCTTTGTGTCCCTAACCTCCCTCTTAGAAGGAATCCCGAATCAACAGTGCATACCACAGGAAAAACCTCGTCTACAAATTATTAGTTCATACTAGTATTTTTACAGTGTCTGTATTCTGAATAAAAATATAACTAGCCGCAACCCGCGATGTTACCCGCTTTGTACCCACTCCCGCAGGAATTTCAGGATAAAATATATTCCATGTTATTCTAAAATACTTATAACCTGTTACTGTAAAGTTTCATCCAAATGCATCCAGTAGTTTTTTCGTGAAAGAGTAACAAACATACTTACAAACTTTCACATTTATATTATACTAGCTGTGCCCTGCGGTTTCACCTGCATTTTTTCCCTCACTGCTTACCGTTTAAACCTTCCCTGGACTTTCATGAATATTTCAAGACCAAAATTAGCCAAATCGGTTCAGCCGTTCTCGAGTTTGAAGCAGACTAATGAACAGCAATTAATTTTTATTTATATAGATTAGTAGGATTAGTAGTTTAGGCTACGTTTAATATGGGATGATTGGGGCATACCATGTTGCATAGCTGTGTCACGTTTCATAGACTTACCAATCATAGTCAAATACATAGTACATACATACTCGTAGTATAGTTCTGATAGAACGGCACCCTTACGGCGTTTCCACATTATCCGATCCGATATCGGTATCGGACGCCAATCCGATATCGGGGTAAGTAAAATGTATGAAATATGTTCCGATATCGGGCCGGACAATATGAAAGACAGGTACTTATTTCATACATTTTACTTAACCCCGATATCGGATCGGCGTCCGACACCGATATCGGATCGGATAATGTGAAAACGCTCTTAGGCACGTTTATTCGCGATGTCTGCTGCGATAATATGTAACCACTAATAGAATTTTCATCTCACGCTACTTTTGAATTCTGGTACTGAGTCTCGGATATTCTCTAGACACTAGATGCAAACATGACTGGGGGTAGTCTGACGTATCGCTTTGTGAGTTTGACCCGTGTTTGGGTAAAGTTCTTTTGACAAAGATAATTTGTATGCTACGAGTGTTTAAGGAAGTGGCTATATAAAAAAATCCTGATCAGGTTTCGGTCGATGTTCGCTCAAAAATGAAAACATGTGTTTTCATTTGACGAGGTAATGGATTATTGTTCCTAGCCGATCATTACATTATCAACATTTTAGCACGGTCAAGTGTTTTATTTTACCTAAAGAACCAATGGCTCGCTCAGACTGCTGAGGACACTAAATTAAAACATAGCTTTAAGATCACTATAATATTGCCAATAAAGAAAACCTACTTTGTTTACTGTCAATGAATATGATATCGCAAGTAAGAGCGAAGTACTGCGTCTATTTCGAGTGCTATAATGTCAAAGTTCTTCTGTGTCACGATATAATTAATTGAACCTGGCACGATGAAGAACAAGAATAGATATGCTAGGAAATAGTTCCCAAAATACTATAATAATATGTTAATGACTTCCTCCAAAATACCTACCAACATTTATACAGAATTTGCCGCGACTCCGATGACCCCCGAATGAATTATCGAAGTTTTTCTGCCCGATTTCAGCTCTAATTGCGCATCATAAGATACCGTTTGGGTTCAGAAATCACTTGTTTTGTGATGTAATATGACACCCTGGGGTAGAAGGGGAAGCCTTAACGTTGAAAATATAAAGTATTAGGTGCCTTGACCTTGTCTTCCGAGGTCATGGACTCTTTATGATTACCGCCTTGAGTAGCATGAAAAGGAGCGTTCTTTCGCGTTAGTTTTAGTAATAGGTAAGCAAAAAATCTTCACATTAGCACACGTAGTTCCTTCTCTGTACTGATATATTGATATGTTAATATATATTATTTTTATATTAATTTATTGAGTTTGTTTTTGGTTTTTGCATTTGCATCGTAGAGTAGACATCAAAACTAAAATCTTATGAACTTAAAGAACTTATTAATATTATATTAATTACGAGAAAAAAATACTCTACGGATTTTATACTCTTTTCTGGAATACTAACCTAAAGTAAATCTTTGCATTGAGTTATAGAATCGCTCTTGCCGATTATGTCAGACAAACAAAACACTTTTTCAGGTTTGTAGAGTAAATACAGTGAGTTCTAAGTACGTAAGTACATTATAACTCAATGAGTAAATATATCTAGTTTCATTACATAGATTCTCAACTGAATAACTGTTGACTCAAGATAACAAGATATGTATGAGATCTTCGTCTTCGTATTTTACTTACCTTTTCTTCAGGATTCCAATTCTGCTTGTAACTTAACTTAATCTAAACGATACCTTTAAGTAAGTGGTTTGGAGGTGTCACTAGATCTATGCTATCAAATATGTTATCAAATTCAAATCTATACTAATGTTATAGTTAAAAAAGAGAGATTGATGTTTGTTTTTTGTTTGAACTATCAATTTGATTCAAATAATTCCTTTTGCATTAGATATCTACATTCAAGATTATAGGCTATTCCTTTAATAAGATCACATCCCAAAATGCTCACGGGAACGTGGGAATAACCGTGGGGCGCTGTTAGTATTGAATTTGATTGGCGAATACGAAATGTAGCATAATATGCATAGCATTTGAAAGGCACTTTTAGTGTAAAACGATTTCTATATAAAATGTATCGGCACATTAATGGATATGCCTTTTAATAGGACGTTATAAGCGGCGATTCTGCACGAGATAAAGTTAAATATACCCTTTTTGCAAATGGGTAGGCTTTCATAAGCTACGCTAGGTTGAAAATAGCATAGCAGGAAATGGTTTATCGCTATACCAATTTTAACTAAATTTTCCAATACATTTTTAAGAAAATCGATTTACTTCGATGTTTTTGATAAGGTTAGGAGAAGGAAGAGGAAAGTAAAACAACTTTATTCCAATGACGAAAATTTATTTTTATGTTACATAATATGTCTTATCAAATAGTTTCGAATTATAAATAGTTATGACAATGATTCGAGAAACAAAGCCTTGTTTTTTTAAAACAATTTGGAGCTTTAAATTCATTTTACATTACGGAATGAAAATGAAATATAAACCGAGTTTATAGTGTTTGTAAAACTTTTTGTGTTAATCAACCGAGGAGTTGGCCAAAATTTTATTTGTTTATATTTAATTTCCACTATAATATTCATGCCAGTGCTTGCGTTCGGAATTTATTCGCAAATTAAACTTTACTCCAGAAATAAGTTTCAGCACCAGCGTTTTACCGCAAAAGAAACATTTTATAATTTAGGCCTTTGAATTATAAATACTTAGTACCTTAGTACATGGACATGAATGTTTCAATTCTTTTTTGTTTAATTAACTTTCGTAAACTTTTGAGTTACAGTTAATAAAATCAGTTTTTGGAAAATAACTAAAGTAATCGTTAATTTACGTCAATGGATATTTTTTTATCTTTTTTTTTGTATACTGAACATTGAGATTACACAGTTTTTTTATTGTGCGCTAATCGCATATCGTCAAAAATGTATATTATCTGAAATACACGTATAATATCTTCAAACATTTATCACGAAATGAATATGAGTACAAACACCTATCAATGTTATATCTATATTGAAAAAATACATCGAATAAAGAAAGCAGAAAAAAGTTGGGGAAAATATTCCACGAAACTCATACTCCAATAAAAAATCCGAGAAATCCAAATTGTATCAATTCACCAAGTTGTATAAATAAAAATATATTTTGAATCGCGTGCAGTAAATATTTGTCTGGTTGTTAGTACATCTTTTTTAAACAAAATTCATAGTTGCGAGTGCTTTACCTATATAATTTTCATAGTAGCCAGTATTCTTCCCGGTTGTATTTAATGCCATCAGTTATAAGAGGTCTTCAACTACATTCCTGGCTTGTTTTAAAGCTCTTAGTAACCAACTCATTTAGTGCAAAATATGATTGTTTTAAGCGTATTTATTTATTTAACTAGTATTGTTTGTTTTCTTTGTTAAATAAGTAATGTTTTTTTATTATTATAAGTTCACGTTAGAATTAAGGACTAATACGTCTGAAAAAAATTCTTGTAATACCAACTCTGCGAAATGGAAATCGTAATAACCGGTGCAGTACCTTTGAGATTAGTATTGGTCCTTGATATTGCAGTAGTCTATTATATGCGAATGTGGGATTAGTTCTGTATTCTGGTTATGAGTTCAAGTTATGGCCACAATACTTTGAGTATGACAAAGCCACAATACGATAGCACTAAAAAGATTGAAGTAAGTCTTGTACTAACAACAAATTCAAAGTGACGAAAATGTGACTCACTCCCGTAAAGATAATCCGCTTTATTCATTAACGCTCTTTACTTAAAACACTGTTAAAAAGTATTTTGTCTCTTTTACTCTTCGGCAAAAAGTGTATGTCAGAAAGGAACAAACCATTTAATAACTCAAATGCTATTAATAATTATTTATGAATAAGCGCAATGAGTGTCAATGAATGCCATTTTCAACTGATTTATTCAAGTGAAAAGGTTCTACGTGGTTTACACATTACTTGAGAAATGAGAGGGTATATCGGGGGCGTTTTTACGAATATTTACAGCCCCTTTAGGTTACCTAATAAGGTAGCATTCGGGTGCAAACACGTAGGCCTGAAAACCCATAATTTTAGTTAAACGCTTTCCAAGACGGTTACATATGGAAGGTTCTCACTACCTTAAGGATGTTTTTCCTTTCTACTCGTCCTTTCCACATGTGTTACTTAATTCTCCACAACAAAGAATAAGACCTAACTTTATTTTGGAAGTTCAAGTTAAAGCGGTGCGTGAGTCACAAACAAAAAGTTAACAAAACAAGTTGGGAAACACGAGTTTACTTTTCCATCATAAAATATTAGGTGAATCGGGACAATTTATAAATTTGGTTTTGTTGAAGACAAGCACAGTGCGCTTTAGATATAAGACGAGCATAATACGGTACGTGCCTAAATATAACACTATTTTTCACACACATTTACTTTTTATCCCTCGACAAAAAATAGGAATGACAAACTTATAGTTAGCCGGGTGGGTGTGTGGTATCGCAACTTTTAAATGAATGGACCGATTTTAATCTATTTTGTCCTATTTCAAAGACACTTACATGGGAATGGGTTCTAACTACGATAGTTTAGAAAAAGAAGTTGGGGTTATTTTTTGTTTAATTTCTGTTTTTAAAAAGTATTATTTTAAAGTATTATATTGCTATTTGTGTTTGTTACTAATCATCGGACAGTGGAATGTTTTATGGACCTATCAATCTTTACTGGTACCTACACTTGAAGCTTTGACACTTTCGACAAATAAAGCTGTATTTTCACTAAGTGATCTGTACCGTTGAGTTAGCAACTGTTATGATGTACTAAGTAGAGACGTGGTTTTAGGTTTAAACTGTTTTAATCGAATCCATAACCTATTTAGGTCTGTTAAGATGATAATATGCGCACTGTACTTGTTGAAAGTAAATTTAATTCGGAAAAGTAGTAAGTATTTAAAAGATTAGTAATTAATAACAGCGTAAACACACATTAACGTTACTGGTAGGTACGAGTATGTGTTTAGGAATGCACAGTCAGTCATATCAGCTACACTTAACTTTAGAGTAAAAGAATTACGTACGAGTATCGTCTTATTACAAAAAGTTTACTTAGAAAAAAGGTTTAATTAATTATTAATGAATGAATTACCGATAAGATAAAGCGAGTAATTAATACGTTGGGATTAAAGTTAAAATAAATTACTAGAAAGATATACTAAACCGCTAACTAAAATTAAAATTAAGAAATTACTGAGTATTGGGTGAAATACAAATTAATTAACTTGAAAGGCTTTATTCAATAACAAACATAAAGATAAATAAGTTATAAAGTAATAAATGGGTGAAAATTCAAGATATCCTATTTCAATTACGTTATCCTAGACATTCATAATCAAACTATTACTACAAACATTTATCGAAAGAAATATATTGAAGTGATCGGAGTGTTATAAAACCGTCCGAAATCGAATTATCTTGCTTCGGTATTAGAAAGACAGAGTTTTTACTTTCCATCGAGTACGATTCCAAGATTAATATGCCTAGAATAAATCTTCCCAGCGTTCGGTGATTTACTGCGTTTTAAAGAAAAAATAGACTAGGTGTTATCAACACTGAAGCTCGATTAAACTGGTTCTTATTTAACTGTATTTTTAGACACTTATTCAATTTATTTATTTAAATTATTTTCAATCCGTAACTTTTCTGTAATACTCTCTGTCCAATGAAATGCAAATCCAATCAAAACCGTCCCGCAACTGGCTTTCCTTCAAGCATTTTACAAATTACGATTTAAATTCTTAACTTAAAATATTTTTGTTTAAGAATACTAAATCTCAAATCAAAATGATTTGCTATGCAAATACGATTATAATTACATTGAAAGTTTACATTTAGATAGTGTTATGTACGTATTATGAATTTAGAAGATATGTATTTACAAACCACCTTTGGTGGTAGATGTTAATTTCGTCAATTTATAAATGACTTTGGGGCATTTCCAGACGGCTCGTTTGTTTGCTCGATGTTTTAGTTACAGTTTCGACTTGTAATTCTTTATACTAGTCAAAACTAGTATTAAATACATACTAGGACTTTCCAAAATACGTGTAGGTTAAAACGGATCACGTAACACGGAAGGTGCCGAATATTTGAGTGATGTGACGAATGTGTGCAGTATGTCTTCAGCCAAGCCGTCTGCAAGCCTCTTAGAAATTCGTTTTGGAAAGATATTTCCTGTCATACCAGAAGTAAACCATACTGTTATTTCTAATTTATACTACGAGCCCAGATGTATACCAGCTTCCTTTTTCCGTTCACTATTACAGTACTTATTACATTCTTAAAGTACCTACATGGCAGTATTATAAACATATAAGATATTACACCAACATATATGAGTTACTTAGAAGAAAATACTACGACACATATCATAACATTTAACACGAAGTTACAAGTGATTATGTTGTTTAACTTAAAAATTATCTTACATCTATTACATTCATATATTGTATGTACTTCCTCTAAAACATTAATATTGGATTAAATGACTCGACAATCTTATAAATCTAGACACAAGTTACACAATTAAACAGAGCATTACAATAAACCCTTTAATATTTCAACATCTACTATAAGTTACAGCAAAGTAAATATATAATTAGGTTGTGTAAAGGGAGGTGCGGGTTCTTTTCCCGAGCCGTCCCAAAACGATGTATAGGCAACCGGAATGCATTAGTCATAATGTACAGAATATAAACTAATACTATTTAAGCATGTCATTAACTATACTATACAATAAGCTACGTAAAGACAAAAACAAAGTTATTGGTTAACACTTCATTATGCAAAATGGGTAAATTAATGACATCATTTTCATTGCCCTGCGCGGGTAAGTTTAAGAGTATGAGCTGGAAATAAGTTCATATCTATAGTCCAACCCTCGTGTCAAAGACCTCCAATATATTATAATGATGGAATTAACCGGGAATTAACGGACGCGAAAGCTTGGTAGCGCTCGGATAGAAATGCCACAATTGTGGTTACTAGGTGGTTTTGTATTTAGGGTGCATTTTCATTGAGGAGATTTGCGGGGCGGACCCAATTATAACGCATTGCATGGAGATTTGAAGCATTGCGATGATGCCGTGGGTCACTTGAGCTCCTCCCCACTCAGGTCCGTCTTAATGAAAACGAACCATGTGTACATAGGAGTGAAGCGGTGTAATGTCCACCCGAAATTTATATTTGCAGTTGTAATAATACAAGTCATTCATATACTTTTTAAACTCATACGATTTACACCACTCGTGGTCACGGGATGTCTCACCATACCGTTAGTCATCCCATGACCACGAGTGGTGTAATTTGCTCGAAACGTCGGGTACGTATGTTAATAAATACGTTATTGTTTTCTGAGTCGTTAAAGTTCCGTTTCTTTTAGTATAACCAGTCATTTATGTACGTTTTTAAATACTTCTTATGACTCGCGCCCGCAGGACAATGCAATAAGCCCATCACTGCTTTAAGCTTAATCAAGTTCGTTTTCAGTTTTCCAACAAACTGCTGTCGATGTTACACGCGCAAATACGACAAACTCCGCTTATCATACAGAAATGGGCTCGTCCAAACAGAATTAAAAGCAAAAATTACATAGTCTTCTTCAATGGTATTCTGTCATATCTCTTAACTATCATGTTGTTATGTATTTAAATGTACACATAAAGATTTAAACGTCCGTTATTAAGAATAAACACACAAGCTTAAAACTAATCCATTCCTTGAAAACCTCGCCGTTAATAGTCCAGCAACTGTGTAGCACTTTGTAACTTTCACATAAAATGTTCATATAATTTGGAGTATTTTTAAAGACAAGCGTTTGTATGTATGTAGTATTCTTAAAGTGTTGCTCTCAATGTGGTGCCAAACATTTTGCTTTCGTTCGTAAAATCCGGTCGGCCTTAGGGCGTGTTTCCATTTGCAAGGTTTGCTTGTTTTGGCGGGACGATTTGGCCAATCGGGCGTATGTACCAAAAGTCTTAAT
This sequence comes from Cyclophora albipunctata, assembly GCA_963082685.1. Taxonomy (NCBI): domain Eukaryota; kingdom Metazoa; phylum Arthropoda; class Insecta; order Lepidoptera; family Geometridae; genus Cyclophora; species Cyclophora albipunctata. The sequence continues at coordinate 12,473,006 of OY720111.1, read as the reverse complement.
CGGTGGTCACTTTTTGTAAATAGAACAAGCTAGGCCAATGGAAAAGCCCCTTTAAAACCCCAATTACACATTACAGAAACTACAATCGGTTTTATTAATTATGGGTTATCCTTATTGCTATTTCTTACATCTTAGTTGTTTTACATACAAACGCTTGTCCCTTCTTAAATCTACACTGTCATATATTATTTTTGGTATTATTTATCGTTTTATTTGTAAAACTATATTTTATCTCTTTAGTCACTTAAGTTAATTAACTTTGGATGTAATAAGTTAGTCAATGTAATGTTACATTGTTAGTTAATAAATAATTAATGGAATTTTGGTGCTCCACCTTACAGTGAATGAATATCATACACAGCGTTATGTTATTCATTCCAAAGAAATAAAATAACAAGAAATCATAATACTTTTTTTTTTGTTTTTTTCTATTTTATCATTAAAATATATTAATGTATTCGTAGTTCTCTTTGTGTCTATATTATTGGTGTTTGTCCCTTACAGTGAATGTTTGAAATGTACAATTAAAGTTAATCTTAAAACTATTATTTTTTGTATTTTTGGAGTATTTAAAAAAACATCGACTACAATTATTGATTATGATTGATTATGAATATGTTTACTACATTTAAATGATATAGTAATTCAATTATTAATCCATTATTTCTTATCTATCGCTTCGTGAAGTATTAAAATTAATATAAGTCTAAGATCAGAATAAATTATAATTAAATTAAAATATAGATGAGTATGCATAGAGCATATGAGCAGCCCATGACTGAGAAAACCACACACACTAAAAAGCACAACAAAAAACAAAATAATCTTAATTAAATAAAAATATGTAGGTACATGGTAGATGCAGACATACACATAAAGATTCATACTACACATACACACTCTCTTTAACACATACACACACACATCTACACACCCGCGAATACACACTCATTCTCACGCACATACACACCTACACACCCGTGTACTTACATAATTAAACCATTCACACGATGAAATCATAACTCTATTACAGTCAGGAGTTTAAAAATAGAACAGAAGTTGTGTTTATGGCCAGATTCGTCTACATTTGAAATGTTTCTCTATTGATCGATGATATTGTTAATTACAAGTTCGCGTGATTATTTTCGAATGAGGAAGGTAAACAAAAGTATTCTGTTCAGAAACAAATGGTGCATCATCAAATAGATTAGAATAAAATAGGTCATACACGCTATGGCAGGGTTACCATCTGACACGAACGAATTTAAAACGAAACGAAATCGTATCAACTTAGTGTTAATATTAGCTTTTTACCTTTTAAATAAAAAGCTGAGATGTCATCTGATCGAGTTTATGAAGTCAAAGAATGAAATCAATGGTATGCCAAAAACATATATACGGTCAAATTGAGAAACCTCTTTTTTAATTTGGTTTAAAGGGGGTCTTTTAGGTTCATGGTACACTACTATCTGGAGGTAGACCGGATCGTTTGTAGATTAGTACCCTCGGTGGTTTTAAGCGAAAGCAAATATTTATGACATCAAATATTAAAATATGATGTTTAAAAGTAATGCACTCTTGCACCGCACCTTTTCATGACGTGTATTACCACAGACAAAAAAAAGAAATAATACAAATAAAAATAAAAAATAATACCTTGAAGCTTAATACTCAACACTCTCCATTCTTAATTAAGCTAAGGTTAAATAATTCCATATAATACAACTGCCAATAGGTACTTGTCAGTCAATTATTAAATATAAGTTATGTTATGTACATACATTTGGCACTCAGCCTTACAAATTACACATTATATTATTATTAAAAATTGATATTATTATGTTAAATTAAACCTTATGGTATGTATATCTAGGGCTCCTATTATAATTTGGTATCTTTTGGAAACTTTAAGAAAATGCTACGAATAGAGTAGCTACAAATATAAAGAGAAAATATATTAAGTCAGACCGCTCTGTACCCGTAAAGTTAAACAGAATAATGTAATGTGATTTTTTTAACAGTAAAATAAATATTCGCCGAGCATTTCTTTTCTTATGAAAGTTGTATAGATATGTAAATAAATTCATGGAACGAAGTAAATTTCCAAGTTCACTCACCTAGTTTAGAAAATTGAGAAAGTTTCACCGGAAATTAATATCATGACAAAAAATATTCGGAATAAGATCTCTTAATTCAGAAATAGACGGATAAAACTAAAACAATGCTGTTTGTTTGTTTTTGCATCGAAAAGAGAAGACAATACCCTTTTAAATAACTTATTTAATTCTGTCTATATGTGTTTTGTAAAAGCTTTTAGATTTAACTTTGGTAAATGAAACGTCCTATTCACATGCCGGCTACCGACGAGGTTTGCAGCTGGGGCTGGCATTAAGTGCACATCGCACGTCTCTTGTCAGAAAGCTGTCTGGTTGTTATGGCTCATAGGACGGTAATTGACGGCATCAAACATTGTGCTGATTACACAACTAGCCACAAAAAGCAAAATCGAAGAATGTTATGATGGGAAGGGCTTTAAAATATTAATTCGTAGCATTTTCAAAGTAATTTGCAAAGGCCTAAAACATGAATATGATGTACTATATCTATCTGCATGCAATACCTACCTACTTATACGGCTAACGTACCTAATACCTGTATTAGGTTATAATATGATATCTACTTCTTTGTTGGTAATCTGTCTTAAAACTAATATACAAAAATATACCTTTACCTATCGTAATAAAAAGTCCACTTAAATAAATTTCGTCACACTTAACTCATTAGTGATGTCCATAGAGCATCATAAGTTTTTTACTTATTTCTAAAGAAGTCTGTAAAAAGATCTTTGGTGTGTTTACACTAGATCATCTTCATAATCATACTCGTCATATCACATGATTTCTTTCGTAATAAACTGTGGAGGAGGTTGCAGGTAGTGGATGGGCACAGAGTCGAACATGGGCCGAGAGACGGAGGGCAGCGGGGCGCGGCGGGATACTGACGGCATGGGGGCGGATTCTTCGTCGATGGTGACGCGCACGGACCGAAGCGGGCCCGGCGTGGTCATATGGCGTTAGCTGCCCTTAGCCACCAGGTGGTAGGGCGCGTGGATGGTGGCCACGCTGCCCAGCTCCGTGTGCCCCAGCAGCTCTTCCGGGTGGTCGTGCTCGTGCTCCCGCCGCTTCTCTTCGTTGGTGTAGTAGTGGGCGACGCGGCGCCGCGTGCAGCACAGCGCGCCGGCGACGGCGGCCAGCACCGCCACCAACAGCAACACCAGCCCGGCGATCACACTCATCTGCGTCTCATGCGATGACCCGCAGCGCTCCAACGTATCGTAAGTAATATCCCCAAACCGAACCCCCCGCAGCCTTGGAGGAGCGTTACAACGAAGGTGACGCAGCGAAGAGTTTAAAACGCTATTTGACATAAAAGCAATCACTGACCCAGTTGTACATTGCTCGCAACGCCACAAGTTCTTCGACAAGTTTATCTCAGCGATGGCTTCCAATCTCTGGAGATCTTTCTCATCGAGCGACTGCAATTTGTTGTGAGATATATCCAGTTTTTGCAAAAACTTTGTTTTGGATAAAAGCCTCAACGGGAATTTGGTAAATTTATTCCAAGATAGATCCAAAGCAACTAGATGTTCGTTGTAAATGAAAAAATTCACCGGAATATCGGGTAATGAAAGGTTAGCGAGTCCGACGCCATGAAGGTCAGGCATTATTTGTAATACGATGGCGATCTCGTTTAATGGAAGATTATTTCCACTAAAATTGATGGTCCTTAGCGTCTCTACTACGGGAGCAAAGGTTTGTAGATGGAATCTGTCGATCTTGTTGTGGGCAATGTCCAGATGTACCAAGTTGGTGAGGTTGGTGAGCGCAGCGGGCGCGAGCAGCGCCAGGCGGTTGTGCGCCAGGTTGAGGGCACGAAGCTCCCTGTTCTGACCGAACATGTGGTCCACTATCACAGACAACTGATTGCCATCTAATTTCAACCGTCGTAATTTCTTAAGACTGATGAACTCGTCCGAAGTTAAATACTTAAAAAGATTCTCTCCGAGATCCAATTCCTCTAAAAGAGGCGCGAGATGATAAATTTGTGTGTTGATTCTCCGCAGCAAACATCGTCTACATTTAAAAAATGTTAAGTGTTGGATATCCTTAAAAACTTCCGGGTTTAACTCCGTCAAGGGATTGTCGCTCAAGTCCAAGTTGTTTAGCTTGGCCAGCATTCTAAACAGACGAGGGACGAGAACCGTAATTTTATTTTGTGACAGATCAAGAGTTTTCAGTGCAGTTAGATGTCTAAATGTTTCACTCGGCATTTGCTCTATCTTGTTGTGACCGAGATGCAGTTCGGTTAGGTTAATGAGTCCTCGAAAGTTATCTTTTCCGATACTAGTCAGATTATTCGATGTCAGATTTAGAATTCGCAGATTTTGTAGTCCCCAAAAGGAGTATTGTCCGATAGATGGTATGTTGGAGTTGACGATGTGTAGTTCTCGTAGGTTAGCATATGGTTCTGGTTGAGTGAAAATAGGTCCGATGGTGAGGAAGTTGGGTCGCCGGGGCGGGGCGGAGATGGTGAGGATGTGCAGGCCGCGGTCCAGGTAGTCGACGGGGATGTAATGCATGTCGCCGCGCGTGCAAGCCACGCGCAGCGCGCTGCCCTCGCCCGTGTTGAACGTGGTGCGGCACGTGCACTCGTCCGGGCACGTCATCTCGGCTGCGTGCCCGCCCATCGTCAGCACCACCACCACCCAGCTCAGCATCAGCGAACATCTCCCCACCGACCTGCAACAAACAACACCACTTAAGAACATTTCACCATCACAACTCGACACCTAAAGTTACACCGTAAATATAAAATTTTAAAACGTTAACTCAAACCCGCGAACTAGGAACAAGATTATCATGAAATATACGACCGCTTTGTCCGTGAATTCAAGTCCCCTAAAAAATAACGCGTAGATAACAAAAGACTTTTTGACGTGGCGCGCTCTCGACTAAGCGGAACCCATTACACGAAATCCGAAATATTTATTTTCACTTCGATAAAAAAGTGTAGTTTACCGAAATATTTTTCAAGTAAGTAGTTTTTCTGAGATGAGTACAAACATGAAATTGGTTTTTGGAAATACAATTTCGCAAGAAGTGAACAATAAAATAATAGTATCATCAAATACACTATTGGTTGTACTCATGTACCTATTCACATTAGGTAAGAATAAAAAATGGGCACTATCTACTTAAAATATCAATATTTTATGAGCATGTTAAGCACTGGATAAAAATAGAAAATTCTTCGTTACGAAACGATGTTTTCTTACAACTAATAAAAAACGAAGCATAATATGGATTAGGATAATATGTTGATTGAATTGAAAGGCAGTAATTAAGCTGTGTTGGCGATATAAAAATGACAATACTGGGTGAATTATTATTGGGACTACCTCTACTACGAGTTCAAAAGCCTGAAAATATTTGAATAGGAAACTTTACAGAGCGCCACTAGCGGTTACATGACGAACTAAAATAAAAACGGAAAGACGGTAATGGTCTCACCAGCACTAATTACATTAACTGCCGCACTGGGAGACGTTCAACAAATCGATACTTAATTATTTGACGTAATTTTTCATACATTAAGTACATCAAAATTAACCATTAAATCTACTGAGTAAGCATTTGACGTCACTGAATAAGGACGTAAAGGCTTGGCCAAACCAACGCGTTCAGCTCGCGTCCGCGGTGGAGTGCACGGTGGCGATACTGCGCGTGCAAAAGTTGTATACACCGTCGCGTTTGTTCTTGCGTTCACCAGGCTGGAATCACGTCATTGACTACAATGCTCTCTATATACAAATAGCTGCGTGCAGCGTAACGTAACAAGCCCGATCTGATCGCCACCGCCGCGTGCAGACGCTGCATCGGACGCCGCGACCAATCAGAGGACGCATCGATGTGAACACGTCGCTACAAGTTCGTACACAACAACTGACCGCCACCGCGCACGCCACCGCGGACGCGAGCTGAACGCGTTGGTTTGGCCAAGCCTTAAGGCGTTCGCATAATGCGGGCACCGAATTTGCTTTAAACCACTTCATTCACCACTTGTAGTTTTCACAAAACACCGCGCCTAATGCCAACACCTAATAAGGTGACTGCAGTCGGTCGCCGAATGCGGCCGACTATCGTATTCTCTATACTTTTGCAGTCACCACATGTTTCATGCAGAAAACGATTTATAAAACTCCAAAAAAACAGGTTAGACTTTTGTAACAAATATTTTGACGTTTTCCTTTTATCATTTAGAAATTGTAGTTGGAACATTAGACCCTTATAAGTCTAGCCATAAAAAGTTGTCCAAAATAAAAGCAAAGATATTACCGCAATTTTCTTGAACCGCTTATTTTTATTTGCGTTATCATAAGTATAACCGTAATACTATGTTTTATATTTGTTATTTTTGGTAATGTTGCGGACTATTACAGTCAGCACAATTATATCTGTAATCTCAAAATAATATGTCATCCCTGTAAACGATCCCTGAAAATATTTTATAGTAAAACTAACACGACTTAACTTGCAATTCATTTAGTTTAATCTTGTACATATTTCAATTGTATTGCATCTAATCGCTAATGGCTCGGGTTTAAGACAGAGCATTTAATTTTCTTTGTGTACCTACTTATACCTTGAAATTTCCAGTGAGCTTAAAGGTATTTGCCCTGCAGCGAGATATTACAGGTAAATGTATTTTTTCTAATCACTTAGCATAATCTCCTTGTCATAGCCTTGTATGCGAACCACGATCCATAAACATGTCGATACAAAATAAAATATTAATTCTCTGAACCGAGATCAAGTAGCCCGAGTTTGGTAACATTTGTATTCACGCCGCGCCGCTAGTCAAACTTTCAAAGGCAATAAATAAGATTTTTTTACGTGTGTTCGAGTTCGGACCACTCCCGGCTGTTTCTTGCAAACGAAACAGTTTGTGCCGCCGTTTTAAATGAAAATCCCTACTTTGAATAATTTTTAACGGGATTACGGACGACTTTACATACATAATTTGTTTTATTTTATTATAACAATTTGTCATTTTGGTGTTATAATTTGGAGACAAATGTCCGCGGTTCAATGTGGGCTTAACAACGTTGCGGTTGACATTATCTGCGCACATCTTTACAGCCCACCCCATTGAGATAATCTATAGCTCGTGTGTATCACGGTCAGCCGTGTAATTTAATGCTTCCGAGGGTAATACAGCCAGAATGCAACTTTACACTCTACTTTAGCTGAGGCTGGATCTACAATTATGTAGTTAAAAGCTAATGCATTGTAATTGAGATTACTTCCTGCTACAAAATCGATTCTTATCATAATAAAATGTAAAATGTCATAAAAACAATAAAGGTTAATTATGAATAAATGAAAACACTTCCAAACGCTTCAGAAATAATCTATCTAATAAAAATTAATACAACAATCCAGCTAACTAAATTGAGTATAACAATAAAAATTATATTTGAAAGTAAACGCTAAAAGTTCCGTGAAGTAGGTACTAAGAGGTTATAGAGGAGCTAAACATAATTATTGTTCAGCTCATTGTTACAGCGAAGGTATAATTTCCCATTAACTCCGTAATTTAATTTACATCGCCATCAACATCAAAGGTTTAGATGAGGTTAGGTTATTTACCGAGTGTTCCCGTAATCGGCATTTGGCACTATCCTGTTAGTTAATGAATTTTGGCGAGGACGCTTTGGACCGCTCCCTCATATTGCTGATATTGAGATAAACTATCCCAATTATAAAGTAATTGTTTTATATTTTAAACGATGTTTCAGCGTGTTGTTGTATAATGGACGGTTTTAAATATGGAATACATTATAACCGGACCCGCAATGGGTCCGGTTGTTTCAGTCGTTAGACCACGGTCTTAAAACTCCGACACCAGGGTTGGCCAGTAGCTTTTGCGAACTGATACATAGATGGTGTTGAATGTTGATATTTTGGACCTCCTTAAAGTCTTTTATCTACACTAATGTTGTAACATTCTACTTATGTTTCCAATACTTGACTTATAATTACTACTGTTATAGCGCAGACAACTAAAACACTCAATTTAAGCAATTGCACATGATGTTATAATATCCACATCGATATCGTAAAATCTCATTATAACATCATTATAACGCGACCAATTAACCTGGCGAGCCTTATGTCAAAATCCTCATACTAGTTGTATAAAATTTTGATATTAGGCTGGCTTTTGAAAACAGTTGGGTTATACGTGAAAACTTCGTCGAAACTACTAAACTTACATACACAAAACTCTTTGGTAAGATATCGCTCGCTCCTGATTGGCCCTACGCGCAGCTGCGCTCTCATTGGTTAGATTTTAATGGCGGCAAGTTCACTGTGACAATACACGTACGCGTGAATTTAATGTATCGCAATGTGTTTTGTTTTTAAAATTTTGTTCGATTAATTGCATTAGTGAAGATAAAGTAGTGTATGCAACTGCATATAACACGGGTATTAAAACACTCGTTACTATTATGAAACTCGCTGCGCTCGTTTCATAAACTCACACTCGTGTTTTAATACCCTTCTTTATATGACAGTTGCATGAACTACTATTACTTTCTTATCCTCTATAACGAGACACCCACAATCCCATTATCTAACGTAGCGTGGCATCTTTAATTTTGTCTGTCATGGATTTTAATTCATGTTTATTTTTATACCTATTTTTTTTTAGTTTCAACTATTTACTTATATATTTTTTATGCATAATAACAATAACCAAAAAAGTAAGTATTAGCCTGTAATGACTCCAAAACTGAGTTCCAACTAATTTTTCTATGACATTATTCTACTTCGATATTTATTTATTTATATTACTGAACTCCGACACTTCTGCATTACGACAATACTTTAGTGCAATTACGTTTTTTAATTACTGTAAATTAAATATCATGTAATACGAACCGAAAAATTAGAAGGCTTTTTACAGGAAAAAGCAATGACTCTTACAGAATGTAAATTTTTAAGTCAAAGTGTAAAGTTTGTAACTTCTCCAGTGATTGTGTGATTACGAAATATCATACATAATGTAGTGTGTGACAGAGAAGACGCTCCTTAAACCCGAACTAGTTAACGATTCCTGTTCAAAGGCGGACGAGCAAAACTTCCCGCCTTCTACTGTAGTCTTAACTAATGTAAGTTACATTAAAAAGTAATTAATGTATTCTTGCTATAATAGGTTCACAAGATTAATATTCTTTTCCCAGAAAATTCTATTATGAATTTTTGAGATAAAAGGTAAAGTGGTTCGCTAACATTGGGAAGTGGAAACAATAATTAAATAAGTAAGTATTAATAAAAATATATAATAAAATTATTCTTTCTGTAAAACAAATAATATTAAAATATTTGTATAAATGTTTTTGTAATATCATCTGATTTATAAAACTGGTTTAACTTAATAGGATGTGCTACATTCATGTCTGACGTTTCAAGATAATCACCGAATCGCCTTAACTGAATTTGAGGAAACTCACTTTTTTTGCTTTTATAGTCAACTCACATCTTGTAAATTCAATAAAAACGATGAATATTTTCACAAAGTTTATTATTAAAAGGTGTGTAAAATTACATAATTTTCCTAAATGCATAATTTTAATATTCCACTGACCGAATTATAATAAAGTCTAGATACAGTTTTTTATCATTTAACTGAATCTGCTGTTAAAAGCAATATGTTAATAAAGGAATTTATTGAATATATTTCAAGTTAATAAATAGCATTCTTCATTCATTACATTATTTATTACACACACGACTGCGTTCGATACGGTTACTGAACTTGTTTCAATATACTATGGTTAACTGAAGTCAACTCGAGTAGCTTAGTGGCCAACCCTGGTGTCGGAGTTTTCAGACCGCCCTAAGACGACCAACATGGTCTAACGACTGAAACAAAGGGAACCAAGAATTTGGTCAATGAATTCTCTTCACTCTTGACTACCCGCCAATTCTAGATTCTTAAACAGATGACAGCAGCTGCTGCACCTGACTACATTGTAACTATGTACACTGTTCACACAGTTACACTGTGCGTGTTTAATTTATTCGGTTGGCCAGATTCGATCTCAACCAGATTATTATCTTTCTAATCACAATCAGTGACAAAATCGAGACCGGAGCCGTTCGGATGCGGTCACCGAATCCGGTCCACTAATCAATGTTAAATTCCTCCAATTTGGTTAAACTGAAAGCGGTTACCGGATTTGGTGGTCAACCTTACCACGCCATTACGTCACCGCAAGCTGCATACGACGCTTGACTTACTTATGATCGCGTGATTGATCTGTCACTGAAAGCTACAATTCCGTTTTCAAACTTCTATAAATAAACCGACCAATCGAATCGTAATAATTCAAACATATGTACAGTCACAGCATAAATAGTTCACGTCTCCTTTACAGTAGAACCACACTCCACAGTACAACTATCATAAGTTGTACTGTGGTAGAACACTTGTGAGTTCCCACACAAAGTGTCTCTCTAAAACGTTATCTCTAAAGCTTCGTAAAACTATTAAAAGGTGTTAATCAGCCGAATAAAATCGTATGACAGTTAATAACAGTGTTGAATGGAGTCTAATGATAACTACGTTAGAGATAAATAGTTACCCGACCTGTGGGTCTCGGGTCCTTTATCTACATCACATTAACGACCCTTTCAGTTAGAATCAATTGCGTGTTTAATTGAACCTTATCTGTGAAAGGTTTCTTAATATTGCTATTCATGCGAATGTGTGAAATTTAGAGGGAGATGGCCGGTTTTGGTTTTGTAGTGTTGTCTCTGTCACATTATAATTAATTAATGTCGTTATAGCGATGATGATTCTTATGCCTTTACGGTAGATGTCATTAACATCCATTTTAATTTAATAAGAGTACAATAAGTATTGGTACTGAAACATAAACTGTTATTTTCGACATTATCCGTATAAAATAGTTTGTTAGCTTAATAACTTAATCTTCAAATCGTGCATCAGTGACAACGCTCTATGATCTAACAATACTCGGTAAAATGAGCCGAATATCTCTCTTGAAATGAGAGGGAATAGAAATGAGTAACTGTTACTGCCTTACACTCTAAGTCCGAGTATAAGTTTAAAAGAGAGTTTAAAAACTACTAACAACTTGTACAAGAGTTAGTTTTCTTTTTGCAGCAATTAGTGTTTTTAGAAACTAATACTTAAGTTACTGTTATAACTTTAACTAAACAAAGTTCTAGCTGATGGCCAAATTAAGCTACTGCATTTGTCAAATCACGTCCGAACGTTATACGAGTATTTACACTAAATTATCCGACTGCAGTCACCTAATTAAGTAAGTGACACTGCTGTCGATTGCCGAATGCGGCTGGCTACACTTTACTTTTTTATAGTTTTGCGGTCACATTTTATAGATATAAGAGATCATTAGAGTAGAAGTAAGTGAGTGATAGTTGACACTATGTATGAAAAAATAGGTAAATTAATTAATTGTCAATTTAACTGGCGTCTTCGAGACGCAGGCAGAGTAATTAGAGCTTTAGGTACTTAGAGTCTAACTAACCAAAGTTCTTAAAGTTTGAAGCAGAATTTAATTGAATGATAATCTAAACAAGTAATTAAGATCAAAGGATTAGTATCTTCTTCTTATCGAGTGGATGGTCAACCTGACCAATCCTGGTGTCAGAGTTATTGAGCCGCCAAAGGCCTCTGACATGGCTCATGTAATGACTACTATCCGTAGAATGTAACCGGAACCGACGGCTTAACGTGCCCTCCGAAGCACGGAATCATCTTACTTTTCGGGTAATCAGGTGATTCAGCCTGCAATGCCCTAACCAAACTGAGGACAGTCTCACAAAGTGATTTTTGTGAGAATCGAACCCGGAACCTCCGGATCGTGAGCCGAGCGCTCAAACCACTAGACCACGGAGGCTGTTGGCCACGGAGGATTAGTATAAACATTAGCATTGTTTGTCTCAAAAGTCTATCAAAGGTATTCTTATAGAAGCGAAGAAATCGTCCTCGTGACAAAATTACAAATAGGAAAGGTTATTTGTAATCAACTAGTGTCTAAAATGTTCTCAGAATATTTGGAATTGAACGAAACGGCTTCGCTAGGTGATGTAATTAAATCCAACTGTTTAATCAAGTACAATGTACAAGCGTAATCTAATGTTTTGTATTATATTTGTACCGTCCGGCAGCTTGAATTTAATTAAATCCATTTGGCTTAATAGAACAATTTACAGCAGAGGGCTCCATGTCTTGCTAGTCGGTCTTTGAAGAGAGAGAGATAGTCCTCTAGTTTCGGTTTTTTACAACGATTATAGGTGTGTTTGACGCTAGTCTGTCAGAGTATATGCCAAGTGAAAGATGGCATGGAAGTAGCGTGTTACAGGAATACACGTAACGCTCTACAAAACAAAACCGAAACTAACTGAATATCTTATCTTCAGGGCTTGACTTACAAGTCCCATTGCCCTCTACTGTACGTAGTGCTTGTTGATATTGGAAACTTGTATTCCAATTTTGATTCCGCATTGCCCGATCTCTAACTACCTACTGTGCTACCTACATTATCATTTTAAATATCCTCCTGTCAAATAAAAATATGGCAGAAGAAAATGTCAACATTCGTACTCCCCAAAGTTTGTTCGGAATATAAATCAAATAAAAAAGACAGTCAAAAACCTCGTTTTGGGAATTAATAAAGTAGATATCTTGTTATGAATGAACAACGTAAAGTGAGATTAATTGGAGTGTTGGTCATTCTGTCCTAAAAACTTCGATTAATTTACTAACTCCGGGGGAACTTTTCTCATTACGAACACGCCCAGTTATTATGATGATATTCTGAACAACTGTCGTTTGATAATTGTTATCAACGTCTCTTAAGTCTGCCTTCATGTTTCCTGTTTTGGTACAAAAATCCTTTTAACAGCCGGTCCCGCAACTGCAGTGCGTTTTGTAAAGTCTCAACAAAAACTTTTCTTGGTTTTGTAAACAGTGAGAGTTCCCTGTACTATGTTCTGGTTTTAAATATTTAGGTTTATTTGTGGATATTGCTTCGTTAACAGATTCTGATATAGGTTATGCTTGTGGTTCGGTTAAACGTCTAATGAAGATTAACAAATTAATGTTTAATAATGAATATAACTGAATAAAGATGAGGTTCGTGACCCGAAAATAAAGATATTAAATGGCTTAAAAAACGTCTCAAGAGGGTTTATAATTATTTTTACAATATTAGGTATCTTAGAAAAAGGTTACTTGTTTATTGTAAGAAAAATAGATTGACAAATAGGTAAATAAGAATTCTTATTAAGCCGTGGTAAAGTCACGTATTCGGAGTACTCGAGCCGGGTTGCGGCCCCTCCACACACGCGCTCACCCCAACGAGCGCCCAAATCGCTGCACGATTACATTCACACCGCCCGATGATAACGGGGACTACACAATATAATTATACAACAAATATACAACAGCCGATTGGAGGACAAATCTTATTCCGCTTCTTTCGTGAGCAGCGTTAATTGTACAAGTGCCTTATACAGAATTGTATTCCCTTCTGATTGTTACCACAAGAAACAGAGCCTTATTTAATGACGATTGTCAGTACTTATTTATAAAATTGGCGTTAGCTTTGTTGAGGAAAAATATGTGCGTATTTTCTGAGTGTGTCGACAACTAAATGACAGCAGTATTTTATTGATAACACGTACACGTGAAATATGAACAATAAAAACAACTTTTTATTGAATGCGGATTTGAAACGTATATTTTTCGCGTCCATCAAAAGTTCATAGCCGTAAAATGTTTAAAGCTAAATGCGCGCACCTGGTTTATTACACAATCACAATTTGAATGTATGAAAAGCATGCGGAGGTCATATATATTTACGAGCTTGACCAAGCATGAAAAATGCATTATAAGATTTACGATCCTTTTATGCCCAGATTCCGAGACACCCTAACAAAAATGTAATTTGTCTGACAAGTTCGCAAAGAAGGGAGGTGGGAGGGCTTCTGAGGACAGATTGAAAAGCACCTATACATCTAAATCTCGAGTGCTTGTCCTAGATGAGAGTACGTTGAACGATCTCCTATATTGAACACGAATATTATTTAGTCTTTATGTCTCAGGCTTTTTCATGTATTAATTTTGCAATATGGTATCATTAAACGGATGTCACGGTAATATTTTACGGTTTGTTATGGAAAGATTATGAACTTATGAAAAATTATGCGTTAATGGTTTGTTAAGTTCAGTCTCTCAACAGTTTATAAGTATTTTAATAATATATATACTAATTCGTTTAAGGAGAAAACTATTTTGATATTGTACGAATGCCAATCATTAGACTAAATGCGCAATTAAATTAGGCCGACCGCCATGTGGAAAATGCGTTGACGGGTGCAATTTAAACTTATAAATCTTTTAAAATGTAGCTGTTAACCCATGTTGTATTCGGCGGACGACCAAGTCTAATTGCGACCAAATTTCTAACATTGCATTGAATCGTTTAATCTAAAATAATAATAGAATTAAAGCGTGTTAAAAAAGTTATAAATGAAGATAATATTCGTCTACTTACTAAAACAATTTAAGAACGAAGAGCAAGGTCCTTAGGTTAACCGTTTCTTTGTTGTTTCAAAGGAATAAAAAACGAGAAGAATTAATGGGATCATTCAGAATACCCTCGCAGTAAGTGGCGACTTATCCCCCGAGATTGCGCATGGCAAATTGAAGTGGTCACTACGCCAATAAGAGTTCCAACTCGGTACTTTAATTCCAAATTCCCAAACATTCGATCTTGTCTCACAATTTTCTTTGGCCCTTTAATCGTAAGCGATAAAAAATGTTCCTTTGTTGTGTCAATTGTGGGTATTTATTGGCGCTGTACTTAAAGATATAACTAGGTATTCGCATAAGGGAAAATAATACGCCCCAAAACCTCGGACCAATAAGTATAATACAATTAAAAGTTACTTTGGAAATAAGGACTGGGAAAACCAAAATAGGTATAATAAAAAAGATCTGTGTTTACCATAATGATGTCTGCGAATGAACTATAAAATCAAGATTCAAATATGCTTAATGGTCCAAAATTCGTTTATGAGTCGGTCGCTGCGTAGTATGCGGTGACCGCAAAAGTGATACGAATACGATAGACGAGAGTAATTTAGCCACAGCAGCTATTAATACTAATTATTTATATAAAGGGGAAAAGCTACCTGACCATCAAAATGGTCGCCCCTCTAAATCTATTAAAATAAAATAAGCGCGACTTTTTACTCAATAGCGCCACCTAATGGATCGCCGTTGGAACCACCGCGTGGAACAGCTAGTAATAGAATATATTAAGGCGGTAGTCGACGGACAGCCTAGTATTAAGAGCGCTCTTTGACTGGAAAATATTCTGTTCTGAAGCCGCATTAGGCAAATGCAGTAGCGTAATTGAGGCATAATATAGAGTTAATACTCAATCGTCTTTCAGATTTCGATTATGGATCTCATCGCTGTGTTCGCTTTGATAGCGCCAATTTACCAGTGAGTGGGATTTTATTTAATTGAGTTCAAAGAGGTCCGAACAGTTCCCGTCCGACGGACACAAGTTCTTTTCACAAATAACAAAGGCATGCCAATGGTCTTTCTTTGCGAGGCTCGAGCACAACGAGGAACATAAAGAAATTTATCCGCGGGTCAAATTGGGGAACTTTATCGTTATTATTTATCTCCGAAACACATTTGTAGAAGCCCTCTTTGTATTCCTTTATTTTACATGACGAGACACAGTAGGAATTGATTTATTGAGTTCCCCTAGGATAAACACGTCATGGTTCAATGGATTTATTGAAAGTTATCGTCGTTTGGATTGTGTAGTTAAGATAAACTTCTGATTTGTTAAGGGCTCGTTAAATTATGTTATTGATAAGTGTTTGATTTACAGGGTGGCTTTTTTAAGCTGGCCAGTATTGGCAAGTCTGAAACTACAAGAGATACAAAGATCTTTTCTTAGGCACCATGTCACCGAGTTTATTGAAATGACACCCTGTATATTCAAGTATCTATACCATACGCTGCATATACAATTACAATGAGTTAAGTACATTATTATTATTACCAACAGCTGAAGAGAATGACAGAGAAAAGTGGAAAGAACTCCATCGACAAGAGCCCAGCTCTTAAGTTTAAAGAAGAAGACATTTTTCACCAGAAACTTATACCCATCGAATTTGGAAGGCGTTGGCTAGTGTTGGTTATACAGAATGTTCGTCACTAATATCACGGTAATAGAACCTTTACCGTGCTAACGTAAAGTTTGACGCATTGGCACAGTAACTGACAAACTTAAGTAGGTAATACTATTTAATATACTCTACTGAACTTAGTATTGCCCACTAATTGACTTCAATCTACGAGTATACGTATCTATACTAATATTATAAAGAAAGAAATTTGATTCTAGGTTCGGGCTAATCTCGAGAACTACCAATTCGAATCATTCTTTTTGTATTGGATAATTATATTCAAGAGAAAGGTTATAGGATTTTTTTGATCCCGAAATACCCACGGGAACGGGGGTAATGCTAGTAAAACCGCGGGGCGCTCCTAGTAATTGAATAATTAGAGTATAGCGAACCATCATCTAATGGTCAACGGGTAATGGTCTCTGTTGGGTACAGGCTGTGGGTACAGGCTGTGGGTACAGGGTACAGTACAGTGCGTTTACTTCTACTTTCTTATTATTAGACATTCGGTTTTGTACAACAACCGACTTCGTTTGAAAAAAATTGTAAGCACTTCAATTAACAATAACTTTTACGATACGCAAATTGACATTGCAACAGGCTTTAGAATTGAAAATTAATTTTATTAATCTGTAAAGTTTCATAGAATCAATCGTATTAATAATTCGGGACGTCCTGAATAGTGTAATTAATTCCTGAGTATTTAACGGCAAACTTCTGATATAATTCTCTATTAATCAATACATTTCTAACATTTGTGCCTATTTAGTGCTTTCAGGGCCACCGCAGACTTAATTGAAGAAAGTCTTGAGACTGACAAGATGGACGCATGCAAGTCTATGTTTAGATTGTTGAGTCAGTTTCTATCACTTTTCGGTAAAGTTCTGTTAGCTTTCTTGAGTGAAGTGCGCGCTCCTTCAAAGTTTTTATAGACCAGATAACAGTTAAAGACTCTCTGGACAAAGGTCTGCTTAAGCTATTCGGTAATTTCAGACCCCCTCCATTGACAAATCTGCATTGGGGTACCACATCGACTTTGATTCGAATTTAAACTAAGAAATTAAATTATAATTTCCAAAACTACTATTTCAAAAGGGCTGGTTTGATTTTTACCAAAACGGGCTTTCCAATCGAAACAAAAAACCGCATCGAAATCGTACCACCCGTTTAAGAGCTACGGTGCCACAGACACACACACAGACATTGACGTCAAACTAATAACAGCCTTCTTTTTTGTCGGGGTTTAAAAGGGTGGAACCGTAGTCACAGAAATGGGAATTTGAGTGTCTATACTACATATATAATAAAATCAAATAATTCGCCTTTGCTTTTGAAAGAAAGCCAAGAACAAATCAAGAAGATAACAATAGAGAAACTATACACACAAGTGCGCATGCGCAGTCCAAATAAAATATTCTTCAAGTTAAGTGCATTACGCTCTTTTGCAGTCCCTAGGGAACGTAATACAAAGATGCTTAGCAACCAAAGGCGGAATAGTAGTAATTCTCTTTGGTCTGCCATTCCTCACATGCATTCATATATTATGGAGTACTACAAACAGTTTCGGTATTGTTGCGCAGAGTAGAATGCGAAGTTAGACATCATATTATAACTATATCATGTACACATAAGTTTGTAAACGTTTTTTTTTTCTTAGGTTTAAGCGAACAATTTTGAATTGAAACTACTTATAAATACAAATACACTTTGCTTTTATTTTACATTTTTATCCGACGTTTCGGCCCCTTAACAGGAACCGTCGTCACAGAAGACTATACATTAATTCATATACGTTAGGTTAGGTATGGTATTAATTTTTAAAATACCGTTAAATTCTATTTAATTCTATTTCACTTGATAATTAGGTTAGTGGCTAACCCTGGTGTCGGAGTTTTTAACCGCCATAAGGCATCCGACAACGTCTAACGATTGAAACAACCGGGACCGACAATTTAACGTGCCCTCCGAAGCACGGTGGCGCTCAGATAGAAATGCCACTATCGGTCACCCATCCAAGTAGGGGTCGAGCTGCACGTTGCTTAACAATCGCAGTGAACTACCATCGCTTAGTCAAACTATTATACAACCTAACTGAAACAGTATTATGTAAAGTGCTTAATATTTTCACACATCACATAGATGAAATATTTAGCATGATACTTCCAACACCTTTTATGTTCCATCGTCAGGAAAAACGTATCTAGTCTACACACGAAGCCACAAGTCAACCTAAAGCTATAGTTCAGGCAAAGGAAACACTTACCGGCAATAATTTCACTCGTACCACTGACCCGGTCCGTATTACCACAGTGTATTACCCTCTCATAAATTCTAAATTACCTCAGATTTCGCAGTATTCCTGTACTAAAATCACTATGAAACCAAAACCGGTAATCGGTATATACTTCTACCATTAATCTAGCATGACGTTAGGTTTTTAACCCTTGGCGAAATAAAGCATTTTATAAGTTCGAGTGCTGTGTTTCTGTAGCGTCGACTAAACGAGTCGACTGATTTCAGTGTAGCTTTTTCGTTTTTTTCTAAGCTACGATTGAACAGAAGAATCAATCGGGGCTATACAATTTTACTTGTTACTTATATTCAAACTAGCAGCGTCCCACGGTTTTCCCCCTGTTGTGTCTGTTTCCGTAGGAATTTTGAGATGAAAAATAGCCTATGACTTTCCCATTTAATGTAGCTATCTAGTACAAAAAGAATTATTCAAATCAGAGTGGTAATTTCCGACATAAGCTCGAGCATACGAACAAACAAACACAAATGTTACCTCTTTATAATATTAGCTTAGGAATCCCATATCACTAGAATTCTTTAGACATGTTATTCCAAAAACGTCGGTATCAAAGTTACTTGTAATAAATTCATATAGCTTTATTGTTACTCGATAAAAACTCGAAGTTATCACGTACTTACTACGCATCTCACGGATCCATTGTCGTGTATTTTCTCACAGTTGAATACGCATTTCCACTTTCGATACGTCGTTATTACCATGCATGCTTCACACGCCAAGTATTTAAACATACCGTTCAATAAAGTAGTATTTGTGATGTAGAGCATGTCTATTGGGTTTCAAAGAATAAGCATAGAGCTTAGTAAGGTCATAAGATGTATGTGAATTAGGTCGAACGCACATAAATTTATTTATAAAATAACTTTAACATATATATACTTACTAGCAGCGCCCCGCGGTTTTACCCGCGTTGTGCCCGTTCCCGTGGGAATTTCGGGAATTTTTTTACATAAAAACCTTCCTCTTGAATCACTCTACCTATTACAAAAAACCGCATCAAAATCCGTTGCGTAATTTTAAAGATTTAAGCATACAGACAGACAAACAGAAGACAAACAGACGCGACTTTGTTTTATACCATGTAGTGATTAAATAACATAACTTTTGTATACTGGTTTCTTAAGTTTAAGCGAATTACTACTCATTTGGAATTGAAACTAAGTACGTTTACGGATACACTTCGCAGTCTTCTGTGACCACGGTTCCGGTAAAGGGGCCGAAACGTCAGACACAATGTAAAATAAAAGCTAAGTGTATCCCTAGTTTCAATTCATAACTTTGTTGATATGAAAGACAGGTTTGCCTTTCTTTAAATATCTAGAGTTTACTATTTGTTTTGTCTTTTATTTTAATTCTAGGTCTTATTCTAATACCTATTATTAAGACCGTTGTTGTATTTATCGACTCTATAATAAGAGTAATTTATTATAGAGTCGATAAATACAACTACTAGTGATCTTTATGGCGGTGCCATGGTGTAGCAACAACGACGCGACAGCGACTAGCGACTTTTTAAATAGTAAACAGTAATATAATGTAACATTTACTGCTTTTATTTATATAGTTGATGTAGGTTGTTAGACTAAGGGGGATGTCTGTTAGCATGCATTCGTAGAGCCACTAAACAGTGGTTGAAAGGGGACCTACCTTTATAATATAAATATGCATTGAAGATAATTATGACATGAACAAATGCGAACAAATAAATTTGCGAGGGTTGCAGTTTAAAAAGGAGTGTAATTTTAGGTTTACGATATCCATATGATGATATTAATCTATATCGAAATAAATGGCTCTACAATCAAGGTTCATTATGTAACTCTAAATACCTCTTTGATGAAGATATCTTAATGAAGATATAGTAATGCTCGATCGGGGACGCGTTGTTATACCTACTGTATCGCGCGAATCAGGCGCGGGGGATATACGAGCGATGTAGGTATATATTTGCGAGAAGACACGCGATGTATTCTCCCGAATTTCCCACATGAAATCTTTTGTAACCGAAGCAAAGCGAGGGCGGCTTCGCCAGTTCACTAATAACGCTACTAGAAAGTATGCAAAACACTCTCAGTATTTCAAACTTTCACAATTTCCTTCGAAAACACGGCGAACTATTTGAAAAAATACCAAGTTCACCGCTAAATTTAATGCATATTTGTTTTCTATAATGTTTTGTACGGAACACAGGTTCGGTTTTCCCAAATTGCTGGTCGGGTCGGTCCGGTATTTCCGCGGAGTGTTCGAAAACATTTTAAATAAACTTGCCTTTACACCGATATTAATAGTTGATAGTATTCCACAATCAGATTACGGTTATGAAGGTACTTTGTAATATTTTCAGAAGTCCAATCATAATAATGGTCTAAACTACTTACTCTTAAATATTTGCAGATCAATTTCTTTAAATTCGTCCAAAAATCCTCGTGCCGAACATTTCTTTGTGGATTCTATTCAAGGAACCTCTCAACAATGAACAGGTGATATTTGGAGGGAACCGGAGCATCCGACTATAGTAGAGGACGATTTTTATTGCGTCGCGTCGCTCAACGTCTTCCATTATCTTCACGACGCTACCTAATATAGGTGCCCTCAAGTTATTTGAGTATTTCAAACCTGATTCCCTTTGTCAATACCTCGGCACCACTGTAATGAACAATCCATCTCAATCGATTGAATAAGGAATTAATCCTATACGAGCAGCTGCGGTCCCCAGAGCACGTTGTGTAGCATTGTACCCACTGTTATTATATTTATTTTGAGTTTATAAGAAAAATGACGTCGTCGACCGTACCCGCTACGCAATCTAAAGGCCGCTTTGATTCCTACAATGAACATCAAAATAATGACGCCTATTTACGATACCGGTTTAAAAATAATATTAAACGGAATGAGAGGGAATCAACAAAGGGTGTTGGTGAATGTAATGAAAGTATTTTTCTCATTAAGGAGATAAACTGCTACAGTAACGGGTTGCAATAAATAATTTGTGTTTTCTGACAATATTTAACATTACGGCGCAGTGGCCAAGTGGCCCGAGGGTAGATGTTTGCGCAAGGGTATTACAAGCTACGTTCCTAACTATGTGATAGCTCAGCTATTAAATGCAAGTTCATTTTTTACCACTTTGGAAGCGCAAAGCACTTGTATGATTAACTGAGATAAAGTTGGTGAAATAGCATGTGCAGCGGAATAAACTTTTTGGTTATGATTTGAGTTCACAACCAGTTATTTAGTTTTAAACTTTATAGTATAGAAGTACCGTCAAATTGATAAACAACTCTTCTTGACCTGGTATAAACTTATGTTCATAAATCTAAGATTTTTGGGGTACCACGGTGCAACGAAGGTATTAATAAATAGCATTCTTTAAAAGAACACCGAACATCGGGGAACATCATAATTTTGTTTTCCTCTTCCATAAAATTGCTAGTCGTTATTACTATATAATTATATTCCTCTATAGCCCATCTCATAAAATGATATAAAAATGTTTGAGACAGTGATATTACTATTTTGTGATTAAGGATCGTCATCAGCTATCGCAATCGATATGAATCAAAAAGGATCTGTTTGATTCCTTCCTTCTATTTATGTCTCCCCCTAAAGTTCTGAGGTATTTGCAGGGCCTTAGCTTGAACGATTTATATTTACAGATTTATTGCCAAAAAATCCTAATACACCGGAAACCCTCACCTTTCTGCCATGATCGGCTGTCATTCCGTTCCATAACATAAATCCTAATATATTTCAATTCGGGAATTATTCAAATGTGAAAACAAAAGTTTCTCCACATTTTTTCCAATGTTTTCGATACTTTATGGTAAAAAGATTACCAACTCAGTGATAACATTTTACTACACTGTGACTCGACTTTAACACGCACACTTACACACAAACATTCGAACGAAATGCGCAATCATTTTTATTTGTATCTAAATATACAAAAAAGTTCTTTTGATAAAAAACATCCAATTATGTAAATACTGGCACATCCATCTATACTTGATGAATATCCTGTGCTTCGTTTTTGATTCCAGTGTTAATATATTTCTTGTGTTTATGTGAAATGTAGCGAAATCGACCTATTTGCTACAATAATGATTTGCAAACATCTATCAAAGAATGAATACACTGAAAATATATCCAATTTCTTAAAAAAACGTATCGTGTTATCGATTCATGAATCATAGTATTTTTATTCTTAGTTTTCTTCAGTCAAACGAAAGAGGAGTTATTATATTTTTTTAAATCTGTTTTCAGAAATAGATTTTTAGGAGGAGGAGGAAGCCTCAAAGGAGTTTTTATTTTAATTGTTATTTAAATTCGATATCATTTTAATGGTATGATTATAGAAAGTAGATCGCCGCATGCAACATACGGTGACCGCAGCTGTGTATAGAAAACGGTTTACCTACCATTTCGGCGACACCATCGACCATTAGCGAACAACCTAATGTGGCTTAATCCATAAAGGTTATACCAAAATAACAAAAATAGGACAATGGATTCGTAACTCATTATTTATTTTAACCCACTTGTGGGTCGAGGTGACCGGGATTTTATACCAACTCGTTTCTATAGCACAAGTCTTAATGAAACGTCAACAAAATATGTGAAATGTCCGTTAATCGTCAGTTTGTATCTGTATGTTGCCCATATTTCATTCCTAAGTATAATACTACACTAGCAAAACCCCGGGCCTGTACTCGCGTTTTATCCATTATTAAGGGAATCTTTGGATAAAAAGTATACCTTATATTACACCTTTCTTGAATTTTTATCCGACTGGTAGCAATCAAAAATTCTTCATCATTATTATATTACTATAGATAAGTGTCATGTTAAACTCCAAAGATACATAGCATAATCACGAAAAGCCATTACACATTGATTGATTAAATTTAGGTATCCCTGCGAGCCTATTTGTCTCTAGTCGTCCAAACTTTCAACAATAGTTAAGCTTTAGAAAGCCTGACACGAGGTAGTGAGGCAAGATAGTTAACTTACCAAGTAGCTTATTGGAGCTAACCAAAGTAGTCATTACTCCTCTGTCTTAAAGGAATTGTTTTATTGATGAAACAATTGTTATAAGGCTCGGCTATAAATGTACGCTACGACGATTTTAGGGCCAACCTTAGACATAGTACTTAGTACTGGTTAGATTCAGTATTTCCGAAAAGAGGCCAATAAGCTGCGGGCCAGAGCCGTTTTACTACCGACCTCTACTTGACTACGGATCGGTTCAACGGTTCTTATTGAATGGAACACTTGGATTTCAAAGTAATGGTTTAAAAGGAACCGAATCTACAAGACCTCTCGCTTTGCTGGCTTGTCCTAAAGCCACTTGCATATATATCACTACATAGTATACAATAAAGTCGTCTCTTTTTCGTGTCTGTCTGTTTGTCTGTCTGTATGCTTAAATCTTTAAAATTACGCAACGGATTTTGATGCGGTTTTTTGTAATAGGTAGAGTGAATCAAGAGGAAGGTTTTTATGTAAAAAAATTCCCGAAATTCCCACGGGAACGGGCACAACGCGGGTAAAACCGCAGGGCGCTGCTAGTCATTTATAAATGTATGTAATACGGAATGAATTTACAATAACCATGTCCGTGCCTTAACATATTTTATTATTAGGTTATTAAATATTACCGGTGTCCGATCGACGAAACCGAGAAGTTGTAAATTAGGGTAATTCTCCATCAATATATTGAATGACTTAGAACATAAGTACTTTATGGCGTAACCCTCGTGGTTTCATTCGCGGTTAGACCAAGCTGGACGCCGTTAGCCTTCAAACTTTGATATCAGGGTTGGGTACTAACAATCGATCTTACTCCAAAGCCATGCAAAATGCGTTGACAGCGAAAAGTATATCTCGTATGGTAGTAGGCCGCATTCAGCGACTACAGCTGTCAAATTATTAGGTGTTGGCTACAGACGTTGGGACAGCTATCCCATTACGCAATAGTGTCTATAATACCTACCTATTAATCATAATGTTGGCAGTCGGCGGACAACCGCGTGTGAAGATAACGTTTGGCGACCGAAGTAGATTGAATTACGCTAACATTAGACGATCGTAGTATATATTTAAGGCATTACTATACAAAGGCCAAAACACAGAACAATTTCAACGAAAAGCCAACATATTTGAATTTTAATCTGTAGCTAAAAATAAAACAGAACACGTAAAAAGATGTGAGGTCGTGTAACAAATAACATTTGGCACTTGAGGCGGCGTTGAATCTGCTGAGCTATCTCGTCCTGACCCATTTCTTAATGCGACACGGTTGCATTCAAAATTCACCATTTCAACTTTTAGTTACTACTGTTCTGACGCTATATTGTTTTAAACTGAATACGAAATTCAAATATTAGTTATACAAAGTCTACGAGTAGAACAGTAATAAGACTTGGATGGAAGCGACTGTCGTAATTCCATTGTGTACAATGTCATTAAAATACTTAATGAACTGATTTTTAAAAATGGAATTAGTTATATAATGGTGTCGATTCGGGGTCATTTGAACTAAACTAAAATATGTCAAACTAAAAATTTTAGTTTAGTTTAGTTTAGTGCAAACGCTATTCGGTGTTTCCTTCGAACTAAATTTGGTCGACGACTAAAGATGAACTAAATTGAGTAGAGCCACTTACGCCGTCTGGTGGCGAGTAGCAATATTAACGTTAAAAAGTTTGAAACAAAGAGAATATAATCACATATTTTACTCTGGTTTCAGCTTGAGGTTTGAACCATATTAACCATATAGGTATTATTATACGTATCTATGGTTCAAACTTCAAATATGTTAAATAAGTAAATTGGATGTTTACAAATAGTCAAATACATAAAAAAAACATTATAATGAATATAAACAAGAAACGCGCCAACAAAAGGCAAAAAGAGGTGAATTTGGAGCGACTCCACGCCAACATCGAGGTTGTGAGAGGTAAGCTGTAAGCAATCCATATGCAACTACTAGAAGTCGTTCTTTTTCTCGCAAGCTTTTCAATATAGAGACTTACGCAGTAAGTACTTCGCTATACCGTGGATTTTACTTATCTACAGTCCCAAATAAAGTAACTTTATTAATCTTTAACAAAAGAAATATGTCCACTTATTTTTTATTTCATTTTTTAAAAGACTATTTTGTTTTCAGGGTATACAGTCATCAACTAAGCGACAATCTCTTCATGTACCAAGTACATCAAGTGCAGGGATTGTCTGCGTCATCAAGTACGATGTACCATGTACATCGAGTGCTTTCAAGGATGAATTCCCAGTGATATATGATAATGCACCGATTCAGCCCACACTCACAACGTGTCACTCTTCCCCAATCCAGGCGTCAGCATCCCGCAGTTCTGATCTGCCACGACTATTCGGAAGGAAGCCTCGGTCACGTCGTGGAAGATCCAGACGCCCAACAACAAGTGAGGCCTTAGTTATGGCTCTCAACGAAAACGGACAAGCTTGGAGAGACTGTGCTGCAGGCTGCATATGTTATAGGCGCAGCAATAAGCTCATTAAACACCCAACCCTACTCCTCTAACCCTGAACCCTAATAATTATGAAATAATTTTACAATAATAAACAATTATTAGTAGGTATATAATGATGTTTTTATTACAATTTGTTTTATTAAAAACGAGCAATTAAATATTATTGTATTAATCTGGCTTATGACAGAAAATCATGATCATGATCTTCCTCTGTCTCTTCTATTGCATCAATAGCTGGTTCAATTTGCTGCAACTGGTCTCCCGTGTCATCCTCATCTGCAAAGTGATATACATTTTTATTATACAGATATAAATCTAGCTTCTTTATACTATAACATGCTGATTAGGAGGCCACGATATACAACCTCCATCTGAGAGAATCAATCTACTGTTGAGCTCCAGACTTTGGAACTCGAAATAGCTTCCTAAATTTTTCCTCTTCAATCTTAAAAGGATTTGAAGCTTCCCTAATATTCCGTAATCGAAGTCTCACTTGGCAAAAATAATTAGATTCGAGTTTTATCACCGAAGTAGTTGAACAACACGCAAACTCACAACTTGTTCTGTAAATCAAGAAAAATAGGTGTTTTGCTTTTTACATACCTTTTCCAATGAATTGACGGTCGCCGCCACCACAAATTCTTCCATATTTGACGATTAAAATTAAAATATAACAAATAAAACATATAGAACTCCCCTTCACCTAATATTAATCGTGATCTTTTACGTGCCGACTAAATAACAACTAAAATGACGTTTGACGTCATAATTTTGGACTAAAAATGACACTAAAAGTGTGCAGCCGAATTGCGTTTTAACTAAATTGAGTAACTAAAACCAATTTAGTCGACATACTTCAAATTAGTTTAATCGTGTGGCCGTCCGAATACCAAAACCTAGTTTGACAGGACTAAACTTATTTTAGTTTAGTTCGAAGGACGCCGAATCGCCACCAATATCATTATCAATATGTTTATCAAGTTTCGTAATTAACAATCGTGATTCTCATTAAGCGACCTTAAATAAATAAATTAAAAAAAAAAATCGTGATCCTCAAGACGGTTGTTCAAATATATGGATGTTTACTCGTTCAAACATGCGTTTGTGACATCGTATAGTGGATGCATGTTACCACCTACTTGTATGTCTGCAACTGCCAACTACGTAGAAGATTTAATACGAACTCCAGAAATAGCAAATATGTCATCTACGAGTATGACCAAGAGATAATATTGTAGCTTCATTCAGAAAAAGAAATTGGGAACTGTACCAAATTTTAGAGAATTTACTCACACCATTTTCTTTTATTGAAAAAACAACGCAAGTCGCCTTTGATGGCGCCGCCCATTGTACAATCATATAGTCCAAATGTTATTTTAACCCTATTTAACTTATAACATTGATAAACGATTACATGCCATCCATTACACAGTTAACTTCAAAATTAAAGTTTTAAAAATTACGCTGATTAGAGATCAAACGAGATTCGTGTAAGTAATTGAAAATACTAATAAATATTTGATTGACATTCTCATTAGTGTTTCCGAATTGAAAGTTGTTTTAATAAATTATTATGGTTTCAGGCGAATTTGTGGCGCGTGGTAAAAGTGGCCGGTCGGGGCAGATTCTGAATTAATTTTGGTATTTTCATAGTAACACGCGGTGGATTTAACCAATTACTACCTTTATAGTAGTACTAGTACAACAACCGTAAAGTGTTTATATAGTTAGAATACTTTTTTGAAAGAAACAGA
Organism: Cyclophora albipunctata; assembly: GCA_963082685.1. Lineage (NCBI taxonomy): Eukaryota > Metazoa > Arthropoda > Insecta > Lepidoptera > Geometridae > Cyclophora > Cyclophora albipunctata. The sequence goes on along the minus strand of OY720111.1, from coordinate 12,445,096 downwards.
AACAATCGAGATATTTTGGAAGGTATATAACTATTCGTTACTACTAAATATACAGCCCGTGATTTTACCAGGGCCCGTTTCCCCGTTTCCGTAGAATATTCGAGATATAAACCACTTCTCTTGATTCAGGCTATCCAATACAAAAAGGAGTAAGGGAACGGTGTATCAACCAATAAATCCACTTGTTAAAAAACTACGGACGGATGATACCTACACCATGAAATTTGATGTAAATCTGACTGGAAAACTAACTGCTACTAATGAAATAAGCTAACAGTTAGGATACCTAGTGATAATACCATTTTTGAAATGAAATGAAATGAAATGAAATGAAATGAAATGAAATGAAATGAAATATATTTATTTGCGCAAACATATGTAAATATAAAGGTGATTTGAACTAAATTAAGTAAGTGTATTTGCATTTATTAAACTTCGTACATATATCCTACCCTCATTATAATCCATACATAGTTTATAACATATTAAATAGGAAAACTTCCGGGCCCAAAAATGGAACACATCACACAAATATTTAATTGACCCTACCACATTGACCCTCAGGAATCTGGCCCGCTACCCTCGTGTCAAAGGGTCACTCGGACCAACTAGTTCCTATTATATTTATTACAACCTCAATATTTCCATCAAATAATCTCACATTTTTCATTCTAATTAATTAGTGATACACAAACAAGAAATTGTACGCAAAACTCATGTGCCGAGATACGGCATGTTTAATTAGATTTTTATTGACCTCCTTTCTAATTATTTATCAAAAGAATTAAGCTCATTTGACCGTCCCACGTCCAAACGGAATCATTAAGCCAACATTCTGCACGAAGAGAGCCTGAGAGTACAAATTAAAAGGGGAAACGTCCACAATTTATACAAATGTAAATATATTAAAAGAAAATTAATCAACTTATTAAGTCACGTCTGATCTAATGTTCTAATCATGAAAGTAAAAGGTTAAAAAGTTAATAATAATTTATTGAAACTATTTTTCTTTACAGACTTCTTTCATTAATTAGTAATTACCAAATGTATGGTAAAGTCGATGTTTATATTAAACTAGATGCACCCGTGGTTTCAACCGCTACTTTGGCAAATAACCTTCCTTGAATTTATGAATATTTAAATATCAAATTAACTTAAAATCAGCCAACCCATTCTGGAGTTCTAAGGGACTAACGAACAGCAAAATAATCGATTTTCTCATAAAATACCACATAGTAAAGAACTTGTATATTTTTTTACGAGAGTTTAATTGTGGACTAATGTGGTCGACTTTCCAGTTAGGGAAAAGAGGTACTAGGGGTAGTGATTTTATTCCATTCCTACCCCATCACTGAACTCTCTTCCTCAATAGAAGAAGTTGTAGTTAGTTGACAAATCAGTAATGTTGGTTTGAATTTTGACTGTCTTGAAACAATAGAATATCCATGAGTAAAAAAAACTTCTATTCCTAGGTAAAAAGGCTTATTTGAACATACTTCAAGTTTATTTACAAAGTATTTGGACAATATTCTACATAATATGTTGACTAAAATCACTCCTAAGCCAGTTTGTTCATAGCAAGAGACTTTAAACTTGTTACATTTCCCGATACTTAACATAAAGAGCTCAAGAATATAACCGAGAATTTTCGCTTGAATATTGAATGACTAGCGACCTGACCTCGCTTCGGTTAATAACAAAACATTTAATATTTCAAATGAGACAACAAGTAAAGGAAATGCATTTAACACTTTGTATGAAAATAAATCAAAGTCTCTGTGAAGATTGTAATCCGTACCATTTGGAAGCAAGCAGAGAAACAGAAAACATTGTTGCAGACGTGTAGACTTTTATGAGCTGTTACAGGTGCTACATGGTTGCAAGGTTTTTATACGTAAGTAAGTTCGGGAAGGTTAGTTGTTGTAGATGTTTTATGTGTAACTTGAACACCAATCCTAGTGTTTGAGTTTTTAAACCGACAAAGGTTTCTAACATAGTCTAAAAATTGAAATACCCGGAACAGATCAAATAGTTCTACCTACCGTCCATTCAACTATTGGCCGAACTGTTCGCGATGAGCTAACATTGGAAGTCAAACAATCAAACTAAGTCATGAGCGCCACAATAACAAAAGCAACAATTGATTATTACTAGTATCATTTCATACATTCAAAGATGATGTAATTAAATAAGTATCGAATTCCTAACCTCAAACCACAATCGATACCGGCTCCTATTTCAGCTAAGAGCAGCGGCAGCGGCCGATGCATCCAACGTGAACACTTGTACCATCTATTAAATTATAACATTGATATGCAGATCAAAGGGCAACTAGTTATTCAATTTATGATCAGTGGGACGTTTCAATCGATATATGCACGATGCTGTAACTATCGTGCTATTAAGAGGTATTCAAGTATTGGTTACATGTTACAAGATACGTGACAGACTAATGTAAATTACAGATGTTAAATTCAGATACTTATTCGACACAGTCAAGTCTAGACCTACACATTTTAATATATAAATAATTACGGCATTTTTGCGGTACTAAAGATTATTCCAAGTAAAACATTTACTTGTATAATTCAAATTGTTATACAGTGCATCACTGGTTTGTGGGTGCGCTTACGTTGTGGGTTCGATTCCAGCCCGGAGTCGACGATTATGTGTAGACATAGTTATTGACTGTGATGTCTCGGACGATTTTAATATATATATATATATATATATATATTCCTAATATATTATGTTTGTACTTATCTTAGAATCAGGGTTGGTATCCACGGATCCCGTGATCAGATTTAATTGTGCCAACTTGACCTGATCTGATCCGGGAACCGTGGCTACAAAAATTTGATTATATCCTGGTATCGGTAGATACAAGTTGGTGGGATCAGTGGCCAATTAAATCTGATGAAAAGATAATATAATTTTATGATGGATACTGAAGTACATATTACTGAATATAATTTACGCCGCGAACGTAACGACCGACCTTCCGCGTAGGATCATCGCTATTTGCAAATTATACCTATGCAATAACAAGTAACCGTTTCGTTGAGGAAGATCTGTGACGAAATATGCGTTAGATTATAAGTGTAGCGCTAGCCTAAAGCATTAAGCGAGTTTCCAAGCGAACGTACCGGCGAGTTTAATAGAAAGCAAGCGCAATGATCTTCTAATCTAGTGCGAACTCCATACAAAGGAATCTCTGAAATGCATTAACTGACTCACTGTCATGAATCAATAACGCACTACATACATATCAAAATCAAAATCAAAATCAAAATCATTTATTGCTTAAAATAGGTAAGAAAGATGTTATACAATAATTTGGGAGTCACTTCTATTTTACTGAGATAACTCGGCATGCAACATGTACTTATATGTGATATTAATTACTTATTTATAAATTCATTAATGCTATAAAAACATGACACTGTCAACCATTTCTTCAGTTTGCGACACATAAGTTTAAAAGGGCCATCTTTAAATTGTTGTGGTATTTTGTTATACACTTTCACGCACATACAGTAGCAGTTTTTTTGACAAAGTGATAGTCTAGGACAAAACCCAATTACTAGTCTGTCAGGGAATCTTTTATTTCGCGGATATTCCTCTATCGCTTTTTTAAAGATATTTGTATGTTTTTTAACAAATTTAAATACCTCAAATATGTACATTCCTGGGACGGTCAGGATATTTAGTTTGATAAAGAGCGGTCTACATGACTCATACGGTCCCACTGAACAGATGGCTCTTACGCATTTTTTTTGGGCTATAAATACTTTATTAGCTTTAACACTATTTCCATATAGGAGAAGTCCATAGCTTAAGATTGAGCCCACATACCCATAATATGCATTTAACGTTGTACTCAAATTGGTAATTTTAGAAAGCCGTCTAAGGACGTACACAAATCTGTTAATTTTATTGCATACTTTATTGACATGGTCACTAAATGTCAATCTATTGTCAAGGGTTATCCCCAGAAAACAGGTGCTATTCACCTCCTCAATCTTTATTCCTTCGCGGTGAATGTGGAGATTCATTGGTTTTTGTCCTTGAACATTAAATTGTATATAATTAGTCTTACCTAAATTTACATGCAGATTATTCATGTCAAGCCAGTTTATTACATTATTTACAGTAGTATTTATGTCAGATTCATATTCATTGGTATTACTAGATTTGTCAGATTTAATTATAATTGCAATGTCATCAGCGAATAATGTCGATTGGTGTTTCGTACTCACAGGAAGGTCATTGATGTACAGAAGAAATAATAACATAACTATAATAAGTTACTAGAGTTTGGATGCAGACAGATCCAGTAACAAGTAAGTTAATTGGCTTCCTTGCAAACAACGGCTGTATAATTGAGCATGTAATTAATCTAAATCAACAAGCATTGCATACAATGCAGGTACTCGTAATCAGGTCGAATCGGAGAAATGCACAAACTCGATGCTGCTTGCTTGCTGATGATCCCGTTTTTTTGACACAGTATTTTGAATACATTGAAACGGAATAGGAACTTTTCAATTTGGGAAGTTCACTGTATAGTTTGTCGTATTCTGTAAGATTGAGCGAGTTAACAGTTGTTAGTTAGCAAATTCTAAGGTGTAATGTAACGTTACAAAGAGCATTACATCAGTGAAAGAGGAAAACCAGTCTTTTAAGAGTGACACTGCGTTAAGCATGCGCACGCCGAGGTTTCATACAAAAGTGAACCGTCGCGTCGCGGGCGCCCGCGGCGTGCGCCCGCCGTGTGTGGCTTCATACAAAAGTGAACCGTCGCATGCGCCCGTCGCGTGCGGTTTCATACAAAAGTGGACTACTAAGTGCGTCCAGTAATGATACAAAACGAGTGAGGAGGAAAATCGAGTAATATAATACGCACCTTGTAATGATATATATGTATATGTAGCTAGCCGCGCCCCCCGTGTTACCCGCGTTGAACCTGTTCCTGCGAGATTTGCAGGATAAAATGTACCCCTTGTGATTTTTTTGATGTATGATGATGTAATAACCTATCTTACTGCAAAGTTTCATCCAAATCCGTCCAGTAGTTTCTTAGTGAAAGAGTAACAAAGTCATACATACATCCTCACAAACGTGTTATATTACACGCGAATGTCCGTCAGTCAAGGAGGTATTATAACGTAATGCTCAATATTGCAATCTGAAACGTTACTCCCGGTGTGAGAGTTTAATCAATAAAATAAAACAATATTGAAATGCGTAACGTTTTACGCACAAGACCTGACATGCCTTTGTGTAAAAAGTCACTTTTAATATAGACGTAGGTAGGTAAAAAATAAACCGTTTCTTAACAAACCATTTCACACGAAATTTTTAGTTAAAAATCGTGCATCATAAATAAAGGCTTGTACAAACTTCAATATTCACTCGTCGAAGTTACTTGAATAAAAAATTTAGTTTCGAGGAGAGAACTAAATTGATAAATAGACTGTTGGCTATATTTCATGTCGGTTCCCGGTAGTTTTAGAGACGCGTACACACTGGGTGAACCAAAGTGCGGTTCACAAGAACCTGATTTACATATTATATGACAAATATAACTTTGATCAACTTGAATACTGCAGTTTGATAAACGAGTACTCTTGTTTTAAACTTAAATTGGATACATTCCTAGATCATATTTTGTAGTTGAATGCTTAAACTTTATTTATTTTTTTTAGTTTCGCTTCACTACGTTTCTGCTTTTATTCTAGTGATATTTCAGTAGAACTGGGACTTATATTCATAATTCATGAGGAAAATAGTAAAAGGCTGTAGCATTCTACTGTTATGACTGGATAAGCTGAGCCCGAAAATAATATGACTCAAAATATAAGATAAGTCCTAGACTATTAGATAACAATGGTAGTACAAATGTGTAGGGAAACTGCTACTACTACTATAAACTGCTACTATACTACAAATGTGTAAAGTTATGATTAAAGAGTAACAATCATAACTTATGATTATTTTAAATTAAAATAGTCCATCTTTCAGAGCACACATATTTATTGTATAAAGAACTCTAAAAACAAAACATTTCATTTCACAAAAAAATCGCGCGAATTATAAAGGTAAGCGCAGAGGTTTACGTTTATGCGTCGAACACATCGCGTGATTTTGTTCCCATGTGTCACGTGTCAATGGTTGTCATTGCCACTAAGCTATTCCAAATAGATGGCGGGCTGTACCTCGGGTGTGACGTCACACGGTCGTAACGTTTTAGAGCCGAGTGTGACAGGAAACCGTGTGTAGAAAACCTTTATTGTTTTTGAGTTGGTTGTAAGTGATTATGGATACAAATAGCTTTGAATGAGGTTTGAAGTAGTTAAAGTAGTGAATAATGTTATACACTGTTTAAAGGAGATATCGTATGTTTCGATGTAACTTACATCGACGTTTGGAATATTAGTGCTTCGCGCGGTTTTAACCGCCATAAATGCTCTTCCGTGAGATATATTCGGTTCGGGATAAAATGTAGCTTATGTCATGAATGTGGCATGAGATGGACAGTTCTAAAAATTATCTCCTACATAGAAATCTTACAATTCTTATAAATATCACCTCTTTATATTATATATAATATCGCTTCTCGTACCAATGATTTTATATTACAATCGCTTATATTACGAAAAAGTACTTTTTAAATTTCGTTTGTTCGCCCACAACGCGGGTAAGACCGTGGGCCGCTGTTAATTTTCCAATAATACCATTCCGTGTTGTTTCTGAACCAAAAGTAAACCTTTTTGCAGGTTCAAAAATAACACGATCGAAAGTACTACCCGGTTTTAAGATAATTTTAGCAACAGCCGATACCCCAAACCACATTTAACTCATCAATAAGTAAATGATAAAACAAGATCAACTTGTTAACATGCCTCATTGAATTACTTGTTGGTGTCTGACAAGTTCATCAGTGCTACAAAGTTTCGACGAGCCAACTTTTGATACACAGGTACTGTACAACCTCGGAAAATGAGGCAGGATTTTACACGTATTTTATGCTTTACTCCCGTTCCTCAAGAACAAATTTTCTTGTAATCTTTTACTAATCTCACAGTTTTAATATAAATTCAATTTCTTTTTAACTTCGGGACAGCTGTTCGTACACTAACTTTCTAAGACCAAGAAAGTCTTTTGGTGGCTTGATTTTCATTTAATGGCTGTTACTAATGGTGGGATAGTTCAAAACCTTACGAACATTCAAGTGTAATCTACAAATGTTAAAAAAATTAAATTAAATGTTTTTATATATTTTTATACATTACCTTTGTTGCCTATTCAGACAGAGCGAGTCCGAAAGTATTAATTGTCATGATATTAACATTAGATAGTATTAATTTCGTCATGATTTTTTTTCGTCAAACCTCGTCGCGTCTGGTAACACCAATCATCAACATAAACAAAACATTGTATCAAACTCAGCTGTTTCGCAATTATGTGAGAGTAGAGAATGTGATTGTAATAACATTTTCGTAGCTGCAGAGTTGTGGTTACCACGCTGTCTGAGTTGAAAACTAGCTAGACAGACACAAGTGCAAACACAAAAGTTTTCTTAGTCATACCGGGGATGCTTCAGACATATGCTGTAGTTTCACGTTGCTGTGATAGGATTGTAGAGGAAAGCTTGGAAACTAATTATAATAATCTTTATTCTGTACCAGTCCACCCAAAATTATGGAAGGTATATTAGAAAACGGACGTACATTTTGCTGACAAATGGGACAATGTTTATCTTTCATTATGGGTAAGTCTGAAACTACAAGAGATTAACTATTTTATGTGGTGATTATAGGCATAATCAGGAGGATTAGGCAATCCTCCTCACTGTACTGATATCTTCAGTGAGATGAGAGGTCTTTGCCCAGCACTGGGACATTACAGGCTAATATACATTAATATAATAATTTATGTTATTATAGACATTACTTTACTTTACTATATATTTTGTTACAAGTCCTTAATTAGTAACGTACTGTGTCCAATAAAGCAATTTATTAAGGAAAAAACATGTTTATATTTGACCACGAGCTATAATGGTTTCATTACTATCGGCTAGATGTTAACTAAACAGTGTAACAACCATTTATCGAATGGCCCAACCACATTGGCCAACGAAACGGCTCAAGTATTCATGTTACAATAGCATTTTTAGTACAGATTGTAACCATTTTTATTGTTACCTAAAAGTTATAGCTCAAAAAGTTTAACAGGTCACGCTAACCAACGAATAGGCCTTATTATTTCAAGTAGTTTATTAGCTGATATTCAACCAATTGATTATTTTGAACTACTTTTACTTAACATCCAACAATTTAGTCACTACATAGTATAAAATAAAGTCGTCTCTTTTTCGTGTCTGTCTGTCTGTTTGTCTGTCTGTATGCTTAAATCTTTAAAATTACGCAACGGATTTTGATGCGGTTTTTTGTAATAGGTAGAGTGATTCAAGAGGAAGGTTTTTATGTAAAAAAATTCCCGAAATTCCCACGGGAACGGGCACAACGCGGGTAAAACCGCGGGGCGCTGCTAGTTATAAATATAATAAAATAAGTGGGATTTAACCCACAATTTAACGCTTTGCTTTATTGGCAATTGTTTTATTTATTTTTATCGAGATTTCCGCCGCATTTCTGAGCTTTATTGTGCCATTCTCATATCCAATTGCAATGAAGAACTCAAGGGAAATTATAGTTTTTAAACCGAGTAAACAACCCTCTATTTGCCTCGATCGTGTTTTGTAGTGACCTCAATATCTTATCTTGAGAAGTGTTTGTACTCTATTTATAGTACAGTGTTCGCTTAATGCGGTCACCGATCATGTTTCAATCTAGTTCGGCCGCAAGCATTTGGTGTTCACACTAGAGTTTATAGGATGGTCAGTAGCGATTGATATCCAAGTAGATTTCAGTTTCGCTCGTCAAAGACGTTAAATACGCCTGACTTACTCGTCAAGAACTCAGCCGTACCCTTTGAACTCTTGGCTATCGCCGTTCCAAGCGGCGATCGTCTAACTGTAATCAAGCCTTTTCACTATCACCTGTCGCGATAAAACAAGAGGTTGAAATTAACACGTAGTTGCAAGACAAAGATAGTTGAATCCATTTCATCCCAATATCAGAGTTCCAAACAAAGTTCCATTGCAAAAGCCGACTTCAACCTCAGTTGTTAATAAGCTATTTGTCGGAAACCGCTACAGATTAGTACGTCCATAACATTTTGAGTTTGACGGAGCTACCACCTATTATAGGTACATGATTTGGTCAGGTTCCGAAACAAGTTCAATACTTCCTAGATCGTTCTGTACCGTGATCCTAAAAATATATTCTTTATAACTAATTTTCTAAATCAAAGGCAAAGTTGCCCTTTTCTGTTCGTTTCGCGTGAATTTTATTATTTGTCGTACCAAATTTCATTGAAAAAACTCAATGTTTCCAAAATAAAAAAAATTACAGTAATCAGATTTCGTTTTGGTTTAAAGTAGATAGCCTTATTATGGTTACCTAGCTAACTAGCAACTCGTCTAACTTTGCGGTGATGTATTCGAAGTGTCGCTTAGGTAAGTGAATTAAATTTTAACCAAACGAGTGAGGCAAACTACTTTACCGGATAACCACTACATTAGTATACTCATATGCACCGTGTAACCACTAAACCTTTTCACTCAATCTAATAAATAAGGGATTATAATCTGGGGTAAACTATTTTAAATATGTACTTTTTCTAACCGCCTGGACTAGCAATGAGTCATAATGATAATGTACTAACTAACTGATAATGCCTATGAAAAATTATGAAAAGTCTTTGAAAAATGTCAATTAGCTAATTATCAATTAATTTGATGTTTCTGAAGACAGTGAGTACTTTTTAAAATAAATATCCCATAAATAATTTGAAACCACAAATATACTAGGAAGCCACAAAAGCTCCTAAAGGGTATTGTTAAAGAAAATCTTACTGCGACTAGTTAGAGTGAAGTTTTTGTTCTATATTACATTGATAGATTCCGGGAAGTATTTAGCGGGAAATTGCTTTTCGTTCCGCGAGGCCGTTATCCAATAGACAATTAATTAGCGCCCAATAACTAGCGAGGACGTCGTCATTACCTCGTTCTTTTGTTATGATAGCACATAGAATAAACAATGTAGACTAGGCGGTGTTACCGACACCGAGACACTCGTTCCCGAGATAAACGTTGCCGCCTCCAACAATTCTATTTCCCTTTTTTCTCTACAAATAGGAAATCGTACCGACATTATTACCTATACGCTGATATACGTATACTTAGTTCGAAAGTTTCTTGAACACCGCTCCACTTTCGCCAAAGATTTATATTCGCACAGAAAGATGCTTTTACAGCAATCCGGGTTGAATATTAAAAAAATATCTTTTGAAACAAAGGAAATAAGTCCACGGTGTGTAAAGAGTACTTTCCACTTTACCTTTGGATAATGTTTCCGTTTCTCTTCTTTATGACGTACTAGCACTTGATAATGCTTCATAATATTAAAGCAGGTAAAAGAAAAGGCTTTTAGTACTTAAATTATACATTTGCGTATATTTTGCTAATTAATGAGCGAATGCGTTTTGCACTTTTGCATTTTTCGCCTCGTGAGAAGAGATATGTGGTGTTAGCTTAATTAAAATGTAGGGGTTACGGCCGAGTACTTTTGCTCTTTTTGTGGGTATCATCTATGAGATGTGTTCGCTCCTCACACATAATGTTTCCCATTTTCTAATTACGCCATTTACCAAAGAAACATTGCAGCAGTAATTTTTTATCACCTTCTTGTTCATTTTATTACTTCGGCGGGTCGGTACCGCCGTCAGCTGCGGAAAGAAATCACTTTTTTTGAAAAACTTTAAATAGGTTTTTCACCGCTAATTAGGCATTAAGATATCGGAAAAACGCTAGAGTCTGCACACAGAAACATTTTGAGTGGCAGAAAACTCCGAAAGCCATGAAAGAAAATTCATTTTATTCCTATCGAGCTTATTTAATACGCTGTTCAGTCGTCAGAGAAAATATAAATTGAAATGAGAAACGAAAACATGGAATTGCTTTACTGTTGATAATAACATTGAATCAAACTATTGAAAGTGCTTAAAAAACGAGAAGAACTCCTAAATTTATTTAGAGCAAAAATAGGTAACATATAGCGTGGATCTTTTGATGGCCGCATCGATATCTCCAATATTTGTTCCATTCAGGCGGACTGGCGATGCACTTTGTGTGCAGAAAATGCAAATATACTTCATCCTTTGAACTGTTACGACTGTACAACCGTTATTTTCATTCCCATAAATAAATAAACAGCTAAATAATAGGTAGACCGGAACGGTCATCTGTCCTAAATATATTTATGTGATAAACCACGTTGACCTGTTTCCAAATTGTTTTAACCTTCGTTTAATGTAGTGATTATAAATTATAACGATTGTTCAAACAGTGCACGAGGTATTTAACACGAAGCCCCTCACGGCCGAGTTCCGACTGCGTACGAGGCAATGAGTGGGGAAACACTTGAGATAAGGATAAACGAAGCTCACCTGCTGCGGTTCTATAAAAAATCTAAATGAAAGGATTAATAGAACTCATCCTAACAACAAATATCGTTATATAACTTAAACTGTTTCATAAAGCGCTAGTTTCTTTCACGCCAAACTGTATTTTATAATTTAACCACTTAAGTTAGTAATTGAAAAATCAAATGAGTATTTCTATCAATTAAATTGAAAGTTAACGACAAACGACTTCTCTCCCAGATAAAAACTTCGTAATGACTTCGACAGTGTAATTGAAAAACATCGGATTACAAAACTCCAATGATTTGAAGTGGCTATTAAACCGGTAATGTTTTGTTTGAGTCGCATTTGGACGTCACAAGTATGAGTACATTTTATTTTTATTGCCTTTGTTTTTCGCGTTTTATTGTAACGGGTGGTGAAATTATGTGTGGTGATAATACACGTTTTGGATAGTCGGCTTTGCCGATGACGTCGCGACGTTGCACCCCTGTCGGCTGTGTGACCCCTCGGCTAGCAACATTTTGGGGTCCGATAAATTAGATTGGGGAGGGTCGTTCTGCGTACATTTTGCGCGCACCGAACTTCATTCAATCGATGTGATTTCACAAGATTTTAGTTTAATATTGAGTATTCGGATATTTGCTGAATACTTTTAAAAGTATAAATAAATATGTGTTGAGTTTAACCAAAGGCTGTAAGATGGTTTAAAACTATCTTACAGCCTTTTGTAAGATAGTTTTATCTCGCGTTAACAATGTTAAGACATCGATATAATATTATTAGGTATATAGAGACCTCTGAAAACAAAATAAAAGGCAATTTTATCGAGGGGGCCGTATAATGAAATTATCTTCCGTCTGATTTTATTACGTTCACCTATAAAATAGCTTACGCCTCTGCTTACGCAATATTCAAATGAGAGGTGTATCCTGGCTAATGAGCCGATATTTAAAGGTAAAAGATATAATATAACCTTTAATATTTCTCAATTATGAACTGGCAAGAAATATTACTCGTTGTTTACGTTGAGATAATTAACAAAACTACTTACTTCGTAAACTTACATCTTATTAACTCCTTCAATCTATTACTAAAATTGAAAAATGAAATTTAAATCTTCCTATTCCGAATGAAAATCAGAAGTAAAATACTTAAAATATAGACAAGATAATATTTTATGCTCTCTCGCTAAAGTCAAACAAAGAAACCAAGTCAAAATCGAGTAACACAGGAAGCTACGACGCCACAACCAGAAGCACTGATATACCTACTTCAAGTGAAACGTATAACATCGTTCCTTTCAAGTTGGATTAATAAATAAAAGCTTTGTTTCTGCTTCGGTTGTCCATCGATATTGGAACCAATAATCAAATGACTTCACAAATATGACAATTTGCATTTAAAATCAGATTCTAATCGATTTATACCAATTTGTTTCGAGTGAGTACAGAACATCAGTCCAGACTGCCGTTAAAGACTAGATTGATATTTGTGTGCTACCCTTCCGGTGATGCGTATTATTAGTTATGTAACAACGAGGGTTGTGCTTTAAGGCGCCCCACACTATATACTTATTTGACGGACCCTTATGACAAAGGATCTTTATAAAACCTCACTTGGATTAAAAAGTACTATAGCCGTGGTACAGCTAAACAAAAGCGCCCAAGGTCCTCGCAAATGTTTGAATAATTATTCATTTTGTGTTACATTATTTACTACTGCTTGTTCATTCTATCTCTTTATTTCATATGGTTCTCTGTTTATTTTTCCCGCTAACTTATGATGAGCGTTTCTGATTTGTTAATTTAACCATATCTCGTATGAAATAGTTTTATTTTTGTCTATCCGAGTGAGTGAGGGAAGGGGATTCAAATTGTATGCGAATTGAACAAGGGAATGTACAAAACAACAACGTAAGTAGGTGAAAACATGCTCGGATGTGTATTTCGGAAGATGCCATAACTAAAATTCAGAACAATGCTTTCAAGAATAACAGCGTAAACGGTATCTGTAAATATTCAATTATAGCATATTATTACTCAGTTATTGGACATATTTTAAATACATTAAAAGTGGTAAGAGTTCGTTAATTAATATTCATTTATGCAAGTATTATATTCAGCACTTCGAAAGCTCTGATTAAGCTCTACTGTTACATTTTAACATGCCTTTCTTCGTAATTACATTTTCCTGTCATGTATTAAAGGAGATAAAGATTTTCCCTCTATCTTTACACATTATAAAATAATTAGATGCACATACATTTCATTTCATTAATTGATTTTTGTTTAATTTATAATGGAGTTTGTTTACTTTCCGATTCATATAGAAGAGTCTGTATGTTCGTACACGCATCATTCAATACCATGGAATTATTTTATTGCTAGTGTTCTGACATAGAATACCTAATACCTAACCCATGGTAATAACATGGAGCTTAAATCCCTTTGCCAACATTATACTTTGGTAAGCACTAATCGATAGTAACCAGATGTTCTAAACCGGAGCTTTGCTTTTATTATCGTCTTCAGTAAAATGTTTTTTTTTTCATTACGTTGCAATTTACAAGAGTTATAAAGCCAACTAGAAGGTAAACCTTTGGCTTTTTTAAACTATATTTTTGTTCATAGTTCATTTTTTTACTCAATTATATTGCTACGAGTGCAATATTTTTGTATATCGAACGGTTGTAGGATTTAAGGAGTTTACTGATTGGCTATTTCTAAAACACAATTGAATGTCATGCCAATGACAATTTTGATTTAAACCAGAGCACATAGAGAGTGCAAAGTGAATAAACTCATTATTATATCTAATTTTACACAAAATTTGTTGCGAGAATTAATTACTTTCACAGTGATAAAATATTGTGTTCTTTCGCAAAGTTGTCAAACCACATAGTTTCATTACTCAGCGATTCTAGTAGTTTTTTATGAGGAGTACTAAAAGGAAATCTCTATCTGAACTTAATAACTTACTGAGCTGTCCATAACTTAGAATTTATACTTTGAAACTCGAAGATTATTAAGGCGCATTAAAACGGTTTCAAAATTCAAAAAGATGGATATAACCTGACATAAAAATAAAAGTATTAGCCTGTAATGTCCCACTGGTGGGCAAAGGCCTCTCATCTCTTCAAAGATATCAATACTTAATGACAAAAAATAATTAAAATATAATTTTTCACAAAGTTTTTAAATAATACCTTAATTTTATTTAGTTTATTACAAGACGTAAATCAAACTGCAACTTTTAACATTTCCTTTTTGTATTTATGATAAGTACATCGAAGAACTGTAATTGAAATAATATTGCAATTTCCTGTAAAATATGTCCTAAACTTTTAACAGTTTATCTATATTTCAAAACCAAAACTTAGGTAAGTGATAAGGTTGAGAGTGGAGACCGAGCACCGTTCCTCCAAAACTTATGTGTGTCTTAAACAACTCATACAAAAAGGAAATTGTTATAGTTTCTTCCCGTACCTCAAGGAAATGAATTTTACTTAAAATGTTGCAAAGTTGTTAATGTTATAACCGACTATACAGTAAACCATCTGTTAAGTACGAAACTGTGATATAAATTTAAAGTTTCCAACTTTTTAGTCACTCATTAATGTATTTTTTCTTTTAACTTTGTTCTTAAATGTTGTAGTTTACTAATGTGTTTATGGGTTACAAAGTACGGATTCAGTGCTAGTATGGCATACAGTTGAGGGTAACACGTCTTACTCACTATCTAGAAGGATAATCGGCTTGTAACAGTGTCCTAGCGCTTTATCTCCGTCACGCGCTATCTATGTGATGTGTGACTGTGTGACGTAATGACGTAACCACTGCATGAATAGGAATAAACTTCACAGTGGTAGTGTGACATTAGAAAGTAAGCCAATCATTTCCCTTCAGAAGCCGGAGAGCAAGACGTGTAGCCTTGTACTGTAGTCATGTAATCGTCTTCCTACTGTACTGCTAAATGCGCGTGCTGTACGACAAGAAAATCAAATATTAAAAACATCCCATGCAAAAATGACATGTCAATAACAAAGTAGAAACTAACTGAAAATCTGGCAAATTTCTTAGCATACAAGAGAAAATATTTTAATAAGAGCTTGTAGAAAGAACGCCGGGAGAAAAGCGAAAATATTTTTTGTGTTGAGTTATATCTGTGATCATGATATAGTCATCCCTTTATGTTGTTGAATTATATTACATACGAAAGTTGAGCAAAAAAGACTTGTTTTTACTTCGTTCAGTACATAACAAATTGGTTTGACGTACGAAAATCACAGCAAATGTTCGTAAAGGACGCACGGGGAAAATGCTCGCATCGGGAATTGTCGTGTTTTTCTTATTAGCAGTTAAATAATGTTTACTACATTATTATTTGTACGTGTAATTTTTCACATGGGTGTAACAGAGATAGCGCTCTACAAAAGCGTAACTGGCTGACTATCTCTCACCACACTCCAGACATCTCCAGAGCCGGACGCGCAAGACATGCTGACATCTGCTGTAGAATCTTGTTTTTTTAATAAATGTTTAATTTTAATAAAGTTTTTCAAAACATTTATAATGATATCAATTCGTGTCAAAAATTAAAAAATAGATACAAATCTCAATCATCATTAAACAGTTTAAAGCGACACAAAAGGACTTTATCCACTTTGTCTATCAAATCTGATAAGTTTGTTTTTCTGGAGGGAATTCTCAAAGTTTCAAAGATCTAATGAAGATCTAGAAGACGCCCGAACTTTTTGTGGTGATAACAATTTCCTTGGGAAGTATTATTGATTGAGGACGTCGAGTCGAAGTCTCTCAAACAAACACGAGTCTTTTTATATGAGTGCTAGCGTGCTGTGAAACGGCCTCAGGAAAAATACCTTAGAAAATTTTTGAAGGAATTTTGAAGGGATTTTTTTTAAAAGAACTAAACTTTTACTAAGTTTCGTATTTTCGTACTTGTCTGTCAACATCCCGGATACTATACTCAATTTTTACTTATTTGTCACATTTTGGGACAAGTAAGTAGAGTATAAACTCCTTTATTTCGAATCAAGGACTTTAATTAGTACTCATATCCTCACTTAAATAAAAATGTTCTGTCCTTCAGCAATCTTTTAAATTGAACGTGTTTTAAAGCAGTGTGCAGTAGGTCATATGTGTGTGTGTCAAAAGCTGGTACCATAAGCTAGAGCTTAGATTATAGAAAGTACTAGATGTAGCATTCAAATGTATTTACAAGCTACACGCTGTGTCCAAAAACAGAACAAAGTCCCTCGCGTAGTGTTGTTAGCTCTCGCATTATTTGCCCATTTTTGGGGTAAATTTTGGGAGTTTCGAAGGTAATATGATAATAGAATAAAAATTGACCTTTTCTTTATAACTATGTACCTACCTGATTATCTCAAGAAATAGATAGGTATATTAAATAAAACACGGTGTTAAGGTGGATGTTTGCACACTTTTATCGGGTGATGGAAAAATTATATATTTTTATTTTATTTTAAAGTATTCGGAAAACTTACAGCTAGGTACAAGAGTTACATAAAAAAAGAATAATAACTTAGGGCCAATTACAATTTTTCACTATCTAAGATGGCTAATATAGAAACATAATTTTATACCCGCTCCCCCTCTCCCCTTCTACCTCACACGCACACCAAAAATTTGTTTAGAAATCCTATAGACTAACATACTTACTATTTAATAGGATTGTTAGGTTAGGTACATAGGAGCCGCACTTACGCTTTATACTTTCTTTTTTCAAGTTGGTTATTTTTTATTATATTACTTATTAATATTCTACAACGAATTAAAGCCCTCAAAAGGTAATAAAAAGAAGGGTAAATCAAAACTCTTATATTGGCAACACTAGCATAGATTGACGCATCACTCTCTATGACAATTGAAATCTGAGAAAATAATTAAATATTTAAATAAGACGATACCTAAATGCGATACTTACACGTGAAATGTGATCCCATCCTGTTTCTTTTTCAGACCCACTGCATTTTTACAGGTAGGAATGACACAAGACGGCATAGTTTCGTGAAATTGGTCACGGGTAAAACACGTTAGCGCGTTCCGACGGTCACAAAGTGACTGATCGGTTGCGCATCAAACTACACTATTTAAGGCTAGTTTGAGTAGCTACAGTATTATGCGCGCTCACGGGTTCTGGTTATTCTGTATTCTGAGAGCTAGAGTTAGCCTCAAGTCGAGCAGCCTCGAGCAGCGTGGCCACTTGCTGTCCCGGGACGAGGCAGCCACTCAACCCCAGAATGCTTCTAGTGGATAACCGGCTTAACAAATATCAATCAATCAAAGCTCTCGTAGTTTCACTGCGATTGTTAAGCAACGTTCAGCTCGGCTTCATCATGGATGGGTGGCATTTAGTGGCCGATAGTGGCATTTCTATTGAGTGCTTCGGAGGGCACGTGAAACAGTCGGTCTCGGTTGTTTCATTCGTGAGGCAATGTCGGAGGCCTTTGTGCGGTTTAAAAACGGATTGAACGGGTTGGACAGGTTAATGGCCAACCCTGGTGTCCGACTTCGAGACTCGAAATGACTGAATGAATCATCAATCTTTGAAATTCACTAACTAGCCGCTTGAAATTCCACCCAATCTAAACGACATGCCGCCTGTAGCCTGTAGTATCTACATATATATGTGTGTATATTGTTTTCTACTTCATTCCAACATTGTTAATATTTCATTTTATTACCCATATTAGTTTATAAGTTCTAGTAATTGTACGTAAAGTTCACGGAGGTGGAGTTTGGCTCCCAAGACACAGACTATTCTAGTTTGGGAGTCAAAGATTTTGTAACTTAGATTAAGTGTTGAGGAATAAATGATCTATTACTATTACTATTACTATATCACACACACACCGCCACATTAATAATAAACACGCTAAGGACAGCTCATATCCACCCTTAGGTACTTTAAACCCCTCAGGATTAGTATTAACACAACAAAGCAACCCTTCTTTTCTGTTAGTACCCAACTTTGAAGTGTAAAATGTTTGAACAATTGGATATTCTATGTGACACATAAAACTTATATGTAACTTTCAGGGAAATAAAATAAATGGTAAAAATAAATTTAACCTGAAACCAACAAGTAACTCGTATCAAGAATTTAATAGATGTGAATACAAACACGTTGTTTTAACGTTTACTATGTCTGTATTGAAAATATTTGTTTGCCGTCTATATGTCTGTATTCTTGCCAATTATTTTTATCTATTTACTAATAAAACTGAAAAGTTAGTTCGGTTTGTCATAATTTATTTTAACGCGGCAAATTCCAGATTTCACGTTTCCTCGCTAAACACATTCAAGAGATAAAAGCTACTTTTTATCCCAATTTGTTTACCGTAAGGGCTACATAGTATAGCAACTTAGCGTATCAAAACTCTCGTGGAGAGGCATCATAACGCGATACGATGACGATCCCTATTTATTATCGAAATACTTTCCTAATAAAACCTTCTTCCGATTAACTCGATCTAAAGTAATAAAAATATACGAAGAAAAAATAAACCGACGATATAAAAATAAGCAAATCACAACAATAATAAGAAGATGTTATTTCATAATTTCTACAAAGTGTTGTCGACGCCCCGTGGCCGAAGAGGAACATATTTTTACGGCAGCGTGACAGACATAAAATATGGTGAGGGGCTTGGAACGAATTTGTCCTCTACTCGATATTGATATGGTTTCCTATTAAAATTGTCGGTTCCATCATCTTCGATATATTTCCGGTAAAAGCCGATATTAAAGATATATAAATAAATGTTGTGCCATTACTCACTTGGTATCATAAATAAATAATATAAATATGTGTTGACCGCACTTCTGATAGGCAACGATTGATTCTTATATAAATTTTTCGGTACATTTGTCAACGATTTTATGGTTGCGAACACATTTTGCTCTTACCACTGTTTCTTGCGTTGCTGCGAATACTTCCCTAAGTAATTCTGCAGAACAATTTAATTATTGAGAAGTGACATCTTTGTTTCAAAATTCGTAATTATTTTAACAATATACGCAAGTGAAGTCCTGGGTAACAATCGGCTCATAAAAAATAATTCAATAAATTGTAAAGCCCAAATATTTTTTGTCCAATTAAAACCGTACACAATGCAATGATTTGTGAATGGGTACGGCAAGTTTTAACAAACGCCATGAAAATGTTTAGATTTAATTAAACAAACGCAACATGGCCCGTTGTCATCCCTTACAAAGGAGTAGTATATACAATCGACAAATCAAAATTTAACTTTGGTACTTTGTCGCATTATATATTGAAAATTCTTATTGACTTGCAAGAAGTAAATGTAGAAGTAGTTAAATTAGAAGAAGTCAATTCATTAAAGAAGCCGTTATCTGTTAAAAAAAGATAAGGTCGCTTTAACCGATGAGCAGTGATAACTTATTGCGATTGTTAAGCAAGCGTGAAGCTCGGCCCGAACTTGGATGGGTAGCATTTCTGTCTGAGCGCTACCGTGCTTCGGAGGGCACGTTAAATTGTCGATCCCGGTTGTATCAATCGTCAGACCATGTCGGAGGCCTTGAGGCGGTCTAAAAACTTGATCACTAGGGTTGGCCACTAATCTACTTGAGCTTACTTTTTTACCGATACTCTGAATGAATTTATATTTAATTATTTAATTAACTGTGAGAATACGCAAGTTAAATCCTAGCCTGAGTAAAATAATATCACCGACATTACTCTTTTTTTTTCTTGTGCGTAGTAGCGACAACGACTATATTTTCCTTATTTCACAATCCTTTATTTATAAGGTTCCTACGTATTGCCGTATTTTTGCAAAATAGCCCAACGTCCTAAGATTTGCAAGTTGTAAACCAAATTATCTTCAGCAAACATCCCCGAAGACTCATTGACCCGACAAAGAAGAATGACTACTCTATTCCCAAACAAAAACTAAGGTTAATGAAGCCGAACTATTGCTAGTAAACCTGTATTACAAATAATGATTTGAAAACCTCCGGCTTCGGTGTTTGAAGTCGGTTAAAAATACTACTGTGGTACGCGAAGAAAAAAGTCAGGGTTGACAAAATACGTTATATATAAGATGCGCTTAATGAAGAGTCGGCGGCTTGGGTGCTGAAGAATTGCTGTGCGGGCGATGAAGAATGGAGGCATGGGAGTGAGCATCAAGACTGAGGCTTTATTTCTTTTCAGCTAAAACCGAAACTTAATGACAACATGGCCGCGAGTGAGGCGCCTGCGCCGACTCTTCGCCGCTTGCGCTTTGACTCTGCGCCGCCGGCATTTCGCCTCGCCGCTGTTGGCACCCGTAACTCTTTAGCCGCCCGCGTTGTCATAACCTAGACTCCTCAGTGATCCCGTGGTACTCCGTTATCCGTGTGCCGCTTGTGTGCCCTTGCCTTAATGTTGACTCTACTTTAATGTGTCCCGCCAAATATTAAGACCCTGATTATTATTCCTACCTTATAATGCCACAAATAGACTACTACGATCACCTTATACCGTTGCCTTTCAATTCAATCTTCTACACATCATCTATAATGTAATTTAACAACGGCTGTTGTTCACCGAATCCGACCAACTTCAGTATTCTTTACATTGTAGCTTGCGAACGACTTACTGTAATCGTGTATTTATTGTCCAAAGTCAATGAATGTAGTTAGATATTACTATACTTGATTTTTTTTAACGGCCGATGCAAGCCGACCTTAATCTGCTTAAAATTAAAAACATCTGGATGTATTCCGCTGGAAACTGTTCAAACTTTCTTGCTTCAAGGCGTCCGATTAAAATCCGGATCCGACAGTCAACAAGTAGAATCGTGCTTTATAACAAAGATTTTTACCCAAAACCCGAAAGAACTCATTAAGCAAAACCTACAATAGATATACTACTTTCCCTTGACAGAAAATATTTGCTTTGAGTCCAAAGTCCACCAATAACAAAAACTAAATATTTCCAACAAAGAAAACTTGAACCGATGCACCTAAGAGGAAGTGAAACTCACACGTAGTTATTTGTAAGGTAAGAATTGATTGATATCAATTCTTACCTATAAGCTAGATGATGCTTCACAGCCACAAACAATTGAAGCGTGAAACGATAGGTTTAGGAAGTTACAACATAAAAAAACAGGTAGAAACGAGCTATATCGATGAGATAAGACCTAAAAATAAATCATAGAAGCACGATGGTTCAAAACGTCAAAGAGATTTTGGGGTTCCCTACATTCAAACTAAGAACAGAATGGATTCTAACCAGATCACCAACTCCAGCACCTAGGATAAGATTCAAGAGATTGTAGGATTTTCTATCTGTCTGTCTCAGAAACAACAAAAGAAAAGAATAAAAAGGAGTTGAAGCGGCTCAGCAGCTCCCGCCGCCTATTCAAGTTACTAGCAGTGCCTCGCGGTTTTACCCGTGTTTAGCCCTTTTCCGTAGGAATTTCGGATTGAAAAATGTCCTAGAACCATCCTCTTGGATGTGGCTATCTACACAAAAATAATTATTCAAATCGGACAGGTAGGTTCTGCGATTAGCGCGTTCAAACAAAAACTCAAAGCTGGAAAGTTTGTTTTGTTTGTTTGTTTAATCAAATTTTAAAATATTCCAATCCGATTTGAATAAATATTTTTGTTACGGATAGCCACATTCAACTGGCTATTTTTCATTCCGGAATTCCCGAAAGAATAGAGAAACGAGCACAACGCGGGTAAAACCGCAAGGCGCTGCTGCTAGTATAGATATGGAGTATGGGATTTCCTTATGATCTCAATCGAAGTAAGAACAGAAAGGAGTCGAAAATTACTAGCGCTGCTACCTGGGGCCTATTGAAGATACTATGGAACTTTCTATCAATTGCCTCAGAAACAACATAATGAAAAGAAAAGATTTTAAGTAGACCTCCAGGTCCCGCCGTCACCGAGGTTGACCTATCCCTATAGATAATTTAATATCGTTTTAAATTAATATCTCAACCTCAACTAATAAGGCAAATTTCCTCAACCATAGACAATTCCTTTTTAAGAGGAAAAGTTTAAAGGAACCCTCCTATAGGTGGTACCTACGAGAACCTACAGGATCCTCGCCGACTCGCACTTGGCCAATCTCGTAGCTTCCTTTTCTCCAGCAAAAACTGACTTTGTATATTTTTCCTGGTAAAAATAGGAATCGGAGAAACATTTGCGACGGAAAAACAGTCTCTTGCAAAATAACAGATATATTTAATTTTAATGTATAACGCTAATTGGCCTGTAATAAAACTGCCGTAAACTTAATGTAGTAAAAACAAAGATACTCATTTTCCTTATATTTTCGCGAAATTAAAACCCTACTTAGAAGTTCGGGTCTAATTAGACTGTTTTTCTGTTCGGAAACACCCGGAAGAAAACTTTATTTTTAATAAGGCGTATCTTAACAAACTACTCTATTAATAAAAAGTAGAGGAATAATTTAAATTGCTTCTTTTATTATTATTTAGAATTAATTTTTTTTTTATTTCTATAATATATATTTTATTACTTAATTAGGTATTTAAAAAAACGCCTGTAAAATAAAGTACTCTTTCCGATAAATAAATCGCGTAACGCAAAACAATAATTCGCAGTGCTCGAAGAATCACGGACAAAGCTTTGCCGACCCAAACATCGCCGAACGAAACTTATACAAGGAAAAATATATTTGAAAACTTTTGCAAAACAAACTATAACTGAAAGAATGCTTATTAATTAGTTCACTTACCCCTTCTTCCGATGACTCCGTCTTAACCAACGAGACACTTCCATGGTCACACACTGTCTACTTTAAGTCCGGAAAAACTTTGACCGAGTACATGGCAAGCTCGTGAAGCGGCGAGCTTGCAGGCGACGTGGTGTCCCTCGCAAAGGCCTCGGTGAGACTGCGCGCCGGAGCGTCCGAGCGGGAACCTCCTGCGATAGGGTGGCTCAACACCCGCCCCTACCCCGCACCCCTCTCCCCTCCAACCCTAACGGCTCCCCACCACATCACTCACCGGACAACTCACAACTAATATCTGACAATGCAATTTCAACTAATTATCATTGGCACCCTTATAACAACCTAACTTTGTACATTTGTTAATATTCAATTTTGAATTTTAATATCACTCTGTTTTACCGGATAAAAGGATCATTTGCTCTCAGCATCAGAATGCTACTGCCTGATATTTAAAGTTTCGTATTATGTTTTCGTTATGAATCGGTTTTATGAAAAGTTTTAGGACAAAGTCTGTACAACTTGTTAGTATTATCTGACTCTGTTTTAAGATACAGCATAAGTAGGCAGGCATGTTTGTTTTCGCGAATAATTTTATAACTCTCATGTTCTTCTTGTTAAAACATGCAACATAGACAATGTGCGGAGTTCGTAAGTTAAATTCACGGAAACGTTCGTATCAAGTTACAGAGAATTGAAAACCACACCAATTACTAAAGTTCACTCGAGCTGCGAGATAAACGGGTAGCTCAAACTCTTAACTCGCGATTCTTGCCGAGGATTGTATAAAAGTCCACTGATTAAACGATATCAACATAGAGCAAGTGTAATCCTTGAAAAAATTGAGGATTTATCCGGAAAAAAAAGTTATGAAACTTTAAACTGGATTATTCTTTATAGAAGAGGGTTAAAGTCGGTCCAAGGTTAGATACTTGGAGAGATTGAAACGGGGGGCTCGGTTTTTGTGTAAATCAAGTCGCTGGGGATGGACACGGGCTGCAGGCGGCCCGTTATTCGGCTTAGAGCGGAATCTCTCGAGATTTCACTGCAGGGATAACTCTCATTGATTTCATTCGCACTTCGCAGCTGAAGGAAGCGCCAGCGTATTCCCTGAAGCTGTTCAGTTACAACTTGGCAGCTACGTGGACGCCTTTTACGATCACTTACACATTAATTGTAGTCATTCTAAATAATAGAGTTTAATAGAAATTGCTCGTAAAAAAACGAAGTGAGTATTAGCCTGTACTGTAATGTCCTACTGCTGTTCAAAATTCTGTCATCTCACTGAAGATATCAGTAAGTAACAACCTAAGTAAATAAAAGTAATTAAGTTTATTAATTTACCTTAGTATTTTTTTTAAATGTCATTGTATCATTCAAAACGACACGTGCACCAATAAAGAAAAGCGATAGTACGAATACAACGCGGTAGGATCGCAAGCCCTACACGTAGAAGAATCAGTTCATCATCATCTGTGAAAATTTCAACTGTCTAGCTAGCTATCACCGTTCATGAAATACAGCCTCGTGACTGGTGACAGACGTATGGGCAGACAGACGGACAGCGAAGTCTGAGTAATAGGATCCCGTTTTTACCCTCTGCGTACGGAACCCTAAAAACTAAGCCGTAAATACACGTATTCGTACACTGTTGTTTGCACACCAACAACTTTAAATATGCTTCAATAGATATCTTGTCGAAGAGAAAGATCGGTCACCGGTTTCTCACAAGTGAATGATTGTAGTCAATACGAATTGAAGTAACTTTTATTCATTGTATTGTATTCTATTCACCTTCTCACTTGATTGGTTCAATTGACTTTGTTGGCTTAAGTAACAGGTTTATAGAGGTCCTGAACTCGATAGCTGATAGTTTAAATTAGTATTGTAAAGCGTCAGCTAGTTTGGTGAAAGTTTTGTTTTGTTTGGTGTACACGAAAAACCGGCCAAGTGCGAGTGGCACTCGCGCACGAAGGATTCCGTACGGTCGGCCAAGAAAGTGGTCTACCACTTTTGACAAAAGTTTCTGCGAGATGTAACGATCGCTAAGGTTGACTTTTCTATGCACAATTATGTTATGACGTTTAAAATTGACCTTGTTGTTTCATGACGTTCAAATGAATCTCAACCGTAGGGTGGTAGACCACATATTTGGCTGACCGTACCTAACGGTAAAAAAACACGTTTGTTGTATGGGAGCCCCCTCGAATAGGTATGTGTTTTATTTTATTTTTAGTATATGTTGTTATAGCGGCAATAGAAATACAATATCGGTGAAAATTTCAACTGTCTAGCTATCACCGTTTTTGAGATACAGCCTGGTGACAGACGGACGGACAGACAGACGAACAGCAAAGTCTCGGTAATAGGGTCCCTTTTTCCCCATTGGGTACGGAACCCTAAAAAACACCGCCTTTCTTTGAAGTCGGTTGAAATATTCGTGACTGTGGTATTTTTTTTTATCAGTTTTGTACCAACTTCAAAGACAGGAAGGAGGAAGCTCTCAATTTGTAAGGATCTTTTTCTGTCACGTTCTGATGGAGATGTATGATTCTCGTATGCTCTGATATCTTCTATGATATAAAAGATAATAAAAAAATATCAAAATTAGTGTGTGTGTGCGTGTTTTATCTTCTAACTAGCAGCGCCTTGCGGTTTCACCCGCGTTGTACCCGTTCCCGTGGGAATTTCAGGATCAAAAGTAGCCTATAACCTTCCCGTTGAATGTGGCTATCCATTACAAAAAGAATTATTCAAATCGGACTGATAATTCCTGAGATTACCTCGAACATACAAACAAACAAACTTACAAATTTTACCTCTTTATAATATTAGTATAGCTAAATGAAATTCTCTTTTCGCGGTGTTTGTAGTTAAACTCCTACGAAACGGCTTGACCGAATCTCATGAAATTTTGTGTGCAATCGGACAACATCTATTTTCAATCCCCCTAAATGTTAAAGGTGGTGCACCCTTACTTTTTATATGGCAAAACTAAGTTTGTCGGGACATCTAGTTTCTTCATCTAGTTCATTATAAAATCTTGTATTAAAAACTTTAAATTAAGTTAATACGAGTATAACATGACTCTGAAAGCATTTTAGAACGTATGAAAACAAAATGTCGACTGGAAATGACTGGCATTGGTTACGTTGCCATTTGTCTTTATTCATAATTCATTGGTAAGTAAATTCAATAAATAATTAAGGAGGGTTCTGGTACAATTAATTAACAGTGGAACATCAGGTATACCTACTACAAGTAACTATACATACATACCTACTTGTACGTATATACATAGCTGTAATACTTAGGGCCGACACTGCGTGCGCCCGACGCGGTTTCTTACAAAAGTGAACCGTCACGAGCGGCCGTCTCGTGCGGTTTCATACAAAAGTGAACCGCCGACGGGCGCACGCTTGACGCAGTGTTGGCCCTTAACTTGGTCCTCGCTGAATAAACTAGCTTTCTTTGTTTGAGCGATGTTTACTTCTCAAGTAAAGCAATTATAAAGCCTGGTCACTTCTAGCTGCTTCTATGATGGGTTGTCAAGTAGAATTTTCATCCGAGCGCTGTCGTGGTTCCGGAGCATTTTTGTTTGTCGGGTTCGGTTGTAGACTAGGTTTGGTCACTAACCTTATTAAAAATTGATGAACTCTACTTAGTAATATTAAAAGTTTTAATCCTAAATGAATCCTAGAGCTGGCATGCCTGTGGTATAAAATCCTTAGTTAATAATACATCAAAATTTTACAATTTGTGAAGGATACCATATAATGTAAGGCAGGTAATGGCACGGTAAGATTCTATTACGTGGTATATAAATTAAAACGACTTGAAAAGGTTTTATTTCAACACTTAACAATTCTACCCATTAATACAGATTCCAATCAAAACGTAGGGACCACCTACGGATTCGAAATTCATTCGAACGAAAATAGATTCAATCTATAAAAGGTTTCACGCATAAAATTGGAGTCGATACCTGATTTTAGCAAATTATTTTGATTACAAAGCGAACGAGGTGTCGACCGGGTTGTTTAACAGTGACGTGACCTGTGTGCTGTTATCTGATCGTTATATTACACACCCATGCCCGTACCGTGTAAAAATGCCATAAATGAAAAACACACAGCCGATAACGCGGTATTCATAATAAACAAAGCACAATACCCGCCGTGTTTATACAATTTTGGACCGAAGAAGACGAGCCGAACGCGACAAACAAGGATATATTTTAATCGGACGAGAATTCCGTTTCGTATGTCAGATTGAAATCACCGTTCGTGTGGTTAGATTGTTTATTTAAATAACATAAGCTCGGTGATTGTCAAACAAGTATAAACATGGACCTCCGCGCGGAATAGATCCTAAGCTGAATTATGTTAATCTGGAGAACATTATTTTTTCTGTCGTGTATGATGGATCCTCCCCAGGCGAGGGAACTCTGTGTTTGCTGTACTCACACGCCGCGCATGCCCTCATGACCTGTTGTTAACTTTGTTTCAAATACGTGTTTAAATAACAACACGGTTGGTGGGTTAAGTAATCAAGACTCCTGTAATATCCATGTCATATCCATCCTCCGATATTACATCAACAATACAAAAAACATGAAAGGATTATTTTAACGCTTCGTAGAGTCCTGCAGTACACTTTTGCCTTCTGTGCGTGGCAGCGGCCTAATCTCGAGCTAAGAAATAGGCAAATACCTGTCCGAGACAGCGCTTTTCCTAGATGGAGATGGAGTAGTTATCACTTGTCTACCCAAAGGTGCTTACCACGAATAAGAATTTTAAGTTGTACAAAAACCATAAATCTTATCATATCCTTCTGATATTATAAAAGTAAACGTTTGTGAGGATGTATGTTTATTACTCTTTCACGCAAAAACAAGTTAACGGATTTGGATGGTACTTTACTTAAATATACTTAACATATCAAATACAATGTGGGTAAGATCGCGAGGTTCTAGTTTAGTATTAAGTAAATTAGTTCGAGTGGTTAGTGGCCAGCGCTCAAAGCAACGAATCTCAAAATAACCACGTCGTTCGAATCGAACCCGCGATCCCTGATACCGTATGCTTTCATATATCACTGTGCCAACGGACTTGTCTAAATAATAAAATGTGTGTTTGTTTGTTTGTATGTTCGAGCTAATCTCAGCAATTACCAGTCCGATTTGAATAATTCTTTTTGTAACAGATAGCCACATTCAGCGGGAAGGTTATAGGCTATTTTTCATCCCGAAATTCCAACGGGAACGAGCACAACGCGGGTAAAACCGCGGGGCGCTGCTAGTAATTAATAATATACCTTAATGGATCACTAATAATGACTGTGTCAAGTTCTGATTGAGACTGATGACCTAATGTTAATTGGGCATCAAACGGTTGACCCGGAATATCTATTTTCGTGATCACATTTACTTCAATCATTAATTAGTATATGACCAACATCGACACTGAGCACGACATGTGAATTTCACTTAAATAAAGGGTCTAGTTTCAAAGGAACATAATTAAGCAAACATTGAAAATCATGACAAATACATTGCAGAAAGATATAATCTTTATACTTACCTTCATCCTACAAATACGAATGACCTACTACTGAAACCAATTAATTAGGTATATAATACATTATAAAAAAATGCCTACTAATTACAATTATTAGGCATATTTTGCCTACGGGCAGGGAGAACAAGGTCTAAAAAAAGTTATTCTAATGTTTAAGCTATGTCTTACCTATGTAGTTGAAAGAACAGACAAAGTGTCCGGCGGACTTAACACCCTCTTTTGTCAGTTAATATCCTCATTTCATATGAAACTCATAAAAGACATAGACTGCTGTGATAATAAAAAACGTATAAAAGCTTGGAAAAGAGAGTTAAAGCATACATAAAGATGGTGATAATCTTGAACAACTCTCCCTCTGTATAATCAACTTGTTCAATCTTTCAAAGATTCGTCATTATTATATCAAAAACAAAAAGTTATGTAACTGTTGCCTTGTTGTTCGAACTTTATGTCTATTGCGTTTGTTTTCGCTTACAAATTGGCCAAATTAAGAAAGGATTTTTTAACTATGTTACCGGATATATCTAATTTTATTATGTTACATATCTTTAAGCAACTGAAGTGCAACTAACGTGCTATCTGGCTATGACAATGAGTGTTATACTCATCGCGATTATTAAGCAACATGCATCACTGCACGGGGTCCATATTGGCTCAACTAAAGTTCTTTACCCGAAATTGTTCTTCCTAACGATTTGTAATCCGAATGATCACTCTTCCTAAAATTTTTCATCCTAAAGTTTTCATTCATACTATTTGTAGTGCTACCGGCGATGTTCATAACACTCATGTTTCCGAAAATTGTAATTAATAATATCATTAATGTAAATATATTTAAACTCCTACTGTTTTTTATCATAACGCTTTAAAGGAAAAGGTTTGTTTTTAAACTATTTCTTGTGATTACAAAACGGTTCCCTATCCATTTGCATAAAAACTTAAGACATAATATAACATGGCATAATTTTGTTGTAGCGCTCGCCGGCCGCTGCCGCGGCACCGCTCGCTTCGCTCGCTCGGCTCGCGCGTAGTTGGTCACAGTTCTAACCTAACCTAACCTATAAAAAGAAATCTAAACAAAAAAGATATGACTTTGAATAATAGTATAAAAGAAACATGAGTGTTATGAACATCGCCGGTAGCACTACAAATAGTATGAATGAAAACTTTAGGATGAAAAATTTTAGGAAGAGTGATCATTCGGATTATGAACATTAGAGACAAAGTAGTTAGGAATTGTGATTGTTAGGATGAAAAATGTTAGGAAGAACATTTTCGGATTTCCAATTATCGGAGTTGAAAATTTAGGTGAACTTTGGCGCACCCCACTGCACGCACTGTCAACTTGTATGGTCAATAGTGGCCTTATATTTGAACGTTACCCTACTTCGGAGGGTATGTTAATCTGTCGAAACTAGCTTGTTTTCAATCAGATACCTTTAGGAAATCAAGAACTTCAACTGGGCTGATACTGCTGCTTAGTGCCTATTTAAATAGTGACTGGTGTGGTATAATATGTAGTCTCACCGTGGAACCAGTCTTAGCCCGTGCTGTCTCTTGAGGCACGCGTACAACGACGCGCTATAGATAGGTATCCCCACGGAAAAGCACTTACTGACATTTCTATATTTCGTAGGTATACCAACCAAATAGAATACACAGGTTTGTATGTAAATAATTGATCCATGTATGTGTTCACGTATGATGGCTGGAAAAAAGGAATGTAAAACCCATACGGTCAGACCGTAGCGTTATTAGTCCTGTTATAGTCCAAGATCCTAGAGCTATCAGACCCTAAATAAATAATGATGAACGAAAAATAATAAAAAAACGATAATAAATAAGAATTATAATAAATAATCGATACTAATATAAAGCGAGACTTTAATTGAGCGAAGTAATTACACACTTCTCTATATCGTGGTTTGAACGAACTAATCTCTAGAACTGCCAGTCTGAATTGATCAATAAGCTATATTTCATTCCCGAATTCCTACAGGTACAGGCAAACTCGGGTTAAATTGTGAGGCGTTACCTAATATGCTAGTAAATACATAAAGTACGCGCTTGTCTTTCCGAGTTCGAGCTTTTAAGGTTTGGCTTATTTATCTTTTCTGAGGACTTATATAAATAACTTTAAAAAAAGATAACTTTTTAAATAAAAAGATAAAAAAACTTTTTGCACAAGAAATCTTAAATTCATTTGGTGCCTAAAATGTTTAAAAACAAAAGCTGTTCGTTCAAATATATATTTGGTACCAAAAAACATTTTAAAATGAACGTCATTTGTGTTGTTTGCAATCCGCCCTGAATTTTGTAGTTTAATATAATAAGAACTAGCAGCGCCCCGCGGTTTTACCCGCGTTGTGCCCGTTCCCGTGGGAATTTCGGGATTTTTTTTACATAAAAACCTTCCTCTTTTATCACTCTACCTATTACAAAAAACCGCATCAAAATCCGTTGCGTAATTTCAAAGATTTAAGCATACAGACAAACAGACACGAAACAGAGACGACTTTATTTTATACTATGTAGTGAAGTATTTTCAATAATAAATAAATAATCAATATAAAGTAGATACTAGGAACTCTCTAGCAGACAAAGTAATATTTCAGTTTAAGCTTTGTGAACACAATATGTATTAATAGGTATTGCAGAGACCGATTCAACATTTTCTACTCATACTGAAATCACATAATACCGATACGTGGAATGAAAATTATTCTACAAGTAAAAGGTATCAATACAAGTTTCGGAGAAATGCAGATTTTCAAATTTAAAGAACTTTATACTTTATAATCCACGGAATCAACATGTGAATATTTTTATTTTGTGAACGTTATTCTGCATAACAATCTAAAAAATCTACACTCGATAAAAAGTCGAGTGCAGATTTCTTTTCTTCTTTTCTACCAATTAGAACTATCGGGGATTTGCAGTATTGTACAGCTTAAAGTATTATGCCTTCAGGCGTTTATTAATAATAAACACGTGAAACTAAAATATACTGTTACACTGTGTGTTGTCTCTTTTGCTCTTCGGAAAATTGCGTATGTCAGAAAGTGACAAACCATTTGATTGCTAAAATGTTCTTAATTCGCGTTTTTAATAAGGCCCTTATTGTATTTGTTCATCGTATGTCGTTCATTAAAATGTAGGCAAAATATGTTGGCATAAGGATCTTGTACTTATTTTCAATTAACACGGTTGAGTTTTGAAAAAAGTCCGTGATTTCAAATATGTTGAGCGCTTTCTTTTATTTGTAGGTAGGTTAATAACCGATCTATATCAGGCGGTCTATAACTAAACAAATACTTTAAATAAATAATATGGTCAACTTAGCCCGTGGGCTCAGTGCTCTGCGGGCTCAGTTGACCACCTTGCGCTTCCTAGGTTATACATACAGGCCGCAGGCTATAGGAAATGAAGGAAGTGTATCCGTAAACTTAGTTTCAATTCAAAAAGAGTAGTGTTCGCTTAAACTTAGGAAACCAGTATGAGACCTTTTGTTAGATTTATTTAATTTTACTTAGATATAATTATAATATATTACTAGTAATACTACTTCTTTTCTTCTTCTTCGTTGCAGTATTACTAGTAATTACTAGTAATACTGCAACGTAGCCTCATGACATCTGAAAAATATAGAATAATCGGAGGTTATTTACGAACCGTAATTTCAAACCCCAACGAGTAAATTATTGTGATGATCTGATATGATAAATTGATATTGATTTTGTCTCTATTCCGTCTATATTAAAATAGACACGTTACTGGTCACCTTATTGCATGGCATGGCTATACATGGCATGAAATGGTAATACATGACATGGCGTGGTATATGACATGGCTTGGTTATATACATGGCACGGCATGGTTATAAATAAAATAAAATACTGTGGTCAAGTTGCAGCCAATCAGAGGTTTCGTATCACAATCATAGCGTCGCCTATCTTCGACGGGCACCTTTATACATAAACTAGCAGCGCTTAGCGGTTTTACCCGCGCTGTGTCCGTTCCCATATGATTTTAAGCAGCCTATAAACGTAGTAACTATTTAGTAATCTGTGCCTATAACCTTTCCGTTGAATGCGGCTATGCATTACAAAAACAATTATTCAAATCGGACTTGCAAACAACCAAAACATCAAATTCAACTGAAAAACTTCAGCTTTATTATATTAGCATATAGATAAATTTAACGCAACTAAAAATATCGAGAAAATCTGTTTTAATACAATTTACTACCCAAACGATATCAATCGCTGCACAGTGACGTTTTTTTATAAAAGCTTTTAAAGTTGAACAAGTTGAATTTTCGTTCAAAAGAGGCCTCGGCATGGGGCTGTGAAGGCTAGAAATGTTCGAACAGCACAAAGAGATGTCAATTAAAAATCACTGACTATAACCGAAACTAGTAATTGGTTTCGGCTACCGTTCGCAACGTGTTCGAGTTTAATGTTCCATTGTCAAATAGTGCAGTTTTGGTTACGTCCAGACTAGATATACACGTAGAAGAACAATTGATTAACCACCTCACTTACTGTGGCAACGTACTGTTTATTCAATAGTTTAAAAAAGTAATGTTTGTTAAGTCATTTGAACATTTAATAATCGTTCTGTGTTCATTTGTACACGATACTAAATGCCAATAGTTTTTTTCTCAGCTTAACATACTTAAGTTCTTGTCATTCTTAATCTAACATTATTATCTCACACATACTACAATTACATTACATTATACAATAACAAGTATTTCTGCAATGCGCAAATATATGAAGAATTTATATGAAGAAGTAGTGATTCAAATAGCCCGTCATTATTTTCCTCTTAGCCAAGTTATATCTAGGTTAGTGTTTAAGTTTAGACCAGACGCCCCTAGGGAATTAATCTGTAATTTTCAGTTAGAACTGCTGTCCTAATTTTATGTTGCAACAAACAATTATTGTTAGTTAACACTAAATGGATTGACTGCTATTTAGAATGTGAGAACCTGTGAGAGCTTTAGAAAGCATAAATAGGTACGCTGCAGGCTTTTAAACTAAAACAACGGTTGGGGTGCCTTTGTTTATTCTAGCAGTTGGTTAAAGCAGTCAGTATTGTTGGTTGTTCTAGGTTGTAGACAAACTGAGCTAGGTATCACTGTAACGTTAGTTAGTGTTGGTTGGTGCTGTTCCGCAAGATATCATTCATCTGATCTCTCATGTCACTTCTCATCTTTACGCATCAATGGAGTTGGCACTTTGGTCTACCAGCTCAACAAAACATCACAACAAACAAATTTTAACGAAACCACTCGGCCCTATTTATTTATTAACAAAGCACTTTTTGCCTAGCCGGTACTTTTTCATACACATTGACCTCACAAGTCACTTTATTTTTTGGCACAAAATTGTTCAAAATAATTCATCCCTTGGAAGATTAAAGCAAATCAAGAGACGAAATGTGGTGAAAGTGGAAAATTGCCAAAGTAGGACGTCATTTATCAACGCCGGTTTGGTGACATCGTACGCCTCTGGTGAATCTTAAATGGAGGCGACACCACGGGGCTATCTGACAAAACCATGAAACTTTACTCTGATCTGCATCTTTTAATAATTCACTCCATTTCGTGCTCCCGGGACATGTTTATGCATGCATGTTAAAGTAAACATATAAATTACTAACGATATGATAAGAAAACTACATTTATGGAAAAGTTAGCGCTTATTCCGGTTTTATATCGTAACGTGTATTACTTTTACAGTACCTACTCTGTAAGATGTAGAGTAAAGATGAAAACTTCAGTTACCTAATTATAGAAATATGCGGTTTTATTTTTAAAGTGAACTATTTTCTTTCAGTCCTAATAGGCTATTCTGAAAGTTCTATTCGGAAGACGAAAACTATCGTATTTTTATAAACATGTGTGTCCGTTCTTCAGGTTTATTAATAGTCTCAATCAAAAATAATTTGTTATGGATTAATTGTTACTTGAATAATTATATTATTTTTTAATTATTTTCTTTTGATTCGCGAACTGCCTTAGAAATTCCAATAATTGGAATTCTTAATAAGGCAATATATACACGAGTCAAAACAAAAAACTCATGAACAAAACGAAATGAGAATAATCCAAATAAAGGCAAAATAACCAAGTGTGCACACATGCCTACACCTTTGTTGGTTTTGGAACATGGTGCTGACTTTAAGAGCGATGACATTAAATTACCAACAGGTGACCGCTAGATTACTGTCACCATCATAGCATTATCGAACTGCAGCTAAAAAACTTCACGACTTACACAAACTGTAATGAAAACTGTAATGCAAATTATTCTTATTGCACGCTTTATATTAGCTTCACTTGTATGTTTGTAATCGACTCCTTAGGGCGCAAATTGGACCCACTTTAAGCGGCCAGATTTAATTCAAACTTTGTAGATTTATCGAGGACCGATGACAATACACTAATTTGATAAGATTAAAGCGTGTTTTTTAGTTTTTTGAAACTATTTATTATTTTGAAGTAATCACGAAGTAGAGAAGTGTAACAAGTACTTCGCTCTTCCGTGGTCATAGTTTTCATTACAGTTACTTTACAGCTAGGTTTTTGTAAGACAAACCGTTTCAAACAACGAACAACAAAAGTTCGCTTCCATTAAAATCATCTGTCAGCCTGTTTAGATTTTAGCAAAACCTTTAGAATTCAAACTAGTTTCTACGAATACATTTCTTCATTTGACTTTTCTTCTCAGCCTGAAGTCGTTCCTCGCTCAGTCAGTACTCCTTAACGCTTTATTGCCGAAGCGTTACACCATAATATCCTGTATCCTTAAACACTCACGCACACAAAGACAAACACATACATCAATCCTGGGCCGGACACATCACACCGTGTCTACTCAACCATAGTCACTCAAATACATCAAAGGTCACTCGTATAATAAAACACAAAGGACCCGACTTAAAAACGTAGCCGATTCATTCGATCCGTTTAATAATTTAAGCCACCTTGATCCCTTTGCATTATAGGAACCCGTGTAAACCAGAGGTCATTATTAACTGGTCGGGTCGTGACTTTGTCTACAGAACTAAGAGATTCAGGGAATTAATTCCGAGTAAATGAATTACAGAACTATTAAGTAACGTAACTGCAAATTCTGTGCAAATGTCGTTAATGAGCTCTTGCACTAAATAATCGATATTAACTTATAAGTAAAAGCTAGTACAATTGTCCTTACATAAAACTAGCAGTGCCTCGTGGTTTTCACTGCGTTGTGTCCGTTCCCATGGTAATTTCGGGATGAAAAATAGCATAATATAACGAAAGATATCAGCTAACTTGCACAAATATCGATAGCTGACGATTCTAAACAATTTGTTTAACATTAATTGAAACGTACGTTAATGTTATTATTATTTGTTCAAACGGGAACTTGAGGGACAATCAACAGTAACCACCGTCGTACCTAAGTTCCCGTTTGAACAAACATGTGTTGAGCTCAAGGGTCTAACTAAAGCCAATGTAGAAGAATGTCCAACCAAAGAGGTTCTACGAGTAGGTATCTTCGTGACGTTCACTATCTTGAATGAACTCGCCAAATGACAGCTTGTAAACTCGCTCATTTTATAGACGGTTAAGAACCCTATTGTATCATTGAAAATGGTCTTCCACAGTACAAGCACAAAAATGCATCAATAAAGACCATCGTCTTTATTGATGCATTTTTGTTGACTTTTTATAATAATTTACATCATTTGAACAGCGGGATCGACACCTGCATACTTAATAGAGAAATGCATTGTGTAGTATGTTAAGCGTAACGGTAGTTAAGTACGAGTAAAGAAGTAGCTACTTAGAATATTTATTTGAAGTTGCACTAATAGTGTGCCGCGGTCTTACCCATATGTGAAGACATAGTTGGTGGCGACAAGGTCTGGGTGTCAATTATATAGTCTTATAAAGTACTAGCAGCGCCCCGCGGTTTTACCCGCGTTGTGCCCGTTCCCGTGGGAATTTCGGGAATTTTTTTACATAAAAACCTTTCTCTTGAATCACTCTACCTATTACAAAAAACGCATCAAAATCCGTTGCGTAATTTTAAAGATTTAAGCATACAGACAGACAAACTGTGACAGACACGAAAAAGAGACGACTTTATTTTATACTATGTAGTGATATCAGTTAGTTAGATTCCATATTACAAGCTTAGAGCTTAGTTTGGGTCTCATTAACCGTGAATTTGTCAGGGTATATTATAAATAAATAAAATAAATAAATAAAAAATTGTTTATTGCCATTTGAAAAAAAAGAAAATATAACACATTATTACGCAAATAATTATATAACAAGCTCAGATCGATAGGTACAAGCGCAGTCACGTCGTCATACCTTCATCAAAGGAACAACATTTGGGCATTTAGTCACGTGACAACCGCGGCCCACAAAAACAAAGTTACACGACATTAATTATCAGAGTTAATTAATATAGGCCTTTTATAACGAAATAGAACTCATTTATACCGCGACTGTTTATTAAAAATGTATGCGTACTTAGATCTCGAAGTTTTATTTGGCCAATTAAGGTCTGGGTTGAAATTTTTGGGAACATTTAATAAAATGTAAATACATTTGGGGTGGATATACAAATTAGGATACAAATCAGAGGTAGTAAACCTATTTCTGTACAACATGAAAGTTTTCAAACAAAATATATTATTACATTTATTTATTCACTAGCAGCGCCCCGCGGTTTTACCCGCGTTGTGCCCGATCCCGTGGGAATTTCGGGAATTTTTATACTTATAAACCTTCCTCTTGAATCAATCTATCTATTAAAAACCGCGACAAAATCCGTTGCGTAATTTTAAAGATCTAAGCATACATAAGCACAGACAGACAGATACACAACGGAAAGCGACTTTGTTTTATACTATGTAGTGATAGTGATTTGTCGTTGGAGAATACAGAATAGAAAATATGAGTGCTAGCAACAGTTGGAATCCATCGTCAATTTGACGCAAATCTGTATTGCCTAGGAAGTTCCTAGGAATAATGGATTTTATTCGATTTACGGTACTATTCGAAAGAATGACTTTTCAAATAAAAATGCTTTGAGCTTTTACAAGGAAGACATGCTTCTTAGTTAATGGATTTTTATTTTAACTGCATTTAGTTCGAAGTTCATACATATTATAAAACAAAGTCCTCGGCCGCGTCTGTCTGTCTGTCTGTTCGCGATAAACTCAAATACTTCTATTATATTTTGTTATATTAAAAAGTATATTTTAAGTAGGTACTAACACTTACAACAACCAACGACCGCTACGTATAATAATCTATACTAATATTATAAAGCTGAAGAGTTTGTTTTGTTTGTTTGTTTGTTTGTTTGTTTGTTTGTTTGTTTGTTTGTTTGTTTGTTTGTTTGTTTGTTGAAACGCGCTAATCTCAGAAACTACTGAACCGATTTGAATAATTCTTTCACTGTTAGATAGTCTATTTATGGAGGAAGGCTATAGGCTACATTTTATCCCGGATTTCCTACGGGAACGGGCACAACGCGGGTAAAACCGCGGGGCGCTGCTAGTACCTAATATAAGGTAAGCACAGTGATATAATGCATCCGTATTGATATACAAAGAAAACAAGTACGCTTGTTATCTATTACAAGTATTGAGACTTTTGCCCCGCTTTTACACTGTTTTTACTATGTATTAACTTTATAATATTTTTACTTTTATCAGAATACATATTATGTACACTTATTAATCTTATTATATATGTAAACATATTATTCACATTTCGAAGGATGTGTACAAATCATAATCAATATAGACATTTATTAAATAAAGAAAAAGTGAGACTGTAATAACAAGCACTCGTTAAAATATTGACTCAGCATATATGAAATACCCAATTTACTTGAGCGGCACATTTTATCAATGAGAACTTTCTTATTTTTTTGCATGAATATATGTAACATTTTACCTTATCTAGTAGTGACCTCCTTAGAAGTTTCCCGGGATTGGCTTCTTTATGGTCTGCTCAGACGATGTAAACAAAACCATGTAGAATACTGACGCTAATTAATTCGTGTCATTGTACCGTACCGTCTCATGTTAATATATCTATTTGCATTGTCATCGGAACTGATATGTAGCCCTTTAACAGTTGAATTAACCGGAAACGGGTAAAGGTGCTTTTACACTGTTACACGCTATCCAATGTTCAATGTATGCTATGCGGTCGTATTTAGTTGACAAAAAGCATGGAACGCGAATAGCGTAGAGTGAGATGACGCCTTTATACGCTCGATGCGTGACACGTATCAACAAAATGTTAGCCTACTGGAATTTGATTTAATTAAGTACGACAATAAAATGTTATGTCAAATCCAAAAGATAATATTAAATAACAACTGGCATTTTTTAAAGTGCATTTTAAACCCCAATTATCTCTCACCACTTATACCGCTTATCAGAGTACTAGCAGTGCCCTACGGTTTTACCCGAGTTGTGCCGGTTCCTGTAGGAATTTCGGGATGGAAAATAGCCTATAACCTTTCCGTTGAATGTGGTCATCCATTACAAACATATTATTGAAATCGGATTAGTAGTATGCGATAAAGCGTTAAGCGTTCAAACAAAAAAAACTGCTTTATATTATACTTAGTATATTCGTAGATAGGTATCAAATATGGATCTGAATTCAAGTTACTTTGGTTTGGTTATCGAACCATATATTCAAATGCCTACATGTCAGGGTTTACATTATGTATTTAGAGCCTGTAGGAGATATTGTTACAAGATCGACATTTGGAAGACAAAGGCACAAATCCGTTCGATGCGTAAGCTCCAATTCCGAGCCAGTAAGCACACGGCTCAAGGCACTGTTCTCAGTTTCTCGGCCTCACCGTTAATTATTTGCACATGTTCCTTGATTTCATGGTTCAATCTGTGCTGTAATTGTGTTGTATTCTATGTTTGTGTTAGACTTTAGTTACGCTTTAATTGACCCGACGAATCCTACGACAGACATTGTATTTTCAATACCTGGACTTGCAGCCTATGTGATGTTCCAGCTTTCAATTCTGATTCAATGGAGACACGTAAATGGATTAGATCAGTCCAATGCGTCTATGTGTTGGGTGGTGTTTTAGTTCATAGTCAAATCTCAAGATGGATTGAAAACAATGAGATAGTCTCTTTTAAGTATACCTATACCAAACATTATTATCATCTTTACTGTACTGATATCTTCAGTGGGATGAGAGGTCTTTTCCCAGCAGTGGGACGTTACAGGCTTTAATTTACTTTTTTACAGTCGGATGGTTCCTAAATTTTAAAATGTATTCTATCGGTATTTGCGTCGCCCAGCGGACTTACCCGCGTTGTGCCCGCGTTTAATTTCGGGATTAAAATAACCTACAACCTTCCGGATGAATGTGGCTATCCATTACAAGAAGAATTATTAAATCAGATTCGTTCTGATATTAAATTAGAAAAAAAAAAACACAAAACAAAATCCTCAGCTTTATTATTATTATAGATTATACAAAGAATCAAAGCTAAAATAAACACCGTGATAAGGTAAATTGAGAATTCTTATTCAAAATATGTATATCTTAGGGTCTAGACAGACGGACTGCAATTCAACTGCAATCCGACTGCCAAATGGCAGTTCAGATGCAGTTTGAATGCAGTTGGCTCGACTGCAATCAAACTGCACGTCGACGGGCAGTTGGCGTGCAGTTGGATTGCAGTCTGAGTGCAGTTACAACGACAGACTGCAATCCAACTGCACGCCAACTGCCCGTCGACGTGCAGTTTGATTGCAGTCGAGCCAACTGCATTCAAACTGCATCTGAACTGCCATTTGGCAGTCGGATTGCAGTTGAATTGCAGTCCGTCTGTCTAGACCCTTAAAATCCTCAAACGCCGAATGAGACGTCATTCTTATCATACAACCATATCAGACACACTATTTCTATTCGAAACAGCCTGTCGGCTGCAGCCTTGCTTGAATAGAATTCAAAGTTCAATGCGCTAGTCCCAAATGTTATTTCAGCCACCCGAAAAAGCAAAAATAGACAAAAGTTGAATAGTACTCCAACATGCTGGAAGTCGGTAGTTTTACCAAAGTTTCAACTCAAATTAAAAGTGCTTGAAAACTAAAACGTAACTGAAATAGACGTAGGTAACTATTCAATCATGTAAATGGATAAAAGCACTTAGCTGAGGCAATTTGAAAAATCTTTTGATTTATGAAATAACTCATTTGCTGTCGGTGAAAAAACATGACGACGACGAAATCAAAAGAACGTTATTGCTTAAGAAAGTCAAGTTGGCTTTAGCTTAGCTTTTAAATAAAGTTAATATTCGAACTGTCATATGAAAGGTAAAACCCTGACGAAGTCGCCCACACAACATTGCTTCATAGAATTTAAATGGACGAACCGTACTGCATACAGATTACTCACAGATTACACACAGAACTCTAATTGAAGTTTTGTACTCGTTTTTAAAGCCATCCTATATTCATCTTTATTTTGATGGTTTCCTTTTACATTGTATTACATTTATCAGATTATAATCTAAGTATGTACTAAGAAGAAGTTTTTGTAGCAAGAATAGAATTTCCATGTAATGTCCTAACACTGCAAACTTCAAAGCTTCTACGCTCATTGAACATTAATGTACATATATTTTTACGTACAAAAATATAAGATTTCAGAATTTTCTGAAAATAGATTATGAAATATCATCTTCACTATAAGAATGGCAACTTTGACAAAAAACAAAGGTATATTCGATACACACTAATAAAATATTCAAGTGTAGGAAAACTTTTATTTTTATTCCGTTCTTCCAATACGCAAGGCACAAAAACTGTGCAATAAAAAAGAATACGTGTATTTATAAGACAAGTTTTGTGGCATTACAGTAAGTTGGCGCGACATGAAACTTTGGCGAAAGAAAAATCTCGGAGAAACCTTTACTTGTTATCAGAATTGTTTTATCCAATCTACCTCCATTCTTTGTTACAACACTTGTTCGGGGACAATAAGTGAAATATGACAAACAATTTTGCTGGTAAAAGATTTAAGTGTGAGCTGGTAAAAGATAAATATTTAATGGTGCGATTCCGGATAAAGGACACTGCTCAAATGCCATGTCGTAGGACCGTTTCAGACAAAAATATTTCTTGTTTCAAATAACTTT
Source organism: Cyclophora albipunctata (assembly GCA_963082685.1). Lineage (NCBI taxonomy): Eukaryota > Metazoa > Arthropoda > Insecta > Lepidoptera > Geometridae > Cyclophora > Cyclophora albipunctata. Next base: position 12,402,995 of record OY720111.1, on the reverse strand, counting down.
ACTGTACCAAATTTCACCAATTTTTACTTATTCACGTCGAGCCAAGTATATATATCAAAAGCTTTTGACAAGTATAGCCAAGTTGTTGCTATCAAAAGGCTTCAAAAATATGAACCCAATTCTTCCCACGGGTAAAACCATTGGCTAATATAATAACATTTTATTTTATGGTATCCACTAAGTAAGGATATCAACTTCCCGTCTGAGTATAGCAGGAGATCCCTCGTTGTTTTATGTCCGGTCCTCTAAAGGTAAACCAGGAGTCGTTTTAATATGCATGTTTATGACAGGATACGCTTTCAAAATAACATTCCACCGGTACTTATTCAAGAACATTGAGAACCTAATTTAGGAGAGCCCTTCCATTGGAAAGTTTAAACCTCTTACATATCAAATCTTTCCAGAATTTCTTAAGTTAGACGCTATTAAAAACGAGGTAAAACAGTGTTCATTATTTATTTGAAGCTCATTTTCGATAGAAATACCAATATTGCCAGAAGCTGAATAAACAAAGAACATTTCCCTGATCATATTAACTTTATTGTACAGGTGCTTGACTATGAGCTCTATTCAATTCGAAATTAATCAATTCAATGTAAATCTAACATTAAGCTAAAACTACAAAATTAGAGTACCATAAATATTTCACATCAAAGCTAAAAGGCCCAAAATCATGCCTGATGTTAACCAGTAGAGGTGCAGTACCAATGAACAATTCAATGATAAACAAAATAACAAGCGGTTATTTTATATGTTCTGGTATTCCTTTCGGTGGAAGTTGGAGGTACGCCGCGTACGGTCTGCAAATATTTTCCTTTAGCCTTCAGTTTACTAGGTGGTATTCACTTGATTGTTGAGTGGAGAAATCCAACATGGTATTCGTATAATGTCTATCCTAACGGCCGAAACTGCGTTAAGCGGGTGCCCGCGCGGTTTCATACAGAAGTGAACCGTCGCGTGCGCTCGTCGCTTACGCCCGCTAAACGCAATGTCGGCCCTAAAAGCAAACGTAATTCTCGGTCTAGTTTCGGTAAGTCTCGGTACCTGGTCACTCGATATCTTCGCTATACGTACCAATGCAAATTGGGTACCATTCAGTATACAGTGTATCAAGCCGCATTGTAGATCAGCAGTAATTGTTTACGGTCTATCGTTCGTAATAACAAAGGCATCTCCCTAGGGAGTCAGCGCCGGCTATGCATATTGAGATATTAATTATCGATATACGAATATGGAACTTATACTTGAATATACTTTGCTGTCGCTGCAAATGTGAAACTACGAACAAACTTTAATAATGCGATGTTCTGATAAAAACCACACAAGGAAGGTATTCTTTATTTTGCGAGAGGTTTTTTCAACAAAAACTTACTAGAAGTTCAGTCACTATGCTACAATATTTGTAAAGAATCACTACATAGTATAAAATAAAGTCGTCTCTTTTTCGTGTCTGTCACACTGTTTGTCTGTCTGTATGCTTAAATCTTTAAAATTACGCAACGGATTTTGATGCGGTTGAAATTCCCACGGGAACGGGCACAACGTGGGTAAAACCGCGGGGCGCTGCTAGTACATTATAAATTACTAGCCACGCTCCGCGGTTTCACACGCGTTGTACCCGTCACCGTGGGAACTTCGGGATAAAATGTATCTCATGTGTTATTCTGATGTATAAACTATAATACTGTAAAGTTTTGTCAAAATTCGTTAAGTAGTTTTTTCGTTAAATAGTAACAAACATACATACATACATACATCCGTACAAACTTTGGCATTTATAATATTAGTAGGTAGTAGCTATAGGTACTACATAAGAATACTACACCTTAAGGTGGGGATTGGAAGCGATAACATTCTATACAACTGATGCTAGCGGAATATCTTCCTCTAGACTGACGAAGACGTATCGCTTTGTACCACCTTATACCAATCCGTTTCTTTCCGAACCCTTCGAGTGTGTCTAGATAACGCAAAGTAAGTAATCCAGACTTCCGATTCCGGTTGAATTAAATAAATAAATAAATATACCCGGACAAATTCACACACGGTTAATTAGACCCAAAGTAAGCTCTAAGCTTGTGTTATGGAATCTAATTAACTGATACTACTACATATACATACACAAATACTTTATGAGGATATATAATTGACACCCAGACGTCGTCGCCAACAACTATGTCTGCACATATTGTTGACTCCGGGCGGGAATCGAACCCGCAACCCCCGACACAGTAAGCGCTCTAACTGCCACTGTGCCAACGGGCTTGTCAAAATTACATAAATATCCGACCAAAGACGTTTTGAATTACGTATATGAAACTCTACCTATACTTGGAATTTTAATTCGATTCCAGATTTGACAGTTTCAGTGTTGCAACATTATGACAAGTACTAAATAGTGACGTTGCGAAATTATTCGATATGGAAATGGAATATTTAAGGATTGATTCTTCTCGTTTATAATTTTACTCTCGTAAACTAAGTATATCAGGAAATTAAATATTTCTGAACCGATAATTTAGTTTTGACGATTAATTAACGATCTGAGACTTTTCTTTTATAATTGTGTGTGAAATAAATAAAAAAATGTGATCATGAAGGAACATGACAAATAAAACAGATAGATGTATTATGGTAATAATTTATTTTATCTACACTAATGTTGTAACATTCTACTTATGTTTCCAATACTTGACTTATAATTACTACTGTTATAGCGCAGACAACTGTTACTAAAACACTCAATTTAAGCAATTGCACATGATGTTATAATATCCACATCGATATCGTAAAATCTCATTATAACATCATTATAACGCGACCAATTAACCTGGCGAGCCTTATGTCAAAATCCTCATACTAGTTGTATAAAATTTTGATATTAGGCTGGCTTTTGAAAACAGTTGGGTTATACGTGAAAACTTCGTCGAAACTACTAAATTTACATACACAAAACTCTTTGGTAAGATCTTGCTCGCTCCTGATTGGCCCTACGCGCAGCTGCGCTCTCATTGGTTAGATTTTAATGGCGGCAAGTTCACTGTGACAATACACGTACGCGTGAAAAACTATTGTCAGCTTTTACTCTTGTTGTTTGATTAATTGCATTAGTGAAGATAAAGTAGTGTATGCAACTGCATATAACACGGGTATTAAAACACTCGTTACTATAATGAAACTCGCTGCGCTCGTTTCATAAACTCACACTCGTGTTTTAATACCCTTCCTTATATGACAGTTGCATAAACTACTATTATAAATTGTCGCCGTCATCGCTATCGCTGTCACTTTCTGTAACATTTATTATAAAACTCGGATACATCTCGGATACAAAATATCGATTCGCAATGAAATAAGATATTCGTATCACTACACTACACTATTATATGTGGTATCATTATTTCACAAAATGACAGTAGCTAATGTCAAATCTGGAATCGAATTAAAATTCCGAGTATAGAATTTAATTTCGATTCAGTTCTATACGAATGGACACGCCCGTACTGACCGAGCCTAGAGCTTCTAATCATCTCCATTTCTAAAGCCAGTAGTTTCTTTGATATTCATCAATGACCAAACCGGAATCCTACTAATAACGTGAAGCTCAAATATCTAGGTAGCAAATTGATATTCCATACCAAATATATTCATTTGAATATGGGATATACGAGTATCTAGACCTAACGATATGTCAGAGCAGGAAATGAGTTTTGCAATTAGTTAGATAATGATAAAAATGGGATAAAAATCAAGTAAAAATGGAATTTGGTTAATAAAAATATTTTAAATATTAAAAATATTTACCGTCTATATGTATTAATAATAATAATGAGATTAATTTTAAAAAGAACTTGTCATTCCCCTACTTGGATGGGTGGCCGATGGTGGCATTCTAACTGAGCGCTACCGTGCTTCGGAGGACGTTAAATTGTCGGTCCCGGTTGTTTCAATCGTTAGACCATGTTGGAGGCCTTTAGACGGTCTAAAAACTCCGACACCAGGTTTGGCCAGTAACCTACTCGATCTTACTTACTTACTTATGACTCTTATGACGTTAAATAAGTATATGCTTATTAATACACCAATTCTTCTTCTTCATCGAGTGGATGGTCAACCTGACCAATTCTGGTGTCAGAGTTATTGAGCCGCCAAAGGCCTCTGACATGGCTCATGTAACGACTAAAATACACCAATTGCGTAAAGGGCTCTACGCTCTGAAGAAGATTAGCATACAATCATAAATCTATCTCTCTGAAAAGCTACCTAAGATGGCACGTAATTATCATTACCAAGTCACAAGCCACTGATTAGGTATAAACTAACTGTTGGGTAATCTTAACCGCAATTAAATACAAGAAACAATAAAATGTAACGTAACGTAGTCCCCAACCTTAAATACAAATCGTACAAAAACTAGGTAACTTGAGCACAGGGACAATAAATGTCTCTTTTGTGAACATAACGGCACTAACTGCCTAATTAGAGACACATTATTGTCCAGGAAAAGTTTGGAATACTAACTTAACTAACACGCCATTCGACCTATAAAAGAAACGTATTCGTTTAATGTTGCTACAGAAGGATGGAAAAGAAAACAAAAGTTAGATGTAACGAGTATCAGAAATCGTTATTTAAGGAACGCGGAAACGGGGAAACTGGGGAGTGGGGAGGGAGTTATACTGATCTGATACGTGCAATACAGGTAAGTCCTAAGGTTCTCTGGAGGCCAGAAATCGTATCGTGGTTAGTCTAACAAATGACAATGTATCCTGACAACAGCTGTGATGTGAGTAAAGATAGTTAGTTATGCTCCACTTGTTATAATTTGAGATAATATTATTAGCTACTTAGTTTTACGTGGCCCCCATGTCGCGAACCCACTGAAAAGGGTCTGGCTGAAAACCAGCGCTGCCCAGAGTAGCATACTCTGAGCAGTACAAGCTGAGCCTTCTCCAATTGCTTTTTATTATTTTTAGTTTTATAAGAAGCTATGTAATTTTGTGTTTTTAAAAAGCAATAAATGTTTTTTCATTTCTTTATTTATTACACAGTAGGCTCAGGCTACCTCATGGTTATACATAAAGGCACTTCGGTTTTAAATACGGTGTTTCGTTTTGGCATGTTATAATTTTAACTCACCTATTGTAAATCCAGTTTATTAACCATGATAATATAACTTAATCTTGCTAGTTTTAACCATCTAGGTCAACTACAAAAGATTCGCAATGTAATGTAGGTATCTGTGAGGTACCCGAAGATGTAATTCTAGCATTTGTAAATGCATGAATTACATCTTATTAACAAAACAAAATTAACAAAAACACAAACAAGCGCAATAACACAGGCGCACACTGGTCCCAATTAATGAAATCAGGGACATAGAGGTCGAAGTCCGTATTTCAATCTGATTTTTTGTAATTAAGGTCTTTGAGTGATTCTAAGCCTATTTTATAGAATACGATTTTTTGATATACCTGCCCGTTTTCGAGAAAAAAAATGTTAAGTTTTTTTTTGTATGGAGAAAAATAGTTTTCTTTATTTATTTCATAAACGGGCAGAGATGTTAAAACCAAACCTTAAAGGGATTAAAGAACGCATAATTCCTTGCATTTTCTTTGAAATCATCTACTCCATATCTCTGCCCGTTCAAAAACGGCAGGCGTTCAAAAATTTGTTTTTTCTTTCGTGGTTTTATTGGTTTCAATACACTTGAATGATACTTAAATAGTGATATTTTCATGATGTTACTTACAGCGATAAAAAAATGAATAATAATAATAGCTCCATAACTTAGGTACCTGTATATATGTACTTATCTGACTTTCTACCTGTTTTGATTTGTTTACCTGCTTGAACCTTAATAATAGTGTTTCTACCTATCTATTGTTACAGTATGGTTGGATTCTTAAGGAGGCACTTTTATTTCTTAACAGTTAAAACATAACATATTTTCATCAGTTTAAACATAACATATTTTTAGAAAAGTCGTCTATATATAAAATATGTACAATACAAAAAAATGGTGATTATTACTAATCATAACTTAAATATTAACTATAAAATAATGTTTGTTGTTGTTAGTGTAAGTTAAACATATTATTTGGAACAGAAAACGTTTCAGATCCGAATTTGTTTAACTTATAAACACGTTTAAAACACAACTTATCAATAATATTTACATATAAACACAAAAAATACATACCTACTTATTCAATTATAAAGATATATAAAAATCACACATATTGGGTAGGTAATTCTTAAAGATTTATAACATAGTAATCATTAATATTTTTACTTACTCTAATGCGGTATGCTGCTCTGCGATTTGGATTGACTTTTGAACATAAAATCGTGCATATTTTTGGTCTTTTCAGTATCCTTATAAAGACCGTGAATAACCTCAGCCAAAAGAATATTATCATTGTCTTTCAATCTATCTAATAATGCAGACAGTAATTCTTCTTCGGAGTGGTTTTTAAGAGATGAAAGGCGCCTTCTTTTATGCTTGTTTGATAGATCCTCAAATGACTTTCTGTGCACTGGAGTATTTGTAGCAGCATCTGACTGCGAACTGGCTTCCATTGCTTCCAGTGAAGTGTCCAACGAAGTATCTACCTCCTCGGAGACATCCAAATTCTCTTTCGCAAATATTGACATCAAATCAATGGATTTTAAAGATGGCCACGAGATATCCGAATGTAACCATTCCGTGTTCTTGGTGAAAAAATTTGATTGACATCTATTTGCTTGCAACCATCTTTTGTGTAAATTTGCAACATATGTTCTTGTGAACTGTTTTAGAATTCTAAGATCTTCAGCAGAAACTTCAACGTTTATTTGATTTAACAACGTAGTGCACAATATATCACTGTTTTTGATATTTCCACTTGATTTCAGTAGCACATATATATCCAAATTTGATTTGCACTGAGACATATTAATGGTAAAGAGCGTGTAGGTACGTGTTGAAACTTAAGAATCCGAGAAACGAATGACTCCGTTTTGAAAACAACTAATCAGGTAAGTTACCTGATTACCTGTAACCTGTAACGTGAACAATAAAACATATTCGGCCTTGCAAAAGCCTCTACGCAAAACAATACCCAGGTAAAAAAGTAACATAGCAGGTTTGTAGGTATAAAGTTACCTAAGCTATTAATATTACAATTCCATTTTGTATCGATGGAATGAAGTACTAGTATTACAATATTGCTATTTAAGTATTATTCAAGCGTATTTAAACCAATAAAACCACAAAAGAAAAAAAAAAATTGGAACGCCTGCCGTTTTTAAACGGGCAGAGATATGGAGTAGATAATTTCAAAGAAAATGCAAGGAATTATGTGTTCTTTAATCCCTTTAAGGTTTGGTTTTAACATCTCTGACCGTTTACGAAATAAATAAAGAAAACTATTTTTCTCCATACAAAAAAAAACTTAACATTTTTTTTCTCGAAAACGGGCAGGTATATCAAAAAAACGTATTCTATAAAATAGGCTTAGAATCACTCAAAGACCTTAATTACAAAAAATCAGATTGAAATTCGTACTTCGACCTCTATGTCCCTGATTTCATTAATTGGGACCAGTGTGAGGCGCCGGGTTTCGATCCCGGGACATCTCGCTGTGAGGCGAGCGCTCTATCCCTGAGTTACGCCCGTTGTACTAAGAGGGTTGAATTTAAGCTTCTCAAGGAACCAAAGACAGTTTCATGAATATAAACGTAGTCTCAAAATCATTGAAATAGGGTTCATTTTCGTTCGTGTATAGGAACGCAGCCCCATTAGTTCCTAAAGTTGCCACTTGGCGCTAGTCACTATGTAAAGCTGACCGTGTTTCAGATGTTTTATTTGAAGAAATGGGTCATTAAGTTTTACGTTACTGTTATATCTGCTTGTAAAAAGTAATAAACCAATACTTGTATTAAATGTATGTTGTTTTATATGAAACCATCAATTAATTAACCAAAATTACAATTAGAAAATAGCTCGTAATTGTCCCTATTGAATAGTAGGCAACAGAAAGAAAGGAATCAATGATTGATATGATTTTATGTTTATTGATAGTAGATTGCTGTCATTGTTCTGTGTACGTAGCTATAATTGCTGTTATCTCGAAGATGAAGAGACGTGGTGTAGGACTTTGTTTTGTAAGTAATATGTACGTAGACATGGACGGTGAGGCAGATTAAATGTATGATATTTGAAAGGTCTTGAGGAATTTCGGACATGTTTTTGACGCGTTATCTATGCCCGTATCGAACAGTCAAAAATAGAACGATCAAAATATCGATTGGTTAAAATATCGAACGCTTAATAATAATGATTAATTTATCGACAAACAATATTTTGTCTGTCTGTTCTATCAAAAATAATTAATTTCTAGTGCTTCGCCGGCCGCTGGTGCGGCTAGATTAATGGAAAACTGTACAGAGCGCCATCTCGTGAGGCGAAGAGACAACTGGAGGAGTTTTAATGCGAAATCTGACATTTGTATCAGCAATTGAACCATCTCGAAGTCGCGGGCATAGCTAGTAAATGCGAAAGTTTGTGAGGATGGGTGGGTATATGTATGGATGTATGGATGTCAACCTCTTTCACGAAAAACTACCGAACGGATTGGGATAAAACTTTACAGTAGTATAGGTTAAACATCAGAATAATACATTGGATACATTTTATCCCGAAATTCCCGCGGGAGCAGGTACAACGTGGGTAACACCGCAGGGCACGGCTAGTATTATCATATGAATATTATCAACTTAAAATTACACTCCTTTTTTAACTAATTAATTTTAACCAAAAACCGTTATTGTAGCTTAACTATAATAGTAAGACATTTGCTCTCGTGAATTTATTTGTTAGCAATAATTTTAGCTTTGATTGTGTAGAACATTGTTTTTGTGTATCATCAATAGATTTAGCAGCGCACGCCAATAACCAATTTTTTTAGACATGTTTTTCATACCTTGGGTTACATATAACGGCGTTGTGCTCGTTCCCGTGGGAATTTCGGGAATTTTTATACATATAAACCTTGCTCTTGAATCATTCTATCTATTTAAAAAAACAGCTTTTAAATCCGTTGCGTAATTTTAAAAATCTAAGCATACATAGGGACAGACAGACGACAAATAGACAGCGGCAAGCGACTTTGTTTTATACTAACTATGTAGTGTTCAGACAAAGGATTTTTCTAGGTTTCTTAATATCAATTCGTAAGATTCTAAATACAAACTTAGAGCTAAGTTTGAATCTAATCAGTCTTGTGTGAGTTTATCCGGGTGGTGTATAGCTTAGTTAATTAGGTTAATACTTTGGCATAGTGGTGATATTTAACACGTTATGTATCAAACTCAATAAATGAAAATGCATGTCAATAAATGATATCTCTGAGTAACCACGATATTATCATACTATCATGTAGCCATCCGTCAGCAATTACATCGATAGGTAATTAATAATCCGACGGCCTATTGTATCTCTACGTATTCTGTCTAGGCAATATGCAATTATGCATGCACAATCACAAATAGGTAAATTAATCTACGGTCTTTGTCGTCAACGTCGGTCCAGGCTCGTAGTCATACCGATTCAAATGCAAATTGAAAATCGCCACCCTAGTCTCTGGCGGACCAATCGCAGCATCCCTTTCTATCTTAATTACTGGCGACATGTACCTGTCACTAATGGACAAACTATCTGAAAAAACCCGGCTCTTTTATAATCAAACATCGACATAGGAATATACTGAAATGTTGATATATTTCACGTAGGGATGGACTACCTTCCCAGGGTTGGATTTAGGGTTTTGATTTTAGGAGCTAGACTCACGTTTTGTCTGGTTATAAATAAAATAAAAAATAAATAAAAATAAAATTCTTTTATTTCGAATTAATCATGCAACATAATAAAATAAAATTAAACATTAAAATTGAATAAATAAAATAAAATATGTCAATTTAAAGGATATATTCCCGTATTGACCACCGCTCCCCTGAAATGTACCATAAACGGGGAGTTAACCTTCTCAGCCACTGTCATCAGGATGCTGTTGTGAGTCCCACGCACACTGCTTACTAACGAAATAAGTTTTTTCCGCATGATGGCATGGAACCCATCAGTATGTGTCCGCGCAAACATTTCAGAGGCATTGCAGTAGCGGTAGAGACCCAACAGCCTCCTGAAGACATTGTTGTATAGGTTATGAGAACTCTTATTATTAAAGTTAAGGATAAAGCAAAACTGAGTGAATTGCGATGTATTCATTAAAGCCTACGTATACGTCATAAATTAATTTTATGATTTGTTACGGAAGGTCATAAGATGGTTTTAGGAGCAGGGTTTGAGCAACTTAGCCCCTCTTGGGTCCACTACTATATCTATCACAACACAAGTAAAAGTAAGTATTAGTCAGTAATGTCCCACTGCTTTGCAAATGGTATTTAACTGAAGATATCAGCAGTACAGTGAAGAGAATTCAAATTCAAATTATTAAAATTATTTATTCGTTCATAAACATGGGTACAATCTTAGGTGGTAATCATTGTAGTTAAGCATGCCATGCTTCAACTCACCTTATACGAACAGTTGAAAGTTGAAACATCTTAACAGATAAAGTTATTCAAAAAATAAATTATTAAATAAACTCAAAAACAAAAAGTTAGTAGAAAATCTTAAAATAATAACAAATGTAACAACGGCGTCAACTTGAAGTGAAAACTAATAAAATATTAAAACATTAAACATAACATAATAACCTAAATGCAGGTACTACACATCATTTAAAAAATCTTTTAAAATCACGGTTGCCTATAATTATTGCGGGTTAGTGATCCGAAACTCGAGCCATGTCTGAAAAGTAGGAAACATATCTTCGTTCAACCCGGGAATTACACCCAGGACCTCAGTCTTGGCAGGTGAGTGCACATACCATTACACTACAGAGGTGTTACAACAAATTAATTAATAGCAAAATCTCTGGTTACAGTCACAAACTACGTTAAATAAGCACGAAATATGCAAATAATTTATCAATGGGACTGAAATTAAGTTTGTAGTCAAAATATTGTCCAAGTTTGTGTATTTCTACGTAAATGGAGAATGCTTGGCACTTGCTGCTTCCAACCTAGAGGCACTAAGAGGTTTAGGAAGTAATAACAACTATTGTCTTGTTTCTTATAAGTCATTTTGGTTCGCAGCAACTGGGTATTGTTAGGAACAAATTAAAACGTTTCTGTGTTTTGTTGTAGTTCTATTGTAATACATAACAACATCTCCAAGTTTCAAATTGGAATAGTCTATTGTGTCAATAAAATGGAAATTTAATAATTATACTATTATGTATTATAACCTCTAGTTACCACCACTTGCTCAGGGTACCTACCAGCTTTCTTTCAGTATACCTACAGCTCTAGGAATATACTAAAATAAGTAATTACTTATCGGGGTTAGTTAGATTATCTACCAAATTATTTGTTCTAAGGATTAAAACATTGTTGTTGAGAATAATAACTATTAACTTTGAATTATTTTTTGGTATAATATACCTAAGTAGGTAAGTTATGTACCTACAACTGAAACGTACGGACATGAGTATTCGTTCAGTGAGTTATACAAAAAATAACTACATATATGCCACGTCACTTTTGAAAAAATCTATTTAAGTAGTGTAATGATAGATGTATCTATGGATATATGTTTGTTTGTCACTGTTTCGCGTAAACACCACGGAACGGATTCTGATGTTTGGCATAGAGATAAATTATACCATGACATAGCACAAAGGATTTTTATCCTGATATTATATTCCAGAAAAATCTACCAAAACGGGTAAAGAGCGAGTAAAACTATAGCGAACAGCTAGTATAACATAACAACGTTATCTGTTATGATATTGTTCTTGTTTCGAAGAAGATGTTTGCTTATTTACCTCCACTTGCCAAGACATAAAGATAATAGACCTGAAGGCAATTTGTCTACGTCATTTGATTTGCATTTCAAGAGTTCATTAGCAGTCGGTTTAGTTGAATGAAGAAATGACGGAGTCCGGAAGCTTTGCCGGCGAGAAAATGGCAATTTAGAACAACTATATTACCAAGCCGAGACAGAGTAATCCTGAGTGCACCTAAATAATATTTAAGAGAATATGCAAACAGCTGAGAACGAGCTGTCGTGTTGAATTAGAAGGTAGAGCGTAATATAACCTTTGCCTGAATCATAAAGTATGAAACGACAATCCTTGCCTCGAAATTAAAGTGCTTTACAGTTACATCCCTTCTTACTATGTCTCTCTCTCTCTTTCTCTCTTCCTAGCTATGTGTCCCACGTGGTTGCGGCCCTCTCTCGTCCTGGCTACGTGTCTCACGCATGGGCTGTTATAGTGGGGCCTTCCTAGTCATTAACAATTTGTTATTGTTTTCTTGACAATTTGTTGCTTTATTATTATTTTTAAAAGAATTTATTAGACTACTGCTTATCCTAAAAAGCACGAAAACAGGCAGAACTGATGTGAAGTCGGAGAGAACTAGTAAGATATAAGACATTGTGACCACCATGTAAAACAGGTACAGGGTAGGTCCTTGTTGTTTACTCGTATGTTCTCTCTCATGTGCCCATAAAACGGCTGAACTGACTTTGACGAAATAGATTGGACCGAGGTAGGTAAAGGAAATCGAAATTCCGTTGGGAACGAGTGAGGCGAATACAGGTAGTCCAACAATGTAAATACTAGTTCAATCATGATAGTCAGGACAAACTATTTTATATCAACAGGAGCTGTATCGGGTTTTTCCCCAATCATATATCGACAATTCTCACGCTATATTAACTATTGCATTGTATCATAACATACTGGGGAAAGAAAATACAAGTCGTATGAACGTATTGATATTGCTCTCATAGTAATAATTAAACTCGCAATATCGTAGCAATACTGAACTAACGATAGGTGGTTAAGGAATTATCGCGCTTTGATACTGCTCGTATTATTACAATGATAGCCCCAAAGACGTTGTACCTACTAAGTTAACCCTTGCTGATAGACAGGATAATACACGATATTTAACAAACATAGCCAAGAACCACTGCAAGGAAACTGGCTTTCAAATGAATAAACCGCATCGAAATCGGTCTATCCGTTTGGGGGCTACGATGCCACGGTGGCGTTCGTATCATCGTACGTACTCTGTAGTCTTTGTGTGTGTGTGTCTGCTATGGCACACACACACACACTTCACACAAGACTTCGATGCCAATTTAATAGCACTCCTCTTTTCGTCGGGGGCTAAAAATACGATTCATGACCATAATTGATAGAAGTTAAAACCGACACCAACCAGCTATCTCCCTTCCCCAAGAGGCCAAGAGAAAGAGAGAGCAAGACATGTATCCCTCTGTAATACCTACCAACGCTTTCAAAATATTGCAATATTCTCCACTCCTCATTGTTTTTTTGTACACAGATTGAGTTATTGAAAAAGTTTCACGGAGTGGTCTCGTACAATTTCGATTCGACGAACAGATACATGTTAAAGAAAAAAGATACGAAAAATAAATACCAGTCAGTACAATTTCTGGTAGAAAGCATTATTAAACAAATTAAGTAAATTTCCTACTAATATTATATTTGCGAAAGTAAAAACTTTCGCATACATACCTATGTATGTTTGTTACTCTTTCACGAATAGAGCACTGGACGGATTTGGATGAAACTTTACAGAAATATAGGTTATACATCAGAATAACACATTGGATACATTTTATCCAAAAATTCCCGCGGGAACGGGTACAACGCGGGTAACACCGCGGGGCGCGGCCAGTTACCTAAATAAAGGATGTTCGCATTGTTCGCATGAACATCGTGCATCGCTACGCATTCACCTCTATTTACATATACGTAAAGTTCAAAATTCAAAGTGTTTCACTTTCAATCTTATTATTGTAGATATATTTTATACCTACCTACCGGTTGGTCCGCAGTTGCTTTGAGTTCAAAATTCGTAAAAAGACACTTATAAGAGAAAAAGCATTATTATTGTGAATGTATGTTGTTTATTGAAAAACGAGAATGTTCAATATTTCTTTTGTGAAATAACATTTTACAATATAAAATGAAATACCTAACTACCGAGAAATTTTAAATACAATTTTGACGAAACATTCTCCCCTCAAAATACAATGTATCGACAAATACCTACGATTAGAGTTTAGATTAGACAAACTACATTACCGAGGTAAGTGCCATTGTCTCATATAGTATTTTCAAGCTTCATCTTTACTAATACATATTAAAAAAAGGTATTTTTTTAAGTTTGTTTGTTTGTATGTATGTTCGAGCTAACCTCGGGAAGGTACCTCTTCGACCTGAATTTCTGAATATTTATTTTTATAATAGGTAGCCACAATCAACGGGATGGTTATATACCTATAGCCTATTTTTTTATCCCCAAATTCCCACATGAACAGGCACAAAGCGGGTAAAGTGGCAGGGTGCTGCTAGTCTATATATATTTAAAAATCAATCTTGGTTCTTTTGTCTCGCTAAAACTCGAGAACGGACGGCTGGACCGACTTAGTTGCTTTTGGTTTTGAAATGTTTGTCGTAATCTAGTCTTTGTCTAATGCAGGTGAAGCCGCAGGGCACAGCTAGTTGTTTATAAAAATATTCAAGTCGGCATATTCCTCCTTTATGTGGACAGACACATGTTAATAATTGCAATAATAATAAGAAAATATGTTTTAAAAATATATTATATATTATTTTGGATTTTTTTAACCTGCAGTCATCCTGCAGTATCATTTTATTTTAAAACAACTTATTATTATTTAAAATCCTTACTTTTGTTTATGTGGAAATAAATTCACCAAAAGAGTTTGACGTAAAAAGTTTTCTTTCTCTAAAGAAAGGAAAATTATCTTGTTTTTGAACTACCTGGGGTTATACAAACATCTGCAGTGCAGATAGCACAGTTTTGGACAAGACAGGAATTCTGAATATTCCCGGTCCCGCGTCTTGTGTTTAACTCGGCGGTTAACAGATTCACTTAGATTAGTTTGCATAACTGTTGCGTTGCTCTATTCATTACCAACACAATAATATCCAGCTTCGCTTGTCCATGAAGTGCATATCTACGTAATCAACGTACCTACGTTAAGCGATTTGTGGGCGTATGTGCCGTTTTAATGGATCAAAATGTCTCGCCGTTTGATATAATCCAAGCAGTTGAACCGATATGGATAGGTTATGTATTAATGAATAGGTGAAACGTTGAGGGTCTGAGCTTGTCTTCATGTCAGAGAATAAAATATAACTAGTTCCTCGGATGCTAACAACTAAGAATAAAAGTAAGTAAGTTCGTATAAGTAGGTTATTTTACCAAACCGGTTTACGCGGTTTTAGTCCGCCTAAAGGGCGTTAGGCATTCTAAAACCTCCAACTAGTCAAATTAACGAGTTAAATTGTCCGAAATCCGACCCCGAAATACGGTAGTACAGTGACCTAACCACCTCAGAAAAGACAATACCCACCTCAAGATTTTTGGTTTAGTAACTTTTGAACGACATAAGTTTTTGCATTACTAGTCTGCTTTGAAAATATCCCAGTGACGCTACTGCGGTTAACTGGTTCAATTCCCACCCAGAGCTTTGCTTGACTAATTACTTATTTGAAAGTTGTGACGGGCAGACCCAACATAAAGGTGTAACTTTTGGTGTGAAATTTACTTCACTTATTGTACTACATTGCAGTGGCAGACCAGAGTAAAGCTCGCGAAAGCTTTTGTGAAATAATTTTAAAACGAAAATGAAAAAAAAAGACGTGTGGCACTCGGGGACTGCCGCGGTAAAGCTATTGCATAGTTATTTTTTGTATCACTAGATGGCGTTAGTGGGGAGCGTGAGGTTTTTTCACGTGAGGTTTTTTCATTACGGAATTTCTGGATTCGGTCCCCGCGCTCAAGGCCCGCGATAGAAGCTATGCAATAGCTTAAAATTGTATAAAGAAAAAGTAAATTGACCTGTTTTATCTATATTAAACTAGCTGCGCCCCGCGGTTTTACCCGCGTTGTGCCCGTTCCCGTGGGAATTTAAGAACCGCTCGACCGATTTTGTGCAAACTTCATATAAACCATCTACTAAAATTTACTAAATAGTCCGAACAAAGCCTAAACATTTGATTTGGATAGGTGAGCCCGTTCTTGAGTTATAAAATTACAACGAAAAGTGGCATTGATTTTTATATATAGAGATTATAGACACAGGTCATGCCAATCTAATCCTTTTAAGCACACTGCTGCCTGGGCATGGTTAAATCTCGAATAGGGGAATATTTTTGAACTTTCGTGACAAAAACGTACCCACACAAGAAGTAAGCAGTTCACTTTTTCTCTATAAAAGCTGTTTTGCCGCAAAAACTTGTGTTATCACTTTGACAGTACGGTTTAATTGTTATCATTATGCTTAGCTGTGATGTGCTAAATAGTATAATTGGTGTGTGGTTTCTGGCAGCCCCTTTTGGGACGAGTGCCAGCATGCCAGCTGAGGTGTTGAAACTAGCTGCATTCGCTGAGTGAATATAAATCAGAATTTAGCTGTGCTCGCTACCGTGGCGATAGCGCAGTTTCCATACCTACGGGTGTTTGTGCGTATCACTACATATTATAAAACAAAGTCCCCGACCGCATCTGTCTGGCTGTCGCGATAAACTCAAATACTAAATCATCTTTTTATTAGGTAGATTCCTACCTAAGTAGGTACCACTTTGAACTTTCGTATATTTTTGACTACAGCTACAGAGGTACTTACCTAAATTAATACCTACCTAGGTACAATACAATAGGTACATAGTTAAACGAGCTTAAGTTATGTACTTACTGTGAAGCTTAATCTACCCCATTGTTGGACCAAGACCTTCCCTCAACCTCGCTCTGCTCTCTCTCTCTCTGCTCGAAGTCTGAAAAATAACTAAATAGTTAAATAAAATATCTTAGGCAGGTATAATTACTTAGGTAGGCACTAAAGATATCTACTACCTACCTTATCTAAACCTTCATTCTGAATTCTTGCGACGGAGCAAAACCGCAGTCTAATATTATAGTGAAGTTGAAAGCGATATTAATTATAATTCCAATTAAGTATTGTAGAGTTTAATAAACATGATTGTATTCCTAAAGTCAATATGCGTAGGTATAACGATCCGTTAAGTCAAGTTAATTGAAATTCTAATATTTATGTCGATTTAGTGCTTACAATTTAGATAGGAGGTAAGTACTCGTAGGTACCTAAACTAAAATCAATGATTACTTACCTTATTATTTCATCCTTCTTTGAGGGCGGTATAAAACGTGAAGATAATTTTTGAAGATCAGGCATCTACCACAAAAACCCCATTTAGGCAGGTCGCTAACAGCAAAGTCGAGGCGCAGGCGGGGCGCGGGCGCGGCGCGGGCGAAGCGGCGAATGTACTAAGCGTCGAGGCAGCGGCGTTTATGCCTCGTTTGAATGTATTCAACATGTCGTCTTCGAAAGATGAAGACGTGCTTGCGCTTATACAAATAGCGGCGGTGCGTTTACATGGACACGCGAATTGGAATTATATCCAATTAAGATTACCATTAAAAGTTATAACTAACTACCTACTTTTTATCTTCTGTTCACGGCTTCGCTCGCGTAGTACCTACTCGCATAAAATCTACCTACTTATGGCAAGTACTTATTTACCAAGTTATGAGAGAGTATACTATCGAAATACCAAATTTCATAAAAAACCGGGCGAGTGCGAGTCGGTGTAAACGCTCCTCTGATAGAAATAGACTGTCACAAAATGGCGGACGGGCGAGCAAGCACCGAGGTGCGGGCGCGCGCCGCGCCTGCGCCTCGACGCTTGCTCGCCCGCGCAACGACTCTTGTTCTGTTAGCGCAGTTACATAAAAAACAATGGAAAACAAAGGGATTTTTAGAAGAGGCTTGCGCGCGCCGCGCCCGCGCCTCGCCCGCGCCTCGCCTGCGCCTCGACTCTTGTTCTCTTAGAGCGTTTCCACATTATCCGATCCGATATCGGTGTCGGACACCGATAGCCGACATCCGATAGCCGATAGACACCATGTGCTATTTTCACATATTTCCGATAAAATCGTTCCGATACGGCCATTTGCTCGATAGCTTAGTGCGTGCAGGTCATCATGGCAGACTATAATAGAAAACTTTATTTGCTGTATCTATTATATTTGAGACACAAAAAAAGATCTGTCCACAGACAGTATTGGATACATCCCATTGTGGAAGCTAGATATTCAGAGGGAGCATTTTATACTATTTTTAGCAAGCTACAAAACGCACCTAGAAAGTTTTAATTATATCAACCAAACTAGTAAACTAGCATCGGGCTCTACGCACACAGAGACAATTTAGATACACGTATAGCACACATACAAACATTATCGTCCGATGGCTCAGAGCGTTTCCACATTATCCGATCCGATATCGGTATCGGACGCCGATCCGATATCGGGGTAAGTAAAATGTATGAAATATGTACCTGTCTTTCATATTGTCCGACCCGATATCGGAACATATTTCATACATTTGACTTACCCCGATATCGGATCGGCGTCCGACACCGATATCGGATCGGATAATGTGGAAACGCTCTCACGGGCGTCCGATGGTGCCGCCAGCATATCTGTGTCGGCTCCGATATCCGATATCGGGCCGGACAATATGAAAGACAGGTACATATTTCATACATTTTACTTACCCCGATATCGGATCGGCGTCCGATACCGATATCGGATCGGATAATGTGGAAACGCTCTTAAAGTGACGGCTACTTTTGTATCTTTGTAAGATAGGTAGGTACTCAGAATACAGAAGAACCAGAACCCGTGAGCGCGCTTAAATACTGTAGCTACTCAAACTAGCCTTAAATAGTGTAGTTTTATGCGCAACCGATCAGTCACTTTGTGACCGTCGGAACGCGCTAACGTGTTTTACCCGTGACCAATTTCACGAAACTATGCCGTCTTGTGTCGTTCCTACCTGTAAAAATGCAGTGGATCTGAAAAAGAAACAGGAAGGGATCACATTTCACGTGTAAGTATCGCATTTAGGTAACTATCGTCTTATTTAAATATTTAATTATTTTCTCAGATTTCAATTGTCATATAGAGTGATGCGTCAATCTATGTTAGTGTTGCCAATATAAGAGTTTTGATTTACCCTTCTTTTTATTACCTTTTGAGGGATTTAATTCGTTGTAGAATATTAATAAGTACCTAATATAATAAAAATTAACCAACTTGAAAAAAGAAAGTATAAAGCGTAAGTGCGGCTCGTATGTACCTAACCTAACAATCCTATTAAATAGTATGTTAGTCTATAGGTTTCTAAACAAATTTTTGGTGTGCGTGTGAGGGAGAAGGGGAGAGGGGGAGCGGGTATAAAATTATGTTTCTATAGTAGCCATCTTAAATTTTAGCTTCCCTGCTGATGAGGAAAGGAAAGCGGTGTGGACAAAAATTATACAAAGAGCACGGCTGGAACAGTTCTGGAAACCATCGAAGCGAAGCGTAGTTTGCTCGATGCATTTTGACTTAAGTAATTATTCTTTTTTTATGTAACTCTTGTACCTAGCTGTAAGTTTTCCGAATACTTTAAAATAAAATAAATAAAATAAAAATATATAAAGTTTTTCCATCACCCGTTAAAAGTGTGCAAACATCCACCTTAACACCGTGTTTTATTTAATATACCTATCTATTTCTTGAGATAATCAGGTAGGTACATAGTTATATAGAAAAGGTCAATTTTTATTCTATTAACATATTACCTCCAAAACTCCCAAAATTTACCCCAAAAATGGGCAAATAATGCGAGAGCTAACAACACTACGCGAGGGACTTTGTTCTGTTTTTGGACACAGCGTGTAGCTTGTAAATACATTTGAATGCTACTTCTGGTAGGTACTTCTGTATTCTGAGGGTAGGTAGGTACTTACGTAGATTCTTTACCCCTTATTCATAAAGTATTTTGTCTCCTTTGCTCTTAGAAAAAAACGTATGTTGGAAAGAGACAAACCATTTGACAGCTAAAATGCTGGTATTATGCGTTAAAGAATAAGGCCCTATAAAACTATATAAACTTAGTAAGTAGGTTCGCTATTAAACTAAAGAAAATATTTGGTAAGTTGATGGTTGGTTGAGTAAGAAGTGTTTTACTTATTTCAAATTTCAGGTAGGTAGGTTCTTTTTAAAAGACGGTCTTATGTTAAAAAAATTAAGGAATGTTGGTTGACAAAACCTTCACTTTGCGACAGTAACCAGTAACGCCATCTTTTGGTAATTTAGTGTACTGTTTCGAAAAGACCCACAGACTGCCAATTAAAATTATGGAAAAAGTCCACAGATTATAAGAAGAGTTAATTCCAATTTCTCTATTTATTGTTTAAGTGTTTAATTTGATTAAAATACATCACATGCAATTTAAACAAAAAATAAATTAAACACACGTTTTGTATTGAAGTAATCTTGAAATATATTTACATAAAGTGGGAGATGAAGTGTAGAAATCCCGTAACATCATTATAATCTGTATAGTTTTATTACCTGTGAACACTCACAAACTTCGCTTTGTTTGTACGTCATCTGTGGATTCTGTGGTAAATAATTTTAATTTTGCCAGCTGGGCGGTTCCAGAGATATTTTTTTTTGTAAAACAAAGTTAAACTAAAATCAAGTGTGAAAAACTGTAAATGTAAGTACAATAATTATGTCTCTAAGCATGCTTGCTGTTTTGTACTTTCGCCGTGTTATTGTTCTATGCCCGTCGAAGCAAATCGATACAGCATTGGAAAGATGCATTTTGTAATTCTAAATCAAGACCTAATTAGTTTTTATCGTTACTTATTATACCTTTTATGGAAATGAAAACAGTTTTTACGGAGACGTGAGTTTAAATGTCTCAAAACCACAAAGTATCTTTTGCACAGTGTCTAATAACGGTTGCAGCTAACTTTTTTTAGAGGTAAATGGGTACGTCACGTCTAAACGTATTATTTTGCTGTTCCATTAAATATTAGGTATTTCGTCTCATTTATTTTTGAGACAACTTTGACTTGTATTGTCTTTTTCCAATATCATATAGACACCTAAGCTTCATTTTAATTTATATTCGAATTGTAAATTGATTGATTTGTTCCTACTTTCCATTTTTAGATATTTTTATAGTTTTATTTTTGTTTTATATTATAAAGTTAAA
Organism: Cyclophora albipunctata; assembly: GCA_963082685.1. Lineage (NCBI taxonomy): Eukaryota > Metazoa > Arthropoda > Insecta > Lepidoptera > Geometridae > Cyclophora > Cyclophora albipunctata. The sequence continues at coordinate 12,381,745 of OY720111.1, read as the reverse complement.
TAATACTTGTTTTTAATGTTTAATTATTATATGATTGAAATGTTATAATTTTAAGCATACATAATATTTGTACGCCTGATCTTCAGGCAGAACATGAAGATATGACATGAAGATAATGTTATAAATTTACCACCTTTACAATACTCATGTTTAACAAATAAAAAAAAATCTTATTCTTAAATTCTTAGTTTAGTTTAACTTGGGAACTTTAATTATGTTTATAAAAAAATCAATGTCTGTATGTAGAATACATGACGTGGAAAATATGGAATTCTTACAAACCAATGTTTTTAACCACTCTTGGCAAATCATACATACAAAATGAGATTAAAAGACACAAATTTCACAAGAACACTGTGTTGAATATGATGATTTACTTAAACAACCACCGCCACTGTTATCAGTTTACTAACGGTATTTATTTAATGAAAATAAAACACAAGTGCAGACACGAAACACAATGATCAACATTTGAAACCTATATAGGTACTATTTACATATTACCCTTACTTGGGGAATCCTTCCCCTTATCGCTACTCATCTTGGCTATCATTTGCTGATCATACCTTTCTCAATAAAAAAATTGGTAGCCCCATTAAGACACTAAGCTCAAAATAGTAGAAAATTCCTATTATTCTTATTAGATAAAGGACTGGTTAAATGTAGGTGAAACGTAAAAGCATTATAATAGTAATGGTGGTTAGGGGTGTATGTTAACAATTAAAAATCTTATGGTTTAAAATCAAATTTAAATTAATTCTAATCTGGCTTCTTTGATTCGTCAGATTTTTTAAAGTAAGTTCCCTAATTAGGGTCCAAATAGGTACATATTGTTATATTGACAACATTATAATAATACATTATATGTGCTATAACTTTGATATGTGTAAAGGAGATCATCTAACAATCTAAAGGTCCTGGTGGCCGAGTTTTCACACTGCCTTTAAACCTTTAAACCTTAGTTACCTAATTGTAAACAGAACAAGATAACAGAGCAATAAAAAGGTTGTTAGAGGATAAGAAAAAGTGGAAATAGGTTCTTAGGTTTGGGATAATAAGGCAGTATAGAGTTGTAGGCACTACATAGTATAAAATAAAGTTGTGTCTGTTTGTCTGTCTGTATGCTTAAATCTTTAAAATTACGCAACGGATTTTGATGCGGTTTTTTGTAATAGGTAGAGTGATTCAAGAGGAAGATTTTTATGTAAAAAAATTCCCGAAATTCCCATGGGAACGGGCACAACGCGGGTAAAACCGCGGGGCGCTGCTAGTATTAAATATAACATCGATAGAAAGTGGTAGTGCACAGTGGTAGACTGGTGATTAGACAGTATTTAATATTAGTATGAGTAATACTAATTTTAAATACATACTGTCTAATCACTGAAGTATTCAGCATGTAGTGCTATGGGTTAATATAATACATATTTTGTTTACATGTAACAGGGCAATTATGGCAATTACATACTAATAATTGTTTTGAAACATTTAAACACCTTATTCATTAACAATGAATAACAACACTCTTTAACTAAAACACTGGTAAATAGTGTTTTGTCTCTTTTGCTCTTCGGAAAATAGTGTATGTCAGAAAGGGACAAACCATTTGCTAGCTAAAATGCTGTTAATATTATGAATAAGACCCATATTGTTTAATGTTTTCCAATATAAACAAATTCTATCTAAAACTGAACAACCTCCACAATGGTTGATATTATACAAATACATGTTATTTTATCAATTCTCTGAAACATATGTTGTCATTATCATAGTGTTTTGTTACATTGTTTTGTTTATTATCTAATTAATTATAATGGGCTATTTAATGAAAATATATTATTAAAGTTAGTCTAGTTAATATTTTTTTCAATAATGATGATTGCAATTGGTCTTTGATTACAATCAATTGGAAATATAAAAAAGTATTGCTCTGTAGTGTCCAACTGGTGGCAAAGGACATCCCCATATATACCTTTGATCTTGTATTTATTAAATGTATTTTTTTTTTTCGTAAATTAAACGTTTTTCCCACTACTGGCACAAAGTATCACAGGAATAACTCAAACTGTCTGCCTATCTAACTGTAGCCAATATACCCAATACGAAAGTTTGTGAGGATGGATGTATGGATTTATTTGTTGCTCTTTCACACCCAATCAGCTGAACCGATTTCATTGACAACCAACACAGTTCATATACAACCTGAATTAAGATTTGAATATTATTTTATTCACGGGTAGCTATAAATTACTAACTTACGCGATTGAATCAATAGGCTACTACTGTTAACCGATTCCAAACACACGAGAATTATGTGTGTCCATCAAAATTACTCAAAAATTACTGATACAACTTGGTGTGAATTTTATCATTTAATATGACATTGTCGGTACATCTAACTGTATTGTTATATTCTGTTGAACCCTGATGAACGCGACACGCTAGCTGATCATGTCGAATGTCTCTTCGGAATACTTCCGATATAATCTGTAGGTATGTCGAGTACATCCGAGGTTGCGTGAGTGCTAATAACGCTTACTGCAAGCGGAAACACCAGGTAACTAGAGAAAAAACAATACTGAAATTGTTAGAAAGAGCAAACGTTATAGACGAAGCAACGAAAGCAAGCGAGACGGAGAGGTCATTGTACTCTACGTTATTTGTACTCAAATATCTTCATCTGTTCGAATTGTATGATGTGGTGTTTGATGCGATTATCTTCATCAATAGCGATTTTTATTTGTTTATGTTATTTTTATGTGCTAATGCGAATTATGTTGCTTTATTAATTTATCGGCTGTTTCTAAAATGTTGCGAAAGTTTATGAGTATGGATGGTTGGTCTTTCAAGCTTAAATGCGTGGACGGATTTAAATTATATTTATTTGGCTCACATTTAGTTTTGACACCTGATAAAACTACTTTTTCAAATAGATTTTAATGAATAAAATAAACTACTCAATCGATCTCAAATTGACATTTAAGATTTGACTAATATGAAGGAGTACTAACCATAGTGTTCAGACTTTGTATTGTACTCACAACCAAACAACAGTTTAGGTTTGTCAATCACAGATAGTAGGAACTTACTTATCTTGAACTTGGTTCGCACGCCGCGACCGAATCATTTATTCATTACATCAATCAATACTAAAAGAGTAAAAGCCTATCCTTACACATGTTTTATTATATTGCAATGATGAATGTCATTCTAATAGCTTTATGGAATATCTGAGGGTTTTCGAAACGATATCTTAATTATATTACCAGGTTAAAACAGCGGTTAATTGCTGAATGCGAAATTTATACTTTTACTAAATTCTGAAAATATGCTCAATACACGTATATTACCAGTAAGAGAAAGATTCTCCAGGCTCACCTTAATTACCTCTATCAACTTATTATTCGATATGAGAATAGCATAAATCGTAAACTAGGCTACTCAACGCAATATAATAACCTTTGTTCGGATGTACGAAATCGTGGGCAATAAGCCAGGTGCAATCATAATAATAAACAATAAATAAATGTATAATGTTGCTCAATAAGTACTGGGTTTAATTACCTAATTCAAGTATAAAATTAATTTATTCGAACATTATAATGTTACGTTCGTTGGTAATGAATTGTATATGTTATATTCAAATCCAAATTAAGTCAAGAGCGATTGCGCAAACAATACACTGAAGCATGTAAAAATGACACCACATATTAGTATTGAAACAAATTACGCCTTATCAAATAGTTCAACTTGATACGTCAATATTGCACCCTGTTCACAAAACTGACTTCACTGGTGAATGGTGACAGTGCTATATCTGTTTTTCCTTATCTGGGACTTAGGGCAGATTGCACTAAAACTCTAGAAACAAAAGCTGTTCGTTCAAAATAGTATTTTACCTTGCACCAAATAGAACACAATTTAAAACGAACGTCATTTGTTTCTTAAACATATTTAAGCGCTGAATAGTTTTAAGATTTCTTGTGCAATTCGCTCTTAATGTTATAAATGCGAAATTAATATTTAAGTGTCTTCACTTTCACGGAATGTTCTGTTCTTTACTACCTATTATTATAAATGATTACACCTAATCCTCCTCATTGTACTGATATCTTCGGTGAGACGAGAAGCCTTTGCCCAGCTGTGGGATATTACAGGCTAATACTTATTTTTAAAATTATTATCACAGCAGTATCGCTAGGCTTGTGATGTTAACAAATCATTGATTCTAAATTATTCAGCCAATACAATGTAAGCTAACACCAAGAGTCATATATATCTCTGCGTAATTAAAATATGTATTATGATGACCATTTGGTAAAGAATGTATACAAATACTAAAACAACAACCAACCTACTTCAATTAATTGTACATATTAATATTGTATAAGATATCTTAGATATACAAACGCATTTATAATACTAGTAGGATAGGATGTAAACCCTTCTTCCTTACTATATCTGTCTGTCATGTCTAACATAAGCGTTGATAACTCCTTTAAAAATCCGAATTTAATTATAGTTTCAATTCAATAATTCATCTTAACTAACTTCAAATATTACTGAACTATTCTGACTAACTCAAATATTTTCATTTCAAGAAGAGATACTATCTGGATTGCTAGTGTTGGTTAAATAAAGACGACGAGTTAAAATTACGTCAATATTTATGAGATCTACCTCATCGACGGACGATGTCTATCAAAACATGTCTTATTTCATTTCCAAGGTTGTCTAGATATATAAAATCTATGTTTAGTCATAAATAATTAATAATATCGCCTAACTTCCGTCAATGACCAACAATATTAGACCTAACATAACCTAACCTTCAATATACGGAAAATTCCTCTTTGATTTCTTTTAACTGTTTGCTAACGTTTCTTACAGCAAAAGTAATTAATATAAATCTCTTTGAATGTTTGTGAATTTTGGTTAAAGATTAACGTTATAATATCAGTACTGCCTGGGGCTCTTGAAATTAAAAACACTAGTACAAATATTATAACTTCATAAATGAAATCACAAAAGTTTGATCGTCATCGAAGTCATGAAGTCATCATTTGTTCCCATTTTCTTTGTATATTTCCGTATAATTAACTACAAAGATATTTTATCACCCTTATCTAAAATGTAAGGATTAGATTCTATAGTTCGATAGACATTTTATCTCGGTTTAACACGCCTTAAAGTTAACTTGTAAGCCTTGTGTCCAACAAGATGTGACTCACTGTGCCCACCTACCCACGTGGCGGTCTCAACCAGTTTTTCTCACAACATAAAACGTAGGTGAACGCGCTCGCCTCAAGATCGATACAGATAAAATAAATTACATGACGTACAAAGTTACGGTCCAAAAAAGTAATAACTATTGTGATAATACAGTTATTGTGTTCAATGGAAATTGTGTTACCTGTTCGTTGGTTTGAGCTAGTTTGTCATTTATGTTTTTAGAAGGCTTGCTTACATTATTTTCCTAATGCTAATAATGTTTCTTTTAATGAGAAAGTTCTTTAAGATAGATGTGTGTATCTATGAACTGGTTTGGTTTTAATTCGGTATAGAGTTCATAGTACCCGCTGTTTCACGGGAACAAATTATAGTTAATTCTGTCTTCATCTTGTTTTCAATTGACTTTTCAAACACTGTTCGGGTTTGAGATCACCAACCCGCAGTATGCGAGCGTAGTGATATCGTCTAATCCCCCTTACTGTTCTGATATCAACAGAGAGCATAGAACTTTTCCCAGCATTGATTCATTACAGGCTAATACTTATGTTGGTTACTCTAAGATAACTAAGGACACTTATGATCATGATTTACTAAAACTGTGCGCGGCGCCGCGGACACCTATTAAGTTTATACGAATAGGAATCGAAGTTACTTAACGAAATTAAAAGGAGAGTTGAACAAACTGCCGTGAGTCAATGGCCAGGGGTTTATAAATAATACCACAGTTCAGTAGATAGAAGTAATAACATTAATTCTTGTATCTATTGTAATTGACCTAATATTCATCTAATAGTCACATATTATATAGGTAATTACTGTCTAGATTTTGTCTCCCTATTCCACGTGAGAATGTTTCTAAGTAAGGTAGATCGTATCGAGAAATCCCTTAGAAAACAGGTACAGATGAAACCGCAACGAGAAGCTAGTAATGACACGATATTGGCATGAAAAATGTTTTCACTCAATATTAAGAGTTCGATATGAACATGATTTGTTATAGTTGGATTGAAAGAAAGGTTATTGGCCTTTGATGACATAGTTATGGTACGTGTATGTATATCCTACCTGTCATACTTCCTACTGTACTATAAAAACGTGAAAGTTTGTAAGGATTAATGGACTCATGTTCTACCTCTTTCACGCATATACTATATTGAACTGATGTTGACGCTCTGTATTACTATGGACTGGAGCATAACACATATAACCTATTCACCCCAAAATTCCCACGGGAACGAGATCGTCGTGTTTGAATCCGCGGGAATTTGGTATGAAGATAATTTGAGACATAATTTCTTTTTTATTTTCAGTTAATGAGTGAATCACCTCCAGACGAGGGTTGTGCTACTATTAACGAAGGTAAATATTTGTTTTATATTGTAGTTTACGCTAGCATCTATATTGTTATTTTGCAGATGATTTTTTGTGTGTATAAAAGCTGAATATTGTTAGCTGAGTTAGTATATGCCGTATAGGCTTTTAATGTCCGACTGAAAAAGTAATTATAATGGTATAATTTGAGTGTCAGAATAAAATATTAAGTTATCTTAACATATCCTAACTTAAATATTGAATTGGAAGAAAACGAACCCTTTCAAAAATAAATTATAACAAAATTGGTCTCGATTACATGTAAACGCCTTATTTTCGATAAATTTGTGTATACAGAATCGCTTACCCCTTAACAACTTAGACCTACTAATAGCCAAAGGATTGGTATCTTCTGACCTTATTTATCCTTGTTTTAAAAACCTATGTATTTTCAGTCGGACACAAAGTATCAAACATCACAGTAGAGTACAGGAATTGATACAAATTATTGTTATATGGCTGCTTGTAGTACGTTTAGTGCACGAATGCATACAGTCGTAAAAATATACCTTTTGAATCGTCTGTACACTTGGAACGAGCGTGCACTTGAATCTGAAGTGGCTACGAGCTTTCAAAGAGCTACCATTTATTAACCTGCAATTTTATTATTAAATATAATTTATATAGTCAATGTCTGGTCTTACTGTACTGATATTTTTGTTATAGTTACTGTACTAATATTTTCATTGAGACTTTGTTCTGCAATGGGATCAGACCTAGATTGTCCTTGCTTATGCGTCTACAAAAAATATTCCAGTAAATGTTCTGCAATAAGCTCCAAAAGGTTATTTATATTTATTACATAGGTACTTATTTATGGTCTTCAAAATGGTTTTCGTATTTTTTTGTCTTCGCGTAGGTTTATAGGTTAGTGGACAATAATGATCTACAATTGAAACAACCGCAAACGCACATTCCACGTGCTTTCCAGAATACGGTAATGCCTCTAACGGCCACCCCTCTTACAGTGACCGCACTACACGTTGCTTAACAAATGTGACAGGTGAAAATCGCTCAATCAAACTACGCCGGGGGCGGTAGCTGCTACCAACTACGTTATATATCTATTACAGCTCATGGGTATTTCGTATATAAATGTTATAACTCTGAAATGTGCAGATAGCAGGAAAGTAAAGGAAATTGATTTCCTTCGTATGATCTTTTCGTTTATGGCATTTAATTTATCGACTTTAATTTACCGTAGATGAAAACATATCCTATCGATACAAACAAATCGATTTTGTTTCTATTAATACTATATCCTAATAATAAATTAAGAGGTAAAGTTTGCAACGTTTTTTACTGTTTGTAAATTCTTTTACTTTTATTATAAACTAGCAGCGCCCCGCGGTTTTACCCGCGTTGTGCCCGTTCCCGTAGGAAATCCGGGATAAAATGTAGCCTATAGCCTTCCTCGATAAATAGACTATCTAACAGTGAAAGAATTATTCAAATCGGTTCAGTAGTTTCTGAGATTAGTGCGTTTAAACAAACAAACAAACAAACAAACAAACAAACAAAACAAACTCTTCAGCTTTATAATATTAGTATAGATATATCGAAATATCCTTCACAAATATACAGCTAGTCCCAATAATAGATTTGCCTTTGCCGGCGATCTTAAGTTAGCAGATCAAGCTTTGATTTGGTATGTGTGTATATAAATGTCATATTTTAAAATATGTTTTTTCAGCTTCCTAAAATTAAGATCGATTTTGGAAACTTCGGTTTACGGCGTTCGCGTCGACCGTATCTAAAGAAACGTGAATGTTAGCTATCAACAGATAAGATTTTGATATTTATTTACATAGATAGAAACTGTCAAAGATTGGTCACCTATCCGGTAGAGATCGAATATTAAGGCCGCAAGAAATAAACGAATGTCACATTGATAATGATTTCCGATTTTCTTACTATTGGGTAATAGCTATTTATGTTTTAACCCCGACAGTTTTTGAACTAAAGTGCTGTTTCGAAGTTATTCTACCGCACTAAAGTGCGGGCGTACTGTAGTTCAATTAGCTTATCGTGAATCAAACCAACCATTACCAAATATAACTCTCTTTTATTATACCTATTGGTATTTGAAACTCATTGAAATATTGACAAAAGGACTCCCCTGTTTATCATCTGTATTGTTACTTTTTATTTCTAGTCGTAACCATTTTGGTTTGATGGTAACAATATTTTTATCTTACCTATAAACGGTTTTGTTTGAAATACTCGTATGACGTAAAACTATGGTTTAGTTATAGTTAGTGCATTCTAAGTGCTCTTCCGCGTAAGGCCGTATTTAGTGCTTTCCTGACGGTCTACACTGGTGATCGGTCATCCGTAACAGTAACTCTGACATGTGGTATCCAAAGAGATAGGTACGTCAGTAGACGTCAGGATGCACACCAGAGGCTATATATCTATAAATATTCTAATTCTTATCTCCTTTTTTCATAAAGAAATAGATACAGAGAGCGACAGAGAAAGAGATTTCTTAAGAGAACAGAGAAACTAAAACTATATCTCAGTCTTGGTGTATATTTTAGCCTTGTAGGAAAGTATTAAACACGGCTGTATTTCGAATACTCGTAGTTACTCTTCATAATATTTCCAATCTAATGGTCAATGTCTAGTTTTTGTAACCGCGCCTTAAGAGCGGCCAACCCGTCTTACTTTTCATACAAACGCTGTTACGTGATTACGGCGTTGTTATAGATCTTTCTTTGAAACTTTTTAGCTAATAAGTATCTTAAGCACTATATCTAGGTTTCTATCGTAACAGAAAATCTAAATTTTTAGAAACAAATTCAGTATAAGCCTCCGAAAACCGACTTTTTGCACAAATTTTACCTGAACTTTGGGCGGTCATATTGTACTTATAAATTGTAAAATTAAAGAAAATATTATGATAGAAACCTCGTAAATATAATGGAGATTTTAAATAACAATCATTTATTTTACAAACATGCAAGGTTTTAAAAAAAACACGTATATCCTGGAACATGTTTTATGAAGATTCCGCACACTATATTTTGTTCAACGTTATCGCGGTCTCCCTTGCTTGTTGTCAAGTGACGGAAAGAGGTATGCGGGGGGCGAGTCTATCTATGAATGGCGCACTCGCTCGCTAGCTCGCTAGTTCGGTCGCTCGCTCGCTTCGTATAGAACTTTCTTCGTTCTTTGTATTGTGCCTACGATATATATTTTACTAGCTGCGCCCCGTGGTTTTACCCGCGTTGTGCCCGTTCCCGGGGGAATTTAAGAACCGCTCGACCGATTTTGTGCAAACTTCACATAGACCATCTACTAAATAGTCCGAACAAAGCCTAAATATTTAGTTTGGATAGGTCAGCCCGTTCCTGAGTTATAAAATTACAACGAAAAGTGGCATTGATTTTTATATATTTCCATAGTATCATCCCACACGTATGCTCTCGCGAACTTATTTGTACGCAATAACGAGCAATGAGCAATGCAACGCAATGTTCGATATAATCAAAGTTTGATTATGTTGAACATTGTTTTTATGTATCACTAGCAGCGCCCCGCGGTTTTATCCGCGTTGTGCCCGTTCCCGTGGGAATTTCGGGAATTTTTTTACATAAAAACCTTCCTCTTGAATCACTCTACCTATTACAAAAAACCGCATCAAAATCCGTTGCGTAATTTTAAAGATTTAAGCATACAGACAAACAGACAAACAAACAGACAAAAATAGCGACTTTGTTTTATACTATTCTAGGTTTCTATCGTAACCAAAAATCTATTTTTTTTAAGCTATTGCATAGCTTCTATCGCGGGCCTTGAGCGCGGGGACCAAATCCAAAATTTCCGTAACGAAAAAACCTCACGCTTACCCGATCCTACGGGAAGGAGGTGTGGCTTGAAGGCCGTGCATCGTCTAACGTCGTTTCAGTTCGGCAGTCTTCGACACGGCGTTGTGTGCGATTGTGCGTTGGGGGTCAGAGAGGGGGTGAGAGAGGGTGGTGAGAGAGGGGGTGAGAGAGGGGGGTGAGAGAGGGGGGTGAGAGAGGGGGGTGAGAGAGGGGGGTGAGAGAGGGGGGTGAGAGAGGGTGGTGAGAGAGGGGGTTGAGAGAGGGGGTTGAGAGAGATGGTTGAGAGAGGGGGGTGAGAGAGGGGGGTGAGAGAGGGGGGTGAGAGAGGGTGGTGAGAGAGGGGGGTGAGAGAGGGGGGTTAGAGAGGGGGGTGAGAGAGGGGGGTGAGAGAGGGGGGTGAGAGAGGGGGTTGAGAGAGGGGGGTGAGAGAGGGGGGTGAGAGAGGGGGGTGAGAGAGGGGGGTGAGAGAGGGGGGTGAGAGAGGGGGGTGAGAGAGGGTGGTGAGAGAGGGTGGTGAGAGAGGGGGGTGAGAGAGGGGGGTGAGAGAGGGGGGTGAGAGAGGGGGGTGAGAGAGGGGGGTGAGAGAGGGGGGTGAGAGAGGGGGGTGAGAGAGAGGGGTGAGAGAGAGGTGTGAGAGAGAGGTGTGAGAGAGAGGTGTGAGAGAGGGGGGTGAGAGAGGGGGGTGAGAGAGGGGGGTGAGAGAGGGTGGTGAGAGAGGGGGGTGAGAGAGGGGGGTTAGAGAGGGGGGTGAGAGAGGGGGGTGAGAGAGGGGGGTGAGAGAGGGGGGTGAGAGAGGGGGGTGAGAGAGGGGGGTGAGAGAGGGGGGTGAGAGAGGGGGGTGAGAGAGGGGGGTGAGAGAGGAGCTGAGAGAGGGGGTTGAGAGAGGGGGGTGAGAGAGGAGCTGAGAGAGGGGGTTGAGAGAGGGGGTTGAGAGAGGGGGTTGAGAGAGGGGGTTGAGAGAGGGGGTTGAGAGAGGGGGTTGAGAGAGGGGGTTGAGAGAGGGGGGTGAGAGAGGAGCTGAGAGAGGGGGTTGAGAGAGAGGGGTGAGAGAGAGGTGTGAGAGAGAGGTGTGAGAGAGGGGGGTGAGAGAGGGGGGTGAGAGAGGGGGGTGAGAGAGGAGCTGAGAGAGGGGGTTGAGAGAGGGGGTTGAGAGAGGGGGTTGAGAGAGGGGGTTGAGAGAGGGGGTTGAGAGAGGGGGGTGAGAGAGGGGGGTGAGAGAGGGGGGTGAGAGAGGGGGGTGAGAGAGGGGGGTGAGAGAGGGGGGTGAGAGAGGGGGTGAGAGAGGGGGGTGAGAGAGGGGGGTGAGAGAGGGGGGTGAGAGAGGGGGGTGAGAGAGGGGGGTGAGAGAGGGTGGTGAGAGAGGGTGGTGAGAGAGGGGGGTGAGAGAGGGGGGTGAGAGAGGGGGGTGAGAGAGGGGGGTGAGAGAGGGGGGTGAGAGAGGGGGTTGAGAGAGGGTGGTGAGAGAGGGTGGTGAGAGAGGGTGGTGAGAGAGGGTGGTGAGAGAGGGTGGTGAGAGAGGGTGGTGAGAGAGGGGTGAGAGAGGGGGGTGAGTGAGGGGGGTGAGAGAGGGTGGTGAGAGAGGGGTGAGAGAGAGGGTTGAGAGAGGGGGGTGAGCGAGGGTGGTGAGAGAGGGTGGTGAGAGAGGGTGGTGAGAGAGGGTGGTGAGAGAGGGTGGTGAGAGAGGGTGGTGAGAGAGGGGGGTGAGAGAGGGTGGTGAGAGAGGGTGGTGAGAGAGGGGGGTGAGAGAGGGGGGTGAGAGAGGGGGGTGAGAGAGGGTGGTGAGAGAGGGTGGTGAGAGAGGGGGGTGAGAGAGGGGGGTGAGAGAGGGGGGTGAGAGAGGGGGGTGAGAGAGGGGGGTGAGAGAGGGGGGTGAGAGAGGGGGGTGAGAGAGGGGGGTGAGAGAGAGGGGTGAGAGAGAGGTGTGAGAGAGAGGGGTGAGAGAGAGGGGTGAGAGAGAGGTGTGAGAGAGAGGTGTGAGAGAGGGGGTGAGAGAGAGGGGGTGAGAGAGAGGAGGCGGGAGGGGTGAGAGAGAGGAGGCGGGTGGGGTGAGAGAGAAGAGATATCAAATATAATTGCATAAGTTGATACAAAATGCTATGCAATAGCTTCACCGCGGCAGTCCCCGAGTGCCACACGTCTTTTTTTAAACAAATTCAGTATAAGCGTCCAAAAACCGGCTTTTTTGCACAAATTTTACCTGAACTTTGGGCGGTCATATTGTACTTATAAATTGTAAAAGTAAAGAAAATATTATGATAAGTAACTTCGTTCCAAATACAAACATCCGAATTGAGAACCTCCTCCTGTTTTTGAAGTCGGTTAACAAATTTAGAAACATTCTTTATAATATTAGTATAGACAGCTATGCGAGCATGTAGCGAGTAGCGTGTAGCGAGTAGCAAGTAGCGAGGCGCGCGTACAAGACGATATCTAGATACTGTGATATTATTAGGCGACGATTACACGTAAAGTATTTACTGTGATCCATCAGTAAATAATGACGTATCGTGGTATTTACTGAACGTGTAACCTAATGTTTTGATGGATGTCAGTATTTATTGATGGATTTCTAGATTTCTTGATTCTGTAATGATGATCCGTCGGATTATGATTTAAAAAGGTGTTACTATTGTCAGAAGTTCTTCAAAGCAGGGTTCAGGCATTCGAAAATAATTCTCGTTATCATCCATTTCACCATGTAATTTAATTTCTGCCATTAAATTCAAATGTGTGTACCTTTCCCTTTGTTGTAACCAATTTTTTGCCCATCGCTTTCGCTTGGATTTTTATTTAAACTAAGTGCTAAAATAATAGTCACGCAACCTTTAATTTTCAGCTCTGTGGCCATTTTAGACGTGTAAACAGCAGGAGACCGGACACAATACTGACGTAATAAATACTGTACGTGTAGGCCGGTGTATTAATCCATCAGTAAATACTGAAATCCATCAATAAATACTGTATTGACGGATCACAGTAAATACTTTACGTGTAATCGTCGCCTTATGAATGGCATCGTACGTAACGTCATCGGCCGGCCGCCCCGAGTGAGCGACGAAAGTTATCGAATGCCAAACGAGCGCTCAGGCACTTGCTCACTCTTTTCGCAGTGCCTCTTTTTCTAACATTGCGCTAGTTGAAACAACAAGCTTTTCAATAATGTTCGCGTTGGAGATTGACGGCCCGGGAAGGGCCCTCTTAAACCTAAATCTGTAATTCGATTCATTTGCTATCGACAAACGAGTGGGCAAACATTTCCCTCCGAAACACCAGCAGAGTACTAAGTGCTCTTTCTATACCAACAAGATTACTTCGTATCGGATTTCAAGTGATTTTAACGTGGAATATATATTTTTACGGATGATGGATTAAAGCGGCATTTTAATACGAGTATCTATCTAGTAAATTCTAGTAGTATAGTAGGATAGTAGTCGTTACTTGAGCCATGTCAGAGGCCTTTGGCGGCTCAATAACTCTGACACCAGGATTGGTCAGGTTGACCATCCACTCGATGAAGAAGAAGAAGAATATCTATCTGAAATAAAAAAAAGTAATATGAATAACAGATTTGCATTTTAGTGTGTCTAAATTCATATCAAGTATACATAGCTGTGTATATACAATTAATAATCGCCGCGTTAAGCGTAAACGCTTCAAGGCACATTAAAATATGTTTTCCGGAAAACTCTTTCAATTACTTATATCGTGCCTGAACAATACATAAAATAAATACATTTTTATATACATAGGCAAGTGTACATACATTAAAATCGTGACTATAACTATACCAGTTATAACCGTACGTCATTATTGTAGTCCAAGGTGAAACATATAAAAAACTAAGTTATTTATGAAACTACCATTTGGAATGTAGTTAACTTTATAGTAGAACTTCAATTTGAAATATTAGTTTGCCTTTGTTGCTCGTTTTTTTTGCATTTAAATGTGCTATGGAGACCTTTTAGCTAAGCAAACGTTTTGAGTGAAAAATATTCTGTTTATAGCTTTTATTTTACATATACGACTCTCAATTAATTAACACCAAACGCTAGCATCCAATTTAATTATTTTTTGTACAAGTAAAGCGTTATCGATCTGCAGATTACATAAAAAATAATGGCCATTTTTTATCAAACTAACTGCAGTAGTTAGTACAACTTACTAATGAGATAAAGTGTGTGAATTAATACTGCCTATATTTTTAATTTAAAGTCTAGTACAGTTGAAATATAATCCAGAGTTTGGACAATAATATTGGTTATATTATTCTGTAGCGAAGTTCGCCCGTAGTGATTGAGATGACGGTCTTGCTTAAAGTTTAAACTGCACAGGTCGTTGTGTGGTTACGACACTCCAAACCTGGACGTGTCTATGAATATTTTATAGACAGACACCATCAGGTAGAACAGATGTCTCCGCTCAAGTGCAAGCATTGCACTCGCGCCGTTGGAGAAATAATTAATGGGATACTACGGAATTAATTCTCGGTTTATGATGACCAATACTAATTACTAGGGCGGTGTCTCACAAATCTTCTTTACCGGTGTGCAGTTTTATGCCGATAATGATTTAACATTTCCGGCGACGTAGTCTCTACTCAAATAGCTGTAGTCAAAGTGTGTATCTCCCATTAACTGGGAAAATAGAGATCTGAAGTTCTGTTCGTAGCCTCTTATCGTTTAAATATATACTTGTTCGACACATAAATAGAAATAGATAAATCCAAATGGAAAGAATTGGGAGAGACTTTTGCCCAGCAGAGTAGGACACAACAGGTTAAATAAAAATAAAAACTTAAAATCTTCTTAACTTGATATAAATCCCCGTATTTAGGCCCAACCTTGTTGAAGCAATTAAAAGCGTGCCTACTTACAGCCTGTTCAATATTGAGTCTGGAACGCGTCAACTCAGTAATTCAATTCAGTTTAGGTAAACGCCCTGTTCGGTTTTGTCACACCCTTGTTTTACGACTTTTGTCAATAAAATGTACCTCCACTGACGGGGCCGCGTTACGTTTCTATTTTAATGAATAGTTACCGCTGGTCTAGGAACTGCTCGCCCACTGGGGAAAGACTTTTGCGAAATGTAAGTTACAAATGGAGTAAGTATTTGATAAACATGTGAAAACTCTTCATTTAAGCTAGACAGTAAATTAAATATTTAAAATGTACTGAAAAACATGAATTAATTACAAAAATCTCACAGTATGTTTTCATTGCAATTAATACAAGTTATATTTTAAATGATTACATTATCCGTCAATAGTTGAAGGTATAACCAAGGTATTACCTCATCGGTGTAACATTTTATAGTCTCAGGTGACTCATAGGTCGCCAACAAAGGATTGCACGGTTGGCCTGTTGACAGACTGTCTAATGTCTGCTTATTATAACAAGTTAACACCATTCACTAACTTTCTTCAGTGCTCGATGGCATTTTAATTAGCACTTCGTATACTATAATTGCATCTAATTACAGTATATTTTTCTTTGTTAAAAGGTTATCTGTTTTCGTAATAATATTGACATTGTATTGTTTCAATAATAAAAACAGTCATTATCGGTAGTAAAGTGATAAGATTTTAATGATAATTGATTAAGGTGTTCGGTGTGTGGTTGACTACACTGAACTGAGTTATGATGTGAGTAAGAGCGGCGTGCGGCCTTCATGGTTAGTAGATTGGCAGCCGCGCGGGGCTCATGCCGCATCGCCTTTCACCCAGCGCGCCGCGCCGTACTTTAAACCAAAACACAACTTACTTAATATACTACGCAATTCGTTCACATACTATTTACCCAAATAATACATTCTGAAACGTGTATCGTAATATCACATGTACGACGCGAATCCATCGACAGTTCCCTCATATTTTCACGATCACTTAACGATTGTTAATTTGTTTGTGCATGCGGTGGAATGGCTTAGCCTGTATTTTCCAACGGGGCTTGTTTGTTATGCTCTCAATATTTATTTTAGTGTTTGGTGATTTCGGTATCACGTCGAATTCAACTTATTTTCCCGGTCATTTTGTCATGACATAATATCAAAATCATCTACAAGGATTTGTAATTTCTAATAGCACTCATTTACGGTATCGGCGTCGGAATTTTGTAATGGTCAATCATTATATCTTCTTATAAATGTCTTAATTCTGAATTATCCGTATACATAAGAGCTGGTGTGAATGTGACATGAGTGGTGAAGTGTTTGAAGGGCGTTGCCAGTGTTAGCAGTAGTTGCACCTATCAAGTAGTGGTGCTGATGGTGTGACGCGCGTGTCTGGTGCAGAGAGGCGCTCGGAGTGAGGGCTGCGTAACCTCTATGTGGCTGATCCTGGAGCACCATGAAGGTGGACGCCGACGTGACTGAGTCGCCGGCCGCCGCCGCCGCGACCGTCATCTCGCCAGGGAATCAAATATCTAGTAATATAGATTCGCCTGTGTCATCTTTAGACGGTTTGTTGGACACTAACATCACTAATATAATCACTCAGCACTTGTATATATTGCGGCTTGCATCGTAACATAATGCCATAAACATTTCTTTTACTACGCCACGCTGTCTTGCAGGTGCCATTGCGCTCAATGCTATCTTTAACATAGAAACTGCTGTAGAGCTATCTTCGAACGGACGTTATACACACATACCTTGCATTGTTATATTATTTAATACTTATATTATAGTATAAACAATATTTAGTATATTAAATGAAACGTTATTTTATTATAATTTATTTAAGTAGGATAGCAGATACGTATATTTATGTATAGTATTTATTTATTAATTAAAGGGACTTATTATAAGTTAGGTAACTTCGTATATTAGAGTGTGCTAACTTAAACACCAACAATATTTCGTCTGTTGTAAAGGAAATCCTGTTGATGTTGGTTCAGTTTCGTTTCTTATGTAGTTAGAATTAACCATTTCAATTCGTATATTTGATAAAGCTAATACAATTTGTGTTGGTGTATTGTAAATAAGTAGGGGATTAATAGATGGGTGATTAATGTAAGTAACGAGCATAGGTAATTAAGAACCAAGTATATTTTCTAAGAATATTAACTTTACTTTTTTAACTGAGCTCCTATACTATTCATGCAAAAAAAAACTAAGCTAATTATTGGCCTAGCCGCGTACAGCACACCAGTAAAGTGGGGTTTCTTCAGTGCGATCTATTACGTTCATTATCTATTATGTTGTTCAGATGTTTGTACGGAATTATTGTGTGTGCACAGAAAGAATCCCGTCAGAACAGATCCCGACGCCCGACCGGGCCCTGCTAGCCAAGCTGGAGGAAGAAAATAGAAGGATTGAGGCTGACGTGAAATGTCCGTCCCTCACCAATGTACACAGCAGAAAAAGCTCGGACACTTCGCAGATATCACTCACTTCAGGTAAGATACGATACAAAGTGTGCAGGTCTCTGGAAAAGTGTCCAGAAGTTTTTAAACTCTTGTGCCATCAGGTTTTTCATCCGTAGTTAAGATTTTCGCTTTGCTTCGTATGTAAAGAAACTATGCTACACTCATTGTTTTTTTAGTTAGCTGCCTTTTACCCTACAACGAAATGTACTGTTCACTCTTCAAACTCTCAGAGATTAAATTAAGGTTATGATTGTTGCAATACCCATTGCTTTATATATATATAATTAGAAAGAGATAACAAATGCGAGCGATTTTACCCGCATTGTACCCGTTTCTTGTGCATTGCCCATTGGGGCTAGCCCATGAGCAATGCAATTCGATAAATACATACAAATTTAAGCAATACAAATCCATTTCATTTTTTCACATTTGTATACCAATCGTGTGAGTTTAAAAAGTATTACTTTTTATGATTGACTAGCCGCGCCCCGCTGTTTCACCCAAGTTGTACGCGTTCGAGGAAATTTCGGGATAAAATATATCCAATGTGTTATTCTGATGTATGTTTAACCTATATTACTGTAAGTTTCATCCAAATCCGTTCAGTAGTTTTTGCGTGTATGGCGTTGTCCTAATAGAACGCGAAAGCGCGATGCGAGCGATGCGACCATCGCGTGTTTCAAACATTTGAGACCACGTCGTGCGATTGTCAGTTAGGACACCTATTAGAGTTCAATATGTTTGATCGCGCGTTCGTACGAGTAAAATTCGCGCGATTCGCGTTCTATTAGGACAACGCCTAAGAGCAACAAACATACATCCATCCTCACAAACTTTGGCATTTATAATATTAGTAGGATAACTTTGTTTTGCTTCGTGAAAGTGATATCGGTTAACGTTCTAGCAGTTTATTGTGCAGTGTTCTATTTATTACTGTTGTTTACTATAAAGTAATTTCTTGTATTTGTACAAAGCGCAGCAAATTATTTATCTAATCACGTAAAACTTAATACATCAATTAATCAATTAGGTACGTCAACTCAAGCAATAACGTTAACTGAACACAGTAACTTTATAATATATGTTTTAAATTTTCACAACAGTTATAATTATTGTTTGCAAAAAGAATGTTATAGCAACGAGTTGAAACGCATCGTCAAACATGACGCGGGAACGGCGTGAAATCTCCGCTCGCTACTTGAATTCGTTACACAATTATAACTAACATTTACCACACGAATTGTTAAGAAGCATTACTAAATAACACCTCGGTGTTTTGTTTGTAGCACAGTTTCAGTACAACTGTGGCAGATACTTTATCTTTTATCAGCGTGGCTTATCATAGATACTGTGAGTGCGAGTGTCCCATCTCACCATAACCAACATGTTTTTTGGAACAAAATGAACGATTTAGGTGATTTGTTTAGCACTAAAAGTGTTCTGGAGTTCTATAGGTCTATTGTTGATCAGAATGTGTCTTTGGGTATGTGTTACATTGCTATTTTTGTTTTATACGCTGTTAGGCTATTTGTGATATTGTTTTTAATATGTGTGTGAGTCATAGTTTTGAGGTTACTTTGTACTGTAACTCTTGTATAGTATTTGCTTAATATTCATCTTAACAAGTGTAATTTGAATAATACAGATATTTGTTATTCTAATTGATAGAGAGAAAAAAAGAGGAGAGTTTATTATGTAAATTAATTCTCATCGATTTGTTTACTATTACGATGTATGTACATAATAATTTTGTCATTGTCACTACAATCTTACTAGCTGTATAACAAATAGTCTAATTGAAAAAGAGTATCAGTATTAGCAATATATTTGAACCTGTGTTTGCTGATACGTTTTCACTAATCCAAAAACTGCGTTGAGTTTACATATTATCACAATGCTTCTTTCCGTGATATTTTATTTTAAAGTGCCCTTTAGTTATAAAAAGCTCACGTACACCGATACTAGACTCTCATCCTAATTCAGTCTTAAATACCTAATCGAGGGTTTAATCCATTGTGTCGCATCTGGCTGAAGCTCAGTTATCTATACGAATATTACCTATAAATAGGTAAAAAAATAAGTTTGTATGTTCGCACTAATCTCAGGAATGACCGGTCCGATTTTAATAATTCTGTTTGTACTAGATAGCCACATTCAACGGGCAGGTTATGGGCTATTTTTCATCCCGAAATTCCCACGGGAACTGGGCACAACGCGGGTAAAACCGCGGGGTGCTGTTAGTCATATATACAGTATCGATAATTTACTCACATTCCAAAACTCCTAACAGTGACCAGCTCAAATCATGAAGCTGAAGCGAGGGTTACAACTGGTAACGGCGAAGAAGACCTCTGGGGTCTTTGGGGGCGGATCGTCAACAACTGGGAGACAGAATGGAAGAAGCGAAACCAGTTCATTCGCGACTTGGTCCGCCAAGGAGTTCCTCACCACTTCAGGGGCATTGTTTGGCAGCTGCTGGCTGGCGTGGACTCCTCGCCTGAGAAGAAGGTGTATGCCTCATATATCAAGGTATTTTGACCCTTATTGCACTTTATATAGTCTTATATAATAAGAAGTAGAAATGTAAGGTTTAAATTGTATTGTATAGTTGAGTAAGTGTTATTTGAAATGCCTGTTAAATAGATCAGTAAGTTGCATACACTAGTCTAGTATGCTAATGATGCGTTGTTATGTGGTTATCATAACAGTAAACTATACGTCCAAGGAAATGCCAATCTAGTATTTATATGAGCCTTATGATTTGCCTCTTCGATGTTAAATTTTAATCTATTTCAAGTTATATTTACCCCGGAAGAGATGGCGTGACTATCTTAACCGCTTTGACAGATAGGGGTCTAATCTAGCCCAGAACAGAGATGCTTGGAAGGTGTTGAGGGAGACCTTTGCCCAGGTGTGTGACACAATAGGCTAATTAAAAAAGTAACATTTAACCTAATTACGTGTTATATTTAACCTAGTGACGTATCGTACATATTTAGAAATATTTTGTTAGTTCAAATATGTAAATATTCTATTACCTATTCATCATTTGTCCGGATTATCTGTTTATTTACTTATCAGTTAGTATCGACCAGTGTGAGAGTACAAAACCAGATGGTTTTATGTTATATAAACAGTAGAGATGGGCCGAATGTGATTTGAACCGAATCCGAACTTCGGCTGAACATTCGGTTCAAATGAAAAGTTCGGCCGAAGTTCGGCCGAACTTCGGTTCATTTTGGCGCGCTTTCTCGAGAGCGACGCGTCGTGACTTGTTTACGCATTTACTTCAAATACCCCGCCCGCACACCGCGCTCCCTCCGTGTAGCCCCGAGCCGGCCGGTCATTAGCAAATACGTCACATAGGCGCGTGTCGCGTGCGATTGAAATCAACAAAAATAATTGTTTTAAGTGGATTGACGAGGTTTTAAGTGATAAGTTTTATTACTGGCTTATTCCAAAAATGAGTGGAAGAAAAAAATCAAGTGTTTGGACATTTTATACAGAAACTGATCAACCAAATAAAGTGAAATGTATCCTATGTGATTCGCTGATATCTCGTGGTGGTAGTGGACGTTCAGCGTCTACTTCTGCACTGAACAACCACCTTCGTGTGAAGCATGATCGAGAATACACACAATTACAACATCCCATTCATTCGCCAAATCCAATCCTACCTTCAGTAAGACCTTTATCGTCGAACACTACTGAAGAGTTACCCGCAGCGGAGTCATCATTACGTCAAGCGACTATTGAGGGCACATTTGAAAGTAAGTGGAAAATAGATGACCCAAGGGCTAAACAAATTCACAAAGCCATAGCAGAAATGATATGTGTGGATAATCAACCTACATCTATTGTAGAAGATGTCGGATTTAATCGGTTGCTAGCCATATTAAAACCAAAATACCAGATGCCCAGTCGAAAATACATTACTGAAACAGTGATAGTTGAAATGTATGAACAATTAAAAAATAAGATTTTCGACCAACTATCCGAAGCTAAAACGATTTCAGTTACAAGCGACATGTGGACGTGCATCAATAATATGGCGTGTTTTTTGAGTTTTACTGTTCACTGGCTTGACAACAATTTTGTACTGCACCATGGTATGCTTAAAATTAAACCGTTTTCAGAGCAGCATACAGCGCATAATATCCAGTGTGCTCTAGAAGAAATAGCCGAGTCATGGAACATCTCAGACAAAATCCATGTTATCGTCACTGATAACGGCCGCAACATTGTAAAAGCCGTAAATGACAGTCGTTTTGAAGGAAAAACGTGCTTCATTCATTCTTTGCAACGAGCAATCAATGGTGCTGTAGACGCGCAGGAAAGTGTTAATGAAGCAATAGCGGCAGGGCGTCGTATAGTGACCCATTTCAATCACTCAAAACCGGCTCAAGAAAAATTGCAGCTGATACAGACTGAGCTCAATGTACCTAAGCACAAACTTATTCAAGACGTCAGCACCCGATGGAATAGCACTTTTTATATGGTTGAAAGGTTACTGGAGCAAAAGAGAGCGATTTCATTGTACATATCTGACAACAGTAACACAATAAATTTTCAAAATTTGACAGAGAGACAATGGGATCTTCTGAAAGAATGTCTTGCTTTACTTCAACCTTTCGAAGAAATCACAAAAAAAATGAGCTCTTCCTACTCCTGTATATCAGAGGTCATTCCTAACTTGACGATTCTTTCGAAGTATTTGATCAAAGAAGAAGTTCAAGTGGCTTGTTCTAATGTGAACACAATGCGTTCGTCACTAAAAGAAGGACTGGATAGACGTTTTCAGGGGATTGAAGATGACAAGTACTGTAGTCTAGCAACAATGCTAGATCCACGCTACAAAATGAATTTTTTACCAGATAATGTACCAATGATCAGACGAACTTTCCTGGCGGAATTTGTAAGGAGTGAGGATATTGGGTCAAGCAGTGATGAAGAAGTTGTTCAGGTAGCACAGAGATCCACGTCATCATCCAATTGTGAAAACACACACAGAACGTTCTGGAGCTGCTACGAGGAACTAGCAGCAGTAAAGTTACCGATAGATGTAGAAGAAACCAAAAGTCCGATTGCGTCAGAGCTAGACAGATATCTCAGTGAAGTTCTGCTACTCAAAGACCTATGTCCATATGGCTGGTGGGCTAAGAATAAAGACAAGTTCCCTAACATGAGTTGTCTGGCTCGAATATACTTATCGAGTCCCGGAAGCTCTGTATATTCTGAGCGACTTTTTTCGGAGGCAGGAAACGTATACGAAAAAAAACGTAACAAACTTCTGCCAGATAAGGCAGAGTCTTTGGTGTTTTTGCACCATAACCTGCCTCTAGTAAATTTTAAATATGAATAGATAAATAAGAAAAATTTGTTTAATATGATTGTTGAAAAAATACCCTTTAATTGTAATAAAAAATACTTGAGGTTAATGAATGTTTAGTTTGTGAATCAAAAACGTTATGATTTTACTTTTTATTTAATTTACGGACTCCTATCCAGATGTTTACTAGGAGAATACAAAGTTTATTTCATTTTAGTAATAGTATGTCTAATTAATTAGGCAGGGATTTCTAAGATTAATAACTAATTAACTAAGATTAAGGTTAAGAAAGAACTAAGATTAAGATTAATAATATATATAATAAGAACTGATTTAATTTAAGGTTTACATTTACAATGTTCCTAAATAAATAAATAATTGACCATGAGTGAGTAAAAGATATCTTTTATTTTACAGTATCTGCTTCTAAAATATATGCCACGGTTGCAACTGGTGGTTTTACTCATGATACTGAACAACTTTCCCCAAGGAACCAATACTGAATTCTCAAAAAAAATTAGACTTTGTATGGAGACTTGGCCAATCAGCTGACCGATTTCCATACAAAGTGCAATATTTTTTTGAAAATTGACTATGGATTCCTTGGGGAAAGTTGTTCGGTATCATGAGTAGAACCACCAGTTGCAGCCGTGGCATATTGTAATTAAGAAGCACCTTATATTTCAGTCAAAATAAGTGCATGTAGTTATTATTTTTCTTGTACCGAATTTCGGCATCTGAACCGAATTTCGGCCGAATGCCGAAGTTCGGTTCAAGCTGCCGAAATTCGGTTGAACCGAATGTGAACCGAATTTCGGCCCATCCCTAATAAACAGCTTTACATTATCCATCATTTAGGTTAACATAACTACATTTATATAAAAACATTCTTTTATAAACATTCCAGTCACCTTTTTCCATAACTAATGGAAAATGTTGCTTAACTTAAACGTACGTATATTATCAACGGTCAGTTTAACTTAGCTTAGTCACGTGCAATGTGGTAATAACAAGTGACGGGCAAAAAACATTTGAAACTTTTTGAATCGAAGATCAATAATAGGGTCCCGTTTTTACCCTTTGGGTACGGAACCCTAAAAATGAGAGATTGTATAGTATTGTATAGGTAATTAATTATACACGCACGTTGTCTTAGTTTGTATCATGGACCGCGTCAAAATCCTATCGAAATTGTCTTTGAAGTAGTGACATCATGGTAGATTTGAATATCTAAACGGAGAAAAGTCATTGGATGGTTATTCGCAGTGAGTCATGTCAAATGAATACAGTATTAAACAGTGATCTTGCCGGCGGTACTGATATTTACGCACACAAAGACGCGTGTCTACTCTATTTACAACTACAAGTATGATCCAGGGGTGCTCGTGAAATAACCATAGATAAAGACAGAAACGAATACAAGAGTAAAAAAAAATATGCAGAAGTTCAACGAAATTCTATGTAAACTGATAGAATTATAATTATAGTCCGGATGTATACCTGATGTATATATAGATGTATAACTGTATACCATGAAACCACCCGAGAAAAAATTAAGAAAATATAGAATTCATTCGGTCATTCTAGAAGTAGAATGACCGGTTTTCAGTTTTTATCACGCACAAATAGTTTTGAGTATGCTAACTTAAGCATTAGCGTACTACTGCCTTCCATATGATCTGTAGAACATGGTGCATATCAAGAGCCTTGACTTAACGTAATAATGTATGCTATGGCATTGTACCCAATAGCTGTATAATCAATTTTCTATATTGCGTTGACTGCAGTGCAGTCTCCGTATAATATACTTTTATCTTCCTGAGAAACCACATTTCTAATGCCGTTATTTATCGGTTCTAAATCGTATATGACAGTGCTTATCAGCGTTTAAAAGAAAATATACTTTAATGATATAGCTTACTTGTACTCATTATACTAAATGAAACGGGTCTGTATCGTGTTAGATAATTTAACGTATTTACTAAAATACGTACCCGACGTTTCGAGTGGATTACACCGCTCGTGGTCACGGGATTAGTATAATGAGTGCAAATCGTGTGAGTTTAAAAAGTTTATTAGCTTACTTGTAATCATGATAATTGAATATAGCTTTCACCTTGAAAGTGTAACATACAGATGGCTTACAATGAGTTCTTGGCATAAGTATGGGGGCAATATTTCTCTACAATATGATGATTCATTTTGTGTTACGTCGATTTGTTTTCGATCGCTGTCTAATATGTTGGATGGTGATGGACGATATAAGATTCCAGGGTTGACCACTATTCTATTTGAACTTACTTTGCCTCCGAAGAGATTAGAAAAATATTTACTGAAAATTATTCTTACTATACTCGTATTCTTCGAGATATTCACGAACTATAAAAAGTAAGTTCGATTGAGTTAGTGGCCAACCCTGATGTCGGAATTTTTAGACCGCCTAAAGGCCTCCGACATGGTCTGACGATTGCAACAACCGGGACCGACAACTGACGACTGTACCCCCCGAAGCGCTTGATAGAAAATGCCACTAACTGCCATCAATTCGAGTAGGGACCGAGGTGCAAAATTGCAATGAGCTAACATCGCTTTGTGAAACTTCGCCTCGGGCCCTACGAACTACAAAACTGTATTTTATTATATAAATATACCTATCCCTTTTTGTTCTAATAATAAAACTTTATATTGTAGGCAAAATCAGCTTGCGAGAAAGTGATACGTCGCGACATCGCGCGCACATACCCGGAACATGACTTCTTCAAGGAAAAGGATGGGCTCGGCCAGGAATCCCTGTTCAATGTGATGAAGGCATACTCTTTACATGACCGAGAAGTCGGCTACTGCCAAGGATCTGGGTTCATTGTCGGCCTACTTTTGATGCAGGTTCGCCTTTATGTATTTGTTTTTTCTTGTCCTAGAGGAACCCTAAGAGTGCGTTTCGAGAGAAGCGGTGCGGAGATTAATTATCCAATCACAATGCACTAAGAGATTTGGCTATTTTAATGGGTTGTGATTGGTCAATGGAATTCCGCGCCGTTTCGTTTCTATAGATACGCACTCTTGTGACCTGTTTTCGAAATTGGTGAGACTGGGACCAATATGGAAGCAAACCCAATTAAAATCAGAAACAATGTGACAAGATGGACTAAGGTTGAAATCTGATACAAAACACGCACGAACAATTGAGTTCAGAAGAACCTACTGACCCGCAAAACTGAATTATAGCCAATTTACTAGCTAAAAGTTTGTCAAGTGTATAAAAAATTTAATAAATAAAATATTTCCCAGATGCCCGAAGAAGAGGCGTTTGCAGTGCTTGTCAAGATCATGCAACAACACCGCATGAGAGACATGTTCAAACCGAGCATGGCGGAGCTGGGCCTTTGCATGTTCCAACTGGAAAATCTGGTGCAGGAGTTATTGCCCGACTTGCATGTACATTTTCAGTCTCAGGTAAATACACTTATTATACTTATTTCTTCATTGAGGTGTGGGGCTTTTGACCATTAGTGAGACATTTGACACCATTACCTATTATTAAGAATGGACACAGGACCCGCTCGATAATGCCTTATGAAAATGAAATTAAGTAAAGTATTTGACGGTAAAGTCCCGCTACTGATCAAAGGCCTCATCTCACCATGATAGCAGAACATCAGGGTAATATCCATGTAAATCATTCTCTATATTAGTTTTGTACTACAGAGCTTACTTCTAATCCTCACCGTACTATACCTTCGGTGGTAGCAGTGGTATTATTACCAGGCAATTTTTTTACCTACAGAGCTTCAGCACATCACTCTACGCAAGCAGTTGGTTCCTAACCCTGTTCACGACGACATTGTCTCTACCGCTGGCTTGTCGCATTATGGACGTGTTTCTATCTGAAGGCATCGAGATCGTCTTCAAAGTAGCTATTGCTATGTTGACAGTGGGCAAAGACGATTTGCTGTCTTTGGATATGGAAAGCATTTTGAAGGTAAATTGATAATTTATGAATCTTTTGATAGGTTGAATTAGAAAATAATAATTGAAATAGACTCTTTTGAATCTGAGTAATAAATTATGTTGTAACATAACACAACACAACAACTCTATACATCGTTTTAAAATGAAGTAATCCTGTGATCAATTCAGTCCAAAAAGATTAATTAAATCAGATTAAATCAAAACCATTTCACCCGTTTATGAATTACGATGCGGTAGGCATTTAAACATTTGGGTAACTGATAGCTTTAACGAAGTTATATCAACAATTAACAAGCATAAATCCTATTTCTTTAGTTATCAGATATACTGAATAAGACATACAGAAATAACGTATAACTCATAAATCATTAAACTAATAATGTGTCACTATTTCAGTTCATCCAGAAAGAATTGCCTTCAAAGGTGGAAGCCGATCCGGACGCCTTCATGAATTTATCGTACTCAATAAAAGTGAACCCCAAGAAAATGAAGAAACTGGAAAAAGAGTATACGGTCATCAAAACCAAGGAGCAGTCGGACATCGCCGTTTTACGAGTAAGTTCAGTTCGTTATTGACATTTTTAAGTTTTGACTATGTATGGCATAGTGTAATACAAAATGTAGTAGCTCAAATACTTACCAACCTACACAAATATTAATGTCCTATCCATTACCTCACTAACCTACAAATTATTTATTTACTACCACACAGTGCCTCCGCCAAGAAAATCGTCTACTCAAGCATCGAGTAGAGGTCCTCGAGAAGGAAAGCTCAGCGTTGGCCGAGAGGCTTGTCAAAGGACAAGTTGACAGAGCCGAGGGTGAAGAAGAGACGTTTGCGTTGGCTCGGGAGGTGCAGGCGCTTCGGCGGGCCAACGTAGACGCGCAGCAGCGGCTGGCCGTCGCGCAGGATGAGATACGCTCGCTCGAGATGACTATAGCTGAGGTAAACATTGGGATTATCACTAGAAATATGAACGAGATTACTAGTAAGTAAATAGAAACTTACCTATTAGTCATGAGATAGATAACTCGATGAAAATTAGGTAGACTAGTGATACAAAAAATAACTATGCAATAGCTTTACCGCGGCAGTCCCCGAGTGCCACACGTCTTTTTTTACTTTAATCTTATTGTTTACACGATTAAATAATGTTATATTATTGACAAAAAAGATTAAGTTACAACAGTAGTTTATAAGAAAACATGTTCAAACATTTTATAATTAAGTTACCCAGACTTTTTAAAATACAATTTTATAACTATGTAAGATTTTACTATTAGCAATATACTCAACTCAACACAAAGTTGAGTTTTACGTATCGAAAAAAACGAATAAAAATATTGGCCGTTTTCCAACATCTAAACCAACAAACATTTCCAGCAAAACAACTCCCGCCAGTCGTCTCTAGAAGAGGTAACCAGTCCTAAAGGCGAGGAGTTAGCGCGTTGCCTGCAACGAGAGTTGGTTCGCGCGAGACTCCACGCGGCGGAGCGGGAGGCAGCTGAGAGAGAACTCACCGCCAGGATTTCAGAGTTGGAAAATGAAAACAAGAGTCTTAGGAGACAGAGAGTGGACAATAATGTTGCTCATTTACAGGTCAGTACTTGGGCACCGTGTTTTATTGATTTAAAAGCTGAATAAAATAAAAGCTGTGATTTACTTGCTCCATAAACTCTTTTAGCGGTGAAACCGTGTATGTTAATATTGGTTGGTGAATTTAGACATTTTTCTTCAGGACTTAATATCAGTTTTTGGTGTTTTTTCACACATTTTTGTGATGCCACAATATAGATGTTAAAAAATATATGTTCGATAGGTTTTAATAGCATAGCTCTGGTGGAAAGGAAACGGAAAGGCACTCACACACTCTATGACACCATGTAAATCGATCATCTTAAGGTCCACCTGTACACAGTAAAATAAAAATTGACTGTATAATCACAGGATGAACTGATTGCGGTGAAACTACGCGAAGCAGAAGCGAATCTGTCTTTGAAGGAGCTGAGACAACGCGTCGCGGAGATTTCTGAAGCTTTACAGCGGCATATGCAGGTAAAACATATAACATCAAACAGTTAAATTACATTGAATTAATCGAATGACAATTGAACATAATTCTCATAGAAATTACCGTCTAAGTAATTTAACTTGAACAGCTCATTACTTATTGGAAAATAAACAAGGATTTCATCCACACAATTTAACTCAACTTCCACTATCGTACTCGTACTCATAGTGAAACTCCTAACAGGAACACAAGCCGGAAGTCCCCGCGGTGCCAGCTCAGTCGAACGTAGTATCTGATATAATGGCAACTCCTAAGAAGTTGCTTCGAGCTTGGGAAGGTCGCTCAGGAGACGTGCAGAAGATAGAAGACGAACTGATGTCCATCAGGGTGAAGGAGGTCGAGGCTCTCACTGAATTGAAGGAGTTGAGACTGAAGGTTATACTTACTTGTTTATCATCTTGTATTTATTGCACGCTAAAGGCGATTTGCAAAAGAAGTCAAGAATGTTCAAGAATCTATTTAGTACTTAAATATCACTACATAGTATAAAATAAAGTCCTCTCTGTTTCGTGTCTGTTTGTCTGTATGCTTAAATCTTTAAAATTACGCAACGGATTTTGATGCGGTTTTTTGTAATAGGTAGAGTGATTCAAGAGGAAGGTTTTTATGTATAAAAATACCCGAAATTCCCACGGGAACGGGCACAACGCGGGTAAAACCGCGGGGCTCTGCTAGTGTTTAATAATTAGGAGTCACGATTTAAAAGTTCTTATGCAATCCGCCCTGAGTATAGGAAGCCATCATTACTCTCCATAGGAAGCACTAACCACTATAAATAAGAAACTAAATGATTTATTTCCAACAAAGCTGAGCTGCATCCAACTGCTGCATTCAACTCTTACCGAATTTATCATAACATATGATGTTAAGGCAGAATTTTCAACGTCGGGTGATTTTGAACATTCTTTAAGTATTGTGTTTGATATGTATATCTTCATGGTGACATGTGGCATACACATTTTATTTAATATTTAGTTAGTGTTATTACACGTCATAACGTATCTCTACAGGTGATGGAACTAGAAACGCAAGTACAAGTTTCAACCAACCAGTTGAGACGCCAAGATGAAGAGGCGAGGCAGCTTCGCGAGCATCTCGACGCGGCGTTGCAAAGGGAACGGGCGCTGATCGCGCGCCAACGGGAGTTCCAGCACAAGTACTCGGATTTGGAGAGTAAGGTAGGGAAATATAGGGATGAACAATTGAAACAAGTCTTTGGAAAGAAGTTTCAGTTATGTTGACTGTGATAGGAAAACAATGCAAGTAATATATTGATGCAGGCAGATCTATTTGTGAAACCTTGTATTTAGCAAAAGTATTATGGTTTTAATATCTTAATAGCAGCATTTTACTTTTGGTTTATCTACTGATATTATAATTCTGTATAATTGCCTTAGCCATTGTATAGGAATGCAACTTTAAGGTAACGAAGGTAACGCATCGAGATACAACACGATGTCTTGCACGATTGGACTTTGTGTCCAAAGAGCCCTAATGTCTTATTGGTATAACACATACCATAAGACATTAGGTCTGAGGTAATGAACATATCTAGAAGATGTTTCTTTGACTCAGAACAGAATCCTCTACATATTTCTAGACATCATTACTCTATCACTATATTATGTTTTATTGATCTCAATAATCATTACCTCGTTACAGGCTAAGTATGACTCCATGCAAGCGAATATCAAGAGCATGGAAAACGCACAAAGAATAGCCGAGCTTGAGACTGAAGTGTCCGAGTATAAGTTAAAGGTAACAAACAATCTAATATCTTCTTCAAATCTTTTTACAGAATTCTGAAATCACCAACCCGTAGTTAGCAAGCGAGGTGATAACGCCTATACTTGTTACGCCTGTAGTGACATTACATTAGTGGACATAAGTGACATAACTGACCAATATTTTACATAGTTCTGTCCTTTGTTCAGAAGGCCGATTACTAGATCGATCGCTTTATTATCTAAAATGAATACTCTGTATTTATTCTAGAGACGTCATAACTGTTTACCATGATACAAGTTATGTCATTAAGTAATATTACAAAAAAATGTATTTCAATGGATGAATTCGTAAGAAATCTTACATTTTCTGTTCTACTTAAGTTAATAAACATTTTACAGAACGAGGTGATGGCTACAGAAGGTGAGCTCCGAAACAACGTGGACGATTCCGACCGAGTTCGAGAGCTCCAGGAACAAGTGGCTGAGCTGGACGCAGAGGTACATTCATCAATGAGCCATTAATATCAATATCTCCATGGGCGTAGCCAAAGGCACTTTCAACGAGGTTTGATGAAAGGGTTTAGGGTCAATGGTACCTTCATTTCATAGAAGTAAAACAACATTACATTACAGTGCAGTGACCAAGCAGTAAGAATTTCCTGTGGACCTTTTACTATTTGTCTCTGTCATTAACATTCAATAATAATAACTGTTTCCCTCGGCACAATGCGTTGGCAGCCATGAAATGGAGGCAAGACTTTTTTGTATTTATGATATTAAGTTGCATAAAATTACAAAACTGAAACTCATCCAAGTCCCATCCTGAAACTTGGCTACGCCCATGCATTTAATTAAAGCAATGTGACTAATAAAGTGTTCACTAATATAAAAAGAGCGCTTTGAAAATGACCCTTTGAAGACTAACAATAACATATTTTTCATAATAATATTAATAACAGTTTCAAAGTGTTACGCTTTTAAAAATAATGTGTGAAGTGTGAGCACTGACGAGCCGCCATCGCCCGCGCAAGGCAACCATCAACGCTTCATCACGATTGTACATATGTATCTGGTACCCTTATCCAAATAACCTATCTAAGATATCTGATCAAGCTTTTGTCATTATTCACATTATTTCAAAGAAAATAAATGCCTAATTTTGACAGCCAAAAAAACAGTGGGTAAATTTGTCATGGAACTTTTTTCATGGTGCAAAAGCCTCCACAGATGAAACAGTCGACTTTACGGGGATGCCGAGGGACCTCAAAATCTATACCGGGAGACTCGAATTAAAAAGAGTCGATAACCACAATGTCTAAACCTTATCTGTTATTTTAGATAAGTTATTGGGATAGGCCGTTACCGATCTATTGATTGATGGCATCGATCTATGGTGTGATTGACTAGTCGACATCAAAGTTATAATCATTCAAAACAATAAATGTCGACTAATCTATTCGACCAATTAATGCTATTGATTGGGAACGCCCTTAACGTTCGCGATCGATCATTTATGCGATAACTGTTATGTCGTCTTAAGTTCTTGAGTACTTTTTATAGGAATATCACCTACTAATAATCTAAATATAAACTTGTAAACGAGTATTCCTTACAAGTGGTCGAACGCTAACTATAATTAAGGTACCATGACGTCACAAAAGTGTAAGTGCCTATGATTTTTGTGCCTTTAAATGCGTGCGGAGTGACATAATGCGTTAATAAATTACAACTGGTTTGAAATAGCCTTAATTTATCAAATATTTTGAAAATGGTTCTAATTATGTATCAAGTTTTACAAAATTAACATTACATCAACTTAACCTTATGTAGTTAGATTTATAACACTTCTAGTAAGAATAAAATATTATCACTGGATGAGAGGTTGTTGTCCGGCAATCAGATATGGCATCGGCCTATTTTCTAAAACGTTTTTTTTTATGTTATAATTTCAAAAAATCTGAACTTTAAAACCCTTGTCACTCCAAATGCAAAAGGGCATATGTAAAGTTGATAATAATGAATTATCATATATTTTTGTTTGGCACCGCACAGCTATTTCACACTCCATATACGACTCCACAGAAGCCCCAGCCTTGGTTCGAGTAAGTGATATCAAGCAGGTCGTAGTTTCTTCGGTATATTGTGTGTTAAAATGTTGTGTAAAGCTGCGTTTTCACTTAGTGTTCTAAAACTGTAGCAGACAAATTAATTTATCGCTTTTCAGTCGAAGAGCGAGCGAACAAGATGTTCGGAACTGTTGAGAGCGAAAGTGAAAACAGTTCTATCTTGTTATAGTGTTACTTGCCAAAGTTGACTTTGAGTGAAGTGAAATACTTGGCCACTTACAGTCATTCCCCATCTCTACCGGCAATCTGATTATGATTTAACAGTGATTGAGAAGAAATAGATTGCATATTATTTGTAAATTACCAACATTATAACACACTCGTTGTTTAAACGACTGGAATTATGTTAGTTAGGAATTATTATTTGTTCAGTATTTAATATTGAATGCATGATGTTCGTAATTACATTTGTGTTGTTATTTTAGTAATTCGGTTCGGTTTATTCGCGAGCGCTAACGATTTGTCAAACTTGATCTTGTCTGTAGCTTGAAATTTTGTAGTGTCCAAAGTGTATTTTGATAATTTTGGTATTTAAATTGTGTAGTGCTCTAAAGCTGTGTCGTTTATTTTAATGTATTAGGTAAAATTAAGCGTTCTCATTTGGCTTGGCATGCATATGTGTGAGTGTGCTGTGTGCTTGACTAATTATAATTTGTGAATAACAAGATGTATTATTATAATGTTATTATGTTTAGTTAATCATTCAAAGACAATAGGGGTCGTTTATAAGACATGTGACTTGTATTTTGAAACACAAGTTCTGGGAAATGGTCCATTTCCAACCTCTGAACATTTTTGAAACAGGACATTATAACTTATGACCTAATTGACTAGTGTTGCCTTGGTAAAAAATAATATTATTCTTATTACATCCTAATGAGATTGATAGTCGGTAATGACTAGCCAAAAACCTTTTATTTAGCCAAAAAAATATTGCCCCATGTATGATCCCTATTGTTCATGTTCGTTTTATTTCAAGCCGAGAACGGAAGGCATGATAAATCTAGGTAGATAGATAGTTCAATGTAATTATCAATGTGAAGGTTTGTTTTTTATTGTAGCTAGTTATTTTTTGTCTTTCCTATATTTCAGTAAAACATATTTTATTAAAATTGAGATTTTTCTCCAATAACTGATGTGATTTTAAAAAGCCATTGAAATAAATTATTATGTAATGTAACGTTAACCAAAAAGACTATTTACCTTTCGGATTCTTGCCTTTGCCTTACATCACTACACCTTCAAACATTTTCTTTAATTTATAAGCAAGATAAAATCCTATATAAGTTTTTAATTTGTTATATATCATTCATAAATAATATTAACATAATATATAACCCCAGAATTCTATTGTTTCAAAAAGATGATGACACGATATGTAACTAATATTTTTGTCTATAGGTCAATAGGTTAGAGGCTTGGAAGGCCCGCACGCTCGGCCACCCAGAGATAAGCCGAGCTATATCCATAGAGGAAGACCTCGAAGAAGATGACAAGTTAAAACTGATCCTGCGCAGAGAATCATCCACGTCACTTGACGTCATCACCACTCGTAAATCGTAGCGAATAATTTACAAATATCTCAACTCCTCTATTTTATAACAGTTTATTTATTCGAATTGCTAAGTTTTAACACGAGACCGGTCGGCCATTTTCCCGATCAGCTAATGGTCATAGACAAATGAACGATAAACGCGGATTCTTGATCTTTTTTTTCATTGCAGTTTTACGCCCAAGCGTATGATTCGTTTTATATTTAACCTCGATTAAAGATCCTAATTACACTTTAGGATACAATTATTCCTTTTGCCTTTAATCGTTTTGCAATGGATGTAAAAACTAAAGATCTGAATAAGGTTTGCCTAAATTTTTTATAAAGACGTCATTGAGTTCGGAAAATGATGAACATTCTATAAATTATCCAGACCTGATTCACACCTTTAGATCAATAAAATTGCATCCTACGATAAACGCAAACCCAAATGTAACTTTTCAATGGATTAATTGTTTTTAGAACATTTAAAAAACTGGATCGCCTTATTGCTAATTATTTAGTGATCTTAATTTGAATGTTAGATTCGTTATTATGAAGCTTTCTACGAGAATGTTCTGTTCAACTGTTCATGGAATATTTCATAATTGAACGACGACCGACCACGTAACGCTTTGAACACGCTCATTTTTGTACGTTATAGTAATCAAAATTGGAACAAATTCGGCAATTTATTTGTCAGATGAGAAATTGTTTAGTATTTCTGAGTCTATGCCTTTTCTTATAGCTTATCTTATACCTTTTATTTTAATTTGAAGATAGAGAAACTCTTTTAACATTGAAACAGAACGGTGTAAAAATATATTTTTTCTTATACTCAGTCTGATCTCTTCTATCGAATAGATTGTCGAATTTTACATTCGAATTTTAAAATATTTGTAAAAATATTGATTGTGATTGGTAGCTCTCTTTGTCGTCACTCATTTGTTGCCTTCCATTCCATGTCTCAAAATTTTAAATATTTCAGAATCGATAAAATACACAGAAACGAATTCTTCGTTTCGTCTGTCGTTAAAACATAAATCCTATATGATCATATTAAGCTATTTTCAATAATATACCTTTTTCTAATCACCCTATCCTTGAACTTTCTTCAACTGCCTTGTAAAAGATGAGAAAATTACTAAAATGCTAAGATACATCGACATCGAAAAAGAACTGAAAAGACACGGTGCGGTTGAAATTGGAACCAAAATTTTTACAACCTTTAATAATTAACTGTCAAATGGGTGATGTTAAAGATATAGCAAGTGATAATTACATATTAAAATAGTACATTAATCCATTTATTCCATGTAGTTCACAGTTTTTAATGATATTTGAAAAAGGACTTCCGATCAGGTGACCATTTGTACCACATTAGTGGTCCCGAAAGTATAAAAGGACCACTTTTAAAGCCTTTGCATTGTATGTATAATGGCGTGATTTGCAGCTGTCATAGTACTACAATTTGTATTTGTTTGATCAAAATTGTATTCAAGGGCAGCTCTCAAGACAAGCCAAGCTATAATGCGAATACTATCCATCCCATTTATTCATAATCGCTTTTTAACTAAAAACTCTGGTATAAAGTGTTAGGTCTCTTTTGCTCTTTAGAAAATAGCGTATGTCGGAAAGGGACAAACCATTTGATAGCTAAAATAAAATTAGAAAGCGAGTATGAATAAGGTAAGTGTACAGTGATCAAGTATGCACCTTTTTAAAATACAGTTGAAATATAATTAGATAACAAACTCATGATGCCAACAATGTTGCACTAATATAGTAAATAGTGTTTTGTATG
Organism: Cyclophora albipunctata; assembly: GCA_963082685.1. Taxonomy (NCBI): domain Eukaryota; kingdom Metazoa; phylum Arthropoda; class Insecta; order Lepidoptera; family Geometridae; genus Cyclophora; species Cyclophora albipunctata. The sequence goes on along the minus strand of OY720111.1, from coordinate 12,345,390 downwards.
TTTGTAGTTATATACACGTTATACAGGTAGTTCTAGGGTTAAGGTTCTCCTCGTCATTACATTGGTTTTCGTTGAACGGGTTCCGTCATAGTAAACTGTCCGATTTTTGTTTTAACTTGTGTGATCTCAATCTTTTCGTATTATTGCTTTGAACGCGAATTAGGAAAAATAATAGACAAGTTTTTCAACACAAATTGAATATTTTTAAACTCTTTACTGAAGTAATCAATATAATTTAAATGTTTTTACTGAACTAATATTTTAATGCAGTAAATATTATGAACAATTACAATAAAAACAAATTCAGCCATTCAGTGACAAATAAAATGTGACATGTGTATCGTTTTTCCTACTCTGCGAGCCACTTAGTATTTCTTCGTATCGCTGCTTATTTTAGTCCACATTCAAGTATTTCGGCAATACTAAGCTTAGGTTAGGTAACTTGGTAGGTACTTATTATAATGCTTACTTTAATAGATATTAAGTTAATTATAAATAATAATAATTTCATACCAATACTCAATCAAAGGACCGAGTGTTTAGGAAATAACGAACAGATTTAATTTCATTCATTTCACATTCATCATTGTCTTGCATAAATTGAATGCCTATTTCTAAAAATAAGTTTTTAAAAGCGATATTGATGAGGTTTTTTATGCAATTATAAGGAATTAATTCATATAACAGTTAAATATAAGTCTGTCAATTTTTACAAACAATTAAACCAGTAAAACATTATTTATAGGAACCTTTTGATACTAAAATAAATTAAATAATTTTATTACTTAATTTGCTTCCCACTTTTGGGGATTTTTATGTACCACATGGTTTTATTTCCTTTCGTCTTTTTTATGACTGGTATTATTTAATTAATTATTAGAAATTGGGGTAACAGTAGCCTTATTGAGAATCTCCTTAAGTAGAAGTCCGAAATTGAAATCTTAATTCTACTAAAATCTAGATAAGTCTGGCCTGTCTTGGCCTCACTATATTAACGTTTATAAAAAAACTAGCTATGCCCCGCGGCTTTGCCCGTAGCGCACCCGCTGGAATTTCAAAATTTTTATTACATTATCCTATTCCTGACCAAGGTGAATAAAATAATTATTTCGGTCCAACGGTTTTTGAGTTAAAAATGGTGTTTTGAATATAAATATATTTAATATGTATAAACCCGATTTAAATCGAAGTAATGTTCTGCACCTCTTCATGTCCTATATTTACATAGGACATGAAGACACACTGTTATAAAAAATGTATTCTTTCTAAATGTCAATTGTGAATTAAATATCGATTTTTGTATGATTGTGTTGTTTTTAAACGAAGTTTTAATTAAATGTAATAATATTTAATTTATTATATGTGTGAATTTGGATACATTTGAACATGCTTTATGTCTGGTTTTCATTTACGTGTGTAACGAGCATCAGGCCTCTTTACTAACATTTTCTACGAAATTGACACAGATCCTGTTACTCGATAGCTTTAAGGCAGCTAAATGTTACTCAAGGAATTTGTGAATATAGACTAATACCAATTAAATATATTCCAATGTATTTACCAGTAACAGGAAATGATATTATGTTTAGCCACGGTCCGTTTTCTCTTAATTTCTAATTAATTACTTAAGTATAAAGTCGATTCTAAGAGTAGAACTTGTAAGGATCGACCTGGAACTCTGTTTTAAGTTGATTTGACATATTTAAGTACTGTGTTGTTATGTAAATGTTATTATTTAATGTATAAATTATAAATTTTATAACATTCCTGGCAGGTTAAAATAGTAATTGTAGATTTTATTTAACGATTTTTGTAATATTTAATAGCGACATTAATTTGTTAGATTAATATATGATGATGTGAAATTTTAATATATTTTACATTTTGCATGGCATTATGTGACTGCTGCGTTAAATATTTTTACGTTGTAAACCTAAAATGAAATGTAAAACTTTCAAAGACTATATTTAATATGCGATTAATTGGTTTAAAACATTCCAATATATATTTTAGGCAGTATGTCATGCACTTATTTTAGTTTCAATCTAAAAATCATATATTTATGCAAATCACTTCACGATTAAGTTTGTTCGATTACAATTGGATTTACTTTATTGCAGTTTACTTTTTTGCAATTTAAAATATATTTTATTTAATCACTTAATTACTATGCGAACCCCGATTTATAATGATTTTGTTTTAATATGGTGTAAGTTTTTCAATATTCATGAGACTAAAACGCAGCATGCAATTTGTATTTTAGTACATAAACATACTTACTCTGTTATTTACGTGTTTTTTTAATACCCGTACTACCCCGAGATTGAAATAATCAAAATCTTAGTTAGCAGCATTCAGCGATATACCTATCTAACTATCTAAGCCTTGTAGTGAAATCTAAATAAATATATAAATAACTAGCGACCCGCCCTCGCTTCGCTTAGGTTAATCAATATTTCATGTGGGAAATTCGGGATAAAAATATCTATCGATATGACAACCGGACCAACTCGAACTTCTCAGTTTGGGCGAAAACGATTTTTCCTGCTATTACATTAGCATCTATGTTATCTAATCTTGCAAAGTACCTTCACAGTACACTTGATATCAGGTTCAGTAATTTAAAGATTACTTAACTACATTACCATAAGTCAAATGGTTATTTTCTACTAGGACAAATAAAAATCAAATCAAATAGTATAAATAAGTATATTATTTAATTAAATTAAGGCACCAATTAATATTTAAAGTTAATATAAGTACTCTTATAAATAATCAGATTAGTAATACAATTGTTACTTGATCGTTAAATATTTTAGTCTAAAAATAACGGAACTTTCAGTTTAATTTGTCGCTGACAACTTAAACCATGCCCTTGTATTTTGTGAATAAATTGTAGAGCACACGGAGGGTCGATTTCAAGTCCAAGTTGACGATATCTGGAAGACATAAAATGTAACTATTAATATAAAAAAAATATGGCAGCCCAATTAAAATTAAGTAACAATGAATAAATAATACCTTCAGGTCTTGCCTTAGGTTTCGACAACCCAACATCTTGCATCAATTCGAATGCAAATGAAACATTGTGAACTTTTTGGTCAAAGTCCTCGGGCGTCGGATGGAAATCGTAGAGAGGCACAAAGAATCCTTCTAGAAGGCCCATCAGCAGTACCAAATACACTCCGTCATGGAACTGTGTATCCAAATCCATGATCTCAAAGTTCACTTTACTCAAATGCTTGTTTACGAATGTGATGAGTGACTTCTTCACAACCTGGAGCTTATCTGGGGCGTGGTCAAAGAGAGCGTCGAACGCGTCACGTTCGCATTTCATACCCAGATCGTCGTATGTCGTTGTGATTGTTTCAATCAAAGTTCTATAAGCCAAACAAAAAGATAAATCTTTTATTTTTCATACAACTGAGTCATGAAACGTAGTTTCTGTACAGCTTAAATAAAAATTTAAATAGTGTTATCATATTAGTAATTGTGTGTGTGTGTGTGTACCTAACCTTAATATTGTTGTATTACAGTTTTTTTATATTAAATTTTATTTTCTTTTTAAACTAAAATGTTATTTTGTTTTTAACATGTTTCCAATTTTTTAATGTTTTATTAGTGATATGAGCTTACTAATTATTCTTCTTCTGTTGTAATACCTACTTTGGGTGCCTTTCTAGCAGAGATTTGCCATCTTGCGTTGAACATCTGCATCATCCTATTGCTAAGCAAAGGCCCGCTCCAGAAAGAAGAAAAAGTAATACACAATTTACCTGTGAGAAAGTTGGTTAGGCGTGTCCTTCTTCACAACAACCACATTGACTGTGACATTTTCCGGAAGACGAACAGGCGCGCGGAAGTGACGAGCCAAGGCAACCAGAAGGTGAAGGATAGAGACAATGTTCTTTGAGTGTATGGAGTCTACACTCCATTTAGGCACCGGCTTTGCTGTTCCATATAGCACCTGTGAATAAAAGTGTAAGGACCTAGTTTCAATTCAATCATAATGTTGAATGAAAGACGAGAGAAAGCTATACACCCTGGGGTAGTCAAACTCAATGTTTAAAAATTATGTCCATTGAACAGGATCCCAAGAAACAGAAGACAAAGAGAAGTACAACACACAGTGTACTCAAAATTATACATAACTGTAATTTCAAACAAAACTTACTCTGTTAACAGCTCTCAATACAATGGCAAGTTTCTGACGTTGACCTTCTTCCGACTGAGTAACCTCGGGCACATCTAGTTTAGTCTCCGTGAGTACTTCCAGAAGTTTCTGGAGCACTTGACCGTCATACAAGTCTTCACTAATATCTTTGACGATGATCCTCTGTACTGCGAGCTCATCATTGATCCAGTCGATGAGGACTTGTACCAGGTCCTTTACTTTAGGGTCCTCCAAGGACCGAGATTCAATGATTGATCTCTCTTCATTATCAACTGTGAAAAGATGTTGACAAAAACATATATTCAGACATATAATAATTTAGTTTCTGTAATAAAATTTTTATGTTTAAAAATGAAATATGTAACATTTAATACATACACATAATCTTTAAGGAAAAAATATCAAAAGGAATATGTATGATGTGACAAACATTACTACTAAGTGTAAGTTTTCCTGTTAGTTTTAATGTCATGGTATATTTATAGTAACATTTGTAATAATTATATTGGTACTGGCTGAAAAGATTTAACTGAAAAATTCCTTTTTTAATGATGTTTCATAGATAGTACGAACTATAATGAATAGATTAGTTAGAGTTTGAAATACTAACGTAAACTGTAGTCTTCCGGAGGTATCTCTGGTGCTGTAGGGCTTCCGGGGGAGTCTATAGCATACTTCCCTTCCGCTTGAACATCTTGCACTATGAACAAAATAGGAACTATGAATTTTCTAATTCATACTTATGTTTTAACTGCTGTCACTATGTATTGAGTGAAGTTGCAGATCACAATATGTAGAAACATTACTAGAAAGGTGTTTAAAGGTCAAATTAGAACACGCACTTAAAGGAATAGTTAGTAGGTCATTCGCTAATAGTTATGAGGTAATACTTCCCATCAGCCCACACAAACAACTGCTTACAAAATTCAAGTAAATCACTTTACAGACCTTCCTTTATGCGCTTCTTTCTACCGATTGTGCCAATCTTGTCCCAAAACGACTCCTCTTTGTCATCTTTCTTCGGTAAAACGGGAGTTCTTGGAGATTTCGGGCGTGGCGATGACATATTTTCAACCAAACCTGCATCAGAACAAAATGACAAGTGAATAATATTAGGGCAAATAATTTGAAGTCCATAATAAGATATAAAACATAGATATACTTTGCTTGTAGTTTAATTCCGTGGGAAAAAGCTTAGATTATTGTTTATTCACACATAGCAAAGCAAACTAATTATTTGTATTGTAGGTAGGTATTTCTTACTTTTTTATTTATTTTTAACTCTGACGAGATGAGGGTGATTCACGGGTGATTGGTGATAGTCACCACAGACTAGTCGTGGGTAACTCATGAGTGAGCGATTAAAATGAGCTAGTTCACCACTCCTAGCTCAATCACTCTTTAGTTCAGTGTAGTTCTTCTTAGTTCATTTAGTTCATCGGCTCATTTCGTTCGCGCGTTGCGTGGGGAAACGAAGGGAGGGATGCAGCTCACTCAACTCAGTAACTCAGTAGGAGAGAGTGAAATGAAAGCGCTATATTTCTCAAAGTTTGCGTTACTACTCACTTACAAATCTTACAATCGGATTATTGAAACGCTGTTATTCATACTCTGAACAAAATTTTTAAAGCTAAAAATATGCAGGTGCAGCTTCTACGATTCGTTCTTATCCAATTTGAATCAATTTATAATTGTAGTTCTATGAACTAAATATCATTAGATCGCTCTTGAGCCAAACTGAACTAAATGAACTGCTGAACTTAATGAGTGATTCAACTCCTTTAATACAAAAGATTCAAATCGCTCTGCTCTTCAAAGTGATGCATAGTTCCCACCTCTACATGTTTCCTGGTCTGTGGCACAGACCAGGAAACATAGACACAGATAGATGGATCGATTTTCTGTCTCTGTCACAGTCTGTTTCACAGAGTACTTTGTGTCTGTTTTCACGGTCTGTGGCACTGTGGCGCAGACCACAGACCAAGAATGGCGCAGACCAAGAAGCATTATCTGTGGATGGATGATTATTGGACCACAGACCAAGGACTTTTGTGCTTTTGTATTTAAATCCATGCCACAGACATTATAAATTAGAGTGACGCATTGTGGACGCCACAGACCAGGAAACAAATTGATGAATGACGGATGTGATAGAAACGACCACAGACCGCAAATAAGACATCGTAGTTGGTAGTCAGCACAGACCAGGAAGCAAAGAATATGTATGTAATCATTAGTTATGGGAATTTGTTAGAAAACACAGGAATATTTAGATAGGTACATACCTCCATACATATTCTTATCTTAAGTTATATTAACATTAGAAGAGATATGAAAGAGAAATCTGGAAACGGTTCTAGATATAATCTCAGCACAATTTTTTATTTATTCCATGGAACCCATGAAAACGATTGACAGTGATCAATCTATGTTGTCACTGCTTCGATCAACAATGTGTATTGTTGATCGAAGTGTCAATGGTTCAATCAAAGCAAATCAAAGTTCAATGAAACGAGTGAGTTTATTCATGAAATATATCTGTGGTAACGAAGAACGAACAAATAAACAAAGAAAACTGGAGAAGCGAAGTGAAAATTATTTGATAACTGCGTGTTCTTTGTGTTAAGTATTTATCAGAATAAACCTGTAATAAATCAAGTAATCTTCCTTTTCGCGTGTAAATCTAAACCAACCAGGTAAATAATATATGAGTATTGATATACCAATGTCACATCTTACATTTGCATGAAGTCGAAGCATAAGGTACTGATGGAGTCATTGCTAAAAATAGCTTGAAAACTGCATTGCATCATATTGATGGGAAGTATCGAGTTGAAGGTGATGTTAAAGTGATTATTCTATTGAAGGTAAACCATGGAGAAAGGTGGAAATCCCCCTCCGTATGGATGGAGCAACACTCACTCGATGCAGCCTCCTCCGGCAGCGCCGCCGAGCTACTCGCAAGCCGTCGGCGGGGTGGGCCCTTCCAGTCCCTACACGCCTCAGTACCCACCAAGTAAGTGCCCTTCAAACCTGAACTACTTTGCCCACCTGATCTAATTTCTATAAACAAACATGTCATCACTTCCTTTCTCACAAGGCCATTTTACTAAAATTATACTCTAAACTATGTTTAATGGTATCTCGCGCTTTGACTGATATTTATTGAAAAAATTGTGAATTCTACACAACAAACTTCATATAATTTTGCAAGCAAACACAAAACTATATTATTGTTGTGTCAAATCTAGCTGCCTAACTTATTTAATGTAAAGAATGATATTTTGTTCAATATTTATTCAGGCAAAAGTCATGAAAGTAATATTAATTAAAATTCCTTCTACCACAATCTACTATTTCTTCAATAGTTCAAATATTCATTTTATTTACATTCAAGATATTTTCCATATAAACTAACCATATATTTATAGATTATCAATTATTGGTGATAGATAGATCTCAAATGATTCCATTGCATGTTAATTAATTCAAATTGGAATGATGCTTCCATTTGTCCTTGAACTGTATTAATAAGGTTAGCCAGAATGAAGATGGAGTTGAAACAATAACTGATGTGTTTATCTATCTATCTATCTGATGTATACTGTATACTGTACTCAAAAGTAGGTGTTAACTCCTGTGCTTAACTCCATATACTGTTTCTTCCTTTAAGAAGATCTCAATAATTTTTGATTGACGATTGGACAATCTTACTAGTTTCTTTAAGCTAACACTACTCCATTTGATTTAATATCGAAAATATAAAATTCTCGTGTTGCAGTGTTTGTTGTTAAACTCCTCTGGAACGGATTCTCATGAAATTTTGTGTGCATATCGAGGAATTGGACAACATCTATTTTTCATCCCCCTAAAAATTAATGGTAGTCCACCCCAAATGTTTTACATGGCAGAACAATGTTTTCCGGGCCAGCTAATATAATATAAATACACAATAAATACACAAATTCACACACGGTTAATTTGATCTAAAGTAAGCCTTAAACTTGTGCTATGGAATCTAACTCACTGATACTACTACGCTTTTATTTTACATTTTTATCTGATTATTTTATTCGCTTTTATTTTAAATTTTTATTTTTATCTGACTGAATGAAACTAGGCAATAGTTTAATTCCAAATGAGAAAAAAATCATTGTTTTCTGTGAATAATAAGGAAAATGGCACATAATTTCTTTATACCCGAACTTGCAAAGCTGTTTTGTTTGTGCACTATGAAGGCCAACGATGACTAAACCACAAAGGTTACTAAAATACTTAAAATATAATATTCAAAAGGTCAATCTTATGAATAATGGAATTAAAATATATTTATGAATTTATAATACAAATATGACTAAATGCAGAAATCAATCTGGTTAACCACAATGGAAAATATATGAAATATATATGGTTTTTATGAATAATACTCATTTATCTTCTTGTCTCCTTTTGTTTACTCCTTATACTTATGCCTGTATATAAGTATAAGTTCACAAGCCAAATAGCAATAACAGTATCATCTCACACCATATATTCTTATTAGTGACTCGAATGTGGGAGTTTCATAGTAGCATGATTCCAATTTACGTTAACATATTTGGACTTTACCCACCTGCTAGCTGTCAGCAGCTTGAACATTGCAACAGATCATACATACTTGCATCTTGCATTGTTTGAATGCAAATGGTAGTTAGTACCTTGCCAGTAGGCCCTTTTTAAATGAATTTACCTGTGTGGTCGATGGAATTTACTAATTTAATACTTAGACCGAATTGCGCATAGACTTTTAAATCTATTTCAACCTACTAATATTATAAATGCGAAAGTTTGTGAGGATGGATGTATGTTTGTTGCTCTTTCACGCAAAAACTACTGAACGGATTTGAATGAAACTTTACAGTAATATAGGTTATATTATCAGAATGGGATACATTTTATCTCGAAATTCCCGCGGGAACGGGTACAACGTGGGTGAAACCGCGGGGCGCGGCTAGTACCTATATATGTTTCAGAAATAAAAGCTGTTAGTTCTAAATTGTATATCCACATGAGGCACTTAGGGCTTAAGTAAAACTATATAATTTCAAACTTTCCAGGTCATAAGTTAATGATACATTGTGTCTTTGTCAACAGCTTCCGGACCCCAGATAGTGACGACGGTGGTGCCCGTGGGCCCCAACCCGACCCACATGATCTGCCCAAGCTGCCACGCTGAGATTGATACCGATACCAAGACTAAGCCCGGACTGATTGCTTACATCTCTGGAGCACTCATCTTTTTGCTTGGGTAAGTGATTATTTATAACTATTGTTTAGCATGAAAGAAAAGGTATTTATATACCTTAAATTATTCATAAAGGACTTTTTTAAATAAAATGGAACACTATAGAAAATCCTTATAGGAGATATGACAGATGATATCCCCCTCCTTTTTTTTTTACTTCGCAGATGATCTCAATGTAAAATTACGTTCTAGTCAAATACTTAGTATAGTACCTCAATATAGAGGAAAGTCTCAGAGCGGAGGTCGCGTGAAGGTAACATCTAATACTACTCGCAATCCTTTCAAGGTGATTGTGACAGCTTCAAATCGCCATAATACGTAAATTGTATTCTTGTATCGAATACATCTGTGCGAAATGAGCTTTGTGAATGCTAGTAGGATTGCTGTAGATTTATTACTCAGAGCATAGTTTAGTGTTCCAGGTTACTCGTTTATTTTATTTCTCTGCGAAGTTTCCTACTTACTTGTTTTTAGGGTTCCGTAGCCAAAATAAGGCAAAAAACGGAACCCTTATAGATTTGTCAATGTCTGTCTGTCCGTACTTTATGTCACAGCCACTTTTTCCTGAAACTATAAGAACTATACTGTTTAAACTTGGTAATTTTAAAGTAATGTTAAGGCCTGAAACCTTTTGTTTACTGAAAATAACAGAAAATCTGCACAGTAAAGAACATATACGTTACAGTCATAAACTGATTTTTATTTGAACTCAATTGTTTTTGCCTTCAAATATTACCTTCACTTACTCATATTTATATTAGTACAATATGGACATTGGACAACTATACAAGGATTATGAGTTGTTTATTAACTTTGTGGGCGTCAGTAAAATTGCCCACACGAATAATAAAATCGAATGATTGCATAACATCTTGATTGCTCAATCAAACTCACAAGCAAGTTGGTCAATCCATTCTTGTTACGCTTATTAAACAGCGGCCGGACTAATTTAGATCTATTAATATGAACTTACTTATAGTAATAACAATAGGGTAGGATGAGTTGTAAAGTTGCGTAGGTATAAACTTTTGTTTTAGTTCCGATCATCTTTTCGCCATTAAAAAGTCAAAAGTGCCTGTAATGTCAGACTGCTGGGGTAAGGCCTTTCGCCATTAAAGTGTCAAATTATTTTTCTCATACGACTCATACTCGTCATGTCAAATTATGGCTCGCTGTTATTTCAATCTTTAGACCATGTCGGAGCCAATCCAAACTATAGACGGCTTAAAACATGACTTGTCTTGATTGAAGGTCTAAGATTAGTAGTAATATGAGCCAGATTAAAGTGTCTTATAATATGGTATAGATATTATAGAAATGTGAAGATTGCTTCAATAAGTATATCGATTTAAGAAACTAAATCGATTTTTCACGCTACTATAGTGATTATGAACATCTCCCAAACTAAAGAAACAAAACAATCTGTAAGAAACTAATTAACCTGCCTTTATTTTAACTGACTGCCTGTTATTTCCAGATGTTTCTGCGGATGCTGCCTCATCCCGTGTTGTATAGACACGTGCATGGACGTCCATCACAAGTGCCCCCACTGCAGCGCTTACCTCGGACGCTACAGGCGATAAAAAACGACGCTCCAACACCGGTGACTCTTATACTATCGAAAACGAGCTGAAGATATGACGTTTTTACGAAGGCAGTATGTTATTAGATGTTACTTGACTTATGTCATAGAAAGAGCTACCTTTGTCTCCTATGCCCTATTTGTGTTACAGGGAATAGAGAAAACCTAGGTACGTTTGCCTCATGCTATAATATTAATTGTGTGACACTTACAGAAAAAAAGAGTACACAAAGGTACCTCCCTGTCCTATACCATAATATTTTGACTGTTACATAAAGATTGAGCTAACTTGGGTACATCTGTCCCCTATCTTATGCTCTCATTTATGTTAGTTTACAGAAAGATAGATTATCTTTGGTACCTGTTATACAATGCTGTAATTTATATTAATTGGAAAGTAGAGCAAACCTTTGCATCTTATACTTTAACTAGCAACGCCCCGCGGTTTTACCGGTGGGAATTTCTATTCATATAAAAACCGCGTCAAAATCCTTGCAGTAGTGTTTGAGTTAATCGCGAACAGACAGACAGACAGACAGACGTGGCCGGGGACTTTTATAATATGTAGTAATATTGTGTTAAAGAACTAAGGGATCTTGGTAAGCTATTATTTATATTAATTAATTTATACACATAATAGAGCAAATATAAGGTATCTTTGTTATTATCAACATACAATGATAGTACAGAATAGGAAAGGCACTACTGTATATTGTGTCCTAAGATATGTCTATAACATACACCAACTATCATGATGGTAACTAACAAATTAAATTAAAGAATAATGCAATGAACTCACTTCTGCCTTCGTAAAAACAATTGACAATTGATTTCTTTAAATTAATTAACGATTGGATTTAGTTATTATAATTTTGCCCGGTTTGCATAACATAGTAAATAATATCTTTGTTTCAATATTTTGAATTAAATGATGTTTGTGTTAGATATAAGGGTAGCTACCAAACTCCTTTTATGACTTAAAACAATCATGTGTTGTACCAACATATTGAAGCATTAGTTAAAATGAAGAAAAGTTATGTAAGTGAGCATTAGTATTTTCTTTACCTAAGTTAAAATAATATATCACAATTTAATTAAGTACATTTTTTTATTCTATATTATTTCGTGGTTTTTTGTATGCAAGTAATGATTTGTTTGAATATCTTAGTTTCAAGTATAATTATTGTTTTATTTAAACGATAACTTGTTGTTGCACATGGGCTTGTTGCTTTTGTGTTTACATCTCACCAATGCAAAGGTATGAGTGATTTCAATATCGATCAAACTCGATCATATTTTGTTAAAGAAGAATCTGTAGACCAGTGTAATGAACAATCATTACCAGTGAAACCCTTTATGATCATAATTCTTTATTAAATTAAAGAGACTTGCCGTTTAGCTTCTGTTAGGAGAAATATTTAATAACTGGCATTTTTTTTACGATTTCCACCAACTATTAAAATACTTTTTTATTTATTTTTTATTGCTGTGAATAGAATCTCAAGTAAACAAAGAAAATTATAAAAAAAATATAAGGAATGTATTAATTGTTGTATGTTTCTTTGATTTAATAATGTTTCAGTCAGACGTGGCTCTGGCCACACTTTGATCATGCCAAGATTGCAGTGATCTTAGTGCTTGATCACATAAATTTGGCTAAAAATTGAACACATAGCATAATGTGAAAGTGATTTTGCAAAATGCTGGTGTGTAAAAGCTTAGACCAACGTGTGAACGAGTTCTTAGTCTTTTCTTCCAATTATTTAAAAATCCTATCAATTTCTTAGATCAGGATGACCTAAAACCTCGCCTGGATCAGCCTAGAGTAGCATCTCCCGGGTTTCGGCGTTAAATATTCATACCACAAACTTCCGCATTTATAATATTAGTGAAAAATGCTGCTCCATCGTTTAATTTAGATTTGTAATAAAATAATATGTTTTAATGAGAATACGCTAAGCTGTTACTGCCATAATATGTTAATACCTCTTCATAATTTTAAGCATTTAATTTATTGAAAATGTTATAACATTTGATTTTATTAACAATATATTGTATATAATATACATTTTTATTATATTTATTGTTAGAGTGTATATATACAGCTGCATCTGTTTTTGACCCATATTTTTGTATTTTCTTATAGAAAGTACCTATCTTCAACATCACATTATTTGTAATAAGGTCTGACTAACATATATTTGTAATTTTTGGATAATTATATTTTATACCTTTAGTATATTAATTAATACGAATCTCCTTTAAAAAATATATGCTTATGTCTACTATTATAGCTGTTGTCCAGTGATATCTCGAACATCTATATTGCAACAGGAAAGCAGTCATTTATTTGATTTGATTGTAATGGTTAAATGGTCTAGTTTTCTAAAAAAAATCTTAATATTCATTATATTCCAAAATAATAAGTATGTTTGTCTATTACTGATTGTCTGCTTATCTATAGTGTTTAATGTTCTAGTAATTGATGTTTAGAGACTTAAATCTCATTCAAAAATGGTTAATAGACCTGTCGCGGCTATATTTTGATTTGTAACGCAAAAATGACCAATTTTGTAATGTTTGATGGATAATTTCTAATGGAAGGGTGTTAAAGGTATATTAAACATATTTGATATGAGAACTATAATATTACTAGTCAGTAAGTTATGGTCTAAGCGCTGTAATTGTTAGTATAGCACGATATTGTACGATATTGCGCTGATAAAACCACCTTAATGATTACATTTACATGCGGAAGTAATTTTGCTGCTGGCCATTTAACAAATTTACCTATTCGATGTTTCAAAATTACTATGCCTATAAATTTATGATATCCATTATCGTTGATATATTTTTGAAATTAGACAAGATAAGATCTGCTCTTGAATATAAATTTCTTTAGCCCTGGCGAAAAAAGATCGCACCTAATATACGGTCTAAAATCTTAAGTAATCCAAATCATACACTTCGAACAATCACAATAATGTTACAGTACTTATCTTACGGAGCGGCACAAACTTACTTCGTCAAAATATATTATTTTCTTTGAAAATATTACTATTGTAATACAAAACTCTAACCATAATTTTTCTGTCATCCTACGACATATTGGTCAGGTTCATATTAGCTGATTGATACTTGTGATCTGATAATAGGAGTTGAATCTGGATTCGATCTGATAAGTCACAATTGTGATTGCACGGATTTCTGTCGCCATTTCGGTATCACCTAGAAGAAGCCATATCAAATTTTTAAAAATCCCTTCCTTTGTTAATAATATATAATCAGTTTGCTAATTGAAATACATAATTAATTATACATATTTTTGAAACAATTTTAATCTGTAGTATGTATTCGTAAATATTTACCGTGAATGTTTCATCAATATAGTGAGTAAGATCAATGTTAGTTGTAATGATTAACGAGTAATTAACGTCTAATTATATTGGCCTATTCTTCTGTATACAACATCTGAAAAGCTATAGATGGAGGAAATATATCACCATTTTTTAAATATATATTAACCTATACCTTTTATATTTGCGTGCCAAACTAAGGTATGTTATACACTCCACTCTTCCTATTTATAGACAGACTAATGTAAACGTTGTTTTAATATGTTGTTAATTAATGAAATAGTAAAATATGTTGTATGTGGTTGAACGAAAACATGTTTCCTATGTTTCAAACATGGCTCGGGTTTGAGATCACAAACATGCAGTAGGCAAGCGTGGTTTATGCCTAATCCTCTTCACTGTACTGTTATCTTCAGTGAAATGAATATGAAGCCTGTAATATCCCACGGCTGGGCAGAGGCCTCTCGTCTTTGCCCAGCAGTGGGACATTACAGGCTTACTTTACTTAAAAGTATTCTACGTTGCAGCTCCAATAATACCTAATTGTATTAATCTGGCGGTCATTATAGTTTAGTGTATAATTTATGATAAATTATTTTTACAGTAATTATTAATAAAGAAATTAATACATTTTGATGGGATTTTATTCATAGGACACTTGTTCATTCTCTACAACCTCTTTTAAACCTGTTTTTCACCAAAGTACAGAATTATAGGTGCGCGCCCCGCAGTGTTATCCGAGTTGTACGCGTTCCCGCGGGAGTTTCGTGATATAATGTATCCCATGTGTTATTCTTATGTATAACCTATATTAAATTGGTAAAGTTTCATCCAAGTTAGTCCAAAGTAGTTTTTGCGTGAAAGGGTAACAAACATACATACATACACACATACACACATCCTCACAAACTTTCCCATTTATAAATATTAGAATAATTTTTTTATTATACTCTATACTCTTTTTATGTTATTTTTTTGTTACTTAAACACATATCGATTTTATTGAATAACTTAAGGCACCAGAAGTGCGTAACTATACTAACACTTCATTTTTAAATCTCATTTTAAATGAACACAACGATTTTATGAGAAATAAAGATCTTTAAACCTAAACCATGGTCGAAACCTTTAACGCAGTTTCAGGCCTTAGGCCGTAAAAGAACTACCATCAGGGTTGGACACTACTGTTACTGTTAGGAGGCTGTATCATCCTATTGTTGGGCAAATGCCTTTATTCCCGGCACTCGTTTCAATTTGAAGCCACCAGTAACTAAGGTTGGACTCTAACCTAATCGGTGTCTCTAACCTCTTAGACCTTGTCCAGAAAGGGCGAATTCGCCGCGAATCGTTTCGCGCGAATTCATACGCGCGTAGTTGAGATACTAGACATCAATACATCGCGTCCACAAGCATAGCGCGAATTCAAAATACGCGCGTAAATCGCGTGCACTACGCCAGACTCTCGACTCGCGCTTCATTCGCGCGTATTGCGCGCGAGTCGAGATACTAGGGGCGCCTTGTTGCGTCCAGTTAACGCGCGAACTCTAGATCGAGTGCACCTATCGAGGGAAATGGATCGCCATAATTTTGACTGCCTCCCCTCGCTGCTCGCGCGTTGGTACGCACCTTGTGGACGCAACGGTCGCGCGCAATACGCGCGAGAGAATCGCGGCGAATTCGTTCTTTCTGGACAAGCTCTAAATTGATAACATGGGTATGGGCAATTCCAGATTGACCCTTACCTCAACAATGGAAAATATAAAACAACAAATTTTACCATTTATAAGAGATGTAATAAACAAGAATAAAAAAAACTAACATATCCTGGCTTCATACTCAAGAATCTAAATCAAAATAAAAAACCTACTAATTGGATACTAAAATAAATTGGTATTAAACTTATAAATATGAAGTAGGTAAATGGAAATTAGGATCCTTCGCTGCGTTAAGCGGCCGTACGGCGCGGACGTGGACGCGGGTGTCCGCGCCGTGCGCCCGCCTTATCCGTCGCGGTCGTCCGCGGCGGTCTCCCGTCACTCGCAGCGCTGCTCCCACGTATATTTTAAAACATTTTGCTCCGTCACGCGGACCGAACGAGCGCGCCCCGTCGCCCGCGGGGCGGAGACCGCTGGCCGCGCCGCGTGCGACGGATCACCGCCGCTCGCAGCGCTGCTCCCACGTATCCTTTAAAACATACACGCGAGGCGGGTACCCGCCACGGGCGCGGCGTCCGCGTAAGGCAGCGAAGGCCCTAAAATGTACTTTCATTTGTATCTACTATTTTTACAACACCCATTTTATTTATATGATGTAAAGACAAGAAAAGATGGCTGACACAATTTTACATACAGATAAATGTTTATCGTTCCTTCCACTCGACACCACCGGTGGTGTCGTATGGAATCTCTAGTCCATACGACACCACCGACTATTAGTGAGGTTACCTAACTACATACAAAGTTGTTGATATGAAAACTCTAATTGTTGGCTGAAAATTTTTTACCCGGAAAAGAAACACTAAAAGAAAAGTTCATTAAGGCCTATTACAAGCACGTAACAACAATTGTGGACACGCTGGAAGACTAGTTTTACGGTCCGTTCTTTAAAACCTACATAACTACTTACTTCACTTAAATAAAAATAAAAAAATCATAAACTCTGTTTTATTAATTATCATTTAACTATAGATAACTTGAAATAATAACTTTGGGGTCGGATCAATGTATGTGATGTCTGATATTTATTTATTTATTTTAATGAACTGGGAGCTGTTTGTCAAAAACACACGTTTCTGGACATCACTAGGGTGGTGCCGTATGGACTAGAGATTCCATACGACACCACCGGTGGTGTCGTTTTGGTGGTGTCGAGTGGAAGGAACGATGTTTATTAATCTTAAGGTATTTGAATTCAATATAATAAAAATTTCTTCATTTAAATAATCATCAATTGTCAAACTGTCATAATTCACAAGCACTGCAACATAACAATAACTTTCCAAATATATTTCTAATATATTTAATTATCTTCATTATGAAATACATAATATCCAACCCCATATTTTCACTCCAGATTTAAAATGATTTGCACCAAAAACAATGAACATAATTTAAATTTTACTTAAGTACAACATTAGCTTTCAGTTTAACTTGTGAATGTCTGTTTCCCATTTATTGTGGCAATAAATTTTATTTTATTATTTATTTATTTAGTAATTTTTTATTGTTGGTAGCGTTTCATTTTTCGTTCCATTTTTTTACGCTTCTTCTCATCTTGTTCGGTGTCCTCGGGGGCTGATTGGAAGAACCATGGGCCGAGGATGTTGGTCCATATTAGCCAGAAGGCCCGGAGTGGCAGCAATAGAAGCAACAACCAGAAGTAATTGGATGCCAGCGCTAGCACATGTATAATTGACAGCAGTATCACAATATCTTTGATATGTCTGCAATAAGACAAATTAATTATGTTACACAACAAATATAATATTGTAAATGTTAGTACCTATGTATAGCAAAACATGGTCATGAAGTAGTTTTTATAAAATATGGTGATATCTAAATCTTTTCTCAAAATAATTATGTTATTTTAATTTAGTTCTTATGATTGTACCTCTGTTAAATGACAATACAGTGAGCAGATTAATTACTCTTGCCTTGCCTTTTAAACCTTCAAAGCCACAATCCATATCTCACTACACATTAAGTTATAATTTAACATTAAATATACTACTTACTCTCCCATCCCTCCGTCCATGTTCAAATCTAAACCAGGGTCCAAAAGCTGACTGTTCTCTGCAAACCTCGGACGACTAATGTACAGCATTATCTGATAGCACCCTATATAGATGATCAACAGGAATATATTCAATAACTGGAACAGAAATGGAATGGTAATGTATTGTAATGAAATGTAAAAGGTTATATGAGATAAATGTTTGCCTCTTTCACAGTCACACCTAGATTTATTCAGATTTGGCATACATTTATAAATTGACAAACAGCATCCCGCTCGTTATGTCACATTCTGAGGGAATTTTGAGGTGAAATTTAGCCTATAACCTAACCATTGAATGTGGCTATCCATTACAAAAATAATTATTCAGATTGGATAGTTATTTCTGAGATTCGTGTGTTAAAACTGACAAAAGATGACTGACTTCTTTAGTATATTATATTAATATTAGTACAAAACCAGCAATATCCTATTGTGATGAATAGACCCCAAAATCCATGCAGCCTGCTAACAAATCTTAGTGAGCATTTTTTTAGCAAAAGTGGTTCCTAAAATCTTACCATGAGCCATGTTGAGAAGCTCTCTGAATAGAAGAGGCACATAATAACCCCATAAAAGGAACTTGCCCCCATTGACATGTTCCTGTAGAAACTAACTGTAGACGCATTTTCAGTCAATATTTGTTTAGCCCCCTTAGTTGGAGTCTTCCCCTTTTGCTGTAACGAAAATGATGATGAGTACCAGCTGTTGATTAAATTTCCTAAATATTTTATTGTGTAATGTTAAATAGGACATAAATAGATCAAGTTTTATAAAAAAATATGGGGCAGAAAAAAATGATTACACTTCTATTTGATTAAGAATACGATAACAATATCATGGAAATAAGATTACTAATTGAAGTTACTGAAAAAATATAGTAGACAAATGTAGGGAACTTTAAGAAAGGTTGATTATAGACTAAAAGTAAAATTTTCAGTAAAAAATAGCTTACTGGTGCCATGACTGATTTGTTGTATTCTTGGTTGAGCTGCCTCTTCAATAAGTTCAATTAAAATATCACAGCAAATCTTTACTTCAAGCCTTATGATAAAGAATTTATAATCATGAGTGGAAGGCCCATCAAGAAATCTTTAGTTTCGGCAAGTAATTAGAACAAAATCGTTTAAAAATTTACGTCGGACGGACGATCGACGAATTTGTAATTCGGCCAGGCCAGGTCACATCCCAGTACCAACCATCCACCATCCATTTGATTTCCTGACATTGACGTAGGTGTGACATTGACATATAATGAAATCACAATGCTAACCTTGCAACGTCACACCATGTGGCCCATCACCACAGACAAAACTTAAAATGACTAAGTTAGAATTTAATTACTATAAGCGTGAGGAGAGAACCAATTTTGGATTATTTTATATTTTATTGTAATTAAAAATACTTTAAATTAACCTATATATTAAAAGCTATAACAAAAAGTACGAAAAATGGCCCAAAGATTGAAAGGAATGGCGGTTGATCTGTCGTCATGACCGACAGGCGATGACCGTACCATGTTCAATTCAATTAAGTTCTTTCAATTTCATTCATTCTGGATTTATTGATTTTGAATAGGCTAGATAAAATAAAAAAGATCTGACTGTGAGATCTAGGCTTTTCTTTACCAATTGAAGACATATCTGGGGACAAAATTAAACAATTATAACGAATAAAGAAGTATGAACGGTACAGAAAAGTCAGTTTCGTTACCTTGACCCTCAGGCAGTTTGTTGTTGAAGATATTTACTGAAGAGGTAAGGAAGCTGACCTGTTCGTATCTTAGCATTACCTAGATTCTTTCTTGATTACCAATGACTATGGATGATATGCATACAGGTAAATCTTACAAGTATTTGTTCATCTACACTTTTATCACAGAAAGTTAGTCCTTGCTTAGTAATCATGGATATAGTATAGGGTATGATTTGACTTATTGACATCTACAGCAACTACAGATTAATATGGATGAGTGATTAGCATTGTTTGATGTATTTCTGCTTGCGTTTTATTAGCATAAATATAATGACACTTTTAAAATCTTGTGCTCTACAAAGATACTGAGATACTAAGATAGCCTAAAGATTAACTAGTAACTATTCATCCTTTGGTAATTCATTAGCTATTTTTACTCGCCCCTTGCAAGCTAACTATATACCTAATCTAGTACCTCATAAATCTCATAATAGATACTAGATTAGGTATACCTGTTAATAGATGTATTTTCATTTCAGAAATGCTATAGCTTTTAAGCGAAATCAATACCCAAATGTATATAAAATGGTCCATTTGAATTGGAGATTGTGGATTCAAAACCTAACTTTATTAACAGAAGCTTACCCATTGATAAACAACAAGTCAGTTTGTCTGTTTGTATGTTACTAATGTTCTAATAAGATCAATATTAATTAGGACATAGCATAGCTAATGTTGATGTGCTATAAAATATTTAGTATGGGGTGAAACTGTGGGGTTTATTTAGTATTGCAACACATTACTATACCTAGACTACAACACCATAGTGCATTGCGTCTGAAAGTATAATGCCTCCATTTGTCAGTCTTTACCATGGAGTTTGAGGAGTTGGACGTGTTGCAACTCCATGGTACTTTAATATTTTTTTTATATCTTTTGTGTGCTTCGTTCTGTTCATACCAGTGACAGAAACATGGGCAATACTCACTATTGTATTATATTATTTATTTGTGTTTATTTTTAAAACAGCATTAGCGAGTGTCTTCTACAACATGGCACGTTAGTAATTACTAATGACAGGGCTCAGTCCCTATATTTACTTGCATTGCTAAGTTGATGGAGCGACTGTAATTTTGTATTGGTGTTATTGCTCGCTTTTTAAGATTTTTGTATTTTTATTTGTTTTGGTTTCATTTTTTTTGTAACATTAAAATGTTTTTAGATTTTAGTTATACCTTAGCCTAGGTGTTTATTTTGTTGACTTTTTTTTGATTAATTATAATTAATTGTGTCCTTTAAATGTTAGTTTAATTGGATATTATATAGGATATATCAAGTAATTTTGAAGCAAGACCAACTAGATATTTTACAAAGCTATATATTAAATGTAAAAATACTATTGATTTGACTATTTAGATATTAATGTGCTTATATACTTGGCTAAACATTTTATAGGGTATAATTTGTACTTTATACAGGACAGTACATCAGTGTTATTATTTGTGCTGATTGTTTAACTGTTATAAACAAGAGTGTGTGCCTTTACAGCATATTACTCTCTGACATCTCCTATATATATGTTTATAACTGTTTTAGATAATACAGTAAGAAGATCAATGATACGGGAATTCTATGAGAGCTCAGATGACGATGATATTGACAATCAGTACCAGGTAGACCCAGAGTGCACGGTCCTCACGAGGCCAGACAAAGACATGCATAATCGATGCTGCGGGGGCAAAGCCTGGTGCATTAAGGTATTGTACCTTTTCTGAAATAGATTCATTTATATGTTGTATATGTTAGATTCCATCATACAAGCTTAGAGCTTAGTTTGAATCTAATTACCTGTGTGTGAATGTATTTTATTTTATCTTTTGCATTGGAATTGTTATTTAAATACTGATTTTGGTGGTTAAGAGTGTACACTACCTCAGTTCGCGTATTCAGATTTTCCCCTGAGCCGAAGCGGGACAGAAACACCTGAGCGCTTGGTGTTTCGGCCCGCGAATTGTAGGTATTTGCTCCCTACAAACATTATGGTACTCATTTGAAAAAACCGCAACATATGAATTGTTCTGTAAACCCTATTCAATTTACTACACTTTATTTTTATTCAACAACTTTTGTATTTATTGAGATATTAAGATTTTAGTAAAAATTTAGAGATAACTTTGCGATTTTTTTCTATCGAGAAAATATCATGGAGTCGTGTTTTCGAAACATATGATCGATAGATTATATCATGAACTTTACCATACATACGTTTCAAAGTTAAATATTGAGTAACGAGGAATATATGGAGATCCCGCCGAGTTGAAAATAAGCGATTTGAGGTAGTATACACTCTTAATAAAAAACAACACACGACCAAAAGGAATTGAACGTTTTGGTTAAGATAACATTGCTTTAAAATGAAAAAAAAGCTGGTATTTTTAATACTTGTTTTTGTTTGTTGAATAGTAAATCTGAAATTTACTTCATTTCACTCGCGTTTGAGTTTACCAACATGCATTATGCAAACGCGGCGATTAATCGTTATCCGCGTTACTGTATTATTCAACCAATAGAATACGTTTTCAAACATTAGTTCAAATAATTTGCTTTCAATGTTGCCTTTCTTGAGCTACGTAAATAGCTACAATCACAACATGCGTATTCTAAACGGTTTGCTATCTCGTCCCGCTCTTAATACATATTACGCACTATTTTTTTACGGGAGAAAATGTGGTCGATTTCCCAGCCTAAGATTCCTTCTGAAGGGGAAGGTTTAGTGGTTTCATCCCATCACTGAACCCTTTTCCTCAATAGAAGTAGTTGTCTTTGGTTAAATAGTCAGTCATGATGGTATGTATTATAATTATCGTAAGAAAAAACAGAATATACAAAGGTGCCTCAAAGGTGATTAAATAAAATGTATCGATTTTTTCCCTCACACCATTTAAAATGGCCGAGTTAAAGGAGTAAATAAGTAATTCTTTTATAAAAAGAAAGTGATGCATGTTCGTTACGAGTTTT
This sequence comes from Cyclophora albipunctata, assembly GCA_963082685.1. Classification (NCBI taxonomy): domain Eukaryota; kingdom Metazoa; phylum Arthropoda; class Insecta; order Lepidoptera; family Geometridae; genus Cyclophora; species Cyclophora albipunctata. The sequence goes on along the minus strand of OY720111.1, from coordinate 12,322,510 downwards.
GGCTACAATTAACGGTTTGACCGATAGACCGGAAAAGTAATGTAGGTTACGCATAAAATGTAGTTAACATTTGTCGTAAATGCTTCCCGTGAAGGCGTGATCACTACGCTTGCTTAAGTAACTAGTCAATGTCTTAGATTTTTGTTTTTCTGCCCTATCCTAGGTAAATAGGATACCTAGAATAAACGCGCAAAGGGTGGTGACGTAGATACCGTTTCTATGTTTAAACTATGCCTTCTCTCTATTTATACGAACGCTTATCCCCATACTTCTAAGGTCCTATCCTCACTATTATGTAGATACTTTATTCAAATACCTATCTCATATTCAAATGTCTGTCCTATCTACCTATCTCTAAACTTACACGATACCTATACTGACATTTATTCAGATACCTTATGCATGCCCATCTTGATACTGACGTCACAATGTCTATTTTTATTTAAATTTATTCATTAACATTTACTCAATGTCTCCTTTCACATTTCATATCTCACATTGCAGGACATCTGCGGTATAATTTGCGCGCTACTAACATGGCTCCTCATCTTATATGCGGAGTTTGTGGTCATGATGGTGATGCTGGTCCCCGGAATATCCTCCTACCCAATCTACAGCTACGTGAACATTATCATATTCCAGACGCTAGCGTTTCTAGCGTTCGCGTCACATCTCAGGACTATGTTCACTGATCCTGTAAGTTTTTCAACATTATGTACAGTTTGTTTCTTCTAACCGTGACTAAAACTAACTTATATAATATTGTAGTATATTATAAATGCAATATAATATTAAACATTGGTCGTTTTTATAAATAACTTGTTCAAACATTTCTGCATTTTACTCTTAGGAAAAAGTGTGTTGCAGATAATTAACATTTCTCAGAATATGTCTCATTTTTGAATAACAGCGTTGCATTTTTAGTCATGTTGAAATACTTTATTTTTTGCAAATTGTAATATAATACTCCTTTTTACCTAATATTAGATTTAGTAAAACTACAGAGGTAAAGATACAGGCCTCTTAAATTGCTACGTCTGTATATCTATTAACCTGTGGCTTTTGGCAAACTGAAAGGAATATCAATTGACACTAAAATATGATTCAAGAGTGTTGATTCTGACCTGGTTTTGGAAATGCTTTATTCATTATACATTTATGTTTATGTGCATTAATTTCATAACATCTATTGTAAAACCCAGTACTTATTTTACATGTAAGTACGTGAATATTTTATGATTGAAAACATTACTCAACGATGTTAGCAAATAACTTTATTTGCGTAATCTATACTAGACTATTACAATTAGTATTAGCCTGTAATGTCCCACTGTTGGGCAAAGGCTTCTCATCTCACTGAAGATATCAGTACAGTGAGGAGGTTTTAGGCGTAATCACCACGCTTGCCTAATGCGGGTTGGTGATCTCAAACCCGAGCCATGTTTGAAAAGTAGGAAACATGTTTTCGCTCGACCTGGGAATTGAACCCGGGACCTCAGTCTTGGCAGGCGAGTGCACATACCACTAGACCACCGAGGCGTTCTATTACAATTAAAATCATTTATTTTTGTTTACGCACAAATATTTCGAAGTCACTATTTCATTTTAAAAATGGTATAAGGGGTTTATTTGAGCACACTTATTTGAGCCAGGTATTAGATATTGGCTTTGCCGAGCAAAAACACTCATCATGTGTGTGACAATCCTTATAACCATGTTAATAAGGTCTACATCACAGCGTTGACACAATGAAAACTACTGCCTATCAAAAGATAACCATATATGAATCGAACGCAACATACAATCAGTAGAACTACAATATTAATTAACATCTTGTAATAACTATCAATATTTTCAGGGAGCAGTGCCTAAAGGGAACGCCACTACAGACGTTATCAAACAGATGAGCTTTCGTGAAGGGCAGGTGATATTCAAGTGCACCAAATGCTGCAGTATCAAGCCGGAGCGGGCTCACCACTGCTCTGTCTGTCAGCGATGCATCAGAAAAATGGACCATCACTGCCCTTGGGTCAATAACTGCGTGGGGGAGAACAACCAGAAGTACTTTGTACTGTTCACGGTAAATAGTCTTAAAATATTCATTCGATCATTTATCGCCTTTACGGTAAAAATCGTTAAAGGCGGGTTGCTTGTTGTTTACGCTCGCGCCAGTAAATGTTAACACAATATGTTAGTCTCAACAGATGTAAGAAAATGTTTTGTTTTCATATGTCTAAAGACATCTTAGTCTTTCTATTTCCATATGAAAAAAAGATATGATTAACCATAAAAATAACTATATATATACAATCCTTTTAACCACCTTTAAAACCCATCAAGGCAAGGTTTCCAATGTCTAAAACTATTTTTTATTTCTTATGAGACCCACTTGAAAATTTAGTCTTCAATTAGAAATGTCTCATACACGTCTAGACTCGCTTTTGGAACGATGGTCTGAAACTCCCTTAGTGTTGTGAACTCTTTGTCTATTCTCCGTTGTTTATTTTTAAATATCACATACAACAAATAATAATATGTTTTCTTGTAAACAACTTTGACATGGCACTAATAACTTTTATAGCATCTTTTATTCTGCCTGTCCATAAACCTTTGAAACAAAATGTCGTAGCGGAAAAAATTTGCATGTTTCCATTACCTAGAACTACAATAAGCCCCTTTATAATAAATTAAAGTAAGAAAATGCATTTTGCATTATAAATTCTACTGAGTACTGAAACACAAAGGGAGTTTAAAACAGCTGCTAATAGCTCTTAATAGACGTATCGATAATGACAGGTTCTTTGTACAAAGAACCTGTCTTCAAAGCCCTTCATTAACCGCCCCCACTATTATTTGTTTAATGTTTTCAACATAGACGAGTTAAAAATAGATTATAGATTATTTATTTTTACTCTTCTAGACAACCGGTGACTTACAGGTTAAATATATTACAAAGTAACACTCGAAGTTTTGTGCAGTGATTATATAGTCTTTTTGAGAATTTAAATAGTGACGTGAATATTGAATGGATGAATGATTGAACATAATTTCATGGACGGAATATTGTTTGAACGAAATAAACTACGCATTTTCTGCACAATATGTCAGATCAATATTCTCAATTTTAAGTATGAATATGGATCAGGTCAGACGGGTCACAGGAACTACGAATGTGGCCTGCGAGTTTAAAATATGTAGTCTCGTTATTTATAGATGGACTACACACACACGTTAACCGGTAGTTTCTTGATAAAGACCACCATTATTGGTATACAATTTTGATCACCAGGGCAGGGGCTACCGACTACAAGTAGCTGCCTGGACTTCTGTTAATTTGTAGCCAATTTTAGCTTTAAATAGTGGAGTTTGGTAAAGTTTGCTAATCATCTAAAGACGATTGTTCACATAGAGACGCGGTCCAGCCATAGTTTTCGGGAAAAAGGAATGATTAGCCTTAGACTCTTCAAGTTTAAAATCCTGTCTTTATGGTTTTTTATCCACGGTTTGTGACCACCACTCATGACCTTCTTCTCATTTTGATGAATCTCAGGCTTTTATTTTTAGTCCGTTCTCAACGATCTGAGGGTCCATTACCCCATGACTCCCCTTTAATTTTGTGACCCCATAGTTATTTTTAAATTATTTTGTGTTAACGTGCAATATTTGTTCCAGTTCTACATAGCGGCAATATCGATCCACGCTGTGGGTTTGGCGGTGTATCAATTCGTTACGTGCATAAAACACGAGTGGAGAGAGTGCAGCGCTTACTCGCCGCCCGCGACCGTAGTACTACTTCTGTTCTTGATTGCTGAAGCGCTTCTTTTCGCAATATTTACAGCTGTGATGCTTGGGACACAGTTGCACGCTATATGGAACGATGAAACTGTGAGTTTTGTCGTTTGTTTTGTTCTTAGTGCGTCTTTTAACCTTTGGTATCTCAATCATATGAAACGTAACATACCTAATATTGCCATAAAGGTGTATTTACACGAGCGCTACGTTTTAGAAAAGATTTTTGTTCGTGTAATATGATATTTCTATTGTTTAAGAGTCGGTTAAATACTTTTTTAGAATACGACCTTATTGTTAAAAGCATCTGTTCCAGTCAATGTTTGGGATTTATTATAACAAACATATGATGAAAATACTTAAGGAACTGTTTATGCAAACATTTATGAATAAAATAAATTAAACGTTTACTAAAAAATAAACTTAGACATTTAAGAGAATCGTATCCTTTAAGCCATGTCAGAGGCCTTTGGCGGCTTAATAACTCGGACACCAGGATTGGTCAGGTTGACTATCCACTCGATGAAGAAGAATAAGAAGATTCAATATTTTACCTTTTTTTCAATCCGCAGGGAATCGAACAACTGAAGAAGGAGCAAGCTCGCTGGGTGCGGAAGTCACGATGGAAGAGTATACAATCCGTGTTCGGAAGATTTTCCATCCTTTGGTTCTCGCCGTTCACCCAACCAGCGCCCAAAACGAAACTCGAAAGCTACCTGTACAGTGTCTAAAGAACGAAAAACAAACACCGGAAAATCATCATCCATAACACCACGTTTCTGAGCAAGCGTGGACTATTCCTTTCGTTCCTCCGGCGATATACTTGTATGATTTCTAAGCAATATTATTTATTATTAATTTTACGTCATTTTGTCTCTAAGATAATACTGATTTCAAATCGGTTTTGGCGTGTGACGGTTTGACTTAGCATTAAAAAAGTATTATAACAGCTTCGCATTTTAAACGTCTTTGTAATAGATTCTCTTGAATTTGGGGCCCTCAAGATGGGTCCCCTGGACCCTCTTAAATTCATTGAAACATGTAGTGTCCATAGTGACTCGATTGAGTCTCATTCTATTGAATCGCGATTTCACATATTTAAGGCTCAATAGAAGCAATAAGCACATCATTAATTTAATTGAATTGACAAAATTCAGAGCATGTGTCTCATTACAATATGTCCGATAGAATTGGGTAGTGTAAAACATCAAAAATCAATATCAAAATCTATTATTACTTCTGGCTTCCAACCTGAAATTGAAATAAATCGAAATAGATTATCCGTCTTCCCGTGAAAACCCTTTCTTAAATGAATATTATAAAATATATTTTTTACTATCAATTGGAGAATATGTATATCCAAAGAGAGAAACACGAGTCACTTGAACAACTAAGCGCTTTGTGTTTCGGACCTGTCAAATATACGAATCTCAAACTGAAAATAGAGATATTAATTCAGACACTAGATATTTGTGATCTGAGCAATATTTTTGGAAATCGGTTTTCACATATGTACTGCCAAATCACGTACAGACTTTGAGAAACATATCAAATTAATATTCATAATAGGTATGTGTCATAGTTAAGCTGTCACACGCAACATCGTCACATTTAGTCTAAGAATTATATTTGCATTTATTATTTTAATCTTATTAACACTGATTGGGGAATTATGTTTAACATTCTATTTAAATTATTTCAATGAAATATTTTTTCGACTGCGATTGTCTATTATCATTTTGTCAAGTGTATTATTTGTGTAAAATTTTGCGAGTATTTGTTTTATGACATTGAAACACTGCTTTGCCGAATTTACTTTACGTACAGTCATTGTGAAACACTGCTTTGCTGAATTTACTTTACGTACAGTCATTGCGTTTTCTTGTAGTAAAATGCGTATGACTTCGTTTATTAACTCTTTTAATATTTAAATTATTAGATACTACGATCAAATGCATGGTCACTGTAAAACCGCGGGCAGACTAAGCATTCTAATATGACACAGTTGCTTTACAGAATGAAATAAAAGCCATTACAATTGTTATCAGTGTGCGTGTGAGTTCATCAAGAGTACCTTATTCTATCAAACGTGCATAATACATGTAATTTGAGTAGTTTAGTCTGTAAACGGAATTAGACCAATTATTGTTCTAAATTTAAGTTATTTATCAATGTTTGTGTATTTTCTACGCTCTTGTGTCGCTCTTACAATATCGTCATCTTATAAATGTTAATATAGTTATGCCAAGTAGCATAATCGCTCTATAAATTGTATCTTCCGTTTTTTAGTAAATTAATATATAACAACTTAAAGTAACAATAGTCACATTTTGATAAGTTTGTATATGTTGTGCATAGTTACCGATACCGATTTTTAATATTGGTTTTAAATATAAAGTCAGTGAGTTATATACATTTTCAGCATTTGGTTTCTCTGATATTTGTCTTTACAATGAAATTAGAAGTTCAATTACATTAAGAATTTACTATCCGCTGTATAATGTCTGCGATCTTACTGATTGGCCAAAACATGGAATGATAATACGATGTATATTCTGATTGGTGGAAACTCGTGTGATTTGTGAAAAAGATTGGTGGAAAAATCTGAAATTCATGTTTTCCAACAATTAACACACAGTATTTTATCATATCATGTCTTGGCCATCAGTTAGATGGCCATGCTATTATGCATGCTGCTATAAATTCGCCTAGTGCAGTACTTAACAATGATTAAACGCTAAATGTAATTGAGGATTTTCTTACAGTCAAATGAACGTCTTATAGAGTTACTATTGAAGCGCGTTTAAGGTTAGCCTAATTGTAGCCATCGCTCCCATCAGACAAGATAATATTCACAGAAATATGAGTTTAATGTAAGTATAAGGCGTATACAATACAAGGCCTCCTCTGTAGACATATTTATCTTTAGCCGCGCCCCGCGGTTTCACCCGCGTTATACCCGTTCCTGCGAAAATTGTCGATAAAAAGTAGCCTATTTCCTTTCACAGGCCCTGGACTAACTATGTACCAAGTTTCGTTCAAATTGGTTCAATAGTTTTGGCGTGAAGGCCTGACAGACAGACAGACAGAGTTATTTTCGCATCTATACTAATATTATAAAGCTGAAGAGTTTGTTTTGTTTGTTTGTTTGTTTGTTTGTTTGTTTGTTTGTTTGTTTAAACGCGCTAATCTCAGAAACTACTGAACCGATTTGAATAATTCTTTCACTGTTAGATAGTCTATTTATCGAGGAAGGCTATAGGCTACATTTTATCCCGAAATTCCCACGGGAATGGGCACAACGCGGGTAAAACCGCGGGGCGCTGCTAGTTTATAATATTAGTTAGGATGACATCACAAAATAGCAGACAGCTGTAGTCAAACTAATGCTCTTGTATTTATCTTAATGGAGTGGTAGACCACTCCATAGTATTTTTAAAGAGAACGCACTATAGCCTAGATATCTGTGAACATTATTTCGCCGAGTGGGACTGGTTTGGTACAAATTAGCTATGTCCTTTATTCATTTACCCTCTGCCCTACGTGAGCGACGGAAAGCGACTAAGGCAGGTCGCTAACAGCAAAGTCGAGGCGCGGGCGAGGCGCGGGCGAACGGGCGAATATGCTTAGCGTCGAGGCAGGGGCGTTTATGCCGCGTTTGAATGTATTCAACATGTCGTCTTCGGAAGATGAAGACGTGCTTGCGCTTATACAAATACTCAATGTAAATATAAAAAAGCGGTCTCATTCATACTTAAGAATGAACGATAAAGGCGGTGCGTTTAGATGGCACGCGAATTGCAATTATATCCAATTAAGACTACCATTAAAAGTTATAACTAACTACTTTTTATCTTCCGTTCACGGCTTCGCTCGCGTAGTATCTACCCGGATAAAATCTACCTACTTATGGTAAGTACTTATTTACCAAGTTATGAGAGAGTATACTATCGAAATACCAAATTTCATAAAAAACCGGTCAAGTGCGAGTCGGTGTAAACACTCCTCTGATAGAAATAGAATGTCACAAAATGGCGGACAGGCGTGCAAACGTCGCGTAGGAGGCGCGCGCCGCGCCCGCGCCTCGCCCGCGCCTCGCCCGCGCCGCGCCCGCGCCTCGCCCGCGCCGCGTCCGCGCCTCGACTCTTGTTCTGTTTGCGCAGTTACATAAAAAACAATGGAAAACAAAGAGATTTTTAGAAGAGGCGCGCCCGCTCCTTGCCCGCGCCTCGACTTTCGTTTCTGTTAGCGACGCGCCTAAGACGCGACCTTTGTTTGTCGTATGTCATTTGTGAGAGACAAACCCGACAGATAATATCAGTTCATTTGACGTATCTCGGCTTGCATTTGCCTTCATTCAAAGTTCATCGCTCAAATAGGATACGGGTTAGATTATTGTATACGTCTGCATCTCGTATTCGGTGCGCAGGTAAAGTAAACGGGTATGCGGCTCGCTCTATTCGGCTGCAATCCCTTATCCGTCATCGACAAGTATAAACAGGTGACATGACTAAAACATTTTGTCAGCGGTTGCCGGATTCGGTATGTAAATAACCCATTTCGTTTGACTAATTCGGTTAATCCGAAAGCGGTCATCGAATTCCGTGGCTAACCGGTAAACGCGCTTTTAATGTGTGACCTATAAGCTATTATGCTATAGTACTTAACGACTAATCACAGTTACAGGATTTCTAATATTAAATGTATTCAAATTAGATTCTGTTACATACATAACCTATTATGTATGTGTTAACAGCTGATATTTTGTTCCGTTAGCTATTCGATTGGACACTGTATTACAGCGATAACTTTCAATAAAATAACTGTTAATAACGATATGATATTAATTAAGTATTATTTTACACAATAACGTAGCAGGACGAAACAAATACGTTATCGTTCCTTTAGTTACGCCTTATGTAATCAAAACAATAAAATAGAATATAATTAACATGTGTTCCCTAAACTAATCTGATACATTCAATAAGATGATAAAACATAGATTAAAAATAGATTTCAACGGAAAAGTTATCGCATACAAATATGTTATTCGCACTTTATTTGCGATGATAATATTTAGAAATGTAATATTAATTAATTGATATTGACAGATTATAGACGTTCTTAGAGTTTGTGTGGCACGGTAGAATGTTCAAATTATCACTAAATAATTTAAAATATGTATTTAATGAATTGAAATATCTGTTGTTAATAAATATTTATATTCTTGTAATGTAACATGATATGCCTTTTATGATTTGCACGAACGCTTTTAGGATTCCTATAAGTAGTGGTCCGTTTGTCTACAAATGAAAAGTTGTAATATTATTTAAAAACAGAAGAAGAAAACAGAAATATTGTATTCATGTTCTTAAAGCCATCGCGAGGCCAACGTTGGATATTATTTGATTCCATTTATAACATCTTTGTAGAGTTTGATGTAGCTTCAGCGATCCCTGAGTTGGTTTTTAAAGTGATTATATGATATCTGAATTTATTGAAAAGTAAATATTTTCCACAACAACGTTGAGAAGTCACAATGATGCCGTCACATTGATGGAATTTATTGTGTTTTAATTTAGTTAAACGTAATAATAATCATTTGTGATTTTATTTATAGTTTACTTATGTTGTGATTAATGGTATATTTTGAAATAATTATGGTTATTCCTCTGTATATATTTGAAAAGGGAACAAATGAACAGAATATGACGTATTGTTTTTCTATGATATCGATATGAACAATCCAGTGGTGTGTTGAATTATTTTCGATACAAAATTGTACTATTCATTGAAGGTGCTTGTCCTGTGTTTATTTATTTATCACTGAATGCCATAATTCCATTACAAATTGATGATATTTTTATTATGTAGGGCGAGGAATTATGGTGGTAATTATGACTGTCTATTTAAGATGATTGATTGTAAGCTAACGTTTAGGTTACTCGACGGTATAATAATGAAAAGTATTGTTTTATTTATTTGTGTATGTTAAGGAGAAGTCGGGACCCGTCCCGGCCATAATAATTGTTTAATAAATGAATAGGTTAGTGTGGGTGGCTTAGCAGGGAGTGGGGAGTATATTAATAGGAATTTGACATTTATATCAATAAGTCTCATCATATAATGTGTAAAAAATTATTTATCGACACGAAGAACTTTTCACAAAACTAAAAGTGTCAAGTCTCAATAGAAAGTTTATATCACCGTCGAAATATGTTTACAGTATTTTTTGTACAAATATCATGTTACTTTTGTTGATTAGTTATTTAAAGGACAGAAACAGTTGATCGAACTGACGTATTATTAAGTTTAACATTCTGTTTATGACTTTTTTTATATTGGCATGTTTCTTTGTATTGGCCTAAATAATGTGGGATTTAAGATTTTTATTTTGCATGCAGTCAATGATAGGTAAGTTATGTAAGTGGGTTCAGTACATTTTGCAATTTTTGAAGTAATATTAGGTCACTAAACGGTCGAATGACCTTCAGTGCTTGTTAAGCACCTCACCTTGACAGGTGCCTAATGTTTTTCTATTTGCTTTATAACTTCGTTTATGGAGTTGATTATTGTAACAAAGCTATATCATAGACGGTTTGACAGACTAAAGTCCAGTTTTGCAAACAATTTGGACATTGTAAAGGTAATATTACATTTTAATTGATCGTCTAATTAATTATGGATGACGTCTTATGTGATTTTAAATATAATGAATGATTAATGTTACAGAACAATTCTAATTTTGAGAATAATTCTGTACATTAATATGTGAATTAAATTATTGAATCACGCCGATATGACCCTTCCACTGATTAGCTTCTTTCAATGCTCGGTGAAAAACAAATGTTATTTTCTACACACTTTACACAGCTCAGGAAGTTATGTGGTGATTTTATAATTGTAGATATGTTTACATATAGTTCTGATGATGGTAGGTCGGTCTAAATCTACACGTATAGCATGTTTACATGTAACTTCTTATTTCATGTGAATCGTTGTAGCTAAGGTTTATATTCGTGTATAAATTGAACAAAATCACTTGTAGAGGTAATCTATTTAAACACCAGTGTAATTTAAATTTCAATGGATTTCACAGTCGTGTAGTTTGTACAAGGGTATTATGTCACTATTGTATTTGTTGAATTTTTTTCTGTCTACAAATGATTACTGAAAAATCAAAATAAAGCTTAGTGTACAAGTCGGTGTTATTATTTGATCGGCCCATTGTCTGATACCATTGTGAACAAGTTTCACTTACGCAACCTTGTTTTGAAATGGTTCACTAGATTTTTATTTATTGCAATGGAAATGTAGACCGGGCCTAAAAGTAATTCGTTCCACATTACAAGGTGTACCGTTTTTAATTATATATTGGCATGTTATTGGTTAAGAAAAGCTCTGCAGTCATACGATGTCGTGAACTTGTTTAAATTAATCAGAGAATAGAAAGTATGTAAACTGGGTTAGTATTTAATTGAACTACGAACTGTAAAGATAGCTTTAGTGCATGTTCTTCATAGTTTATTGTACGAGTCTTAAGTTTTGGTGTCAATAAGGACATTAGAATGACGATAGTCGAGTTCCTGAGTATGCGGAGTTGCACATTGGTATTGTTTTGGCGTATAAACGTGTGTGTAATAGTTCGGTCGACCAGTACGAGTAGCGGCCACAAAGCCGTTGCTACATGTCGAAGACCGTCTAAAGGGAAAGTATTGTGTCCGAGCGCGTACGTCACTTAGAATGAGTTCGCGCCCAAGGTGACCGAGTGCCAACGAATCATCATTACGTAACCGGCTCCAACCAAACGCGCTCGCCATAGTACGTACACAATTTTCTTATATTTTTTTAAATAGTGTTGTAATTTTCGCGTGTTTACAGATGCGGTGCGTGGCGTGTGTTGTGCTGTTTGTTGTGATGGTGGCGCCATCTTTTGGGAGGCCGTACGACCCTGAGGACGAAAACTTGAAGACTGTGCTGCCATCTGTCGGGATGTTCGAGGCGTTTTATCCTCGCGAGTCTCATGGAATACCGAATGGATCGTCGAGGCCTGCGCATGGACATGGTAGTTTCTATAAACACCGCAATCCGGCGCTAGTGGACGTTAAAAATGCCGCTGCTTATGGATTCAGGTTCGATGGAATGAGAAGGTTCAATTTCGATGAAGTAGAGGAGGATTAGATGATGGACCATAAAACAAAAACCGTCGTGGTGTAGTTCAGTGATAGAGTAATTAGTAGAGACTCTTATATTTACTCCGTTATAACGGTGAAGTAGAGTATACTCGTAGTAATCTTCAATTGCCATTGATATTCATTTCAGTAACGGAACACTACTATAACCTGGTTCTCATTATACAGAGTGAATTGATATTACGAATCTTCCCACTTTTTGTCAAAATAAAAAGTTCCTTCTTTATTTTAACAAATGACGAGATGTCATTTTACTCCGTAAAATCAAAAACTGAAGTTTAAAAATAATAATTCTATCACAAAACTCCACTAATGTAAAACTCAATAGTATATAGTTTATGCCAACAAAACAAAAAGCTAAGTAAAACTATATATAACTTTTTAATACTATTTCGTTGATTTTTGTACGTAGATATAAATAGATCTATTGTTTATCGGACTTTTTGTAAGCATTTGTTATCTTTTTGTATGTATGTAAGTGCCCTTTCTACCATTCAATAAACTGATAAAATAAATAGTCCATAGTTATTATTACTTACCAAAAGTTTGCTTTCTAAATGGAATGTACAATAATTTTCTGGGTAGTAGTCTGCTTTGTGATATGTGGTCCTTTGCATATGTTTATTTAAGTAGTTCTCATATAAAGCGAAGTTATTTTATTTACCAACAAAGCAGGGTAGATAAAACAACTAACTGAGCAATTCATATGAATAAAAATCAATTGATTTTTGTTAGACTCGTAAAACTCTACTGATTTTAATGATTTTGCTGATTTTGGTACGATTTCATAAATGATGCACCTTTATTATTTTTTATATTTGCATTAACCCTGGGAAGATTGATTGATGCCACAGTAACAAATGCAATACGGGTAAAACACGAACACAGCAAGCCTTACTAAAAATGTCTATCGAAAAACAAATGAAATATGGTAGTAGCTGTGGGTAGTAAGTGAGAGCTTTTTTATCACCTAATTAAACCTAGTCGTGTGGGTCTTGACCAGGTAGCAGGCAGATCGGCTCAGAACGATCTCTTGTGGCCGAAGTACCTATCTGGATATTTCATTGTAAATTCTTATTAGCCGACTTCAAAAACGAAAGGTTCTTAATTCGGTCGGTATTTTTTTGTTTTATTTACTTATGTAACGCACCGATTACATACATGCAGTGCTGTTATTTCGATTGATCCCATTGAAAGTTTTATACCAAAATTCCTTGCGGAACCCAACTAAAATTAGCCGCGTACCCACCTAGCGCACAGGCTCGCGAGCCATGGCTCGCGAGCCAGCCTCAGTAGTTTTGTTCAATTTACACGAGGCCGCCTCGCGAGGCAGGCTGAGCCATCATAAGTCGTGTATATTCAGCTGCAGCTATTTTCCTAGCTTCGCGCGCGAGCCAAAACATAACCGTACCCACCTAGCGCACAGGCTCGCGAGCCAAATGCTCGGCTGGTGTGGACGTGCCTCGGGCTGCCTCGGGCGCGCGTTTGCTCGGCTGAGCACGGCTCGGCCCCGAGCCATCTGTTGTCGGTAAACTTGACGCGCTCAAAGGTGCCTCGGTGAGCGCTGTGTGTTAGGTGGGTACGGTTATGTTTTGGCTCGCGCGCGAAGCTAGGAAAATAGCTGCAACTGAATATACACGACTTATGATGGCTCAGCCTGCTTCGCGAGGCGGCCTCGTGTAAATTGAACAAAACTACTGAGGCTGGCTCGCGAGCCATGGCTCGCGAGCCTGTGCGCTAGGTGGGTACGCGGCTGAAATAATGTCTCTTGTAATCAAAGTTCCTATCAAGTTAGTCCATTGTATTTTGTTGTCTTCTCTAATAACCTTAAGTAACTACTAACTCTTTCTTCGTATAAAACAAATCCAGATCTGCCTGAATCCATGTCTATCTGAACTGTATGTTCGCAATAAATGAAAACACTGCTGAATGGATTTTTATGCAGTTTTCACTAACAGACTTAGTTGATTAAGAGGAAACTTTCTTTACCCCGGAATTCCTGGTAAAAATTTACTGAATTCCAATCAACAGAAGTCAAGCAAAGGTGAGTGGCTAGTTAGTATAATTGTTTATACCCCGATGTTTTACCCGCGGTGTGCCCGTTCCCGCGGGAATTCAAGAACCGCTCGATTTTGTGCAAACTTCTCATAAACCATCTACTAAAAAGTTCGAACAAACCCTAAACATTTGGTAAGAATAGGTGAGCCCGTTCTTGAATTACTTATAAAATTACAACGAAAAGTGGCATTGATTTTTATATAATTAATTAAAATGAACTCTTAACGATGCTCAACCAACTACTTCAAAGCATACAAGACAGGAAACTCCAAATCGTTTCGAATTGAAACCCGAATTGTAGTGATTTGACAAATTGAAAAACAGATGAGCTTAGTTCCACTTTAAAACAATTTCGATTTTGTGACAAAAACTGTGTCTTCTCTTCACTTAACGGGGCAATAACTAGAGTCAGGTAGAGTAAAGTGTCAACACTTGGTTTATTTTCTAAGGACGCGTCATTGCTTCGCTTTAATGAATTAAGATTGAATAAGTTTTCCTTACGAATTCCAGGAAAAGAGGTATCCAAAATATTGCTCATCAATCACTTAATCTGAAGGTCAACACCGTATGGAAATCAGTCATTAGTTTATTAGTGTAGCGAAGATACAAAAGTACCTACAGACAGACGTGGTAAATTTCATTTTATAGGTGTACTCGTATACTAACTTACAGAAGCCAGTAGGTATTTAAGAATCGCGAGCGCGTGGTTTAATAAAGTTTTGTTATAGTATGATGGATAGATATTCACCTCCTTCAAGACATTAATCATTTATTCAAGTACATCTTAAGTCATGAGTTATTAAAACACAAAGAGATCATAATTCACGATATGGAATAATATTCTATAAGGATCTCTAAACACATTAAGTGTTATTACGTTTTGGTCCCAAATGTAAAGTTCGCGTCCCCTATGTTATGCATGAGGTGGTGGGAGCGAGGCGGGCGAGGGTTCGCAGGTTGGTAATGAATACATCTCGATTCGACACGACCCTCAGCACATCCTCCCCGACTCGAACCCACCGGACCGCGAGCGCCACTCGATCGTCCAAATCGATACGCCATCCTACAAAAAATCCATGTCAAAACACTTAAGCCGCTCCGAGAAAATGTGTGAAATTATCTTAAGTGGGCAGTGTCTACGGACCTCCTTTTTAAAATCGGGATAATATAACGGTACGTTCTAAGTAAAGATAGAAGTGTAGATAAGTTAATAAGATTATTATTATACCTCATGTCGGGGACCGGCTTTTAAGGACGGAATGTATCTGATATCGTGTATAAAAAACGATTGGACTCCTGGGATCGCTCATTCCGAAGCCGGAGTGGGTGCACGCATCTTCGTTCCCTAAATATCGAGGCTTTTTTGTGTGAACAGTCTTTAATCCTGCTTTATTAGACTACGACCCGTAGTTCAGAGATAGGTCCCAGGGAGGGTAAACGTTTGCTTCGAGTTCAGTTTAGTTTGCGGTACCCTGACAATTAGCCAGTGCGATGTATCCGGATTCAAAATCAATGGTGAGTGCACTTTTTAATTAACTATTAAAATTTAATTTTAGTATTTTATCTGTTTTTTTTTTCAAAGTGTTATATAAGTTTAAAACTTGAATAGTAATCGCCAGCTGCCGTGTTTACATTCGTTGATTGAAAATTGAATGGTATCGTCCGCGGTCAGTTGTTATCTGATGCACTTTGAACACCTATGAATGATGCAAGTCACGCCTTTGTATCGGCTCAATTTGTTTAAGTATTATGACAGGTGTCGATACAATTATGATGGAATAATTTATATATTAATAGAAATGCCTACATTATTGCCTTTTAACAGGCAGCGCTTTTAGATGAAGCTTTAATTTTAGTAAACGGAAATTAGTTGAGATTTTATAAGTCCAACTTTTTGACGGAAATTAGCTATGGAAATTAGTGACAAATCTCTTCGGTCTTCGTAAATATTTTAAATCATATAAAGTTTATTTTAAATAGGATAAAGCTTTAACAGCAGCATTATTTAGTAAATCAATACATTAGAATCAAATCGAAGTCAAAAAGCACAGATGCAGTCAATTGTTAAGTTCATAAAAAAGCTTCAACAAAACAATTAACTCGGAATAACTTTTTAATCTACTCCAAAGTTAATAATAGAGGATAATAAAACAATATAAACAATGCTATAAAATATAAATAAAAAACAATAGGTCTGACGCCTACATAGGACCCCATTATTTTTATTATTTCAATACAAAATTACCGTTGATTGCCTTCATGGGAGTTTGGAGTGGATCCAAAATATTTATGAGCCTGACCAACATGGTTCATTTAGAGATTCTTCACGGTCCCGCTCAAATCGCTTTATAATGTTATCATGTATATTCATTCACTACGTTTTTAAAGCTTGAATAATTTTTAATTATCCTAAAATATTCGGTTCTTGGAGATTAAGTAAACTTTAAAAAAAATTGCTACTTTGAACTTTGGTATACATTTAGGATCAAACAGATTGAAAATTTTATTCTCAATGTTTTATTTTTCATTGTAAGAGTTCCTAATATTAGAAGATATTCTTAAGGCTTTGAAAATCTACTCTAATAAATTATCGCCGCAGCATCTATCCCTAAACAAACTAGCGGATGATTTATGAATGTCTTAAACATGTAATTATAAAATGTTAATTCTGATGTTAACAACAATATTTCGTGGCCGAGTCATCAATCTTTTTATAATTGATCTATTTTTATTCAGCTGTTTAACTTATGAATAAGACAGCGCGCTCTTTTGATTTTAGTATACTTACTTTTACAAATTGCTTTGCGAAACAATTTTTAGATTTAGACATTTAAATGTTAGTTGTCTAGTTTTGTTTCTGTAAAAGTAGAGACTAAAGAGTTAATTAACTACTGTATCACAAAATATTGTTTAACTAGCTGTGCCCCGCGGTTTCACCCACAGTGCACCCGTTCCCGTAGGAAATGCGGGATAAATAGTATCCTATATCCGTCTCCTTGTTCTAAGTTACCTCCCCACCAATTTTCAGCCAAATCGGTTCAGCCGTTCACGAGTTATAAATAGTGTAACAAACACGACTTTCTTTTATATATATAGATTACGTCTTTTGTCAATGCAACCTTGATTCAGCCTAATGTACAAAAAATATTTAAGCAATGGTTAAAAGAATCTCCGTAAACTGATTACGTTTAAAAATATCATGGTTAAGGTGTAGGCACTACCTAAATTGGATTGAAGAATAGGGGCAAGATAAAAACAATGAAAATTTCACTTTCGTGCTCGCTTCGTTATAATGCAATCGTGATTTGTTTTATTTAGTTATAAATTGGTGTTACGTATGTATTCTGTAATGTTTCCTATATTAGTTTTGTAGATAATAACTTGATGGTTATTTAATCAGACTGTTTTTAAAATAATTTTGGTGATTGTACGAAACGATTACTTCTTACATAATTGTATGAAGTAAATTATCTATCTATCTGTTACTAATCTCTGAAACCATTCTACTAATCTTGGTTGAATTTACACTGGCAGATAACTGATGTTAAAAACTCATGATAAATTTTTAGTGTTGAAGCCCTTGAAGGCAATAGACACCTCGGAATGCCTTTAGACTCTTAAATTTAAACCTTTGAGGACTAGTCGAGACAATTATAATGTTATAGCGAACCTAGTTTTAATTGTAAAAGTATAGGCAGATATAATGAAAATGCATACTTATGTTTATCCATTTTGTACACAGGTGGGGCTGGTTGTGGCGCTGGCCATGATAGCATCTTCCGAGGGATTCTTCCTCAAATGGGGCTCCGAGCCTTCGTAAGTTTCTTATTAATTTCTTTAAAACTAAGTAATTTATTAATTTTAGTATAGGTACTTATACCATTTGCTTTTGCGACTTTATAAGTTTTTACACTGTTCTGACATAAATCTTTTAATTTCAATTTGCTCTTTCTTTAACCATTATTCTATTGCGATGTATTGTGTGTTTCTATTTGAATTACAACAATAAAAACGTTTGAGAACCCTTTAGAATTTCCTTTAACTAAGATATGTGTGAACATTTTTATTGTAGCGTAGAGTATCTTAGCGTAATGGTTGATACAAACGGAAGCAAGCATTTCCTAGCGAATTCAATGAAGTTACATAGCTTGTATCAACGAATTTGTATAGCGATGTGATTGTTTCAGCAGGCAGCCTTCGCCACAGAAGTCTTGGGTGCAGCCGATATCCCCGAACATGTCTCCGTATCGCTACCAGTACACTTACGCTCCTTACGACGCTCGCAAAGTGTATCAGATCCAGAACCCTCAGTATTCGCAGCCCGAGGTCCTCCAACCCAGCATGGCGCCCATCCCGATCAGCGTCCCCGCAGGCGCCTCCCTGACCCCCGTGTCCCTCCAGCACGTGCAGCTGGTCCCCTGCATGTGCCCCGTGGCCCCTGAAGAAGCAGAGAAGCTTCAGGAGCAAGTGGGCCCCGGCCCCTATGTCGCCCAAACATTCACCCAGTCCTACTCCGTCCCCCAGCAGCTGACTGTCTCCGCGGACAACTCTAAAGGAAACAACAAACAATAATTTAGCTTTTAAAAACCAATGAATTATAATTCTATAATCGTGTAATTTATTCATTTCAAGTATTTATGATCATCGAAGTACCTAATTAAGAGACTGTGTGCAAGACTGATATAATATAAGCGTGTACGTTCATTCAAGTAAATAAATTATAATTGTATATCGTGTTTTATTTCGTTTGTTCATTTGGTTGTACAGTTCTGAAAGTGCTGCACGCCTTCAGTGGTTAGTTAATAAATTATTACGAAAGTATAACAGCGCGTTATGTATGGTATCGAGGTGGATGATGTCGTAATCGTGAATGAGGCACTTTGTAACGTTTGTTTAGCCGCCGCACCGGCGCGGGCGACCCGCGGGCCGCGGTGGCGTATTCTTTTTGCACAAACGCACGGCAGCCGCCCGCTACGAAACTGCCGGGAAGTAATATTACGTAAACACTTTCATTGTGTTTTCGATATCACTAGAACGGCGCTATTCATTCACTCGCTACAAACGAGAACTCAATTTCCACGTTCCGTTAGTGAGATATTATTATCGTAAACGTATTTCTAAGAACTGCTCTTACCCGAGCAGGCCGACCGAAACGCTCGAGGGCAACCATTATAAAATGTTCCGAGTGTTTTTATTTTTCAAAACTAATTGGGTACCGTTTCTATTTTAATATTTGTGTAATATGTTTGAGTTTAATTAAACCCTTAGGAGTAATCAAAGAAACGGGATGGAACATTTTATTCAATAACTTTAAGTTTTAATTGCGCTATTTCATATTTATAGTCCTCTGCCTGGAACTTTGGGTATTTTATTCATTAATTAATTTAGCCCTTTCATATCGTAAATACTTTACGTTTTTATACCTTCATGTTTTTATTTTTCATTCCTTTAGATACGCCTCCGTTCGTGATTCCATATAGATTCAAATGCTAACGTGTTATTTACGTCTCCTATCAATGTACCTAATGACAGAGTCGATTACTCTTTGTGTAAATAAAAGTTTAGAGTCAGATAAACGTATTATATACCTATAGCAAAAAGGAAAATAAATAATTCTAAGCTTGTGATAATATATTCAAACCGTGTGTGATTTGTGTATAATTAATTTATTGTTTGATTTATACTCGCATTGTTTAAAATACTTACAACATGCCAAGTGTTGTATCTTTAGACCGCCCAGACTCATTAAATGCCAAAATAATACATTTAGAAAAACTATGCCATCCCATAAACCTACAACCGGAATTTCAAAGTAATAAAATAAGCGCTATTAGCCAGCTAAGCCAAATTCTAAAGCAGTTCGATAGACATAGTATTCAAAGCTCCAATTTCAGAGAAATACTGAGATGTTCTCTAGCACTAGTCTACTACTTCGGGATGAGGTTAAAACAAAAAACTTTAACCTCCAGATATTGGTACTGGTGTGAAAAGCGTCGGTTTAAAAGAGCAGAAACGTTGTTTCATAAAGTCTTAGCAATATTGCACCCTGAGCGCTGTGACGCCGTGATCAAAACGTGTCTCAGTTTCATCTCCGACGTTGATTTGTGGCCTTTTGAAAGTTTCGTCGGTCAGATATTGGAAATTGTCCTCTATTACAACGGTGGACGAGCCAATCTGTTCAACACCATGCTAACAGACATACATATTATTTTATTCCAAAATGTGAAGTCAGCGCGACATCGAATGAGGATTTTGTACAACTTGTTCAAAAGCCCCAACTGGGTTATTGATAAGCAAAAGCTGCTGCCTCTAGTCACTAGACTCCTGGACTTTTTCTACTACAGTATCGATAAGACTGATAACAAAATAAAAGCTTACGGGTATTTAAGAAAAGGGTTCGAAGTTTGTCTCAGAAGGATATTCGAACGAGTTGAGAATGACCACAGATTTCTTATAATATCGACGATGTTGAAATGGCTTTCTATTGTAGACATGAGTGACGGTGATATGCTGGAATTTTCTTCGCTCTTAGACAACGTGGCGAAACTGTATAAAGTAGATAACTACAGTAACAGTATTCGCGAAGGAATGTTTGATTATATCCTTTGCAACTTGGTCGGGTCCACAAAAGCTCTACACAGTCTGATAGGTTGTAAACTGATAGAAATATTACTGGATAGACAGAATAATTTCCTTTATCTGTTGTCACCATCCGTTTATTATGAATTTTCTCAGGCACGTCTAATAATCTTTTATATTATTGTTATTAAAAGTCAAACAGTTCGATTGCGGGGCATAGGAATTCCTTTGTTTATCTTGTTATTTCTGTGTATGCATGTTAATCTATGTATTACTAAGCCAGTTTATTCCACCATAGGTTCGTTTAAAAGTTGGTGTCAAAGACAAAAGAGACAAGATTTTCATACGGGAGCACAGACACTTGTTACACGATTATTTACTAAAAGCCGTAAAAGACCACGGGGACAGAATGGCTAATATGAAGTCTTTGTTTTCCATTATTTGTATTATTGTGCTGGAGGTGCCATGTGGACTTACTGCAGCAGCTGCAGCTTACCTCCTGATGGCGATACAGGACTATGCATTGAATGGAGAGAATATTGCAGCCGAGAGTCGATACTGGATGCATGCGATAGTGATATCGATCATGTCTCTCATCTGTTGGGTCCATAAAGCCCCTATACTCTACCGGTATGTTAGTCAAATCATATGCCGAAGGGCCAAAGAAGCGCCCCAACTGAACCCCCCCTTAAAACAGTACTACGACATTGGAAGGCATCACGTGACTTGGAATAAACCGACATTATTTTTTGAGGATTGGGAGCTTCGGTACGGGCTGTGGAAACATTTCCAAGCCAATAAACCTGAGAAAATTGAAGATAAGGTAACGAAGTTATAAAGTCCATGACAATTTTAAATAATAGCTATTCGCATACTTTTTTTTGTCTTGGTTATATCGTAAAAACTGAGTACAACTGCGTGTTCTATTTACAAAAAATATTCTATAGTACTCTAGGTATGAAAGATGAGTGGAGTTAGTACTACCATGATGACATTATAATTGATAGTCATAGACTGACTCTGTTGATTTTCCATCAGGAGTTGTACGTCAATGTGTGAATATCACGGTCAGTTGACCACTACAAATAGTAGTCACAAATGTCTCCGCCCACCGCTTATTTAAGTCAATAGATTTATGGCTGTTGACTTGAGAATCAATCCTTGTTCACGGTTGGTAAACTTACAACTAAGTATACTATTATAGTACTAATGAATTCCGGAAGATTATTACCCAGGATGGACGAAGCAATCTTAGAGAAAATTGCTTCTATAACGATATTAGGTTGATTATGGTAATTTGTAGGGTTCCGTACCCAAAGGGTAAAACAGAACCCTATTACTGAGACTTCGCTGTCCGTCCGTCTGTCCATCCGTCCGTCCGTCCGTCTGTACATCCGTCCGTCCGTTCGTCCGTCTGTCCATTCGTCTGTCACTAGGCTGTATCTCATGAACGGTGACAGTTGAAATTTTCACAGATGATGTGTTTCTATTGCCGCTATAACAAAAAGAGACGTGTGGCACTCGGGGACTGCCGCGGTAAAGCTATTGCATAGTTATTTTTTGTATCACTAGATGGCGTTAGTGGGGAGCGTTAGGTTTTTTGCGTGAGGTTTTTTCGTTACGGAATTTCTGGATTCGGTCCCCGCGCTCAAGGCCCGCGATAGAAGCTATGCAATAGCTTAAAAATACAAAAAATTAAATGAAATAAATATTCAAGGAAGGCTCCCATACAACAAACGTGTTTTTTTACGTTTTCCGTACGGAACCCTTCATGCGCGAGTCCCACTCGCACTTGGCCGGATTTTCTTCTTTTATAGAGGACCTTTGTACTAAGCTTGTTAAAATCTATATATAATAGTGCTCCTGATCCTACAGCAATATATTAAGCATGCTACCTATAGGATACCAATGAGATAATATTTACTGTGTGTAGAATAAGCACGTAGGCAAGAAACTAGACTTTCAGTCAGTACACTATAATGACATTCCCTTTTCTTTGTTTAGTTGACTTAATTAAGAAACTATGTCATTTATAATTCACCCTTCTTCATATTTTATTGTACAGTTCAAAATTGTAAACATCCCGGTATAAGTTTACGTTTGAGCGGAACAAATTATAATGACCACTAACTTAAGTGGTAACATTTTTAACTAACATTTTTTAACTATTAGTACTTATTATCTTCTTGTTCTAGGTTGAAGTCTACCAATAGAGAAAGATTTCCGTAGAAAGCCTACGCTGGATTTGAATACGTATATTTAAACCAAGTTCGAGAACCGAGATGTAGGAAAGTATATGTACTCGTATAACTTATTTATAAGAAAACTATTTACATAACGTAGGTGCATGTCTGTGTTATATGCATACATTTTATTATAATCATACATACTAATGTACTAATTGATGTAATTCTAACTAGAATATGAACATGAGTTTAATCGACTGATGCTTAATGTAATAGTTACGGACGCTCGTTATAAGAATACTTTGATAAGATTACTTGGAAAGATATTAAAATATGTTGTTATTTACCTACATTTGTAGTTAACCACATACTTATAATATATAATTTAAGTCCCAAATATTAATAAAATCGTCAATTGGTATTTACGTAGAATATTCAGTAGGTTAACATATTCATAGAATAACCACTACACTACGAATTACTTCACAGCACAGTCATGTCGAGTTCTAGAAGGTGCACGCATAGATTAAAGTGAAATAAAAATAAAAACTTTCAAGTTTAATCTAAATATCTGAACGACAAAGCTATCATTGTGATGAGAACTAACAATGTAGCTCGTTCGACGGAGCAATTTGCCTCTCATAATTTTCACTCAACATACTAGAAATTGAGCATTTATGCAATTGCTTTTTAAATACACATGCTTTGTACTCTTACTTGGTTGGAACTTAAGAGATAAACGTACTTGATGATGTTTACAAAGTTATTATACAACCTTTTGGTACTTTCCGAAGCAGGTGCTCTACTTGTGATTAATTTAAGCATGGTTAGTTGATTAGTGAAGCGCTAGTGGGGTGGTTTGACTGTGTAATGTTAACACTGTTAAGCAACGGGCAGCAGCCACTATTTGGATTGGTGACCGATAGTAGCATTTCTATCTGAGCGCTACCGCGGTGCGTAGCCTCCATTAAGCTTGTTGTTAAGCCGTCGGTCCTAGTTATGTTAATCGCTAAAACCATGATAAAACTTTAAAATACATAACATGTAAGTAATTAAATAAATAATATAAATAAATCTTTATTTACACAAAGAGTGGGTACATAAAGTGCTTTAACATTAACATCAATTCAATTTGATAGCATTGTACAAGCATAATTGTTGACGCGCTGACTTCTAAACTGAGATTAACTCGTATTTTAGATGGTCAGTGGTACCTCATAGAAAATAGCGTTGATCTATCTAAACAAACTGTAAGGTCGTAAAGCTGTACAAGTACAACTAAAACGTGACTGAGCTTCTTCATTCATGAAATGTACAGACTACTTAGATTTGTAACGGTTTTTCATTAGTTCAAGTAAGTAATTTAAGAACTTCATTCACAGAAAAATCGATTAAAAATAAATAATTTCAGTACCTACTACGAACTTATACATATTACAACTTAAAAGATTAAATATAAATTAATATAAATGTATGTAGAATACACATTATATACTAAGACTACCTACTTACCTTAGGCTGCGTTTCCACCAGAGATGTGCGATGGAAATGTGTCGTGCGAAGATGTCTAGCTGTGCTGTGAAAATGTGTGGGGGTTTCCACCAAAGCTGTGCGATGAAAATGTGCCTACGAGGATGCGTTGCGAAGCTGTGAAATGTGTCGACGGGGGTATGGTGTAGTGGGAGCGGAGTAACGCAACACATCCGTTCGCACACATCTCTCGCAACACCTCCCTTGCACACATCCCTCGTACACATCCCTCGCACACATCCCTCGCTTGTTTTGTATGCACAAAAATCTAGCTCCGCTGATCCGTTTCCACCAGAGCTGTGCTGACCGAGGCGAGGTAAATGAAGCGATTCCATTGGTTCGTTACAAACACATCCCTCGCTACGCATCCTCGGTCATCTCTGGTGGAAACGCAGCCTTACACCTGTATCAATTCGCAATCAAAAACACATATCAATAATCAACAATATCAAATCGCAAATTGGTTACTAACATTGATCATTGTTATGATTTCAATAGCTGAGGTAAATCAATTTAATGGTTTTGTCATAATAAATCTTTGTGAAACAAAGTTACGGCCCGTGTAATGGAAGCATTAAGGTAACTGTTTCAGATACGGATTATTGCGATTATATATTTGGTAACATAAATTCATTTCTTTGGAGCAACGCAAATTATTTATAATGAAATCAATACTCTTTGGTGATACCATATTACTGTAACGCAAAATATAGCTGGATTTATAATTAGTGATGCATCATGATCCACCCACGTTTTAGGGTGGGTTGTTTTAAACGGTTGGTTATCGTAACATACGTTCGTTAAATATATTTTAAGCTGTTTCATGTCTGTTAAAAACAAAGCGTTGTTGAAGAATATAAATGAGCCGGTTTAAGTTATTCGGTCGGCTAGTAGAAGCCACGATTTTTCATTACCTTACGTTTGTTGAGACTGACATTTTTTGTTAACGTTGACTGGTGCGTCAGCACAAGCTAAAACAACCCGGCTTACTTAGTTCACAAGTATCATAGGGTAATCGGTTTTTTATTATTATTAAGGATGGGAATGCTTTTATGCATGCTTGGTTGCCCAGGGAAACTACCCTAGTTCTTCTTCTTCTTCTTCGTGTCGAATTAATTACCCTAGTTAATTTTACCCTGGTACAGTCACCTTATTGCAGGGATTATCTTCTCTGAAACAATATTTTAATAGTTGTGAATTTTTGAACTTGATTTGATCTTACACTGTATCTCTTGATCTAGAATATGTTTTCTAGTCTACTGACATAAAATATGTATGTAGGTACTGTCAACAAACAATGTTAAAGTATTATGTAAGTGTGTCTCCACCTGTTATTTAAGGCATGATGGTGAATCTAATCGTGTATGGAAATGGTTCCGTTAATCTATACTAATATTATAAAGCTGAAGAGTTTGTTTTGTTTGTTTGTTTGTTTGTTTAAACGCGCTAATCTCAGAAACTACTGAACCGATTTGAATAATTCTTTCACTGTTAGATAGTCTATTTATCGAGGAAGGCTATAGGCTACATTTTATCCCGGATTTCCTACGGGAACGGGCACAACGCGGGTAAAACCGCGGGGCAAAGCTGAAGAGTTTGTTTTGTTTGTTTGTTTGTTTAAACGCGCTAATCTCAGAAACTACTGAACCGATTTGAATAATTCTTTCACTGTTAGATAGTCTATTTATCGAGGAAGGCTATAGGCTACATTTTATCCCGGATTTCCTACGGGAACGGGCACAACGCGGGTAAAACCGCGGGGCGCTGCTAGTTCATTTATAATAGGCAGGTCTGTTCACAGGTACATGGGCGCTAATCAGATTATAGAGGAACAGGAACTAAGTTTATTTTTTAGGTAAATTGGTATGCGACTTTATAAAAACTATAGCAGAAAGACACATAGAGGCAAAGAGAGGAAGAGGAAGGCTGAGAAGAGCATAATATGCAGACCAACTGAAAGAAAGAGCAAAGGTCGTGACGTACGAACAGCTGAAGAGGATGGCAGAAGATAGAGTAAAATGGAAAGAACATACATCGACAAGACCCAGCTCTTAAATTTTACGAAGAGAGGTAACTAATACTACTCCTACTTTAAGTACCTACATCCTTCATTTCAACTGATTCCATCTGAATTAACTAACAACATCCGTCAAGTATTTGGATATTCTGAAACCTATGAAAATTTTTCCAATGCTCATAATATGTTACATCTCGTCCCTACTTGTCAACTATATCGGCTCGGATTCTAACTGACTGTGCCACTGACATGAAATTAAAGAAACTATTCACATCTTCCACAGGTGGGAAAAGGCTCTTTATATATGATATTAGCTGTGCCCCGCGATTTCACCCGCAGCGCCCCCGTTCCCGTGGGAATTGCGAGATTGATTTTTATTACTTATTTTCTTATATGAAAACACATAAAAAAGAATCAACCAATTTGCTGAAGTCGTTCTGTAGTTATGCGCATACATACATTTCGGCAAAGTCATGATCAAGTTGATTAATTTGTGCTAATCACCAAATGTTTAAAACCGACTTTTGCGCCATAGTGGTTATTCTCTAAGAACGTTTTCTGCATCCCCACGTTAATCTAATATATAAAATTCTCGTGTCACAGTGTTCGTTCGCGTACTCCTCCGAAACGGCTTGACCGATTCTCATGAAATTTTGTGAGCATATTGAGTAGGTCTGAGAATCGGCCAACATCTATTTTTCATCCCGAAATTCCCGCGGGAACGGGTACAACGCGGGTGAAACCGCAGGGCGCAGCTAGTCTAATTTATACAATTCTCGTGTCACGGTGTTTGTAGTTAAACTCCTCTGAAACTGCTTGACCGACTCTCATGAAATTTGGTGTGCATATCGGGTAGGTCTGAGAATCGGACAACATCTATTTTTCATCCCCCTAAATGTTAAGGGTAGTCCCTTAATTTTTGTATGGCGTTTCAACGTTTGTAATAAATTCGTTAGTTAGTAGAGCAAACGAGAATTAGCACATAATTTTAAATAAAAAAACCTACTGCATCTAATACCACGATCAATAAACCAATCGCTTTAAATTACATGTTTGTAATACACACATTTCTTAACATTCTTTTGCTAATTACTTATCGAATGCGTTGCTAGGAAGGGCGTTGCAGACTTTTCTAGATAAACAAAGAAAGAGACGATGCTATACACTAATTGGTGTCGAAACGGGAGAGATTATAACACGATTGAGTCTGGATGTTCTTTACCCAAGTGCATATATAAGTATAGGCAAGTGCATCGGCTTTCATTGTTTCTGCACGCTTTAATACGAGTGCATCAATTGCCGCGCAACGTGGGAAATACATTTTCCGATTTGTCTTTTAACTTGGATCGCACGAACTCTCTGTTGTTTTTACTAAGACTGTGCTTTCATTCATATTGTTACGATGGACTGCCATTGTGTGGTAAAGTTTTTGCTTGACTAATAGATAAGAGTGTTTGTACTGTTTTGTTACTCGATGTAAACGTTTAACTATAAGTTCTATTGCGCATTTACAATGTTGATTGATTAATGATTGCATTTGTTTCTTATTGATTTCTCCTTCATTAATTAAGTTATTTATTTTCAGTTGATTCTGTGCTTTGCTGTTCTATTCGTTCTGCTCAATAGTGCTGAAGGGTGAGTACTTTTAAAGCTAATTTTTAATCGGATTATCAACATGTTATGGCTATTGGCGAATCATTTTAAAATACATATATCTTATTTCTTTGTTTTTTAAACGCAGATCATAAGACGTGATTAAATAATATAAGTACGAACGAACTCATTACACTAATATTATGTATAGGTATAGACAGGTATGCTCTTTGTTTATTATGTAATCTTACTGAAATGCGAAAGCTCTTAAGTTTGATTGGATGAATATTACTTTCTGTGATAAACAGTGGGACAGATTGTTGAGTGCTCACTGCATACTAAGATTAAAACCCAAACAACTTTGCCACAAAGCTATTTCATTAAATCTTTTACCTTAATCTAATATATAAAATTCTCGTGTCGCTTTGTTTGTACTTAAACTCCTTCGTAACGGCTTGATATTAAACTCATGAAATTTTGTGTGCATATTGGGTAGGTCTGAGAATCAGACAACATCTTTTTTTCATCCCCCTAAATGTTAAGGGTGACCACCACTTAATTTTTATATGGCAACGCAACGTTTGCTGGGTCAGCTAGTATAAATATAAATAATTAATATATAATAAACAAGCCGCGCCCCGCGGTGTTACCCGCGTTTTACCCGTTTCCGCAGGAATTTCGGTATAAAATGTATCCCATATGTTATTCTGATGTATAACCTACATTACAGTAAAGTATCATCCAAATCCATTCAGTAGTTATTGCGTGAAAGAGCAACAAACATACATCCATACTTACATCCATCCTCACAAACTTTCGCATTTATAATATTAGTAGGATTAGTAGGATATAGGGTACTTCTTTCAGGAAATGGTTTAATGTAACCTGGTATAACTTAATATGTTCAAAGCCTTGAAACAACTATCATGAGTTAGAAGTTTAATATTAAGTTGGATTTATATTCATTACTAGCAGCGCCCTGCGGTTTTACCCGCGTTGTGCCCGTTCCCGTGGGAATTTCGGGATTTTTTTTACATAAAAACCTTCCTCTTGAATCACTCTACCTATTACAAAAAACCGCATCAAAATCCGTTGCGTAATTTTAAAGATTTAAGCATACAGACAGACAAACAGTGTGACAGACACGAAAAAGAGACGACTTTATTTTATACTATGTAGTGATTATTACAAATATTAATAAGCGACTACGGGCTACAGAATTTGCTACGAAATCTCCCCGTAGTTAACGCTTGCAATGTTGCTACTTCAAACTACTCTGTACGTTAATATTTTGAAACATAACCTTGTGAAAAATGTAGGCAGGTACTCGTAGTAATTTTGGTAATATTATGACAGAAAACTAAGATTGACCGTTAGTGATTATTATTGGTAAATTGTATTACGATTTTCATTTTTTGTCTGTTGGTTTCTGTGGAAAACCATTAGGATACAACTGAAAGTAATATATAAGACTACATATTTTTATCTCAATATTTCCTTTGATTATAGCGTATTTTCAACAAAAATAATACTACTGCTTGTATCTTTAATCACAACTGTATTTTATGAGAAAAATAAATACACAACTTTTAACGCCATGGGTTAAACAAAGCTGAAAATATGACTCAAGTTATAATAATTTTTATCACAGCGCATACATTTATAAATTATGCATAATTATAGAAATACCCTGTCATTATATCAGCGCTGTAATCTTACCGAAGAAATTTCGGAATAAAAGTAACCTACAACCCTTATCTAATCTGACTATCATATGCATTTTTTTCAAATACGACCTGTAGGTTTGTGTGTTCAAAGTAACATATATTATATAAGTATAGTAGAGGTAGGTTGGGCCTACAGATAAGTAAGTATTATTCACTTATTTTTGAGAGTTACTCTACACTAATTCCACTTAAACTCCACTATCTAACCTGAAATTGGTTGGAGGGCCAAAGTCTGATATGACATTGTTCAGGGCAGAATAGACTCGTAGAATATTGTAAATTGAACACTACGAGTAAATTATGCCCTATTCGTTTCTATAATTTTTGAGCGGTCCCCTACACGGTTTCCGCTATAAAACCTGAACTTGGTTGGAAAGCCAACTACGGAGGGCTCTCCACCGGATTCAGTGGTGGTTAAGTCTAACCAATGGACGCTTCAAGTCAAGCTTGAATGCAAACGGCAGAAAATCTATCGGGGTAGTCGTGTTTTCGCAGAACATAACGTTAGCGTGTTTTAATTTTTCCTGTACCGCCATCTAGCGAAGGGCTGCGATACTATTTGGTCCAGAGACGAGGGGGACATGTCCCTCCGCGGAGGGTTGTGGGGTGCTATGTTATAACAACATTAACCAGTATTCATGTCTACTCTATGCTGTACCGGTGTACCTTACCTAAATATTCGTCAATTTTTCAGTTAATAAGAAAACAAAATATTTGCAGTGTTAATTCATAGTGGTTCCCGATTGTTACTTAAAGTATTTTATCTACACTAATGTTGTAACATTCTACTTATGATTCCAATACTTGACTTATAATTACTACTGTTATAGCACAGACAACAAAAACACTCAATTTAAGCAATTGCACATGATGTTATAATATCATTATAATTTAACATTATAACATCATTATAACGCGACCAATTAACCTGGCGAGCCTTATGTCAAAATCCTCATACTAGTTGTATAAAATTTTGATATTAGGCTGGCTTTTGAAAATAGTTGGGTTATACGTGAAAACTTCGTCGAAACTACATACACAAAACTCTTTGGTAAGATCTCGCTCGCTCCTGATTGGCCCTACGCGCAGCTGCGCTCTCATTGGTTAGATTTTAATGGCGGCAAGTTCACTGTGACAATACACGTACCTACGCGTGAATTTAATGTTTCGCAATGTGTTTTGTTTTTAAAATTTTGTTTGATTAATTGCATTAAATAGTGAAGATAAAGTAGTGTATGCAACTGCATATAACACGGGTATTAAAACACTCGTTACTATTATGAAACTCGCTGCGCTCGTTTCATAAACTCACACTCGTGTTTTAATACCCTTCTTTATATGACGTTGCATAAACTACTATTAGTTGTTGAGTAGTTATATCATAATGACACTCATTATGATATTATAAGTATCTATAAACTGAAGTATTACTTTCATAATAATTATATGAATAGTGCATCGCGGATTTATTCACATGGCGACACGAATGTGGCTATAATATATTTTAAAATAATCTATTCGGATTGGTAGTTTCTAAGATAAGCACGTCAAACAAACAAACAAATAAAGTTATCTAGCTTTATTATATTAGTATCTACGAGTATAGAGCTCCCACACAAAACTGCGATGCGATGCGATGCGAATTCCATTTAATATATTCATCTCTTTTCTTTGTACTGTAGTAATGGCGATAGATATAACTATTTCAGTTCGCATCGCATCGCATCGCAGTTTTGTGTGGGAGCCCATAAGTACATATCGACACTTAAATGCTCATGTAATATTTCGACCATGTGTACACAAAGACATTCGTGTCTCATGATTTTCATTTCGAAAAATAGGGCTTGGCTTTAAATACACACCATGGAGCACCTGGGAATACCTATAACTTTACATCTGTACGAGTATATATAAAAGAAAGTCGTGTTATTTACACTATTTATAACTCGAGAACGGCTGAACCGATTTGGCTGGAAACTGGTGGGGAGGTAGTTTAGAACCAGGAGACGGATATAGGATACTATTTATCCCGTATTTCCCACGGGTGCGCTGTGGGTAAAACCGCGGGGCACAGCTAGTATCAGCTAAATGAGAAGCTTAAGTTTTTTAAAGGATTACAGACCATAATGTTACATGAATAATTTGTAATGAATAATACTGCCAACTAAGCAGAACTAATACCTTATAATACATAAACGGAACGCATGAATCGAAGTCGCATAAAATCTGTAGCGTAAAATTTATACCGTAACATTCATACAACATAATCATATCATTAGACTATCATATCAAATGCGAACCAGTAACGCAGAAAGGAGCCCACTTCTCTACTACAGGAAATTATGGTAGTTTATTGGCACTCACGCGGATCCAACGCGGAAACCACCGAAATTACTGGCCTATGACGGAAACATGCGATTTTCCACTCCGCGCCAACAACATTAGGCTACTAATAAGATCTGTAATATAGGAAATATAGACGATTGTTATGACAAGAGATTTATGATCGAATTATTTTACTTATGCGTAAATGATTTATTTTTGTTGGGTGTTTTTTATTTTATTTGAAGCGTGCGGAAAAAATTTTCGTGCTTTATGCAATGTTTTGGTTTTTTATTGAAGTTCACTCAAGTGTAGGTATAGGTATGTAGATAACAAGTTAAATGCAAGTTTTCAGTTAGTTGGTAGATTTAAATCATCCGGTAAAGAAAATATTAGGGAACGTTAGAACCAAATTAAATCTTCCAAAGTATTTGCCTAGGCAATATTGAGGTTCACAATGTGTCAATTTTGTCTTTTTATTGCACTGAGTTATTTGAAAACAACTTAATGTTTTACGGTCTGATAACGAAGTAAAAAACGTTTTAAGAAATCTTAGGACCCTCTAAATACGAATTTAAGCTACATTGACATTGGATTTACTTTAACTTAAAACGCTTGCTTAACCCTAAAATAAATATTCGCCACCCTCTCACCCTCAACACATAAACTATCTTCCCACCTATAACCAACCAACACTAAACCCAACCTTTCTACCAACAGAAGAATGAAAAAAGTCGTCATCCATGTGCCTTATAAGGTGAAGAAGATCAAACACACCCACACGGTGTTCAAGACTATCCACCACCACCACGCACACCACGACGATCTCATCGACCATGGGGCTTCTCCATCAGATGAACATGAGCATTTCCACCATATGCATGTCCATGAGATCCCACCAGTGGGACAGCATAGCCAGCCGGTTCCTGGGATTGGGATCCCTGAGTTCCTGCCGGACGCTCCAATAGATCTGCCCTTGGATTTTCCTGATGTGCCTCGTGATCTTCCGGGGCTGGCGGGCAGGCATGTGATTCCGCTGTTCAGACGAGCTTAGGTAAGATTTCATCTAAACATTCTATTCGAAACTTAAACTTTTGACCAGCTATGGGACATACCAGGCTAAGTATCATAATTAGAAACTTGAAAATGTTCTTTAGGTAAACCTAGACGTCAATTAAATCGACGATTATTAACTTATTATTCCTCCTCACTTTGCTTATTGATATTTTCGGTGACAAAAAAGGCCTTTGCTCAATTTTTTTATTAACTAATTGGCGTAATTTAACTTACATTACATGTCAAATACCTCTCTTAAGGAATCATTAGTGACTCTGTCTAAAATCTGAGTCCGGTAGTATGTAATTATAAGTTCCGTCATTTTCCACTCTGATATCTATTTGGTACCATTTTAACTTTAGGTATGAATGATCCCACTGCGGGTCGAAGCTGTATCTGACACTAAAAGTCTTGAAAACAAACAATATTTCTACTTAGAAACCTTTTTTTTAAGAAGTATAATTATTATAGTTATACAAAGTTTGTATCGAAAAAGTTTACTATTATAATTATAATACTTAATGGAGTGTTCTTTTCAGATCTACACAACGACGGCAGTTCATTAGAAAACGGTAAGAAAACGCCATAAAATGAAGAGTTCATAAAATAAAATGTATAAACAGCACTACACTATTGTCTATACTAAATTTCGATGTTTTAACTAGTCTTCATAGAAAAGCGAATTCTGAGATAATTTATACAAAAAAAAACAAAAATAATGTACAAAAATTAAATTATTCAGCATATTATTTTCTAATTGAAATTCTTATTTCAATGTTCTCTACGCCAAAGATTTATTGACTGATATTACTGATCTTATTTTTATTTATTTAAATTTAAAAAACAATATCTCTTTTGTTGTAAGTTCTAAAAAAGTAAACTTTCATTTAAAATTTGTTTATTAATTTTGATTGATATTTGAATGTAATATTCAATTTGTTGTTTTTTTAAAATAATTGTTTGAACAGAATAAGTAGTAAGTAAGTATTAATGTAGTAAGTAGGTAAATTAATGTAGTGAAATAAAGTATTTTATTTAAATATGTATGATTATTTTAACTGTAGGTAAATTTCCACTTGTAAGTGACAAGAATCTTAGGAAATTCTAATAAGTCAAATGCCTCCAAGAAAGTCCCAAATGGCCCAAGTGGTCTAAGAAAGCTCCTAGTGGTCGAGATTATCTTAGATATAAATATCAAAGGGCTTAGCTGTAAAAAAATGCTTCCTTCGGGAAGGTATAAATCGGAATGAAACAGATAATTAAATTTTAATGGTCTCCGTTTACACTGGGAAGTATTTACGAACTCGACCCGACGCCTTTGAGTCTTATTTATGAGTCGCCATCCCACGACTTATTGATACACTCGTGCTTACATTTATTTATGTTCCAACCTATTCTACGTAACGTTAAAAAAATATAATTTGTCACCACAAAAGGTACAACGATTTAAATAAAAATTATTGCTTCTAATCACGCGGTAT
The DNA here is from genome assembly GCA_963082685.1 of Cyclophora albipunctata. Taxonomy (NCBI): domain Eukaryota; kingdom Metazoa; phylum Arthropoda; class Insecta; order Lepidoptera; family Geometridae; genus Cyclophora; species Cyclophora albipunctata. The sequence continues at coordinate 12,287,980 of OY720111.1, read as the reverse complement.
TGAGTTACAAAGTCTGATTGAGAGATACACATTAGTGTTAAGGGTTATTTATTAATATTGGTAAGCTTTGAGTGTGGGTGGGTCTGGAGGGTGTTATGTAAGCGTAGTTGACAAGGGAATGCGGGCTCGCCGCTCATGTTACGACACCAACCCTGCGCGACGTCGCACTGTGCTCGAATGCGTTGTTTTGGAACGCCAGTGAAATACTTATTACACACAATCTCCACAAAAAACAAATCTAACTCGAGCACTCCTCAAGCGCGATTCCAACTCTGCACCGTGGACTTTAGATCCACAACGGTCGCAACGCACGTTCTAAGCTTTGGCTTGCTCCGTCGACAATAGCTATCGTTGTCTTTTTGCCGATATTACAGGTTTATTTAAGTGAAATTGGATAAATGGTCATCTCAGAATGTTTTGCTATTCAATCCGTTGCGGCATGGCTGCGGTGCGGTTGTCGTGATGCCTGTTCTGCTTCTCTGAATATTGCTCGAAACGGATTAGCTACTAGTAGACTGTGCTGCAAAACAAAATGTGAACGTGTCTGGACCGTGTTCTATTTGTACAGTTCAGGAACAGTTATTGTGGACAATATTGTGTTATTGACTGTTGAGTAAGATGGATTTACACAAGTACCTTCTGGTGCTGGTGGTGCTCTGCCTGGACCACGGAGAGACAGGAGGCCACGGAGAAAAACACCAGTGAGTATCAACACATCTCTTCCATCAGTTACATGAACATTGTTTCTCGTTTAATGCTTTGTTTAAGTTGCACGGCGAAATAAAATGCGATATGAGTGATATTTTTTAACTCAATTAGTCGACAGCCTGTTAACTAGATTGCTTATTAATTGTATAAGTACAATTAATTATGTAGTTAAGCTTCTGATGTTTATCTTTGTTGTGTCTCGTATTGTGGGACGTTTTAATTTTTTGTAGCTTTGCGAATGGAAACTTTGTTTAAACATAGACTATATTATACTTGTGTATTTTATTTCAATACGATTTTCATTTTGCAGTGATCACGTGAGACTGCACGTGCCAGAGTTCATTCACCACGATCACCACACTAAGGTGATAACGATCCATCATCACCACCACAAGCCGAAGAAGGAGCACCATCATCACCACCACCATCACCCTAAGCCGGTGCACGTGCCGCAGCACCATTTTCATCATAAGAAGTCTCACGTGGCGACTCATACAGTGTCCAAGGGCCACGGTCACGGACACCATGGTCACCATGGTCACCATGGCCACCATGGTCACCATGGTCACCACCACAAGAGCCACCACCACGGACATGGTCATCACCACCACGACACTCCCTCCTACGACCCGCCAAGTACTTCTTTCAACGATTATTCCCCGCCCGCCTACTCTCCTGCTATACCATCGTATGGCGGTATCGGTCAGATACCTCAAGTCCATGGCGTGACTCATACCGTGAAGCAGGTGAAGGTATTCGATTCCTTGCCGGGAACTCTACCAGGAAACAAAGGGTACGAAGTAACGGAGCAAGGTGACGATGGAGATGAAGACTTCTTCACGTCAGTCAACAACGTACAGCAGACTTACCCAGGAACATTCGGCTACGTGCGGGGAGCAGGGGAGCAATCACACGATCCTTTTGCGGAGTTGACTCCCCAAAGCGCCGTTCAATCCAACAACCACAACCCGTTTGCCGGCGCTATTCCCCAACCAACGGTGACATTGACGAACGGCGAAACCTTCCCAGGAACTGTTCACAGTAATCCCTTTGCTGCCGACAAGAATCCTGGTTTAAATGTTATCAATCCTTCCGAGTACCCTTCAGCGTTCCAAGGAAACGGAGGGTTTGATGAGCAGGGCTCCTCTTTCACGGCCCCTGGAGGAGAGAGCACGGCGCTACTCGCAAATGATGAGAATTCCATCGTGAATGAAGGTCCAGTGTCGTTCTCAAGAGAAGCAGGAATACAACAGACTACCAAAACTGGTGGTTATGAATCCGTAGTGTACTAAAATCGAATAGATAATGTAATTGTAAGCCTCACTAACCTATAATCTTAAGTGATAATGCCAAAACGTTTGTTTAGCCCTAACTTTAATCAACATGTCACCGATACTTACCGTTAGTTTAGCTGTAATCAAAATACTTATGTAGTACAAACATTGTTACGTCCATAGTATTACAATACTATACCTAAGATACCTAAGAAATGTTCCTAATAAATGTTTAATCAAACCAATATATTTGTAAACGGCAAGTTATGTAAAAATAAATGTAATGGAAAACTGATTGGCCCAAATAATTGACAGCACAATCTCAGCACCAATTTCAGACCTTATGTCATTCGATTCAATTCTGTAACAACTATTTTTATTAAAAAAACTATTACAATGAAACGATTGGGTACGTCCTACATCCGGAATTATGTAACTAAAAGAAATGAAACGACTGAAACTTTGCAATGTGGAAAAAAAGTCCCAAATGTTACACAATTGATTTGGCAAATAATTGTGTAAGATCTATTTCATTTGCTTTGGTTATTTGATATTTGATTCAAAGATACGGGCCCCGTGTTCATCTTTGACTTTATTTCGTTGAAACGTTCATTTATATTCAATATTTTACAATTAGTATCAAACATCTAATGAGTACATAAGATGTGTTCACGCAGAACAATAAAATCTGTCGATACAGAACACCACAACTTTCTTCGGAACAATCATGTCTAGAATGTTTACACATACTTCATTCATATCGTTTTTGCGACTGATACTAATAGCGAATCTTTCTTTACTAATTCAAAGCGAATATTTCTCACAATTGACATGGAAAAATTGTTGAGCTTTTCTAAAAATAAAAGGTTACAAGTTTTCATTTAGTAAGTGGTTGGTTTCACGGTTTGGTTACGATACGAATAAAACCACAGTTGTCTTGTTTCGATTCAGCTGATGAGACAATTGTTGACAGGCTATTAACTGTGTGAACGGCACAAAATGTCTAAAAAAATTCTCGTACCTCACCAAGTAATAATGTATACTTACGTAGTAGAAAATACATTTCACGGGGACTATTTTGCAGATATTCGTAAACTGGTAATCAAGAGCAACCACCATGACGGACACACTGAATGAAATCACGACACGGTGCCCAAAAGTTGTTCATCCGTAATCACAACTCAGTAGTTTACTCTTGACTATAAGCGGGTATATACATGCCTTTGAAATGGACCGGTAAAAAGGTCAACGTACAAAGAACACGATACAGATATTCCAGTATCTTTGCACATTCCGCCTTCAATTATACTATAGGCACATTAAAAAAAACAATAACAATTTCATATAGAAATATCTATAGGAAAATACAAATCGATAAGGATCAAGTACTACGGTTTCTATAACCCACTCGTTCATATAGGAAATGTTGGCGTAGACGTCTTATTTGTCAAAAGCCGGTGATCCACTATCAAGTTCAGCAACCTCGAATTGAATCTAACATCATCGAATAAGTATACAACAAACGGCGGACGTTAGACAAAGACAGTGTCTCCATTTGTGCTCCTCCCAAGTCTACTGGATATCAGGTATAGACATGCAATTCAATCCATTTTATACTTACTGCTTTGCTGATCTGAGAAGTCTGGTCTAGTATTAAGTAAAAAGGACTTTTAGAGTGAGTGACCACTTTTTCGAACGATGTGAATTCATCATAGTAGGTATCATCCTCCAACACTTGTACGCTGAAATAGTATTAGTATTAAGTGTCCCAACCAAGAGTCACACTATGTAACGAGCTCCTCGACACATAGTATCATTTATAGGCCGATAGTAGCATTACCGACTCTTTACCGAATGATACAAGTTAGATGCGAAGCAATCGCCCATCTAATTTGTAGCAGAGTTGCATGTTAAACTAGTATTACATTCACGACAAATTAACTTAGCTCAGTCAAACAAATGTACGAGTGTTCCAGTTTTGTATCAAAAATATCCGTAATATAGTAATATCAGTAATATAGTAGGAATACTATTATCCTACTTCCTACTAATATTATAAATGCGAAAGTTTGTGAGGATGGATGTATGTATGGATGTATGGATGTACTCCAGTCATTATAGTAAGTTCACCTCGGAATTCGAGATACCCAGCTGTAAGTCTGTAAATACTTCTATATTGACACCCTAAAAGTTGTCTCAAAACCTACCTACCTATGGTAGGGTGTACGCAACTATTAAATTTCAAGGTCAAAGGTCAGAAAAATCAGTTTTAGCCCTTTTTTTTGTAAATATCTCATTTGCTATGGGTTTTTTGCTATTTGTATTTTTACAAATATTGTAGAATAAAAAAAATTCTACAAATGATGTTAAAAAAAAAATCATATGGTGAACCGTTTTCGAGATAGAGGGCGCAAAGCGCGCGGTCACAGCATCACTTCAGGTCGACCGGTGCCTCCGGGCGAAAACGCGGTTAGGCTATGATTTGCAACCCCAGGTATGGGGTTGGGCAATGCGAAACGATTTTCTGGAGCCTATCATGACAATTTTACTACCTGCTCCAGAAGATTTGCTAAATACAATTTTCTGTAACTGCAAGAGTGTAGTTAACGTTAATAGTTAGCAGACTAGACTAGAGAGTCAGTAAGTATTAGAAATCACCTACGAATTAGAAAAAACAATGTAAGTCATCTATCTATAGGTTTTCCAAAAGAGTGCCGCTATGAACTTACGTCTAGGTATAAATTAACAAATCAGAATGGTTATGAACATTTTATAAAAAACTAACAGCGCCCCGCGGTTTTACCCGCGTTGTGCCCGTTCCCGTGGGAATTTCTGGATTTTTTATACTAATAAACCTTCCTATTGAATCATACTAGATTTTTATTTAAAAATTCATTGCGTAATTTTAAACATCTAAGCATACATACAGACAGACAGACAGAGGAAAGCGACTTTGTTTTATACTATGTAGTGAAGAGATAGTTGACCAACAAGCGATATTAAACGTAGATATTGATATATAAGAGATTGTTAATCCCCTTCACTGAACTGATATTTTAAGTGAGAAGAGAGGTCTTTGCCCACCGGATAATACTTTTTTTTGCACATTCAAATCATAGTCATTTTATTACATCAGATCAATACAATCATAGATAGTTTAAACAAACCTTCAGCTAAAATTAAATAGTGCAATTCATGTTGATTTTGAAGTAAAAAGATGTTGATTTTAGCCTAAGGAATTTGAAAAATCCTCTACCTAGTCATCATTATTAAACGTTACTATTTTCACGCCCACGTCGCACACATCACCCACGGCATCCGAGCCACCCACTTTCCCCACGTTGCCCACGTCACCCTCGTCGCACACGTCGCTCACGTTGCACACGTCACCCACGTTGACCAGGTTGCCACATCGACCACGTTGCCCAAGTCATCGCCAATACAATCAATTACGCTCGTAATAACTTAAATAGAACCAATACTGGCATATTGTCTGAGTTCTGCCGTGTCTTATGGTACATCTTGATTCTTAACTTAAAGTTCCTTTGATGTCTTCCAGTAGTCGCCCAAAAATCTAAGCTAGCTGTCACGAGAATGGGCGACTACTAGGCAATACTTTATATTAATAGAAACTAACTACTTATTAATATATGAAGAAACAGATCCTCCCTTTGACACCAAGGCTGGTCAAATCTGGTGTTGGAGTTTTAAAACCACCCAAAGTGCTCCGACATGATCTGACGATTGAAATAATCAGGACCGACAATTTTACGTGTCCTCCAAAACACGGTAGCGGTCTGATAGAAATGCCACATGCAAAGACAGTTGAGCTACACGAAAGATTTTTTTAGAGCTTTGAAGAACTTTGATGAACCCAGCGCAGAAGTTTTCATGTCTATGAAGTAAACGGTGTTGTCAGTAGAAACAGAGTCGTGCAGGAAAAATAAAATAACGACAAACTCTTACAACTATATTAACAATCTTATAAAACAACAGATTCCCAAATACGGGACAAAAATCACAACATACAGTAGTTCAAATATGTTTATCTAAACAATCTTTATATTAATTGAGCAAGCAAAACTGTGTTTTATTAGTCATAGATGGATTCCTTATTTGACCCTAAAATGAATTAACAAAAGTACACAATAATAACAAGGTAATAAAATACTTAATATCCCCTAGAACAGTTACTTGCAAAACTAAACAATTATGTGAGAAATATTTTGTATAGTAATATCTGATACAGTTTCTACTAAAGTCATAGAAATATTTACATCATAAAAGAATATTGAACTATATTATGGCATGTTAACAAAAATAAACTAAATCGGCTCTGAAAGGAACAAAAACAACGGCTTCAGCAAAAGTGAATCACTCACAAAAAATATTAGCAGTCTCCAAAGATTAGAAGGAAAGAAAGAGGTTAGAAGAACGCATCCATAATTCTTAACCTTCAATTACAGTACATTGCGCAAAGATATGTTTACCAATGCGCAACTAATATTATCAGACTGAAGTAAGGAGCTTGTCACCATATGACCACTCCTAGAGAAGGCAATGGTTTAAAAATGTTTTATATAAACTTAGACGTAATTTGTACCTACACTTAACTAACTATTTACAGAGGAAGAAAGTCGGGAGCTTAACGCTTGAACTTGGATTGTTGTTGTTAAACTAGAGACGTCGAGACATGAATCAATATCCTTCGTGGCCTGTGCCGTAGTCTTCGCCTTCTGATAGCGAGTAAGAGTCGTGGTCTCCACCCTCGAAGCTGCTCACGGGAGAGTCTCCGTAGGATTCAGAGCCTTCGTCAGCCGCGTGCCAGCCGTGTCCTAAAAATAAAAATGTTTTAGCAAGAACGTAGTAAAGGTACCATTGCGAGGTAGGCCATAGTTGAGATATTTAATTTTTGTTTTTCTCAATCATTAAAACATAAAGTTAGTTATAAATACTTAGTTATTTTGATATGAGGATACCTAGGTAAGCTTTAAATACACCAGCATACATAAGGTAGCACTCCGACTTCGATCGCACTGCGCAATCGCAAATAGTTAGCGCACAAAGTTGGTGCAATATGGCGCGGTAGCCGTACGTTCCGACCGCAGATTGCGCCAACAATATTCACGAACTGCTTGCGCCTGTAGTCTGTGTCTTCGGGATGCCATCTTAATTCTACCAACACTTCCGTTTGTCCTACGTTTGTACTACCTCCAATAGAGAAGACTTGATGAAAGCCTTAGATACCACATATTCGTGAAAACTCAACTAAACTTTCAACTTTTTCCGATATAATCATAACACCCTTTTTCAGTCAAAATACTGGAAGAATCATTTAGTGTTTGGTCACTAACACTAAAGGGGAAGCAATACATACCTCCGCCAAAGTGGGGAGCAGCTTTAGGCTGTCCATAGGTATAGCCCAGCACTTCGTAATGGTCATCACCGCCGCCGCCGCCGCCATGTTTATGGTGCACATGCTTCACTATCGTGTGCTTGTGGTGGTGATGCTTTACGTAGACTGGCACGTGGATCACGACCTTCTTGTGGCCGCCTCCGTGACCGCCAGCGAGGATGCAGGATGCCATTAGAGACAGGCAGGCTAGTGTGAGCTGTAACAAAAGAAGATCGTGGTTGAATGGCTTGGGCCTGCTTCGTTTCGGATCGGGAGGGTTTGGAAGCTGTGTAATGTTCTTGGGTGTAGTACATATCGACTGTACTATAAAATGCTTTGAGAGCAAAACGTCTTCAATTTAAAATAACTTCTAGACTACAGAGCACAAAATTTTTCTTTCTGGAAATTCAATATTAATTACAACTGTCCTTTTTGGTATAAACGAATTAGTGCCATGTCATAAACGTACTCGTATTAAGCTCGAAGCAGTGAGGCATGTTTTGTAGTATCTAGGCAATAATTCCATTTATTTCTTTCAATACCTTTCGATGATTAAGCCCAATCCTCCTCACTGTACTGATATTTTACGTGAGGCTTTTGCCCAGCAGTAGGACATTACATGCTAATCCTTTACTTCACCCAAAGGAAGGTTTAAAAACGCGGCGTCAACAGTTTTTGTTTTCTTTTCTGTCTCTTTTCTTAAGAAAAGTATCGCAAGATATTAATTTCCTTCACAAAGGTTGAAGATCTAATAATTTCCTATATATATAATTAATCTTCAATCACAATTAACCTAACTAATGACACAAACAACAAATGTTAAATCGAAATCGCATAGCCAATATAAAAAGCATTAGCAACACAATAGAATTGTACAAGAAAACCACATCGCTCTGTTTACAATCGAGTAAAGAACAAAATTATATACTAGAAATAATAACAATACTACACAATGACCAGATAGGTACGTATTTACAAATAAATAAAAAACTATGAAACTTTCTAAGTCTGCAGCATCAAAGTTTACGTAACAACGGGTCTGATAAAAAGAAAATTACACGTCGCTGCTTCGACAAGAGATACTTTTTGCTATTTTTGCGTGAATGACTGTTTTCATTCTTTTTTGTTTCGCTTTTCGTTTTTAACGTAACTTGTTATTTTCGTTTATAAACATTTATTTCTTTTCATTATGCTCTGGTTTTTCACTCACTAACGCATTTATGAAAAGTGGTATTGAGTGTACTTAGTGAGATTTTCGGTAGGATTTTATCCCGCAGGGAGAGTTTTAAAGATACAAATCTTTGTTTAATTACATTTTTTAAGACAATGATAGGTTTTTAATGACCGTTTTAAATCACTTATTGTCATGACAACTAGCATCAGTACTTATTGAAGTCAATTTATGTTACTTAAAACGAACTACGTATAAATTATAAATTGACGTATACCCGTACAGATGAGTGACAAAATTGTTAGCTGATCACTACATTTTTGAAATCATGATAAGATAAATAAGAAATCCTTTCAATACTACATATAATATTATTATTTAAATAACTCAATAATGTTGAACTCTTAACCTATTTTATGATGCATCAAGGTTGCAAGTGAAACCCATTGAGAAATGATTTCATTACTAATTATAATGAGCCTTAATGAACCTTGAAAGTTATTGAATCCCTTCAGGTTTCTATGCTAATTATTTCGACAAATTTTCATTATTTATTAAATGACGTCTTATTAAATAATAATTATTAAATATTTAACGCATATAACTCACCAAAATTCTAGTGGACATTGTGTGAATTGATCAAACTTCAAATAACCGAACACTAATACAGTCAGTTGGTATGTGATAAAGAAAATTACACAAAACTTCCTTTTATACCGCAACGTGGTTGGGTTTCGCGACACTGCATCTCAGCCACTACGATCTGACACACAAACAAAACATTTTCAACCATATTTTATAGAAAGTTAAGTCCATTTTTGCCTAACATACCTTCTCTAACGCCAATCTGAATGTACGCCATAAAAAAATAAACCTAAAAAATCTGATCTTAGATACCATTTTAGATTACTTTGTGTATCACTGAAACATTGTCATTATAGTGAAATTGAAATCTATTGTGTACTAGTAGAGTGGATATTTGATTGTAGTATTTGATTTTGTTTTGATTAGTTTGTATTGAAATTATTATTTTATAAGAGCAGGGAAAACAGGAATCAATGGAGAATTATATGCTAGAGTCATACTTTCGTTCTATACATTTACTGTTTCGTTACTTCTAATAAACTTCAAGGTTCTATATAACTATGTCAGTAGCAGGTCGAGTAGTATTTATGTGTGGTCTTGATTTCCCATTGAGTGCTAATTTACATGTTCGTGCTTTCTACCTGAGGGCCTAAGACTGTCCTAAAACCTAAAATCCCATCAACCGCAGTCAGTCACTATGCTAAGTTGGCTTTGAGAAGCTTTTTTAAGTCTTTGATTCAATAATAAATCAAAAATGGTTTTAAATCTTCGTTAATCATCCCGTTTTTACAACGTTTTTACGGCATGTTACATTTTGAGCCTGGATTTTGATTATTCGTTCCAGAGGCAGAACATTTTGTAATTATTAAGCTCATCACATTTGACTTAAATTCTAAAGACTTAAATTCTGTTCTGGATTCGACAGCCAACAAAAGTGAAAGAGCTCTTAAATTCACCAAAGTTCAAAAGTTAGAAGATGAGACTTAAACTAATTTCAATAAAGAACACTTTTTAAACTCCACATAAGTATTTGTAGCACAAGGAAAATACCCATGCTCATGACCTGTATTCGCAAAGATGCACAATCTTAAACGCACGCGCAACTGAACGGAAGCACTCTCACTTTTACGGCAGCACAGAGAGGGAATCTGATGAGATGCTTCTGATTATCATAATAACAACAATTGCTGTTGGAAATACTAGTGTAATGTTTTATTAAAACGGAAACGTTTGAATGAAATTCTTAAAACAGGAGGTCACTTTGTCATGTGGCCAACACTTACAAAGAAAGCCTGCGTAGACGCAGATCAGCCTACAGGACCATTTTGTCCATCTAGGCTCTAATGTATCTATGTATCTAGCTAGAGCTTAGATCCCTTTTTAGTCTAAATAGTAAGTAAAAGTATTAAGCCTGCTGCCTACTGCTGAGCCTGCAAACGCCTCTCGTCTTTCAAGATATCAATCAGTTGGCTGAGGCATTCGGCAAAATAAATAGAAAGAGCCCTTATAAATTATATAGAAAATTACATATCCATTATTTTAAGTAAACCATGTGCCATATTCGATGCAGTCCATCGTATAATAAGTTTTTTTTAGTGATATTTCACCTCCACAAAAAAGTCAATGGGCTAAGATTTAAATTCAAATTCATTCAAAGCCTTATTCAAAGCCTTATTCATTTATGGCTTTTAGAGTTATATAAAGACTACGAAAAGACTGAAAGTTGAAATCAGTTTATTTATTTAAGTATATTTTGTATAATAATAACTTTTATTGCTTTCATGGAATTCGTCTACTTGGTCCTAAGTTTCTTGTCTTCGAATTAATATTCTAATGACAATATTAAAAAGAACTAAAAATACAAAATCGAAATTTTACTATTTGCAAGTTTAGTTCCTTTATAAAACATCTATACTTACTGACTTAAGTTTATGTTCAAGTTTAAGTTATGGTTGTGTGATAAGAACTAATACTGTCTTGTAATAAACCAATTAAAATTTCCTAGGAACAAGATATTGCATGTGCATATGTTACGACAAATTGTATATTGTAGATTAGTATATTTTCCTTATTTTCTTTTTTTTCCGTAATTACTACTTTATGATTTCCACTCAGATCTGTAGATTTTTAACTAATAATTTCATTATTCTGTGAACGGTTCCTGTAAAGGGACCGAAACGTCAGATAAAAATGTAAAATAGAAGCGAAGTGTATCTGTAAGAGTAGTTTCAATTCAAAATAACAATTTCTATTTATTTACTTTACTTTTGAAGCACAAAGTGCCACAAAGCTATAGAATATAAAAAAGAGAGTATCTTAAATATCATAGATGTATAATTTTGAACAGAAACATTATTTTTGACGCAACAACAAATTGATACCAACTTATTTTTACTGAATATGTTTTCAGCAGTGCTTATTTATATTCACGTCGCGTGCAATAATATATTGCAAACTGTGTATGTATTCTAGTATGTCAATGTGTAGTAAATTAATTCACGAATTTTGTCCGTTACATATATGGATAGTTCCTGCTAATTATATCTTTTTTCGTTAATATTGATGCTCTGATTGTCCCACGCAACAGCGTAAAACAAGAATTTCCGTTTTCCAGTGTTCTCGATGATTCTATCGATGTTGGCTTATTTTAGTTTAAAAGTTGTTTTTGTATTTAAATTAAAAATATAAGTATAAATTTTTTAGTCAAATAAAAATCATTTTTGCATGAAGGTATGTTCTATCTATTCCCCAGTTTCTAAATTATTAAGGTATCATACAAATCGCGTACTTTTTTCATACACACACACAACCGCATCCGCCAGACCCAACTGTACCTACTGCATGCCGCCCTTCAACATAACGTGTAAGTATGTACCACACGTTAAATTGTAGGACCTCACCGTTCCAATACTATAAAATTAAACTTGTACTTTATCCGCCGCCGAGCCCAGCGTCCTCCCGACAACCATTCATTAAACCATTTAAATAAAAAAACCAGCTGAAATATCTCATCGTTAAGCTATAAAATCTATAAATTGTGTTTAAGGTCATTAACCCATTTTTATATGTATCCCGTTACACCAATTAAATAAATAAAGGGATACCAATAAAGTTTAATTATTTTCGTAGGAGCGGTGTGTCGGTGCCTTCCGTTCGGTCATCCGTGGCGAGGCATTCAACTTGAAACAGAGAGTTTCCTGTCTCGAGAAGGTCATGTGAAGAAATAGGTGTCTTATATTACTTAAACTAGGTAAAAACAAACGGTTTCACTTGAACTTGTTCATTGATACCTTGAACGATGTACTGTGCTACGACGCTAGTAGAAAAGACATCAACGCGCTCCGGTCACTTTGTTAGTAGCAGTAACCTGTAGTTAGTATAATTTGTTTTAAATGTGATATGAATTTGTATGTAAAACTAATAATTCATGTAAATATTAACCTAATTAATTGAGAAGTTCAAATATTAACTAACAATACTTTAGCAACGAGATCACCAATACACAATAGGCAAGTGTGGTGAGTACGCCTAATTCTCCTCAGTGTACTGATATCCTTGGTGAGATGAAAGGCCTTTTACAGGTTTTTAACCTTTTTTAATACTTTAAAAATATAAATAATCGTAACATGATTAGAACCTACCTACTTTATGATTTGGTAAGTGCCTTTGTGTTACCTATGTGAATTATTATAGACAGGTATTAAAGACGATCTGTTTTAATATTTGGATTATGGAAATATTCCCAAATGATTGATAAGAAGAAAAATAAACCTTTTTAAAACAAAAAAGTAAATACTCTTAAACTAATACCACAATGTTATCTTTAAATATCATTGATTTCAATCTAACATTCCTATAGATTTAAACACCTTTCTCGATGGTGCCGGATGTACCATATTGAATGAAAAAAAAACATTAAGTAAAGACACTCCCCATTCTAATTGTGTAATGCATACAGTTTGGTAATGTTGGTTGTGTTATTTTCGTTTTGCTGTACTTGTTTCAGTGACCTATTGAACGAAGTATGTAACTATATATATATCGTACCACAAAGTAGGTAACACACCGGGTTATATATTTGTTATTTTGGTTAAGCGTAACTTTAGTAATAATGATGTTTGTGTACGAGTATTAGCATGAGTAATTAATGGATGTTTCTGTTAAATGCTTTAGTTGTAATAAGTTTGTAATTCAAGCAACATACGTCGATAAGAGGTCTTTGCCTAACATTTCAAGTGTTTACCTAGCAAAAAAGGAGGTATACCAAAGTAATATAACTAGCAGCGTCCCACGGTCTTGCCCGCGTTGTGCCCGTTCCCGTGGGAATTTCGGGATGAAAAATAACTTTCCCGTTGAATGTGAAATCTAGTACAAAAATAATTATTCATATCGGACTGGTAATTCTCGAGATTAGCTAACAAATACAAACAAACTTATAATATGAGTATACGAGTATATTAAGGAATTAGGTATTACCAGAAAAGTAAAAAAATAGCTGTCGTGAACATAGTTAACAGTATAACAAATTTAGTGGAAATATGTATAATTTAACATCCAATATTACTAGGTGGGTGGCATCTTATACCCAAGGGCTCCCCTGCGAGTTTCTAACGACCTCTGTGCTCATGATATGCCGTCTTTTCTCAACTATTCCAATTAATTAAGACCCCTCAGGCTCAGACTTAATAAATAATCTAGACAGATCCCCGTCAACGTTGAAGTGAAGTCGGTTTTGTTAAATTGTGTGCAAACAATGATGTGTGATTTGAATTGTGTACGTGTGATCAAGAAGGTACAGGGTATGCGGTGTGCCAGTGACTTGGTATTTTCAGGTACGAGGTGTAATTTTACATGCTTCATTGTATGTCAGTATTTGATCTTGCTTTTTATTGGGTCGAAGTTTTTCTATTGACGGTAGTCATTTGTTGGTACTGTTTGAATGGAGTTAAAAGTGGTATTTATATTACTTAATATGGAATGTCTGTAACGGGACAAGTATCTTAACTCTTATATCAGTTTATATTAACATTAACTTACCAATAATACGGTTTGTTTATATTAAATGTAAATGAGTAAACCATTTTGACGGCCTTTTATTAAGTTCTAATATATATAAACTTTTGTTGCATTCACTGATTAAACCAACTCCAGGCACATAATAAAGACTGGCTTACATACATCTAGTTATTGTTTTTATATAAATTAAACTAAAGGCGTGGTTACCGATTTTGTTGTTAGAAAAGCAATCACAATTCTAAACATTGTCCGAAGATATGTATGAGATGTTAAAACTGCAAAAATTAGTTCACTAGCCTGATTGATTCCACGGGTATAGGCTAGTGAGTTGTTGAAACAATATTTGCTTTAAAGTTAGATGGATGCAACGGGTATAGGTGCTACGTCAACCATAGAAACTGCATTTGCATTCAATTTATAGGTACATAAAATTAAAACTTTGCTATTTGGTTTTAATTTAAAGTAAAGCACCATCTACAATAGGCCACATGAAACTGCAAACAGCTACTCCAGTGAAAGGTGCAGAGATTGCTATTCGAATTCACTTGCAGAAAAGTTTGCGATACCCAACATAGATGGCGACACTGTTTGATATGAAATATATTTTCATCAATGGATATGAGTTTATCTGCATATTGGTACAATGTAAAAGGAAAATTCATAAAAAGTAAGACCTTCTCAGACTATAAATCCAGTCTTTAGACGATGCAATCAAGTATGTATCTTTATGTTAGTGTATATTTCATAGCTTTCCCCAGATTAGAAAACAGTCTGACCATCCAGATCCGTTAGATATAAGATTTCCTAAAAATATTCATTAGTTTTTGTGTTTCTAATCAAAGTAAGTGTCCTTTATTATTAATATTTTTGTAGTATTTTATAATAATAACAAAGTTTACAGATTTGTCGGCCGTTGCAATGTCCAAATACCTACCCACGACGTTCTGAGGCACCGTGAGTTTCTCAGCCGATTTACCGTAACACAAAAAATGTAAAGATAAGCCGACTTTCTAATAAACCCTACTAGACGTTCCGAGCCTTCTTCCTTGTACATAATAAATCTTAAGGAGTACTCACTTTAAATACACAGTTTCTCAAATGTTTTCATAACTTTTATTTAATGAAATATTCTTTAGGGTGGGTTATTTCTAACGATTGGCTAACCTAACTTACGATTGTTAAAAAGTTGACGATTTTTTTCGCTGTTAAATATTTGTTTCATAATCTAAATGACATTATGTTAAAGTTTTTCTGGTGCGTGAGAGTAACGTGAAGCAACCCGACCGTATTGGTGTTGCTTTACTTTACCAGACTACTTTCAGTGTTAGTTTGAAATTATGAATTAATTATTATTATAAAGTGTTTCCTCTCAGAGTCACGGGAAAAGCCCTTATTTTTTTAAAGGTTTGCGAAGATCATCATTCATCATTGGATGGTTGACCGACAGTGGTATTTTTATCTGACGCTTCCGTGTCAAGTTACGTACCATAATTTCTAAAATTAATATTTATGTAAATTGTTATTTATTTGAGTTTTGAATTTAAAACATGTGACATGTAAACGGTTTCACCTTTAACATAGAAAATGGTCAACGAAAACCAAAAAAAATAGAGTTCCTAAGTAATAATATCATCAACAAATTAGTTAATAGTTAAGCTCAGAACTGAACAAATCAAATCAGAATATACTACTAAAAAACAACATAAACTTTGAGAGCCTCTGCCTGACATTTTAATGTGGTCTAATAATCAGAAAGAGAATAAAAAGTCCCCTGTACACCGGTGGGCTTTAGCGTTCCTTAGATTGATGCCTCTCTTAAAGACAGCCGTAGAGGGCGCTCTTATCGAATGCCTTTTATTTTATTTTTATCTTAACTTTGAATATTGCCTCTAGTAATAAGGATCTGGGACCGTAAGCGAGTCCGGACAAGTGAATGAACTCACAGTGTGTGGATATGTGTGCCCACGTGGTCCGATACTCTCTCGACCTTTTTTTCGACTTTTTTTCAAATTCAACTTGTCAAATGATTCGGACAAAAAAATGGTATGAATAGTACTAATATAGAGGACTTTTATGTTGTTTTTATGTTTGTATTGATTTGTTATCTGTGGAGCTATTGTTAGGGTTCGATTGTAAATTATTATTGTGTAGAAATTGCTACTTGTCCTGGTTTTACGTACACAAATAATGTTTCATACAGCTCTACTTCAGTAGAAGTGTACTGATGTGCTTCAATTATGAAGGCTTAGTTTACATTAGTAGACTATAGTAGAATGGAATTAGTTGGTATGGGTAGTGTTCTACCTAGTACTTACTAATTAGAATTAGCTGAGCCACCAACCATTTGCGTACTACGAGTATACAATCATGAATTATAATATTTTTCTGGATCTTTTCTGTATTATTTTGTAAACAATAAATGATTTTTATCTATTTATTTCAGTAGAGTAGGTTATAAAAAATGTGGTTAACTCCTTATCCATCTACTCGTACACTGACCGAACTTGACTTAAGTAGATATATATTAGACGATGTTACTTAGAAAATAAACGTAGATACTTAACTAACGCTCAAAGCCACGTTACATGTGATAGTATACTCGTATTACTAATGCGGATATACCTCCCTGAATAAATCGTACGTTAATAAATCGTTTGATCACCGCACGCACGATCGCCACTAACATTAATAATGAAGAGGACTAACTAATATTTCATCTATTGTTATTGATCGATTTGAATCCTTATTTATAAATAATAGCCACTTGCTAATTAGTGAAGTATTAGTACTGTATGGAGTATCTACTGTTATTTATTATTCCAATCTTTATGCTATGTCTACTTAAACAATGGGTATTGTAAAAATATGACAATATTAATGGTAGACCACAGGTTAATAGTAGTTTTTACCATTGTCAGAAAATAATTGTAATCGCAAAAGTGTGCAGGTTTGATTATTTAGATTATCACTACATAGAATAAAACAAAGTCGCTTAGATCTTTAAAACTACGCAACGGATTTAGATGCGGTTTTTTTTAAAAATAGATAGAGTGATTCAAGAGAAAGGTTTATATGTATAAAAAATCCCGAAATTCCCACGGAAACGGATACAACGAGGGTAAAACCGCGGGGCGCTGCTAGTTATTAACATTTGATGCTCTCTCACGAATATGATTTATAGTAAACGTATTCACATGGGTTTTTTCGCGGTAGAAAGTTTATAAAGCTAGTAATTACTTCGTACAAATCGCGTTAGTTTAAAAAATGCTATAGAATATGATTTAGTTCAGAAGCAGCCTAACCAAATTATTATGTAGTATCAAGGTAGACACTTTTAGAAGACTTACTGAAAATGTTTCTTTCTTTTACTTTAATTGCTACTTTGTAAATGTAGGTAAGTCTGTGATGACTATGAGTTACTATTGTTGTCTCTGAAATCCGGCCATTTACGTTTGTATGTAAGTACTCGTACACCAAGTTGTACATGTGTGTAGGTTCTTGTTTGTATTTGAAGTAGCTGTGTATATTTTTTTCCAACGAACAAGGGTGATTCCGCAAAAATAATGTAACTGTTTTTACAGTGATTCAGTGTACATTACATAGACAATTAACTGTGAGTGCCGTTGCGTGCTCGGCCACTTCCTCCAGCGTTGCGTCGGTGAAACTCGTGATATTACACTAATCAGGGAAATGCTACCGAGAAAGTGATTTATTAATTAAACCGAAAATGTTTGCCATTGTAATAACGAATTAAAAGTCATTAAGTAATAAATAATGTGAATTACATTTGATCGATTGTGTCAGTTAAATACAAGGCTGTTATTTAAAGTTTATTTTGTACATCGCTGTTCTTTTACAATGTTGGAGAAGTCATACTGTGGTATAAATATCAAAGAGAAATAGTATTCCAAAACTCTTCACAGAACAAGATAAAAACGTACTAAAACAAATATTTGTTTCGACTTAGTTTCTAACATAAATAATGTTTTGTCTAACGGTTTTAATGGATGCATTAACAGAATACAAGTCGATCCCTTTCGATGCCGAACGGCCGACGGAGGCTTCGCTAGACCGTGGCGTGGACCTTAACTGGACGAGATAACAATTTGATTGTAGCATGGGTAATAAAAACGTTCAAAAATTGGTTACAATTATCTTGGTTACTGCCTCATAACATTTTAATAGCTGCATCCCATTTTGTGTGGGAACAGGCGACAGGAAGGCAGTGTTCTAGGCCATCTATTATCTTATACATTAAACGTACAGAGATTTTACAAATACTTACGCAGTGAGTACTTCGCTCTTCCGTGGTGAAATATAGGTATCTATGCAAATAAAATATGTTTTAACTGGGGGTCAGCGGCGGATTTCAAGGCTTTCATATAAACCAACTAAGACTTTGTCCAAGCATGTTCATATATCATTTTCCCTCGAATTCCACTACTATAGAATTCCCCTGCGCAAAATCTAGTCTATATGTAAATTCTGACGTTGCCTATGTATAATAGACTAATACAATTTCGATGCGGTGACTCCGGAAGTTAGAAGAGGTAGAGCTAACTTGATATGGAAATTAAGTTTGCGTCCTAGAGGTAAACAATTTAGTAGGGTTGATCAAAGGGATACGATTAACTAGGACAAGTTATTTCTGTTAACTAATAATGCTTTTCTTACTGTACTGATAAGAGCTACTTACTAATAAATAGCAAATGACGCAGTCAATCTTTTACAATAATTTTATTTTTGACGAATAATTTGGTGCATTAGTGGTTTGACTAAAATTTATATACATACGAATATATATAAAAGAAAGTCGTGTTAGTTACACCATTTATAACTGGAAATGGCTGGATCGATTTTTATGATTATTTTTTATTTTATGCATTTTGGTCAGGAATAAGACAATAGGTTATAAAAGCCTCGAAATATCTAAAGGAATGGGTGCGCTGCGGGTGAAACCGCGGGGCACAGCTAGTATGTAATAAGCATTAGGTATTCAATAAGTAACCTGTTATCAGCAATTTAATAAATATCTGCAAAGAGATTCCTTAGAAGTAAATGACTTTCGCTTTCACAATATTAGTTGTGAATATAAAGTAAAGCCAGGATTATAAAGTGTACTTTCACTGTTCACGGCTTTTGATTGTCATTTTATGACGATATCGCATTAACTACGGTACGAGTCTGCATTAGCATCAAGATATACATCATTATGAAGTCCGTAATGTATGCAATCACTCACTACTTGGACCTAATGCAATGTTAATTGATCTAAAGTGAATTACGGTTAATTAGTTACAAGTAATCGGGAGTTATGAGACATTTCCGCCGGCTTGTTCGATTAAAAGAAGTAGTTTTTGAGTATTACGTTCGTTACTTAGCTCTAGCGTTCGTTACTAGAGAAAATATCGATACAAAAAGTAACTTAAAACCTTCCTCTTCAATGCAGCTATCCGATGCGAAAATATTTTTTTCTTATTAGAATTTAAGCTGGCTGAATTTATTTTCAAACATGGCTCGAGTTTGAGATCACCAACCCGCATTTGGCAAGCGTGGTGATTATGCCTAATCCTCCTCACTGTACTGATAACTTCAGTGAGATGAGAGGCCTTTGCCCAGCAGTGGGACATTACAGGCTATTACTTTACTTTTTTTTTTTTTAGAATTTATGCTAGTTTCTGAGGGTAGCCCGCTCAAAGCAATTTTAAAATTTTATAATTTTTAGTGAATTTTTGAAATTAGCCTTTCCCATGGACATATTATGTCTTTCCCGAATATCTATTCCTCAATATGTACGAGTACAGGTCTATCTCTATGTACAGTGAACGTTCATAAGTCCATTACCATATTTACGTTTACAATAGGTTGAAGCCGAACAAGCGCGTATCTAAGTGTGTATCATGTTTGACTTGTTTCAACGCAAACATTTAAACGTTTGATACTGGACAGATCTGTATATATTGTAATGTACATTACAATATATACAGATCTGTCCAGTATCAATATGTACAGATCTGTCTCTACAATCAAAGAGCAATCTCCTGGTGGCATCGTTGAATGACATGAAAACAACACGACTAGCTCATGTTGGTGTTCCAATTCGCAGTTACACCAGATTACGACTTAAACCAGTCTAAATGCTAGAAAGTGGGAAACACATATAAACTATAAAAACAATAATACGTATATAATGCTCTACATTTCTCTGTTACTAGCAGCGCCCCGCGGTTTTACCCGCGTTGTGCCCGTTCCCGTGGGAATTTCGGGATAAAATGTAGCCTATAGCCTTCCTCGATAAATAGACTATCTAACAGTGAAAGAATTATTCAAATCGGTTCAGTAGTTTCTGAGATTAGCGCGTTTAAACAAACAAACAAACAAACAAACAAACAAACAAACAAACAAAACAAACTCTTCAGCTTTATAATATTAGTATAGATATAAGGATAGCTAGGAAAACGTATGAAATGTACATACCTACATATATTTGTTTCACTTATTATGTTTTAGGAGTATCAACAGCAATTTAAATTGCTAGGTTGTTCCACCCACGAGTCCAATAGATGGCGCCATTTTGAACATTTGGTCCTTTTTATAAAACTAGTAAGTAATTACATTACATACATTACTAAGCCAATAACTGATACCCACGAATAGTTTAAGAATATTGCGTATATTCTTCGGATTGGATTATGTTTACACCAACACCATACACACTTTATTATGTTAGGCTATATAAATAAATAAATAAATAAATAAATATACCTGGACAAATTCACACACGGTTAATTAGACCCAAAGTAATCTCTAAGCTTGTGTTATGGAATATAATTGACTGGTACTACTACATATACATACACAAATACTTTATAAGAATATATAATTGACACCCAGACGCGCGTCACGCGCGTCGTCAGGTACACAACTAGCACTACCCTGCGGATTTACCAACTTCATTTATTTCGGCAAGAGTTTCTGTAGGTATTAAAACTAGGGGAATAAATGCATTCCAGATTATTCACCCATTTAATGAAAACTGTATGAAAAATCGTAGTTCAAGTTTATAGCCGACTTGTGTTATGTAGTGATAGTTGCACAAATATCTCTTCACAGGAAATGAATATAACTGACAGTAACACGTTATTGTTAACTGTATTGTATACTCGTAAGTTTAAGTCAGTGGTCATCCATATTGTTGATGCGAAACAAACGGATATTTCCTACATGTTTTAGAATAACGAGTAGGTATAGTTTATCAGAACTTCTGGTATCCTTAAGTAATTGCTAACTATAAAGGTCTCTACCCATTACACCGTATCATACCATGACCGTGCTATGAACGTGTCAGCACCGGCAAAATATTCTCATCGAGAATAGTTGCCGCTCCGTGCATGACACGCGACGTTGTTGGTTGGTGACGGAACGGTCTAGTGAGCATAGTCCCATACTTTTCAAAACAAAGAATACTTTTTCGCCTGACACGTTCATAGCATGGTCATGGTATGATACGGTGTAATGGGTATAGGCCTTTAGTAGTACCGTTCGTGGCGTAGTTTGAATACCTAAGTGAAGTTAGTGAATTGCGATTTTTCAGCAACGTGCAGCTTGGCCTCCACTTGGATGGGTGGCAATTGCAATAACGCTCAAAACCTTCTAATTATATTACGTTTTATTGGTTTCCACGGACTAATCTCAGGAACTACCAGTCTGATTTAAATATTTTTAATATTTGTAGCACAGTGGCAGTGAGAGCGCTTTCTGTGTCGGGGGTTGAGGGTTCGATTCCCGCCCGGAGTCAACAATATGTGAGACATAGTGATTGGCGACGACGTCTGAGTGTCAATTATAAATATATTCTTATATAGTATTTGTGTGCGTATATGTAGTAGTATCAGTTAAAAGCTTAAAGCTTAGTTTGGGTCTAATTAACCGTGAGTGAATTTTTCCGGTTATATATTTATTTAATAAATTGTTTGTGTATTAGATAGCTAGATTTAAGAGGAAGGTCTATAGTCTATGAAATTATGACAATTATTATCTTTTTACCTTTATAAATGTAAGTTAATTTGAGGCAAGATTGTCGGTGGTCAGCCGACCGGTGATCATGTATACATACTTTGAATACACCTTTAGACAACACAGCCATGCATAGTTGACGTCGGTAATGGTTAATATATACCACTGCATCGTAATCACTCCCTCTATCTTTAATATAAATGGTCTTTGAAAAGAGGGGCCCGAAACATCTACATATTTGTAGAGTAATATAATTTTAGGTACTTATAAGTTGATTTTAGGTTTAATATTTATAGTTTATGATTCACTACACGTTGAAGTTTGAACATTCATAATTTGAAAGAATGTATAAATTATTGAGCCGACACGTACGAAATTATAAATTTAATTCTACTACTCGATGATTTTTGAAAAATTCTGACGGTTTGATAATGAACTTTGTACACAAGTCTAGTGCGATCAAGAAACACCTCTTAGGTATCGACTCTACTTAATTCGTAGCTATTTTAAATTAAGGAACAATCGAGGAATATAACAGTAAAACTATGCTTCCTGTTCATTATATACTCTTTTTATGTTCTTGTTTGTTCTTTAAACATAAAATAACTATAAAATACAGGATTTCCGAGATCTATTTACTTAACATCTAGTGTGTTGAAGGCTTATCGCATATTAGTTGTAACATACGTTTTTACACGAGCGGTGTAATTCGCTCGAAACGTCGGCTACGTATTTTAGTACGAATGCTATCAGCGCCCCGCGGTTTTACCAGAGTTGTGCCCATTTCCCGTGGGATTTTGGGCTGAAAAACCCATATCTTTCCCATTGATCCTGTTTGATGATGATGATTGAATCGATATCCTACTATTATCATACTAATATTATAAATGTGAATGTAAGTTTGTTTGTTACGCTTTAACGCCAAAACTACTGAACCGATTTGAATGAAATTTGGTACACAGTTAGTCCAGAGCCTGACATAGGCTACTTTTTATCCCGAAATTCCCGCGGGAACGGGTAGAACGCGTGTGAAACCACGGTGCGTGGCTAGTTTCATACATTAGGTAGAGCCGTGTTAGTTAAACTATTTATAACTCGAGAACGGCTAGACCAATTTTAATGATTCTTTTTATTTTATTTATCTTGGTCAGGAATAGGATAATTAGTAATAAAAGCCCCAAAATTTCCTTCAGACAGTTCTTGATTGTGAATACATAACATCCTCTGATCGCTCGCTTTTGCGCACCAGTAAAGCTAGTAAAGTAACGTTTTAATTATTATTAAGTATTAAATATTCCCGCAATGTTTCCAGTTTGTAATAGTTACAGAATGAATTGCTCATAAAATGCGGATACTATTCGCGTGTCTTTACTCACGCGAGCATTTGTTTTGACCACGAATCTTTCGACCTAAAACTTGGTAAGTACTACGTTGTTAGGAATTGACTGTATTGAATTGAAATATAAATTACTCGTAGCCCCGCAGTCTTACCCGCGTTTAATCCAATCCCACGGGAATATTCGGATAAAATATATCCCATGTCTTATTCTGGATGCATACATAACCTTTCTTACTGTAAAGTTTCATCCAAATCCGTTGTGAAAGAGTAACAGACATACATCCTCACAAAGTTTTGTATTTATAATATTAGTAGAATTTGTAATAATATACTCGTATCAATCCGATATATTATTTACTATTTTATGTTTAGTATTGTTTTCTGACGGATTAAGAAGGAAGTGTGTAATAGGCATACTAGTATATATCAAATTAGTATTAGTAAATTAGAAGTTTATTTTTCACTTATCTAATACTAGCAGCGCCCCGCGGTTTTACCCGCGTTGTGCCCGTTCCCGTGGGAATTTCGGGATTTTTTTTACATAAAAACCTTCCTCTTGAATCACTCTACCTATTACAAAAACCGCATCAAAATCCGTTGCGTAATTTTAAAGATTTAAGCATACAGACAGACAAACAGTGTGACAGACACGAAAAAGAGACGACTTTATTTTATACTATGTAGTGATTGTAGGTACTTTGCTTAGGGTGGGTTGCTCAGCTTATGCTCACGTACCAGCAAACTTTAACACAAATTGTCACTGTTAGCAGATAAAAGATAATTAAAAATCGTTTTAAGAACGTATGTTTCGATAACAAACCGTTTGAAATAATCCTTAATAACTCTTTTCATTCCGTCGACGTTTGTGGTTAGGTTATTATCAAAGAGATAAATTGAATGCAAGGAAAATGCAATTTTATAGAATGGCAGAGACTAGTGGACGTTCCTTTGAGGTCGTGTCATCCTTTGATCAGCGCGCAATCTCATTACATACTGCTGTAAACACGTAATGGGTCTACTACAATTGGGTTATGACATAGGTACTAGCCGCGCCCCGTGGTTTTACCGCCCAAGTAGCATTTTACTCCATTTAAGAGTACACATTTAGTTCCCAGGTGTACTTGAAGCATTATTGTAGTAGACTACAGTCCGTCTAACTAAAAACTAGCAAAATTATAAGATACTCTTTACTCATGAATCTTTTATATTTTTTTAAATGTACACACCTTTATTTAATGATCTAATCAATAAGTGTACAAACGATGTATTAAATAAGTTATATGACTGTAAGTACAATTAATAACTAAGTAATATGAGTGAAATAACACCCACTAACCGCCGCGGTAAGAGCCATATTAGCGCAAACAGTCTACTAGTAAAGGTGAGTGCAGACTGGTAACAAACAACAGTCTTGAGACTTGAATATTGTTCGTTGAAAACCAATGAAGATGCGCACGTAAAGTTATATTACAACAGAGTCTATCTTAAGTATTTAGAGTGAATATTTGTGTATAAATATTTAGAACTATCAGCGCCCCGCGGTTTTACCCGCGTTGTACCCGTTCCCGTGGGAATTTCGGGATCAAAAATAGCCTATAACCTTCCCGTTGAATGTGGCTATCCATTACAAGAAGAATTATTCAAATCGGACTGATAATTCCTGAGATTACCCCGAACATACAAACAAACAAACAAACAAACTTACAAATGTTACCTCTTTATAATATTAGTATAGATGAAGTCCTCCGCTACGTCTGTTGGTATGTTCATGTTATGCGATTTTCATTTCAGAGAAGACTAGTAAAGGGATAAATAAAATTACCCACAAAGACATATACCTCCTTGGGTCACACAATAAATCTCACTTTACTATAAATTTTCATAGCGCAAGTCAGTCTCGAAACCGAACGTGACAATAGTCTGCGCTCCGCCTAACGCACTTTGCAAGGCGGTGGTTGAATTCTTTCAGGCGTAGAAATGAATGTTATAAATGATCGCACGCGCTGCAGTAATTATCATATAAGCTTGAAGGCCATTGCAGTTTCCACCTGTCTATATTGTTGATAAGAAATAGTAAATAATAGGGGACCACAGAACGTGAGGGCCACGATGGATTGGTTGAAATTGGTCGGTATATTTTTGAAAATAGTGTATTTTGTGACAGTGATCGTTCAGTGATAAGGACTGTGTTGTGATGAAGTGATAGTGTGTCGTGAGGAGCGGGCCCAGGATTATTCAGTTTGACGTTTTAATTCCGTTTTATATATTTCTATTTCTAATTTCTTTATTTTTCAATTAGTGGTCAAAAAACGGTCGAAATCGTAATATTCGTAAAATAAAAAGGCTTTTGCAGTATGGCCACGGATTCCTAACAAGGATTACCTTCAAGTTTAAGTTTCACATTTACAAGATGTAAGAACTAAAAAGAAATGCCTGTTACTAACAATATCCTACTAATATACTAATATAATAAATGCAAAAATTTGTTAGGGTGGATGTAGGTTTGTTACTCTTTCACGAAAAAACTACTGGACGGATTTGGAGGAAACTTTACAGTAATATAGTTTAAACATCAGAATAACTTTATCCCGAACTTCCCGCGGGAACGGGCACAACGCGGGTAACACCGCGGGGCGCGGCTAGTACGTTCATATGAACAGCGTTTTGTAAAACAATAGTTTATGAGAAATGATATCTAATTATAATAAACTAGTTTTTATAGTTCTTTATAAGGAATACATTGTGGATTATCGCGGGTAAAGGAACCGTTTGTCATATTAATGAACCCATTAACATAAACACCTCACGCTTATTCACGTAAAAACATTACGAAGAGTTAAAACGAATTATCAATATCAGTTTCTTTCGTAAAACTATTATAATATTCAAAAACCGTACAGCAAAGTTTAATTATTTGGTTAATTTAAAATCCTACTAATATTATAAATACGAAAGTATGTGAGGATGTATGTAAGGATATATGTACGTAAGGATGTATGTATGTATGTATGTATGTATGTATGTATGTATGTATGTATGTATGTTGTATGTATGTTTGTTACTCTTTAACGCAAAAGGTACTGGACGAATTTAGATGAAACTTTATATATCAGAATAACACATGGGATACATATTATATGACATACCTATATATATATATATAGGGATATATGACAAGCCCGTTGGCACAGTGGCAGTGAGAGCGCTTACTGAGTCGGGGGTCGCGGGTTCGATTCCCGCCCGGAGTCAACAATATGTGAAGACATAGTTGTTGGCGACGACGTCTGGGTGTCAATTATATATTCTTATAAAGTATTTGTGTTTATATATGTACTAGTATCAGTTAGTTAGATTCCATATTACAAGCTTAGAGCTTAGTTTGGGTCTAATTAACCGTGAGTGAATTTGTCCGGGTGTATTTTATTTATTTTATATTATCCCGAAATTCCTGCGGGAACGGGTACAACGCGGGTAACACCCCGGGGCGCTCCTAGTATACCTATAATAGTATTCATTTGTATTTTATTTAATGATGAAGTAAACACCTAAAACCTTAAGTTATTAAAGACCAACAAGGAAACTACTTTTCATCAAATTTAGTTAGGATAAACAAAAGCATCAGAGCTCATAGTAGGTATCTGTCACTTCTCATTAAAATAACACATTTCAGTCGCTTTTCTATTTCGGTCTATTGAAGCATATTGTAAACATACCATTTTAATTTCCGAAGTTCTGAAAGTTCCGGAAAATCTGACGGAATTGGTTTCACAATAATAATATGGAAAGCATTGTGTTGTTTGTGTATTTTTAAAGTACTTCCAATTTTGCCTATTTTCATAGAAGTGTTTGGATTAATTGCATTTTTACATGAATTAAACTTTTTAACTGCGAG
Source organism: Cyclophora albipunctata (assembly GCA_963082685.1). NCBI lineage: Eukaryota > Metazoa > Arthropoda > Insecta > Lepidoptera > Geometridae > Cyclophora > Cyclophora albipunctata. Next base: position 12,260,584 of record OY720111.1, on the reverse strand, counting down.
GTTTTATATTAAGAAAAAGCTAAAAGCTGTAAGCTATAAGATCTTCGTGTTTTCGTCTTCTCAGTGTTGGCACGAAAAAAAGAGGATGATAAAAATATACCTACTACGAGTATATGAGGTACCTCAAAATACACGGATAATTACTTAAATAGACATTGTAATATGGTCGTTTAAAAAAGGGTTGTTTGCCACTAATGGTGATTTTTAGTATAGTCTATTAGTTATGGTAATCAAATAAAGATATAATTATTTCAGAAACTTTGTAGCAGCTATTTTGAACTTTACAAGTACTCGTAGGTTGTCTCGGCATAGTTGGTGGGACGATCTCCTTGCCTTTAACAACAATTGGTGGGTGCTCGCAAAGGACAGGAGGGGTTGGCCATTCTTGGGGGAGACCTTTGCCCAGCAATGCAACAATATAGGTTAAAAAAATAGTAATATCGTATTAGCTCTTTCAGATTACCTCAGCTTACAGTCTCCACTAGGCCTAAGATTTAAGATGCACAAAAAAAAATCTCTTCCATCTTGTATCTCTTCTTATCATATTGAAATAAAGAGAGATAAATGTCTTTATTCTTTTGAGCTCAACTGGTTATTGCAAGCCTTGGATACATAGAGATGAATTGAAAAATCAATGGGGAGACCAGCCATGGGACAAGATAGGTTAATAAATAATGTCTTTAGAAAAGAGAAAAACAAACATAAATACTGCTGACTGTCTCATGCCCCAAAGTAAACACAAGCTCAATTAAAGATATTTAACAACTCATAAAAACATATTTTAAAATAATGTATCTTCCCATATTTGATACAGATCGCGTAGGGGATTTTGCATACGACTGTCTTTTCATCCTTATATCCGGTAAAATACAGGCGTATTGTTTTTAATGTATAAATTTTATGTATAAATATATATGATTGAGTAAACTGTTTGTGATGTTTGTGAAACTTCTTTGCCGTAAAATGAGTATTTAATATGTTCAATGTCCATTGTCAGTAAAAAAACTCTAAAAAGTCCCGTAGTCGTCCCATGAAACTGTGTAACATACTTAGAACTTTGGCATATTAAAACTTCTGTAAAAACTACCAACATGTCCATGAGAATTATTAAAACAACAAGAAAAGTAAGTACTAAAGTACTTACCACCTTCTTTGACTGACTAAACAGGGAGACGAAAGGACTATCCTATAGAATCTAGTCTTGTATAAAGACTTCATAATAACCTCATACGAGAGTAGCAGTGTTTATAAATTAACCCAAAAAGGAGTAGGAAGCATTAGGAATAGTGTGTTAAAGCTATGTTAAAAGACACAGATAAAATAAAAATGTTTTCATTAGATACAACAAAATAATATGTTATGTTTGTTTGTTACAGTTCGCTCTTCTGGTGGCTGTTGCTTCAATTCACATTACGGCTGAGGCAGCTAAGTAAGTTTTACATAATTTTATACCCAATTATGTACCATTATAAACTGTAGCATGTTTCGTGTAATCAAGGAACTGTATGTAATTTTTGCAAGTTTTTATTCGTTGTGTTTTTCGTAATTAAAGGGTGATTAGATGACATAAGTGCGCAAACATTGTCAAGAACACTTATGTCGTTTTTTATCCCTTCCAATTAATTTGCGAAATGGTTTTCTCTCATTATGCAGTATTACATAGCATTGCGATAGAAACTGTTACCATAGTCAATGTCAGTATGCCGGCAATTGCGATTAATTGTTATGTTTCTCCACTGTGCGCTAATTGAACGTTGAACCGGGGCCCAACCACCGCGTAATGTGCGCCTGTTAATTAGAAAGTGGTAAACCCTCCGTACTTACGAACCCGTAATCAGAAAATGTATGTTACAATGTAGGCAGGCGTACATTACGCGCGGTTGCGGAATAGTGGCGCGGTGGCGACGTCGCGACAATCCTGAGAGCGAAAGCCACTACCGCGTCACGCGCTCTGCCATTGACACCGAGTAGACGGAACTGCCGCCGTCGTAAAAAGCGAACGTCGCACATGCACGCGCTACACCTACATTGGAATGCCGACATTATAATTTCCTTTTTTTACAGGAAAAAGATCCGCATACATCTACCACAGAAAGTGAAGCATATTCATCATCACAAGAAAATATACATCACGAACCATGCAGCACCTTCCCAGTACGCGCCGGCGTACATGCCGAGCGCCGAGGGCGCCGTGGCCGTGCCCACAAACATAGCCATGCCCTCCGTCGCCAACTTACTGCCCTTGAACTCGGTCGAACTCTACGATGAAGGGCAACATGCACGGATACCTGGGATTTCATCCGCTGGTTCAAAAGTGGTGCCGCTCTATCGCGCTCGCGGCTACTACGGGCCCAACCCGGTGGAATCTGAAGATCAAGACTATGATTTAGCGCCACCAGAAGCCGACTCCTACGTACCCACTGCCTTCGCAGAACCGCCAGCGCAAGCGGCTCCCTCTAACTACCCACCGAAAAAAATGAAGGTCATCAAAGCTAATGAGCCTCTTCGCAAGAAACCTATAAGGAAACCGAAACCGAAACCCCTTGTAGTTAGAGGAAAGCCAATACCAGAAGAGGAACACCCTGTCACAACGTACCATGAAAAGTTTTATTCTGATTTAGTTGGACAAGGGACTATAAAGAAAGTTAGGAAGCCGCAACGGGTTGAGAAGATTATCGACGGTGATACCGAACATATTCATACGTATAGTGAGGAATATATACATAAGCTTATATATGACGATGGAACGGGAAAGCTGACTGGAGTAGATCCTCTGGTGGGCAGCATGTCGGCACATCCGCTGCTGCGCCGGCCGCCCGTGCTGACGCTGCCCTCGGGCGCGCTCGGCCTCGCCGTTGGCTCCTACGGGACGCCATCACATCTAGAATACTCCGCCTACAACCCTCGCGAAGTCACCCACGATCATATTTTCCACGACCACGGTGAAATACCAGCTGACGTAGATGTTAGCAAAGAAGCATTGCCTTATCCACCGCGAGTATCGTACAACAGCCAAGGAATCCGAATTGGTGGCGCAGACCTGAAGGGATACAAAAATAAATTTGGATCCAAATACAAACATAAGCAGCCATTGACCGATTATTCATATTATGAGAGCATGTACACACCGTTCAGCAAACCTCGTAATCCAAAGCCCACCAATCCGACCTCATACTTTGGGGCCACGACCGAGTCGCCGCTGGACGACTTTAGGCAATTGTCCCCATTCAGAAAAGAGAAGGGCGGATTAAAAACCCGTAATGTAGGAACAGCACTATATTTTGGCAACGGAAAACAAGTGTCTGACTACAGGCTGCAGGCCAACGACCCACCGCCACATGCAGTGTCGTCGACCGTGGTCCATGACTACAAGCCCAATAAGCCATTACCTGGACTTTCCTCGCGACACCGACCCTTTACCAGACTCAAAGACCCTTTGTTAAACTTCAAAGATAGCAGTTACGTTAGTAACCTTGACTACGACGCAGACACCGCTCCAACAAATTTATTTGGAACTGATTTTAAGAACGACCACACACAATTTAATTTCCCTGGCAAAAGAGGTAAGAAAAAGTCGGTATCGACACAAAACATAAGTTTTGGGGGAAAAGACCTACAAACCACTATAGATCATATCGGCGAGGCGTCTGGCATGTTAGGTTTCCATAGCAATCCCGCCTCATTTTTCGATTCGGCCACATCTACTCCTTTCACTCTCAGAGAGTCCTCTCCGGCTCATAACTATTACTCGGCAATGGCAGCGAAGGCCCTAAGTAATGAGCCGTCTGCAATTGCTGAGGCCTCTAATGACAACTTTCAGTACGTGGAAGCTCCGACGCCTTCAACGACAGCGTCGACGCCGGTCGCTACAACAACGACGTTGCCCTCAGAAGAATATTTTGAAGTAGAAACCACAACAATGCTTTCCACTGAGCCGCCGCAACCAGTTGTGGAGAAAAGACGTAAGAGATACAGATCAAAGAATAGGAACGCCAATGCCAACGCACACAACGACACCCGACAGAGGCATCCTCTGGCAGCAGCCCTGGACTTGCTTGATAAGGACAGAAAGAGCGATGAATTGTTCAAGCAAATACAAGATTCGGCTAGTCTAAAATACGGTGACAGAATCTGAACATAAAAACTGATACGTATTTGTATAGTGCTATTTAATGTAGTGTAGTTCCGTGATCTTAGTTGTGTGACGGTTCAAGTGTGAGATCATCAAAAACTCTTTCACAAGAACGTTTCGCTTAATTTATAATGCTGTTTACAAGGTATTTACTATTTACTGATTGATTAGATGTAAGTAAAGCGCGAACGACAATGGTATTCATGCATTTTACACGAATTCTTAAGCGAAGATTAAATGAATAAAATGAAAGAATAATTAATGAGATAATTTGTTTTTATTTCGGTTTTGAATCGGTCTCCATTTAATACATTTAAAGCCATGTCTGTCATTTAAAAGATCATTCCGTTTGCTAGACATAGATAATATTCATAAGTTCTTACAATGACCTACTTATTTATTTAGGTACCTACTGATTTCTTTTCTGGTGAGTACAACATCAAGTGATAAATAAAGTGTTAAAAGAACTATTTCAATTACACTGAACTATAATATTCTATTGATTGCATTTTATTACAAGAAAAAGGAGTTCAAATTCAGAACAACTATTTTAAAATGTCTACTTTGTGCATCAAGATGCTTGCTATTAGAAAAGTATAAGGAGTTATCATAAAATATTATGATAAAACGCTACAACACTATGGAAACAATAGAAGTTAAATATTTTATTAGGCGCTACATTCCACAACATAATACACTTCATTTACTTCTCATGTAACATTTTGTATTCGTATTTTCTTATCATAGGTAATCAATGTAATCATTGAGTAGGTATTTTCTAAACATTTTCAACAGGTAAGTACTAAATTATGTTTTATTTATTCTAGGTTTTTAATAAGAAATGCGACTTTAAAGTATGGTACCTATTAGATACCTATCTTTAAGATTCTTTTTAATATTCACTATGCCTACACAATGGCCTACACTAACCTTCTTAATATTTCAAATAACATTATGATGCATAAAACTCTACTCTTAATATTAATCTAATCTAAACCATTCTTTGGTCTAAAGTTTCTTTATAAAGGAAGCAAATTTCTAGGTGTTGTTTTCAAGGAAGGCGTTTTAATAAAGCATAATCTAGACATCACGTTACGTCTTACTTCTTGAGAGAAGGGCAAGATAATTACATAATCGCCATGTAACCGATCTCCTTCAAGATAATAGAGCACAATGCTTTAAGACAGAACCAGTTTGGTAAGTAACATACTGTGAAACACTTTCTTAATAAAAGTTAAGTATTTCCTGATCAGTATTATATCGCAAGCAAACTTAAATAAAACTCCGGTAATATTGTTAGAGCTTTTGTCTTCTTGTTAAGATTTTTTTTTTTCAATTGAATAAGCTTTTATGGTGATGTACAGGCCAGAATATCTTCTCGTGGTTTTGTTAGTGATTGAGATGCCTTTGATCGTTTAGGCCTTCCAAGCCTTTACGTGCCTTTACTTTCTTAATCGCCAGATTAGCTTACTTGACTGTTTGAGATAGAGTTTTTTTAAAGTTAGCAAGATACAATCTTGATGTACTCATTGATAAGTTTAATAATAGATTTATAGGTACTTGAATACCATTTTGTGTCTCGCCCGAATTTGCAGACATTTGAAGCGAAAATACTTCTATCAAATTCACTTTGTCGTAAGTTACCAAGATCACCACACTTCCACACCTTAACTACCTATAACATATTTCTATTATATTTCTTTTCTACAATACAATTCTATTCTCTATAACATTATCAATATATGATTACTAGGCACCTATTAGTACCTTTATTATTTCTGTTTACTAATTTTAAAGTAGTAAATAATTGAAATACAATAAATGCCGCTAAGTAAATACCTCAAAGCATCCGTGTAATATAAATTCCTACTCTAAGCTATGTATACAAATTAATACAGTGAAGATCTAATACGCACGTATCTTTATTCAAATATGTAACTGCTTGTAAATAGAGAGACAACGATAATGTACTAGCAGCGCCCCGCGGTTTTACCCCCGTTGTACCCGTTCCCGTGGGAATTTCGGGATAAAATGTATACCATGTGTTATTCTGATGTATAACCTATATTACTGTAAAGTTTTATCCAAATCCATTCAGTAGTTTTTGTGTGAAAGAGCAACAAACATACATCCATACATCCATCCATACATACATACATTCTCACAAACTTTCGCATTTATAATATTAAGTAGGATACTAACAGATAAATATATGTCTCATCTTGGAGAATAGGTACGAGTACATGTTTTCTAATTTCTACTCAATTAAAGCACTTACCAAATTTTTTTTTATATTTGTTGCCATACTAATTAAATATATTATATAATTTGCTAAGTTCAAACGTGATTTAAGTAATGTATATTCATACTAGAGTATTAACCTACCAACATAGATAGGAAACTATAAAAGAATAAAATAAGAAAGTAAACAAAATAGATTGAATGAAGAACATGGAGCCAAAGGTAGAAGAAAGAAATAATAAATAAAATAAAAGTAAACTTTACTCAAACAAAAATCAACAATAACTTAATTTAGCCTATTTACAAAACAACTTAGTATTGTACTACTTTATTATTATCTAGAGTTAAATAGTGCGAATACGAGGGCTATGACTTAGTTCGTGTTTAATACTAGGCGGAGTTCACTTCTTGCGGTAGGGGCCGCCGCCGTGGCCGGCGCCGATGGCGTTGATGTAGCTGTCCCCTCCGAAGCTGCCATGACCTCCGTGACCTCCATGACCTCCGTGGCCCCCGATGTCACCGAGACTAAGTGCTCCGTGCCCCCCATGGCCGCTATCGTGTCCACCACTGGATCCGTGTCCGCTTACAATCAAGCTATAGCTGTCACTGCCGTGGCCTCCGAATCCTCCACTGCCTCCGTGGCCTCCGAATCCGCCGCCGCCGCCTCCGTGACTTCCACTTAGACTGTAGCTGTCGCCGCCGCCCCCGTGGCTCCCTCCAAGGCTGTAACTGTCTCCTCCATGGCCTCCTCCCAAGCTGTACCCTCCGCCGCCATGTCCGTGGCTGTCATGTCCAGAATCGATAGTGTTGTAGCTGCTGACGCCGGAGTAACTGTCGTGACCCCCTCCGCCGCTGCTGTGGCCGATGCTGTAGCTGTCACCCCCATGGCCTCCTCCGAAGCTACCACCGAAGCCGCCACCGCCGAAGCCTCCGAGACCGGATCCATGGCTACTATGTCCGGAACTGTAACTGTCGTGGCCGCTGGAGAATCCTCCTCCTACGCTGTAGCTATCATGGCCGGAGCCGCCGGACGAGAAGCCGTGGCCGCCAGAGAATCCGCCGCCACTGCTGTGGTGGTCGTGGCCTCCTCCGTGGCCGCCTCCGAAGCTGGCTGTGAAGCCGCCGCTCAGTCCTCCGTGGTCATGTCCTCCGTGTCCCCCGCTGTATCCGCCACCGAGGCCTCCGCTCAGACTACCGCCGTGGCTTCCTCCGAAGTCGTGTCCATCTCCATGTCCGTGGCCACCGCCGCCTAAGTCAAAGCCTCCGTGGCCTCCGATATCTCCGCCGCCGTAGCCTCCGAAATCCGATCCTCCGTGACTGCCTCCGAAGTCCCCGCCTCCGTGGCCACCCCCAAAGTCATGTCCCCCGTGTCCTCCGCCGAAGTCATGTCCCCCGTGGTCCCCGTGTCCGCCTCCGAAGTCAAAGCCGCCGCCTCCGTGGCCGCCTCCGTACCCGCCGCCGCCGCCGCCACCGCCCCCGTGGCCCTTCAGATGGTCCACGAACCCTCCGTGTAAGTGCTCAGCGAACCCCCCGCCGTGACCCCCGTGGCCGCCGTGGCCCCCGTGCCCGCCCCCGTACCCGCCACCACCGTGATCGTCGTGGTGGTCATGTATAATAACTTCCTTCGAGGAGTGGTGCTCGGGCTCAGGTATATGGACTCGGATATGGACACTGCAACAAAAATATTTAATAAAAATCAAGGTATAGCTTAACACACTCATTATCAAATTACCACAGAAGCGGAATAAGCTACAATCACAAATGTTCGCATCGTAAACTTAATAATGAACAATACAATTTCATAACAGAAAACAATAGATCGCAAAGCCAGGTCAAACGTGATACAAGTGAAAACAAAGTGTAAGGGTAAATCGTCATTAAAATACAATGACATGATTTTCACCTTTTACCGCAATAAAAAGATGCGTGAGAATCTCTTATAGAAATCTCAACCAAATTACTTCAAACAGACATTTTTTGCGGTAAACACTGTTACGGCTGGTAGCGTAACTAATCTTGAACATACGCGGGAAAGGTTACCAGTACACAACGGCGCGAGGTGATACAATGGAGAGATTGGCTTAAAAAATAACATTTAATACTAACTGTTCATGTCCAAAAGTCGCCAAGCAGATGCCAACGCTGGCCAGTAGAAAGCAGCTTAGCTGAAATAATAACAATAATGGGTAATCTAATTTGAATTATTCATGATTCATTCAATTAAACTTATGTTGACTTGCTGTTATTACTGTTGAAGTAAAGTTTTGAAATTGAAAGTGGTAGTAAACTGCCGCACCAGATCAGATTGAGATAATGTTAAGAGAAAATAGCCATTTAAAGTATGGCGAGTTTAATGTATGGTTATGTAATGCGACTAACAAGTTTATTTATGAGAACATCTCAAAAGCTTTTGTTTATTCTTTTGTTGTACGAATTTATTTTGGTCCAATTAACACTCATTACACATATGTGCCATGTTATTAACATTATTATTATAACTTTAAACTTCACAAAACTACTATAACCCACTCTTTACAATTGTGCTTGTAATTCATTATACTTTCAGATGTATAAAAGTTAACAAACTATAAACTCATAAAGTACAGAGCTTTTACATGGTGCCTCACACGCCGAAACACTTTTAGAATCACTTCATAAATCCTTTGAAATCCGAATATTTTTTGCGTAACTCTTTTTTTTAATCACTAGATATTAATTAGTCTTGATACTCACGGCTAATCGGGCCGCCATGGTGCTAGTGTTCGCGACTGGACTCGAATTCCCTCCCGCAAGCTGTTGTCACGAATGCAACAGCTCTTATGACGCCAGAACAATCGCGAGAGGCTTTTATATAACAGTGAATGTGCACAACCCCTACTCCGGGCACCAAATATTATGTTTATAACATATCAAAATGATATTAAACATAAACACTCATATTATATATATGAATTTATATTACCGAATCAAAAAGCATCTAAAAATCAAGAATTATTCAATCAGTCGAATCAAATCCTAACATTTCAGCTTGTAGTTAGCTATTTTATACATTTTAAGGTGATAAGTAAAGTAATATATTAATTAAACCGGTTAATAGGAATTTTCCACGGGCAATGGTAAGTTTTTTCACATCCGAGATAGTTTGTAATAATTACGAACGGACCGGTAAAACAACTCGCCTTGTTACATAAAGATATATAAAAGCTCCCATAAAGAGAAGTCTGCGCTAAGAATATGAATAGAGGCATTATCTAGACATTGTTTGGTAAACAAACATGTGTTTTATTATATTTTTTTAGTTACGTACGAAATTGGGTACGGAGCAATTTCACCGCCACTATAAATTTTGTAGTACATCGTTTGTCAACCGGTGACCCAAATCATTCAACTATTTTTGTATACTTTTCGACCTCGTTACCGTCAGAGCCTGCACTAGTTTTATTCCAGTGAAATTATTAATAAAAGGGTCAGGTCACCGTATTTAATAGTTTCTATATACCTTCCTCATATGACTTGTTTGACTTGTTATAATAACTGTTTGTGGAAGTTAGGTCAGTACAATAGAAAGCATACTTAATTCATGGTTTTAATACACCCCTTCCCGCCCTGTGAATTATTGATGATGATTGATTGGGCTATTTACTACCCTATACCAACTGATATGAGTCCTAATAGTATTTACGTTACTGACAGAAGGCAGTTAGCTAATAGCTGTTATGCTGGTTGGTGATTAATCTCTATTGTTCGTTAAGTACATTGAATTAGGCTACGAGCTTGCATTTAGTTGAAGTTCCGGTGCCTGTACTATAATGTCTTTATGTCTATAATCTCTGCTCATACTGATATTTGACTTATACTTTTGTATATTGGAAAATGTATTAATAACTTTATTAACTACATTTAAGTATCTCTTAATCTTTCAATCAAGTCATAGGTAATTTATCAGACTCTCCCAAACTCGATGTACATTCGCAAAAATTGGAAAGCAATTAAAATCAGTTTGCGATCGAGAAACAGGAGTAGATTGGCGCGTCACATGCACTATGGTTCAATTTCCTGTGCGCTTCAATCACGGATTCTCCCTCATGACATGGAACGGCCACCATCGACGTATTGGTTTCTACAATAGGCTAATTCTGTGTCCATATACATATGTCTAACATTGGTTATTATGTGAGAAGCTCGGTATTCCGAAATGTATTATGAAATATGCAACACTGTTGATGTGACATTAAATATAAATAAATAGGACCTAGGATACCTAACCCATACTAAATTTCTTCTTCTTCTTCTAAACTTAAGAGCTGGGCTCTTGTCGATGGAGTTCTTTCCACTTTCCTCTGTCATCTGCCATCCTCTTCAGCTGTTCGTACGACACGACTTTTGCTCTTTCCTTCAGTTGGTCTACATATGCCCTTCTTGGCCTTCCTCTTCCTCTCTTTGCCTCTATGTGTCCTTCTGTTATAGTTTTTATAAATTCGTCGTGTCGTAAAAGATGTCCAAACATCTTTCCTCTCCTGATTTCTATCGTCTTTAGTATTGCTCTCTTTTCCCCTATTACATTCAACACTTCCTCGTTGCTTTTCTTTTCCGTCCAGCTTATTCTTTCCATTCGCCTCCAGCACCACATTTCAAACGCCTCTAGCCTTTCCCTATCCCTTTGGATCATGGTCCATGTTTCGCTGCCGTAAAGAGCTATACTCCATATAAATGTTTTTATTAGTTGTTTTTTGATGGATCGGGATATTTTGTTTTTAAACAGATGTTTTTTGGTGTTAAATGCTGCTTTGGCCATGGATATGCGGGTTATGATGTCTGTAGAGCTTCTGGAATCGTTTGTGATGATGCTACCTAAGTATCTGAATTTATTAACTTCTTCGATTTCGTTATTGTTGAGTGTGATTTGATTATTGGTTGAAGGGTTCCGGGTTATTGTCATAGTTTTTGTTTTGTTTATGTTAATTTTTAGTCCTATGTCATTGAATGCCAAATTTATTGCTGTTATTAGTTTTTCTAGTTGTTCTTTTGTTTCTGCTAGGGCTGCGATGTCGAAATGAAATTTCTTCATTCATCAAAAATGAAATTTCTTCATTCATCAGTAATTGGGATATACTTAGAAACTGAATTGATGAGATTAAGTGTCCTAGAAAACCCTTGTTGATATTCCTAGAGTGTACCCTACGGGTACCATCTTTTTCTTAGTTCTCAGATGGTTTAATGTCATTCACCACAACTTTTTGCAGTTGGATCCAAACTTTATAGAAAACATAACTTAATGACTTTGTTTGGGTATCTAGACTAATCAAATTATTTAGCGTATACTTTTTAAGAATAAACTTTGTGAGAGCTATGTAAAAAAGTGCAAATCTAACTTACTGATACTACTAATATTCATAAACAAATACTTTATAACAATCTATAATTGTTACCCAGATGTCGTCGCCAGCAACTATGTCTGCACATACGAGTATTGTTGACTCCGGGCGGGAAGCGAACCCGTAACCCCCGACCCCGACACAGTAAGCACTCTCACTGCCACTGTGCCAACGGGCTTGTCAAATCCATTTAAAACTTATTAAATTGTATTTACGATTCATCAATAAACAAATAAACTGCATCCAGTAAATCTAAAGGGATATCTAAATAAATATTTCCATTCCGATACAGTCGCAAACAATAGTTTGTGGTGAAATTAATACTATGCATTATTTTAAAATGTAATAACGAGCACGATCCTGGGCTTAAAGACTTAAGTGGTAACTAGTGTGAGCTCGAGAGTACATAGAGATGTGGAATGTACCCAGAGCTTTAACAGAGTTCGTGTTTTTCACTGTTTCTCACGTACTGTTACTGGGGCGAATTTAGGTCTCAGTATTAGGCATTCTATAAACTATCTATCTCTACTATCCGCGCTCCGGAGTCTTACCCACATTGTACCCGTTCCCGTTTCTTCTTTTGTAGTATTTATAACCTAAGTAAATATATCTCTGTAAAGTTTCATCCAAAGTACTAGCTTTTGTGTGAAAGAGTAACAAATATACATAATATGTACATCCCCAAACTTTCATTTATAATATAAGTAAGACCAGTAGAATATCAGGCCTTGGCTAAATTTCTAAGAACAATTATGTTAACCTAAATTAATGTTTAATTTAGCATTGCTATCTACCATTTACCATTGTGCCTTTTCGTTTTTTGTACATTCGAAAGCTTCCCCACTAATATACCTAAAATACATAACCTAGGGAACTAGGTTCGATACATACTTTTCGTCGAACTGAAATTAAGCTCTAAGTGTGAGGCAAATGGATCATTTTCCTTTCCATGGATGGCTTTCCATGCAGGTCCATAGCTAACAGAATAGCCACTTTATCTCGATACTAGCGCATACTAGTTAATTTAGAGCTATCTGATATTCTGAGTGAGGCAGATTTTGGTCGACCTATATCACACAAAGCATAGGTAATGCCTCGAGTAGCTTTAAGGGGTTTGCAGGAGGAAACTCGAGATACCATTCACTAAACCTGCATTAAGTTATCAGGTCACAGACTCCATTTTGACACATCTTAAGAGTACCTAGTACAGATTCTGATATCCCTGTTAATAGTGATCATTCGGGCTCTTTCAATTTAAAAGCTCTTCTAGGTGCGTTTTAAATTAAAAAAAGCTCGAGCACACTGACGATTGGGCACCACTGCTTTGCATTACGTGTTGGCTAAAAGAGAACCATTAGCTGATTTTACCCACGACAGTTAGACTGTTGTGTAAATAAAAGTGAATTATTGAAGTGTTGTGTTCTTATCATAATCACTAATCACTAATATATAAAATTCTTGTGTCGCGGTCTTTGTAGTTAAACTCCTCCGAAACGGCTTTCCCGATTTTCATGAAATTTTGTGTGCATATTGGGTAGATCGAGAATCGGTCAACATCTATTTTTCATCCCCTAAATGTTAAGGGTCCATCCCTAATTTTTTCTATGGCAAAACAACGTTTGCCGGGACAGCTAGTCTGCATATATTTTGATGAGCTATTCACTATTTTTTGTTTCATAGTAGCTTCACATTCCAATAAAAATAATACTAAAGAAGCCATCCAAAGAACTTGTTTATTTATAATTACCCGGTAAACAAACGTTACACTTATATCATTTTGAAAGATTAGTACCCAAATTATATTAACTGATTTGGTTACGTAATAAAGTAAAGCACGTTCTTAAAATCAAGAGATAAGCATACACATCGATAAATGAAACGTTTCCTGGCTTTAAACGCAGGTAGGTACTTCTTATATAACTACTTGAGTACCCAAAAACATTTATACTAAGATTCGTATGTACATATTGATAGACCTATAATAACATGAGGTAATATTTTGAATTGAAACTATGTTTACAAATACACTTTTATTATACATTTGTATCTCAAGTTTCGACTCTTTACAGGAAACGTGGTCACAGAGGACTGGTTTGGTATGGTGGATGAGGTAATAGTTTAAGATGATTCTAACACACACTTCCAATCCATACAGTTAATCTTAAAAAATATAAACATGGTGACTTGTCATGATAGTGTTCATTTTCCTTAATATTCACCCATTTACCTATCTTTAGTTCATCAAACTTCATTCCCATCACGGAAGAGCGAAGTATGATTCCCATAGTCTGATATCATTGAGTTATAAGTATACGTAGTACATAATAAATGTCAGATACCTAGTTTTTCTTTCAACGACTAAAATAAGTCCGTCCTTCTACGGGTATTTGTTATATCCATATCCAAGTATTGTTATGTCCAATATGTATATGTAAAATATTTCAAGGCATATGTAAACATTGAACATTGTCATACGATGAGATTATTACGCAACGCTCTCAATATTGATTGGCTTGATATGACTAGCAGTTAATATTACACAACAGGTTGGCAAATATGAATTAAGTATGTCTCTATCCCTTATGATGTGCAAGCCATGACACAAAGAGTAAAAGTAATCTAAGTACCAATAAAATAGGTCCATGGTCCTTAGTACTGTTATGACTGCCACACAAGTCAAAATATTGCACAATAGTGCAATGAAAAGACGGTATTGCTTAAATACCATGCCATGTTATGCATAAAAGTCAACAAGTGTCAATAAGATCCATATTGGGCAATGGAAAACAATTTAACGTAATAAAATTATGTTTAACGTAATACAATAATAGTGGGTTAAAAGTGATCATGTAATTGTAAAACGTTGGTGACTCGGCCGCACTTTACTTCGTAATTGCGTATCTATATGGGCACTCACACCTCACAAGACACTCGCAACACACTTGCATCTAACTCGAATTATTCAGCAAGTTAAGTCTCTAACAGGTAGAGCATGAAGAATTGGGTTGTCCTCTCGAAGTGTAAAGTAACATAGAAACGCAGATAAACTTCATGGTTTATAACCGGAAAAACGAAAATAAAAAATAATTTACAAGATTAATTATTATAATAAGCATATTAAGAAGTTACTTAAAAATTAACTACTTACTATTATCTTCATCTTAGTTACTGTACAAAATTCAGCAGATAATTTAACCGACACTATAGAAGGTGCCTTTGAATTCGAGTGTTTATGTAAGCTTTTAGGCTACGTTCACATGTAACGCGCGTTAACGCGCGTCAACGCGCGATCAAATTTGAAGAGAGCTATGTTCAGATGGCTGAATTGTGACGCGCGTTTTCAAATCGCGCGCTTAGACATCCTAATATATACCTAGCAACCGTTCACATGCGCGCGCGTTAACGCGCGTCAGCGAGCGTCAACGCGGCGCTCAGAGAAAAAGTTTCTAGACGCAGACAATCGCGCGTTGACTCGCGCTTTGATACTAGCGCTAGACTGACCAGTACTCTCGCACCGCGCATTAGCGCTCATCATCTGAACTCTCTTCAAATTTGATAGCGCGTTGACGCGCGTTAACGCGCGTTACATGTGAACATAGCCTTATTAAACTTTCAATTATGAACCATATATGTTATTTTTGGTCGAATTTTGTTAACCATTTGACAACCACTTCCACTGATATTTGAATAAGCAAATTTTTTGTTTAATTACCATGACTGCACAATAATGATAAAAGATAAAAGCTTGTTAAAATACTTCCTTGTTAAGACTCTAGATTTCATAATCTGCAATTCTACATAATAATTAAATATATATAAGCTAAATGTGTATAAACCATGTCGGAGGCTTTCTAAAATCTTCGATACTTACTGGAAGATTTTAGATACCAAACTTACTTACTTATTGAATCTGGTGTAAATTAAAGTATGTAAATTTCCATAATCACTGGCTTCAAAGCTCGAGCCTGGCGGAATATCAAAGTTTGATAACCCATCGGGCTTTTGTTAAAAACCAGTCACCGTACTGTTTGCACTTACTTTGCATCCCAGATTAAGTTCTGTAGCGTATCTGACCTATATCTAACTAAAGTTAGATATAGGCCAGATACGTGCCGTGTTTGCCTTTAGGCTTCATTGATTTTCTGCATAGATAGACGACATTTAGGCTTTGATCTCTGTTTGCAACAGACAATTAGAGCATCCTAACTTGTTGGTAAAAGATAAATTTCTTTTCAAATATGATGGAATCGTTGTAATAGTCGTACTGTAAATCTGGTCACATAGTCCCATCCACAGACCGTCCCATCGAGATAACTCAAGAACTCTATTCATATGCAACGCTCCATTCAAAGTCAAAGTCAAAGTCAAAGTCAAATATTTTTATTCAGTTTTGGCCCCATAGAGGCTCTTTTGAACGTACCACCATTATGTACCATAACCAACCATCATCCACCCATCCCACCTCCAAACAATTACCACCAACTAGCATCCAAGACAAGATACAAGATCGTCTCAATACCGCATCAGCCTGAACGTCTTTACATACCCAAAGAAATGTGATGCGTGCCCAATTCTCTTCTCCTCACACACAAAGTTCCATAAACCAACTAAAATAAACCATCGATATTACAAAACATTCCACAATCAAAGAAGAACAATTAGAGTTGCGTCCAAAACGAGGGCAGAGCAATCAACACGCATAAAAGTCGCACAAGCTGTCGCAGTTCATTGTCAATGAACTGCCGAGTTTAGGTAGAGGTGTGCGACCGAGCAAAGTTTCTTGCACACGAAATAAGCAAAAGCAAATCCTACCCCACAGAGATAAGATGCATCGCAAACGTCTTATCGATCATTAGAGACGATTTCTCATCATGTTTACAACCGAAGTGTTTGTATATGAATAATATGTCTGGTATTACGTGAGTCCGTTCACTTTTTTTAGAGAGGAAGTTTCCGGCGCTCATTATGTAACATCGCCCTGCGCCTGCGGTCGTGTGACCTATGTAATTATTGAATTAATACAACCACGTTATTATGTATAGCGTGTGGAGCAAAGAACTACTTGACCGAGTTTTTACGAGAACCAAGTTTTTGTTTGTAGGTATTTCATTTCTGTTTTGATATGGAACGTCTGGGAGTTAAGTTATGAAGCAAACTTCATTGTCATTTAATGCACTAAACTTGTTTTAACTGCCTGAAATCTGGAGCAACTATATTACTAGAAAAGAGAAGGGTACCTATAATTTTAAACTAACTTTCGGGCAACCTATTAAAATTAGGTCAATCAAAGGTCGGGTTTGAAATCATCAACCCAAAGAAGCAATGTAATCCTGCTCATTGTTATTGATATTTTCAGTGAGTTAAGAGGTGTTTGCTCTGCAAGGACATTACAATCACAGCCGGCCCTCCTGAGAGTGAAGTGTGTTACTGGGGTGCATACATACGGCGCCTGGCTTCGTTAGCATTTTCAGACCTCATACAAAGCTTCGATTGATACAAATGGATGTATAAATGTCTGGTTCAGGTGGACTCTGGAATAGGCAGTCTCTGGGTCGGGTAAAGTCTTTGTCAGTTAGTTCCCATGTCAGGTTGAATTACCGGATTAGGTAAGACCACCAGGTCAGACTCACGGAGAACCTCCGATTTGACAGATTTTGTAAGGTAGTTTCCTTTGAGAATATATTGTGCAGGCAGGAGACATTTTGTCCTCGGATCGTAGGTTCTGTCGTAGGTTCGATACAGTTAATATTTTGATAGACAAAAAGTCTTAGACGATATTCTTTGGTACAACTCGTGGTTAAATAGGGAAAACTCGTGAAACAGTATACAGTTAGGTACAACTGGACACAGGAAATATTACTTTCGCAATCCTAAGGGGTTTGTACTTAGAAACCTTTTTATAACTTTATAGATACTAAATAATAAATTATTATCTTCGTCCGTGCAAAATTTCAAATGCGTATCTAATACTAGCTAATAAAAGCGTTGACCTGTTTTGCATACTAGGTAGGTATGCCTAGATGATTGAATGGAAACCTTACTATTGAACTATACCTACGTATGTACTGTAGATTACAAAATTATGTTTAGATTAGGTAACAATAATAATTTGGTCTGAATTCTACATTTAGTTTGGAAATTCATTTAGTATTAGATAACATTTCTTGAATCAACAATGAATCAACGATTGTTATACATATTTCAAAAGCTCCTTTTTTGGCTTCCTTATTAGTGTTGCCTAACTATTAAGTTTTGCTACTTCGTCATTTCTAGTAGGTAGGATTGTTTAGTAACTCATCTTTATTCCGGATAAGAAGTTAAATATCTATATAATAAAAATGAATTGCTGTTCGTTAGTCTGCTTAAAACTCGAGAACGGCTGAACCGATTTGGCTAATTTTGGTCTTGAAATATTCATGAAAGTCCAGGGAAGGTTTAAAAGGTAAGCAGTGACGGAATAAATGCGGGTGCAACCGCAGGGCACAGCTAGTAATATATATATATAAGTATATTTTAAGTGAGTTGTGGGAAGACTCTTCAAATATTGAGAAAATGCTAGGCCAGTTTCAGCTGATATTCATTAATACGTTGGAGAATGAGAATTCCTAAACTACAGCTAGCTAGTAATATCTCGTCAGTGGTCGAACATCAAAATCATCGATTATAGGCAATCGCTGGTTTTGACTTACGACTTAGAAAGGTAAGAACATATCTCCCCAGATATGAGCTATTACAGAAAAGTAGGAAATAATACAAGTACCTTATGTAGTAAGTGTCTATTGAAGTCATCATGTCGGCATAATGATCTTCGAAAGCTCATTCTAATATGTACCTTATGCGAAACCGAGCGTTATGAAATAATGTTACGTTGTTGATCTATCAAATGTCAGAGTAAATTTTTAATATTAACAGTTTATTGGGTTGTAATAATTCTGTAATGAGAAGCTCGGAACTAATAGATAGGTTACAAGTAATTAACCTTTTATGAAACAGCTGACTGATCAGTTAGGTAGATACCTACCTACATTATCATATAGGACCCTATAGTACCATTCTTAAATGGTAAATTGATTAATTATTAATTATTATCTACACTAATGTTGTAACATTCTACTTATGTTTCCAATACTTGACTTATAATTACTACTGTTATAGCGCAGACAACTAAAACACTCAATTTAAGCAATTGCACATGATGGTATAATATCCACATCGATATCGTAAAATCTCATCATAACGCCCTGCGGCCCTGAGCGCGCAGCTGCGCTCTCATTGGTTAGATTTTAATGGCGGCAAGTTCACTGTGACAATACACGTACGCGTGAATTTAATGTTTCGCAATGTGTTTTGTTTTTAAAATTTTGTTTGATTAATTGCATTAAATAGTGAAGATAAAGTAGTGTATGCAACTGCATATAACACGGGTATTAAAACACTCGTTACTATAACTCACACTCGTGTTTTAATATCCTTCATTATATGACAGTTGCATAAACTACTATTATCTACTTTATTTTATCCAACATTAGTGCTACTAATAATTACTTACCGGATCGACACACTTCAATGTTCATGATAGCATCTGAAGCATGGTAGTGCTCGGATAGAAAATATTTTAAACGACAAACTACCAAACAGGTTAATCCTAGGCGATTTTATCAGAAAGTTAGGGTCCTTAGGGAGTAAAAATACTAAAAGTCCTCCCCCTTTAGGAGTCGCGATGGTCTGGGGGAGGGGGTGAGAGCTCCCATTTTTTTTAGTTTTTCGTTTATATCTTTAAAAAGGTGAGCGTAGATAGAGTTTACTCTACGTAATACGTAATTAAGCTTACAAAATGTTAATATTACATACATATATATACAATTATGCACTAGAAGCCTAGAACCTATCCAAGTAAATAGTAGACATGCTACACGTTGCGTAATTGTTATTCATGATTAGACAGTTTAGCTTCCGAACTAAACAAAAGTTACTAAATGCTCGCCTGTGTCTGATTATCAATATTGCACGCCAACCATTTTTTGAACCTACTTTTACTATACAAACAATAAAATTA
This sequence comes from Cyclophora albipunctata, assembly GCA_963082685.1. NCBI lineage: Eukaryota > Metazoa > Arthropoda > Insecta > Lepidoptera > Geometridae > Cyclophora > Cyclophora albipunctata. The sequence goes on along the minus strand of OY720111.1, from coordinate 12,240,780 downwards.
GCTTATCAAATCATTTATCTTGATATTTAAGTGAAAATTTCAACTCAGTAACAAAGTTAAAGGATCGACACAGAAATGTTATATAACTGATAAACTAGTTTGATTCCTATCAATAAAGTTTATGATTGAATATCGGGGTAACTAATTAGTCGAAGCGTCGTAATATGTTTATTTCTTGTGTTTTAAGGAAATGGTGACTGATTTATTGCTGGTCTAGGCTCGATAGGCTACCGACACAAGTAGAAAGTGGCTTCTAGATACTGAATACAGTGCACCCACACTTAGCGGCCAGGAAACTAGAAAACGTTACTTCATACCAGTTACCAAGTGTTATCCATACGCTTATAATAGAGCTACATTAGTAATATTACGTACATAATTGTAGGCTAGACGTACGCAGAGTAAGTGGCTATGTACTACATTAAAGTTTAGTATTTGTGTAGGTACTTATTGAGAGATATCTATTTACTTGTTTTGCTATTAGATTGGAGGTTGCTCTGCGTAGATTACCGTTATAAGGATTCCGTAGCCACATGGCAAAAAACGGAACCTTTAGATTCGTCATGTCTGTCTGTCTATCCGTCCGTATGTCACAGCCACTTTTTTCCGATATACTGTTGAAATTTGGAACCGCATTAAGATTTTCAGACAAAAATAGAAAATACCTACTTAGAACTGAAACTGAAACTTTTTTCATCAACCCCATACGTGTGGTTTATCTATGGATAGTCCTATTCATGACATAAATGATATTGAGGTTTCTAAACTGAATAGTTTGCGCGAGAGAAACTCCCAAAGTGGTTATATGTGTGTGTGTGTGTGTGTGGGTGTCCCCTGTAACTTCTAAAACAAGATAAAGATATAAAACTTAAAAAAATATATGATGTACATTACCGCATGGTAAGTTTGCTTAAACTTCCTCGAAAATTGGTCTGGACGAGATAGTAAGTAGTATTTTTAATACGTCATAAATCATAAACCGCAATTTACCTTTCATAAAATCAACTCAAATCTCACATCTTTTAACTACTTACAAGAACTTTTATATTATGTTACTTGCTGCTACGGAACCCTTCATGGGCGAGTCCGGCTCGCACTTGGCCGCTTTTTTCTATTAGTACCTAACAATACTTAGATATAATGAGTGAGTATTTGTTAACTTTGTTTTAATATAATACATATATAATATACCCGGACAAATTCACACCAGGTTAATAAGACCCAAAGTAAGCTCTAACCTTGTAGGAATCTAACTCACTGACTACTACATATACATAGATACACATATACTTTATCAGCCTCCGTGGTCTTGTGGTTTGAGCGCTCGGCTCATGATCCGGAGGTTCCGGGTTCGATTCCCGGTGGGGATATCTCACAAAAATCACTTTGTGAGACTGTCCTCAGTTTGGTTAGGGCATTGCAGGCTGAATCACCTGATTGCCCGAAAAGTAAGATGATTCCGTGCTTCGGAGGGCATGTTAAGCCGTCGGCCCCGGTTACTTTCTACGGATAGTAGTCGTTACATGAGCCATGTCAGAGGCCTTTGGCGGCTCAATAACTCCGACACCAGGATTGGTCAGGTTGACCATCCACTCGATGAAGAAGAAGAAGAAGACATATACTTGATAAGAATATATACATATTTTACACCCAGGCGTAGGTACGCAGAGTTACGATTACGTAATTAACGGGTTTGTTATTTTTTTAAATTATGTTCTTATTAATAATAAAATATTTTATCTGTATCCCAAAGACATAGACAAATACTTTTAAACAAATTGACAACAAAATTCTCTGGTTACTGATCTATGATTAAAATAGAATGTTACATTTTTACATTATTTGGTATAATTATGTTTTAAAACTGAACGAAATCGTGTTTAGTAATATTATTATATAACCTTATTCTTTAAATTCCAATGAGTATACATATAAAATTAAACTGATAGGTACCTTTACAAAAATGGGCCGCATAAACGTTGGCGCCGAAATATTAGTGAGAGTGTGTATTTTCGTCTCGGTCTGCATCATTCATAAACTTGTGTATCCGTATAAACGACATATATCCCCAAAAGAGCTCCATGAGGACTATAAGAGAGTTAAACGAATGTCCATAGCTCCTTCGTCGGTGATGGTTTTGCTCGTTGTGTTTCTACCTCTGATATTTTTCTATACACACGCTTACCTCAAGAAAAGCTACGTAGAAACAACGCCGGCGATACTTGCATGGACACTGGCTGCTTCAATAAACGCTTTTATAACAGAAGTGGCAAAACTGCTGGTAGGAAGACCGCGTCCAGATTATTTCTATCGGTGCTTCCCTGATGGAGTCGCGACGGAAGACTTCCAGTGTACGGGAGAATTAAGAGATGTAATCGAGGGCAGGAAGTCATTTCCGAGCGGACATAGCAGTTTCTCGTTCTGTTCCTTCGGCTTTATAAGCGTGTGGTTGTGTGGTGTGCTGGGAGTGTTCTCAAGAAATCGCGGCCATGGTTTGAGAGTAATATCGTGCTTGCTCCCTCTGATGCTAGCCGGTGTGGTAGCCATGACAAGATACTGCGATAATCATCACCATTGGGAAGATATAGTGGTGGGATCAGCGATCGGTTTCTTTTCAGCATATTTCTGCTACCTGCAGTACTACCATCCGTTGGATTCTGAAGAAGCTGGACAACCCTACCTGACGATGATAGAAGAATCCTTCTTTGAAGATATATCTGATGAAGAGGGTTGCAGTAGAGAATTATTTTCTGATACGAACTTAATAGAATATAGGAAAAATATTTAGTAGAAAATTGTGGATTGGGTCCGAGAGTTCAACGACATCCCAAGAATGATTCAGTCACAAATTACTGATGCAGGATTCGCATTTATCCAAATGGTGACGCGGTGGATATTAAAATTGTATCCTAAATTGGGGTCTATTTTGTGATGTAAGATATAAAAAGACAGATTAAAGAATCAATTAATAAAAAACAGATATATTTAAAAATATTTTATTCACCGTTATAAAACAATATAAGAGTTTATAAACCGAAAATATAGTAATAAAAGTATTATTTATACGCTTCATTGTATATCTGAAATGTTTTGATAAAAAATGTTAATGTTTACTTTATAAATAAATAAAAATAATTATACTCAATTTTACATAGGTTTTTGGAAGCCCTTATAGAACCACTAAAATGGAGAAATTGTACGTAATTTGTAGTGTATTCAATGTATTTACTGCTGGGTATTCATACACCCAAACACTGAAACATCCTTACTATCGAAAACTTTAGTATGGGGGAGACGGGCTTCGTCACAGTTGGGTAAAAAAACTAATAAAATATACTACTTGGGCTAATTACTGGGAAATGACGTCGTATCACAAACAATACTTTGCATTATCTGATTCGATTCGAGCCTATAATGCAATCTAGAAAAAAATAGAGATGCTAAGTAATGTTTGTGAATACAGTTTAATGAACAGTGGGTTGCTTAAGCTTACGCTCACGTACCAGTAAACGTTAACATTAAATGACAGTCTCAACAGACGTAGGAATATGAAAAAACTTGGCTTTTCGCCGCGCGAATAACTTAGCTGACGGTCGTATAAGTTATGATACACCGCTTTCAGATATTAAACAGTATAAAAATCGTAAACTTTTTAACAAACGCATGTTACGATAATCAACCGTTTGAAACAACCCACCGTAAATTATTTCTTTTCTTTGTTATTTTAATGTCACAAAATTACGTTCAAATAATTATATTTTGCATTATTACTGATTATGCTATTTTGCTTGTATAACGCAATAATGCTCACCAGACTCTCTTAGAATATTATATCCAAAATTGCATTATATTTCATTTAACTCTGTAATTTATAAAGTTAGTTTTGATTAGTATGTAGCTATTATGTAACTTCTATTGTATTGATATTTATAGTTAGCAGGGCCTTAATCCTGCACAGGTTTTACATAATATTTGACATGAATAAAATAAATATAATGAAACTATGCTTGAGAATTCATGTAGAATTATAAACCATTGATAAGAAATTACTTTTGAAAAACACAATCAGACAAAACTGATGTGCCTAAATATATTGTATGAAATAGGAACCTCTGAACATTAGCTCAAGACAATTTATAAAATGCATCGTCACAGAATTCCGCTGTGACGATGCATCGGAAAACATTGATAAAAACATTAATAAGAACAATTTCATATATAAAACTATCTACTAATTAATAAAGTACATATCTAAAATTCATCTAATGATATTTAAATTGTATACATTAATATTTAATTATTATTAAATTCAACATTTGCTAACAATAAGTACGTATTCAATATACAAATGTAATGTAAATAAAATAATAATATGCTTATATATTAAAAGGTAGCTATAATATAATAAAAATACATTACACATTTACGACTTATTGTTCTGTAGATCACATATACTTGATACGTTTGTTTTTAAGTTTTAAGAACAATTTACGTTATATGGGTGTTTAGGAAGGCTGGCTCAAACTCCAAGGGAAGGTGTGGAATGGTATTTTGGCAGAAAACAATTTAGAATCGCCTCTATGAGCTGTTCTGCTATATGTTCGGGCCGGCACAAAGCCGAAGGAATTACTACTCCTGCCGGTTCTTATATGCCACCCGGCAAGATGTTACCTCTGTGACACTACCAATGAGAAGATCGTTGCAACTGCTACAAACTTTACAGTGATAAGTGTAAGAGTGTCAACGCTATAACAAAATAGAGCAAGCTATCTCCCTCTAGCTAGACTGAGTAATCATATATGTAGCAAACCATACAAAATGTATGTACTTAGTCGATTTCAGGTAGCGTAGTTTACATACATCATATTAAGCACAATTTGTAAATAATCGCAATGAAAATATTACACTTATAGTATGAAACTATAATATATACACGAAAACTATAATAAACTATTTCAATAATAAATGCAATAAAATATGTCATTGTTTTCTAATGAGAAATCATACTGTGATGTGACTGGGGCTTACTTACTGGGTATACAAATACTAAAAATGCATTGTAACTGTCCCTTGTATTATCCAAATATGTTTTGATAACATACTATTAAAATTATAAATGCATACTCGTAATACGATGGAATCTACCGAAACTAAAATTATTTATGACTGATTTCTCTATCACCAGATAATTACCACAATAATATGTATTATTTTTATAAATACATTAAAAATATGAAGCAAATTTTTTTACGAGCATTACTACGAAACAAACGATTCTCAAAAAAGAACTGAATTACTTATCCTACTTAAAACATCAACAGTCATATTTTATACGTCCAAATAGTTGTGATAAATATACATAGTAAGCACGTAGCAAAGCGATAAGAATCGGCTCTGATTAAATAAAAATAAACTGGAGTCCTATTTTTAAAAATACGTCTATTCAATCATGAAGAACGAACGACTACCGAAAATTTCCCACTAAAGATTTGCGCTAAAAATGTAATTCACATTATGTTAATCTACCTAGTCGCATTGTTTCATAAGCCAAGTGTCATTTTATAAGACAATCAAATCAATCCAAAACTAAATTTAAAAAAAAAATAGTACATACTTAGTTAAATGAACTACATGAATGACGAGATTATGATCACAATTCATCCTTCACCTTAGCGTGTGTCGTGCAGAACTTAAGCATGTCTTCGTAAGACCTATCGCCTTCGTAATGTGCGACTTGTTTTCCGTTTGCGAATATTTTGAAAGTCGGCAATGTTTGAATTCCGGCTATGTCGGCAACCTTCGGATTTTCGGCTGCGTCTACAGCTATCGCTTTGACTTCGGATTTACTTTCTTTTAAAGTTGTAGCCAGTTTACTGAATGGCGGTTTAGCTGTTGTACAGTGACCGCACCCTGTGAACAAATGTTATTTTATTGAGTGAATTAATCTTTCTCATTCTTAGTTTCATGAACCTATTTCAAGACTCGCTATGGAAGAAAATAAGGTAATCCTTCCTCGGCCGACTATATGGTTCTATTTTAAACCATAATTTCCAAGACAAAGAGGTCAAATTGGGTATCAACCAACAATTTTAATGCAGTACATGTATTAAAATTGTCGGTTGTTGAGCCAACTTGGCGAACTATAATTAAGTTTACTGCATTGCGTACTCACTTCAAAGCGAAAATGTACATACCTAATGAAGTAATTATTTACAACTAGCAGCGCCCCGCGGTTTTACCCGCGTTGTGCCCGTTCCCGTGAGAATTTCGGGAATTTTTATACATAAAAACCTTCCTCTTGAATCACTCTACCTATTACAAAAAACCGCATCAAAATCCGTTGCGTAATTTTAAAGATTTAAGCATACAGACAAACAAACAGACAAAATTAGCGACTTTGTTTTATACTATGTAGTGATTAAGAAGAACCAACAGGTGATTAATTTGCATAACAACATGAAAGGCGAGATTTAGCACACTTTGTGTCTCGTGGGAGAGTCACACGGCTATTAAATTATAATAACAAGTATGAGTAATTGTTAACACATGACTATTAACGGCCCGGAAGGAAATTACTTTGGATTCGACGCTACTGACTATTTGGAAATTATATTAGTTGGTAAATATGAATGTTAAAATTACTGGTGGTTATTGAAAATAATAATATTATAACCTTCCATCTATACTAATAATCTAAAGAAAAGTTTCCATGTAGATCCGATTTCATAAATTCTATATTACATCCATGTTCACGAGGAAGGTTATGCTATCTTGAATCTCTGACCAGCAGTATCCTTAATCGGATATTATTAATCGAAGTCCAATACGTCATATCTGTCTAGTCAGTTCGTGACACTTAAAAACTACTCAACGGTATACGAGTATATACGATTCGATATTTGTCTAAAGGGGCTCTTCACCAAAAGACAGTGTGATTCACGAGGGTTTGAACCCACAGTATCATTTAATTGGAAAATTCTTGCGGGAACAAGAACAACTGCGATGCTGTAAGTAATTAAGGACTATGGGTCAAACGCAGTCCTGTTCATCCTAAAATTATGAGTACAATTCGAGTAAACTGAAATAGTTTAAAACGAATACTTACATGTAGCGAAGAACATGATGAAGACGGGTTTTCCCGCTATAGCTGTGGTGAAGTTATCATCGAATGCCAATTCTACGTTGCCGCCGAAGCCTGCGGACTGAGCGGTGACTTTCTGTGCTTTCACACCCATTTGATTGTGTATGAACGCTATGAAGTCAGATGCCTGTGGAAAATTACTAATTTATTATACGGGTGACACGTTTTCTTTAGTATGTTATTATATTGTTATGTTATTATTCTAGAGGTACTTCCAATTGTGGATTTTGAGATCCAAGCAAACCTATACTGTAGCCGAACCTAACCTATGCAGCCACGCTTGTTTTTTTTAACCGCAGCTCGTACTATCAGCTCTTTTATGCGGGAAAAACATCGCGTCTGTAACAGTAAGTACTGGCTCATATCACACGTTATTTATATAACCTAGTGACTTCAAAAAGTATTGACTATCCAAGAAGGTTCGAGCATAAACTGTAAAAAAAACTCTAGTTTATTACATACATGTGTTTACTGTAAAACGAGAGGGGAAGAAGATGTAAAAGAAACATCTTTCAAGATAGCAGTACGAGCGGCCTTGATACGGTGGCGAATAGTATAGATTCGGAAAGAGCATTAAATCAATAAAATTGCAAATTTCAAAACTCCCGGAAACCATTCCAGGAAAATTTCCCTTTCCTTTGTCACCTATTTTACCGTATATATGAAAATATCCCTGTTTTAAGGAATCATTATCCCTGTTTTAAGTTCTGTCTGTATAAAATAATGTCTAACCTTCGGTAAACTGAGTAGATGGTTATGAACAACTTCATGGGAAAAATTAACAGCAGAATTCAACTGGGATGGGACGCACTTTTTCAAGCTTCCTCCTCTTCCGAGCAACTTTGCATAAACACAATACTGCTTATTTTTCTGATAGAAATGCCTACTTACGTTCAAGAGTCTATTTTTTATGAATCACCGATTTTCACATAAATTTTAATAGTTCGAATTCTCAAACTATAGTCACAAGTTAAATAATGTAATCAGAATATTGTAAAATCTAAACTTAAGTAACTTAAATGATCTAAGCTCCATACGATAGCCAATACTGGGAATCTAAATTGCCAATCCTATATATATATATATATTAGTTTACATTATGAAAAATCAGAAGAAGAAAAATGGTATAGGTATAAACAATCAACTTACTTTTCTGCCTCCAGCGAAATCGTGGACTTGTTTATCGAAGTAACTAAAGTATTTGATGGTGGGATAACCCTTGACTCCGTAGTTGCCACACAAATCTTGGTTTAATGTGCAGTCGACCGCGCCAAATGCTACCATCATTTCATCGGCAAATTGCTCTGCAGCTTTCACGAACTCAGGCTTAGTGCTTTTGCAATGGCCGCACCCTGGAAACATTAGTTGATATTAAGCAATATATCAATCTACAAAGTGTATGTGTATCCTACAAACAAAAGTATATTATACATCACTCTATCCTATGCATAACCTATCCGATTTTAGTTAAATTATTTTTGTCTCGGATAGCCACACTCAAGTAGAACGTTATACACTATTTTTATACCGAAATTGAACGTGCACATCGTGGGTAAAACCGCGGCTGCTAGTCACTACATAGTATAAAACAAAGTCGCGTCTGTTTGTCTTCTGTTTGTCTGTCTGTATGCTTAAATCTTTAAAATTACGCAACGGATTTTGATGCGGTTTTTTGTAATAGGTAGAGTGATTCAAGAGGAAGGTTTTTATGTAAAAAAAATCCCGAAATTCCCACGGGAACGGGCACAACGCGGGTAAAACCGCGGGGCGCTGCTAGTAACGTATAATCAACGAGACAAATAGAAAACTGTATACTCCTTTCTTAAGTTTAAGCGAATAATATTCATTTTTAATTGAAGCTACCTTTACGAATACAATTCGCTTTTATTTTACATTTTATCTGACGTTTCGGTCCCTACAGGAACCGTGTTCACAGAAGACTCAGCTACGCTCAGAAAACTGTAATTTAACAGGTGGATAGCTTCCGAATATGTTATCAAGGACTTTAAGAACGTCAAACTAAGTGTAAATAAATACATACATGGTGCATAAAACATGACAATGGCATGTTTGATCTTCCTGAGAGTATTCCTGAAGGAGGTCGAGTCCAGATGCCTGACAGCAGATTCTTCTTCCGACCACGGCTTTTCAGGGGGCGGGGGCGGTGGCGGCTCTTTGGGGTCCTATGGCAGAGCATATTGTTGATTAGTTCTGGGCTTGCACAGGATTATTCGAACGTAGCTTTTTTAGAAAGTTCAGCAGTAAAAAGATATAAGTCCTAAATCCAACTAGGACTATAAATGATTAAACATAAATTCAACAAGGATTAGGGATTAATATCCGACTAGGATACAAGTCCCGATGGAATTATATTACGTCAAGACAAATATTTTTACCTTCGTATTTCTGACGAAGGCAAAAACCTTTGTCTTGGCGTACATGTTAACCCTCTGATGTAGTTGTCGTAGTATTGTAGTTAGTAATGAGGCATATAAAACAGTTTTTAATTCGCTAGGGACTTGTCCTTGATCTAGGTACTTTTTGATAATGGTCGTCTCTTTTCTATCCTTATATTAACTCTACAGTAAAAATTCAACACTAACCTTTATAAAATTGATAATAGACTCCTCTTGCCGAGCATGGCCGGCGTCAAACTTGTACTCTCCTTTGCTGAAATACTTCAGGGTCGGGTAACCTTTAACTCCGAATCTTGAGCCTAAATCATTGTTCTTGGTCACGTCTACCGCTGCTAGTACACCGTTCACCTATAAGTAAGTAAGTAAGTAAGTAAGTAAGTAAGTCATAATAAAGTAGGGTAGGCCGATCTTCTTCTTCATCGAGTGGATGGCCAACCTGACCAATCCTGGTGTCAGAGTTATTGAGCCGCCAAAGGCCTCTGACGTGGCTCATGTAACGACTACTATCCGTAGAAAGTAACCGGGACCGACGGCTTAACATACTTTTTATCGGTAGGCCGATAAAAAGTATGTAAGTTCGAGTAGGTGACTGGCCAAGCCTGATGTCGGAGTATTTAGGCCATCTAAAAGCCTCCGACATGATATAACGATTGACACAACCGGAACCAACCATTTTACGTGTCCTCCGGAGCACAGTAGTGCTCACATAGAAATGCTACTTCCGGCCACACATCGAAGTAGCGAGCTGCACGTTGCTTAACAATGGCCATGAGTTAACATTGCTTGGTCAAACTACGCCACGAGCGCGAGTAAGTATAGGGCCACATCTGCGGAACGTACGGCGCCGAACCTTCCGCTAAATACGCTCGTAGTGTATTTCAAGTTATCTATGACACATCAGTACGCGGCGTAATTTCGACTGATGTGTCATAGAGCGGAAGGTTCGGCGCCGTACTTTCCGCAGATGTGGCGCTACACTAAGACGATAGGATTACATGATATAGGATAGGTTTAATTCTGAAATTGTAATTGATCGCTTAGTAATTGCTTAAATTCTTAATAACTACGCCAGTAGGTAAGCATACTCAATTTCTCATACATACCGATACTATTCCATACCGGTATAATACATATGAGTTTATTATGTTTTATTACTTCTTTGTTTGAACGCGATAAACTCGGGAACTTCTCATCCGTTTTGAATAATTCAATATTTATTAAATAACCACATTAATGAGAAAGTTTACAGTTTATTGTTTATCACGATGTTCCCAAGGGAAAACAATCTCGGGCGCTGTTACTATAGGTATTCGATTCGATTCGATTCGATCCTCACCTTATCAGCTTTTATTCTAGACGCAGCCTTTTCAAATTCCGGTTTGATTCGCTTGCAGTGACCACACCAGGGGGCGTAGAAGACCACTAAGGCATGCTCTGATTTTGAAAGAACAGTGTCGAAAGTTTCACCTGAAAACATCAATAAGTATGACAAATTATGTAAAGTTATAGTATGATCTTGTACAATATAACGAGCAATATTAGTAAACATATTTGCAATCTCGTTCTTGGGAATGGCGCTAACGATTTCGATAAAATTTGCAATAGTTAAAGAGGAACAGAAACGAGCTAGCCCAAATCTCGAGATCATTTATTTCCGTATTTTCACTCAATTAGAGCAGATTATCTTTCTAATCCTACTATGCTACTAATCCTACTATCCTACTTTCCTACTTAATATTATAAATGTGAAAGTTTGTGAGGATGGATGTATGTTTGTTGCTCTTTCACGAAAAATCTCTAGAACGGATTGGGATGAAACTTTACAATAATATAGGTTACACATCAGAATAACACATGGGCTACATTTTATCCCAAAATTCCCGCGGGAACGGGTACAGCGCGGGTAACACCGCTGGGCGCGGTTTGTCTAGTTACTTATTCGCGCACTATTTAAACGGATTGAAAACTTATCAAGTTGCATCAAACACATCGTCGTCTTCGTCGGTGAAACGAATGAAGCACATCATGATAATAATTGAATGCCAATTCTGATGAAGAACGGTACTTAGCCGGTCCCTAGAACCTCTAGTCTTCAGGGATCGTCGCTAAGTTTATCATACCGATATTTTACTATTACACCTTAATAATCTAATTGTTATAAAAGTAACATAACCTAATAACAAAAATTTTGTCCAAATCCCTTTCACGGCCTGCATTCTGAAACAATGTTTATGAGAAACGTTCAATATTAATTGCGGGAAATTATTGGAATACTTATTGTGGAATGCCAAATAAACAGAAAATGTTTGTCAATACGACAGGATGACTTTTCTGTGACAGTTTTTACCAAAAGAATAATAAAGGAATGTTGAATTTCTAAATAAGGTTGTAATCATTTTGCAAGTTTCGACGTTCGTAGAGATATTTAGAAACTGCGGTTCGCGATATTTCACGTGCTTTTTTTTATTTCGTTTAATTTGAGTCTTGTTACTTGAGCTTTAGCCATTTCGGTAATTTTCGTGTCTTCGTAGTCAATCTTGGACTTTATTCCATAAATTCTACAGTGCGTGTTATACGTGTTTCATAGATCTCTACGAATCGATGACTAAAACTTCGCATTCGATAGATATCAACTTACTAGTCAAGTGAACCACGTCGCTGTCCTCTGACCAGCTTTCGTCAACAGCTTCTTTTTTCTTCTGTACTTGTGTGGTCGGATCCTTCATGAAGTCAACGATCGCTTGTCTCTTGTTGTCGCCGTTGTATGGGAACTTGAAACGACCATTCCTGTAAAATAAAGAATAATGTTACATATATACCTAAATAATACACTTTAAAAGTCATTAATGTGTATTATTTATATTACAAGACACCAAGGGGGAAGGTTCGCCAGGCTCCATTAGTATTAGCTTGGTTACGGTGGCAATTTGTTGCCGGCAACCGAATAGTTATAGGGGGTTTACACGGGTGACTAAAGCCGCACGATTTTTGCCGTGCGGCGTAAATCGACCATCTAAATGGCAATTCGGCTAAGTTGCAAGCGACTAAAGCCGCAAGCCCCAAAGTTGGGTAGCATCCGACTTTTGCCGCACGGCAACCGGCCGCATGCGACTGGTGACTAAAATCGACCGTGTAAACGATCAGTTGCAGGCGATCGCCCGCCGCATGAAGGTGTTTCCGCACGCACGTGTATTTATTTACTACAGCGTTGGAAATGACAGAGTTGGATGGAAATGACAGAGCCGCATGCGATTTTAGTAACCTGTGTAAATGGGCTAGCGATGCGGCTTGGTGAGGCAATTAGTGAAGCGACTCGCCGCACGGCGAAAATCGACCCGTGTAAACCCCCCATTAGTTCGCACATGATGACACACGATAAGATATAGGACTCCTTACCGAAGTAAGGGTAAATATGACCCATATTTCCGTACATTATATGAATACTATTTAGCTTATATTTTCAATCGCATAAGAAGTGTTTACTAAAATTGTTATTCGCACAGTTTGGCAATGTGTTTGTGTAATCTTTGTGGGAAAAAAAAATTGCCTGAAAAGTTTAGAAATCTCGAAATTCCCACGGGAACGGGGGCGCTGCGGGTGAAACCGCGGGGCACAGCTAGTTTTTTTTATAACATATAATACTGTTATAAGTGTTTTGTTATTATGTAATAAGTTTATGTGTAGAAATTATATGTATTTTTAAATGGAAACAAACACACAAACTCTACTTTGATTTGGTGATTTAAAAATAAAAGCAATTAGAAACGAATATCGCAACGCAAAAATAACTACGTAGGTACTTAGCTTAACTAAACTCGCAACAGTGAAATCAATTTTCACCTCAAGCAATTGCAAAACCACATAAAATTAATTTAAAATTCAGAAAACTTCTTCGTGCAATGTACTTCGTCATTTATAAAATTACTAGCAGCTCCCGCGGTTTCACCTGCGTAGTACACGTTCCCGTGGGAATTCTGGGGTAAAAGTAGTCTATGCATATTGCAGACTCTGTTCCATCTCTGTATCAAGTTTAATTACGATCCGATCAACTTTATATCCCAACGTCTATACTTTCACACAAACTTTCGCATTTATAATATGAGGAGGATAGTAGTATTTCTTTAGTAAATTTTCATACAAAATAATTAAGCTTAGCTAGCTGATCCCCATAGTTTTATCCACGATGTTCCCGTAGGAATTTCAGGGTAAAAATAGCAATTTCTGCATGTTGCCGAAAGATGCTAACTGGCCCAAGTAAATGTACTCATTGACAAAGCTTACTACTTGCCTATCTACCTCGACCCTACGTTTTGTGCTGTTGGTCATCTGCTGAGTTTTTGACCAGTTTGAGTTTCGGCCTTTTAACGCGGTAAAGATAGCATAGAATACTTTAGGCTGTCGAATGCCTTCCTAAAATCTACGAAGGCTATGTAAAGTGGTTTGCTCCGGAGGTTGATGTGCGTCAAGTTGTGCCGATATACGGTTTGGGACTTAAATAAATATTTTGTATATATGGGATACTAAACATCGTTTAGTTAGAGCATCATAAACATTTTTGCCTGTTATGTGGGGGATGGAATTTGGTCAGGAATATATTATCTCGATATTGGTCTTATCAGTGTCTGTGTAAAGATCTTTATAAAATGTTGTACATATATCTATTATTTTTTCTCTGGTATAGTATATGGTTCCTGTTTCGTCTTGTAAGCTGTTTATTATCCATAGGGATTAAAAATAGAGTACAAATGACTTGCCTGTAAATATTATATAAACAAAGATCAAAGAGATGTCATAAACACCTCTCATTTTGCATAAAACAACAAAAATACTAACAGGAACAGATTAACGCAAAGCATAAAATAAATCTAAACTTACTCATAGAAATATAAGGTCGGGAATCCGGTTATGTTGTAAATTTGTCTTATTTTCGAGTTTCCCGGTTTTGCCACGTCTATAGCCGCCAATAACGCTTCATCCTAGGATGTAAAACAAACCTGTTTAATACAGTAAACAATTGACAAAATACAGAGGTACAATTCGATCGAGTTAACTATCCACAATTCTCTAAAGCTCCCTACATTCAAACTTACAAACATGTTCTCTTTTTTATGGGGTAACCTAATTTACTTAGAATAGTAGCCGGTATGTTATGTCCCACTGAAGGACAAAGGCTTTAGAGGAGACCTAATATAACAGTACAGTGAGGGGGATTAGACATATCAAGAACTTTGCCTACCGCAGTTTGGTCTTTTTCATGATTCTGGCATCATAGTTTACGGACATTGACAGCGACTAAGTGAGTAAATAAGTGAGTCCACTTATATAGGAACAGATTATAATTACCTTCAAATCAGCAGCTGCCTGTACATATTCAGGCTTCATAGTCTTACAGAAGCCACACCATGGAGCATAGAACATTATCATAGCCTTCTTGTGTGCTGCGGCACCCTTGGTCAGGAATTTATTGAGTGCCTGAAACATATGAATTAGCTAATTAACTATTCTTATCTATCAGTAAACTTAAACTAAAAACCAGTTATTATTTAATAAGCCTCCTTGGCATTTCAAAGTCAAAGTCAAATATTTTTATTCCGTTTTGGCCCCAAAATAGCTCTTTTGAACATAAATAATAAATAAATAAATAAATAACCACATCCCAACCCATTAAGGACAACTATACCAATAGGTTTTTTAATAAACATTTATACTTACATCGCCATCTATTAAATGGTAGATATCCTTTGCACTAGGGTCCTCTTCCCAAGGCAAATCTCCGGTTGGATCCCTCAAGAAGTTGCTCATGGCACTGACAGTTTCACTCCTGTCATAATCCTTGTGGAAATCACCATCTTTGTAGTGTTTCATCAAGTATGGCTTATTTGATACCATCTTGAGCTTTTTGCAAAGTTTTTTACTTTCACTGCAATAGAATTTTAATAATTTGAAGGTAAGTCATTGATATTCAAGCTGCTTGAATAAAAAGTACATTTTTAGAACACAATTTTATAATAAAGTAGCTATCACATACAAATATAATTTATCAAACTGGACTGGTAGTTCTAGAGATTAGCACGCAAATAACCAAAAAAACAATTACTTTAGTTATATGATATAAATCCTATTATTATTACTATAGAATTTATTATTAAAATTTATTGAGCCTTCATCAATTCATATACATAATACATAAAACTTAAGCTATATTTATTAAAAAGCGAAATATCCCGAAATCTCGGAAACTATAAGTGCTGGGCATATCAAATTTAGCATGAGGGTTCCTTTTAGGATGTAAGGCTCTTTAAGAAGGGATTTTGCAAAATTCAACCCCTCACAGGGTCAACGGACCAGCTTTTTTCATGAGGGTGAGCTGTAAATATATAAGTAACATCTTAGTCTTACCTACTACTACAATCCATTATAACTAGTGTTGCTTGCCCCTTCATAGCATCCGCTGTAGTCTTGAAAACTTCAACAACATGTTGAGCAGACTTTGACTCATTCAGAAACAATATCAAAACATTGGTTTTTGATCTTAACAACTTCTTGAAATCTTTGAAATCTGCCAAGTCAGTAATAACTGAACTTTTTTGTTTCTTCGCTTTGATTGTTGTAATTTGTATCATTACACAAAGGAGTAATATCTAAAAAAGACATAGTAATTGAGGGGAATCTATTATTTCGACTAACCTCCAAGTTTTTACCAGCTCCATACGGTATGGAGCTGGTAAAAACATGGAGGTATGGACCATACCCATATTGGTATAAAAGAACCTTTTTCTTAAATATTATTAATATTATACAAAGATATTGTTTCCAGAACAGGTAGTTCCAGCGTATAGGGCAGTCAAACAAACAAAACATCAATCTTTTATAAGGCATTTTACAACTGTAATGTTTTTTTGTAGTATTCATGAGTAGGAGATCATTTCCATAAGATATTCAATTAATCCTCTGTAAGTATCTTTATGAGAATAATTCGAATCAATGGGTAACCAACAATCTTGGGTTGCGTTTTTGTTTATTGTAAGTTAAAAATATTTTGCAAGTTGAAACAAATTAGGTATGTACTGAATGAATGCAGGTAGAATTATATATGTATAAAAATGGCATTACGGAATACGTTTATTTTTATTTGAGCGCTACTTCGTGTTAAGCAGTCAATCTGCGGCCTTTAGGCGGTCTAAAATCTCTCGACTAGGGTTGGCAACTGACTGCTTGAATTTGTTGGAAGCGTAAAGATGTCCGATATAGAGGTTCCGTTAGCTGATAAGTCTACGCAAGCATTGCATGTTATAGCCCACGCAAACGGTACCTACGAAAAACTTTTATATTAATGTTTCTTAGAAAGTGTTGTCCAAAATAGAATATCCTTTGTAAGTACTGAAAGGAGTATCGTTTATAGACAATTCATATATTTTAAAGGTTTAAATATACAAGTCGCTAAAATAAAAATTATCAAACAAAAATCTCCGGCAAGTGCGCCGGTTCATTGTGAAATGTTATTTTCTTACTAACCTTTAGAAACAGTTTGCAATGCATCCTGTAAATTATGGTATTCACTTATTTATTTAAAACGATTCGATACACATGTAATATGTAGCTAATAAAAGATGTTTATCACAAAACATAACAGAACAGCGTTTTCAAGTGACATCCGCGGTGAAAATGAAATGTGAATGAAATCAAATCAACACGAAATCAATCACAGACCAGGAAACAGAGAATGAAGTGCACATGAAAAGAATGAGATGAATGAAGTACATGATAAAATCCTGAAACTAAGGTTGACAAAAGTGACAGTGATAGCCTTGTTTCGTAGTCTGTGGTGATAGCTATTACTTAAATCAAAAACTATGACAACAAAACAAATTTTGATCTTCTGTGGTAATCTTCAGTTCAGTGATCTTGGCTTGAATTATTGTGAAATGTGAATTGTGAAATCTAGCATAGAAATTAAGAAATGATCATAAGTTTGTTATAGAATTAATGTTCGGGATCGGAAGTATATTACATGCATTTATTAATATCAAAGTAGTTAAAGTTTGTTTAAAATGAATCCAGCTAGAATGAACAAAGATAGGCGGGAACCAGATTATCCTGTAGAGTTGGAGACCCAATTTATATTGAGGCTTCCTGAGGAACCAGCCAAGTCACTGCGAGAGTTGCTACGTACTGGAGACAGCTTGAAGAACCGTATAACCATTCAAGTGGACAACGATGTGAGACATGGTGAAGTTAAGTTTGACCATTGGGCGATGCACGCGAAGATAGTCGACCTTCCGACCATAATAGAGTCATTAAAAACAATCGACAATAAAAGTTTCTACAAAACTGCCGACATATGCCAAATGATGATCTGTAAGGAAGAACCGGACCCGACACCTCCCGAAGAAGAATCTCCCGCCAAAAATAAGAAAAAGGATCTCTACAAAGTTGATAAAAAGTTTCTTTGGCTACATGGTATAACACCACCAACCAAAAATGTAAGGAAACGCCGATTTCGAAAAACTCTAAGAAAGAAATATGTTGAAGCACCTGAGATTGAAAAAGAAGTGAAAAGATTACTTCGAGCAGATAATGAAGCTGAGAACTTTCAGTGGCAAGTGATTGATGATGATGACCAAGGTATTAAATCGGAAGGTCCCAGCCAGCCAACAACCTCGAAACCAGAGAAGAAGACCAAACAGGAACGTAAAAAGGAGAAAGCGGATAAATCTCATGCTCGAGGAAAACCTGAACCATCCAATGAAATTGATATCTTTGGAGCTGTCAGTGACAGTGACTTGGAAGACGAACATGTTCCTGAAATGGATGACAGTCGAATGTCAGCAAATGACAGCCGCTATTCTGATGCTAGCTCTATGCAGGGCATGGGAGAAATGAAGCGAGGTCTACCAACACAATTCGACTCTCAAATGTTCAATTCAAATCAAAGGTCTATCACGAGTCGTAGTCACTCTGAGTCTCAGAGCTTGTCTGGTATGCCCAGTGGAGGTATGTTTTCTGAGGATGATGGGGACTATCAGTCTAAGGATGGCTATAAAGAGGATATGTCTGCTCGTATTGAGCAGTTGAGAGCGGAACTAGACGAACTCAAGCAACGAAGACAAAGAACACAACATGAGATTGCTGGGATGGAGAACTTGGCTCTTCGACAAAGATTCCAAGATACTTTGCACACACTCAATCAAGATATCATGTACAAGGAGATGGAATATCAAGGCATGCTTACATTGCAAAATTCTGAAGATATTTAATTTAAGCATACATACAAGATATTTTTAAGCAAAACTAAATTTAAATGTAATGGCCATTCCGATAAAGAAAGTTATTTAAAAAAAAATATTAGAATAAGTGTTTTACTATTGTTACAATGTATTTTTTTTATATAAAATCAAGTTTTATACTGTTATTGATGGTAGTTTTATAGAGTAATGCATGTATCATACTTTTATCTTTATATTTTAAATATGTCATGTTTTATGGACATTTAGTGTCTAATTTTAAAGAATTTTTACATCACTTCTGTCTTTCCTCTCAATTTTACCAATCGGTTTAGCTTAGTATATATTAATAACTTAGGCTTACACTACATACATAGTTATTTCATTCTGTTGTAGTATTTCTAAATAATTAATTTTTGTATTAAAACTAAGGAAGTACAGTACCTAATTTAAGTTGTTTAGAATTAAATAAACTATCTTCCGGTCTATGTCAAGTATTTCACTATGTTGGGGCACATCATTAAGTTAAATTAAATTGAATACATTATACATTCAAAAGAATAGTATAAAATCATAAGTAAAAGAAAGTCGTGTTAGTTACACCATTTATAACACGAGAACAGCTGGACCGATTTTAATTATTTTTTATTTTTATTTATCTTGTTCAGGAATAAGTAATAAAATAAACCTGATATTCTCAAGGGAACGGCTGCGCTGCGGATAAATCCGCGGGGTACAGCTAGTTAAGATTAAAACTGCTAATTCGATGTGGATCGATCGATTTTAACCTAGCTAGATACAAGACCTATAATAACAACTATACAGTCTATACATGTATTGTATGCTCCAAGAACTTTATTTATACTTATGATTATGTTTGTATGCTCATTCCACTAAAAAAAATAGCATGGAAAAATAGTAAAATGAGACGGGTTTTCGTGATCTGTGGATAGGCTGTCACTGTCACATTTTTATACTTGACAATTGAGATTCTAAAACGTTGCCACAGACTGTCTATTCCTTGTTTTCTTTCATTCAATTTCTTTGATTTCTGTGATTGGTGCTGTTTCCTGGTCTGTGGGTGGATTGGTACACGTCGCCGTTCGCTACGACAGAATGTCAAAATAAATAAAATCAAACAAAATCAATTCAACTCAACAGTCAACTAGAGTCCTAGAGTTGATCTTGGGAATTTATAAAATAAAAAAGAAATACGAATTCAATGCATTCGTAGATAACGTTGTTTTCAGTTAACCTTTGGTAAGTGTTAAATTAATTTACTTTAATTCCAATTTATTTTATTACTAAGAAGAAAATGTGTAAAATTTGTAGAAGGATACAGAATAATAACTTAATAACATTTCGATGCGATGGTTTAGTTAAACTACCGTACGATCTTGAAACCTGATTTACTAGGTGCTTGATGCGAATTTTTATGAACCTTTGTTTGGTATAGGTACGTCTCAAGGTTATGATTAAATCAAGTCAATCAGGTGTTACTTTCAAGGGACCCTTTCCACACTACACTATGTGTCAGTAATTACTCTGTTCTGAGTAACACCTGTGTAGCATAGGTGGACAAAGACCCACTTACTTAAATCCCTGATGATTTACAATTTCATATCAACCCAGTTTACCTCATATCTCCTAAAGTATGCTTCTATATTGTGTTAGTCTTCACATCATTACCTGCCCAGTGTCCATTTCTATTACATACTACTTTATTCTACTGCTTTTTCTATTATATGTACTTTATTGTCCTTATTAATGAACCAAGCAATATATATACCTATATTGTCTTTGTGGTTATTTTTAGTGGGAATTATATGTTTTTTAAAACTAAGCTTAAAATAATCTAGGTATCACAAGTTCTTTGAATATACTGCAGGTAATGTAACCTACTTATTGAATGTATGTGAATAGTCCATTTTTATACCATCATATAAAATAAAGCATAGCAAAGAGATGAGAAGAGAGATATATGATATATTAAATCACTAGACGCTGGATAAAAATTAGGTTTGGTATCCAGCCAAGAAACTACCCCATAAAAGTAAGTTCTAAAATTGAATCATACATTTTTAGCACCCTAAATAACTTTTTAATCTTGTTTAACTATTCTTGACAAAGCAATGCTATATTAATAATTACAAATCAGATTCCTTATCGCAGTACTGATTAAAAATTCTGATTGAATTCTTAATACCTGAGATAATGCAAAAGAAAATATGGTGGCTTGTAAACATTTAGGTGTTATTTTTGATCATAGATAATGGGGATTAAAATAGATTAGTTAGTTTTATATAGATAGTTGTATGTACATTTGCATTCTTTATGATTACTTAAATTTGCTTTTCTTTTATAGAATTGCTTATAAAACATGAAATCTTTATGAAATTTTCATTGAATTTACTAGCACTGACAATATTATGCAATTTAAAGCATTATTGCTCTCACAATAATGTACATAGGCCACAGTTATATAAAAGTGGATAATTCTAAATGAAATGAGATTTCCTTAAAACAATAAATTATCTTTTAAAAATTGCGATATATGAAGAAGATGTGTCCTAGAATATTCCTTTGGAATTATAGTCTCACTGTCTTAATCTTTACAATATTATAAACTGCAGTTTTTACCGTGCAATATGGGCAACCCCGCTTGAGCACATACATTACGAGCCTAAAGGAAAACTCGCAAGTGAGGCCATTTGTATAGGTTTCCTTGAATCAAAGTATCATGTGGGGAAAAAAACCTCCATTGTTTACCTTCAGCCTCAGGCATAGCTAGAAAAGTTGGCAAGTACCAATATATATTGAAATCAAATCATATTACATAATTTAATTCCCAATTTATATGTAACAAACTTATTTACCCACATTTCTCTATTCATCCAATGGCAATTAGTTTTGAGACCAACATTAAGTAATGCAAATGGTAGTTATACAATATTAAAACTAGTTTTTGCGTCAAATTGGTCAAGGTTTCTTATCTGGGTTTTTATTTCCCTAGTCCATAGTTTACCAAAATATATCATGTTGACAATTTCTATGATGAAATGATGACTAATTCACTTCACGATTGTATGAGTCAGTTATTGCGACATGCTTAAATGTTTACAAAAATCAATAATGTAGGTATATAAACAGCAA
The DNA here is from genome assembly GCA_963082685.1 of Cyclophora albipunctata. Taxonomy (NCBI): domain Eukaryota; kingdom Metazoa; phylum Arthropoda; class Insecta; order Lepidoptera; family Geometridae; genus Cyclophora; species Cyclophora albipunctata. The sequence continues at coordinate 12,218,845 of OY720111.1, read as the reverse complement.
TTGTAATAGCAGTAAAATTGTTCCGATCAATTTGTGTCATCTGGTTTAAACCATGTTTTTCTCACACTTTGTAAGAAACTTGGTAGGTTGAAACTTATAGTATATGTATTATGTTTGACCTTTGCGATGAATTAATGATGCTATCGCGCTCGATAACGTCCGCTCCACCTTTGTAGCAACCATTAAATTAAGAGATAGAGGGAGGGGCCTTTGGAGTTAACTAGCTGATAGGTATTCTATCCACAATGCATCTCAGTGTCAGTTCAAGGTTTAGGCACTTAACCTCCTACGACTGCGTATTAGGATACTATGGTAGTGTAGATATATTTATGACTAGCAGCGCCCCGCGGTTTTACCCGCGTTGTGCCCGTTCCCGTGGGAATTTCGGGATTTTTTTTACATAAAAACCTTCCTCTTGAATCACTCTACCTATTACAAAAAACCGCATCAAAATCCGTTGCGTAATTTTAAAGATTTAAGCATACAGACAAACAAACAGACAAAAGTAGCGACTTTGTTTTATACTATGTAGTGATGTATGAAGAGTGTCTATTTGTTATTGTTCTTTTTTCAACATTATATTTTTGGCTCTGACCCGATTCTGATGTCAATTTTTCATCTCATTAGCCCCCTTATACGGGTACTATATCGTGCGTTCTTAGAAGCTATTGCGGCGCGATCGTACGCCTTTTGTTTCAACAGTTTTATGCTATTTATTAATTATTTTAATTTTTTCTAGATACAAAATGAGGCTCTTAACTAGTTTAATGTTCCTCGCGATAGCGCTACATTGCTCGTTCGCTCCGCCAGTCACCCCCGACAAATCTAAGGAACAGAAGGATGAAGACATGACTGAATGGGTAATAAATAACACATTATTAACATCTCAAAATAAAAACAAGGAAGTAAGATTTATTTCTTATTTCATTAAATAAGCAAATACAGCATCTATTTTCGGTATCGGTGTTATTGGCGCCGATTCTTCTACAAAATCTATTAGTATAACAAGTATTTTTAAGTAAATATAATACCTATTGTATTTGGCAATATTTGAATGACAAAAAGAAGTAAGTATTTCACAATTTCATGTTATCATGTCTTAGATTTATTTTTACATGTTTAATAGAAGGAAGTCATATAAACTCACTTACATGTGAAAGAAAACTTTAATAAGAAAAAAAATATATATTTAGGATTTTTTTTTAAACTACATATTTGATAGTTGAATGATATGAAAGAGAATGATTCAATGAAATATTTCTTGGTCGGTTGGCATTGTATTTCTTTTCAATAGCTTACATTAGTGAACAGTTCATGATTTGCATTCATTATTTTTAGTTTAACCATTTATGTATAGCTAGCGCCTATATTGATCTTTATATGATCTAGGTATATTGTAAAAAAAATGTATTTCTACGAACCTGTCCTGTTGTACCATAATGTAAAATGAAAAGTACTGGTAAGGAATAAATCCGGGAAAAATCGGCATCTTATCCCCAAAAAGCAAAATATAAATATTAAAAGAGGTCTGAAAGCCAGCGTTCTACTGAGTCCTGGTTTCAAAGCATCAGCTGAGACGCCTCCTATTGCTACATTTATTTAAGTTTTAAGTAGGGCTTGTATTTTTCTTATTTTTGTATATATAGAAATAGAACTGTAACAATTTTCGATATTAATCCCAAAATCTGAATAAATATTGTAAGTTCATATTGTACAATTTATCATTTAGTCTCAAATTGTATATTTTCTTTAGTACCTAGTGTGTACTTACCTTACATATGAATAATTTGTTACAGGAATATCTGGAATACCACAGATACCTGAGAGAGGTAGTGGAGGCTCTGGAGAGCGATCCTGACTTCAAGGCGCAGCTGGAGAAAGCCGACGAAGATGACATGAGAGTATGTATGAAAAAACAAAAAAGTTTTTTTAATGGTTTACCCTCCTCACTGTACTGATATCTTAAGTGCAATGAGAGGCCTTTGCCTTACAGTAGGACATTAGTGAGATGATGGCTTTCCTTGCTGTGGAATTTTGGACTATTACTTTCTTGCTTTCTTTATAAGGGTAACTTAAGTTAGTTACCTATATATTTTAATTTGTTTTTTGTTTGTAGTCCGGAAAAATAGCAGAGAATCTGGATCTGGTGAGCCATAACGTGAGGTCGAAGCTAGACGAGATCAAACGACGGGAGCTAGCGAGGTTGCGTCATTTGGCAACTATGGTACTTCAATCTTGTTTCAAATTTTAACTTACATACAAAGTAAAAGAATCTTATGAATAAATATTAGATAAACAGTAGTTGATAATTAAGTTTTCGTTAGCAAAACATAAATACTGAGTGTAAAGTAAAAAAAGGGTGCATAAATAGTTCTTACAGTGCTTACCCATCCATAGGTATACTAGGTATCTATTGCACCGCAAATTTCTATAGAAACAAATGATTTCTTTCTAGTACAGTGTATCCAAAAAAATAATAACTTAAGCAAGTAAATACGAATCTATACTAATATTATAAAGCTGAAGAGTTTGTTTTGTTTGTTTGTTTGTTTGTTTGTTTGTTTGTTTGTTTGTTTAAACGCGCTAATCTCAGAAACTACTGAACCGATTTGAATAATTCTTTCACTGTTAGATAGTCTATTTATCGAGGAAGGCTATAGGCTACATTTTATCCCGAAATTCCCACGGGAACGGGCACAACGCGGGTAAAACCGCGGGGCGCTGCTAGTATTATATAACCTTACAAGGTACTAAAGTGCTCAACACTTTAGTGGTCCGACTGTACTCCTTTAAATAAGAAAGTATCAAAGCCACACTTTCTAATCCAATACAATAAGGATTATTTTGTATTGCGGCCTCAATGGTTTACTATTGTTATTTTCTGATGTGTAAGTAAGGTGCCGTTGGGTATTTTATACATTATAAGACAATAATGTTACACGTTACACCTTACTGTTTGTCGTTGGCGTTTATTTTACTACAAGCAGCGCCCCGCGGTATTACCCGCGTTGTGCCCGTTCCAGTAGGAATTTTGAGATGAAAAGTAGCCTATAGCCTTCAGATAAGTGGACTATCCAACACTGAAAGAATTTTTCAAATCGGACCAGTAGATTTTTTAATGCGTTAAATTCTATACTACCCACGGATTTGAAAATATCTTGTTCTATATGATAGCCATACGCAAGATAAATGCTATAAGCTACTTTTCATCGCCAAATTCGTACTAGAACTTCCGTTTGAAAAGCAGTCGTTGCTAGTAGTACTCATATACTTACCGGGGTCTTACCGAGGTCTTACTCGGGGATAAAATGTATCCCATGTGTTATTCTAAAGTAAAACATATATGGCTGTAAGTTTCGTCCAAATCCGTTCAGTAGTTTTTGCGTGAAAAGGTAACAAAGAAATAGACATCCTCGCAAACTTTCTTATTTATAATAGTAGTAGAATATTTTGGTTCTCTTACATAATTTTTATTTCTAACGCCTCGGTGGTCTAGTGGTTTGTGCACTCGCCTGCCAAGACTTAGGTCTCGGGTTCAATTCCCGTGTCGAGCGTTTCATGTTGCCTACTTTTCCAACATGACTCGGGTTTGAGATCACTAACCCGCATTAGGCACGCGTGGTGATTACGCCTAATCCTCCTCACTACTGATATCTTCAGTGAGATGAGAGGCCTTTGCCCAGCAGTGGGATATTACAGGCTAATACTTTACATATTTTTACCAACAAATATATTATATTTATAGCAATACGAGTTGACCAACAACTTGGACACTGACAAAGGGAAGGTCTCGGCTAACGAACACTTGGACCATGCCAACGCGCACACTTTCGAAATCGAGGACCTGAAGAAACTCATTAAGAAAGCCTCCAAAGATCTGGAGGCCGCCGACAAGAAGCGCAAAGAGGAATTCAAGGTACGGTAATTTGTTTGACACTTGTATAAGGCTGGTTATATTAACCTAAAGCCATCGGTTGTTGAGCAGACAAACTCTTAACATTGTATGGAAAGAAGTGTTTAAAGTGTGTGATCTATAACCTAAGTAAGTATGGCGTGTCGCGGCTGGTTCCTATAACGGATCTCGATTAGTTATCTCGGATAAAGATTTATATAAATTTACTAGCTGCGCCCCGCGGTTTCACCCGCGTTGTACCCGTTCCCGCGGGAATTTCGGGATAAAAAATAGATGTTGTCCGATTCTCAGGCTTACCCGATATGTACACAAAATTTCATGAGAATCGGTCGAGCCGTTTCAGAGGAGTTCAACCACGGTACCCGTTCCCGCGGGAATTTCGGGATGAAAAATAGATGTTGGCCGATTCTCAGACCTACTCAATATGCTCACAAAATTTCATGAGAATCGGTCAAGCCGTTTCGGAGGAGTATGGCAACGAAAACTGTGACATGAGAATTTTATATATTAGAAGATACATGTCCAATAGCGTCTGAAATAACGAAAAAGTGCCAAAAATAAAAATTATATCTTTGATAAGTTATTAGAACTCATGTCATGTTATTATCTGATTATAATAGGTATTAAAGATTTCGATGTTTATCCAAAGTGAGGGTACGTTTTATAGAAGCGGAACGGAGCTGTGCCGAGCTCAGTTGACCAATCAAAACGCATTACGAAAATATTTTGACAATGTCCATGCGATGTTTAACACGAAAATATTTTGACAATGTCCATGCGATGTTTAACACGAAAATATTTTGACAATGTCCATGCGATGTTTAACACGAAAATATTTTGACAATGTCCATGCGATGTTTAACACGAAAATATTTTGACTATGTCCATGCGATGTTTAACACGAAAATATTTTGACTATGTCCATGCGATGTTTAACACGAAAATATTTTGACTATGTCCATGCGATGTTTAACACGAAAATATTTTGACTATGTCCATGCGATGTTTAACACGAAAATATTTTGACTATGTCCATGCGATGTTTAACTATTTCGATGCGAAGTGATTGGTCGATGCCGCTCCGCTCCGCTTCAACGGAAAACAACCTAATAATCTTATATATAAAATTCTCGTGTCATTGTGTTCGTTCCCGTACTCCTCCGAAACGGCTTGACCGATTCTCATGAAATTTTGTGAGCATATTGAGTAGGTCTGAGAATCGGCCAACATCTATTTTTCATCCCGAAATTCCCGCGGGAACGGGTACCGTGGTTGAACTCCTCTGAAACGGCTCGACCGATTCTCATGAAATTTTGTGTACATATCGGGTAGGCCTGAGAATCGGACATCATCTATTTTTCATCCCGAAATTCCCGCGGGAAAGGGTACAAAGCGGGTGAAACCGCGGGGCGCAGCTAGTTATAATATAACAGTTCGTTCGTCTTCTAACACGGTACTCTTAATTGTAATATTCCAGAGATACGAAATGCAAAAGGAATTCGAGAAAAATCAAGAAATGGAGCGTTTAGACGAAACGCACAAGAAGGAATACATGGAGAAGATGAAGCAAGAGGAGGAAGCTAAGAAACACCACGAGCCGGTAAACAAATTAATACTACCATCTTCATAGACTATATCGCGCCGAATTTAAGGTTCCATTTGTTCACTCATTAGTATCTCCGTCCACTCTTAGGTATAAAGAAGGATCTTTAAACTATTACAATGACAAATGTTTTGTTATTATTATATTGTAAAGCAAGGTTTATTTCGATTTCGTGCCTAAACCGCTGTTATGACCTGAGGTTAAACATCAGGTATGAATTCCGAAATTCCTACCAAATCTCGTATTAATTCCGAAATTGTTACCAAATTTCTAATACATCCCTACTAAATGCTTAATGTCCTAATTTAGGTTTTAAATAATTGTTATATAGATTGATTGGCCCTATTAAAATGATAGCGAATGTTTAGCCGATGAAACCCGATGTAAAAATAATGATTATTTTATCTATCAGTTTGATTATTTATACATAATTACATATACACACGGAATAACATTTGCAGTAATATGCCTAAAATATATTTCATACATCCACAATTGAATATTACTATTTCTCGGCAAATAAAGTTAACGCGTAAAATGTAACTTTACAATATCACGTACTCATAAAATATCAGTAAGTACTATGTTTAACAATTTCGTGTTTTAAAATCAAACATAACGTTGTTTTGGCAGACCAACCAGTCCTGACCGTATTTCAACCGGTTATACATAACGTAAACAAGTCCATGGGTACATACTAAAATGTATCATATAAGTACACATATATAACATGTGTGTTTGTATCTATAAACTGATCTTAATGTTCCGTTTCTTAATTGAATTAATTTATTTATGGACATCCAACATCTTAATTATCATAAAAAAATGCGAAAAGTTGTAAGGATGTTTGTTTCTCAGTCAGGTCACTACTGAATTTTTGATCCTGAAAATCCCATAGTAACTATGACGCATAAATATGTTTTTTTTTGCTTCTAGTAGCTTATTTAAAAGAATGCTCGCGCACTGCGCGCTCGAGGCGTAGCCAGATGCTTAACTACAATACAAGCCACTAGGCTCTGGGCGCCAAGCAAGTTACCTTTCTAAGCATTCGTAGCCTTAGGGAGACTAGGTAGATAAATATCCTAACTAGATAGTTAACTACTATAAGGTAACCCAAGGACAATGCCATTCTACTTTTTTTTTCGTAGTCTATGTTATTTCCGGCCACGTCAATGTATGGTTTCCAATTCGCTTCGCATAATGTAAACGCACTTTTATCGTATGAAATTAACATTTCCTGAAACGTTACTCTCTTGCTTTGATTTAAAATCGTAAATTCGTTGTGAAACCGATAACCGATAACGAATTTATGCCTTGATAATAATAATATGCCTTAATACTATGCCTTGCGTTTCCTATTACTTTCTATACCTCTTCCGCAGTATTGTTCTTTACAATGCTATCGATTTACGAAAGTCGTTGCGTTCGACAATTATTTGTCCGACTATAAGGAAATTGCTTTTTTGACAAGCCACAGGGCCGTGGTTTGCAAAAGCTCTTAATGTATCAGGAGGTGCGGGTTCGACTCCTGTACGATTTTAATCGTTATTGGATCGAAAAAAGATCAATCATATACGATTTACATCTTCTATTTACTCTTAAGAGAGTTAACATGCGGGTAACTGCCGATTTTACAGCCGAAGACAATTCCTTCTGAAGAGGAAAAATATTTAATGACTTGACTACATTCCCAGTCACTGAACCCTTTTCCACAATAGAGTGGTCTTTGGTTGAAAAATCAGTTATGATGGTTATAATTTTAACTCTCGCAAGAGAAATTAGAAGACACCAAATAGATGCATTTACTCTCTACAAGGGTTTTGGTTTGGTATTAATTTCTAATAAAATTGGTTTTACATAAAGATTTATAAAAACAGCTACACCATCCCGGTTCTAAGCAACAATACGAAGAAGTGTGGGAGAAACAGGACCACATGGACCAACAGTTTGACCCTAAAGTGTTCTTCATGATGCACGGTGAGTCGCCACACGCACAGCGTCATTAATACCGAGATTATATTTAACAGTTGCATCGTCCAGTGACCAGGGAACAACTCTTAGAGATATGGAAAAACATCGACAGTATGGACCCGAAAGATTTCGACCCAAAAGTGTTTTTCATGATGCATGGTAAGATCGTGGCGTGCGAATATCAAGTAGATATTATTATAACATGTTCTTAGAATTTGTTATGTTTATGATAACAGCACGCTGGATTTTACAACATTTGCATGTACCTATTTAGTGTTAGAACTGTCATGTTTATGTTTTAGTTATTTTTATTGTTCGTTGTAGCACTGTTGTGTTGTTGTGTTGTCAAAGTTAGCTTTTCTAGAATCGGCCTTTTAATTGTCCATCATTGTTTTTCTTTTGGCTTCGAAATAATATAGGGCTGTCCTGATTTAATACCATTTAACATCGAACTTTATACTTCACTAGCAGCGCCCCGCGGTTTTACCCGCGTTGTGCCCGTTCCCGTAGGAAATCCGGGATAAAATGTAGCCTATAGCCTTCCTCGATAAATAGACTATCTAACAGTGAAAGAATTATTCAAATCGGTTCAGTAGTTTCTGAGATTAGCGCGTTTAAACAAACAAACAAACAAACAAACAAACAAACAAAACAAACTCTTCAGCTTTATAATATTAGTATAGATTTGATGAGTAAAGCCATGTTTAGTTAGCTAGGGGCTAATTATTTTGTTGGAGTAGAATTTTCTGAGGTATTTTTGCTCGTTGACCCAACTGGTTATTGCCTAGTTTACTTTAAGAAAATAATGTTTGCGTAGGTTAGTGGCCAACCTTGGCGTCGGAGTTTTAGTTAGACTGCCCAAAGAGCTCTGACATAGTCTATTGATTACATTAGTACAGTTTATAATGAGTAGTCTAATCTACCAAATAAAACTAAATTTTCTTTGGAAAAGTACTTAGACTATTTCTAAGGGGGGTTTCCCATCAGACTCCAATTGTACGTTGCTATATATGGTTGGTGGAAACAATTTTAGTGAAAAGACGCCTTAATTCAGCCACAGTACTAATGTAAATTACTCATAGGAGTAAAGAATAGACTCGAAATGCCAGAATATATTAATTGTGGAAATGAAAATCACGGATTCATCGTTGAATCTTAATTATCAAATATTTTCTTGATCAGATTTACCCTTCGTTGTGCATATTTGGTGGCTAGATGGTGATTGGATTGGTCACGAATTATGTTTCAATATCTCAGGTTCATATTATTGTCATGTGATTGTGTTGTCTGCACGTTTGTCTGTTTGAAAGCTTTAACTGCAACGCCAAATGATTAACAAGACAATTAGTGTTGCGCTGATTTTGATACTAGCATGAACTTTATGCGATCCACCCATCATTCCAATAGTCTACTAGGGTAACTGGAAAGATGCTTTGATGGGTCGTATAGAAGTGCACTGCTTGTTACAATTCGTTGCCGACGAACGGTTATGTTTTGCTAGTAAAAAGGTCTAAATATCCATACATAAAATAAACTCAGACAAGACTATTCGCTAATTAGATGAAAAAAATATTAGACTATTAACCTGATGAATTAAAATTAATATATAGTAAATTACATACATAATTGAAAAATACTAAAAAGTTAATGATAGCGTTCCTGTCATTTATTACTATTTATTTAATTAAACTGAAGTTTCCAAAGTAATATACCATTCGTCGGCAACAAAAACTCAACGCAACACTACACCACTAACAACATACCACTTAACCTTAACTATTTCGAACAGATGTCGACGGAAACGGAGTATGGGACGCTGACGAAGTGAAGGCATTGTTCATTAAAGAGTTAGACAAGATGTATGGACCGAACGCTCCCGTTAAGGATATGCATGAGAGATCTGAGGAAATGGAACGGATGAGAGAACACGTCTTCAAAGAAAATGATATCAATAGGGATGGGCTGATCGACTTCCAGGAGTTCATGCAGGGGACCAAGAAGCAGGAGTTTAACGAGGACAAAGGTAGTGTAGGTTAGTTGGGTCACACGAATACTCGGACACTCTAGGATGTTTCAGCGAATATCTGTCAAAAATGTATAAATGAAATGCCTCAATCTAGTGCGTTCTAGTTCTAGTGCGTATCCGTGGGTATGTCAATAACCGTTACAGTAGTAAGGTACATACAAAATTCAAATTCAAAATTCAAAAAATTCAAAATTCAAAATGTCTTTATTATATCAGATCATTACAATCATTTATAATCGTCAGCTTAAAATTAAGTATATATCTGTCAAAAATGTATAAATGAAATGCCTCAATCTAGTGCGTTCTAGTTCTAGTGCGTATCCGTGGGTATGTCAATAACCGTTACAGTAGTAAGGTACATACAAAATTCAAATTCAAAATTCAAAAAATTCAAAATTCAAAATGTCTTTATTATATCAGATCATTACAATCATTTATAATCGTCAGCTTAAAATTAAGTTTACGTTAGTTCGCATCGCGCCACCTACTGAGAAGAACTAACAAGAAACTCAGTGGGGTTGTCATTTTTTTTAATGATTGAATTAACAATTTTAAGCCTTAAATAATAGAGTAATTCATTTCCAAACGTCTGAGTCTAGAATATACTCTGAAATAGAGTAATATGCCTTTTGGCTGAGTCTATGCTTAATAAACTTTTTGAATTTAATAAATGAAAGACTTACCACGTCGTTTGGTAATTTGTTATAAAAACGTATACATTGACCTACGAAGGAGTGAGTTCACAAATAGTGGTTTCAGATGATCAGTATGAGTAACTTGAAACTGCATACTTACAGTTTTGCTTTACTTACATGCTGCATACGATTTCAAAGTTGCTCGTACCAGTCAAAACTAAGAAACATCTGACCTAAATAGCTTTTGTTGACAATTTTTGTGACACACAACTTCTGATTGCATATATCCCAATTGAGTTGGTGTGTTTATAAACAATGCATCTAATATGTATTGAATTTTCTATAGCAATTAAGCGAATTCCTTTACCTACATAATGAACCATTGATATGGTTTATGTTAAAGACTGACTAATCTAAATATGCCACCCTGTATTTTCAAGGTACCTTGACATTTGACACCTTTACTGGTACTTACCCACTTAATACTACTGGTTTTCATTCAGTTATATATCGTCTATGTAAATACCCAATTATCTACTAACGTAACTGGTACCAATATTTTATAAAAAGAACGATTATTACCAACTTTTTATCATCATGACTCGGACTTGAGATCACTGACACGTATAAATGATAAACTAAGTTAGAGGGGAATTTAACTTACAGTTATCAAACCAGATAATGAACTGGTGACCTCAGAACTCACACAATGAAACACCTTTATTTGCTTTTCTTTATTAATAATTATTGTCAAGTCAATAAATCTGAAGTATTGACCATTTCATTTGCCTCATTGACCTCTACAACTCTCTTTACTCTCTTTAAAAACGCTCTGGAGCTACTATTTCGGTTAAATTAAAAAAAATTGAGTAGTTAGTTTTCATTGAAAAGGATGTCTTACTTTTTGATGTCCCGAAATTCACACGAGAACGGCACACACAACGCGCGTATTTCCACGCTGCTAGTATAATATATTTTTAATTTGATTACTATCTTGTTACGTATGGCTAAATATTTAATTTCGTTTCATCAACATTATCGCTCAATGCTATGCGGGCTTTGATTGCCCGCATAGCATTGACCAATTGATTATTTTATTTTTTTTTGTTTTCGGGTTAAATGAAAATAATTCGTGTACTTGGGGGAAGATAGAATGTAATCTACGGAGTTAAATTATTAACCTTAGTTTGTTAACTCTAAATTTTCATGTACGGATATTTTCGCTGATCTGTACATATAGGATGTAGGTACGGACATGAATTCGTCCTTCATGGACCAAATAATATCGCAGCTGGATGGCGCCATTAGTAAAATTAAAACACGCTAACGTTATCTTCCGCCCGTAACGCCACTACCCCAATAGATTTTCAGTCGTTTGCATTCAAGCTTGACTTGAATCATTCAAGCTTGACTTGAATCATTCAAGCTTGACTTGAAGCTAAGTCAAACCAATGGAATGGTTTGACTTAACCACCACTGAATCTGGTGGAGAGTCCTCCGTAGTTAGCTTTCCAACCAAGTTCATGTTTTAATAGCGGAAACCGTATAGGGACCGCTGGAGATTCATAGAAACAGACAGGGCAGAATTTACTCGTAGTGTTTAAGTACTCTATGAGTTTATTCTGCCTTAAAAATATCATTGATTTTCTTGATGGTCTTGATCTGTGGCCTGTGAGATTTAAGTATCCGAAGATTGGGGCCACAGATATAATGCGATTCAGTATGTTTTATGTAATTCAGTTTAGGATGTTACTAAAGGAATATTTTTCGAAAAGTACAATGAGTTTGTTTATTGATGGCTGACGGCAGTGCGCCGTCATTGCCCGCATTGAATCTGTCAACTTAAACTGGTTGAAAACTGGTTTCTTAACGTCGAAATATATGTTCCTTCAAAAGGTTCTAAACGAAAACCTGCCTTTTGAATATAGCTATTCAAAATACAAATAGATTATTTCAAATCTGACTGGCAGTTCTAGTTACAAACAAACTAACTTCAGCTTTATGTTTAGCACCTAGTATTTCTAAATATGACAATGAGTTAAATAGTTAACAAAATATTCCATATTTTGTGTTTTCAACAACATAGTATCCCATATTTTGCGGTTGTATTCCCGGATATTTATTTAGTTTTCAATATGGTATTTGTATTCTGACACTTTTTAATGCTGTTAGTAAGCTCTTTTAATGACTTCTTATTCGTACTTTATAATGAAGGATTATAGGCATAATAATAGCCGCGTACCCACCTAGCGCACAGGCTCGCGAGCCAGCCTCAGTAGTTTTGTTCAATTTACACGAGGCCGCCTCGCGAGGCAGGCTGAGCCATCATAAGTCGTGTATATTCAGCTGCAGCTATTTTCCTAGCTTCGCGCGCGAGCCAAAACATAACGAGAATTTGAAGGAGATTATTATGGATTTATTTAATTAGCACAGTAGAACAATTTACAGACAGTCTCAAGCACAGGCGTCCACCAGAGTGTGTTAAAAACCACAGAGAGTGACAAAACTGACAATGTCCACAGACTGTTAATCAGTCTGATCCTACAGACTATACTTATAATCTACCACAGATGATATTAGGTTTATCTCTTTTCCAACATATAATACTTCAAAATCCATTGTCCATGTATTTATACTTATTTGTATAGCATTACAACATTTATTTTCTATTCAGGTTGGCAACCGATCGAGCAGAACCAAGTTTACACCCACGATGAGTATCAAGAATTCGAAAGAAGGAGGCTGGAAGAGTTGAGATACTTGCAGCAACGTGGATTGGTTAGTAGTGTACATGATTATGGTTTATAGATTACTAGCCGCGCCCCGCGGTGTTACCCGCGTTGTATCGGTTCCCGCGGGAATTTCGGGATAAAATGTGTCCCATGTTTTATTCTGATGTTTAACCTATATTACTGTAAAGTTTCATCCAAATCCGTTCAGTAGTTTTTGCGTGAAAGAGCAACAAACATACATCCATCCATACATAAATCCATCCTCACAAACTTTCGCATTTATAATATTAGTAGATTATAGTTTTAAAGGAAAGAAACTCGCTTGACTTGTGTGTAAATTAGTCCTGATATAAACATAGTCCTGATATAAACATAGAGATTAACGGTGGGTTGTCTAAAACGGATGTTTATCGTAACATACGCTTGTTAAAAGTTACATCTGTTAAATACAAAGCGTAAGTTTAACACGTACGCTGTTAAATGTCTGTTAAATACATAACGTTCTCTCATAACTTTCTCAAGCTTAAACAGTCTGTCAAAGTTATTCCGGCGGCCAGTAGAAAGCCGATTTTTTTCATTGGCACGTTTGTTAAGACTGGCATTTTGTTTAAAGTTTACTGGTACATGAGCTTAAGCTGAAGCAACCTGCATTATGTTGTGTCTGACAAGTGACTGTCAATTTTGACAGTATATTAAAAAATATGTCACAAATTTGTATGTAGAATTACTTATTGTCCGCGACTACACACCAAATATGGTATACAAAAAATCAACGCAATGTTTTTATTATAGGTTGACGCATACGGGCGCCCCATTCCAGGAGCTCAACACCAAATCCACTTAGCTCTGCAAGAGTTCAGACAGTACCAGTCCCAACAGGGGATGCATCCGGGGCAATATCCGCCAGGACAAGCACCGCCTCAGGGGCAAATGCCACCCCACGGTCAAATACCTCCACAAGGCCAAGTCCCACAAGGACAAGTTCCTAACCAAGGTTACCAACAACAACAAGGTTATCAACAACCCCAACAGGGTTATCAGCAGCAACAACCGGGTTATCAACAACAACAGGGTTATCAACAACAACAGGGTTATCAACAACAACAGGGTTATCAACAGCAACAAGGTTACCAACAACCTCAAGTGAACAAAGTTCCACCACAGAACCAACAAGTTCCTCAACAGAACCAACAAGTTCCTCAACAGAACCAACAAGTTCCTCAACAGAACCAACAAGTTCCTCAACAAAATCAACAAGTCCCACAACAAAACCAACAACAGAATCAACAACCGGGACAAGTAAATCAACAACCCCCGCCAGTGAAACAACCGCAAGTAAATCAGCCGCCACAAGTTAATCAGCAAGCGCAACAACAGCCGCCACCAGCGCAAGCGCAGGCGCCTGCCGTCCCCGTGCAAGCTGCAAGCAATACTCAGAGCCAGCCGGCCCCAGGCCAGCCCGCTCAAGTCCAGTCCCCCCCGCAGTACCAAAACCAAGTCCCAGCGGGCAACCACTAGTTCCTCAAACCTAGCTTATCATTTTTAACCCAAATTCGGTGCCAAATCCTAACACGCTTCGCCCATCTCAAATTCGGCTCTTAAATTTAATTATATTCGTTCAGTGTTAGATTTAGGTATATTTGCAATTATGTATCGTTCTATACTCATACAGTTTTCACAATCTATGCAACACCGTTAAGTTAAACTATTAATCGAAAGTATCTAATTTTATATAGCAAAAGCAAACACTAAACGTAGTTTCATAAAGCAGATCTATTTTTGAGGACATGACATTTGTTCTAGATAGTTGAAATTTACAATCTACGTTATATAAATAAAAGATTTATGCAATATGTTTGTGTATAATTTTATCTACAATTTCCCCTGTACATTAAACTTCTAGATTATGCTATTCTCTTTGTTCATTTATATGATTCGTCAGTAACCGTAGCTATAAGAAGCAAAAGATAAACTTATGTATGTCCTACTTTGTTACGAACTTTCATATATTTGGCCTAGCTAGATTGTCCAGATTTCTTTCTCTTGAGATCTTTCTAGAATTATTCACTTGATATAATGCTAGAAAGTCATCATTAATTATTTACTTTTATTCATAAATCTAGTTTTCGACATTTTAATTACATGTCCCGTTTGGTTTCCATTACACAGACTACTAATCATTGTCATAAAATAAATCATTTACTGATCGTTTTGGAAAAAAACTCGCTACAACAAAGTAGTACACAAGTTTTAAAGGCTTTTGACCTTTATCTTAAGGATATAATTAGGTGGAACTTTATTTTCAATCAAATTGAGGGTTTAATTTGCCGACTGTATCATTAAAAGCAATGTACTTATCTAACATTGCTTTTGTCTTTGTACATATTACGGGTCCTTCTTTATTGTGCTCTATATTCAGACCAGTCAGTATACTCGTACTCGTGTGTTCAGGTTTCATTTTTCTGTAGGTACATAGTTTTGGTCTGCGCAATCTTATAATAAATAAATGCATTCTTCAAGCTCGTTCCATTAACCTGAATATAAAGGCTATCGTCATAAAGTATGTATGTGTGTGTTATTTTTCTGAGTCAACAGTTGTTTACTACAGGCAAAGATATTCGATAAATTGTCGATTGGTGTGGGACGATCAACATGATGTTAAAGTTCAGTTCAGTTTAAATTTTGATGCAAATCTGCCGTGATTTTGTGGTGATAGTTGTAGATTTTTTTATGAAATACTAGAAGCGCCCGCGGTTTTACCCGCGTTGTGCCCGTTCCCGTGGGAATTTCGGGATTTTTTTTACATAAAAACCTTCCTCTTGAATCACTCTACCTATTACAAAAAACCGCATCAAAATCCGTTGCGTAATTTTAAAGATTTAAGCATACAGACAAACAAACAGACAAAAATAGCGACTTTGTTTTATACTATGTAGTGAAGGATTAAGGAAAAGCTAATTGCTGAAGCTAGTTCGCTGATTGTCAAATAAATCAATACAGTGAATTGATATTTGCACGCCTTGTACATTACATTTACCTATACATATTTCGATAAAATGTAATGTAATGGTAAATCCCCTTGTACAGGTAACTTACTACCAAAATAGGTATCTGTACGTTGGTGCCTACATCTTCACGGTAAACAAATGTTTTTCCTCTTAGCCATGTTATGTTTGATAAGAAAATATTGACTTAAGAATTGCTATATAGCCCCGTATTCACGGTAAAAAGTTATGCAACAGTTGTTTTCGAGTGGACTCTGTAACACACCTTGTGACCAAGCAAAATACATACATATGTTACGGCTATTACCCGAAGTGCGGCTACACCTAGTTTTAGCCGGTTAGAACTAGGTGCATATATATGTCATTTTAATGAAAAGAGAGAGTTTAAACATGAAAAAAAAAATAACCCTAACCTACCGAATAGTAAGTAATTTGGTAGGTTAGGGTTATTTTTTTTTTCATGTTTAAACTCTCTCTTTTCATTAAAATGACATACGGCTAATACCCGAAGTGCGGCTACACCTAGTTTTAGCCGGTTAGAACTAGGTGTAGCCGCACTTCGGGTATTAGCCGTAACACATATACAAATATGCAAGGAACGTCAACTCATTTTCATCAACATGTTACTACAACGACATGTTGATGAAACATTTGTTTACAGTGAATACTGGGCTTAATAATAACAGAACTAGTCTAGAAACCTATGAATCATAGTCGAGACCGAAATAATGTGAACTACCTAAGTAGGTAATAAGTGTAGCGCATTGTATTGTGCCAATGATTGTGCACCGATTTACAGTTATTTCGTCTAATATAGCTAGTTGACAAAAGACTAGTACCACTTTGGAAGAAGTTGGAGCTAGCTTCGTAAATAGGTATACTTAGAATACAATAGAATAAAAATAAAGTAAAATATATTGTCATATCTGTAAAAATAATGATATTGTTCTACATGGATACAAGAACATTATCATAATTATTGTGTTGATATCACCAAGTGCTAGTACCTACGCAAGCTTGGTGATTAGGTATGTATGCACAGTACAGATATCTTCAGTGAGATACAGAGTTTTGCCCAGCTGTGGGAAATTACAATCTAGTTCAATACTGATTTGATTACAACAAACTGTATAATGAGCAGTCCACAATCACACCACAATATTGTACCCATCTTAGTTGCTTTGCGTAGGCAAGCCGTAAGCTACCTAAAACTTCCTACCTATGTAAATACATTATGTATCTACCTAATACTTACTTACCTACCAGTTTATATTTTCCTGTTTTTAAAACAACAGGTCACAGATTTATTCGTACTAATGCGATAATGAAGTATGAGTGGAAGATAACGTCATCAAATATTGTGTTAACCCATTCAAATGTTATAAGCAGTGCATTGTTCGGTGTCGAAGCAAGTCTGTACCTACGTTATCAAACAAGGAGAATTCCACGCGCATTAAGGCGGTGTGACTAAGGCCTGAGTCAAGTATCAGTATAACGAACAGTTTCCTTAGCAAATAAGATTGATTAAATATTCCGTCCATCGCATTGTTTACTTGCGCATTACATTATCTACTTTATAGTGACTACAGGTCAGCCTTGTTTGACTGTATGGTACTACGGGACAATACCGTGTCTTGTAGGTATTATATTACTACTTATTGTTTTTGGAAATTATATAATGTTTCTTTGCCAATACTTTCTCTTGTGTGCTCGAAGGCAGCGGTTATGAAAGTTCGCAGCAGAAGGAGAGGTGTCTGTAAGATGATTTAAGGTATGGAGCACAGAGCACTTTAGGTATGGAGAGATCTTTACCCAGCAGTGTGACAGTTAGATATTAACACATCTCATGATTATCAAGTTGTACCTACTTAGTTTACACAATGTTCGCGCGATCGAACTAGTGTTTTTAACTATAGGTACCTAATACTTAGGCTCTTTTCAACTTTAGGTTCTGGAAATTATACTATTATTTTACTAGGTGGCTCTATTGACTCGGCTATTTCAATAAAAAAACTCTTTTGTAATGTTAAAGCTTTATATTTTTCTTGTATTGGCTACACTGTGGGAAAATGCCTGTGATTTTCGTACTTTTAATTTGACTACAGAATTATCATTGCCATTTGGCGTTAGGCCATATCTCGAGGCGTTAACATGAACCGATCAAGTCAATACTTTTAAAAATATTGCATTTTACAACATTGTAGTTTTCCATGAGTGTGGCCCTAGCATAAGGATCAGTGAGATTTAATAGGTAGGTATTTACTTTGCTAACACGAAAAAGGAAGTGAGAGTTAAGGCTTACAATTTCTACTGATTACCGTCATTTATTACATACCTCAATGAACATCTTTATTGAACGTAATTCAAATTAACTCTGGCGTTTAGCCTATTGGGTGAGGAAACGCTTAGTGAACAACTTATGTTTCATTTAAAGTGAATATACCTACCATTAGATAGATAGAAAAGTCTTATGATTAGAGTTTTGGTGGCACCCTCTAATTACAGTTGATGGCTTCTGTCTCTTTTCTTTAAAACTAGTACCGGTCTACCTACTGACCAATTTGGAAAATCAAAGCTTATTAATGGTTTCAAAAGCTCTTGCTTTTGGTTAGTTTAAACAATCTGCCTATATGGATATCTTCTGTTGATGGTACCTACTTTAAAAACATCATTAAGTTAGCCGGGGACTAGCTATGTATGTGTAACTAAGTACCTAAGTGTGTATATCTACATTTATATTATATATGTTCATACTCGTGTACTGCATGTCTAAGCGGCATCTATTATTACGGCATCTGTTACCAAATGTACATAAAAATGATTTTTTAAGTTCCTTGTAAATCTAACAATGACATCATCTAGTCTAGTTCCGTCAAAGAATAGCAAATTATTTTTTAAACTGCAAAGTGCCTAGACACTACGTGAGTAGTTAGGTCGTTGCCTAACTTAAATAAAGCCTAATTTGCACAGGGAAATTAGTTTGGCAAAGTTAATTATTGTAGTCATCACGCATGACGTTTATTTAATTAAATGCTTAACCCGCAATTTGTCCTTTGTCTGCTTCCATTTCACCTGATTATAATATGAATTAAATGAAGGTACATAGACTTGAAGTTTGTAGCTGAAGGAAGGTAGATGCCAGATAATTATTTAAAGCATTTCGACTCGTCACTATCCAAGTAAAATACTATATTTAAAAAAAATATTCCGAGTTTGTGATATAAAACTGAGATCACGTCAATAAATCATACCGAGAAGTCACGAACACAACAACAAGAGATAAGATTCGGCGAAACCTGTCGATATGGCCATCGTTACTCTTTGACCTTCTAGATCGGGTAACCGCGGTCATCTGGTTGGCTCGGCGGAGTGGTGGCTTCATTCGCTTCACACGCACCGGGCGGATCAGTCAAGTGCTACTCGAACCATGAAGATGCTAGTCGCGCTAGCTGGCCTGCTCGCCGTAGCGGCCGCCACCACCACCCCTGCCTCCCAGGCCAAAGTAGTCTGCTACTATGACAGCAAGAGCTATGTCCGCGAATGTAAGTACGGAGTTTTAGGTATTATGCTAGCATTGATGCGAATGTTTGAGTATAACCGTTATGTTTCTAGATAAATATTAGTTTGAGGTATGCTTAATATTTTTTTGTACAAATATTTGACTTTGGGGACACGTTATTTTTAAGTTTTAAACCTGTCTACTTTGATGTTTGAATTTAGATGGGTACTTTTTTGTACTCGTTTAGACACTGTGTGCCAATAACGCTGTGCCTATACCTACATGTTAGAAGTAGCAATTGTCAAAAGCTATTGTGCTATTATTTAGATTCACCTATCCCGGTGTCATTAATAACATATTGCAAGTTAAATTTGACTACTTGCCATTAGATATACCCGTTTAGATTGGATGAAAATCCATAATGAGCATTCAAAATCAAAGTTTGTCTAAAGTCTATTTTTTACTGGCTTATACTCGTAGACGTGGTATTTATCTATACCTAAACGTATAAGTTAGTACCTATCTAGATTAAAACGAATCAAAAGACATTAAATCATAAATTTAGTACTACCCACTATGAACAATTTTCGTGTACGTACTCATTTGCCGGAGATAAAAATTACCTTGAAAATTTAGGTTTTCAATGAGAACCACCTTCAAGACTTGAAGCTTCGTTTTAATATAATTGAGTAGATAATTAGATAAACTTAAACTTGACCTCGTGAGCTCGGCGACGGATTATTAATAATTTTGTTCACAATGTAATCTCTGCCTATTCTATTTTGTTCATATTATTTTTATTATATTTTAGAGATACCTTGACATTTGACGTGGCAAACCTTAGATTAACCAGCTAGATCTACACATTTAATTACAGGTTTTATTATTGAATGAATAATAATGAATGGTAATGGTTAGGTTATGTAAATATCAAAAGGACTAACGGTTTTGTTTTACCACAAAAGTTTATATTGTGATAACATTGTGTGGAGGGTGTACATGCCGCAACCCTCCACGGAGTGACATGTCCCCCTCGCGTCTGGACTAAATAGTATCGCAGCCCTTCGCTAGATGGCGGCACAGGAAAAATTAAAACACGTTAACGTTATGTTCTGCGAAAACTCTGCGATTTTCTGTCGTTTGCATTCAAGCTTGACTTGAAGCGTCCATTGGTTAGACTCAACCACCACTGAATCCGGTGGAGAGCCCTCCGTAGTTGACTCTCCAACCAAGTTCAGGTTTTATAGCGGAAACCGTGTAGGGGACCGCTCATAAATGTTAAAGGAAAAAGGTATCCCTAATTAGGTATCTAATTACGTGTATCTCTGCTGCACTGATATTTCGCTTAAGTTCATTTAGGTTCTTAAAGTTTACGCCCTGATGCAATGCTGTGGCATTACGTATTCAGTTTTATTTCCTCAATACGTCTGTTAAGTAACTCATAAAACATGCTGTATCAAATCATAGTAAACCATGTTTAATTACTTACATATCCTTCTAATATTATAAATGCGAAAGTTTGTGAGGGTGGATGTATGTATGGATGGATGTATGGATGTATGTTTGTTGCTCTTTCACGCAAAAACTTTAAGGTATACATCAGAATAACCCATGGAATACATTTTATCCCAAAATTCCCGCGGGTACGGGTACAACGTGGGTGAAACCGCGGGGCGCAGCTAGTTATATTATATATTCATTAAGTAGTCTTGACTACTCTAAAGTTCAAAAACCTCTGGACACGATTTAATATTTATTAATATGCTTAAATAATGATAATTATAACGGTCGAAAAAATATATTTTAGGTACTTAAGTATTATTAGTCTTTAGCCTCGCCCACATATAATAATATAGACTTTTTTATCAAGGAAATGTTTTGATTTTCCTTGTATTTCCTTGGTAGGTTTTTGCTGTAAATTCACATTGAACTTAAGCTCAAGATACATATGGCGTATGCGGTCCCATTGCGGTGCGGGCCAGGGTAACACTTTCTTACAAATAGAGGAAACACAACGTCAGTACGGCCCACACCCGCACTATGTGTGTCCTGTGCCTATGCCTATGGGAGCTATGTTACCAAATATTTAATGCCGCTAGGAGGAAAAAGGTGCTAAATAAAAGTCTTTTTGGTTTCTCTTAGGGTGTCAGTGTTCAACATCCACAACATTTAATACTTTAGAATATTTTTAAACTGTAAGCAGATACAAAAGAATAAATTAACACATTATCCTTCACAACTTTATTGTATGTGCAATGCTTACCTAATAAGAGGCGGGCAAAGTCCGATGTAATCATTAATAATTTATAAATTATCTTTAAGTTCGACGGTTAGTCTTCGAAACTTTGTTGTTTTCTTCCAGTTTGGCTATTGCTATTGCTTAAATAATGCATGGCTTCAGCGAGACACGTCGCTTTGTAGAGGCAGATAGTTCAATCGATTTCAATTCAAAGAGCAACACATCGACTTACATCAAATTGGTTTATTATAAAACGGTAAAAGTAATGTTTTTCTGTCTTATTGTAGGAAAATATCCTCTTCTTCGATCACTTTACTTTAAAATTATTTCAATATGTCTCGATATTTATGAAACAAAACCATGTTGATATAACAATTATTAATAACTTGCCACGCCCCGCGGTTTCACCCGCGTTCTACCCGTTCCCGCGGGAATTTCAGGATAAAAAGTAGCCTATGTCAGGCTCTGGACTAACTGTGTACCAAATTTCATTCAATTCGGTTCAGTAGTTTCGGCGTTAAAGCGTAACAAACAAACTTACATTCACATATCGATTCGATTCAATCATCATCATCAACAGGATTAATGGGAAAGATATGGGTTTTTCAACCCGAAATCCCGCGGGAAATGGGCACAACGCTCTGGTAAAACCGCGGGGCGCTGCTAGTATCACACAAACGACAAATGTTCCACTCGTAACTGTCGAAAATGAACTCTATCGGGATAGACTTTGAGTCAACGGACTCATGAACAATCCCTCACTGGATTCAAGCGATGTTTAAATTCGGCCCTTATATTGCCACCAGACATAGCTCAGTGGAAGAGTCTTTTTTTTACTCGGACAAATTCACTCACGGTTAATTTAGACCCAAACAAAGATAAACATTATATTTATCATTATTATAGTTACAAGTTTAGTTAATAATAAATACGAACGCCCCATACTACCTCACTGCTTACATATCTTATGTTTTGATATCGGAAAACACTTCAATACCAAATCTACCTTATTAGAATTGTTTTTAACATATTCTATTTGTTTTCAATAATAAGACTACGCAGACTATGGCAGGCGTAGCGTGGCTACGTAATTCCTTGTTCCCATACGCAGTATGCACTATATCCTGCGCTACGCGTTTACTTTTAATACGTAGTCATTCTATTATCTACTACGCAGCTACGTAATCTTCTTCAGCCAATTTGTTAAATGCTATTGCTTTCTGCTATACAATAAACCTTATACTCAGGTCAGGTACAATGGATAAACGTATTTGGTGAGCATAGTGTGAAATAATTTGAATATGGAGGCTCTAATTGTGATAAATAATTCCATAATGTTATGCGGAAAATTGAATCGTAACTTACTTACTTGTTTAGTAATTGTGAGTGTAACAGTTTCAATGAAATATAATACCACCTTGAACAGGGTTGGTAGTTGGCAGTTATAATTGATTACATTGTTTTTGAACAACTTTAGCGCAATAATACAAATATATATTGATACATTTCGATTCACATGTTATACAAAAACTTCCTAACTTTGGTTTTAATCAATGTATAATGTTATGTTTCAGCATAGATATATAATGTACCTACCTAAATTCTACAAAATAATTTGTAAGAGGATTTGTATAAATATGATAATTACTCCTAACCCGAGATAATCTTAATAACGAATTACCATTAATTTACAGTGACAATGGAATTAACAAAATGATAAGCTTGAGTATCCGTCACCAAGTTCAAACATCATTTAAAAAGTCCAATAAGGAAAATGGCCCAATTTATTACAGTGGCTTACAAAAAAGCAATTGCCTAAAATGGTTATTGGTTACCTTATTGTTTATACTCGTTGCTTACATCATTCAGCGAGCGTTAAGTGGTTAATGCGATGGAAACAATAGGACGTTTATTTTATAAAGGAATAAGGGTGTGAACATATGAGGTAAAAAGGAGCTCTTATATTTTCTGCCTTCACCTTTTCGGACACGATATATATTTAGGGTAGAAGTAGTATTATGTATTTGGACATAGTAAAGCACAGTACTTAGTGAACAATTTAGTCTAAGAAGACACTTAATTTCATAGCCATGGTTACAAAAACTACAGTCTATCGAGTGTGTAAAGTTAGGTATATAAAATGTATAAAAACAAAGTCCGGTGTATTTGTACACGTAGTTCTAGTTCAAATAGTAGATATTGAATTTTAACTAAAAAATAGAATTAAATAGTACTATTTTGAAACTTACACCAAATAGGACACATGATATGAACAAATCCTTACCTGTAATACTATCCTATGATGACCTATGTAGGCGTTGTACATTAACAAGATCCCGTGATACGAAGTAACTAATATCACGACTGTACTCATACAAGGTTGAGATAACTGGGTAGGAGCTACTTGAACCATATAGTTCGTAGTTCACCTCTTATTTGCACTTAAGTGCTCCATCCAAAGGGGCTTTAGGCATTTAGATCTCGCTTCAGAGATCGAATTCCTCTGGGAAAATATTAACAGGTTCACCGATATTGTGTTTTACCGATGATACTCGTAGATATTCTGTGGTAAGGTAGATGTACTAACGGTGGATTATTAATGTTATATGTATGAATGTACTAATGAATTGATTTATGAGACAAATCAAGGTAATTTTGTAATTAAACAAGATAATGTTTGGATTCCTAGTAATCATCAGGCATCTTATAAGTTATTTTGTTGAGGTAATTGTTCTATTGTTTGGGACATAAATCAGGTAGTAACAGATTTATTATTATTAAAATACCTTTAACTTGAATGTTGCCTCAGTTTATGTTTGGCGCAGTGACTAATCGTGGCGATTTCCATATTTTACGGATTTATAATTGCAAATCTTTTAAACATAGTGTAGGTAAATAGGTACCTATTCATTCTTTAGCTTAACCCCTTAAGTCGAATATCAACTACTAGCAGCGCCCCGCGGTTTTACCCGCGTTGTGCCCGTTCCCGTAAGAAATCCGGGATAAAATGTAGCCTATAGCCTTCCTCGATAAATAGACTATCTAACAGTGAAAGAATTATTCAAATCGGTTCAGTAGTTTCTGAGATTAGCGCGTTTAAACAAACAAACAAAACAAACTCTTCAGCTTTATAATATTAGTATAGATTGACTGGTAAGCAGTATTTCATAACTAACTCAAGAAAAAAAACAAAGAGTTGGAAGACCTTATCGTTGACTCCAAAAAAGAAAATAAATAGTAACGAGATACTAAAAATAATACTTTACCTATACTTTAACTGTTTATAATTAATTGTTTCTTAGGTTTGAAACACATTCTGAATTGAAATTACGTTTAGTGAGTTTCCTTTGACGATTCCTATAAAGGTGCTAAACACCAGATAAACAAAGACAAACGATCACAAACGTAGTTCCAATTGAAAAACAATTACCACATCGTAATTTAGTTGAAGGATGTATTTACCCAGCTCAAGCGCGGATGCTGCCTAATGACCTTGACCCTGCCTTGTCCTTCTGCACTCACCTGGTCTACGGGTACGCCGGCGTCCAGCCCGACACCTACAAGATGATCCCCCTGAACGAAAACCTGGATGTGGACAGAACCCATGCCAACTACAGAACAATTACCAACTTCAAGACCAAGTACCCAGGGTTGAAGGTGTTGCTTTCTGTCGGAGGAGACGCTGATGTTGATGAAGTGCAGAAGTACAACCTTTTGGTAAGATTTAAGTTTATTTTTAACCTATTGCATAGCTTCTATCGCGGGCCTTGAGCGCGGGGACCGAATCCAGAAATTCCGTAACGAAAAAACCTCACGCTCCCCACTCCGACGGGCAAGGAGGTGTGGCTTGAAGGCCGTGCATCGTCTAACGTCGTTTCAGTTCGGCAGTCTTCGACACGGCGTTGTGTGCGATTAGACGTATTAAATTATAATTGCATAAGTTGATACAAAATGCTATGCAATAGCTTTACCGCGGCAGTCGCCGAGTGCCACACGTCTTTTTTTTATCTATACTATGTATACTTATTAAAAAGAAGTAGATTTGTCCCTGTTTAGCAGAATGAATGGAGCGACCCCCTCTATAGATAAATATAGTATAAATAACGTAAGCGATGTGATAAATGACCTAGTGAGGTAAAATGTTGAAACTAGCGCTATCTATTGGATCGCGGGTGGAACTGCCGCAGAGAACAGCTAGTTTATAATAAACTAGCAGCGCCCCGCGGTTTTACCCGCGTTGTGCCCGTTCCCGTAGGAAATCCGGGATAAAATGTAGCCTATAGCCTTCCTCGATAAATAGACTATCTAACAGTGAAAGAATTATTCAAATCGGTTCAGTAGTTTCTGAGATTAGCGCGTTTAAACAAACAAACAAACAAACAAACAAACAAAACAAACTCTTCAGCTTTATAATATTAGTATTTATAATAAATGCACTTGTGGTGTAGTTCGGAGAGATTGGGAGCGTATTTTTTTAGGCTACGGTAAGTAAGTTCGGGTAGGTTAGTGGCCAACCCTGGCGTTGTAAGACCGCCTCAAGACCTCCGGCTCGGTCTGAAGATTTAAACAACCAGGACGAATAACTAAGCGTCACTTAGCGTTCAGATAGACATGCCACTATCGGCCACCCATCCAAGTAGGGCCGACCCTCATGTTGCTTAACAATCGTTATAAATTCACATTGGTTAGTCAGACTACGCCACGAGTGCTACAAAAACATGACCTTTCCGTGAACACAAGACCGATAAACTATAACCGATAATATTGTTTCGAAGTAAGTGTGTTGGCTTGTTTATCTTGAATTTGCCAATATCTCGGAGGTCAATAGGATAATAATAATCCCCGAGAAAACAAAAAAGAGTCACATATTTTATTTTCTAGACATACAGACATATTGGCGCTAAAAGATTTTTATTACTCGGTAAACCTATCTTTTACAGTTATGATGCACTAACTATTAAAAAAACAGACAATTTTACGCCCAAAGCATAAAATAAGGTAGATAAATATCGAAAATACATTCAGTGCCTACAATTTATTCTAGTTGGTGCCCCAGTTTGCCAATAGCAACCTTTTCCGAATTAAATAAAACATGTAACAATACCGCAATACATCAATGTCTACGGTACAATTCAACACAGCTAAATAAATAATATTGTATATTTTATTTAGTTTGGTGCATAAAATCCACCAGTGCAAAGTAAAATAAAACCCATGCGACCATTGAAAAACGCTTTTCGTGACCGTCTTGCTAGCTTCGACTTGCTAGTACTTTCACAGATAAACAGAGAGAAAAATAAGCCTCTCTTTACGTCGGGGGTCAGAAATAATACTTTGTAGCCATATTTTGCACCCATCTCATTGCCAGTTATAGTACATTTATCTAATATTTGTTCCCGCAACAGCTGGAATCCCCACAAGCGCGCACTGCGTTCGTGAACTCCGGAGTGCTGTTGGCCGACCAGCACGGATTCGACGGCATTGACCTCGCGTGGCAGTTCGCCAAGTTCAAGCCCAAGAAGATCCGTTCCACCTGGGGTCAGTTCCAGAAGTTTTTTCATAAACCTATCGTTGTTTGTTCATGTGTTAATTTAAAATACAGTTTATATTAAAATATAAACTATGGCGTTATGTACGTTACGTTAAACACCACAGTCATGATAAGTGACCTGGACAGTAAGCATCATACGATAGTCAAAATCTGTAATGATTAGTAAACATCGATGAACAATACATTCTAGGAAAACTCGTTATATCGCGTGTAATGTCATAAGATTTTTAAATTCAGGAATAGGAACTAGACCAAACACACACTCCCTAGCAAAAATGCTTTCTCCCACTTTCTACGTAAGTGGCCTAATCCTAATTGGCCCTAATTTATTCTCCTAACTTCTTGTACTTGATCTAGGATCCATCTGGCACGGCATCAAGAAGACTTTCGGCACCACCCCCGTGGATGAGAAGGAGGCCGAACACCGCGAAGGATTCACTGCCCTCGTCAGGGAGATGAAGCAGGCACTCAGCGTGAAGCCCAACATGCAGCTCTCCATCACTGTGTTGCCTAATGTCAACGCTTCCAGTAAGTACAAGAGATTAGAGAAATTCAAAATGTATTGCAGAAACCTAAAGCTTGTGCCCACTTTGGTCATAACACCAGTAAACAAACCTTAATATAAATCTTTCCGTCTTCTAGACAGACTTTTTCAATGCGAAAATTGTCTTTTTTTAGTCTAAGTTGTTGGTACAGATGGTTTAGTCGAAAACAAAAATATGTAGTAGTTGTAAAGGCAAAGTCTGTTAGACGACATATCTCTAGTCTATTAGGCACTCTTTCACATGTTTTCATGAACCAAAAGATTATACCATCTAATATAACTACAGTCGTGCTCGGGGTGTAATAGTGTATCTTTTATGCTACCGTATAAACAAAGTTTTGATAAATTATTGATTTCAATGTGTTGTTTTCATACTTAAATTGTAAAGGAGGAAAATGTAAAGTAAATCGTGTATTTAGATGACAAAGTTGACCTTTGCTTGACAAATCTATTTATCTGTCTGCTTATAAGTACATTCGCATTGTAAAGGATATCACTGTGACCTTGTTTCGTACCTACTCCGATGTAATGACATCATCTGTAGATCTAGAATATTGAGCATTATTTCTCTATCAAAATATATTTTTATAATTTAAAGGGAGGAAAAATGAAATAAAACTCAAATCTTTAATAATAAAACAAGACTCAGTTGAAGTCAATTAAGTAAAACAATAATAAAAATCATTGCAAATAGCCTCTAAAACTCTAATCAGCATTTTTATTGGTTCAAAGAGAGTGTATATTACGAGTATATTAGCCATATTTGCATATATTGTGTGCATACATATATTATATATGAAGTGCTATAATGTATAATATATAAATATATCTTTAGGGATATAAAGATTCATCTATATATTCTTTCGAATTTGTGTGTTACGTGCAAAGGAGCAGCTTTGCCAAAAAATAAAAATCTTAGACTTTATAAGTATCTACCATTCTTTACTGAGTGAGTAGCATTCATTATATTAGGACTAATACAAATTCACCCATACTAGATAATTACCATGTTCATAATTTTGAACCGTAATGGGACCGTTACGATTATAAATATAACTTTATAGTTCCAATAACTATTCTAACCCCCAATCTCCACTCCAGTCTACCACGACGTACCCGCTATCATCAACCTGGTTGACTTCGTGAACCTCGAGACGTACGACTACTACAACCCCGACCGCAACCCCAAGGAGGCTGACTACGCAGCCCCCATCTACACCCCCCAGAACCGCAACCCTCTGCTCAACACTGACGCCGCCGTGTCCTACTGGTAAGTCAAAAGTACCTTCAGAGTTAAATTAAGCGATGTTAGCTCATTGTAATTGTTAAGCAACTTGTATCCCGAGCATTTGTTGGATGGGTGGCCGATTCTGGTATTTCTATCTGAACGCTGCCGTGCTTCGGAGGGCACGTTAAATGATTGGTCCCTGTTTATTAGACTATGTCGGAGTCCTTCAGTCGGTATCAAAACTCCAACCAGGGTTGGACATTAACTTAGTCTAACTTATGTTAAAAATACCTAGAATTCAGTTAAAACGTGTCCCGTCGCCAGACTTTGAACTCGGTTTTTCATTAAGCAAGTTTGGCAGATGAAAACCGGTAAGCTGAATCAGCCTTTCGTTGCGCATGTTTCAGTTTCGTAGAACTCTGTTAAAAGTATTCTTTATTTAAAACTAGGTAATAATCTAACTGCACTTTAATACAAATAGGTAGGTAAAGAAACAGTTTCAAAAATCTTCGGCAGCACGGTATAACTTATTCTTTTTCCAAGCCTTGATCAGCCCCCAAAATGGATTAGCAGAGCAAGGCTTTTGTATAGTGAAGACAAGCGAGGGATAGGCACGAGAGATGTGTGAGAGTTGTGTGCAAATTATAATTATGTCCAAGCGAAAAAACTACGAGCTGTCACTGGACATTGTTTGAGAAACTGAAAAGAGAACGTAATACATCCTCAGACCGCTGGTCTTCGTTCCGTTTCACAGTTATGTATATTTCTACTCAGTTAGTTCACACTCGTACATCGAAATGTCATATTAGGTCAGTTTTTGGTCAGTTATTTTCAGTTTCCTGATAGAAAGACCAAAAAGACGTAAATAGGATTGAAATAAAAATCGTAACCTTCCCTACCTTTTCCACTCGCAAAGAGCAAAAAATAGATTACTCATCGACCAAGTCATAAAACCAAGATGAACTAGTTGTTTTTCAATTGTTTTTCCTATTCTCCGCTCCGCTCCGCAAGTAAATTACGTTTCTCAATAAAATAGGATGATTATACTTGACTTTGTCAGCATTTCCTATCTTTTCGTGTAAACATGTTTATAATGCCAACAATCACAAAAAAAAACACAATGTCAATCAGAAAATGTGTTTTCTTCAACTTGAATTTACGAGGTTTTGTAACTCAATTGTAAGTAAGTATTTCTTGAAGTTTACGTACCTACAGGTAAATTATACCGACATTTTGTATAAAGAAATAAATTGCTGGTATTTTTATTGAAGAGAATGCCTTTGCAGAAAATTAAATTATAAATCACTCTAGTACAATTAAAAGGCGCGATAACCTTGTTAAATACCGAGAATACGTTTTATTTAACTTTACGGTCACATTTGCGAGCCATTAACCCTTACAACCCATCCCTAATTATAACATATTCATTATAATATTATTTTCATTTGAAGTCGAGAATGGGCAAGTGATGAAGGGAAAGCCATTTTCTATGTACCTATAGCAGATGTGGAGATATTCTATATTTAAAATGACTTGAATTTATTCACGTTAAATACACTTGGGTACTTATATTTCTGTTTTGACGTACAGATGAAGTTTTCTTAATTTGAAGTGCCTCAGAATGAGAACCATAAGTTTTCTTATTCATTATTAAACTACAGAAATTAAATTGTTGAAACAATATGTAATATTCTTCAGAATTTCGAATGTCTATGATTAATGAATAATTCCAAATTTAATAAAAATATCTTTACCGAGGTTATATCACTTTCATAATTCTTTGTCTGTATATGATTGCGTCATGCTCTGGTTTAGGTGAACGATTATTTGCTCTTCCATTAAAGGTATTACTGTGGTCTAGTCACATGTTGTCGCGATCATTAGATGCGTAGGAGCTAGTCAATTGAAGAGCTGTTATTTATAAGGAGTTTCAATTATTTGTAAATGTGTTGTACCTACAACCAGTAAACTACAAATACTGCGCACTCGAGTGCTTTATCAAAATAAAAATATCGAAAATTACATGTAACTAGATATGTTGGATGGGTCAACTGTATACTTATGTACTTTAATATGGGTGTTATTATAAATTCGTGCTGAAACACGAGTAATAGGTATCGTACAGTATTCGTATATCGTAAAGGTATCATATACCAATACATTATCCGAATAGGACCAAGTTACCAATTAGTCTGGACTGGTCTGTACGCTGTTCGTGGTAATAAGAAATTATTACGACCTCTACTTTTTTTAAAGCTCTCGAATATTCAATAAGTACTGTCTATTCGTGCTTCTCCTTCGCGCTGTCTTATAAGGGCGCATTTCCGGAGCGGAGATCTCTGCACCCTGATCTCCACTCCGCTTATGGTTAACAACATACGGCTCTTTTCAGCAAATAATAAATAGTAATCATATTGACTCGATAGGATTCCGCTTGTATGGAAACGCTTCCTAAAACGGTGATCTCATTTGTGGACAGGCTCAGCAGCGGGACCCCAAGTTACAAAATCGTGGTAGGCATCACCACCGCCGCGCGCACCTGGGCTCTGGACGCCGAGAGTGAAATAGCTGGAGTTCCTCCTCTACACGCCAACGGTCCTGGGGAAGCTGGTCAGTATTTCAGTGTATATAACCACTAGTTTTTTGCCCATTCTTCTCTGCTGATGTTCTTTAGAATGGGTGGTTCTTCATAAGAACTTCTTTGGTTCATGCAGAGCAATATTATAGGCCAATTTGTATCCCGAAATTCCTACATGTCCCTTCATGTTGGAATTTCGGGATAAAAATTGGCCTGTCGTGGCTCAACGTAAGTAAACCGGTTAAAATTATATTTAAAATCTTTCAAAAATTTAATATATCAATTTTGTAACTTAAACTATAACGGAATGGAATAAAACAACCTAGCCTATTTTCCAATTATTTCTCACAACGTTTTCTTTCCAAACCAGGTCCCTACACCAAGATTGAGGGTCTGCTGAGCTACCCCGAAGTGTGCACCAAGCTCATCAACCCTACACACCAGAAGGGGATGAAGCCCCACCTCAGGAAGGTCACCGACCCCAGCAAGCGATTCGGTAAGCACCCAATTATTTTAACCATCGATCATCGCATTAATACTAATGCCGGATTAAATAGGTGTACTGAAATGTTTATCTCATAACAATAATCTGGTCAGTGTGGTTATGTAATGGTATAATCATATA
Source organism: Cyclophora albipunctata (assembly GCA_963082685.1). Lineage (NCBI taxonomy): Eukaryota > Metazoa > Arthropoda > Insecta > Lepidoptera > Geometridae > Cyclophora > Cyclophora albipunctata. The sequence continues at coordinate 12,186,696 of OY720111.1, read as the reverse complement.
ATTAATGTAAATTGGTAATTATTTTACTTCGTTTGTATGTTACGTTGGGCTATTATGTAGTTTTAAAGTTTATTCAATAACCTTCTTTGTAGTGTAGCATTACCCGTATGATAATTAACGCAATTCTTTACAACTTTGTATCTTAGTAGAAAAACGAGATTGTTTTTAATAAATCCAAAACCTCTTTTTAACGTGTCGATAGTCTTTCGCGTCATGCTACATTGCAAATCAATGCAAATACAGCCTAAACGAGAAGGAAAGAAAGAGGGCAATATACAGTCCGGCAAGTATAACTTGGCGCGGCTGTGCGCCACTGTGTTCAATGTCAATGTACTTTTATAACTGCTTCTCTTGTACCACTTTTTATCACTTTAGGCATGATGATAGCACAGTAGTTAGCAAAATATTCGCAACGATGTTTACTATGAACTCGGAAGTGTCAAAGTGAATTTTCAAGATGTCCGTTTTAGTTCCTCAAATCGCCACCGCCAACTTATACTTGCCGGACTGTACATACTCCTTCTTTAGTAACTACGTCACTTTGCATTTCAATGCGTAAAAATAAATGTACAGTTAAAATATTTTGTTCGCTTGTTCAGCTTTATAATATTTAATTTCAGAAATGGGATTAAAGAAGGATGCTGATTTATCTTTTATGTTTGGTTGGTACATATTCATACACAGCTTTTGCTTCACTAACGGGTATTGGTTAATGTTTCGCTATTCAGACCTAATAAATTAACTTTTGAGGACAGTTCTCTTTTTGTTAGTGTTTGTAAAACTGAGGAGCATTGGGGTATAAAATGAAGTTTATTTAAAACAAAAAACTTAATAAATGTTATACATTATTGAGCTTTTAAATTACTTTATAGTTTATTTACACAGATACACAAAATATACGGCCAAATACGAAATAAAAACTATACAGAACAACCGCTGTACCCACACAATAGGCGCAATAAGTAATGCTCTCTCGTTACACACTTGGTGGTTTGTTTGCGGCTAACCTAACAGTAACATACAAACTTTATGGTGCCTCAATTTAGACATCAGACTATACATGAGGTTCTCATATAAGCACTAGAGTCTATACACACTGGTACACATCTGTTTAGGCTATTCGACGTGCTACAAATAAGTTTGCTAAATTATTTGTGTGAATTAGTCGAGCAGTCTAATTTGAAAGCCCCATTAGACATCTAGTATGCGCAGCACGTAGTGTTTCTGTTCTATTAGTAATGCTTATACACCGCAAATTGCGTGTAATGTTTCTAATTAGACTATGCTCTGTGTCTTAATGTTTGTTCTTCAGGTGCTTATCATAATGTAATGTAATAATGGATTAACCGTTGACTGTAATACGTTTGGGGGCAAACACTTTGTAGGATAATACTGGGAGGGTTAATTCTGCAGGGTAATGTTTCTTTCTAAATGGGTTTAAACGTTTGTAAGGTAAGATAGCTTAGATTTAAACTAAGATCAAAGTTCGCTTACTTGTTGGCTGTCAGTTTCAGCATTTGATTGGGTGCAGGGGCCGACACAAGATCGGGAGTCTGAAAATTGTGAATAGTTAAACTTTATTAGAACATTTTATGGCACTAGCACGTCCAATATGGATCCGAGACCCAACAAAAGGGAACGGGCTGCAAAACCACCCACGGGGCTATCATCAAGGAACACCGGTATTGTTAACAAATTGAGTTTAATTTCTGAATTGCAGGAACTTATGCCTTCCGTCTCCCCGATGACAACGGCGAGGGTGGTCTCTGGGTGTCGTACGAGGACCCTGACACTGCTGGACAGAAGGCTTCATACGTCAAGTTAGTATATTATGTACAGTTATTCAAACGAGACATACAATAGACTATCATGGGGTGCGCCAAAGTTCACCTAAATTTTCAACTCCGATAATTGGAAATCCGAAAATGTTCTTCCTAACATTTTTCATCCTAACAATCACAATTCCTAACTACTTTGTCTCTAATGTTCATAATCCGAATGATCACTCTTCCTAAAATGTTTCATCCTAAAGTTTTCATTCATACTATTTGTAGTGCTACCGGCGATGTTCATAACACTCATGTTTCTTTTATACTATTATTCAAAGTCATATCTTTTTTGTTTAGATTTCTTTTTATAGGTTAGGTTAGGTTAGAACTGTGACCAACTACGCGCGAGCCGAGCGAGCGAAGCGAGCGGTGCCGCGGCAGCGGCCGGCGAGCGCTACAACAAAATTATGCCATGTTATATTATGTCTAAAGTTTTTATGCAAATGGATAGGGAACCGTTTTGTAATCACAAGAAATAGTTTAAAAACAAACCTTTTCCTTTAAAGCGTTATGATAAAAAACAGTAGGAGTTTAAATATATTTACATTAATGATATTATTAATTACAATTTTCGGAAACATGAGTGTTATGAACATCGCCGGTAGCACTACAAATAGTATGAATGAAAACTTTAGGATGAAAAATTTTAGGAAGAGTGATCATTCGGATTACAAATCGTTAGGAAGAACAATTTCGGGTAAAGAACTTTAGTTGAGCCAATATGGACCCACTATCATGTACCGGAGACATATGAATGTATTTAAAACTCTCGTAGTATAGTCATATTAGCCTGTAATCACTGGAAATACAGTGAGGAGGATTAGGCGTAATTACCACCACCAAAGCACAAACCCGAGCCATGTCAGAAAAGTAATTTGAAGTTATGTTTCAAAATCCCAAAACGACATTCGCTCATTAAATGACGCTGATTGCATACTCATTTATGCATCATCCACTAACGTTCGAAAACTTCCGCGATTTTAAACTGGTACAGTAATGATTCAAACTCAATTTCAAAGGGTTGACCACAATAACATTTAATATCGATACTTAAAGTCGATTTATGATGTAAATTATTTAATATTGAAATTTCGTCATGTTATTTTAAATTGCTCGCAGATTTTTGGACTTCCATCATTATTGTAAAATAACGTAGTTGTGATGATAAATGTATCTACGAGTATATATCGGTACTTGATATGTTGGTTTTAGAAGATGCCTGAAGTGGTAGCAAATTTGTTATTTCTACTGCGAAGTTCAAATACAAGTACCTTGACCTTTGATCAACGTTATTTCGAGCCGCCTCGGGCGCATATGACCTAAAACTAAGACAAATAATAATTAAACCCATTGCCTACTAGATTGTAAGCTTGTTTTTATACTGTATTGAGATTCAACGAGTATTTTTGAGTTAGATTTGGACTCCTTATATTATTGTTATGGACGAAAATAATGGATAAGTTATAATGGCGTCATATCAAGCCTGAGAGTTTAATGTTTGGAAATGTTTATCTAAATTATAGCTTGGGTTTAAGATCACCAGCCTACAAGCACGAGTGGTGGTAACATCTAATTCTCTTCACTTCAAGTTTTTTAACCAATACTGGTCAAAAGTCTTCCCCAAACATTGCTAATCCCAAATAGGCAAAAATACCCTAATGGTAACGAGTTTAATTAATAAGGCTGCTGGTACTTTACCTGCATTCCTACAGCCCTTGCGGTTTATTGAGACTATATACTTTATTTTACTCATTATGTTCTTTCCAGGTCGAAGAATCTTGGAGGTATCTCAGTCCTAGACCTGTCTCTGGACGACTTCCGTGGTCTTTGCTCCGGAGACAAGTACCCCATCCTCCGTGCAGCCAAATACCGACTTTAAATCCTCTAAACATAATGTCTAATTTAGTAACTAAGCTGTAAGCAGTACATTAATTTATAAGTTCCATAAACGTACCTAATAGTTGAAACAAATATAATTAGGTATGTGATTATATATCTTAATCGTTGTTACACATTTAATTCTCAAATGTCTTGTATTCCTTGAAATAGAAGTGATTTTTTAATAAATATTTTTCATATAGACCTTTTTTGTATTTAGTTGGTAGTAGTTCATCTTCCGTGGTGCTCACAGCATGACCACCAATGACCACTGACACCACAGAGCAAAGAACCACCGTGCGCTCCTACGGCGCGGCCCGGCGGTGCTTCTATGCTCTGTGACCACTGACCTGTCTGTGACTGACACCTATGAGTTTACCGAAAAGGTGATTTTGGATAAACCATGGATTTAATATATATATATATATATATATATATATATATATATATATATGTACTAGCTGCGCCCCGCGGTTTCACCCGCGTTGTACCCGTTCCCGCGGGAATTTCATAAAAAATAGATGTTGTCCGATTCTCAGGCTTACCCGATATGTACACAAAATTTCATGAGAATCGGTCGAGCCGTTTCAGAGGAGTTCAACCACGGTACCCGTTCCCGCGGGAATTTCGGGATGAAAAATAGATGTTGGCCGATTCTCAGACCTACTCAATATGCTCACAAAACTTCATGAGAATCGGTCAAGCCGTTTCGGAGGAGTACGCGAACGAACATTGTGACACGAGAATTTTATATATAAGATTTGGTATTAGTCCAGGCGCTATAGGTAGTTGAGTATGCAAAATCCGAGTGACGGCAACTATGACCGGATTCTTATTCCTGAGACCCTAAATAATGACAAAACACATCTTGCCGCCGGGTGTACTGCTCCCTTCCCGCTCCCTTCACATCCCCTCTTCGCCCATACAGTAACCATAGCGCGCGTACGCGTTTAGTGTTTCTACATCTATTGACGTAAAGACGTTGCTTTGTTAAGTCGTGTTTTTATATATACATATAAAAAAATAGTATCTATATATATATAATTCAAAGTCCTGACTGACTGACTGACTGATTGATAATCATCGCACAGCCTCAACCGCTACACCTAGAAACATGAAATTTGTCAGGAAGGTTCTTCAAGTGACTTAAGTGCACACTAAGAAAGGATTTTGATAAATTCTACCCCCAAGAGGATAAAATAGGGGATGAAAGTTTGTATGAAACTTTGTATGAAACTTTGTATGAAACTTTGTCAATTTTAAACCGATCGGGCTGAGACTTTGCATACATATAGCTACTATGACGTAGGCATCCCTTAAGAAAGGATTTTGATAAATTCTACCCCCAAGGCGATGAAATAGGGGATGAAAGTTTGTATGAAACTTTGTCAATTTTAAACCGATCGGGCTGAGACTTTGCATGCATATAGCTACTATGACGCAGGCATCCCCTAAGAAAGGATTTTGATAAATTCCACCCCTAAGGGGATAAAATAGGGGATGAAATTTTGTATAAATCTTTTTAGATTTTCGACTGATTGTACTGAAATTAAAGATTGGAGATCGGATAAAGATCGGATTCTTATACCTGAGACCCTAAAAAATGACAAAACACATCTTGCCGCCGGGTGTGCTGGTCCCTTCCCGCTCCTTTCATATTCTTCGCCCATACAGTAAGCATAGCGCGCGTACGCGTTTAGTGTGTTTCTACATCTATTGACGTAAAGACGTTGCTTTGTTAAGTCGTGTTTTTATATAAATACACTAGCTGTGTTATGAAAATAATCATTAAAATGATTTTATATCATGTACTCAATATATTCCCTTTACGAATAAGAGAAGAGGGATAAAAAAAATATGGACCAAAAAATTGACCGGCAAGATCCACATTATTATTCTTTGACCTTTTGTTCACTTAAATCCGTTGGCGAAATTTGGTACTCATATTTTGCATACTCACTTAGAGCGTTTTCACATTATCCGATCCGATATCGGTGTCGGACGCCGATCCGATATCGGGGTTAAGTAAAATGTATGAAATAAGTACCTGTCTTTCATATTGTCCGGCCCGATATCGGAACATATTTCATACATTTGACTTACCCCGATATCGGATCGGCGTCCGACACCGATATCGGATCGGATAATGTGGAAACACTCTTACCTCTAGCGCCCGCTCTATATACATATATTAAATCCATGGATAAAACCAATTGAAACAAAATAAGCAAAAGTCAAAGTCATGTCAAAGCCATTGAATGACAATTGGGAAATAGCATTTCACATTTATTAACATTCCTAAATTTTATTTGTAGTTAGAATATTTCAATATGTTACGATTTATATTGTCCAAACCTCGGCCAACATTATTTCTTCCGCTTAAAGTATGCGTGACGAGTCAGCACCAAAAGTCTTGTCCTGCGCAGAAGCCAAAGACATGTCCTGGCTCTAAAGGAGCGAGTCGAGGTAGTAGAGGTGGTGGTGGTGGCGGCGGTGGGCCTGGAGCCGTGAAGATACCAGACTTCAAGAGAGCCGAGCGCTCCGCACCCTGCCGGCTCGGCTTACTCCCCGAAGAATGGTTCACATTCTTTCTCCCAAAAACAGGGGTCTCTGGCCCTTACGTATTTCTCATAGTCCTTTCCAACTATCTCCTCAGCAAAGAAATCTACATAATGGAACATGAGTATTACCTGGGGATTTCTTTGTTTATTGTCATTTACTACATATCTACCAATAATGGACGTGACATTGGTGCATGGATAGACAAAGATGTCGATGCAGAGTTAGCAGCGTTTGAGGCAGATAGGAAATCAGAGAGAGATGTGTATGAGACCGCTATAAAAGATGGTATCTTGGCGCAAGAAAGAGCTAAAGGCCAAGAAATGCTCATGGCTGCTAAAAAGGAAAATATTGATATGCAACTTGAGGCTATTTATAGGGAGAGGTTGCTGCTTGTTCATTCGAGAGTGAAAGGGCGAATGGATTACCATGTGAAGCTATACAGAACTCAAGCTCGAATCCATCAACGGTGGATGATTGATTGGATACTGGAGAATGTGAGGAAATCCATAACTCCTGAATTTGAGAAGCAGGCTCTTGACAGCGCCATCAGAGACCTGGCTGCTATCGCCGGACGTGCAAAGTGATCTGAAGGAAATGTTATAATATTTCAGTTTTAATACATAAGTGTTATGTAACGTACTGCGTTTTATTTATTCATAAAAAAACGATTTCGATAACTTTAGCGATTTACCAATGTCAAAAGAGAGTTCGGACTATTTCTTATAAGTTATTGCGTATTATAATGTCTCCTAACTTGAATTTGCTTTTAGTCATGCTTCTAGGAATATGTACTAACAAAGTGCTACTTGATGACAATGGCGATGAAACGGAAAATATGGGTGAAAATATGGACAACTTCTTAGCTTCAAACAATTATCTGTGACTTGTTATTGTAATTTTATCATGCAATATTTTTATTATATTTTTTACTTCAGACATGAAGAAATTGACCTGGAATAGCCATTGCAAATTGCAAAAAAATGAAAATAGTTGTCTCGCCTTCGGAAGACAAACGAGGTAATCTCAATACCTATTACACTTCTTGTGAGTAAACCTCCACATCTTTTCCTCTTACTAATTCTTCTAGTATCTATACTAATATTATAAAGCTGAAGAGTTTGTTTTGTTTGTTTGTTTGTTTGTTTGTTTGTTTGTTTGTTTGTTTAAACGCGCTAATCTCAGAAACTACTGAACCGATTTGAATAATTCTTTCACTGTTAGATAGTCTATTTATCGAGGAAGGCTATAGGCTACATTTTATCCCGGATTTCCTACGGGAACAGGCACAACGCGGGTAAAACCGCGGGGCGCTGCTAGTTTCAAATATTTGCAAACGATAGTTTTATAGTTGTTTTTAATGCATGATATTTAATTTTCTGTTTTGTTTTTAGATATTTCTATGATGTTCTATTAGGGGACTGTACATCGTATGTTTATGGGGGATGTCCTCACACCTATAACAAATTCCCATCACTGACGGCTTGTTATGATTCTTGTAATAGTAAGTTTCATATGAACATTCTTACGTAACCTTAATCAAACATACAAAAGTCGCCCGCGAAACTTCGGGTTTATAATCCTTTTTGTTTTTCCGTACATCTACTGCTGAAGGTCTTCGAAATGAGACAATAACCGATGTTTTATGTGCAGATATCCTAGCATAATAACTGTGAAAATAGGTGATATATTAAACTTTATATGTCACGCTTTGCTTTTTCTTATATCTAATTAGCTGTGCCCTACGGTTTAACCCACAGAGCACATAAGGGATTTTTATTATGTACTAGCTGTGCCCCGCGGTTTCACCCGCAGCGCCCCCGTTCCCGTGGGAATTTTGAGATTTTTATTCCCTATAAACCTCACGGAGCCCGAGACCTTTCCAACGAATGCAAAACCGTGGAAATCGGTCCAGCCATTCACGCATGATGCCGTGACCAAGGAAAACGGGTTTCATTTATATATATATATAGATTATAAATAATATCATATTCCTGACCAAGATAAATAAAATTAAAAAATAATTATTAAAATCGGTCACGCCGTTCTCTAGTTATAAATGGTGTAACTAACACTTTCTTTATGTATATATATTGTTTTTTTTTCTTCATACAAACATTCACCTGGCAATAACGAACACCTAACACAAAGATTTATCTAATTTGGTGCAATGTTATGGATATTATGCGCGTTTTCGGTGATTCATTTTAATTGTTATTGATATTATAATGTAGCACAGGGCCCAGCTCCAGCCCCGGCAAACTTAACATACAATGTTATTTGCCGAATGCAACCGGTATTCGGAGACTGTTTTCAATATCATCCTATGTGAGTGTTTAATTTTTTTTTCTAAGCTTGTGTTCATCTTTGCCCAACAGTGCGGTTGGACAAATATGTCTATTAAACATGTCTATTTTTATAAAGTATTCGTTCGCATGTCCCACATATGTCCCATAGTTTGGCAAAGACCTCTCTCTCTGTATGATATGAGCTGATATGAGCCTAGAGTCGCTGCTAGAACAAGTGAACTAACTATGAACATTATTATCGTATAGAAATATCTATATCATGCCACTTCACGATAGAGGTTTGTAAGGAATCTGGAAATTCCATCACCAGGGTTGGTCAATTTGGCCATTAACTTATCCGATGACACATTTACACGCGTAGTGCTCCTTCCCGTGCGAACTTAGGAATAAAAATCAGCCTATAACCGTCCCGTTGAATGTGGCTATCAGCAACAAACATAATTATTCAAATCGTACAGGTAGTTTCATAGATATAGATAGTTGTTGTCATAGATTATTGTCATAGTAGTTGATTTTATACTATTAGGCATCTATTAGGTTTTTTCTACAGATATTGACTTGAAAACTTAAAAAGTGAATTTAGCCAAAACATCCAAAGATGTAGGCGTAGGCTAACCGCAACCCTTCTAAGATTGATTAAGGGGATTGAAACCACTCTCTGGATTAAATTTTCTTTTGACCAATGTCACTGTAACTTGTCCAACTGAAACATTTTAAAGTAAAAACGAGTTAAATCTATTAGCTATTAATACTCGTACCATTCAGTATTCCTGTGGATACTTTAAGTCTTCATTAGCTAAATTACAATTAAGGTTTCAATAATCGGTACCTACTTAACAGTTGATAATAGTAATTAAGATGTAACTAATTATTATTTGAGAATCCATCCTTTTGAGAGAACTATCAAATTTTTACCAATGCCTGTAACAAAGCTGAGGTGTTTGAGTTATTGTTTGTTTAACTGCCCTTATCTTAGTAACAAGTGCGATTTGAAGTCATTTTTGTAATACCCAAATTTTTGGTATAAATGTATTTTAATATTTTTCAGGTTTTACTTTGATGTGAGTGCAAAGATCTGTAAAGGATTCTCTTATAGTGGGTGTGGAGGAAACCTGAACAGGTTTCCCAACATGGAAACATGCACCTTACAATGCGCAGAATACAGCGACATTTAATAAAGATTATACACTCGTAATTTCTTATAAAATTCTTTATCTACACTAATGTTGTAACATTCTACTTATGATTCCAATACTTGACTTATAATTACTACTGTTATAGCACAGACAACTAAAACACTCAATTTAAGCAATTGCACATGATGATATAATATCATTATAATATAACATTATAACATCATTATAACGCGACCAATTAACCTGGCGAGCCTTATGTCAAAATCCTCATACTAATTGTATAAAATTTTGATATTAGGCTGGCTTTTGAAAACAGTTGGGTTATACGTGAAAACTTCGTCGAAACTACATACACAAAACTCTTTGGTAAGATCTCGCTCGCTCCTGATTGGCCCTACGCGCAGCTGCGCTCTCATTGGTTAGATTTTAATGGCGGCAAGTTCACTGTGACAATACACGTACCTACGCGTGAATTTAATGTTTCGCAATGTGTTTTGTTTTTAAAATTTTGTTTGATTAATTGCATTAAATAGTGAAGATAAAGTAGTGTATGCAACTGCATATAACACGGGTATTAAAACACTCGTTACTATTATGAAACTCGCTGCGCTCGTTTCATAAACTCACACTCGTGTTTTAATACCCTTCTTTATATGACGTTGCATAAACTACTATTATGTATCCTGCAAATTATCAGTCCCAGTATTTTCAATCGTTACATTAAGTCTTTTAAGCGGTCTTTAGGCCTTTAGGCGGCCTTAGACTCCGACACAAGGGCCACCTGTATAACGTATACATACACATACTATATAAGAATATTAATTGACATCCAGACGTCGTCGCCAACAACACATAAAGTTGACTCCGAGCGGGAATCGAACCCGCAAACCCCGACACAGTAAGCGCTCTCACTGCCACTGAGCCAACGGGCTTAACAAAGCCAAAAAAAGGCAAAGTCTTTCAAAGGAATATCGTCAGGCGCAACACAATTGATATAAAATTATCACACTATACGGTCTAACTCTAGGGAATGTGTTGTAACATGGTATTCTTTATTTGCTTGAAATAAGGCTCACTTCTTTCTTATTCCATCGATATTCAGCCCGGGGCACCATTTATGGTAATGTTACCCTCATACAAGTTCGGTTGATATTATTCTACGGTTGAGCGCACGTAAATAGAGAATCAATTCGACTTTTATATCAAACTGGCTTTATGCGGGATTTACATTACGAAACTAGTGTCATGCATGATGAAACTAGTTTCGTGAAAGTAATTTCAGCACATGTGAAACTACTTTCGTTGAAATTATAGTGTCGTGAAATTATCAGTATCGCGGAGATAATGGCCTTGTCAATATCATAGCTATTGGTGCTGCTGTCTCTGAAATGCTGTCGCGACACTAGTTTCGCGTTGCATCTACACTATGAAATTAGTTGCATGACACTAATTTCACCTAAAAATCGCGCAGGGCACGAAACTAATTTAGTTTCACGAAAGAATGCATGCATAGTGAAACTGAACGTTTACACGTGAAATTACCGGTGAAATTAGTGTCACGAAATTAATTTCATGCCACTAATTTCGTAATGTAATTTAGGCTTTATAGTTGGTGTTGTGCAGCTTTTTACGGATGAGAGAGAATGTAGGCTGAAATCACCAAGTAAGTACTAAACATTTCGTAGTTTCTCATCACTTTCGTTCAGACATTGGTATACGATGGAAACTCTTCCATCGTATACCTAAGGTAAATGGGCGTATGGGCGAAGTACCTAAAAGCTACGGGAAAATTTCAAGCTACTTAAATGTTTATGTTTAATTATAAGTGAAACCGTGTAGTTATGTGGGTGTTATCATAATTAACTGTTAAACAGTTTACTGGGAGTTTGTAAATAAGCGTGTCTCTGCTGAAATTGAGGTCATCAAAATAATTATTTAACAAAACAGGTAAGTTAACCTATGTTCCCAGTCGCCCCCGCGGGCATTGCCACCGGAGGCAAATGGGAATAAAACTTCCCAGTCGTCCCCGGCGGTGACTGTGAAGTCATTGCCCTCACTTAAGTTTCGCTGTGCAATGCTTTGTTTCTCGTGAAGAATAAAATAAAAAATAATCATTAACCCTAATGCTTAAAACAATAATTAGTTTCTGGCGCTTCGTCGGCCGCTGCCGCAGGCTCCAGCCACCAGCCTCCGGTGGCAATTCCCGTGGGGGCGACTGGGAACGGGCCAAGTTTTCATGGGCATTTGCGGCAGCTTCCAATAACTGATAGGTTTTAAGGTTTATGCCCTCTATCCCCGTGCTTCGAGTCCCAGTCAATGGGGACTGCGGTACTTTAACTTATACATATTTTAAATTATTTCCCATTGTGCCCCGAAGTGGCTGAAGTACCGTAGTACTAAGGTGTACGAGGACAGCGAGCAACTGTTTTAGGCAGTTTAAGTTTTGATATTCCATTTTCAAGTTTATTAATTAACTTGAACCGCGGCATTACACCCCATTCCTGCCTTGAAGTTGGAAGTTCTTCTTCTTCATCGAGTGGATGGTCAACCTGACCAATGAAGCTTGATTTTATTATATGTAAAAACCTTTACAATACATAATATTTACCCGACCAAAAGTGAGTTTATTAAGTATCTCTCGAGTTCTCACGAAACAATAATATTGTTTCATTATAGTTGTTATAAACAAACAATGAAACGATTTTGTTTGTAAATAATCCTTAAATTTCAATGAGTTAAGTACTTTTCCTAAGGCGTAATAGGCTGTTCTAATACCTTTTTACTGTTCAAAGTCGTAATCAGAAAGAAAACATAGTCGCTGGCATCATAGTCAGTGCTGATCGATTCCAATAAGTGCTAGAAGGTCAGTGCAGTCTAAATTTCAGTCGTAACTATCTTAACTAATATTATAAATGCGAACGTTACTCTGTCTGTCTGTCTGTCACGATTTCACGCCAAAACTACTGAACCGATTTGAAAGAAATTTGCTACACGGCTTTGGATGAAGTTTTACAGTGATATAGGATATAGGTACATAAGAAAAACACATGAGATACATTTTATCCCAAAATTCCCGCGGGAACGGGTACAACGCGATGACCACCAACGACGTAATACTAATAATCATAATATAACTTACATCTTGCTTTATCAACAAAATCTTGATCAAACTTCGGTTGCTTACAAAAACATGTGTCTGCTTTGCAAGGAAGATTTATACAGGCATGTGTATGAATAAATCCAAATATATCTGTCTAGGATGAATAGGAGAAATAAAAAAATATATATTTTCCGAGGCGTTGATTTGGGTTCCACACCGCTACTACTCACCCGGGACAATGGTCCCGACACATTTACCAAAATATTCAATGGCTCAACCTCCGAAAGGGACCGCGTTTATGAAATATAAAATACCGAACCTGTTGTATTACTTAGTTCCTTTGTTACACAGAAATAAACAAAATTAATTAACATTCTTGTAATATGGCGTTGTTGGTGAATGTAGGACAGAAATATTGAGGTACAAAATCGATATCCCTATAATAAACTGAAGAGTTTGTTTTGTTGTTTGTTCCCTCGGAAAGAGTTCAACTTGGACCAACAGTCATGGATTCATTCCGAGTAGGCTAGTGGCGAACCCTGGTGGGCAAAGCAGTAAGGCGTTGTTTAAAAAAAAGTTATTTTGAATGAAAAGTCTAAAAATCGGCTCAAGCAAGATTCTCACTATCCCACACAAACAGTGTACAAAGGCATATCGCCCACAATGCTATCTAGGTTTTAATCAGATTTGTTCGGGTAACAAGCGCGCCGAGATTAATATTCTGTCTGCAACGTAATCCTTATGCAAAGAGAACTGATGAAATTATTCTCTTAAACACGTGGAACAAAGATTGTCTTCACCTATAGGTACTAATGTTTGTAGATGTGAAGTTTGCTATGAAGTTTCGTGCGAACTTTAAGAGTAAGGTACACTTGAAGATTTGAACTTTGCCCTATATTTTTGCTAACAAGGAAGTAATTTCGAGTAGGTTAGGTTAGGTCGGTATAGGTTACGGCCAACCATGGTCTTCTTCTTCATCGATTGGATGGTCAACTTGACCAATCCTGGTGTCCGAGTTATTAAACCGCCAAAGGCCTCTGAAATGGCTCAAGTAACGACTACTATCCGTAGAAACTAGAAAGTAACCGGGACCGACGGCTTAACGTGCCCTCCGAAGCACGGAAACCATGATGACGGAGTTTTTAGACCACCTGAAGGCTTAGTCAGTAAGTGGTTATATGAATTTGAATATTCAATCTCTAAGTATGCTTGATATTTAATGTATTTTGCTTTAATAATGCGATTAATACTTCATCTCGAACGTTCTCACCCGGCAGCACACTGAATCCCGAATTTAGTTGAAATCAAAGGTTTCATTTCCTTAGCAAATTGTTTCAGTTTTGCACATCATTCAAATTTTGTTACGTTACATTTCGGTTATTTCCTCTGTACGTTCCGTGAAATGTGTACTGACATCGGAAATTATTGAACTACCAGTAAAACTAGGTCTGAAAATTGAAACGGATTCATTTTATTTTCTTCACTTTCAATATTGACATAACATAGTTTGTACAATATAGGACATGACTTTAAGTCGAGAGATACATTAATAATAAGATTTAAAAAATCTTTGAACAGTGTTGCTAACTTTTATTGGGTACTAGCAGCGCCCCGCGGTTTCACCCGCGTTGTACCCGTTCCCGCAGGAATTTCGCGAAAAAAGTAGCCTATGTCCTTTCTCAAGCTCTGGACTAACTGTGTACCAAATTTCATTCAAATCGGTTCAGTAGTTTGGAGTGTGAAAGCGTAACAGACAGACAGACAGACAGAGTTACTTTCGCATTTATAATATTATATATAATATATATAATATATAAGGTAGGATAATACGAACTTAATAAACTAAAACATACGTATATTTTAGTATAATACATTCAGAGAGCGTTCAGTGTGTTCCTAATAACACTATCGAATCAGTCCAAAACCAAAGCTAAACACGAATAGAATATGGAGAACAATATTCGTTTGCTGCTCTCTACTTGCAGATCAGTTTGGACCATCCACACATATTCTGTAAAACATTTAGTCTCTGTATTTATAGAAAACTATTACACCGTATGTTTGTAAACCAACAAAGGCTCAAAGGTACCTTTATTAAAGCTCTCTGAAGGCTTTCTGTTTTGATATAGGTTTTAAAAGATCTTTCTGTGTAGTTCGCAAGGGTTGCAATTAAAAGGGCAGCAGACTCAGATAGTGATGTGCCCTTATAGGGCAAGGGCTTCTTCGAGATGCAGCTTCATAAGATGCTGAAGAAAACTTATTCAGAAGAATATTGCCTAGTATGAGGTGATATAATAATAATTTCTTTAATTTCCTGCAATAGCCCCTACTTGTGCAGGTACACATTCCCGGATGCGTTGTACTGACGTGTTCGGGAGTGTCCCTGCAGTTGTAATCCATTACATTAAACATCTCCAAAGAGCCTCTACGAGGAATCGGGTAATAAGGTGGCAATCGGGGAGGTATCTTACTTCTTTTAATAAATAGGTTTAGTTATTAACCAAAGACATATATTTTCTGCATTGTTTGATCAATATCTTCGTAGCCTTAGAAATCCAATACGAAAATTACGGAACAGGTTCATAAAGAATACATGCTTCTAGGTAGTAGAGACTTGGGACACATACCAAGAGTATTGCTTTTTGCGAACCCACCTTATGTGTCATTCGTGAACAATGTATCGCACCTTTGAGTCTCCGCACGTCTTACTAAAAGTAAAACACAACACGACCCTGGTTTTACGTTTCGTCGAAATTTTCTGTGACGCAAACCGCTGCTTTATAAAACTGACAACCCTATGGACTCACAAAAACTTGGTGTTCCTATTATGGTTGCCGCTACCGGATTTTATTTGCATACTTTTCCATTTTGAACCAAGTTGGTTTGTAACCGACGCAAAAGTGTAAATGGTCTTTTGGGTTTAAAATTTTAACACATTTTAGTGCGATTTAGATCTCGTTTTTGGTTTTGACTTTATGCTAAGTTTCAATTTAAATATTTATTCAATGACGCATATTATGTAGGGCTTTTTTACATTTTAACTGTCTCACTCAGAGACGAGCATTAAATAGACACTTAACTTATTGACTTAATTTTTCATACATTACATGCCAAAATCCCTCATTAAATCTCTACTATGGAAGCATTTGATATGTCTAACTACGGACGTAAGTATTTAAATTGAAAAGGTTTTATCATTAAGTTTTATTTAAAAGAAACAAAAACAAAGTCGTTAAATGGTGATAAAAGTTGTATGTTTCTGAACATATACAGATTCACTGCAAGACAAAAGTTTCCCCTCAAACATCGTAACCACCTTCTTGCAACTAATCAAATATCTTTGCGTTCTCTTATCAATGTTAAGACAACTAGACCGTAAAAAAGGCTTTACTCAAAAACCTATACCTATGCTATTCCATAAATGTAATAGAACACTAAGGCGAGATAACATATTAAATTCTTTAGACTCACTAGTGTGAATTTTATAAGTAAATTAAAATATGTAGTCTTCGCCCACAGTAAGTTACGGTTATATTCAGAACGAACCTGTGGAATGCTGTACATTTTGCACATACGAAATGAAGCAAATGTATCAAAATGTCGGAGCCAGGTAGGAAAGTGAGAACGTTACCCGAGACCATCCTATTACTGAATAAATAACGATGACTTTTCTCACATTACGCTAGATACCACGATACGTGGGTACAGGTTGGTATAAGGCTGTTCACACAAAACTCTAACCATCTCGACTTATAAAGCATCTCTTTAAGAAAGCGTATCCACAAAGTGGATCGAATTATCTTCCAGACATCATGTTTCTTATTAATTTTATCTTAATACATTAAACAGAACAACTTATGCGTCCAATTTCAAGTAATCCAACGCCAGCAAAACAAATCGTGTAGTCTAAAAATGCAATTAGCTTGTAAGAAAAACGAACAGTGGAATTAAAAACGGAAAAGTGGAATGAAGAATAGAAGGCCTTTGTACTTTTTAAGAATCAAACTATAGCAGCTCCACTGCTTCATCATAAAGCAAACTAAAAATGTATATAAGTACATAAGTTTCTTTGAATAATAATTCTCGGGTATTATTTTATATTTTTCGTCTCAGTTTAATATTTGATGCGGTCTAAGTACTGATTGCTATCCATCTTATATTTCAACTAGAGGGTTATGGAAATGTGAATTTTATTTCTAGTGCTGCAGTGGTTATTTTTGAAGACATCATAATCGTGGTATTAGGAACTTATATGATTCCAAAAAGTGTTCGTGCCCGTCAGACCACCTTCTTGTATTATTTTTTGTTATTCCACTTATTGAAAGGTTTTCAGTGCAATTGGCTACAGTTTTTAACCCATGACGCAAAATAGTGGTGCTATAAGTTTTACGTCAAAGTCTGTGTTTGCTTGTAGCTCTTAAACGGATGGACCAATTTCGATGCGGTTTTTTATTTAAAAGCCAGTTTCCTTGCAGTGGTAAGCTATGTTTGGTAAAAATAGGTCTAAATTATGTGGATGCCTCTTTATTTATTGATATGGTATTAAGAAAAGAAAAATGGTTAAAATGATATCTTGATCATCTAAAATGCAAGCATACCCAAAATGTTTGTCTACGTTTTAACCACATTAGTTTTATGGGAATAATATATACATAAGATTGTAATAATTGCGAAGCTGAAAACGTTTGAGGTTACATATCAAAAGTTATTATGGAAGATAAAACAAACGACTACACCAAAGGTTGGAATAATTATATCGTTCATTACGCGGTTTCAACTCATTTAATTACGAGTATCTATTCGGAAATTAATTGCTAACATTCTTCTGTGTTAATGGTAGATACAGAGCCTTAATTTGGTTTATGGTAAAGTTCGTATGTATTTGTAAAGTGATATATATAGGAGAGGGCGAGGAGCCTTACTCGTCGGCACCTGAAGCGAGGTAATTGGATAGTTTTGAACACTAGGTCGTGACGGTGTGCTGTTTGTAGCTTCGTATACCGTCGAGGAAGTCTTTACACCCTTTTTGTACTCGCTTATGAAACCTCTATTATCCTGTCGTAATTTCAATGAGTATCGAATCAACATTCTCTTGCTGATTGCTAGACGCTTTAGTAAGAAAACTTAAGGCGCTGTTATAACATCTGTTTGCTATTATATTTTCTGTAGGTGTTGCGTTATGGGAGTCAATTATTGTTAATATACTTTTTGAACAGTCTTCATTAATGTATTCCCACCATGAAATAGAGAAGTGTAACTAAGTGCTTCGCTCTTTCGTGATTGATGTATGTTTGTTGCTCTTTCACGCAAAACTACTGAACGGATTAGGATGAAACTTTAGTACTAAAGGTTATACATCAGAATAACATATGGGATACAGTTTATTCCGAAATTCCCGCGGGAACGGGTAGATCGCGGGTGAAACCGCGGGGCGCGGCTAGTAATAATATAATATACTCCGGACAATTAGGCTTAATGAGGCTTGGACCGAGAAAAATAATTATCAAGCTTTATTTGTAACTTTATATATTTTTTAAATTGATTTAAAGAAAAAGAAAATCATTCGAATGCATGAACATTGCCACATTCGCTTTAACGTATGTTCCAGTTACATTATTATTATCTACTTTGAATTTTATAGTGTCAATACCGTACCAAAGATAGTTCATCTTATTACAAAATATGTTTCCTAAATATGTTTTCATAAAAGAACAAAATCATCGCACACGTTGGCTCGAAAATATTATAACAATTTGGATACTGAAACGAAGCTACATAGTTGCATTTTGCTACAGATATTGCAAATTGCAATATATGCATCCTACATGAAAATGGTAAATTGGAAAGTTGAGTTTTCTCATAACTCTCAGATTATACTTTGAAGCGAAGTGAAATTAGTTTTTGGTATACGTCGAGGATAGGCTAAGGAGCTGATGCTTCTACGTACTTACCTTATGATTAAAAATTTATAGAAACATTATTATACCCCACAGATTTACCCGCGTTGTACCCATTCCCGTTGGAATCTCTCATTGAATGTGGCTCTTATCAAAATAATTATTCAAATAAACTAGTAGTTGCTGTGAGCGCGTTCAAACAAACATAAAGTCAAACTCACTTTTTTATGAGTATAAATTATGTTTACTTTAAGGTGTCATTGTTGGGCATAAGCCTTTATACATCATTTTCAATCCTCAACCGTAACTAACAAGTTTTTAAAATTTTAATCAACCACCGAGATTAAAATGTAACATAATCCATATGTAAACAAATCCAATGAATATTAATGATCGGTGGTGCCAGTAAAGACTGTCGCCGTCGTGCATCTAAAGGTTGAAGACTTTAAAACCAGACAGGAGAAGTGGTATCAAATTATATAAAAAATAGTATCGGAGATCCATTTTGTGTACTTATATTTTTGTAGCCCTTCCCCTCGCTTTGTGTCTATTTCCGTAATATAAGTAATTTCAGGACAAAATAGCGTATATTTATGAAAACGCCTGGCTATTGTATTCGTATGGTCAGTAACCTGCCAAGACCGAGGTTCTGGGTTATATTCCCGGGTCAAGACAAATCATTGACTTTTTACATGGCTCTAGTTTGACATCACCAACCCACAGTAGGCAAGCATGTTATTCTGATTACGCCTTATGTATTGACGTCTCCAGTGAAGAAAAATCTGTCCTTTATCCTGAAGTGGAACGTAAGATATTTGTAAGTTCAATTTAAAGGACCGGTCTTCAGGTTGGTTTGGATTAAGGAACAAAGTACCCTCTCATGGTATAATTCGTAGCACGGATTATTACAGTATTCACAAACATAAGACATTTGCTCTACATTCAACACTTAATTGAATTCAATACTTGACATCAAGTAAACCTTACAATACAATGTTAATAACAGTCACAGTATCTAATATCTAGAAGTATACAAATCCAACACCCACGGTTAACCTAGTCTTTCTAAGCCTCCTAAAATGCGGAAGTGGGCACTAAAATAATGATTCATAGTTGGTCTAAACAAGATTGTAATCGGCACAATGTTAAAGTATCTGAGTTAAGATTTAGTTCTATTATTTGGCCCTACAGTGTACAGGCGGCTCGTTTGACCAAGAACAGAATAGTCTTAGAAAACGTATATTTTCATTCAGAAGCTGGAAGGGTCGACTTTGTGAAAGCGAAAGCGTGTACACTTCACTCGATTTCTCTTCAACTGAAATTAAAGCTCAGATGGATCACCGTTTTTTAAAGATTGCGGACGTTTTTGTAGGGATAACCCATTTCTTATTCATAATTCTTTTTGTATCTAGTTGGGACTTCCATTTAGGTTTAAACAAGATTGTTGTAAAGATTGAGCCAGCTTACAGGCTGTAAAACTGAGAGTTACGTTAGGCCCAGAACACACGGTGAAACGCAACTGCAACGAAACTGCAACTTCCAGTTACTTTTGAATTGCATCTAAGTTTCTGCCATAGATTCCGTAGAGAGACCACACATGACGCGATCAGTCTGAAACCGGTTTGAAACGCGTTGCAAATCAGTCGCATTGAAACCGTCGTCGTGCAGGAAACTCGCGTTGCGTTTCATTCATCGAGTTTGGCTTCACGTCTGTTCTCAAAGAAAACCGAAATGATTGTGGTTGCAGCGTGTGTGGAAAATGGTTGAAACTGGTTTCAAATCAATAATTTCAAAAGGGTTTCGTTGCAGTTTCGTTTCACCGTGTGTTCTGGCCCTTACGCATACGTTAGATAAGCGTAATGACAACCTTGGTCATAGCAATTATGGTTGATTGCTAATTCAGTGCTAGGTAGTTATCTCGATGTATGCAACTAACTAAAATAGTCCATAAAATTATAAAATAGTCCATAAAAGCGGTCTGTCTGTATGTAATCGACTGTCACTAAAAGTGCTGAACGGATTTTTATACGATTTTTACAAATATACAAAGTGATTCAAGAGTAAGGTTTAATTGCTAATTATGATATAAAATATGAAAGTAAAACATTGAACTGTGTCTATGTGAGAACATCTATCATAAAGATTAGGCACCCTATGTTTCATCAAATAATGTCGAACAATTAAGTTAGAACCTATGTACAAATAACGTGCATTGTACGAGAACTTCACGTGAACTTATAGGCAATGGCAACAGATCAATGAAAAGTAGTATCCTAGTGGTGCTATCTTTAGCTATAAGGAAACAGGTTAGAACAGGTTTTTATGTCAGTGGTTTCACGACCCACGAGCTGCGAGCGTTAGCTTGTAGCCACTAAACACTGCCATAACATCCAACTACATTAAGGTGTGCTAGTTTGGTTCATATGTTTACTTCTGTAATGTCCCTTCAGGTTTCAAGGTGAATGACAAGATAACAATACTAAGTTTCTTAATTCAGTACAGTTCTTTATTAGTCGGAATAATTTTAATTACTATATACAAGTACTATTTGTAATACCTGACCTGGAAATTCATTTATTCATTTCAAGTAGGTTTGTGGCCAGCCTCGGTATCGAAGATTTTTGACCGCCTAAAGGCCTCCAACATGGTCTGACGATTGAAACAACCGGAGCCGGAATTTAATAATGCATATATTTTAAACTAGCATCGCCCCGCGGTTTTACCCGCGTTGTGCCCGTTCCCGTAGGAATTTCGGGAATTTTTTACATAAAAACCTTCCTCTTGAATCACTCTACCTATTACAAAAAACCGCATCAAAATCCGTTGCGTAATTTTAAAGATTTAAGCATACAGACAAACAAACAGACAAAAGTAGCGACTTTGTTTTATACTATGTAATGATGATGATGATGATGGGTATATTATCACTTTCAACTTTAATAGATATTTTATGTTAATTTAATATATGCAATGTGTATTGTCCACAATTTATTGTAATATAATGTCCTTTCAAACCAATAAATGAGATTCATTATCCATATCAATTGTTGATTTGTTCAATCATCCATTGATGACAATGAAAGTATTTTTATAAAGTTAAAATGAAAAACAGAATTCATTAAAATGAAATACAAACCTTTGTTTGCTGGTTGAATTCCTCAAAAAAGGGATAAATACAAGATAAAATAGATTAATATTATCAATAAACCGTGTTTCCATTAATTATTAAAGTCTACCTACAATAGGTATAGACTGAATATCTGTACAATAATAAACCTAGTTGAGCATTATTGAGCGTGATGGCCTCCGAGTCGTTATCCTTGATAGTTCTCAGTTCTGTTCGGAATCCATAATTCAAACGTTGAATATTCGCAAAACATTGTTTCATTACTCAGCTGGCCTATGTTTATGGATAAACATTTATATATTACAGTAGAGTAATTCTATCATCATTAATATAATGGGGATGATTTGTTCGTATCTATACCTAGGTAAAACGTGAAATTATTTTCTAAAATAATAACGTATTTGTACTTGGTTAACACCATTGTTATAGTTGTCACCTTATTGATGAGATGCAAGCTACCATATTGTTAAATAAGTTGAAAATAATATGTAGATGGAAATATTATGGTTTACTTTAATATACTCGTAAATGGGAAAAATCTATATTTCAACAAAACAAACCAATATTAGTAATTTTCATATTTCAAAATGTTTAGTATTCGCTTAAATCTAAGAAGCCAGTATAATATTAGGTCAAGTACATATGACTCCGGTATAGCCCCGGTCACTCGCATGTAAACAAACGTTTGTACGAATGTTTGCACGCATGTAAAGGGCCGTCAGACTGTCCATAGTAAACTCGAAGCTTCGTGTGTTTCGTTGTTCGTCCAAAACTGCCACAGAGAACTGCAAATGTATAAAAAAATCGTAGTTATTATTTGCGAAATTGTGGATGCGTAAGGGTGCCGATTAAGCTGGCTTAAAAAAACACAAGTTTAACGAAAAGTATTATTTTTTCGACAGAAGCTTTTTTTTCAATAAAAGCAAAGAATACTCTCTATGTCACCGTACTCATTAATAACAGTCTCGCTTAATAAACCTTCTTTTTACCTCTTACGTAGTAACTATTAAGTAATCTGTGCTCTAGGGTTAAAATAAGACTGTGATCATACTGTGACATACGATTAAATAAATCCTTACTTGTATGTTCTCTATTCGCTGAATACTTAGCCACTACTGTTGCCAGTGGTAGGGGTAAACCATACACGGTGCAAGCAAACTATGGACGAGTAAGCTATGCAGTGTGTACTTAGATGCAAATGGATTTCAACGTGGAAAGTACTGACTCCACTTTAAATATCGGACTCTAAACGATTTTAAAAGTAATATTTTAGGCTTCCTTTTGAAATAAGTGCCTTTCCATCAGAATTGTTTGCTAGTTTGATATTAATACAATTTTATTGGTGGATATAAAAAAACATCATGTTCTTTGTGTACTTAATTAGTCATAGAGTTATCAATTATTTTTGCTAAACTGTATGTATTGTTAAAGACTGCATCATTGACTTTGTATCTATGTATTTGAAATAACTGAATATTTTGTTGACTTCAATTGAATTTGGGACCCTTTGTCACTTTTAAGAGGGGACAAGTAAAAAAGGTGTTAAGAGATAAGATAGGATAGATAGGATAAGATTTAGGCCCTTTTCATGCAGATGGGAGTCGCTGCACAAGATTACGTAGATATAGATAAGTGTGTATATTTGATGAAGTAGATAGTACTATCTGTTATCACGAGTTTTGTGTACGTAACTATTCAAGTTCGGGCATGGACCCTCCAATGAGCATGCAAGCTTTTCCATTATGCATGTGTGACTCACCGGAACTTCGACGACCACTTTGTTTGTACCCATTCCATTTCCAAACGACTAGTTACTATTACATATTAGTCAGTATGCTATTACAATGCACACATTCATTACGATAGTAAAGTTCAGTACTTACGAGTACCTACAAAAGGTTCTTCGTTTGAGGAAACTTTGAACTATACCATAATTTTCGCACAATAAAACTGAAGTTACTTTACCACAAAGTTCCGGCGCGCTACTGATTTTCATATTCCTTTTCAAAAACTTCTGAGGAAATTCCATTAGGTTCTGTAAAGTTCAGCAGCTAAGCTCTCAAGTTTGTAGTCAGGTAGCGTCAAGAGGGCCGCGTGGATCAGCTAAGTTTAACACCTGTAGCCTCTAGGAGGGATAAGGATATTCAGATGAATGCATATTTTTTTCCTTGGGGAAGTGTGGGGTAACAAAATGATGGAACAATGAGGGGAGCGGCGCGGGGTGGGGCGCGGGGCGGGCGCTAGGCTCGCGCGGCGGGCAGCGGCGTCGGGCGCTCACATCGCGTGGAGCCTGGTGCCGAGCGTTCGCGCGACCTCCGCGCCCGCTCCCACACAAACTTACTAACTCACTTTCCGTCGACACAAACCTGTTTCAACAACAAAAACAACTAACATTACGAAATAACGATACCTAACGTCGCTCCCTCATCTTACATGTGGACTCTCAAATAGTTTTGACAACTTTAACGGACATTCATACTCGTACTTTATAAACTTTTAAAAGTTTGTTTTTAAAGCTCGCGTTCTGCGGTGTTCTTGTGATGAGTTCATAAAGTCATTCATGGCTGGACGAAGTCTTCTGTAAACCGGTAAGTGGGAATGATTTTCTGGTGAAGTATGTATTTGAATAGGAATGTGCAATTGTGCATGCCGCGTGCGTTGAATGTGTCCACCGCGAGGTTCTTTGATAGAGCTTTGAGTGGACGATTTGAACGTTAATTAGTGGTCGGACGAGTGTTCAATAGGTGATGCGGTCGGTCCGAGTGAGTCGAGTTGCACCCGGAATGTCGGCCCTTGGGCCGGCCACAGGCACCTAATTGCTTAGCCCTCATATTTATTATGCTTTATTTCTACGAAGTGTGCAGTTGTTTGTGAACCATTGTCATTGTCTGTTGATACTGTCTTCTTAGAACCGCTTGGTTTCTTGTTGCGTACTGCATCAAACATCTGCGAATGTGTCTTGTTTACTTTTTTGTTATATGATTAAAGAATATCGGTAACCAGTTTCTTAGTAACCTAAGAAAGTATGTGCCTCCAAAAAGTTGATTTAACCACATTTTCAATATACCACATTTCTTTAACGGGAATTTTGATGCTATTAACCAGAAAACGAATGAAAATCAAAGAATAAAATGCAGATACGTACGATTCATGTAAATGTACCTACCTATTGTTTGTTGCAAACAATAGATACAACATTAAAAGAAGAATATTCATTACGACGGTTTTAATATAAACTAACTACTTACTTAATTAAAGTTATACATACTTTGAGGCCATTGTTTCGACCGAAGTAGGTACAATGATATCGGACTGTTAAGCAATGAATAACTAACAGAAATTATTAATGACATGATAGACCACAACTCATAAAAGACCTAAGAACTTAGCTATGTTATTTATTATAACAGCGAATGATCCTATTTCTTTGTGTTATAAACTTGATGACTAAACTTAGGTAAGGTAACATACTCGTAAGTATGACTTAACTTAGGTAACAATGTGTTCACATTCTATAAATACTGCGTTTTGAATCTTGAATCTTTGATTCGATAAAACCGGGTCATTTTAAATCCATTTAAATTATGTACTTTACTTACTAAGGTACTTCTGCATAGAAGTGGGATAGCATAGGTTAGGCAAACGAGTATGTGCCTGTATTCTAGTTTTTTACGAGATTGTAATCTGTTTTTTCTGTCCTTTTCACTCAAAGACAACATCTTTTATGAAAAAAAGGGTTCAAAGGGTGATGGGAAAGGAGGAATTCAAATAAATCTTTGCTTTAATTTTTTTTATGATAGGTACTCCACAAGTCCATATAAGACCTAAGAAACAGCGTTAACTTAAGCTTAGTTAACTTCAACTTCACGGGTATTTGTAAGATTTTTTTGCTCAAAATAAAATGAATCCGCAAAAAGATAACGGTAACGTTTAGATTTAGTTAAAATCAGCGAAATTATCCGCCTCTACCGGTCGTAATGATGGATTCAGTTAGACGTGCAAAGTAGATTTAGATCGATTTGAAGTGTTGAAACAGTTTCTTATTGTAATTATAGCTTTTAAGATAAGGAAGAAGTACTCATCGAAAAGCCTAAATAAAACGAACGAAATATGAAATTTGTATTATTCAAAGATTCTATAAAAACTGGAATAATTTTCACGTCATTAACTCATATAAATCTCATTTTAGTCGAAGGGACTAAAATGAGATTTATATTTAATCTAATCCCAGGCTCGTACATATTTATCTTTACTAAAAATTGGTATTTTAATTATTTCACAATACGATATGCAACTTTTAAACACAGTTAAGATAACCACAAAAAACCAGGTCAAAAAGGCAAATGAACCTAAATAAAAACTAACCACATATTTGTAGAACGAACATTACTGACTCAAACCTTGTATTTCCAATAGTTTTCTGAGTTCGTTTAAAATGGCTACAGCGTCAAAAGTGCACAGCTAACAAGGTATCGGAACGTGCCCAAAATACGAGTATTCTACTATGCTACACATAGTGCAGTTGCCACCACGGTGGTTGCGGTGTATTACGACCTTCTTGTGGCCAAATAGAATCACTTATCCTTCCAAATGACACACAAGCAATGACAGTTACGAAGAATTAAAAGTTTCCTAACTATCGGGCTTGATCGAACTCAGTTTTTAACTAACAACTTCAGCCGAGTTTAGTTTTAAAGTGATTAATTGGACATTGGTTAGTGTGGCTACTACAAAACGAAGTTAGTTAAGTTTCAGTCGCTTTTCTATCGCTCAAAGTAGCCAAGCACTTTCGAAAATTATTAAATAGCTGGAAATTATTTTTAAGAAATAGAAGTACTTACAAATTTTAGTATTAAATGTAAAATACCTACAAAAGTAAAAATGACCTTATAACCGTTCGGTTTTAAAAGGTACTATAAAACTTAATACTCTCAAAGAGAATATTGAAAATAGAAATGGAATACATTACGAATTATTCACTTACAATAATATCCACCCACGGTTATTTTCATACTAAGTGTCAATTGAAGTAACCGATACCGTTCGTATATTGAGTTAAATTCTTTGAACTTTGATAATATAATCTTTCTGGTATAAGTAAATATTTTGTGGGCTCACAAAATTACATTTCCGAGTTTAAATTTTTTAAGGTTACTTAGAAATCGGAATCGCTTCGTTTATTCATAATGTACAGTATTCTTTTTTAAAATAATTATTAATAAGCTTTGACCTACTACGAGTATATTGATGACATGAGACATGTTTAAATGTATAAAAGCCTTAATTTTGGTTTAGGCCCATCTCGTAGCCAGATTTGGTAGCTAGCTTCCAAATGGGAGAAATAATCCCGATTCGAAGCTGGCTACGAAATAGGAATTCGAAAGTCAAAGATTTAGGATTTTAACTAGTAAAAAAAAAAACCCTAACCTACCGAATAGATCGTTCCCATTTAGTAGCTACAAGATGGGAAAACACTTTTCTCATTTCGTAGCTAGCTACCAAATCTGGCTACGAGATGGGCTTAACCTTTAATTTTATCATTAAGTGGAGAAATTGGTAAAAAAAAATAAAGAATTAGATAGTAATATCTAATCCGATATAACCGAGGAGGTAACTCCTCGGTTATATCTAAAATTTCAGCGCAATTTTGCAAATCATTCAATTTTTGTAACAAAATTATCTTACCTTTTATTAGCTGTCGATCTTTGCGGAAGCAATTACGAAAAATGTTAATCAAACGTTACTTTGAATTTGGAATTGAAATTTCTAATAACAATTGTTTTTACAACACTAATAATAACATTTTCATTTCAAATTCTTTTTATTAGACTTGTATTCTTTTCGACTGTACGCCTCTTAGCTACTAGTAATTTTTTGGCGTTGTATTTGCATTCAACTATCAGGGAATATCTCATGATTATACATGAAATAAACATATAGTATATGAATTATATACTCTCGTATATCTATACAATTTTTTCAAACTTTACTCTTTTTACGATTTCTAAAGTGACAAAACTTAACGCATTTTTCATCAGTTGTACGATTGGAAGTGTTACTTAATTCTCTCGACTATCTCAAAACTGAGGTTAAACCGTGCAACAGCTTGTAATTAACTAATTATACACCAACACAATTGGGACTTTGCTACGCCAATACAGCAAATTGTAGCCATTTAATTTATAGAATGGACTGCCCCGGATTTATTATAGGGGTGTGATACAGTATAGCTGTAATTAATCGAACGCTTGGATACTAGATAGATACTGCAGCTGTTAACAGTAGAGAAAGTTTATTACTAATAAAAGCGGCCAAGTGCGAGTCGGACTCGCCCATGAAGGGTTCCGTAGCAGCGAGTAACATAATAAAGAAGTTCTTGAAGTTCGTTGTACTTACTACTACTTACTTACTTAGCGTGTGGGTTGTGATCGATTAACGACCTCACAAACCAAAAAACTAAAAAAATAAAAAAACTACTAACTAGACCTCGTTCAAACCAATTTTCGGTGTTAGATTACATTGTTATGTACATCATATATTTTTTTTAGTTTTATCATTCTCTTATTTTAGAAGTTACAGGGGGGGGGACACACTTTTTACCACTTTGGAAGAGTCTCTCGCGCAAACTATTCAGTTTAGAAAAAAATGATATTAGAAACCTCAATACCATTTTTGAAGACCTATCCATAGATACCCCACACGTATGGGTTTGATGAAAAAAAAAATATTTTTTTCATTTCTAAGTATGGGAGACCCCCCTAAAATTTTTTTTTTTTTCTATTTCAGTGTGAAAATATTAATGCGGTTCACAGAATACATCTACACACTAAGTTTCAACAACATAGCTCTTATAGTTTCGGAGAAAAAAGGCTGTGACATACGGACAGACGGACAGACAGACATGACGAATCTATAAGGGTTCCGTTTTTGCCATTTGGCTACGGAACCCTAAAAAAGTATATTATTGTAATTGGATTGGTTTTAAAAGCTAAGACTTGTATGTGTAAATTTATTTATTACATTTGCCATTAATTTTATTATCTTTGCGATAATGGATGCGGTACCTACCGGGATTAATTAAAGAGTCTATACCGTGATTGGTCGCCAAAGATTGAAATAATCTACAGCAATACACTATGTGTTATTATAAGCTCTGGTTCAATAGTTGAGGACTTGGGTACGTATTTATACAAAGTAATTTCAAGTAGGTTAGCACCCAATCCTGGTGTCGGAGTTGGATCGATTGGAACAGCCGGGACTTACAATAGTTCCAGTAGGTTTGTGGCCTACCCTGGGCGTCGGATTTTCATACCGCTTAAAGACCACTGACATGATCTACCGATTGAAACGACCGGGACCGACAATTTAACATGCCAGTTCAATTTAATACTTTTAAAGATATAAATTTAATGCAATAGTATCAGTTAGATTTCATAATGTAGGGCTGAGTTTATGTTAAAGTTTATTTAACCGTGCTGTGTGTTAGTTCTTTACGTGTACTACGTCGAAAAGCTATCCTAACATCAAACAAAAACTCGGATAGAAAGCCCGTGTTGCAAATGTTCTGTAATACAATGAGTACTTAGAGTTAATTAAATATTTTAAGCTCAAAGTATTTTAATTCGTTTGGTTTATTTAAAAGGGTTAAGAGGTTTTATTGTGATACTAAAAGCACTTATAAGAGTCTGAGAGTAAGAGATAGTTGTGTATTATATTCTGCATTTTTTTAAATTTTTGGTATAGAATGAGCGTATAAAAGTGAGATTATTTCTATTTCTTAGAAAATTTTCAAATTATTTCAATTGAATTCATATTCTGAATCTCTCTGATGTTATTTGATCCAATATGATGACAAATCTTTTATCGCATCAGATATACAATGTTTGATATTTTTTATAGAATAATACTCGTAAATAAATTCTTTTCAAAACGCGATCTGAGTTTTATACTCGTACAAGTATAATAATTATGACTATAATATGTATGTATATATCTTTTAATATTACTCAACAAGCATGAGTCTTAAAATGGATTTATTGTTCCATCGTAACGGGACATTTCTGGTCAATTAGGAATTATTACGATTGAATGACTTACTTATCCAATTGCATTAAACGCTTTCACTCAAATATTAGTAAAATAACGATCGCCGACTCATAACGGTTATTTGCGAAAGTTTATTTTCAAAATATACGTTTAGTGGTAAATAAACTGTCCCACTAATAATTCATAATTGTGACTTTTGGCATCGACATGTGATTTAATAATTGGTTGATTCAACTGAAATCTTTTTAAAAAGTATTTTTAGTTACTGGTCGTCTCGTTTAAATTGAAGTTGACGAGCTGCAAGCTGACAAGTTGCGACTCAGAAAAGACTAGCAGTTCGCCGCGGTTTTACCCACGTTTCCGTGAGAATTGCGCGATGAAGAATAGCCTATAACCTATCAATTATAAAAATAATTAGGTATTCAAATCGCTGTACGTACAAAACAAAAAATCCAACTTTTCAGCTTTATTATTACTACTAGCCGCGCCCCGCCGTGTTACCCGCATTGTACCCTTTTCCGTGGGAATTTCAGGCTCAAATATATCCCATGTGTTATTCTGATGTATAACCTATATTACTGTAAAGCTTCATCCAAATTCGTTAAAAGTAGTTTTTGCGTGAAAGAGTAACAAACATACATCTATCCTCACAAACTTTCGCATTTATAATATTAGTAGGATTAGTATTGATATCGTCGTACATACATGGCTTGCTCACCCAGGTTCTATCGAACTAGCCGACCCGCTCGTAAACTAGCTCAATATAAGTGACGCTAGCTTTGCTTGCGTCCAACTACATAGTTGCGCTATCTGTTCGTACAATTTTTTGCACGTATTGATTGTATTAAGCGATGTCCGAAAATATTATTACACATATTCCGAACAGACAAACCATGTGCGACATCAAAAAGGAATCAAACACCAGGTGGGCTTGTAATAAATTGAATTCCTAAGATTGTTTCCGCACCGCAACCAATATGGCATATTCATTCTACCTGCGTACGAATCAAATATTTTTTGTCCTGTTTTTTTTATTTATTGCCCATGATCCAGGGGTTGAAGGAGGTTCTATTTGGAGCTTTTGTTTCTATGATAGATAAACACATTAACATTTCCGAATTTGTCTAATTTTGGTAACTGGAAAACATTTATTTCTCATTAAAAACACTTTTATCTTTAATTTTTTAATAGTCGATAGAACCGATGCGGTCATTGTAACATCATCAAGCACAGCAGTTACGTAGATGTATAGTTGGTATCCATCAATCACATCAACGTAGCTTAGCATAACTAGTGGAAATGCTCTCTCAATAGGGCACATTATCATTATCGTCGTCAAAACATTCTGTTACGCAATCATAAGTCTATGAGTGATTGACCTACAGCTTTCGGTGGGGCGCATCGGTTCGAATGCATTGTGAGTCACCTGGCTTTCTATTTGAACATTCAATGTGAAGGGCAGCCTAACAATACCCTCATGCATAAATTTAACTAAGCAATGACCGTATTAATGTATATTTACATCATAGTATGTACGAAGACGTGGATATTTTTAAACTATTCAATTAACTGTTGTATTCAATTAATTGTTGTTGCTTTAAGCTTTCTTTATAACTTTTATATGCATATTAAAATTAATTAATATTTTTCAAATTATATTGATAACGATATGGCAGTTATCTCCGTACCCGTTATATATTTTTATTTTGATAAATGATTATATTATTTGGTTTTAATTAACGCTTATTTTTATGTTTGGTATCATTTGTAGTAAGTAGCTTAGTGGTCAACCTGGAGTCGGAGTGTTTAGTCCGCTGGCATCCGACATAGTAAACGATTGAAACATCATAATACATAGTACCTAGTTATTGAAGACTTGGGAACAAAAACCTTAATCAAGTGGTTAATGAAATCTCTATTTGTTTTACGTTGTCACAATGGGCATGGATGTAATGTATTGTGAAGCGTTGAGCTTTGTGCATCCCCTTCCTGTTATGTTCTCTTTGCGGTCGTCCTGTCACGGGGTTGGGTCACTCCACTCATAAAAACACTGCTCCCAGCGGTCCACCCAACAGATGAATTTATACTTTAGTTATAAACAAAGTGAGCGTTGATGTCTTATACAAAGAAAGTACAATAATTTCATAACAATACCTGTGTAAAAACAGCTTTGTGGTTCTGTTATGAATTGTATTTCGTAGTCAAATATGTAAATTGAACTTGCTTCAAAAAGTTCTCGAAATATGTCTGAGAGTTGTACACACAATAAGGATGAATACTATTATATTTCGTTTTTGAAGCCTGAGCCTTAGAATCATTTTGAATAAAAAGCCCACGTACCTCGTCAAATATATTAAAGTATATTGAGTAGATTTTTGCTCAACTTATCTAAATTAGAAAATTCCCGAGACAAAATATACGATGTTGAAGAATGCGCCATCAGTTAGGCTCTGGGTGCGGAATCCGCTCAGTTCATGACCTTAATAAACTTGAAATATTTCGCGGAATGTGCAATTTGTTAAATGATCATGTATCTCTTAAAACAGCAGTACTTACAGCTTAGTTCATTAATTAGTCACCTTCGAGGGTTGGGTAGTCTGCAGGGTTCCGCCCCAGATAGATGTATCACAGTCCCCCGAGTTTACATTTTACAATGACTGTATCGTGCACTCGAATTTATAATTCAACCTTGTAAGCTTTTGTGTTGGGATACTCTCTAATTCAAAGGAGATCTACCTTTGCGGCGAATACCTACTGCACGAGTACTTGAAGTAGTTGAAGTGGTGGTTTATTGTCTAAGTGGCGAATGCTCTCCAGGCAGACATTTCGACAGATAAAGATAGATACTTACGTTTTCTACTTTATTACTACCTTTTTTCCTTAACTATGTTAGTAAGGAAATTTATATAGGAACGTTCGTTCTTTACCCTACTGTTCATACATTTTTTAATACAAAATAAATTACTTTCAATTTGGGAGGTGGCATGATAATGCAAAATTTATTTCACGAGTTACCTATCCCTAAAACGAATTTCTTGTTCGTTTCTCGATACGCACAAGGTGTCGCATTAATTTAATTTATTTGGAGAGACTCGTGTTCACGTTATTCTTTCACACCAGAATCACTGAAGACTCGATTACAAATCGGTACATGTCTGTGATTAGTTAGGGTTATACCTCTTGCACTGAATATAGAGTGTGGATCACCGGAGCTTTTAAGGGATTTTAAAAAAGAGCATTGAATTTTTTCCTACCGTAGTTTAAATTTCCATTTTCAAAAAATGCTAGTAACCGTTTACTGTTGCACCTTGGAAAAGACGTATACTCCCTATATTAAGTTCATATAAACGTAAGTATTCAAGTTCTGCAAGGTTTGTTAAATTTTTATTTATACTAATATACTTAATACTTGCGTGTCCTTCTGAGATGACACATAATTATTGCAGGCGGTCTTCTCTCAGTTGTTAATGAGACTTACTGGTTGTCTCTGTTAAAAACGACCTTATTGGTTATTTATTAAATTAGTAGAATGGTTAAGTTATGTTACTTACTACTTAGAATTGTAATATTGTCTCTAAAACATACACGCCTACAAAAATATTTTTGTACATACAAGTTTGGCGACAATAATATCTAATGTATCAACTCTAATGTATCGACTTGGTGTAAATTTGCTGAATACATATTTATTTATAGAAGTTCTTCTATTTTTTAAACATGTTAAATTTTTCATTTTCTTTGATGTTCCCAGCTCTCGTAATAATAATAACGCTCTTTAAAATGCAAATTAATGAATTCCGGGTGTTATTCGCTACATTATTCTGATTTTGCTGTTTCTGGGGTGAATTATTATTGAATTTGACGGCACGAGGCTACTTTGCGATGTCTTGTTTCCTGTAAGTATTAAAAGTTTCGTCTGGTTTGCGTGTCCTGAAATAATTGCTTGTTATGTAATTATTCAATGACATCTTACTCGAACAAAGGGCAAGAGCAGAGTTACTACATTATCCTAGTGTGAGAGCTTTATTGTCATTTTATGCAATGCGAGTGTACAGTGCTGACTGCGACTTTTTATTTTATTTTGTGCGGTAAAAGGGAATAACGCTGCATATACTCCTTCCAAGAGCACACAGTGTTAGAAACATGAAAATAATAATTTCCAAAGCGATATTCAATTCAATTCAAACGATACCAGAACTTTAATATAAATATATAGAAACAGTTATGATACATACTCTAAACGCTTCTATTTCGATGCAGTAGACGTTATCACAAATTACAATTTAAACCTCCGTACAAAAAATATATTAAATACACAAACCATTTCTATACCTAAATAAGTAAATAAATAAATCATTTCACTGCATCTTAGATTGCTTTAAGACTCGCTAACGTTGACTCAAACAGTTACAAAAAGCGTCACGAATGGAATTCTTATTGGAATCGGATACAGTAACTGGCTTAGTCATGTACGTTCTTGATGCGGTGTCCCTCTCGGGTCCCAGGACTCTGTGGGACCTCGCCCGACCGGTTCTGACACGCGTGGCCACTGGTCAAGACATAGGCTTATAGCGACTTATAAAATTAGAAAGCAAGTTTGGTCCATATTAAGATCGAACGCCGCTAATTGAGATTTAATAGCCTAAAAGTTTATGACTTAAGACCGTATGAGTTCTTACACTGTACCCTTGTATTACGTTATCTTCGTGGCCGCTGCTTCACCATCCTTCAAAGTATAACGGGATTATTTAATGACATCTTGGAAGCAGATGGAAGTGATAAGGATTTAATGAACATCGAGACCGCGATGAATATTAATTTTGTTTTTCGGAAATCAAATTTTGGGTAGTGGTGAATCATTAAGGCGCCGATATTATGTAATGGTAGTTATTTTTTAATTTTAACGGAGCTTTTTGATGTCGACTGCAATTTAAAGGTGAGCCCGTTTTAAAACTAGTTATTGAATTAATGTTTTTACAGGAAATTCAGGCATCCTTTAGCAGACTTATCACATTTATAAGCAGAGCCAGTAACCGTCGAACTTTATTTTTTGTAAATTACGGACACGCCTATAGGTAACACTTCTAAATGTTGATAAACAACATAAACTAACTTTGGTGTCTAATTAATTTTAAAGGATATCAAGTTGTAAAGCTAAGAAGCTTTGAAAAGCTCAGACTGTACACGGCCAGTTGATTACTGAAGGCCTGAATCTGACCCTTTCCCCTTTAACGGAATCCTCTTAAGATGTTGGTCAAGCCCTTTCCTTTACAAAGCGTTCATTGACACTTCATTACGAAATTTATCACTTTCAAGATGCTGTGTCCAGTTCAACGCGTGATATTAGAATATGAGATTTTATGCGGAAAGTATACATATACTGACTGATAGAAAGATGATATAAAGGTATGAGATAGATGAAATAACAGAAGACCTAAGAATACACTTTTTATTTCGTGGATGAAATTAACATTTTCATACAAACATTTTTTCAGTTGTTTCATATCTTTCAAATACCTATGTTTTTGTTTTTTCCGTAAATTCCTGTATTTTCTTGTGACAGTTTACACGAAATAAGCCTTCGTTCTGATTTGGGAGTATTATCAAGATTATCCTCTGAGAAAAATATAAAAACTGACTGCGAAGGAAAACAGAAAAAATATTATGTTTTAAACGACTAAAGGCACTTTTCTTTTGATCCAATCCACTTTGCATTAATGTAATGTTTTTCACGAATGTCAACTGCCATTCACTCTCAGGTGAAGAGATGATCATTATTTTATTAAGAAAATTCGGATAATTGTAGTTGGTTTCGTTTGAGGATGCGGAAATCCTTTTTGATTGGATTTGGACGTCTTATGAGAATAATTAACATAAAAATAGAAGAACCTAGGAAAGAAACAAAACCGAAAGTAATAGAGATCGTCGGAGCCATAGTCACGTATTATATAAGAGTGTAAAGTGAGGGGTTTGAAGTTGGAGAGAGGCGCGGGCAGCACGTACCATGACTGGCAGCACGGGCTCGACGGGCCTCGTCTAAATGGAACACGGACGGAAACCATCGTTGCACATAAGTGGATGATTCAGACCATTTACTACGCTGCGAGTGACACGCTCTCGAAACTCAACCACTCGTCCAGTTAGTGGCATGTTTACGGCTGATTCGCCATTCACAACTAAGCCGAGGCTTTTCATTGTTTTATCTAAGACTAGCCGTGCCCCGCGGTTTTACGCGCGTTGTGTCCGTTCCCATGGGAATTCCGGGATGAAAAATAGCTTATAACCTAATAGTAGATTGTGGCTATCTATTACAAAAAGAATTATTCAAATCGGACTGGTAATTTCCGAGATTAGCTCGAACATACAAACAAACAAACAAACTTACAAATTTTACCTCTTTATACTCGTATTATTAGTAGGTACTCGTATAGATAGATGTATCTTTGATAAATTCATTGTGTGATGTCGGATCCTTCGCCCATACCACCAGCAGGTTAAATTTTATTTAAATATTTTTTTGTTTTCCAATGCTTCTCATTTTAAAACGTACACAGAATATTGTACGATTAAAAGTAAATAAAACTTATTTTTGTACAATTTGTGAGTCGCCATGATTAAGATACGACAAAATCAATAGACAAAACAAGCGAGACAAGAGCGTCGCACACGCTTTTAAAACTTTTAGCTTGTGAACTAGCTCAATAAAAACGCCTTACATTTATTATAAGGCATTATAGAAGTATGTATACCAACTACTCTATGTTATTACCTGTTCCACGAGACATACATTCTAAAGAGACTCACAATAGTATTACGTCTGAACACTGGGTAAGCCATTAACTTGATAAGCCATCAACTAGTATTGGCCATTTCCCTGTGTGATATCCGTGTCAGTCTCAAGATAGTCTAAGTTTACCTCTAAGTTGGGCCGAGCTAAGTGCTTGTATACGTACAAAGCCACGTCTTCAATATTCTAGCAATCTCAGTACAAACTCTACCTTATTAACACGGCTTTGAGAAGGACACTAACTTGGCCAACAACTTCTATCTGGGAAGTGACCTAGATCATATTACTTGGTTATAACTTAAATATATATTAGCGAGTTTGGTAAAGATCGCATTTCACATGCTAAACTGTTCATTCATTGTTCGGTGAACAGCTGAAAATATTGGAAACTTTCCGATAGAAACGTATACGCTACTCTATGCTTTCTTTACGATGCAGTATCAGATGAGGTCGTCGATTTTATGGCTATTCCAGTCCCGTTAGATGCGTAGGTCTGAATTTAAAGTCACAGATGCATTTTACGGTAAATCACATACCTATATATATATTGGAATAGTGCATATTATACGGTGGCCTACGACGTTCGATTAGGAGTGTACCTTTCACTTGTAGCATCATATGAATTTTATATGATCAATACATGTAGCAACTTGCCAACCTTTAGTACCCAGAGCCAGATTTATGGATAAAACATAATAAAAGTTTTATAAGCAATATAAATGCCAACCAGAAAGTTTCACTACGCTGTTCTATGACGCTAAACTTATTTGATATTGGTACAACCATGATAACACACGACGAGACATAAATAACATAAATTAGGTCTATTTGTCACCTTTGTGTTGAGAATTTTTCAACCCGAGCTGATGCAAGCACCTTCAGATGAAATATTAATGCTGAAACATCTCATTTTGAAATACTTGACATATCTTGAAGGTAATTTTAGTGAAAGATTTAAATACTGCTTGAGAAGCGTCTGTAACTTAAATATACTGTATAATTTGCAAAACGGTATAATTTCGCAAAGATCTGATATTAGAAAAAATATTACTAATATACCTAATACTTTCTACAAAATTATTTAACGTAAATTACATTAACTTAACTCAAATGATAATAGTTAGTAAGAAATTAATTAATGGGAGATTTTATAATATAAGGCTTTCCAAAATACAGCAAAAGAGAAATGATATAAATTGTGAATATCAAATTTCAGCGATCAGTAATGGAATCCTAAAGATGGAATGCACATCGAATATTTCAGCGTTTGGTATGTAAAAACTGGCTCGTTTCAGTCCGTCTACATTCTCAGAAATCAAAAGGAAATTGAAAGCAATGGTATGAAATCTGAGTGAAATATAAACCAATGACGTCACAATCGACCTCTATCCTATTGTGTTTCAACCACATCTAGTCACGATCCATCGAAAGTTAACATTGTTAGTACTCGTTTAGTTGCAGGATTACATTGTTGCTGTATTGTTGCCTTCTTGTCCTACTAACGCCTGAGCTACACCAACGGTAAAAGGCAGACATTTTCGTAATAACCTTGTCTTAGAGATTATACGACAACCGCATTAATAACAAAATCCCTTGAAATATGAAGATAGTGTAATCGAATCATAAATTGAACTTTAAGATATTATGGTAGTTTCTTTTTCTCTTACAAAATAAAGCCTAAAGCTGAAAGTAAAGCCTCGACTAATCTCGTACTTGGTAATTTTACAATGAAGAATTCCTTGGGGATTATTGTGCTATTTTACCTAACGTCAAAGTGCCGTTAAATGAATTCAAGTTTATTTTCTCCTGGAAAACCTACTTATTTTAATCCCTGAGCGTAGAAAATAGCTCTCTTCTTACAGTTTCCTAAATACAGATTAATGATTCAGCTTTATATCTATGCGATTCCAAGAGATAGCGATTCCCTGCAGAATATTAGATAAATTATGCGCCTAAAATTTTGCGATCAGACTACTTTAACTAATTGCCCAACACATTGATTTAAATTACTGCGCAATCGAACGGTAACCAACATAATATGTAACTGGCGTGTTCAATTTATCTCGTTATCTATACTAATATTATAAAGCTGAAGAGTTTGTTTTGTTTGTTTGTTTGTTTGTTTGTTTGTTTGTTTGTTTAAACGCGCTAATCTCAGAAACTACTGAACCGATTTGAATAATTCTTTCACTGTTAGATAGTCTATTTATCGAGGAAGGCTATAGGCTACATTTTATCCCGGATTTCCTACGGGACCGGGCACAACGCGGGTAAAACCGCGGGGCGCTGCTAGTTTAGTATAATTCAATCAGTTTCATTAATAAGTAATTAAATTCAGAGAAAATCTTCTAACACGATTGATGATTATAAGTAAACTAGCAGCGCCCCGCGGTTTTACCCGCGTTGTGCCCGTTCCCGTAGGAAATCCGGGATAAAATGTAGCCTATAGCCTTCCTCGATAAATAGACTATCTAACAGTGAAAGAATTATTCAAATCGGTTCAGTACTTTCTGAGATTAGCGCGTTTAAACAAACAAACAAACAAACAAAACAAACTCTTCAGCTTTATAATATTAGTATAGATCTGGGTTGGTTAATTAGCTACCTATTTGATCCTTTAATCTGTATTAATCAGTTAGTAAGCCTAATACACTGTATTCATATTTGGGTATTAAATTGAATTGTATTAACGTAATAGGTGCCATACAATACGGCCCACAGTGATGGGCAAGTAGTATTAGAAGCAATCTTCTTAAACCGCGTTATCAATGAGGATCGTTGAGAGAATTTCCTGCGTAATTGACAGAACTTCACTACTGAATTAAATCAATGTCAAGTGCCGTGTCTCATGGTGCCGAGTTTATATAATAATCTCGATTGTCATTAGAATTCACATACAATTAACCTAGTTTGAACTATTTAGTTGAACGAAGTTTAGCTAAACGAGTCTCTGATGTGGAATTAGTGACTCCCGGAGTTAGACTGTTTGTCTTAGAATAGTTCGAATGGTAATGCACCTCATATTATCAAGTACCTATACCTAAGTTGGAAGATATAAGTTAGTTCTGCTTCCAAAGTTAGCGTTGTATTATCAATGTTTTGTTAGGTATCCTAAAATGTTTTGATTTATGGTAGTGAATATACGAGTACTGAGCGGGCGTATGTTGTGTTGTTTACTTTTATTAATTAAATTTTCCATGTGAACACATTATAAGAGAATTATAAACTTAATGATCATTGTGTGCTGTTTGAAATATGTTAGCTGAATTGAATATTCAAGTTATACAGAGCATCTTTAGTCAGTATTAAATCATTAATTATTATCACGCCTTTATTGACCTACTGCTGCAAGGCATATATAAAGTATACTTGTGCAAAACAGATCTCATTCAACGCATATTACTATAGTTTATCAAACCACAAAGTTTATCTAAACTTTGCTGCAACATAGTACGAGAATACCTAAGCATTGTTCACACGTTCCACAGACTTGACATAATGAGTTATCGAGGCGCAGAAGATGAGTTATAGTTCAAATAGAATGGTATGTAACGAGTTCAATGACAGCAAAAGCGGGGGCATAAAACTGGCTCGTGCTTTATCAACGCGAATGAGCACGCGCCGTATTATGTAACAAGCCGCTTATGGCGGTTTATTAGTAGAAACACTGCCTTCTTATGTGGTCAGGCTTAGGGTCACCACTGCTCGAGAAAGGTGTTAGTACACAATAAACATACGTCAGTGTCCTAGTACTAGTACTCTAGAGCCGTGTTTACGATGAGTCTTCCTTGAAATGACGGCTCTACCTCATAGCATTCGTCAATACTTGCATTTGCTTCCTCTTACTACGACTAATATTGATGATGAACTATTAATATAGTTTTAATCTTAGAAATAAAAGTATAAAGAAAGATGGATACAATTATAGTTTTAACTTAATAGTGAAAAACGTTAGATCATGTCGGAGGCCTTTGGGCGGCCTAAAAACTCCGACACCAGGATTGGCCTCTAACTTAATAAAAATTTCAAGATGTAATAGATTTAATTAAAAATAATAACTCAAGTAAAGATATAATTATATTTCTTTGTGTTTAATGTATAAAACAAGAATATCTGTAACATTAATTGCTGAAGAGTTAGTCGCACAATCCTCTGCATTCGTTTGTATATCCCGAACGTGCTTCAAAACGTATTCGTGCTCAATCTGAAATAAAAGAAGTATTTGTTTGCTCATTCGTATTTATTCGACACTATTTCGATTGAAATGGGATCATCAAGAGATTTGCCAGTTTTGTGTTTTGCTTTACTGGTTGCTAACAAACTAATAAAAAAAGAAATAAATTAAAAGAGAAAAACATTTTCGATGTTCAAAGGTGAACAAGTATTTACTTTTAAGAGTACAATAAGTATTCCAGATTCAAAACTTACATACTGCTGCGTACAAACGAAAACTTTGGAACAGAATTTTTATCCTAAACATAGGCTACACTCTCTTGGAAATCTGCCGTTGATCTTGTACAAGTCAAGACACACAGGACATTTTGACGAGCATGTCATGTTAAATTTTTGGCTCGCTTACTTAGACCACGAAGCGCTTCTAAGTAACTTATAAAGTAATTAATGTTACACTTGACTGGGGACTATACGAGGGAGGCTCACAACTATATTTATTAAAGTTGTTGTTAACATTGTAATTAAGTAGTCATTTGAGGTATGTTGTAAATAATGCCTACATTTTGTTGCAG
This sequence comes from Cyclophora albipunctata, assembly GCA_963082685.1. NCBI lineage: Eukaryota > Metazoa > Arthropoda > Insecta > Lepidoptera > Geometridae > Cyclophora > Cyclophora albipunctata. The sequence goes on along the minus strand of OY720111.1, from coordinate 12,145,283 downwards.
ACACGCAGATCTACTGAAGATAAATTAGGGTAATATTATGATATATATATATGTTATATTAACGCCCGTGGTTTCACTCGCATTGTACCCGTTTCCGTGGGAATTTCGGGAGAGGAAAGTAGACGATATGTAGTTTCAAACATTAGTGCCTTCAAACAGACAGATTGTATTACATTGACTTTTATATTGTTATAATTAGATACTACCTGCATGACTACTTGATGCTTGTTTTATGATTTACTTTTGATACAATTGTAATCCGTTTTTTATTGTATTAACCTGAAAACTGAAGGTCAATTAAAAGTCATCCCGTACAGGTCAATTTAATATCAAATAGTGGCATTTCCTCCGATGACTAAAACATAATTTCCGCTCAACCTTCGCTAGGGAATAGTTTAGTAACTAAAATTAATGGTTCTTGAATTTAGTGTTGTCATTGAATTGTTTTAGGCTTAGCCAGTTGATTAAGTTAATTATACACTGGTTTTATTTCTAAATCAAAGTAGAAATACCTTTCACAACAAAGATTATTATATGTTATGTATAATGTAATGAGTGCTTTTCAAAATTTCTGAAAATTAGTCATAAGCTAACAAGAATAAAATAAATATGTCTCCATAGGACAGAATGCCTGTGCTGATTTGCACAGGTAGATCGGATCGTTCGTAGAAATACACTTTGTACCGGTTTTTAAAACTGCGCAGGTGACAGAAGCAAGATTTAAAAAAAAACTATAATCCTATAGTGCAAAGAACATCTTTCCTATTCAGTAAAACTGTAACATACGTTGCCATACCGAAAAGTCCCCCCATATGCGATACAGACGCCTTTACAGGTAACCTACCCAGGTATCTTGCACTGCACAGGTGACCTGCGCTGTTAAACTCGCAGCATGTATGATGACGATAAGAGCCAAAATAAATTAAATTTCACACTCACAAGGAATACGAGATATTCTCTATTCCAGTTGGCTTTCGTGCTCATTTGCATGCATATCACTAACATATGACGCAGGAATCAAAATTTGTCTCACTACAAATGCCTGCTGGGGATTCAAAGTAGATACTACTAAGTTTTATCTTTTATTTTTATTGCTTTGTTATACAACAACGCCTTGCTGCCTCTGTCTGTCTGTGTTTGCTGAAAACTCTATATTTATTGAATGTCTAAAAAAAAATTGATATTGAGGAAAAAAAACAAGCCATTTTTTCCCATAGTCACAGAGAATAAGTGAAAGGTTTTAAAATCCCAAAATTCTTCCAGATGATACGTACCACACATAGTATATTCTGAGAAAACCCGCAGAACACTTAGTATAAGTAAGTCTCCTCCCTGGAGTAAGGAAGGTTGCTCTTGCGACTGTCAATCACTGTCACTAGCACTTTATCTGCATCCAATGAGATTGAGACAGCGTTTACAACTCCGCGTATTGATTGATAACACTCAGCTGCAAATCGACAAATCGAACGTGGGTTTGGGAGTGACATAGCTAGAAAATGAGGTTTTGTTACAATACGCGAAAATAGAGTGATCACTTCTCTTGTAGGACAAATAGTTAAGCATCGTGTAAACGAGTGAGTATTTACATTGTGAGCGATTTAATATTAATTGAAACGTGCTTTAATTTCATCATTATTTGTTAAGACGGGATTTAAGGGAGTCAGCGAGTGCGCGAGCGAGTGATTTGACTTGTTAGAATTTCACCGTTTCCGCCTTCTGTTATCCTTCTATTAGGACTTTCTGGCTCGCAGTTTGTTTACTCATCATTATGGAGATAGCCGATAGCTGATACGAGTATACGCCGAGCCGATACTCCGATACACATGGGACATACGCTGCTCGTGTGAAGTTTGACTTATAGAAACAACCTCTGGCAAACTAGCGACAAACTTCACACCACCTGTATACGGTACCATGACAGGAACTTCGGTTTGACTAACCAAAGCGAATTATTGTCATATCCATATTGAGTTAGCATCCTATAGAGTCATTCATATCCATATTATTTTATATACATTGTCTAACTTGACTTGCCGATAAACCGAGAGGTTTCATCCCAACTGTCAGTGTATGCCGAAACCGTTCTTACATCCCTTTTATTAGTTTGAAACATGCAAGGCTTTTTACGTGTTAAAAGCTTTCATGTTAAAAATATACTTGTCTGTAGATTATCGGGAGTCCTGGCGAATATAATTTAAAGGGATTGAATTAATAAAAATTGAATAAAAAACTTAAATATGATGGTGATGGTTAATGGATAAAAAATAATTAAAACTTAGTCCGTGAGATGAGCCACAAAACTTTATTATAAACTCCGACACCAGTGGTGGCCACTTACCTACTCGAACTTACTCACTTACCTACTCATTTATTTCTGAACGAAAACTAGTGAGGCAGATATCTTGAAACCCCGTGTCAGCCACAACGCAGCGGTAGCTTTTTCTCCCACACATTCTAAAAAAAAGGCGGTTACCTACTCCTTAGAGTTACTCGTATTCCATTTCGACTGAACATTTTAAAAGATGATAGATCATCATTGATCAATGTGAACATAAAAGTAAGATTTTTGATGGATCTATTGTCAGCTGATATGTGTTGAGGCTGAATGTAACATTTACTTGACTGTATTTTGGAATCAATCAGCTGATACCCTGGAATTTGTAATTTAGGAGTTAGACCACTGCATGTTTCGTTAATTTAAATACATTAGCTAACTTGTTGTCCCCGGTATATTTTAAAGTGAGCACTCAGAAGTAATAAGAAATAAGATGAAGTGTTTTGTTCTATCAAAAGTTGAAGTTTTCCACAAGCTTATGACTTGGAAAATAAATTTTATTGTTCTTAATACGTGAGTAATTTATTAAAACATGGTACGAGTCGGGAACAAAACATTTGGAATCGCTAGAGGCTCGACATGGCTTGTTGGGAAAGTTAAAAAGTATTAAAATATTAAAAACTTTGTTGGAGCTCACGTAGGGTTCAAGTTTGTGTAACTTGTATAATTCCACTTGTTACTTGTATTCTAAAGTCCTAATTAAAGTTTCTGCGAAAGTTTCTTCATACAACTTTTGTTCAGGATTTTATTGAAGTTGGTAAGTAAATAATAGTTGAACGGCATCTAGAATTCCAATAAACTTATTAAATATTGCTCAGGAGTTTTAGTTGGTCTCTTGAAATAGTCTGGTAACAGCACGCAACTTGAAAACTTCAGCTTTCTTTCTTTATAATGACTTGGTACGCTGAAGTGGCACCTAGAAAGTAGATGTAAATAAAGCAGACAGTGCCGAGACGACGAGTATCTATGTATGAACAAAAAACCGATTCATAAACACAGCATCGAGAACTACTTTCATGTCTGACCTTGGCCAATCATGGTCGTTGACCCCGTCATGGTCACCTGTCGCAACCGACCAGCCAGCTTTAGGAAATCAGCCTGAGGCTTTGATGACTTCAACTTATTCAGGATTTAAATGATAAATAACATACATATGTTAGTATATTTGAATGCATTTGTTGTATACTTGTAGTAGGTAACAGTAATCTTATTAAAACACCTCCTCTTCTTGCAATAATATGAAAAAATATTTTGGCAAAAATAAAATACTTTACAGTTGGTAACTTAATGGAATAAAATACTTAAAAGTAGTGAAATTTTAGCGTCAAAACTTCGTATAAAAGTTCAAAAGTCTTAATTTATGGTCTACTCGTACTAATTTCGACTTAGTTCCATTATCTAAATGTTCTCATTAGAAAAACTTCTTCACGGAAAGTATGGTATAGACATTACGTGAAGCAATTTCTTCAAAGCAAGCGATATTTTTAACATGCTCAGTATGACGTTCCATTCCAGTCATATTTAAAATTAAAAATCGATACAAAAAAAGAATTTCTAGAAATGATATCGATGCTCAATCGATATATCTCTGAAATAACACGATTTCTAACTGTGGGTGACTTCTAAAACGGATCCAGCAATACTTCTCCACAAGCGACAATGCCAGACGCCTACATTAAATATGATTGCTTAAAGATAATCGAAGGAAAGAAATCGATAAATCGTTTGTAAATTCAGTAAGTAGCACTTAAAGTGTACGAGGAAGGCCTCTGAATATAAGGCAAATAACTGGTTTATTTTTGAGTAAACGATGAACAATAATTCGATGGTAATTCGCAGTCAGCTATGTGAAATGTATTAAAACAATTACATTGCTGCCTGTACTATAGTAATGCATACAACGCGTGTCTTTACTCATTACAACTACAAGTATGACTCGGGGATGCTCGTGAAATAAAACAACATACCTAGGTATCCATTGGGATTGAAAGCGTAGTTTAAACTTCACAATTATTCCTCGGCTAACTTATACATAGAACAATCAAATGGTGGCAGTATTAATTTGCTTTGAAAAGTTTGTTTCGATGTTTCAATTGTTTAATTACTACATGCTAGCCGGCGGTGTTGTCGCCTGTTGCTATTAATATCGTAACAAACTGATTGTGATATTAAAAACCATCCGTCATCACTTTTCATATCCGTGTTGTCAGGAGGAGACAATTATTTCGTGGGATAGTGGATGGACTTCACTTCTATATCCAAAGTGAAGTACGTAAAGTAGTACTAACTGCGTTACATTTCTCTATTTCCAAGTGCCTAATTTTAATCACACTACTGATATCCTCAGTGAGATGAGAGGCCTTTGCCCAGCAGTGGGAAATACATGCTAGTAATGTTCTCTTATCTATTACTACTATTTACGACCTATCCATTGTTTTGTGCGTGTAGGTCGCGTCTAGTAGCTATTTCGTTCTCAATTACAATATCTCTAAGGCAAATACGAGTATATTTAGTGCAATAGATAGTCTCAATAACCGAACTCGATGGGTAAATTTAGTTAGCAGCAGGTTTGGATCTTTTCACTATGGAAATAAGGGTCAAGTTAGCGAATGCAAAAATCATGGACCTCCCAAGTACTGAAATACGAGTCTATATCATATGAGGGGAAAATCAACATTTAAGTCACATTTATTTATTCAACATTTCAATCCACATAATAATATAACGAATTGTGTAAATATGTTACAAATTTTAGTTAAAAAACATCTAAGCAAACGTTTATTTTCAGCATTAAATTATGTACATTTTATGATTGAAAGTCACTGATGTTTTGTATTTGTACAAAAGTTGATGGTTCAAAGAAGCTCTCTCTTTAGATTTCAACTTCAAAAGAGCCCCGAACAGATCCCTTGGATTTGTATAAATCCGAAAAGAAAGGGCGAAGGTCTTGTGTAAATGTGTTACTCACTTTGTAACTCGCTCAAAGTTTTTATGTAAACAACGAAGTATAATATGGAGAGCTTACTGTCGCCTAGGTTTTGCTCTATTGTTTCAGAATATTGAGTTAGAGCCTACGTCACTGGGCCCTATTGGTTGAGTTAATCTAACACACCCAAAGGTTTATTGGTGTGTAGCATCTCTGAAAACAGAACTAGCATCTTAGTTAACTGTTTGACGATAATAATATAAGTTCAATTTGTGTCGTGTAAGTCAACGACACAGAAATAAGATTTGGTATAGTTTGTTTGAATCCAGTTTTGCTAGGTTTCCGTGTAATGCAAACCGTAACATATGATAGTGTTCAAAGAATAGTGGATTTTTATTTTTATTGTATTTGCTTCGATGTTGATCTGAAAAATCGAACAATTTCAATTGAGTTTCCTTTGGTTCATTCGTTGACGCCCGACATCACTCCGACACATCTCATGCATTGTTCAAAATTATTATGCGCGAATATCGGAAAACCTATTGAAACACAAAAACTCTCTGTATATTTCAATCACATGCATTGTATTGAATACTATTTTTATAAATAAAAAAGAACACTACCTCTCATTGTGAACAGCCTCTGAAATCAATAAAATATTTAACATCTATTTGTTTCCGTCCGGTTGCGGCAATCGAAATAGTCGAGTTGAAGGCCATTAGACAGATTCATTAATATGTGCATAGCATACGAAGAATAAGATGACACATAGGGTATTTTACATATTATTATAATTCAAGAGGTGATGCTAACGCCTACCAGCGAGCCTCATAGAACAGAGTAAACGTTGTAAAGAACTATCAGTTACATAGTTTATAAGTTACATAGTTTATAAAAAAGTTTCAATGAAAAATAGTAGCTTAAATACAAAGTTTTAAATTGTATGAACAAAAGATAGTACAATATTCTCGTTCGTATAAAGCAATTTGTCTCTCGTAATTGGGATGGTTGTTTATTATCCTGAACTGTATTTAGTCCCGCGACTAATGTACCTTGTGGTCTCGTTAAAAGTTTGCAAAACGATGAAACAGACTTCCATTGGGATTGAAAGCGTAGTTTAAACTTCACAATTATTCCTCGGCTAACTTATACATAGAACAATCAAATGGTGGCAGTATTAATTTGCTTTGAAAAGTTTGTTTCGATGTTTCAATTGTTTAATTACTACATGCTAGCCGGCGGTGTTGTCGCCTGTTGCTATTAATATCGTAACAAACTGATTGTGATATTAAAAACCATCCGTCATCACTTTTCATATCCGTGTTGTCAGGAGGAGACAATTATTTCGTGGGATAGTGGATGGACTTCACTTCTATATCCAAAGTGAAGTACGTAAAGTAGTACTTACTGCGTTACATTTCTCTATTTCCAAGTGCCTAATTTTAATCACACTACTGATATCCTCAGTGAGATGAGAGGCCTTTGCCCAGCAGTGGGAAATACATGCTAGTAATGTTCTCTTATCTATTACTACTATTTACGACCTATCCATTGTTTTGTGCGTGTAGGTCGCGTCTAGTAGCTATTTCGTTCTCAATTACAATATCTCTAAGGCAAATACGAGTATATTTAGTTGAAGTAGACTTTTTTGTACATACCACCCTAAATATAAATAAAAAATAGTTCCTCCATTATATCAGAAAATAATCCAAGGTAAAGTTGCTGGGGCTGAATATTTAAACCGTTTTCATAAAATGTTCACTCATAAATAAAGGGTTACGCGTTAAAGAGGGTAGGTCACAAATTGACTAATCGGGTCATAAAGTTTCATAGCCAATAAATCTATGAGTGTTGTTACATAAAAAAACTTAAGTGTAAAAGCGATGAGAGTAAATTTCTTTGGGTCCTAAGGATTGGTGAAATTATGATTTAAGTGGGCTGATGGGAACATTTTATTGGCGAGATTTAATGGCGTCCCAGCTTGAAGAGCTTCGAGTGGCTGAAATATCGAATGACGTAATAAAATACTTTTAATCTTTTATTTTATATCGTTTATTGGGCCTTAAGCACGAGAGGAAATCTCCAAGTTACTGCTTAGAAGAGGCCTATAATTCCCAACCTTCTAAAATGTCGACTAGCACAATAAATACAGAACTTTATCCATCAATTTTAAAAATCTCTATGTTACAGCTCAATGTCCAAAGTGTAAAAGGTAACATTAACGATTCTTGAAAGTTGCCTGGAGCTATGAGCTATACTCATATACCCGTAAAGTGAGAGATAATCAAGTAGATCGACTTCAAAAACCAGAAGGAGGATTTCAATACATGTCTCACTGCCGCACTCAGAGACGTTCATTAAATCAAGACTTACTTAATTGACGTAATTTTTCATACATTATATGTCCAAAACTCCTATTAAATGTCTACTAAGGAAGTATTTGAAGTCTCTGAGTTCAGGCGTAAATGGCATATGATATTATATTTTGTAACCCAAAATGTTTGCCATAGCTCTAGGTGCAGATTGCTGCATAATATACCTACCAACTCCCAATTAAGTTATAAATTCTACCGTGAAATTTTTAAATTAAGTTAAAGTGCGGTCAGCGGGGGAATTTCGAGGAACCAGCAAAACACTTCCCTGAATCGGCTATTAAAAATCTAATGAGAACTCGATAAGCTTCTGTTTTTTATCAAGAAAATCGTCTTGCCGTAATAGATATTAAAGCGTTATAATTTGTACCGAACACGTTGTAACAAAGAGAGGGCGGCTCGTTATTGTAAATGAGTTTCTTCTATAATGTAACGCTCGATCTTCCTTTGGAGTCAATCCCTGACCTCGATGAAACTCGATACTCGTGGCTTCATTAAACTATCGCGAAGAATTATATTGTTATTGTATTCTACAAGCGTATTTTGTAGGATAACAACAAAAACATCTTTACTCTCTTCATCTCCTGCTATTATTTCTTGTGTAATCCACATTTTCCTTATAAAACGAGTGTAATACTCATATACATATTTTTGACGCGTATTTCTTATCCAGCAAATATTTTGCAATGTTCTACGTTGGTTCTACATTTTCCTTTTTGGTCCAACAAAATATTAATATTGGACTGGACATGTTTACTTTTTAAAGTTAATATTTGTATTTCTGGGGTATTTTGTTAATGTAATGGGGTTTTGCAGATGATTTTGATACGTAGTGGTGGTTTTTCAGCAATAACGCTCTTGTATCAAATTGTGTCCGTATCGTACGCTCGAAGGCTCGGAACAATACGATCAACTTCTGATATTGTTTGTTTTGATGCTAGTTTATCGGAGGATTCTATTGGATTATTCATTCAACCTGAAACATTTTGCGGCCTTCAGGGATATTTGATAGACAAAAAGAATAAAGTAATATTGGTTTCGTATTAACTTCTATTAACTTTCAATGTATTCCCAATTGAAATCAGAGAGGTACTTTCCTTTTTCCTTGCAAATGTAAACATTATTTTTATAACAAAAGTCAATAGTTATATTAAAGAAAAAGTTATTAAATATAAAACTTTCCCTCTTTAATATATTTTATGTTTTTTTATAATTACGAGTATGTCTACCGTTAGGTTGTATTGAAACATTTAAATGACAGACGCAGAAACAACAGCAAGCTTGCGAAACACTGACAGAATGTTTGTTTAAATAATAATATCGAATACCAATTAAATTATACCTACTCCACTAAGTCATGTGGCTCAATGTTTTTCCAAGGAGACCAAAGAGAAACTAATTAATATTCACAGTTTCTGATTATGAAGCTGCAACCCTGTCGGTCTTGGTTAGCGCGGAGAAGCTAAGCGTTAACTATACCACATTTTACGTTGAGTACAAAGTAAAACCTTCTGCAGGTTTAAACTAGTTTCATCGTTTACCGACCGTATTTACTTTGTGTTTTGTTCAGTTCGTCTGCGTAATACGTTTTTAAATCTCATCAAAATGTGTATTAGTTCAACTCTTCTTTGCGTGCGGCTCCATATTATGTAGAACAGCTGTTCTTCGTACATAAAATACTCCCTACATAATTACAAACGTATTCACACTGCGCTCATATATGAGTCAAACTATGTCTACTAACATGTACTTTTTTATCGTCTAGTCTACACTATACTACAGCAAAACATTCTCATAGAGCAATATGTAGACGTTTCGTTCTATGATATTGTGCCAGACACAAAAAATACTCGACAACATTGGTCAGTTTCTGTGGAGGTGAAATACCTATTTTAGGCGTGTGGATTATATTCAAATCTGGAGACTGCTTCAACCACTATCTTTATTAAGCCTCAAAAGGTCAGCTTCCAAAGACCTTGCTGTGCCATAATGGTTGCTATTTATACTAACTAGCAGCGACCCGCGTTTTTACCCGCGTTGTGCCCGTTTCTTTTGTAATTTCGGGATGAAAAATAGCCTATAGCCTTCCTCGATAACTGGACTATCCAACACTGAAAGAATTTTTCGAATCGGACCAGCAGTTCCTGAGATTAGCGCGTTCAAAAAAAACAAACATACTCTGCAGCTTTATAATATTAGTATAGAATTCGAGGAGTTTACCAACACATCGAATATCGGACGTTGAAAATATACAATTCGTCCGAATACACTGGGATTGCAAAGTGAAAAGCTTGTAAAGTTGTATTCATCGGTACACCAAGCCCTTGAACTAACAGATTATGTACAGATATGCATTGAATATTGAAGGCTGGAAACCGGATGGAGTACTTACTAGTTTATATTATGTAAGTTGTAGTCCACTTTATTGGAGTGCAAAGTTACTTACTATGTATAATATTGAATAATAATACCTAGTTTACTCGTACCATTGTAACAATTAGTTTGTTGGGCCTACAAGGATTATTTTCTATCCGTCTTTTTCTTATGAAATCTGTTTGCCAAGAAATACCATTTTCTTTACTAGATTTTCCATTAACACTCTGTATATTAACTCTCAATACTTTTACCAGAGACTTTACTTCTGTACGAAGCCATACAAATACTTATGAGTGGTAAATCAATATTAATATATAAAAGAACCAGTTACCTATTTCAAGAAGCATGTGAAAAGGAAATACTCAATTAGTCGTTAATGTAGAGGCGTTGGAGTCGAGGAGTTCCTTTGACACGCACATACGAGCGTTCAGGGATTAAAGGAAATAGTGTAATTAACTGGAGAACCTAACCGTGAAACCATATTGTGGATTTGAATGAGACTTGTAATTAGCTCAGGAGTAGGACAAGTTGTAGCTAACCTGTGGAGAAGACTGACATATGATTATTATTTACAGAGATGGGAGTTAGTTTAATAACTATAAATGTTTGAAATTCATTCGAAACTCGTGTAGCGCGCATCTATGTGTGTATGCGCTTGTTGTAGAGCAGTGTTCCTCGTTAGTCTTCGACGGATATATTATTTTTTGTGGTGTCGCGGTTATTATAATCAATACAGATAATGCACCGTCCACCCTGTAATAACAATGAGTCTACGTTTGCATAGCCACTTATGTACTTATTAGTTCATTCATTTTACTTCATATTTTAGTAGGTAATTTTTTTTGCTTATATTTCTATACCTGATGTCCTTATGATACATTTTGTACCACTTTATACACAGGTCAGGTACCTATAGTAAGTAACGAGTGTCCGAGGCGTTTTGTTAAGAAGCCATATTGTTGGGATAATTAGGGCACAGTGTGATAACAGGGCAATGCGACGTATCGGGCGTATCGGGCAACCAATGGTTTCTAGGAAATAACAAATACAAAAGTATGACGACAAGGCATTGAGGAGCTGAAGAAAATATTACTATTACTTCAAAACTTTCCACAGCATCGCTGCACCAAGCAGGGAACGGCTAGGATATTATAGGTGACGACTAAAGTGTAGTTCCAGGTAGTTATGGTGGTCAATAATATGATAAAAAACTTTGTAACAAGAACTTATGTATAACTATTGAAAGCGTCAAAATCCAATAGGCAACAGATATCTGATTGGCAAATAGTTAATCACCTCTCTACAAGAGTCTAAACTAATGCTTTAAACGTGTTTAGTTAACTAATCAAATCGCAACTTAATGTAACTTGGCTAGGGTTGGACTGATTGGTAAATTTGGATTTGGAAGGACTATTTATACTAAGTAATTTGAGTTTCGGGTTCTTGAGTGGCATGTCCAAATTTATAGAGTACAATAAGGATTTCTTCGGACTTATTTGTAACTTTGTACTTAGATTAAACTCTTTGTTGAAGCGGAATCTTTGAACAGGCAAATGAATTAGAGGACATGCGAGTACGTTTTCACAATTCCTTTTTCGTATGTGCTTTTACGTTCCTCTTTGCTTCAACTTTCAACGTATCTTCCGTCAAACGAGAAGACCTATTATGGAAATAGTTTCGGGGCATACTTTAACTATATAGCTTGTACGTAATAAACTTGCAGAAAGTTCCAAGCTTGTAAAAAGAAAACGTAAAATCAAGTAAAAAATATGTACAGACATAGTTGTTGGCGACGACGCGTGCCAATGATATATTCATAATATGTTCATATAGGTACTCGTAGTAGTACTGTAACACTTACTTAGATTCCATAATTCAATATTAGAGCTATTTTGGGTCTAATTAACGTGTCTGTCATGTCTTATAGAGATGTGAAGGAACTTGCACTGAATAGGAATAGATGGAGAAGTCTGCATCAGACTCACCGACAAGAGCCTTGCTCTTAAATTTATGATGATGATAACCGTATGTAATTATTTATACTATGTGAATTTAACCTGTAAATATTAATGTTGTTCAAACAAACACAAAATTAAACTCTTCTGCTAATATACGAGTATTAGTACCTATATATTTTAACCACCTTAATAATGGCAATCTTAGCTGTCACAGTGAATTAGTTTAGTTTTTCTTTAGAATGTTTTTTTAGAAGTTGAGAACAGAAAAGCTTTATTCACTAAAGCAATTAATGAAACAAATTAAATCCGATATTGTGCTGCCGACGTCTCTTTTCAGATGCACTCGTGTGCATTAATTAACGAAGTGTCGTCGAAACACACTATTGTATTTGAGCTCTACCGATCTGTTTCTCCTGAACCCACGTTGAGGTTGTTATCCATCAGATGGTGCAAATACTATTAAGACCATTGCAGACTACATACAAACGGACTTTAGACTTAGGACTTGTTTGACGCAGTCATGTACGAGTACACATGTTGCCAGGGTAACAGTTGTTGGTATAATTATTTCGTCTAAAGGTCAGTACTCACATACGGTATTACTCGATCGAGCTAAACTGTCGAGTAAAACTCATGGCATGGGCTTTCGTCCACACATTGAGCATTGATCTATCGAGTGAGGCGCGCCGCCGTTCAGTATTCACCGAACCGTTCGAGCCAAAGGATGTCTGTGCAACAAAGGAGACGGTGGCTGTATTTAGCAAGTCTCACAGTTCTTTATAAGAAAATCAAAGAAAATGAAAAGAAAAAACGTACAAAACGCTTTTGGAATAAACTCGCAAATTCATTTCTCTAAAAACACGTGTTTCAATCACGATAAACAATACCAGACTGACGCTCGCCTCGCGCCACTCGCAGTCACGTACACACGTTCGAGTCAAGATTGACGGCTCGCTTCGAGTAGGTTCGAAGGAAATTACTTTCATTTAATTCCATCGAGCCGGCTCGGTGCGAGCCTTCGAGCTGTGAGTTTTGCGGTCCACACGTTGATTTTTACTCGACTTCGAGTAAAACTATCGAGTAATACCGTATGTGAGTACTGACCTTTACAGAGTATGTAAAACAGACAATAAAGTCTGTGACAGATCTTCTATAAGTCTCGTTTCTAGATTACGCTCTTACATAGGTTTTTATAGGTCACCCACTCGTATCACCCACTCAGATCCTGCCCGCCAGTGCAGTGCGGGCAGGATGTGTATCTTTGTCATTCTATATTTGGCAATAGATTTGTATTAATAATTAATTAGATTGTTTTAATCTTACGAGTAGTATGTACTGTCTGGTCTTTGGTCTGCGCGAGGCCTATTAGTGCCACGTGGTGCCAGCGCATTGTCTTCACTGAGGGCCCTTATAGACAATATTACGCACAGATGAACCGGGCAGCAAAACAAGGGCCCATCCTCGCGTGGGTTGCATTCGGAATGTATTGTGAAATCCAATGATTACAGTTTGTGAATCGGTTGCAATTTGTATTTAATGAAGCCATTTCTAACTGTAATGTTTGTTATAACTACAATTTGCCGGGATATTGCGCGGAATGCCGATTATTAGCACACTTTGGCAAGATTTTTAAAATACTTACACCAAGAATATTATTTCTTTACTTATATTTGGAAACACAAAGAACAATATAGCAATTTGTATCGACAAAAAATCGCTATGTGTCGACATCGTCGTTGGTGCATTGTGGCACCTATTTGTCTTAACAACGTATTCGCAAGAATGAAATTTCAATGACTGACCTAATAATATTTTTCTTTGCCACAGGTACACAGAACAGATCCGTTACAATTTACGAAGAAGTCTTTCGGAGAATGTGCTCCAATGTTTAAAAGGACTCACAAAGCTCGTTACATTCGAGTTGATTTAAAAGCTAGGACGTGGAAAAGAGCCCCGATGAAGTTGTTAAAGTGGAGGAAGAAGATGTCTTCCAAGAAGCAGTACAACCTGGTGACGAACGATGAGTACGACACCAGGATACCGCTGCACCCTGACGAAGCTTTCTCCTACGGGATCACATTCGAAGCCAAGGTAAGAACACTACTACAAAGTTCCAGCTAAAATTTGAAGTTTACAGTATTCCAGTGGTGCCGTTGAAATCAATTGTAATAATTTCATTGACACAGCGATCACTACTAATTTTGAAATCATTATTATTCATTCACTTCTGCACTATTGATTGGCATGTATTATTTTGGGGTACGAGATAACGTGACATGTTCAATCAGATGTATGCAAGGAGTTGTATTGTATTGATCTAACCATATTAATCTTGATCTATATTTTAATTTCAATTAAGTCTTCTATAAATGATGTTCGCATAATAACGTAGTTACAGATTAGAGGCTATTCTAATATAACAAAGAAATACTTTTGTTTGTTTTGACTCGCCAATCTTGGCCGAGCGGATTTGAAAATCTTTGTTTGATGTACATTATGACGACCAAATTCCTAAAAAAAGCTGAGAATCGAAATTCTTGTGAAGACGGGTGAGCCCGAATGTAATTGCAGGCCACATGACGTAAAGAGGTGTTTAAGTTATTAAATATTAAAAAATAAGTAAATGTAAATAATGCTTTGTGATTTCAATAAACTTATTAAGTATATTCCATACTCATACATTCCTCGCGTAGTTTGAGCGATGTTCGTTTATGGCTATTGTTAAGCAACTGGCAGCTCGACGTCTACTTGTATGGGAGGCCGATATTGACATTTCTATCACATATATCTACCGTGCTTCGAAGGCTATGTTAAACGTCCGGCACCAGGGGTTGGGTTAGTTACTTATTTATTCCATACATAGTAGCACTTCAAAGTTCCATTGAATTGCTCCACTTTAGTTCTAAAGATGACTCTCAAGCGACACAATGCCTCGATGCCACACTATGGAGCTTCGTTGTTCCATAATCAACCGTATGATGCGCTTATAACCTTTTTATACAACGCTTCAGCGGTCGACTCAGCGTGTAAACTCGATTATCTAGCTTCTGAACTAAAAGGTATAGTTTGATAGAATCGACGGCCGCAACTTAGTTAAAGCTTTCACTAGTACGTGGTTTGAGTGAATAGTCGATCGGTATTTATTTTTATACACTGAAAAAAGTTTTATTGAAAAATTATTAGAAACTTGAGCTGTAGTGTAGGTATACCTACCATTTTATTGAGACCTTGTTAAGGTGACTACGGGATGATGTTCCTTTCAATTTAATGTAATAATCAATGTCACTCGTTAATCCAATATTGTGAAAAAAATCGACGACGAAAGAAAACTCGTCGAAGAACGATTCGGCTTTTAATCTAAAGGGTTGATGTTATTTGTTAATTCAAAATTAAAATTACTTTGTAAAAAAATATATATATAAAAATAAATCCTACGAGTATAACACATTTAGAGGCATTTTAATAAATGGTTTGTTTGTCACTTTCTGACATATGCAATTTTCCGAAGAGCAAAAGAGACAAAACACTTTATAAATAAATCACAATGTTAAAGTTATATCGCATTTAATATTAATGCGGTTAAAGTATAAAGTAAATAAGTTTAATGTAAGATTAGAATTCCAAAGTTCTCAAAAGTTTTGTTCCCTGAGCTCTAAAGTCAATCCCAAACCTCCAAACTTAACAAAAAGTATTGAATTCACAATGAAATTAAATACCGGATAAATTGCCCAAGATTTGATTCCCGAGTTGCGAAATTCGTAAGCTAAGAACTTCGATTCCTTGCTTGTATTACAATTACAATACGTACATTTGACACACATTTGTAAACTGTGAGTAACGGCGCCCCGGGGGCCAGGAACACTAACCTACATTTTGCCTTTTAACTTGACGGAATCTAGAGAATGAGCAGATAAGTAGGTATATTCGTTTAACCATTCAAATGTTATTGATACCTCCCTAAGCGGTTCAACTGCCTCTATTTCACCTCCGAAAGGTTATCTCAACCATTCCGACTTCAACCAATTTTTCGCATTTATAAAATCCGTAATTTAATAAAGGGTTTGTCACGGATAGTAAGTATCCTTTCGAGGTAAAATATCCACAGAACCTTAATAATAAAATAAAAATTGGTTCTGTATAAAGAGGACGGTGGGTCTATGAAATTTTTCTTCAAGCTTTCATTCAAGGCTTTCATTCAAGTGAGGGCACACAATAAGGCGGTCACAAAGAACCTATACATAGATTTGGTCCACAACAACGCCAGCTTTACTGTGAGCCGGTCAGACTTAGCCCTTATGAATGTTTTATTAACGCCCTTGAGTTAGTTCTGCACTCTCACTTACCTTAAGCTCTTTGTATTCTAAACTCAGGTATGCTTACACTATAATATTTTACTTTTCAAGAAATATTCATTTTTATTTTAAATTTTAAAAACAAACAATTGATTTTAAACTGAATATTGGCAAACATTTTGCGGATAAAGACAGTTTTGATAAATGCGGGCTTAAACAATTCAGGAGAAGTCGAGTATGTTTCATAAATTGCAGGTAGAAGTTGGTTGAGCTTGTCAGTTGAACGAGTTGTTTTCGGTCAGAGTGTTCCATCCCGTTCCAGTTAAACGCCGTGCTGTTTTTCTATAAAAGAATAATTTTACGTGTCACTGAAATGTTATTTAATTAACATTAGTTAATTCACATTAACATTTACAATTTAGAAGGTAGCATGTTTTCTAATACGTTGTACAACACCAATTATAGATGTAATCAGCATTCGATACATGTCAGATTGTAATTCATGGCGTTGACATCGTGATTGGTGGTGTCGATACATCGTACGAAGACCTGTGAAAATGGAAAATAGACCGTGACATACGAGGCAATTTATCTATCGTGATCGACAGCTCGATCTCAAATCTCGCGATATGTCGACCACCTAGGTACACATAGAACAAAAACATTATCGGAAAACGATTTACTACAGATATTTTGACCTTTAATGAACTTATTTCATTATAATACGTATTTGTTCCGTAACTGTTGATAGGGATTTAATTCCTTCGGAGTTCGAAATTGACTTTTGCGGTTCGGGGCATACCTGTTTCGGATAAAAAGTCAAGGCATACCTAAAATAATATCTTCCTGAGTCATTCATTCTTTTGAAGTAGTTTAGTAGGCTATATATCTTCCTGATATATACCTCTTTAAACCTAATTGAGAAAATATAAAATTAATTTTACGTGTTCCATTGGTGAATGGAAATATTTAACTGAACTGTTTGACTGTCGATCAAAGTATAAACAAAGTAAATTCATCTTCGAAGGTGCAGTCAATGATCTATTAGCTGTATAGAAACTGTGACTGTTTGCGTCATTGCCGCATTTAGACAAAAATATAACTGCATTCCGTGAGTCACGGTGAGTCACGGCGAAATAACTTTACTTAACGTGGTCATTCTAAGTTAACTATTGTCTGTTGCAACTCTACGTAATTAGTATTGTGTTGCTACTTACTATTGTAGTATAGTATGTACTATTTAGAGAAAATTAGGTGGAAAGCCTTTTCAATTTATGAGTTTTTAGCATTTGTGGTCTATGAGCTGTGCCTCTGGCTAACCGACATTTACTCTTTTCGTTCAAAAGCAAGGGGCAGCAGCAGTTCTGCAGTCGGAATCAAGTACTTAAACACTTTCGACAACACCGGTAATGCTCTAGTTGCAGTGACGTTGTTTTTGTTTAATTTCATCCAAAAGGACTGATTTTTCGTTCAAGTTCATATGTCGACTGCAGATAAATGGCTTGTACACAATATTGAGTTATAATTTTGATGTACAATCACAGTTCCTATACAATGTAACGTGAAGTAAGAACTTTACACCACTAACAGGAAAACTCACTGCAGGGACCGCTGCACTATTACAGCCAAATGAGACGTTTTAGTGGAAACGCAGTAACACCGCAACCGTTCTGCAAACACGAATAAAATGAAAAGCTGTTTAAAATGACGAAAGTTCATCCAAAGCCGCCGTTGTGGCTGCAATTAGAACTTGCGCTATACACAAAAGCTGTTATACCGCTGTGATCGAACTTCGATGCATAACAAAATAACATATTGAAGTGTCCTAGATTCAGATTATCGAAGTACTTCCGAAGTTTTTCACTTTCCACTCTCACAGTTTCGCTGACAAAAATACGTTCCTCGTAGTTTTTCACTTAGGCCACGATTTTCTTCCGAACTTTTATATTAGATGACAAGTTGGCAACTTTATAACTACTGTTCGGAGTTCGTGTTTGTGGTCACGGTATTTATATTGAGTTTAATTGATTGATTGTGGATTCTGTTTTTTTCTTTTGTTTTAAGAAATATTGGTTGGTCGTTTTTTGTAACTTTTGTTTTAAAGTGCCACGGTGTAACGACAACGAATTGAGATTTAAAAAAACGGAACATTGTATAAAATCGTTAGCGCCACGGCACGTCCCATATAAGTAATTCTCAAATATATTCGTTTGTTATGATGCCAAAGTGCATTTCAGGTGATATTTAACAACCACAAATTAATGCAAAAATGTAAATACCGTCCAAACTTGTAAATGTGACATAAATATATTCCCAGCGAGTTATATTAATTTCATGAACCTCCACCGGCCCCGCAGTCACGAAGCATGGAGTTTCCATGAATTTGATATGAATGTACTCTTTCAAACGGTGCACAAAAAGGTTCTGTACGATTTGTGGGACGCTGTCTCTTGTCACACAATCCTACCGGGAATAGAAAAGAATTATAATAGCGTTTCCAAAAATAAACATACATTAAATAAATAAGTATTCGACTGTTTATTGAACATTTATTCTGTTATGTTATATGTTCTTCATTGGAGTTTATTTAATATTTTTCTACAGTAATAATATATTCATTTCTTTCTTCACACATAAAAAATATTCTTAGTTAAAGGTTTGTTTTCGTCATTTACCAAGGTATGTTTTTCCCGAAGGATATGTTTCAAGCGCTCCAACATCCGCGACGGAAAAGTTAAAAACAATTGAATGTAGCATGCATGCCTTTTATCGACCATTTGTGTAGATTTATAGCTAGTGATAATCGTGGACGGTTCCGACGGGCGGCGTCGACACATATCCCCCTGGTTACTGAAGCGTGATCCATTCAGTCAACCACGGAAACATTTTATGTACACCCTCACATAGAGCCCTATAGAAACTTCTATACACCACCCACGCATAGTCTAATTGGGAACATGTGCACAGCTTGTTTGCTTAATAAAGGATATTTTGTTTCCCTTTTTCGGTTACCTACATGTTTACTCAATATTGCTAGAAGAATTATTGGTTACCATTACAGTTTTCCCCGCCCTACGGGCAGATACTGGCTTTCTCCTCACTAGGTAATTACGACATGTAGTTTTGTGTAAATGAAAACCCTTTTTAACCCATTCAAATATGTATTTAATTTCAAAATTTTGAAAAGTTCTCTACAATTCAAGCTAAGGATTTAATAACGTACCTAAATACATATTTACTTTGGGTTTGTGCTTAAATCTAAAGTGTACTTGAACAAAATTTCAACTAGGTACTTAATTTCTGTGTACTTGGTGTCTATTTTTAACAGCATGTTTGAGTTTAATAAAAAAATAAATACTTTTTCTGAAATCTATATTAAACACTAATAGAGCTCGAAAAAATTCGATATCGAATACCGTTCCCCACATGCTCTCGTTTGGAATGTCATGTGATATGAAATGGCTTCAACGTACAAAGATTTATTGTAGAGTTAGGCTGCGTTTCCACCAGAGATGACCGAGGATGCGTAGCGAGGGATGTGTTTGTAACGAACCAATGGAATCGCTTCATTTACCTCGCCTCGGTCAGCACAGCTCTGGTGGAAACGGATCAGCGGAGCTAGATTTTTGTGCATACAAAACAAGCGAGGGATGTGTGCGAGGGATGTGTACGAGGGATGTGTGCAAGGGAGGTGTTGCGAGAGATGTGTGCGAAGGGATGTGTTGCGTTACTCCGCTCCCACTACACCATACCCCCGTCGACACATTTCACAGCTTCGCAACGCATCCTCGTAGGCACATTTTCATCGCACAGCTTTGGTGGAAACCCCCACACATTTTCACAGCACAGCTAGACATCTTCGCACGACACATTTCCATCGCACATCTCTGGTGGAAACGCAGCCCTGATTTTATGACAAACATTCCGTGTAACGGAAAGTTGGTACTAATTTTATAAGCAAAGAAAAAATATTGTGCAAACCGGTCCTATCACCATGTCTCGTAACTTAAAGGTGTTTTCTGTTAATGTTAACCTTTACACATTCAGAATTATCGCTTTGAAATATTAAAAAAGAACGTAAACATGATCACGATTAACTACAAATATAGGTACTCTGTTGATGCATACGTAGTCTTTTACAATAATAGGAAAATCTGATTATGTTAATATTGTAATTTTTTACACTTTAAACATTTCGTTGCTGCGGGCATCCGCGCGGTTTCATGCAAAAGTGCTACCGCGCGGGCGTCCGTCATACGGAGGCGGGCCCCGTAGCGCGGGTGCGGGGCGCGCCTGTCTCAGGCCTTAGTCGGTTCGTTTAAAAGAAACATTCAGCATTATTACAGGCATATATATACCCTGAATAAAGTGTGATCTGTAAAGGTATTCAGTGAGTAATACGTATAGTAACTCTTTATACAATACAATTTATTAGCTGATTCATGCAACATCTGACATACCCTCGGCATACCGAAACTGCCACGAATCCTTTGTTATCAATCCTTTATCTAAGTATTTGTTGAACACCTGCTTCCTCTGATAAATGTCTTAAATATCTGCTTGCTAATGAAAAAGGTAATATTAAATTATTACAAGTTGCAGTACACCTGTTTGTAATTGTCATAGGTTACGTATTCATTACATAGCTTGCATTTTCTTGGTCTTGGAATTTTATTTGGGTACCTATTACGTATATGTAGATATATTAAGTAAACATGTGTGTTAGTTTACTATTAATTTACATCATTATTCTAGTTAACTATTCCTTAATGTGACAGATAATTTATTTATTCAAGTATAACGATATTACATTAGTAACAGTACCTGAAATTGTTAATACCATTTATATACCTTAGGAGTACGGTACGTATTCTAGATTTACGTTTTGCTTAAGTTTCTCGTTTTAGGCAAAACATCCTTTGTGGAATTACGTGTGGCCAAGACGGGAGTTGCATACTTAACTAGGATTGAGTAACAGGGGTCACCCGTGAGTCTTTTTATACCCTTGTAAGCTGCACGGGGTGTTATTGTTAGAGGTACTTGTGGCGGAAACAGTCATGAGCTCTGGAGCTCGACTTAAGATTGTATCAGAATGACCGAATAACCTAGATTGCAGTTATTAGGTTGCACCAAAGGAAATTACTTGTCATCTTCAGTGTGCTAATAATCTTAGTGACAAGAACTTCGATGCCGGGAATTGGTTCTTAAAGGCATCACTCTGCTACTGCAATTTACTAGTGACAGGAAATTACTATTTTTGAGTTATATTTCCAAAGTCCAAAAGTATCCAAAAACATTTATCCAAAAAGTTTTAGGGATTTATTAAAAATATGACAGCTTTCAAAGATTTGATAGCTTATTTTTTAAGAGATCTATACAATTTCTTTGTCCTTAACCTTTCAATCCACCCCGTAACAATCGAATGTCAAAATTATCAATAAACACCATAAACAATTCAAACTGCTTCTTTATTTCTTGAAAGTAATAAAAATAAAGAACCCTATCGACTAAAAGAACGGAGCAATATAAATTTAAGTGTGTTTGTGGAACATTAAATTCGCTTCAGAGTGTCTGATACCGATACCCGTGTAGTATTCGGTGTTGGGGACTCTGAGACGGAACCCGGTTGCCATTAAAATGCCCTAACACGTTGCTAAGGTCGTGCAGCATTACTTAATACTCTAAGTAGCCGAGACCACGTATAAGATTGTTATTGCCCATTTAAATGCGCTTGAGAACTGTTCGATTGCTAATGGTGTGATTGGCAACGTTTTTATTGGTAGTAATTTTAGGTAAAGTAAGGACCATTGCAGACGATTATCGGAGTCTAGTCTAGACAGTTTTTGGAAGAATGAATTTGGCGCAGTCAATATTTGGCGCAGTCAATATTCGTAGACTTTCATAGATCAGTAAACAGTCTGCATATTATCGACTATAGGGTCTGAGTATCCTTATCCTAGATATCCTTTCTAATCGTTACACATTTATAGAACAAAATCTTCAACGATGTCTGTCTGTATATTCGTCTGTATATGATCCTATCAGATTTTAATTCGTTTCAATAATAGAGTCAATTATTGGAAAAGTATATTCATGTGGAAATATCTACAGGACGCGGGGCGCTGCTTATAATATATAATGGGATAGTGGACAGTATAGGGTTGCCTTGTCTAAAAATGTAACCCAACCAACCAAGTTATCGTTTTTTATATAACATTGGTTGTGTATAAACCTATATCTTATTTCATGCATATTTAAAGAGAAATATCTGAATAATGTTATGAGTCTCTATTTCAGAGATTGTCTTGTCGCGGTCTTATTATGTTGATCTCATATCAAGTTCCTTCGACACTAGCGTATTGCAACAGAAAAGTTCGCTCTAAAAATTTCTGGAAAATATATTCCAATTTTCTATAAAGAGCATAATTTATTTATTGGCACTTCTAAGGTGTCTATTGAAGATACTTTATGAAAATTTAATAGTTATATTAAATTTTTTTGTGAAATACATTTTGTGATATCATTTTATATCACATTTTAAACATGTTGGGAAGGCTTGGGATTACGACTTGTTCTAGGTTAGGGGTTCACCCTAGTATCAGTGTTTATAGACTGCTTCAAGCTCTCCGTGACTTCTACTGAAACATTGTATCAATCTCAACAAGTATAGAAATCGCCTAGCTATTTGATTTTTACCCATTTCGTAGCCACGGTAGTTGCTTATAGAACAATGGGTTAGTTAAGTCTAATTTAATCCTTTACTCAGGTTTCATCCACTGTCATGAACTACCAATGAATTCATTTGTTTAGTGTTCTGCGTTTGACTCGACAATAACAATATTATGCGTCGTATAGCCGCGAGTCAACACTTTACTTCGCTAAGTGCTAATGCTATGCTAATTACGCAGGTGTAGCACGAATTAAACATAAGTTTGAGGTAAGTATGTTATAGCAGAGTGATACTCGTATAAGAGTTAACTCGTGATGATGACGTCTAAATCACGTCTATCATAGAGGGGTCCCGGGTTCGATCCCCGGCGTCTGGGGTTTTTATAAACTTTATTACCTTTTTCTTATTTTTAAAAACATATTTTATTCCCTATTTTTTTTTACCCGGACAAATTCACTCACGGTTAATTAGACCCAAACTAAGCTCTTAGCTTCTAATATGGAATCTAACTTACTGATGCTACTACATAAACGTACACAAATCTATATAAATAAAAATGAATCGCCGAAATGTATGTACTTGTATAACTTCAGAACGACTGCACCTAATTGGATGATTCTTTTTTTATGTGTTCCTTATTGTCAGGACAAGGTTTTTATATATATAAGAATATAAGTAATAAAAATCTCGAAATTCTCACGGGAACGGGGGCGCTACGGGTGAAACCGCGGGGCACAGCTAGTACTTTACAAGAATGTATCTATACTAATATTATAGAGAGGTAAGTTTGTTTGTAATCTCGGGAATCATCGGTCCGATTTGAATAAATCTTTTTACGAACATAGGCTACGTATTATTAAAAAAGGGATCCTACGCAAATATGTATGAAAAATATACCTAATATATATGCCTAAAACAGGCCAAGTGCGATTCGGACTCGCCCATGTTGGGTTCCGTAGCAGCAAGTAACATAAAAGTTCTTGTAGTTTGAAGATTTGAGTTGATTGAATGAAGAGTAAATTGCGGTTTACGATTTATGACATACTAGTTGCGCCCCGCGGTTTCACCCGCGTTGCACCCGTTCCCGTGGGAATTTCGGGATAAAGTGTATCCCATATGTTATTCTGATGTATAACCTATATTATTGTAAAGTTTCATCCTAATACGTTCAGTAGTTTTTGCATGAAAGAGCAACAAACATACATCCGTACTACATACATCCTCACAAACTTTCCCATTTATAATATTAGTAGGAAGTAGGATAGGATACATTGATTCATGAAATGTAGTCGTTTGACCATTAACAAGTCTTTCTCATTACTTTCAGTGAAAAGAGAGTTCAAAAAAACTTAGTTATAATTTCAGTATGATAATATTAAAATTTAATATGACACTTTGCGTCCATTCATACTTCATAGGTAGTAACCCAATATAACCCGAGAGATGCTCTCCGTTTGACGCGGGTTGAAAGAAGACATTGGACGTGACGAATAAAAATACAATACTTATAATAGTCTATACTCGGCCCTAATAATAAACAGCAACATATTATTCAGCTGTCGCATTATATAAGTTAATACGATTTGACGGAGGTGCGACATGAATTTGCGAAATGTAATAAAGTTTCGTAAATGGTTCGATATTTATTATTTACCAACTGAAATAAACAATATCTTTCTGATCCGGCTTTCCAAATCGTGGCTGTACTCACTGGAAATAATATAAAAAATAGTGTACATAATGCATAAATATAATCCAAAAAAGACAATTGAGCTCTGTTCAATAAGAAAAGGTGTCTGTTATTAATTAAATTTAATACGCAATAAAATAATTGACCTTGATTCTGAAGATGCGGTGAACAATGTCACAGAGTTGCTCAAGAGTTTCTGAAACAATCAGGACTTAGTGTTAAAGTTGGACTTGAGTTAAGTTAAATGTCTGCAGACTTATGCGTCAGCTGCAACTTTACAGGCTTCCGTTTTCAACACCTACATTTATGCTTGGTATCGTTGATTCTTAAGGTATACAAGACATTCTCTATTTTAAAGAGAATAAGCACTTCCTCAGACCCCTCTTCTTGTCATTTGCATGTGCTTTTAAGCGTTTTTAACGTTGACCAAGCTACTAATTGTAAGCCGCAGAGTTCAATACAAAGTGAGTGTGTCTTTTAAACTTATCTCGACTCACACTTTGTAAATTTTATCAACGATCGCATGCATAATTTATCTTTTATTTCTGATAAAAACATTCGGACATAAAAACTTCAGCCAGTTAAACTCCAAAACAATGGTGATTCCTATATAACGTCCCGTTTATAATCACAAGGCTCCGGTAAACTGAATCTCAGCGTACAAATTACCTGCTTGTAAAAATTAGGATTACTCGCTGAAGCTGGATTAAGAAATTAGCATAAAGTTAATTTAAACTGAACTGTCTGAATTACGGCAACGATTGAAATATAGTGGGTGGCGGCAACTTTATAGGCATCCCGCCAACATCCAAGATGGGACATTTTAATAAAAACTTAGGGATTCAATTGTTATGGACCAATTAAATGAATCGTTTGGCCATGAAGCAGTGAAGACCATTTCATTGAATGAAAATTTGAAGTTTGATCATTTTATAAAATAAAATTTATTACCAAAACTAAACCTAAATACAAAATTAAGAAGTCATAAAAGTTTGCCTGACCAAATTTTGCATACACTTCGCCTTAAGACTAATTTATTTACTTGCTTGATAATATAGTTTCATCTAAGATTCAGATTGAAACATTAATATAGTGAATACGGAATACCAAAGTTGTCTAAATGTAGTCTGGGTATCGGCCGCGGCTGGCCGGGAACCTCTGGCCCTGCGTTCCTCTCCATCATTCTGCCATCTCAATTCAAAATCCAATCCGAGGAGCAATCCTCCGGAATGTCTCATTTATAACTTTTGCTCAAAACAAACTGAAGACTAAATTAATATTTATTACGCGCCACATTCTAGTTATTAGCAGAGTATGCCGTTATTATTTTGGATTGTGTAATTATGATTAATTAAGTTACGGAGATTTAAATGAATGCTGACACTTGCAAAGATACTGTGCTATCCCGTAAATAGGGTAAAAATTAGTCTTTTCTAGTATAATAGGCTTGTTTCCACTAAGAATGAATCGGATGGCTTTTAGTTTCTAATGATTGACCATGATAATTAGTATATAAATAATCAACTTTGCTACAAAAATAATAAAAGATTAATAATATTTTTGGAAAATAAAATCGACAAAACGAGGCGTTTAATCACGTGACATTAAACACCAATCAGAGAAGCGTGACGTCACACCTCTAATAAAACGTTCTAGCATGGTTGTGGCTGTCATTATAGTATAAAGTGAACAGTTTATTACAAGTTTGCCCCAAATATTGTTAAATTAATACATAAATACAGTTCGTTTTTCGTTTTATCTTGAAAGACAGGTATTATTCGCCATGGAATCAGGATTTAACAAAGCAAACAGCAATAATTTGCCCAAAATTGACGTCTTTATGCAATGAACACCGACTTCTACATTACTACATTTTAAAAAACGGAAATAATATTCTAGCTCAAATAAATCATAAAACCCTATTCAAGTCATAACATTTTATAGGTTATGTGTGGTATATATTATATTTGCTAAATTCTTTTCTTTTACTGTACATTTATAAATAGATATATCAAGTTCTATTTAATACTTACATCAAAATGATCTTCACAAAAATAAATTGTGGATTTAGTTGATAAAGTAAGAGCATCTTGCCTCCTTGCCATTTTTAACCACTTTCTTCGTATTTTTTTAATGTTTGGAACGTATATGAATAATTTGTCTTGCGTTTTTTTGTTGTACTTTTCATTGAGGCACTATACAGTATTTATTATACGAGGAATTCATTATTTATTAAAAAAACACAATTGACTTTCATACACAAACACGGCTGTTCGGGAAGGCGTGACGTCATTCAAGATGGCTTGACAGTCTTGGCCTTTTTCGCGGTCAATTTCAATTTCATTTCTTAAAACTCAAAATACTTACGTAAAAAAACTATTTTTCTTAAAATAATATATTTTTGGGGTGAAATAGATGCTAAGCTATAGTTTTAAACTAATTTCCAAATTTTGTCAACTAGCCTATTTATAAGTTTAGTTGTACTCACCGGCTAGCGGTATGTAAACTTCCTATCCATTTATATAATAAATTATATCGTAATGGAGAAAAGTTTCACCCAATAGTGATACTCGTATGATACTAGCTCAACTTTATTCTTGCAACAAATATTGTCATGATCTGAAAAGGTAGTTTTCAAAGCTTTACCCAGCACATTTTTTAATAACCAACGTTTGGTAGTAAAGGGGAAAAGTATTTTTAATCATACTCGTACATGAGTCAGATAAGTTACTTTGCTTTATATAGGTATTTAAGTGCAAGACTCACATAGTGCTGGTGCATGCCTGATGCGGGCCGAGTGCGAGTCGCGAGACGTATTCCTTGTATTTGTATAAAAGGTCACACACGGCTCGCTCCCGCACTATGTGTGTCTTGTGCTGTATAGCTACTAGTATGCTGGTAATCCTTAGATATCCGGCTGCATACTTCGTTGTTAAACAAAACATTCCTTTAAGAATATTTTTCATAGCAAAGTTTCTGAACCTCGCTTATTTGAAATATTTACCATATATTTTATGTCTCCTGTTTCTATCATATTATTAAGAATGGAATATAGCTTCTTGATAATAAGGCTTATTTGCTCAGACAATGTCTTACAAGATTAGTTCCTTGAATTACGATATGGTTATTGCGTCATACGGGAGTCATAAATCGTATCACCCTGGTGGGTGCGCCTTCAGAAGAAAATTTGTTGTGAAATAAGATTAGGAAAATAATGTTTTCCTGAAATTATAAATTGCTTATATACACAAGAAGGCATAATAAAGGGAATTTGTTAAACAAAAAATAATATGTATAACAAGGAGATCACTTTGTTTTATTTTCTTTATTTTATTAACATGAGTGGGTTTATTTGTTTGCTGTGTATTACTTAAACGTTTCAATCGTTACTCCCTTGAATCGTGAAACAGCCTATTTTCTAAGATTGTTGATTGTAATTGCTGATAAAAGCTTTCTCTTCCTTCCTCATTGTGATCCCATATCCCACGCCGATTACTTCAATTTCCACCTGACATTTTCTATTTCGCTCGGTCAGATAAGCCGCCCCTTGAACGAAATAAACGAAGCAGTGTTTTATTTCAAGTTATTGTTCAATATCTAAACTACACAACCCTATAGAATTACCAACTGTGCTGTGAAACGAGATCCAAACGGCAAACATCGAGAAGGATTTAGGTCACTTGAATAACTTTCATTGATACGTTCGTCGTATAAGACGCGACAAGTGGATGTCAGTTCGGGATATACTTTGACAACCATTAAGTAAAGAGTCACCCGGGAGTCAACACTTTGATTTTAACAACAGATTCGCGGACCCTTGTAATCCGGTTACGCATCACAAGAGGCCGAGGGTTGGCTCACTTATCATATCCATATGACAACTAAGTATGATCAGATCAACATTACCTCAGGCCATATTAAATGCACTCCTAAAGACAATAAAGTGCAATACGTATAAGGAATTTCAATTGAAGCAGGATTCATTAGTGATCACTTAGGGCGGTTTCAGACTAGCGCGGGTACTCGGGTTTATATGAGCGAGTTCGCTGGTTCCTGTAATTGTTCTCTCACTGATCGTGTTTATTGAAGCATATAGGCACGTCATTGCCCGTACGAGTTGCGCGTATGGGAAAGATGAGTGTTTACATAAAACGCTGAACTGGGGCCTTACTCCAAGCACGATCGAAATCGTTGACCGGTCAATTCACCGGCCTGTCATTCCCTTACAGATCCACCGCCAAAACGTGAAATTTTGTACTGCACACTGTTGCGCGGACATTGTTTGACAGATACTTTCATCAATTTTATAATACGCCTAAATTAAAAAACCACAATTAGATCTGTAACACAATATCAACCTTCAAACTTGGTCGCATTATGCTGACGTCACGTATCTATCGTGTTATTAGCAATAGGGAGTAACTTTTAAGGAACTTGCGGGATCTGTCACTCAAATCAGGTGGCCGCCATGTTTTTTGTTTCCCGCCAAAATGTATGAAGGTATTCATTTTGTAGTGCGCGGACATTATTTGTAGTACCATAGCAACCGTCGACACAGCTTTCATTTAAAAATATAATCTGTTTCAGTATTTATAAAAAACGTCAAAGTTACTTGACAGTTGTAATGTCAGTTTGTTATTGATTGCTAATGAAGTTGGTAGAATGTAATTGAATTGAATAAATAGAAGCATTAAAGCACAGTAAAGATAATATCATCTCTTTTTTTACTCGCTCGCCTTTTTGGAACCCAGTCTTACTGGTAAGAGTTGTGTCACTTTCGCCCCGTTTAGATTCCCTTTAAAACTAATCGGTGTTGTGAATTTACTAGTATTTCAGTGCCATTTATCAATCCATCTTGTGCTTATTCTGGATGGGAAGTGAATTGCGGAACCACGCCGGGTAACCACATGTGTGTGTGCCGCGTGTGCGTATCATGATTCCTTTACAGGACGCTTAGGCCTTTAATATTCACTTCATCCATCACCGGCTAGCCTTTGCACAATGCACTAAACCTAAGCCCTGCATTAAACCTAATTATTTGCAGTTTTAATATTTTTATAGCCTCGTGTCTTTTGATGTTCCCGCTTAGGTGATCACGTCTCCATTTTACCCCATGCCTTGTTTATTTTATTTTGCAACCTATTTAGCTTGGCTTAATCTCATTCCAGGGTTCCACCGGCGGATTTCCTCCACATGGAGGCATGTGCAAAAATCAGACTCTGAATTGTTGATATCAGATGAAGATCGATGAGTTACCTATATTAATATTGAAACCAAAAAATCATGTCATTGGTATGCATGATTAATATCTCAGGACTTTTCTACCTTTATATATATGTGTATCCTGCCAGTCCTAACCTACGGTGCACAGACATGGTCCTTAACAGAGCTCCAGAAGTCCAAGCTCAAGATCTGCCAGAGAGCGATGGAACGCAGCATCCTCGGACTCAAACGAGTCGACCGAGTGCGAACACCACGGTGCGTTCACTTACCGGCATCACCGATGTCGGTACCAAAACCGCCCAGCTGAAGTGGGAGTGGGCGGGGCACGTGTCGCGGATGGCCCCCGAGAGCTGGGCCCACATCAACACCCAGTGGGCCCCGAGCGGAGCGCGGCGCCGAGGACGGCCGAGGAAACGCTGGCGGGATGACCGTAACTCCTTCGACAGCGAGTGGTGGGAAACCGCAAAGGATAGAGAAGGTTGGAAGCGTTTGGAGCAAACCTTTGCCCAGCAGTGGGACGATACAGGTTGAAGAAAAAAAAAATATTTCAGTGATCCTACAGCACCTTAATTTTTATATTCTAGCACATTATATATAATGCAGGATGTACATAAATGGAACAGAAACGTAATAGTGCATCATTTGTAACGCAATAATAGATAGATAATTCAAAAGAAAGAAATGTTTCTTAATAAGAACTTTAATCCTATCTTGACAGTGCAGACTGTTGGTATAGCTACCAACAGTCTGAAAAACATGGGTTTGTGGTAATCAAGCCATGGACAACAAAGTCCCTTACACACTTCTGTAATTAAATGAATAAAAGTGAACTAAATAATGGACCTCAGTGCCATAAAACTTAATAAATATTTTTCACATTATAGAGGTTTTTTCATTTCATTCATTCCCTTAACGCCTCGGTGGTCTAGTGGTATGTGCACTCGCCTAGTAAGACTGAGATTCCGGGTTCAATTCCCAGGTTGGGCGAAAACATGTTTCCTACTTTAAAAACATGTCTCAGGTTTGACATCACAGATCGGGTTTGAGGATTTGGCGTAATCACCAGGTGATTACGCTTGATCCTCTTCACTGAACTGATATTTTCAGTGAGATGAGATGTCTTTGCCCAGCAGTGGGAAACTTTACATACAAACATCCTTACTTCATCATTCTCCTTAATTTTTTGAATAGTTCAGAGCTACAAATCGCTGGTTAATGAAATTAATGATAATGCATGTTCGTTCATTAATGATAGGCTGGTTCTTTATCCATTTAATGGAAACTTGTGTTTTCTATTAAAGCGAATACAGGGTTAAGAAATACTGGTTAGAAATGTAGTTTAAAATGTTTAACATCTATATCGATAAAATATAAGCTATTAGAAATTAAAACTACCAGATTACGGATACACTTTTGTTATATTTTAAATTAATTCATTTGGGATTCATCAAATCTAAGGTGATGACTGTGCTTATCCAAAGTATGGACTACCGTTTTCAAATTACGTCGCTGTTTGACATCAGCTATGGTTTGTGTTCCTCATCGCACTGGTCCCTGGACTCCACTTCGTTCGACCAATAGAGGAGAGTTCTCAATCACAGCCAATCTCAAAGATACCAGTATAATCCAAAGGAATATTGCACTTGATATTGTGCTCTCTAAAACAGTGACTGGCCCACGTAGCTGACTTGGATGGTGATGAAAAGTCAAGTTATTCAAGAATTTCTCTATGTTGGTTTACACAGAAAATGACAAAAGTTTCTTGCCACATGTTGCGCCAATCTATTAGTTGGAGAATAGATTTTGTTTACAGTACGTACTTATGTATTTTAGGTATTCTATATATTTCGGGAAGTTTCACACAGGTCGGTATTTGTGGCTATCATTTAGACAACCATTCATTGTGTTTTTTCACCAATTAGGCAGGTTTTCTTGAGCACAAGCGTAGTATATCCGTAATGATATTAGAAGTCGTTATATTTTAATTTCCTAGAAGATATTTAAACTAAGTATTTTAAACGATGTGTGAATCCCTGTAATGAATAATTATTTATTAGTATTAGCAGTCCGTCTCTTAGCAACTCATCGGTTGTATGTAACAGATGCGTTCAAAAATATATTTTCACGCAAAGACCTTTTTTATGCGTCCATGACCGCAGACGTGAATCATTTAAAGCATCAAGTAATTGATATAATCAAGAAATAATATAAACAATGATTAATTTAGTACTATAAGTGTATTTTTTCAAATCATAACTCCCAACTGTTTTGAGGAAATAATAAATATAAAGCCCTGACATTAATTTACTTATATTTATTTGGAACGTATCCGAACTACTGACGGCATCATAGACACTCTAATGACATAATGCAATTTGACAACTCGTTGTATTCGAAAAGGTATTATGTGCTTTGTTTACTTTTTTTTTTCATTGTAATAGGGTTTATAATTGCGTGGCATTGTATTTTTTAAAACATGGCTGCGCTTTTAATTTGACACTAAAAGGCCTCATGGTACCAAATTTTCGATTCCTTAGAAGCAACTTGCGAGCGATCAACTTCACGATCGTGGTAACCCCCCAGTAAACGCCTTAAATGATCGTCTTCACTGGCAGAAGAATCGCCACGGACTCGCGCTACTATCGTCGAGTCTTCACGAGCGAGAGATTACTCCGCACGCTCGTGGAGTCGGCCCCTTACCCACGTCTCGCTATTTACGAAGTGTAGAGCATTGCGCTTAAATTATGCAGGTGCTAACCCTCTTCCCATTATTCAACGTTTTCCCATTCATTCTAAAACAATACTATTATTTTGATAATATTAAGGGAAGCAAAAATAGATCACGTAAGAAAGAAGTGAATTAAAAAACAAGTTCACTGTTCCATTACCGCAATGAGGTCATACGTCGATTTTTCTTATTGAATGTCCCTCGTGCTTCAGTGACACAGGGATACTAGTAGGTTAAACAAACATCGTCTAAAGAGCGGGTTGACGGAAACATTCCAGAAAGGTAACTTAGAAACCACTTTGAACCTCAGGCCAAATGAAAACGCCTTTTAGATGTTGCCACGTTATTTTCTTACCTCTGATTACTTGACTTACTAACACACTTCGACATATTTAGGTGCTATGCTATGGCGGAAAGATTAAAATATGTTATAAAGTAAAACTATAAGGGTTCCGGTTTTGTCATTTAGCTACGAAACCCTAAAAACGCATTAAGAAATGAGGATGATAATGGAATATGTCCACTTGCATGAGTGAGTTTGCAAGCAAAGCAACCAACGCGCAGGTCAATATGGCTTAATAGCCAATTGCATGCATGGATTTTCCGGCTTGTAGCTTGTGTGTATTATAATTATCATCAACAGCCGTATACAGAGTCGTCAAAGGCTTCTTTAGTTTAGAGATTGTGATTTATAATGTATCCACAGCAGTGGAAATTTTGGGTTGAAAAATCCGTTGAATGCGGCTATTCATAACAAGAATAAATTATTCAAATCGGATTGTTTTAATGTCCGAGATTAGCGCGAATATACAACAGACTTATAAATTTTACTTCTTTATAATATTAGTATACTCGTAGATTAAAAACTTCGTCAATCAGTTAATTGTAGATTAAATGAACGTCTGTGATTGCGGCAGTTAAACTAGGTAGTTTAAGACCAGAAAAGGTTTCGATTGTTATCAAAGTTATTTAGTTAAGTAATATAAACTTGTGTAATAGTGTCGACTGAATAA
The DNA here is from genome assembly GCA_963082685.1 of Cyclophora albipunctata. NCBI lineage: Eukaryota > Metazoa > Arthropoda > Insecta > Lepidoptera > Geometridae > Cyclophora > Cyclophora albipunctata. The sequence continues at coordinate 12,111,700 of OY720111.1, read as the reverse complement.
AACTGTCAAACTACGATAAGTATTAATTAATAAACTCAACGAAACTTGTAGTTTATAATCAGTCAAGGGAAGCTCGCAGACCCTATAAGTTAATTTTCATAGTGACCCCAAATGCTGAGTTTGTCAGCTACCGTTGTCAAGTTTGTGCCGTCTAATAGAGGGCGTCACACGTTAATAAATAAATGGGTAGATTTACATCGGAGGCTTTTAGGGATCACTGGAGAACACACAATAATGTCTTTATAATTCAATTAATTTAAATATTGTTTTAGGTTAACTGTTACTGAAGTCTTTGATGTTTAGTTAACAAATAGTTCGGAATAATTGCTTTGGGGTCGTTTCTTTGAATAATGTTGATCACAGTTGATGTTAGCTATCTACACACAGTTTAAATTTGCGCCTTAGAGTAGGTATCTGAAATCACACGTACATAATAGATAAATAAAATAATGCTGTCCTTTTTACTATTAACTGAAACGTACGTTAATGTCATTATTATTTATTTAAACGGGAACTTACGTACGACGGAGGCTACTGTTGAGAGTTCCTCAACATGTTTCCGGCGGCAGTAGCCTCCGTCGTACGTAAGTTCCCGTTTAAATAAATAATAATGCTGTCCTTGTTTCCAATTTAGCACACCAATTGGATTATTTAATAACTTTTAAGTAAGTACATTTTGATTCAATTATTTACTCCTTTTCAGGTAATACGGAGTTCAAATAATAGTCCACAAGGTAATACAGATTTGTAAAGCTAAAAAGAACTTTGCTTCGCAAATGTTGTTTACAATTTATATTTTTTGTTCCAAGCTATTTGTTTCACTTAATAATGAGTTTGTTTTACGGAAAACAACACAAGAAATCTTATTCTATCAATGCAAAACTCCGAACAAAAGTAATCACAATATATTTGGTACATTCAATGACAAAAATATACATTACCCAAAGGAATGATACGATAACTTTTCGAGTAGAATAAAAAGTAATTGTCCGTATGAAAACATCCTTAAGTCAAAGGCAATGAACAATTAGGACAAAGTTATTTTTATTAAATCCAAATTCCATTTGAAAGGGTCCATGTGCCGTTAGTCGTTTGCTCCCAGCGAATCTGTTAGTAAGTCATCTCTCTCAATTTAATTTGTAACTCCAGTACTTTTTGAGACCCAAAGTAATGAAAATAAAATTTATCTCAATAATTTTATTGCTTAACGTTTAGATATGTCTACTCGGGGCGGCTGAGGGTTTCCACGTCATAAAGTGCGGACTTAAAGAAAGTTCTTTCATAAAATGTTGAAGGGGAATGGAAAGGAAGGGCAAATCCCGGAAGAAAAAAAATGAAAAAACGAATCTTATATCTATCAATCCAGGCTTGGTTGGCAGTGGCTTACCTACTTATCTCCCGCTTTCAAAGGGCGGCTAGTGGTAATCAAACTTATAAATATTTTACGTAACTCTCTTCAGATTATCTTTTCCTTTTATTCATAAACTTCTTAATGTAGAATCTCAAGTTTTGTTTAAAAAATTGAGATATTAAATAAAGCTCCTTTAAATGATGGAATGTTGAAATGAATCAAAAGTTTTGGCGTTATCGGGGGAAGAAATTAATGATTATAAATTGTATAGAGTGAAGACAGCTCAGTGGCAGAGTGAACGTAATTATTCGGGGATTCAGTCTGTATCGCTGAATGAGGTTTGTTTACATTTTCTACAAAACAATCAAGAGGTTGATTGGAAATTGAATCACGCCTTCCGTAGATACACAACGTTTGATGTTATTTGATTTCTAAATTATGTAAAGCTATGGTAACGTTATAGAATAACACTTGCTCGCACAGTTGGGCTGTTTCAAAAAATATTTTTTTTTAATATTGTTAAGTAAGTATTGTTCTGGATCTTAGTATTATACCTACCTACCTAAGTATTATATTTCTTGTACAGAAACGGGAACTTACTTACTTAACGTACAAATAAGAAAGGAATGGCGGGAAGCTCAACGTTTTTCTCTGCTATTATTAACTAGTGGGTATCATGCCTTGCGGTTTTACCTGACTTGCACCCGTAAAATATATTATTTGAGAAATTCTGACGCTAACCTATATTACTGTAAAGTTTCATCCAAATCCATTCAGTACTTTTTGCGTGAACAAGTAACAAATATACAGAAATACATCCTAAGAAACTGTCGCATTTATAATAGTAAGATATAGTATTACCTTTTGTCAAACTTATCTAATTAAAACACTTAAGTTCTCACTTACCTCTAAAATGAGATAGCTCTATTTCTGATATAATTAAGTATTTACTAGAGGTTCCATTTATCAAAGACGGGCAGATGCTTGTGCCTTGCTGCAGGCGCTAAATGAATAATTTATATTAATTGGCTTCTACTCAAGAACTATGACAGCTATAGAATACGTATAGAAATACCCACTAAAGTTCCTATAGGTTAATTGCCCAGTGTTGGAGTTTTTAGACTGCTTAAAGACGATGTCATACTTTCACGATTGAAACAAATGGGACAAGGCAATACCCACTGAAAAGGTCCTTAAATAGATGTCGGTTGTAACGTCAGTCATGACTTTGTTCTGGAACACACAGCCACCCTTTTAACACCCTTTTTTACGTCTCCTCAAGCTTTTCGAACTTTATCATAGAAAACAAAGAAACTTTCGCAATCATAATTGTGATTAACACTTTGAACAATACTAGTGAACCGTAACTCACAACGTACTTACGAAAAACAAAGCAATGTAATTTCTTTGTTGGTAATTTTCAACTGAAGGGAATTGCTAATAAAAGTTCAAGATACCATGGCAATGTTCAGTGTTTAGTGGAGTGCCAACTGGGAAAGGGGAACGAGATAATTGTGTAAACATCTGTTACCTATTTAATTATAATAACCGCTTCCATAATCAGAAGAAAGTTTATCAAAAAAGGTTACTCTGGTTCAGGTCTCTTTATGAAATTTTTGACCCGTAAAATATTTGCTTCAATCAACTATAACAAATTTTAATGTAATCAGAGATTAAATGGATCACCACGATTTATTTAACTTTAAATTAATAATAAATAGAGTGAAAAGGGGATGGACAGTTTTTCCGTTCTGAAGTGCGGTCGTTTGTTCTTGGTCATTTACAAATGAATTTTTCATTAAATGAAATGTATGTATAGAGCCCGTTTCACTCCGGGCCCGGGTCGGACCTTGTCTGTGAAGACACAGGCACCCGACCCGTTTCTGTGTATAACCATCCTAACAAGGAACTGTGTAAACTATCCAAAATCCTTTCAAATACGTAATTACTAAGCTATCAGGGCTAAAGTGCACGTTAATTTGTCGATCCCAATTACTTCATTCGTTAAACCATATTCGTTACTCGCAGTTACTGAATATTTACCTTAGCATTACTCAAGCATTACGTACTGAATCACTACATTGTATAAAACAAAGTCCCCGGCCGCATCTGTCTGTCCGTCTGTCTGTTCGCGATAAACTCAAATATTACTGCACGGATTTTCACGCGGTTTTCACCAATCGATAGAATGATTCTTCCGGAAGGTTTCTATGTATAAAAATACCGAAATTCCCACGGGAACGGGTCACAACGTGGGTAAAACCACGGGGCGCTGCTAGTTAGATTATAAAATTAAATGTTCTTAGTCACAAGTGATGTTCGTTCGTACATACTTGAAGTATTCGTATTACCTTAATATCCGTTAACGCGGGCCTGCGCGTGTCATGAATGTAAATGTCGTTATTATACCTTTTGTTTACTATTACCTAGTTCGCGGTGGAATAGTGGTTAGACGTCTACTTACTCGTAGGTTCAAACCCGTCAAATACACTACTGATTGGTTTTAAATTGATAATTTGTTAAATAACTGACGCAAAAAGGGATGTCGTTTACAAACTGTGAGGCAGCTTGTTCAATAGAACGCGGGGTTAGCAAGCAATTAATTAAACAACTGCTCGGATGGCCTCGGATGGCACGTTAAGCTGTCGGTTCCGGTTGTTTCAGTCGTCAGACCATGTCGAAGGCCTTAAGGCTGTCTAAAAACTCTGATACCACTTTGGCCACTAACCTACTAGTAGTATACTAACTAACTAGTAGTATCAGTGAGTTAGATTCCATAACACAAGCTTAGAGCTTACTTTGGGTCTAATTAACCGTGTGTGAATTTGTCCGAGTATTTATTTATTATTATTATTAAGTGAGTGACACTGGCTTCTATTGAACTCGCCGTCATTTAATTAGTTAGATTAAACATATGTTAGTATAATTTATTTAAGAAAATATTTATGATTCAGATGATATTTATTAATTATATTATATGTTTTACTAATCCCATTAACTACAAAGATTTAAAAAACTCTGAACACGAAATTCATTCTTAATAAAAGATTTTCCATTAAAAACATAACTTTTACAACCTATGTTAAACCTTCTCTTGATGATTTAATATAATATCTTTGGAAAGTACGAGTAAATAAGCCCTCAGGTATTCAATTTACTTAACAAAAGACAAAGAGTAACTTTAAGATAAATCAGAAAACACCTTTGAAGTTTTAGCTGTAAGTTATTACGGAATAAAATACAATAATGATTATTAAAAAAGTTTCGTCTTGTAAGACAATTATATACTAGACTCCGGTACGAGATATCACTACATAGTATAAAATAAAGTTGTCTCTTTTTCGTGTCTGTCACACTGTTTGTCTGTCTGTATGCTTAAATCTTTAAAATTACGCAACGGATTTTGATGCGGTTTTTTGTAATAGGTAGAGTGATTCAAGAGGAAGGTTTTTATGTAAAAAAATTCCCGAAATTCCCACGGGAACGGGCACAACGCGGGTAAAACCGCGGGGCGCTGCTAGTTGTTTATAAACTCCGTTTATAAGTTTCATAAGACTGTTTGCAAAATAATTGGATAGTGGCTGCACCGCAGTTTTACCCGTTCCTGAAATAAAAGGCGATATCTCTGGAATTGGTAAAATTATTGTATTGAATTATCAGTCGATTAATTATTTTTCAATTGCATAGCGTGGTGATTATGCTTAATCCTAATTACTGAACCGATATCTTCGGTGAGATGAGAGGCCTTGCCCAGCATTGGCACATTACAGGCTAAAGTATTAGCTTACTTTTTTATTATTGCATAGCCTGTGGTCACATTCAAAAAGCTTGTTAAGCCTCAAATTGTCCAGATGAATACTATCAAGTACGAGTATATATCTCAATCGGCACCCTTTCCATACGGAACCCGGGAATGATAAAAAATTAAAAGGACCCACAATGCCTCATCTAAAAACGTTCAAGTATTCATGTAAACTCCATTTTGGTTTCAGCAGCTTACTGTCGAGACAAATCTACATATTTTTACCTCAGCGTCGTTTTTTACCTTCATAGGATTTGTAAACAAAATTCATATCTGTGTCATTTGAATACTTTCGCTGAAGATTAAGACTGGATTAAGTTAAACTCGTTTTGTACGCGGATTTACTTGCGTTCTGATACAACCGATACTGTACAATATTATTATAACGTTTTTCCTCAAACAATTTTCTATTCATTTTTCTTTTCTATCCGTATTGGATTACGGTGAGATTGAAAATTTTAAACCTAGCATACCTTTCAGATCTTCTTTTTCTTTATCGAGTGGATAGCCAACCTGGCCAATCCTGGTGTCCGAGTTATTGAGCCGCCAAAGGCCTCTGACATGGCTCAAGTAACGACTACTATCCGTAGAAAGTAACCGGGACTGACGGCTTAACGTGCCCTCCGAAGCACGGAATCATCTTACTTTTCGAGCAATCAGGTGATTCAGCCTGCAATGCCCTAACGAAACTGAGGAAAGTCTCACAAAGAGATTTTTTGTGAGATATCCCCACCGGGAATCGACCCCGGAACCTCCGGGTCGTGAGTCGGGCGCTCAAACCACAAAACTGTGGCTGCATAGCCGGGAAATGCCAGGAATCATATTTTCATAGAAATCCAGGAAACCCTGTAGCAAATGTAGGAAATGAACATTTCAAATATGGCATATATTTTATTTGATCTCTTCTCCGGGTATCGTTCAAAAGAAGTGTTGAATGCTATGAAATGTTGTATTCAAGTGATACAATTTCTGCGATGGCTTCGACACGAAAGAAGGTCAGAGCAGCACGTGACTAGTATCGTCCTTGGGCTAAACCTGTTTCGTAAAGACCTACGACTGTTTGAAGCCAGCATATGAAGCTTACTGGCGAATTTGGCTTGAAATATAACCCATATCTATATTGGACTATTGGTTTATACGTTAAAAGGAAATTACTTGTATTAGGCTTCTAGTTTTTTTTTATTGATCATCATCATTAAACACGGGGAAACAGACAAAAGGTAATATATTATTATAAAACAACTTGCAGTGCCTCGTGGATTTACTTGCCTTGTACACGTTCCTGTGGGAATTTTGGTGGAAATTTTGGAATGAGTTACCTTCCTATAAAATCACTTTGTATGTTGGTGAAAACCGCATGAAAATCCGTTCAGTATTTCTTGAGAAAATCGATTACGTACAGACAGACAGATTTTCGGGACTTTGTTTTATAACATGTATAAGACATATTCTAAAAAATAAAAAGAACAAAAGCAGTCACATTCTGAAACTAAAGTAGTTACAATAGAAATGGTTCCCCAATGTTCTTCTAAAACACTTACAAATTCACCACGGTTAGGTACTATTACGACCACGTAACGTAAATAAATCGAAAAGCTTTTTCTGTACAGAACGAATTCAAAACATCGGAAGAATTCTAACAATTGATTTCATTACGATATGCCAGTACCTCATTGTTTCACTTCTTCGGTTTATTTGTTCTTTAGGATGCTTTTATTGCGTCTGGTTTTTATTTACTAACCGATTTATTGAAATGTAGTCCCTGGTCATTGTCTTTGTAAATTGGTTTTCAATTGGGGCATCGATACATTACTGTCCGAGCTGTTAACTACAAGTATTATTGGGGAGCATTTTGTGATACTGCTTAGCAAAATTTTGCAACCGCCAGTATAACAACCATTTTGATTGATTTTAATGGCTCTAAGAAAACAAGAAAATAGTTTTCATAGTTTTCCATCGAATTAAGAGTAAACTGTACCGAGAAAGTGTGAGAAAATTATCCCGTAAAATTAAGCTGTCGTCTCGGATAAGGTTCACTAAACCACGTCTTAAGGGTGTTTGCATCGGAGCAGAAACTCATTTACTGAGTGTAAGTAAGTTACTGGGAATCTGTACCTACAAACAGTTTCTCGTTCAACCTTCACAATGCTGTTAATGGTACTATCAGGGAAAATATTAACTGCCACTCTACGCGAACAAAAATCATTTATAGATTGCCGTTCGTACTAACTTTGTAATACAATTTAATCGTTTAGCGCCCCCAGATTGACAGTAATCTACCCTGCTTGTACAAATCTTAGACAGTGACTTGCTGACAAGTTACATCGCCAACTCGAACAATTAGCGAAGTTGCGCTGTGTTTTGTCATAATATCACGACAATTGTTGAATAGTTTAATGTAAAGAAACGAGCTTGTTTCATCGTGCGACGAAGTTTATGTATACATACATACAGTGTGTTCTGCTTATTAATTTATTTTATTCACGAACAACAGATTGTTTTCAGTGTGCTTTGAAAAACTTTTACATTTAAATCATAAGTAGGATTTGTGAAACGATATTTAGGTTAACAGTTGCAATTATGTTTGAGAAGCTATGCCGTGTCGCATCATAACGTACGGTTGGATAGCGCAGCCGAAACTTAAGCCCGCGGGATTGCAATAATTAACTTTTGCAAAAATTACCGCGTTTGTTATCCACACATTCCGGTGGAATTACGAAATTGTGTGCGTACAAACAAGTCTCAGGCCAATATCAACTCATAACGTTTTAACGTTTACAGTAAAAGTCGGCGTTTATGCATTCTCACTTGCCAAGTACTAGATAGTTGTTATTTTGACATTTTTAATACTCCCAGATCTTGATTTTTATGCTCTTAGAATCTATATAATTATATGTTAGTAAAATTCAATAATTACTGAAAACCCCTAATAACATCCATTACTAAATACAAACACTGGTCCTCTAAAAATGTACCTATATAAAATATATTTATACTGTCTATTAATCAATATACTCCGACAAAGTCACCAGGAATGCGGTCCAATAAGTACCGCTTAAGCATAGAACAAAAGCTCGTTGCAGAGTTTTCTTGAAATCGGCGCGACTAGGCTTTCACACTCCTTTAAAAGGAGCCAATAAATTGTATTTGGCTAGCTCGTAGTTCCAATAGTTTGGCTTTGTACCGATTCCGCAACTTTAACCGTACGACAATGTGCCAATAAAATACTGGTGCGACCCAGTTTGAGGGTCCTTTCTTTGGGAAATTAGTTAAATAATTATATTAAATATTTGTATTCAATAGTGAAAGCAAATAATTTGGCTTGCAAAATCCCAGTTAAGGCAAGACCCTCTTATCTAACTGTTGATATCAGTGATAAGGGTAAAGGTAAGGTTGAAAATAAGGTTAGGATAAAACCATCACGCTTGCCTACCGCGGTTTTTATCTAAACCCGAGCTATGTTAAAAATTAAATAGCTTAAATGTCACCTGAGCCGGACATTGAATGTGGGACCCCGGCTATTTGTGCTATTATTGGTTTATTGAACGTTCGTATTACCCAGTTACGATTAAAAGCCTTTTAGTTATAAGCTCTCAAACAAATGAACGCGATAACGTTAACCCGTCGATAAAACACATCAGATATAATATAGTCTTTTAGTAAAAGAGAGTCGCGTTACAATTAATGACTCAACTTTGATGTTTTATTAACGAGGCATATCTTATCTCTTGCTTCGTTATCAATGGTAACGATACTCTTTAATCAATGAGCGATTCAAAAACCGGTGAGTTAACCTTTCAGTTAGCTGATCATTTTACACAAAGGGTTTATTATGTTGAGGGCGCAATGGGAATCACTTTGGAAAATCGGATAGTCTTGAGCGAGCAGTCTTGGTTATTAGCGAAGTTACTACCAAAGTAATTCAACATTTTCTGGTCTGCATTTTGCAAGTTAAACACGATACCTCATATCGAGGTTCATACACGTAAAGGGAAATTCTCCAGAGAAGTTTCATTTTCCTGAGGCACGTGGCTTTTGGTCACAAATTAAATCTAATCTTGTCGCGTGTCGCGCCGATGCCTACACGTTGGGAGCTCGCTATTCGTGAAGTTCACACAGACTGAATTTTTTATACCCCAATTTGGTACAATGAACGTTTACGTCTCGAGTTTTATATTTTCTCTATGAAAACTTCGCCTTTCTTGGGGCCTTTTGGTTTTCGTATGTTACTGTTTGTTGTATGTAACATGGATTTGTCTGTACGAAATATAAAATGACATTCATTATTTCATTACATTATATTTAAGCCGATCTTAATAAAATCTGGATCCCATTTGTAAATAAAAGTCAAATACTTAGTAAAAGTAAAAGTTCGAAACTTAAAACAATAGTAATATTTTAATGCACACTTCAGAATATTCAACAATCTTCAGAATATTACAGAATATGTTTTATTATGGCCCAGCTGACTCACAAACGGGAAGAGTAATTAATACCTAGGTACTTAGTAACAAGTACCCTATCTCTTAAAAACGTTAATGTTACCTTTACCATTAATAATCTATTTTCAGTTAATTTTATAAAGTAATATTTTTATTATTATAATTTTAGTTTATATCTAAAATTTAGACCGACACGTAGATAATTAAGTTCTAGAACAAATATTGTTATAAACTGGGATCCTATATCACAGCGTAATACAAATCTATCTACGCCATGGATTATGTGATCGAAATCTATTTCATGCCGTGTATACTAAACATAACAATTTAATAAAACGGATTGTCATAAGTCATAAATCATGTTGAAATGTGACATATTAAGAATCAAGAATCAGTGTCAAAATACGACCAAATGGCATAGAGAAGTAAGAAGTAGAAATAGCGCGAGTTGGTAAATAAAGGTGAGCACAACAATGAGGGGAGATGTTTCCGCGAAGTGTGCAATCATGCTTAATTCAAATCGACATTCCATTACAAGCATCCACTTCCTGGCGGAAATCGAGTAGAATTGCTTACGCCGCGGCGTTCAGTGCTTAAATCTATTTTTTCAGATTTTTTTTACATATTCGTTTACCTCGCTTTTTTAGGAAACAAAGAGATTCGAGATAAATAAAATATTTCAACATGGATTGTCATGTTTTGGTGCTTTATCGTACATTTGAAACTTCCAATATCGTTTTCCACCCAACCTTAACTACCTTTTGTTTTAAAACCCGCGCATGAACGGAACAGTCGTCACATATTAACGCCTGTTTTTCTCCTAAAAGCAAGTAGCAGCAATTCATTAGTAATTGAATTACATAGGCACTTAAGTTCGCAATACTTTGCTACTTTACTACTCATAACCAAGTCTTTGCTCATACCCTCATAATTAAGAATTAAAATGCTGTTAACTAAGTCGCAAGTCCTTAACAATACAAGCATAAAACGTAATTAAACTCAGCACTTTAAAAGCTTTCTTATGCAACAACTCAAGGACCAGTGATGTAATAGACTAAAGGAGAGAAGGACTGAAAGACAAATTGTTGTCTTTAGGTTAAATTTGCATAGATTAATGAAAATAACGAGACTGGAACAAGCTGAGACCCTCAGTCACCTGCAACTTCACAGCGAGAATTTTAAACATTCATATTAACCGTGAGCGCCATGTCGAGCGAGATTTAAAAACATGAGTGCCAGGTATTATATTCATGAACTTTTTAAAAGTTTCATTTATTTCGTTCTTTTAAAATTGCTAATTTCGTTGTTGGATCTCTAGAATTAATTAGTGCAGGCAACTACCTCTTTCAAACCTATTTAATAAACAGTGATGGATCCAGGAAGGGCAAAAGGGCTCAAGCTCCCTTAAAATAATCTGTTCATTTCATAAAGCTTGCCCTTACCAAGGACAAACCCCCAAAATCGAAAATCTTCTACCCTTGCATCAGTGTCACCTCCGCCATACCAGAATCTGCTACCCCTTCTTTACCCGGGAGGGTCACAAGCCCTAAAACTTACTTAAATCCTGACAACGTTACAGATAGTAACTAAAACTACTTGTATCCTATTACCTTTATAGATTACCTTACTAATATTGGATAGACGAATTTAAAAGTTATCTTGGCTCCAACGTCTCTGTCAATTTGTTTCTTCAAAATATATTTCACAATTACCAGAGAGTTAGTATCGTTCGACGTGACCGCCTGTTTATTGTATTTGGCAAAGACTCCGCAGTCCCACTTCATGTCAATATTGCTTATTTAAACAATATTCGGACGTTTCATGTCCAGACCTGGTTTATTTTTAAACCGGGTTAAGTATAAAATGGTTGACGATTCCACATGATAGGTATTAGAACCTCTGTTTAAAGAAACCCGCTCGGACAGACAACATCCAATTACGCACTTTAGATTTATTACTTATCTGATTAGCGGAAAATTATATTTAGTTAGGGACATAAAAAAAATGTGTTTACGTCAAATATTATTTAGTTACTGGATAATTTACGAGCTGTGACGTAAACCAATGTTATTTTGAATAAAATTTCAATTATCAATCAATTACAATTAACGATTAATTATTTTAATGAAGTAATTAATTCGTACATAGTACAATACATCTACTGCCCCATTTAATTACTTCCACTAAATAATCGGATCTCCTGACGTTATAATCCTGAAATACGGCCTGATAAGTACACTTCCCTGTCCAAGATATAAAAAGTAATTAAAAGAAAATTCTATTCATCATTTATAACGATGCTAATGACTGTAATACAATGTGTTAAGTTTTCGAAAGGTTAATTTTATCTTTCATGTTTCAAGTCCTTTGATGTTTTACAAATTAATTATGCAGGACGAACGCGTTTAGCTATTAAACATTTTGTGATTGTAGAGTACAATTTGCTTAATAGATAATTGTTCGGATAGTGAGATGTAACTGTCATTGATCTTAGCTAGTTAAGCCAATTTAGAGGTCCTTTTTACGCATAACAATTCTGTTCATGTTGTTGAACTTAGGTTAGGTCCATGTATAATTTACTTAACAGCACGACCTACGTTATATCAACATTACATAATTAATATAATATAATAAGTGTGTATTGTGTTCACACAAATTAGTATTTATTATTGAATCTATCATATCTTTGGTACAATAAGAACTATTAGATGGTAAGTCATTTAACCACTGTTTGCTTAGGAAATTGATCCCAGGCTTTTGTGGCCTAACCACTGTGGTTAGCTATCTGACAGGGAACAGGGAAAACAGCGGGACTACCGTAGTATGTTATTATATTCATCGTACTTTTATATTCAGATTTATTCACTATGCTGACGGCTCCTTAAAAAATCATACGACGTTTTTATGAATTTCCATATAGCGCTTGAGGTGTTAATGTCTACTCCTTGAATACAGTTGGGTCTTTGACTTTGATATAATTGTATTATGATGCCTGAAGCGCGCGGGCGCTAGTGTACCTACGTGACTTGAAACCGATATAAGATAAAAGATTTAAGCGAGCTTCCGACCCGTCAGGTGTGACGTACTATTGAGATTCTACCTTTTTATTATTAGCTTTTCAAGATCCTCTCTATATTCTTATACCAATAAAAAAGAGCTAGAAAACTGACGATAAAACAGCGATGAAAACAATAAAAGTAAAGCAGAAAACTCAGTCTCAGAGCTTCAGTTTATAGCCGTGAGTCGTTATTTTTATAATCAAATCGAGGTGATGTAATAGTGATTGAGTTGTCACATAGATATTATTGGTGATGTAGTTCATAGGCTAAAAAAGGAGGGAAAGAGAAAGGGTTAACTGAAAGATTAAGAAATGAGAGTTGCGAAAATTAATATAATAGTAGTAATGACAGCTGCGGATGGGAGAAATGCTTTTCAAGTATACCTATATGGTTTAACGGTAACACTCGTTCACTAAAGTTACCTGTATAGTGTTTTTTCTGTATAAGTGTTACAGTACTAACTAAGCGAGGGGTATCCTCTGTAGTTTAAAGACTATTTAAAAACGTCCCAAGTTTATTTATTTTTTAATTACTAATATTTAATTAAAAAATCATTACTGGTTTTCAAACATGACTTTCGAGATCACAAATCTTCCTCTACATACTGATATCTTCGGTGACATGAGAGGCTTTTGCTCAGCAGTGGGACATAATGGGCTTATAATTCACATTTTATATGTCACTAGCACCGCCCCGCGGTTTTAACCGCGTTATGCACTTTCCCGTGTGATTTTTGGGACGAACAATAGCCTATATCCTTCCCATCGAATGTGGCTATTCATTACAATAGAATTATTCAAATCAGATCAGTAGTTCCTGAGATTAGCGCGTTCAAACAAACAAACTCTGCAGCTTTATAATATTAGTATAGATTGTATTACGTTACCTCTATCTATGTTCAATTTTCTGAGTGTAATATGTTTCATTGCAGTACATCGGGACAATGGACGTGCCTCGGCCTACGAGCCGAGTGGAAATAGTAGCAGCAATGCGGCGAGTTCGAGTGAGTCTCCACATCTTTTCACATTCACCCTTAAGCTGGGAATACACATGGCTGTAAAACAGAGCAGTAGCATACATGTTAACACGAACAATGCGGTATAGATGTATTTATGCTTCAATGATATGTGCATGATCAAGTCTGCATATACCATATACAGGTCTTTGTATTCCCACCTTTAACAGACTGGTATATTTCCGGCAAAGACCTTTAACAGTGTTGATGATATAAGTTCTATGTTTGACAAGTCCATCTATGTATCATTTTAATACGTATCTGTAAGTGGTTTGCGCACTCTTAACGTGAACACACTATTTAGATATATTCATATTACGTATCTATCAATGTGATATATAATTACAAAGCAATTATGTACATCAGTAACTACTTTAAAAATACGTTTACCTTATTTCCGAGGTTAACTTTTTAGTCAGCAAATAGTAGGAAGAAGATTGATCGATGAAGCTAGTTACCATAAGGAGTTTAAGGACGTGTGACTAATGTTAACTTAAAATAAAAACATCATATCATTCCATAACCTGACCCCGATGCATATCTCGCGAAAATGAAAGGATTAATTCAAGAATTGCGGACATTTTAAAGTGAATGAAACTTATACAAGTTAACTCACGTTTTTAATTAAAATTTTAGCTTCTGAAAATGTTCCCACGAACTTGCCTGTACAACCTCTGGTTGACGAAAATCATTTAATTCCGTTGAGTGGCCTATGTGGTTGAGTATATTTAGGCCAGTTTGTTTTATATCGGGTTCCTTTAGGGATCCGTAGCTAACTTAACGGTAAGCACTTGACTGAAGTGTTCAATTCCATGTATTTTATGCAAGTAACTTGACAATATTTAAAATACTTTTAGATAAAAGAACGTATATCTTAGGAGCAAAATATGACATTTGCTAAGACATAGCTATATATAATGAGCAAGGTTACACCAATCACTAAAATTAAACCAAGTTTCCTTTGATGACATTTTATTAACAGTATTAATTAGAAGCTATTAGAGTATCTTAACACAGTTATTTTATTTAAACTAATTAATGAATTGACGTCTGATGTCTTTTATAAATCTAAATATACGAAATTGGTGTACAATTTTAAAACAAATAAGTTTACAAAGATTTTCACGAATCTTCTATCACTTATTCCCGAACGAGACGAACAGTAGTTATAAGTTAAGGGTGAGAGGATGTTTATATGTTAGTATGTTCGTCCTAATTCCCTATCAACTTCCAAAAACGGATTGACCGATTCAGATATTTTTGGGATATATCGAGGATTTTTTGTCGCAGGAATTTGAAATAACCTATAGTCTTATTATTCTTGTGTAGTTTCTTCATAACAAGGCAACCTGATCTTATGCCTCCTTGTTCTTTTGGAGAGTATTAGGTGCATATATCAGCTGAATAATTACTGACTCCGACCGCAAGAATTCCACTTCGATGCACGTACACCCCACAGGAATCTATCGCGGCTTATCTCCTCTCTTATCACAAGTAAGGCGCGGCTCCACCGCGGCGCACGTTGTGCACGCACACGCAGCACATTTGCTGGTTGCTGGTTCGTGTGTTTGACAACGTGGATCCTCGTTTCCACGGTACACGTTTTACACGAATACTAATCCCCGAATAAGCAGAGGAAATGGCGGTCCACGTTGATAGCGCAGTGTGCACAGCGTGAATAGCGTTGAGCCACGTGGGCGCCATATCCAAGTAAGCCACGCGTGTACTAATGACGTAATTTCGTGCGTAGCGTGTCCGTGGATACAATCACATACATTTTCTTGCAAAGCGAAGCTTAACCCTCGTGCGTAGCCCCTGCGTGCGTCACAGTGGAGTGGAGCCGCGCCTTTAGATAAATATGATGTCCTACATTATACTTGCTTACTATCTAAATAATGTCTATAGCATTGTTAGCTTTGACTACGCAAGCGGTAAAATTTGTTAACCCATGTAACGCATTGATTTCCGTAGGCTTTTATAAAACTGTGAAATACCCAGGAATGTAAATGTGGGGGATTTATTTTTAGATGTATGGGGGCAACATAGTAATGCTTCCAATTGGGAGTATTCCAGGGGTCTTAAACATCAAATATCAAAAAGGGCACTTTTTTAACTGACCTTACCCTGGCCTCACCAGTCTCACTTGTGATGAAACCATTGTCTGGATAAACATCCAGAGCAAGTTTTTTGCTGACCTGTGCCCCCAATTACACCTATAGCTTCTGAGAAAGCTTTTTCATCTTTAGAGTTCGTTTATGGAAAAGGTTGAATAGAATATCGCCACACGATAGTGTACTGGTAAACTTGAGCTCCATCGATCTAAACGAGGATTCGAAAAAGTATTTACATAAAACATGAACCTTTTAGTTAATATAAATGTGGCTTTTAGATCCAAGAATAAAATAAAAGCAATTATTTTCAAAGTGTTTTAAATAAGAAAAAATAATAACTTGTTTTACGGGTAGGTAAATAGATACATTAACGTTTACAAAATAATATTTTCTTTACTTGAACGAACCGCTTTTCTTATCTTTTCTCGTTTAAATGGGTACATTTAAGGGGCTCTTTACTTTTATAGTGTTGTCTTGGAAATATTTAAACACTTTTATCTGGTGTGTTGGCTCGAACATAACTGGAACACCAATTTTCCATTCGAGTGGCTGTTGGGCCGTTTGCAAACATCTTGAACTTTACGTTATAACTATTACGACAGGTCAATATGACGTAAAATACTGTATATAAATAAAAGGATCCAAACTACTCACATAGCTCATACCTATCATATAACACCCATATGAACATTTATTTACCTACTGTTTGTATAATTTTTGACAATAATTTAATATGCCATATAGTAATAATAGTAATTTAATAGTCCCTCTCAGTCTATTTATAGTTATAGGTCTTCTTCTTCTTCGTCGAGTGGATGGCCAACCTGACCAATCCTGGTGTCAGAGTTATTGAGCCGCCTAATGCAAAGTTATAGGTAATCCTTGTATAGTTTGTACGTAGTAGATGAATCGCAATAGTATTCTTCTTTCCAAAACTACTTATACTCATACAATAACTCAAGTTACAGTCACATTATGGAATGGGATCTGTTACAAATTGATACAATATCTAACGTCAATATTCCTGACTACGATTCAACATACAGTAAATTGATATGAATTTGATCTAAAAATAACGTTTTGAACTTTACACTTCTGTGACCACGGTTCCTGCAATGGGGCCGAAACCTCGGATAAAAATGTAAACTAAAAGCGAAGTGTATCTGTAAACGTAGTTTTAATTCAAAATGAGTTGTTGTTCGCTTAAGTCTAACAGCCTTATCACACTTGCGATTTACAAGCGTATTGAAAGCGAAACGTACGCGCGGCGTATTCGTCGCGTTCCCGTAACCAATTCGCCGCGAAGGCGTCGCGATTACGCCGCGACCGCGTGACGAATACGCCGCGTCTGCGCAGCGAGTTCGCCGCGTCAAGAGTTGAGACATCATGCCGTACATTCGTCATCGAAATTCATTTCTACCCACTTCAGGTGACACTGACAATCTTAAACGCGAGTTTGCACGTCTTAAATCATTTTGGATCACATTTAACAACTCGTAAAATGTAAGTCTTGACATGCGCAGATAGGAACGAAATTTTTTGGGATTCTTTTTGATTCGTTAACGAAACAGTCGCTCTCTTGCAGTCGATTACTTAAAAATGGATCCTCCCAAACACGCCGTTTTTGATTTTGTTTCCGTATCTTATTTCTTCGAAGCAATAAAGCTAACAGAAGTGTTTACTCGTCGGAATCCATTATGTAAGTGACTGTCCAAGACTCAGATCACTCTCAGCGATTTACTGACGGCTGCGCAGCGTATTCGTTACGCAATCGCGGCAAAATCGCGACGCACTCGCGGCGAATTGGTTACGGGTACGCGACGAACACGCCGCGCGTACGCTTCGCTTTCAATACGCTTGTAAATCGTAAGTGTGATAAGGCTGTAAGAAATCAACAAATATACCTAACGTCAAGTCAAATCCCAATAAGGAATATCGATTTTGAACCACGCTGAAATGAATCGATTTTCTTACAACCAAATACGATCTAGTACGATACATCTTGAGGACGGCACTCGCTGAATATGAATGAATCGCATCATCCCACATCACCCTTGTACATTTGGGAAACCGTATGAAAGCATGGAGCCTACAACCAGATGAAAAAGGGAAAGCATTCAGCTTGATGACGCGCCAATTTGTATTCAGATTCAACGCAAACAGTACACGTTTTATTACATAACATTTTATTGTTATTTTTGTATTCAGAACTTAATGCTCAGCATAATCTTTTGTAAATAAAAAGCTATTGAACTCGTTTTAAACTAGTTTTACTAAACCAATCAAAAAACGGCTAGGACTGGAAATTGCCATTGAATTGAAAATCTAGAGCTAAGACGATTTAATAAAATAGCAAACCCGCAGTGGAGGATTTAATTATTTCAGACATGGTATTTAATTTAAAAAAATCTAGGGCAGGAAGATAATTTGTCTTTAAAAAGGAAAGTTTTCAGAAACAGTTATTCAGAAGTGCAGTAAAAGAGTTTAAAACATTAAGGTTTCGGCTAAAGTTTAATCTCGCGCGTCCTAAGAGCTTTAAACTGTACTTGGAAGGTGTTGAGTAAAACACTATTGAAACTGAATGCGAAATTGACGCGGAGTCAGAGTTACGTTTATGGCAGCTCGCAGACATTTGCAAGTCTATTGAAAGGGCCTCGATGTGCGTTCTGATGTTGCTGTACTTTAGAATACAATTGAAACCTTTCACATTTACATTAATTTTGTCACGATGTTACCATATTATCTTTTATTTTCGTAATATTTTTTTTATAACATTGAAGAAAACTCTATGACTTATTAACTGTTCTTCGAACTTTTAAATACTAAAACTTCTAAATTAGTTGTTGATTGGAATGAAAGAAACAGAATATTATTTAATTTCACCTGTACTGACCGGTTAGCACAATGAATGTCACAAAAGGCGACGAGACATGATGAATAAAATGCGGTGAGCTGATTGGTGGAATGTTTAAAAGACAATTTTCCTGTCAATGTGTCACCAATTAAAACACGGTATTTATTATATAATTTCTTGTCGCCTTCTGTCACGTTCGTTGTGCTAGGGGCTGGGGCTTATAAATTAATTAATGGCCATCATCTATACTAATATTGAAAACAGGTTTTTTTTTAAAGTTTGTTTTTTGGTATGTTCGAGGTAATCTCGGAAATTACCAGTCCGATTTAAATCATTCTTTTTGTAATAGATAGCCCCATTCAACGGGAAGGTTATAAACTATTTTTCATCCCAAAATTCACATGGAAACGGGAACAGCGTGGGTAAAACCTCGAGGCGTTGCTAGTATTATATAACTCCAAAATGATAATTACTCTAAATAGTAACTAGCCTCATGTTTAGTACAATTTCTAAACAGTTGACTACCATTTAACTCTAACGTTGTAACTATGATCCAATCCAACGCTAAGTGCTTCCATTTCATTAAACCATTTGTTTACGTTGAACGATTCAACTTCAGCAAGGGAAATACAACTTTATCTTTTTTATTTATGAGTGGATTTTATTTATGATTGTCGTCGTTAATTAAACACCCACTTCTGTCTGCTCCATATTGTTGTTAATTGAAAATGTACTAATTGAAGAGTAGAAGAAGAAATGGAAGACATTTTGAAAATAATTGTTCATAAGTCTTCTTGTTTATTTAATCTATTTTTCCACTTAAACACGTAACACTCGTAATTATTCTAACAGTACCTATTAACATACTTAATTCCTTAAATGTTTGACAACTGTTTGTTTACCACTGTTTAATTTTTGGGAGTTTGAAGTGCAGCCGCACAAGATAGAAATAAAATGTAACTTATAAAATGTAAAGGCTGTTAACATTGATACATCAACACTCAACAGACATCCCATGAAAAAGTAAAGCAGTATAATACTTTGTCACATAATGAAATGGATGCGAAAATTCTCGTCGATATCTTATCTAAACATATTATAAAACAAAATCCCCAAAAGCTGCTCGTCTGTATGTAAATAATTTTCTCAAAGTACAAAACGGATTTTCATGCGGTTTTCATTAACATACAAAGTAATTCAAATGGAATGTATGTGACTACTCTCATAGCAAAATTCCTACAGGAACGGTTTCAACACAGTTAAAACAGCGAGATACTGCTAGTTCAGCTTTAAAAAGTGACATAAGCTTTAAGTACCTAAGTAAATCATTTTGATAATCTGACTGTACTATTTCCTGAAGTTAAAAATGAGTCTTATTTTCAGTACGAGTTCAAGGCGAGAGGTGTGAAGAAACGCAAAGTCACTGTGGACGTGTCCATAGACGGCGTCCGAGTGACTACGAGCAGCAAAGCCGCCGGCAAGGTAACGCATCAACATAGTACAGTAGTAGTTCTATCTCACCAGATCATGTTGGTGGCCATTAGGCGGTCGAAAAACTCCGACACCAGGGTTGGCCACTAGCCTATTCTAAAACATGAATCTCACGAGTGATCCTGAGGCATACTTGGTCAACCAGGTCATACGTATACGCACATTGTCTCAATGTGCATCATAGTCTGCGTCAAAATCCCGTCCGAATTGTCATTGAAGTAACTCAGGAGCGCTCGTGAAATAAAACGACTACAATCAAATCATATAGAAAATAGGTTCAAAGTTTAAATATTAAAATCGGAAAAACTTACACGTACAACCATTATTTACAATTCATTTAACGAAGTACCATCACTGTTGACTGTTGTATCGACACTTTTGAGAAGCTGACTCAATATTTTTATTTTCATTTACAAAACTATCACTCCTAAAAAACACTGTCCGGCTACAAATGCATATCCAGTTTACATAATTCTTGATATTTTATATACTACTTACTCGTATATTATAATTCTTGTTCAGTTGAGAAAATTGTAGTCATAGGAAACGTTTATTTTTTGCAGTAGCAGTTTTCCTTTCATAAGCAAAGCAGTGAGTTGAACGCGTGGTGCGGTCACGAGGGCGTGCTTCCTTAGCATTCATTAGTCTCCTCATGCATGCTTAATTTTCATTGTGGAAAACTAGCGTTCGTATATTTGCAGCAAACAAAAGAGTCTACGGAACCAGAAATATCGAAAGCTTTATCAAATATTGAGGAAGGAATAATTCAATTAAAAACAAAATCTAAAGTTTATACGGTTTCCGCAACCCTCAGATTTTTTTTCAATTAATTCCCTCCCGGATTAAGCTCAAAATCAATGTTTTTTTATTCGTAAAGTTCAGTTAAAATTTACACCAACGCGTCTCCAACTCAATCTCAAGTAATATTGAAAACTTGGAGTATTCATCTCAGAATTTTCGCTCAAATTCAAGGGAAAGTCGTACAACTTCAATGTCCTTACGCCTTACGAGACTCGGTAGTGATAAAAACTCAAATGTCAACGTCGACAAACTTTTTAGTTTTAATGGTTTGACAGACTACGGGCATAAATTGTTTACCGATACTTCAAGTCATACTTCAGCAGATAACGTTGTCTACTGCAGGCAGCACAATAAAATGTAATTGTTCATTTATCTTACATCGATGAGAGTTGAGTTTCCTCTAAGAAAGTTTTGCTAAGTGACTTTCGGAGTCTGCTAGGGCAGTGTTCCAGCTTACTGTTTCCTGACAAACGGTCGCGCCTCTATAGATAGGAAGAGGGCAGCGAAGTCGATTTTTCCGCAAGATCGTTAATCATTTCTCTGGTATAATAGGTGGCTGTCAACCTGGCGTCTACCGAGAGGCAGGCGATTCTATTGTTGGGCCCCTCCATTGTTGCGATCAAAGAATGATCCGACCACTTACTCCACGGGCGCACTGACACAACATTACGGTTCTCCGGTTTACCTTCGTCATTGTTGGATTTGTTCCAGATATACTCGTAAAAATGACATTGTAGGATAGGCGCGTATCATATAGTTATGAAGATGTTTCCTGTTTTTTAAATGTTCGCTGATTCCAATCAGTTTGATGTCTGAGACTGCGGTTATTTTTGGACACAAATTATTTGTAGGTGTCACAGTCACACCAAGATACAGAAAATTAATTAAGAGAGGACTTTTAATTAAATTAACTGAAAACTAAACAGTTTTTCTTGCACTAAGATTGGTATTGAAGACTGGTATTGTGCGAAATTATTAACTTTTCTTACAGACGCTACTTTTGTTCGCTGGTTGTATTAAGGTTGTAATAAATAAATATTTTTGCTGTATAGCTAAAAGCCGTATATTTAGTTTGAATCCGGTGGAACTTTATTCTCTCACGTGTTCGGGATAACCTGTGTGGGGTCGCGAAGTTGGCTTCAGTAGCTGTTATAATGGTTAAATTATCGATATATTCCCATGTGATGCCTGTAATTACGTTACAGGGCTCACATCTAATTGGGAGCAATTTCTTGCTCTCTCTTGGGTACACTGATCTTATATTACATGGAAGTTTTTTGTTACGGTATAATATGATTTAACTACTGTCTTCTTTTTTGCAACAGCTAGCAACAATTGGTATGAAATTCCCACTGTTTTCCTATAGGATCATTTTGCTTCGGAGTAATTAAGTTCGTTGACCCGAAATAAGTTTGGCATTCGGAAAGAGATCTTCCGTCACGTCGGTTTCAAATTGCCTCGAATAAAAAGGCTGAGGATCGACTACGGTTAGACTGCCACGGATTTTTCGTGTAATTTTAGGCAATCTATACGATTACTAAGCGATTATTGTCGCAAACTTTTCACGCGTTTTCTAATACTTGTTTAGGGGGAATACGTGCTGGAAAGATCCGCGGCGATTCACCATTGAAAACATCCACTGTAATAAGCTTTTATTTTTGCAGAGGAAAAAGAGCACGAAGTTCTTCGGGCGCAAGTCCCGCGTCCCCGTCGAGGGCTCCGAGCTGATGCACCATCCCATCTACCGCATCTTCTACGTGTCCCACGACAGCTCCGACTTGAAGATATTCTCCTACATCGCCCGGGACGGCGCCACCAACGTATTCAAGTGCAACGTCTTTAAGAGCAATCGGAAGGTATGTGAACTCCATATCATTATGGTCTTTCTTATCAGGGACTATTTCTCCCCTTTCTCGACGCATTTGTGGTTGCTTAATACCGTTACGACTAAACTGTGCACGGTACATTTTCAAATCAATGATGGTATGTATTTTTAAACGGCTTCAAAAATAAGGGGTTAGAAATGGTATAGTCAATTGAATTAACTTATTACATTAATTACAATATTTTTTCTTTTTACGTACCTCTTTAATGTAGGATATGAAGAGTTATATTTTCTGATGATTCATATTCTGTGATTTCAAATAGTTAAATTTCTGTCGATACAAAATATTAAATGGATATTCTATTCCAAAAGACCTAGCTAATATATCCGGTGAAAAACAAATCGAACAAAATATTTATCGCAATTAAGAGAACCAATATTATTTCAAACTTGTTTACCATTTCACACTGTACAGCCAGACTCACAAATTATATTATATTACCAGGGAAAACAAACACGACAACCCCGGTTCAATTAATGACCAACATAGAATGAAACACAAAAAGAACATGATTTTTATTAAAAGCTTGCGTACAAAGTTTATTGGAAACTGATAATCCTTGTTGTACGTTTTAAACCCCAAATGGATTTGGGTTAAATTGCTGTTATTGATGAATACGAATCATCATATTACTCTCACACGCAGTACCTACGCAGCTAAACGTTACATTATGAGTTCCCTTTAATTTTAATTGGATCAAGCAGTAATTCAATTTATTCCGTGACGTTTTAGCCGTCTATATAGAAATTAAGTTGTCTCTACGAACGAGAACGTAACATAGCAATCATAATATTATCATTATAATCTCATCGGGACTGGGACATTGCCCTTTGTTATCAGCCTGAGTGGCTTAGAAAAGATGCCATGTTTATATTATGCTCGTATCCAAGCTATGTATGCGCGGCTAGATACGTATCTCAATTATTATAGAGCCCGGTTGATTCCATCGCAAGATCATGTCTAAAGCCTTTGGGCGATAAAAGCTCCAACGTTATCATTGGCCACTGAACTACTTAAGTTTTATGGACAGTTTAATACAAAGATACTGAACAATCAGGGAAAATATATTTTATTATATTATTGCTGTCCATCCGCTGCTCTAGTAAGAGTTCGGTCATCGTCCATAAATACGATGATATTGTACGGGACGGTAAAACGAGCCGGGCTAATGCTTGTTGTTCCTTTATTGAACCCAGGAGCACTCAATTAAAATATATTTCCAATAAATTTCCTCGCCACTGCGGAAAACACATCAATTTTCTGTGCAAGTAATATTTTTCCCCAATTTGTCTACAAATGAACATTTTCGTATTTGTGTTGTAATCGCGCGAGATTTATTACTCGGCTTTCCTACACAGTCTTCGCTTTAAGAAGTCGTTTTGTAAATATCTCAGAAGGAATCATAATTTACCTGTCTTTGTCAGGCTTACCGACTAGCGAGAGGGATTCTTGACGTTCATTTTTTTGTTGTTTGCGTTTCAAAATGAAATTGCCTTCCTGTCACAACAACAGTTTTTTGCAAATAAGGCGCCACAAAGTCGGAAAGACTTCAGAAAAGTTGATAAGAGTACAGTACATACTTCAGTACAATAGATTATAGCACAGTTCATTACATAGTATATACAGTACAATACATAGTACATTACAGTATATGTTAACTAAAGCTACTGAAGCTGTGCTAAAAGTGAATCGTACATAAGTATAAAAAGGTATATTATTTGCGTAAAACTGCGCATTACGATTACTGAGTCTCTTAAATAGGCCAACATTATTTAAATACGATGCGAACATCGTATCGTAAGATCCAATAAATTATTTTATATTGGGTGATGCTCAAACCGAAACACTTCGCAAATGAACGTGATTAATAGCAACTAGTAAATTCATTTCTATTTCACTGTTTTAGTTTAATTTAATTAATTACGTTCGTATATCAGAATTAATATTGGATGATATGGATAGTAAATCTTTCAATGGAATAATCTACTAACACGTTATTATTCGTAGGTGATTATGTACGACTGACTAATAAATAAGAACAATTTCACGCCCGAAATTTATTGTTCATATCTAGAGGCAGTAGCGTGTCCAGACATGTTTCTAATATAACGTGAAATCAAACTAACTTATACTAATAAGAAACCGTTTGATATAATCATATTTACAAAAATGTACAATCGACTTCTATTATTGTAAACTACTACAATAAAATGTTTACTGACGATGCGATAAAATGTTTCGGAGATACGTAAACTTTTTAAATGGCGGTGGAATTATTTCACCCTATAGATGCATGCGGCCAGGCGAATTAAGCCGACGCGATGGTCAAACGGGTCACCCACTTCTCTACTAGGATCGAGCTGGGCAATATTGCCTAGAATAGTGCTATTCTAGGCAATATTGTGTACATATTTATACTGTTAACAGAATCGATTACCTTTTAGCACACATTAGTAATAGAACTGTACTTATTTTTAGGTTAATACTAATTTAAGACCCTCGCTTCTGTTATACAAGAACAAATATTTATTAACTCCTAAAGCACCTTCAAGTTTCTTATTAAAAAAATCTTTTCTAGCACGATTTTTCCTAAAGATCCTAATACAAAAGAATTTCTGACTGTGAGAAAATTTTCTACGGTTTTGTGGCATCTCGAGGTGCGAAGATAAATGGTAGTCAAAAGTCTTCTAAGAGGGAACGTTAGGATTCACAATCACACATCGCTAGACATTAGTCTTTGTCAGTTACGTTTTAGGTTTAACCTTAAAAAATATTAAATACTTCCATGCCGCTTTCTTCAAAAAATATCTTGTAAGTGGTGTATTTCTACGTTAATTACATCAGGTCGTTTAATTGAATATGATGTGACCCTTTCCGATCAATTTTCAAAAACGACATTCCACATTTTTATTTCTAGTCACCTTATCAGTCACCATACCTTACTGCTCACCTAGAGATGGACCAGACTTTGAATAAATAAAATATCACTCATCCATCACTGCAAAAAGGCAAAAATGAAAAATATATATCAAGGTTTTTAATTAAATTGAAACTGAAATAAATGTAGCAAATGGGAGGTCCTGTAATTGAATGTAACAGGCTGTTATTCCCATCATAAATATCTACTAATTATCACTGTTTTAAGCAAGAAAACGAAGTTATTTTTATTTCTTGATGTGAAGCTGCAGCCTTTTGATTTCATAATACTGATAAACATCATGCGGGTTCTTTAGAACACTAATACGTGGGGAATATATTTTCCTTGTTCTTTCACTGCCTTAATATCGATCGCAGTCGGAGTATATAGGGTTAAGTGCTATAACAATGCACGTGTGAGGATAATTCTCTCATAAAGACCCCAAGACCGTAAAGAGGCCGTAATAAACCACATCTGTCATAATGACCAGGGAAACAGAGTCACTCGTTGATGGGCTAACATTAGTCTTACCATAACTTTAGATATTGTTTTCTAAACTGTAACCGAATGGCGTAACAAGAATTTAAAAACAACAGGCACAAAAAAAAATATAAAAGAAAACATAAAACATTAAATACATTTGTTGTTTCAACTTATGAAATAAGATTGAAAAAGTTTGTAAATTCTAATAACAGAATATCTTAAATAGGAGAGATCCTGAGTAAAATTAAAGAGAATGTAAGTAAACAAGGAATATGAGATTGAACTTCAAAACATTAAACATTTCAAATATCTGAAAGTTGCCAACTTTTTATGACTTTTCCCTTTTTATTCTTCTTTCGTGTTACAATACTTTTAAGGAGTCGTTTCCAAAACTCTACCCTCACGCAGGGAACTTATCACGTAACTCCAAATAATTGTGTAACATGCCGAGCCGACCATTGTTACCCTTATCAAGGAACACTGTCGAATTAGTATAGTTAAAGTTATCGATGGACTTAAAAATAATCGTATTATGTATGTGTGGGGATATCTCACAAAAATAACTTTGTGAGACCGTCCTCAGTTTGGTTAGGGCATTGCAGGCTGAATCACCTGATTGCCCGAAAAGTAAGATGATTCCGTGCTTCGGAGGGCACGTTAAGCCGTCGGTCCCGGTTACTTTCTACGGACAGTAGTCGTTACAAGAGCCATGTCAGAGGCCTTTGGCGGCTCAATAACTCTGACACCAGGATTGGTCAGGTTGACCATCCACTCGATAAGAAAGAAAGAAAGAAAGAATGTGTAAATAAATAAAATACTATGTTTATCTTCTAAGTATATAAAGAGTATACCCATAGTTATACTTTGAAATGCAATGTTGCTTTGAATAAAAACCACCAGATAAAATACTTTTTTTTCTAATCAACTTTTGCTCTACAAACCCTGATAACAATAACATTTCTGCTTTAAATAATAATCGCAAATTGTATTCGCCGGCCGGAGTAATCATTTCATTTGTTTCACATCGTAAACAGCTGTCCATCTTTCTTTTGTTTTCACATAAAAATTGCAATGATCAAATGGGTTGGCAATTTTTGGAATTTATTTTCATATCTTTTAGTGAAATATTTCTTTAAGAAAACATCTTATGGTGGATGTATAATCTTTCGTCCCACTATCGTTTAGATTTCAACTAAGCTTGAAATTAAAAACATGATCTAATTACAAAGGTATGTACTCGCAGGCAGAGTATTTGTTGTGTATTGATAAGTAATAAATCGTTTGGCTGAACACTGGATGTATAAATCTAATAGCAATGTTAGGTCGAGTGTCCGTCCGCACACCTCTTGTTTACTCTGCACATAAATCTCTGAGTACGTAACCTACTCGACTTTTATAATCAATTACAGTCTCTGATCACTCGTTCCCAGACCCTATAAATATTCAAGAAGTACCGAGTTGTTTGCGTCGATCGTTTGCGGCACCATTTTAATTACGCCGATTGATTACCGTATTACGAGTATAGTCTATAATTTCTTTAAACGCGCCGAAGGATAGGTACGGTGAACACAAGTGTATGTGTATTCTAATCTATACTAATATTATAAAGCTGAAGAGTTTGTTTTGTTTGTTTGTTTGTTTGTTTAAACGCGCTAATCTCAGAAACTACTGAACCGATTTGAATAATTCTTTCACTGTTAGATAGTCTATTTATCGAGGAAGGCTATAGGCTACATTTTATCCCGAAATTCCCACGGGAACGGGCACAACGCGGGTAAAACCGCGGGGCGCTGCTAGTAATATTATAAAACTGAAGAATTCGATTTTTTGTGTGTTTGAAGGAACTCATTCTCTCTGTAACTCAGGTTTAACCTCCCGATTTACTAAAATATTTATAGCTACATTTAAAACAAAAATATGTTAAATTATGAATAGCTTATTATAAAGAAGGTTAAAGGCAATTTTTTATGGGTAAAACAGCGCGGCCTAGCTAGTTCAATATAAATCGTTTTTATCAAATGGGCTCGCTACTGAGTAGAGTTAGGATAACTCCGTGATTGCCTTGTGGCCTTTAGCAATCACACAACATATAATAACTTTGAAACTTTTAATGGCTTTTATGTTTCTTCTATTGCAATGATAACCTCGGGACGGCTGTTTGTACGGAGTTCTCTCAACTGCTAATAAACTTTGAGGCTTACCGTTTAATGAGAACTTTAATAGTTGTGGTGTTTTCTTGTAAGCGAACTCTATGAGATGGTGAAATTGAATAACTTATTGGGCTTTTAGCTATTATAATCACTATTTATCGCAATTACGCTCTTGTTCAATTTACAGTTATTTTCACCAATAAATTTAATTGATGATATATACTTTAAAACCACTCGTTTATTTCCCTAAAGGTACTTACTGTGGCTAGTGCCCAAATATTGTATTTCACACGATTAATGTAAAAAAAACGAAACCCTTCTTTCTAAAATAAATTCGCTACAATAATTTTATACATAAGTATTCTACACGAATCTAAGAGATCCAAAACTTATTCAAAAGCGATGTCCGGTTTAATGCCATATTACTTGATAGGACATTACTTCCTAATTCAACTAATTATGTTGCTACTAGTTTATGCTCGAACTTTTACTTCAATTGTTTAACATAAAAGTCACTATCATTGTAAACGAATTGATACAAATGGGAGGCAATTTTGTGAAACATACATTTTCTATAACTTTCCACACATTTTACGTTAAATCATAATAGATATTGCAAAATATTACGGCGTTCTATTTATATTTCCAACGTCGAATGTCATAAAAATTTACAAACATAAATTAAACGGCTTGTCTATAAATAATATTATTTTACAAGTGATCAAATGGTGAGCTAGTGAGCGGCCCTGTTATCAGCTACAATGTATGCACTCAGGCCCGCAGCCCGCAGCGCGCGGCGTGCTGCGTGCAGCCGAGCGGGCGGCGCGCGGCGTGCACACTCGGCACTAACAAGCGCGGCCGGCGCGTGGAAACACGCGAATGTTTATTTGCGGTAGTGCGAGCGACGCGGGACGCTCGCGCGCTCACGCCGACACTTCAGTTGTTTAGCGAGGAGCCAAACGCGTGCGCGCATTACTCTATCGACACACACCGATCGCGAACAAACATATATGTACTCGAAAACATTACGAAAATGTCCCGAGATCAATCCAAATCCAGGCGAAATGAACATTCCCTAAAAAATCTACCTAGTGAAGTGTTGTTAAAAGCGCGAAGTACTTTATTTTCGTTAGGTGGTGCATTGAAACCAAAACATGACAGCCAACAAAGAGCAAAGTTGACGAAACAAGAAGTTAAACAAGAAATAAAAGACAGGAAAAATCATGAGCGATTAAAATGTAGTAGATCTGAGCCAGAGTTCGGGGATGTTCGCAAGAAACACCGCAGCAGGGCCGAGGAAGGCGCCGGCCGGGAGTACCCGGGGCCGCGGCCGCGGCCGCTGTCACTCGGGCCCAACAGACAGTACTCCAAAGAGTTCGACGGGTTTCGGTGCGGGAGTGTCCCCCGGGACGCGTCGCCGCTCCATCCGCGACACGTTGACTCTTTGGAGGAGATGTGCGTGCAGTCACGTCTAGTTATTCCCGTTACTGAAAGACTAAGTAACCAAGATGTGCATAATCAAGATACTAATGAAAGGCCGCGGAAAAAACTGTCCTTCCGCGAACCAGAAATAGTAATATCTAATGAAAGAGGCGGCACTGCAACCTTAGGGAGATCACATAAACTGATGGGTGTCAATAGTCTAACGAAACGCCAGAATAGATTATCATTAAGAAAAGATGCGTATTCCTCTAGTTTAGAGGGACTTGATTCGGAGTTAGAGGTAAGATGTTCTACTACTTAGGGAATCATAATTATCATAATAACACAAAAAAATACTTTACTCAATATCTGTTTCTCTAAGTTACACCGGAATATTAGTTATTAATTAACATTTAATGTTTGTCCAACCGATAATTGTAAGCATAGAATTATCCGGCTCGAAGACTTCATGAAATTATAATGGTGTAGCCAAAGTGGTGGTAACAGTAAAATTTGAATGGCTTGTAGGTACAAAGAGACGTTATTAGAGTAGTGGTGTTACGTCAACCCGAAACGCCTTCAGCTCGTAATACATGAAAGTCAAGTGGGCCGAGTGTAGTGATGTGGTCGGGGTGATGTATGAGCAATGACCGCGTGAGCTATTGGACACATTACTGACGAAATTGTTTCACGGTTTATTTTGATTTACCTCGGCCTCATCCAAGGACCGACGCACGCGGAAGCGATTCTTTTTTTATCGAGCACTCCAGTGACATATCTCTACCTTATAATTTCGCCGACCGCCCGTTTACGTCAAGGGCGATACTTCCGTCGTCACATCCATTTATTATTTAGAAAACTTTCGCATATCGCCTAAATGTTTGCACGAGGTATTTTGGACCAGCCGTAACGTAACGCCAACCTGTGAATTACGCACTAAAATAATTACGAAAACATAGTTTTGCTGTCATTAAATCACGCGTTAGTTTACGTTTTAAATCAACAATCAAATGCTAATGGAGTGAAATAAAACATATACGATTCCTAGAACACTTATATTTAAATGTGGTTTTCGGTAATCGGCCTTGAAATGTTTTTATAATAAAAGAATCGGTCAACCGTAAAAAGGATTCAGGGAACAATATTTTCATTATTTATTGGACCTTTATTTTTGTATTATTATATTTTGACTTGTTATCTTTAAAACAGAAGCTATTTTACGACTTAACATTCAAATTAAGTATATTTTATTGTACAAATATTATTTTCGGTTATTCGCATCGTTTCATAAAGTTAACGAATGCACCGCATAATGCGCATTCACTTGTTAATAGTGTAAATACTCGTAAATACAATGTCGATTGAACGTGGAAACCTTAACAACCGCCCCAATATCGGGAACGAATGCATATTTATTTAATTATTCTGAAATTATTCATGTTTCCTCTCATTGGTTCTCGTTAATACCGAAAATCATTAATATCTCGAAAATATTTTAACATTCGTATAAAAGAAAATCATTTTCCCTGGACAATTTTGTTTACTATTTTAAATATTGAATAAGTTGAAATTGTGTTTTTTTTTAGTTCATATAGTAGAATTATTAGGTTAGGCTAGTCTTAGTCTTAGAATAGTAGAATTAACTAAGTTATGTTTTTAACGTACTGGCGACCGGTTGGCGATTCCATTATGCTAGCAGTCACAACCGTGTGTGAATTTGTCCCAACACATTAAGGCAGATTGTTTATAGATCATAATAATAAGAACAGATAGTTTGTGATATTGATACTAACATTACGAAGAAATGCAACAATGACAGGAAATTTAAGTCATTCTGTTCAGTTTTTCGCTTAGTTTTGATGAAATTATCTTAGAAACAAATTATTCTCTCTGTACCAAATATTATTAAAAAAAAATATTTTAATAAACACTAATTCAATTCTGATAAGCCACACGTATGATTCCCGTTTTAAAACTTTTCATCATGTTGTACAGAATTTAAGACAATATTTCAGAAGTTCTTAATGAGCATTTAGTTTTGAAAACATAATTTAATTTTTTTACATTAATACGTCTGTATATCATATAAGATCATAAAATATAATGTATTCGTTACCTACCACGCGTTGTCATTTTAATATCGCGAAAAATAATTTACGATGTTTTTCTCGAATAAATTGTTTTGGTTTTAGTATTATTTATGTGGATAATTGTGAAAACGAACTATCAGCATGTTACGTTCGTTATTTTTAATGATAGATTCCAGTACAAACCACATTTACGAACTCCGATCCTTGTCAAGAAATGTTAAAACCTTTTTTTTTAAATGCTCATATTTTTACTATTATAATCAATTGTATAAGGTTCTCAATTAGGTTGGTATATTTTTTCCAATCAATGTCAATGATGGATTAGCTACCTATGTATACACACTTGGACATCGCAATTCAGATCCCAATTACTCAGTAGTGCCATTCGGCCAACAGCGACATAATTATAGGCTATTTCAATTAATTGTCTAGCACCGCTTGATCCGCTTCGTATGCTATGTGTACATAAATGGTAATCGCCCTTTATAGTGATTGTTAGATTATGTGGTCATTCCAATAGTTTGCAAAGGCTTCTTCCTATGTGGTTTGAACAATTATTAGCAGATAAACTGATTGTAGGTAGAGCCTTCTTATAGAAATTCTAAGAAAAATTTTCTTCCCTTTTGCTATAACAACCTTCTGTGCCGCGGAAAAATCCCGTAGTAATACATTCATAATTCTTCCCTTTTGTGTTGTTTGGCGATGATGTAGATTATATACCGTTTTTTTAATAAAAGATTTAATGAAGAGGCATTAAACATAACACTCTTGCAGAGGACCAGACACATTTGAAGACCACTTTAGAGAGTTTTCAAAGACGTCTAATAGCTAAATGCATACAAAACGCCTCAGGGCAAAACGTGTAATGAAGGCCTGCATTTGTATTCATAGAAAACGTTTTTCAACTAACACATCACGTACACAAGCTTTTATCCTAAACCAACCGCATTTCTTCGACCTTTCTCGGAGAAATAATGACTTCCCCACGAAAATAGACTTTTTATACGAATTCTGATACGAAAAAGATCAGCTTAAAGGTCATTGTCTTGGCCCGACCAACTTTTTAATGTGTCGCGTACAATCTTGTATCGAAATCCCTTCTCACGTGGAATAGTTTCGGGTACCTACTCGTACATGTTGAGAATTCAAACTCTATTTTTATCAAGACATTTTTAAATGGAAGCCGTCACGGTGAGAGACCGCCAAATAAATTAATTTTCAGTAAAATCTGTGACAAGTACTGGAGCGTGGGCCCGATTGTTAACATCCTCGATTGGACCCGTCGGACGAGAGCCGACCAAATATTTATTTAGACAATGTTAATTGTCAATAATCCCTTTCAAATATAATTATGGTTAATGTATCTTCGATCATCTATCAACGTCAAACTTCGCTATTATTCGCACAAATAGGCTTTGAACGGGACATTTTGTGAAGTTGAATGATTGCTTCGGAACAGTTTCAACTTTGTCAACTTATCGAGAGATTGATTGATATGGCAGAAGGTGTAACGCCTGAATTGGGCACTTTTCATTTCGTGTAGACCACGATCGTACCACGTGTGAAACAAATTGGCACCAACAATCTACATTTTTCTAGCGACGCGTATATATAACAGTTAAATTCTGTTATAGCAGATTTGATTAATGATTTTCCATCAAAAAATTGCGTGTTTTTTATGTCTTGACCATAATATTGTCGTATTAGTGCCAATTTATGTGGAAACAGCAGGCGCGAAGCGTGACATGATGCCGCGTCGTGCGAGTACCTATCTGTCCGGAGTGCACGGCGGCGGCGCGGCGTCCTGGCCGCTCTCCAAGCATGTCACTGAACGTCACCCACCAGGCCATCAGACCATCCACTCCACGCACTCTATAATATCACACACTTCTTTATGTATATTTAATTTATAATACGTACCTTATTTTGTCACGAGGTAGTTAGTTACCTACGTAAATACACGAAAAAATATAGCATAATAAAATTGAGTTCATCACTATTTTACGAAGCCTATTCATGTTTTAATAGCTTATTCTATGTTAATCTAAAATCGTATGGAAAGAAAATTGTCCCATTGAAAAATTGAATTCATGAGATATTGAGCCCGAATAATCTGTTTCCGACCGTAGCGGTCCGAATGAGAAGAACATTAATTAAACATATGTCATCTCCCACGCTTACGTCCCGTCAGACCTTTTTATCTCCCTTTTGTAAAATATCATTCGTTGAAACCTTTTTATACTATTGTACGGTATTCATACATTGCTTTGATATATTTTATTTCTTTGTTTATTTAGTTTGGTGATGTACGTTGTTTACAATGACACATTAATTTACGGATAGTTGTTATCCTAGAGTCGAATGTTGTGCTAATGTGGCTGCGTATTTCAGAGTCAGGCGATGAGGATCGTGCGCACGGTGGGGCAGGCGTTCGAGGTGTGCCACAAGATGCAGGTGAACTCGCCGGAGCAGGCGGCGGC
Organism: Cyclophora albipunctata; assembly: GCA_963082685.1. Taxonomy (NCBI): domain Eukaryota; kingdom Metazoa; phylum Arthropoda; class Insecta; order Lepidoptera; family Geometridae; genus Cyclophora; species Cyclophora albipunctata. The sequence continues at coordinate 12,077,346 of OY720111.1, read as the reverse complement.
GTCCACCTCCTCGGCGGCGGACGAGGCGGCGCCCAGCGCCAGCGACATCGCGCCCTCCAAAGGTTTGACAACACCCCACGGTACATTACTCTAAACACAAAATTCACCCACCAATTAACACAAGAGCACTCCACCATCCCCATTTTAGAAATCCAATTAATGTTTTCTGGCGCCTTTCACTTAATTTTCATTTAAAAACTACTTAATAACAAGTTCGAGTTGACAGCTTCGAAGAGCCCCGATGTCCCTAAAAGATAAGTCAATTAAATGCTTGTCAAGCAAACAAACAATTTCTCGCCCCTGTCATCCAGAGTTTAGACAATTAGCGAATCTGTAAGTCAACGGATTTGGACCTTAATTACATTTTAATGCCTTAGGTGGACATTATAATTATGCTGTGCGAAATTTTATTTACTTTGCGAGTGTACATTTTTAGGGTTAAGCGAAAGCTAATTGTATTAAATCTTAATTGCGAGCGATGCATTTTTCAGAACGTTATTTTTGTCGTTTCTTTATCTCTCTAACAAACTTCCTTCTGATTTTTTGTGTCGTAAATTGAAGTGACAGCAGTCGGACTATACACTCGTGTATTCGCAGAATTCAATTGACATAACCGAGTTAATTTATGTGCCTACCAATTTGTCTTTGGCTTCTATCTCAGATAATTAATTCATGGGTTGAGCAAACCGATCTTGGCCTTGACTTTGAACTCTGACTAAATTAGAAATAACTATTTTGTGAACAGAAGCTCGATGAAAGTAATTTTAAAAACAAGGTTATTAGATATTATACGCAAGGCGTCCGTCGTGTAAGCAAGAGAATATGTTAAATTGAATTGTATTCATTGGGAGTTTAAGCTGATTGGATACGGATTATATCGCAGCGATAGCAAGGCGTCCTTGCGGAGCGTATTGTCCGGTACAGGACCCATCTCTCCTCGCCGCCGCGCCGAAACATTGGTTTTTCTTGGTCTCTGAACCACAGCTTCCACCTCGCCGCATCCCGTCCCAACTAATCTCGTTAATACAAATTGTTAATCAAGTATCCATACATTGTTGTAAAGAACAACAATTAATTAAATAAATCATCAACACAAAGTTTAAAGGTGGATTAACTGAAAATTATGGTTTTGACTTGCCTATCATAACCAAACATAATTGATTTATCTTTGGTAATCTAGGTTTAATTATTTTTTTTGCATTCTATTGTTTTTTCTCTATTATCATAGATTTATTGTTTTTATCTCTTAGCGCCTTTGTGTGTCAAACGTAAAATTCGGTGCATTGGGATCATACTCATATTTCGCTCACATTTCGTAGCCAAAGCAATATGCCTGAATACGGGCTGTTCTGATTTTATCAGTCAAATTCAATAAACGGGACTGTCTGATCATCACGCTTAATTTCAATATCAATGACGTCGACTGATAACATTATCAAGCGGAAAATCATTAAACAAACTCCTAACAGATGCTATCAGTTAAACCGGGACCAAATAATTTACTGGCGTGAGTACCGTTTAATAGTGTTTGATTTAACGTGTTGGTTGTGATGACACTCAAATAAACAAGCAGTCTCACTAGACTGTTTCCATTAACTTTATATATCGGGAGTGGGAGCCGGTACGCATGTCGGTACTTAATGGTATATTCAGTAGCGCACGTCACTTTAGTGCCGTTGACGGCGCGGATGTTAACGATGCTGGTGCACAGAATGAAGCTATCGCCAGGTTGGAACCAGCACGCTCCCGCCGATCATTGAGCGGAAACTCGTAAACTGCCGAAGTGCTCCGTGCCAAATAGGAGCCCGCTCCCTGCACCCGGTTGTACGCACCGATTGTTTTGTTTATCACATTAATGATTCCACGATAAGCTTTAAATAAGACCCTTGCCGGAAATCTGAGGTTGCATTTGTAAACAACGGTACATTTGGTAAAAGCCCGTTAAATGTTCTATGATATCGTTCTATATTTTACCGTAAAACTCGACTAAGATAAATATACCGACATAATGCAATTAGTTTCCGCGTAAAGTATTCTCTTTGGCCCTCCTCTGCTCATGAATTTCCCAGTACTTCACAATGTTATCTTGGTGCCGACGCACTTGTCAGAGAAACGTCTTCAAACACCGTCTGTTTTAATTTAAACCGCCACATTTTTTTCTCTACATTATAATTAACTTTGTAATCTACGCCGTCTAATTTTTGTCAACGTTAGCAAGTCGTTATGGCGATAAACATAAGACTGACTTTTGCTTAGAACAGCGTATATTTTACGTGCCGTACGGTTTTATATTCAACGCATCGTTTACGTGAGTCTTATGCTGTAATTTTAACGTATCACGTCACTATTTTAATGACTTTACCTTTATTTATGTACCTGTGCTCGTTTTGTGTTTTGGCCAAAGATAATAAATGATAGATCTCGTAATGAAGACGCTATGATGTAACTTTTTAACACCTGAAAAAATTGTGACTACGTATAAAGATATTTATTTTGCTTTCATATTCTTACATCTTTGATTGGAAAAGTTGATAAATAAAAATCAGTACCTGGCTAGTAATAAATAATTATGTGTGCTTAAGTATATATTATGTATACACAGAGACTCAAATATTTCGGCTATGTTTATCTACCTTTTGCGCAAGATCGTAAATTGTAATTTATTATTTGCCAGATTGCCAAATTATGTGACTGTTTTACCCAAATGGTCTTGTACTTTTGGAAGTGCACTTGGACTAGGATTATTCTATGATTATGGGTTACATCTGCCGTTCACGACACAATTTATAGATACAAAAAATCCAGAAGCACATGTCCCGGCAAAAATTGTATGCTAAAATTTTTAACTGAACCTACGAGTATAGATTATTTGCTAGACGTTAGTAATGTTGTTTTTCAGAAGCAGTATCTGAGTTCGGAGGTTCTGAAGCGGCCAATTCCACCATCAAGGTCATAGTTGAGGAGGGAGCAGTTGGTGGCAAGGAGGAACCGGCGCGACCATCACATCTGGATCTGCTGCCCCCTCCACCTCGTAAGGAAGGGAAACGGAACTCACAGGTGAGGTTCAGAGGGTTTTATCATCTAATTAGGTGAATCAAAATCATAGGACAAAAGCAGACACAAAACCCCATAGATGGATCCCATGTGTGAATGCGCGTCCAGAGTTTTTAGGGCGTGATGGTGCTAACAGACATTGCTATCACATGGATATGTGTTTTTAATATATGAGTTGTCACTATGTGTTTTTAATATATGAGTTGTATAACTGATCTTAAAACAATGGCAATCTTAAACAAAAATATAAACATTAAAAGACGTAACATTAATAATATTACGTGAGTGAATTTGAAGCCGTGTTTAACAATAAGTTAATTTTGAAATACAGTTTTGTAGAAACGTGACGCTTTAACTGTACCTGAAAAATAACTAAGAGACAAAGCAGTAATTGGATCACACCAAAATAATGTAACACAATACACGCGATCGTATATATTTTAACACCCAGATTAAATATCAGTTAACCTGACATTATTGTGAGGTTAATCTTGTAAAGCTAAGCTCACACTGGAGAATTTATTATACCGACCGACTTTACTTCGGTTTACAAGCATTAAAATTGGTATTTATTGACATTGCTTGCCTTGAAATTAGTTTTCTGTTACATTCGCAGTTTGAAAATAATACGACTGTAGCCATTCTAGCTTAATCTGCTAATCCAGGATTATTGACTAACCTCTATTATTGAAGGCAATATCACGAATATTTCTACTGCCTTTTCTATGTCAAACTCAGCAAACTCAGCAAAATTACATACACCTACAACTTATTTATAAAAACGCTTTTTAACACAAAAATTAATTTACAATCTTAGTTAGAAAACAAAGCGAAAATAGATACCGTGTGTATTATTATCGGTACTGAAAATAGTTCTGTACTCTAGATAATCGCTCTCCCACGTTGAATCCGAGAAGCTTTATAATAAATCAAAACAATAATAATATCATCGGCATGCGATAGTCCCGCCAGTCGGTACTCGGTACCAACCATTCGGATCTTCGATGCGAGCTACTTATTGGTTGACGTCTGAGCCGAATTAACAAATAGTATACCCAACCTCGATGCAAATGGTATTCGAATATTGCACTCCAAGCCAGCGTCATTTCAAGATACCTACATAATCTACCTAAGAATTTACTTCTATATTATTAACTACATAATATTTCTTTAATTATTGTTATAATATCTCTCAAAATAATAACGAATGCAATACAAGTAATAGGAACACGATATCCATATCTTAAAAGCACATTACTTGTTGAGCAAGTTAACAATCATGCTATTTGACACAATATTAACGATTCGGCGCAAAATACAAAAAGTTCGCGGCGCGGAAGCTCGGATTCTCGCAGAAGTCATTATGCAAAGATCTCGCGTAACGATGCTAAGTTTAAAGTCGTGCTACATTCATCTTTGGGTACAAGGAAGAATTCCAAATTTGCAAAGTAGGTTGGGATGAGGTGTTTTAGGGCAATGTCACACCCCTTCGGCTCCCAGTCACACTCCCGGCGTGCAATAGACAACTTCGCCGATGCAAAACCACTAATTTACAACGCCATTGTGGAGCAAAAATCCATTTTAAGCCCGGTTTTGAGCGACAAATCAAGCAAATAACTTAGAAATCGGTTTCAAAGATTCGTTTTTACCCTCGCGGTAATATAGCTGAAAGAGAGATCGATTTTAATTAACGAACACCTGACTCAGATTGTTCGGAAGATTAGATCAATATCACGGTATTATCTGTTTGAACTTACTATTTTTACGAATTTAGGTGTCACCCAAATAAATTAATGGATACAAAATTAATTTATATTAATTAGTGGGTGGGAGGGTGCGGAAGACTGAGATTCGGGGGAGATCCTCTACATCTTATTGGTTCCTACTCGTTTAAAGAATATTCAAAGTACCGACATTATCAGCCGACTAATTATCACAATATTTTCCTAATTTTAGCGTCAAATCCCAACGCCGAGCATCAATCTCCCTGATCTCCCGGAATGTGTAACTAAAGTGGACGTCACCGTGGAGCCAGCAGCCGGCGCAGACACTCCTCTGAGCGCGCAACATCAACTGCAACTGCTACGAGAGCGACTGGACCAGCAAGCTCAGCAAACTAGGGCAGCAGTCGCGCAGCTGCTACTGCTGCGCGACCAGCTGGCAGCAGAGCAGGCTGCCCGATGCGAGGCACAGGTCAGCAGTTTTAACTACTTTAAGGATCATCATTCCATTGTTAGAGTTAGAACACTTAATGCACTCCTTCGATTAGTTATAAAAGCCAAATTAAGGATTATTTAGGAAAAGGAATATTTTATATCGTAAAAGAACATGCTAATAATAGACACAAATGGAAAACCTGCATCAGTTTCTCCGACAAGCGATGAAAGTACTCCTATATGACACGACTCTTCATCGGAATAACTGTATTAATTCATCTACTGAACAATCATCTTTCGTATCTGATTGAAGCGGTCATTAATTTATCTCTGCTGAATACATTGAACACATTCATCATTCAACAACATTTTTACATGTAAGGTGTTGAAATCAAGTAATAAATCTTGGTTGGGAAGAAAACATTTGAAGGCGAAGGTAGATAATATTGATAGATAAACATTTTAAAGGTATGTAATTGTTTATGTAATGGTTTGCAGGCGCGTACGCATCAACTACTGGTACATAATAAGGAGTTGTTAGAGCACATTGCGGCTTTGGTGGCACACTTGCAAGAGCGCGAAAGAGGTTCAACTCGACCAATTAGCGCACACCAACTCACTTTGCTACCTCAGGTATGTTAGAAAATGATCATCAAAATATCAAGTCTCTTGTGTCACTTTTCGTCAACAATAAAGAAATGTAAGCAACTCCAAAGTCGGATATATATAAATTCTAATTGTTTATCTAGCGATGGCACCCACATGTTTGATTAAGCTAATTGTATTGATGCACAAGAAACTTGCTATTTTCAGTTCTTAACGAAGTTGATGATCAGGCTCGTTTTAAATTAATCCTCAAGTTTGTCGACTTATCATTTACAAGACATTTGTTCCTAAGTCTCAATTGTAGAATAATTTAATTGTTTGAAATGATTTCAAAGTTCTCAAGTTTGAGGATACTTGCTGTTTGTTTTATTGTACCTACCTTTACTTGTGTTTATTTACGATTTTGCTTGCGTTGCTCGTTCATAGAAAGCTACTTTTTGTTTAACAATTGACAATGATCACGTACTTAGGACTTACGGACGACTTTTGCTCTAAAATTTGCACGTTTATCGAACAATATTCCCTTAACTCTTAGATGTATTTTCACACATATATTAATTTGACTATTTTGTAAAACCTTATTTTTTATATGGATGTTTTGTATTATTTCGTAAAGAATGTTTTCGTTTAATATTGTGAAAGCATGCTAATAATGCTGTTTTGTTTTTGTTTACGATTAATTTGCATCATTATGTACATTTTAACATATTTATTTAAGTTCAATGTAATTATAAAGAATCATTACGCTTGATTTTGTTTGATGAGTGTTTTAATGTCTTTGTACAATATAGAATTGCAAAATTAATAGTTTTTTTTATGACTATTTTTTCTTTTACGCTGCTGGAAACAGAAGCTCGATAGAGTAGACAAGAATGTCAATAAAGTGGAGAGCCATGTCGCCAGCAACGGAAACCTGGCCGCGAGCAGTGAAGCGCTGATCGATCTGTTTTCCCAACCTAACATCATGAAGCAGAACGCAGAAAACAACAACACTAGACTCTCGCCATTCACCGCCACTGCAAGCCAGGAGCAAGTGAATGGCTCCGTCTCCACACCACCGAGCTTCGCAAGCATGACCAACGAAGAAATACAGAACTACCTAATATCAAAATTCCAAGACATGGGCGGGTTCCCCAACAACACAGCTCAAAAGAAAACAACATTCAACGCCAATCAGCAGTTTTACCAGAACAGCAACGCGTTCCCAAACATACCGCCTCTGACCAATCATTACAGCAACGCGGATCTCGCTAGTCTTCTCAATCACAACGTCTTCAAGGATTCCTGCAGTTCTGCCGATGACCTGGCTTCATTGGCTCAGGCCATGAGTGTGGGGCAGTCAGAGAACTCTCTCGCAGGAAACAGCCCAGATTCGTCTTCCAAAGACTCTACTCCTGACGGCTTCAGTTCAGATGATGGGATGGCGTTCATCATGCCTTTGTCTCACAATGGAACGTTAACAGCTACTGGAGAGGACGGCCGCGTGCGGTTGATTGTGCCAGTGAGTCCGTCGGAGAGTACGAGTGACGTAGCCGAGGGACCGAAACCGCAGCCGCAGACGTCGGGCAACTCGCTGAAGGTGCCGGCGCCGGACCGGCTGGTGGCGCCCGCCGCGCCCATCACCCGCACCACCAGCGAGAAGGTCCCCAACCGGAGCGAAATGATGACCGCGCTCCGCTCCCAGTGGACACGACACACCACCAAGTAGATACCAAAAGATCAACCAACCATTCTAGTCCACCTTAAGTTCCTCATTTTTGTTAAATAGCTTTATTAATTTATTATATCGTAGATGAACAACCATTCAAACACTCCTCCTGGTATATTTTCTGCTAAAGCAGAAACTATTGCACATCGTATACAGTCTCAAGTTGTTACATATCCTTTATCATATCGACATTAAAATAGGGTTTAGTTTTATGATCCAATGTAATGGTTATAAAGTGTAAGCAGCAGCGATATTTATGCTTTGGATGAGCTATAAAAATCTAATAATATCATAATATATATCGTGTTGGGGAAAAAATAATGCTTTCCTATGCGAAACTGTATGTATCTAGTCAATGTGATAGTCGTATTTTATGGAGGGAAATATATTTAGGTTCTCGCTTCATAAGACGCCATTTTATAGCTGTCTTTATGTAGGTAGATAGGTAGCTGATATACTTCGATTTGATCGAAAATAGATTATAATAATTAATTCATCGATGTAAAAGTTATTGATTGCAATGATTTCCTTCAATGTTTGTTTCGAAAATTTATCTTTGACTTTGTTGTGGGAACTTACATGTAGATTTGAATGTCCCATTCAACAACTCGCTAAAGTTTTTCAAAAGGCTTAAATGTCAATTCTATACTTGCAGTCAGCAACAGCAAACTTAATTTGACTTCAGTTTTTGAAAAATAATTTTCCGTTAAGGTTCTTGCGGACTGTCCCACAAGTGTTGTTATGAAAACTCGATTTATTGTAGTAGGATGCCAAATATATAGGTACTCTAGCCAATTAGAAAAATAGGATTAAAAACAATCGTAATACTTAAGTATTCCCATTAAAAACTTAAAATGTATATTCTTATAAATTGTATCTTTACATAAAATTATTATATTAAAAACGTCTTCTAAGTGGAATATTGATTCTGTTGTAAAACAGTGCCAAATAAGTAGATTTTTTGACAAAATTATAACTTTTTTCTGTAGGCCAAACTATTTTATACATTTTATTGAAATTCATTACATGGGCTCTATGTGAACTACATTAATGATGTCTGTATTACATACGTAGGACCTACTTATGTTACCTTACGAATACTACCACAAATAAATGAACAAACATAGACACAAATAGTACCTGTGAATACGTGACTCCTCGAAATAATATACCCCGTATGTACGCATTTTACTAATGAAATAGGAAGCCTAAATTAGCGTTAAGTATTTCGTAAGTAAATAATAAACATGTTATCAAATATTCATGGACATTTATATCAAATCTGATGCAAGCATATTGTTACTAACGTATTTCTAACAGCGAGCGGTGAAAGATAATTCTAGAGGTCCGCCCTGGGCATCCAGGGGATTGAGGTTACCATTCTTACATGATTCTTTATGAACTTTGGTTTAGAGTAAGAAGAACCACAGTGAGGTGGGGTAATCGCACCCTCTACGTTATAAAAGATTTAATATAATAGTTAAGAAATTATACCAAAACTGAGATAATTCATTGTCTCTACATGTTTGCATCAGAATTTTACAAAAGGTACTCTAATTATAATTACATTCAGTGTTAATCAAATAAAGTAAAGAAAATAACTGTTTAAATATTTATTCAACTTTTTCGTAGAAATAGACTCGTTGTCCGCAATATGTTGGTGTCTCACAATGTTTATCCATAAGAAAATATCACACAACAATCGAAAATAAATTAATAGACGTGAATCTTTATTCTTATTTTTAAATACCTTCAACATTTTTTGTGTTAGAACCCGCCTGAGCCCCACTCGAGTGACAAGACAAGAACAGTTTTAGACTGCATTCATAAACAAATCTGTCTTTCGTCAGTTTAATAACAATGTAGTCAATGTACAATTATTTTCGCATTAAATAATGCTTTTTGAATTCCACAAGCAACCTTGCTGACTTATTCCTAATTGAGTTGAGGTAGGTAAATTGGAATGATACCTAATAACCTTTGGTTTGATGATCAAACTGAAACTATTTACTACTTAGTCTTTTTTAAACTTACACGATTTGAACATGGGGATTGCACCTCTGGGTGCAATCCCCTCGAAACGTCGGGAAATAAAAAGTAAGTTATTACTTGCTTTATTAACTTTCTAACACGAAAAAACCCGTGTGAGTACGTTTAAACTATGTATTTACTACTTAATTATCTAGATATTAGGATATTGCGAGTATATAAATGAAGAACTTACAAGCAGTCGAAATCTTATTTTAAATCTATAGTATAAAAAACTGACTACAAGTATCTGTCTCCATAAGTTGATGGATAGTAAAGTATAGTTAAGTATTAGCCTGTAATGTCCCACTGCTGGGCAATGGCACAGTGACAGTGAGTCGATGAGTAACTTTGATAAAACGGCTTTACTTACTTTACGTAAGAATTACTCAGAGTTACTAATTATTTCAAGATAAAATAAGACAGTTTTGACCTCTAGTATTCTGTTAAAAATATTTTAATTGGTTCATCCTGATACAGAGGACGGTTATATAAACCATTATCAAACTAAACAAATCCAGTGCTAACACATGTCTCGCTAAAATGTTTGATATCGATCTTAAGAGAGCGCATGATAGTCAGTCGGAACTATAACACGCTCTGTTTTAAATCTCTTTAACCTAGATTGATTATCAACGATATTTATAACGTAAACTAGCTGTGCCCCGCGGTTTCACCCGCAGCGTCCCCGTTCCCGTGGGAATTTTGAGATTTTTATACCCTATAAACCTTACGGAGCCCGAGACCTTTCCAACGAATGCAAAACCGTGGAAATCGGTTCGTGCGTTCTGGAGTTAAAGCGTCAGGGAGGAAAACCCGACTTATTTTTATATAGTAGATGAACCGATTACCTCAGAGAATTTAATTAAATCGACGGAAAAAAATAAGTAATAGCCAGTAATGTCCCACTGCTGGGCTGAGGCTGAGGATTAGGCATAATTACCACGCTTGCCTAATTGATGTCATTTTTTAAACAATGTTCATAGTCATTTATAGACCTTTCCTAAGAAATAATTCAACGCCTCGACGACGACGATACGGGAACAGGAACTCTTTTTATTTAGTAGGTACCTAAATATGTTTAAGAAAGAAAAGCAGTTTGTTAAAATTTGTATTTTATATTGCACGAAATAGAACACTATTTTAAACGACCGTCTATTGTTTATGTTGTAGCTTCTTGTGCAATCCACCCTAACTCATACTTGTCATTGTCATCAGAAGTGAAAAATATACTAATAAGTTTACTTTATACGCCTTACAATTCGAAATTACAACCACTCCTTGTGGTTTGTTCGAAGATTAGTTTACTTCTATTTGGTTACCATCTACCCATCTCCCCTTGGAATATACTGCGGCTATTGGCTTTATATATGCGAGATAAGTAGGTACATAGTTAGATTTAAGACAACTTCCGAAACTCTATTTCAGTCAGTTTCGGCTTTACACTAAGAACTTTGTGACCCCTTTTGGCTTATAACTCAGTAAGACTTAAGTAAATAGTTTTAGGGAGTAGGAAAACAGAAATTACTCGAGATAATGTTATCGAGCAATGAAAACTACATTTAACACCTTCGATCCATTAAGCACGTCGACACCAAACAAAGGTTAGAAATAGTTCCAGAAACACGTCATTATGTAGCTTGTGGGAATTCTTACTCGAATTCGGTCCTAACATTTTATCAATTCAATGAACGAGCAAGCAATTCTTTTAACGAAATTATCGAATATCAAATCTATTAATTAAATAAATAAGTTGTCCTCAAATAACTCTAACCATGCGTTGACGTTCTGTTTAATATCGTGAGGAACTACTTCAGATCCGACGATGCAAAATTAAAAACTTGGAACGTAAACACATAATAGAGTCACAGACCTTTTTGTAATATCCCCTTTGTTATTTTTATCATCAGTTATCATCGACTGCAAAGATAGATCGTTGGTTCTCTTTGCTTCCGACCACGCCGCCGACTCTCTCTAGACCAGAAAGCGGTTTTGTATCGGGAGTGGAAGATGGAGCTGATGCCACCACCCTCGCGGAAGCCAAGCAACTTCTACAACAACTAGGAGTAAAGAAGAAGAGAAGACTCATCCCTCTACGGTTCTCCAGACGAAAAATAATGGTCAACAAACACACACTACTTTAACGATTCAACAGGCGTTGTTCAAAAACTGGTTTGCATTTCGTTATGGTTCCATCGGCAATTATTTAGATAGGATATTCATATCGTATTAGGTACTGCAGTGTTTAAGGTAATGTTTAAGTTTTTTACGAAATCATTAAGTAAAAAAGCAGATTGAAAAACAAAACTCTACCTCTCCTTAGATTAGCTATGGTTATGTGCTAAAGTAGAGTTCACCATGCTACACGCACTTAACGCATCAAAGTGCCTAAGTATAAAGCGGGAAAAGGCTTGGCATTCAACTTTGGGATAAAAAATGAGACATGAAATCTGTGAAAACTATATACTCTCTTACCCCTAGCTCTCATACATGCCATGACTACAGACACCACTGCCGATATCTAAGACTGAGCGTGACCTTTAGTTTAATTAAAGTGCTAGTTGTAGGATAGTTTTGAACAACGTTAAGTTAGTGCAATTTATTCTAGACTTTTAAATTAGTACTTGAAGTTATGTTAAGTTAACCTAATGTTGTTTTTATGTGACACCATGTTTAGTGCAAACATCTTCAAATACAAGCATTAAAAAATAACGGCAATGATAAATTGATAAAGATTAGTTGACTAAACTTGGGGTTAGTCGTTATGACGTAATCTAAACTCACATTTTAAGTATATAATAGCTTAGTTAACTGTCGGGATCTCTTTTATCTTTTAAACTAGGGTTTTGCTATTAGTAAATAGATAAAGTAACTTTAATACATTTCAGTTGAACGAAACTAAAATGTGTGTGTTACTAGGATACCTAACAGATAATGACAAATAGTAACCTACCGACATAAAAGACGTCAGTGTTTACTTGATTTTAGTCTTCGATTTAAATGAAAGGTATGATGTAACAAATAATATACATATAAGGTGCATTTTTATAAAAAAAAATGTGTCCCAATATTTGGTAAATACTAAAACAGAAATGCTATTATAATTTGTTATGGTCATCTTTAACAAAATAACCAGGTTTCATATTATCGTATGTATGCGTAGATATTAATATTTAACCCTGAGGTAAAATACTTTTAAAAGATTTTAAAATGTTTTGCTAAAGAATTCTTGGACAGGAAAAATAACAGATAAGAGCACAAGTTCCCCGGACTGGGTCGGGAATCACAACAAATAATGTTAAATATTAGGGACAACATTAGCATATTTTATCAACGACATATTGCATTTTTAGAATAATGTCTTTAAATAATGTAAATGTTAAGGTAAAAGCTACTGAATTTTGAAGGTAGTTCGTATAAGATACAGCAACCAAATACATTTTAGTAACATAGTCAAGAAAATAAACATTTGTTTAATAACTTTGTGATAGAAGATTGTTAGGGTGCGTCCACATCTGGCGAATGCGCCGCGAATGTGCAGCTCGCCAGCCATGTGCGAGCTGCCCGCAAGCCGCGCGCGTGCAGTCACGGCAATGGTTTGGTGCACCTCTTTAGTGCAACTCATGCAAGGCTCGTAAAAGGCGCGCGCCCAGCGCGCGCGCGGCCCGCGATCTGCGCGCGCTCAATTATCGCGATTACAATTGCGCTTATTGGCTCAGTACTTTAGGCAGACGCGAGCCGCTAGCGCGCCGCCCGCGCGCTGATCGCATACGGCGCTTAGGTTGCGAGCGAACTGCGCGCGAGCGGCGCAAGAGCGGCGCACGAACAAAAATGCACGCGCGCAGCTCGCGGGCAGCTCACAAACGGTTCGCGACCTGCGCATTCGCGGCATATTCGTCAGATGTGGACGCACCCTTAGATGACAACTAACCTACAAACGGTGCATGCAAGTAGTTTGATGAAACCTACGTTTGATACCTGTTGCTTATTTTAATTGCACGGAAACTTAAGCTTAAGTAACTTCAAATTTAATAACAGTAAAACTGAGACGTCCCAAAGGGCAACTGTCCATAAGGGATGAACTACAGGGTGGCAGCAGTGGCGAGTAGTCTAAATGGGACCACTATGACCACTAATGACTTTTCGAAGAGCAACACAAATGTTTTTTTAGTTTTTTCGGATAGAGCCTACTATTACTGGGATTTGCCACAGGCTTTTGATGAGAATAGTTCCGCCACTGTTTGACACTGTCCCCTACAGAGTCAAAATCGATTGTTGATAAATGCATTTGTGCTCTTGACTCTACCTAACATTCATACATTTCCCGTTTTCTTTCATAGACAACGAGTGATGTCTTTATAGATTCATAATATCATTACAGTTTTATTTCATGACGTAATGGTTTAATAATAAATAATTAATTGTGTACGTAATAATTCACACATGTTGAGGGCTTAATAATACAAAAAGACCTTGACAGTAAGTAATATTTTTCACAACAATTCAACATAGGTTGGAATAAGTTCCATAGATTTTAAACAAAAAAATGGTAAAATCGGTACTGCTTTCAACATTTTGAGTAAAATAACAAATCATTTATGTCTGACGTTATTGTCATAAATAGTAAAACTGCAATTATTTTAATAGTTACAACCAATAAAGTTTAACTTAATTGACTGCCACGTTAGTAGTTATTACCTGATTTACATAAACAAACGAATGTTAAACTTAAGAAAACATACTCGTATCGCATTCAGAATAGATCAATAGCTTCGTAATTTAAAAGTAATATTTTTAAACAAAGACTAATTCAGTTCAAGGATTAGGTACACATACGAGTATGTACGTCTAAAATTAGTTCACATCGTAAACGTATGGATTATTCTTTGATAACTGAATTGGTTCTGTCGATCAAATAAACAGATCAGTACAGTAATCTACTGTTAATTTATTCTGCTTACGTTAGTTAATAACTGCGTTAATAAGATCTAATATCAAGTCTCTAAGAAGTTCTTAAATTATAAAATAAGTATTCTCATTCGCAACTTCTGCATTTATTAAAGTTGTGATAAATTATTTACGATTTACTTCAAAATTATGTTTGGATCGTGGGTGCCATAACTAGATTAGGAGTTATAAAAATAAATTGAAAAAGAGGTTCTTTTATTGAGTGCTGATATTAAACATATTGACTAATCTTATGACTAATGTGAATGTCCTTTTTGATATTGGTACTAAAACCTTGATTAGAGGGTCTCACACTCTATTCTTTTTACGAGAGTTAAAATCTAGTACTATTGAACACAAGTGGAAACATACTTAGTGATTTCATTCCATCCCTAACTCTTTTCCTCAATGGAAGAAGTAGTCTTAGGTTGTTAAAAAATTCCTGATATTTAGAACTCTCGTAAGAAAAAATAGAATATACATAAGGACAGTTCCACCATCATTTCTCACCGATTGGATCCTAATCCATATCGTGTGTGTGAACCTAATCTAAGTTAGCTCGAGTCAGTAGGTCGATGCGACTGAACCAAACTGAAAGCGATATTTCCATGTATTTGATCGATTCGGATCAGGCAGACAGAGTTCATCAATCAGATCAGTTCCGAGTGATCCGATCACATGTATGGATACGTTACATTCAGACCATAAAATTGGTTGTCGCATTTCAGAGCACGAACCGGCTCAAATACAATATTTTAACTCAAAGTATTTTTATGTCACAAATGAATAAAAATGAGCAATATGATTGATTATTCTATATTTAAAAGTTAATCGGTGCTTTTACTGATGGTAGTAATTAAATGGTTTTCAACCGTTAATCAACTTCAAAATAAGTTAGTAAGTTTTTAATTCAATGAATTAAGGTTGAGGAGTGATTATAATGACTGAAAATTTAGTTAGTTAAATTGTGTTCGGTTTAGTTAGTAGTTTTGTTTGTAATAATTTTAAGTTATTGATACGTTTGGATGTATTCTATGATAACTAAATACTTAATTATAATTATTAACTGTGTTTTGTTTATCTTTTCGCCCTGAACTCCCAGTAACCTTTTGATACATAATGTATAAAGCATCGTTTAGATTGAGAAAGTTATTTTAAATAATTATCAGGAGTGACACTACTCGCATTCAATTGAACTAGCTAACTCGGTCTATCTAAAGGCTCTTTTAATTAAAGCGTTTCTAGTTGTCCGGCTACGTGTAGTAGTGCAGAGTGCAAATATTCGTTTGTTATTCATACAAAACGCACTTCACAGGAAAATTGAGTGCGCTTTATATGAAAGAGTCCTATCACAACATATTCATCTCACACGTATATGTCGTTCACGTCCTTTCCAAGAGAGTTTCCCTGCTCATCCTAATTTCTTACTATTTGTCTACTTGTCTTACTTTTCAGTCCATACACTTTCACTTTGCTTGTATTATTTATACATATACAGGTAATTTTGTTATCATTTTAACTTAAAGTTTAAACTTACAAGCAGAGTGAACTTGATTGAAGGTTGGTTGAACCCTCACCTTAATAAGCTGTTGGCCTTCAAAATATGCAACTTATGTATTTATAACACGACTTGCATAAAGGATGATGTCAGAGTTGTGACCAAGGCTTGACTACCTATAGGTATTTTTATAGGTACTTTCATGTGACTAATACCTTACACAGACATGGGCAAAATTTGCTTGAAAAGAGAAATGAGATAAAGTGTACTAAGGACCTAAGTCCAAAATAATTCAGCAGAATACCTTATAGCTTCTAGCTCTACTTATACTTCATAGCTCCGATTTTGTAATTTTTTTGTTGGCGAACACACTGAGAATGATTATTACTTTACAGTAAAGTACAGTTTCAGTACAGTTTTTAATGACTGCGGCATCTCTTCGTCTTTTAATAATTACGTTAACAAGATTGATATAGTTATTGGGACCTTATTCTAAGCAAGTATAAACCTAGATTTAAGCACCACCTATGATATGTATATTGTTTGGCACTATCCATTGTATTTTAACCATAGCCTGGATTCCTAGTAAAGACAATGCTTGGGTCAAGCAATCAAGCTAGCGAGACGATAACTGGATTATGGTTCTACTAATACTAGCCAGTCTCGGCTCGCTGCATTTATATAGATGGAAGGATTCTGTTGAATTGAAAACCTATTATTTGCTAAGTCTGTTTGAAAATAGTATTAAAACGTAGTCTTTAGTATTACCTTCCTTGTCTGTGAAAATGCAGTCCCCGAATTCTTGGAAATTTGGAATAAGGCTCTGCTCAATTCGAGTAGCGTATTATAAACTTTCTGATACAGACAGGCGGACAAAAATCTCAATCTTTTGTTTGTGATGCTTTATTTTATTAAGAGGTAAGTTTTCGTTTGCTTCAGTAACTATAATGCAATGATATACGTTTATTGCGATTATAGAAAATGCAATTACCTACTTCTTTCAGTAAATAAAATCTCCTGCTTTAAAACAGACATAAAACGACAAGTTTTATAGTACCCGGGGTATTTTATTGCAACTTGATAACAAGAAATTGATTTAAGTGAATGACTACGGTCGCCGCTGATGTCATTATTTATATCTGCCCACGAACAGACCAAGTATATTGTTGTTTTTATTGTTCGGAATAATCATTTATAATTTTTATTGTTTTTGTATGATATCGCTGAATTAGCTAAATTGTAATTATGTGGTTTACAGTCCTACAAAAAATCGTTAAAAGCATTGCTATATAGGTTGTTTTTACCAAATGTAATACCAAATGCATGTTACATTTGGTAAAACAAACTATGTTTCAAAGGTTACCTGAAGAACACAAGTTTGGAGCCTACTTTGTCCAAGCATTAACCATTCACGGTAATATAATTAATATGCTGTGATCCCAACCTATTGGTTACCTTAATTTTTGGCTGATTTTTTACGTAGTATGTATCTAGATGCACTATATTTATCTTTATAAAATCATTAGAAGAATTATACATATTACATTATAATATGTATCTAGACATTGTCTAGTCTGTTCCTGCTTTAGGTTCTTACATAACAAGCGACGACACCTGATACTCCAACAATGCCGCATATGTAAGTAATTGTATGTAATCGAGCTTACTATGATCATTAATAATTATGCACACAGTAAAGGTAATCTAAGGCTCTATGCACACAACTTTTTTTAGACAACTTTTGACACGGTTTCCACGCAAACGGTTTTGGGTTCGGAATATTGCAATTTAAACATAAAATAGGTAGGTACTGAATTAAATGTTTTCTTTAAAGCCTGCGTCGACTTATAGTCTTTAGACTAACTTTTACAACGCGAACAAATCTAACAAATTAATCATTTCTAGTCTAACAGACAAAACATTCTCATACGATGTAAGTCGAAAAATCCACCCTTTATTACCTATATGCTAACAATCAGCAAATCCAGTTAACAAACTCGTCCAAAAATAGACTATATGCAATTTGTGTGTACCTACGCAGATAGAGCCCGCATCGTCATGAACTAGAGAGATCAAATGATAAATGGGTTTCTTTACTCTTGTCATACCAAAGCCCAGAACGAATTGGAGAATCAACTGAAGCTGAAAAGTGAACAGCATGATGTCAAAATGTTAAGTCATGCAAGTAAGTTCCAGAAAATTAAGAATAAAAGTAAATTCTAAAGAAAGATGGAACTTTAAGTTCGGAGTTATTGTCATTGAAGTAAGTGGCTGACGAACTCCAAACCAAGTCGCTTGCAAGTCAGAAGTTTGGATTATTTTGGGAATCATTGCTTTCAGGATTACAATTCCAACGACTTAGGTATTAGAAGGTACGTCTTTAGTTAACCTATACCTATTAGTTTAGCTAAAACTAATAACAAAAGATAACATTTTTAATTGGGCATAAGACTATCAAAGCACTGTAAAGTAGTCAGTACAGTATATTATCTAACATTGCATAGTGTTTCTCCCTAAAGTTACGGGACAAGCCCGGTCTTTCGGAGAGGCATGCGAGGGGATTCAGAGCCAACGCGTAAAGGTCCTTTGGAGACGTTTAATGAAATAAATTACAACTGCAAGGACTCATTTCCGGCTACCACAATAACATATGCCAGCTAATATATCCCTGTAAATGTGGGGACTATTGTACGAAGTGGAAGAAAAAAGACTGGACTATATGAATGAAGTTTGGATGGACTCAAAATGGGTTATTGCAGAGGTCGGCACCCCGGCATTATTGTAATAAGTTAAATCTTTTGATATTTATTATACATAATAGCCTCTTTGGTTGTCTTATGTACTTAGGTATTGTAGTAACTATACTGTAAGCATGTAAGAAAAAGTTTCGACATCTATATTATATGTGAAAATATTTGGTAAGAATTACTTAAACGTTGCTATGTTTAAATATACGTGAATCCCTTCTAATTTTAATATTGACCAATGGTAAATAATTTAGAGGTAAGAATTTGGTGTAAATTACATAACATAAGTACTATTATGTAGTATGTACCTACCTTCTCAGTACTTAGGCCAAAGGGTAAACGTTCTATTACGCTGATCCTTACCTTTTATCACCCTTTTATACTTCGATCACAACTAGATAACGGGTCACGTACAAAATCAAAGCTTAATGCTGTCCGCGTGGAATATATACTTATACAGCATTCATTTGTTTACTATCGAACTGAGACAAAAAATTTAAAACAGTTCTAAGTTCAACCTAATTAAAACCATGACAACTAGCAATAAAGTAGCAAATCTTATTAATATAAAATAAGAGCTCAAGTTTCAAGTGCTCTCTTATTCACCGAGACGTATTTTTTGCGCCGACCCGGCATCTAGTTGTGTATTGTTGATCGAAGCTTTTATAGGTAAACTCGAAAAGTTATAGTTTGGAACGAATGAACAGATATTACTTTTATCTCTTGCTCGGTAATACTACCTTACATGGACGAATTTGGGTGAAAGCTGAATGGATTGACATAGGTAGATGAGGGTAATTTTTACCTGAATTCATGAGTTGTTTTTCAATTCAACGCGTGTACCTATATATGCCCCGCGGTTTCACCCACGTTGTACCCGTTCCCGCAAGAATTTCGGGATAAAATCCCATGTGTTATTCTGATGTGTAACCTATATTACTGTAAAGTTTCATCCAAATCCATTCAGTAGTTTTTGCGTGAAAGAGCAACAAACATACATCCATCCATACATACATCCATCATCACAAACTTTCGCATTTATAATATTATATATATACTAGTCGCGCCCCGCGGTGTTACCCGCGTTGTATCGGTTCCCGCGGGAATTTCGGGATAAAATGTATCCCATGTTTTATTCTGATGTTTAACCTATATTACTGTAAAGTTTCATCCAAATCCGTTCAGTAGTTTTTGCGTGAAAGAGCAACAAACATACATCCATACATCCATCCATACATACATCCATCCTCACAAACTTTCGCATTTATAATATTATATATATATATATATATACTAGTCGCGCCCCGCGGTGTTACCCGCGTTGTATCGGTTCCCGCGGGAATTTCGGGATAAAATGTATCCCATGTTTTATTCTGATGTTTAACCTATATTACTGTAAAGTTTCATCCAAATCCGTTCAGTAGTTTTTGCGTGAAAGAGCAACAAACATACATCCATACATCCATCCATACATACATCCATCCTCACAAACTTTCGCATTTATAATATTAGTATGAAGTAGGATATTACGTAATTATCTAATGCAACCCTGGTGTCGGCGATCAGACTACTTAAACGCCTCCGATTGATCTTATGATTTAAACAAAAGCCCCTTGGCTCAGTGGCATGTGAGGATACTAACTAAGCGTGTGTGATTTTGTCCAAGTATATAAACTACCAGGACCGACAATTCAATGAGACATTCGAAACTCTGTAGCGCCCAGATAGAAATGCCCTATCGTCCACTCTTACAAATAATGGTGGAGCTGCACGTATATTTTAGGACCAACAATGTCACTGAAATGTCTCGAAGCAAGCGAAGCCACATGCATTACTTCTATTGTACAATTATGTTACAAAGGTACATTATATACGAATCACCTGTTGACTATAGGCTAGCAATTGGACGGTCGTGACCAGTTAATAAACGCCAATTTACCATTTAATAACACATTCAACCGTTAACCATATGAAGGACAATTTAGATGCGGACGCACAGAAGACTATTTTAATGGTGGATCCTCTTTTATTTTAATTCAGCAAATATTTACATCTTACTGTATTGTAATAGAGCTAAAAAATGTATTTATTTTTTTACAATTTTAATTTTATAGTGGATATTTATAGGCTATAAAAATTCCCGTGGGAATTTTGGGATGAAAAAGAGGCACTACGCAGGTAAAACCTTAGGCCGCTGCTGGTAGATTTCTAATTAGATAATAAAAAGGTTTTTTTTCCGCCGTCTCTGTCACTCTACATTATAGAAAGATTTCTTCCTCCTTCTGAAAGATTTTGTTACTCGATACAAAAACGTAAAATAACGTAAAAGGCTCAATAAAAAACATCTGTTCAAGAAGCGAAGTCTACCATTACAGCCACATTATTGAAGATCAAAATGATAATAATTTTCTCTGAAAATAATATTCAGTCCAAATTCAGAGGGAATCGTACAAATCGTACAAATGTAAATTTTGTGGTTCACTGCGAAATCCTCTCTTTGTGCAATCCTTAGTTTAGTTCCTACAGAGTACGAACTGTATAGTTAGTTACTTAGTACTACATTATATAATGTAGGTACTACTATACTTAGAACAGTTGTGTGTGTCCTAAATCAAATACATAACCCTACCTATACCTAGGTACCCAACCGCGAACCTTTACTCTGATTGTGACTTGCTAACAATTAGAAAAATATACGTAAAGGAGCGTTTCCATTATGCAAGTGCTTGCATGCATGTATGACGTCACACTTGTGTGCAAGGAGTTTGAATCGGAAACACGAATTTGTTCAACTTGCAGCTTGCATACAAGATTTTAGTGGCATACAAGTTAGTTTTCCTAGTTGTACAGTGTTCACCATGAGTAGGAGACGTGCTGTGGTTGCAACTTGTATGCAAATAAGCTGACTTGAGTGTTGCGCGTACAAGTTCAAACCTAATTGCATACAAGTTGCAACTTGTTTGCAAGTTGTGGTTTCCACTATACAATTTGCATGCAACTTGCAACTTGTATGCAAGTCACTTGCATAATGGAAACGCGGCTTTAGAGACACTATAATGAATCAACACAGAAAAACGAATTTCATTAAAGGCTTTATATGACGCCAGAGAAATGTATGCCCGACAGTAAAATACAACACGTCATTCATTCATAAATGTCAATGTTTCCTCGGTCCTTTGCTATACAACAAGTTAAATAAACATCTAGCTATATATCCACTTAATGTTGCGCAATGTAAACAAAAGATTTTATCTTGGCTAAAATCTCAAAACTATGAAGAAATTGAAAACTTATTAAAAATAGTTCAATGACAAACCATAACGATAAAGTAAAATATAAACATTCTAACTAAATTATTAGTTAAGAGAAACTATTTAGTGGTTTACTGATGTTTTTGTGTGATACATTTTTGTAAAAGTAAATTTGGTGTTAGATAATTGTAATTTAGTGTTCGTTTACTGTAACTAAATGTGACTATCATACAATGGAAGGAAACTATTGTCTAAGATACAGGCTCGGCCTAGTATAGACAATAGTGTTCAAGTAGTCATATAAGTAACTAGATTTTATCAAAGTCTGTATTGTATTTAATTTAAGTGCAAAACAAATGGTTTTCAATAAACAATCTTTAATTTTAATCTTAACCTATACTACGAGTATAATCAACCATAGGGTCCTACATATTTATACTCTGTTATATAACTTATAACTTTGTAGTTTTAACCCTTTTACAAACAAAGAAATGAAACGTGACTGGTGTATGAGACTGAGTCAGCTGGCCGCTCGTCGTCCTCATACAAATACGACTATTTTATTCGTTAGAGTGACGTAAGAACATATTTTAGTAATTTATTCTGCTGTTGCAAACTCTTGCTACACCATATTGTACAAATATGGAAATTATTTTGTTGTTTAGTCTTGTTGTGTTTAAATAAGCAGGTAAATAGCTACGAGTATGTAGAATATTTTGATGGAGGTAATAAAAATATTTGATAAAACTTTAAGTACTTATTAAATAAAATATATGTTGATATTAGTCATTTCATGACTTATTTTAATTCCTTTCCATACATCAAAATATTGAATAGGTACTTAAACGTATATGTTTCGTTTATTTACTCTTATGGGTTATGATGATAATAAGATAATATATAATTTTGTTCCTGAAATCTGAGGTGATATATAAGTACTCATATATAATGATAATAAGTACTTATTCTAATTTTTTTTAAAATGCGGGATGAAAAATAACCTTCCCGTTGAATGTAGCTATCCATTACAAAAATAATTACTCAAATCGGACTGGTGGTTTCCGAGATTAACCTGAACATACAAAAAACTAAATTTTAAACATTACCTTTTTTTAGTACTAAGTATAAATATCAGGCATTATAATATAACACACAATAATTTTGAACTTTCTTAATATTTAAACTTAGGCTCCAAGTTTTCCATTGATATTAACAACCTCGCACATTCTTCCAATTTAAAACTATTAAGGGGGTACCTACATTAATCAACTCTTCAAGATGTGCTAAATGCTTTATACAGAGTTGTAAAAATAACACATTCAATTGGATGTTAATTCTGGCCTTTGCTCTTGCTCTTGGTACGTACTGGCCACTTCAGTAATATAAAGTTAATCAAGTACTAACTTAGCACCTATTTAGGACTTAGTGGGACCTAAATCTTTTGGCTTGTAATCATAACTGAGCATGTATTAAGTAAGGCAAAGGACTCTTACTCATTGAGCTGAAGATGGGACAGAAGTACTATAGAAGTACTACGGTACAATAAGAAAATAGGCTTACATCATAATGATCCTCATCGCATTGCATCTCTCTCAGTCTTGTGCGAAAACTGTGAACCCGGACTCTAGCTGGAGACGTTGTGGTAGACCACAACAGATTTTGGACAAAGAAGACGGAAATACAATGGAGATGGAGAGACGAGCTTGATGGTTACTTGTGCGTCAGGTAGCTAAGCGAAAGTAATGCCGATGATTTGCCAAGGATGGGCATATACCTAGGGCAAATTCTGTATAAATGTAGGTAACAATAAAAATAAAAAGAGGTCACAGTATGTGTCTATCCTAAGTCCAATTTGACTACTAAAATAACCTAACATTAACACCAATTTCAACTAATTTGGGGTCAATTGCCCATGATCATAATACTATCAACTAGCTAGGTGTAACGGTACCGGTATTATATATAACCTACCTTATTAGGTACCTGTTGTTTATTATATTTTAATGAGTAAAGCAATTATTAACTGATAGGCATGCGTATGTACCAATCGTAGGTACGTACGTAGGTAGCCTACAACTATTACTTTTGTTATACAAAAGGTTAATTTCATGGTAGACATGATTAATATAAAAGATACACAATTATTTTCCCTCTACAATAGAATAGAGTCCATAAAAACTTAATTGGTCAAACTGATAATTAGTATGATCTGAGAGGCTCAATAAGCGTCTAAAGACATGTGGTATGCCAACTATAGGTACATAGTAAGTCGATTATTATAGTATAGCTGACGGCGCGCGACGCTAACACGACTGGCGTAACCGGGCCAGTCGCCGCCGCGATCGCTGCGCATACGCATACTTCTTCACATGAGTGATTCCATGCACGAGAGCGAACAATATCCCGTTAAACATGTCGCAATATTAATAAAAACAGTGATATTTGTGATTCTCTACTACATCATAGACTTAACTGTAAGTATAATTGGATTGTTCATTATTAACTTGATTTTATTAAGTAATTTAATCATAGAAAGTTATTGCGATACGGCGATACCCTTTGGCTTAGCTGAGACCTATAATAACGTTGCACCTAGACATATTTGTAGGATTAATCATTTGGATTTAATAATTTATTTAGTTTTTATACTTATTTATATAAAGACTAATGATGTATGTACAATTTATGTTTGCAATGCGGCTTACCTATGCGAGATAAAATTAATATTTTACTTATAGCAACTTTCACAAAATGGTAAATAATTATGTTCATATACACACGAAATAGAGATTACGCAGTCAGTGCTTCGCTCTTCCGTGCAAATATAGGCACACCTTTAAATTAAAGAGTTTTACTATGTATGATAAGTAAGTATTGTAGTTTTAAGTACCAACCTGTCAAAGTGCTAACATACCTAACATCGAATTGGAGGCTGTGATGGTAAAGGTAAACTTCCTAAGTAGGTAAAGATATATAGTAATCTAGCAATATACAATGTTCTTCTCGAGAAACGGGTACATACAAAAATAAAAAGCAAGCCCTTAGGTATTATAGTCGTCCTTAAGTTTGGTTTATTCCCTAATATTAGTTAGGGAAGTACCACTCCAACTATTAGACAATCCCGAACTAGCGGATGTATGTACATATAAAACTTCAAATAAACCTACTTAATGAGTAGGTAGGTACCTCACTAAGTAATGTCCAGTTCCAGATATAGCTAAGATCTCAAAGCAAAAGAGCTTATGAAATTGTTTGACATCAGCTTATGTAAGTACCTACCTTTTATTGGACTGTTAAATGACTAGATTTATTGAGGATGAACTGGATGAATCTAGTGAGAATACTAACTGCACTATGCAGTAGTGAGCAGACAAGACCTACCCATAATAGGCACTACCCTCTACCGACCTTTGGGTCTAGGCATAAGGCTTTAACTGTAGGCACTTCATTTTTGAAGTTATGGTCAAAAATGTTCTAAGATCTAACCTCCTTGTTAATAAAGTTAGTTAGGTACTATGGATTCAGTACTCAACTTAAGTAGATATATTCTAAATCTATACTTATATTATGGAGAGGTAAAATTTGTAGGTTTGTTTGTTTGTTTGTATGTTCGAGGTAATCTCGGGAATTATAAATCCGATTTGAATAATTCTTTTTGTAATAGATAGCCACATTCAACGGGAAGGTTATAGGCTATGTTTCATCCCGAAATTCCCACGGGAACAGGCACAACGCGGGTAAAACCGCGGGGCGCTGCTAGTCTAATACCTAATAAGAAACGTATAGTTTTTTACCGTTAACTAAGTATCGTATTAACCATCTTAGGTAGGAACTTAATAAATCCAACAATTAATTTAGATTTTATTTTTATTTAAAAGCAAAAGTCTCGCTGATTCTACGTAGAAAGATTAATAAAATGTCTAATATGATGAATATGACTTTGATTTTGACTGAATCTAAAACAACAAATTTCTGGAATTTCAGGACATCAAACTGGCACCAATAACGAAACCCTCGGCCGGCTCCACGGGAAAAAGTGGTGCTGGCCAACTGGGCAAGTCCACTGGAGGCAAATCAACGTTCGGTTCGAACATCAGCAAAACTGGATCTTTTGGCTCCACAGCCAGCAAGACAAGTTCTCTAGGAAACACTAGCAAAAGTTCAGCGAAACCATCTTTCTTCCCTGCATCAAACACAGGACTCACTCCAAGCACATCCAAAAAAAACTTTGAAACAGTTTCTTATAGCCCTCGGAATGGAAAAGCTTCAACTAGCCTAGGAATAATATGGCTGCCAACCAAGAAAAGAAACAAGAAGAAAGAAGTAGCATACAGTTCTATGAATTATGATAAAAAAAATGAGAGAGCGCCGTCTATGTATTCGTATAATAAATTGTAAGTTCCATTTCAAATTTCCTTCATAATAGTTATATTACTTTTATTTATGGACGGAAAGTGCACATATTTTACAATGTTATTCAATCGGGGGAAAATAATGGCTGGTAACACTGCAACACTGTCGACAATCATGTCAGTGACAGTGACTTCCTAATTCATAAGCATTTGATGGCATTTAATTTTAATGACAGCAGATGCCAACTGTCACTGTCATTGGTTTCCAATGTAAAATAAAATGTGAGTCGGGCTCGCCCACGAAGGGTTCCGTCATTATAATAATTTTACTACTAACACTTTTACTGAGATGATAATTATTTCGTTTTTCATAGTTATTTTACCTACGAATAAAATGTTATATTTGCGATTTCAAAACGTGCTATTCTTAAAAACTGCTGCGTGTAATAGGTTTAATCTTCTTCTTCATCGAGTCAATGAGTCTTCATTTTCTCCGATGCTGGAAGAAATCCCCACTTCACTTCATTGGATTTGCAACCTCCCACCTGAGTGCGGAGTATGTTTAGGGACTTGCAATAGGCCATGGTAAGGTATGGCCTGCTGGAGGGTGTTCGGATGGAGGAGGAAGATAGTCCGAAGCTGGGTACTGCTTACGCCATGTTGAAACTCTGGAGACAGGCACATCAGCCAGAGGTAGGGATGAAGTTGACCTCAGGAAGCTATGGCGACTCTTTAGCCTTTGAGGTGGCATAATGTGGTGAAAGAGTGGGTGGCGGGGGTCGATTTCTTGCTTATACCTTTCAACATTGGATGCGGCGTCACGTCGGATGTCGGCAGGGGCGATGCCTACCAAGGGGTAAAGTGTATTGATTGGGGTAGGCTTTAAACATCCAGACAAGATTCAGCAGGTCTCGTTTATGGTAATGTTAACTTCTCTCGCGTGGCTAGAGCGATGCAGATAGGTTTATTAGAAGAAACTTGAGAGGTTTCAAGGGACACCCGGATGGAACGAAGTTTATTTGTTATCAACAAAAATAATCGTCCCGACACCACACTGTTTAATGCGAAATAGAAAGACGAAACGAAAATATCTGGCTTGCTTTCTATAAGAGAGAGAGAGAGACAGACAGAGAAACATGCGCACACCAGAGAGAGACACCAGTAACGACACTTTTTGCGTTAGAGAGAGACAGACAGAGAAACATGCGCATGTGACAGACAGACGTGACAGTGACTTGTGGCGTGCGCAGCGCATGTTTCTCTGTCTGTCTCTCTCTAACGCAAAAAGTGCCGTTACAACTTTTCGTCTTAATTTCTTCCATCTAGCCCCCTTTCGCAACGCGCAATAAGGAACTTCGTTCCAAAACAATCTAGTTTCAGTTCCATATTAAGGGAGCCTAGAAAAAGAATACCAAGTTTCAACTCATATTCTAATCCTAAACTAGTTTCAAAATAAAGTGGCCTTAGGATACGGTCGAACCGGCGGACATACTTAGCAAATCTATACACGGGTTACGTTCCGTTCCGTTCTTGCCAATCGAGTACGGACCCATAAAAACCATCATTTGTTTTGTTTCGTTTGTATTGGTATGGATTGGTTAGGAAGGTTGGAACTTGGAAAGCGAAACGGAACGCAAAACAGAACAAGGACAAATAACTAGCCGGTTTTGTAATTTGTTTGTAATTTATTTTGTTTTGTTTGTGTTCACCCTTGGCCCTTGTGTTGTGGTTTGTTCAGCCGAGATTTATTTAGAAATATTTTACATTATAATAAACCTAACATTTAGACATTATAAAATAAAACAATAAACATTCGTACAGATTGAAAAATTATCATACAAAAAGTGCGTCTTACTCCAGTACGCGTTGACGTAAACAAAACTTTTTGTTTACTTTCAAGTTCAATAGTCAAAAAAAATTTCCAGTCAAAAATGATGCAAGAAAACAACAATTTTGATACAATCATAAACACTTGGCGTCGTATGTCTGGTGAACAAACAGAGCCTGTTACTGTGAGGTGAATTATTCAATTAAATCCAGATTGCCATTATTCGATTGCTTTCGATTAAAACAACCTATTGTTTCACTAAAGTACGTTGTTGATACTGGTGTCATTCAACGATAAATCCTAGCCGTGTGTGATACTTAGTAGTTCCGGGTATTTTACGTAATCGTGGCTATTTTTTCCGTTTTCAGTATGTCTGGTGATTCTCCCGATTTTCAACTACATAAGAAGAAAGATGACGAGTCAAACCTGTTGATTCCTGAGAGGTTGAAGGGTCCTATAGCGACGGTCGCGAGCGCTGGCGCTGTGGCGACGATTGCCGAAGAACCTCCTTCGGACAATTCTGGCGATGTGGAAGACAAACTCCTCAAGCGTGATGAAGAGAGCAAAGTATGTTTTTATACAATTATATTGTTTTATGTCTTCTCCTATAAAACTATACATGTCTTGTAGAATGTCAGTGTTCAGTAACACCCACTCCAATGATAAATCATTGATGATTAATGATAAGCTAATATTTTATCAAGGTTTATTAATGTTTTCCTATTGAGTTGGTTAATAGTAGCTATTTTATTATTATAGGAAGCAGCTGGTGATGCTAAAGACTCGGATTACCTTGAAAACAAGGAGCCAATCAAGCCCACTGACACGAAACTAAACAAATCATCTGATAAAGTGGATAGTGCCTTCCTTAGTTCAACGGGACCAATCAAATCTCCTCCGCCGCGATCTACAGAGTCCAGTCAGGATGATGAAGACTGCGGTATAAAGTGCCTTTATTATACTCTACAATGTTGCGACTGTGTTCTCATGTAGGTGCCATCAAAACAAATCATATTTACATTTTATTAACTATTATATTAAGTGATCTCGAAATAAGTAGGAGTTTACGAAAATGAAATTACTATTTTAGTACCCGTTTTATGAATTGAGATGGATTTTTTGGTAAACCACTTTAATTTAATGATGGGAGCACAAATTGTTCTGTGAAATATTTCTTTGTCATTGTGACTCGATATTAGATTAGATAGGAACTAACTCCTCTTCTATTTTAATGGTTAGTATTGTTTTTTTATTTTCTTTAAACATTAGTTTATATGCAACTACCTATTATTTCATAATTGTCTTATGAAGTTTATTTCCTTTTATTTTACTGGTTTTTCTTTTGTGAAACATTAGTGATGGTTCTTTTATATTTTTACATATAAATGCCTTCTATGAGTCTATGAGAAAAACCAGCAGCTAAGCCGTAGCCGCTAACGGATATCTATGTAGCCAACAATTTAGATACTAATATATGAGAACCTTTCTATTTAGCAAAACTAGGTAATATCAATGTAGATAGTTGCTTAGATCAAATTAAAAGTCAAGAAAGAAAGCCATCACCAGTGTAGTGAACCTACACAAACCTATATCATCATTGGTTGGAATTTGGTTGTGAATTTGTGCATAAGGTGCACAGGGCACAGGCTGTAATTTTATATGATTCATTGTATTGTTTGTAGGGCTTACTCTTGACTTAATTTGGTCTGAGGATAGTTTTAACAAAATAAGACTCAAATGTTGATGACTATTCGTTAATAGATATTTTTACTAATTCTATGTTAATTGGTTCTGTTTAGTGTTAGCTAACATTCTGAACATGCCATGTGATAGAGAGGTATATTTTATGATAACTTTTACATATTTTGTGAATATATTTTAGATTTAATACTTGAAGTTGTTAAAGATTCTACTCTTAGTATTCTACTTTTAGTAGGTACATGTATTATTATTTGTCCTGACAATATGGTTTTACCTCAATGAAATCATTTTACAATATATTGTGAGTAGAAATTGTAGGAAAGTACATACTAACAAGTATAAATTGCGGGGCGATTTGTCCGTTAATTTACATCAATTTGATTATTGGAATTAATAATAGTAAAAAGGATAATAATATTATTTAAGTATTCTAAATTATACCATGTGACCTACCAGTGATTGAAAGAATACATCCTGGTTGCGATAAACCTGCCATTATGCAAACATTCCAGTGGATTTAGCTCATAATTTCCATAATTTTGGACTGTACCTAGATTTTAATGACAATCTTTGATAAATACATTTTATACTCTTTTTATTTAAATTTGTTGGAAATTGCCATATGATTCATATGAACATGTGAGCTAAATGGTCATATGACTCGATGCATAGCCTTAACCAAAGTTCCTACTAGTAGGAATACCAGAATGCATGATCTGATAAATTAATGTCTTGAAGGTTATCTTTATTCACAATTGCCTTAAATTACCTCTAAAACAATTTAGAAATAAATGTTTAAGCAACAGACCTTATTAGAAAATAGTTTTTTATGGTATTATAGTTTTTAATTAATTTAATAGAGTCTTAGATTGTATGGATCAATAAAAATATGCGTAGAAACAAGTCTTTTACTTTTACAAAAATTAAAATATAGGTATATGGAGGTAAAATAACTAGCATCTGTTATTGTTTAATTTTGTTTATTTAATTAAAAATATTGGATTATTATATTACAGTAACTTATTTTACACCAACTATGTTTTCGGTAACAATGACATTTCACCTAATAATTAAAATTAATATTTTATACATAAATACAAAACTAATACAATACAACATATTTTCAATTTAACTCATAATATATTAATATTTTTGGTACGTATTTAAATGACGATACAAATCTAATTTTAAAATTAGTCCAATGTAAAGTACAATAATGCCAAAATTGTACGAAGTCATAATTAATTTCTAATTTATCCAAATAAAAAGGGCATACGACTAATATACACCCTGTACTTTTCTGATAATAAAACACAAAATAAGAACCAAATAGCTATAATAGACCGATGCGCTCTTCTGATCATGTTACGTTTTCCTCTAACGCATGCCCCAGACATAAATAATGCCCGAATATTAGTTCAATAACAGCGCCATAATAATGTGTGCAATGTTAAACTGCTTTTCGGGCATATTTAATTAAAACCCTAAATTGAATTCTAATGTGAAAGAAGAACGACTCAATTGTAACATATTCATTTGAATTTAGCACCATCTTGTATGAACAGATGAAATCTAAGGTTATTATGAGCATGCGGACCGAATTTAATAAAAATTATCAATATAAAATGCTTTGTCTTAATAGGGATGATTGATAAAAAAGTCTATTGGTCAATAAAGTGAAATATAAAATATATTATGCATGTTCATTTTATTTAATCAATTAAATAAAAAATACAAAAAAACGGAACCAATATAATTCTTTTGTAACAAAGAGTCAGAGCGTAATGTCAATCTGAAAATTAACAAACTAAGCAAACTCACCCCTATCTTCACACACTACTTACTTACAATTCGATTGTCAAAAAAGAACCATGGTTTTGGAATATTCAAAAATCTAAAATATACGACTAAAACCTTTTAATAAATAATTTGCATGATACGACAATATAAATAAGTAATCATCCCTATATAATTCCATAAAAAATGTGCGACCCTTTATTACTAGGATTTATTCTATTGTAAAATATGTAATATATCCTTTCTATGTAAATTGTAAAGTGAAGGTAAGAAATACCAGTATGGCTATTCATACTTGCGGGTAGGACCAATGTTGATTAGTCCATGAATTGCAGTGCCAAAACGACCCAGCTATTATTCTACTTATAGGAAATCTACTAAATTACTAATGCTGCTACCATGAAATAAATAGACACAGAGACAGCTATTACAGACACATAAATAACAGTCAATATTTTCAGATAATTAAAATAGTCTATTCACTATAAATGCTAGGACCACAAAGACTTACCAAAGAGCATAATCAAAAAGGGAACGGCTCGGACGAAACATTAATGCTTGTGTTCAACCTAACAAAATGCCTCATAACAAATCTACATGCTGAGCTTGCAGACATTTTAACTGTTATTTCTACTTTGTGGCTCCGAAACCCCAATCTCGTCATCACTGTAGCATATTGCCTAAGATGGCAAAATGAACAGGGCATATATGTAGATTACAGTAACATTTGAAATGTCACCATAAGAACTTAATTAATTTTTTTAGCAAAGTATAGCTTTAACTTCCTTATAATTTAAATTACTATTAAAATTTATAATTTACGTAAAAAATCAATATAAAAAAAATCTATTTGCATTGAATTTAATTAAAGTACAGTTTTATCGAGTTGTTCCCATCGAGGCCATGACGGACATATCAAATGCAAACTGAACATCAATAAATTAGACAGTTCGACACGGTCTAAATTGAGCACAGAATATTGAAGTCGTAGTCTATTTAGAACAAAAACATAGAGTACGCGATGGGAAATCCTCTTTAAAATCGTTTACTGAATGCAATAATCTTATATATAAAATTCTCGTGTCACAGTGTTCGTTCGCGTACTCCTCCGAAACGGCTCGACCGATTCTCATGAAATTTTGTGAGCATATTGAGTAGGTCTGAGAATCGGCCAACATCTATTTTTTATCCCGAAATTCCCGCGGGAACGGGTACAACGCGGGTGAAACCGCGGGGCGCAGCTAGTTAACTATAATAATAAGACTGGATTGCACAAAAACAATCTCAAAAGGACCAAAATTTAAATAAATCACAGGATTCACAAACGAATACACGTCACTAGTTTAACATTGAATATTAAACCTAATACATATAGTAAAATGCATTTTTCAAAACAAGTAGATCAAGTAAAAAAATCACTGCGATTATTATGTTGCTTATTATACACTAATGCTGGGAACGGAAAATTGCCTGAACTATGAGCGGTTTCGCACTATTTTTTTACGTCTGTTCTAGTATAAATTTACTTACAAATACAAGTTATACGAATATTCCGGACCGCACTGGGATTCGGTTTGGGCATAGTACAACCGCTCTAAGGCCAAGACATACAGAGTAACATCTCATTTTGTCTTGTACTTTAATATAATTGTCTAAAAAGTGGCCTAGTTTTCGTGTATTGGCAATGGATGAGCCTCAGTATTGATAACGTACTTGTCTAAGTCTATGAGGTGCCTGTTATCACTAAATAACAGGTACAGATACTTGAGCGTCTCGGACAAGAAGAACGATTCCATTTGATCGCGCTGCACCGGTTTCTCAGACTTCACATTGGCTAGGGACGAGTAGCCGTACTCTACTTTTGCATACTTTTCGAAACCCTGAAAATTACACAGAAATTAAATTATAGAACACTGATAAATTATCACATTTTTAACCCCCGACGCAAAAAGAGGGGTTATAAGTTTGAATTGTCTGTCTGTCTGTCTGTGGCATCATAGCTCCCGAACGGATGAAGATTTCAATTTAGTTTTTTTGTATTAAAGGTGATAAAGGTGGTAAAGGTGACTTATGTGCGAGTGTTCTTAGACATATTTAATGAAAATCGATTGAGCCGTTAAAAGTTCTGGGGGTTGAAAGTGGGGACGAATAACCGAATATGTATTTGCAAATATAATCGAGTGAGGTCTCAAATGAAAGCTTACTGAAAGAGAATATAATATGTAATACGAACTAAAGTACTTTAAGACTGAGTTTTTTTATCACGTCTCATGTGCGTGCGCTTGTTTTAGGCCGCTTATTATAATCCTTCTCTGTGTATACTTACTTTTATAAATACCATCCCAGACTGATACATAACCCGACCGTAGTATTACTTACCTAGATAATAAGTAATAGTGTTCGAAAATTAATCATAAATAATACTATTCCAGGGCGATAAACAGAATCTTTTTGGAAAATAAATGTAGCCATTTGAATAGTAATGAGAAATACCTGGAATATCTGCCACCCCCAGTCCTGGTAGGTGGTGTTGCCGGTGATCTGGTACATGTACCACAGGCTCTCGACGAACTCCGGGCGGAGCAGGCTGTGCGCGTCGGCCGCCTTCGTGTACATGTCGTCGGTGGCGCTAGCCTGGAGTGAGGAAAATGGTGCATTCATTTCGAGTAGACTAGTGGCCAACCCTGGTCGGAGTTTTTGGACCGCCCTAAGGGCACCGACATGGACTGATGATTGAAGCAACCGGGACCGACTGCTTAACGTGCCCTCCGAAGCACGGTAGAGCTCAGATAGAAATGCCGCTGTGGGCCACCCATCCAAGTAGGAGCCGAGTTGCACGTTGCTTAACAATTGGAATGAAATAACATCGCTTAGTGAAACTACACCACGAGCGCTACAAAAAAGAAAAAGAAAGCGGTAAAAAGGAAAACGGTAGGTTAACCCAGTAGCTGGTTTTTTACGCTCCATCATTTAGTTCGTAAAACAAAAGCGCACGATTGCAACTTATCATAAATTTAGTAAATATCAATTTGATACCTTATTTAGTATTAGAGTTTAGTTTAGGTCTGGCAAGTGTATTAAGTAATACATTTTTTATTTTTTATCAGATTGCATTTTTTAAATTAAAATATTTATCTCACCATATTAAAATGCGTGATTTCAGGCGCCAAAAACGTAGGATGAGCTGCATAAGTGAGGTAGCAAGTGTAAAGTAGTTCTTCGGCCATTTTCATGTGCCAGTCGGGGAGGCCATTGGCATAACCTAGCGCCAGGGTGCCTGGCATGAAACACGTCAGGTGATCCATTTTCGGGTTGAAACTCTGTAACAATGTGAAAAAATCTTAAATCGATGACTTTCCCGAGAAAGAAAAGCCACCCTGTATAGAAAATCCCTATAATCAACATAACCTGAATAATTGTTATGTTAGAGTAAAAATATTACGGTTAGAGCCTAAGGGTGCGTTTCCATTGAAGCGTGAACTGACCAATCACAATGCATTACGAAAAGATTTTGACAATGTCAATTGCGTTGTTTGACAATCCAAATGCACTGTGATTCGCAAAACTGCGCACTGCTCCGCTTCCCTTACGGTTCGGCCGCGGGCACTGGTGGGCGGTTACTTTTGGTTTCCATACAGAAAGCGCACAAACGAACACGCTTAAATTGAAAGTGTAATTTACGTTTTCGTATCACAACCTAACCTAACCTAGTAATATATATTCTCACCTCAGATCCAGCGGATAACTCGCCGATAAACAGTCTTTTATTTGGAGAGGAACGCTTCGCGAGAAACTCGCGCACTCCTTCGATTGCCGACAGATAGTCATCCAGTAAACTGAAACAATAACAAGGAAATGGTTGGAAAAACAATTAGTCAAGTATTTCCTGACTTGCTTTAATTTCGAATGTGTAACTATCTTGTCGCTAAGCTATCAATTGATTGCTATCAATCATTTCGCATTGCTGATATTATTCCGGTTGACAGATACCATCTCAATACATTCTTTAGATACAAAATTTACTGAGATTACAGTCATCCTTCATTATACAAAATACAAGTAATGTTCACGCACATTCAATGCAATACATTCGCAGGAAGAAAGTAATATGCAATTCGCAAATATATATAGACATGGTTTTATGTTCATTTAAAGGTAATTATTGAAAAACTCACTAATTAATAGTCTTTCCCGTCTGTAGCCACTGCTTGAGAAGATATTCGTAGTAGCTGTCGCCTCTTGCGCCTAGCGTTATTGTAGCGTATGGCAAAAAATGCCCACTGTTGGGGTTGATAAATATAGGCACCAATCCATGTTTCTTTGGTAATTGATGTATCTTCTCGGACACGGCGGCCGCTGCGTCCTGGAAACGAATGTAGTAAACAATGGTAATAGTAGTGCAGTTAAATTATAACTTTCAGAACGACTTGAACAAGAACCCTTAAATACCTACATATGTTTAAGAAACAAAGGCTGTTCATTCAGAATTGATCTTTTTAGTGCACCAATTAGAACATTATTCCAAGCGAACGTCATTTGCTTTTTAAACATGTTTAGGCGCTAAAGAG
The DNA here is from genome assembly GCA_963082685.1 of Cyclophora albipunctata. Classification (NCBI taxonomy): domain Eukaryota; kingdom Metazoa; phylum Arthropoda; class Insecta; order Lepidoptera; family Geometridae; genus Cyclophora; species Cyclophora albipunctata. Next base: position 12,041,105 of record OY720111.1, on the reverse strand, counting down.
ATTTAAGATTCGCCCTAATTTAGGGAGGTATACCTAATGAACTGTGCACAGCCGCGTTTGTGACTAATTTCTTAAACACCGTGAAGAACGCACAATATCACAGTAAAAATAAACTGTTCAATAAAGCAGGAAGGAAAATACATAATTAGGGTAAGTAAGTGCTCTCTATATGAAATCTATGTGTTATCCTACGTTAGATATGATTGGTGGATCTGGATTTCTAAAGAAGTTGAGCAACATAGCAATAGGGTTTGGTTGGTTTGGACAATACAATAGGATTTGGTGGCTGCACCCTTACGAGCTGTTACTTTTAAGCTGTCTACACACCAAAGCCGCCGGCCCGGCGGCACGAACCCGGCGGCAAGGCCGGCGGCCTGATTTTGAACGATTCTGAACGATTTTCGTTCAAAATCAGGCCGCCGGCCTTGCCGCCGGGTTCGTGCCGCCGGGCCGGCGGCTTTGGTGTGTAGACAGCTTAATAATCATTAATTTCTACTAAGAATTCATAATTTTTGTAGCATTATTATACCCACGAGCGTACCTCAAATGTAGGGTTCTTACTGGCCCGCGACAATTCTCTCAACTCTAGTTGTACTGTGGTGACCTCGGCCGTAGTACTATAGGGTGACCACTCGGGTGCGTGCGCAGTTCGGAGGCCTAGATTCACATCGGAGTAGGGAATGCCCGAGGGCGAGGAAAAGGCAGACATAAGACGGTCGCCTAGGTCTATCTGAAAATGGATGAAATAAAGATTATTAAGGACTAGCCGCGCCCCGCGGTGTTACCCGCGTTGTACCCGGTAATGCGGGAATTTCGGTATTAAATGTATCCCATGTCTTATTTTGATGTATAACCTATATAACTGTAAAGTTTCTTTCAAATCCATCCCATAGTTTTTTCGTGAAAGAGTAACATAGATACATGCATACATCCTCACAATCTTTCGCATTTATAATATTATGTAGAAGGATAATTTTACCCCATATGGGCTTGTGGAATTTTAAGTATGTAACCGACATTAGAAAGATTTCGAAGAACTCCATCATAATATGGACCAAACTAAATTAACAATATGTTTTATTGATTGTAGATGGGTTATTGGGACCGGCCACACTCAATATGTACTTACAGCTTTATCAAGGAACATTTTGTCGGCAGTGAAGTGGTACATGCTCAGCAAACCACCAAGCACTCTTATAGTCACTTCGAAGAAGTTCACATCCTTATTCTTAGAAAATATCAGTTCATCTCGGATCCATTCTTTACCTTCTTCATACTCTGCAATAATGATGTTAGAAAAAATCATTAACAAGGTATATTTCGTGATTTATTAGTCTCTAGGCACGATTACTATTATGTAAGCTTTCCAAGAACATCAAACTGGGATATAGGGACATAAGTTAATTACCTAAGTAAAGACTATAGACTAATCTGAAAAAGCAAGAGACAGAAGAGCCTTTGACAATAAAGGGAGAAAATAGATTGTTTATTTTGAAGTGCTACATACCTTTCTCCAGTCCCATTATATAAGCGGTATCAATTCCATCGACGATAGTCAAGCCCAGCGAGAACCAGTCATAGGGCATGCCCGACACCGGCTTGAGGTTGTCGTGGCCCCACGCGTGGTCCTTGTACCCTTTCCACGCGAACTTGAAACTCTCTACGACAGCGCGTTGGCGATCATTCGTTGGTCCTGTAATGACATTTAAAAAAAAACATTTTTGTATAATCATGCAAATAGTACATTATCGTATTTTCGATAACATAATTGGTTTATCAAAATTAAATTTATAAAACTGCAAAATAACAACTGTATTTAAATTCTTATCTAAATTGTTTAGGTTGAAGTTATAATTGGTTAGTGTAACTAACCCGCCTCTGTTATAAATAACAAAATGCTGTAAACACAGATATTTTCCATGGTTGTGTACATTGTTCTGTATGAATAGTACGCTGCTGATACAGTTATTCGTAGATCCGTGGAGTCGTTGACTTTGTCAAACTACTGGCGTGATGGAGCTCTTACATAACCACTAAGATAACTAGGCCACAATTCCTCCGATATTGATGTATGTCGCGAAGCAATGAAAACATCCGTAGTGCAATACTACGCGCTAAGAACGCAAAGTGTTTTGGTACGTCAACAACAAAAGAATTCTAGAAACTACACATAAATACACACTAGTACTTATTTATTTATTTAATGATGTCTCAACAGTGTTGCATATTATACATTTAAATCTAGGGTTACAAAGTACATTTCTGACATGAACACCAATAACAGATATACTTTAAATAAATAATTAAATATACTTAATGTGAATGTTCAACAAAACTAAAAGCTCTTTATAAGCCACCAAAAGTCTACGAATAACAGTATCGTCTGTACCGCGTACTATTCCACCCACTCCTAATATCTCAATTAACATTGTATCATGTTTGTTTTACTGACATTTCAGTAATTTACTAACGAATTCTTGGAACTATAAATAATGGATTCACTATGCATATGCGATAATGCCGTGAAATTCTGGAATGGATACATGAAAGATAACAGTAGTTTGTCACAATGATGTGAATTAATAACATACACATACTCATCTGTGTTGGGGCATAAGTGAGACTTTCAGATATTTTTACTAAACTAAAGGATATATGACAGTACAAACTATAATTACTTTATAATATATGTAAAGTTACTTTACAATTTGACAAACACACATTTTGAAATTTGTATAAATATTCAATAATGTCATTCCATTCTTACTCCTTCGCTTATTCTTTTCTTGTATAGAGTGAATTTGTTGTGGTTGAAAAATCAGTTTAGGCCCATCTCGTAGCCAGATTTGGTAGCTAGCTACGAAATGAGAAAAGTGTTTTCCCATCTTGTAGCTACTACTAAATGGGAACGATCTATTCGGTAGGTTAGGGTAATTTTTTTTTTTACTAGTTAAAATCCTAAATCTTGGACTTTCGAATTCCTATTTCGTAGCCAGCTTCGAATCGGGATTATTTCTCCCATTTGGAAGCTAACTACCAAATCTGGCTACGAGATGGGTCTAAAGTCTAAACCGAAAAATCGGCTATATTAGTTAAAAATTTTAGTACAATTTTTAGTTTAATTTAGTAATATCTAATCTATCCAAGATTTCCGAGCAAGCAATAGATAAAAATATTCTTTAGATTAAATAAGTTAATGGATTTTACCAGTAAATACAACAGGTCTCATAGGAACAATCTCACTCTTGACAACATCGACTCTCTTAGATTCAACTTTGACTTCTTCCACGGCCGCCGGTTCATTGACTAGAGATATATTTTTCAAGGCTTCCTGTAACAAATAGGTTGAATATAAAAAGATTTCATATAATCTTCTATACCTTCTATGGTACAATAAATTACTTAACTGTGCCAAATCAAATACAATATAATTAGTTTAATTGAAATTCTTACCTTAGCAACAATATCTTTATCTTTATTATGATTTAGAATATCACCCCTTGAGGTGTACAATATCACTAGAACAGTCACAATTATAACTACAACGGCATAAACCATTGAACGTTGAAGCCTGGAGAGTCGATTCCATCTCTGAAAAGAGAAAATTTAATATGTATTACAGGAAATCAAAGAATTGTTTAAATTTAATGTTAAAACGAACATCATTACAAGCTTATAATTAAACAGGAAAATGTTGAGTAGAACTTACCCTGATAATTTTCCTGTGTGACCCTGTCTGACCGAACTCGAGGGATGACCCATGTCGCCGGAGCCAATCATTAATGAAACTCTCGGGAACTATGGGATTTGTGTCATCATCACTCATCTCCAAATGAGATTCATAGTATGCGAACTGCATTTTGTTTTGCATTTTATGTACAATTTAGATGATATAGTTCATTTTCTTTCCTGAAATGACATGTACCCATCAGAGATGCAATAGTCACTTAGTATTTCGTGGAACTGGTCACGGAAATAAGCTATGTATTTTTCAGACACACATGATTTCAGATTCACAATCGACACAAGTACAAACAAGTAGACATTCTCTAAGTAGGTACTCACCAATAATATAAATAGAATATAAAGCTTATTGTAGAATATCTTCTAAGAATTAGAATAACAAGTTATACGTTCTAAGGCCTGCATAGCTGACTCTGACCAATGTAGTATGTAATGTACTGCATGCAAGAACTTCAAGCCGGTCGATTTCACTAAAATAGGTACCTATTACAGAATTGTACAAAATAATTAAGAGTTTAATTTTAACACTGGCATATTTGCACAATTTAAAATTCTTAATTGAAAAGAGTCTTTACGATACACACCGATTTCGCTATTTAAATAAGCGTTTATTTTAATCGCTTAGTCGCTATGTAAATCAATTATTTTATTTTTCACAAGAATTTATAAATTTTAAAAGAAATTCAGATTATTCCATTCAGAAATTCCTGAAAACAGCACGCACGGGAACGACCAAAGAGTAGGGATGGGTAAAAAATATCGATATATCAAAATATCGATATTTTTTCAGAAAAATATCGATACTAATTAGCGATATTTTTTTCCGCGATATATCAATTTTCGATATTTATTTTCAGATATCAAAATCGATATATTTTTAAAGCTCTGCTGTCTGCTCATGCGTCACATCATGATTTTGACCAATCCGATTTCTTAAGGCTAGATTACACCGGGGCAACACTGTGCGGCATTGCGGCATGCCACAAGGCCGCATGCTACAAAGTCAAAAATGTCGCACATTGTGGCAAGAACCGTGCGGCATGGCAACACCTTGCGTCACGTGGCAGACTGTCGCATCTTGTATCCGGGCACAATGGAATTCCATGCGACATTTTTGACGCACGAAAAATGTCGCATGGAATCCATTGTGCCCTTGTCACAATGTGCGACATTTTTTACTTTGTAGCATGCGGCCTTGTGGCATGCCGCAATGCCGCACAGTGTTGCCCCGGTGTAATCTAGCCTTAAAATTTAGAAAATATGCAGTAGTTTTTTGTTTCTTTTTTTTATGTCAAGCAATTCGATTTTTTTTTTAAATAATAAAACTTATGTTTGAAACAGCCAGATGTGTATTTGCTTTAAAATTTCGATAATTAAGGCAATTTTTATAAATAATTGCAAATTGGGCAAAAAATATCGATATATCGAAATATCGATATTTCTTGGGTGATATATATCGATATATTTGAAAAATATCGATACGATAAATATCGATATTTTTTTTCCATTTGCCCATCCCTACCAAAGAGTATAATCACAGAGTATAATATAATTCACCTACGTTTTAGGAACGACCACAGAGCACTGCCACAGAGGAACGACACAGGGAACGAGTGAACGAGTAGAGTAACGACCGAAGGCAAGTTGAAGGGTAAAGGTTGAAGCTAAAAGCCCATTATCACGGATGAATTCCGAAGTTTTTCTTCACGTATCCGACCGATATAAAGGTGGGTAAGACTTGCTCATGCTGACCGTTGTAAAAAAGCCACACCGTATATTATTTATTCTTCAGGTTGGTATCTGCTATATAACATTAAAAATATAAAAAATATAAAAAGACTTCGATCGAAGTAAAAAGACTAAACTTTTCAACTTAAATCAATATTGAATAAAACTTGCATCTTAATAAAAAAACATATACCTAATATATAATAGCTACCAATAGAATCAAAACCAATAATAAATTGGAAAAGAAAATCAAAACAAACACAAATTTAAACCTATCAAGAACTAAAGGGAAAAAATCCATTTAATTCGAAGGAGTTCAGTAATTCATATACATTAAGCTCAGAATACAGAAGAACCAGAACCCGTGAGCGCGCATAATACTGTAGCTACTCAAACTAGCCTTAAATAGAGTAGTTTGATGCGTGCGCAACCGATCAGTCCACTATGTCAGTCACTTTGTGACCGTCGGAACGCGCTAACGTGTTTTACCCGTGACCAATTTCACGAAACTATGCCGTCTTGTGTCGTTCCTACCTGTAAAAATGCAGTGGGTCTGAAAAAGAAACAGGATGGGATCACATTTCACGTGTAAGTATCGCATTTAGGTATCGTCTTATTTAAATATTTAATTATTTTCTCAGATTTCAATTGTCATAGAGAGTGATGCGTCAATCTATGTTAGTGTTGCCAATATAAGAGTTTTGATTTACCCTTCTTTTTATTACCTTTTGAGGGCTTTATTTCGTTGTAGAATATTAATAAGTAATTTAATAAAAATTAACCAACTTGAAAAAAGAAAGTATAAAGCGTAAGTGCGGCTTGTATGTACCTAACCTAACAATCCTATTAATAGTAAGTATGTTAGTCTATCTATAGGATTTCTAAACAAATTTTTGGTGTGCGTGTGGGAGAAGGGGAGAGGGGGAGCGGGTATAAAATTGTGTTTCTATATTAGCCATCTTAAATTTTAGCTTCCCATCTGATGAGGAAAGGAAAGCGGTGAGGACAAAAATTATACAAAGAGCACGGCTGGAACAGTTCTGGAAACCATCAAAGCGAAGCGTAGTTTGCTCGATGCTTTTTGAGAATAAATATATTTACGAGACAAAATGTGGTTTGAAAAGACTTAAGAAAGAAGCTTTTTTTTGGTGTGTTGTGTTATATCTTTCTTTTATTAAATACAACGTCCACAGATCTGTTTTACTTTTAGTTATTTATATAATAGTGAAAAATTGTAATTGGCCCTAAGTTATTATTCTTTTTTTATGTAACTCTTGTACCTAGCTGTAAGTTTTCCGAATACTTTAAAATTAAATTAAATAAAATAAAAATATATAATTTTTCCATCACCCGTTAAAAGTGTGCAAACATCCACCTTAACACCGTGTTTTATTTAATATACCTATCTATTTCTTGAGATAATCAGGTAGGTACATAGTTATATAGAAAAGGATTTTTTTTATTCTATTATCATATTACCTCCGAAACTCCCATTTACCCCAAAAATGGGCAAATAATGCGAGAGCTAACAACACTATGCGAGGGACTTTGTTCTGTTTTTGGACACAGCGTGTAGCTTGTAAATACATTTGAATGCTACTTCTAGTACTTTCTGTATTCTAAGACATTAGGTACCGAATTACGTCAAGGAGTGTCGTAGTGTTAACGTTTTTAAAGTAAATTAAATTTCCATATTGCGAAACTTTAGTGTAATTAAGGTGTTGGAACCATGTAGGTACTTACTTACTAACCACATTTTACTAACACTTTTGTTATTAATATCATTACCTACTTACCTATGTTAGTAACCGCACCAGAGGTGTATTACAAATATTTATTATATTGTTATCTATATCTCATTTTAAATGAACTGTATGTTTTATGAGAATGAAGATCTTTCTATCAAAAATTATTTAATTTTATGTTTGTGTGTAAACATAGTTTTAATTTTATATGTACGAGTATCTTATGAATAAAAACATATGAACAGAATGTTAATTGCCTTTTACAATTACCTAAGTATGTACCTAGAGTACCTACTTATAATTATAAATGACATTAAAAAATGTACAAGTAGATATATTAATTACTTCAAATAAGTACATATAGTTAGGACTTGGATGGCAACAAACTTAACCTTAACTTAACCTAACCTATTCTACGGTTGTCGTTGCGATATGGAAGTATTTATCGGTTACACTGGACAAAATGATGAGTCGATCATGTTTATTGTAGTTGAAATAAACATCGGTAAATTGTTTTTTCGGTGAGTTGTTATAATCGGAGAATTGAAATTTGGTTCTAGACATTAAGGTTAAGGCATCGATCAATAGACTAATCGAGCAATGGTGTTTCGATTTAACGTAGGGAACCCGTTTTGTTAGTGTCGTCCTCTCACCAACAGCTGATGAGTTTAGTTAACAAATTTTATTTATAATTAATGTAATTAAAACATTAGACATGGCAAATCTTGGTGCCATTCCGTTTTTGCCAAACTACGAAAACCTAAAAAACACTCTCTTTAATAGTAACATGTCTGTTTAAAAAGAATTTCGTCGTCTTTCCGGCTTAAATAAATTAAGTATGTATGTATGGTGTGTTTTAAGCTTAACTTTGCGATAGTAGTATACAGTCTGTGACCCATTTCTACCTACATGACCAGTTTACAATGATAATAAAATAACCATTTGATAACCCAAGGATAAGTTTTTTTTGTTAGCAATTAGTAGTTGTACGTATTCACTGACCTCTTTAAACACGACTGACTGCACAGACCAAGAAACTAAACTGACTGTTACCATACAAATAACAGCTAATTTTGTGTGGCAATTTGAAGCGCCCCTGCGAGTGTCCCGAGAACTAATTCTGACGTTCACTGCAAGCAAATAGGGGTACCTAGAGTACCTACATGTGACCTACATAGTCGACCTAAGGGCTCCCACACAAAACTGCGAATTCGCATCGCATCGCAAAAATCTGCGAATTCGCACGACGCATCGTAAGAATTTCCGATGTGCTTCGCATCGCACATTCCTGTCATATTACGTCATCCTTGGTGACACCATTTCAGAACATTTCAGGACAGGAATTGGGCTTTTGAAAAAAAATTTTTTTGTGATAAATGGAAAGATTATATATTAACTAGTTTTATAACAAAACTATTTTTATTTTATTTTTTTTCGCAATAATTCAAAAGTTATTTCAAAATAAAAATTAATTTTTGAATCCAGTACCGAAGACACGCCGACAGCTCCCGTACAAACCCGAGCGCGTGTGACGTCATAATGTTAGTTTTCACTCCGCCGTTTCAGCCGTAAACGCTGGACTGTTATTAAATATCTATAACATTATGACGTCACAACTATGGTGACCAATCATGGCGCGTTTATAGTCACGTGATTTTTATTTAAATTTTATCAATTTTTAATTGTTTATAACTAATTAATTGAAAAACATTTTTTTTAAGTTTGAATGGTCACCCTACCAAACGGTTCGCCGCACTAAATCGCATCGTAGAAATTCGCATCGCAAGTTTCTACGATGCGAATTCGCATCGCATCGCATCGCAGTTTTGTGTGGGAGCTCTAAGACATAACTAATTTTAGTTCCATGGACTTTCGTATCTTCGTAGTGGGCCTACAGCGCCAAAATGGCGACACTCAAATAGGCACAAAATTATTATGACTGCAGCCAGTCCAGTGTAGAGGTCAGTGTACGTATTACATAGGTACTAATTCCATGTTTTAGAGTTAATCATGGGTTAATCATTGGAATGAACGGAGCCGCCATTTACAAAATCATTCGCATCATTCACATATTCACAATATTCGCCGGCAATTTCAAACTCACAAACTCATTCAAACTTTTTCATCAAATCTCCAATAAAATATTAAAAAAAAATAGATGTTACCTGATTTTTGACGTATTTAATGTTGATAAAGAGAATCCAGTGGCCTTGACTTCTTACAAATTATTTACATATTTTGTTAGATTGTGGTGTTTATTATTGTTTATGTTCAAAATATAATTTTGACCAAATGCCTCAATCAGAGTTTTGGCCATTTTCCCAAAAAATCAAGTCATGTAAAGACGTGACGCAGCCACGTCAATCTTGTCAATTGGTAAATTAAGTATTTTATTTCTTTGTTCCCAGTGCGTTTGGAGTAGATGATCATTGTAGAATATTGCTACCAATGTAGATAATACTAGCCGCACCACACGGTTTTGAACAAAATTAAAAAAAAAACCTCTTTATTATTAGTAGTATCTATATAATCTATAATATAAGCATAATAAGTACCTATAGATAGGAACCGACCTACGGCATAATATATCGTACGAAAGGTTTAGGCGGACGGGGTACTGTCTCACTTCAGAGTAAAGGTCTCCCTATCAACAATGATAGTAGGTTTATGTATATTATATACTAGCAGCGCCCCGCGGTTTTACCCGCGTTGTGCCCGTTCCCGAGGGAATTTTAAGGTAGCCTATAACCTTCCCGTTGAACGTGGCTATCCATTACAAAAAGAATTATTCGAATCGGATTGGTAGTTTCTGAGATTATTGCGTTCAAACAAACAAACAAACAAACAAACTCTGCAGCTTCATAATATTTAGTATAGATACATTCCGTAGAAACGTGTCTGTCAGACCTATTATTCTTTCACGCATACCATTAATGCTCTTCTTCAACACGTTTTAGCAAAAACAATTGGGTGACATCGAAGGAGAAGTCAAGGAAATTCAAATGGAGTTAGCTGCCATAAAACGGAACCGCACTCATCTTCCGGAAACACCTCCTAAAAAAGTAAGTCCGGATTCACCTGACCTCACCGGAGTAACAAATGAGCTACCACTTTTTCCTTGCCTCATTTTTGTTCTACTTTAAGACCTATAAATTTATATAATTAAAGTGACTCATTTGTGTCCAATCTTCAGTTTTCTGTTTTTGTAAGGGAAGGATTGGCTACGCCCATGGTTTCTCTTCTCTATCTATGATGAACTCTCCCTGTTTGTTGCATTGTTTTCTCCCGTCTGTCAATAGCCGCGTACCCACCTAGCGCACAGGCTCGCGCGGCAGCCTCGCGAGCCAAATGCTCGGCTGGTGTGGACGTGCCTCGGCCTGCCTCGGGCGCGCGTTTGCGCGGCTGAGCACGGCTCGGCCCCGAGCCATCTGTTGTCGGTAAATTTGACGCGCTCAAAGGTGCCTCGGTGAGCGCTGTGTGTTAGGTGGGAACGGTTATATTTTGGCTCGCGCGCGAAGCTAGGAAAATAGCTGCAGCTGAATATACACGACTGTCCATTTCGATCTCGCGGCCTTATGATGGCTCAGCCTGCCTCGCGAGGCGGCCTCGTGTAAATTGAACAAAATTACTGAGGCTGCCTCGGGAGCCATCGCTCGCGATCTGGACACCGAGGCTGCCGTGCGAGCCTGTGCGCTAGGTGGGTACGCGGCTATTGTTAATTTTAATTACGTATTTAAATTTCCAATACTAGGACCAACAACAAGAGCAACCGACTACAGATAAAGATAAAGAGAAAAACGAAATAGATGTAAAGGTATGTACCTAATGTTTTGTATTTCTCAGCCTCCGTGGTCTTGTTGTTTGAGCGCCCGGCTCACGATCCGGAGGTTCCGGGTTCGATTCCCGGTGGGGATATTTCACAAAAATCTCTTTGTGAGACTGTCCTCAGTTTGGTTAGGGCATTGCAGGCTGAATCACCTGATTGCCTGAAACGTAAGATGATTGCGTGCTTCGGAGGGCACGTTAAGCCGACGGTCGACGGTAGAAAGTAACCGACTTTCTACGGATAGTAGTCGTTACATTAGCCATGTCAGAGGCCTTTGGCGGCACAATAACTCTGACACCAGGACTGGTCAGGTTGACCATCCACTCGATGAAGAAGAAGATGACTCATAATATTACAGGGGCAAATAAGTAAATGATTTAGGTAATTTACCCTATTACTGCAAACTTATTTACGTACCTTATAATTGCAAGGAATGTACTTGTACTTACTTATACTCTTCCATATCGCCCCTTTAGGTTGAACAAAATGAAGAAGTGCCGAACGACAAACCCGACGGCTGTGTTGAAATTTGTTCCAAATCGGTGTTCGACGTGAACTTTCAGAGAGTCCAAAGTGTTTGTCAAGCCTCGTGTGAAACCAGGGTGGGTCTGTTTCGATGGTCTTAATGCAATTAAAAATTCAAGACAGAACGCTTCTATTTTATTGAAGTGAACTTAGTTGAGTAGGTACCTAATCATTGGTATCGTGTAAGTATATATTTAGGCATATCTATGTACCTACATGCTCGTCCTACTGCTATTGGTATTATTAAACGACAATTTGTGAGGATATTATTATGTCTGTTACTCTTTTACGTTTTATTATTGTATTGTTATACCTATATACTGAACTGAACCGATTTGGATGAAACTGTACAGTAATATAGGTTATACATCAGAATTCATTTACAGAACATAATAATATGGAACATATACCTACATTTAATTCCGAAATTCCCGCGGGAACGGGTACAACGTGGGTAAGACCTAAGACCACGAGACAATACTACGAGTAGTACCTACCTAAATACATATTTGTGCTCTGCCAGGTGTAGTTCACACTTCACACTTCACACATAAAATATACTTAGGTCTTCTATATTTTGTGCTTCACAGTTCAGTTTGCAGCATTCTGTCTGGGTTTTTTATTTGTCTCTCGCCATGATGTAAATAATTACGTAGCCCAGTCAGCCTATTTTTGGCAAACATTGATTCATCAAATAAGTAAATTGCGCTTTATCACTTACAATGCACTTACTTAGTTATTGTCCAATAAGACACGCAAGTTTTCTGATCACCACAAAATATTAGTTGCTGCGTAATACTTGTACTTGGGTCTGAGCTAGGCCTAGGTAGCTAATTACGTGGTACACAGATTTCTAACACGATACATTATCTAGAATTTCATATATTTACTTGGGTATTTTACATAAATAAATAGAAAAACATTTGACGTTGTATATGACTTAAAGAAAGTGTTGTAACCGCAGGATTCGCGGAGATGCTCCCCTGAGGAGGCTTGCTTGTTGAAGTCCCAGGCGCGGAGTCTGCGGGAGGAGATTGAGGAGATGCGAGTCACCATCGAGGAGAAATCCGAACAGCTGCAAGAGTACAGAATAAGGGTACAGTAAAGTAGCAGCCTGTAATGTGCAAACACCTCTATTAAAAAAAAGTATTTTCTTCTTCTTTAACTCTGACACCAAGATTGGTTAGGTTGACCATCCACTCGATGAAGAAGAAGAAAAAGAAAAGTCTTTTAATAAGGCATTTTAAAGGCGTTTTCAGGTTAACTAGATATTTAATCAAAATAATGAACAATAGGAATGCCTTACCTACTCGAGTTATTATTGCTTTTCTCTACATTTCTCTATCATGAGGAAAAGTCTTTATCTTTTCACTTAAAAGAAAGAGAGAGATGGTTACAAGATCACCTAGGTAGGATTGGTATTTAGGTGGTGGTACAGAATTCTATGACTTAAGATAGTAGTTATTGGCCTACCTACTTGTTTTTTTTCCAGTACCTGCAAGCTGAACAATGCGTTGAAGAGCTAAAACGTCAAATTGATGTCATGGATTTCGATAATAAACAAGCCTCAGATCAAATACAGATTGAACTCCAAAAGATGAAAGTAAGTAACTAACTTCCCTCTATAAGATCGTGGTACTTATTTGAACAATGACTTCTGGATTTAGTTCAAACGGTTTTGTATAGGTGACGCTGATACAAGTTTAGTTAAAAGCTTCAGCGTTTTCGAAGTTTTAGACTATGCTTATTTTTGTTTTGAACATAGATGCAATTTCAAGAGAAGCTCATGGAATTGGCCCCTTTGCCGGACTTGTTGAAAGGTGCTCAAATACAGCTGCAAGAAGCATTACAACTCCAAAGACTGGCTGAAGACAGCGCTCAGCAAATATCAACTGAACTTCAACGTGTTAAAGAGAAGGTGAGAGATAAGTTCGTGTAGGCTAGTTAGTGGCCAACCATGTTGACTGAGTTTTTAGAACGCCTAAGAGCGTTTCCACATTATCCGATCCGATATCGGTGTCGGACGCCGATCCGATATCGGGGTAAGTCAAATGTATGAAATATGTTCCGATATCGGGCCGGACAATATGAAAGACAGGTACTTATTTCATACATTTTACTTAACCCCGATATCGGATCGGCGTCCGACACCGATATCGGATCGGATAATGTGAAAACGCTCTTAAGGCCTCCGGTGGTCTATCGATTGAAGCAACGGGGAGCGACAATTTGATCTGCTTTTGGAAGCACGGTAGCGCTCAGATAGAAATAGCAATATCGGTCATCCATCCGAGCTGCACGTTGCTTAACACGAGCTAATATCGTTTAGTCAAACTATGCACCGAGCGCTACAAGGTGAGAGATTATAACGTTTGATTGTTACTTCCTATAAACATTGAAGCCATTTATGTAGGTAAGTGTTAGGGCCAGAACACACGGTGAAACGAAACTGCAACGAAACCCTTTTGAAATTATTGATTTGAAACCAGTTTCAATCATTTTCCACACACGCTGCAACCACAATCATTTCGGTTTTCTTTGAGAACAGACGTGAAGCCAAACTCGATGAATGAAACGCAACGCGAGTTTCCTGCACGACGGTTTCAATGCGACTGATTTGCATTGCAACGCGTTTCAAACCGGTTTCAGACTGGTCGCGTCATGTGTGGTCTCTCTACGGAATCTATGGCAGAAACTTAGATGCAACTCAAAAGTAACTGGAAGTTGCAGTTTCGTTGCAGTTGCGTTTCACCGTGTGTTCTGGGCCTTAGTATTAGTGTTGTGTGAGTTTGTGGTAGCTAGTAATTTCCTACTCTGCTATTGATATTCTTTACTTACCCTAAATACCTTATTCATAAACGCTTATTAACAGCACTTTAGCTAATGGTTTGTCCCTTTCCGACATACGCTATTTGTCAAGGAGAAAAAGAGACAAAACACTTTAAATCACTGTTTCGGTTAAATTATCGTTTATGAATAAAGCGGTATTATAAGAACAAAAACAATAGTAAGTAATGAATTTACTCTAGTTGCTGACTGCTATAAACTTTAAGTCAGGTCTAGGTATCAACTCTCTATAATACCATTATAGACACTTCTCTACCTTGTTTGTATATAGGTTTTAATAGATAAGCATTAATGCCTTTTATGAGTTCTGATAATGAGAAAATTTTGTCAATATATATAATTTTCCTCCGAAAACTGGTTCTATGTCTGACATTAAACTAAAACACGTTTTTAACAAATTGGTTAATTATTATTACCTACGTGGGTATTAGCTGGTATTAGATAAGGTGATTACGTGTCAACCATTATCACTTATATTAATTCATATAATTTTAGTAATGATTATGCGTAATGGGAATTAAATTGCCTATATTTATTTATAGGTATGTATTTATGGTGTCCTATAGGATTTAATTATGTAATATTAACGGACTTAATATTTGTAATTTTGTACCTAAAGTACCTATACCTCCTTTCTGCACGGGTTTTATCACCTAACTGTCAGATGTCAGTGACAGATGACAGTGACACATTCAGGTGATCTATATTCAATTTTACGAGCTATGAAGTCCTATCTCTAAACCTTTTCCCTCTTCCTTCCTTTTTGCCTATACATTTTATAAGACTTATTCATTATTTACTGAAGAATTAAAAGCTAATAAAGTCAAGGCTAAATAAATTAAATTAAATTCATACGTATCCTGTATCCTTCGGTCAGAATAAGTAATAATTGTTGTTCCTAAAAGGCAATCTAGAAACAGCATTTAATAAAACTAAGTTTCATAGCAAATTAAATGAACATTAATAGGTATTACGAGAATGAACAATGGACCGAATCCTTTATATCGAACTGTCGGCGGTACATTAATATTTCTTTATGATTCATGTTCTCCTTGTAGTTAACAATAACTAGATCACCGGCAGTTAATTTAGATTTTACTACCCGAGTAGATAATAATATTGTCTTATCGAATGTAGATTTTTTTAAATCAGCGGAATCTAATGGATAGTATGCTTTAGTATAATATTATCAAATAGGTAGTCGTTTGCCAGTCTGGGTGTTTGTTTGTAATAGTCTCTACATTCGATTTTCTTGCGATTTTCGTGAAGGTTTTTAATACTTTTACCTCATTACGCCATCATTGAAGAGATAACTTGATTGGTATTTGTTCCCACTGATCCAAGGAATGTAAACAAACAGTGGAATGAGTATCTCAGTATTTCCCGGATATAATACCGTAGAAACCGTATCAAAAAGCTTGCCTAATTTCAACATAAACAGCTTTTTATTATGTTTACAGCGATACGGTAAGTCATGGTAATTTATAAGGCTTTTCGTAGAAACATCGAGACAAAACATTATCTACCTATGGCTATCCCGCTAGTCCACGCTATTTTACACTTATAGGAGAAATACTTAGAGTTTGAAATCGGATTAAAAACGTTTAGCTCTGGCTGGTTTAGGTTATGGATACTTTTATATATTGGCCAGCAATGAGACATTTCGGACTATTAATACTGAAGATCTATTTCAAAATTCTGAATGTTGGAGTAATGTTACTTCATATCATACTGACAACCATCGTTAGCGCATCTGCGCTGCGATAGTAACAGAAATGTAACTAAAACATCAAAAGTTTACCTGTGTTTCCACTTTACAAAATACAAACTAAATACTAGTCCTACTAAGTTTGTGAAAATACTGAACGGATTTGGATGAAACTTAACAGTTCATACATCAGAATAAGATCAAGGATACTTTATCCCGAAATTCCTGCTATTAGCTGGTTATAACTTATTTATGCGATTTGACTTTATTAATATTTCCAAAAATTTCAGCTCATATGTGTTGTCAATCAATTGAATCAAGAAAAATTGGAAAAATGTAAAATTCTTGAACTAAACACCGCTCATATGACCGAGTTGGAACAAAAGAACAAGGAAATTGAGTGCATGTGCAGTGAGATCGAATCTTACCAGTGAGTCACACCATCTTCCTAGTTTTAGTACTTGGATTAATTAAACACTCCGACCCCTATCAAAATTGAAGTGAGGTCGATCGGTCGGTTTTTATTATACTTCATTTACATTTGTGCGTATCTACGGGTGTAATTTACACTTACTGCAGTGTATTGCGGTCTTTTTAATTGGACCGATCTTTCCTATATGCAGCCAATAATCGTCCAAAAGCTTGACGTGCTTCATTGATCGAAACATCCGAAAGCAATTTCAGATTGTGACGTCCAATTGGATGGATGCATGGTACTAAATTGTTGACCTGATTTTAGAAGGGGTTTTAAACAAGGTATATTTTAAACGTCTCCTAAAGACTTCAGAACGTCCCACTAATGTTGACCGCAAATAATTGACAAAAAAACCCGATCACAAAAAATGTAGTAGGAAATCTCAATGGAAAATAACAAAAGAAAAATCTCACAGCGAACAATTATCAACGGTAGTAGGCAGGATCTAAGGCAGGTCGCTAACAGCAAAGGCGAGGCGGCGGCGAGGCGGCGGCGCGGCGCGGGCGAACGGGCGAATTTCGAAGCGTCGAGGCAGCGGCGTTTATGCCTCGTTTGAATGTATTCAACATGTCGTCTTCGGAAGATGAAGACGTGCTTGCGCTTATACAAATAGCGGCTGTGCGTTTAGATGGACACGCGAATTGCTATTATATCCAATTAAAATTACCATTAAAAGTTATAACTAACTACTTTTTATCTTCTGTTCACGGCTTCGCTCGCGTAGTACCTACTCGGATAAAATCTACCTACCTATGGTAAGTACTTATTTACCAAGTTATGAGAGAGTATACTATCGAAGTACCAAAATGGCGGACGGGCGACCAAGCGTCGAGGCGCGGGCGCGCGCCGCGCCCGCGCCCCGCCGCCGCCTCGACTCTTGTTCTGTTAGCGCAGTTACATAAAACACAATGGAAAACAAAGAGATTCTTAGAAGAGGCGCGCGCGCGTTGCGCCCGCGCCGCACCCGCGCCCCGCCCCCGCCTCGATTCTTGTTCTGTTAGCGACGCGCCTTACAGGTTAATTGATGTTTTATCTCAACAGTTGTCAACACACCAAAGTAAATAATATAAAACCAATTAAATTAATATTAGTTTAATTCAATTTCATATTAATTAACATAGCACATATATAATATCTGCAATTTAATATTTGCATATTGATTCTTTAGTAGATAACTATTAGTGTATTTGTAGTATATTAATGTAATGAATCAAAGTGGTGCATAACTATTTGATTACCGAGCCTAATCTATACTAATATTATAAAGCTGAAGAGTTTGTTTTGTTTGTTTGTTTGTTTAAACGCGCTAATCTCAGAAACTACTGAACCGATTTGAATAATTCTTTCACTGTTAGATAGTCTATTTATCGAGGAAGGCTATAGGCTACATTTTATCCCGAAATTCCCACGGGAACGGGCACAACGCGGGTAAAACCGCGGGGCGCTGCTAGTTAATTTATAACTCGTTTTTATTACCCTGTAGAGTGTCGGTATCGTAATGGATGAGCAAATTATATCCTTTACCTCGCGGAAATTATTAATGTTATCTTAAAGTTGGTACGCACTATCCGGTTTGCGGTTGATTATGCGGTTGCAGTTGCGGTTAACCGGATCGCCATGCATCTGTTTCAAACTTGCCGGTCCACAACGAATCCGATGGATCAACTAAAGGGAGAGTGTTACCATACCAATTGATCGATCATCGATAGACGGTATTGATCGACATTTACTGATTGGTGTAGGGTAGGCTAAACATCCTTAAACAATGCCAAAATAATATTTCGATTCCGGTAAACCGGACAGTTAGCTGCAGTAGAACTGGATGCGAATATTTGACCATATGTAGGAAATGTACGAAGTAAAGTAAAGTATTGTCCCACGGGCTAGATTTTGTATCTGACTTGAAATGGACTTTTCATACCTATAGCACTGCAGACTTGGTTCCTATCTATTAATTGTTGGTTATAATCCTCTTCCCGTCGCAATTCAACTCAAATGCCGAGTGCTTACTTTCCTTATGGAAAACCTGCCTTTATTTTTTTTTACGTTACTAATGTTATTTCTGGAATATTTAATTTATCGTTGGTTTTCCTGTACGTTTCGTGTCTGGTTATTCCCTGGGATGCGTATTGCGTAAACCGGTATGAGTACAGGTTGTGAGTACCACTTCCTAAGCTGAGAATAGATTTATTGTATGAGTAATCAGTCCTGACATAGACCTTTACAAATTGAAGTCCCTTACTGCGTTTTCCCTTTTTGACTGTATGTTAACGGATTTTCATGGGGATTTCATAAATAGACAGAAAAATGTAAGAAAAAGGTTTATATGTAACTTTTGCCTCGAAATTCCTACGGGAACCGTCCGTAATCTTGATCAAACAAAGCGAAGTGAGGGCGGGTCGCTAGTAAACGATAACATTTGAAAAAGTATCATGCATTTAGAATTACTTTAACTTTTGAAGGGTATAAGTTATCTTTAAAGTTTAAATTGCCTCATCCTGTAACATTTAATAACAGGTATTCAAAGTCTTTTGTCCGCGACCAGTTAAATAATAATTATGTACTAGCAGTGTACTATTATAATGTATTATGCAATTATATTGCTGTTATTTACTCATGTATCTGTTTATCTAGATTGTTATCTATATTCGTGATATAATCCCATATTTATTACGTGCTGTTGTTAACCGATATTAGAGGTTTTTTAGTTTCCGTATTAATATTGTGATACTGTGTACAGATTATAAGTCTTTTTATGGTATGGATATGATAATTATAAGAAGTAGTCTATTAAACTTCATTATGAATTAAAAAAGTCCTTGGTCTGGGTTTATAGTTCTTTAATATTAGTATATTTAATATGTACATTACCTACACGTAATAATCAGCAATAATGTCCTACGGCTATCGGACTTTACCATTACCATCAATGCTATGCTATACCTTTATTATGCTTAAAACAACTACAATGAAGCTTAATTCACCGACAGATGCAAAGTTGCTCGACTGGAACAAAAGATATGCTCACTAGAAAAGCGATTACACGAAAAATGTTGCGAATATCAGCAACTCTGTCAGGAGCTCTGTGAGTTTAAGAAGGATAGCGCGAAGGCTTTGTGTAGAGTCAAAGAACGGGCGGAATCCAACAGGCGCTGCTACCAAAACCAACTCAACCAACTTGAGAGACAACTAGCTTGCTGCAAGGGGCAGTGCAGGACCTACCAGAAAGAACGAGACGAGGTATGTCTAACAAACCATCTTCTTCTTCTTCTTACACTTCTCCGAGTTAATGATTAATAGGGATAACATTCGTAATGCGAGGTTATAGGTGAAATTCTTGGTTCGTCGACAAACATAAGGGAAATCATTTGCCAAAGGTTTCATCAATCAACGAAAGTAAGAGCTGGACTCTTGTCGATGGAGATCTTTACATTTTTAGGGTTCTATAGCCAAATGGCAAAAAACGGAATCCTTATGGATTCGTCATGTCTGTCTGTCTGTCTGTCCATTCGTATGTCACAGCCACTTTTTTCCGAAACTATAAAAACTATACTCTTGAAACTTGGTAAGTAGAGTATTCTGTGAACCGCATTAAGATTTTCACACAAAAATAGAAAAGATAACAATAAATTTGGGGGGTTCCCCCATACTTAGAACTGAGAGAATTTAGATTTTTTCATCAAACCCGTGTGGGGTATCTATCTATATGATATTGAGGTTTCTAATATTTTATATACTTATGTATATTTTATATAAAGCAATGAACCCAATTATGATTTAGACAGTGAGAAATTTTAATGGGATTAGTTTTTGTTTATTGACCGTTTTCATACACCCAACTGTTTTTTTCGACAAGTCCGCACTTCAGTTTGAATATAAAGTCCTTGGTTCTTGACAGTGTTGTATGTATGCATAGGTAACCCTATTATCAGGTTTTATTATATTGCAGAGATGTAACTCTTTCATTAATCGTGGCTATGATGAAAGCACCGATAAATTAAGTTTTCATAAATTAATAGTTCCTAGATAAAGGCTTACTAAGAGTCAATACCTGAAGGAAATAAAATAATTATTTAGAGTTGGATGGATGCAAATAAAATATATTTTAAGTGTTAAGTAAATTGTCTCTACATTTATAGCTCGTTCCTCAAAATTAAGCAGATATATGCAAATCAAAAAAGGCAAATTAAATTCGCGGAATAATTTAAAAAACAGACTCTAGAATTAAATTACTGGGCCGGTTTTGTAAAGATAGGTGTGACTAAAATGCAATACTTAGGTTATTTTTTATGTATAGGTTGGCTTTTTTATTCATTTTTTGTTGGAATAATCTAATTTTAGTGGCCAAATTATCTCAATAATTATTGCGGGTTCGATTCCCGCCCGGAGTCAACAATATGTGAAGACATAGTTGTTGGCGACGACGTCTGGGTGTTCATTATATATTCTTATAAAGTATTTGTGTATGTACATATATGTAGTAGTATCAGCGATGCGGTGGCGCCACTGCCGCGAAGTAATTATTCTCTCCGTATTTAATTGTAAATAAATTAGTTAAACTTATTAAATGTGTGATAGAAAGTGATAAAACTATTCGTTAAAGTTGTGTAAAGATGTACAAATGTTATTTAGTGATACAAACAAGTATTTTAGAAAAAAAAGTGAATTCTGAGAAAACTTGTAAACAAACAAATTAAAATGCAATAAAAACATGAATAATACCTTTTAATATAGAAATATTTGAACAAAACTATATCAGTAAGTGACTTATAACTGAGTATACGTAAATAAAGTGAATACAGTGCTAAATATACGTAAAAAAGTTTTGTGAAAACTTGTAAACAAACCAATTAAAATACAATAAAACATTAATAATACCATAATTAAACAAATATATGAACAAAACTATAACATTAAGTTACTAACAACTATCTATGAGTTATTAAAGCGAACCACTGCAATTAATATAAATGAACAATTATAAAAAATAAAGTGCCGGTTATTGAAAAGTTTTAAAAAACTTTCAAATAATGTGCGTCTGTTAACGAACTATTAGGCGATAAAAGTGTCTATTAATTTGAACCGCTATAGTATAAGCGCCGTGGCCCAGTGGATCCAAGGCGTGAATTTCGGTTCTCACACACTAGGCACCGAGTTCGAATCCCACCAAGTCTGGGGATTTTTAATAAAAATTTTATTAGAATAAAAATTCGTAACAGCCTTATATTTCACAATGAGGACCAGATCTTCCAAAAACGACTCGCCAAACACTTCATTTCTGTCCACAACTTCAGAAATCGCAGCTAGCAGCCTTCCTGATTTGTCGACTATAGAAAATAATGAAATACTTGAATATAAGGAAAAAATTGATGAACTCATACATAGTCTAGATAAGGCCAACAATGAGATAACCACACTGTCTTCTAGAATCGCCGATCTTGAAATAAGTCTGAAGGAAAAAGAAGAATTAGTAACTCAATTGATAACATCACCGAATTCAAATTCAAGCACTGAAGTAATGAACAAGAAATATAACAAAAAACGAGACATTGAAAAAAAGACGCATACCACAGATTCCCATAAAAGCTTGACAAAACTTGCCAAAAAAAATACTAATGTACAAGTTCCAGAAGAAGAAAAACATAAAGCCTCACTATCCACTGCTCCCAGTCCCGTTGAACCACTGACCCTGAAAGTGGCAGAATCAATCCCGGAGATTGAATCCTCGATGGACAATGATTCTAACAAAGAAAAAATGGTCAACACAGTTACACCAAATTCCAAGATACGAAAGAATAAGTTATATATAATTAGTAATGAAAAATACAATAACACTTTAAATGTAGCCGAAAATATTTTTGGGAACAAAAAATATGAATTATGCAGATTTTTGTTCCCTAACGCTAACTTAAAAAATATGTTACATAACATAAAAGAAATAGTTAAAACATTTACATTTAACGATTGCTGTATTATTTTCATAGGCGAAGAGGATTTCAAAACTTCCCAAAACTATTTTCAACTTATCATAGATATAAGATCTATACTGTTTAATATTAAGCACACAAATATAATAATCTGTTCACCCACATTCAAAATTGGAGTTTATAATGACATATATAATTGGAGAGTAGAAAATTTTAATAATATGCTTTATCTCGATGTACACACAAACGAACACGCTTACTTAATTGACTCCAATAAACATATATTATATAACACCACTCATTTCAACAAATACTCTGGTAGAATTAATAATAAAGCTTTGTACATAATAATGAAAGACGTATATGAGTATGTTCAATGGCTAGATGAATATAATAAAGATATTAACAACTCAACGAACAGTAATGATACCGGTGTCAACACATTTAACTATCCTAATCAGGAAATTGTACAACAATTAGACAATGCTAATTATCCTGAACAAGAGTTTTTTCTATATTAATAATCTAAATATTATGCATCAGAATATTGCTGGATTAATCAATAAATCGGATGAACTAACGGTGCACTTACAAGAATTGATAAGTAGAAAGATAAATATAGATATTATTTGTGTTACAGAGCATTTTATAAAGTCAGGACATGAAAACATATTAAGTCTTCCCAATTATAAACTTGCCACCTGTTACTCGAGGAAAAACATCAAACGCGGAGGTGCTTGTATTCTGATTAAAAAACACCTTGAATACTGTGAGCTACCCGAGATTAAAAAAAATTCTGTTACAGGCATCATTGAGTGTTGTGCAATCAAACTAGTCAAATTAAATATAATAATAGTATGTATATACAGACCTCCGAAACAATGTAATACTGATAAGTTCTATGAAAAAATTGATATAATTTTAAAAAATATATGCTCAAAACGAAACACTAAAATAATAATATGCGGCGATTTCAACATAGATACTTTAAAAACGACTAAATTATCAACAGACTTCGAATATTTTCTTTTAAGCTACAATCTTAAATTAACAATTAAACAACCTACTAGACCTAAAAGCAATACTTGTCTAGATAACTTTGCTGTAAACTTCAAAAATAATTATGTCACTGACGTTATAGATCTAGCTCTTTCAGATCACACTGCCCAGATTTTAAAAATTAAGGTTAAAAAAATGCCTAGAATAAAATCTTGGAGAAAACCTGTGCGAGATTTTTCCAAAGATAACATAATAAAGTTTAAAACCCATCTATCCAGTCTAAATTTTGCGGAAATATATAGTTCTCTTGATCCTGATAAAGCTTATGATTTATTCGTTGATTCATTTCTCCTTTTGTATAATCTCTGTTTCCCGTTTAAACTAGTTACCATTTCAACAGAAAAGAAAATTAAATGGGTATCTCGTGGAATTAGAATCTGCAGTAAAAAACAACGACAATTGCTTTGGCTTCAAAGGTTGAAACCATCTACTGAAAACAAACAAAAGTTCGTAACATACTCCCGTAGGTTCAAAAAGATAATAAAATTAACAAAAACAGCTCAAAATAGCTACTTGATAAAAAATTCCAAAAATAAATCAAAAACTTCATGGCAAATAATAAATAACAATAAAATTACTCCAGAACCTATTATTAAAATAAATACAAATGATAAAATAGTAACAGATCCGAAAGAAATTGCTGATTCTTTTAACAACTTCTTTATTGACCAAGTTTCTAACACGCCTCAATTAACGACAGAGGAACCTAGATCAATTCATAATAACCCTCATTCTATTTTTATAAACCCCATAATACCACAAGACCTCATAAAGGTAATCAATTCCTTAAAAAACAAAAAAAGTGTTGGTTATGATGGAATATCAACCAATATCGTTAAATATGTGTCGGATATCATTGCTCCCCCCTTATGTCACATCTTTAATTTAAGTATAAGCTCTGGAATATTTCCTAAGAGTCTTAAAACAGTTATAGTTAAACCAATTTTCAAAAAAGATAATAAAGAGAACATGAGCAACTACAGACCAATAGCATTAATCCCGGTCTTTTCGAAAGTATTTGAAAAAGTAATATATGAAAGTATCTATTCATTCCTAACCAAATACAATATACTATGCGATGAACAAAAGGGATTCCGTAAAAACAAAAACATTAATATGGCCATTTATGATCTTCTTAACAAAATCTTACTGAATGTTGATTCAAAAATCCCTATTTGCGCTCTTTTTACAGATATGTCAAAAGCCTTTGATTTTGTTATATTTCAAATACTATTCAATAAACTATTCGCGTATGGAATTCGTGGGAATATATTAGATTTAATAAAATCTTATTTAACAGGTCGTATGCAATACACCGAAATTTTTAGAGTGTGTAATAAATCAAAACGCGAAAAAATATATAAATCTCGACGTAGAGAAATAAAATATGGCGTTCCCCAGGGTAGCGTCCTTGGGCCATTATTATTCCTACTATATATAAATGACCTACCACTCCAAATTATTTACCAGCTTATCCTTTTTGCTGATGACAGCACAGCAATAATTAATGATCTCAATAATAATATTAAAAACTATGAATATGATATCAACAATACCCTAAAAACTATAATTAACTGGCTTAACTTTAACAATCTTAAAATAAACTTAGAAAAAACAAAAATAATGCATTTCTACCAAAGAATTCAACCCCGTTCCCTTTGTATTAACTATGATAACCACCCAATAGAAAGTGTTCAAGTAGCAAAATTTTTAGGTATACTAATTGATAGTCAACTAAATTGGAAAGCTCAAGCTGAGCATATTTGTACAAAATTGAGTAAACTTGCTTTTGTATTATTTAATCTGTCAAAAACTGTAGACACAGCTACCACTTTAATTGCTTACCATGGCCTCGTGGCTTCTCTATTAAGATTTGGTGTTATCTTTTGGGGCAATTGCAGTTATAAAGAACTTATTTTTAAGTCCCAAAAGCGTTGTATTAGAGCTATTTTCAATTTAAAAGTGACAGATAGTTGTGAGCCTATTTTTAAAAGCCATCATTTGTTAACCTTTCCATGTATTTATATTCTAGAAGTAGCAATATTCGTCAAAACTAATAAACATTTATTCCCAGCACTTGTAGATAGTAGAAACCGCTCCACCCAACTTAGATCAAAATACCAAAATTTATTATGTACTGGAGGATATAATACCACATTATTACAGAATAATATCTTGGGTATGGCGCCAGTCATTTATAATAAGTTACCTTGTAGTTTAAAAGACAAAACTGTCACTCAATTTAGATCTCATTTAAGTAAACTATTATTAGAAAAATGTTATTATTCTGTCTCAGATTTCCTAAATGATTCCTGTTTATAGTTATTTCATAGTTGTTTGTATATTTTATAGTTGTTTATGGTTAGTTATGTTTATGTTTTTTATTTTTATATAATAATATTATTAATTACTTTATGTTTTCGTTATAAGTTTCTTCTTTATATTTGTATGCCAAACGGCGGAATATGAGTTTCAAAATAAAAAAAACAATGTAACCCGTATTCGAACAAATAAATAATTTTGATTTGATTTGATTTGATTTGATCAGTGAGTTAGATTCCATAACACAAGCTTAGAGCTTACTTTGGGTCTAATTAACCGTGTGTGAATTTGTCCGGGTATATTATATTATTATTATATTATATAATATATATATTGTTCTTTGTTTAAATGTGCTTGGGCTGTACTTGATATTTTTTGGGATTACTTTTAGTGATTTCATTTTAATGGCCTAATTGGCTAATAATAATGCCCAATTTGAATTCGGTCGAGTCCACGTTTGCTGTTGGTTGTTGTAGATACGTCACAGAATGCAGTTACAAATCTGCAATTTGAAAGAGAACTTCAATATGGTGGAGTGTCGCCTGCGCGGGCTGCAGGGGCAGGTGGCCCTCCTCAAGCACTGCTACGCCGTCGCCCACCCCGACACCTGCCAGGGTGCCTCCTGCAAATCCAATGACTGCTAACTTTATTTAAATTATTTAACGAAAAAAAGACGAATAATTTAATTCTATTTTTTAAATAAAAAACTACAGAGTCCTTATTTCCAAACGCTCCATTTCCCTTGTATACCAAACATTTTGTTGATTTTATCCACTAAATGTATTTTATCCATTATTTTGATTTGTAGATATTATTTGTTAGAGAAGAATGAATATCTTCTCTGCGCTTGTGAATACATACTTAGTGGTGATTTCAAGGGATTTAAGGCTTATTTTGGCTAATTGACAACTTTTATCAATAATTTACTTTTAATCTTAATAGTTTTATAATAACATACTTTTTGGAAATGGTTTGTTTGATAAAATTTTGTCCAATTATATTTGGTCTCATCAAAATAAAGTAATTGTTATTATACCTTTAACATTTCAAAGTGGTTTCATTAGTTGCTATTGACGAGGGACTCCCTGTATCTATAAATACTCGTACATCGATTAGGTTGAGGAAATACACCGAAACGGTAAGTTTCTCTTAAGGTCTGTTTGTAATCTACCTATAAATAGACACCTCATTATATTTGGTTAGCACTTTTGTTTCAAATAATCACCGAACCTTAACTAGTGTTGTGTTTTTTTGTTGTAAACATTTACTTTTTGTTACAAGGTATTCCATCGGCCATTACCTTCAATTTCGTTACGCAGAACGTTCTAGACTTAGTCCGTCGGTTGTTAAAATAATATTAGGTGAACAATTTATAGCCGAGTGATACCAACAAAAATCTTAGTGTTATTATAATGGTTACCTAACTAAAAAACGGCTTGGTTTTCAAATTCGATGTTTTTCAGACTATCAAAGTAGTTATAATAATAACTGCAGCAAAACTTTATTCTTTACTCAGACATGCCAGACAATTAGAGGGCAAAGTTGAATAATATGTACTTAATTTACTGCAAAAAAGGACATATAAGTAGTTTATTTATCTGTTACGAAATTCTAGTTAGTATGCCTACTTTGTTGATAATAATCACAGTTTATCTATCAAAAATAAAGTATACCGTAGTTAATGTCATAATATAACACAAGTTAGGCTTGCCTTTAACAATGTATAGCATCATTAAGATGTTTCGAGACTTGTCTTGTATATTATTGTATAGGTTGCACGTTTTGTTTGTATGCAGGTATTACGTGCATAACGTGTACGCAATGGCCAGCAATGATAGTGAGGCTTTGTCTGAGTGAGTCGCCCTTGCGCCTTGAGGCCAGTCATGCCGCTCAGCTTACTGCCTACTTAACTTAATGTCAACGCACAACCACGACCTTTTTTAACAACTACTTTATTTTAACATTTTTTTACCCTTTGCTACGGTTTTTGGTATTTCTAGAGGCTGATCGACACACTTTTTTCCCTTTACCAGCAGCGTGTTCCTCTGATTGTCTTATTTCTTTATGTGCGTTCTAGCTTGAGATGTAATGAGTTTCTTTGTAACTATATTTTATGTTTATTATGGACTCTGAAGGTTGACTTGCTTCTAAGTACTCCTGATGTAAGAAACAATCAATGTTATCCACTAAGCACCTACTCAACATATTTGGCTTTACAGCCATTATAGATATTATCTGAGCATACATTTAGAATATTTGTTGTGCCTGTAAGAAACGTAACATTTATTTTTCCAAGGAAAATTTTAATGATCTAAATTAGCTCATTTACTGAACAAAGCTTGTGAACATCTTATTGTTCTTAAGTCGTTTATGTAACACCTTGGTTGGCTTAATCGGCGTGTTATTCCTATGTTATTACCTTACTTAGCTATGCTACAGCGAACGCATTCATCAATAGTCTGGCACTAATTGCAGTTACAATAGGGAAGTAGGCAAGTAGGCAGACCTTTATTGGAGTTATAATAACTAATCAATACTGCTTTGTTGCGCCGGTACTCGCCCATCCAAGGGCTCCGAGGTATTTGATAAAGTAATTTTCACAATCGGATTACGCTCACAGCGATATTGCCTCCAAGAAATTGTATTACCTTCCAGGTTCGCTCCTGACACCCGACCAATTTTTAGTTCCCGCGGGACTTGGGAAAGTTCAATTCTTTTAAATTTAATTTTATTATTGGAAATTCTTTGATTCAATTTTTATTGGTATATTTTATTGAAGAATGGCTAAACAGAACTTCTTGTACGATTGACCTTATTAAGTTGATTAGGTATATTTATGTGACACTCGTTATGAGATCAGGTGTGAGAGGACTAAGTCGGTTATTCATTAGTTTTTGTAATAAAATTATGTATAACTTGGTCGTAAATACTTAATGGTATTCATGGCCGTCAGCCGTATTATATAGTATCTACATACCTTTGTATTTTTCACAAAAGCTCTCGTTATTAAACCCACGTGTATACTGATGAATGGTGTACCTGCGTCAATGCGATTGTGAAAGATCTTTCGGCGATTTTGAACCGGAAATGGTGAAGCTAATATCCGAAAACGATGAAATTTAAAACCTTTGAATTGTGCACAAAAAATAGCATAAAAAAAGAACCTCATATTGATATAAGTCGCGAGCTACCAGTAATAATATAATTTACAAATTTAAATGCCAATGTTAATTACTATACCTCTATACCTACACCCGTTTCAATAACTATTTAAAAATGTCTACCGCTTGTGACTTACATGGAAACAGGTTTAATGTTCCTATTTAACTAATATTTTCTTAAATCAGGTATTATTCACTAGTTGGGTCTTTGGGATCACAGGGTGTAATATAAAACACAGTTTTCCACTCAAACATCTGTATTTATTGTTTGGTTTTTTATATATTTGGTGCTCCATTTTTATTTGTGTATAAATTATTACTAAAAATAGTTTTGGACTCGCGAAACATGCATAGCCTCCGTAAATGGGCAATCGGGAGCTCCATGCACTTTCTCGAGACCCGGGCAATGAGCTCGGCATAATAAATAATACAATAAGGTACAAATATAGAACCATTACGTGAATGGTGTTAACTTCTCACTCACAATACGTTTCACGCACGTTAACAACAGTCTTACGTCTATATAATATCACTAGCTATACAGAATACGGCAAGGCCGCGTGCACTGAACTATTAGTGACATGTGGGATTTACTCGAAGTTAGAGCCCTTCAGCTTCTTGACGGCGTTGGTGAGGTGCAACATCTCGGTGTTGAGCTGCCAGATGAGAGTCTCCAGCTTGTCGACCGAGTCCAGCACCTCCACGCGCTCCGTGTGCGGGTTGAAGCGCACCTCGAACGGCCGGGACATTGTGGACACCCAGCGTCTGCACATCACAATAACAACATTCACATACTAATAAACCAACAACATTCGGTAAATATTCCCAAAAGTATATCTCCCTACCTGAACTTTTCTTTGGCATCTTCGAAGCTTTCAGCTACGTAGTAGATGGGCTGGTATTCCTGGTCTTGGTAGGGTTGGACGGAGGTGCTTGCGGGCTCGAACGGTCTCAGCTCGGGCTTATCACTGAGAGCGTGCAGGAGTTCTCCGATTGAAGACAGAAGGGCAGCGCCGTAAGCCTTCAGCTCTTTGTTCTCCTTGCACAGTCCGAATTCAACAGTGAACCAGTATACCTATGGAAGGACAAACATTTGTTATTAACCGAGTACAATTGGCTTAATTTGACATATAATACAATCGCTGGTGCAATCAATATCATCGATTTGTAGTGCATTTGTATATTCAATAAAAATGTAAGAGATCGCAACTGCAAGATATCTTAAATTAAATAAAAATATGAACTGTATAAGTACCGTAGAGAGCTTTTCGATTTCAGCATCAGATGCACCGAGGGAAGCTAAGCCAATTTCTTGAGAGAATTGGGCGAAGCTCGGGTCAGCCAGGAGAGGAATATGTCCAAGAAGTTCGTGAATGCAGTCACTAAAACAATAAGAGCACTTTGTCAATATTTTTAGTACGAGCTAGTTACTTTAAATGTAATTTTTGTAGTCCATTAAAGCGTAAAATAGTTTCCATAACATTACCTTTGAAAAGTTCGCGTCAAGTGAATCGTGATAGAAGAGTAATGGAATTAAGCACGAGGCAGATATAACGAAGTTTCAGTTCCATCATGCCACCGTTATCCCGTAACAGGAAATTAGGTTAACATTGAACTTCACATCCAAGGTACTTTTTGTGGTTTTTGTTTGCTCAAAAATATGATACACATTTTAACATGATTTTATAACAAGGTTAAATTGCGTAATTTTAATTACAAGTTCATTTCCGCAAAGTTCCACCAAGGTAAGTGTACCTTTCCGCCTGATTGTACGATGTTGAACAAGGTGTTAACATGCTGATTAAATCAGTGTTAATAAAGTAGGTACATCAATAATGAAGGCACTTACGGTTCGGGCGTGTGGAAGGGCGAGTTGGCGTGACGAACGTATTGCGTAGATTGGAAGACACGGAAGGCCAGAGAGGCAAGGAAGTCGCGGGCGGTGAGCAGCCCGGCGGCGGGGCGCAGGGTGAAGCCGGTGTGCTTGCGCAGGAAGTTGCTCACATCCTCCAGCTGGGGGATTCGGTGAGGGACGAAGATGTCCGCAGCCTGCAGCTTCCCGAAGGCTGCCTTGTACTCCATGCAAGCGTGCTTCGGCATCAGGTCGAGAACGGTGTTGAACACTCGCTGCCAGGTAGCGTTCTCGGATTCAGTGTACACGTTGGACGGGATCGGGTCTCCGTACTTGTAGGCGAAAGCAATCTCGGCAATTTGCTTTCTGCGCTCTCTGTAATCCTTGTCAGCGAATCCGGGGTGGTTCATGTCCAAATCCGGTTCGTATTTGGTCATGAGATGGTTGCAGTTGTCGAGATCAGAAGCGTGACGGGGGAACCAAGGGGTCTTGCTAGAAATGTTGTTCTCAGTCACAAGATTGACTCCGGCGAAGGACGTCGACTGTCTAAGAGATCTGATGAGTTGCAGCAAGTTCACGCGAGACATGCTGACTTTGACGAGAGCATCAAATTGAATGCCTTCAACTTGAGATGGACGAGTTTCAAGATGCTGGACGGTTCCCTTGTAGTTATCGATGGTCTTCAGTATGCGAGCGAGAGACCCCATTCCGTCACGCATACGAAGGAGGAGGGCGGCTAGTTGAATCGCTTGTTCGGCTTCAGGCGATTCAGCGGCCGCGTTTTGCAGGATTACCTCTTCTTCAGTAAGAGTGTAATCTGTGAATAAAATTCTCATAAGCACAATGTACTCTCCCTTGAGTGGTGTCGAAAGCACCACTGATTACTATTAACGCAAAAACCGCGTTTTTTTAAAAATACTGACCCTTGTCATCTCCGGCATCGTCCCCTATGTCAGCATCAGCTAAAATAAAAATAAATAAAAGAAAAGTAAAAAAATTAACATAAAGAAAAAACAAATCGAATCAATCAAAAATCAAAAGGAAAGTAAATTACCAAGGTGTCCGTTTTTGGTTTCATCTTGCTGAGTACCATCTTCGACGGTCGGGGACTTGTTTCCGATGTAAATATCATCTTGGATATAGTCAGAGTCCAAGCCAGAGTCTAATTAGAAAGAAAATAATAGTAATAAAGAAATAATAATCAAAACAACATAGTATAACCAACTCAATATACGAAAATAAATTAAAGTGTGTTTGGCTGTGTGTGTAGTATTTACCATTAGCACGGGCACGAGCCTCTTCAAGCACACTCTGTTTGGTCTGTTTGACAACCAGGGTCTCGAATCGGGCGTCGTCCACGAGGGAGCGACGGCGTGATGGGTAGCCATTCTGTAACAACAACATACACTCGTCAAAAAAGAATAACCAATCATAAAAATGGCATGTAATAATTGTGATTAAGATGATTATGAGAGAGCAAACGATAAATCCTTTCAAAGAAAGTCTCATGTCTAAAAACGTAACCCAGAAAACGAATCAAGGTTTAAACCACAAAAGGAACCCGCCTAAGTACAATTTCATCTTTTAAGTCCTTATAAATATAAAGCGGTCACAACGCGTTATATTTCATGTGAGAACAGAAATTGCTTTTACGGAGTTTCTAAGCTTATTTCCTGAACGTGTCGGGGCGCAAAGTGCTGCCATTATTCTCGCCTTTACAGTCCTCCGGATGCGACGTCTTGCGATTGAAATCTTTCAAAAGGATAGCAGAACTTTCTAGACCGCTGAACCCGAAAAGGGCCAATTACACTGTCATAGCTTTATTACTGCAAGAGAACTCGCAGACTTCTTGTTAATTGTTTTATAACTTTGACATCAATTTGGGAGAGCTCTGGCTTCTGACCACTAAACGTAGAAGGGTGGTGCTACAATTTGCGACAAGTAACTAGTTCGAAAAATTACAGAATGTTAATTATGTAAGTGGGTGAAGTAAGATGTAGTTTTCGCCTTACATAGCGGAATCGCGTTGTTGACGCGTGAGCGCGGACATTGAGACCTAGCATTTTCCACTAGAGTGGCTGTGCGGGCCTGATTATGTGTGTCAAGGGTTGAGTTAATCACACTCTATTGTTACTAGTCCCTGAAATGCATTAGTATTTGGCACACCTGAAAATAATTAATCTCGTATTTATGTTACGATCTGTTAAAGGAAGACAATGGATAAGGATATAACGTTTTTCTCGTGCACGCTCTTCCTTCAATATCAATGTTAATTATTATCGAATACTAAAGCAAGATTGCGGAAACAACTATTTAAATAAAAGGTCTGCCTAACTGGAGCGGTTTGAACTCGAATCCGGTTGGCACGAACCTTGGTGAGGCTGAGTGGCCACTTTACCATTCCAATCGGGCGGCGGTAATTAAGCCTAGCACCGGCCGGCCGCGGCGGCGCGACCTGCCTGCACCCTCCACGCCGAGCCATTGTCTACGGCTCACAGCCTGACACGCACAACACTCTAACATCAATATTATTATAAATTAATTTCAATTTAATCTCTGTCTATAAGCAAGATTGCATGAACAATAAAATTACCGACTAATGAGCTGTAGCCAACTACTTGCTTCACCCTAACAATAGGAAGTGGTCTCGCTTGATTGTTACTGATTTTTATTAAAAAAACTGTATCGTAATGACCGGTTTATGAGTCTCCCTATCGGATTGCTACTTTATTCGTTTAATTTGACCGTCACGATAATTCATTTGGTCAAGGGCATGTAAAGGCCTTCAATTACTCCGTTTAAAAAATATGATTCTTATTTGCGTGATGACTGCCTTCATGATAATGGATTGAACATTTTATTAAGATTTTATTGAGACAAAGGTGCCGAGAGTCTTAATCTTTACTGTTGGATGTCATGGCTGATGACAATGGTGTAACGATTACGTTGTATTGTTAGTTCGTATGTTAAATGCAGTGAAGTCGGTGAGCGTCGCACCGCCTTCCATTCCGACCTTCGTTGGTCAAGGAAATACAATCATTCTGGTGCAAATTATAAAACACATGTGAATTGTTACGGTTATGTGATATCCTAATTATCGCACAGCATAATGTATATATTCAAATCTTAAGCAAATGATCGCACAGCGTTAGGGTCGGTACACATTTTTATCATTTAGATGTCTTCGTAATGTGATTTTCTCCAATGTGTGCCAACGCTAATAGAAAAACATTTCGCAAAAGCTTCTACGTATAACAAATGATAGTTTTGTAATAAACAAATACTGCCGAAGTATCTATAGATTTGAATTAAATTAAGATGAAGTAAAGATAAGGACTCTTATTTTTTGGAATTACTCAATGTTGCAATTAACGAGATAAAAGTTTTTTTTAATTATCAGAGGTGAGAACTGTTGTGATTGTTATTAAACGATTTCATATTTTAATATTTGCCTAACATTGAATTTGCTTAATGCCCTCATTATGGGTGCATTGTTTTCTTTGTCGTTACAAAACAAACCACATATTATGTTGATATTGTGAAAGTTATATGAATTTTGGGAAGTTTAAAAACACTTAATTGTCTTTTTAAGTAAAAATTGCGCGACTTTTTCGGCACATTATAATATCGTGTGACATACTCAGTTGTTGGTCATTCAAGAAGCGAATTAACAGTGAAAATTATACGTATTTTTATACAAGTATGGAGTGTTCTTTTTGTACGATTCCTTTAGCAAATCGCTTTCACACGGTTTCTTTGACATTCTTCCCTTACAGCTGTTCCGTGTCATTTTTTTATTATGTACGCTTTCCATTATTAATATTTTAAAACTGATAAATGAAATATTTATTAAAGCAACCGCATTTCATCAACCACTTTTGTTTATTTTTATTATTTTATAGCTAAAATGCAAATCGTTGACATTTTTACTTTTGTTATGCTACTCGACAAGCTTGTTTTATTAATTAATTGCGTGTCATTTTTTTGTTTTGTTTTACTGATTTTGAATAAATGAGTATATACTTAAAATTATTAACTCAAAGATTTGTCTACTTATTAATTGCGATTATTTTTATGTGTTACAAATATTTTTAAATGGCATTATTATGATGGAGATGATTTGAATTTTACGTAAACAACCGATAATTTTTAAGGCCAGTCATAAATGAAAACTTAACAATTAGCAATATTATTAAACGAATTAATTGTTAACTTTAATAATCGTTAATGGAATTAATTTGAACTTTGAGAGCACTTCACAATGAAAACAATCCAAATGACCGGCCACAAAAACTGTCGGCGCTGGAGTCTCCAGCTAAAACCGTATGACTAGGTGATGATGGTGAGGTCCTCACCTCGATGCTGTACGATTTCTTGATGGCGAACATTTCGCGGTTCTTCTGGGCTGCTGCGACGGCCATGGCTGATTCAAGACACTCCACTGGATAACTTGGGAACTGGTAGAGCCTGAACGGTTGTTCACTGCGCGTTTAGCTAGCGTATTGTCTGCGAGAGCTTTATTGTCTCGACCACGGGCTTGTGCCTGTCTGTCTGCGACTCGAGCTGTCGTATTACTATAGCTAACTAAACTTTGGATTGCAAACAGACCAATGCATGATGACCGTTCGTAAGAACAGTTTAAATAGTGTTAGGCGCGCGCCTCCCACCCCGCGCTGCCTTTCGGTCGGCGGCCGGCGCATGCGTCACGCGCCTCGCGCCTCCTCGCGCCCTCTTCAGCCGCCGCCAACCCCGGCCCTCAGCCCTCACCCCGCGCTCCACATCGCGCTCCACATCCCCATTCAACCACTCTATTCCATTATTGGCTCCTACCCTCCATTATGACGGTATTGAATTCACATTTTTACGGTATTCAAGTTATTGTCGTTACAATATTCTACAGTCATATCCTTCTTTGGTTCCGGTCTTAGAAACTCGGAAATACATTTAACACATTGCTCAAATTACATACCATAGTGAAACGTATTTTAGTTGCCGGTATTGTTTCAAATAATAATTTGATATCGTGTCGGTTTGCATTTTGCGGATAAACGCATTATCAGATCGGGCTACAGTTTGGGAATTCCGTCCTAATACTACGGGTTCTACAGAAATGATTATTGCATGATATTGTTGTGTAAGTTGTGTTAAAATTAAATAATTTTAACCCGTAGTTCGTTTTGATTATATCTACTTATAACACTTATTCATTAGATGTCCTATAGGGGTGGTTCATATGGATGTAGGGTTGGATTTGAAGGCAGATAATGATCGTTATTTATTCTTAACTTTTTCTAAATTGCTAATATCTTCTGAACAGAACAGTTCTTTTAACTAGTACTAGTTCGATAATTAGAATTGGCGGTCTACAGTGTACACTATTAAATATGGACTTATGGGTACTTTGTTAGCTTTTTACAAGAGTGACATTGATCGATTTTGGCTGTACATTCCTATGTAGATACTATTTTTATTTGATAAGTATTTTTAGTTAAGTCTACCTTACCATAAGTAGTTTGGTATTATTGAGATAAATAGGTAGCTTTGAGTTGGGTTTGTTGTTTCTGCTGTTATTTTAAGAATGTATTTGTATTTACCAGGTTATATTTAGTAAATGACGTTATGTAGTGTAATTAAATAATTGAATTAGGTATTATGATTTTAATTATTTAATTTATATAATCCTTTAAGTCGGAGCGCTGGAATAATTAGTTTTATTTAGCTTCCCCTGTTTATTGATTTGGGTCCATAGTGATTTAAATTTGAACCTCTTCCTGACGATAGATCCTACTAATATTATAAATGCGAAAGTTTGTGAAGATGGTTGTATATATGGATGTATGTTTGTTGCTCTTTCACGCAAAAACTACTGAATGGATTTGGATGAAACTTTACAGTAATATAGGTTATACATCTGAATAATATATGGGATACATTTTGTCCCGAAATTCCTGCGAATAACACCGCGGGGCGCAGCTAGTTTTGTAATAAG
Source organism: Cyclophora albipunctata (assembly GCA_963082685.1). Lineage (NCBI taxonomy): Eukaryota > Metazoa > Arthropoda > Insecta > Lepidoptera > Geometridae > Cyclophora > Cyclophora albipunctata. The sequence continues at coordinate 12,004,197 of OY720111.1, read as the reverse complement.
ACAAAGTAGCTATCAAAGTAGACAACATTTTCTCGGGTTGACTACATCTAGGTACATGCCCCCGACTGACTAACATATTCATTAGGTAATATAATATAGTAGTGGAAGCATACTATGAGTAAGTTAATAATTGTTATAACTGAAATATTTATAAAATTATTTTTCTTGGATGGCTGATGGATCGACGGACACCCCAAAACGCTGATCGTAGGGACCTGAAACTTGATTTATTCCGATCTAATACCAAAAACTAATACCACTTGGTATTACTTTATTTCTGAACTTATTTTCCATTCCCAACGAGTACCACATTGTAAACCAATACCAAAACAAGTTTGAAGGAATAAAGTACAGTCAGGTTCAGGTAAAAAAAAAATAACCCTAACCTACCGAATAGTAAGTAATTCGGTAGGTTAGGGTTATTTTTTTTTAGCTGACTGTACTTACAACTAATGTTTTGGTATTCGTTAGGAATACAATTTTTGTTTAAAAAAACGTGGTACTCGTTGGGAATGAAAAATAAATTCGGAAATAAAGTAATACCAAATGGTATTAGTTTTTGGTATTAGATCGGAATAGATCTGAAACTTGGAGTTTATGTTCTTGGTATGACGTAGGCATCAGAAAAGAAAGGTTTTCCAAAATTGTAACCCCAAAGCTGTGAAAAAGGGGATCACGTTTGTGTGGGACAAAGTGATTACTCAGTTGAATTAACTTCAAATTGAAACAAAACATTCTTGGAAAGGATATATGGAACACGTTTTTTATTTAAACAAGTCCCCGAATGGGGTTAAAAATACAAAATTAACAATTTAATAATACTATTTGAAATCCTATTAGAACCATTTTAGAGTTCTGCGGGGATGAAGCCGCAGGATATGGCTTGTAAGTGGTATTATATAATAAACTAGCTTTTGCCCGCGGCTTCGCTCGCGTGGAATTTAGTCTGCCGCATTAAGTTTCTTGATAGATCGTTTAAAACATTTTTTTATCGTAGCAATCTCCGCATCGTAGCAAACTCCCACCTCCGCATCGTAACACCCCCCCCCCCCCACATCGTAACCACCTCCGCATACTCCCACCTCCGCATCGTAGCACACTCCCACCTCCACATCGTAGCACACTCCCACCTCCACATCGTAGCACACACCCACCTCCGCATCGTAGCCACCTCTGATGCGATTTTTTAGATTGATATAACTTTTTTTTTTTTCGCAGACAGCGACCATTTACAATTTATTATATGTACTTATTGATTAGGTTCAAACTAATATATTTACATCCTCCATCATCCCTTATTTTATCCCCATGAGGGTTGAATTTATCAAAATTCTATTTATGCGGACGTCTTCATCATAGGAGCTCCAATCTTTAATTTCAGTTCAATCAGTCGAAAATCTAAGAAGATTTATACAAACTTTCATCCCCTATTTTATCCCCTTAGGGGTGGAATTTATCAAAATCCTTTCTTAGGGGATGCCTACGTCATAGTAGCTATATGCATGCAAAGTCTCAGCCCGATCGGTTTAAAATTGACAAAGTTTCATACAAACTTTCATCCCCTATTTTATCCCCTTTATCAAAATCCTTTCTTAGTGTGCACTAACGTCACTTGAAGAACCTTCCTGCCAAATTTCATGTTTCTAGGTGTAGCGGTTGAGGCTGTGCGTTGATTATCAGTCAGTCAGTCAGTCAGTCAGTCAGTCAGTCAGTCAGGCAGTCAGTCAGTCAGTCAGGACTTTGAATTTTATATATATAGATAGATAGTATAATATAATAATTAATTGTATAATTATTATAGGTATGGACGGATAGTTTTACAATTTAAGTTGTTGATGTTTACATGTGAGTATTTTTAGACATTCAAGTAGTATAACTGGTATAACTTGAGAAATAACAGATTTTAATGGTTTTCTGGTTTTCTGTAATTTTTAAACTCTACTGACGGTGCATTAATGTCACGACGCGGCGCTTCAAAATATATCTAAGTCATGTGAGATACGAGAGCAAAATGATGAATTTTACACGCAGGTCTCTAGATAAATATTATTAAAAGTAATTAAATTCGATTAAATATATGCGTTTAATATATTACTACAAATAAACATGTTTTAGCCCATGTCGGAGGAGGCCTTTGGGCGGTCTAAAAATTTCAACACCCTGATTAGAATCTAACCTACTCGAAATTTATTTCTTCACTACATAGTATAAAATAAAGTCGTCTCTGTTTCGTGTCTGTTTGTCTGTCTGTATGCTTAAATCTTTAAAATTACGCAACGGATTTTGATGCGGTTTTTTGTAATAGGTAGAGTGATTCAAGAGGAAGGTTTTTATGTAAATAAATTCCCGAAATTCCCACGGGAACGGGCACAACGCGGGTAAAACCGCGGGGCGCTGCTAGTTTAGATGATAAATTTAGATCTCCTTTAATTGTTTAAATCAACTAATCTACTGTTATTACTTATTCCTTAGAAGTTTTTATATAAACACAATTCAAAACAGAAGAGAAATAAAACATAAATTGCTATTGAATAATGAGAAACGCTAATTATTTTCAGAATACTTAAATACTTAGTAGTTTTTTTTATTAAATACAAACTTCCTATCCTAAATTTAAAGTATTTATGCTTTATTTACTCACACCTAATTTATTTCATACATTGGCGTTATCAGATCAGAATTGTAATGTACTGATAATCCTCCAGCGTGAACGATAATTTGTTAGCGAATATAAGTGGTGGTTATTAAAACAATAGTTTTATTATGATGGTTTGCAAAAACTGTGCAAGGCTTCATTTAGTTATAATTACATCTTATATATTACTAGCTTAAATTAATTATCAGATTATCATTTTGTGTATCAAATTTACTTTGGCTAGTTCATCATTCACCAAACCAATTTCCATTTATCCAAAAATAGTAACATTATATGTAAAGAAGAGTTTTCCATGACATAAGACATTGCTTGGGTGTCACTCTCGTTATGGTATGAGAAAAGGTTTCAGCATTACTTTTTCTTTCATCTGTGATTATTCTTTATATAAATACTAGTTGCGCCCCGGTTTTACCCGCGTTGTGTCTGTTCCCGAGGGAATTTCTGGATGAAAAATAACCTTCACGTTGAATGTGGCTATCTTACAAAAATAATTACGCAAATCGGGCTGATAATTCCTGAGATTACCTCGGACATACAAACAAACAAACAAACTTACAAATTTTACCTCTTTTAATATATTTTGTATAGACAGAGAACGTTTACGTTACAGATAGGCTAATGTTGTGTGATGCGAAAGGTATAACTTGAAAAACAAATAAATAGAAACATAGTCTGTAGCCTGGACATGCCTTTTGATACCTTTTAGCATTTATGTTTAGGTACCTAAAGTTTTTATCCGAATACGGCAAAAAGTAACCGGGGAATTGCTTTATGTATGCGTGTGTTTCTATTATAGCCACCTATAACTTAGATACATTTATTTCTTTGTGTTATTCTATCTTGATATTGCCTTCACCAGTCAGTGACTATTTGAAAAGATTAGGATCCGTTTATATTTTATTGGGTTCCGATTTATAGCCCTTGTGATTAGCATTACCTATAAGTACTCCAGTCTAAATAGCGGGATCGATGGGAACTTTTGACATATCATTTGTAATGACGTATTCAAGGCCTGCACAAAAATCCAGCTTGTTGGGAATTAATGCAAACTGGAATCATAATTTAGTCTATTTTGACTGGATTAAAGTATTTGTTTAATAATTATATCGACTGTGAAATAATTTTATTGAAAAATTCGAGACTCCTGGTCTGATTTTATTTCAGTTTTAATTTAAAATTCCCCCACGTTCCGTTATATGTTGTTTTTTACTTATTAAGTTCGTCGTTCTTTTGTTTTATAAAGTCTCTCTAAGAGACTCTTACTCATAATAAAATCCAACAGTGACGTGGCATGAAATTCATGAAGCCTCTTAGGTACTAGAAGCAATTTATCATTTTATAGGCAAATATTACTGTCCCCGCATAAAACCGCGAAATGAGGTATCGAACCGCATGAATAGTCGATTGTGACGACATGTGAATTACAATGTCCAATATAAAAAAGTAATATGAATACATAAATAAACATTTGTGTGAATGGACACCTCATTTTGTCGAGAAACGTGTCACTATGGAATTATTTACTTCTGGTGGAATTACCGTCGCAGACTCCGGAAACTAATCAACTGACTATTACCTAATCGTTAGTTAATTTAATACATTTTGAACTGATAATAAAAAAAAACGGACGTCATATTGTTTCGACATCAAATATTTCCTCGTTTTTCCACTTGCGGTTATTCCCTGAACAGATCATAGCGGGCAATTTCCTATGTGAGTGGAATATAAATTGACTTGCTCAGTTTTGTTAATTATTAGGTAGATATTTGGGTTTTACATATGCAAAGTGGAAAAATATTTACCTTTTTATTTATCGATAAGTTAATGGTTAGCCATGTTGAAGTTTTAGAACACGCTAAACTACTAACATTCTTAAAATATTGACCTATCTATACTTTTGTTTAAAACTTAGCCATTTCTAAAAGCCTAAGGTTCTCAAATCTCGGCTTTTAAGCCCAATGGGCGATATCAAAATATCCTTCATGGTCAATATAAAACGAAAACATAAAAGACCCCACTTAGCAGGGGAATTCTTGGGAATACCAGAGTAGGGTATTGAATAATAACGTGTTGCTAACATCCCGCAGTTAATTTATAATTATACAACATTCATTACTTATAAATAACCGGCACATACTTTCTTATTTGCAAAAAAATTGTTGCAGCCTGGTATTCCCGCTCGGCGGGCCTAAGCGCATCGCAGATAGAAAATGTAAACATAGCGTTGGAGTGAACGGCTGGGGAATCCCTCCTCGCTTTAATGATATCTTCGAATTCTCAAAGTTGAAAGCAATAACGGCCAACGTCATTACACTGCAAATGACTCATGTAACGTATACTTTAGGTAAACGTAGAACATTATTTACATTACCATAGTTAATCATTGATACCTACTTACCGATGGGTTAGCCCATTTGTTCATTCATAATTTGTGATTGGATTCATAGATTTATGCGACCTAATTGTTTCTTAATTTAAAACCGTGCTACTGATTATATTTGCATTGCATGGAATGATTAGATTAGACCGACTGAACCAATAAAAAGAAGGTTATCAATGTATTTAACGGTGAGACGAGGTTTTATTTTGGTAATTTGATACCTATTTCAAAATAATAATGTATTAAAGTAATTACCCGATTGTACTCATAAAAGGACGTTTATGGTTTAAAACAGAATTTAGTCGTTTTTGGTGGTGCCTCACGACACCACTCTTTTACAGGCAAAGATAAATAAATTATATTTCATTACTCATTTACTACATCATATCGTCATACTACGAGTAATTACCCCATTGCATCTATAAAAGGCTGGTTATGACTTATTAAAAAGTTTTGATAACCATTTTATGTTTCGTAGCTATTCCTGGAGAGATGGGATTATTTATTTATAGGAAAGGAAACATTCTATAATTAAACTACTGAATATCCTTAATATTACTCAGATTACTCGTAGACCTCGGCCTCCCTACAGCATCAGCTGAGACGCCTCCTTTTGCTGCATTTTTTAAGTTGTAATTTTGGTCTGATTTTTTATAATATGATTTTTTTTTTAACAAACCAATTAGATTGACTCTCATAACAAACATCTCTCCTTAACAGTGGCGTCTCCGTCTTAATTGCCCATTCTACTAATCATAATAAGTAATTAAAGAAGCATTAGGGTATTATAAATATGAAATCGCCTTTGTTTCTTATAAACTAAAGTAAAAATTAGTAACTTTCAAATGTTTAATAAACATCAAAGGTGTGTAACATGAGATTTTTATAATACATGATTATTATAAAACCTTTGGGAAGCCTTTAGGCAGTTGCCTACTATCGAACTTACTTTTTATCCTATGAGATGTTGCGTAAACAGTAACAGAATACATGAGGGCATTGGCTGCGGAAGACCCGCGGCGAACGTTATAAGGAAAATAACAATCAGGTTAATCCCGGTACCTTTTCAACAGACGTAATACCGAGCGGTAAATTTAATGGATATTTTAGTTCTTTTGTATTTCTTTATTCTGTGTGAAACCTGTTTCGTAAGCCCATATCTTTGGAAATCGTGTCATTATTTTGAAGCGAATTCTTGCCGGGGTACAAGGCAGGATACCAGTCGGGCGAGTTAATATTCTATCGAAATGCAATACTGATGAAACTAGGTATTCAAGTATCAGTACGTGCTTGACTTCTGAAACAGGGTAATTTAAGAAATAAATTCTCCATAATTTATAAATTAGGATCAGGTTGTTTCGAAATATATCGTTTCTTTTTACTTCCTGACAACCTTGATGTGCAGTCTTCATTTTGAATCACATCTGTCTTAATGTTTTTAATTTTGAATATTATCTGTTTAAGGCTTTTTTTATTTAAAATTTTGAATAAAATTAACATTTTAAAAGTTAAGACGAGAATTATAATTTTGGAATGTATGTGTTATTTGTGATTACGTGACCACCCCCTGTACCACATCGTATATAATGTACTATTATTTGAATAGATTTGGTAAATGTATCTTTAGATGAAGGCTTCTTGACTTGGACGATAGTTCCTTAATCTGTGACTGTAGTGTAGGTAATTAAACATATTTAATGACAGTAATTTACTCAAAGTATAAATCATACTTATCTTGCATTCAATAAATGTGTTGCTCAAACACTTACTACTTATTTTCGTGGCAATCTTTTTTTCAAGTCCAGCCACAATACATTGTGGGTGTTTTATTATAATACCTGTTTTAGTAAAAAGATCTTTTTAAATTAACTAAAAGAAACGATATATAATTATCATGTTTTTATATAGAATGCAAAAGAGAAAAGATTAATACTCGTATAACATTTCGTACATCTGAGACTAAGTATTCTTATCATCAGGAATTTAATGAAATAAATACAATAAAAGTTACTAGGGGTTTTTACAATTTTGTTGATTTACCTCGAAGTGTATGTATTCAAACAGATATGATAAATGCGGGTTTTATACAATACACTTTTCTTATCACCAGTAGCTAGAATTACATAAATATTGAGACTCACGGGCTTCTTAGGTAACATATTATTTAATGTTAATTATCATGTAGATAGGTTCCGTGTCTTTTGTGGATGCTGGAGTAAGACATTATAGAATTTCAAAAGCGCAAGAATATCTGACTTATTTCTTACTAACCATGTTACATTGGGCAAAATTAAGCGTAAAGCCCTTTTTACACTATTAGAAAAAATCGTATATACTTAGTTGGTAGAGTTTGACTCTACTATGAGCTAGTTTGTATTGAAAGAACAAATACTAAATTCTACCATTAGACTCTACTAATGCAAAGAAGGCCTAATCACTACGCAACTCCAAATCGTGTTAAGGTCATGGCTCATTAAACGCCCCAGCAACCGACCAACATGTCACACGCACGCAGCCCGCGGCGCGCATGTAAGATAAAGAGAGAGAAAATGAAGGGAGACAATGATGACGTCTCATAGGCGGCACGGGCGTTAGATGAACGTTGACCTTTACTGTTATATAGTTTAAACGTACTCACACGGGTTTCGAGGGGATTGCACCTCTTGTGCATTCAGTTCACCCGCGACCACGAGAGGTGCAATCCCCTCGAAACGTCGGGAAATAAAAAGTAAGTTATTACTTGCTTTATTAACTTTCTAACACGAAAAAACCCGTGTGAGTACGTTTAAACTATGTGTTCAAATCGTGTAAGTTTAAAAAAGACTTTACTGATATCCAAACCAGGTTTACAAAGTATGTTGGTAACAAACTTGTGTTGGTTCACCCGGGAATGGAATACGTTATGGGTTCCATTCTCCAACTTGTCAAACGTTGTATACGTTTAACAACTCTGTCATTTAGATATATGTAGTACTTACATTGTAAAAATACTTCTAATAACGAACTTCTAGCACGAAAATGATCATAGATGTACGTATTTGAGATATACTTTATTTTGAAAAAGCTCCAACTAGCCATAGCTTGTTGATATTTACAAAAATGTAACAATTAAGTTAAATAAAGTATCGCACGACACCTCAAGGCCGTTCTAACTATTATAACATTAATCAATAATTCATGATCATAGAAATATGCATTACATAAAAGGTAATAATCTTTGTAATTGTTGGTTTTAATAAATATTTCATTTATGTTTCCAATCAAGTATCTATTAAGCTTTTAGATTTATTTTAAGTCTAACATCACATTCGCAGTGAAGCTTGCCATTTTCACGAGTTCAGATTAAAGTAATTACATTCTACTGAGCCAGATACAAACCTTTTTAATTTCACATGTTATAAATTAACGTGTTTGTTAATACCTCAGTTATTTACTTATGTTTATGTATTATGGAGCGCGAAGTGTGTCAACAACCGGGCGGGCCTGGGAGTTCCAGCGAGTAGGAAGTGCATTCAATGGCTGAAAGCGTGAGTAATTCCAAATTAAACAGACAATATGCACATTTACTTTCAAAATGTGACCTCTGTTGAGTCTGACCTATATACAATTATTATATAAAACTTTTATGACCAAATGTAATAATTGAATTCTGTTTAATAGTAATACATACGTCCGGCAGTATGTATTGTTTTATTATTTTATGTTCAGATAATGTAGTATCAAATATGCAAGCATGCTTAATGTAATGCCTGTAGTACACAGTATCAAACATTCGGAAAACACAAAGGTGAGTTAAATTTGTCTAAATAAGATTTAAATAAATAATCGTGTTAACATGTTACTATCGCATTCGACTAATCTCTACGTTCTTAAATCTTGATTGACATGACGTACTCGTAATAATCAAAGTCAAGGCTCTAACCCTATTTTTCATTTGTTTTATAATAATGAAATAATTAAGTAATAAGAAGTAATAAAGGAAATTCTTCATGCTATACTTATTTTCCGTATAAATTTAACTAAGGGGCGAGGACAGTAACAATGGCTAATTTACAATTTAGGGAAATAGGAGATTTATAAAATGGCCGTTTAGTTGCTCATCGCGTTAAATCGCGCGGTACTTGTTAAAAATATTTTTCAATTCGCCTGACAAAACTGTACTATGATTATCCGTTTGCTCCAATTACTCATACATAGGGGTAGAAGGTCGCCAGGAAGTCGGCGTGAGGAAATTTCTTCAACACTTGATTCATTATACCAAGCCTTTGTTCTTGCGGTCACTTGAAGTTTCCCTGTGATCTCTGTTACACACTACCGGTTTGGAAACTTTTTGTATTATCAACTAACCACTGATCGTTATACACTATGACTAATGTTTAAAGTCAGGAACATGATATCGAAATTGCCTGACGGATGCCACTGATGTAGTGTAGAATAGTGAACATTCTATGAATTTACTTTGATTGGGATATAAATCAGGGCGTTGCTAGGGGGAGGGTATGGGGGTGAGGCAAGCTGCTTCTTCTCTGAAATTCTCTGGAATTTACCAATTTTTTAATAAATTTTCCCCGCTTGTCTACCTAATGCCCCACCCTAAGACACTAGTTCTCCAGCCTCGCCTCCCTCCAGAGCCTGGAGACGCGCGTAGGATTTTTCCTGAGCCGTATAAGTCACGGCTTAAAGATTAATAATAAATGTGGTCTCAGCTTAACAATTAAAAGTGATTGGTGACAATTATTCTAAGTTAGATCTAAGAAATGATTAACGATTTAGGTATTAACATGTGAGGATAATTTATGTGACGCATGTCAGTGTTTAAATAAAACAATTGATAGGTAGCTCTTCACGATCTATTCCGATCTAATACCAAAAACTAATACCATTTGGTATTACTTTATTTCCGAATTTATTTTTCATTCCCAACGAGTACCACGTTTTTTTAAACAAAAAATGTATTCCTAACGAATACCAAAACATTAGTTGTAAGTACAGTCAGCTAAAAAAAAATAACCCTAACCTACCGAATTACTTACTATTCGGTAGGTTAGGGTTATTTTTTTTTACTAGTTCCATAGTTATCGGTTAACATTAATTAACATTATGAGAAAATTAACTAGTGGTTGTAAATAAGCATTTTAATTTTACTGAACCTGACTGTACTTTATTCCTTCAAACTTATTTTGGTATTGGTTTACAATGTGGTACTCGTTGGGAATGGAAAATAAGTTCAGAAATAAAGTAATACCAAGTGGTATTAGTTTTTGGTATTAGATCGGAATAGATCCTCTTCACGGCAAATCATTTAAGGAATAGTCAAAGGGGGATTCCTAGATTGACGTAAACATTAAATAGGTAACTCAAGCTCAGTGTTTGCACAGTGGCAGTGAGAGCGCTTACTGTGTCGGGGGTTGCGGGTTCGTTTCCTGCCCGGAGTTAACAATATGCGAAGACATCCTTGTTGTACACCCAGACGTCGTCGTCGGGTTTAAAATTAATCGTGAGTGAATTTGTCCGGGGATATTTATTATTTTATTTTATAAGTACCTATTAGGTTATTTGGGTGCTACATATTTCATGGACGTATTCATAGTACTACATGTACTATACAGAAAAAATCCACCTGTAGAATAGCGATAACCTATATCTAATATATTAATTTATTTAAGTATAACACTAAATAATATACAAACTATCATAATAACTGCATAAACAAGTCAAATATTATTTTTTATAGACACTTTTAATGCCTTTATAATGTAAAATGAAACTTTAAATTCATATTTTCCATCAATATTTATGAACTTTATATAATTAAGTGATTTAAATTGAGACAATTGTGCGTATAGTCCTCGTGCCGTCCTTTTGTTTTTAGGACTTATTTCGAATCGTTCAACTAATGCTGTCATATTGTTATTCATACGAGTAAGGAAAGTTAAAAAAGAAGACATTTGTTTTCGACACACATATAGCACAATCAAACGTTTACAATACAACAAAAGAAAACAAACAAACAACAGAAAATAAGTACATTAACGTAATACATATATTTAATGATATCTCTATAGGTAGATAATGATAATGATAGTCGGGACTGAAAAAACAATGATGAAAATAATTTAAGTTAATGAATGAAGACAATTATGTAATTAAATTAGTTTATCAAATCAGTTAATTAAATAAGTAAATTAAATCAGTTTTTTAGAAGTTAATTAAATATTACGCAATAATATGAAATCAATGGAGTTAATACAATTACAAGAGACGTTTAGTATTGTTACATAATGTATATTAAAATAATGAGTTGATAATCAGGCCTATATAGTGTTATATTATGAGGCAGGGCCAAGGCGAGCCGGTAGATGAGCCCCTGTTACTAAGTACATAATGAGATGGTGGCTAACTAAAAATATGTTATTAACACATTAGTTAATTGCCGTGACGGATGAACATACTTAAATACAATTATGAGCAATAATATAGACACATTTTTTGGAATGGATAAATCCACACGCATTTGTGATAGTTAAGTAAAATTATAAATAAAAATGTGCTTAATTTTAATAATATGTAGATCCACTTAATGCTTCTAATTACTTATTCAAAGTGTGTTTCCTTATTGTTGATATATTAATAGAATTGACTGCGTACTGGAATAATACTTATTTATGTATATTATTTCAATAAAAATATATCGTCCATACTACTTATTGGTCACTTTTTCTTGTATTAGATTTCAACGCATGGTTTTTGTCTCTACACATTTTTTCGTTCGTTGGGTTGGTTTAATTGTGAGTCCATTAAGTTCTTTGCTGAGTAATGTGGACTCACTTAAAATGATAACCATGATGCCTTTTAGAGACAATAATTTGTACAATTCTAAAGAACGTAATGAAACAACCAAGTATGAGCTACATAAGGACCTCTGCGTAACAATTTATCTGAGGTTAAACCTACACAAGTATTTGGTGTTTCCATGATTTATTGAAGCTCTTGAAGCAATATTTCAAGCCTTTCATCACAATCATAAAACTCAGATACAAACTAATTAATTATTGTTTAATTACCGTCCAGTATTTAACTACCTTAATATGTAGTATGATTTAGTTATAAAGAGTCAACGTTTCAAGGTTTGATTTATTGATAAAAGTTGAGCCTGTCCGAGTAACGCTTAGATTAGATGTGGCATTTTATATTATTCATCTTGAATGTAGTTTTATTTGGTGAAATAAACACTGATATCAATATAGGTTCAATTATTTCAGATCCAGTATGATACAGCAACATACATAAATAGAGGTGACAGATATAAGACATCGGTGATGTGTGGCTTGGTAGGTCCTCAAAAAGAATTGATAAAAATAAAACATACTTATTTTACCCTTTTTGGATTGGTGACTACGGGACTTGCTCTAAAAAATACCATCCAATGAAATATTTATTTTGTTAAGGTGTACAATTATTGGGTTAAAACAATATTTTAATATGATTTTTTGCTAAAGAAATAAGGTTACAATACAGATAGCTGGAGCCTTAAACCAGGATTTTCATGCTATTTAATTTTTTTTAAAGTAAGTTCATGTCATTAAACTGAAAGGTAGCCTATATCTGCGTACTCGTAATGACTACGTTTCTGTGGTATGTTTACATAAATAATTTGAAACGTGTAGTGTACTTACTAGCTACTGGTACATTGTTCCGCTTCCGGTAATACCTTTACGGTAATAAAGACAATTAGATAATTAAATTATATGCCAAAATAAAATAAATTAGATACATAATATAATGTATTAACACATACGCGTTATTCATTATGAAATAAAAAACTAAAAACTTGACCAATTAACAATGATACAAAAAGTTGCCCTTTATTGTCGTAAAAAATCGAAATGAACTTATTATCGTGAAGTATCGACATTGGTTCCAGACAGTGGGCACACCCACAAGAACACAGGAAAATATCACCGCAAAAAATACAAAATTGTCTGTCACGAAGTATTTCGAAGGCCGGACCGGGCTAGGTTTCCCGGCTGAGCCGCCTTCAGTTTGTCTCCACATTAAACATTAAAAATATTATGTAATATGTATTGTCCAAGTTTGTCTTTATTCAATTGGAGACCTTGGCGGGCCAGCCTACGTACTGGTTCGCAAATTTTGAATTCAATTTCAGGTTTAATTAAAATAAAATACGTGATTTCTTAAATTGTTTTATACCTTGGTGGCAGCCTTGTTCCAACGGACGTTACACCGACCGGATATATTTAATTTTCATTACAAATCTAGCTCAATAAAAAGCTAGCTTTTTATAAATCAATTAGTTTACCTAACACTGGTATTACAATGTTTGAACAGTAATAATATAATCATACGTTATTTAAACTAAGGGTCGACTGCTCAAGCATTTTGAATTTTATTTAGCGACTAAATTATAGTTATTTACAAATGACTGGTTCGTTTCAAATAGTGTTTTGTTTGCCGCAATATAAAGTACAATTTAGAATAAACAGATTTATGTTTTAAACCATATTAAGGCATATTTAGATACTAATAGATTTAAGAGTTCTTGTGCAATCCAACCTAAGTTATTCAAAGTTAAAGGCATGTTAAGCCACGTCCAGGTAAAAGCCAAGTGAAGTACTAGATACTGATTTGTGCAATCATGGAAGACATACGCACATGTAAGTACGTCAAGGTGTATCTATAAATTACTCGAAAATTTGTCGATTTTCGAATCTTTCTTATTAACTTATATTCGTATCATAACATGTTATTAACAGAGTAATATTGGACACTAGCAGCGCTCTGCGGTTTTACCCGCGCTGTGCCCGTCCTCTTGGGAATTGCTGGATCAAAAATAGCCTATAACGTTACCGTTGAATGTGGCTATCCATTACAAAAAGGATTATTCAAATCAGGTTGGTAGTTTCTGAGATTTGCCCTTACAAACATACAAACAAAGTTAGAAACTTCACCTCTTTTTAATAATAGTATAGATTGTTATCGTGATGCATAATCATTTCACAATTGTAAATTCATTTATTTCAAAGTAGTTTTAAAGGTAAGTACTGTGAAGAGTGAATGTTAACACGTGAAGATCATGGACCTTTGAAATCAGGACAGGTCACCAAGTTCTATTAATAAAAGAACCAAAACAGTACCGAATTGTATAATTAAATTTATTTTTAGTACATTTGGACATTTCACTTTCTCAGTGTTACCTCGCGAAGGCCGATTTGCAGTCACGGATCTCTTGTAGGTATTGATTTATTGATACTCTTAAATTATATCCTTGATTTGAGAAATTTGAAATTAAACAAACAAAACAGCAATTGATCTGGACCTTTTATTCTGATTTCGATACCAATGACAAATTGACGCCTTCGATGAAAGGTATCGTTATAAAATTACCTACATGAAGATTGGTAAATAATTATGATAGTTCTCGATACGTTGGCCGTGTCGTGTGCTAACGAGTGTAAGGTGGACAAGTAATCGGCGATACGTGATTGAACAAAAGGGGGCATTAAATCCGAATTGCAACTAAGAACGAGGCCAGATTGGGTCGACCTCCACGCATTACCAACTGGAGTGACATGATCTACTTCAAATAATTTATATGCATAGTGACGTAATCATATATTAGTGATCTATGAACTTTACATGCACTAAGATACTAACTTGAGAGCAAGAGGACCACGATGAAGAAGTGGATTATCTTTGAGGAGAATCTCATCTGTAATGAATGCAGCTGAGATTCCCCTTTTCAAAGTTATTTGAACCATTTTAGTCAGAGCAGAGAGGCTGGGAAATTGAAATTACTTATAAAGGTAGGGAGGGTGTATTGGGATTGACAGAAATAATTATGTTATATTACTATAGAATCCCGTGCTATTGCAAGATGTTATAATATGCATATTGTGTGATGTTTACTACTTTGTTATGATATATAATTGTGTTTTATAATAAATGCTTTAACAAAGAAGAACCTCAAGAAATATGTTCAAATGTAAATTAAGCTCATGTGTCGTGTTCACTGTTTTGACGTTTCTAATTAACTATTGATAGGAGTACAGTTAATTAACTACAAACTACGTTTAATCATAGATGTCAATAAGCGTACCTTTGTTACGGAGTAAAACATGAAGTAACAATGTAAATAAGGAAATAATACGGAAATACCTGGTGTGTTATGTGTAACATGCTTAAAATACAGTGTGTTGTATTTTGAGCATGTATAAACAACTATTATGTTCCGAAAATAAAGTGATATAAATAACTTTCAGTGACAAGCAAAATTTCCTGCAGTGTTCAAAAACTAATTCACTTGCAACTTTGTATTTGTAAGTTACAAAGTAACTATTTGTTGCATACCTCTTTACATAATTAGCGTTTCAACGCAGTACCTAGTAGAAGTTTTAGTAGAAAGATTAGCCTGAAATTTTCCAATGGTTTCTCGCCTCACTGAAGACTACTTTAACTAAATTTGTACAATATTCCCTACATTAGTAAGAACATTCTTGTGTGATGACGTATTTGCATTGGCTTTACAAAAAAAAACAAATCCTTCTTTGGGTAATGCAAAGCAGTATGTGGTGCTGGTAACATTCTTGAATATTATATCAACTAATCCACGCAACACACAAAGTATTTGTGGTATATTTTCCATATTACATTCAATTGTAAGCTCACCTTCTTAATTTTGCTAAAATCTTCTTAAGATTCATTACGCTTCATGATTGCCCATGAGATCCTATGATTGGCTAGTAGTTATGTTGTTATACAATAAAGCTGTAAATAATCTTTTTTCCCCTAAAAACAAACAAATCAATAAATAATCCTACAAAGTTTCCAAACAACATGACAGTCGATCTAAATTGATACGAACACCATTTCAAACGTTTAGCAAAGTTTTCTTACTGTAGATCATACTCGTCTCACGAGCAAACGTCCATGGGCTGTTGTTTTACTTAAACACCTGTTAGCATGTACTTATAAGTTATTATTTATGTCATTAGGAAATTAATTAGAGCCTTTAGTACAACGATACGATTTTTTGCGATAATAAAGACGGATACGGAACTTTTAATGGCGTTAATGTAAACGTACAGGATGCATTTGTTAACATTTATTCAACGGGAGATCGGTCATGTCTCGCACTTACAACTTTGTTTCATAAATTATTGAGAATATATTCATTGATATACAGGATATGATAGAGTTGATAGTCTGTCCTCCATAATTTAACATATTATAATTATACTGCTGCATCGTGGTTAAAACTCCTTATCTAAAAATAATGGTTACATTGAGTGAGTGTGATATTACAAATGTCTTCAATTTAAATTTAAAGTATATAGTACAGCAGTACAATTTAAATTCTACATTATACTTGTTGCAATACACAACATGTTTCAGGCAGTTTTCAAAATTGATCTTAACCTTATAATAAAAAAATCAAAACTGATTAAGTAACAGCATACTATAGACTGTTTTAATATTAACTAATGCGCACGGCCTTCAAAAAATACCGGATCTGAACTTTTAAAAGGCATGTTTTACATAAGACATACGGTCACTAAGAAAATATACGAAACAAGTAGCTCTATGTGTGTAAGAACACGTGTGTGGATGTTATTAAAATATATAAGTGTAAAAAAAGGGTAGCATGCAATTATTTTTTCAGCAGAATTAAACTTACTACTACATTGGATGGGAGATCGATAGTGGCATTTCTTACCGTGCTTACCGGAGGGTACGTAAAATTGTCGGTATAAAACGCCTGAAAAAAAGCATTCAAGAAAGTTCTAAAAATTAAACCTGAATTTTCGTAAAACCATTTTTTTCTATTATTTATTTAAACGGGAACTTACGTACGACGGAGGCTACTGTTGAGAGTTCCTCAACACGTTTTTGTCACACACATTTTTTTCTAGACTGCAAGGGATTAGTCCCTAACCGATGCCACTGTACAGATATCTTCAGTGATTTTTAAAGCTTTTTCTCAGCAGTGTGACATTACATACTTTTCTTACTTTTACTTTCTGCACGTGTAACAGATAATTAAATTTGACTCTCAACGTTCTTGCCGTGTATTTAAAGTTATATCACCCACTTTTGCAACGAGATACAAAATTGTTAACTACAAACAAACTCCATATTTATTGTACTTTTGGAGATTTAATTATCAAATAATGTTATTAGGACATAGTTGCGTAATAATCTGTGTCAAATTATCCATAATTCGTAATGCCCTTTGAGACATTACATAACTTAAGAAGAATAATTATGTAACTTATTTCACACCATGAGTAAATGAACTTAGAAACAATATTAATTATTTTTACGTAGTAAGTTAATTAGAATAATCTAAATTGACTTATTATTATTGAATTTTATTACGTTATATCATCATAATAGGTTGATTTTGAGTTTTTTAAATAGTAGTTTGACTTTTAAATAATTACCATAGCCCAAGGCCAGTTTTCGATATTTTAAAAAAACTATTTTTGAATTTGGCACTAGCCCCAAAATTAACATAACATGGGTAAGTTAACAGCTTTTTTAATAGTCCTTCCGGGTGCAAGAACATTTGTACACAAATTACTAATAATAGTAACCTATGTTAGTAAATATTACAATTTTTAATGATGATGATATTAAAACACGTTTACCTACTAAAGAAAATTAAAGGGATTCGTTTCGACGCCATTGTGGTTGTCTTTTTAGCCAAGTTTTACCAAATGAGGACCTATATTAGGTATTTCACTGAGCTTTTGATTCACTAATATCTAATAACTTATTGATTAAACTAAGCATCTTTAAATATTAAAGAGTTGCGAAAATTTATAGGGTACCGTGCGCAAAATAATTGACAAATGAGGTTAAAAGCTTCTTGTTTCACAATCTTTGTTTAACTGTAAATCTTTGCATACATGTTAATGCTTCCGTGTATTTCTTTAGACTCAATGGCAACAAAGCGCTCAAAAACATTCATTCTACGGTATTTAGATGTAGCTGGAAAAACCAATGCAAAAAGTAACAGTTTTTAAATATTTTCTCTGTTGACGCTACTTAGATCGATCATGCACGATAATGTAATACAGTAACGACGGGCATGATTGTATTAAAATAAAATAACAATTAATTATTAATATTTTGACAAGAATTATGTATATGGTAGGATATGGCACTCCGTTTGTGGTGCACAACCGCAAGGACCTTCCACCTTCCGGTCACGAACTATTGTTGCCAACTAATTTCCGACAGACTTCGATTTATTGTAAATAGACAAAAGATCAATTCACTTTATTAAATGATAAGCCAGTAGACAACTACTGAAACGGTGTTATTACGGAAGACAGTTTGATTTGCTATGTACTGTATATTGTTTCCTAAGAAACCTTTTATTTAGAAAACTTTGTATTAATCTTTTATTAAACATACATGTATTTCTTGAAATAGTTTGTCTTGATTATTTTTTTACGAGCAAACTACTATTTAAAAATATTAAAATCGACCTATTACGATGATATAACGTAATAAAATTCAATACGATAAGTCAATTTATATTATTCTAATTAACTTATATACTAAATAGGAATCAATAAAAATAATTGTTCGAAGTTCATTTATTCATTGTGTGAAATGAGTTGATTGCTTTAGCCAATCTCTGCTTATCCATGGTTACCTGTAAAATGGTTGTCATAAAAATATAAAAAAACATTGTTGTAAGTACGCTCTATTATTTCATTGAAATTCAAGTCAAGGCCATTGAAAATTACAGAAGCACTCAAGAGGTTTTTCATAATGTGATAGTGGACTTTGCTCGCAGATGCTACGTGATACAAAGCACACAACCTGCAAAATACAGCTATAATAACACGTTCGTATTCATATATTCCATTGAATATTGTAATATTATTTTAAATGGTACTTAAAAGCTAATCATGCCTTTTATTTTTTGTTGTACCTAATATCTATTTTTGTGTTAAAAATTTATTTTCTTGCTAACTTAATTAATCGGAGGTTTATTTAAATAACTGCGAAAACTATGTTATATTTGTATTACCGCTTGTGAACATTGACAGCTCCATCGGCAAGTGTAATAAGGCTGCCTCATTCTATTGAGTCCTGTATAAATGACCTGTAAGAAAATACCTGTTTCCTGGGTTTGATCACGACTGCCCTTTCCTTGGGTCAAGGTAAAGCTCAACTTCACCACTACATGTTCAATTGCAGTAATTTACCTCTTTGCTTTTAAACCGACACGTTAAGATAGATAAGGTTGTATATTAAATTGATATCGCCTTGACTTCAGGCTCATCTCATTTGTATGAATACTTAAACATAACTGAGAATTAACTTTAGTATAAAACTGTGTACTCTTTTAAATTTACTAGGTCTCTGGAGGATAAAATACCTAAAATACATTAACCTATTAAGTGCTAGCTTTTATGCTGGCGCATTTTCCCAAGAAGACTTAGAAGAAATGAAATTAAATGGGTATCTCAAGGCACCAAAAGGTACTCCATAGTTAAATGGAAAACTACTAATTGACTCAAAGTAGTAATTTAATTAGTTTCTTTACCTCGACCGAGTCTCAAAGTCGGGTTCTCGGAAAGTATAGTTTTATTATTTACGTCAATGGCTCCTTGAGTTGTGTTTTAGTTAGACTAATTGTGTTCGAACGCTGATCGGAAAGCCAACATTTGTTTAGTTACTTGCTCGTTTATTTAATGACTGGCTGAGTCAGTTTTGTATATTACTTTGCTCATTTTACGGGTTTACCTAGTATCTTTTAGTAGACATTTGGCCTAGAAAACGAATTGTTACAACTAAATAGACACCTTCGTGAAAAGCTTGTTCCTTTAATTCGACATAAATTGATAAAACAAAATCCTTTAGGTACACATAATTTTATTCGAACTTTACGATTTAAACTATCTGTGATGAGTTCTATAATTGCTCTTCTGTTTTTTTAATCTTTTTTGTCCATTATTTACTTTAGTAATGTGCTGTTGGTTCTCCTAGCTCTCTTTAGTTCAGTTAAATAGTTTTCAGCTCTCAGCTTCAGGCTTCTATTTCTTCTAGAAGCGCGGCAGCAGCGTCCATTTGGTGAAGGTTAAAGTCAAGGTATAGCATTACCTCCCGAATCACGTCCAATGGCCAGCGCGTACGCACACTCCACGAAGGTGAAAGTCAAGGCTGCACGTAATGCTGACCTAATGCTCACCATGCGTTATGTAACTCTATTTTATAACATCACTACCACCGCCCTGTGGATTTATCTGTTCCTATGGGAAAAAGCGGCTCTGGCTTTAGCAGTTTCGTATTTGTTCCCGTGAGTTTGTGAAACGCCTAATCCTCCTGTACTGATATCTTCTGTGAGATGAGACGTCTTTGCCCAGCAGTGGGACATTACAGGCTAATAATAACTTACTTACTTAATTTGTTGTATTCCAGACAATTGTATTTGTTTTATCATAAACACACTGGTGGAAAAATTGGTACATTTCTACTTGTTAGTATCCAGTGTGAATCAGGGTCATCCTTTGTCACCTCAAATCATCCACGACCTAGTTCCTTGATCTAGGTATTCTAGGTCATCACGCCAGCTTCAAGTACTATAATTCTAATAAATCATCATTGCGAGATGCAGACATCATTGAATAAACATTGTCTAACTAATGTATTCATGAACTTTCTCACAAAAACTATCAAATGAAAGATAACTAGTTATACTCGTAGTACAAAATTGTCAAATCAATTATTAACATAAAATGGAGTATGTTAGTGAAATAAATAAAAATATATAATTATTTTAAAAAAACCACCACTTGCCGTTCTTGATGCAAAGGTACCTATAACACTGGCTGCAGCGAATGGCTAATCTTTGCATCAGGAATTGGCTCATTCCTGAGCGGCAGTCCAGCCCATTGTCCCTTAATCTGCGCCCAATGTCTCACACCCACTCCAGGGCATCTACTTAATGCCTGACATGAGGCAGTTGTCATGTCTCTACGACTAGGGGGACAAAAATACAATTTAATATAAAAAACCTCTCCCACGGTAATTCAATTCAATATGTTTATTATCGGCCCATTAATTCCGAGATAAAATTATTTTGGTCTCCTGCCATAAAAATAAAATAACCCGTGTTAGCAACCCATGGAATTGCAAAATAAAGGAAAGTATTTCACAATTGTGGTGCAATATATGATTGCAATATATTATGAACTAACTGGATATACCAGAACTGCACCTTACCTCTATGAATAGATATGTTCACCCTAAACGTGTATTTGGATGAAATCGATCGGCGATTCTTTGCATGTGACCGCAATGATGTGAACATACGCGAGTCAGTAGGTAACTTATATGAAGACAAATGTCGTTGACCGAAGGAGGTTTGATTCAATTTGGTGACCACCTTAGGCTTATGCTTATGCCCTTCTACCCAACTGCAAGGAAAGGCTTATACCTTCACGCGGATCTTGTATGTTAAGTAAAACTCTTTATAACTCAAATTATCAGAATCAGATAAATCATATATGTTATAATACGTAGGGCTTGCGGCATCATTCCTAAGGGACAAATAAACAAACTGAAAACTGCTCCTGTGCCTAGACAAGTGACAATCAATTCAAGTTGTATTTGGTTGTTTAGTATGGGAATCAATGTATGGGAATATTATGATACCAGACCTTCGTATACATTTTGATATAAAACAAGATAACGAAAAATTGTGAAACAATTGCCACTGGGTTTCCCCTTGTCTAGGGGTAGTAGGCGTCTGAAAAATACCACTGTACTTATTAACAGACTTAGAAATGTGAGCAAGTAGGTTCTCAATTCGACTGTGTATTTTTTACGTTGCGAAAAAACCATTTGCTTTGCTATTGTGTTTTGTGTTATATTATGCAGCTACGAAACATATTTTCCATAAAATTAATTACAAAATATAATAAAATTATTCGCGGCAAACATCGGATCGGATTTGAGATCACCAACCCGCATTTGGCAAGCGTGGTGATTATGCCTAATTCTCCTCACTGTACTGATATCTTCAGTGAGATGAGAGGTCTTTTCCCAGCAGTGAGACATTACAGGGTTAATACTTTACTTTTTATTATTTGTGAATTCAAATACTTAAGTTAGAATTAAGCGTACCAAGTAGGCCCTCCATCAGTTAGCTAAATA
This sequence comes from Cyclophora albipunctata, assembly GCA_963082685.1. Lineage (NCBI taxonomy): Eukaryota > Metazoa > Arthropoda > Insecta > Lepidoptera > Geometridae > Cyclophora > Cyclophora albipunctata. The sequence goes on along the minus strand of OY720111.1, from coordinate 11,981,965 downwards.
TTTTATAAATAAAGGTATTTATTAAAATCATAGTGGCGTGCAAAATGAACGTATCGTACATGGCCATCAATTAAATTTGCACGAAGCTAAACAGTATCTAAGACTTCAAATCTAATCTACCTTCCTTAATAACTGCGTATTTAAACATAGCTTAATTTGTATATCCTGGATTAGAACCAGCATAACGTAACCGCTACCAACCTTAGGTGAAGGAAAGAGCATCAACATTATTTCTCAACATTTTGATTTAACTAATAGACCCTAGGTATCGGAGTCTTATATACTCTAAAAGGTAGGCTTCAATGGGAACTAACGTAGGTATCATAGCATAGGGCAGCGTTGGCGAACATCCGCCTCATCCAACTAAAATATTACAAATGCGAAAGTTTATGAGGATGGATGTATGTTTGTTGCTCTTTCACGTAAAAACTACTGAACGGATTTGGATGAAACTTTACAGTAATGTAGTTTATACATCAGAATAACATATGGGACAGTTTATCCCGAAATTCCTGCGGAAACGGGTACAACGCGGGTAACACCGCGTGGCGCGGCTAGTACATTAGAATTTTGTATAATAAAAAGAGGTGTTAATTTCGCCTTAAAAATAACCTTGTTTATTTCAAAATTAAAGTCAGACTCGGCCCAAAAAAACAGGTACTGTGAGCACTTTGTCTATAATACAGATAGTGGGACGACCCCTTAGGGAACTACTTTTCATGTTTTTTTAATTGACTAGATATGCTTAAATGCTAATTTTTGTAAAATTTTAGTTTGTTTATCTAAAATAGCACAACTAAAAATATTTTTGCCGTACATCATCATATTTAATAGCAGGGAATTCTGGAAAATTGGCGAAACAAAAACTCTACGGTAAATCCATCTAACTAAATTATTACATGATGTCACTTTGACTTCAAAGGGTTAAAATGGGTTAATATAATTGTTTCAATGAAATCTTCCAATCAATCGGGGTAATCATAATTTCAAGTTACTTTTACGAGATTTTCATGACCTATCTTTACTTAACAATTAACTCATCATAATTTCTTATGTTTGAGGACACCTTTGCCCTGCTGCTGAGCTGTGGGACGGCATAAGTTTGGCAGCAAAAAACATAATAAAGTCTAAACCATAGGTACATAGCTCGGCCATTTTGTTCAAGTCCTCAAGGCCCTTCTAGGATATTATGATGGACTCTATGACAACTAACTATGTATTTATATGCTGAATTAAAATAAGTTTTAGAATTTAATTATATTATCCGCTTTCACAACATGAAATTAATATTAAAACATCTTAGAAAACTTTTCCATAAGTCAAGGATCAAACGTTTGGAAGGTGTGTCGAAAGGAAGTAAAAATAATACCTTGTTGATAGGTTGGATAAAAGATAAAAGAATTTAATGTTTCCTCGTAAATACATTTTATATTTTCCTTATTTGACAAGACAATTCTAGCAAATTGATTACAAACTTTTTTAATCACACTTTGTCCGAATACATAATTAAGTTCCTCAAACAAGTGACGGAACTGACTAGGTAGATTCCTGCATCACTTCCAAGTTCTAGCATTCACACGAACCCCGGGTTGAGATTATATAAGCAGTCGCCTATGCCTGAGTATCATACACTAGCAGCGCCCCGCGGTTTTATCCGCGTTGTGCTCGTTCCCGTAGGAATTTCGAGATGAAAAATAGCCTTCCTCGATTATTGGACTATCCAACACTGAAAGAAACAAACCGGACAAGTAGTTCCTGAGATTAGCGCGGTCAAACAAACATAAAACAAACTCTGCAGCTTAGAAAATATTTTATATAAGTATAGAAAAAGTATAGATTTAATTATTAGTACCATTAAAAGTCATCTTCAGTAAGAAGATTGCAAAGAGTAGATTACCGTGCGCAGTACCTACATTACATAAGTTTCGATAGCATTTCGTAGTATTTAACCAATTATGTTATAATAATTCAATTGCAACTGAAGATATCGTTATAAAGCATGATAATTGTAAGGCTTTTGTTTACAGTAGACAATTGTGATTGCGATCGTTGCATGGTCTGAAAAGGTTGACCTCGTGCTCTTTGTCCCGCCCGCCGATCGAATCAAGGCGAGAGTTATCACTTGGAGTGGTCCCGCAGTGGTGTCACGCACTCTCTAACGAGCCGCTCTCGTTTCGCTTCAGTATGAAATCCCCTTTAGTTTATTACCGGAACATCATATCGATTCATTTCGACTTTTTGAACTATCAGTCTCGATCGGATTTTGAAATTCACTTGTTTCAAGAATTTATGTCGTAAAAACAAAAACGTACGCCTGTAATGTCCCACTGCTAGACAAAGGCCTCTTATCTTAAAGAAGATATCAGTACGGTAAGGAGGATATCATATCATCTAAGGTTTTTATACACTTTTAGTGGTTGTTAGAGTCAAATTATGACAGTTAAATTAGAGCAATTGCTTTTGCTCAGCCATAAAACTGTGGCTATGATATAAAATAAATGTTACTGTGCATTCTTGCTTATGTTTACTTGCATATAAGTTAATGAATATAAATACTTAGTTATAATGGGGTTGCCTTTGTCTTCACCCCATTCCAATGCCTAATTTAATCCTATGGTAAATTTGTTATTAACTTTGTAATTAATAAATTTGTAAATTTGTTTTAACGAGTTATGTATACATTAAATACAAATTAGGTACTTTAAGCCCTGAAATTCAATAATTACTTGGATTTGAATTAAGCAAAATCTTCATTCAAATCCAAATAACCAAATTAGCGATTATCAGATTTCTGTAAGATCCGAAATTATTATTACCTCCCAGGGGTATAATTATCCAGCCGCCACGAACATATTAGTGCATAAACTTAAACCTAATGATGAGCTGCACTTATCTTAGATCGTGAATGAACAATAGTTTATCTGGATACGTCTCGTGATTACCAATAGATGGATTTCCGTGGTTAGCTTATTATAATTTTAATATATGTATAATACAGCTATGTGCGAGTAATCCACGCAGGTACAATTTACTCAAACAATTCAAATATTCCAACCCTGTGCAAAAAGGAAAGAAATATTTTAATTGGTTCTAGGTTTAAAATTATCGTTTTCGTGTCGCATACTTTAGCGCTAAAGTTAGCTAACGACGGCATGTAATGAATTGTGTTGATTCAATGTCAGTCGGTTAACTCAGCCAGTATGGCGTTAGTTGTGATGACGTTTCGCCTCTATTACTCAGTGGGCCGAGGTTCCCACTCTGGTGCATAAAAAAATCAAGTCATGCACGTAGAGACATCGTGATGCACATTCAGGCTAAGGTCTTGATTCACTGAAACATTGAGGAGTGCACTAGCCGACGACTAAATAAGCTATAGAATAGCAACTCTTAGGTATTACCGCAAACTGTATCACAGTTTCACAATGGAATGTTACCTCCAATCTGTATACCAAGTCTAATAATAAAACAGTCTATTTATAGAGTTTCGTTTGTATTTTTGTAGAACATGAACTTAATCGTCAGCTTCCCTGGCTGACGAGGGTCTAAGTGCGTTTCATGATTTGCGGACACATCCATCAAGTCCAGCGGCCGCGACGGCCATGTTTCCTGTACTTACATTTTATACTGACATCAAATTATGATATCACCATTTAACAATAACAAAACTTTTTGTTGCTCCATAGGTAATGACGGTGCATTGTAAGATAGAACAATTTAGATAGTCTGATTCAATGGCCGTACTTAAAGGGGGTTATAGCATACAATCCTAATGTGAAATTGAAGCTATGCTATGAATCTACCTAGATTTTAATATTTAGTATAGGTACAAAGTCGATGTCATTCTAAGCCCACAGCTCACTCCAGCACGACAGCTCTCCAATTGTAAATGCCGCAGTAGAAGTACCCAGCGCAGCGCTACAACTATAACAACAGTGTAGAACGTAGCTCTACATGAACAATAGGTAACTGTAGCCGCTGGTCATTTAAACTGCGTCACAAGGGCTTACATTTCCAGACATTATTTATCTGCATTATTTTGCTTGAATTATTAATCGTGACCGGTTCCTTTGCCTTCGGTACAGTTTATCTTTGCCCTACAGCGACTAGCTATCTAAAAGACAGGTCAAAGTTCCGGAACTCGACAAGGTGAGAGACAAAAAGGTTGACTGCTTTGTTTTGCTTCAATGATAATTGCATCAACTCCATCAACTTTTTTGATAGTAATTTGACAAGCTTCGTGAACAACTGAAAAACTTTTTGATAAAATGCACGGAACAATAGTTAGAGTTGTATCCACATTAAGTTTTATAACCATATCGTACAAGTTTCCAGAACGGTATTTAATAAATTATCTTCTTACTTTGTCTTATTGAATTACAAAAAGCTATTGAATACATACGTAGCATACTTTGGTGGTCTATTAGTAGTTATTAAGTGTAGCATTGTGGAAATACGTTGCACATTCCTGACCTCTGCGCTACCAGCCTACATCCGAAGTCAGTTGTAACCTTGGGGTCCGAGCGACACTAGCGTAGGTGTCTAGGACTATTGTACCTACGTTTAAAACTTTATTCAATCCACGCTCATACCTAGGAAGGTTGGTTTGTATGTTTGTTTGGTTTGACCAGAAACTGATGCGTAGCGTTAATATTTTGAATGTGTATGTTGTACAATATTTCCTACTTTTTAAACATGGCTCGGGTTTGAGATCTCCAACCCGCATTAGGCAAGCGTGGTGATAACACTTAATCCTTCTCACAGCACTGATATCATTACAGAGATGAAGACAGGGACCCACCTGTGGGACATTACAGGCCTATGCCTTACTTACTTTACTTTCCGTTGTACAAAACGAGATGGGTAAAAAACAAAGGACGAAATATATATATACATACTCCTGACACAGGAACTATGATTTATCCAACAATATCATATTTCTCTAAAAAAGGCAGTAAGTTTTATTCAAACGGGGTAAGATCGAGGTACGTAACTAGTTATAATTATAGTTCAAAGGCATACTTTTTCATTGAAGGTTAAGTTGGAATATTTCCTGATATGTCGATATCATTGCTAAATATTGCAACAGAAACGGATCTAACTCCATTCAGTTTTTTAACTCTGCGCGAGATTAGTTTGCAATGACGTTTGTTTTTAGACTTACGTAGGTATCTAATTAATGGTGGTTACCAAAAAAGTGTCACAGTGGGTTTATTGGGTTTTTCTACTTTGTTTCTTAGAATATTAATTTAGGTGGGTACCATAATTAATATAATAAAATAAAGTGAATAGGTTATTCACTTTGTATTGGACAGGTAGGGATTTCCGATTTATGCACTGAATTCGTACTTCTTTTAGATAACCAGGATGATACAATTTGGGATTTGAACCAGGAGTTGGAGTGGAATCAAATTCGAATAATTGACGTTTTTGGGTTGGGAATACCGGTTTGACAATGGGGTAATACAATGGTTCAAGTTTTATGGAAAGAGTTTGGCTAAAGTTCCATCAGGGCTATGCTACGGTTAGTATTCCCTGTGGTATCCTCCAATCATTATCAAATGTAGCATGTAGAAAACGGCACTTATAAAGTAAGTAAGTCCATGTATGTTAGGGGCCAACCCTGATGTCGGAGTTCAGACCGTCTAAAGGCCTTCGACTTGGACTATCGATTGGTACAACCGGGACTGACATTTTCAATTAAAAAGAGTACAAACCTAAAACTTAAGTGCCAACTATTTGACAATTTTTACTACCTAATACTATTGTTTATACTATTTTTAAGTACCTTTGTTAACCCCACCCCCTACAATTTGCACCTGGCCGAACATAATAATAATATCGTTCTTATTACTTGAAACTGTTCGGTATAAAAAAGGTACCTTGTCATCAACTAATTAATGTTTTACAACCTGTTTTTTGACGACGGCAAAATGACCGAAGTAAATAATGAAGAAAAACTTAAAACAAGAGTGAGTCAGTGGTCTAATTTTAGTTCCTGTAGTGGCACTGGACAAGTTCCGTAATCTACATCCGCAACGATCGCTAAACAAATATATTTCAAATTTTATTTAAGCTATGCAAATTAAAATAAAGTATCTAGATCAAGGTTTAAACGTTTATTAAATCTTATTAGAGAAGTTGTGGCCTAGTGGCTGCGGCTCGGGTTTGCAGTCTGTAGGTCGCCGGTTACAGTCAAGGTTGGTGTGAAAACATAAGTTAACTTTGACATCGCCTTCAAGTTATTACAAACGATTCAAACATGACTCGCATTTTAGCGCAATCGTAGCATTAAGTAGGTATCTATGCACACGTGGTGTTTACCTTGCTGAGCCTTAAACCTGATAATGACCGCAATATTTCCTTCGGTGTGTAATTCATCAGTAAGAGATTATAGATTGGATCACTGAAGATATCAGTACAGCGAGAAATGATATTACGCGTAATCACCACTTGACAACTGGGGCTTGGTAATCATTGAGCCATCTTAAAAAAAGTAAATTGGAAACATGCCTCTTCATGTCAAGGGTACATCCTTAAGCCAAATATAATAATATGAAACGTTTCCATTACAGTGAAATGTCTAAAATTATCTGTATGTATGTAAGTGATAAATCATGCAACGCCCGCGGCTTCGCCCGCATAGATGACAGATAGAGATACGAATTGTCTACGTATTGGCACTGAACTCTGGCCAGCTTGTCGACTTGAGAGGTCAAACAGTATCACCGACTTATTAACCGGATCCTAATGTAATATAGACTACTTTCTAAGTGTTAATCGTTAATTTGTATCTAGGTAATATCATTGAGGTAAACACTTTAATTTGTGTGCATTTAAATAAGATATGAGGTAACCTTAACTGTTTGGATAGTTTAGCAATATAAATCTATTTTAGGGGCGCTTACCATTTGATGTAAGCGAGGTTAATACCAAGAGACCTACCTCTTAATATGACAGAAACAACATCCTTCTTTATACTAAAATCTTTCAGTCAAGAGAGGCATTTATCACAAGGAGTAGTAAGATGATATTACCTAATTTAAGTACCTACCAGTAAATGATATAAGTACAATATACCATTAGAGGGGACTTAACCTACAGCATGAGCTCAAGGGTTCATTCTCGTATTAGCCGACTACTTAACCTAACTACTTAGATATTTGTTGTTCCATTAATCAATTAGTTATAAAGTATTATAGTGCCACTAATCCTTGATCTCCTTAATTGAAATAGCGAGTCAATAATAACTTGTCTTTACTACAGTATGAGTCTAGTTCTTACCGAAGTATATTATAACAAATACTTAAAAAAACCGGCCAAGTTGGACTCGCGCACGGAGGGTACCGTACTTTCAAAAACGGCAAATCACTTTTGTTGTATGGAATGGGAGACCCCTTGAATATTTGTTTTATTTTATTTTTAGTATTAGTTGTTATAGCGGCAATAGAAAAACATCATCTGTAAAAATTTCAACCGTCACCGTTTTTGAGATACCCGTTTTTAACCTTTAGGTACGGAACCCTAAAAAACAAAAGACGTTGTACTAACATATGGTTCGTTAAGGCCTGAATACACATGCATAAAGATAAGATAAAGATAAAGAATCATTTATTGTTCAAAACTTAATCTAATTTTACAAAAACCTCTGACTTTCAAACTAGAGGGCATCTGTATCTTGGAAATCAGTCTCCACCATCGAGGTCATTGAGTTCGAACAAAAGATTATTTATTTAGAAAGTACCTACATAGTAATAAACAAAAGAAAATTTATAACAACATGCGAGATAAGACAATAGGATCCATGCCAGTTACCAAAATGGAGATGTAAGAACCATACGTGTATGCATATGCCAGTTAAACTTACATGCAATTTGCCTCCGAACATACTATCTACACACACTAGCGGGTCAACTTTCTATGTACTATTAAAACTCTATGTATAGAAAGTTTAGTAGTTCTTAAGTTTCAGTCTTCTGTGACCTCGGTTCCTCCTGTTCCTCGGTAGGCGCCGAAACGTAAGATAAAAATGTGAAATAAAAGCAAAGTGTATCCGTAACGTAGGTTCAATTCAAAATTCATGGTCTTATATAAATAATGTAATCAGTAATTAAATATGTATGTATTAATGAACGAACCTAATTGTCACGTTTTTACATAATAAATCTAACAATTAAGTTGCTACCTAGTCTAGATTTTATCGATTGTTTAACATAAAATGATCTTGTATATACCGACGTAATGTAACTTGTGTATGTTTTGTTTGTGTATGGGGAAACAACATACATAGATTCCCGTAGTTAGTGTTAACCTACGTGCTTACTTATTAACAAATCCTAAGTTGACATTAGTCATAGGCTATTAGATATAAACCTCCTCGCTTAGGAAGTAGCTCAGATTACAACATGTTCTACCGAACATGTTGTAATCTGAGCTACTGATACCTACCTACTATATAAACTTCTCTCAGATGGTAATCTGAGAGAAGTTTATATAGTAGTATTTGTACACAACATTCTTCTAAGAAAAGCCAGTTTATATTTGCAGAGTTATGGTATAAAGGTACTAACCATACACGTGAACCACAGACATTTTGTTCCTATTTGTGGAGCAGAGGTTTTTCTGGCTCCATAGTTACTTACTTAGGTTAGGCATCTTCTAGGTCATCGAAGTTAAAATGATCGATGTTCAAAAACGTCAAATAAAAGATACTTACTTATTTTGCACTAACTGTTTTACCCGCGTTGTGCCCGTTCCCGTGGGAATTTCGGAATTTTTTAAACATATAAACCTTGCTTTTGAATCACTCTATCTATTTTAAAAAACCGCGTCAAAATCCGTGCAACAACCCAATATTTATCTTTGGTAATTTTTCTACTTTATTAGTATTATAGTGTTTCTCCTCGGAGTCACGGGACAAGCCCGGTCTTTTTGAGAGGCATGCGAGGGGATACAGATCCAACTCGTAGAGGCCCTTTGGAGATGTTTAATGTAATGGAACAACTGCAGGGACACACTCCCGACCACATCAGTACAACATGTCCGGGAATGTGTACCTGCAGAAGTAGGGACTATTGTCAGTAGAAATGAAAGAAAAAGACTGGGCTATGGAAATGAAGGTTGGATGGACTGGAGATGGGATATTACAAAGAGTTCGGCACCTGCCATAACAAGTTGTAAACAAGTTATCGGCGGCAGGCCGTGGCTCGCCGCCCGCTGGATGGGCCCCCCGAAACAGCCGACGTAGAGACGGCAAGGGGGCAACATCGGCGCGGGCGACTCGGGGATGTAGAGAGGTGTGCTGCGCTTTCTCTTACGTTACTCGCGGCGTTATGCCCTTTAACACTTCCACCCCCGGATCACACAGCCGACATCGACTGTGCCTCTAACGACCCCCCTCAGGCCGGCCGGTGAAGGCAAGCCAGAGCCGAGAGTCCTGCGGGCCCTCTTGGGGTCCACTCCGACCGGGGAAGGCTCGCCGGAGACGAGGGCCCTGACCGACTCTCTGGGGCACTCGGGAATCGCCCGTGGTGTCGCTACTCACCAACAGCTCGCCACAAGCTGCCCTGCGGGCTTAGTATTATTATTCTTTTATCATTTATCTCAGTTACTGTAACTTTGCAAAAATAATTTAATTGTAACAACACTAAAGATCAATGTGAAAGAGCACACAAGTTAATTCTTAATTTGGTCACCAGAGTTCACATACTTACATTTGATTTTATAACTGATAACAATTTTTGTATTTTCACTTTTTTGAACCATGACATTATTGTATTTTATTAGTATAGTTTGCTAGTAGACAAGTGTGTTGTTGGACTACTCTACTGGCACGCATGATTTTTTATAGCTTTTTATATTAGATGGAGATACTTAGGTGGAAATGTTTGAGTTCGAGGTATCTCCCATATTCCTATAGAAGTAGATAGATTAAGTGCAAGTTCAAGAAAAGTTTTACTTAGGTAGGTCTAAGTATATTTAACTCAAAATTCCAACGGGATCATCACTTTTTTTGGATTGGCACAAAATGTGGTTAAATGTCGTTAATTTTCCAGCCGAAGACGATTGCTTCTGAAGAGGAAAAAGGTTTAGAGATAGGGTAAGAATGAAATAAAATTACTAAACCTTTTTCCTCTTCAGGAGCAATCGTCTTCGGCTGGAAAATTTACGACATTGGTCCACATTTTGTACCAATCCAAAAAAAAAATAACCTCACTGTGCGACTATAACAAAATGAAAAAAAACCTATAGGTACTATTTCCTAGATACATTTCTCTATGTATGCGTCAGTGTGTGGGCCACACTGATATTCAAATGCGTATTGGAAATGTTCTTAAACTAGTGCCATCTATCGTTATTGGTTTAAACTATGTTCTCAATAAAACAACCATAATAGTTCCTGTCGACAGCGTTCCAACGATAACCACTTCGTTCAACCATATCTTCATAGATGGCGCTAGCATCATTATTTATTTACTAACATTTTGGTGCTACTTGTCTCGTGTTTGGTTTGTTTACTTGTGGAGTTAAGTTGAAAATGTATTAAAATATAATATGAACATTGAATAAACTTCTGTATAATATTTTACCGTATGTATTTAAACTCAAATATTATCGAATTTGTGAAAATATAGTGCAATTCAATGGTGAAAACTTTGAAGAAAGGCGATTCAACAGGACAAAATGTACAGCTAGCAGTAATTTGTAAGATTTTGCTAAGAAATCCATCAACGGAACCGGCTAGGTTTGTAAAGATAATTATTACCTAGTTAATTACCTACACTCAATACCAATAATTAGACAATAAAATACAGTACTTATTTTTCAAACGATAGTTTTAGATGCAGTTGGGGTGAATGACCTTTCCGTATCTCCCAAATAATAGGCCTGACCCGAGTTCCATTATCGAGGGGAACACAACAGGGAAGTACAGTACTCTCAAACCAAAACACTTCTTTAACTTGTAGTTCCTCGATAAACCGCATGGTGGCACTACTTTCATCGAACTACGCAATACCACGCAATACCCACGTTTTTAGCCGACTGTGGTATAATATGAGGTTCGTGTGTTTGCTTTTTGACTTGTTGACTTATTGATTTCGGAATTGTTATCGTCGTTTACCAGTTCTTAGTGACTTCTCTTGATTTTTTATTGTATTAGCAATACTCATACTAGTGACGGGTTTCAAATGTTTCGTAGGAGTAATTACCTTGTAAGGTACGTACTAAATACGCGAGTATTTTTTTCTTTTAAAAGTTTTTCTATCTATGTTACATAATATCTTTAGTGAGGAGTTAATTTTTTTCCTGTAATGGCACATTACAGGCTGATACCTTCTACAGAATCATAACTAGGTACTTATATATAATGATGCTACCAAAACTGTTATACCTCATTGAATTATATGTACCTATGTACTAACGGATGCACTTTCATATAAACCAATGTTTTACTTTTATCAATCGACATAATATAAAATTAATAATCTTTCTCGTTCCAGTTATGCTGACGAAGACATGGCCGAAGTGCCATGCCGGACTCCGGGCGTAATCCATAGCACCCGGGACTTCATAAAGTCTCCCGGCTCGGACTCGGACCGCCTCTCCCCGGCGTCCACCCTGGATGGGGATGACGACTTGCCTTCTACTTCAAGGTTAGTGTTCCTGTTATCCTATCTCCGTAACTATGTGCTATAATGGTACATATTATGATACTATACTAATTAAGTTACATAGTATAGTATCATAATATCAGTAAATAAGTGTTTTTACTTACTTATAGTTACATAATGTAACTATAAGTAAGTAAAAACACTTATTTCCTTTGATTGGTTCCCCGAACATAATGGATTGCAACACTCGTGGTAACAAAAAGACTAACGCCAAATGAACCGTAGTTGGAAGTCAATAACGTTCTTAATTGCTTTCTTTTAAGCCCTCCCTGCTGGATTAGGGGATCTTATGGACTAGATAAACCATATAAAACACTAGCTGTTCCGCGCGATGTTCTACCCGCGATCGACAAGATGAATATTATATATGTAAAACTCTTTCGTTATTTTCCCAGATTAGTGGGGTCGCCGTATATTTTGTTGAGCAGGAAAAAATCTCCTCATTATAAAATTTGTATAGAAGGAAAATTACAAGGTATTTGAGGAAAGGCAGTTAACTGCGGATCAATAGTTTAGAAACTGATGGTTTCCGCATAGAGTGACTTACTGGGAGGATACATTTTTTACGTATAAGTAACTTAAACCATTGCCCTACAGTGGGATAGCGAGGTTACGCAAAAAAATGTTCGCCTGGATTCCTGCTTTTCACCAGAGCTATGTAATGCTACGTTACTGTCGTCTGTCGTAGGTACATTTGCTATACACCATTCATAGCAAACTTAACATTTGCTTAGCTGTATTGGAAATATATCACTCTAAATATAACTTCAGAGTAGATACCTATTCATATATGATCAAGGGAGATCCTATTCTCACTAAGGGTATCAGAATAACTATACGATGGATGGATATGTGCATGCACCAATCACCACGCTTGCTTAAAGATAAATGATCCCTAATCTTAAATCTTGTATCATACACTTATACTCGTACTTACGTTGTGCGTAGTCATTCTGAAGTCTCGTAGTCAGCCTGAATACGTAGTCTTAGGGTGCGTTTTCATTTAACCGCAGCGGATCTGAGCGGACCGTGTATTGATCAATCACAACACATTACGAAAATATGTTGACAATGTAAATGCGTTGAATGAATTGACTTCCGCAACAGCTCCGTTCTGCTTCTATGGAAACGAAGCCGTAATGCTGTGCCCACAATAGTGTAAGGTATAGCGATAGGTAGCATTCAACCAATTTGACGTTTGATATCGGTAAACAGTCTAGTGTGATGTGAAGAGGATGGAAGTTGACCGAAGTGGATTGAAACAAGTTCGGTGACATTAGACGAACGCAAAAGTAGTTAAAGTTAATACTGAAGATGATTTTATTCCAAAAATTAAAAAAAACAATTACTACTAGTGCTAATATTGATAAGTGCCCGAAACTCTACTATGTTCCGTCATTATTGGACCACAGTAGAGCTAGTACTGACAGCAAAATGGCCTCTGAAAATATTTGGCAATAGTGTGGTATTATCACGAAGATACGCAACTGAGTGTGGTTTGATGCTTTGATACAATGAATGCTTTGAAACAAAAGTACTGACTCCGACTCTTATAAAAAGTGGATGATATTGAACCCTTATAAAAAGTGGATGATATTGAAATGTACTGAATGTATCTAGGTACTACCAAGTTATTAAGATACGTGTGTATATATGAACGAACCTTCTAAACATGATCAGTTAAAAAACTTAAGTATTTTTTTACGTGCCTAGATCAACACTAGTTTATTCTAGTTGTGGCAGGAAACATCGTTAAGAAAGATTATCTGGGGGCACGGCAGTGCCCCCGCCAAGTCGAGCGCGAAGCAAACACTGCCGTACCATCCTTTACTGGAACCATTTCGCCGCATTTTCAGGCCCCTATTTGAGAACCTCTGGATAAGACCAGAACGTAGAAATTTTCGTCATCCAGTAAGCTATAATTAAATACTTAAAATCCAAAATTAAAGTCTGTAGGTCATTTAGTTCCGAAGTTAAGCGAAAGCAAAGTTTCGCATTTACGACACTCACTCACTCACTCACTCACTCATGATCATCAAAATAGAACTAGTACTTCCCATAAACTCAGAGAGGTGGGCCGCTTCATTTGATGTCAAAAAACTGTGTCAAATAAGAAAATCTAATAAAATAAATGAATAAGCCCACGTTTCTTCAAAAAGAAGTGAAATCCCATCAAAAACATTCTGTAAAAAACTAGCCAAGTCTCGATGCAGCTGCTTGTTTATCTCTAAAAAGTAATGAAATTTAGACAAAGTCGTGCCAAGTTTAAGGTTCCTTACTGCGATTTCTTTATTGTTTATAGTTAATGTTGTGACTTGGCCGTTTATTACTTTTTAGAGATAAACAAGCAGCTCCATCGAGACTTGGCTAGTTTTTTACAGAATGTTTTTGATGGGATCTTCCTATACAGCTTCCAAGAGCTTCTCAGAATTGAGATTCACTGGAAACAGCGGATGAATGGATCTCGTTCCGTACTCGTACCACTACACTGACTTAAAATAACGTAAACATAGTTAGGCCGAACTATTGTTTACTATTACTGCCGGGAACCTTCCAAGATTAAAAAAGACTATAGTGACAAAAGAATAGTGAAAATTCGTTGAAACAATGACTTGGTTTGTCATCATTCCGTTTTGCATTTATTTACATATAAGAGTGAACTCCTTGTGAAACGCATTTATAATATGAAATGTTATTATTTTCCGCGCCATGTACGTATGTACATTGCCATAGTTTAATGATAAGTAGGCGACTCAGTCCGTAATCAGTGATTTAAAATATAATAAGTAAGTACCTATGTTTAGTGTTTACCTATCAGTATCAATACGAGATTTATGTGGTAAACAAGGCTTGTTTTCATTACGCTACTTTGTATCTTAGATGTTGTACCTTATGTTAACTAGCATGTCACCTTGCTGGGGTCGAATGCTCGCGCCGACTTCCTCAGTACTATCACGCCTTTATCATCATTACTTACAACTAATGTTTAACCTTCAGTGAAATTTATAGCTTATGTCATGCATGCATACACCACACCGCGCCGTCATAACATTAACTTCTACCAGTTAAAGTAAACCTTTCAATTTATGTTGCATATACTTATTTCTATATTCATAGGTTCAGGCACGTAAGAAATCCGTGGCTAAACCAATTTCAGGGCATAATTGCTAAGTTATACGGAATAAACGTAATGGATCTGGTCATTATGCGGAGTTTAAGTTTCCTATAAACCATGATAAACAACGTCTTGTACGGTATTTATCGTGGAAAATTGGAGTTTTCGTTGATTTGCATTAGTTATGAGTGTTTCGTCCCGAGCTGATCCTGTGGACCAATTAGCTAAGTGTGAACGTGGCTCGACGCGCGCCTTTATCAGTGTGCTAACTAGGTACGAGTGCATCGTGAAGTGGACAGATAAAGGATTTGCAGTTTGTTTATGCGTTGCACCGGGTGCGAGCGAGCGGGCGGGCGCGGGGACCGCTGCCGCTCGCCGCTCAGTGCGCGAGCGATGCGTCGGCTGGTGCACGCGTCCAGCCAGCCCGCTGCGCAGTAGTCCGCCTGCACCATGGCCGAGTGGTCGCTGCTGGGCCGTGAGTGGCCGCCCGGCCCTTCGCCCCGGCGTTACGACCTCTTCCACTACAAGGAGTACGACTCCTTCTACCAGGAGATGGTGCCGCAGCCGTGCCCGCCGCAAGCGCAACACTACTTGTCGCCGCCGTCTCCGACTGATTCGGCGCCGCCTCCGCCACAGGACCAGGTGTCTCCGCCGCCCTTGATGCCGCCCCCAATGTCGCTGCCGCTGCCGGTCCCCTACTTGCCTTCGCAGACCATCCGAGGGTGCGTATCTACCTACCACATTCGCTTGGCGCTCATTTTATTTTTTTGTTTTTTTACTATTACCGTTTCCTCCGCATTGTTTATGTTTTAATTATAAGTTCTGGCGTTTAGTTAGTTAATAAATACTGCATTATACTGCCGTCCAAATGTCGTATAAATATTTTGCATATGCGAATGTTATTTTGATTTATGACTTAGTTATAATACTTACTACTAATTAAGGCAAGCGTGGTGATTGCGGCTGATCGCTACTTCCTGACACGTTAGTGAGCGCAAAGGCCTCCTTCTGCGGTGGGACACTACTTTTATACTAATCTGATTTGTTCATTCACCGTTCTATTTCATCTTCATAAGTTTAAGAGCAAGCAGACTGCAGACTGCAGAGATGCAGACTTCTCCAACTATTCCTATTCAGTGCAAGCTCCTTCACATCTCTTTACGACATGACAGACACTTTTTCTTTAATCTGACACATGTAACTGATTCTAGTCCTTCCCTTACCTCGCTTTCCTTCAACTTTACCTTTCCTTCCATGATATTATTTATTGTGTATCTATCATGTCGTATGAGATGTCCTATCATCTTCCCTCTTCTATTTTCTATTATCTCAAGTAATATTCTACTCTCTCTCACTAATTTTATATGACCAACACAATTTTTTAACCCGTCTATTTATTACTGTAAAAGTATAAGGTGTCAAATTAATTTTATTTGCGTTGTTTGCTGCCGCAACTTAATACGGTTGACTAGGTTAAATTTCCATTAATGAAGTATGAATTATTGTTATAAATAAAATCTCTATAAAAACCCCTTCGTTCCGTTGACGCTTGAAACAGAAACAACAACAATAAATCATAATTTAGTTAAATCTACAGTATAATAACTACGCGCTACCGCTAGTTTATTTACAGTACCTAGATACTAAATACTTATAAATATTATATGATAATGCGGATGAATTTGTATTTTTGTTTGTCACAACGAGCGTTTCTCTAGAGATACCAGTCGGTCTTTCACACACTCATAAGTGAGTGTGTGTGTGGGAATTTTGGGATGAAAATTAAGATTTTCGTCCCAAAATTCCCACAGGAACATATTTTTTCACGCGGGTAAAGTCCGGACGCAGGGCTAGTTATATTTTTATCCTACTAATACAATAAATGCGAAAGTTTGTGAGGATGTATGTATGTATGTTACTCTTTCACGCAAAAACTAGTACTGAATACTTTAGAAATATTGGACTACGCACGGCATTCTTAGTTTCTTAGGTTGAAATACTTACATTTTTCGGCGGAAACCATCACCCACCTCCTTTTAGGATAGTTATAGAACCTATCCTAGGTTAGTAGTCGAGTTCACAGAGCGGTATTAAAAGATCAGAAGTTTATCGTAGTGACACGACAGCTCTAATTTCTATCGTAAAAGAGTTAAATACGACCAGGAAGGAATTGTCCACCAACAATTCCTTCTCTAGGGGAAAGAATAAGGAATAGAAATGCACTACCGAAGGTATTGTCTTTGCTTGGAAAATCGGCCTCATTAGTTCAGATTTTAACTCTTTATACTTTTTAACTCAAGAGTAGTATGGAATGACAGAGTGGAAACTCTACAAACTTATTTTAGCTCAGCACAGCTTTCTCACTTAATTTACCTCACCCGCTCATCTTCAGATCTATGGGAATCGGGTAATCGTTCCTAGCAAATCAGTATTCGCTCTACGTAAATTCAAATGTTACACGCGAATTCTGATGTAATAACTACATATAGGTACTCTTATGCTTATAATTCTCGTAGTAATACCGTAAAATCAATTACATTTATACGTTTTTAAGTGTTATGCAACTTACCATTATCATTCATTCTACGATATACGGGTGATTTTCTATTGCTATATCAAAGCACTCATATGAAATAGTATCACTGTAGCTGAGGAAAGAAGAGATCATCGATTGTTTAGCGGTTATGCCTCATAAGGCGTCTTATGAAATATTGCTATAGAAAATCACCCAATTTCTATTGCTATAGAAATAAACCTACTCTTATATTATTTCAAAAGATCATCGTTTTATACGCTTAAGGCCATCTTCTTATGGTCATCGTATGGTCCAACCATCGGCCATGAGCGGTCATCATGACATACATTGTATTCCCTCCTTTCAGTGACCACGCAGGACCGAATAGTCTTGCTTGCCTTGCGTTATCAACGAACGTTTAGTGGTTAACCGCCTAACGGCGTCCAACTGTGGACAACCTAACTTCTATTGCCGGGATAAAGACAAACATGTAACGTGGCAAACAGTGTTTGACAAGAAAATTAAGGAAACGTCTTAGTGATGTTTTATTAAAAGCTTTTAGTATCGGAAAGTAAGACTTTGTTTATAAAATATCTTCGCGTTCAATCTTTCTTGCAACCACTATACTTTACTAATTAACTATGCTACTATTATAGCAAGGAATAAATACATTATTTTAAACTTCAGCTGATAGTGAAGTGAAACGATGTGTGCTTAGGATAATAGCCTGCGGTTTATATCAATGGTTTCACCGCATAATACAATATTTGTTTGATTGATAGCTTTTAATAAGTATACTCGTGCAGAATAAAGCGTGTTTCTGTGTTTATCTTTGGTATTATCTAAGCTAACTGTTCTGGAAAAAGTTATGCTACTAATAATATAAATGCGAAAGTTTGTGAAAATGGATGTATGTACGCATCTTTGTTACTCTTTCATGAAAAAACTACTGAACTGATTTGGATGAAACTTGACAGTTATATAGGTTATACATCAGATTAACACATGGAATACATTCTATCCCGAAATCCTCGCGGGAACGGGTACAACACGGGTAATACCGCGGGGCGCGGCTAGTATTAGATATAATCAGAGTATGCGATATATTGTTAGATTAGGTTTAGAGCACATAATGTAACCCGGTGTCTCAAGATAGAGCTAGTTTTACACTTTAGTTAAAAGTACACATACAACATAATATTATATTACATACTTCTAAAGTTTTTAAAGTTACGAACAGCGTGCAGCTAAATCTTTTTATACTATATTTATTACCTGCGCTTTTGCCAAATTCCATCCAAGTTAACCCCTATTTGAATAGACTACATGAACCTCTCATGCACATGTTTTTTTGAATGCCAATTTTGTTCTGAATCTCTGAAATTTACTTTACTAAACTTGAGGAGATGCCAACTACACAACTTACTGAAACAATTGTCTACCAACCACAACGAAAACCAGTTACTTATATTATATTATTCGTTTGCCTTCAGTTTACTTCTATAGATATAAAGAAAATATTAAGAAACTAGCCGCGCCCCGCGGTGTTACCCGCGTTGTGGCCGTTCCCGCGAGAATTTCGGGATAAATGTATCCCATGTGTTATTCTGATGTATAATCTATATTACTGTAAAGTTTCATCCAAATCCTTCCAGTAGATTTTTCGTGAAAGAGTAATAAACATACATACATACATACATCAATACAATCATCCATCCTCATAAACTTTCGCATTTATAATATTATTAGGATAGGATAAAGATCAGCTCAACTGAGCTAGTTTTGGTTCACTACTAAAGTGTTCATAATAAACGTATTTTCTGTAAATAAACTTATCGTACCGCATAAGTGCACTGGCTTTCTTGCGCCATAATTTTCGCCATAATTTTCGTTACATTTTGCTATATCAAAGATAGAACGAAAAATCGTGTATACATTCATTAAATGCATATATGTATAGTTAGGAATCCAATGCTTGGAGCTTAGTTTAGGTTTAAGTGACCGCGTGTGAATCAGTCATATACTTAGTAATTATACAGGGAGGCAATCGGTCAGTACGGGCTAGAGATACAAAAACCTTTTCTTAGGAGCCATGTCATCGATTTAAGTGACAATTAACATTTTTATAATACGGTTGCTACTCCTGGGAATCGAACCGTGTACCCATATAATTATTTAAAAGCTAAAGAATGTTTCATGCAGTGTATTATTATTTAGTTTGGTGTTTGTAAATCCAAATACGCACAAATTCGTCATAGATTATCATTGAAATGGCCAACACGACTGAACCAACCCAAATATTCTTGCATTTATTATCTATTGTACCGACGAGAAGCCGACATACCTACGTGTTGTATTTCAAACTAGTCAATATGTAGGCAGAGAGTTTAATGTAAACCCGTGGTTTAATTAATAATACATGTGACGCTCTTTCACATTGAACGAGTTTACAAGTTGCTGCAAGCTGTTTTTAGAATAATGATGCAAGGTCATCCTCAGCCTCACTTTATACACAAGCTTCACAAGCAAGATTGTAAAACAATTTAAAGAATCCCTCGAATATAACATATATTTCATTTGGTTTCATGCAAAACCAGGGTAACCAGTTGATCCGTAGCGCTAAACAAATGGCACGCCACCAGCAACACTTCACGCCCGTAACGACATCAAATGGCTAATTACGAGTTTCAGTTTTTAACGAGATTTTCAGCGATTTTTAGCGTTCAGACTCCATGATGACAGTGAATCACTTGAAAACAACTCCAGGTGTAAACAAACTCTGATTAATATGTTTTGGCGGAGTGTGCGTAAACAGAGCTTTTTATGCACTATTGTGGCCGGTTTTCGTCGTAAAAACTGAGCTCCGAATATGATACAATGATATCTAGTGAGAGCGCGTGCAAAACAGTGCGTAAGGCGCAATTGGTATACATTATTTGTGAACTGATTTTGAAAATTTTATCAGTAATATGTTTGATATTTTTGAAGCTTCATGATGGCCTCATGTTTTCGTTGATGTTAGTGTAGGTTTATTTAAAAGTGCATGTTTTTATGAGTAGAGTCGACGTTTTTCCTCCATTCTTTGGTACCAGACTATTGATTCTTTTAAGGCCAGACATGCAATGTTTTGTGGCAAAAAATTGTTGAACATGCATCGGATAAACCGTCGACTGCCTCAACTATATAAAGCCAAACCACAAGGTTTGGAAATTCCTTTAGTGGATGAAAGTACGGTTGCTCGTGTAGAAACTGCCTTACATTACACAGTATTGAGAGAGTCGATTGAAAAGTACCAGTTATGAAACAATTGTACTATTAGATAGGAATCATGCTAAGTGATAATTGAACATAATCACTTTAATATTTCACTTAACAAGCTTATTCAATGTTAATGCAATGTTTTGCAAGTTAATTGAGGCCTGACTAAACTGTAAACACTTAATTATGATTAATCTTCTTTTGTATTTTATTCTACGTAGGTATTATCTTTGATAGTAAAACCTTTTACATTGCATTGCAGTAAAGTAAAATTGTATTTATACCAAATTTTATATTTTGTTTTTCCAAAGTTATTTTCGTAAATTAAGAGTAATTATTTTTAAGATACACAAAGATACCTCTATCTGGCAATATCTAACCTGTAGCCATATAATTTCTCCATATGAAAAAGCTGCAATTTTATTTATTAATAAATCCATCCATTAAATTCGTATTAATCTTTTTAATCCGCTGTTAGTTGAAAATGATACATAATCGTTATTTTGACACGGCTCGTCTGAATGTCATGTTGTAAACGTGAGAAGTAAACAAAGTAACCTGATACATAATAATGTAAACCTACTATCTAGGTACTTAACAAATAATAATATGTAAATAGGTGCCTAAAACGCTATTCGCAGTCGCACATCAAAGGATAGATTTGATTTTTAGCCAGTTTGAGTTATTATAACAGAATAATCCACATATGTAGATGGTCGTTACAAGGTCCATAAAATAACAGGCATGGTGCCAATTCCTCTAACGATATATACGTTATTTGACGAGATGGTCAGTTTAATAAAAGTATATGTAACGGTTACTATAATCATTACTAACGTCAAGTCGATATTGAGGCGGTATCGTTACAATTTTGCAATAAATTGTGTATTTTTTTCATGTGACTTGGCTACCATTACAGTGTAATGTGTAGCGAGGTGTGAGCTATATTTATTCTTGGCAGTGTTTACAACGCGATGCACTCAACGTAATGTTAAACGTAAAACAACTAAGATTTTTAATGCAGATGTACTTATCGCATGTTCTTGTGATCGTCATCGGGTGGTCACTGATGGGCCAGCCTACTCTGACTAGGTCTACGCCCGACCCCGTCCGCTCTTTGATAGATCACACATACATACATACAAGCGTTTCGTGTCATATTCATAGGTATACATAGGTAAGTGTGTTTACTTACAGATATATTTTTACTTTGATTTATATCACAAATTACCTATTATTAGTTTTGGAATGATTCTGACGAATCTGAATGTATTGTACCTATTTCGTCAAACGTAATAGTAAATACATTTAATTTATAATGAAACTTTTATTTTGTGCATTAGAAATTTAATTGTAAATGAACAGTTTTTGAATTTTAAACATAATATTTTGGTATAAAATAATGTACTTTTGATATGCAATCCACCGTAAGACTCATTATTTTATTCACGGTCACGATTCAGGACATCGCGGAGATAAAAGTTTTTGACATTCCTTGGTCGGAGCATTTTAAACTTGTAATCAGCGCTCAGATTATTCGCAAACATCTTTGTCGTCACTCTTCTGTTTTTAGTGCAAACTCATGGAACTCTTTTAATTTCTATCTACCTACATTTGATCATGTTGAACAATTACAAAAAGCAAATAACTGCAGAAACAAATTTTCTTACCTATATCAAAAAGGAAATGTGTAAAACTGTAAACAAACAAAAAAATAAATAATAATAATGTTTCACGGCCAGGAGTCGGATCAGAGAAACAAATTATTTTAATGAATGCCACAACATTGTCATCGAGTGCTTTTCAATATATTCAGTTGTAGATTCAATTCATATCGTGTGTCCGATAAAATCGTTTCGTCCTCGTTCATAACCAAGATTTCATAACCAGTTATGAATATGGTTTTTTTTTCTCTGTTTCATAACCAGTTATCAAACAAAACTTTTTATTTTCCATTTTCATAACCAGAACCTCCTATACATGTCCTGGTACTTTTCTGAATAATGAGAGTTTACCCGTCCGGCGACATAGGTCTTTAAGTCAAATTACCGACCTGCACGTAAAAAAAAATAACCCTAACCTACCGAATAGTAAGAAAATTGTTTTTACGTTACTGGTACAAATCAGTGAAGAAAATAGGAGGTTCTGGTTTTTAACTATTAAATTTGTATTTTAAGACTGAACTGAATCTCATACCCAATTGCATGTTTGAGTAAACTCTTATTATTCAGAAAAGTACCAGGAGACCAGACATGTATGTATAGGAGGTTCTGGTTATGAAAATGGAAATAAAGTTTTGTTTGATAACTGGTTATGAAACAGGGGAAAAAATCCATATTCATAACTGGTTATGAAATCTTGGTTATGAACGTGGATGAAGCCGATAAAATCACATCGCGTAGATGATGGAAAATTTTAACTGAATTGAGTAATGGATAATGCATTGCGGCTGGCGTACAACTACACTAATATTATAAAGAGGAAAACTTTGTTTGTTTGTAATGAATAGCCTCAAAAACTACTGGACCGTTTTTAAAAATTCTTTCACCATTCGAAAGCTACATTATCCACGAGTAACATAGGCTATTTTTCATCCGGAAATTCCCACGGGAACGGGTACAACGCGGATAAAACCGCGGGGCGCTGATAGTTTATTTATAAACAAGCAGTTTTACCCGCGTTGTGCCCGTCCCCGTAGCAATTAAGGGGTGAACCTTCCCGTTGAACGTGACTATCCAATACAAAAACAGTTATTCAAATCGGATCACTATCAAACAAACGAAGTTAGAAACTTTACCTCTTTATAATATTAGTATAGATTGCGGTACAAAAATCAACTCAACGGTGTTATTTGTATGCAAATTGGGAGTTTTAAAGTAGTTGTGGTATTTTCCTACATTATCTGCATACATTGCATATTGTAACCTACCTAAAAGACGAGTTTGTTAGTTCGATTAAAGATTTTTTTCCTAATAAGAACAAGGTTCCACATTTGACGTGAAGCGTCATGATGGACCAATGAAAACATATTTAAATCTGATGTTTACTCTACCAATTGTAAAATAATTGATTCAAAAACCTTTCTAATTAGGTATGTTTGTAATTATTAACGATTTCGATGTTACCCTTTCAAAAGTTTCGCGAGAAGTGTCATTTCAATTTAAAAGTGTTGCAACGACTTGTCGTCACAACATCCGACCGTGGCACGGGAGCTTTACAATCGATTTGTCATTTTACGACACAACCGGCCAGGAGGAAGTCAAATTACTCATTGTAAAAAGCTTCCTCTTGTATGTAAAGTTTAAGTATCGTTGAAAATAGTGTTTATTTTAACATCAACGTTCACTTTTATTGGAGGTTTGCTTATTAATTGATACAAAAAAGTAAAGTTAAGTATTAGCCTCTAATGTCCCACTGCTGGGCAAAAGCCTCTCATCTCACTGAGATTATCAGTACAGTGAAGAGGATTAGGCATTGATACAATTACCGGAAAATTTTATATGATTTATATTTAAGTACTTTTGGCAAGACGTGCAATTTTTTTAATGAACCACTATAATAATATATTAATATTAATGTAATGATAAATATCATCATCATAATTATTGTTAGGCTACCCGTAAATGTATTTTAATATTAGTAATTGAGCATGTTTATGCAATGCGTACAAAACATTTGTATCTCAGATTTCATACAATCTATTGCAGGCAGAGTACTAAATATTATTGGTGTATTTCGGTCGGGAAGCAATATTGATTCCTCTTTATAAACTGCAACATTGTTTGATGCCGGACTTGAGAGGTAATTGAAGGAACATTTGAATGTAATTGGCGTAAAATCGAAAATATATGGTAGGTATCTTAGGATCTTCTAGATCATTGGTTTTCCTATAGCGTTTGTTGATGCAAAGGTGTGCCTCCTGACCCGTCTGTGCAAGCGACAGATTTGCTGTTCATCCCATTCTTGTCTTTAGGAACCATTCAACCTTGACTTCAAATACTTGGAAAGAAGAGGTTTTTGTTTATAGCGTCGTCTACATTGCCGGTGATCGAAATTCAAACAAAACTTGATTGATTGTACTTCTTCCTTGGCCTTGATCAATGTCTTGTAGAGCAACTGATTATTATTTAAAAAAGGATTACATAAGTTAGCACAATGGATCCACTATTTAGTTATTGAAATGGTAATAATAACAAAAGTATGCACCTGACTTCGCATTCTTACAATGAATATTATGCAATTTAATAATAAATTAATAGTTACTTAGTAAGTATATTTCACAGTATCATTTTTCACTTTTCCGCTTTTTATACTAAAAATGAAATTTATGAAACAAAATTAAAAGTGAAAGAGTATCGCTATTAACTGTATCACAGTAATAGGTAGTTTCGGTTTATTTCATATCACAGTAATAGGTAGTTTCGGTCGGTTTTTTATACATAAATGTACAAGCTTTGCTATTTACATTTAAAAAAAACTGGTGCTACGTAACAGCTATGCCAGGGAGGGGCGTAGTAGTGTAGCTCGTCAGCAGATAGCATAGCGTGATGTAGCTCGCATCTGTAGCGCTTATTCGTAGCATACAGCGTATTTATAGGCATAAAAACTAAATAGTTTATAGACATACCGTAGTTGAATCCATTTCTATCAAAAATACTATCTTAGTATGTCGAATACAGTAAAGCATAGTTCTGGTGCAAAGCAAACGCACCTCCTTGCCTTTGCTTTTGATAAGACATAGCTATACTGCAACTGAAAAGGACGTCTGCGACGCGTGTTTTTATCTGTACTTGCGTTTTTCCCTGCGGTTGATGTAAAACTGCGAATGGTTGCTAAATCGCTCAAATATTGACCCCACCGAAACTTTGTATTCACCATTACGTTCAGTATATCTATAATTATTTATGCACAACAAAATAGTCTGTTTTTCTTTAAAAGTAAAAATGCATAAAAAATACATGTCTCAAATATAACATGTTGCGGTCTCCTTGCGGTCCATCAACACTCATTTGGACATAGCAGTGCATCGCTTGCGGGGAAAAAATATAGTGTAACCACAGCTTATAGCATGTGGTCTTTAGTTAGACAATCTTCTGTTTAATAAAATATATGAAGGAGAGACTACAGACAAGATGTCTAGTATTTGTCTGACTGATAATTGTGTGTAACTAAAGAACTGGCACCAAAATCTGTTTTGTTGCTTTGTCTAAAGACCAACTTGTCTGTTTAGATAATTCGGTCTAAGGATTATCCGGACTGTATTGTAGGTACCTACTGAAACTAAGAACTTGAGCACAATACAATACCATATACAATACAGAGAAGCTGTAGGTTATTAGGATCTATTGCTTGAAATCGGCCAAATACACTGCAGAATATTGAGAAACTAACAGTGAGTACCGTAATGTTAGGATATGCCGTAATCACGTCATTGTGATCCTCAAACTAATAAAGAGGGGCACTGCAGTGTTATAAATATTAAAAGCTCTTTACTCAGATTTATGGGATACTATACTATTATCGGCTTTGTGTTTCCGCTTGTATTAACTTAGCAAAATGAGCCGCGATTTTCTTTGAGCTTCGCATTTTCATACCATCACTACGAGTTTTATATTATGGAGGGAGAGAAATAATTATGTACAATGTACATGGGGATTAAATAAGACATTTTAAATTTATTAAAGTGCAACTTTGCCCTCAGTCAGTTTCCATTCGTATGATATCATCTTTTGATAACCGAAAACCAACTAGGTATAGCACAAATCGAAGAAACTTAACAAAAATATTTTTTTTTTAGTTTCATTTCTGCAAATAAAATCGTAACGATAATTCTATAAGATAATGGTTGAAAATAATTAATTTAACAGCGACGAGTCGGCTCCTATGCATCATAAATTGTTTTGTTCTTGCTTTTATTTTACGAAATTGTATATTTTTAATGTGGAAATAACTGAGTTAAACACTGTATATTGTTAGAGTGTACCACGGGGTTCGGATGCTAATGTTAGCACGAGTATTGAAATTATGTTAGAGATACTATAATAATTAATTAATTAATATTAATATTTAATGATAAAATAATATATAATTTCTGTTACCTAGTATTTAAAAAAATAAGGTAGTGACGATATCTTAGTTGTTATGACCTTTGATTTCAAACATGTGCATGTTGACGTTTCGATAAAGAGAAACGCAAGAAAACTAATATACTTTGTAACTAAGTGATTAAGACATGACACACACAGGCATATGGACAAAACAACTTAGGTACGGACTTCGGTACTTCAAAGTTTGATTTGGAAACAAGGAAGAACGCCTAAAGGTGTGAGTTGGTAAAGCGACTGCAGCAGTCGACTGCAACTGCAGACACAGCTTCACTACTAGTTTCTATGAAATTTCGAGCGCGCGGTGACACTTCTGCTGCGGTCGGCAGTCGCTGCTTGCAGACGCGGCGTGCTGTCCTGCGGTCGTGACGTAGAGCGACAGCAGATAAGAGAAAAATATTATGAAAAACGAACAAAAATAATAGTGTAGGAGCTAATGTTATTTTTTTAATACAATTTAGGTTGCTTAGTAATGATTAATAATTTCACTCAATAGAAAATCATTATGTTAAGATTGACGAATGTGGCATAGATCAAGGTGTCGTGGTTTTTATCTCTGCTACGTAGTATAATGAAAACTTTAAAAGCATAATATAACTTCACTTTTTTGACAGCCACCCCACCACCATTTTTTTAAAGACCATTTTGACTGTATACCCCGAAAAATATAAAATCAGTTCAATGAAATATTGAGGTTTAAATATAAATTTAGTTCCAACGACGTGACAGGCATAAAATAAACACAAAAACAAATTTAATTTTTTGAATAAGTAGAATTTGATGAATTACACTTCGATCAACAATACACAACTAGATAACGAGTCACGTTCAAAATCAAAGCTAAATGCGGTCCGCGTGGATGACGTGGGGACAGCTTTATTTGTTTACTACCGAACTGAGAAAATAGTTTGAAAACATTTCTAATTTCAATCTAATTAATTACTATCATGACACCTAGAAATAAAGTAGCAAATCTTATGAATAAAATAAGAGCACTTTCAATATGTGGTGTGCAGTCGGCGTGAATTAGCGACTGCAGACTGCACTGCGGGCGACTGCAACGCCCTGCTGCCTGCAGTCTGCAGTCGACTGCAGCAGTCGCTGATCCAACTCTTACCTTAATTGTGTTTGAATTGTGGTTTGTCTCTTAGGCCGGCTTGCACTCGAAGTCTTATGTCTCTTTAGTATCTAAATATTGTTTAAGAAACAAAAGTTATTCGCTTAACATTTTATGTTTACTGCACGAAATAGATTGCTATTTCAAATGAACGTCATTGGCTCATTAAACAGAGCTAAATAAAATTAAGAATGCTTGTGCAACCCGCCCTTAAACATATTGATGGTAAATAGAGATTTAACAGTTCTTGTACAATCCACCCTTCGTACCCTTCTTATAACAACGTTGAGCGGTGACAATAGGTTAGCTGTCCCGTAGTCGAGTCGAGTCGTGTTCGAGTCTGTAGTCAATGAACTTACAGAGTAAACACCACAGATCACAAAAATGGTAAAGACGAACGTTCGTTGATCGAAATTAATTGAAAATTTTGGCGACTACATTTGGTCAACGCAATAATGTGTTCGTTCCATAACGTGGTCTAAACAAATACTTTTCTCTTTGATAATTTTAAGTTCCTTAACTATTGATATTAACACCTATAGTTAAAGCTGAAGAGTTAGATTTCGTGTTTGTTTGTTTGAACGCTCATATCTCTAAAATGACCAGTTTTTTGGAAAAATATATTTTCTACTGGATTACTAAATTGAAGAGAAAAGTTACAGACTGTCTGAAAAAACGCCATTAAAACCGCAAAGCGTTGGTAGTATGACGACAGGTATGATAACTTGACCAGGTTCAGGTTCTTCTTCACCAGGGTAACACAAATCTCTCTGTTCTCAGACTTAACGGCAAAGACAATATTGGATTCAGATTGCAGGATAGAGTCTGGTAAATTGCAATTTCCCGCATTGAGTCAAATATTTGCACAAACTGTTCCATTCTGTTGTATCAATAATGTTTCAATTATCCTTCTAAATCGAAACAATGGCAAATCAGATTTTGATAAAGTTTGCTTATAAAAAAAAATAGTATTTGCAAACAACATCATACATCAACATACAACCAGACATGCTAATTGATCCTGACAATCTTCGCATTCACTTCAGTCAAACCTGGTCAAGCGAGAGATGGCGGAGCCGCGATCTTTTTTCTCTTACAGAGGTTTATAACCAGAGTTTCTCCCTTTTTAGTAGATCCAAATTTACCTTATTTAACGGATTAATATTTTTTTGATGCTGGTATGTTGAGTTAGCTTTGAGAAGGGCCGGTTCTGGGTTGCTTTTGATAAAAAACGTTGTTTGAATTATTGAAAGTGAAAAGATTCACCCACTAGTTGGAATCGCCGACTATTTGAGATACATGGTTTGCATAGGACTCTGCGTTACCGAATGCTAAGGCGTGCCACAAGGACGCTCTTTCCTTGCAGCCCTTGCACCCTACTTGCAAGATTTCTTGGTAATTTGGTGTAATAGAGTCCTCTACGTAACAGAGACAACCCTCGGGACATTCGCAACAAGGCGGAGAAGCAGCGGCGAGACAACCTGAACCAGTCCATCGGGATGCTGGCGTCCATCGTGCCGCCCGTGGTCGCCGCCAGCCGCAAGATCAACAAGACCGGCGTCCTACGACTCACGGCGCACTATCTACGAGCTCATCAATACGGTAACTACTTTATTACTACTTTTTATGTTAGTTCTGTAAGGACGCAATGACACTAGGTCGTTCGCCGCACTGAACATGTGTTGATAGCTACAATTTGAACTTTTAATCTCATATTGCATGCGGCGGTCCACCTAGTCTAGTCGCGCCTTGACGTCACGGTAGTAAAACTTTTTTGACATTTGCATTTCATTGAAGCCAAACGTGTATGCACCACAATTTTAAATCGGAAACATCATGACTTGTAACATTTGTCTACATCCACACTGACCGGAACGGGAAAAGGGAAACAAAAGCTTGTAAAAGACGCAACAATAAACTCGATGGAGAAAAATCTTATTGAAATTTTTAATTTAAAAGGAAAGTCCAATTTCCCGCTGTGTCATTTATCATTATTTCGATTCCATACTTTATCAGAAATTCATAATTTGAATTCCATGATGCAGTTCCGTTTCCTTAAAAAATATAGGAATGTTTGCTGTTACTTTCCCTCTGGGTGACATTGAAACTATGTGTACTCGTAAACTCCTTTAGCACCGTATTTGTTTTATTGTTAAAAGTTTTAAAACTAAGAATCTTCGTCTTCCTAGTTTTATGACTTCAGTCGAGTGCACAGCACGCGGTTCCTTTGGCGAGCGTTTCAGGCAACTCGATGCACACGAACCTTTTCTTATTTCAACGGGTTCAATACTTCCAACTATTTGTTGGGAAGTTCATTCTAATAAATAAAATGCTTCCAAGCAAAATTAACTGATAATACTTATTTTATTAAATTGTACCGGCAAACATGCCTTAGAACATCTATCTAATAATATTCATAGAATGATATTAATCTGTATCAAAATAATACATCATGGGTTGATATTGCTCTACAATCAAAGTTTAATTAATAGATTAAATACCTCATTAATCGAAATATCCAATTTAAATTGGATCTGTATCGAGCGGGTACAAGTACTTATTCGCGAGGATCAACATGTTAATTCCACTATCAATATAATATGTAGAATTCGCTTCGTCTTATCCCACATTGAAATCTTAATGAACCGAAGAGAAGCGAGGATCGGCCGGTAGTGGTAAAATGACATGTTAATTAAGATGACATATCCCATCATCTATACTAATATTATAAAGCTGAAGAGTTTGTTTTGTTTGTTTGTTTGTTTGTTTGTTTGTTTGTTTGTTTGTTTAAACGCGCTAATCTCAGAAACTACTGAACCGATTTGAATAATTCTTTCACTGTTAGATAGTCTATTTATCGAGGAAGGCTATAGGCTACATTTTATCCCGGATTTCCTACGGGAACGGGCACAACGCGGGTAAAACCGCGGGGCGCTGCTAGTTATGAATAAACTGACACACCGCATGCAATTAACAACAATTTCAAAAGAGTCTGCAAATCCATTAATTAATTAAACAACGACCACGAAAAGCTTTCATTTCCATTAACTTTTTCCAGATTAAAGTGACGCAGTAATAACTCAATGATCTAGTGCGCTTTAGTTTGCAAATATTTTCTAGTTTCACCACATTCCTACCAGTAATTGTTATGTTGTATTGGAATGCAAGCTCCACCCTATACAAATTACATGTGAATACGCGGCGGAATTGAAATGTTCGCTGCGAATAGCGGAGCCATGCGAGCTAATGCGAATTATTATTAAGTAGAGTTAATTGTGATCCATCGGTGCATAGGTGCAGGTGCACACATCGGACTGGTATATTGAATCAGTGGCGATCCGCGATGGTGCCCCAACGAACGCGCACAGAGACCGACAAACAGACACCATTAGGCACTACAACGGTACTCGTTAAAACGGGTTATGAAATTACAACGAATTTGTATATAGATGTTTTATCCAGTCTAATAAGATTAAATTGTTATGGTGATATAATTGTGTCGCCTTCCTTGCGGGTCTAATAAATAATTGCGCACTAGTTTGCGAGGTATTTGCATTTATTATGACTAAGTGTAAAGAATATTGCATCCACTTTAGAAACACTGTGATTGAAATGAATCAACATCGCATTAAAAATCTTAGATCATAGATTCTTATTCGTTATTCTTATGCATATTTAAGTTTTATCTATGTACGTTAACCTAACCACCTAACCCCCAATATAATAAATCATGTCTACAATGTAATTATATGCGATGTTTTTGGTTCGAGATGAAACCTAACTAACCTAATCTACGCCCGTGAGTTCAGCGATGAAATGTATTTTCAATTAGTGGTTAATTTCAGTGAATTCAGCTACAATATAATACAATAATGAAGGGTTACCACTTACCACTGACCAGCAACCAGTGATCGCAAACACACGTCGCTGCATACATACCACAAATTAGTAGAAACAGCTATTTATTAATTCAGAGTATTATTATTCTGATATACAAATAGATATCATCATTTACTAATCCGAACTAATATAGTTAAAATGATGAGTTTGTTTTTTAATTGCACGCGCCAATTAAACTGCCAGAAATGTGTATGATTGATTATATAACTTCTAATAAATAAATAAATAAAAACATGTTTATTGCCTTTTTCAAGAAAAATGTTACAGAAAACTTAATTAATTGAACACAAAACTAAATCTAATATTACTATTTTACAGTATAAATTGTGGGGCGCGCGATAAAAAGTCTCTTGTTTATCACTATATTTAACTCATCACGTCGCTAACAGGCACTTTCTTTGTGGAACGACACTTTTCAGAATAAGTCTCTTTCTTGAGCATTTTGCTGGAGCGTTTCCTCCAATCTACAACTATTAAGTTTCTTGAAAATCGTAACTCAAGTTCCTTCAACAGTTTCTTAACAGGCAGCCAACTGAAATCACATTTGGAAAAATTGGACATGTTTCAAAAGTATTTTTAATATTATTCGACAAGCCCGTGAGAGCGCTTACTGTGTCGGGGGTTGCGGGTTCGATTCCCGTCCTGTGTCAACAATATGTAAAAACATAAGTTGTTGACGACTTCTGGGTGTCAATTATATACTCGTATTCTTATAAAGTATTTTGTGTATGTATATGTAGCAGTATCAGTGAGTTAGATTCCATAACACAAGCTTAGAGCTTACTTTGGGTCTAATTAACCGTGTGTCAATTTGTCTGAGTATAGTGTGTAGTATTGTGATCAATTGGTAAACACGGTTTAGTAAAGAACTTCCTTGCCCTATTTTTCTTGGATGAATTGCTTGACTTTATGTACTCGTATTAGTAGTAGTAGACATAATGTGGTTTCAAAATGTTAACGAACATGGAAACATTTGGAAGTTGTTCTAGAACTAGGTACAGATAATTTAAAATCTTGAACACGCAGATTTCCTCAATTAATCGCTTTAGTATTCGCGTGTAATGTGTGTTGATTAGTGAAATGGTAAACATGATTACTTACTTGAGCTGTCCGCGCGGTGTACAGATAACCTCCCGAGAATTGGTCGACGTACGCTACCAATAAACTTAGCAGTGAGTAGGAATCTATTCTTGAACCGACACTATGTCTCTCTCGTGTTGCAATGTAAAGTGCGAACCGCAGTCGACCGTCAATAACGCAAGACACAAAACATTCACTTAGACTTTGCGGAATTTGGTTAGACTCTAACCAAATGTTAGTCGTAATGTAAGAGATATAACAAAAAGTATTGGCACTCTCTGTAGTCAGATAATGTAAACTCTATCTATTTGTCAGATAGGCTCAAGTGTTCGGGCCCATCTAATTACTGCACGTGTCTACTTACTCTTGTTTATTTTTCAGTTCAGTTCTTTTCGAGTAGATTAGTGGCTAGCTCTGGTTAATAAACCCTAATTTTTTTGTTGATTGCTAGACAAAGACTTAGCAAGTGCAGTTTGCAGTTTGAGAATAATTTAGAAATACATTGTACGAGTATTTGAATTAGGGGGTTCACTAGTTTTCATAATAAGGTAGATTACTAATTGACATCATTCAGATATCAGATATATGGTATGTGTTATATCTGATTCATTGTTTTCGACTAGACGTATACAAAAATGCTTTGTCTAAAGTATTAGTAAATACTTTAGATTTTGGCTAGATTGACAAAGTCTAGATAATAATCTAGACTGCATAAACTGCATTGTACAGAAGACACCGAGGTATCGACTTGGACCTCTACAGCTCACATTACACAAATAAGTAGCTGGTTTCAGTAGGTCCGTTGAAATAGATCTCGGATTCAGTTACTGGAAGGAATCTTACCTACTAAGTTTATTGCATACATGTGCTTATTTAATACTTCTTTACCAAGTTGGGATGAAATGGAATCTTTAGATTATTGACTGACGCGAAATATGAATAGAGTAATTCTACACACAGTACAGGCTAGGTATGGCTTAGTTCCTGACCTAGGCACTTTCTTAGTGGCACTTATAATTTGAGCGTGACGCTAGCACTTATGTCTTGCTGTCAGCTCACCCAGGGTTGCGTATTTTGTATTCAATTTTAAATATTTTTTTTAATAGTTAAAATTAATTTATAGAATGTTTAGAGTATTACTCTTATACCTTTGATTGCTTTTATTCGCTTCATTATGTATGATATCGCGTTAGTTAAAATATTAGAATAAAATAATGTCTACCATCCATTAATTATTATCCTTGCGAAAGTTCATTCTCCACATTGATGAACTGTTTCAAAAAACATATTATTGGAAATGAATGTATCATGCTCTCTCCTATGGAGTCCACTTCAAAGGACCTTTATCCTAGTTTGTTCCCATAAAAGATCCTTGAATTACGAATCCCGTATGTTTCTAGCACAACGGATCATTTTATACGAATCAGCAACAACAACAGTAGCACATTGGCTGACTAATTACTTACTGTGTATTGTTTTAAATTTTACTTTTCACATATTAGTTGTATGTAAATATGAGACTTGTTCAAACAGCTACTCTGTGGGCACTAAATTCAATCGTGCAATGTAACGTGAGTGCGCGCGCTCACGTGCCCGGCCATGCCTTTAAACTAAGGGCATTAACACACACACTTACTAATTGACTAACATCATTTTCAATGTCACGCGACTTGCTATGATGCGCTAAGTCGCCTGTCATTATAGAAGATTATATCACATTAGACTAGACACCTAAATACATTTTTGAATGTGTCTTCACCTTTATTTACCAACTATGCATATACATACGTGGGTAGTGTACCAGCAAGTTATATGCTGTGTTTAATTAACAATACTATTGAAATAAACAGTATAAATTGTAACCTGACACTTGAACAATGTTTTGTAGAAGGTATCAATGTATATAAAGTTAAGACTGCACTTCCATTTATTAAAATAGCGTACATTTTATTTTAATTATAATTGCAAAAACTTTCATAGACTACATAAATAAATATAATCCAGGGTCATGATCGCAGGTCCGTTATTTAAATGTTTATTTTTAATTCTTAACATTGATTACTGCGCATTTTACTGCTTGGGTATTAAACTGAAAGAAAGTCTCGACGGTGAGCTATGGCGTCGGAATATTTTGATTACAATTGTACAAAGTATGTATTCTACTTGGAGTCGTAGTTGTAAACGAGTGTTTCATATTGCACTACTTTATATCCAGCCGAAGGTTGTAGGAATAAATCTTTATTTTGCAAAATGGTGTAGTGTGTAAAAAAATGTGTCAAATGATACATAATATATTTAAAAATACTCACAGATATTAGCGTATCGCTTTAATATGAAGAGATCGACTGAGGCGCAGACGTCATATAAGTGACCTTAGGAATTGATGAATAATGTAACACAGTGCTGTTCACTCTAAATATAAAAGAGGAGCAAAATGCAGCGTTTATTACAACTATCTACTACATATGTTTGTTTGTTTGTTAGGGCTTTCGTAGTAAAGGACCTCTTAATTTTAATCGAGCGATGATAGGTCATTGCAATTCAATTGTTAAGCAACGTGCAGCTCGGCCTCTACTTGGATGGCTGATAGTGACAATTCTATCTGAGCGCTCTACCGTGCTTCGGAGGGCACGTATGCAGTCGGCCCCCGTTGTTTCTTCGACACCTGCTCGAAATAAATGAATGAGTACAAGAAGCCTTATTTTTTAAATTGGGTCCAATTATTATTAAAGTGCGAGATAAGAAGGATTACTAATTTTTTTTCCCACATAAACCATAAATAACTAAATAAAATTAACCCTATTTTGCATGTGAATCATAAGTCATAACAGTCAAATTGTTAAGAGTTTTCCTATTTTTAGTGTACACTACGAGTATGTCTTTGGTTAATAATACCAGTCAACATACCTTCAGCCACAGGGCACTATGATAACGTAATTTTGATTTTAGTAACAAAAACTATTAACACTACAATGTAGCAGGAAAGTTTAGTAAATATTCATGGAACCGCGCGGGCATTTCTCTAACGTATTGTAAATGTAAATGTGGAAACAAATAATACAATTCCATCGCATACTATCTTCTAGCTCAACTCAATCAGTTGGAGTTTAGATACATAGTATTTTGTATTAATATTAATTTAGAACTCGGCCCTTGTCCCGGGCGAATAAATTGATATGTTACGCAACGACAAATATATATGTATGTAACAACTTATCTGATAACAAGTGTCGCCCAATATAACCTAACAAACAAGATGGGGTCTAACCTCGGTCTTAATTACTTGCATTTCATTATTTTCAATTATGACTCAATCGAATTTTGTAGTTACGTCTCGCAGCGGCTTTTTTGATAGTAGAAATGAGTAATTGTGTTATTCATATTTATTTACTGACTGTATACATATTTATACATATTTATTTCCACTTGGCTAAAGACTATCACAACGCGATGACATTTCGAGAATAGCACTGGAATATGCCGGTAAATAGATGTCCTCTCCGCTTATCATCGCCTCGGTGAAATTGCATACGAATGTAAACCGCTCAGAGTTACTTATGATTCCTTGAAAGAGGCCAACGAGTGATTTTTGATATGAACGATATCTTCACTTACTTAATGGCCAGTAAGTGGTTCTTTATCCTATAGTAGCTCGTAGCGTAGTTTGAGTAAGCTATGTTAGTTCATTGCGATTGTTAAGCAACGTGCAGCTCGACCCCTACTTCGATGGGTGGCCGATAGTGGCATTTCTATCTGAGCTTTCTTCTATATTATTTCTATCTTCGGAGGCCACGTTAAATTGTCGGTCTCGGTTGTTTCAGTCGTTAGACCATGTCGGAGGCCTTTAGGCGGTCTAAAAACTCCGACACCAGGGTTGCCAGGGTTGGCCACTGACCTACTCGAACTTACTTACTTTTATCCCGCAGTGTTCGGAGACTCCATCGGTCATGGCCCGGAGTTCTCCGCGCCCTGCACGCGGGCCCTGCTGGGGCTCCTCAACGGGTTCCTCCTCACCACTACCTACAAGGGAATCGTCGTGGTAGTCTCCCAAAATGTCTCCGAGTTTCTGGGGTATACTGAGGTGATTTGTTTTTGTTTTTTGTGTAAAAGTTACCGCTTATATATATATATAAATAGATTTTCGTAGAACATTGGTAGATTCTACATGTGAGGGAATAGTTAAGCTTCATACATTCAATATGAATTGAAAATTTATAAAAATAATAATAAATTTGCTACATATCCCAACTTATATCCCATATTTGTATACAATTCTACCATCCCGTATGAACATTAGGATTTTACAACAGTGAGATTTCTATGACTTGAATACGTTTTAATGAACTTTACTCTCAGTTGGATCTCCTCGGACAAAACATACTCAACATCACCCACGAGGAAGACCGCGCTCTCCTGCGAGACCAGCTGATGCCGCGGAGTCAGGTGCTGGGCGCCAACGGGGAACTGCTGGTCCCAGACGAACAAGCTCGGGAAAAAGTTTCTGTAGCGCTGGCCAATGAGAAACGACGATTTACTATCAGGTACATTTGTCAAGAGTCTGAATTTCTTTACGCTTTTGTTTTCAGCGTTGCTTGTCTCAATGTTCCAAAACCCACCTCAGTTCTACCTCAATAAAAACATGTTATTCTTCAAGTGCCCTTTTCACGATCTAATCAATGTAAATCGTCCGACACTGGACAGGTGCAAAATGCTCAACGTTCAAGAATTCTCAGTATGCAAATTGGAAACGCATTGCGTGGCAAACTGTCCTCATTAATTTGTGTGAATGAGCGTAGGTTCACAGTTTATGAATATTCATTTACCGTGAACTGATTTCTAACAAAATTATATTTTAAATGGGAAAAATAATAAAGTGGAAATCTGTATAGAATCGATTTGACATAAGGTAACCATTTGATACTCTGATCATGTTTGCTGGTCAGATATTTCAAGTTGGGTTTTTTATAGTTGGTTGATAGGAAATCAGTATAACATTATGATCTTTCTATTAATCTTCATTGTGGCTTTTATCATGACCATTGACCATTGGCG
Source organism: Cyclophora albipunctata (assembly GCA_963082685.1). NCBI lineage: Eukaryota > Metazoa > Arthropoda > Insecta > Lepidoptera > Geometridae > Cyclophora > Cyclophora albipunctata. Next base: position 11,944,155 of record OY720111.1, on the reverse strand, counting down.
ATACACGTATAAGTGTAAGTTCCCCCTCTTTCTACAACCAAGTAACTTTACAGGTTGAAGAAGCTAGGCCAGCGCTCAGAGCCCGCCAAGTACGTGACGTGTCATGTGGAGGGCTCGCTCAGGAAGTCGGACAAGGAGTGCCACGGATTCAACAAGTGCTGCCACAACCTACGCCGACCCCGCACCAGGGCTGATAACCCGTACTCGAGTGGGAATGATGTGGTATGTCACTTTACCATGTTCAATAAAGATTTTTAACGGGTTCGGGAAAGTTGAAAAAACATAGTAAGACTAGTCTAAAAACTAAATTGGATCTGATTATACAATCTTAATAATTTATACAATCGTGGGATGCAAGTCATTTATGATTTAAATTAAAATAAATTAAAATGACTTGCATCCCACGATTTAATCTGCGTGGAAATAGTTTACCAGATAATTTTGGAGTAAAAACTCTCTTTGTTCAGTTTTAACTAGTTGAAGCACTTTAACGCTTCGCCAATGAAGGAGATAGTCAGATATTCAATGTTGACTTCATTTTTGTACAAGAATTAAATTTTCCAAATGACACGTGTAGTACCCGCCTTCTGTCACAACAAACTAACGCGAGATGTAAACAAGCGAAAAAAAATACAGTCGCTTCATTTAGTTTGCACAATATCCAAGAATATTCCCCATATGTTTAAGAATAGTAGAAGATTTTATGTTAAGTTGTGTTTCTTATTCTTGTTTGACAACTTCATAAAAGTCGGATGCGATGTTGTTGGAAGTTAGTATTTGCTTTGAAGATCAAAGTTGACTTCGAGAAATAACCTCTTCAGTGCATTTAGGTTTGAAAAGCAGTAACATACCGCAACCACTTTAAATTATGAAACAGTTTCGTATTTATTTGATACTTTAACTCTCATCCGAATAATTTCCATTACTGATGTGTTAATAAATGTTTTTAACTTCGGAAATATGAACTAAGGACAAGTACACTCGACGGTACCCAATAACATTTTTCCAAACGCTTTTTCCGTTTATTGATTCTAGTTGCGCGTTGATAAATAATGCGTGAGTCAGTCAGCATCCTATTTTAAGTATGTGCCTACACTACTCATAGAGTCACCATAATAACTTTCTTAATATCTTTAATGAGTAACATATTTGTTCGGGCGGGTACCTACTCCGCTGGCCCACGGCTCGCTAGTGCAGTAGGTAGAGACCTTGTCACTCAACAAGACCTACCTCTATCAAGAAACGTGACATTGTTCCATTGTGTACTAACTCGCCAATCATATATAATTAAGTGCGATCTATAATTAACTTTTTATATATATTCTTTATCCTTATTATTCAATAACATTGGAGACTTATTTAGTTGATTGTAGTTAATTAAACCGTTTAGTGGATAATTTGACGTCTTCCCTGATTTATATAACCGGTAGAGTAGCGACAGTTCTAATTGTTTGCTCAATACATAGTACATAGATGATAGGTTAACTAATGTTTAGTTCGTTCAATCTTAACATATTTGGCACATAGCCACGATGCCAGTACTAATTATAAAACCTAATTGAACTCTACTTTATTTATTTTTAACTAACAGTTCTGATTTACTATACAACGTACGAGCATTACAGTTGTGTTGGTCTAGAATCGGGAAAGATTATAAGTAGAAACATTTCAAGACAAAAGGAAATAAAAATACACGTACACTATTAGTGAATCATAAGTCGATCATTTGAGTATATAGTATAATATATTAATAAAAAATAAGGAAAGTAGATACTCTTAGGTACATTCAAAATGTGATATTCTCATGAGTTTATATGAAACCTTTTAAACTCATTGCAGGTATTCATAGGAGTGGTGCGTCCGGCGGCCGAGACGTTTATCAACGAGAGTGCTATGGAGTCGTACCGGATGGAGTACCGGACCCGGCACTCGGTAGACGGGGAAATCATACAAGTGGAGCAACGCATCGCGCTCGTCACGGGCTACATGACCCACGAAGTGAACGGCCTTAACGCCATGAACTTCATCCACAAGGACGAAGTGCGCTGGGTCATCGTCGCGCTTCGAGAGAGTAAGTTACCACCAACATCGCAAATGATCACTCTACCCATGATTGTGTTTTGCTTGTAAAGTTTCCAGTAGACGTCAATTCTTTGCTGTGCTGCGCTATACAATGCTGAAATAATCATGATAAATAAATGTAATGATGATGTTACGTATTAACATCGTTGAGAACTTTTATATCTTTTATCTTTAAAGTAAGAGATGCTGAGATCGGAAGTGTGTCGCTAGAGTTAATGAACTATGAATTATATTCAATGAACAAGTTAATGTAAGGAAATTCGTTGGCGTTTTAAAACCTCAGTCAAAAATACACGTCATGTTATTTTAAATGCTGAGACCACAAATGATAAATGATATTTAGATGACCAATAATGTAATTAGTCAATATTTTATGCCTTTATGCGAAATCGTAACTCTATAGCTAATAATTTGATCTCTCGCAGTGAACCTACAATATATAATTAATAATATTGGTAAGTGTGTTCTAAATATGTTTAATATAATTGCTTTGCGCTGTGTCATCTCATCAGGTATATAAGATTATATTAAAGTTAGTATGTAACGTTAGATATCGACTTGTTTACCGTCTAGATCGTGGTATCTGTTTTATAATAAATAATTATTACTATAGATAACCACTTTCTACATTTCCATTACTGTGCCTAACGACAATCTGCGCTGCTGTTATTATCGGTTGACATTGCGACTACCTAATGATGCGGTTTATACGAACATTAATTAATTAATAGAACAGATGAATAGATATAAGCTTGGTTAGCGGTAAACTAGTAGTTTCAAATTTGTATGTGTTTGCTTTGCGACATGCTACTCCATCATAAAGTATAATAGCGATGAATTGGACACTTCTTAAATGAAGTGGTACGTACTATGCGTTTACCACATTTACGATTCATCCAACAAGTTTGAGTTTGTTACTTAAACGGTAGGTAGGTTAGCGAAAAGGATGTTTATGTAAAAAGGGTATCATAATGGCATAATGATTAGCCCACGCGGTCGAACAAGGAAGATGCGAGTGGGTACCTACTTGTTTAGATTAGCATGTGTGCGCGGGCACAGACGTCGGCGGGCGGGCCGATATGCGTCTGTGTGTGCGTGTGATAAGCATTCGCAGTTTGTCTGTTCTATGATTGTAATGTAAGTAGGTAGTTAATTCACTAGGTTTCTGCCCGCGAGCCCGCACGGTTCCAATAGAACACGTACTTAAAATGTTTAAAAAGCATATACCACAAAGATATAGATACCTGATGTTATAACTATAACTGTTCTTGGGTTTATAAGTTAAACGTCGGTTTCGAGATACTTCTCACTATCACAGAGATAACATATTCCTTTATATGTATATGTATTTGTGACAAGCCCCTCATTGTAACGGCCACACGTGCCTGAATTAAACTATTCTACGTTCAATTCACATGCAAATGGAAAGTAATATTTTTGGGTTGTAAAATAAAACAAAATACGAAATTGTACATGAAAATGTGGGGATACTGTATTTTTCCGAAATAAATATCAGCTAGAAAACACGTTTGTTTATATGTCCAAACTGCAATTTATGTTCGGTGAAATCTTGTCACATGTGGACAGTTATTCAGTGCGGGTTTGTTTGAGTTAACTTTGCATTCTGATGGCGCCTACTGTCGCTGCACATAATATGTTCACTTCTAAATCCTTGCCAATGTTATTCTCTTCTGCGAACGTGAAATGTTTGTGTTAACTATACGATATACTTAGTTTACACTACTATTTCACTATAACGAAAATATTAGTACATTAATTAATCAAGAGATATCATTTTCTTAGTAAAAGAAATATGAGTGTAAACTTGGTAGGTGCATCATTAATTTTATTATCATTCATTTTGTGCACCTGTTTTTATTGAGCTAGCTATGCCCGAGCGAATTTATTGAACAGCAAAGACCACCACTTAAGCTACGCGTTCGTCGAGACAGTGTGGTAGCGACACTGTGGTTGCGGCCCCAAGCCTCTGATTGGCTGCCACCTGACAACAGCATGCGACAAATAGCTCTAATTGGCTCCAGCCTGATAGAAACACAACACACAATAAAACACATAGCTTTAATTGCTGCAGTTTGACAGTACAGAGCGACACTTTTCCTTTGATTAGCTGAAATCTCCTCGCTCCTGACAGAACCCCGCGTCATCTTCTCTCTGATTGGCTTTAGTGTAGACATGCCAAAAAATTGCTTTATTTTTTATTATTTTATGCGTCATATAATCTATAAGTACATATATAATATATCGTATAATTTATTTAAAATAAAAATATTCTTCAGTTTATCTCATGGATAGAAATAATTTTATTATAAGAAATTTTTACAAATTATACAGACATTAATACAATAAGATATGTCAAAGCGTTATGTTTGAAAAAACTGCAGCCCAATCGGAGGGACAGTGTCGCCCGGAATTTTTAAATTGAAGTCAATCAGAGGGAAAGTGTCGCTGAGAACTGTCAAGCTGCACTGACTCGAACCGATCCATCATTGGTTTTTATCGAGAAGTTCTGTCAATCTGCAGCAATCAGAATTATGTGTTGTCAGGCTGTAGAGTGTAGCCAATCGGAGACTCCGTGCCGCAACCACAATTACACCTTTCGCGTACCTTTAAGGGATCATGCATTAAAATAAAAACTTATATTTCCTAGAAATGTTAGAAAATTTCAGATCTAACTTCCATAGTTCTTAAGATATTTTTGTGTTTGTTTCCAGTGTTCAGCCAGAAACAATTGTTTGGGGAATCCTGCTACCGTTTGATGACTAAGAACGGCGAGTTCATCTACCTCCGGACCCGGGGGCACCTGGATGTGGACAAGGAATCCCGCGCCGTCACCTCCTTCATGTGCACCAACACCGTGGTCGACGAAGAGGAGGGCAAGCATCTCATCCAGCGGATGAAGGAGAAGTACAACCTGGCCGTGAACAATAACGAGTCAGAACCGATCAGGAATCGTGAGGAAGTAAGTATTCTTTTTTGGGATTTTGACCTTTGCAGACTAACGACCCTCGTCTGGGCGGACTTAAACGTGTTAACGTCGGTAATATATTATAACTCTATAGATGGTGAAAGTACAGACTTTTTAATAAAATGTTTACGGAGAGAATAAGATGCATTTATTTATAGTTTATAGTGGAGTTGTCGCTACGACACCCACTAGCCGTCTATTTTGACGTCCAGATACACCATTTGATCCTAAAACAAAGTGCAAACATGACATTACGATTCCGAGTTGAGTGCCTTTGGACTTATCTAATATTAGGTACACAATGACATAGTTAAAGCAGTTGTAATTAGATAGGCGTTGTAATACTATCTAAGATTACAAAATACCATTGATTACCGACTGTTCACCAGCACCTTGCTTTTCACAAAGCATCTTATATTAAGAACCTTAATCTAAGGGCGTATTGCATGGGATCCGCCGACGATACGTATAGGCACGTAATAAAAATACGTAAGTCCCTGCAGATTGTTTCCTTAAGATTATTTGCAATTGAGGTTAGCATCCTCTCAATACCATCAATGGAGCAGATTGAATTTGACAAGCCCGTTGGCACAGTGGCAGTGAGAGCGCTTACTGTGTCGGGGGTTGCGGGTTCGATTCCCGCCCGGAGTCAACAATATGTGCAGACATAGTTGTTGGCGACGACGTCTGGGTGTCAATTATATATTCTTATAAAGTATTTGTGTATATGTAGTAGTACCAGTTAATTAGATTCCATAACACAAGCTTAGAGCTTACTTTGGGTCTAATTAACCGTGTGTGAATTTGTCCAGGAATATTTATTTATTATTATTATTATTTAGCTATTTATGAGTAAATAATCAGTTGAAATAATGTGATTTCTTTAAAATATTCAGATGTCCGATAGCCAATCCGTCCCAGTTGAAGACCCAAGGCAACTGGAGAAAGTGATTCTTAATCTGGTCACCAACCTGCCCTCCCCGCAATCGGACGACGACCTTCCTTCTAACCCTGAAGACCAACTCGCCATCATACCGCCAACTAAGGAAAGAATCGTGAGTGCTATCGAGAAAATATACGATATATTCAAAACCATACCGAAGCAACCCAGCATTCTGGAGACAGAGACCCTTGAGCCCTTCGAAGTGGCACCATTCAACCCGCAGCACGGTATTGAAACTAATCCCGTCCTGTCTTATTGTCCAGAACCTTCTGAAAAAATCGTCGAAATCAATGAATTGACCAATTTGACTTATGGTCCGAGCACATCAGCTGATTGTATTCCAAGCATTGATTTGACTTTTAATGATGATAACGATTATGATATGTCAAATGACTATGAGGGGCAGATGAGTGGACAGATTTTGGGTGGCTCGGTTTTAAGCGGTGCTGTTCTGAGTTGCCCTGTTTTGAGTGGGCCGATGTTGAGTGGGACCAGTGCGGTTGGAGTCAAGCGAATGATGGACAACTTTGAAGATGAAGAAGCCATGTTTAAGAAGAAGATTGTCGATAGTAATGAACAGAGCGAGCCGATGCCCGACGCGTCCCCGGCGCTTGAAACTCTCTTTGATGACGCCAGTAAGTGTCCAAAAACTTTATTAATAATATTTTGTTGGACTCCAAATAAATACACAAAAGACATTGTCACACCTCCACAGACTTACTTAAACTACCATGTTATACTTACTCGTGGAGAAAAATTACGATACCATTCCTATGACTTCACTCTGTATCTAATCAAATAATAATGAGATACCTCTCTGCTTATCCCATCAATGTAATACTAACGTAGTGATGACAAAAATGGAATGACGTGTATTTAAGTGATGGTGGGATCTAATGAAATGTGTTATTTTTTGTTTCCAGTGCTCAGCCAAGAGATCGAAGATGCTATTCATTCGCTAGATCAAACTATTGATCCCAACTTCCCCGATCTGTTGGTAAGTCTAATACAATAGCTTAAAGCACAATTTACATCTCATAAGTATCGAACTAGATGTTAATTATTTGTCATATTTCAGATTTCGAAGGAAGTTCAAGAATTTTTGGGAAAAATGGATGAAGAACAAAACATTGTCATGTAAAATCATATTTTTATAGTTTATATATTATTTAAGCGCGTACATTTTGTACTTTAATGTTTTAATGAATAACATCAAATCGTTTTTTGCGAATTATGGAGTCTATAGTTTGTCTTTTGTGCCATTTTCATTGATAATTATAAATATTATTTATACATTTAAAAGTATGACTATAGTCGGTTCAACATTATATATTAAACCAGTAATTGTTTGAAAGCAAAATTATCAATTATAAAGTTATATTCCTATGTATATTGTTTATTATGTAAGTGTAGGCGTTATCAATGAGTGTCATTATTAGGTTGTCCAAAAATCTCCGCATGTTTTGGTGATCTCCTTAGAATTTCTATCTTCTATGTTTAGTCGAAGATCTCTACGACATATTATTTAATTCTTATATATAAAAAAATAAATTTAAGTTTTTAAGTAACGAAATGTCAGTCTTAAACACGATGAGAGTAACCTCCCTAAGAGAAAATGCATAAACAACATTTACAATACATATGATCTACTTTTATGTTGGTTATAAAAGCATAACACTCATTTCTTGCAGTCGGATATGAATGTGATTTCACTGTAATGGACTGACATTTCAACATTGAACTAAAAATATTAATCAATTACATACTCTACTTAACTAATATAAGTGGTTTACACTAGTGATGTCAAACATTTTTATAAATTTCAATGAAGTGTCTTTTAAAACAGACACATAATTTTATATTAACAAAATATCGATCAAATGTCAAATCAAAACAAAGCTAAATTTTATAAATAAATAAATGACCATATTTATTGTACAGATAATATTAATACTTATAAATACCTATACTTATTCAGAAAAATATTTATGCGAATTTAACGCGATGTTATGTAGATCTGTGTTTCGTATATTATCATGATTTTTATAGTTTTTGAACTCCACGTGAGTATACGGACAATACCGCTCAAAGTTATATACCTACATGTTATAATTATGCGTTATTTAGTACTAAATATGTTCCAAAGATGCCGGGTAGATTTAACAAGTTTGGTGTGAGCCCAGTGTACAAAACAGAGAGCCTCTAAATGCGCACCGAGTTCAAATTCTATTGTTTAAGAAAATCTACGTAAACTTTGTAATTCACATTCTAAATATAAGATTATACTTACGTTTTGCTTACGAATGTGTATGAGTAATGTTTCTGTGAATAAACCAAGCAATCATATTCAAATTGACTGTAAATTTTACTTAAAATGTGACTTTCGTACAGTTAAGATATTTCTTTTTGTACCGAGTACTCGTAGTAGGTACCTACCACCTGAAATCGTAATTAAAATGTCTAAGTAGTTATAGAATGGAAACATATCCTAGTCACATTAACCAGCTTTTTAAAAAATAACTCGAAACTTATCAACAAGTCTTTCATGCTACTTTATATAAACCATAGACGTAGATGAGTCTAGAATTTATATTCTTTTAACAAGTACAGTAAGACTGAGTATTTTTAATTGTTGTTTTTTTGTAATATAATATTAAGTTTTAGTTTTACATTTATGAATGTATTTCGATTTCGGCATTTTCAATGACCTACCCATTTGATGTCAGTCGGGAAAGTGATTTTCTAGCGGTAAATTATCATTTCTATCAACAGTTACCAACTCAAAGGCTCGTTTTAAAATTGTTTATGTTACTTATCATTTAAAACGTTTTATTAAATTTCTCATTATTTACTCTACTTTTATTTTAAAGAACAGTTTTTCAATAATTAGAGAAATAAACATTATATAATATTTATATTTATGAATGCCCGATAGATATTATTTTGATATTCATAATGTTTACATAATAAGGTATGTAAAATTAAAGGTTTTATTTTTTTCTTATGAAATATATAAGCATATTATATTTTCGTAAATAAAAAAACATTTTAATGTATATGTAAATGAAAATGAATTGTTAAACGAGGTGCCAACTTCCCTTTTTTGGAATGACAGAATATGTGTGGAGATAGTGTTTCAAGCGTGGTGAATACTGGTTCAACACATTTCATCCGATGGGTATTTAATACCGGGTATCGCATTGAGAATGTATCTCCATACAACACAAGTATATGTTCAGTGCTATACGTAGAAGTACTGTACAAAGTCAAGTTTCTTAAAAATACATTGTACTGATTTTTTACTTTTTGATTGTGTGTATAATAAGTAGTTTTAATTTAACCAAACAAATATATATTACTTACTTAGGTTAGACACATTTAATTTTTACTTATTATTTTATTTAGTGCGTAAGTTATATATTTTTGTAAGAGGAAACATATAATATAATGAATATCATGTGGAATATCGAGTCAATCATTGGATTTATTATTGTAATATTTAATAACAACTCATTTAACTGAAGGATTAATTTTAAAATAAAATTACTGGTTGTAACACAAATGACTTCTTTGCATGGAGTTAAAATAAGTAAATATAATTTAACATATACACTCAATTGTAACTTTTGATAATGATTTATCTATTAGCAATAATGATTTATCTATGATAGAAGAATACCGCTATCACTATGTAGGTACATTGTCAAAAGTAAGAAAGCAACGTAGTAACTGGGAAGGAGGCCTAAGGGTCGGGGCACATCTGAGGGAAAATATGCAACGTACGTGTCGATTGCGTAACCTGGAACCAACCGGTAGTAAAACGCATATAAAACCGAATGATCCGTTTATGCTTTCACCATTTTACTGCGACCAACACATTTTCCGGCATGTGTATCGACTTCCCCATTCAACGAAGTTTCCCTCATTTCTGTTACAACCTGTAGATATTAAGAATACGTTCAGAAGTGCAGGTGGCAGCACTGTATCAAGTTTAGTTGTATAAGATTGTGCCGCACCGCTCCGTGGCTTGCAAACTCCAGTGGGCATGATCCCCGTTTTGTTGTGAACGTTGTAATTTAGTACCTCTCTTTACCCCAAAAATAAATGTTATACAGACTTTCGCTCTTTGTCAAACAATTTATAAATGTTTAAAGATTGATGTGGTAGATGAAATAAAACATTCGTTTCTAATTCGTTGTTTATTTCAATAGTTAAGAAAACTTAGATATAATACGGTACCGTTTACTAAACGGGGTTAATAACGACCAACTAAATATCTACACAGTTAAGGATATTGTTTTGAAGCAAAATGAGGATACAAAATACATAATATTCATAGTGTTAACGCGTTAGACCGTTTTCGACAAGATTTCCAATAACTCACATACTTGAATTTGAACTAAACTATATTTAAATAAGTATACTATCACAAATAATTTAGAAGCCTTTACAATTTTTTTCTTAAATAAAACTATCTTAAAATATACCTAATAATGTAAATTCTATAACAATAAATGCAATTTATCTTTATTAACAACTTAATTTAATTAATACATACAATATAAGTTTAAACTTAAGCATAAATAAGGTACCTCTACTTAATAGTTCCTCTTCCACAAGGATAAGCATTTAAGAAGACCTAAAAAATATTAAAAATTCATACATTAATGATTAGGTATATTAAGTTATTATTACCATTATACTAACAGACAATGACTAAAATCCTCTATTTGTATGTACTTACTTAATTATATTTTATATAAAGGTGGCATTACTACCATCTAATAAAATGTTATCTTAAAACGGCAAACTTGAAGTTTTTTCTGCGTCTACTTATCATTTACAGTCTAGCCTCTAAATAGCTAGTTTAATAAGTAAAACTAAGATGATTAATTACTTTCTGAGTGAGCTGTTTTTATATACAAATATTTTGAAAGATTCAGCTCAGATTTTTTAAAAGTAAACATATAAAGCCAAAGTAACAGTTCACCATCTACTGAGCCTTCATAAGCTCAGAAGAGCGGACACATGGAGCGAGCGATAGACGACCACCTTCTTGTAACTAATTTACTATGGGTGACCAATAATTATAAAGTTGCAGTAAAGTCTGTAATGTCCCACTGCTGGCCACATGCCTTTCATGTCACTGAAGATATCGGTACAGTGAGAAGGATTAGGCGTAATCACCACGCTTGCCTACTACAGGTTGGAGATCTCAAACCCGAGCCATGAATAGTAGGAAACATGTTTTCGCTCGACCCGGGCATTAAAAAGGATTATAATAATTTGTAGAACTTTAAATTGATACCCACTGTAAATAAGTCTAATGAGACATTCTACCTCTCGTTAAATCTTATCTAACAACTTGGTCGCTCGCGCGGATTGTATATCTTGATGGATCGCTGCCTAACTACAGAATGTCCGCCCTTAGGTATTTTTAGGTTTCGAAAGTCTTTACTTAATGGAATGATAATAGACAATGATACGCGTGCTAACCACAAACTCGAGATAATGATGAATATTAAATACAGAATTATAAAGCGAAGATCCTTTACAGCTGTCGCCGTCGCTTGAACGGGTTACTGGAACACTGGAAACAATAAGCTAACGTTAACATTACCTATAGTTTTAAACCAAATGTTAAGTTTGGGCACAAAGCACAAGGTTCTAAAGTTTATTTTGTAATTTATCACTACATAAGTACAGTACCCGGTAACCATAACCCTTCGACCTTTTCTTAATAGGTACGGGCGGCCTGATTCAGCCTGAATTCATCTTTAAGGACCGTCATGCTATCACCGAGGAAGATGTAGCTAGTTGTTTTACGTCAAACTACACATTTGTTATTTAGACTCTATAAAATTAACTGATTTTCTTTTATAAGGTCGACGGGAAAGTATTTTCTGCCGGAACTGACTGGATTAAACATTAATGATTGTATCTAGCTACTGTTTATAATGCTACGGCATAAAAATATTACTCTACTTAGCGGCACAAAGCAAATTAAAAAAGCCTTATTAGTTCTCGTAACAAGCATTAGTATAATCGACACTATCGTAAACTCAACCGGTGACCATGAAATTATTTATTGGTCCTAGTACTAGTACTTAATTTTAGATGTAATATGTATTCTTAATTGTTACTTAGGCATCAGTACCCTTATACAATCCACTAAGGTCTGACTCGAGGATGCCACAGTACAAGTTAAGGCAACGTCAACTGCCTATGGATATTTTTAAATAAGAAGATTTGAACATTAGCTATAATATTTAACTTTGATTATATTGCCCTAACATAATTTTTTATACAGACATTTTAGTCATCAAATTCTGCACCTAAATTTGGTTTATAGAGCCATATAATGGAACGAGGTGGAATGGACCAACTTTTCGTCTGCGGAAGGCGAAGCTTTTGTTTTTATCTCAAAATAATTGTGTAAACGCCACCAGAGAGTGAAAAAATGACTAGAGAGTGAGTGCCCGTAAATGCCTCTACCCATGTAATGTAAAATCTTGATGTTACAACTAACAGTCACATACGATCTCTCTCTACGATAGTGTCGATATCTTGCATCAGTCGCTGAGCTTCTAGCTTCAAACAGCTTGCCTTCTGTATTTTGTATTCCCGCTCTTTGCTCTCGCGTTCATTCTTCAGCTTTGTGAGTGCGAACACCATCTCTGGAATTTAAAAAAGTGGAATACAATTTGATAAAATTAGATCACCGGTATTGGGAACTTAGCGCGCCTCGCGGTTTTAACTCCGTTGAGCCCATTCCCGTGAGTATTACAGGATAAAAAAATGGTCCTTAAATACAAAAAGTATCCAAATCGGACATTTTATTCTCCCAAAAAATCAAACTATTCGATTTAATTTTTTTATTTCTTTTTTAGATTGGGAAAAGCGTATTGGAAAAAATGGCAAGGGGCTAAATATGGTAGAGTCCCAGCCCAGGTGTCATGGGTGTCCGGAGTCGACGAACAGTTTTACTTTAATGCGAAAACGATGGTCAAACCAATTCTATGCCTGGCGAACTTAGTATTTCGTTACAATAATTTAAGAAGGTATGAATACATTAATAATTGTATGTACTCACGGTCCAGCTCGAAGTAATGAGCTTCGTACATCAGCAGGTCGAAGTTAGTAAAGTCGCTGGGCAGAAGGAGCTTCTTGTTCCTCAAGAAGTTGAGGATGTGTCGGAACATGGCGCCATCGCGGTCGATGAAGTAGTGCTGCTTGAGGGTGTCCAGCACTATAGGGATGGTGCCGTCGAACATCTTGCACAGCTTCGAGTCGGGGAACCTGAAGCGTCAAGCATTTGTCATTGATTAATGGAAATACGAGTATGGGCAAGTAACAGTGTCTCTCAGTTTTACCAGCGTTGTGCTCGTATCCGTGTTTTCGGTTTAAATATACTAAATAACATACAGTCGAATTAAGTACCTCTATCGGATACCTGTTCAATGGAGCTATCATATAAAAATCCGGCTAGCTCATAGCATGCGGGTTGAACGCTGGTATAAAAGTTCAGTTAAACTACACAACGGGGTAATCTGTGGGAGTAATACACGATAATGCCTACATGTATAACTCCCTAAAACTTCGAAAAAAAAATTCTGTGTTATTCCATTACCAGATTTATACAGTAGATACAGTAGGTATTTTCCCGGCAAGTTTTATCCGATCGAAAGCACTAAAGCTCTGGCAAGTTCTGAGAATGCGTTTAATAAATGAACAAGCGACGAAGTTGTCGCAAGGCAGCGCAGTGACGGCTCGGGGCGCTGCACTGCCCTCCGGCGAACAAAAGATAACAGAGGCAGCACTTCACGGGACCCGAGATATATTCCCACTGCATTAAAGCAATATCCCCACTAATTACATCGAGCTCCGGATAGTTACATACCCGATTAATGTCTAATTTAATGATTTCATAGTTGACAATTTTTGAAATGACCCGAATTAGGCCAGCGCTACATTTGACGAAAACTATGTCGTGGATCTTCCACCAACACATTCATCCTATCCTACTCCTACTATACATATATATTATATAAATTTATATTTATATATCTATACTAATATTATAAAGAGGTAAAATTTGTAAGTTTGTTTGTTTGTTTGTTTGTTTGTTTGTTTGTTTGTATGTTCGAGGTAATCTCAGGAATTATCATTCCGATTTGAATAATTCTTTTTGTAATAGATAGCCACATTAAAGGGAAGGTTATAGGCTATTTTTCATCCCGAAATTCCCACGGGAACGGGTACAACGTGGGTAAAACCGCGGGGCCCTGTTAGTAATATTATAAATGCAAAAGTTTGCGAGGATGGATGTATGGATGTATGTATGGATGTATAGATGTATGTTAGTTGCTCTTTCACGCAAAAACTACTGAACGGATTAGGATGAAACTTAACAGTAATATAGGTTATACATAAGAATAACATATGGGATACATATATTCCGAAATTTCCGTGGGAACGGGTACAACGCGGGTGAAACCGCGGGGTGCAACTAGTATGTCATAAATCGTAAACCGCAATTTACCCTTCATTCAATCAACTCAAATCTTCAAACTACGAGACTTTTATATTGTTACTTGCTGCTACGGAACTCAACATGGGCGAGTCCGACTCGCACTTGGCACATATTTTTCATACATATTTGCGTAGGGTCCCTTTTTTAATAATACGTGGCCTACGTTCGTAAAAAGATTTAAGTATTCAAATCGGAGCGATGATTCCCGAGATTAGCTCGAACATACAAACAAACTTACCTCTCCATAATATTAGTATAGATACATTCTTATAAAGTACTAGCTGTGCCCCGCGTTTTGACCCGTAGCGCCCGCGTTCCCGTGGGAATTTCGAGACTTTTATGACTTTTTTCTTATATATCCTGTTAATGATGATGATTGAATCGATATCTTTCTATTATCATACTTATATTCTAGATGTGAATGTAAGTTTGTCTGTTACGCTTTAACGCCAAAACTAATGAACCGATTTGAATGAAATTTGGCACACAATTAGCCTGACATGCTACTATTTATCCCAAAATTCCTACGGGAATGGGTAGAACGCGGGTGAAACCTCGGGGCGTGGCTAGTTACATATAATTTACATGGCACACTACGCGGAATATCGGTCCAAGATCGAAGATTCCGTCAAGTGTACCGCCGAGCTTATAATTGTACCTATCAACAACTCACCGTTCGCCACCTAATAATCTCAAGGAACGCGACCCCCAAGATGGTACTTACACAGTGAGCGTCTCCAGCGTGGAGGTGTAGATAGTGCCGCCCACGTCGATGTGCACGGGCGCGTTGTTGGTGGTGTTGGCGGCGACGCGCGGGATGCCCAGGATCAGCTCCTGCTTCACGGCCACGTTCATGTCAGGCTGCGGGCTGCCCGCCTTCATGGCGACCGGCAACATCTCTACGACCTGGAACATTCACCAGTCAATTAACAGCTCGTTAGAAAGAAGCAATAATATGCTCTAGCTAATAGTACATCCTTGTGATACCTACCAAGTGTATAAGTTGGTTATAGTAATTTTATTATATAAGTAGTTATTTAGCGATAATTTTAGTGAAAAAGTACGCGAAGGTTTTGTGCATATTTTATACTACACATACCAACATTATACTAACTACCCAATCTGACTTGTACATATCTTTGTCAAATAATTGTACTCCGCCTGACCGTACCTGAGTTAAATAAACCACCAACGAAAGTTTTTAATAAAGCTTTTGGCGGCTTAAGTAGTGTACAATTTCGATGAAAACCAAAACACGTTAATGTGCAACGTCTAGATGATGATTTAAAATGTAAAAGTGCATCGAAGACGTGAGGCGAGTGCAGTTACCGAGGGCCCTCGGCGTGGGAGCGCCCGCGACCCACTGCCGCGGCCGCGCCGGCTCTCACGGCATCGCTCCAAACATCACCACACTCAATAAGTACCATCAACCACATTTTTTCATCTTCCATACACGACTCAACGATAGCTGTCTTGAAACAATCTCTCCTCTACTGCTCCGAGGAGTGACTCCAAGTCATGGACTTCAATGCGCCATAACTAGCGTCAACAGTAAATTTTGTCCGTCCAAGACCGAAGGGGTTATCAATTAGACATTGGAATAACTAATTACAATTGCAAAACAGTTAACGAGAAGTAATTTCGAGTTGATCTTACGCCGGAGTAGGTGCCGTGTGGTTGGGCGCAACAATATTGCAATGAAAGCTTGTCACCGCAGCGCGCCGCGGCATTCCTTCGGGGCGCGCTCGCCGCGGGCCTCCACTCGCTCACCGGACCAAGTCCAACCTCAATTATTTTTATCTCTTGAATGCATCTCAGTCGCAAACATATCTCGTCGGTTTCACACCTAGCCTCCTATTCATACGAAGATTTGCTCCTTTTGTAAAGTCAAATAGATTTTGTTGCACACAAAAATGAAAAACCCATGTCTGAAAAAGGCTTCTTTGTCGATTTTTGGGTATTATATATGATGGTAAGTCAGAAACTTGATGTTAATCATACATCAATGCATCTTAAATTATTATAAAAATGACCTAAGATGCAGTTAGACCTAAGATTCTACGTTCGCGCCGCCAAATTAGTTTGATAAAAATGACTGAGCATAATATTTACTCACTGATATCTGTATTTTATAGATGTTTTATATTTATATTTTTGCATGTTGAGATTTTAGAAAGATCATTCTTGGAACGTCTTTGCTCCGGCTGTTTTTTTCTCCTAAATAAACCTTTAGTGTTAAAATGCATTCACATCCGCCAATAATCCTATAATCCTCCAAGACCAAACAAACTTTATCCAAATACTTCAACCACCTAAGAATAAAAACCTAAGCTAACTTGATCTATTTTGATTACAGGGTACCGACACTAGTCTCGTTACTCGCTTGTAAATTCTCTATTTTGTATTGGCAACGGAAAGCCTAAGGGAGAATCGCGAATCAAAAGTGTTTGTTGATGTATAGTGCGGTGTAGGTAGCAACAGTAGCTCGGGAGGGCGAGACGTCACGTCGCGAGCCACTCTTACCTGTCTGGATTCATTATAAAAGTGCCTCAGGCTGATTGCCTCCGCGACAACCAAATACCTAATCACTGGATAAGATACTATCGAATGTTATGTATCGACATCTAGACTAGCTTGTCGCGTTCATCATACACAGCTCCTGGTCTTTGAACATTAAACGATTAATCTTAATTCTTAATTAGGTATCAGATAAATTGACCGATTTCTTAAAGTATTAAACATCCTGACGCCCATACATATCAATGTCCTAAATCATCTACCTCGTACCTATGTAAAAAGGCTGCAATAAATATTATAAAAGACTTTGTATAGGTATTGTGAATACATAAGCCGTTGTCGGAGGAGGTGGTGCGAGTAATGGCGGGTAGAGCTGCACCCACGGCCCAGGGCGGGATCGCCCAGGGCTTGGGCGCGGATCCATTCAACCTGAACGATAAAGTTCCTCGCTCATATAACAATCCGGCAACCGCGACTGCATCGCACCGACTTGCACGTTTGCGTGGTGAGTGGTGGTGAGCCGTTCGAGGTACGAGGTTCAAATTCAAGATTTCAGGAACGATTTATGGTTTTTTTGAACGCGTTAAACTCATAAATTACCAAGTTGATTTAAATTTTTCTTTTAGTAATGGATAGCCATATTCATGGGGAAGGTTATAGGCTATTATTCATCCCGAAATTCCCACGTGAACGGGCAAACCACGCGTAAAATCGGGTTCTATATAAAATTGATCATCATACATAATGCCGCGACCGTAAACCTCGCGGACATCTTCTTAAAACTCGAAATTTACAAAATTTCAAAACCATCATCAATCAGACGTGACGTACCTACGCTTGTTGTACTCCGAACACGTAACACGTTCGGGGCTCGATTCCGGCTCGGACGCGGCCGCGTTCTATACGGTCCAACATAAATCATCTTTTATCCGCTCATTATTATCCCAGCATTCGGCTCGGTGGTGAAGACCCGACACTGGTAAAGTGCCGTGCCGGGTGGTTATATGAACGATAACCATTATTTCTCTTCAAACTACCAAATTAAATTACGTTTATGAAAACACTAGCAGCGCCCCGCGGTTTTACCCGCGTTGTGCCCGTTCCCGTGGGAATTTCGGGATTTTTTTACTTAAAAACCTTCCTCTTGTATCACTCTACCTATTACAAAAAACCGCATCAAAATCCGTTGCGTAATTTTAAAGATTTAGGCATACAGACAAACAGACAAACAGACACGAAACAGAGACGACTTTATTTTATACTAAGTAGTGATTATATCTATACCTACCATTTTTCTTTCTTTCCTCGTAGATATATAAATAATAGTTAAGTATATAAATTACATGCACGTATTAAGCGATGTTTTGTTCCGAAAACAATTCGTTATTACTTACACTAATTATGCCCCGCGGCTTCACCCGCAGCACACCCATTCCCGGGGGAATTTAGGGATTTTTTAAACTTATTTTCCTATTCCTGACCAAGATAAATAAAATAAATATAGAATCAATGAAATTGGTCCAGCTGTTCTTTAGGTATAAATGGTGTAACTAACACGACTAGCTGTGCCCCGCGGTTTCACCCACAGCACAACCGTTCCGTAGGAAATACAGGATAAATAGTATCCTATATCCGTCTCCTGGTTCTAAGCTACCTCCCCACCAATTTTCAGCCAAATCGGTTCAGCTGCTCTCGAGTTATAAATAGTGTAACTAACCCGACTTTATTTTATATATATAGATTAGTACCTACCTACATAATAGTCAGTATAGTAGTACATAAAGTGACTACATTAGGTCTTTAGTAGTACCTACTTCAAGTAAAAAGCAATAAAATACTGTCACGATGCAAATGGCCCTCCAGGCAACAATATTCAGTACTATCTTCGCTGACTGATCGTAAAGGATATATGACCTGTTTTATAATATGCAAAGGGCCCACGGGCGACCAATAATTCGATACGCTCGGAAAATCTTACCAAAATACTCTTAACACGTAAATTATGACCACATTGTAAAATAATATTGGAACAATCGAATCCCAATTTTATCAAGAATGTTTTATCGGTTTATACATTTTACTTGTTAATTATTTTACGTAAGTACAGTTACCACTTATTAATTAAGTATTATACAAGTATATGTTTTTGGTATGTTACGTTTTAGGTACGTAGTTAGGTATTTCTAAAACGTAAATTACCAGCAAATGGCTGAGCGAGCATAAAATACAATCAAAGAGTGAGGAAGTAGCTGGCGGCGTGTCTCCGGGCCGCGCGGGCCCTTCTATCCGAATTGTAATTACTAGCCCCCGGCGCGTGCCCCGGGCGCGGCCGGAACCTACCCTATGAAAACTTTATTTGCTCCCAACTCAAAATAATACACCATTTTATACTACACAAAACAATTTTGAGACCAACATAAATCATATTGACGGACATTGTACTGTGGACAGGGTTCGATACCCCATATCCATTGATCTTACAACAACGAACTCGTTAGATTTATTTATATTACTAGCAGTGCCTCGCGGTTTTACCCGCGTTGTGCCCGTTCCCGTGGGAATTTCGGGAATTTTCATTTTCATACATATAAACCTTCCTCTTGAATCACTTTATCTATTCAAAAAAACCGCATCAAAATCCGTTGCGTAGCTTTAAAGATCTAAGCATACATAGGGACAGACAGACAGCGGAAATTGACTTTGTTTTATACTACGAGTATGTACCTAGTGATAATATAGTACCTACTCGTATACCCCACGATTTGCATGGTTTCCTATGAAGGTTTTGTCGCTAGATATTGGAAAAATGACAAAGATAGACTACGTCTAATAGGCTACACCATAATTTATTATAACCGCACTGTATCGACGTCTTCAGTGAGAATAGAAGCCTTTGATCTACAATGTGACATTACGGGCTTCACTTTACACTAAAACTGGCTGCGCCCCGCGGTTTCACCCACAGCGCACCCGTTCCCGTGGGAATTTTGGGATATTTATTACTTGTTATTATTCTATTCCTGACCCAGATGAATAAAATAAAAAAGTATCATTAAAATCGGTTGAGCCGTTCAAGTTATAAACCTTATATATGTATACTAGCAGCGCCCCGCGGTTTTACCCGCGTTGTGCCCGTTCCCGTGGGAATTTCGGGAATTTTTTTTACATAAAAACCTTCCTCTTAAATCACTCTACCTATTACAAAAAACCGCATCAAAATCCGTTACGTAATTTTAAAGATTTAAGCATACAGACAAACAGACAAACAGAAGACAAACAGACGCGACTTTGTTTTATACTATGTTTTTATACTTTGTTTTATACTATGTGAAACCCACACGGTTTCTAAGTAGGTACCTTGTGAATCTTAAGTACAAAAATGTTTAAGCGTGCACAAAAGAATGCAAATGCATTCAGCTCAAAGTTATAAAAGAGGTCTGTAAGTAGATGTGAATTATATTGGTGGTGTGCAGTGGCGTGTGGTGTGTGGTGGACTCACAATGGAGAGACCGTGACACAATGCGAGCGCCGCGGGGGCGCCGCGGGCGCGCTCGCCCTTCCCGGTTATCAGTGGTTTATGTTTGGGCCCCGGGCGCGGCCTGAATCCGCACCGAACCAAACCACTACTCCGCTATTTGTAAAAGAAACTCATATACTCCTCGAACGATAAACAATATCATTTTATTTAAGAAATTGTTGCCCAAGAATAAGCCAGGAAATCAGTATACCTTCGGTTTCTATACATGGTACTAAAATTAAAGCCTAGCGTGGAGTTGCGGGTTAGATTCCCGTCTAGAGCCAACAATATGTGTACAAACATTGTTGTTTGATCCGACGTCTTAATGGTTATATAATATTAATTATAAATTATCGGTTAATACTTAACACTTAGTTTAGTATCAGTTAGACTTTATCACAATTTTAAAGCTTAGATTTGGTGTAACGAACAGAGTGCACAATTTACTAAATAAATATTTTTAATTACTGTCATTATTTAACCCAACCATTTCCTTCTTCATTCAGCTCACAATCTAGATTAGGTACACATCATTGCTTTAATTTGGCACCCGTTGCGAAATTTACATCGGAACCAAGTCTCGAAACTCTGTTGCGCAAGTCTCCCAGTCACTTTGTGTGCAGTCGTGCAGTGAAATGTACAGGAGCCATTTCCTTTGATTTGAATGAAGCGATGAACGAATGAACGACAACACAAAAAGTTTCTTGTGTGTAGACACGCCTTAAATGATAAGTTCCTACTGATATTGACTACAAGATATTTATTTTTAAGTCATGTTTGGTTTAGGTTATAACACTCTAATGTAGTCCTGTATGAATAGCGCTTTTTTTCGTAGTTAGTGTATGGACCTCCTATAAAAACTTTTTCATCGAGCAATCGTTCTTGACATTCCCGCCCAGCCAGATACCCTGGGGCGGGCCCTCAGGCGCGAGTCTCGGGAGAGCGCACGTATACAGGGTGTGCTCGCCTGAGAACCACTCGCCTCAGGCCGCCGCCCGCGCCGCCTGCGTCTCTCGCAAAGAGCACACCCGCCATTATAAGGAGCTACACAAACTATATAACTTCACATACATATATAGCAATATTTCTATCATCGTCACGTCACGAAAGACATTTAACTGTTCGTAAACCAATAATTATTCAAAGTTTTCATGTAACTACCACGTGTTGTGATGCCCGTCTTATAAAACGTGTGTAATTAGCATGATCTGTCACTGAGTAGCGTGGCCCACTCGTTTACTTGTATAACGGTGATCTCGTAGACTAGTAGCAGTGGATGGCATCGCTTACTCTAAATAACACTCATTTGTAACAAACGACCGAGTGCCTACATTCGTAACGACTAACAACTTGTAATTATTCAAAGTCTACTTCATGTTTTGTATCTAGTTCGCGTATCCTTAATACTTCATCGTTAAGGTCGGAACGTTTTTTTATTATTAATATTTATTATATTATCTGTTTATCTGTTATTTGCGAAACCTTTTAATAGAATCTGAACTATATTCATTACAAATATTGATGTTAAAATGATAATAAAGTTAGATAACCAGTACCCAAAAACCACTTGACCCTATGTTTAGGTTATCTTAGGTTATTATCAGTTCTGAAAGGACAAAACAGATCAGAAATAAATAGGTTCAGTTACAAATAGGAGTTCCTCGTCAGTGACGCTCCGTTGACACATCGATAACACTGGAGAGAACTGGAAAAGAGTAAGAAATATTCTAAATAACTCGTATTTCAAATGGTTTTTAACCGACTTCAAAACCCGAAGAAGGAGGTTCTCAATTCGGATTACTCTGGGGTTTTTTCATCCGATTTACATGATTCTTTTTTTGTTCGATGCTGTAGACATTCCCATTGGTCCCGTTTAAAGTTTTATCCCAAATTTCCTTCGGGAACCTAACACAAATTTAAATAATGTAACGGAGGGTATAGCAAAAATCATTTATCGGCGTGCTTATGTCGCGTGCGCTGCGAAAACTATAGATGATACATAAAAACAATATTGTACACGTTTAAAGTACTCATTATTTTGCACAATTAAACCCGCGACGGTATATGCCTATCTATTATAGTTTACGTACAATTACCACGTCTAGTTAAATTTCTACAATTTAAAAACTACTGCAATAGTTAGCTTGTGATATTCGCGTGATGATATCATTAAACATACATATATCAAAATAAATATCACATCTACAATCAAGTTCAGGAAAGTGACTTTCAATACCTTTTTAAATTATTAAAATTGGACCGTCCGTTTAAATTTAACGACGAATTAAAAAGTACGAAATATGCAGCGGGAGGGTTAAACAACCCGCTGCACGCGCTGTTCGAATCATTTGGAAATAAGTAATTCACTGTTAAAACATTACCAAGAGTTATTGAATTAAGAAGCTAATTAAGTGACAAACAAAGAAAGTAGACACTAAAAAGTAAAAAATAAAATAAAATAAAACTACGTTTAGAAAAACCGACTTCAAAACTAAAAAGCAAAAAATAACTCTATAATCATATGAGTACTACTAAGTTAGTAATAATTATTAATTATGTATATACTAGTATTGTTATTTTTGGAGTCGGTGACAGCCAAGTGAGATTGTGTGTATGGATGAGAGAGAGAGAGAGAGAGAGAGAGGCGGAAAGAGAGAAACTTATGAAAATAAATTCCTCTCTCCGCTGGATGGATTCGCAATAAGGTTCGGGTAAGGTGTAACTATAACGCGAGCATAGCTTAACAATTTTTGAATACTTAATTAGTTCTTTCTTGGCTGTCACCGACTCCAAAAATAACAATACTATGTAGTATATAATAAATAATTATTACTACCTTAGTAGTACTCATATTATGATTATAGAGTTATTTTTTGCTTTTTAGTTTTGAAGTCAGTTTTTTTAAACGTAGTTTTTTTAATTTTAATATAAACAGTTATTATAGGAATCCGGGAAAACATGCTTAGCTTTAAGAACGATAGCTAGAATAAACGTTATCTCCCGTTATATCTGATGGAATACTCAGACATTTTAGTATAATTAAATTATTAAGCCTATAAACCGGATTTGAAAAATATTAAAGAGGCATTCGTGGAAAGCTTATGCTATTGAGCACAATTTTTTTCAATTACTTAATACCAATGAATGAATAATCCCGTATCAAGCGGTTTCAACTCATATTAAAATCTTTTTTAAATTTTTAAATTCGTATGAATCTGTTTCAATGCTCAAATATTTTGTTCTACGAGCGATATCTCAGAACAAAAGCTCCAAAGTAAATATGGCTCGTCACGATTTGGCAATGGCCGTTGGCTGTTTAAAACGAAACGCACTGAGGTCATAAATTTTGGCCAGAAATCTCGTATGCAAATAATAATTTTATTTAGGTATGGCAGATATCCGTCGGCAACGGGCCCGGAGGCGCTAAGAGCTCGGCTGATATAAAGGAATACATAGCACCGCTTTTGATGGCTCGAGGGCGTTCCGCCGGGGGCATTCATCTACAGAACAATCATTTGGAAAATTATTTAGAAACCGCCTAGAGCAGTCGGGGCCGTGCGGCGGCGGCGCGGCCCGCGGCGGCGGCGCGCCGGCCGAGCTGTGCCTCGATAACTAACACTTTTATTTACTCCCACACAATACATTCTTAGTACCTAACGACTTATGTATGTAGACAATAGTTGGTCCTTTGTGAACATCTAGTTGAAGTTTTTGCGCTGATATTCTCACCTGCAGGAAAAGTTTCAATACACGCGCAGGTAAGAACTTTATGAAATGACACAAACGCTAAGAATATTATTGGACTGGAAACAGTTTTATGGGCCTTACCACCCTTCAAGACATATAGATCTACACTTTTTTGATTTTAAAATATTATGTTCTAATGCTATTTGAATGTGCAATCAACAGTTATGACCAATAACAATATTTATTTAGCATACTATACACAAAAGTGATATTTCCATATAATTTTAAAAGCATTTTAATATTTGGTTATTTCGAAAACCAAAACATACATGTTTGTAAACATTGTTCATAAACCATGTTCGTGTAAAAAATGAAAAAAACATGTTTTTTTAAAGCTAAAGGCTAAATGTCCTATACTAAATGTGCGTATTCAACCAGTTTGATTATAGAGCAAAAGCAACTGTCCCCTGTCGTAATAACATACCTTGTGGGACAATTATAATAATTATAGCGAAAAAAACGTCACATAGGTAATCAGTATGCATATAACGCCGAAGCGACGATGATAAAACAAACGCCTAAGGATATTTGCAATTTAAAGAAACCGTTAATAATAAACAGTGACAATAAGTCAACATATATATTTGTCTCCCAGTTTCTACTTTATTTGTTTGCTTTTAAAATAAAATATCTCGTAGTTGAAAAACTACTTACTTACCGCGCCCCATGGTTACCAGCGTTTTACCCGTTCCCGCAAGAATTTTGGGATAAAATGTATCCTATGTGTTATTCTGATGTATAACCTAATTTACTGTAAAGTTTCATCCAAATCCATCCAGTAGTTTTAAAACGATCCTAATTTTGGTTTTGATAACATTTAGTTTGAACCACCTGCTTGGTCGTGCGCTAGTATAAATATACTTGTTGTGATCTATTCCGATCTAATACCAAAAACTAATACCATTTGGTATTACTTTATTTCCGAATTTATTTTTCATTCCCAACGAGTACCACGTTTTTTTAAACAAAAAATGTATTCCTAACGAATACCAAAACATTAGTTGTAAGTACAGTCAGCTAAAAAAAAATAACCCTAACCTACCGAATTACTTACTATTCGGTAGGTTAGGGTTATTTTTTTTTACTAGTTCCATAGTTATCGGTTAACATTAATTAACATTATGAGAAAATTAACTAGTGGTTGTAAATAAGCATTTTAATTTTACTGAACGTGACTATACTTTATTCCATCAAACTTATTTTGGTATTGGTTTACAATGTGGTACTCGTTGGGAATGGAAAATAAGTTCAGAAATAAAGTAATACCAAGTGGTATTAGTTTTTGGTATTAGATCGGAATAGATCAAATGATCGGCATCCAACAGTGATGTTACTGCACGTAAATATAGACAGCAAATACAGCAGTTGGACACTTTCATTCGATTTCACATTGAATTCGCCATCG
Organism: Cyclophora albipunctata; assembly: GCA_963082685.1. NCBI lineage: Eukaryota > Metazoa > Arthropoda > Insecta > Lepidoptera > Geometridae > Cyclophora > Cyclophora albipunctata. The sequence continues at coordinate 11,918,425 of OY720111.1, read as the reverse complement.
CAGTGTTACTAATAAAATAAAACATACCCCGGACAAATTCACTGACGGTTAATTAGACCCAAGCTTGTAATATGGAATCTAAGTAACTGTATAAATATGTATATGTAAATATGTAAGAAAATATGATACATAACTGACACTCAGACGCTGTCGCTAACAAACATGTCTTCGACTCCGGGCGGGAATCGAACCCGAAACCCCCGACACAGTAAGCGCTCTCACTGCCACTTTGCTACCGGACTTGTCAAGAATGATGAAATGAAATTGGTGTTAGGATCACGTTGAGTTTGTACTGAATATTACGTAAGGTTTACCTGCAAATTTAACTATTTGTGCATACTATTTGTTTTTATTGGACATTATTTGTGTAACCTATGTTTATTTTATCAGATACATCAGTTTGAATCAGCGCCCCAAGCTAACCGAACCAATGGCCATACCTAACAGTGATAATAGTTGTGATGTATGTCTACTTGTACAGAATACCACTACAAAGTGTAAAACAAAGTCGCTTTCCGCTTTTTGTCTATCCCTATGTTTGTTTAGATCTTTAAAACTACGCAACGGATTTTGATGCAGTTTTTAAAATAAATAGAGCGATTAAAGAGGAACGTTTATAAATATAAAAATTCCAACGGAAACGGGCACAACGCGGGTAACACCGTGGGTCGCTGCTAGTGAAATATGTATTATAATACGTTGTGTAGTCCTGATATTCGGCCGAAAATGTGAAAAAATATAGCAGACGTTTCTTATAAAACGCACTATGTTTAATAATGTTTTGAATAATCCTGATCGTTTTCAACCCCAAATTGATTTAAATCGCAGTTGTAAATTTTTGGTTTCCAAAAACATTTCATGTATTTACGGAACAGCATGTTCCAATCTGTTGACATAGAGTTCACACGAACCAAGTAGGAAAAATAAGGAGACATTTTCGAGTGAAATTTAAGAGCTGGTTTTTCTCTTTTTCCTCGAGTGCATCGGAGTGACTGCTTGGGCTTGCGAAGAGAAATATTAGTTTTTCACCACTTTTTTATTATACATACTTTTCCTTTAATATAAAACATCGTGATTTGAGGTCAAGGGCCTACTCCATCGACATGTTTTAAGTCTCTGAGGTCTCAACTGTCTTTTTATTTAATTGAACACTAGCGTTAATTAACATGCCCTTTCTTTTTAGAAAGTTCCTTTGAAGCTTTTTAGCTTCAAAGGAACTTATCGTCGAACTTATCGGTCCCGTTATTACAATCGTTAGACGATCGATACCTAGGTAATACTCCCACATCAGGCTTTATCACTTTCCTATTTAAAGTTATTTTTGATATTATCTAGAAAAAAATCAAGTGTCGTGCGACATTAAAACCCATATCGACGTTAGTTTTAATGTAGGTTAAAATAAAAATAGTGTTCATATTGTAATCATATTTAAAAGTTTTCCCAAAGAGCAATAAAATTGTTAGTCAGGGTCAATATTTTATTATTATTATTTTTAGCCATTACTGTACGTCCCACTGCTGGGCAAAGTCCCCTATCCCTACCCTATCTTGGGCCACTTCCCTCTTAATACCGTTCATATCTCGTTTGACGACGGATAAAAAATAACGAAATTGTAGTTACATTAAAAGCTGCGCCGGCCCTCGGCGGCAGTTGATGGAGAAACCGCAGGCGTGGCCGGCGGCGGTGGCGGCCGCAAACCGGCGATACATCACAACTTATATATGTACTTACTTTTATATATAATAATATCAACTGTATTATGTATTGTATTACATAAAGTTAATACTACGAAATGAATGTAATTTTTTAAATAAATAATATTTTTTTAAATAGAGGTAGCATCCCCAAAACTATCCTGAGTGAAAATATGAAAAGCACGGGTTTTAAGATTGAAAATTCTGGGAATACGTAAGTATTGCATGTACATACATGCAATACTTAGGTACGTATTGCATGTATGTACATGCAATACGTAAGCATGATACGTAAGATAACAGAATTTCTATATTAGATCTACATAGATCTAATATAGAAATTCTGTTATCTACCTACCTATACTGATTTTATAAAAAGGTTAAATTTGTAAGTCTGTTTGTTTGTATGTTCGAGCTAATCTCGGGAATTACCAGTCCGATTTGAATAATTATTTTGGTAATAGATAGCCACATTCAACGGGAAGGTCATAGGAGGATATTTTTCACGAAATAACCACGGGAGCGGCCACAACGCGGGTAACACCACGGGGCGCTGCTAGTCATTATATATTTTAACTAGCAGCGCCCCGCAGCTTTACGGTTCTCGTGGGAATTTCGAGAATGTTTATACATATAAACCTTCCTCTTGAATTACTCCTTGTAATCCTTTAGACAACTACACACAGTATTTATCTTATGATATCCTGTAGTGTGTGGTAGAAGGCAGGATTGCCTATTTGTGTAGTCGGAATACGTATTTCTTAACGGCAGATAGCAAAACGCTACTTATCGCGTAAATCTAATTAAAAGTATTAATGTAAAAGGTCTCAAATGTTTTATTTTTCGTTATTCGCGAAGCTATATGCTAAGTAGCATAATTCGCCGATTGTTTATGAAATCGCAAAAAGAAAAAATCTCCCTAGTCCAAAAACGTGGGCCGAATTGCACTTGTTGGAATTTTACTGCTGGAACATTAGGTGAACGAAAACTGAACATAATGCTTTAAACGAACAAAGTACTAATGCAGGATAGGATGAATGCATATGCACCTACCTAAAACCGATCATAAACGATATTACAACTCAACATTTCACTACAAACGCTTGTGATTTGGGGTAGATAAAGAATTAAAAGGAGATCCAATAAAATAATTATAACTTAAGAATGAACCAAACAAACAGTAAACAAACTAAAACTACAAAGATGAAGAAAACAATTAAACATAATGTTTACAAAATAAAAGGATAAAAAATAAATTAATAATAGTAATTGTTCATAACTAAATAGTAGAAGAGGAATAGAAAAAAAAACTTATAACTAGTAAAACCAAAAACTTACCTATATATATCGACTGGTCTGACTGAACTTGCGAAGTTCGTTCGAAAGCTGCGTCGAAGCTCGTCACACGACCGACCGCGACCACTACACGTCGCGTAATAAAGCGAGGGGCTTAGCTTAGCCCACGTACTCACTACTCCCATAGGAAGAGATTCGTTAGGTATAGCAGTTCTTTTGTATCCCTTCAGGCTTTCCCTCCTGATGTTTTGATAGTTAAAGAGTTTAGCGTTCCCGATACTGTTTCTAAAAGTAAACATCTTACATACATACTTCATACTCATACATATATAATAAAGCTTCTTTTTTAATTGAACTTCGTTCTTATTTTTTATTTGACGTTTCGGCCCCTTTACCTTGGTCACAGAAGACTTTTTTGTTTGTGTGAACGCGCTACCTCTGGAACTATCGGCCAGTTTTTTTTTTTGCAATAAGAAGTTACATTCAAAAGAACGGTCGAAGGTATTTTATCCTAAAATTCCCACGGGAACGGGAACACATCTAGTTGTATGTAAAATGTCAAAAGCGAGGTGACCTCTCGGTTATGACATTACCGTTTGGATATCGTTGTTTAACCCTTCCCGATATGTAGAGCGGATAATATTTAATATCGGTGAAACGTTATGAGCTCCAGCGATGCTAACTACAACTCGTTTACTTTAAAGAGATTACCTATTTTGGACTGTCGCGATTTTGATGAACATTTAACCCATATAGGTACTCGAAGATCAGAAACCGTCAGTTTTACATAAAATATCTATTTTAATAATATAAAATGATACTCGTATGTCTGCAGGAAGGTAAAGTCAGTTGATCGAAATAGCCCTCCTTATTTAGTTGTTAAGGTATCCTCTCTGTATCGTCCTACGGTCTTCTACCACAAAAAAACTTACAATTGGTACTCAATTGAAAAAGTTCATATAGCTCAAGTGAAGGGAATGTATATATATAGTCCTCCAGCCGGTTTCGGGCACGGCGACCGCTTCTACTCCTAGCTTCATTGTCTTGTATGTGCTCTAACATGACTCCGTGAAGGTCCGCGCGCACTGGGGACACGTTAGAGCACCGTCTCTGTAGTTGTAATGGAAAGCCGCTGGTGGTCGGACTTTCAGAAGATCACGCTTGGCATCCAGCTCAGTACGCCGATGCAATTCAAAGCTATGCACTTTGTTTTTGACAGCACGATTGGATGCCAATTCCTCAAAATGAGAAGGGTCTATGTCACATGCCTTCATGTGGCGCTTGAGCACATCCTTATACCGCAGGATTTGTCCGCCTTGCTTTCGCTTGCCTACCTGCAGTTCCCCGTAAAAGATGCGCTTAGCAACCCTTTCATCAGACATTCGCCTCACATGGCCGCACCAACGAAGTTGTTGTTGAAGGGAATGTAACCAGCTAACGAGACTTATTTTTTCTCACAAAAGTTAAAATGTGGACCGAAGATTCCTTCTGTAGAGGAAAAAGATTAACAGATTTTATCCCATCCTTTGGTTGAAAACACTACAATATAAAGATATTGAAGTATTACTTAAAACTCGCTTTTGATCTACAACTATGTATAATTTAATTATTTTATTTAAAAACTAACAAATACCTTATATTTGCAAACGGTACTATTTTGTTAATTTTTTATTTTTATTTCTTTAATTTAAGAAGAGCGGGATAACCCGACACAGGCCATTAAAGCCTACTGGGATTATCCTAGCCTATTTCGTGTATATGAATCGTTTGTGAAATAAATAATATTTTAATTTTTTTAATCCTTACCTCATCAACGAATCGTATTCACTAAGAGCCTTTGGTTAAAAAAACGAGTACATTTAGAATTTATTTCAGAAACATTGTTTTCCGTATAATTGGCGTGTATCGTCGGACTCTACCCCTTTTCTTCGGATTTCGGGTTTAAATCAAGCCTCTGTCATTATCAGGCGCGTCTGTCAGTTCATGCGATATTCGGTATTTCATTATTAGTACCGCTAAAAGTACCGCTCGTTGATTAATATTCTGTTGCCTTATTTCGGGTGGTATCGGCCGCTGTACCGGGCAGACGGTGTTCATCATTACCGGTGCGTTGGGAAATGGGAAATTCAATACAGTAGGGCACTTTGAGTCTGTTGCTCATAATTTTAACATCATAAATTAATTAAGAAGATATTATTTCGTATTTATTTTGTAGGTTGTGGCCAAAATATACTCAACTCTTTATTATTATATTAAGTAACTCAATATGTTAAGTGGTATCTTTTATTAAAACTAGTATACAAATGTACTTTAACTAAATAAACTTACAATAAAATCTTACTTAATAATTATTGCTAGGTCCAAGTAAACTCAGAGTGTTCTTTTTATAAACTAAGCAGTGTAGCCGGAACCGTCTCCTTCCGCTCTCCGCAGCTCGCTTGCTTTGATATTCATTCTGCACACAAAGATAATTATAATTAGTTTATAGCCGTTAGAAGAAAAGGTAAACTTGTAAAATAATATTAAGAGAACAATACGCCTTTGTCGTTACATAACATTAACTCGGAAAAACCTCTGATTTTTTCTTAGAAATATTTAAAACTAGCTGTGCCCCGCGGTCTCACCCGCAGCGCCCCCGTTCCCGTGGGAATTTTGAGTTTTTTATTCCAAGTTTTCATTGTTTTTAAAATGTATTCTGCTATTCAGGGCGGAGACAAATCCAACGAAACAAAAACCATGAAAATTGATCCAGCCGATCTCGAGTTATAAGTGTTGTAACAAACCCGTCTTTGTTTTATATATATATATATATATATATATATATAGATGTATAAAATTTTATGTACTTAGTACTGCAGTAGGCAAGCGTGGTTATTACGTTCAGGGAGATGGGAGGCCTTTGACAACAATTAATTAAGTTCAAACAAACAGTAAGTATATTTAGTATACATAGTTGTTTAATGATGTGATACATATTTAGTTGCTGAGTAATGTGATACATAGGTGTTTAGTGATGTGTTGGCGCTCACCTCACATGTAACAGCAGACGACTCCCAAATGCGACTGCATGGGACAGAGGTTGTGCTGCGAGGTGATCTCGTCGGGCGCGCACTCCGTCTTCATCACACATATGCCGCCCTGCTTCACGCACGGCTCCTCGATCTGCACCACTGGAAACATGGTCACAGCTTTCAATATATAGACTAATATTATAAAGAGGTACAATTTGTATATTTGTTTGTTTGTTTGTATGTACCTATGTTCAAGCTAATCTCAGGCATATCAGTCCGATTTGAATAATATTTTTTGTAATAGATAGCTACATTCATTGGGAAGGTTATAGGACATTTTTCATCCCGAAATTCCAATGGGAACGAGCACAATGCGGGTTAATCCGCGGGGCACGGCTAGTACAAAATATATTCATTTATTTAATTTTGTTTCAGTGCAAATCTATTCATTTGACTGTGCTGACTGTACGTCATACCACGGTGATAAAATACTCGTAATTCATAATATATCTACATTTATACAATTTATAAAAATATAATTATAATATGCACAGTATGTCGGTGCCACGGCGAGGGGTGGCAGCCACCCCTCGTTCCTGGTGCAAAGGAGTCCATAATAACAACTGCGTTACCCCCTCTTAATGGCCATACAATACAAATACATAATATGTTAGTACAGAACCTATTCACACTGTTTATTAGACCTAACATCGGTGAAAAAGGTTATTATAAATCTTTTTATTATGTATGTAAACTAATAAAACTTGAGAGGTGTCAAGGGACACCCGGATGGAACGAAGTTTATTTATTACGAGTATCAACAAAAATAATCATCGCGACACCACACTGTTCAATGCGAAATAGAAAGACGAAACGAAAATATCTAGCTTGCTTTGTATAAGAGAGAGAGAGAGAGAGACAAACATGCGCGGCGCGCATGTTTCTCTGTCTGTCTCTCTCTGGCGTGCACATGTTTCTCTGTCAGTCTCTCTCGCGCATGTTTCTCTGTCTGTCTCTCTCTGGCGTGCGTAAGTTTCTCTGTCTGTCCCTCTCTGGCCTAAAAAATGTCGTTACCATTTTTTCCGTCTAGCCCCCTTTCGCAACGCGCGATAAGGAACTTCGTTCCAAAAACTATACTTACTACTATGTAGTACGTAGTATACTAATTTATGTAGACTATTTACTACAGAGTACAGAAGTAAAGTAAAGAAAGACGAGTGTCTCAAACATAGGTGTAAGTATCCCAAACACCGTCGCCGACAACGATGTCTGATTGTCCGCACTAATATTTTATCTAGTCGGAAATCGAACCCGCAACCCCCACCCACAAACCACCACGCCAGTCCAACTTTAATTTAAAATAGTTCATCGTGAATGTTCAGTACCGCACAGCACTGATACTACACTTAGATGGGCCGATACTGGTATTACTATCTGAGTGCTGCTGTGCTTCGGGGGGTAAGCAGCTCTGTGTGTTTGAGTAGATAAAGCTTTGTGTAATTTGTAATGATTGTGTAAATACTAAATACGTGTGTATATAAGTGTACTATATTTATCCGACAATCGCGTATTAATGGGTCAATGCTGAAGATGTACGATTACTACGAGCTGACGTAAGTTATTCTATCTATAGGTACATTCTCAGACTATAATCCCCATATATAGCGTGATCTATGATATACTCGTAGATAGCTAACTGAAGAAGCTCAATTAGATCAAAATGGCTTAATAGTAATAGCGCTGGATTGCATAGAGATCCAATATAGCTTAGCTAGGCCGCACTTTCTTACCGTTACACAATGTTTCGTAATGTCCCAAGAACAGTTAGGTACCCAAGGAAAACCGAGTAAACCAGGGAACTTTGGTAGTATTGAATAACTTGAACGACAATATTTGACACTGACCCCTTAATCAAGATAGACAAACAATGTTTCCTCGTAAAGAAAAATGTAAGTATGTGTTCTAGAATTTAGTGGGAAAAACTAGTTCTATCTGGATGGATGCGATTTGATTTGGAACGTTACTTGTACACTATCTTAGCGGTGGGTCTACTAATAGATTCGAATTCTCTCACATCTTGTAATCACTCACCGTTTTTCAAGTACCTACTAATATTTGCGGTAGATTTAAGTTATATCTAGTTGGTTAGGTTATCTTTGTATAATTAGGTGCAAAAAATATCTGCTACTAGAACATAATACAGACACACTAATAATTTATCATTGTTTACAATTTTAACACAGATATAAAGGCCCTACGTTATTATTTAACTGATAATAAAGTTTCACGTGACACGGTCCACCTCAATTAATCATCGGAAGTCATGTGGCGTGGGCACACATTTAATTGAACCAGCGATACTGAACTGAAACCACAAAACTAAGTACCTACTTATGTATAGTATGTACTTAGTGGATCACCGCTAAATAAGTGCGCTAATAGAGAAGTTGGAAAAGAAAAGGGAGTCCTTTGTCCTGCAGTGGAGTAATTTAGCCTAAAAAATAAATCAATTGTTTAGTGGATCTACGTATAACTTTACAATACCAACCAGCTGATGGATACAAAACAAATGCACAATTTCGTCGACTATTTTCAAAGGATAGTGGGTCAACTATAACGCTCTAGCATCACCCCTGCACCTGGTCAAAGTTCGCCCTTATCTAATAAAACTACTGACCCAATAGTAAGACGATTTCATTGATTTCCGATCGGAATTCTAGCCTTTACTTTAATAGAGCGCTCATTGTTTGACATCGTATTCGTTTATCTTAGTTATTTGGATTGATTCATAAAGTATTATCGTTTATCTGGGAGTCCCCACATTACTTGAAGATGACTGTTATTGGTCAATTTAGATCATAGGTTTAAGAATTCTTAAAAAATACCTATTTATTAAGTACATTTTAGAATAATGTACCAACCATGATGTATTTTCTGAGTGTCACAAATCTAGTCTCTGAGAATTGAGAGGCTTGCGTTTACTTTCGAGATACTTTTGATGTTATTTCCTGCTGCATTTTGTAATTCACTAAACCCAACACATCCCTTGTCACATCAGTAGTACGTACGGCTAGTCCTCTAATATGACTGTTGCATCTTGATATTAGGTGGGAATGTACTTGATTGTGTTACGTATATTTTTAGCACGATTTCAAATGATTGTTTACTTGTTCAAAGCCATCATTTTTATTTCCAGTTTAAAGTAGTTGGATTTGGAAGTTCCTTGATGTTAAATCCTACCAGCTAAAATATTTGATCACAATGGTTATGATATGACTGTACGGTATGCCTGTAAGCCACCCCTTATTTATATTAGGAAACCAAGAACAGGGTTTCAGTTGGTCTCTCAACCTCACGGGATGATCCACATAAATTCGCAATTCGCTCAGTACTACTTAATGTTCTTTTGAGTGAAGTTTCCTACAATTCTTATGGCCGTCTATCTTATAAAAATATATTGTCATGAAAATATGTATTTAAAATCGCAATTAGCATTATTATGGAGGCACAAGAATGTACTAAAGATTTTGATGATAATTTATGTACCTTCTTAATGACGTAGATAGGTACTTATATAACTAACTACATATTCGGATATAATATGTTTAGTAGGGTACCTAGTAGGGGAGTCTAGATACTTCCTACCTAAATCAAAAATAATCATTATATAAGGAGCTTAATTAACACAATCATTTTCTGGAATTTAGTTAACACAAGTTTATGTTATGTGTAATAAATCTAATAATTATTAAGACCAGTAAATATCTTTAAAAAAGTACTTTACTTTTTAAAGATCTAAAATAAAAAATATATATAATCATCCTTACCATTGAAGAACGTTTGTTGTGACAGGGGGCTGGTGAAAACATGTGCCACTAAAAGGAGTACGAATAAAATAACTGGTTTAAACATTTTGTATTATTTACAACAAACAACGGTGCCGACGTATTACTATCGGGAGCAAATCGCGAGTTCTAAAGGGAGACCGATTCCGCCGTCCGTATATATAGACTGATCGAGATAAACAAACACAGCGCCGCGCCTGTTCGAATGTTCGCCAACCGAATATTAAACTTATGTGAGCATATATTTCTTTGTACAGGTGTAAATAGATAGGGAACGCTAATTCAATTCTATACTAATTCTATTGGTCCTGCACAGCTGTAGACTGATCATATAAAATTTACCAACGGGGCTTCAATGAACGGTAACTTTAAGTTACCTTACAGTATTCATATTATGAATTACTTAGATAAGTAACTCGCCATAAAGTGATTAAAATCCGCTTTGCAAAATGCTTTTTCCTGTTTAGTTTCGAAAAGACTTTTTTTAAATAAAAAAACAATGTTCGTAACTAATAAACATTGAATCGGTACCCCAGGCACACTAGGTTTCTATCTATCTTGATTGGGTCCTAACTGATTTGTATGCAACAATAGCAATGGCAACAATTGAATACAATTTTTACCTACCTAACTATTGAAACGAATGGATACCAATGTAATTTTTTATTTGTTGGTGTATTTGAGATACGGAAATCCGATTGGACATTAGGTACCTACACAACATTAGTCAGTAATTATTTAAGTTAGAAATAGACAAAAATAGTTATCTAGATTAAAATAGGCAAAACCTAGAAAAGAACAAGCTAAAAAGCGAACTAGCGAAAAGAACAAGCAATAACAATAACCAAAAAGAGACTAGGTAGGTATAGTATTTTTCAAACTTTCGGCGATTTTGATACATTAGGTAAGTTAAGTGTTAACGTATTACTACTGTTGTAGGCTGCTCTTAGCCTATAAATAACCTGGCCTGGGTACCTATACAAGAAATACCAGTAGGACGTTACTACATTTTTCATAAGTTTTCTATACGTCACATAACACGGTCCTTTCTTTCGCGACCTTATAACTGCCCGACATTGAAGAAGACGAGACGGGACCAACCTTCAAGTACGGCTACCCTGACACTTTTCGCCATCATGGTGGACTCAAAACGGCTTTACCATAGAATCTATGGCATAGATAATAAGTTACTATACTTCTTATAAAACTTATTAGGCTGCTTCCTGCTTACCTATTTATTAATTTATTAATTTTATTGAAAACACAAGCAAAACTCCAGGTAGACATTACAGTTAAATTAAACCCCTGTTTTATCAGCATAACTATGTATGTCATAACTTCACAATCGCTGTTTGATGCCTCTTTTAAATCGTAATGGGATAGTAAGTCAGACAAAGTTATCCCATTTCAGTGCATTATTTATTAACGTTATAGGGAAACATAAACTACAACATTTATAACAACAGCTACAGCATATATAAGTATATATATATATACTATATTTGCAATTAAATTGTGCCTACTATTGGTATGACGTAGGTATTCAATTTGAACAAAATAATATTTGGGATTCACGGCCGACCTTGGCGAGATCTGTTTGTCGCACTAACCTATGAACTTCAACCAATCATGTGACATTCATAAATTGAACTCATTTAGAAGCGGGCTGCTTCGCTATATCCTATATCATTCATTCCAAGAACGATTTATATCGAGTTTCGCTCTATCAAGGCCGAACGGCCGGCTAATGTAAACAGTACTAGTAATGCACTATTTATACCTAATATTAGAAAGATGCAAACTCCAGGGAATTCATAAAAATGGGTCATGGTTTCTAGTTTAACGATCAACTTGTTTGTTTTAGCGTTGTGTATGTTGAGTCAACATGAATCAACACAGATCGCTTTTAGAATACCATGCTGTACTACGCATGTAGTACACATTGCAAACATACAATATGTGACTTTATTTTAAACTGTGTAATAAGTATTAATATTACTCTTTATATTCTGTGCTACACTAAAGGCAACGAACCAAATAATTACAGTAAATACTATTTTATAATAATAGCATACCTAACTTATTTTAAAAATACACACAAAAAAATACTGTTCAATTCTTTATTTCAGTTCATTCATTGAAATTATACAAATATCAGATTAATACACTTTCATTTATCAATACATTGAATGAATGGAAGCAGTTAGGAACATAGACCAAGGGAATTATTTCATACGGAGGTACAATGTTTCACTTAAGTTAGGCACCTACTTGCTATTTTCTACTATGTTTCTACTACATATTTTATTTTATTATAAGTAATGCACAACTTTATATATCTGAATGCCTACAGTTTATAAAAGTCACAAAAACTATTTTACATAGAATAATATGTTATTCTGGAATTTTATTTTACCAATATGAGATGTACCTTTCTACAACCCTGTAGTTTATTCAAGTCATTTATTGCAATATAGTGGAGGCTACATATTATTGGCGGCCGGCGGCGGGTGAATATACCGATATTGCCACAGTACGCCGCAGGAACACGGGCGCTCTAAACCGAGAATTGTATCACCAGTGCAGAACTAGTGACGCAAATATTCACAATTATTATTTATTAATCACTCGGGGGTGAAGTCCCCTGGTATTGCCCGGCATTCATATGTGGGATTCACTTGGGCGGGTTAATAGGTTCGAATGATAATTAGGCACCGCCTAATTATCATTCGAACCTATTACCGCCTTATTGGTTTGCCCAACAACATAGTGTGTACGAGTCTTTAAAACGAAAGGCAATAGACAAATTGGATTTCCAACTGTTTATGGTAATATAAAAAATAAGAACACTGATTATTATTTTATAGAATAAATATAATTTATAATTTATACAGCCTCAATTGTTTTAACACAGATTCAGTTCGAGTCTATTAAAAGTATTTTTCGAAGTAGGTGTTAAATTGTAATGTAACTTTTTGTGTGCGTGATAGGTTAAGAAAAAATGTGAATCCACTTAATGAGCTGTGCAATTTAATATCCTAGTCTGTTACTTCAATATTTTGTTCTGGAAATATATTAAGAGGTATTTAATAGGTATTGAATGGAAGTCCGAACCGGAATTCTTAATAGAACAACTTCCGTAGTTCGTAAATGTTTATGTCAACGAGACCGACTTCCATGATTTACAAATACATACATAATTACTGTTAAATCGAAAGAAGAAAAAATACATATTAAGTATTAAGCAATGATTATATTAGTAAGTACCAGAGTTTGGTCTGGTCAGGAACCAGGTCTAAATAGTTATCTAAATTGATTGGGTTATCTATCTACTAAATATAGCTGAAGTTTCGTTTTTTGTTTGTTTGTTAGTAAGCGGTCATCTCTGGAACTACTATTCAGTTATGAATAAATAAGTTTGCAGAAGATAACCACAATCAATAATGTTATATAAAAACGACTTTTCGTGAAGTCGCAAACCGCGAGGCGCTGTTTGTTTAATAAATACTGCGGAGCGCTGCTAGTAGATTATGTACACATAGGTATAAGTATATTATTTAAATCACACATTATTGTATAGGCATCACACAAATAACTAAACAAAAAAGCGATAAACATATTTAAACTCTCATAAAGGTAGGTTTACATCCGGCCATATACGCAACCAGTAATTCGCAATGCAATTAGTTAACCTTAGGGCGGTATAGTCGGTTAGTTTCAGTTTTATTGGGTGTAATGTGTCACACGCTACAGAAGTAATGCATTGGTAATGTGTAAGAGAGATAAACTACTACAGCCCAAAGATTGGCCTACCTAGGCATTCCCCTCCCTTCGACTAACTACACAATTTTATTCATCACGGATTTTGTAAACAAAGAGTAAAGTCGCAGCTCACAGAAAAATGCCTTCTGAAAACCAACCTTAATATGTCGAGTTAAAGGGACTGGTCTGTATGTATGTTACATCAGATACTCTTAATAAACAATGTGGCTGTGCGTTGATACATAACATTTATGGGCAAATCAATTTAATTTGTATCTAATTCATGTAAGAAATAGCTAAGGCATATCCTTTATTGGTCATAGTATATACAATAAGTATGAAGCTTTACAAAACAAGTAAGGCTTTTATATTATTCGATAAAGGGAATTTAAAAATAATTTGAATGGAATCATAACGCTGATTTTAGCAATAGAGCGATTGTGGAGCAACTTCACCTAACTATAAGGAATATAGTCTTTACATTAAGTTTGTTGGATTAAAGGCACAAATATAAATGGAAGTCTTGCAGTCTATAGAAGGCTTGATTTGTTAGTTCCGGCCGACTAGGGACCGTATGAATACGATAAAACTACACTTAAAATTTGTACTAAAGGTAAAATATATTTTGGAGAAATTGAGTTAAAATTCTTTTAAAATACATATTGCAGTACATTTGGTACAAGTATCAGAAAAATATAATTTAGCTATACGAGCAATTTCACAAGACGATTTTTATCACTAACCGTTCACTTGGGGTGGTTGCATAATATTATACCTTACATCAAAGGTATATAGTTAGTGTATATATTACAAAAGTAATTTAGAATATTATCTTATTTAATCCCTTTGATGAATGTTCGCGTCATTTTATAATAATCGTGCAATGCACGGCTGGAGTACATTAATATTGTTAATAGCTATCATAAGATATGTTATATACTTATTTATGCACAATAAAATGGAATGGTTTATTACTAAGTGCTAAATACATTACTAAGTTTGTAGTATAAGAACTAAGTATATCCCTAGTTCTTGTACGAAAATACATATTAATTATAGTAAGTAGATTTGTTTTAAAATTGCTTGTAAAAGCGTTAGTTCAAAAACAGTCAATTTAGTTGCAATACTTATATTAAGGCTTTGATATTTATTGTATGTCACTTATGTTTGGATAATTTGATTGATGTATTTCAGCGTCGGAGCAAATTATGGAAAGTTGGAAGTAAATTAAATAAATACAGCGTGGACAAAATTTCTATTAAATTATTATTATCCGCAAAGCTGTGGTACGATAGAGAATTCTTGTTTCCTTCCCGTCTTTAACCATCAAAATGATTTGATGGAATTGACCAAAAATAATAATAAACAAAAACTAATGTTAAAATAAGCTAAGTATAAAAATTAAATATCCAATTCAAAAAATGAATGACCCTGTAACGCAAATATGAAATATCAATCAATCGCAAAAATTACAATTTATATAAAAAATATGAGATTTCAAATTAAAACTATTTAATTCACTAAAAATGTTTTCAAAGAAAAGGTAGTGATTTTTTATAACGTTCTATTTCAGTTATTATTTTCCTCGAAAGTAAGGATATATGATGAATATAAAATACACGTACGTGCGATACTAAGACGACCAAACGGACATGTAAACACATTTTGAAGTCATCTTCAAAATGTGTTCTTTTGAACATCTAATTTCAAACACTAATTAAGTCACATATTATTTCTGAGTAACATAACAAAACATATAAAGTATAAATTATTCACATTAAAATATATGTAGATAAAAAAAACAATAATCACCACAACACTAACATGTAAGTAATATTTGCAAATTATACATAATATTTTTATAAAAGGACTAATTTTCTTTGGAACGGTGGTAATGAAATTCCATGGCCAAAGCGATGACACTAGAACTTTTCATATAAAATCCCGTCTTTGTTTTCATCTAGCACCATCCA
The DNA here is from genome assembly GCA_963082685.1 of Cyclophora albipunctata. Taxonomy (NCBI): domain Eukaryota; kingdom Metazoa; phylum Arthropoda; class Insecta; order Lepidoptera; family Geometridae; genus Cyclophora; species Cyclophora albipunctata. The sequence goes on along the minus strand of OY720111.1, from coordinate 11,902,844 downwards.
CTTAACGTTAGAATACTCGACGGGTCCTGCAGATCATATTGATAAGATCCATTATATTACCGACGTCACACTCCCTGTATATTCTATTACATTAATCGACAATTGATATCTGTGCGAACCCCGTCAATGACTTGTCATCGTACTCGTCGTTGGGCCCCGATGAATTCTGTAACAAAACACTTCAATTAGTAATCAGTGTTTAATAACATATACGAATGTAATGGTTTCTCCTTGGGTATGTAATATACACATTGGCCATTATACATATTTAAATACAGAAGAGGAAATGTTTACTTGTATTAAGGGAAAGACGGCAAACTTTTTGGGATTAGCAAGACATGGACATTACTTAGTACAATAGAAAATAGAAGCGGTTAGAGCATCTTATACGATATGACAGATAATACATCATAAAGGGTTAGGTTGAAGGGAAGCCAGGAAGGGGAAGACGTTGTAAAGGAACATGCTAATAACAGAAACAAATACAAAAGCATGCAACAGTTTCACTGACAAGAGCTTAGCGTTTAAGTTTAATTATGTGAAAGTGACACATTCAGGAGTGACATGTCTGTCTGCACAACATTTAAAGAACGCGCATTTTAAAAGTAATACTCATACATTTTATATACTTAAAAAAATAATTTTGTTAAATCGTTTCTTAAACGACAGATAAATTAGGTTACAAATACACAAAAAACAATTGAAGTCGATTCATAATGCTATGACAATATTATTATTGGCTAATGTCAATCTTATGGAGACGGTAAAAGATCTGTCAAATCTCTCAACTCTTCAGATCAAATCGCTTACCAGATGGAAGGTAACTGTGCTCAAGGGGTTGGGAGTGCGCCGCTGCATCTCCAGCAGCCGCTGCAGGTTGGAGGCGATGGGCACCGCGTCGCGAGGCTTCACCAGCCCCGCGCCCACCAGCTCGGACGCGATGCCCTCGGGCGTGTCCTTGCCCGTGATGAACTCGAAGCGGATGTCATTCAGCTGACATTGTTCATTTCTATCGATTGACATTTTTAAAATGACAATAAAGTAGTCCTTTAAAAGGCTATGCTTGATGTATTTTTTTTGTTATAATTAAGCACAAAAATCAGAAATATATATATATAGGCGATCTAACAGCTATGCGCGATCTCTTCTAAGCAAACATAATCCACAGAAGTTATAATAACATGTAGTATTTGGGTGCATGTTTGATACAAAAATCTAAGAAAAGGGCATTCATTTGCTTAGATGGGCGAAAGTGTCTTGTAATTTTGTAAATTAAGCTGTAACACGTATTAGTCCATCGCAATGTTACATTTTTTAGGCCTAACCTTGCGTTTTTTAGAGGACGCAATTTTATTTTTTTGATGTGTAGGGGGGGTCAGTGTAAAGCTAAAAACAAGTTTGTGGGGTCGCCACCCTTGTCCCACGGCCGCAATCTTGAAAATAGGGGTTGAAATGGTTTTTACGATATATCTCTTAAACTATTAATTTTATTAAAAAAAATTGTTAACATTTTTGTTGCAAATTAAATTCTCTACAACTTTGGTCTAGTAACTTTTTGTCGTAGAACTATAAATAAAAAAGTTATAAGCGAAAATGTTCAGAAATTCGAAAAGTAAAAATAAAAGACTTATGGGACATTACAGCTGCTACTGATCCTAATACCGATCTATCGAAGGTCGTAGTTCGATTAGGTGGGTTCCATTTGCTCATGTCGTTCATAGGTGCGATTGGATATATCATGTCTGGTAGTGGACTCGAGGATATCTTCAAATTAATTTATGCTGAGAACTGTGTACAGCACATAATGTCTGGACATGCTTATGGTAGGGCTGTACGTGCTCATTTGCTAGTGCATTTATAGTACTATTATCATCCAGAAAATCTCGTTCTTCTTCTGTAAATTCTATTGAATCCATAACTATTTTTGTTTCCCCCCTATTTTCAAGATGGCGGCCGTGGGACAAGGGTGGCGACCCCACAAACTTGGTTTTAGCTTTACACTGACCCCCCCTACACATCAAAAAAATTAAATTGCGTCCTCTAAAAAACGCAACCCTAAATGTAACTTTTCGATGGATTTTAAAGTTTATAGTCGCACTCACGTACTCAAAAGGTCAAAAGAGTATTCAAGTGATGTAACTAACCTCATTCTCAGTACCAGATTGAGGACAGGCTTTTCGGTGGGTCGCCTGTTATCATACTTTTTTGGCGAATCTTTCGATTTGCCTTCCATGCTTTTCACATCTGTGCATTCCTGTAAATAATACAAAAAATATGGGTTGAGCAAGTGCAATAAGAATATTTGAGAGGACGAATAAATTCCTTCAGTGAATAGTATATTTTGTGAATTGTCCAGTTGCACGTAAATAGCGGTAAAATCACCCCGATCTATTACACATGATGCTAGTTCGCTTGTTACACCTAGACCTGTATACTGGGTCTTCTAAATGGGGTCCGATTGAAAAATAGTACGGACGGAGAGGTGTTCCCCGCCATTCCTGCTCGAAGCCTATTACAGAAACGGGCTTCGATTCGATTACAGAAGCAATATTTTCTATTTGAATATAATATAAGGAGTGATGTTACCTCCTCGTTGTCGCTAGCGCTGGAGTCAGCGCGCTGCAGCTGGTTCATGGGGCGGTCGGGCGGCGGCGCCAGCTCCTCCTCCTCCTCGCTCCACACCCACTCGCCCGTCACCGACCGGTGCAGCCGCCCCGACGTGCCCGGCTGCCGCTTACTCGCCTACAACCAACGTGTTGTACTCAAACTTAGTACACGCTTATCAACAAATTACAATAGAGACTATGTACTATATAAGTATTGTCTGCATTGCAAGGTAAAAGGTAACCTACTAATTGCACTCAAACACGCTCATTGAAGATTTCACCATGCTTGTATTCCATTTATACATGGCTCAGTAACTCATAAGTTACTGAGCCATGTTTAGAAGGCAAATTGGAAATAGAGTTGGATAATTAAACAAAGGTATCAATATTCTCAAAGAAGTTACAATCAAGTTAGTATTCTACTTGTAAACATGTAATGTCCATCTCTGACAATATTTCTACATATTATCTGCAAATTAATCAAATAAGATATTAAAACCACCTTGTTCACCCTAGTCTCCATGCTCGGTCCAATGGCGACCAATGTTTGCGTCAAGTACTTTCTATCTTTGGCTTTCTTAAAGAACGGGTGCTTCAGCAGCTCGGTGGCAGAGGGCCTCTTTGACGGGTCCTTTTGTAAACAGTCTACTATCATTTTTCTAAACGTCTTTCCATACGCTTTATATTGTTCTTTCTCGTCTGAACCTATAAGTTAACAGTAGATTAATAGGTATCTGGAAGTGGTTAGGGGTATAACAAATGTTGTTTTACTTTAAAGTTACATGAAAATTATAAATTTAGGATAAAATTTGGTTACAGTTTAATTAATAACCTGCAAGATAATATTTTTATGATTATGATTTGACCCCGCATAATCTTTTAAAATTAAATCGATGTCATCGTTTCATCAAAAGATAATTAAGAGCCAAAAATGTCCAAATTTATTAATTCTATACTTATTTAATATTTACAACATTTATTTTCAAAATCTATCTTGAATGTGGGATGACGTATACATTTATTATGTGTATAAATCTTTGACGACAGACTTATTCGTTACCTGTGTCTAAATTTGGTGGGTCATTCTGTAGTGTGAGCATCAACACTTTCATCGGTGGGTACTTATGGTACGGCGCGGTGCCGGTCGCCATTTCAACAGCAGTTATGCCGAACGACCAGATGTCGGCTTTGAAATCATAACCGTGATCCTATAAGGAAATACAATTAACTATTTATCACAATAACATAAAAATTTGATAAATATTTAATTATGTTATTTTACCTTATCAAACTATAGTCTGATGATAAATCGTTAAACATTATTAAAATATAATCGTTAAACTTTAAATGAATAGGGTTAGACTAGCGATAGGTCCTTTAATAAAGGTCTTTATTAACTATTTTGTCCTCTGATGAACATTCTATATCGGATCCTTTGTTCTATCAGAAAGGTTTATTACAAACAACACTGACAGTATGGCACGGTGCCAGGATACTGTCAGTGTTGTGTGTTTCGCCTCTTTGTGTTAGATAAATTACTATGAGAATAAGGAAGTGCGAGCTGATATTTGGGTACTGAGCACTGGATAAATAACTGTCTCACTGTTAGTACATTACAATCTTTATAAAGCTGGTTAGTGGGGTACAGGTAGGGACGAAAAGTGGCTACTCTTAGAACCGCTCGCTGGGCTCGTTCGACAGGTAGCATTGTAGTCTTCGCAGCACCACCCCATGATGTGATGCAATAAGTTAATAAAGATTGACATAAAGCCAGATAAATTTGTCTGGTTAGGTTAAAGTTAGCTATTGAGCGAAGTTTTTTAAAAACAAAAATTAATTTGCGTAATCTCCCGCATAGAGTATCGATATGCGGTTTGAATGATAGGGATTCGTCAATGACCACACCCAAATATTTTATCTGCGGCACCAAGTCAATCACTGGACAATTGCATATGTTATTTGCCGCTGGATTCATGCAACTGTGAGCATATAATTTGGTATTAGTTTGAAGCGCCTTTGATTTCCGCATAGCAAAATTTATGAATTAAGTCTTTATAGCATTTAGGGTTAAAAGGTGAATCCGAAGCCAGTTATTAATAATGTTAAATCCTTTTTGTGCCAATTTATAAACCTCTTCAATATAATTTCCCGTAAAAACCAAGGCTGTGTCGTCAGCGTAAGATATAATTTCACCCCCATCAAGTTTAAGATTGCAGAGGTCATTAATGTAGATCAAAAATAGGGTTGGGCCCAGGATACTTCCCTGGGGAATTCCAAAGGGGGGAATCAATAAGTCAGCACTGTAGACATTGCCAATTTTAACACATTGCGAACGCTCAGACAGGTAATCAGCGAAGAGTTTAAGTTGAGTGCCTCTTATACCCAGTAGTTCCAGTTTGTGCAATAGTATGGGGACTGAGACGGTGTCAAAAGCTTTAGCAAGATCAAGGAAAATTCCTAAAATGCGCTTACTATCATCGAGCTTTTGAACTATGATGTTAGTAAGTCGGTGGACAGCATCAGCCGTCGATAATTTAGATCTGAAACCAAACTGTCTATTTGAAAAGAATGAGTGCCTCTCAAGATACGAAACCAATCTCTTATTAATGATTTTTCCCAAAATTTTTGAGATACCTGGTAGTAGCGAAATAGGTCTATCTATAATTTGAAATTTAATCTACACTGCCAGATTTAAAAACTGGTGCAACGACGGCTTTTTTAAGGCAATTAGGAAACTTACCATTCTTGAGGCATATTCGAAAAATGTGCGTAAGTGGAGTGACAAGAATATGTTTATATCGTTTCAGGATAAAATTCGGGATATTATCCCAGACTACAGCAGAATTTGCCTTGAGATCCATTATGAAATTTTCAACCTCAGACTCATTGGTGTCCAAAAGTACAAACGATTTATGCGATGTTTTAGGGTTTGAGTAGGTGTACTCAAATGACTGGTCAAGGTTGTTGTCGATATTTGAAGCTAATGATTTCCCAATATTTACGAAAAAATCGTTTACACTATTTGCAGCAGTCAGCTGTGATGCGTGTGATTGTAACAAGCCCTCGGATGACTCACGCTGTTTATTTAGGAATGTTGCATTTTTTACATAACCCCAATCTTTTTTACTGTTTGTACCCGCCTTCTCTAATTCACTTTTATCGTAACTATAAAACCAGGATGCCTACCAACAAATACCACTTGATATGAACTAACTTGCTCCATAACTTCGGGGGCCATCCAGCAGGGCGTGCCTACGAACGTATGCCGCAGCTTCTGCCTGGAGATGTCCCGGCCCGTGGCCAGCCACGCGGACACGCCGAAGTCTGCGATCTGCACCGTGCCGTCTTCGCCTAACAATATGTTACCGGCCTTTATATCCCTGAAATATTAAAACTTTTGTTATTATTAAACGCTATATAATCGGGACCTGCCCTTTAAGTAGTATACCGAAAAGAGTAGCAGGAGAATATACATGTGTGTCCCTCAGCTATGCAACATGAGAAAAACCTTAAATCTTGTATAGGTATAGGGAATTTTGCTGATTGAAAATATCAATAATTTTTCAAAACAAGTAGGAAATACTGTGTCGCATAGTCGTGGTACCCTGTTTAGTCCCACCACAAATAACATGAATCATGTAACATGATTACCATAAAATGAAATAGCATTTAGAATATGTGCATAAGCTTGAAACATATTACTCGGATTGCAACATTACTTAAACAGATATTGATATTCACATATTGCATTACATATGGATTCGCAGATTTCGCTTTATAAATATTATATGCAGAGTAGGTAATATGAAAATGGAATAAGTATTATGACATTATACTAAAGCAAAAAATATGTGTTGTGTTTCAATCTAAATTTTTTTCAGAGTCAGCACTATAAATGGTGTCATTGTTTTGGAATTATGTAATGAACCTATGTATAGAACCACTTCTTTAGGTAATGCACAAAGTAGGTTTAGTGCCTCTTATAGATCTTTTGTAATGCTCATTACAATCGATTCAATTATTTAATCAAAGATAAGTCAATACAGACTAGTTAGAGACCTGGTTTGTAGGTTCACATCGTGGACCAATTTCATTATTTTATTGTTTCTCCTCGGAGTCACGGGACAAGCCCGGTCTTTTTGAGAGGCATGCGAGGGGATACAGATCCAACTCTTAGAGGCCCTTTGGAGATGTTTAATGTCATGGATTACAACTGCAGGGACACACTCCCGACCACATCAGTACAACATGTCCGGGAATGTGTACGTGCAGAAGTAGGGACTATTGTAAGTAGAAATGAAAGAAAAAGACTGGGCTATGGAAATGAAGGTTGGATGGACTGGATATGGGATATTGCAAAGAGGTCGGCACCTGCCATAACAAGTGTTAAACAAGTTATCGGCGGCAGGCCGTGGCTCGCCGCCTGCTGGATGGGCCCCCCGAAACAGCCGACGTAGAGACGGCAAGGGGGCAACATCGGTGCGGGCGACTCGGGGGTGTAGAGAGGTGTGCTGCGCTTTCTCTAAACGTTACTCGCGGCGTTATGCCCTTTAACACTTCCACCCACGGATCACACAGCCGAAGTCGACTGTGCCTCTAACGACCCCCCTCTGGCCGGCCGGTGAAGGCAAGCCAGAACCGAGAGTCCTGCGGGCCCCCTATTATATTATTATTATTATATTAGCCTTGGGTGTCCCATCGTTGGGCAAAGGCCTCCCCCCATCGTTTCCACTTCTCTCTATTTAGAGCCTCACGACGCCAACCAGGCAAAAATCCGTCGAGTTCATCTCGCCATCTCCTTTTTGGTCTGCCGCGGCGTCGCCTTTTTGGGTCTGGGTCCCATAAAGTGGTGATTTTTGCCCAAGACTCATCAGGCCTGCGACAGACATGTCCGGCCCAGTTCCATTTTAGCTCAGCAGATTTGCGACCTACATCGGCGACTTTTGTGCGGGAGCGCAGTTCGGTGTTTCGGACTCTGTCCGTCAGTTTAACACCCAAGATGCTGCGCTCCATCGCCCGTTGGCAAACCTTGAGACTGGACTTCTGCGAATCTGTCAATGACCAAGTTTGTGCACCGTATGTAAGCACAGGAAGTATACACATGTCCATTAGTTTTCGCTTAAGCGACATTGGAAGGCGTCCCTTCAGGAGTTCCCCTAGGGCCCAATAGCTCTTCCAGGCATTCTCGGTACGTCTTGCGACCTCCTTGTCTTGTCTGGCCTGGAAGGAGACTATTTGGCCCAGGTAAATGTACTCCTGGACATAGTGTATAACCTCTGTACCCACTCTTACCGGTTGTTGTCGGTGGTTGGTCACAACCTTGGTTTTTGACATATTCATCCGCAGTCCAACCTCCAGGCTTGCCTTGCTCAGGTCTTCGAGCATTGTTTGTAGGTCGGATGCTGAGGAAGCGAAAAGCATAACATCGTCGGCGAAGCGCAGGTCGGTTAACCTGACTCCCCCAACGATGATACCCTTGTCTTGCCAGCTTAGTGCGAGCTTACGGAAAATATCTTCAAGGACACTAGTGAACAATTTGGGTGACAGCGGATCTCCCTGTTTGACACCGTTTTTTATATAGAATGATGGTCCGGTTCTATTGAGTTTTATGGCTGCGGTGCTCTTTTTGTATATGAGACGGAGTAGATTGATATATGTAGGTTCTACGTGTTGGTTTTCGAGAGATTGGAAAATGGCTGCATGCAATAAACTATCAAAGGCTTTGGTGTAATCGACAAAGGCTATGTAAAGTGGAATGTTAAACTCTGAGTGTTTTTCGAAAATTTGGTTGACGGTATGAAGGTGATCGGTCGTTGACAAACCACGGCGGAAACCGGCTGTTCGCTATCTAATTGGTGAGAAATGCGATTTTCGATGACTTTCATGAATATTTTGTATAAATGGGAAATAAGACTGATGGGGCAATAATTATTAATATTAGATTTATCACCTTTTTTGTGGAGTAAGATTATGTTTGAGTGGCAGAAATTTGATGGTAGTTTTCCGGATTTTAATATTGAATTGAACAGGTTGACTATATGTGGAAGGAAAGTAAATTCACCAACTTTTAGTGCTTCGGTAGTTATGCCATCATGACCGGGTGATTTATTGTACTTTAATTTACTGATAGCAAGATGTATTTCAAGTGCTGTTATTGGTGGGATTGTGTCTGGACAGGAGTAGTTGGTGAATGTGTCTGTAATATCTGTTTCTTGTTGGAAAGGTGGTGTATAAAGTTCAGTGTAATAATTTGTGCATAATTCTAGTATCTTGTCTCTATTGTAGTGTTTTATGCCCTGACTGTCTTTTAAATTGGTAATCCATAGTTTTCCTTTAGATGCTTTGCAAAGCGTAATGATGAATTTTGCTCTAAAGCGTTTTTGAATAGTTTCAGATCGTAGTTCCTAATTATTATTATTTAGTGTTTCTCCTCGGAGTCACGGGACAAGCCCGGTCTTTTTGAGAGGCATGCGAGGGGATACAGATCCAACTCGTAGAGGCCCTTTGGAGATGTTTAATTTAATGGATTACAACTGCAGGGACACACTCCCGAACACATCAGTACAACATGTCCGGGAATGTGTACATGCAGAAGTAGGGACTATTGCAAGATATGATAGAAATAAAAATGGGCTATGGGAATGAAGATTGGATGGACTAGAACTGGGTTATTGCAAAGGAATCGGCACCTGCCATAACTAGTGGAAAACAAGTTATCGGCGGCAGGCCGTGGCTCGCCGCCCGCTGGATGGGCCCCCCGAAACAGCCGACGTAGAGACGGCAAGGGGGCAACATCGGCGCGGGCGACTTGGGGGTGTAGAGAGGTGTGCTGCGCTTTCTCTAAACGTTACTCGCGGCGTTATGCCCTTTAACACTTCCACCCCCGGAATTATTATTATCAGCCGTTTGTGTCCCAATGCTGGGCAAAGGCCTCTCCCCATTCCTTCCATGTATCCCTGTTCTGGGCCACTTCTCTCCAGTTGGTCCGGTATGCGTCGAGATCGTCCCGCCACCTGCGCCTCGGTCTGCCGCGTCGCCTGCTCGCTGGATCTGGCTACCACTCAGTGGCTGTTCTAATTATTCCTAATATCTTTTTAAATATTTCTTTTTACTTCTTTATCCTTCGTATTGTATCCGGTATCTGTTCGGTTAGTGTTAAGTCTGTCTTCAATCAAATCAATTGTTCCCTGGGTTAGTTTCTTATGTTTTGTTTTAATGCAGTTTACTTTATTGCTTGCTGTTTTAATGGATTTCTCTATACTATTAAATTGTTGGTCGACGTTGTCTGTATCTATATCTAGTAATGAAAAGCTATTTTTTAAATCTATGTTGAATTTATCTTTATCGGCAATTAGTAGTTCTTTATTTACTCTTTTAATGTTACTTTTAATTATAGTCTGGCGACTGATTTTTGTGTGTAAACAAATTTTAGCGCGAACCGGTCTATGATCTGATTTAAATTTAATTCTATTTATAACTTGAACATTTTTAACTTTTACTTGGTTGGAGGCTAATATGCAATCAATCTCATTTTTGACTACGTTGTTTGGGGAAAGCCAGGTCCAACGTCGATCTGGTTTTTTGAAGAAAAAGCTATTGCATATTGTAAGATTTTGAATATTGGCAAATTGAATTAAACGTGTTCCTCTATGATTACGATCTCCTAGCCCAAATGGTCCTAGGATTTGAGGGTTATCTAAGTCTTTCCGTAAACCAATTTTAGCATTGAAATCGGCTATTATCATATTCCAAGTACTGTGATGTTCCTGAAGAGCTTGATTTAGCTCGTCGTAAAAATCTTCTATTTCAGTATCGGTATGTGAAAGTGTAGGTGCATAGCATTGAATGATAGTTAAAATTTTTCCTTCTGAAACTTTGAACTTTAAAACTGCGACTCTGATGGACCAATTTTATTTTATTTCGGGATAAAACATATCCTATATCCTTCCCATTGTATGTGGCTATCCATTACAAAAATATGTTTCTAATCGGATTTTTAATTTCTGAGATAAGCCTGTTCACACTAACTTAAAAAGCTCTTCAGCTTTATTATATGAGTATAGATATACACTTATAACAATTGCAAGAAGATAAAATAGCTGCAGACATGTTATAAGTCTTGATATCAAATGTGCTTACACTACAATCACTGAAGAATTCTTAAACATAAGTACATGTTAATAAAAGTGCTATTATATATTTTATGAAAATATCATTTGCATTGCATATTAAGTGAAATATGAATTCGCTGATGCTGTTGTAATGGATCTCATATTAATCATGCAATATAATTATGACTATGATTTAATAATAACAAAATTACATTTCTGCCTTCTTGCATTAAATTGGTTTCGTTGCCATTTATACATTTAATTCATATCTAAATTATGTATAAACTATAAGTGAAGCCCCACAGTTTACTTGTTCCCATTTGAATTACTTGAAAAAAGGAGAACAATGTATAAGTATTATCTTAGAGGTTTTATTATTCTCTATATCAAAATTGGTTCATGAATATATGACAGTTACTTCTGCATTTAATATACTAGCTATTGCCCTCCATTTTTCACACACCCTTCTCAAATTACTATTCAAATAAACAGAGACCTTATGTTTATAATGATTATTTAACTCTTGTTTGTGTTTGAGTAAATTTTCCATCAAAACCAGTTAAGCAGTTTAGCCATGAAACTGGAACAGACCAAGAAATAGACTAACTTATATTTGAATTTCAAATATGAAAGTAAAGTTGGAAAATTCAGATTTACATTCCTACAGTATTACAAAATAACCATACTAATGTGATTTTATATAGATTACCATCGCTTGAAGTAAATTACATGAAATTAGGAAAAGACACATAGCCATGTCTGAGGACTTACAGTCATAATGAATGTTGGACGAAGCAGTGAAGCTATACTCTATTTCTTTTGGATTGGCACAAAATGTGGACCAATGTCGTCAATTTTCCAGCCGAAACAATTGCTCCTGAAGAGGAAAAAGGTTTAGTAATTTTATTTCATTATTACCCTATCTCTGAACCTTTTTCCTCTTCAGAAGCAATCGTCTTCGGCTGGAAAATTGACGACATTGGTCCACATTTGTGCCAATTCAAAAGAAATAGAGTATAGCTTCACTGCTAATAGAGTGAATGAAATAGAGTATACTAACAAATACTTCAAAGCATTTTTCATTTTATCTTTATGAATGTTACCTGTGTATTTGTCCATTGCTGTGGAAATACTCCAAGCCTTTCAGCACCTCTTTGAGTACAGTGGCTATGGTTGCCTCATCAAATACTCCATGCTTGCAGTTCGTTACTTTTATCTTATGTTTTATCACATCTAATAAACTTCCTCCTGAAAAATATGTTTACATATTAAATGACTAATATATATTATTAATTAAAGATGATGAAACCTTTAGTGGTTTAAAATAAATAGAATATGATTCTGCATACCTTCCAATAACTTTAAAACCAGCCATAATTCATCTTTAACTACAAAACTTGTGTAATATGTGACCACATTTTCATGGTTGCAACTTGACATTGCCTGAAATAAATTATAAATTTCAATAATGTTGAAGTCTTCTGATATTCATAGATTTCTTTTAAAGGAATTTCGCTTTTCAAAAGCCAGTATTGTCAATATATTAAAAGACAGGTGGGAGATTAAGTTATGCTTGTCTTTTGAGTCTTTTACTGTTTATCTTATTGAAGGCATTTTTTCATTCACGTAGTCGACTTACATGAATTTCTTTCAGTAATTCGTCCATGGATGTATTCCATTTTTCCAAATTTATCATTTTGATGGCGCATTTTTCATTCCTTGGCTTACAGAATGCACTGTACACCACTGCGGTAGCGCCAACGCCTAGAATTAAGAAATCATAACTTAAGTTTTAGTAAATTAGCTTATGATAAAATGTGTAAACGTTCTTGTAAAAAGGAAAATAGCTTGGCAAATGTCAAAGAATCTAATTCTTATTCATCAGTCAGTATACTTTAGTAGAAAAACTAGTAATTTTAAAAGGAAAATACCCAAATAATTTGTGCTTTTATAAATCGTGCCCTAAACTTGGGGAACGTGACCGCTTTTTAATCACACTAACTTCAAGACATTGTAAATTAATAATTGGCACATAACCATATAGCAATAATTAGTGATAATTGTAGTTTTTTTACATACCGATAACATCGTTCAACTCGTAATCTACTTCAGTATTCGGCCAGGAGCCGTAAGTACTTGCATTAGTCGCCATTTTGCGAGTGAATAAATTGACGATTCCTGCGGCTGCAGTTCCGATTGACAAACTTGCGTTTCGCGCATATGACGACAATGCGGTGAGCTGACGATCGCAAGCTCCAAATGATACCTATTTTTTAAAATACTGCATTTGTACTAAATATAAGTATATGATACAAAAAATAAAGTATAGCTGATGTTTTTTATGAGTTAAAGAGTAAACTGTAATCGTATTTATATTAATTTAAAAAAAAAACAAATTATAGTTAATTTCAAAATCTTCGTTGAATAAAACGTTTGAACAAAAAAAACGTAACGTCATTATTATTGAGTGTCATTTTGACATTACTTCGGTGTCAGATTAAATGCATTCCATTAATATAATATTAAGTTACTAGATGGCGTTATAATGAATAAATTAACCAACCAAAAGAATAAGAAGGTATACCTTACTTACTATGTGGAATTGTGGATTCTATTTCAACGTGATATGTAATTGTTTTTTTTATTTAAATAGATAATACAGAATTACCTGTCGGAATAAGCCATGAGACCCATGCTGAGCCACTTCACCGTGAGTCTCACTGTAAAACAAAATGTTCAGGCATTATGTTCAGGAGCATCTCAATGGACATTTTAACGGCCGACCGGTCCCAAAAATCTATCAGGAAATCTCAAAGTAACAGATCGAGTTTTAAAAATTGTTTTCATCTAGGTATGTAAATAAATATTTTTTTAAATATTTTTTTCCCGTATTCGAGACTGATTTATTGCCTACTGGGCCGGCTGTTATCTTAGCTACCTGTTACGAAATTATTTTGATTGTAGACTAGAAAACATGATAAAAATGTTAGTTAGGTACCTAAGTATACGATACGGTACACTTACCATAATCTTGGTACCATTAAGTACTATAATAATAAAAACTTATGTTGGTACTTAATATTAAAAACAAAGCACTACTACCTAAGTTTAAGCGTTGCACCGTGGTCGTGTTCGCGGCGAAATAGAAACACATTGGCTTCGCGTTAAAAAGCTCTCAAATCGTTAGTGTGATGGAAACCTTATGTAGAGTAGGCCTTGAGTAGTTACGATTTAGGTGTTTCGGCAGTTATCCGCGTCGCATTGCTCAATGGCAAAGCCCCTCATTGTAACAACTCAACGGAAATTCACGCGGCTCAGCTTTATGCTCATTATTGCCAATGTTCATTAGCAAGCCAATATAAACTAGGATTTTATCAGTTTAAGTAGGCTGGTGGCCTAATCAAGTGTCGGTAGACCGCCTAAAAATGGTCCAACGATTGTAACAACTGGGATAGACAATTTAACCTGGGATGCATTAACGGAAACCTAATTAAGGTCATGGAAAAGACCTCACATCTACGCTTGCCTCTGTAAAGTAAGGTAAAGTCTAGTATCAGTCAGTCAGCGCGATTTCGCTTGATGGTGTAGTAGTATAAATAAAGATTAAAGTACGAAGCGGATGGACTCCTCCACCTCTGTACTGTATGGATATAGGCGGCTCATTTCAGTTTTATATTTCGTCCTGAGGTCGACCATTTCGCCAAGTTCTTAATGGTATCCTACCTAAGTTTTATAACTTTGGACACAGATAATTAAATAGTTACTTCATAATAAAAGACCTAAGCTAGTCGGTATATCTTAGCAGTAAGTAGGGAGAACGGATCCTTAATCGATCATAAAAACAGGCCTGGGGGCATTGAGATATAATGTACTGACGTTAGTATATATATTTATGTTTGACGGTCAGGGGCGCCTGGGGTTAAACACCAAAGATGTCTGCTCGCGTTTTTTATGCGCCTGTGGAGCTCTTATCAGTCCTTCAAAGTTGGTGTCCCACAGGGAAGGGAAGATTTTGGACATTGGACCCTTTTTCGCGTTTAGATTTAATAAAAAAGTACCAACAAAATATTTAACTAAAAAAATAGAACGGTAAACAAAAATAAACCCCAAAGATAAAGCCGTCACGCTTTTTGGAAAATTAAAAATATTTTCCTTTTCTAGTCTGGCTGGGATTATAACCTTTTTAAAAAAAACCTTTCATTGTTATTACCGAGAGTAGGTTTATGAGCCCGCCCGCTGATAGCGTTGTTATCTCTTTGTTATTCCCGACTAATATAGAAAATTAAATTTTTGTCTATGGTAGTTTTCTATGGATAAGCCTACTCCTACCTATAACTACCTAAGTACCTACCTACGTACCTACGGTGGACCCAGGATGGTCTATCACATCGATATATTATCATTTATCAATTAAGTTGTGGTTCGGTGGTATTCCAGCAACTAAATATATTGTTATTACTTTTACTTTAAATAGTACACAAACAGCATTAAAACACTAATACCCACTCATTTTTCACCGAGTATTGTCCATGTTTAGTCAACGTGCCGAGATTAACTGGAACGTTGTTATTAAAACACTTGGACAATTGTAATTAATGGATTGAGATAATATTTTCTGATATAAAAAGGGAAACAAATCACGGATTTGATTCATTAAGTTACCTTTAACAATCCGAACAGCTTGTGACTCGAACATTATCTGGACTCGGGAAGTTCTGGCACGGCCCTCACGATGCTTTTAAAAGACTTCCATATAAAGGTAAATATAACTTTAGAGATGTTTTATTATTTATTTAAAAAACATCTATCAACCTGTCTATAGTTTTAGTATTTTAAGCAAATATTTACAAAATATCGACCTGTCAATAAGGTGTACGGGAAGTATCTAAACTCAGACAAAAAGTACAAGACTGACTCATTCGTTCATAGAGGTAGCAAATGTGCATATATCCTAGTATTCGTTTCACGGTTTCACCTTTCATACGAGAGTAGGACAAAATGTTGTTGAATAAGCTGAAATCCTACACCTTAGCTAGCTTAGCTTTTTAGGTTAGCAATTAAAGTTTATCTTACATCGAAACCGGGTACTGATGCCTGAATTCCTAGAGCTTAGCTTAACTTTTCAATGCTAGTTTTCGTTGGTGAATTAGTCCTGATGTTAGAAAGTACTCACTGTGCTGATCCGGAGTTGGTCTCGATGAGGTTTGACTGCTCGCTGCTCAGGTCCATGTTAAAACTGCCTCGCTGTTTGCGCCTCATTTTTGCAAGCCTAAAAATAAACCTGCTTTTATAGCAGCTTCGTAATGTTATATTATAGTTTCTTATATTATATAGGAGGAGAGATTATGCTTTGCTTATTTTGTTGTAAAAGATTTGGGTTTAAGTGCATTAAGCTGTGGAACTTCCAATCAGATACGAATCTTATTTCTGTATTGGAGACCTACATACTTACAAAAGAGTATATGTAATATCGACTACTTTCCCAAAATTGATATTATTTTTTATCTATTTGACCTATAGGTAAAGTAATTAATAAGTAATGTAATAATTTCGGGTTCGATTTTTGTCTGGGGTCCACTATATATAAATTACTAGCAGCGCCCCGTTATTTCACCCGCTTTGTACCCGTTCCCGCAGGAATTTCACGATAAAAGTAGCCTCTGGCCTTTCTCAGGCTCTAGACTAACTTTGTACCAAATTTCATTCAAATCGGTTCTGTAGTTTTGGCGTGAAAGCGTAACAGACAGACAGACAAGAGTTACTGTCGCATTTATAATATAAGTTAGAATAAACTAGCGACCCGCCCTCACTTCGCTTCGGTCTATCAAGATTTCATGTGGGAAATTCAGGATAAAACATAGCGTGTGTCTCGCGAGTATATACACAATCAAGATTTCCTGTGGGAAATATCCGCCCGCCGATCGAGCATTACTATTTTGTGTATTTATCATCATAACTCCGAAAATAACGGTCCAATTTTAATAAATTTAAAGAGGTATTTAAAGTCATAAAATTAACCTCAATTGTAGAGCCATTTATCTCGATATAGATTAATATCATCATAAGGAAATCATCAACTTAACATTTCACTCCTTTTTTAACTAACGAATTTTAATAAAAAAACGGTTATTGTGCCATAGCCTATGTCCGTACCTAAAGTGCAATTTACCTATAAGTGAATTATTTTTTTAAATTGGATAAATAGTTCCGAAGATAAGCCCTTAGAAACAAACGCACAAACAAACAAAGTTAGAAACTTTACCTCTTTGATATCTTGTCATCTTGTCATATAGGTATATAAAATTCTCGTGTCACAATGTTCGTTCCCGTACTCCTCCGAAACGGCTCGACCGATTCTCATGAAATTTTGTGTACATATCGGGTAGGTCTGAGAATCGGCCAACATCTATTTTTCATCCCGAAATTCCCGCGGGAACGGGTACCGTGGTTGAACTCCTCTGAAACGGCTCGACCGATTCTCATGAAATTTTGTGTACATATCGCGTAGGCTGAGAATCGGACAACATCTACTTTTCATCCCGAAATTCCCGCGGGAACGGGTACAACGCGGGTGAAACCGCGAGGCGCAACTAGTATTACTCGTAGTCTAAATTAGTATAGAAGTATAGATTGTTGTTTGGTCGATAGTGCTTGTAAAATGGGTGGGTTTTATTAGTTTAACAAGAAAAACAATTCTTCAAACTAGGTAGGCAGGAAGTGACATACATAGATATCGCGTTCTAAGCGCGGCATTAAGTACCTATTAAGGCCGTATGAGTTCAGAAAACGGCCTACTATAAAAAAAAATTATAGCCAAAAGTCTTAACGTTACAAGAACAATTTTTTTTTTTTTTTGTTTTTAATCTTGATCATATGTTTAATGATACTACTGTTTCCGAAACACGTTGACTATTAATTTCCTCGATAGAAAAAAAGCACAAAGTTGGGTCTTTTATACCTTACTTTGTGAATTGAACACACTTAGTTTCTTAAACAATTTCAAACGCATATTTCTAAAATTAATTTGAGTGATGTAGAATAAACTATGACTCAATACTGCTGGAGTAAAATTTCGATTCAATCCAACGAAAGGT
The DNA here is from genome assembly GCA_963082685.1 of Cyclophora albipunctata. Classification (NCBI taxonomy): domain Eukaryota; kingdom Metazoa; phylum Arthropoda; class Insecta; order Lepidoptera; family Geometridae; genus Cyclophora; species Cyclophora albipunctata. Next base: position 11,885,033 of record OY720111.1, on the reverse strand, counting down.
GGTAGATTCTTGCGAATGACCACCATTTACCTACGCGCCGTAACTAGTGTTTCTCGCTCTTTTCTACCCAGAGTGACAGTGATCGAAATGGCTGGGATATAGGTACTAGCCTTAAGACAATTAGCTTAGAGCTTAGTTTGGGTCTAAATAACCGTGAGTGAATTTGTCTGGGTATTTATTTATTTTAATTACGACACGTTCTATGTATATATACATATAGAGGTTTTCATTTCATACTACTGACTACTAAAGAATCAATCGTTACATTAAAAGTACTAACTAACTTGGAACATAACACTCTAAAGTCTCTCATGTGTATGATATACCTATTCGGGGTATTTCTTTATGATATGAAATGGTAATATCAAATTAATTAGGTACCTATATTGATTCAATGAGACAACTTCATTTCAAATTAAAAATATAAGTAGTTAAATATTAGTCAACTATCTGTTACTTACTATGCGCACCTAGTTAGCTACTTTTATATTTTAAATCTTAAAAAGCATACCATCTAAGTTTAAAAATTTGCTTAAATGATCTAACCGTCATTCCAATATAGGTACTTAATTAAAATAAAAAAAACATAAATTCTATACAGATGTGTTAGCTTTCATTACCGTAATAAGTAATATCGTAATTTTAATAAAGAGAAATACAGATCAAGCTGTTAGATAATATTAAGTAAGTATTTCGCTCAGTTTAGTAAATAATATAATATAGACACTTACTTAAAAACAATAACACACAAAACTTTCCAATCCTAGTCGTACTTCACCCGAACTTCTTCAAGGCGGTAACGCTGGTCATTATTCCAGTTATCCATTTCACTAATTTGAATGAAAACACAGGACAGGCTAATGAAGATGACATCTAGACGAACAACGCGCGAGTTCTCCAAGTAACTGTGTACGCGCCGGGCCAAAGTTGCGACCACAGGGATTGGCAATCACAGCTCGTTAAGGCCAATTGAAAATAATGTTTATCCTTCCACTTGCTCCATAAAAGTATTAATCTTTTCACTCGCTGGCCGTCAGGATATCCTGTCCAAGTTATTTTTGTATCAACCATAAAACAATCAGTGGTTCGAGTTAGCTTATTTATAAGTGGGATTTATTCTATCTTAACGGGTGGGTTCCACAATAGGTACTGCGATGAAGTTCTGTCAGCGTAGCTACACACTATGAGGGAGTACCGACTCCAACGCACTTTAAACTTTCGTAATCACATGAAGTAACTGTACATATTATCTTAATTATTATATGGTTTGTGCCCGGTAGCTACGTTGGAATATGTAGAAAAAAATGGTTCACGATTTCTGGGCTTTATCCGAATGTCCAACAATTAGAGCGACTTGTGAGCCGCGACATCGCTGCGACTAATCAACTGAATAAGAATGACGCGATTCTTTGTTGCATACGTCATACCCTGCATGAATGGCAGGCAGTAGGCACCGAATGTACAATAGATACAATAGTACCTACTACTGGAAATGAATGGATGTGGGCACAATAGGTATGTAAAGACACAATTAATGGAGGTTTTATCGGTTCGGTATTCGGAATTACAGGGGATAACATAAGGTAAACATTTACGGCTGCTAAATACACCGCCTATTGTGAGTAATTCTAATTACTCGTACAAAACAAAGTTTGGTTTTCAATATAATTTTTTTTTTTAAAAGTCGGATATAATGACTTCGCTTATGTAGTGACATGCCGGTTATTAAGACCCATTTTTATTAAATTATTTCCGGTTATAATAACCGACACGACTCTTTACACCTCCGGTAATGTTCGGTGTCGGTGACTCCCGGCGACGTTCGACACGTGACTCGTTTTTGTTTTGAATCTCAGTGAGTAATTGACACTTGAAGGTCACGCATTGTGAAAAAGAATGTCAAATTCAAATTCAAATTCAAATCATGTCATCTCAACGCCGTAAAGACTATTGAGGAGAAAGGTGCAATAATATGCAGATTAGAAAATGGAGAATCAAAATCATGACTCGCGAAGAAATTTGGCGTGGGTCATTCGATAATCTCAATGATTTTCAAAAACAAGAACTATTAAGGGATCGTGTAATTCAAATGTTTTGGACCATAGCGGCTTTGAAAATAGCAATAAAAAGGTTTGACACTAGTATACCCTTTGTATGACGTCCGCTTATAATTTGTCAACTCCCTTCCATGTCCTTGTAAACAGATTCCACTGTATGCATTTTCCAATATTTCTTTATCAGGTCATCATTTCAGTTAATAAATTCAATTAAAGACTGGATATCTTAGCAATTTTATACCCATTTATTACCTACATAATTTGGCCCAGCAACTAAGAGGTCCATCAGTGAGATCTTACAAGTAATATTTTGCTACGTCTAGCTAGGTACGTCTACGATGCAGCGGTCCCGAGCCCCGCGGATACACTTAATTACAGAGGTGGGTAGGTCACCGGTCATCGGTCACCGGCTCTCCCGGCAATTAGCAGGGATATCGTGTGAGTCGAGCAGCGCCCGGATCTAGATTGATAAGACCTCGGAATTAAACCCTTTTTCTGTATAGGATCTTATTCAATATCGTACCTACTATGTAATACAGTACATTATGTCGGGCGACATTTCAATCTTAATGGTTTGTCACGTGTTTTATATTAGGGTTAATAGGTACTATGTGGCCTGTGTTCCACGGCGATGGACAGACTAGTAAAAGTAAAGTAGACATTTCTTCGCTCCTAAAATAATATTTTTAATAGATATGAGCGAAAGTCTTGCTCGTTGGTTTTAACATGGTAGGTATTCTCGGCCTATTTCAGTTTTTTTTTACACAATGGTAGAGCTCAGATCATCTTAGCTCTATCATACCTCAAGATGAGAAGTGAAAATGTGTTTTACGGAAACAACTTCAAAAGTTTGGACATACTTACCTACTTCCTAACTCTACTATTATATGAGCACTACTTATTCGCTCGATATACTACACAGTGTAGGGAAGTAAGGTAGAATAGAAACACACTTCTGTAAACCGAAGCTTATTAGATCTGGCTCTACCTCAATGTTTTCTCTCAATGAAAATTTACAGTAAGTCGCTAACCAATTAAACAAATTATGAAATAAGCATTTCTGTTTTTATAATAATTACGAAGACACTTTGTAATTCAAATGAGACGTCAAAGGTTAGTTATTTGGCAGATTAAAATTAAAACTTTTAAGTGAGTTACTTAACTATTAATAAAAGATGACTTGACATTTTGTGTTAACGTTTAGTGTGTGTAACCTGAAGCAACCCGGCCGACATATGTCTACTCTTCTCGAGAGATTTTATATCTCTCTCTCCATTCGAATTTCATTCAAAATTCTTGTAATTGGTAGCCGTCGTCCATTTATGTGAGGCCTGCGCCTTCGAGTTAACGTAATATCTCTTTAATTGTTGACGTCACCTGCATAGGTGTAGAGAAATTTGTCTAAATAGTAGAGTTTAAATTAAATTAAAAATTAAAAATTATTTATTTGGGAACAAATACATTTTTACAACTTTTGGAATTGATGATATACGCGATAGCGTGAGCTGTGTTGCGTATACCAACGCCCTCCTCCAGTAGTAATACCAAAGTACAATACAGTAACTTACATTCTAAATTCTAATACTAATACATATTTTAATAATTTTACTTAATTTTACTCTTATACAATATAGTTAACAATGTTGTGCATACTAAATAGGATAGGTGAAATAGTGCGTGCGTGCGTGAGTGTGCGCGTGTGTGTGCGCGCGCGCGCGTGTGTGTGTGTGTGTGTGTGTGTGTGTGTGTGTGTGTGTGTGTGTGTGTGTATTTTGTAGTTACATGACAATTTTAAGGAGATTTTCAGTATTTTCATAGTCAAGTGATAGAAGCCATTCGCGACATTTAATTTTGCTTTGATAACGAGTTAGGGGATAAATATTTAGATGCTTATTCAGTCTATTGTATAGTGTAGTGCTTATGAAACTAAAGTGTCGACTAGCCAAGCTGGTCCGGTGAGATTCAGTTTTACAGACTTTGTCAGATCTTCTTTTAGTTTGTGTTAAAGTTGAGTCATATGGTGTTTGTGTGTGTCTGAGAAGTACAGTATGGAGAATAAAAAGTTGCCTGACAGTGAGGACATGGCTAAGTGAATACAGTTCTGTTGTAGGGAGAAGACGGGGTTTTTTGCAAATAACTTTCAGGACCGTTCGCTGGGCCCTTTCAAGTTTAATCATGTGGCTCTGTGCAGCCCCACCCCAGGATGTAATGCAGTAAGATATTATAGACTGTCCAAGCGCGAAGTACACTGTTCTTAAAGTGTCTAAGTCCAGAACCCTGTTTAAATTTTTAAATACGTAGATCAGCTTTCTTGTTTGAGATACCACGTATTCAATGTGATTTTTCCAGGACATAGTAGTATCCAGGATTACACCTAGATATTTCAAGGTCGAGGCTCGTTCTATATTTGTACAGGAACAAAAAGAGTTTGTTGTTATAGGGTGACAGCTATGTGCAGTAATTTTGAAGGAGTCCAGAGGGTTTGACCTTATACTGGGTGAAAATGGTACGAATTTGGTTTTAGATAAGTTGAGGGTGAGACGGTTAAGAGACAGCCATGTCATGACATGACGTAAGGCTTGTTTGGCATGGATCTGGTCTCCTCACATAACAAAACATTTGTCTTCACTTTTCATCTAAAACCATCTTCAACCTGACTAATCCTGGTGAAGAGTTATTGAGCCGCCAAAGGCCTCATCTGCATATTCCTCTTCATCGCGTTTTCGTCATCTTAATAAAAGTACGTATCTTACAATGCATCGCCCTATTTCGTGTAGAAAATTAGTTCCATAAAAGGGTCTTTATCAATCAATTGATAATCATGGTTAACCAATGCCAAATGATCTCCATCACCGTTGCGGTAAATTGAAAGTAATTGATTCATAATTCTTGTCTTGCACTAAGACAAAGTAAGCAAGTGGGTATTAAAGATGGATACTACATACATACCTACATAGTCGTCAATACACTTTATGTAATACACAGGGGTAACATATTGGTAGGGTGGTTTATTTTATGCCTTCTGCTAAAGTAAACAACCTGTTTCAACTAACTGTACAGATAAACTCAAAAGGTATATACATATTCCCTATCTTGCCAGGTAATCTGCATATTCCTCTTCATCGCGTTTTCGTCATCTTCTGGCGAGGACATGACTCGCGAATTTCTCGAGCACGTACTTGGGATGCCCAATCCAGATAAAGTTCTAAACTCCGTGCTTGGACGTCTGGAGAAGATGACCGAGCTGAACAGACAGCGGGCCACCGACGAGGCCGACTGTGAAGAGCCAGCTGATGTGAGGACTAAGTATATGGAACTTCCTTGTCAGCATTAGTTTGTGTTGGTTAATTGTCTGGTATTAGACGTTTGGGATCGCCATAGTTTTCCATTAACCATAATATAGTATACTAGCCGCGCCCCGCGGTTTTACTCGCGTTGGACCCGTTCCCGCGGGAATATCGGGATAAAATTCATTCCATGTGTTATTCTGATGTATAACCTATATTTCTGTAAAGTATCATCCAAATCCGTTTAGTAGTTTTTGCGTGAAAGAGTTACAAACATACATACATCCATCCTCGAAAACTTTCGCATTTACAATATTAGTAGGATTTAGTTACTTGCCATATTGGAACATTTGTAATATTCTCAGTGTTAAGATAAGGTGTCATTGAAGGCATTAATCTTACAGAATCTAGAAGAATACACAGAATCGCTACAAGCATCTCGGGAGAGGGAGCTGAGACAACTTGGAATGCAAGTCAGTACTTGAGTAGTTACTCGTAGTAAAAAACATTAGACAAGCGCATGCACTTGGTAAAAGAAACTCTAGACTAGTGTATGCATGTGCCTTTCCTTCAATAAATACCTAATGCGTATTTTACATAAATATTGGAGTATTAAAAGGTACCATTTAGACCGGGCGCTAGAGGTAAGTGAGTATGCAAAATATGAGTACCGAATTTCGCCAACGGATTTAAGTGAAGAAAAGGTCAAAGAATAATAATGTGGATCTTGCCGGTCAATTTTTTGGTCCATATTTTTTTCATCCCTCTTCTCTTATTCGTAAAGGGAATATATTGAGTACATGATATAAAATCATTTTAATGATTATTTTCGTAACACAGCTAGTGTATATATAAAAACACGACTTAACAAAGCAACGTCTTTACGTCAATAGATCTAGAAACACACTAAACGCGTACGCGCGCTATGCTTACTGTATGGGCGAAGAATATGAAAGGAGCGGGAAGGGACCAGCATACCCGGCGGCAAGATGTGTTTTGTCATTATTTAGGGCCTCAGGTATAAGAATCCGATCTTTATCCGATCTCCAATCTTTAATTTCAGTTCAATCAGTCGAAAATCTAAAAAGATTTATACAAAATTTCATCCCCTATTTTATCCCTTTAGGGGTGGAATTTATCAAAATCCTTTCTTAAGGGATGGCTACGTCATAGTAGCTATATGTATGCAAAGTCTCAGCCCGATCGGTTTAAAATTGACAAAGTTTCATACAAACTTTCATCCCCTATTTTATCCCCTTGGGGGTAGAATTTATCAAAATCCTTTCTTAGTGTGCACTTAAGTCACTTGAAGAACCTTCCTGACAAATTTCATGTTTCTAGGTGAAAGAATGAATATCAAAATAGTTAATTTTATGCAAATGATCATTTGTTTTTTATGGTGTCTATTTCCATGACATCTCATTATGTTGTAATTTTATGAGTTTCCACGGCCCAATGCAAGTTCTTTGAGTCAGATACATACGGAGCGAAATACTTCTTACAAAAATGTTTCTAACATTAAGTAATTAAATTCGTGTATAAAATAAAGTATCTTCCTCACTTACTGTGGGTAGGTAGGTAATTTCTGATATCTTCAGTGAGATAAGAAGCCTTTGCCCATCTGTGGAGCATTACATTAAATTGCTAATTACTTTTTGATAATATACTTATTTTAACATCGAATGTTAACAGAAACATTATCCAATATGCCATTTGGAGAGAAAAATTCGAAAGTTGAATACTAACGAATACGAGTACAGGCCGGCATACTATGAGGAAGTGAGGTGCACGCAGACCATCGCGGACGACGACGGAGTCACCAATGAGGTAACCCATTGTTATACCTATCGTCCTACAGTCCCCGTCAAACGCTCCAACCCTCCCCTGGCCCCGCTATCTCCCACCACTGTGGTAGGAGACAAGGTTGTCCCCCCAGCGTTTCCTCGACCGCTCGAGGTTCCCAGTAGTGGGCCCCACTGAGTAGTGATGTAGACCCGCCCGAGGGGTCCATCTGAGACATGTGACCCGCGCATGTGCGCCGATCGGTATTGAGGTAACTAAATAAACTTTTACTATCAAAGAAGTTGCTAGTTGTTAAACGTTATCGAAAGTCGGTTAAAGTACGCCTATTAAAAGGAAACGACCTTGTCACTAAAATGAAAAGCATGCATATGATGTAGGTACCATCCTCGACGATAGTGACTAATATCGGCTATTGTTATGTCTTATGTAAAGTACATTTGTTAGGGAGGGAAGTCAATGACATGATAGCTAGAAGTTTACTGCTTCTTAATTGAAGTGTAAGGGTGTTTTTCCACCAGATCCATGGTATATTTGATATAGTTTATCCGTAAAGATACCCGCCTTTCCTATTTTAAGTTGCTACGCTACGCTTGAGTATAACTTAGTTTTATTTGCCAGAGGCAAATAAAGGCACACTACGGTTTATGGGACAGGAGAGAATCTTTCGAAGCTTAGAATATCTTTATATTATTTAACCGGTTTTGATTCTGATTTCAGTTTTGATCATAATTTTAGGTATTTTACTAAATTCATTATATTTTTTTAATATCAGTCAAATATTCCGTCGCAGTGGATTCATAGCTTGGGCATTATCGTACATTATTTGTTGCAGATATGTTCAAGTCTCGGGTTCTCTTGCGTGCAGTGGAACAAGACCATTCATTTGACTAGACGACGGTACACGAGGTATTTATTTTAATTTATATGCCTACTTGTATTACGAAATCTGATAGAAGCTCAGCTGCTGAAAGACCCTATAGGTACATCCTTTATTACTTACTTAAATTCGGCTTCGGTTCTCTTGCTTTTCAATTCATTATTGTTCAATAAACATGGGTAAACAAAGGTATTACAAGATGTTAATCGAATGTGAATCTTAAATCAGCACCTAATTATTATAATATCAGTATGAAGACGGTTTCTATAATCGAACTACAACAAAGTAATAAACATTTCCACCAGATGTGGCAATCCGAGTTTTCGTTAGAATTTGTTAACAAACCATACCTTGGAAAATTCGTTATAAATTCATGTTACATAGTGATGGGCCGGTGTAGTAATTTTATTACTTAACTTGCATTTCACCCACGACCATACGAGTTTTACAGATTCATTTTCTAGAAAGATACATTTACTTTTAAACACCTAACTAACTACGTAGTTAATATTTCAATTATCTATCCTATTGGTATAGGTAACTTAATCTGTCTGTTACGCTTTCACGCTTCAAACAACGAAAAATATTTAAGTATATTTTGCCATAGATTAGACTAGTACCTTTATCCGTGAGAGATAATTTTTTATGCCGAGTTTTCCAAGGATCGGGTATTTTTGTACGGACTGATTCACGTTTTTGAACTTATAGTTACCTAATATAAAATTAGCTCTATACTTTTTTTGTTTCCTGACAGCGACTGTTGGGAGACCAGGACCATGGTGATCCCGGCCGGCTGCGAGTGCATGTGGCCCGTGCACACGCTAGGAGACATCAAGATGCATACATAATCTAATGTTTATAATAAAATACAAACACTAATGTCATACCACTAACTGTCGAAAATCACCCACGAAACTAATTTATTAAGTACCTACGTAAACTTAATCGATTAATCAAATCATTGTTATTAAATGTTAGTCATAATGATTAAAAATTATATCAACTTAGCACAAATTATATTTATTTATTTATTAGACACTACAACAATATAATCACTTTGCACTTACAATTAACTTATAGGTAAATAATTTATGTTCTGAGTGACATATCTTTACAGTAGCGTACAACATTCTATGCTTATAAATCAAACTATTATTATAATGCTTTATGATACCAATGACGTCAAGTGGAAATAAGGATTGATTAATTTTACGAGAGTTTTTAACATCGACCAACGCGCTAGATTTCTTTTATATAATAATACGTCATTATGTTTAGAATGATGTGGATCAAATGGAATAGAGAAGGTACTTATTTAGCATATTCCCTTCCCGGTCGCGCGATACTTTAACTACAAATAACTATAAAACAACATTACGAATGTATGTAGCGCTTGGTTTATATGTATTCCATTCCCTGGATTCTCGTACAATAAATATCTTAGGCTCGTGTGCACACGACAAATTTTAATGATAAGTTAAACTGGACCGACAGGCGACAGTCTACAATCAAATCAAAATAAATCGCTTCACTTGTCTTCAGATTTATCCACGTGTCATATTTTACTATAAATAATATTATTGTTTACTGGGTCGTTGTCTTGTTACGTAACGTCTTACTCAGAACCATTTTTTTAATAAATATTATTCTTGAAGCTAATACTACTTTATAAAGTCCATGTCGAATAAAAATAATAATAATTGAGACATTTTTCTTATAATAAAGACAATTATATACGAGGATAATTGCAGAAGCTTCCATTAAGCTTTTCTGATTTGATTTTTTAACCTCTTGAAAGCTAAATAGTAGTACGGCACACAAGTACATACTGTATAACATGTTATCCAAGAGAGATACAGGTAGAATAGGTACTCGTACTTATAAAGTAAGTAAGTAAGTACGTAATAATAAAGCGCTTTGAAATAAAGTGGTCTATTATAGAGCTATAAAATGTAGCCCTTTATATTACAATGACAATACCATAGATGCTGCACCAGAAAAGTGACCCGATGTGAAAGCGATTTAGAACAAGCGACATATTTTGTTTCTTTTTGAACTCGTTATAAATTTCACTACGAAGTGAAAGGTACAGCGAACAGATGAACTACTTGATCATGAAGCCAAATAATGTTATTATAGTTTGACCAATTGCCATGGCGGTAACTGCGTTTTGAATTTAAAGGATTGATTATTGTACTTACAAAATAAGACACAAAGTAATTAATTGTATTTTTTTAAGTGTTACCTAGTTTGAAACCAATATATATTTACTTACTAAAAAGTATTAAGCACACTGTACCTAATAATAAGATAATTGGTATCTACCAGAGTTGTGTAAGGAACTTATTATTTAGCTTCTTTTAAAGTACACTTATGTAATGATGTTTTAAGAACGTAGATGTAGTGTATAAATTAAATTATTGGAAATAATGTTACTAAATGTATTAAAGGAAGAATTAAATATTGTGATTACTGGATTAAACTGCTTAGTCATTGTGTCAACTAACGCCAACTAACGCATTGATCAAAGTTTACTTACGAACACTCTAGACGCATTATGCATGTTACAATCAGTACTTGCACACACTTTCAATGTCACTTTGTTCTTGAACTTGAATTACTAAATAATTTGGCTTCAGCTCTAATATTGTGATGTTTTAGTATTGAGTCGGTTATTTTTCTTGAATCATGAGAAAGGATATCGACTGGTTGAGAAATAACCAGAACTAAGAACAGCAGTTGCAAAAGATGATTCCGTGAGCACGTTAAGCCGTCGGTCCCGGTTACTTTCTACGGATTTTAGTCGTTACATGAGCCATGTCAGAGGCCTTTGGCGGCTCAATAACTCTGACACCAGGATTGGTCAGTGTTGACTATCCACTCGATGAAGAATGACAATTCTTATTGCAGATGTCCAATCGACAGCATGTGCGTATATGGGGATACTGTAACACTGAATAAGGGCTGGCTAAGTTAGTTACCTCCGAAAGCTATTTTGTTTTAACTTGCCGCGCCGCACGGTGTTACCCGCGTTATAATGTAATTCCGGGATAAAATGTATTCTGATCTTCAACCTACTGTAAAGTTTCATCCAAATCCGTCCAGTAGTTTTTTCGCTAAAGAGTAAAAAACATACATACATCTATTCTCACAAATTTTCACATGCAACGCCAATGTTCTGAAACAATTATTTTTTTTTCTTTATGATTAGTTTGTAATCTTCGTAATTCTCTAATATCAACTGATAGTTTAACTGGCTGTTTTTAAATCATAATCAAGAGTTTGATTTTCCTCCCTAGAAAGTGTACATACTTACTCAGAATACAGAATGTACCAGAAGCCACGAGCGCGCCTAATACTGTAGCTACTCAAACTAGTCTTAAATAGAGTAGTTTGACGCGCAACCGAACAGTCACTTTGTGACCGTCGGAGCGCGTTAACGTGTTTTACCCGTGACAAAGTGTCGTTCCTACCTGTAAAAATGCAGGGGTCTGAAAAAGAAACAGGATGGGATCACATTTCACGTGTAATATCGCATTTAGGTATCGTCTTATTTAAATATTTTCTCAGATTTCAATTGTCATAGAGAGTGATGCGTCCATCTATGTTAGTGTTGCCAATATAAGAGTTTTGATTTACCCTTCTTTTTAACACGCTCTTATTAGCTTGGCCTGTATGTACGTACGTACGTACGTACGTATGTAATGGAATCTTTGAACATCATTTTCACCAACTTCCAGAAGTCTGATTAATTTGAAACTTTGCATACGTATCAAGGACCGATGACAATGCAATAATTTAGTAACAGTTTCCCATTATCCTTAATAGATTTGCCAGATTTACTAAAAAAATATTACTTCATATAAAAGACATCAACGGGCGCTCGCTGCGGGACGGAACGGGAGTTCTGTTTTATTTTACTAAATGGTACTAGACACTAACAGCGTCCCGTGGTTTTCCCGTGATGGGCCCGTTCCCGTGGGAATTACGGGATGAAAAGTTGCATATAATGTTATGCTTACTAAAAAATAAAAAATAAAATTATAGTTTAAAAAAACTAAAAAAACACGCTTTTATTGCAAATTGAACTAAAAACTAGAAAATAATTTTTCTCCTCAAATCAAAATTATAATAAAATTTAAGTTGTAACACAATGATTCAATTCAGAGTAAAAAGCGTGGGGTGCTTAATATTTTTAAATATTACAATCATCATTGGTAACTATCTATGAGACATATGAGAGGATAGTTATGAACTACAGTAAAATGCACCCCACGCTTTTTTTCGAATACTTTAAAATAAAATAAAATAAAAATATATAATTTTTCCATCACCCGTTAAAAGTGTGCAAACATCCACCTTAACACCGTGTTTTATTTAATATACCTATCTTTTTCTTGAGATAATCAGGTAGGTACATAGTTATATAGAAAAGGTCAATTTTATTCTATTATCATATTACCTCCGAAACTCCCAAAATTTACCCCAAAAATGGGCAAATAATGCGAGAGCTAACTACACTACGCGAGGGACTTTGTTCTGTTTTTGGACACAGCGTGTAGCTTGTAAATACATTTGAATGCGTCTTCTGGTACATTCTGTATTTTGAGCATACTTACAAAGATTTATCTCCATTAAAAAAGAGGTCCTTGTTCCAGCAGTGGGAATTTGGGATTTTAAAATAAAATAAAATAAAAAGACGTTTATTGCCATACTTATAAATCATATACTTAATACAAATAAAAATGGTAGTGATATAAAAAAGAAAATACTCGTAATTAAGAGCAAAAGAAAAAAAATACTTATTTACGAAGTAGGCAAAAGAAAAAGAACTCAGCTTGAGCTGGTTTTCAGTTCTTCCTAGGTCCCTGAGATGTGAGGTGGGATTTGGGAGACAGGACATAAGATGATACCCATTAAGAGCGGCCAACCCGTCTTACTTTTCATACAAACGCTGTTACGTGATTACGGCGTTGTAATAGATCTTTCTTTGAAACTTTTTAGCTAATAAGTATCGCACTATATCTAGGTTTCTATCGTAATAAAAAATCTAAATTTTTAGAAATCAATTCAGTATAAGCCTCCAAAAACCGGCTTTTTTGCACAAATTTTACCTGAACTTTGGGCGGTCATATTGTACTTAGGTATAAATTGTAAAAGTAAAGAAAATATTACGATAGAAACCTCGCAAATATAATGGAGATTTTAAATAACTAATATTTATTTTACAAACATGCAAGGTTTACTGAAAAAAACGTATATCCTGGAACAAGTTTTATGAAGATTCCGCACACTATTTTATGTTCAACGTTATCGCGGTCTCCCTTGCTTGTTGACAAGTGACGGTAAGAGGTATGCGGGGGACGAGTCTATAGCCGCGTACCCACCTAGCGCACAGGCTCGCGAGCCAGCCTCAGTAGTTTTGTTCAATTTACACGAGGCCGCCTCGCGAGGCAGGCTGAGCCATCATAAGTCGTGTATATTCAGCTGCAGCTATTTTCCTAGCTTCGCGCGCGAGCCAAAACATAACCGTACCCACCTAGCGCACAGGCTCGCGAGCCAAATGCTCGGCTGGTGTGGACGTGCCTCGGGCTGCCTCGGGCGCGCGTTTGCTCGGCTGAGCACGGCTCGGCCCCGAGCCATCTGTTGTCGGTAAACTTGACGCGCTCAAAGGTGCCTCGGTGAGCGCTGTGTGTTAGGTGGGTACGGTTATGTTTTGGCTCGCGCGCGAAGCTAGGAAAATAGCTGTAGCTGAATATACACGACTTATGATGGCTGGCTCGCGAGCCCGTGCGCTAGGTGGGTACGCGGCTAATAACCAATTTTTGTGGGCATGTTTTTCATACCTTTTGGTTTACATTATTTCTATTTGAATACGGGATCCGTATTCATATCCGTATTCCATATTAAAAAAAATACCTCGCCTATGTCCGTACCTAAAGTGTACTTTACCTATAGGCGAAAGAATTCAAACAAACAAACAAATATACAAACAAAGTTAGAAACTTTACCTCTTTATAATATTAGAATAGATAGCTATGCGCGCGTGAAGCGAGTAGCGAGTATCGGTAGTAGCGAGCTAGTGAGGCGCGTGTACTAGACGATATCACAGTTTAGATTAGTTTCCAGTAGGTATTAAATTAATAAAGAATTTGAATATATATTCAAATTTTAGTGGCTATATGTTTTTGAAATGTTTAGAGTGGACATTTATTTGAAAATCTGCCCGTATATACATTTCATTGCACGTGACTGTACTTACTAAGGTAGGTAAGATAAGATAAGTATATTTTAGTGTTTGATTTTTCCTTATGAAAGCTATATATAGTTAGCTATTGGCTATGAATTCATAGCTATATTTGGAGTGAAAAAGCCCAATACATGGGAGCAGCAAGCTGCCAACCGACCAGGGCCTCAAGTCTGCTATTACAATAGTGTCAGAATGGTCTATCATTGATTTCAAAATTGTTGATTTTGACAAGTTTCGTAGTCTACTATTACAATGGCGTCATTGTGACTTTCCAATGGTCGACCACTGACACTCCATTGAAAGAAATGGCATAAAATGGTAGTCTCGTACATAATGACAAATGAATGACTGACATAAGCGGTAGTCTGCTAAACTTTTGACAGTTCCTTTGATCAGTGATCTACCACTATGACATCATTGTGCAATCATTGCAATTCATTGCATTTGATTCATGACGCGGTAGAAAAGTGTTTGTTCGCGGTTTGTAAATAGGTAGTGTTGATTTATTTATTACGTGGAATTACGGTCATGTATTCACTACGACTCAATATTCTTGAGTTAGCAACGCAGTGGATGCTAGAGAAAGAAGGACGGAGGAACGCAAAAGACGTCGTCGAGCCCGTCGCTTGTCGAGAATGAATACGGACCCCTTTATTGATATTCCCGAGGCGGAATTTGTGAAAACGTTTCGTCTTGGGAAGGACTCAATAAGGGGGTTAGTTGAAGAACTCGTCCCCCTTATCGCCAGGCCGCGTCGAAACAATTGCGTATCGACAGAAATGAAGGTGAGTAAACTGAACTTGACATTGATTAATTATTCCATACAAAGCTTTAGCTACACTTACATAAACACGAAATGTTATATTGATTAATGGTAATGTTAAATTTTATATTGCAGATTCTAATTGCACTTGCATTTTATGCATCAGGGTCTTACCAAACTTTGATTGGACAGAGTGCCCTCCATAATGTTTCCCAAAAAACTGTGTCACGGGCCATTAACCAAGTAACGGAGGCATTAAATAAACTGTATCACAAATATATTAAATGGCCTACACAATCTGATGAAAGGAATATTATTAAAGCTAAGTGAGAAATGAGATATACCCGGATTGTGTTGTTTATATTACCTGTTTTACCTAAACAGAATTATTTAGTTACTAATACTTTCAGGTTCTATCAGAAATTTGAGTTTCCTGGCGTCCTCGGTTGCATTGATGGCACCCATGTAGCTATATTAAGGCCGCACATACATGAGGAGCGATATTATAACAGAAAGGGCTTCCATTCCCTTAATGTTATGATAGTAAGTATTGGGAAGAAAGTAGAAATGTCTACCTACCTATTGCCCAATTAATATAATATAGGTAATGCCAAAATACATAATATGTAATTCATTTACAGATTTGTGATGCTGATTTAAATATTTTATGTGTGGACGCAAGCAACCCAGGCTCTGCACATGATTCCACAGTATGGCAGGGTCATCCAATCAGTCACCACTTAAGACAAATATCGGAAAATACGAATGAACAAGTATTTTTATTAGGTAATACAATATTTTTGTTGGATGAAAATCCTAAGAACTTTATCATGTTCATGTATTAGTGTTTGTTTGTAAAATGATTATAATTTTCAGGTGACAGTGGGTATCCACTAAGAAAAACAATGATGACCCCAATCCTCAATACTGTAGATGGGACACCACAACATAATTATTATGTAAAACATGTAACTGCACGCAATACAGTGGAGCGTTGCATAGGCGTATTGAACAACTTTTTAACTATCCATGTAAGATTTGTATAAAAATATAATTATGCGTCAGCGAGAACAAACCCGCGCGATACAAACAAATATTGTATTAGTTTTAAAAGCTTGTAAATAAATATTTTTGTGTGATGGAATGTTGTGTTTCAATTTTTTTTGCTTGACATGGTATCTATTGAAATATTTAAATAACCTAAACCATAGTTTACCCCGCAATTTTAAATAAAATATCATTTTGTACATAATGGTATAACTTTTACTAAGTTGTATGTTCTGAATTATGTTATTTCATAATATTGCTTCGCACTCTTATAAATTATGTGTCATTCAAAGCACCATTTCAGCCATAACAAAAAATACCAACACAAGTAGGGTCTAATTACAATGAGTTAAGTCGTAAATAGCTTCTAAGTGCCAGAAGTCGAAGCGCGCGCCGGCCAAAAAAAAACGGTCGGCGCGTGTTGTTTTTGCGCCACGCAGAGCGCGCGGGGCCGGTGTAGCAAGCGGAGAGTAGTAATATTCTTTGGATAATACTCTCAAAGTCAATTCAATTCAATTTTTGTTTGATGGCCTCTGCTGACATTTCGTCGCAGTCTCTCAAAGTCTCATCATGAAATATTTTGAAAAATATACATTTAAAACAAAACCGATAACCGGCGGCAGTTGTGTCAAAGTCAAATATGACATTACTATGTCACATTTGATTTAGACAGCTAATAAAAGATTATTGAGTTATTTTTCTTTTAAGTTTATTGCTATTTAGGGACTTCTTACTACTTCAGATTGTTTATAACACTAATAAATCCTATGTAAAAATATATCTTATTAAAATCTAGCATGAATAAATGTTCAAGTTTAGTAGTAGTTTTTCGAAAATCATTTCTACCAACGGGTTTTATAATAATGGCAGCACGACTATGTCATTCTATTACAATTCTATTACGAGACCACTGACCGACCACTGACCGACCATTATGAATTAGCAGACTACGAATTTTTGGCAAAATGACAATGGGGTCGTGTTGGAATGACGAGTTTATAAAAAATAGCAGACTTGGGGCCCAGAATGGCGACATAAAGTTCACAAACATGTCCAAGAGTTTGAAGAACAGCGAAGGCGAGATCTTGACAAAAAAAGAGAACATCATAAAAGTAAACCGCCATCAAACATCATCTTCAACTACGTTAACGGCGTCCTCACCTGCTGCAGCTGCTCCAGAACATTCAATGCTAAAATAGGCTATATCAGTCATGTGGGGCGCATCAAAACGGAATTTAAATTGTCACCGTCGCCGAAATCGGCGTGGGAATCATCATCATCATCATCATCATATTTGGAGTGAAAATTGACGATAGTTTACCTAGTAATACTGAAGGTAAGTTCCTAATAAAACTGACTAAGCATTAACATGAACATTGCTTTACTCAATTATGTATATATCAAATTAGTGATAAGACATTAGGTACGTAAGCAATTAACCTACCCAAAAACAAAAACCCAAGTTCAAACGTATCATACCTACATAATTAATGTGTCTAGTCAAGTGCCTACTACTGTAAAAGTTGACTATCGACCACTAATATGGCGAAACTGTTCGACGTGATGGCATAGATACGCTGCAGGTACTCTTGCAAACATGCATTGTATATTTCGTCTAATAATGAGCAGCTGGCAACTTCGCCGACTGTACTTGAATAGAGTTTAAATATTAAATAAATTCTAAAATTATGTTTGATAAGATACCTACCTTCGAATAGTAGAGTTTTTCTTGCTGTCGGACAGTTGGCACACTAGGTACATACTTATAAAGTGATGTTAGCATTAAGTAACTAAGCAAGGCCTTGGATCATTATGAGACAATTAGAAGTTTAGGAAAAAAATCTGACAAACGTATTGTAAATAAAAAATGCATTTTTACATATTTAAACAGATGATGCGCGGTTATCTATGGAAGCTGCGCGGGCGCAGAGTCAGTTGACTGCGGATCGCCGCGCAACCTGCAGGCTCAACACCGACCCTCCTCTAGCCATCGACAACGCAGTGAGTTATTAACACATTTCGATGTACTTACATAATATTTATTTCATTTAGCCTTATTTTTATTTACGATTTAAAAAGGGGCTTTCTATTGATTTTTTTTTTGTATTAATATTCGCGTTTTTAGGTGTGTAGATTAATTGTTTTTGTTTTTTAATCTAGTTTCTAAGCGTCTAATTTTTTTACAACAATTAATGGATTAGTGCGGTCTTTAGAATGTAACATATAAATGTTCTTTTTTAATGACATATTTTAAGCTAGATAAGTTAGTTAAACTAAACACATACTTAGAAAATATCTAAATTAATATAATTTTAATGTTTCTATGACTCCGATTCCCAAAGGAAAATAGATTTTCCCTTTTTCGCAAAAAATGCAAAGAAAGGGTTTTTCTATAAAAGATAACAGTATTATCACTCTTATGATAAAACAATGCTTTTACATTTTCACATAATAGGTATATAATTTAGGGTGTCCAAAATGGTATCTTGACGATATTCTCAGGGTATAATAGTTATCCTATTTTATTTTGAACCAATTCATTAACATCAACAATACTGTAGCATAATTTTACACGAGCATTCTATAATAAACACCCTTTGTTCTGCGAGCATTCTATAATAAACACCCTTTGAACTCTTAGTCACAATATGCTCAGTGTTTTTCAGGTTTAACTTATTGTTATCAATTCCACTATCGACGTGTGCAATAAGGTTACCTACAAATATATCATCGCTAATTTTCACACCATTCATATAAATTACAACTCCGCGGAAGGTCTCGCAACATTGTCTGGTCCAGACAATAAATCACAAGTACTAACAATGGCTTTGCGAATGAGACAAAAAATCATTCAATTAATACAATTTAACTGCTGATATTGCTGGTGAGACTTCGTATTTTAATAATAAACCAGTAATACGAGTAAATAAACTTTTGTGTATAAGCTCGACAAAAGTAGTAAATCGTCGCCTTTGGTCCTAAATAATGTAAAAAATCCTTTCATAACAATCCAGTTAGTATTTGATTTTAACTTTGATTACATACATAGTATTAGTATAAAAATGGTATGAATGATCATATTTTGGAGTTATCCTTGGGCACAAATACATCGCACACAATCGTAAGTAAGTGCTAAGTTGTTAAAAAAGTACTAAATTGCAAGTTAAATAAAAGCTTGTGATAGAAACGTCTGACCCGGAGATGTAACTCAATGTGTCCTGGTATCCTAAATTATTACTAAGCATAGCGAATTGCATTAGCGAATTTTATTGGAATTGTAACATAATGAAATATGAAGTGTGTGTGTGTGTGTGTGTGTGTGTGTGTGTGTGTGTGTGTGTGTGTGTGTGTGTGTGTGTTTGTGTGTGTGTGTGTGTGTGTGTGTGTGTTTGTTTGTTTACCTACTTTACCGTAAAGTACGCACGGTAAACAACAGGGCTGACAAACGAATGGTTGTATCTGTCTACCTTTTTATGGTTCCGTTGTTATTGAACAAAAACGTACATAATAATCAAATAAATAAACCCGTTGGTTAATTTTTGACATCAACAATCCAGTGAAATAAGTCTAAAAATAAGCAGTGATACCAACACAACACCAATTTACTGGAATTTTCTTACTTAATTACTGTTAATCCTAACGATCTTGTGTAGAGATAAACAGATTATTAAATATGGTTAATTTGCTGAGATAAAATCCTTTGAAAACGCAAGTAATACAGTTATGAACACGACCGTAGTTAGCTACGACAATTAGGTGGCGTAGCATGAGCTATGAGGCATGGCCAATGAATGTTTCAGAGTAGGCATACCTATATGTTTACGAGTGCTTATAAGCGGAAAGCACTAACGTTATGGCTATCTTAAAAGACCTGAAGTATACTCATTTTTTTCTTACTTAAAAAAAGTTTTGAGATAAGGTAAGAATGAAAAAATCAAAAAACCTTTTGCCTCTTCAAGAGTAATCGTCTTCGGCTGGAAAATTGACGACATTAGTCGACATTTTAAGACGTAAGAAAAAGAAGAGTAATATAATTCAATCTTGAACAACATTATAAAGCTTAATTACAAGTATGTTGTAGCAAAATGCACTACTTGTATAATTATAAAAAATGCTACCAATTACATCAAGTTAATAAATGAGCTATCTTACTAGCGTAGTGATTGCTCCAAAACACATGGTCACGGTGCATTTACTTCCAAATAAAGAAACAAGCCGAATTTTGTGAACGGTACATATTATTAACTTTATAGTTGCATTACGCAAACACTTATACAATGTGTATCAATAAAGAAGCTTGTTGGAATTTATTGATAGAATTTATAGTTTTAATTTAATTTTATAATTGAATACTATATAAAAAATCATGACTTATTAGTGCATTGTGTAGAACTGGTTAATATGGACAAATAACTATTCAGGGGAAAAAATACAGAAAAATAAACAAAAGAAAGATAAGTTACAAATTTATTAAAGCTAAAATAAATGTCGCAATGGGAGGCCTCTCAGGCGGGATAATCTTTATCATGAACAGATACGATTTAAATAACGTATAGTTCCCAACTTAACCCTTGGCTTAGAAAGGAATCACTTGTTAAGTCCTAAACAATGAACAGAATTAATTCTAATTAAGTTAATTCTAACTTAGTGATTATACTGCGTATAAAATATAATGATGAATGCCTAGGTCGCACGGTTATGTCTTAACCACTATCTAGCTCAAATTACATTTAAAGGCCATTAAATAACATAATAACAAAATAAGAAATAGTCGAAAAAAGCGCGAGACATACGACAGGTCATGTCTAATCGAGTTATAATAACATCACAGTGGCGAGATGCTGCAAACAATGCAGCGTTACTCCCTCCGCCTTCATGGTGTAATGGTGCAATTATAAAAGAATACTGCTTAAGTCCATAAAAAAGTAATATAATAAATAAGTATGTGTATATCGTATGCCAAATAAGGGTAAATTAATCTATATCGGCATATAACATCATCTGTATTCTAAAGCGTATTAACATCTTCAATACTCGTCATAGAAATAACGTTACAATGCATTATTCACAGATTGTGTACTATAGTGGAAAATACCATCGATTTTTCCCCACAGCCAATAAAACATTCATAAAGTTTCGTAAATGTGTAGGGCCGGCCCCAGCCCATGGAGCGATTACTACCTATAAGGTCGATAATGGCCGTTTATAAATCACTTCGAAGTTTAGTAACTTACTGATTTGAAATGGAAAAAATATTTACATAATAAATTTTAACTATGCTAAGGTTATTTTTAATAGCTTATGATGCAGTCGAAACTCTATATGAGTAGGTAGGTACCGGTACCGTTATGTTTTATGTTTTGGTTAGGTGCACAGAATCAGATAAGAGGTAGTAATATAATTTTTTGGATTTGTACGTACCATGAATAAATAAAAAAATATTTGTTCATGAACTAGCTGTATCCGCGGTTCCACCCGCATCCACACCAAACGACAATAAAATTTGGCAAATACACGCAGCCGAGCAGGTTTTAACCTTTTAGCGAGACTAAAGAAATCCGCATCGGACTCACCGACAAGAGCCTTGCTCTTAAATTTATGATGAACAAACAGTGATTGATTTTGCAGTTCGTTTGTTTCGTAAAAACAGATTTTTAAGCAACAAACATGGTGAAAGCGATGGGTCATAGCTACCGAAAATTGTGAGTGTTCCCAAGTTATACACTGCCTCAAATATTACCGATTGGTCTAAATCTGCCCAGGTATCCCAACATCATTCATCATTACAGTACAATACCATTCCACGCATTACATTATTGCCAGTCACTACAACGATGACTAACGATCAAAGATTTCAACATCACACTTACAAGCGATCAGCACGTTATCTTCCGGATACACTTGTATTCGTTTCAAATTGTTCGGTTTACCTTACTTTTTTTGGTAAATATTATCAGACGAAGGTCTGATAGAGTAGGAAAATATTGGTCTGCAAGAACTCTTAACCTAAAGCAAAAACCTCCGTCTTACTGAAATTATTACAACGTTTAAAAACAGACAAGCTACCCCATAAAGGCATAAATAATTAAGTACCGACTTCAAACTATCTAGTTCCTAGTGCGCCAATACTGTAGGCGGCTGCTTTTTGTGTAAACCTATGTAATAAATTCATCAATTAATTCATCTGTTTATAACTTCATTTGTAAGTTTTTACTATTGGGAATTGTTTACTTATTGCGCCACTTTTCACATTCAAGTGGCTCATTTTATCTAGGTAGGTATTCAAATAAAAGTGTTTACGCCATTAAGATTATATAGATTTACTTTATTAAATACTTACACATATTCAAGAGCACTCATAAACTTAAATATAATAGTTGACAAATAGTTGTAATGCAGATTGCAAAACTCTCAAGGTTCATAACCGAACTAGTAGACAGCGGGCACTTTTTATCCGAGTTACTTCACATCCAAATTACCGAGAGTAGTGTGTAGTCACACTCGTATTCGCCTAACATTGTACCGCAAGGTTAGATCGCATTATCTAAACCACTTACTTACTGCTTCAAGTAGAGCTAGCACTGCCCCGCGATTTGGTTGACGTAATTACTACTAGCCACTAGAAAAACTAGATAATCTACTTAGATGAGTACATATTATAATTGTTTACTCGACGACATAAAGCTGTGTACTTTAGACGTATTATTTTTAGTTACTTTTCATCATTAAACTTAAAACATATTTAAACTTTAAGCATACCTTTCTCTTCCTTTCTTTGCTTTGAAATGGGACCTTACTGGCATTACGCTGTCTTCCAACTAAGTTTTTAATATTTTTAACACCGGTTGTTTTTCTTTAATATTTTTACTACCGTTCGGTGTTTAGCTGTTTTGCCAAAAATATAATAAATATTGCCCCATATTTACCTGCATAATCTAGCGTACGATATTTACCCATAAATTTTTACGAAGATTGTTCAAGCAAGGACAGCAGGATCCTTGACGCTAATTGTTCAGGTATTACGTTGGTATCACCGTTCACCTATACATTTTAATAGCGCTTACTAGCCTATGCATTCAAATTAACTAAACCTTTAACCCTCGCATGACGTTAATGACACACTTGTTCACTTGCACTGGTGGGGTGGTCAAAGTATTCCGGCCACATTTGGCCACTCAGATAATATTAGCCACGGTCTGACGGGCAGTCTGAATCGAATCTTTCGGCATTTTTGATGGTACCATACCGTCACGGTACGTGTGACGAAATTAAAAGCTCTTTACCGCTTCTGCGTCTAGAGCAGTTTGATTCCATTTCGTAACGGCATAATGATGAGAAGCACACTCCAAAACTACAATAAAATAGAAGTAAGGGTTTACGCAATAAGGTACCAGAATTTAGGTAATATTTGGGTAATAAATACTTTGGGGACAAATCATTTTCATAATAATGTATTTTTTTTGAGGGGAGAGGGCTCCATTTGACAATTGCAATATAAGTACATATTCGTAATCCATAAATTGCACACTCGGTAGATGAAGGTTCTCGTAAATATTATTAAGGTTTTTGTTATTTGTCCGCAAGATATTATTACGGTTTCGGTAATATTTTGCAAGTCATGGCGGTGCAACCACCGAAGGTTTTCTAAAAAGATTGTTACACAATTAATCATCTTTTGGTATTAGTCGGTGGCTTGGGTTGGTATGGGTCGGAACATTAACATCGGAACCAGTGAATAACATACAAATCTATTGGTTTTATGTTTTATAAAGTGCAATATTTACTTATTTACGCTGACACTGATCGATTGCATTACAATGTCCAGCAATTATGAATCAATAACAAATTAACTATCGTCTTCTAATACACAAGATATATATACCTACATCATTATTACACCTAACGTCCAATACTTAATCTTTGCCCAGGACTGGGACAATACAGGCTACTACTACTACTTACTACTAACTATTTTACTGGTCTATCTATACTACAGCTACCGTTCCATCCATCCTAATAATGATACGGTGTAAAGTTAATATTATGATATTTATGATTGTACGGTAGCCTAACATGTAGGTAAGAATGTCGGTGACGCAAGGCTCCCTGACGTTGACATTCTACCACGTGTCTAGTGATCGCTCTGGGCCTCACTCACTCGCGATTCATTTAAAGGTCAGTACTCACATACGGTATTACTCGATAGTTTTACTCGAAGTCGAGTAAAAATCAACGTGTGGACCGCACAACTCACAGCTCGAAGGCTCGCACCGAGCCGGCTCGATGGAATTAAATGAAAGTAATTTCCTTCGAACCTACTCGAAGCGAGCCGTCAATCTTGACTCGAACGTGTGTACGTGACTGCGAGTGGCGCGAGGCGAGCGTCAGTCTGGTATTGTTTATCGTGATTGAAACACGTGTTTTTAGACAAATGGATTTGCGAGTTTATTCCAAAAGCGTTTTTTACGTTTTTTCTTTGATTTTCTTATAAAGAACTGTGAGACTTGATAAATACAGCCACCGTCTCCTTTGTTGCACAGACATCCTTTGGCTCGAACGGTTCGGTGAATACTGAACGGCGCGCCTTACTCGATAGATCAATGTTCAATGTGTGGACGAAAGCCCATGCCATGAGTTTTACTCGACAGTTTAGCTCGATCGAGTAATACCGTATGTGAGTACTGACCTTTACATTTAAATTCTCAGACCAAAAACCAACCAAACACAAAGCGCGGTAAAGGGAAGCCTGTTTCGTAAACATGTGTGCTATGCTGGGTACCATGCTTTACTGACGTCCTAACAAGAAATAATTATTGGGGCGTAATTTCGTTGTACAAGTTGGGCCTTATTTATTTGTATCTCATCTGCGTTCGTGTATACAAGTCACAAGGTGTAATTTTCACAAATTTCAGTATATTGATGACAGCACTTCGCTTTAGTTATAATGTAGGTAGTTGGTCGAAGCTCGGTACTTATTTACCTAATAGCTACAATGCCTAACAGACGCAGTCCGAGTTGTTTTCCCAGTGGATAAACGACGATATACAAGAGGGTCCGTGATTCATCTTTGATGACTTACTGAAGCTATGATCATGACTTTAATTTAGGTGTAGGTGTGAGCTATACAAAGTTGAAGTGTTATTAATGGTATATATTCATTTCAGCCTCGTTAAAAGTATTTTGATTTGATTGTAATTTCTTATTTTGTAATAAAACAACAAATTATTGGTTCGAACTTAGTAAACTTATAAAACCTTAACTTAACCTATAAAGTGTAATTATTTTGTATACTACATCATATTTGGTAAAACATTATTAGATAGTTACTAGTTAGGTACTAAGGTTAGATACTTACTCATTTTCTTTTATTTATATTCGAAATTTTACGCAGTACCTAACTGGTTATTATGCAGTGACCAAATATATTTTATTTAAATTATGTGTCTATTTTAAATACGCTATCATATTTACATAAAATGTAGGTGATATTCTAGATCAATGGTCAAAAATACAAATAACTGACAAGCACTGCTCAATAAGGGCTGTACCCGTTTAAGGCCAGAGTTCATAGAAACACGCGCGATGAATAGGTACTCCTCTCTATAGCTATAGAATATCCCGGACATATTGTATATCATGACTATATCATGACTATAGATTACCCCAGTAGGTAGAACTGAAACATCACGTGACGTAAGAATTGTGCTCATCAAATAAGAAATTCAGTATGGACTCTATTCTAACAGGTATTAAAATATTAGTTTAAACAATAATGGACATTAAGAAATCCTGAGCTAGCACTTTAGTGCCCACTTCACACAAGTACCGGTGCTTTAAAATGCCGATGTAATGTACTTAATATAAGTAAAGAAGCAATGCATTGTACAAATACACTAAAATGAAGAAGAAAGTTAATAATATTCCGGTATTAGGGAGATATAAATGTACATACTTTGTATTATATATTTCTAAAATAATTAAGCGGAGGAGGTTGTCATGTATTAATTCTTTAAGGTTGACGAAAAAGGAAAGGTTAACGTTTTTATTTTTATTGGTTAATAAGGTAACTCATCTACCTGTTACAAAATATTTTGTTCAAGTTAATATTTTTTTAATTAAATGTTGTGGGTTACCAATAATAAAATGTATCATACAATAGTTGCAAAAGCCTATGTTTCACTAGTTCACCTTCATAGTTACATGATATATGATATAGGTACTAAGTTTGTGTAAGTATGTACCCACATGACTTATTTCGTAAATGGTAATGGAACGTTTCGCAATTTGTACTTATAATTAAAACTATTCGAATACATGTTAGTCAAGCCTTTGAAATAGTAACCGTAAACTCATGCCGTTAGAGACCACAAGTAAAATAATCTGTATACAGATTATTTTTTATTTTGAAGAGATAGAAGAAGAAATATGTGTTATTTTGGCTGAAGAGATTGTTTTTAATTTTTTGGATCTTTGTTTGTTTGAACGCACTATTCTCAGAAACTACCACTACGATTTGAATAATTATGTTTCTAATGGATTGCCACATTCAACATGAACGTTATGGGTACTTTTATCTCATTAAAATTCCCGCGGAAACGACCACATATAACCGCGGGGCGGTGATAGTAAATAATATAGACATACAGGTGTAATTAACCAAGTACATAAAGTTATATTCTTAATTTCCCCGGTATTTTGTGTAGGGTTAGATTTTAAAGTATCTAAATTGAACAATGGCAACAATGGAGAAAATAACAAAGTCAAAGTCAACAACGATATGATGAAGACAGGATGTTGATTGGTGGAAAACACCAATTTCAAATTCTCTGCCAATCTAATGCCAATGATATAATTGGGAAGCGCTATATTTTTAACGCGAAAGTGTTGTCCCCAGCAATGTCAGGGCCGATATCGATCCGGGACTTCTACAAGGGGCGAAGTATCCTGGTGACGGGGGGCACGGGGTTCATGGGCAAAGTGCTGCTGGAGAAGCTGCTCTACTCTGTGCCCGACATCGCGACCGTGTACCTGCTCATGAGGCCCAAGAAGGGCAAGTCCGTCACCCAGAGACTGGAGGACATGCTGCGGTTGCCGGTACGTTTGTCAAAGTCAAAGTCAAATATTTTTATTCAGTTTTGGCCCCATAGAGGCTCTTTTGAACGTACCACCCATTCGGAAGAACATCAGCAGAGAAGAATGGGCAAGAAACTCTGCTGGTTATTTTTTTAAATCAAGGAATAATACAATTTAATACTATTATGTAAGATTACTACATGTCAAAATCAGGTTGTGTT
The DNA here is from genome assembly GCA_963082685.1 of Cyclophora albipunctata. Classification (NCBI taxonomy): domain Eukaryota; kingdom Metazoa; phylum Arthropoda; class Insecta; order Lepidoptera; family Geometridae; genus Cyclophora; species Cyclophora albipunctata. The sequence continues at coordinate 11,857,655 of OY720111.1, read as the reverse complement.
GCTGGTGCAGGAATTTGACTCCAGACATATTTGTCCTCAATGTAATCAGAAATAACGCTATAGAATGCTTTAGTCAATAAAACGTCTTTAACGTACGATTTGAATTTACCTTCACTAAGCCCAGTTACCTCCTTGGGAATTTTATTATAAAATTGAATGCATCTACCAATGAAAGACTTCCCGGTTCGCGCTAACCTGGACTTAACAACAGCAAGCTTATTTCTATTTCGCGTATTAATACTGTGCGCACCTTAAGGTTACTGAAGTTTTGGCGGGCTTACATTATTATTAACACTAATCTAGACGGGACTTAATCGCGAATAAAAACATTTAATGCATACCTCAACGTTTCGGTCGGTCGTTTCGGTCGTGGGCTTACATTATATTTTCAAAAGGCTTGTTTCCACTAAGAATGAATCGGATGGCTTTTAGTTTCTAATGATTTAACCATGATAATTAGTACCTAAATAAATAATCAACTTTGCTACAAAAATAATAAAAGATTAATAATATTTTTGGAAAATAAAATCGACAAAATGAGGCGTTAAATCACGTGACATTAAACACCAATCAGAGAAGCGTGACGTCACACCTCGGATAAAACTACGTTGTATAGTAGATTTCTAATTTTTTGGCAATTCATGTAAACAAACCTTTGACTTTACGAAATTCACGTATTTATCTTAAACTACACACGTTTCGATCAATATCAATAGTTTGCCACACACTATACACTTTTTCCTAAGTTCTAAACACGGAATTCATGAATTTTATTAATTTTCAACATCATATTTTTAACAAAAAGAAAAAGTGAGGTTGTGAAAATACAGATAGTAAAGTGAAGTGATCGATTGATTGAACTTTTTCAACTCACTCCCACCGTTCATTGCAGTGATTTGTTTCTTTCTAACTGGCAAATTAAAATAAATCATAGTATTACTTTGAAAACTCACGACATTATTTTTAATTAAATATATTAGCAACGTACGTTAATATACTAGCGCTAAAGCGATAATTTTTTTATTGTATGTTCAATTTTGAGATAGATAATTAAGCGGTATTGCCACTGTCGGTTAACTAAGAACTGTCATTATGCTGGCAAGACAGGCCGATACATAGTCAGCCGCCATGCTTCGTTCGTCATTTGTCTCGTTTGCTTGTCGTACGTTACGGGTGCTCCTCTGTGTTCGATTTCCTTAACAACTTGGCTTTCTCTCTGGACTTCGATTTGTTTAGTGATTTGGTGTGTTATTAGTAGGATAGGATAGGATAGTAGGATATTATACGACTGACAGCAATTCGCGGTTTTTTATCTGCGTGTTTAAAAGAAAAACTTAAACACCCGACTGATTAACTTAATTAATGTATAAACCAATGAACAGATACTATGTCAGCCATTAAGCAACTTCTGAATTTATATCAGTCATATTTTAATATAGAATATTAACTATCACTGCTATAAAATTATTATGAAATCCTACCTCCGTGGCTAATGTATCAATCAATCTATCATTTCATTTCATCTTACCCCATCACTATTTTTTTTCTCTTTACCTCTATAATATATATATTTGGTCAGAAAATCGGCCATATTTATTTGTACATACGTCTCGCCAATGCGAAAGAAATCGACTATACATTGTGGAATTAGTTGATAAAGTAAGAGCATCTTGCCTCCTTGCCATTTTTAACCACTTTCTTCGTATTTTTTTTTGTTTGGAACGTATATGAATAATTTGTCTTGCGTTTTTTTCGTTGTAGGTACTTATAACATTGGGGCACTATACAGTATTTATAATACGAGGAATTCTTTATTTATTAAAAACACAATTGACTTTCATACACAAACACGTCACAAACACGGCTGTTCGGCAAGGTGTGACGTCATTCAAGATGGCATGACAGTCTTGGCCTTTTTCGCGGTCAATTTCAATTTCATTTCTTAAAACTCAAAATACTAACGTAAAAAAACTATTTTTCTTAAAATAATATATTTTTGGGGTGAAATAGATGTTAAGGTATAGTTTTAAACTAATTTCCAAATTTTGTCAACTAGCCTAATATATAGGTATAACGAAGGAACGGTAAGAATTCGACTGGATTTAAAACGTTCCCTTAGTGACTCACGTGACCCCAATTTATAAATCACTGCCAGGGTCCCTACTCTATGCTGTCTGCCCCTTCGCAAGTGCGACCCTACACTCGAAGCTCTTACCTACAATGACATAACGTCAAGTTATATGACGAATCATAACTTAATGTTATTACTGTTAGAATTGTGAGGCAATCTCTTTCTACTTTCCAGCTCTTTGATCGCATCAGAAATGAGAAACCAAGCATTTTTAAAAAACTGAAACCATTGCAAGGCGATGTTCTCTTTGAAGATTTCGGTTTATCCAACTTCGAAATCGAGTATCTCTCGAAGGAAATATCGGTCATTTTCCATTTCGCCGCTACGCTGAGACTCGAGGCACCTTTGAAAGACAACGTCAATATGAACACTTGCGGGACCCAAAGAACTATCAACGTCGCCAAACGTTTCAAGAACTTGGCCATCTTTGTTCATCTCTCGACAGCTTTCTGTTACCCTGATTATGAAGTTTTAGGGGAAAAGGTAAATTTGTTTTGAACTGTTTTAAAAAATATGATGAGGTATACAAGGTCGGTAGGCAAGTAATGCCTTATAAGTAATATAAGCTATCAAATGTTACCAACACTTCAAATTGCAAAGGTTTATAGACTACACAGTATCAGTGCACACTATCCAGTTATGTACGTTTATTTCTTAGCTGCATGCACCACCAGTCAAGCCCGATAACGTAATGAAGCTAATAGAATGGCTCGACGACAAACAAATAGCGATGCTGACGCCTTCGCTCCTCGGACCCCATCCTAACTGCTACACCTTCTCGAAGAGGCTCGCCGAGAACGTAGTCGAACAAGCCTACAACGACTTGCCCATCGTCATAGCTCGCCCCAGTATAGGTAATATCCATCTACATATTTATATATTCCTGAACAAACAGCATAGAAAATAGGTCAACACAGATACATAAATGACTAAAATCCAATCGCTAGTAATAAATATTTATTCAGAAAATAAATCAAGCTTTTTATACACGAACGTCAATGTGCCTCCCTATGTGAAGGTAGGCCAGATAACGGTTATTTTTTATTATTTGAATCGATTGCACTCATCATTGTTCTTCTTAATGTGAATGTATAAGAAAAACCGATGAAATCAAAAATAAATTTCAACTAGTCATTTAATTTATTTAACTACATATCTATCTAGGTACATTTGTACAAGCAAGAAACTTGTACAGCCACTAGCCTACCTTGTTACCTACTACTAGTTTCTGTTCGCTTACCAACATTTCTATGTACTTCATTTACTTCACCATTTTGAACTACGATTATGAAATTAATTACACTATGCAAGGTGTACACATTATAACGATTAAATTAGCGACTACTATTGTTTATCAAAGTAAACTAGACTCTGCCGTTGCTCTATCAATATAAAATTAACAATGGTAAAGTCAGTACTTCTACGACCTACGTGTTATAATATGTGTGAATCAAATGTGGTGTGCAATAAAAAAGTATTCTATCGATCTCTACATAACAAGCTAGTATTCTGTCTATTAAGTATTATATTTATCTACCGCTACATATCTTTATGTTATCTAGTATATCTTAACGTTTCCTCAGCATTATATCGTAGGGCTAATAATTTGATCACGTTATAGTGTGTCCCTCTATATACGAGCCCATGCCTGGGTGGGTGGACAGCCTCAACGGGCCTGTGGGTGTGATGCTGGGCGCCGGCAAGGGAGTGATCAGGACCATGTTGTGCGACGGTTCGCTCACGGCGCAGGTCATACCCGTCGATATAGCCATCAACGCGATCATAGCCATCGGCATGCTTGAGGCCAGCAAGAAGGGAAAGTAAGTTAGCTGGATTCATAATATTCAATTAAGTATTTTGGGAAATGTTGATCGCTTATCATTTTCCCATAAATACGGGGTACATCTTTAGTGAAGTACAAGTGTTCTTAGCATGCACCTTAATGATGAATTGATTGCAGCTTTCAAATTGTGATGCTACACTATCAAATTACACGTAACTACATAATACTTCCAGAGATAACTTTCTTCGGTTTATGTTTGTATTGCGTTTGGACAAGCCGTAATGATTTCAGATCGGAAGTGATTCCGGTATACAACGTGAACATAGGCCACCAAAAGCCCACCACCTGGGGCGACGTACTACTCATCGCCAAGGACTACGGGCGGCGCTTCCCGCTTTCCTGGCCCCTGTGGTACCCCAATGGGGACATCACTACCAACATGACGATACACAAACTCAAGATCCTCTTCTACCATCTCATGCCAGCGTACTGCATTGATTTTCTAATGCTCTTGATGGGACAAAAACGATTGTATGTAACGTACCTACTAAATTTTCTTAGGAATTAGGATTGATGATAATGGTTCACATACAAATAAATTAACTCCTCTACATTTTCAGCATGATACGCATCCAAGACCGCATCAGCCAAGGTTTGGAAGTTCTTCAATACTTTACGATGCGTCCGTGGAACTTCCCATGTCCTAACTACGACAGTATACAAGGCAGGCTTAATAAAGAGGAGAAAGTAATCTTCAACACGGACATATCTAATGCTGATAGGAACATATACATGGAGAACTGCGTAGAAGGGGGCAGGATTTACTGCCTCAAAGAAGACCCGACTAAGGTGTCGGTGAATCGCTCTTACCATAACTTGTAAGTACTTACTGCAATTATGCTGTAATATATTATTCTATGTTATTAAAACGAGACGATGACCTAAGCATAGCAGCGTCCACATTAAGATATAAATGGAATATTATTTGTACGTAAAACTGACCCATGAACTGCTAAGCCGAAACCTACTTAGAACTACTTAAACTTCTACAATACCACATGTAAATTTTTTGTACTTACATACCGCTTAAATCTCTAATATGTGAACATGTTGTTCCAGCCTGTTCGTCCTGGATTGGGTCGTAACGCTAACGTTCTGGCTGTTCCTGCTGTCGCTCCTGGTGAGCAGGTCCGAACTCCTGAAGGAGGTGTTCTCGTACGGGGAGCCGGTGGTCAAGCACCTGCCTTTCCTGGGCCCCGTTGTATTTGACAACTGATCCACTGCGCTTGGACCTTAGAGCCTATTCACATGGTGTATTGTACGTGCTGACTGCAGGAGTTAAACGAAGAAGTTGCAGGACTTGCTATATCGGATGGTTTCCATTGACAATCCCAATGCGCTGTGATTGGTGAACCGGCCTCCGCTCTGCTCTTCTTCAGTGGAAACAGCATTATAGCAGTAATAGCGGAGAAATGAATGTCGTCAGCACCAAATAACTCCATATGAATGAGCTTCTTACACGTGTCATTCGATAAAGCTGGATAAGTGAATCAGAAAATAGTAAATGCATTACTTTATTTGTAAGTTAATTTGTACGAATATTGGCTATTCAAATGTAATGACTTGCATTTAGTTCAGAGTGCCTAGTGTACGAGTTAAAATAAAATTGAACTTCATAAATTCATGGAGTTACATGGCATTCTATAGCCAGCGCCTCTAGCGGACAGTTCACGCAATTAACTCTATACGCAAAAGCAATTAAATGTTACAAAAATTCACAAAGCACTAATCTATTTCTATCTTTATACAATTTTTGGTTCACTTATTTAATTTAGGTGAAGGAGGTTTAGGTTATAGTGAGCTGGCAGGGGCTATAGTGTAAGTTTCTTAAGAGCGGCCAACCCGTCTTACTTTTCATACAAGCGCTGTTACGTGATCACGGCGTTGTAATAGATCTTTCTTTGAAACTTTTTAGCTAATAAGTATCTTATGCACTATATCTAGGTTTCTATCGTAACAAAAAATCTAAATTTTTAGAAACAAATTCAGTATAAGCCTCCAAAAACCGGTTTTTTGCACAAATTTTACCTGAACTTTGGGCGGTCATATTGTACTTATAAATTGTAAAAGTAAAGAAAATATTACGATAGAAACCTCACAAATATAGATCTATTCCGATCTAATACCAAAAACTAATACCATTTGGTATTACTTTATTTCCGAATTTATTTTTCATTCCCACCGAGTACCACGTTTTATTAAACAAAAAATGTATTCCTAACGAATACCAAAACATTAGTTGTAAGTACAGTCAGCTAAAAAAAAATAACCCTAACCTACCGAATTACTTACTATTCGGTAGGTTAGGGTTATTTTTTTTTTTACTAGTTCCATAGTTATCGGTTAACATTAATTAACATTATGAGAAAATTAACTAGTGGTTGTAAATAAGCATTTTAATTTTACTGAACCTGACTGTACTTTATTCCTTCAAACTTATTTTGGTATTGGTTTACAATGTGGTACTCGTTGGGAATGGAAAATAAGTTCAGAAATAAAGTAATACCAAGTGGTATTAGTTTTTGGTATTAGATCGGAATAGATCAAATACAATGGAGATTTTAAATAACTAATATTTATTTTACAAACATGCAAGGTTTACTGAAAAAAACGTATATCCTGGAACAAGTTTTATGAAGATTCCGCACACTATTTTTTGTTCAACGTTATCGCGGTCTCCCTTGCTTGTTGACAAGTGACGGAAAAAGGTATGCGGGGGGCGAGTCTATCTATGAATGGCGCATTCGCTCGCTAGCTCGCTAGTTCGGTCGCTCGCTCGCTTTGTATAGAACGTTTTAGTTCTTCGTTCTTTGTATTGTGCCTACGATATATATTTTACTAGCTGCGCCCCGCGGTTTTACCCGCGTTGTGCCCGTTCCCGGGGGAATTTAAGAACCACTCGACCGATTTTGTGCAAACTTCACATAAACCATCTACTAAATAGTCCGAACAAAGCCTAAATATTTGGTTTGGATAGGTCAGCCCGTTCCTAAGTTATAAAATTACAACGAAAAGTGGCATTGATTTTTGTATATTTCCATAATAGGTATCCCACACGTATGCTCTCGCGAACTTATTTGTACGCATTAATGAGTACTTTGATTATGTCGAACATTGTTTTTATGTATCATTAATAGATTTAGCAGCGCACGCCAATAACCAATTTTTGTGGGCATGTTTTTCATACCTTTTGGGTTACATTATTTCAATTTGAATACGGATCCCTTTTAAAAAAAAATACCTCGCCTATGTCCGTACCTAAAGGTACTTTACCTATAGGCGAAAGAATTCAAACAAACAAACAAATATACAAACAAGGTTACAAACTTTACCTCTTTATAATATTAGAATAGCTATGCGCGCGTGAAGCGAGTAGCGAGTATCGGTAGTAGCGAGCTAGTGAGGCGCGTGTACTAGGACGATATCACAGATTAGTTTTCAGTAGGTATTAAATTAATAAATTTGAATTTGAATTTAATATCGTCCATACAAACGCACGAAACTCGAGTTACTACTACACACCTCGATCTTGATAGGTACGTACTCGGCACCCTACAGTCGCGAGTTTCTCGCAGTGACGAATAGACGGTGTGACGATTTTTGAAGCAGTGTTTTTTGCATTAAATGATTATATTGTGCTGTTTTTGGTTGTTTGAGTTCTTCATAAACTCATTCAGAGATAAGATTTTATAAATTACCTAGGAATAATTAAATCCTACTTATGAAAAAAACAGCATACATTTTTATTATACACTTAATATTTCATTTAAAATTAATTTCATTTGATTGAATTAAAAATACTCACAATCAAAAAACTAGAAAAAAATATCAAGTAGGTGTAAAAAAATATCAAGATGCAATTAAAATAGTCTAGGCGGGCAGCCCTATCGCGTCTGTGCGTTCAGCGCGTGTGTAGGTACTACTACTCAAGAACAGAGCCGAGTTACATTACTGGTATTACTATACTGTGATATTATCATGAATGGCTCATCGCACGTATCGTCAACGGCGCGGCGCCGGCGCCGGCGCCGGGGCGGCGGTCCGCCCCGAGTGAGCGACGAAAGTTATCGAATGCCAAACGAGCGCTCAGGCGCTTTCTCTCTCTTTTCGCAATGCCTCTTTTTGTAACATTGCGCTAGAAGAAACAACAAGCTTTTCAATAATGTTCGCGTTGGCGATAGGCGGCCCGGGAAGGGCCCTCTTAAGTAAGGATATTATATCGGATAGTTATTAATATATATATATTTTTTTCATTCGCTTAGGTCGTAATCTCATCGCAAAGCATATAAGGTGATAATAAGTAATAATAAAGCAAAGTTGCTTACATAATGTTATTTCTGTTGCTCCGGTAATATCTTTTGAGCACCGGAACAGATTTTAACACCGTTTTTAATATAGATAAGATATTTTCGTGGAAAGTCTGTGTTCAATCCATGCTTGTAATAATTGTAATCCATTACAATAAACATCTCCAAAGGGCCTCTACAAGTTGGATCTGTATCCCCTTGCATGCCTCTCAAAAAGACCGGGCTTGTCCCGTGACTCCGAGGAGTAACAATATTGAATACAACACGAAAAAATTCAATAATATTCGAAATTAACCAAAGCAAAGCGAGGGCGGGTGAGTTAACTACTGTCACCAAATATATTTTACACTAGTAAAAATATCTGCTATTGCATCTTACTATACCTTTCATTTTATTTTCTTGGTATGTAGTTGTAGTATATAACTTTTTAATTTGTTTGGCAGCTGTATGGGGAGTACTTAGTATAAAGTAAGATTGGATTAGCAAATATTTTGGTCACGTGTAAAGGATATTTTGTATTAGTTAGATCCGGCTCGCATATTTTGCTTAAGCCCACTGCGGCTTTAATATTGTATTCGACAATTTAAGAAAGGATACTACATATCCAAGCAAGTATATTCACAAATTCGTTCGCATCAAACACATGCTAGTCAAGCGACACGTTAGAACCACTATGTACCTCCGGGCAAATAGTATTCACGTAGTCGACGAACAAACAACTACAAAGATATAGTTAAAATATGAGTTATCTTAGTTCTTAGTTAGTGGTGCGAGTCATACTTTAGCTTATAATCATGATCTTATTTTCGCAGGGCATCGTCGTAGAAGGAAATTCAAGTAGATAATACAAATATGTACTAGAGTTTCCACCTATGACACAGTTTTTATAGATATTTTTTTTTACATGTTTTAATAAAATAATCTTTTTTACTTTAACATTTGTTTTATTTCAAATAATAAATAAGATTACACAAATTATAACAGTAGAGGTGATAATTGTGTAATTAGTAATTACCTATAAATATCTGACCACTTAAAAGTGATGAAAACAATAACATGTTTTAAAAAGAACAATCGTTGACTAAAAATAATGATGTAAATATAATAAAGTGGTGATGTAAATCATATACACCCGAAGAAGGTAGGCACCTTAGATATTGCTCGAGACTCTATATGGACATATAATGACTAGCCTTAGACATTACCAGTCAAAAATTATTCAAGAGTTCTCAAAAATTCCAAACAACTAAATTAATGATCGACAAGGCATACTCTTATCAGAATCAGAAATCTCAATGAAGAAAATCAATTTGATCTCACTCTCCACTTATAAATGTAACATTTCACTTATTGGCTAGTAAGCTGGGCTACATTGTTAGAGTATGATTACAGCTGTGCGTTGATGATGTCAACGAACTCGGGCTTAAGGCTGGCTCCTCCCACTAGGAACCCGTCGATGTCCGGACAGGAGGCGAGCTCCTTCGCGTTGCTGGCGGTAACGGAGCCTCCGTACTGAATGCGCACGGACTCGCTCACGTCAGCGCTCACGTTGGTTGTCAGCCAGTTGCGGAGAGCCGCGTGCACCTCTTGCGCCTGGAAATTATTACTCATTTGTCAGAATAGTCACCTTTGAATAACCTAAAATTATCAGTGAGGATTCTAGAATGTAATCCTATCCATGGCAGGAAGTCCCTAAAGACTTATAAGTACAGTGAAATCACCTTCTCAGTCTTCTGACTTTACCAATAAAGTTAAAAAAATAAGTGAATTTAACAATACTTGCGCTTATGATAAAAAGATAATGGCCGGAATAATATACAGTGACGTAATTAATTTGACTGAGAAATGATAATTCACTACTAATTGTTATCAAATTAAGACGGGCACGTTTAAATGTTGGTCTCACTTGTGTCATTGGCGGTCTTAAACTACAAGATCAATAGGACACAAAACAATTAAAACCCTAGTAGAAAGGAATACTTCAAACTACTCAAAATTTTTTAGCAAAAAATATGTACTTTAGATGTAACATTACATAACACAAAACAAAATTTATTTAAAATAACCTTCCAAGATAAAACTGGTTTGCAGCATAGGTCAGATGAGTTCAAATAACATTTTTATTTTAAGCATAAAACTGTAAACATTACGCGGCGGGTCACATTCGAAAGACATTATTGAGCTAATATATTAATTTAATAATATTTTATTAATAAATCTCATGTGTGTATTATAGTTGATTTATTGCCAACAAGATTTGATATAAATCACTAAATAAGAATCAAAACAAAATAATTCTTCAATACAGACATTGTAAAGTTCCTTATCAAGATGATAACATAACCAATGGGATTACTTATTATCAGACAAGTAATTGATGTATGGTCCTATACATCAATCACCTGTTTGATTTATTGTAAATCTGTTCTTTAAACTAAGCCAAAAAGCCATTAATTAACACCCATATGTATTTTGATTAAGGTAAAACATACAATTAAACTAAGATATTTTTGCAGCTTTAAGATTTATACTGTAAAATATGACTTCATTTAAAAAATTGATTTTCATTTCGTCAACAAAAATTATATTTCAATCAACAAATAACTTGATGAATAAAAGTAAATAACAATGAACAGAAATATTGAAACACTTTCAATTAATTTACCAACAATAAAACAAATATTACATCTCACCTGTTGGGGGGTTGCAGTCTTGCCTGTGCCGATGGCCCAGACGGGCTCATAGGCCAGAACCACGCTGCTCCACCGCGCGCCGATGGCCGGGAGCAGGGCCTTCATCTGACGGAACACCACCTCCTCTGTCTTGCCCGACTCCCTCTCTTCAAGGGTCTCTCCGATGCAGGCGATCACTTTCAGACCAGAGTCTAGGGCATGTGCCACCTAGATCAATAAAATTTATGGGTAAACCAAATTTTTGGTGAATAATTAGTTAATTAGTCAATTAATTAAGACTTATTTACTGAATGATTAATTTGTACATGCACCATGACACTTTAATGTGTATAACTGGTAAAAGATTAAACAATTTTTTTAACTTCCATGAAATGTCTCCTAATCTATATACAGTCATATACAGTAGGCAATCTATTCAATAAGTTTTTCACTTCTTTTATATGGTAGTTTATCTGACATGAGATGTTCTTACCTTAGCAGCAATAAGTTCATCACTCTCTTTGAAAATGGTACGTCTTTCAGAATGTCCCAGAATGACCCAGTCGGCACCATTGTCTTGGATCATGGCCGGAGAGATTTCACCTAGGGAGTACAATATTTAATTACCACTGCTACAAACATGTGTGAAGGTATTAATTAACAGACATCATCTCTTAAGGTTATTGCGGCTAACCCTGATCCTAAAGTTTTAACAACTGGCAATCATTATTGATTTGGCCACTAGCCATAGAAATTAAGATTGATATAAACTAGGCCAATAATAAGTATTTCCAATTAGTTAAATATTACAATGTAACACTTGCAATTTAATGTTTTCTTTTACACTAATTAACCATTTTAAAGATTATATACAATAAAATTTGTGCTCTTTGGCTGACTGAATATTGCCCTAGATATATTATAATTTGTGGCCATAGGCAAGAAAAGATAAAACGGGGTAAATAAAGACCAATAAATTGTACCTGTAAATGCACCCTTCTCTGCTTTCCAGCAGTTTTGGGCAGCAAGGCCCAGTGTTGCTGGGAGTATACTCTTGACATAACTCAGGTAGATAGAGGGTACTCCAACAACAACCTGGATACATACGAAATTGAATTCTAAGTTTCTGTATATTTTCATTTATTAGGGTAGGTAGAAGGTAAACTTAAACTAAAAGACTAAACAAATTACCCTCCTATTTTTTTACCGCAAGGTGGTCAACTGGTCCCGCAGAGCACTGAGCCCACGGGCTAAGTTGACCATTTTTTTTCTTTAGGGGCGACTCGACCCAAGGGTCAACCCAGCCCGCTTACTTACCGCCTAAGAGTCAATTCAGCCCGCGGGCGTAGGTACTATTCGGTAGGTTAGGGTTTTTTTTTTATCGACTGAACCTGTGGGCTGAGCAGCCCTTATCGGTAAATAGTAGTCGTGTGATTAGTGTGGGTCGAGTCACCTATGAAAAAAAACGGAGTGGGTAACTGAACCTGCGGGCTCAGTGCTCTGCGGGCCCAGTTGACCACCAAGCGTTTTTTACTTTATCATTAGTTTGAAATAAGTACCTATTCATGAAAATGGAATTGAGAATAACTAAGGAGGAATTAAGTATTATGCGGAATGTATTTTTATTGTTATCAAAGTATTGAAAAATGTATGTACCTGAACATTAGAGTCCAAAGTAGCTTTTTTCAAGCCATCTACGATCTCAGTGACGGTCTTCTTGTCACCATTCATCTTCCAGTTACCTCCAACGACGAATTGACGCGGCATTTTGATCAAAAATATCTGGAAATCAGAAGTTTAGAAATAAGAAAGAGTTGAACTGCATGTAGTTAGGTAACTGTAAGTAAGTTTCCGGAGCTTTGGCTGGCAGTTAATATCAATAATATTTATTAAGAGGATTCTTAGTGTTAATTAATTACCTAATTTACAAAACACACTTCAAGAGATTATGTATATAACGTATAAAATAAATACCTCAAGCACGGTAGATATTTTTAAATTTCTCACAGTAGAGTTTACAAAATAATTTATGGCAGTAAAATAATTCTCCTCTAATTATAAAGGATCTTTATACTTATAAAGCCTTAGTATTACTAGGTACTTTTAATTGAATACATACTTACGGAATCTCAAAAAAAAACGGCGATGACCGCTAAAACTGCACGTAGGTAAGAAAAGTCAAAGTGATGAAACTCTGTTTTTTATTACGCTAGGTATTGGCATGAATGTCTCCTTGATATTTTATTGGCTTAAAAAAATTCTAAATGTAACTCTATCACATCCGACCAATAAAAATTAAGTATTATGTACACTTCATTCTGTATGTGTAGTGAGAACATGCTTATTGGTATGACCTCTGTGACATTGAAATTTAATGGTAACTTCGCACTAGCGACTTATCTGCATTTTTGTGTCAGGTAGGAGTGGTATTTTGGCCATTAAAATATTCGGTCTAGTTTTTAATTCAATAGAATGAACAATCAATTTACTTGCATTTTACTGAACTAAATTAAATTAATTGAAAACTTAGGCCCTTCGCAGACGACAGACTTTTTGTGCGATCGAGTCTGCGGCGCACAAAAATTCGGTCGCGGATTGTCGCGGATTTTTGCGCGTCGTGTGCGTTACTGCATATAATTACATATGTTCTATTTTGACAGACTAAAAAGTGCGTCACGGATAGTCTGTCGTCTGCGATGGGCCTTAGTGTGTATGAAGATATTCTCAAACTCATTGGTGTTATCAGTTCAACAGTGTTACTAAATTTTGTTTGAGATGTAGGTAATATTGATCCAAGTTACTCTTTACAATATATAATAACATTGTAAGATAAAAGTTTTGTTTTTAGTACTACCTAGGTATTACTTTTTATTTTAGTGCTACCTCTGTAATTTAAGTAAATAAAGAAGAAACTAAGTTGGATTTTATTTAAAGTTTTAATTTATTTTAACTTTAAAGTTTGTATACCTAAGGGTTTGTAAATAGATTGTAGAAATAATAAACGTGAATTAATTATTATTAAATTAATTATTTGAATTTGGGTTGATAGACAGCAGGTAAATTTAATTTAATTTGTATTTGTAAGGGCATCTTTAAGGTTTATTAATTTAACCTACAATTCATATTTTTTCCATTCTTTGTATCACCGTATAATAGTATTAACTTCTTCGATGATGTACATAAATTGCTTTTTAATCCACGGATATTTCCACTTTTATGGCCCATCGCAGACGACAGACTATCCGTGACGCACTTTTTAGTCTGTGAAAATAGAACCTATGTAATTATATGCAGTAACGCACACGACGCGCAAAAATCCGCGACAATCCGCGACCGAATTTTTGTGCGCCGCAGACTCGATCGCACAAAAAGTCTGTCGTCTGCGATGGGCCTAACTAAACCAAGTTGCCAAGTGTGTACAAACCAATCACCGCTCAAAGATGTCTTGTTCTAATTGCTGTCATTATAATATCACTGACATTGAAGTATGTACAAATTTGAAACTTGACATTACTCAATTTTTACTTTCTGTCAATCTTGAATGCCCCATCGCTACCACGGATGTATTAAAGTAGGTAGTAGGTATAGTACTAAACAGCGCCATCTAGTGAAATAGTGATAATAAATTTTGTTATCTTGAACTTGATGTTTTACAATACATATTTTACTAGATGTCACTACTCTCCTGGGTACAACTTCGTGGGTACAACATTCCCATCCTTAGACATAAACCTCACGGAGAGATTTCAAATATAAGCGTATAGGTATAAGTAGAATTAAGTACGACTCCGACTTTTGGTTTTTGATAGTCTGGAAATTAATTTGTAAGTAAGGATTGGCTTCATTTGACTAAACCCGTCATTAATTAAACATAATGACCAGTTCCTTGGTCAAAGTAATAAATTAATAACTTTCACCTGGTTATATGCATAATGATTAGAGATGCGCCGAATATTCGTTTCGTATTCAAGTACTTATATTTCGTGGCTACATGACACGGTATAGAACTAAAAGATAAAACTTCTTTAAGTAAGTAAGATAATTATAATGTAAGCTAATCAAAATATGAATAAATAAGAGTTGACCAAATCTCTTTCCACATAGAATAATATTTCCTAAGTTAGATTTAAAGTATTAAAATGAATTATGTTTATACCTACTTATATTTTATAATATGTTCACGTACCTACCTCGCCACAAGTGGGTCTAGTTCTACTTCAATTCAAACATTCTGGAGGTAAAAGTAACTTACCTAAATGTTAAAGGTAGGTCAAGCTCTACAACTGAAATAAGTACGTACTAAGTCCGAGTTGGTCAGTAATTCCCTAACAGCCAACAACGAATGAAACAACTGGGAATGACAATTTAACATGTCACCTGAAAGGCCACACGATGCCTACCTGACGCCTACTGCTTAGGTACCTATACTATCGTCTACGTTGTTGACTAACTAATACCTAATCGGTACCATTATCAGTCAAGTGAGGGCGCACCAAAACGAATGTTTAACAAATTGAAAACGGTCATTGCCACCAAAATTTGCGTGTGAATCATCATCATCACTTACCTGAAGACGACTAAATTACGACTTTATTACTTGTTACCTAAGTAGGTACCTTCCTAATTAATGTGATTTCAATATCTATTGTCCTCAGATAGGTTATTTTTACTTCAGCGGAAACATTTCTTTATTATGTTTATTAATTACCTACACTATTTTAATTAGTCCGATTGGAATGGAATGGTTAGAGTCGTATTTCTTATATTGCATAAGACATCTTAATTTAACTAGTGACTAAATATAAATAATATTTTTAAAACAATATTTATTGTAAGTACCTATTATTGTTTACAACAATCATTTTTTAACGTATTATTGGTTGAAATCGCTGGGAAAAGTACAGTATCTACGGATGAAAAGTAAAGGCCTTTTCACTCAGACATACTTGACGCGGTATTCTCTGCTGCTAGAGATAGAGGAAACTGAGCGAGTATGCGGTAAAAGTACTGTTCGCAGTTCAAACCAAAGCGGGATAACGCTTGATACTGCGCAGCGAATATCGCACAGGTCTGAATATGATTTAATAGTGACAGTAATAGTAGGTAATACGTATAATATTATTTATCTACACTAATGTTGTAACATTCTACTTATGTTTCCAATACTTGACTTATTATAATTACTACTGTTATAGCGCAGGCAACTAAAACACTCAATTTAAGCAATTGCACATGATGTTATAATATCCACATCGATATCGTAAAATCTCATTATAACATCGCGCCTTGCTCGGCGCGCGCCCTGCGGCCCTGCGGGGCGCGCGCCCTGCGGCCCTGCGCGCGCAGCTGCGCTCTCATTGGTTAGATTTTAATGGCGGCAAGTTCACTGTGACAATACACGTACGCGTGAATTTAATGTTTCGCAATGTGTTTTGTTTTTAACATTTTGTTTGATTAATTGCATTAGTGAAGATAAAGTAGTGTATGCAACTGCAAATAACACGGGTATTAAAACACTCGTTACTATTATGAAACTCGCTGCGCTCGTTTCATAAACTCACACTCGTGTTTTAATACCCTTCTTTATATGACAGTTGCATAAACTACTATTATAAACACAGTGTTTCTTTTTATAGTCACGGAACAAACCCGGTCTTTTTTAGAGGCACGTGAGGGAGCCATGATCCAACTCGTAGAGTCCCTTTGGAGATGTAATGTCAAGTAATGGAGTACAACTGCAGGGACACATTCCGACCACGTCATCAGTTATTTATTATTATATTAAACCTAATAATCTCTCTCTCTCCACACCACAAACGAGGACTCGATGAAATAACGCTGTTCTGGATTTGAGGATTATTCAATCCATTTTGCTGGTGTGTAAGCGTAAGCTAAAGCAACCCGCCCTAAGTCAAGTTCAACGCAAAACCAACTAATTAAGTGATACCAAATTATGGCTGTATACTCTACTAGCTGATGGAAGGAGAAAGTCATCGATTACCAAACCTATTAAAATCCTGAATGTTCGCTGCTTATTTACTTATCTACCTGTTTTCAAAATAAAGCCTCCAAAACACCCTATCTGCACTCAGATAAACGCCATGTATATAAATTACTATTTAAAATCTAAATAATTGCTATAAATAAATTAAAAGTCGTACGTAAGTGATAGCAAAACAGGCTTTTCACAATAAAAAATAGTTACTTTCTTCTAAAATATCTAGAAAGGTAAAGAAAATGTTTATTATATCGTATATTTGGAGCATAGCTTTTTAAGGATGTGAGACGTGGACAATGACTCGAAGGGATAGGGAGAAGTTGGAAGCATTTGAGATGTGGTGTTGGCGTGCGTAGGATGGAAAGGATTAGTTGGACGGAAAGGATGACAAATGAAGAAGTATTCGAATTAGTGAGAGAGAGTAGAATATTATTTGAGATAATAGAAAACAGGAGAGGGAAGATGATAGGACATCTCATAAGACATGACAGATACATATTTCATCGAAGGTAACGTCGAAGGAAAGCGCAGTAGAATACTGTACAGTCCTCTAGCAAATATATTCGTAATTTTTACTTGAAGCACTGCCTCCAGGGGAGAGCGAGAGAAATAAGTGGCGAATTACCCGCTTACTGACATACCGAATGGAGCCACGGGCTCAGCGAGTCAAGTAATGAATAGGAGGTACATATGTTATTGAAAATGACTAAATTGTTAAAATTACTTAATAGTTACTACCGGTACTATTCATTGTGCAATATTATGTAACAGCCGGTTTTAACGTAGGATTTTTAAAGCGAAATTTGACTTCATACAATTCAGGCTTTATAAGATGCGACTTTTCTTGGAAATAAATACAAAAAAACAGTAAACAATTTCAACAATTTTTGAAAAATGGATACCCCATTATATATACCGGCGGAATTTTTGAAATCAGATCATTAACGAACGAAAATATAGCAAAATAAACATTTACACGAGTGGAGCACCTCCTCCTTCAGTTTTGCAGTCGGTTCCACGGTTCAGAGTACCTAAAACTTGCTCGTGAATCTCGTGATTAGGTACCTATCTCTTTTAGGAATCTTCATTAGGTACCTAGTTTTTGAGTTTGACGCAATACGGACTAATAAAACAATTATTTCGTAGTACTTTTGGTAATTTTTCGTAAAACGAAAAAGTTGTTTTTATAAATTAAATAATTTTTTTTGTAGTAGTAAGAGATATATTTTCTCAAACCATTAATTTGTATGCGACGGGCGAAGCCTGGACGATATATTTTTAATACACAATAAAATAGTTTAGCTAAGCGATTTTAACTGATTGCTATTGTTAAGGCGAGGATATGTGGCGCTCGGACAGAGCTGAGGGGGTGTTCTTAATTCCATAAAATAAGGTTGAGATTTGTGAAGCAAGACACGAGTGCGTGATACGTGGCGGGCGAATATTTGAACTCTTTTGCGTTTTTATAGAAATTGGCGGGTCAAATGAAAAATGTAACTGATTTAAAATCTAAGTGAGTATTAGTAAATTGATATTCCTAAAAAAAAACTATGACTATCGCTTCAAATAACGAGATCTAGGACGAGAAAATAATATTTGGTGCTACTTTTACATAATCTTGTGCATCTTATTTCTACATTATTATAATGAATTTTAAAATTCTATTCGATTTAAAATTTTATTAAGGATATATTCTTTTAATTGGTGTTTTTATTTTATTTATAGAATCGATAGAAGTGTTGATATTTGATCGTCAAAGTAGCGACTATGCGCGTTATTTTCACATATCCTCGCCTTAAGCAACGTGTAGCTCGGCTGCTACTAGGTGGCCGATAGTGGTATTTCTATCTCAGCGCAATCGTGCTTCGGATGGCACGTTCAATTGTCGGTCCCGGTTGTTTTAATCATTAGACCATGTTGGAAGCCTTGAGGTGTTCTAAAACTGTGACATCAGGTTAGGTCACTAACCTACACGAACTTACTACTGCTACAATAAAATATAGTACAAGATAGCCTATTTCGGCTGCCATACATGCCTGTTAATCAGGTGATAAATTTAAAACCTGCTAGGTTACTAGGCGCGAGTCGGTAAAGCAAATAACGTAACATAGATATACTCGGACTTGATGCTATTTGAGTACTTGTTATGTCATATTGAGACTTCATTAACAACAATGGGATGCCAAGAATCTTTGCTTTCCTAAAATAAACCGACGCCCACCGATATAAGTGTTAGAGTTCATTCTCGGATGACTAATGATAGTATATTGAATGGTTGATTTATATATTCTACGGAGAACCAGTTCGTCAGTTCGTGGCTTCGGCTTTTGCTGAGCGTTTATTATTTATTGACCAAACACATGACTGTCTACTTAATTTATCTACATAAATTACTGCATTGCAAGTTAATTCTCAGTTAGTTTATAGTTTTTGTGTATTAATAAAAAATAACCTTTTGTAGTGAATGAAGCATCTTTAAGTTTGGGGTATAAAATATAACACCGGCGTGAGTGAAGTGTAACTTTATGAATAAACTCGCGGCGGCATGCTTGGGAGTGCGCTCTCTGTAGGAGATTAAATAAAATACTTTTTATTTCAACAAGTTCAGTTAAACATGATGTTTATAGTTCTGGTTTTGTTGATAGTTGCCGGATATGTTATAAAAACAATAATCAAACCGAAGAGATATCCTCCTGGTAAGTTTTGATTTTTTAAATATTACAATAATTAATTTTACACCATAATACCTATAACAGTAACTATTTTCTTATTCTTGCTAATAAAATACCTTTTAAAATAACTAGTTCTCATTATTTTTTAAGTTCTAGTATATTATAGTGTAAATTGTTATTCTACAACATATATATATATATATATACTAGCTGTGCCCCGTGGTTTCACCCGCAGCGCCCCCGTTCCCGTGGGAATTTTGAGATTTTTATTCCCTATAAAGCTCACGGAGCCCGAGACCTTTCCAACGAATGCAAAACCGTGGAAATCGGTTCGTGCGTTCTGGAGTTATAGCGTCAGGGAGGAAAACCCGACTTATTTTTTTAAAGTAGATACCTATGACATTAAAATATTTATATATTAAAATAATTATTACTTATAATAATTACTGTATTTAACTGCTGTTGCATGTGTCACAGAGCGATTTGAATTTCTGCTTTGTTAATTAGTACTTATCTAGTTGATATTTGACCGTTCAACTCATTACTGTACTGAGGGAAGGAAAACTATTAAATTCCACAAAAAATGGGTATAAAGTAGTAATGTAAAATGATCTGGGTATTTATTATGCAATACTTATAGAATATGTATAATACCAACTATAGAACTTGCGTTTACTTCAATTTATATTCCAATAAATATCCTTCAACCTATATTCATTAACGTTGAATTGTACAATCAAGACCGGGATCCATTGAGTCAATTTACCGAGTAATATTTTGGTTACAGGGCCCAAGTGGTCTCCGTTCATTGGTTGCAGTACTATAGTCCACAACAGCGCGAAGAGGCACGGCTCGCAGTTCAAAGGATTACTCGAGTTAGCTAAAGAGCACTCCACACAATTGTTAGGACTTAAGGTCGGGGGCGAGCTACTGGTGGTTGTTTACGGAGAAAAAAATGTGCGCCAAGCGTTCACGGAGCAAGTGTTCGAAGGACGGCCCGACTCGTTCTTCTTGAACCTGCGATGTTTGGGGAAGAAATTAGGTGAGTGGGTAATCATTCGATGGCTAATCAATACTATATACAATTGAATTGGTCCAATGGTACTCTTTCTACCGAAGGTATACAGTTGAGAGTAGATTATAAAAATGTTTGTAAACCATCGCTAAAAATAAGGGTCTATTTGGAGTTATTTGGGATAAATTTTGACAGAAATAAGACCTTCTATCATAACTTGGGAAACAAGCAGTTAAACACAGGTTGAACTATCCGTCAAAAAGGTTTTCATTCCTTTTAAACCAAGTTTGACTCTCATTTAACGAGATGCGATCTATAAATCTATATTTGAAAATACGGAGCCTTCAGCAGCCATTTCATACGGTATCTGCAGTATTCGGTTTCCGCCTGTTTCCTGTGTTATATCGGAGCTGGAGCTGCATCTCCGGTCCTCGGCGCCTCAACATGAGCAAATATAGGTGTTTTAACACCAGCCCTAGTTATTTTAGCTCAGAAATTGTTACGAGATGCCCGCCACAACTTATTTAGCGGTAGGTCTCATTTTGAAATCTTCAGTTCCAAACACAATTCTGAACTGAATTCTTAATGGTTTGTGCTAACTTGAGCTTCTGTCGAACTAGACATCCAGTAATTTATTTTGTTGCAGAAGATGAAAATATACCCCTATGCATAATGTACTGTTCCTAATCCGCTTAGAACTTTACTGAAACTATTTCAGTCGTGACAGCTTTGATGTTGTTATTGGGAGAGACACGGCGAGGCCTTATTCACCTTTCTACAATGGTGTATTGTGATACGAGTATTTGTATGCACGATCGGGTTAGATGTGTGTCAAATCGATCCGTGTCCGGGTCCCAACGACATGGGGAGCATACATTCATCACGAGCGTTTCCTTAGGGACTACAAGCACCAAATATTTGGGTTATATTCATTCAAAACATGGCGCGTATTACTTGACACAATGACTTTTACTTATAAAGGTCAATAGAGTTGAGCCTCGTCGTGTAGAGGCATAAAAGCTTGTTCACTTTGGACATAAGATACATGCCATGACAAGTGTATCACTGAGTCAATCATAAATGTATTGATATCAAGTCAATCTTTAAGTTATAATACATACTAGCAGCGGCCCGCGGTTTTCCACGGTGTGCCCGTTCCCATGAGAATTTCGGGTTGAAATGTAGTCTATAACCTTCCCGTTGAATGTGGCATCTATTACAATAAGAATGACCTATTCAAATCGGAGTAGTACCTAATCGAGATTAACCCGAACATACAAACAAACAAACAAATTTTACAAATTCTATCTCTGAATAATATTAGTATAAATTTTCACTATTTTTGGTATCTACTGTAAACATAACTACAACGCGGGAACCTATAATTGGCCTACTGTTTATATTAAATACTGTATTATGTGTAATTTATGTGCTGTTGGTTCTCCACAAACAAGTAAATAAATAAATAAATAAATAAATACACGATTTCTTTCAGGAATAACTTTTACGGACGGCCCCGTATGGAAGATCCACAGACAGTTCACATTAACTCAGTTAAAGAGTGTTGGTTTCGGCAAAACTTTAATGGAAGCCGAGATACAGGCTGAAGTGCGACACATTGTGAAATATTTGAAAAAGAACCAGAAACCAATTAGCCCGAGTAGCTTTGTGTCGCAGGCTGTGATGAATGTATTATGGAAGTACGTCGCCGGTGAGTACCGACTACTCGCTCATTCCCCGCGCTGTACTAGCGACAGGACCTCGGTTTGCTACGCTTCATCCAATTATCTATCATGCACGGTGTTCTATTAAATTATATACAATAATAATCTCTTCAGAAGTGCACAACTTTAGCTCCGTATCAAACACAATCTTGCAATATCATATGGATGAATAACGAATTGCTTTCATTAAAAAAGAAATCGAGTTTTTGTGCTCATCTTTTAGTGTAAGTTCGGTATGACGTCATGGACTTGGATGTCACTACCGTTACAATGAAAAGCCAAGATTAAGTTTAATCTTTTCTGTTCACTGCAGGGGAGAAAATCAAAGAAGACAGATGGACGTACCTGCAGGAATTGTTCCTAAAGCGGTCCAAAGCTTTTTCTATGGCCGGTGGATTGCTCAATCAATTCCCCTGGTGCAGATTTATTATTCCGAATCTCAGCGGCTATTCGTTGATTAAAAAGCTCAATAGACAAATATCAGAAATCATCGAAGTAAGTATGAATAAGTAGACTTCGATACTTGAATAGTTATTTTCATAATTACGGTAAGCCACGTATATAAATGAGTAGCACAGTATACCACACATCGCCATTCGTTTGTACAGAAAAACAAGTAGGAACTTGGTTAGCAAACAATTAAAATAACAATGCCGTAATAAAATAATCTCATGATTTCTTATCGCTGTTGGAAATATAGGCGTGCGTTGGTGCGAAACCTAAAACACTAAGTATGTAGGAAAAACGTTGTATCAGATAACTCATAAAATTGTCCATTCTTTTCAGTCTCTCATTGAATGTGTGTTTTGATTACAGGAAGCGATAGAGAAACACAAGAACAATGCGGTCGAAGGAAAGGACTTTGTTTATGCATTTTTAGAGAATGTAGCGTCTGACGACGGCACGTTCACCGGTGAGTTGAACTCCTTTTATAAATAATCATTTTAAACAATCCCTTTATACCTAACCTATCTTAATCATAAAACGACATCTTAATACAAACTAGGCAACAATTTTACTTAAATATCGAATTTATTTTAAGCATCACATAAACAATTGTCAAGGTCACGACTTCAAAGGTAGGTAAAATAAAATAAAAGTAGTTAAAAAGGAGTTAATTAAAATTATATACATATAATATATTAAAATTAAATTAGTTTTTAACAATTATACTCTCATGGTAATTAAATTAAATAAAATAAGATTATAGACTGACAATGGTAAAACCTACAATACACGTAATATATTTACTCGATTTACGCTTGAATTAAAAACGCACCTACTCGTACTTATGTAAAAGTAACAAAAACTATTTCTTCCAGAAATTACAGTTGAATTATCTTGAATGTAAATATGAATCTTTATCGAGCTAATCGGGCCCGGTACGTACTTAGGTACGGCGACACCACACCGATATACTTCTTTCTTTCTTCATAACGGTTTGTAATCGCCATACATAAAGAATTAATTAAAAAGATAGAGTCTAGAATAAAAATGTTGGTTCCTAATTACTTCATATTATATCTATGGCAATGCTATGGTAATAAATAAGATTATGTGGGCTGCTACATAGAAAAATGCGTACGCTCTTCAACAAATACGAGCTTACCAGCAATGGCGGATGGACGGACGGGCGAGTGTGGCAATACTAATTCGGAATTATTTTGAATCTATTTAAAGTAATTATGTTTATAGTAGTCAATGTCTAGGTTCAGAAGTTTGAGATGCGTCAAGCATATACATTATAGTTTCCAAGCATTATATTCTTTCAATTATTTGCCAGCCGTCCTCCTGGAAAAAAACCAAGTTTATTTTAAGGACTCTACACTACACATATCAAAATGTTATGATTTAATTTGTCCGGTGATTGTGTTTCAGAGGAGCAGCTCAAAGTAGTGTGTCTCGACCTTCTCATCGCGGGATCACAAACCACATCAAACCTTCTGGAGTTTGCGTTCGTAACTCTGTTACGTGACAAAAGTATACAAAATAAAATATGCGAAGAAATAGATACAGTTCTCGGGGACAACACAGCTTGCTGGCTCGATAGTACTAAGTAAGGATGCGATATAAAAAATGCCTTCACTCATAAAACTTAAATTAAAAAGAACTAAAAATATTAGACGGCGAACTGCCACTCCGTAGTCTGCTCCAAACAATACCTTTCAATTTTAAAAGGCTTGAGCGGGGAAAAATTGAACTATGCAATAAATATTCATATAAAAACTCCGTAAAATCTGGTAACAGTATCCAAACAAAAAGGAACCGTCGAGCTTTCAGTTAACGTAATGCGCATCTTATGCAATGTTCCTTTCACAATTTAAAAGTTTAATGCAATGAACAGATAGATTACCTCTATGAAAGCATTTCTGTTTGACTCAGAGAGATTATACTTTTTTCAAATAATTACGTTATAAAGGAGGCCTTGCAACCTTACATTAACTGCCAACAAACATAGAGAGTTTAAATCCCGAGGACGAGAAATGCCAATAAAGCAAACAATCCCTTTTATTAGGAGCTTACATTTATAATACATATTTATAGTTGAAAAATATCCACCCATGCATACTTTGTATTTCGCTTTCCAAGAAATATCGTGATACTTAATGCAGATGCTGGAAAATATCTTCAGAACGATATTATTGAACCGTACACCATGGTAACTACTGGTCTGACGTACGTTTGAAATAACCTTCTAGCAGAAATACGAAGTATAGGTCTAGCGTTAGTCAAGTTGTATTAGTTTCATATAGGTTTGGCAATTAGTATAAATCAAAAGCATCCATCTCCTGAAACGTAGGAAATTCATGAGCTTCATTTGTAATACAAAGTAGAACATTAATAACTATACCTCCGAAGCTCGAGTGTTCCAACAGAATACTAACTGCAACTTAAGTTTTGGTAAGCCAAATGTTTGCATGCGAGTTTACTGTACTTAACTTCCTCAAGTTGAACTGAGGTTTCAAACGAGATTATATTACTGCACAGATCCATACATTTTGAATTTTATGTTCGAAACGTTTTTTATTAACTGTATTTTAATAGTTTGCTATAATAAACTGTAGGAATACGTAAAGTGTTCTGAAGAGTAGATAGTTATATGTTTAAAATAATATGTGGAGCAAGAAAACGTGGAAACCTTGTGTAAGGAACTTTCTTTTTTTTCAGATTGACCTACACGTCGGCGTTTCTATTAGAATTGCAGAGGTATTTCCCGATCGCTCCGTTGGCCGGGCCGAGGCGTGTTCTGCACGACACCGTTATGGATGGCTATTTAATACCAAAAGATACAACGATACTCATATCCGTTGGTGATATACACTTCAATTCAGATTTGTGGGGCGATCCGCATGTGTTTAAGCCAGAAAGATTTATAGACGAGCGCGGAATGCTAAAAAATTCAGAGCATATGTACCCCTTCGGATTAGGTGGGTGCCAATAAGTTTTTGACGTGTTTTCGTTTGTGATACTATACGCGCTCTGCGGGTGTGTGCGAATCGTACGATTTATTGTTTATTTTGTTTGTGTACCTTTTGGTTTGTTTCATATTATTATGAATATGATTGCATTTGCGATATTATGTTAATGTGTACCTTGTAGCAGCAGCAGTGTATAAAATATGACTTCTATTTTAATGTTTAATTTGCTGTGCGAATGCGGATTGCTAATACTTTATGAGTTATACTTGGCCCATAAATGCTATGTAGAAATCGATAAATGAGTCTTCTTCTTCATCGAGTGGATGGTCACCCTGACCAGTCCTGGTGTCAGAGTCATTGAGCCGCCAAAGGCCTCTGACATGGCTCAATAAATGAGTAAACTCGTGTAGCTAATGAATGTGGTAAATATCGTACGTTGGTATGTGTGCAGGTCGCAGGCGGTGTCCGGGCGACACGCTGGCTCGCTCGTTCGTGTTCCTGGCTCTGGTGGGCATCCTGCAGCACTACACCCTCGAGACGGTCAACGGGGCGGTGCCTTCCGACGAGCCTGACTACGGGCTTATCATCTCGCCGAAACCATACAAAGCAGAGTTCAAACCGAGGAATAATATAAAGATAAATTAAACTGCCTCAGCGGACTTATTTAGTTATTTTTATAAAGTTAATTATGTTATTTGTTACTTGGCTAGGTTATGGGAGTTATACGTATTTAAAGTGTAGTTTGATTGATTTTGATAAGTGTGTTTGTGCGAGTGCACAAACACAATTATCTTTCTGAGTAGAAAGAGTATAGTTATTAAACAAGTATTAGTTGGAATTGCCTAGTGATATAGTGATAAATGGGGCTGGTGAGATGAGTGTTCCTAAAATAAACATTTGATTCGACTCACTTTTGGTGATGGAGTTAAATAGCACTGTGTTTTTATTATTTCACCATGTAAAATGCCTTTTTATTGCCCTCTAGGCTAAGATGATAATCTTAATTATTAACTTTTACCATTCGGACTGATGATTTCTGATTTTTTTTGTAATAAGATTTATGCTCTGCTAAATGAGTTAAACTTACAGCAAAGTTCGTATTGACTAGAACTTCCGTGCTGCTTGCTAGCGGGCCAGAAGGTACGTCTAGCCTCTTCAGTTTAGCTATCTAGTTTGTATATATTCGAGCATAAGAAAGTTTAAGTACTCAGCATAGTCGTTACCCAAAGCACAACTCTTTATAATATACTAGTCGCGCCCTGCGGTTTCACCCGCGCTGTACCAGTTCCCGCGGGAATTTCGGGATAAAATGTATCCCATGTGTTATTCTGATGAAAACCTATATTACTGTAAAATTTTATCCAAATCCGTCCTGTAGTTTTTACGTCAAAGAGCATACATACATCCATCCTCACAAACTTTCGCATTTATATTATATAGTTAGTAGGAAGTTGGACATCAAGGACTGCAGGCTATATAAAGTATCTTCCATGGTATCCATTGAAGAATTGTGATAATTTGATCACTTAATTTGATAATGACACAGTTGACATTGACACTCCGATCGGTACAAATATTCTTTTCAATGTTTACATAAACTAGACCAAAAAATCTTATTTCTAAATTTTATCAAATTGAGTAAATAACGATTTACTTTATTTGAAACTCTATAATGTCTAGAGTATGTTTCTGCAGAGTTAGTTATAAAGTACTCTGACCATAAGAGTACTTAGACCGACAAATGTAAATGTAATTTAAAAGTAATGTGCATTTCCGTACAATAAATTACGACTGATAATTTGTTCAGTTATTGATTTACTTACAGCTGTTTAAGTTATCGAGCTTTCAAGTAAGCAGCGCAGAATGCCTTTAGGACGTCTGCCTTCGAGTGCTTCTCTCATGGTAGAGAAAAAAGTAAGTTTCGTTCCGAATTACCAGCGAAATGAATATAATGTGTAGTGACAAGCGTACACTCCATAACAGACAGTCGTAACTGCAGCTCGCATGCATTCAATTGAATTAGCTAATATGATGGCTTTCAGCGCGAAACTGGTTTCATACTGTCAGAACATGTGAATGTAATTATATTCACTTTTGACAGTTGTTTACTGCAGAATAGCTTCTGTAGTATGTGGCCGCGCACTAACTACACGATACACTTAACATTGTTACGAATCAAAGGTGAACTTTGAACCAGTTTTGCCTGTTGGTGTCTCATAAAGGTGTACAATTACATTCATAAAGCTTTTGTCGAAAATATAATATTATAATTAGAGTATTTCACGTGATGAACCTAACAAGTGTGGCTTGTGTTACATAGTATTTGTATGTTATCTTCACAGGAATTGAACACAGACAGACACTTCAGATGGGAGAGCATACATAAATTTATTTATTTATCGGCCACTTACTCGAACCACGTGTATAATTTTGAGATATTTTCGAAAATATGTCAAGCAGATGCAGGTAAACTTTATTGTCGTATGTAGTATATTTAGTGGCTACTAAGATTTGTTAATAAATTTGCTTTGATATTATTTATTTCAGTGAAATTTTTTGATTTCGTCATTCTTCAATTACTTGTGGGAATGGCTTATATGTTTATGGATGCTTTTATAAAACAATATACAGCTAAGCTAGACTGCAATCAGCATATGAATCCTTTACTGAGAGGTGTCACGTACGGGCTCCTGCTTCAAACGGCGTGCAGCACCGTCATAGTGAGTGCCTTCCATACATCAAATGTAAAATAATAAAATAAGTAGAATTTTATATTATAGTGGTAACTAAGGCAAGTCACGCAAAGTTTCCTACGTTTTTCCATTTTGATTATAGCACGTTGTGTAACGAGGTCATTTCGATATATTTTTAATGGTAAATTTATTAAGACCGATTGCTCGAGTTGTTTGAACCTTTACCGCAAATTATACCGTTGCCAGTTAGCTGCTGTTGTCAGACGTTGCCAGTAGCTGCCGGTCAAACGATTTACTCACAAAATGATATTCGATATCTTGTTTTGTTTCAGCAAGCTTGTTATGTAGCAGATTCATTTAGATTTTTAGCAGGTATATTTCATTCAGAGATGCCTTGGTGCAAGTGTATCAACACTAAATCGTTCAATGAATCCTCTTGTTTGTCGGCGAAGGAAATTATTCACAATTGTCACATACGGAAGGTGCGGATGAACGTCACATCAGGACACTTGTTTTATATGTGAGTTATGATTATTCAAGTATGCGTTGTAAAAGTGATGAATTTTACTTTTATTTTATTACTAATTAAAATATTAAGATACTAGCTGTGATCCGCAGTTTCACCCGCAGCATTCCTGTGAGAATATCGATATTTTTAACTTTTTCAGAGATTAAAAAAAAAATCTCCATAACCATTCTCGTACTTCAAGGAAAATTATAAAAAACATAATTAGCGAAATCGGTCCTGCTGCTCTTGAGATTTGCGCTTAGCAACACATTCAGCGATTCATTTTTATATTATAGATAGGTATACATGATTAGGTTTTTATCTAAAAATGTCGCAAAGACACTCTTACAAAATTCCCGTTTCTCTCTATTTGCCCATTAGAGGCAGTTAAGTTTAAAATAAAATTGAACATAACGTGAAACACGCAGTATTTGAAATGTTTTTCAACAAAGCTAACTAATAGAGAAGGTAAAATTGAGTTGGATTGTTTGTTACCTCAAAACGTTTCGACAAGTCAACAGTTTGGCGTGGAATTTGCCATTCGCAAATTGCACATAGTCAAGTCAAACAAAATATTCGGATTGTAAATTCGATTTTTTAGGTGCACGTTTAACACTGGGTGAATATGAATATTGGTTTTATTGTATTGATGACCTTTGTCATCCCATGCTAATTCAGATAATGTTAAAGCTGATGTTAATATAAAGTCAAATTCCTATGGCTGGGCAAAGATTCTTTAACTTATTTGCAAATGTTGCACACCTTCTATAAATGATGTAGAAAATTGAAAGTGACGTAATCAAGAAGTGCAGGGACGACGCTAGGCGGATCGTTGGTACCTATCACTACAAATTTATTAGGTATTAGAAGAGTTTGCGGGATCAGATGGAGAGTTATTACTAGTTCAATAAGTAGAGCTTATAGATTCAAGTAGTGATTTTTACATCTTCTTCGAGGTACGCAGAATGTATTTCCTTTCTAGCCGCGCCCCGCGGTATTACCCGCGTTGTACCCGTTCCCGCGGGAATTTCGGAATAAAATGTATCCCATGTGTTATCCTGTTGTATAATATATTACTGTAAAGCTGCATCTAAATCCGTTCAGTAGTTTTGCGTGAAAAAGTAACAAACATACATCCATACATCCATCCTCACAAACTTTCACATTTATAATATTGGTAGGATATTTCTTACTGTCTAGTCTCTTTTACTTTTTAGACCCTACATTTGTATTTTATTTCTCAATGGTTATTTAAATATAATATTTTGTACCGCTGCAGTATTTTGGTTGGTCGTTAATAGCGCGTCGTACCATGTGACACATTGCGCCACCAATATTCGTGACGATGTACGAGGCTCTCTTCGTGAATGGTATTGAGTAAAAAAATTGCATCGTTATCGAATATAGATCTCCACGATTGGTATAATATGCAAACTTTGAATGAATAAAAAATAATCCAATTTTTAAATTGAACACTTATAATTGCACTCCCATGATCTGCAGATGCGCTGGTGGATTTTGAGATAACGAGCTACTAAAACCCTAATCTGACCTGCAAAACTGTTTAACATTTAACCGAGATATCAGACAAACAATGCCATTCTTATAACACACTAGCAGCGCCCCAATTTCGGGATTAAGAATAGCCTATACAACTTCCCGTTGAATGTGGTTATCCATTACAAAAAGAATTATTTAAATCGAACCGGTACTTAGTCCGTGAGGTTAGCCCTTACGAAAACTTTACCCCTTTATAATATTAGTATAGATTGTACAATGTAATCGTACATCGATCTTAATAACAGGTGTGATTTGAAAATACTTTATTACAGAAATTCGTTTTCGCACATGGACAGACACATAGTGACGACCAGGTTCTTTATAATGGGCCTCGTGTGGACCTGTAACTTCTTCATTTCCACCATTTCACTTAATACGCTTGTTAAGGTTGGCATTTAATTTTTATTAACCTTCAGCATGTAATAATGCCACGTAGACCGTCCATAGCATTGTGTGTAAGCTGCAAGCAGTTTCCAAACCAGTGCAAGTGGGGCTAAAATTATCAAGCCAATAAATACTTGAGTCCACCGTAAACTAAAAAATCCCTTGATAAAACCAGGATCAACCTCCTTCAAATTAAACCCTAGATTCACCACTGTATGCAAACTAACATCAAGTGTATATAAGTTTATGTCTTTGTTACTCACAAACCGCACATCTTAAATTAAAAGCGGTTGTTACTGAACTATTTTACTTTGTCTTTCTGGTGGTCGGATCGGAATGGAAATCGAAAGTCCATAGGTTTATGACCCTGGTTTCAAAGCTGGGTGCAATAGGCGTAAATTGGAATCTAAGAGACCTTAGGGCAGGTACCGCAATCATTATGAACACTGGATTACATTCATTGAGGTCACATGCATAAACTAATGGTAGGTAGAAAATCTTCTTGTCAATACTTTAATAAATATTGTTCATTACAGATTTTCTTGTTAGTGTTTACGAGTAGACTGGCTTCGACGCTAGTAGTTCTAGTAGCGGTCCTGTATGCGAAGGAAAAACACAGCTACGCGGCATTCTTGCAGATAATGGATGTCAATAGTCCGGTTACTTATGTAAGTTCGAATATTCTCATACTTCTAAACTATATTACAATCGAGTAAGTACATCTATTTTACGTCTCATATTAGCATATCATCATAGGAGCACCTACGCATCCTTTACAAAAATCGACCTTTGCCTTTGGTCTTGCAAAATACTAATTTTGTCACACTACTACCGGTGTTAATTTTGTCGCTAGTTTGTCAGAGGTTGTACCTGAGCGAAAAACTTCACTTAGATGAAACGAGTCTTACAAAACTAAACTAACCGACGTCCGTTTCTTCCCACGTGTGGGGCTCGTCAATGTGACGTCGACCGGTATATTTGCATTTCGGGGTCATTATACTGCCTACTAACTAAAACCACTAAAACTTTTCATCTTTATCAACAAAATGCAAGGAAGTATTAAGTTATCAAGAGTAACAGCTGGTATGAAACATACGTTCCAGATTATACGCTCTAACACAAAAGCTGAAAATTTCATAGTTAGGCGTATGATCGTATACAGGACTCGTGATTGCACCGTTCGCGACTCATCATCCGACTCAAACAATTTTAATCTCCCAAACGACTGCCATTGTCATTTGAACTCATTTCCTATCGATCATTGTGCATTTCATTTCAATTTACTTAATTCTTCTATTATTTGATCTTCACTAGGTACATAGTATAAAACAAAGTCGCTATTTTTGTCTGTTTGTTTGTCTGTATGCTTAAATCTTTAAAATTACGCAACGGATTTTGATGTGGTTTTTTGTAATAGGTAGAGAGATTCAAGAGGAAGGTTTATATGTATAAAAATTCCCGAAATTCCCACGGGAACGGGTACAACGCGGGTAAAACCGCGGGGCGCTGCTAGTTCATAATATTTCTTAAACGTCTATATTGAATGATGTTTTTGAATACTGGAAATGTTTTGACAATATGTATTTGTAAATGTCATCGATCCTGGACGTTAATTGCTTTTTATTAAGTAAAGGGTGTATTGTAATATTTCGGTTTAGATAATGTTCTATTCTATTAGTTGGAAACTGGTTTCGAACTTTGGTTTCGAAAGTGGCCGAAGCGTCTTATTCAGTTGGAAAATGTAACTATCAAACTTTTTATAAATAAATTCTTTAAAATATTTAAAATGGCTAAATAAATAAAATAAATAAATAATAAAAATAAATTCTTTAAAATATTTAAAATGGCTATAAATTAAAAATGGCTAAATTTTAAATGGCTAAAATACGGTGCTACATATAAACAAGTATCAGAGGATTATAACAGAACATTGCAGTTCAGTTTCAAGTGGGCGAGACTGCAAGCTATCTGGATGTAACATATACGTATAGACTGGTAGAGTAAAATCCTTTGTGGGGCTTAAGAGGCACTGCAGTTGTCGGCCTTCTTATGTTCCAATCCAGGTATTTTGTAGTTAAAAAGGACTTTGTTAATTTTCGATCCGTCTTAGTTTATGTTAATAGTGATCGAGTTAATCCTATTGGCCTAATTGTGACTGGATCGATTGATTGTCGTTTTTACGTCAATTATGTTCAACTGTTCGGAAATCTTGAGAAAATCCCCGAGCAGCTTGGTCCAACTTTTTTTATTTCAGGATTTATTTTGATACTGATAATGAGATATATAATATAAATTGTTTGAGTATCGATATAGTGCATTTAAAAATAACTCTCTAATTTAAAGTACTTTGAGACAAATAATTATATCATAGGCGATTGGATAGGTTATGGATTAATATTCAGCTCAAAGAGGAAAACTTCTTTCTTTCTTTAACTTGCTCATGAGCACAAGTAAACATAATAAAGCCTAAGCAGATTTTATCATACCTAGTTCAAAACTAATTTTGAAGTGCACATACGAAAGCTTAAATTAAATTTTCTATTCCGTCGACTGACAAGTTTCAAACTAGAGGTAAAGTTGTTGTATTAGCGTAGTGTCTATGCTGGCGATATTAGTCTCTGGCCTACAAATAAACACGGGATATTTTTTAAATTATTTTATTTCGTATTTTAATATTTTTATTATAGTATCATCTCTATCAAATAGTTTTCAAATCGTTGATTTCAATGTTATTATGTATTTTCATTAATCAGTGAATTTAATTTAACAGAGATCATCAAGCAGGTAAGGTAGCTTAATGTTTCGGTAAGGCTAGGTTTCTTGACTAGTAGTTAACAGCCTCCGTGGTCTTGTGGTTTGAGCGCCCGGCTCACGATCCGGAGGTTCCGGGTTCGATTCCCGGTGGGGATATCTCACAAAAATCTCTTTGTGAAACTTTCCTCAGTTTGGTTAGGGCATAGCAGGCTGAATCACCTGATTGCTCGAAAAGTAAGATGATTCCGTGCTTCGGAGGGCACGTTAAGCTGTCGGTCCCGGTTACTTTCTACGGATAGTAGTCGTTACTTGAGCCATGTCAGAGGCCTTTGGCGGCTCAATAACTCTGACACCAGGATTGGTCAAGTTGACCATCCACTCGATGAAGAAGAAGACTAGACTTAAATAATTCAAATAATTAATGTCATCAAGGCTCACTGAGGATCTTCCACCACAGGTCATAGGCAATACTAAATAAGCATTATTTTTCAGGCTGCGTCCATGGAACACATATCCTTCAGCTATGGAATCGGATATCTGGGTTTCTTTGACTTCGGAATCATGTCACCGTACACCATGATCGATACTGCAGTGATACTATTCTCAGTGATGTTCACAGTATTTGCATTGATGAGGTCTTGGATTGTCCGGGTGTTGTACGCCGTGATGGGGGAGTGTATTGACTTCGAAGTGTACATCTCCCCGCACTACCTGCTGTACGGCATCCTGCCCATAAGCACGCATTTCATGCGCGCTAATAGATTGTACTCACTTTATATTTACCTCAACATTACAGTCGGCACGACTACGTATCTTGTAAGTATCTGCTTTTTAATTAACACATTTTATAAAGGCAAAACTTTACCGAAATAGGAGCTCAGAGACATATTCGTCATAAGTCCTATAAAGATAATGAAGTGAAAGTGTGCGGAGATGTATTATGTATGTATGTTTATTTGTTTTTTACGCTTTCACGCAAACAAACTACTAAGCGGATTGGAATGATACTTAACAGTAATATAGGATTACATCAGTGAAACACATTCCATACGTTTTATCTCGAATTCCCGCGGGAACGGGCACACCGCACCGTAAGATCCAGAGACGCTAATAATATAATATATAATTAGCTAATAAATGTCAACTAAGTATGCATATTTATCATTTTGTTTGATTGATTTTGACTGAATTTTATCGCTATCAAGATGTTTTTGTGTAGATACTTGTAAATCGATTGAAGTTAAATAAAATTGGAGGTATAATTATAAATTTATACAATTGAATTCACAATTCGTACACATGTGAATAAATTAAATTAGATAAAACAACAAATCTTCGTCATGTAAAACAACTGTAAATGCTAGATAGGTTTTAAGTTAAGTCGTTTACGCCTCTGTTTCACTAGATGTCACTGTACGATATTAAAACACGCAAACGTTATTCTCTGCCGCTTATAGGGGTTGCAACGAAATTCTGTTCGTGTTGGGATCATAGACAAGGGGTACAGCCAACTAGGTAGCTGATGTCAACAGTTACCTAAGCTACTCCATGTCTATTATCTCCCTCAAAAATAAGACACTAGCTAGGGACTTAAAGCGCAGGTGAAAGGGTTTTTTGATTGAAACCACCCATTGTTTCCCGATTCTAATTAGTCACTTGCCTGGATGAGCTAGCTACTTACGGCCATGCTCGTCTAAGACTTCTGAGTACGTTCTTTGAACTTGTAGTGACATTGTTTAGTTAAATTACATTATATTAATACAGAAGAGATTGATTGTTAAAATGTATGCCAGTTAGTAACAGTATAACAAAATTGTTTATGTGTATGAGGTAGACAGTTTAAAGCATTAATGAAAGTTTAATTTTGTCTGAACCGGTCCAATAAAGTGGGATTACAGTTTGACCCCTCAAACTAAAAACAAGTAGTTAAAACACGGAGTTAAAATGAATTTTCAATAAATAATATTGTCGTGACGTGAAACGAGACCGTTTATTGTATATTTTCTCAAACACTAATACTTGGAGATTTCTGTTCAAACACATAAAGTTAGTTGAAAACTCGATTCAGGTCATGAAAAATAGTGTTGTTGCAAGTTTAATATATTTAAGTAGACCGTTTTGGTAGCGGCCAGTGTCTGTGCGCGCGACAACTGTCCAGCTCTTCGAAACTGTCTATTTTCGTTTCTCCTGAGTACTGTGACGTAAGTTGGCAATATCAAAGAATGTTTCTTTCGATACGAGCCGTAGAAGTGAGCGAGATGTTCCTCCCAACATGTATGTCATGTCAATATGAACATAGCGTTATAACACAAAAATGTTGTATTGCATTCTATTTTCAGACTATGCTGACGTTAAGTATGTCGCACTTATTACACAATGAATTTCGTTCAGTGAAAAATGTCTACATAGTCGGTTTGCTGTGCTGTATGGGATTCGGTTTCTCTGTTCCTATCGCAGTGGTAAGATACTGATTTAAATTAATCATGTCACGGCACATCACACGAGTAGCCTTCTTACGTAATGATCTCGTAGTGATGATAATTCTGTATCGGATTACCAGCAATTGTATCTATTGTTGAACATTAGATACAATTGCTGATAATCCGGTTATTGTGGTTGTCTAATATGAAGACAAAAAATAGTCTTCGCATTATTATTTTACTAATTCAAAGCTTTTGGTGTTAATCATAGTAAATTAGTCTCGAATATGATAAGAAGAGACACGAAAATGACAAATTCATTTTTTGCCAGCTACTTGCGATCAAAAATAATTTACTATACAATTGAAATCCAATTAGTACACTCTGCATAGAGAAAACTGTCAATAAGAAAACAGAAATGTTTTAAAGCCGGAGGCCCAAAGTGTAACCCGAAGTATCTTGAACGTCATTTCCTTTAAACAACTCTGTTGGTGTAAAATATTCAGTAGTTCTACAAAAAATTCATCGTACCCGCTCGCAACCAGAGATCGAATATCCAACATGTAGGCCGTCTTCACTGAATTACCTCGTGTAAAAAACTGGGAGCTTCTCCCAATTCACGTTTACAACTCAGCATTTTTACTACCTAAAATCTATGTATCAACATTAATATGATAAAGCGAAATACTTCTAATAAACTTCTGTCTGCGTTTACGAGGAATCTATCCATCAGTGCAGTTTAATTGCAATTTGATGAAAAGCGCCTTTCAGCAGAGATCGATCTTCCATCAAATTTAAACCGGGTTCAGTGAACCGTTAGTAAAGCTCAGTCTATCAGATTACTGTATGATGCTGACACGTTCGCAATTAACTATTCCGCTGTTTATTGTTTCACGTTTATGGCAATAATGTTACAGTGTTGCTCCCTGTTCAAACCGATCGATCTTGTTATTATTTTACACATAATTATGGTTCAACTTTGATGGTGTTATGCCAATGTTCTTGGCTACTAAAACTAGATTTGCGTCAGTCGGAAGTCGTATAGCAAAATAAAGTCTTGAATAGAACTTTAAATTACGCCAAATATAGATGTGGCCCTCAGTGTCTCCTCCGACTATCGCCTCGGATGCCTTCAGTCAGCACTGAGAACACGTACGTTGAAATTAACTTGTCGGTACTTGAGGTCGTTCTGTTTATCGGAAACTCTTAGTGTGTTTACGGCTGCTGAGCATTGATTTATAAATTCACTAAGTTTTGACGAGAAAATGCATAAAACAATTAATCTTCATTAAAAATTAATAAAGATGAAAGTTGGTTGGCGAAGTATCGGGTATCGATCCGGATGGCTTCTTTATTTATTTAGATACATTTAAAATGCCCTGATCTTTCACAGTATACCTATTTCCATTTCATGTACTTACAGGTATATTAGTCGGTGTCGGACCGTGGGATTGGTTACTTTAACCTAACATGCTTTGACATATCATTGTCAACCATTACTAATGATAAGTTATTAGTAGGTATGCCAGTTTATAAAAAGATTGATGTAAAAAGCGCTATAAAATAGTATTTGCAACATATCTTTGTTGTCGTAGTAGAGGAATGTCTATTAGCTGATGTTAGAAATAGGCCAGTTCATTACATCACATCATTATGTAAAGGTAATTAATCTCACTTATATAAAGCCAAACACAGTATTTGACGTAATTAGTATGTCTCATATGTATCATTCAACTGTGCCTTGTTATAAATAACGAATGTCGTTCAAAGACTTCAAGTGCAGGACTTATTATGGAACCCACGAGAGGCGGCTGGGAGGCATTCAAACCACTAGAGTCCGCGAAACCGTAGTTAACTGTTAAGGACGTTATTACACCATTCCTAAATAGTGTAATCACATCACTATAAAAGTAGAACAGTTTTAAAATTGTTGCCTCTTATCGTTTCATAAAATTCTTAAAGAGAGATATCTAAACTAGTATGTGTATATCGCAACAAATGAATAGTTAAAAATACCGCAGGTGTATTTAAAATAATATGATAACTACATATTGAATCTGCTTACAGCCAGCAGGATGTAACGGGTTATTTTTAATTAAATTAAGTAGCTATGTGCAATATGGGAAATAAGGTTATGTTTATAGCTTTTATAGATGGCTCTTATAGCTTGTTTTCAAGGCGCCATCGCCAATACGAAACCACCTTTCTATATATATAGCTATAACTGAAAAAAAAGCTGCCGGTGGTTCAATTTTTAAATTTTAATATGTATAACAGGACGTGACTGTAATTTGGCGCCTCCGCTGGTCTAGTGGCTAGTGCACTCGCCTGCCAAAACTGAGGTCCCGGGTTCAGGTCGAGCGAAAACATATTTTCTAACCTTCAAACATGGCTTTAGTTTGAAGTCGCCCACGCGTAGTAGTAGTATGGAAGTGTGGTGATTACGCCTATTCTGATATCTTCAGTGAGATGAGACATTACAGTCTAATACGTACTTTTTACGATTACCAGCAAATATTATTTCTAGTTCAGTTTATTTTTTCTTCAGTGCATGACCCAAAGTACGAAAGTGAAAGGGTTAGTGAGTGGTTTGAACACGACAGCGATATGTCTGGGGTGGTTCAAAGCGGCGATCGTCTTGTGGGTGTATGGGATCAAAAAATTTTCAACCGATATCCACTTTAGGCTCGGATTCAAGCCCACTCAGCTGTGGACGTTGAGTTGGATGCTGTTGCCTATACTGTTATTTGTAAGTATAAATTCAATAACTTTTTTCCGTTTGAGTAAACCTGTAGAACGTAGTTGTAGCTAGTGTATCGAGGTACTAAAAGAAGGTAAATACAGTGCAGTTTAGTGATTGTTAAGTATTACCTATGTTACAATAATAAATAACATTTCATTAGCACGGCTATGAAAATGTTATAAAATGTCACCCATCTAAGTACCGACCCCGTTTAGTTACCAAGCTTGGTCGCGAGCACTAAGTTAATTATATCCCATTAATGTATTTTAAAAAATAAATTGACGTAGCGACGCACTAAAATTTATTTATGGGCTTGTACTCCTATTACTGGTATGATGCTGGTATGCTTTAAAGTATTGACAAGCCCGTTGGCCCAGTGGCATTGAGATCGCTTACTGTGTCGGGGGTTGCGGGTTCGATTGCAAAGATTTTGTACTCAATACTGGCGCCCTTGGCAATATTTATGTATTGAATGGGTGATTGGTGGGTCGCAACGAATCAACTGTTTCAAGTCACCCTTGGGGTTTCTAATTTTGTATACATGTTTAAGAAGAGGGCTTGATGCAAAGCGGTTGTATTATTGTTTTAGGTGTTCATGATACAAAGGTTCATAATCACTGGCGATCTCGTGACCAACGTCCCTGAAGCAGGGATTTTTGCCTTGGCCTGGATATCTTTATCACTGACATTAGTTGTAATTGTAAACGCTAAAATCGTATCAAAGTATTTGGTACGAAATGTAAGTATTGTGTGACGTTTTTTACAACCTAATGCAATTATTTTATTTATTAAACATCAGAAAGTATATTTTTTTAATGTAGTTAGGTATTATTTAATTCAAAGTTAAGTTATCATTAGTCATCGTAATTTATTTTGTTTTCAGAATCTAGCTGGATTATTTAGACCTTCCATAAAATATGGTCCTCCGGATTTATATTATAGGTTGAAAAGGAAGAATTATGATGAAACGACCCAACTGAGGCAGTGCAGGCATGTCTGTACCAAGCTGGACGTAAGTGCCGTCATTATGTGCATAGCCTCGACACCGGGCGAGTCTGCCTCTAATGGTCAGAGAAATGCGAGAGTCTGACATTTCCAATTACCATCTAAAATGCGAAATTCACCAAATTGCAAATGTAGCCTAACCTTGACTGCCAGTTCATATTTCGAAGTTCACGTTTACATTATTTACATTATGCACATTCCACGCTACAATGTTTTTACTTATTTGACTATATTATAAATTCGTTTGTTACGTTTTTTATAGATTTCCAAAGCATAATTTTGTCTATAATTATTTTTTTAGGAATGATTGCTACTCTACTTACAAGTTGCGATGTTTTTTTGTTCCACAATTACTACGAAAGCTTTAAACTCTCTTTATACAATAATTTTTTTAACAATTAATAATATTTTTTAAGAATGGGTGAAAAAGTGGTTCCTTCGTTTTACTTCAACATTAGCATCTACTCCTGAATCTACAAACAGGATAACTACATTTCTGAATCTATAACAGGAGTTCCTGGACTGCAACCACATGCCGCTGATGCAGACGAGCCCGTCACTCTCCGACGAGTCCCCGATGTTCAACATCTTCAACGATGCCCCCGCCGGCTCCACGTCCAACAATAATTGAACTAAACATCTAAAAACAACAGCCAATATTTTAAGATTTTATTTTAGGTCAAATCTTTTATTTTGTAAATAATAAACATGTATACTATTACGATTGTTTTAATGTGGCGTAAGTTTCCTCAATAGTGAAGATAGTTGTTTAGATTTTGTTTTTTTAAGGTCAGTGCTTTCATTATCCCTTCTATTGTGGCGCTCGTTCCCTCTTCATATTTTCATGCCCTGATATGTATAAATCTTAAATATAAAATTTCATACAAATCACTGCTAGGACAGATACCTACTTAATAATGTATATGAACACGCAGTTCTTTGCCAGTTGAGCAATTCAAGGGCTTGTCTTTGCCAAAGCTGCCGTCAAGTCACCTACGGCAGCAAGAAGTTTGTTATTAAACCTGACCTAAAAAAATAATAATAATAATAATATGAGTGAACTATTTAGTCACAAAGGAGTTATTATTTTATCAGTGTATGTTGTATGCAATGCACAATGAGACAGGAGACTCACATCAGCGACCCGGTGCAGGCGCGAGTTCTCGGGCGCGTTCTAAGAACGAACACGGACTCCTCTTTGAATCGGTTCATTTTCACTTCGCACTTTACACAACTTTATGAAAGGGAAACATTTCACAGCCTCAAACTTTGCCTGTTTTTAATTTCAATTCATCTTAATTAGTCGTTCTTAAATCACCTTTTCTTGGCTGTTAATATTTAGAGTTACACAGTTATCAATCTCATTAATGTTTAGATTATGTTTAGTGAAACGATCGAGTAATCAAGGTAGGTACCCTATAGCTTAAAACAAATTATGAATAAAATATCTAAATATTTGAAACAATAAACTCTTAATGAGAATTAGTCAGGATTGTTTTATAAAACTGTAGCAGTTATATAGAATGCGAAGTGAGAATGGATTCAGGAAGGCGAGGCGATGAGTATATTTGCATAAAATTATTATCTGATGGACTCCGTCTCGGATACGACAAGGAGCTTTCTTGTTTAAAACATAATTATAGGCCTTACATAACATATCTGCAATTACAAACAATGAAGAGCCAATGGTTTTTGAATTCAGTCATGTTTGGCCAGGATCAGATCTTGTTATCTCCATCGGCGGAAGCCATGAGGGCTGAGGCCACAGATAATTTTAGTACTTTCATATTTGGAATATCGAAAATAATTCAAAATATTTGGTAGACTTCGTAATTTAAGAGCCGAATGAATCGAATTCCGAAATTCTGATAAGTATGGACAAAAAAAAATACAGCATAAGGATGCTAAAGTCATTTTCTTACGATCTTTGAATTTGTTGAAGATTTTTATTAGATCTCTAGTCATTTGATTAACATTTACAATTAATTAACAAAGTATCTTTCATCCATCTCATAAAGTGTTGAATTTCCAATAATCAAATCTGTCTAAGTAATACAAAATTAAGCGTCGTGTGGTATAAATTAAACGCAGCATGTAATATTTACATTGTGAAGTTTGATATGAAACAGGATTGGCAATTATTATGTGAAATTGAATATATCGGGACATTAATAAAACATGAGCGGTGGCGTAGTAATACCGTGTGTGTCCCTAAGATAGAGCGTTTAGTGCGTTTGTCGTACAATAAGAGTTCGAGCTCGGTCGGGCTCGGGCGAGTCGAGGCGAGGTGAGGCGAGGAGAGTGAGAGAGTGGCGTCGAGCGGGAGGCTCGGCGCGGCGTGGCGGTGTGCCGGAGTCGCGGAGCGGCGGCGTGGCGGAAGGAGCAGCGGCGGGCGGCTCACGGCTCGCAGGCCGCGGCTCGCGCGCGCGGTCGATAGGGCGGCAGGCGCATGCCCGGGCCGTTGCCGCCACCGGGGCTGGGAGCACACGCCAGTCCACCGGCTGGCTGATCCGCGGCCGCCGGAGCCTGCGTCCGCCGGGCGCACGCGGCACTGCATCATGCATGCCACTCGTGCCCGCGCCACCGGCCGACCCCGCGCCGTGCACTCGCTCACTCTTGCCGTCACCCTCGCTATAGCATGCCTGCCGCACGCCGACCACGCCGCGTGAGTACATCAACACACTCCACTTACATTGCGTCACAACACTGAGAATCACTCACGCATCCGCGAAGCCATACAGCTCGTGTAAATCTCTTAAAGCTGTGAGTTCGCATTGCTGGACGCGCGTCTGATTTGTTCATATCACCGACCTCGTAGTTAATCCCTTGCAAATATGATAATTAGAGGCAAGTGTTCGTTGAAGGATGGCCTTTGTAAACCCTTGATATAATATAATCTGTTGACTTTTTAATGTTTAATTACAATAGATACATAATATTTCAAACTTATTTCTTAGATACATCGATTACAAAATCTATAATTATTGTTAATTCTGAGCAGTTTCATGAATAGGAACCATTAAAATATTGAAAGGCGCGTAGTGATAAAACAAGTAGTCTTTAATTAATACGACACCATCTTCAGCTACTTTGAAGAAATTTGAAGCGCAATTTCGTTCCCTGGGCATGTTCAGCGGCCCTGATTTGTGTTATCTGTAAACAGGCACGCAACCTGGACTAAATTGTCAATTATTATATTTCATTGGTTTCTAAATTATTTACATTATTGGTATTGTTGAATAGATTTCTGATTTCATTGATATCCCAAACAGTTGCATGGAGCGGAGATACTTCAATCGCGGGGACGCGAGATATAATATTGTTTCATATGCTATCAGATCTAATTGAGCGCAATAAGATGAATAGGTAAAGAGATGGAAGATCAGTGTATTCGGTGGTGGGAGGGAGACAGATAGTCCTGACCTTTTACTTCGTGAAAATATTATCATGCCGTATAAAATTCCTTTTCTAGGTGTTGCAGATTTTATTAAATATATGTAATATGTACGGTGCGGCGTGCTCCTGTTT
The DNA here is from genome assembly GCA_963082685.1 of Cyclophora albipunctata. Classification (NCBI taxonomy): domain Eukaryota; kingdom Metazoa; phylum Arthropoda; class Insecta; order Lepidoptera; family Geometridae; genus Cyclophora; species Cyclophora albipunctata. Next base: position 11,814,279 of record OY720111.1, on the reverse strand, counting down.
CGGAGGGTTTAATATACGTCGGCGATTTACAGTTGTAATTAGTCTATTAGAGAATGTCTTGTTACATTTTTATTCATAAACGGGTAATTTAATATCGGCCAAATTGTGTTTTATTATCGTTATGATAAATTAATTCACCGAACTTAAACTTTGAAATTAATTACGTTGGTAAATGGAGGTGTTTATCAAGACTTGTATTAATAATCCTTGATGAACTTTTTCTGTGTTCATATTTTTGGCCTACAAAGTTGAACATTATTTTGTTCCTTGCTAACCGTATCTTAATGGAACACATAAATAGACTTCTTAATATTAAAGAAAACAAGGATGACGCTTAATTAAACATTGTTTTTATACTTCTTGGCAACGTTTAGTAACAGTGCAAAAAAGTAAAACCCAAAGACATTACAGGCTAATGAAAATTTCTAAATATCAACGAAGTTTGAATTAAGTCTAGATATTTACATTAAATCTAATTTAATGCATTCAGTACCTACTGGCCTATACGTTGTTGAAAATTGCTGAGACTTGATGTCAATATTTTATTTGCGATTTAAGTATTTTTAAATAGACCGAGTAGGTACGTAGATAATAGACACAGGTCACGCAACTTAATGCTATTGATATCTCAGGTTCTGTTTTTGTCAGGGCATAGTATGCTCGACTGGCCCATATACCCAAATGCCCATGTACCACATATGCACCACAATTGCCGAGTTCATATTCACAGTAAAGAAGCTATCATTCTCAGTAGATCCATTATACAGATCCATTATGGCAATAAGGGTGGACCCAACTAAATCAAGAGTTCGCTTGCATTATTTTCCATGACCGAAATTATTTGGTGCTAGTCAGGATTGAACCATAAACCTGACCAATCCTGGTGTCAGAGTTATTGAGCCGCCAAAGGCCTCTGACATGGCTCATGTAACGACTACTATCCGTAGAAAGTAACCGGGACCGACGGCTTAACGTGCCCTCCGAAGCACGGAATCATCTTACTTTTCGGGCAATCCGGTGATTCAGCCTGCAATGCCCTAACCAAACTGAGGACAGTCTCACAAAGAGATTTTTGTGACATATTGTTGTCCTTACCGGAAATCGAACCCGCAACCTCCGGATCGTGAGCCGAGCGCTCAAACCACAAGACCACGGAGGCTGTCGATCACTGAATCATCAAAATAAAGACTGATTTTGGAACCACACTGGGTCCACACTGCACGATCCATCAGCGCGCTCGTCATCTTTGATCCCGAACCAATGGTTGCAATTTAAAACCTGCGTTTTGGCCTTTGGCCGGGGTTCTCCTAGCACAGATAATGTTTACCTAAAAGGAGATCCCAACTTTATTTAAGAATTCAATGTATACGTCTTTAAGAAATAAATTTATTTCTTTATAATATCAGTTTGATGGAAAATTATTTTGAACTCTTCACGTGATATTGATAATAGTTGTACTATATCTTTTTATCCGATGGAGTAAAATGACAGCTCGGTATACCACTTGATATTTAACACGTATTTAAGTTGAATGAAGGGGATCCCTGAGTACGACATACTTATGAGGAGATTTTGGTAAAAGTGACATTTAAAAACTCTCGATCTTCTCTTTCGAGCGAAACCTTTGACTCCTAGATTCTTCAGCGGAATGATGTTATGACAGCATTCCCCGACCCACGCCGACCACCGCAGCTCGTTTACTGCCCGCCGAGGTTGTTATTACAGTTGGTGCCGCGGTATAATAATTCCATATAAAAAGTCCTCTCTCATTTTAGACGAGACAGGACAGCATGATCATTTTACCTCTATACTATTATTATTTCGTCAAAACGGGGAAACACTCGTAACGAGACCTACGTTAAAATATTTTTTTTTGTTTATTTATATGCATTTGTTTAAACAAAATTAAATCTGACTGGAAATCATAGTAGGTAACGGTCGACTCGCAAATAAGCAATACATGCGCTTGCGCACCTTCGAAAATGCTTTGAGGATCTGGGTATTCCATTAAACTAAAATGAGATATAAATAAAAAAATATAATTTTTTTAAACATAAAGCATGGCACTCAATTCCGAACCGCGTCCGGGCCGCGGACATGGTCTCATGTCCAAATGTCACCAAAGTGGTATCAGACTTTCCTCTCGAATGAATGTTCAATCAAGTAAGTGCTTAATTTTTTCTTTTATTTCATGTTCACACGGATTGACTGGAATGGCGTATAAATGAACACTAATCGATATTTCTTTCATTCGGAATGGAATTGAATGATGGCTAATGAAAAGTCCAAAATTAATTCATTCCGCATTTGTGTTTCACTTTGTTGACAGGAGTGAGTAAAAGATGCAAAATAAAACATGGGAATGAACGTAAACGAACCGTCTCATTATACTTTAAGCCCATCCATGTAGAATTGAAACTAAAAACTCCTGTTGATTGAGAAATAATAAATACAAAAATAAACGACGCTCGTTATGATGTCGTTGAATGACCTACTACACGGAACGTATGTAGAATACCTACGTAGTAGCCACACAGGTCAACGAAACTCGCGACCGTTTCATAATTACATTGGTCAAGTCACCTGATGAACCATGCAATAGTCAAACGTTGTTGACCAAATCATTAAACGTTTCGATGATCAAAGGATGGTTATTTTGGCTACTTCCCGTTTCTTTAACTTCCCGTTTCTACAACCACACAAAATACCTACACAAAAGTAGCGTTTCTACAACTTTTTATCTCCATACATTTATTCCCATTTCTACAACCATGTACTTACGTACGGTACTGTCACTTACAATTACAGATGTAGTGAATAATCCTTTCCTATCGGCAAAACTCGGAACAACGATAACACCCGAATGGTGCCGATGTGTCTATGAATTACTGTATTATTAAATTACGTGTAGGTATCAAATAAATCGCAAACTTTATTTATCAATGTCAAATGTCAAACTGTTGTCTCGATGGGTACTGAGTGCGAGTGAAATAGTAAGACAAAAACGAACATTTCCGAGAAAATACGAAAGGAAAGGATTATTCACTACATCTGTACTTCATATTTTTTATTAATTCATAGAACATCTTAAATCAGCGCATTCTCGTATTTTAATAGTTAAAAACCAGAACCTCCTATTTTCTTCACTGATTTGTATCAGTAACGTAAAAAAAAAATAACCCTAACCTACCGAATAGTACGTAAAAACAATTTTCTTCACTGATTTGTAACCAGTAACGTAAAAACAATTTTCTTACTATTCGGTAGGTTAGGGTTAGTTTTTTAAATCTCAACATCATGACACTACTAAAGTGGAAATTCCCAAGATTTTTAAAAAGGATCTGAAATTATAATGTAGTTTTTTTACACGACTGTACTTGATTGTCAAAAAGTTGTAGAAACGGGAACTTAAACAAAGGGTTTAAAAAGTTGTAGAACCGGGAAAAAATGTATGAAGGTTTAAAAGTTGTAGAAACGCTACTTTTGTGTAGGTATTTTGGGTGGTTGTAGAAACGGGAAGTTAAAGAAACGGGAAGTAGCCGGTTATTTTATGCAATGAGACTATTTCATAACATAATAATTTGTAAGTATGCATGCGTTTTAGCGTATTGCCAAAATCCAGTTAATGCAGTCTTATTTATCTTAAAAACCTTTTCTTTGAATAAAACTTTAGTACATTTAGTGTACTTGCCTTCGAAGTGGCATTGGAAAAATCCATTCAGTGTAACCTACCATTTATAAAAGTTCGAATGTATGTTATTTTCAATTATGTGATTTCTCTTATACCGCATAGTGCTATTGTATACTGCAAGAAAATTCCTGCAGGATTGCTTCCACCTACTCGTATCTCGGTCCTATTGCGATGCCGGTGCTCAAGAGCAATTTCATTTCAACGCCGAGAACTTTGAGAGCGGAGCGCAAATCTCAATTATTTGCATTTTTGCATACGAGAAGATATATCTATGAGATATAAAGGTTAAACAAATCAATTATATTGCATTTATATAAACTATACGAATAAAAATAATTGCTAAAGAGTTTGATTTGAAACTCCATCAGACCATCACCCTTTTCCGTGGGAATTTCGAGATAATATTCAGTAGTTCAGTAATTTCAGTATTCAGTTCAGTAGGTTTTCTGTTAAAAATTAAAACATACATACATGTATACATCCTTCCAAACTTTCGCATTTGTAATTTTAGTAGGACAATCGACACTTAGCATGAACCTATCTATACTTATCTGTACTTTACGAGTACTAATGTTATAAAGAGGATTAATCTTCGGAACTAGTCATCCGATTTCAAAAATCTCTTTCGCCAATATGTAGAGTTCACTTTATGTACTGATATAGGCTATAGGTATATATTATATTTTTTTTAAATAGGGATCCTTGCTCTAATTGCAATAAAACATGCATTAAAATTAGTTATTGGCGTGCGCTGCTAAAACTATTGATGATACATAAAAACAATGTTCAACATAATTATCTAAAGTCGAGAGGACATGATACGTCAGGCACAATCATCAATTTTGGTTAAAATTCGTTATTTAAAATAGAAGTGTAATTATATATGATCATACGAGCAATGTTGGTTTTATTCGCCAGAAGACGCGCGATGTTTTATCCCGAATTTCCCAAATGATATCTTGAGAAACCGAAGCGAAGAGAGGGCGGGTCGCTAGTAGGTATATTATAATCTACTAAAATGAGAAGTGTACAAACCTCAGGGTATTATGCGAAGCATCATAGTCATAGCCCGACATAATTAAACGTAGATACTTGCAAAAACCACTAATTACTTAAATCAGAAAGCACTAATGTATTTTGGAAATGCGGTTTATCATTCTAGATTCTGTTGTACAGCTTGTCGGGTTTGGAAGTTAATATATTAATAGGTGGTCAACCGACGCTATGCACCATAGTTAATAACATACATAGTTTCACAACATTGTTTTCATTTTTATTAACTTTCTGCTTTGTTTACTGCTTTGAGTTTTGTTTCAATTTTCTATAGCCGAGTGTCATCTACGGATGAAAACAATTTACCACCGAATGTGACTAATAAAAGTTAAGTTTCGCCCTGTAGACATATACTTTTTTACTTAATGAATTTTTTCATCCTTTAAATAACTCAAGTTCAAGATTACCTAAAATTTCAATAAAATATTCTTTCAGTACGTCTTACAACACAGTTTAAACCAAACTTCAAACAATCAAAGTGTTTGCTTGAGTTTAAAATAGGTGTATGAAAGATTGTTAGTTAGGTCACCCGAGACAATAGACGGCTAGTTCAAGGGCGGGCTGACTTCAATGAATAATACATTGGAGAAGCTCCCGATTGCACCCTGAAGCCAACTGCGGATGCAACAGACTGCCTGCGGAAAGAGATCAGCCGCGCACCGACACCGCGCGCCGGCACTCGCCATTCCATATTTATAACTTTTTTTCATATCTGTTACGATAGAGTTCTATCGATTATCTCTGCCAATCTTCAATTCACTTCAATATTCTAAGATGAATGGGAGGAACCAATTTCTCTATTTTAATAAATGGTGCATTAATCAAACGAGACAGGGCGCAATCTTTGAATATTGGATTCGAAAAAAGTAAAAAAACAGCCTCTGGCAGTCCTCTGGATCTTTCTAAACTGGGGCGTTATCCGGCAAGTGGATAAATTCGCCGGTAATTCTTCGATAACTTAATGAATTTAAAACTGACATATTCGTTTTTCAGCTCTAAAAACTAACTCACCTCGGTAGTGACATGTTCTAGTTAAACCCCCAGCGAGAGTTTTCCGGACGATAGACTTTCAGCGATTATAGTTCAACCAAGGACTTTATATTCAAACTGGACTGCGGACTTGTCGAAAAAAAACGTCTATGACAAGGAAGTCATAGAGAGCCCTGCGTCCCTTTCTAAGTAGGGTAACCAAATACTTTTAGGGACAGAACTTAAATTGTAGTTGAACAGTTGGGTTTATGAAAACGGTCAATAAGCTAAAAGTAATCCCATTAACATTTCTCACTTATCTAAATCATAATTGGGTTCATTGCAAATTGTTCATCATCAACATTGTTCAAATCATTGTTCATTGCCAAACTTAAAAAAAAACCATGTATTTAAAAAATCTTTCACTTTAGGTAAAATAAGTTATTGCAATTATATTACCCGAATGATACCTACTAATGCATTGTAACTAAAAATGTCTCAGGCAATTTTGGTATTCTTGCCGATTGCTGAAACAAATCTATTTTTAATGGCTTCTTCATATTTAAATCAAATATATTATGTATACAAAAGTTCATAAATTTACAATAATGCATTGTAAACTAGCAAAACTAGGTAAAACTGTACTGTTGTATAATTAAAGTTTTAAAGAATAAATTCTAGTGCTTTGTGATTTTACTTTTGGTAATGGTATGGGACACAGGGCTCTCTAATGCCTCTCATGCGAGTCGTTTTCTTATCTACGTTATCTACTATGTTTGTAGTTTATATTCAATAAAAAGCATATTAGTAGTACGCAATCCAGTTTGTATATTTAATCCATGAGTACAACACTTTTTGTATTTAAAGTCCGCTAAGCCGTTCGCAGTGATCTGACGTTACACCGGCAACGTATTAATAAAGTTGAAGAGTTGTCACTAACTTTTGAGCAATAAACAAAAAGTTACTTTACCCGTTTCGACAATCATTTATTATAATTTCGTACACTTTGTCTTTCAGTAAACTTATAGTCCTTCTTATGCTTAAATCTATACTTCTATACTAATATTAAAAAGAGGTAAAATTTGTAAGTTTGTTTGTTTGTTTGATCGTATGTTTGGGCTAATCTTGAGAATTATCAGTCCGATTTGAATATTTCTTTTTTTATATTTAACCACAATCAACGGAATGGTTATAGGCTATTTTTCATCCCGAAATTCCCATGAGAATGGGCACAACGAGAGTAAAACCGCAGGGCGCTGCTAGTAGTACCTACAAAAACAACAAAGAGACATTTAATCGTAAAAGCGTTATTAACTAACAAGAATTGACATTTTAACTATATCATTTATTCTACCAGTGTTTTCATTTTTACACGCATAATTAAAGGAGTAATCGGAACCCAAACAAATGCAGCGCAACATATATTATGTACGTAATAAACAAACATATTATGCATTCTAGGGCAAATATTATAAGCTTCATTTGACCTGAATTCAGCAGTTTAAAATAAAAAACCAAGGACATAAATAACGATACTTTCATTAAAAATGTCAGTTCGTGACGACATTCTGCGAGTAGCCGACACAAAATGTTCGCCGATAGTTCATACAAATTATTCAATTCATAATGGCATACCGCAAATGTAGTTTGAAATCCTTTTGTTTGTGTACAATAAAAGCATAATAAAAGGGTCTCTGCTCTGTATTGGGAGTATTATCGCGATACACACTGCTGAAAATGCTTTTTGTTAAAACACATATGTGTCCTTTATTTTAGATTACTGCCATTGACGTGTGGTTCAAACTACAAGAGTTATCGTAATTGTATTTTATTTACGTCATAGTTCTTCTACAGTTACATTATCTTACTATTATTAATTAGTTTCACAAATAAGGAGTTACAAAATTATAAAAAACAATTAACGAGATATTAATTCGCAATTTGATGCAAATGTGACTTCAAAATTAACGTGATAAAAATTTAAAGCTAAACATAATATGTATCAATTGTGTACAAAACTGATGTAACCGTGTTTGCAATGTTTGTTCCCGAAAGTGAGACTGTAAATCTACAAACGACTGTTATCTAGGCGGCCGGACGGGTGCAGGCTGCAGAAGTATATAATAACATTATCGGACGACAGAGTCCGCGGCGCGCGGCGGGCCGGTGCCGGTTCCAGGGCGTCGCTGACTAATCCGGATTTCCGATGGCATATCGATGCCTAGGCGTGTCGGAACTAAGCGGGCTTGATCTTGTCATGAATTTAGAGCACCAAATTCTCTGAGGCACGGTATTTATAATTTATTTAAGATAAGTTCAAACTCCGCCGGGTGTTTCGTTTATGCGCTACGGTGCACTTTCTTGATTAGTTGCTCAGTTCCTACACCGCCCCTTTAATCTTCCAAATGTCAAGGGGGATATGAGCCTTCTAATCTACGCTATGCATGCGCTGCATCACAACATCACAGAAAGAAATTAATTCGTGTTTATTACGTATAATGGTGTAGCATTCATAAATGTACTACGAATACATTATATTCGATAGGCCACATTTACCAATGTGTAATCAAATAATTTATAATGTATTCCTGATCGGTTTTAATAAACATATTATTTAAGTCAGCTCAATTGCTCATTGGAGTTGACTCGAATAAAAACTGTTGTGAAAACTGTATTGTAATTCAATTCAATTAGTATGGCATTTAAAACTAATTAATTATATTGAGTGATAAACGTTTTAAACTATTAATGGAATTCATTTCGTCTGATATGGTTATTGAATTTTATTAAGGGTGTATCAATGTAATGGCCTGGTCCGAATGGAACATGTTTAACCAAGAATTTTTTCATAGATTTGCAATTCTTTCTGTCAAATTTAATAAAAATTATAATAAATTGTTAGTTAAACGTTTATCAACTAACATAAATACACAAGTCTTTAGATATAATAATTTTAGATACCTTTGTACGTACTTACCAGTACTTCGTACTGGAGGTACATGATAAGGTATCTGACATTCAATTAGTTAACATATAATACTATCGAGAAAGAATCAGATAATTGTTGTTTGTTCCATAAAATTAATAAACCGATTATTTGCAATACTTTAAAAATTACCTGTAAGCGAGAAAGATGGCCTCTTGAGTGAGATTATAATGAAAAGTCGAGGGCCGCCGCGAGGAGCGCCGCCGCGCGCCAGGTTGCAGGGTATCGACGACTCAAGGGCTCTTGCTTTGCAGATTACAGTCGGAAGTCTTGAAGATTTTAAACGAAAATATTATTCCATCAAGAACAAACTGCCGTTCATTCCAATTTATGAGTAAATCTTTGCTACTGCGATTAACTTTTTGTTGGTCAGTAATGTTTTCCTAAACGTTTACTATTCCGATAGAGTACTAGAGTGACCGCCAATTCATTCCAAAAAGTACAGTTGTCTTTAGAGATAGAATTCAAAATTATACCAAGGAAACTTATACTCTGAGTAACTTTTTAGTAGTACCTAGTGTTTACAGTATTTTGGTTGAAGTCATCAGAAACGATCATTTTGTCATTTCGGAGCACTAATTGTGATAGTTTAGAGATAAAAACCCCGTTGAGGTCTCCTACTCGTGGTCTGATGTTGCCTAATATTTTCCATTTTCTTGAATTAAGTAAGTTTGAGTAGGTCAGTGGCCAACCCTGGAGTTTTTAGACCGCCTAATAGGCTTCCGACATGGTCTAACGATTGCATCAACCAGGACCGACAATTCAACGTGCCTTCCGAGGCAGGGTAGCGCTCAGATGGAAAAAATTAAATAGGCCACCCATCCAAGTAGGGGTCGAGCTACACGTTGCTTGAATTAATCGGACATGCCCGCCGTAGTCCTAGAGAGCGAATGACGATTTTTCCTAAAAAAATCAGACTAGTGTGGTGTGTCCTAGCGACACGTGAAATGGAATTTTATTCCAGTGTTCCGGATTCATTTTTTATAACAATTTCTGTTCAGATATTGAGCTGGGTTTACGTTACTATTTCATGAAAGATGAAAAGAAAGCGAATCGTGTTTCGGTTAAAGTTTTCGGCCATCGATTTTTCTGAGACGTGTTCTTTACATTTCATCTTTACAATACGTTGTTCAAAATTTTGATGTTAAAATGTAATTTTAATATTATCTGGCATAAACAATTATAATTCTATTTACGCATTTTAAACATTCTATTCTTGGAAGGGTATTACCACATATTATTAAAACAAATATGTAGCTTTCCTACTTATAGAATTAAAAAGCAAGAAAAATTAACAGCAAATACAAACTCGTAATATATTGAATGACTTTTTATATTAATATAACGGTTAATACAATGACAATATCGTGTGGAGACCATAGGCAATACAGACCGGTTCTGTAGAAAGAAAAACAGAATGACAATAACAGGATATCCCTTTTACAACACAACTATATGTAGATAAATGAACATATTGATAAACTTTTCTGTATAAAAAGTAAGTATGCTTAACAAAGAAACTTCGAAACGGAGTATTTTTTATTTTATATTTCGTTCGTTCAATGTACTTTAGTTACCATGACAATGTTTGGTACTTTAACATTACCTTGATGGTAGTGCGTAGGTTTATTTCAATGACAATAGTTAATGTATAATGTATCCCGAAATAGAGATCACACAGTAAGTTCACTCTTCCGTGTAATATATACGGTATAGTTATCGGGTTTATTACACTATATCCCTTATTAGTAAAATTATACTCGCTCTTTTGGATGCGTTCTATTGAATTCGCTAGCTCAATGTTAGCGACGCCCTTACTTGGTCTAGTATGTTCCAATAAGAGTAGGTATCGGAGTCCACTATGGGGGTCGGTCTTGGACTGTCTAGAACACAATTTGACTACATTTGATTTTTGCCTAGAGCTTAAAGTGACTACTGCATAATGGGTCAAACACTCACATCTACTAAAACACAAATTGACTAGTACCGAAAACACCTAGAACACATTTTGCCAACTATTGTCTTTTGTTTTTGAATGTACAGGCGAGGTGAAAAATGAAAATACTGAACAATATCAAATAATTTATGTATTATGTTAATTCATACGACTGTATAGATCAACTACCCAATATTATTTTTCCCCAATATTTTTATTCTCATTTGCGTTTTTCCCCATTATTATTTTTCCCCAATATTTGTATTCTCATTCGCGTTTTTCCCCCTTTTACTTTTTTTCTACACATTATTACAACCACTAGTTAATTTTATTTAATTTTATATTTCCTACCTGACTGTCCGGACAGTTTGGGTTCATGTCACTATGCTATGTAGGAAAAATATGCAGTAGTCAATTTGTGTTTTAGTAGATGTGAGTGTTCGACCCATTATGCAGTAGTCACTTTAAGCTCTAGGCAAAAATCAAATGTAGTCAAATTGTGTTCTAGACAGTCCAAAACCGACCCGTATCAATAATGCAGGACATAATTATTGCACGTAAACCGGAGACATGTGGAGAATAAAACTACACACATCCACCGTGCAGCTCAAATGTTTATTTTCAAAAAATGTTTATTTTCTTTTGCCAGTGACATCCGGTTAAGCCTCGCCTCACGCCGGCCAATTTAATCTAGTTCACATAATCTCTTCATCGCGTAGTCCGTTGGCTGTTGTTGTCATTCAATGGAAACTGCATCTCTTTAAAAAGTTTTTTACTGTTAAGAGATAACTGTGTAGTTAGTCGTTTTTATTCATTTTAATACCCAAACTGAGCATGTTGCTTGATTTATTTTGTAGATACCTGAACACCTGGATACCTGAACTTTGAAAAATTTTTTTTCATCCGAGTTTCTTTGACTTAACCACACGTATCACGGAACTGTCTTAATTTTTGTGAAGTTAGAGGCTCGTTATTAATACGATTTGTATGATGTGTAGGGGTTCCGGTGGTGGAGGAATGTTCGGGGACGTCAATATCTCTGCCATCCTGGACTCGCTCAGCGTCAGCTACGACAAGCGAGTGAGGCCCAACTACGGAGGTTTGTCTTTCACATCCATTCTCTGCGCTCAGCTATGCGTTCTGCCAACATAAAATTGCCTGCACGATAAAGTATTAAACCAATAGCTATAAATGAAAAAAAATTGTGGCAGATCATTTAACTGCCGGAGTAGCAGAGGCACATAAACACTAGTCTCTGCCTCAGCTTAATACGTGACTGGTGTAAACTTGGTGTATACACATTTTTATGTAAACCTAAAGTTAATATTATTTAATTATTGACTTTAATGGAGCTGATTGAGAATCACACTTTGGAAGAGGATACAACAAACTGAGTTTATGATTATACACAATTTACGCAACTAAGGTAATGAATGAATGGTGAGTGCTGACGAGGCGCACTATAGGCGGACATTATTGCAATAATCAACAAGCGATTTGATTTCATGATGTCTGTGTAAACTAAAATTTTTACTACATTGATAGACTAGCTACGCGGTATTAATAAGTGTTGAAATACGAGATTAATGGTATATGACAAAAGGCGAAAGCGTTGCACTTGGAGTAGCTTCAGGTAATGTAACCGATGTAACATTTCAGGACCGCCAGTGGATGTGGGAGTCACCATGTACGTGCTCTCCATCAGCTCGCTCTCTGAAGTGAAAATGGTATTTAATACTGCAACAAATAATTACAGTAGTTTATCATTTTAGAGCGAGGATAAACAAGTGCGCAGTTTAGGTTAGCGGCTCTCGGTCGGGCGCAGGACTGGCCGGGCCAGAGCCCGCGTCCGCCCGAGAGACTCCGGCACGTCTCCGTCCTCTGGTTTGGTTTTCACGGCGCGAGGCGCGCGCGCCACTCACGATTGGGCTTGATTGCAGGTCCGCCAGTGGAGGTGGGCGTCACCATGTATGTGCTCTCTATCAGCTCCGTCTCCGAAGTGCTCATGGTACTCGCCACTGTCAGCTCACGCTTGACTCGGTCGCTGGGGCGCGCGCCACCCGCTGCGACCGAGCAGCCCCAGACACGAGGCTGCGAGCATGCCGGCGTATTGGAGCGGGCCACTCGGAATACACTGCATCACTGCCCTATATCTATATCTTCAATATCAATTTATTTTCAAATAAGGGAATCAGTGAAGTGTTATTCCGAGTGTTTCAGAAAAGGCATACTAAAATGTACTAATTCGGCCATTCGATATTCCTCCAAACAAGACTGTCGTGAATTTGCTCCATTATTGTTGTTTTGTTTAAAGCTTTTTATGTTCTTGAGTAGGTATTTGTTGTGACTGTGGGTTCCTTACTCGTCTCTCAGTTCGGCGGAATTACGTTGTCCGCCATTTGCCTTATATACTCTTCTTGTACGAGGTAGTTTTGCTATGAGTGTAATCGCCCTAATTAATATACTTTCTTTCTGTCGTAAGTTATCCAAGTTTAGAGCAAATAATATTATTTTGAACTAAATGAGTACTTATATGAAAAATACGAGCTAATGTTCCACCAAAATAACTTTCAGTCGTGTATATATTATGTGAAGTAGGTATATCCTGATGTTGCGCTGTGATTGAACTCTAATGTGTGTTACGCCAAACGCCGCAATACCCTTGATAACGGTTCCTAAGATCGAATTCCTAACGATATCAGGGTGTATGACCCCTTGTGGAAACCAAATCAAGGGGACTATTCAAAGTCACTTCAGGACGTGACCATAACCGGATATTATTAGATATAGATCATAGCTCTTAATAATATTACACACATTTGTCGATAAAACATGACTCACTATTTTAATGTTTGCTTTGAAAACTGTAAACACGTTCATTTTTTAACCGCTATTTCCTTTGACTGGAACCGACTGTACATGTTTTGTTGGCAATAGTCCAAGCCTATTTTAGGTGTTACCTTACTCTAATGCTATCAAAATATTTAAAAAAAAACTATTATTTTATTTATTTATTTATTTATTTACATCTATTAAGGTTTTCAAGTGCCATTACCGTATTCCACAATAATGGGAAATGTTTCAGGATTTCACGCTGGATTTCTACTTTAGACAATTTTGGACCGATCCGAGGCTTGCTTATAAAAAGCGACCAGGCGTCGAAACTTTATCAGTCGGATCTGAATTTATTAGAAACATATGGGTGCCGGACACATTCTTTGTCAACGAGAAACAATCGTACTTCCACATCGCCACCACCAGCAATGAATTCATCAGGATACACCACTCGGGATCCATCACCAGGAGCATTAGGTAGGTACACCGCGTTCTGCAGCTCTTTGTTCTTCTTCTTATCGAGTGGATGGTCAACCTGACCAATCCTGGTGTCAGAGTTATTGAGCCGCCAAAGGCCTCTGACATGGCTCATGTAACGATTACTATCCGTAGAAAGTAACCGGGACTCTTTGTTAAGGGTGAGAGACGAGAGTGGAGCACACAAATATATTATTGTTAAACATTTTCAGGCTGACCATTACCGCATCATGTCCAATGGATCTTCAATATTTCCCTATGGACCGTCAATTATGTAATATTGAAATCGAAAGCTGTGAGTACACATTGGTGATACGTTTTCCTATGTTTTTTATTTCAATAAAAAATGACTTATATTTATAGATAAAAATCTCTACCATTTTGCTACACGAACAAAGTGTATATAATCCACAGAATATAATCGCTTAATTTTATCATGCGCAGAACCATGCTGCTTTCTTTTTAGATGACTTAATGTGAGACAACTTAATGCTTCACTTTCCACGGAACGTGTCATATATGCATCGAAGTTATCAGATCTTAAATAATATATTTCATAGTTTAAAATACGTATACCATAAATGAAAACCCCAGTGTAATGGGTGCTTACTTGACCGTTCCATATCTTTGCATGGTACAGTCGGCTACACTATGCGGGACATCCGGTACAAGTGGAACGAAGGGCCCAACTCGGTGGGCGTGTCGAGCGAGGTGTCCCTCCCGCAGTTCAAGGTGCTGGGCCATCGCCAGCGGGCCATGGAGATCTCTCTGACCACAGGTACCGAGCACCTACCTTCCTGCCGCCCACCGCCCCACCATACTACTAACATTGCATTCACTCATTCCAAAATTAAATACCAATGCATGATATATACCTGCTTGTTTTAAAATTAATAATTCAGTATAGCTTACACATACGTTAATTTAATAAAATTTAAAACATTTCAGGAAATTATTCAAGATTGGCTTGCGAAATTCAGTTTGTCCGGTCCATGGGCTACTACTTGATCCAGATCTATATTCCTTCGGGACTGATCGTAATAATATCGTGGGTGTCGTTCTGGTTGAACCGGAACGCGACGCCGGCGCGGGTGTCTCTCGGCGTGACCACTGTGCTAACCATGACCACTCTCATGTCCTCCACTAACGCAGCTTTACCAAAAATATCTTATGTTAAATCTATTGACGTGTACTTAGGAACTTGCTTCGTGATGGTTTTTGCGAGCCTTTTAGGTAACGTCATATTTATTTTCGAATTGAATAGGAGACGGGCGAAGAAATAATTGTAACATTTTAATTATTTTTTTTCAGAATATGCAACTGTGGGCTATATGGCAAAACGAATACAAATGAGGAAACAAAGATTTAATGCCGTACAGAAAATGGCTGCTGAAAAGAAAGTCCAAAGTGACGTACCCCCGGGGACTTCGGAACCGATTCCGCCCCCGCGCAGCGCGAGCACTCTGTCCAGACCCCTGCCGCCGAGCCGGTCTTCACTACGAATGGTGAGTTTATTCACACTATAGGAAATTGTTGGGGTACGATGGTTTACAAGATATTTGTTGGTTCAACGTTTATACTTATGAATTAGGAACATCGATCAAAGATGCACGAGCCGAAGAGCTATTCAAAGAGTGGGACCCGAGAGGGCAGCATCAACGGGTCCCGGGGCGCCGTGGCGGGCCCCGCGCCCCCCGCGCCGCCCCCGCCTGAGGACGAGGTCACCCCGCATTTCATCCAGGCATCTAAGGTACCGCCACACATCCAACAAAAATCACTCCCATTTCAGTTATTCAAAAACTTGGGTATATTCACTGGTGTTGAGTTAATTGTTTTATGCAATTTAAGCGAACTGAAAAAGCGAATACACGAAAACGGATTTTTGATTGCTAAAGCGAATAGTCTTGTTCGTATAAGTAATAAAGTTAATTAATCGCTGAAATTAACGAGTGTTTGTGTTGCAGGGGATCAACAAGCTGCTGGGCACCACGCCATCGGACATCGACAAGTATTCGCGCATCGTGTTCCCCGTGTGCTTCGTGTGCTTCAACCTGATGTACTGGATCATCTACCTGCACGTCTCTGACGTGGTCGCCGACGACTTGGTCCTCCTCGGTGAAGATAACTAACTATATATTTCCTGACAATCTATACATATATTATATATAAATATATACTTATACGAGTATAGGTATGATATGTTAAAATCTATGTCCTTTTTGGGCTCGGCTCATTTCAAACCAATAAAGTAATGATAATGATAGATGATGGTTACACATATTAAGTACATATAGAGCTTTTGAATGTAGGCAATTGAATACTTGATTGCTGTCGGACATTTTGAGAATAGAAATCTACCAAAATAAAGACTAAGTATTAGTGTATCAACCTACATATTATGAATGAACTAAGTAAACATTGAGATCAATATTAGAGGCACGGAAATATTTTTGTTTAGCAGCAAGTGATAATAAAAAAGACAAAAAAAGTAATAGATGTTTCTTCAATGTAATAAGTGTAATAAGATTATATATTTTATTTATAAAGTTATCATTAAAATTGTATTTAAACTAGAAAATAAGTTTATAACGAAAAGGAAAGTGATTTTTAGAACAAGCTTTTTCTGAAAGGCGCTGCTGGTGGTGGAAACGTATTTTATAATGATTGCCAGTTTTATTGTAAAGAACCTAATAATTTATCTACTTGACGTATCTCAGCTCAATTGGATATTCGGATCTACTTAGGTTAAACACTCTGTTCACATGAATGGCACTCGTTAGTAAAATATATATTTTATAGGTACTTATTTCAAGATACAATCCAGTTCTGACATTGATCGACATCAATATTTTAATGATCAAATCAGATACTTATACTATTTTATCTACGTGAATGTCGGTAGTTTCAATCGGCAAAAATCATTATATGAGTGTCAATGTTAATTTGTGTTACAATAGTGATCCGAAGTCAAATATAACATTTAATTGGAACCTTGAATTACTCATAATTCAAAAATGCCAACGAGGCCTAAATTTTACTCATTAATATTTCGAATGAGCTGCCATTAATGTGTCATATAGCAACTTTTTCGTTATTTTATATCATTATCCTTTATATGACTAATCGATAGACAAATAAACCTCTATATTTTAATGGATTTTTATAATGTAATTTATAGAATAGAGATGATAACATGAAATCATTATTTTAATGTTTAGGAAAAGTACCAAATCATTTACCAATACATTTTACTACTGTGGTTCATCAGGAATACGTTATATAAATAGTAATAATATCTTGCACTTTTTAAGGTCCCGAGTCCAAATTTATTATAAGTTCCGTCATGTCCGTCTGTCCGTCCGCCTGTCAATATGAACGTAAATAGACCAAGAGGTTAAAGTTATTGATTACTAGGACATCTTTTCAAGAGCTTTAAAATACTTATTTTTGATAGAGTTTAGTGCAGCCAGCCAGTCCCAACGATTGGTTTTTGGTACATAGGTAAAAAATTACTGGAAGTTGTATAATCTTCATGAACAAAATCCCATTAGTATAAACATACGTAATATTTGTCTGCATAAATGTTAACTACGGAACCCTAAAGTATATGGTGCGTGGCCCAATAGGCACTTGGCCGGTTTACTTTATTTCTTACATTCCTGACATTTTATAAGAAAACATATTCCACAAACTGATAAAAAAGTGTTAATGCGTTGTCTTCGTGAGAACACTGAATGTTATATATCGACGGACGCGGTGGTAGGGTATAGGACTTAAAGTACATTCGGTTAATCTTAAAAGCTTTAAAATCGACAGAAACCAAATGCCAAATGAATATTATCAAAACGAGTATATAGAGGGTATAGACATTTGTCTATACTCTCTCTATATATTTACTGCATCTATTTAGATGCAGTAAATAATTTAATTGATTTGTTACAGTCAATCTGTATAATCCGGTATTCTGTACAAACCCAATATACTTAATTATTGTACGATGAACAATAATGTACAAATGTCAAAATATCTGAAAACTTTTAAAGAAACATGCCATTGACTGACATAGGTGATTTGATTTCTTATCGAAATAAAGGTATTTCAACAATGAAAAATAAAACATAATTAGTTTTTGTTGAAAACCCTCTTAAACAAATATTAAGAACGGCTTATTTAAGAAAAATAAACAGTAAATATTTTATCAATTTTGACCAACCTAGGAGCTGTTCAGAATACTTCGATTATTCAAATTGTTGTAACAGATATAAATGTAATATTTAACGAATGTATCGACATTGTTTGTTGATTTTTATAGTCGTTGTTCAGAGGATCCTAGCCCTAATCTAACTAATATCGAATAATGAATTAGTGCCTCTTCTCAGGTGATACTTGCTCCGTGGTTTGATCCTTCCGACATTTATATAAATATAATACTACTCTATTGAACTAAACTTTACCAACGGAGTTATTCAATAAGAAATTACACGTATTCACGGGCTTAACATATTAAGATAAACTATTGTGTAAATATGTAACACATAATTATATGATATTTATACGATTAGTGTACTCGTATATATTTCTACGAGTATATATATACATAGTTTGATATTATGTATTGGTCAGTTTAATTTTAAATAGACTAAAACACCGGATCACTTTTCAATAATTAATAATTGCACATGACACTTTTCTACGTAAGTAGTTAAAAGTTTACCAATAAATTGCGATTTACTAGTTACAAACTACTGTACGAGTATAATGATTTCATGTAAAGTAGTATGACATTCATTGAAGTTAAACAGTACTTCAAATAATTAATTATGACAGAATTTTATAAAAAAAATTCTAATCACATGTATTGAACCCAATGTGGACACCGTGGTGGACACAGACATAATTATGTGTTGACATAACATGTTTTTTAATGTTCAGTAGCGGATTCAATAATAACTTTTATTAGCTTTGCTATCAAAACAAAGAATTTCAATTTGAAGATAAAGAGCATCGTTTACAACTGAAAGATTGTATCGGAGGGTTAGTTATAAAATGTATATTGTGTGATTTTGATAATTTATTTTTGTCATGTTATTAATAATTTTATCCCTATGTTAATGTTATACCTAGTTTGATAAAAAAGTGAATAATATATATTTGCCAGCAATTATCTTACCTGAGGAGTCATTATTCTTATCACCTTACGTGTATAGTGACAAGAACTATAAGTAAAGTTAATGAAATGTTAAATGATAATCTGTTCTCTTTTATTAAAATGATAAGATGATGGAAATGATGATTCTTGTTTAAACTTCGTTAACAATATTATATGATAATACGATCTATGTATGTATGTATATAGGTATTCTGTAAATTAATGCTATAGTGCCAATAACAGTAATTCTTCTTTTCTGATATGTGGCTTGTCGGTAAAGTTTTACGGAAGTCATATTTTAGTATAATACAAAACAAATCAGTCAATAAAATTGAGTATAAATAAGTCCCTCGGTATTTTGTGGTACAAGCTATATCCCTCGTTCGTCTGCCAAGCATTTTCGAAGTGTTTTGTTTTCTCCGTGATTAGGCATTTTAAATTTTGACTGATGACAATATTTAAAAAACCATAGGAATAATAGCAATGTGCAGCTCATAATGACAACTGATGGATATGTATCTATGTATATTATGCTTCTAACTTTCAATTATTTTAATTTTAATGAGAATACAATTCAGTATAGTTTAAGTAACTAAGTGCATCCATTTCGCCTCCGTATGACTCGTTGATGATCGTAGATGATTCTAATTTAACCAACAAGCCACTATCAACCTTATAGTCCTTATATGAAATGGTTATTAAATTATTTTCTGAATTTGCTCAAAATGTATAACTATTTTTAATAAAGAAGGAAGTTCAGACAGTTTAGGAATTGTTACAATAAATCAAATAAATAATGTTATATAAATCGACGAATATTTACATTTTATTGTTAAACATGATAATTTGCTTCCAAAAATTATATTTATCGAAATGTTAATTTGAATGATGGTTGTTAGTAAAATTATTTACTTTCTGAACGAACAATTTTATAAAGACTGAGTCAATATTTATTCGGTTTACGATGAAGGAATTAAATACTCTATCTTTGTTGTTTTGATGAAAATCAATGAACATAATTTAGTAAGGAAATCAAGAAGTGGTTAACTTAACTTAAAATCTTACTTGTTACATACATAGAACTGGAATGGTAATATTTGTCTTGAATTAAACTTTAAACTTATGGATTAAATGTACAATATTAAATGAAAATAATATACTATGTATAAGAATGTGAAATTTGCATTATATTGCACCTAGATAGTAAGGAACTGTAAGAAGTAGCGTAGATTTAGTGTCAGAGGGATCGGGCGGTGCGAGCCCGGGTGGGGATCACTGACCCTGGGGACCTGGGGGCTCCTGGCCGCCAGGGGTCCGAGACGTCTCCGTTGAGTCGTCTCCCAGCGACTCCTCCACGCATCGACTCGCATCGCCCACAAACCTCTTACACGAAACCAAATTCTAAATC
Source organism: Cyclophora albipunctata (assembly GCA_963082685.1). Classification (NCBI taxonomy): domain Eukaryota; kingdom Metazoa; phylum Arthropoda; class Insecta; order Lepidoptera; family Geometridae; genus Cyclophora; species Cyclophora albipunctata. Next base: position 11,793,775 of record OY720111.1, on the reverse strand, counting down.
ACATTTAAATAAAACGTAGCAATGTAATTAAACAAATTATACTATCGAAGTAAATCAATTTAGATGAAAATAAGATTATTTATTATGGTAGGATATCAAAGAAGTTGATGAAACTATATCACGTTTTCAATTAGAGGATGTTCTACGAACCACGATTATTGTTTATTTGCAGCAAGTACTTATCATGGAATGATTTCTGTCGGAAATAATGAAGCAAGTGACTGGTGGTGTTCGGGTGGGACGATGCAAGTTGATATTTTATGAAAATGTTTTCTCTTAGGACTTTGCAAATAAAGTTTTTCCAAGAATGAAGTATACTTATTACCTATATACAAAATAAGTATCTACTCAATATGTGGTGCGTTGTTAGCCAATATCATTATGACAATATTTTTAATCAATTTACCATTTTACCAATTTTATCCATTTAGCAATGTGTAACCGAAGTTCAGTTTCAAGTTACACATTTCTAAATTATTTGTACTTCCTTTAATATCTCAATTTAACCGCCTTTAATATCCATATCCTCATTACTTTTTGTATGTTGATATGAAGGGAGGTAGGCGATATGCAAAGGATACCAAACTTATAGCAACTGACCAATACAAACTTAATTTGCAAAGTTCTTAAATTTAATATATTACACTAATAGAGTAAAATTAACTATAGTTATAAATATTTAGGAACATGTTCTAAAGCAACAACGATCACATATTGTCACTTGCAATAAACTTCAACGTAGTCCCTTCATGTTATTACTATAACGCTTGATACATTGTTCAGAGCTGGAGCTGATCTGCAATTAGCTCTCTGATGTTGGTAGTCCTACGGGGACTTTCTTTATTATATTTTATCATCAAGCATATTATTTCTCATCAGTAATTAACAATGACTTCAACCATTAAACAGTTATAATAAAAGTAAGAAATGCATGGCTTTATTTTTATATTCTTATAAGTAAAATATTGTTTTACTATTAATTGAAACGTACGTTGATGTCATAATTATTTGTTAAAAACGGGAACTTACGTACGACGGAGGTTTCTGTTGTAAGTTCCCGTTTTTAACAAATAATTAAAATATTGTTTGTTCAATAATGTCAAGCATATCAAATAATTCGAAACTTTTCAGTCATATTGACTGTAAATTATGTCATGACTGATTATTATTTATTACAAACAGTTTACATTTAATGAAAAACAAATGTAATTTCGTCTTTTTGTATAGATTTAACTTTGTCAGAAATATGGACATTGACTAAACATATTCAAACGCAACGATTCAGAAACGTTTGTAGTAATTCAAATATCAAACGACGTATAAATTCAATTAAACGGCTGTGTGGAATAAAATCGACCGTCCCATGTGAATATACTATGAATAAGTAATTGATGCTAACTTAGTCATCTTTGCCATCATCACTTTACTTATTAAGTCTCATGAGTTGAGTATGAAGAAGTAGTTTCGTCGAAAATAACCTGTTTCGTGGTTGAACCAGCAGTGCAGGGTTTCTTGCAGCCAGCTCCGGCAATGTGTCCCAAACACATTATTTACTGTCAACTGATATTCCTTCGATGACTATAAAATAACATTATATCATTTTTATATTTTGAGACTGATGTTGTTACACGTTTCGATTCTAATTTTCAAATGAATGTTGTATTATGTATTGAGAAATATGTGCCACATTTGTTTAAAAATAAAATTTATACGATGTAAGTTATTTTAAATGTTCTATCTTGATTACATTTTTATGGTATTGGTGTGGTTAAAGATGTTGCTCAAACTTAATAAATTTAAACAAGTAGATACAATGTATGAAATTTAGTTCTGTGATCCAATAAATTATATGATCTGTATTTCTGTTTCATTCACCTGATACTTTGCACCTGCGAGCATCCTGCGAGATTTTACCCTCTTCAGGTTGATGATGGTTGGCTCGTGTGCTATCTGTAGGTACTTATAATAAAACTGTAGAGAGGTCAATTCTGTACATTTAATATATATTCAACATTAATATTGGAGGATGAATGGTGATCGATACTGGTGGCATAAATGCAATCAGTAATTGTTTTATCTGTCTGTAACGTATGTCTGTCTATGTGCACGCAGGGGTCAAAAACTACTGAAGGGATTTTATTTTAACTTGGTACGATTGTAGTTCATACTCCTGGGTTATAGGCTATATAACATAGCTCTAAGTCACATAGGAGCTGAGCAGTGACGATAAATTTGAAGCAAGTCTGATGAAAATATGCGCTTTCGAGCTCTCGTATACGTTAATCATATAGGTACCAAAAGTATGTATAACAAAGACGATGGTCTTCAAAAGACCTACAAAAAGGTCCTCAATAGTATATATCTATCCCGGAATTCCCACAGGAATGGGTACAATGCGAGTAACACCGCGGGGCGTGGCTAGTGGTAAATAAAATAGAATGCTTTTTATTTGGTCCTAAGTGGAAAGTCCCCAAGTCCTTGACCAAAAACGATGGATGCCTGTGATAACTGATAATCTTTGGTCTAGCAATACATTTTACGAAATATAAACTGACCTGTTCTGGATTCTCGATATCGAGTTACTTGATACTATAAAAACTTCTCTTAACCACTAGAAGCAGTTCGTGGAAATGTAAAATTATATTTACCTACGTCACATTTTAACAAACTGCACCCGGGCGTGAAATGACATCAAAATAGGAAGAGTTAAATCATCGAACAGTTTTAACGTTTCGTAATCCGACGGCGATGTCGACAACAGGATGTTAACGATCTGATACTGTTATTTAAATCAATGAAACTTTAGCAACATTAACAGAAAACTTAGGTGCAGTGCTTTTCCAATATGATTGCAGATTGCAGTCAATTATTGAATTATCTGTTAATACATAACGACGCAGTTTGATAAGATGAGTTTTAATGTTGTTTTTAATTTGTGTACTATAGAGACGTTTAAGCTTCATCGTAACGCAAGCGCGTGCAGCGTCTAGATGCGTGAGCAGAAGAGAGAAAACAAAAGGCGCGTATTTACTCTTGTTTATGTTTGAATTGAACGCGTGCACTGTTCAAGTCGCGCCGCGTTACGACAGGGATTTAATTAATTGATGGATAATCTATTTTGCGATACCTGCAATACCTGTGAACACATTACAGATTCAATCCAGTTAAACACAGTGTAGGTGATGAACTTGTGTCTGCGTAGTACAACACTTTCTGGAAACAAACGCTTTCATAGGCAAAATATCTAACATTTTAATTGTAAACAGTTGATTAGGACAATAAATTGCATATAGGTTAATTAATCGCTGTTGTTAATTCTGGTGGCACGTTAAGCCGTCGGTCCCGGTTACTTTCTACGGATAGTAGTCGTTACATGAGCCATGTCAGAGGCCTTTGGCGGCTCAATAACTCTGACACCAGGATTGGTCAGGTTGACCATCCACTCGATGAAGAATTCTGGTTACTCGAAAGGGCGGATTATTTTGGGAAGAGGTGAAATAAAATACAGATGATATATATCATTAAGTTAATGATTAATTTAATTCTTCTCAAAAATATTCAGTCCGAATGCAAAATTACAGATAATACATTTTGTAAACTTTTTGATTATTTTTGTATGTATTTTATGTAATGTTGTATTATATACAAGCTATGTACGTTATCATTGCTATACAAATTAAATAAGCTATAACAATACTGCAATAGCTTACGAGTTATCAACACAAGGTAAAGTAAATATCGGAAAGTGGTTTAGTTCAACTGTACCATATTTGATATCATATCACAGAGGCAGAGATTCGATTGATATAATTTTATCCTACTAAATGCAAATGCAGCAAGAGGCACGATGCTATCTTAACCAAGAAACCAAATTACAATATTTACAACAGAAACAAATAATTTCGGAATCACAACAATGAAATACATTTTAGTAGAAAAATAAACTGTATTTATTTATCATTCGTCGTAGTGCAGCTTAGGTGTATCGTGATTGGATTTTGTTTCCGAAATAAACGTTTTTTGAAAGATCATTATTTATAATCGAATGTAGGTATTGAGCGCCTTCCACACTGCTGTCTTGCGATGCAATTAAATTGATATCAATTACTTTTAATACTGCCGTATTTACTTAGACACCTAATTTGATACAATTACTTCACAAAAAAATAAAAAAATATGTTTTAATCAACGATAGATTTAAATATCTTTCGTTACAAGCTAGGAAGCTTATTATAGTATTATCTTTTATTAATCGTAAGTACATTACTTAATAGATAATTTAACAAATTATGATAAGATTGAGGCAAATACCAAATGAAAGTAAATAAAGTAATTGGTATGTACGTACATGTAGTAGGAAAAGGAGATGATGCGATGCGACCAGAGAGTTATGTATGAAATAGCGCCACGGCTCACGAGGGTAACGTCGTGTTATATCAACGTGTAGATATACAAAATACTTCCTATGACTTCTGTTTACGCAGTAACGCCTGTACTAGAGAAATCAAATACTTCCTTAGTAGTACAATGAGTGATTTTGACATAATGTATGAAGTATGAGTATTACATCAATAAGTTAAGGTGACGTGAGTTCAGCGCTTAGCTACTACGGAGGGGGTGGGTGCGGGGCCTGCGGTCCAACCGCGGGCGATCTCCCGCTCGCGCGTAGTTTGCGCGCTAAGTTTGAATATGTCACTCATTGAGATGCCACAGTGTAGTGACTACAGTAAAAAAAGCCTATCAAGCAAAACTAATCGTAGATATTACGAAGGTTAGTATTATATTGTAGGTAGCCTTGGGAAAAATAACTAAAAAGAGATAAAAGGTTTAAAAAAAATATCGGTCTTATCACTGGGTGAAATCATTTTTATTGTCTAATATAACGAGCAGAAATATTTTTAAGTGTTTGAATTTCCAGGTTGGTTCGACCTAAAAATATATTTCAATAAGTTAGTATAAAATAATCGTAAAAATACCAAAATAAAATGTGCATGCCACCGAGTTCATAAGCCACGTCTTAGGAGACAAGTCTTGTCCTATACTCGGAATTTTAATTCGATTCCAGATTTGACATTAGCTACTGTCATTTTGTGAAATAATGCTACCACATTATAATAGTGTAGTGATGTGATGAAGAGGAAAAAATGAGTAGGCTAGATATGTTAATTGACAATATCACAGACACATTTATAATAAATGTTACAGAAAGTGACAGCGATAGCGATGACGGTGACAATTTATAAAATAAATTATTACCATTATACATCTATCTGTTTTATTTGTCATGTTCCTTCATGATCACATTTTTTTATTTATTTCACACACAATTATAAAAGAAAAGTCTAAGATCGTTAATTAATCGTCAAATCTAAATTATCGGTTCAGAAATATTTAATTTCCTGATATACTTAGTTTACGAGAGTAAAATTATAAGCGAGAAGAATCGATCCAGAAATATTCCATTTCCATATCGAATAATATCGCAACGTCACTATTTAGTACTTGTCATAATGTTGCAACACTGAAATTGTCAAATCTGGAATCGAATTAAAATTCCGAGTACTTATAGGTATCCCCACTACCAACATTGCAGCTGTATAGTTGTTCTGCTGATATTCTTATACTGTGACACAACATATTTTTTTGTTTTTTTTTCAAAGCAATAATCTACTAAATCTATAATAGTCCGGTCAATTTATACATTCGATGTTACATAAAGTTCCAACAAGCTGTAAATCAGGAAAATTGTTCAAAACATAATTATAAACAATGTCTAAAAGCTCCCTATCATTCCCGTGTATGGATTTTATTTTATTCAAGGTCAAGGGTAAAAAAAAAGAGTTTATCGCGATTTTCAGCAAAACGGTAAGTTTTATCATAAAAGTACCTGAAAAAATAAAAAAGCTTATAAAATTCTCTATAACTTTAATTCTATCCACTTATTACATATTCCCAACCGTTATTGAACTACACGCTCTAGAAATGTAAAATTAAGGACCTCGGGCAGGTAACTATGGAGCCTGCCCCAATGCTCAACAGTGACATGACCTACCGAGGTCCTTAATTTTTACATTTCTGGAGCTTGTAGTTCAATAACGGTTGGGAATATGGAAAAAGTGGATAGAATTAAAGTTATAGAGAATTTTATAAGCTTTTTTATTTTCTCAGGTACTTTAAGAGAAAACTTACCGTTTTGCTGAAAATCGCGAAAAACTATTTTTTTTACCTTTGGACCTTGAATAAAAAAAAATCCATACACGGAAATGATGGGGAACTTTTAGACATTGTTTATAATTATGTTTTGAACAATTTTCCTGATTTTCAGCTTGTTGGGACTTTATGTAACATCACTCTAAATTTTTGGTTTAAATTGACCGGATTATACTTCAGACAGTTCTTATTTATATTAAAACCTCATTTTCACGCAACCGTCATAGTTCAAATTTATTACTGCGAAAAAAGTTTTAAATTTTGCATCTCCGCGCTCCAGCAAATATTTGGCATAGGTCCGTCCTCCACAAGCGCTTGAGCGCGACTGATCACGCCCCGCGTCACCCGCAACACGGCAAATTCTCGATTTTTTTTAGGTATTTTGAAATTGTGTTTAAGAATGAAATGAAAGGTTACAAAAAAATACCTAATGCCCTAGCTCATGCTACGACCTATATTATAGTTGTTTTTCTTTGGGAAAAATCTGTTTATTTTAGCCATAAAATTATTTTTAAATTAATAAAAGAGGCAACTTTGTGATTTTTTTCTATCGAGGGAAATTAATCCAATCGTGTACTGAAATACCTTTGCCACTAGAATATATCCTCAACTTTAATATAATAGTTTTTTAGAATCAAAATTGTGACAATTTATATGAAAATAGTTGGATGGAAAAACCGCGTTTTGCGAGTTGCTGAACTCACCTCACCTTAAGTGTCAAGTTATGATTAAGATACTTCGCTCTTAATCTATACATATTGTCAATATTATTAAGTATTTCTTCCAAAGTGAATATTGCATTGAATTTATTGTACATTTACTCAGCATTCTACTAAAAATTTAGGTATTATTACAAGAAACATAATGATATTAGCAATTAAATTTTAAAACAATACCTAAATGTTAGTTAGATTCAATAAGCACAGGCAATAAGAAAATATAATAAAGTTGAGACAACAATCCTTTACAGAACCTACCTAATTATGAAGTCAAAAAGCTAATTGCCATTAATTCTTATAATTAACTCCTTTAATAATATTAAAATATGGAACTTCAATATCTCTACAATATAGAATTAATCTTGTTGCCTGTGACGTTAACTTTAAAGCTTATTTTAAGTCCTATATGATTTCTATGAGTTGATCTATAATAACTATGTAATGTATGGTGGGTTATAATGTAATATACAACTATGTGGTACCGCTTATTGTTTGATCACTCTATGTAGATGTCTTCGATCGGGTACGCTGTTTCAATGAACTTTTGATAAAATCTCTGGAAAGCTCTCCTGAGAAAGAAACGATATAAAGTTATAAACATGAATTAGGTAGACTTGGTGTTATTATTTGCTTCAAGTTAAAGTATTTCTATCCAAGGCCTATGTCTATTCAAAATACACTATTTCTGTTATGAGTAAAAAAACAGTTATAATTATGGAAATTTTACGATTTTTTTGGTCTTTAACATGATCATCATTTTACATGAAATCACGGTGATGTAATCTAAACATTGAAGAGCCATAACAACAGTTTCAATGTCGAATATTGCTAGTAAAGGTAAAAGTATTTACCCGACAGCCTCGGCGACTGGTCTGGTGGACTCCTGGCCCCGGAACACGTGGCAGGCGAACCGCTGCAGCGTGGGGTGCTTGGTGATGAAGCCCAGGTAGCGGTGGTCCCGGGGGTGGAACGCGCAGAACGACACGTTCTTCAGGGAGTAGAAGTAGTCAATGCACGGCCCGCTGCGGTTGCCCTGTTGACAACGTGGGTGAATATTTAATTAAATAAATAAAAAAATGCGCTTCTATCACCTCGTTAGTACTTTGATTTATTAAAGTACGCAAGGCAATCTTGCTCGCTCTTGAACTTGTTTTGGCTATTTTGAATTGAAACTATGTTTACGGATACACTTCGCTTTTCTACACTAATATTGTAATGAGGAAAACTTTGTATGTTTGGTTGTAATGAATTGGCTCAAAAACTACAGGACCGTTTTAAAAAATTCTTTCACCATTCGAAAGCTACATTATCCACGAGTAACATAGGCTATTTTTCATCCCGAAATTCCCACAGGAATGGACACAACGCGGGTAAAACGGGACGGGTAAAACGGGACGGTTCGGCCTCTTTACAGGAACCGTGGTCACAGAAGACTGAGTTGTTATATTGTGTTGTCTTGGCTACCTTGGTCCGCACATTTGATAATGATTGATAGAATGGAATGTTGTGCACGAAAGTCCCGAGCACATTATAGTCATCAATACTGTAGTTAGTTAGACAGTGTTACTGTCTATGAAAACCAGCGTTCTACTGAGGCCTCGGTCTCATAAGCTTAGACTCCTCCTATTTCTACATTATTTTTTATCTTTGAGTAAAACTTGTGAATGTCTTTTTACTATTTTTTGTAGCAATACATTTTATTTTATTTGATTTATGAAACGACATGTGGCACCGCATACTTGATACGTCTTAGGATCAACACTGCGTTAAGCGCGCGCCCGTCGCGTGCACCCGTTGCATGCGCCCGCCGCGTGCGTACGCGTCGGTTCACTTTTATATGACACCGCACGCGACGGGCGCACGCTACGGTTCACTTTTGTATGAAGCCACACGCGGCGGTCGCACGCGGCTTCCTCACGCGGCGTGCGCACGCCGCGGGCGCCCGCGACGGTTCACTTTTGTATGGAACCGCGGCGCGCGCACACTTAACGCAGTGTCGGCCCTAACAGAACAAGACGTTTAGCAGAACAGACTAAACAATTTGTTTTATTTTCATGGAACAGACGATCGACGACTAATTGACATTTACACGCTGTGCCGCCGTGGATTCATTTAAACTTAACAAGCTCTTAATTTTGCACTTTAAATTGAAAATCGATTATATTTCGAGAAAAACGCCGCGATTCATAATGGTTCGACACTATTTACATCAGTTATATTCATAAACCGCAAACGATAACAAACCCCGGAAAGATGTTCCAGTCAGTCTAATAATTTAACCAACACCTCCTGTTTAACAATGTAACATTCTTTGTGGTGATTTCATATTCAGGAACTTTCATCAAACTTGGATCATGTTGCGTTAGCTATAAAGTTTAAATTAGATTTGAGTTGTACCGTCATATAATTGTTTATATTCAGTTTATAAGCAAACTGACGTCCGTCAGAATGTAATAGACAGACCCTGTATGTACGGTACGGTATGTGTATGTATAAGCATGTTGCGAATTTATGATGGTGCCATAAATTAGGTGATCGTTAACCTGGCTGATTGATTGTTAGAATACGATGTGTGTTCGGGAACCTCTTTAAAATAAACATTACGTTCCAAATAGCAGTTAGTTAGTTCATGTCAGTTACCAAATAAAAACTATTATTGACTTTTTTATTTTACCGTTAAGCAACTGTGGAGAATTTAGTCCAGTCCAATTTATAATTATTTAATCATGTCTTGCTTTGAATGTTTACTTGGTTTACTTGCATTGTATGAATTAAACATATTATTTAAAAGTGAATTGTTAGTGCAAAGTGATATTGTTGTAGTGTCTATTAAAATAAACTGAATAAAACAAGTTTAACGCAAACATCGCATGAAAAACCAAACGTCAATGTAAGTAATGTGACATTACGAGTATGTAAGTAAAACCAATTCTTCTGAGTCTTAAAAAGATAATAATAATGTGGGTTTAGCCCTTTTATACCACTCAAGGAAGTATCTTCGCTCGGTAAATCGGCCTTAATAGTCTTAAATTTTAGAACTCTACGAAGAAATATACTATTATGTATAGAATACTTACATCTGGTTTCGAGCGGTCGACCATGCGTAGTCCTTGGTCCGAGACTTCCAAAATACAAGGCTGCAGTGTCGGCTCTTCAGTACAGTCCCCGACTATCTTTTTGACTGCCTGACAGACAACTCCTGTGCCTTTATGTGCCAAAGTCTCTACTGATCCCATGTACCTGGAAATACAAGATGTAATATGTATAATATATGTAATTATGTATGTATAATAATCAGCTATAAGTATTCTATTGCTGAATTAGCAACAACATTCCTTTGACATGAAATTAACCTCTTAGACTAAATGCTCACCCTAACAAATATCTCTCTCTCTTCACTTTGGCGTTTGCTGGATCGAAGTCGTTGTAATCCATGTCCACCGCATATGCTGACGGGAATATTCCTTGCTGGCCTGTTCTTAGGTTGACACCTGAAACAAAAACAATTTAAAGTTATAAGGATATGGTTAAAAATATAATAGCGTCAATAAATAGCACATTCGTAAAAGCCAGGTCAGACCTCGCGTTGTTACACAGTTACACGTTCAAACAAACAAATTTTTAACTATAACATATTAATATCAGTGCGCCTAGTGATTTCTCTCCCAATAATCTTCGTCAAGAGTGTTGTCATATCCAATTTTTTTATCATGGATCTGGGCAATAGCTCCAAAGATGAGCGGGGTAAAACTTCAAACAAACATTCGTATACTCGGATGTACCACAGTAATATAATAAGTATTTTTATTTTATTTATTTACTTATTTGTGGAGAACCAACAGCACATAAATTACACATAATACAATATTGAATAGAAACAGTAGGCCAATTATAGGTTCCCGCGTTTATGTACCTACTAATAACGTTTTCACAACACCACCATAAAACAATCCATTTGAGATAGTGTGATTTAATGAATAGTCCAGACTGCCTATGAAGCGCACACTTTTGCCTCTTTTAGACTACAGAACTGTACGGTCTACAGCAGCTGCTGTTATACTGTTAGAAACAGTCTTGACTATCTGACTGAACTGTAGTGAAGAAAATGAAGGAATACTGACCTTCGCACCACAAATCCTCGGCTTCTTTCTGCACATATATAGGGTCACCGATCTCTACCTCGATTTCGTCGTGATGTCTAGGGTTGAACTTGTGTAGGCCTCTGTGCGTTGCCTCCAACATCTCCAGTTGACTGTGAGGGACTGTCGTCATGTTGCCGTTAAAGTTAAGCCCGTTGATGCTACAGCTTGAAGATGGAGAAACTAAAACAGGAAATAGTTTTACCTACTTATTAAACTTACTCGACTAGCATTAATTGTAACAAAATGAAATGGGGCACAATGTGTCATTGGGGTAATAATTGCCACTGAACACCACCCTTTAGACAAAGCTGCCGCTTGACGTAATTATATTTATTTACGTTAAAAGGGGTTCAACGATTTCTTAATATTATGGGTAGTGAGACCACTATTTGACTATTATATACTAAAACTAAAAGTTTGAAGCTTGTCGGGGGTATAAACTCCATTTATTCCCATTCCATGGCATCAAAATAATTCTTAATTTTTAATTACAGAAAACATATCATTATCTGCCAAGTAGTATAAAAATGAAACAATGATACAATACCATTTTGCTGAAGTGGAGTTGGTGATATACTTTTGGGGCCCATGTCGATAGGCGAATGAGCAGTACTATGTCCGCTGTCGACATCACCCAAGCTCTGCAGCCTTTCAGAGTCTGGACTTGAGTCTTCTTCCAGGAGGTAGCCACACTTGAGCACCAGCAGGGGCCTGCCGTGGCATCCCGGTCTGATGAGCAGACCGGAGAGGGAGCCCAGCTCGTCAGCCAGGGATGCCGGTTGACTGCAAGCTAGAATTGTCGCTGTAAATATTAAAACCCAATATGAGGCACTGTACATAGACAAGTAAAAACAAACAGCATCAAATAAGTATTTATGTGAAGTAAGAATCGGCCTAGTTTGTAACGAGAATAAACATTCTTGGTTAAAATAAAATCGCTTTTGCTTATTGAATTTATAAACAATGTTTACAATAACACCGTCTTGTTTTGAAGATATTTAAAATTATAATGCCGATACCCAACCTAAAACGAAATAATTAAGAGGAATTGAAAAGCACGTTATAAATAATACAAAGAAAGTAATGATAAATTTCGCAAAAGCTTAAATTAGGTTTGAAATTAACTCGCCATTATGCAGTCGCAAAATATCTGTTGTGTATATTTATAATAATTACTTATACACGAATAATTATAGTAAGATTTAGAAAGTAAATACTTACATTTCTTATTTTTGGGTATTTCTGGTAATTTTCTTCTTCTTCTTTCACCATTTGTGAATGTTTGATGTCTGGGGCTTCTCTGTGTGTCTGTTATCTCAGGCTGCGGTGGCATCGGAGACACGGCACCGTCGTGGTGCGTCGAGTTATCATCCCCTACGCACCCTCGGTCTTCCTCCGGCGAACCCTCACTCTTTGACGACGGGGACTCATCTTCCAGTCCCACATTTGGCACTAATCTATAAAATAATTATACAAGGTGTAATCTACTAACACTTTCACGCCCTCATTACATTACGTGACAACTTAAGAGACACATGCAGCAACACTTGTCCCGTGTCTTGACACGTGACGTGCACTAATCTGTGTATATTAATTTGTGTAAAAAAGTATGTACTTACGAATAAAACGGCGTTGGAGCCTTTATATGTTGTGGTAATCTGTCGAATACTCGGCGAAATTCTTCAAACTCGCTATCAGCCATTTCGCTTTACGCCTGATCGGTAAAGAAATTGTAGGTCGCATGCGCGTTGGTAGCCGCTGGCGTATCGACCTCTAGCACTTTGCTTTCCATGAATAGGGTATATGGCGCGAGTACACTTGCATGACATGCGCGCGCACCCTAATCCAGCCACTGCGCATGCGCCTTAGACACCCTCCTGTATACATCCCCCAGGCAATATGCGAATTACGATGCGTCACAGGAAATACCATTCACATCTATTTTAAGACTTCAACAATGAATGGACAATGGATTTATTGCAAATTGATAGTTACTAAAATAGATGTTGTTCTCTTGAACCACTCGTAACATACTTGGTAAACAGAATTGTCTTAACTTTTATTGTAAACTTTAGTGTTAAATATTTAAACTACGATAGAACCTACCTTATTTACGTAAAATGTTAGCATTTATAATTTGACACACGAGTATTATATTCCTCATAATTATATATTACCTATATGAAAACGAAAGAAAAGCTCGTAAAGCTGTCAACAGGTAAGTTACTGAGCTAAAATACTGTTAATAGGCATCAGATAAGTTTACTTTACTTTTCGTTTAAAAAATGTATAAATTAAACTTTAATTTATAAAATGTACGGGGCCATATAACAAATGGCGGTTCTAAGTCCTAAGTTCTAAGACCTTTGAAGGGTCTCAATAACCTTTTAATTAAATACAAATCTTTTCGTTAAAAAAAACTGACAAATATTTGATATTTCTGCACATAAACCATGACAAATCATGTTTAACTATCTTATATTGCCAGTAGAGCAACGTTATTGGGACCGGCATTAATCGGTATTGAGCCGGATATCGGCGGGAGGGAGATGCGGTGGTGTACACTGTACTGTGTACACAGTACTGCTATTGGCGGAGGGCCCACTGAGTTCACAGCCTGTTGGCAGAGGACCCACCGTGGACACACAACCTTCTGCTGGAGGGCCCTCCGTATACACACAACCTTCTAGTGGAAGACCCTCCGCGATCTTTCAATTACTTTACACACATTATATATGAGTAGCCGACCATAATTCAAAGATCGATTGATAACTTTTTGCTGGGAAATAAATAAAATACTGGCTTACTCAAAGCATTTGAACTCTACAATATTTCTCTATGACTCTACAGTTCCGTCTATTACCAACCGACCAACCACTCTGTCCACCTAGGTGGTCGGTTAGTAATTTTTTTTCTTAACCAACAACCTAGTTGGTCGGTTAGTAATTTTTTTTCTTAACCAACAACCTAGTTGGTCGGTTAGTAATTTTTTTTCTTAACCAACAACCTAGTTGGTCGGTTAGAACTATTTTTTCTTAACTGCCAACCTAGTTGGTCGGTTAGAACATTTTTTCCCAATTGCCAACCTAGTTAGTCGGTTAGAACATTTTTTTCCCAACTGCCAACCTACATTTCTCTCCCTTTGACACTCTGAAACAACTGACAACAAAAAAAAAATAACCCTAACCTACCGAATAGAACAATTTTCTTACTATTCGGTAGGTTAGGGTTATTTTTTTTTTTAAGAAAATTGTACTATTCGGTAGGTTAGGGTTATTTTTTTTTTTAAGAAAATTGTACTATTTGGTAGGTTAGGGTTATTTTTTCTAACTAGGTTGGCAGTTAAGTAAAAAATGTTCTAACCGACCAACTAGGTTGGCAGTTAAGAAAAAATAGTTCTAACCGACCAACTAGGTTGGACAAACTAGGCGGGTTGTTGGTTAAGAAAAAAAATTACTAACCGACCACCTAGGTGGACAGAGTGGTTGGTCGGTTGGTAATAGACGATCTATACCTTGAGAGCCGCTCGGATTAGATGAGCTCTCATGTGGTCTCTCAACTAACACACTCGAACTCGAACATCATTTTAGTTAAACTCGGTAAAGTTTGACTAAATGAAGAGAGATCTTTGCGATTGTTAAGCAACGAAGCAACGTGCGGTGGCCGGAAGTATTTTTTCTATCTAAACGCTACCGTGCTTCCGAGGGCGAGTTAAAATTGTTAGGCCATATCGGAGGCCCTTAGGCGGTCTAAAAACTCCGGCACCAGGTTTGACCACTAACTTACTCGAAATGAATGAATGAACTTACACACCGAAAATGATATATTTTCAATAAGGTTCATAATGCGTTCGTAGAGCATTAATGAAATACATTTGTTGAAGTAGGTAGCTAGTATTTGAGTAGTGCGAGGTTGGCTGCGTCAATTGAACTGACGCAGAGCGGCTCAGAGTATTTGCTCTCGTACTCGAGTCTTAAAACGTGCTCGGGCCGCCGCTGCTTGGATGAAGCACTGAATACTCAAACATAACTATTCCAACTTATAACTTGCAGTTATATTGCCTGGCTATTGTCCTGTTTTATCCCCCAAACAAAGGAAGGGCGTTGTCGGTTGATTTCTGTCTGTCTCAGAATTACAATGTGTATCTTATCTGTCAATTTTCATACGTTTAGGCAACAATATGCTCATTGTAGTTTGGTATTTCTTTTTCCTTGATAAAATCGACATTTAAACGCATTAATAGCAAACATTAACTGGAAAATAGATTAATAAAGATTCGAGTAGTTTTGCTTTGGGACGAAAGTACCATTTATTCATTTATATTAAACAAAACTATTCAGGAAAGTGTTATGGTTATTTTAAAGTATTTGCTAAGAAAATAAAGAGAAAACACTGAAATCCTAACATATAACGACAATCTTGAAATGGTGATAAAGTTAAATTAGTACATATGCCTATAATAACATCAACCCAATATACTCTTAGTATGTATACCCATTTACCATCAATAAACACCCAATGTCATGTCGCTAAGAGCTAACGACTATGTAATAAATGACGTAATATTTTTTTCTGAATTTTAGAATCATGTGACATTACGATTTAGAAATATAAACGGCAACCCAACTGGAATTGGCAACAGTCCAAACTATTCGATTATTAAATTAATTCTGTGATGCGGCCGGACTCGTTACGAACCAAAATGATATAAATAAGTTACTAAAACGTATTTCTTATAAAAGGAAAAATATTTAATCATGTTCATTTATTTTATTGTCGTTACAATCTTAATAATGAACAACGTTTTATTACATAACCACTTTTTGAAATGGGTGATCAAGAGCATAAATTCAACATAATAGTATTACTGAAGTAAATCAGACGCGGCTTCAGCCGTCTCCGAGGAAATTGAATTAAAAGCTCCTCCGCGGCACTAAATAAATATTTGTGTTGTATCAGGCGGGTATTGTAGCATCTTTGATTTTACTTTTCATTTTTTATACAATCTTTTACCATCACTACATAGTATAAAATAAAGTCGTCTCTGTTTCGTGTCTGTTTGTCTGTTTGTCTGTATGCTTAAATCTTTAAAATTACGCAACGGATTTTGATGCGGTTTTTTGTAATAGGTAGAGTGATTCAAGAGGAAGGTTTTTATGTAAAAAAATTCCCGAAATTCCCACGGGAACGGGCACAACGCGGGTAAAACCGCGGGGCGCTGCTAGTGTATTTATAAAACGTAGATTGATGATGTTATCTAATAAATTTTAGAATTACGTTATAGAAGTTAAAAGTAAGTTAGTAGGTAATGTACATTGCCTTAGTTACACAATTTAAAGAATTAAGTATTGTTTAACAAGCAATCGGGACTTACGGTGGTAGACAGTTGCAGGTGGTTTACGAATAAATCAGCTATCAGCTAGTGAATGTCCTGTCCTAGTAGGTTTTTCAGTTTTTGTTCTAGATAATATCGCACAAATGTACACAAAAATATTTAAAAATAGTTTTCAAAAGCGTCATTATCATATTAAAGAAGTTTTTTGTATTATCCTATCCTACTTATATTATAAATGCGAAAGTTTGTATACATATATACATCCCCAGTATGTATTAATTTATTAATGTATGTTTGTTGCTCTTTCACGCAAAAACTACTGAACGAATTAGGATGAAACTTTACAGTAATAAAGGTTATAACAGAATAACATAATATGATACAGTTTATCCCGAAATTCCCGTGGGAACGAGTACAACGCGGGTGAAACCGCGGGGCGCAACTATGTAGTATGTCATAAATCGTAAACCGCAATTTACCCTTCATACAATCAACTCAAATTTTCAAACTACAAGAACTTTTATATCGTTACTTGCTGCTACGGAACCCAACATGGGCGAGTCCGACTCGCACTTGGACTTTTTTAAGGCATATTTTTCATACATATTTGCGTAGGATCCCTTTTTAATAATACGTAGCCTATGTTCGTAAAAAGATTTATTCAAATCGGACCGATGATTCCCGAGATTACAAACAAACTTAGCTCTCTATAATATTAGTATAGATACAAATTCTTGTAAAGTACTAGTTGTGCCCCGCGGTTTCACCCGTAGCGCCCCCGTTCCCGTGGGAATTTCGAGACTTTATAACTTATTTTCTTATATAAAAACCTTGTCCTGACAATAAGGAACACATAAAAAAAGAATCATCCAATTTGGTGCAGTCGTTCTGAAGCTATACAAGTACATACATTTCGGCGATTCATTTTTATTTATATAGATTTGTGTACGTATTTATATGTAGTAGCATCAGTAAGTTAGATTCCATATTACAAGCTAAGAGCTTAGTTTGGGTCTAATGAACCGTGAGTGAATTTGTCCGGGTGAAAAAAATAATATGTCTTTAAAAAAAAGCAGAAGCGTAAATTTGTGAAAAACAACCCCAGGCACCGGGGATCGAACCCGGGACCCTTCACTGGTGGCTATGAAGGGGCCGAATTTAAACAACGCTTGAATCCAGTGAGGGATTGTTCATGAGTCCGTAGACTCAAAGTCTATCCCGATAGAGTTCATTTTCGACAGTTACGAGTGGAACATTTGTCGTGTTTGTCTGATACTAGCAGCGCCCCGCGGTTTTACCAGAGCGTTGTGCCCATTTCCCGTGGGATTTCGGGTTGAAAAACCCATATCTTTCCCATTGATCCTGTTGATGATGATGATGAATCGTTATCATAATTATAAATGTGAATGTAAGTTTGTTTGTTACGCTTTAACGCCTGAACCGATTTGAATGAAATTTGCTACACAGTTAGTCCAGAGCCTGACATAGGCTACTTTTTAGCCCGAAATTCCCGCGGGAACGGGTAGAACGTGGGTGAAACCGCGGGGCGTGGCTAGTGTGTTATATAAAACAAGATTTTAACAACATCATTTTTCTTATATGTGGATAAATTCAGCTGATAAAGAAATACACCATGTCCATGTGTTCAATCTTTGTAAAATGTTATTCATGATTTCGGTTTAACAAAAAAGTGTTTAGCTAGTTGCGTTTGATGTTCAAATCTTCTTTCAGTAAATTGTGAGGAACGACGATCGAAAGACAAAAATGTATACGGAACTGTAGCAGAGATTTATAGGCATATTGATATTATGTAGTTGTATGTATTTTCTGTATATGTTCCATGTATGTAGGTATATCAGAATTTGAATAGGTCACAGGGATTAAACTAACGAGGCGTGAAGCGAACGGTACGGGCCGCAGTTTCCGACAGCCTTTGAGATAATCACGATGACGTGAGCTTTGATTGGTCATATCATATCGCAGGACGTACCATGTGGGAATCTGTTTTCGTACAAACAGCTAAGTAGGTATGAATATGTACTGACATTGGTAACGGATACACCTCGCTTCTAGTTTACATTTTATCTTATAATTTATGCAACCATTTATAGATTTGTGTCCTAAAAATGTTTGCTTTTACCTGAATAACCAAACTATCAACCAAAATATGATAAGTAAGTTATAGTTGATTATTAATTTAAGCAATTAGTAATCGTTAGTCCCTAATCCTTTGAATTTTTAACACATATCACCTAAAAGCAATAATAATCAATATTCAAAACGATAAACTGCACCTAAAAATAATATATTTCTCGTGTAATTCATTCTCTCTAACCGACCGTAAGAAATAAACCCGATCCTTTTATTCCAAATCCGAAGAAACTTTCTTTTATGTAAGCGGGAGCTCTCTCTCTGATAATGAATGATAGCGAATGCTCTTTTCGCTAAACAATGGTAATAAATACAGTGACTTGTTCGCTTAACACCCGCCAGGACGAGGGAAGGTGCCTCCTCGGAGGAGGGCACACGTAGACGCGTTGCGCGTGTGTGTGTCGTGTTCTACGCGATCCTCGCACTTTTTAAATCACACCGAGACATTAAATATTTATTCCTATTTCCGTGATTGAAGTACGAGTCGTTATTTCACGTGTAACAACTCCTACCGTGAGCTAGTCGGTCTCGTTACTTTGTTTGAATGTTGTTATCACTTTATCTCATACGCTTTGAATAAAAGCATGGTGCAACCTAGAATGCACTTTTTTGGTTTTAATACTGTTAGGTAAAGCATGTCGTATCTCGATTATATTATAGCTTAACATAGGCAAGCGAAAAGCGATAGGCAAGAGCAGTGATTTTGTCTTATCCTTCGGACCTCACCTCAGCTATTAGTCCACAATATTAGACGAGTTTTGAACGTGGATAAGTCAGTTTCAAAGTCCGTATGACGGCTTGTCTCTCGTATGTGATCTTTCATAAGTTTTTAGTCTATTTAGTCTTTACTAATTGTCGCACTTAGATAAGTTCATTACATCGAAATTTAACTAATTGACGTAATTTAACAATAAGGAAATATTTGATGTTTCTGAGTACGGGCGTAAAGTCTGCTTAGGCTCTTTACCTCAGGGAGCGAAAACTCTTTACATTGTAAAGAAAGTAGTATTAATGCTTAAGTTAGTTAAGTTAATTCATTCAATATTAAATGGGATAAATCCTTGTATGTCCCCCGCCTAATGGTATGAAAAGGGAACGTTTCACAAGTAACAGTAACTTGGAACACTTGATTCAGCCAATCAAATATACCCACCCTCCTTCGGTCTCCCGCTCCTATTTATAAGGCGTGAAGTCTGAACGGGGGCCGCAGTATGTCCTAGTCATTGCAGCGACGCATCCAAATCTCCCTGACACTGATCAAATCACATCCGGCTCGTAGGTAGACATTAAAGCTTCATTAATAAGTCATTTCGCGCTTTTATGTGTTCTGCATATACACATTATGTTTCAGAATAAAGATGAGTGGTTCGGGTAAAGGGCTGCTGGGTCTGTGGTTGTACAGGAACGGGTCGGAGTGGCAGGTGAAGAGCGAGGCAACGCACCACCCCAAGCTCGGGGAGCTGCAGATGGCGGCGCGACATAGCGCGCCCGTGCCCGCGTCCGTGCCCGCTCACCATGCGGACACCGAGCGGATCTCCGTCATATTCACACTCAAGAATCAAGTGGGAGGACTGGTCCGGGTGCTGTCAGTTTTCCAGGATTTGGGAATCAATGTGCTACACATCGAATCCAGAAAGTCGGTCTCCGAAGTTTCATCTGTGAGTCGGATTGTAGCTAAGGTTTAAAATATTATGTTGAAGAAGTTGCTATAAGACACATTAATAATTGTTTAGGCCGATATATTGTTGGACGTGGAATGTGACCCTCATCGCATGGAGCAGCTCAAGAGGATGCTGAAACGTGAGGTCCAGGACTTCGAGGTGGTTCCTCCGCAGTCCGGTGAAGAGTTCGCTCCTCCGACTCCACTGTCGGCGGCTGCTAGTTTTGGTAACATCATATTCTTATTACTGACGAGACCTATTGTACATTGTAATAACTATTGTAGTTACTAATCCAAAGTTCAACTAGTGCAGGAAAAAGAACAAAAGATACATCAGTAAAATTGAAATAAATTTATTTAACAAAGCTCTTAAAGCTATAATGCAAATTAGAATGTGTAAATAAACATTCATTTTACCACAGATACCTACCTCTCTTTCTGACCATTGTTATCTATTCCCGGCCCGAGAGCATTGAATATTTATGAAATAGAATATGTATGGGAGTATTTCATTTGGTAGATTTCGGTGAGATGCACTGGTTTCCGCGCAAGATATCGGACTTGGATCGGGCTCAGAACGTGTTGATGTACGGCTCTGAGCTGGACGCTGATCACCCAGGGTTCAAGGATCCAGTCTACCGCAAACGTCGAGAGCAGTTTGCTGGGTTCGCTAACAATTACAAGTAGTAAGTTGCTCGTATTTTTATATACTACACTAGCTTAACCACAAACCTTGTAATACGAAGTCAGTCCTACTATTTTATAAATGCGAAAGTTTGTGAGGATAGATGTATGTTTGTTACTCTTTCACGAAAAAACTACTGGACGGATTTCGATGAAACTTTACAGTAATATAGGTTATACATCAAAATAGCATATGGGATACTTTTTATCCCGAAATTCCCGCGGAAACGGGTACAACGCGGGTAACACCGCAGGGCCCGGCTAGTTAAATAAACAAAACTTCGTGTTTGGGGGTAACCATTCATAATTTCCGATATTTTTTAATAATCATGTTCAATAATAAATAATGAACTTTATAACATTACTACTAGGTACTTATAGATTCAGTTTTGTAGACATTTGTACAAAGACTCAAGTGAAGCAATGAGGCACGATCACAGTTTATTAATATAACGAGAATTTATTAACTTTCTAACAAGGTCTTAACAAAGTTTTTAACAGAAATAAGTTGAACAAGTTTCAGGTCCGAATATAAATTCAGTGTTAAGTATATCTAGTTATAACTGCTTTCTGCATTCCTATCACTTTTTATTTATAATTAAAAGAAGATCATTTTATTTATTGTAAATCACTACATTAGATTACAACTTTTTCAGTGGTCACCCCATTCCTAAAGTACAGTACACAGAAACAGAGATAAAAACATGGTTGGTAACTTCATTGAATAAGATTTATTTTATTTCAAGCTCGTTTATTTTTTTATTAAGTTTATTAAATATTGTTTTAATTAACCCTCCTAAAGTTACAGTTTCGCGATATTGGAATCGAAACTAAAAGCAATTTTTAGAGTGTTTCACACGAACCACAATCACAACACATTGCAGCGAACAATTGTGGCCATGGGGAATAGTATCGCTGCAGGTTTCTGCATTGTCGCTAGTGTATGTTTCGATGTGGTAACTTCGTATGCACAGTCCGATTTTCATAGATGTGCTGATGCGAAAGGACCGGCCACAAGCTCGTGGTTTGTGGCCAGTATCGCTCACGTGGTCAGTAATGACGGCAAAATGTGGAACGTGTAAATTATAGTATGTATTCATTTTCAATACAAAATATGCACCCGCCCACGTGTTGTGGTTGTGGTACATGTGGCCCTTGATTGGCAAATTCAAACGAACGCGGGCTAGTGAATTTGACATTGTGACTCACTTATTCTTATAGTGAACCCGCTCAATCTAAATGACGTCGACGCCAATGATGTAATACACATATATTTAAATTAGGTTACTATTTTAAAATAATGCTCATATCATCCAAAACATTGGAATTAGAATTACAAAGGTAATTCGATTTATGTCAATAATAAGGAAAAAAGTTCTCGTCGTTCGTGATATTACGAAATAATCTTTTCTGCTGAGATTGCGTACGCCCGTAGAGACGCAGTTTTAATTACGTACCTACCTTAGCTTACCTTACAATAACGGATACCTATAGAACAAAGCTTTGGTTCCTGCATTGAATGTGCTGCAATGAATTAAAAGAAGCTAAACAAATACCACCGCGATGTTCTGTAAATAAAACACAATTGTATTGTTATCCGTTTCCCAGAGCGAGATCTCGTTCCGAGTGTTTTGTCTAGTGGAGCGTTAAATCAGGAAGTACCTTGACGAAGTGCTTTGATTAATATAAAGCCGTACAGTTGGGAAATTAACGGAAATGTATACTTTGAAAAAAATTGCAAATGGCTCGTATTTGTTTACTTCATAAAGCTTTCAATTTATTTTTAAAAAAAGATGCTGTTTTATTTTTCCCATAGCAATTTGATTGGGTGTTAGTACATAGTACTTTTGTTTTTGTGAAGTTGCTTTGTTTATATTTACTCACGAAATCAATGTTTATTTCGTTTGCAATAAATATTGTCACGTTCTTGAGTTTTATGGTTAGTCAGGGTGTGTTTGATGTTTAATACAGGGGGATTGTGTTCCGTGAACTTCACAAACTATACCTGAAACACGCTTGCGATGAGTACCTGGAGAACTGGCCACAACTTGTCAAATACTGTGGATATAGAGAGGACAATCTCCCGCAGGTAAACTAGTAATGGGTAAAGTTTAGAGTGTGTCGTGATTTACACAATTAAATTTAGTGTAACTAGTCTTGTATTGCAACAAAATGAAAGTATCTCCTAACCTAACTCTCCTGGGTGAAATGACATTTGCAATCCAATTCTGTGGAGTCCATTCGAATTTGCAAATTTTGCACGCATGCATGTAATAATAAACATTAATATCTATGAAACCAGTATCTTCGGTTATATTAAAAAGTAGTATGTATGTCGACTGGGGTTACTGATTTCCCTAAAGACTAATAATCGTCGAACTTTGGTTAAATTGATTCAATGATAGCACAGTGATTTCAAGATCAAAACAGGATTTTTCATACTATAGGGTGATAATAATATTTTTTATTAATTTATTAATCTTTTTCTGTTCTTAAGATCATCTCCATGATAAATTATAATTAATCATATAAATTGACTTCGTAATTCAAATAGTTAACGAGCGTGGAAATGACAACAGGTTTTCCATTCATAAATAAGAAAACCCTAACGACAACTCTATTTATAAGTATGTTCATGGTCGCGCCACTACGTCATACCTACTACGAAACTCGACGGGGCGATCGCAACCGACTGACGGACGTGTTGAATGTACCTATGAGATTATAATAATAATATTTACCAAGGACTATTTATATGCTAAATAATTTACTTTTATAAATTTTGAATAAGTAGTCCTGGAAGCACGGTAGCGTTCCAATAGAACTGTCACTATCAGTCCCAACCATCCAAGTATGGTCCGAGTTAAATAAACGTTTTATTTAGATTATATATTATTTTACATTGGGAGCTTCACGTGCTAATCGTGAAGTCACTCAAGCGTCATTAGGACCTAAGTATATTATATTATATAGGACTGCGAAAATAACATCGAAATATGTACTTAGTCCGTTATCTTAATTCAAGATATCTCCTATACCAGTCTGACGCGCTCGAGAGACTACACGAAAGTAAATTGCCCACCCCTACTATCTCCTAAAAAAATTGAGAATCGTTGTCATGTTGAATGAAAGAGCAACAAATTATCGACATTGCCAAGTAACCGAATAGCTCGCATATCGCAAACTGCCTTTGCAAAAGTGTCACATCCTCTGGTTGGCTCTGTGCCCATTTAGGCTAAATGAAATAGGTATTGATAAAAATATTTTCAGTTGGAAGATGTGAGTGCTTTTCTGAAACGGAAAACTGGATTCCAACTGAGACCCGTCGCCGGTTACCTCTCTCCGAGGGACTTCTTGTCTGGACTGGCGTTCAGGGTGTTCCATTGCACGCAGTACATTCGTCATTCATCCGATCCGTTTTATACACCGGAACCGTAAGTACTAGCAGACACTGCAACAGATTGTAGACATTGGAAACTTATCACACTTTTCAAACAGGGACTGCTGCCACGAGCTCTTGGGGCACATGCCGCTTCTCGCCAACCCTAGTTTCGCGCAATTCTCTCAAGAGCTCGGCTTGGCATCACTCGGCGCTTCTGATGAAGATATTGATAAATTGGCAACAGTAAGTAAAACACAATAAAAGATATACTCACGCAATAAAATTGCCATTTCCTGTTCAGCAACTGAAAATATACACAATACACGTATACAATACGATGTTATTTTTAATATCTCCTCGATTTTCAGCCTTGGAACTTGTATGTATCGCGTATGAGTAGTTATTGATCTAACAAACTTGTCTTTTAATACAGTTTCCGCTTATGAGATCGTTTCGCTATTTACTGGGATATAATTAAATAAATATCACTTCTCAGATTATGTTCTTGTTAAATGTAAGTAATAGTACGAAATGTGTTATTTCAGTTATATTTCTTCACCGTTGAGTTCGGCCTATGCCGTCAGGCGGATGGTACATTCCGAGTATATGGAGCGGGTCTGCTCTCGTCAGTGGCCGAGCTGCAACATGCTCTCACGACCCCTGAAAAGATTAAAAGATTCGATCCTGATCTTACGGTGAACGAAGAGTGCATAATTACGTCATATCAGAATGCTTATTATTACACGGACTCCTTTGAAGAAGCAAAAGAGAAAATGAGGTCGGTGAACTAGTTTAATGATGACCAAGTAGTTTGGTTGTGGAATTATAGCTTTGAAATTCAATAAGTGAAACTGATAATAATATTCCCACAAAATAAACTTAAACCTAACAACTGTAAAACTATTATAACTACATTGTTGAATGTGCAAATGTTCAACAATGTTCGTTAAAATAGCAGTTTAGTACCGACTAGCGACTGAATCACGGAATTACAAACGAATAAACGACTGTAACGTACGTGCTGTGGAATTTGTAACTGATTTGTCAATACAAGTCATTTCATTTCGCTGACAAGGATTACGAGGTGTTTTGCATTAAACACTCAAATAGTTATTAGGTTAATTCATAAACATTATTTAACACTCCGATAACTCTTTAATGTATTTTTTGTATTTATCGTTGATCAGTTATCGAATCAGGCACCGGATTTGTTTATGTCTGTTGATCAACACTTTGTACAACAAATGACAGATGAAATCCTAACTGATGTGTGACGTCATTGTTTACAATAGCTGTTTTAATTTTTTCCGATATTTAGGGCATTTGCCGACGGCATCCAGCGTCCCTTCGGCGTGCGATACAATCCCTACACGCAGAGCGTGGAAGTGTTGAGCAATGCGCAAAAGATCACTGCTCTGGTTCGGGAGCTAAGAGGTGACATCTGCATTGTGTCGTCGGCTATCAAGAAAATATCAGCACAAGATTCCACGCTAGATGTCGAGACTATTGCCAACATGCTGCATACTGGATTACAGGTAGATTACCTATCCTATAAGAAAAACACTATTATCACGATAAGCTTACGAGTGTTAATTGAATTGCAAAACTATTTTTATTCGGTTTACTATTAGTCGCGGTCAGTACCTACTCGCGTATTTTATGGATCGTTATGCCCTGGAGGTACTTACGACTCGCATCTGTTTCTGTTTAAAAGAAATACCTTTGATCATTTAGATCAAAAGATATTTTCATCTACTCATATATTTTGCTTTCGGTTGAGCATACTCATTAATTATTTCACAGATGGTTACATTAGGTACTTTTATTTGAAGTTTATTTGAAGCCGATCATCAAGACTTTTTGATACCAACTATACCGATCACTAAGATTATTTCAGAGATCTATTTTGAATAATGATTAATTTATCTTACTTATTTTACAACCCATTGGATGTAATACAAATGTTTGTCGTGTTTTGGACGCTC
The DNA here is from genome assembly GCA_963082685.1 of Cyclophora albipunctata. Classification (NCBI taxonomy): domain Eukaryota; kingdom Metazoa; phylum Arthropoda; class Insecta; order Lepidoptera; family Geometridae; genus Cyclophora; species Cyclophora albipunctata. The sequence continues at coordinate 11,767,507 of OY720111.1, read as the reverse complement.
CGCGAACGCGACCCACGTTCTTTTCCCTCGGGTTAGCTCTTTGTAAGAAATATAACAATGTCAAGTTCATATCATATTTATCAGAATGGCTGTAGGCTGTTACAGTGCAGACAAGAGACTAACCACCGGGCGTCAGACATTTTTGTCTGAATAATTAGAGCATCTAAATAAAATAGTCCGGATATTTTCCACTAAAAAGTTACGTAGGTACTTAAAAATTATCAAAATGTAATTTTATGTAGTTACCTACGTAACTTTGTAATACATTATTATTTTGTCACAGAGTACTTCAGGCGGAAGCTCACCAAACTCGGAACGCGGCGCATCTCCTAAGCATGACGTCACTAAGGAAAACTGAAAGAAAACCCGACTCACATGGCAACAGTAATATGTACTACATACTTAATATTACCCCAATGTGCTTACATTGTTAATATGCTTACTGTTCTTACTATACTCGTATTTACATAGATGTCTACTACTATCTACTTATACCGTTTGGAATACTGCACTGGAGTTAAGTTCAAATAATTTGATGACTGATGAGGATGGTGTAGTTATTACCCCAAAAATAAAATATTACTCTATAAAGGGAATCTGAATAAAATAAATATTTAATCAATTTTAATAAATAGTTTAGGCTTTTCAAAATATGGGTAGTTGTGATGATTATACTTAGTGATTTAATTTATTGTTAACAAATAAACTTATAACTTTGAACGCATTGTAAGCGGGTATGCATTTCGTTGGCTTATTGCGACTTCCGAAAATTTTAAATATTGACAATAAATAGCTTAAATGATACATTTATTCATCGGGTAGAATTTTAAAGTACCTTACGCCTAGATGGTCTAGTGGTATGTGCACTCACCTGCCAAGACTGAGGTCCCGGGTTCAATTCCCGGTCGAGCGAACAAACATGGCTCGGGTTTGAGATCACAAACCCGCATTTGGCAAGCGTGGTGATTATGCGTAATCCTCCACTAGTACACTGAGGAGGATTAGGATTAGGGATTATATCTTTAGCAAGATGAGAGATCTTTGCCCAGCAGTGGGATATTACAGGCTCAAACTTTACTTTAATAGTAAGTATTAAACGTATTACTTTTTAGCGAAGAAAAACATAGTGCGGCTGGACACGGCTCGCCAGCCGCGCTATGTGTGCCTTGCGCTTTAATAAGTACCTAGGTACTTAATTGATGTTTTGCTGTGAAGACAATGAACAAAAATAATAACTTAATTATATGCTATATTGAACTCTTGTTATATTGTAGTGAATTAAAAAGCATAATTTATTGTTCTTAATCTATTTTATCTCTAAACGTATTACTCATTACTCATTTTAAACAATAAATGAATCCTGCTATGTAATGTATTTCCTCTTACACCCGTGTTTCATAAGAATAATTTTACAGAGCCTGTGTTACTTTATTGATACCATCCTCTACCTTGGAGAATCTCTATCTCTAAGGGCCGAAACTGGTTCATTTTTGTATGAAACCGCGCGGGCACCCGCTTAGCGCAGTTTCGGCCCTAATACTCATCTAATTATATTTAATTTGCATTATTGTCACTTAATAATAATATGAATATATTTCTCGTTTTCTATCTTATTACTTTAAAAACAACACTACAGTAGTTTCGGCTCAATGCCAATATTATAAAAGTATTAGCAGTTTTATAACAGAGTATCATAATAAAACATTTGAAGCTTCCCGATCGATTTTATCGCTCATCAAATTAAGTATTATTATAGACCTAATTTATTTTCTTTTTATATATCTTGCCTTAAATAACTATCTAAAATGGACATAGGGCAATTAAACCTTAATTAGTCAATACACAATATTAAATAACGTAACTTAGTATTTAAGCAGCATTTTTTTTTATTGCGCTATATATAAGTAACCTGTACTATCTATTAGGAAAACTATTACGTTTGTACAAAATAACGTATATGGTTTAGAATACATCGGACGGAGGAAGGCCCGACAAACTGCGGAGTCAGCGCTGATTTACCTGCGCTACGAACACTTCTTCTATGAGGCTCCGCACTGCGGTCTGCGAAAGCGGCGGATTAATTTATATTAGGTAGTTAGGTGCCTATAGCCGAAACAAAGATACGAACGTCCGCAACTGAAAGTCAAAGTAGCAGAAAATTATATCGCGGCAAAACCTCTATACTGTAAAATACTCAACAAAATCCCTCCAAACCCCGAGCACACTGAAAATTAAGACGTAACTAATAGTTCAATCAAGCGGTCATTGAGGGACACCAAACTTGTAAAAATCGATATCTAATAACCAACCTTAAGTATATCTCGACCCACTATCACGGACTTGATTCTCGTCACAGGTTACAGTTACAGCATGGATAGGTAGGTATGTAGGTATGATTGAAAATGAATCTCGATAATGTATATCTTGTAATCTATTTTCATCTTACTTGAGACCGATGGCGCCATGTACTTTTTCAACAAAAGAAACTAGATACCGGTTATTAAGAAAGGATATAAGAATAGGTATATACTGTAGATACTGGACTGACAAGTTATACAAAGAAAATGTAGCAAGTGCGTATTTTTCCTATAAATGATAGTCCTTGGCAATGATTCTTGAATTTAATTATAACTATTCTCGTATCTGTCAAAATCGTATGAAAGTTGGCAAGTGAGCGACACCAAAATGTTAAATTTAGATTTTAACATTGAAAATTATGGATGTCATAAGATGGGTTATATCCATTATATATTATATCTGAATAAATCTTGTTTGTGAGTGCTTTTTCAGACAGGTTACAGACGCGACGCGCTCCACGGGACAGAGGACAGCTCTCGAGCAACTCGGTGGAGGTTGACAGATTGATGTCATACTTTTGGAACAACTTATGCGCTATCGGCAGTACGTAACTAATCGGTCTCATAAGTTTAATAGACGTTAGTAGAGTTTTTGGGATTAATGAGATTAATGAGTAACAGCTTGAGCGATTTGAAAAACTGCGAATTAGCGAATTGTAAAACCACGCGACACGCGAGAAAACCCGCTGCTGTAAACTTGCCCATTCCAAAAAATACCTCACTCACCAATAACAAGTTTTCCGGGTAGTATGAGTAGAGTAGCCAGGTAGTGAAGCATGGACTAACATATTATTTGCTCCATGCTTTATGTCTCCATCTTATATTCGTTGTAGTATAATTTTATACTGAGTTACACTGAGGACAAGTTTTTTTTGTATGAATGACCGTCGATATGTTACTTGGTAGGAGAATTTCCTTCAAATGTGTTTATTAAATTATATTGAATATTCGCCACATTAGGCATGATAAATCAATAGGTCAGCGGGGCACGATAATTACGTCGGTTTCAATTATTTATGTGTTGCTTGCTTGGTAAATAAGTAAGTAAACTATATAAAGTCTTTGAACTGAATACCTTTGTCCTATTATTGTTTTATAGAAGTAATAATATACTATAATAATAAATAAATATAAGTAAATTATCCGACAGTATCAGTCTGAAAGCATGATCGTTTCTTAATTGAATGATTATGAAGTGTATGGATGTGGAATGAATCTGTATGAGCAGTGACGTGTAGCAGACAGTCTGGGCGGGAAAGCCCAGCGGCCGCAGTCGCGCTCGCAGCCCGCGGCGTCCTCACGCCCGCCTCGTTGCCTCTCAACACAAATCGATATCGCCCGTACCAACCACTCTCTCAATAATAATAACTAAATATATTACACTCAACAATATTTACTCAAACTTCTACCGTTCGTTTTTACGTATATATAATCGCTGCGACAGTGCCGTCCGCAATGTAAACAAAACTTAAATAAACTCGTATAACAGCTGATTATTATCCAAGGGAACAGCTGACAAAATATATTCATAGTGGACCCAATATTTCATTGTATAGAAATGGCATGGGTAATTAATGTCATTTTAAATTGAAAAGAAAGTGGCGGCAGGTGTGTGTTGATGTTAGGCGTTTCTGGGCAGCCGTGAGCGAAGGTCGTGAGGGGGGAAGTTGACATTTGGCAAGGTGCGCGGACGCCGAGTCCCGATAGCCGCGGCGCTCCATGTCGTCGCTCAGTACAACCTTGCTCGTGCTGAGGACATGTGTGTGTTATGGATTACCAATGCATTGTTGTGTACACCGTCATCAACATCGCGCCGCCGCCACAACCTTCGCAGACCTCCGACGTGACTGAAGGATGTCTCGCCGCGCTCAAAAATAAAATTAAAAGGTAAGATAACTCATATTTATTTGGTTTACTTATGATATTACAAATTTTATTCATTTTTTTAAAGTTTTCCTATTATAAACTAATCTGCATGCAGTGTTAAAACACAACATCAGAGAGATATTGTACCTGGGGGCACGGCAGTGCCCCCGCCAAGTCGAGCGCGAAGCAAACACTGCCGTACCATCCTTTACTGGAACCATTTCGCCGCATTTTCAGGCCCCTATTTGAGAACCTCTGGATAAGACCAGAACGTAGAAATTTTCGTCATCCAGTAAGCTATAATTAAATACTTAAAATCCAAAATTTCAAGTCTGTAGGTCATTTAGTTCCGAAGTTAAGCGAAAGCAAAGTTTCGCATTTACGACACTCACTCACTCACTCACTCACTCATGATCATCAAAATAGAACTAGTACTTCCCTTAAAGTCAGAGAGCTGAAATTTGGTACAGAGTTAGGGTTTAATGGCCACATAAAGGGAAAACTATAAAAACTAGGATAATCGAAGATATAGAGTACCTGGTGACCCTGATTAAAAAACATAGGAGCCCAACCAAACTATTTGAGATATCGACATATACCGCCTTTACTCGTACAAAAAATATTCAACTTGGTGAGCCGCTTCATTTGATGGCAAAAAACTGTGTCAAATAAGAAAATCTAATAAAATAAATCAATAAGCCCAAGTTTCTACAAAAAAAGTGAAATCCCATCAAAAACATCCTGTAAAAAACTAGCCAAGTCTCGAAGTCAACGGCCAGGTCACACAACATTAACTATAAATAATAAAGAAATCGCAGTAAGGACCTTAGACTTGGTACAACTTTGTCTAGATTTCATTACTTTTTAGACATAAACAAGCGGCTCCATCGAGACTTGGCTAGTTTTTTACAGGATGTTTTTGATGGGATTTTCCTTTACATTTTATATAACCATATTATCACAGGATATTGTGTAACTAAAAATATGCCCTTAAAGTTTCTTTATCTATTACTCTTTGCAAGTAGCGAGTCATTTTTAGCAGTTACATAAGTACTAGTTACCTAAACATTTTTTTTAAATTCGTAGGACAATAGCAGAGTACGTGCATTCACTAGATATAAATGCAAATAATGGTATACTACATGGAAACTTAGCCTGCATTTACTACAGAGAGGGTTTTATTGACCTTGCTATTGAAACGTACAGAAAAGCAATTGAACTTCTGCCTGAATTTCCCGACGCGTACTGTAATCTTGCAAATGCTCTAAAAGAGAAGGGGCAGGTCCCGGAGGCCGAGGAGTGCTACAATGCAGCCCTTCGGCTTTGCCCCTCACATGTGGACACTCTCAACAACCTCGGAAATGTCAAACGAGAACAGGGCCAAATTAAACAAGCTACTGCTCTATACATGAAAGCCTTAGACATTTGCCCCAATTTCGCAGCAACACATAGCAATTTAGCTTCACTCTTACAGCAGCAAGGTGTGTATATTTATTATTATAATATGCATATTTTTATTTTAAACCATTCATATATCAAATACTTTTAGACTTAGACTTTCATGCCTTACTTTTACATTTTGAGACCTTATGTTACTATTTTTTTTTTAGGTAACCTTCATGAAGCGCTTAAACATTATAGACAAGCCGTTAATATTCAACCACGGTTTTCTGACGCTTATAGTAATATGGGGAATACACTAAGAGAACTTCAAGATGCTGAAGGAGCTTTAATGTGTTTCAAAAAAGCTTTAGAACTTAATCCAACTTTTGCTGACGCATATTGCAATTTAGCAAGCATTCACAAAGATATGGGAAACATCACAGAAGCTATTGAGTCGTACCAAAATGCAATAAAATTCAAACCTATTTTTCCAGATGCGTATTGTAACCTAACTCATTGTTTTCAAATAATTTGTAACTGGGATGATTATGATGAAAGAATGAATGAAATTGTCAATATAGTAGAAGATCAACTAAATCATGAAAAATTATCTTCAGTACATCCTCACCATTCCATTTTATATCCACTCTCGAATGAAACCAGAAAAGAAATTGCAACGCGGCATGCTAATTTGTACAATGAAAAAGTTTCCATGTTGAATAATGAAGTATTCTATCCGAAACAATGTATAAGTGGACGACTACGAATTGGTTACGTTAGTAGTGATTTTGGTAACCATCCGACTTCACATTTGATGCAATCGATTCCTGGTTTACATGATCGCAGTAATTTTGAAGTATTCTGCTATGCTTTAAATCCCGATGATGGTACTACATTCCGAACTAAAATTATGGAAGAATCTGAACACTTTATAGACTTATCGAAAGTTCCTTGCAATGTACGCGCTGCTAATAAAATATACGATGATGGCATCAATATACTAATTAATATGAATGGTTATACGAAAGGTGCTAGAAATGAAATATTTGCTTTGAGACCAACGCCAATTCAAGTGATGTGGCTTGGATATCCCGGAACGAGTGGAGCTAGTTATATGGATTATCTAATAGCAGATTGTAATTCGTGCCCTCAAACGACATACCTAGATTTTACCGAAAAAATAGCATGGATGCCTCACACGTATTTTATTGGCGATCACAAACAAATGTTTCCACATATGAAACAAAAATACATAGCTTATAGTAATAATGATTGTAACGCACAAATATTAGGTATTATCAATGTTGCAGAAAATGTCAAAATTAGTAAATTTCTCGATGTGATACATAGTAATGAGATAATAAAATACCCTGAACTAGAAACTATAGAATTAGAAGTAAGAAAAATACACATTCCGAGTTATATTGTCGATATGACCAAAAATCCTGAAGCAGTACAGGTACCTAAACATATTTTTTTTATATCTACATTGATCATTTTGTCAGAAATTTTGATCCTGACTCAGATATTATGTGTTATACTTCTTTTTTATTTCAGGTGCTAGTAGAAGGTTATCCGATGTACAATGGCATATCAATTTCTAAATATAACAACAAAATTGCAAATGGGGAAGCCGTTTTTGACAAAGTAGTGTTCACTTCCAGAAGACATTATAATATTCCAGAAGATGCTGTTGTATTTTGTAATTTTAATCAATTGTACAAAATAAATCCGCAAGTGGTAAAAATGTGGGTTCATATTTTGAAAGAGGTACCAAAGAGTATTCTTTGGTTAGTCAGTTTTCCGCCTGCAGGGGAAGATAATTTCATAAAGTATGCAACTGGATTAGGTAAGTTCAAAATAAACTTCATGCACAGATTGACAGTTTTTAGCTCATAAAACTTGAGTAATTAGTTTTATGCTCTAAAATGTTTAATTACATTTAATACACCTCCACACTAACCTATCCGTATAATGTTCTAGGTTTGTCTGAGGAGCAAATAATATTTTCAAAAATAGCATCTAAAGAAGAACATGTTCGTCGTGGTCAGCTAGCAGACGTTTGTTTGGACACGCCTTTATGCAACGGTCACACTACCGCAATGGATGTCCTATGGGCCGGCACACCTGTTGTGACATTACCAGGCGAAACGTTGGCTTCAAGGTATGTTTTCTCACGTGTATTCTCATTTCGATACGATGTGCAAAAGTAGGTTGACCGCCTAACTCTGAGTTTGGCGGTCAACCTACTTTTGCACAAAAATCGGTTACTATGAGGAATTATTTTACATTATGCTTATGCGTCTATCGGTTTTCAAATAAGTAAAAAAGTTAATAACGATACCTATTAAAATAAAATTAGTAGTAAAGTTCCATCGATTTGATTGGACATAACAAAAAGTAAAGATATACTGTTGCTCACCACGAATATGTTTTATTAAATGCAAATATTAAGATCCAGAAGGTACGACCTAGGCTGGGTGCCTACTTATAATTGTTTTGAACGTCCTTCATGTATTGACCCAGCCTACTCCTGTAATTAGTTAATTAATTGGCATTATAAAAACATGACTAGAGGAAAAATATTATTTCATTCTTGCGTGTCAGACGACATAGTTATTGTATAACCTACATCATTTCGTTAGTGATAAAATGAAAACTATTTCATTTGTTCGTTACTCTGCGTAAAAACTGAAACACACTGTTTGCATTCTTACAGAGTTGCAGCATCACAGTTGAAAGCTCTGGCTTGCCCTGAACTTATTGCTAAAAATAAACGTCAATATGAAGAAATAGCTATCAAGCTTGGAACAGATATTGCATAGTGAGTATTCAAATTATTCAAAACACGAAGCCAGTTCATATTCTCATACTTCTTACATACTTATTAGTAGATTCAAAGATCTAGGTAAATGTTAATTTTTGAAATTAGTTATTTTTAATAAACTAGTTGCTTCCGGCCGGTTGCATTCCAATATAAAGTAATCTTGATCGGCAATCAAAACTAACAGGGCAAATTTTAACATATTAAGATCAACTTTTTTCTTTGTCACACATAATAAAATATCACTTCTTGATCGGCTAAATGAGATAACTGACCGCCGGCCCGGCGCGGCCGGTCCAAATACTGATATCGGTCAGTATCAGTATTTGGACCGGCCGCGCCGGGCCGGATTGGGCCGTAGATTGTTTTAAAGATCACTAAGTCTATCTCCATCTATTTGTATAGAAGAGAACATGGATGATTATTATTCTTTGCTACAACTTTTAAATAAAACTGTACCTATTCCACTTCATTCCCTTAACACTCGACAGAAAGAGGAAACTCTCAACTAAACTGAATATACTCGTAAAGATGACTATCCTCTAAATGTTGAGTGGTAAGGCTCTGTGTAATGGTTCTGTCAACTTGAAGTACTTATACATTTTTCAGTCGTAAATATATGCGGGCAAAAGTTTGGAATGCACGACTTACCAGCACCTTATTCGATTGTGAACACTATGCGCGATCTCTCGAAGGATTATATTTCAAAATGAGGGAGAGATTGGAACGTGGACATAAGCCAGATCATATCGATATCTGAAAAAAAAACAATGGTAAGGAGCAATACAAACAAAAAGATATACATTTAACTATCTACTTCATTTTGATGTTTCACTTAATAACGAGATATTTTATTTATTTTTCAGAATTTGCCTGCCTGCGGTCTACGTTGCTTGTCTATTTACGAGTTACACCTACAGATAAAATGGTCCGTCCAGTCAGTCGATGTATCAATCAGTGCGTACCTACGAGTACGTAGGCTAACAGTACACACACGTTGCTATTGCAAACACTGTAAAGTGGTCAGTCAAAAGATTTGATATGAAAAAGCAACTCCTGAGTAAAACACTATAAATAAGTATAAATTAGAGTAGGTTAGGCAGTAAGTGTTTTATCTAATTATAAATTTTATCTTAAAGGAACGTACATTTAAACGTATCACAAGTCGAGTTCGAGTTCTCGTATTATGGGCACAGGGTGTTCTACAAAGAGTAGATAACACAGATAGAGTCTCCAAGATGGTCCCGAGTATCGAATTTCATATTCCACGAAGGGTCTTGAGCTTATGATTTACTTAATAGAAAATATTTCGAAAATCTGTCGCTGCCATCGCTCTTCCGGCGGACTACTTACTATTTATTTTTGTTTCTTTAGAGTTCTGAATACACCGATACCATTTCTTTCTGATACACCATAAATTGGTTAAAGGGGGGCAATAATATAAGGGCGGATCTCTTTTTGTACTGTACATCTAAGTAGTGGTACATACAGTACCTACCTGCCAATACCTGATAAATAATGATTAAATTAATAAAATGTAGGTACTAAGGTAGCTAGGTATCCATATAAATATAAAATATTTACTTTTAGTAAAAGAACTTACGATAAACATCTTTTGATTAAATCCTTTTATTAGTTTTAGGTATGTAGGTACCGCCATAATGTAGGTACTTAATTGATGTTTTTTTACATTTTATGTTTGTAAAAATTAAAATTGTTTTCATTATTAATAACTACATGCCTTATACATTTAAGTATCATACATAATTAGTAAAAGCTAAGATATAGCCTATCTTATATTATGATGTCACGAGCGTCCTAGCATTCATCCACAGTTTCTTTTATTATAGCGATCAAATCCTACCAATCATGAGAGGGTAGGAAATGAACAAAAAACATTTTCAAAAGAAATCTAATCACCTTCAATATCTACTTATTATAACTAAAAATATAGAAATAATCTATTTAATCAACTTCCTGACGAATTTTAAAGTTAAAATATTTCTGTTGTGTGTACTGATTTATTTATTTTGCAATCATCTAAATTATTATTTTGTCTTTAAATAAATAAAAGTCGGTGCCTCAAGAAGGTTTGTTTACTTTCGAGCCTCAGATCATAAAAAAGCATAATTATATACGGACGGTCGAATTGAGAAACCTCCCCCTTTTTTTGAAGTCAGGTAAAAAATTAACCGGGCGATTTCAACTTCAAAAGGGCAACAGATGTCGCTACATGTATCAATTTGCTTTTATTTAACGTCCGCTTAGTACATAATAATGTGGATAGATGGCGTGCATGATCACATTCCCTACTTACCACAGTAACCTGTCTTGTAATCCAATAAAAAAAACCTTCATTGTCGTCGGAATCTAGAATAGAACCTCTCACAAATTTTTATATTTTGTTTCAGATATACCTATCGATTGTCATTTGTTTTGTTTTGATATTCGAGTTGATTTTTTCCCGCGACACGTCTTGTTTGCTGTCAGCAGCTGTCAGTCAGTCAGTTTTAAATTTTTACAAATAATCTTCAAATAATACATAAATTGAATTCAATACAATTTAATTACCTACTTACTCCTAATTGTTATTTGCTAAATAATAGTTGTCGTACGTATTTAAGTCGTAATCGTGTTAATAGGTAAGTGGCTGAAAGTCGCAAGTCGTTTAGTTTGAAATAAAGGTTTTTACATTTTATTCCGAGTTTGTCTTTTCAATCTTCAAGTACCTACCTAATCGAAATTCACAATCAGTGCATCCATCCAATATCCATTTTAATTAATCAGTCAATCAATGCAAGTTGTCAAAGTCAAGTCAGTGAATAATCAGAAATCAAAAGCCAAAATAAAGATGTCAAAATATCAATCATTCAGCATTCAGCAATTCAATTCATTTTTTCTCTCACAATTTTGTTTTAAGAAACGAATTACCTATGTAATGAAAGTCTACTGAATCTTCATTAGTTAGTTCCGTGTTCAGTTTTTAGAAAAAGAAGACACATAGATGGACGAATTTTTGTATAGTCATTTTGGGATATTTTGAGTTTTCTCTTTTAAATCTTAGCTTTTACTTGGTTATACCTAGTACAAGTAAAGTTCTATCCAATAGCTATTTGATTATATAAATCGAAAGTTTTATATATATGGGTCTTTGTGTATGGTTTCAGCAGGTTCTCAAGTTACCGAGCCCACCAATGCTTTTTAGTGCTATTGATTCGAAAGCAGTGTCTTATCTAACACTTATGTCAAAGAATTGTTAAGTTTTATCAATGGAGTATGTTTATATGGGTTTGTATAGTTACTTCTTAAGTAAAGTTTCACTCTGTAATGTAACATTGCCTCTGTGACAAATGAAGCTCAAAATTCGCATTGGTAGTCGGAGAGTTAGTCGATCAATTATCTTAGTCCAATAATCAAGTTTTTAAAGGAAAGTTAGCAAGGTATTATTTAGACACAGATACAGTATATATTGAACAGGATATTGGTTAACATAAACAATGATGATAATCAATACTTTATGTAAGTAATCTAATATACTGTATCTGAGTATGGTGTGAACCAGATCTAATTCATCATCTGAATAAAACTTCATACCATATTCATTGGTGAAGATAAATAGCAGCTGCTGGACTATTGAACTAATATTTTGCAGACTATCACACTATTGAATTGCAATTATAGGATATCCACACCATTGAATATGGTTAAAGATACAACATGGTTAGCTTGGGTTCCTTGTCTGAATACTCAAAAACCATTCAAACTAATATCCAAATCAAATTAAGAGCTGCTCTTATTTTGAGTTGTTTTTGAGTTAGGGGTGTATGGTGTCCCAGAGACCGTTGTCTCTGTTTGTGTTTAAATTGGGTTACAGAAGTAAAAATTGCAATAAAGTATGATTCTTACTTCATTGTTTTCTGTGATAATGAAGTATTTCAGAGGTTCCATTAAAAAAAAGCAAATATTTTCAAATGTCTTAATTATTTATTTACTTATCTCTATCTTGAAAATAGTCTCCAGTAACAAATTCCTTCATTGTTGATTTCTTCATTAAGTTGTGTGGCTGTCACCATCTATGGTTGATCGAGCTATGTTATGTGTGGCAGTATTGGGTTTCAAAAACTGAGTTCTGCAATTATCCACAATAACTACTGGATCATAGCAGAACGGAAATGGATTTTGAGGGCAATAGATTCTTATAGATTTCATCAACAGAGATTCTTTGATTTAATCAATGTGGATTCTTACTGCCTTATTCATAAACTATAAATTTAACTTAAACAGTGATTTTAAAGTGTTTTGTCTCTTTCGCTCTTTGACCAATAGCGTATCAGAAAGGGACAAACCATTTGATATAGCTAAAGTGCTGTTAACAAGCGTTTATGAATAAGGCCCTTATTGTTTGTTATTAATAGGAAGTTAAAGGAAGAATCATGTTAGTAATCCTTTAATGTTTTATTTGTCTAAGTTATTATTTATGTGTGTTTAATGCTGGGAAGTACCTATAACTTAATATAACTAGGTAATTCATTCAAAGAATTTGGTTTTTAAATTAGTGACTCTGACCTTCTAGGATATTGTTTATTATTTTTATTAATTGCCTTGCTTTGTTTTATTTTGTTCTTATTGTCTTTCATGGAGTGTTAACTGGGAATTGGCCGTTAGTTTTGATAAAAAAAAAAAAAAAGAATTTTAAAACCTGCAAACCTTGTTTCATACTATTTATGATGATGACAATTTTTCAATGGCTCTGTCCACATTCGTACAATTTCCACATTCGTACAATTTCCACATTCGTACAATTCCACATTCGTACAATTCCACATTCGTACAATTCCACATTCGTACAATTCCACATTCGTACAATTCCACATTCGTACAATTCCACATTCGCACAATTCCACATTCGTACATTAGATTACTCGATTACATTGCAGGAACGACAAGAAATGAAGCCAGGCAAGGAATGGTACAGTTTTAGATAGATAATCTTTCGTATAATTTCTATTTACGTACAGCGTAGTTTTAAGAGTAAACAACTAAAATAACACAAAAGAGGCACTTCTCTTAACAAGAAACTTAGTCGCTTTCTAGTAAATGTTGTAATTCATCTGTACTATTTCTGTGTGCATTATCTCTGTTCACTTCTGTAATATTATTGTCTACATGTGTAATTAAAGATAAGCATCGTAATTTGTTTAGGCATTCCAAAACTGTGTTTTTTTTATCCAATAATTCATTCAATATTGCAGCAATCTTTTTGTTTTTAACACTTTGTGATGGTTTTCTCTTTTTCATCTCTATGTTATGTATTGCTCTTGAAATTTTAAAATCGTTACGTTGTGCCTCTTCTTTTAAAAACGACACTACGTAAGGAAACGAATCCTTTAATGAACCAATTTCGCGGTTTAGTTTTTTATGCCAGCCCTCTAGGGTGTTGGTTGTGCGGTATTGTTCGCCGTAACAGCTTAACATTAGGACCATTTTTGGGGATATCCACTGACTCTCAAAATATTCTATGAACAATCTTATTTTCTCTGTTTCTTTCGTGGATTCTTTAATAGTTAACCGTGCTTCAGGAATATAATAAGTGGGCAAAAGTGCAAGTGCGATTGTTAAATACATGAACTTTAATTCAGCAAGATTTTCCATTTAAAAAAACTTATGGCCTGTGAATAATGGAAATAACAACCTTTACAGTCAGCTTCTGGAAATACTTTATTAATAGAATTCATCATGGCCATCTCATAATCAATGTGAAAAACTTTGGGTTTCCAAGTAGGTACTTTGTTTAATATTAAATTTAGCATTCTCGTATAAGTAGCTTCGGTTTTATTTGGAAGAAATATATAAATTAATGGAAATATGTTTGGACAATTTTCGGTGCTATTGATATCTCCATGTATTGAATAAATCTGGTAGAATGGATCAGGACAAGATTGGAAAGTTCCATCTCCAAAAAATTCATCGACAGATGGAAATAATTTCATTGCTTCAACTGTCATGAAGATAAGGATTTTATCATTGCTGCCATCATTAATTACTAAAAATTCATTTGCCAAATGATCAGGAACCTCCACCTCATTTAGATGTCTATACTTAAGCTTCTGGACTTTGAATCCTTTTTTTCTACATAAATAGAGTCCACTTTTTAATGATTCAAATGCAGGTACGTATTTTAAAAAGTTAGTACCTTTGTCCATTAAATCTTTAAAACTTTCATCGTATATTTTCTTCATCGGTGTGCACTCCGTTCTGGCTCTTTTTCTACATTTGTCTATTGCTTTTTGTACTTCAATACCTATACTGACTTTACATGTGTGTTTTTTACTTTCTCGCAAAACTTTAATGTTATTAACATCTAGGGTTCTAGGGTAACAGAAGCACTACACACATTACGATGTACACACCTCCAAATAGTGGTACCGTTTTTATTTGTACATCCGAAATAAAACCGGTAATCATTTTTAATTAGCACTGGCTTACCCTTTTCACGGTCATTAAAATAAAATTCAGTAAAATTACTTTTATCAGTTCCTGGATCTGTATTTGCAGTACTAGCACCACACGCTTCACAAGACTTCGTTAATGAACTTATTTCCATGTTGTAAGGAACTGGTCAAGTGAAGTACTCGTACTCACATAAATGCACAATGCACATGTGGCTTTCATAACGTTAATCTCAAGAAGCCACTTCATAAACTTGTAATTTATTTTAAAAATAATTTCCTCCTCAACAAATAACATGACATGAATATGACAAAACTCAGATTTATTTCATAAACTTTACTCTCTAGTTAAATTTTTTGTAAAGAGATCCGTTAACTTCACTGAAATCAATTAATTTTTTGTAAAGAGATCCGTTAACTTCACTGAAATCAATTAATTTTTTAAAAGTCTGAAACTAAATCTAAAACTGTACCATTCCTTGCCTGGCTTCATTCCTTGTCGTTCCTGCAATGTAATCGAGTAATCTAATGTACGAATGTGGAATTGTACGAATGTGGAATTGTACGAATATGGAATTGTACGAATGTGGAATTGTACGAATGTGGAATTGTACGAATGTGGAATTGTACGAATGTGGAAATTGTACGAATGTGGACAGAGCCTTTTCAATACATACAGCTCCAAAGATGAGATTTATGTCGTTTGGGTGTATTTTTTTTATCTAAGGTAGTTAAATTAAAACACAGATTAAGGGTGCGTTTGCATAGAAGCGAAGTGGATTGACCAATCACAGTGCGTGCTTTATGAAATGATTTGAACATTTCTGTGCGTTGCGGGACTCCCGATCAGAAAGTCTAAGTAGCAAAACGTCAAACAAAGCGAAAAGTCTAATGAGCATTCTATCTATTGAGCTAATTGCCCATGTAGCAAAATGTCTAACTATCAACAGGTCTATATCTATTTAGGAAATCGTCAGTTTTTAATTATGTAGTTACAATAATAATTATGAACATTTACTTTACTTTTACATTACTTTAGTAAAAGTCGTATAAAAACCATATTTTTTTTATTTGAAATAAACTAAAATAATATTCTTCCACAAAACAAACATAGGTAAGTAAAAAATCAAAAGATAGTCTTGGTAAACATATTTTTTTAAATTACGCGCAATATTCTTTTGATATGGCCAATGTTTACCAAAAATTCAAATGGGCTAACTTTTTGACCTTCAAGTTTATGCAGTTCTCTTTTATATTTGGCGTTAAACATTATATTGATCTTTTTCCTCTTATTTCCTTCAAATAAAATATTCTTGTATTACGATCTTGCCAAAGGGCTTCTTTTCTAAGGGTTTTAAGGAATAGCAGAACGGTTGGCTTAGATTATATATTTGTATTCAGCCGCCTGTGCCAACCTTCGACAGCGTTGTTTGTGCGAAAATTATAATTGGTAGGACAACTTATTATATTTGCCAATGATTGAGCCATTGTCTTTCAAAGTAATGTAAAAAAATATTCATTTCCTAATTTTTGATGGCATTGTCAACAATGCTAGTCCAACAGTCTCTAATGTGTTGAGAAGGTAGCAGCGGTAAATTTGAACATATACTCTGACAATTTCTCGGCACTCTCTGTTCTCAGTAAGAGCCAACGTTGACATTTTTTTCCAAACGGCCTTATTAAGATGATAGTAACAGCCAGTTATTTGAGTGTTCGGAAAAGCTTTTTTAATTCCATTGATAAGCGCCATCTCATAATCGCATTTAATGGCCGACATGTCCATATTAAAATGCTGCTTGATTAGGGCTCCCACACAAAACCGCGAATTCGCATCGCATCGCAAATATCTGCGAGTTCGCACGAGAGAATTTCCGATCTGCTTCGCATCGCACATTCCTGCGATATTACGTCATCCTTGGTGACGCCATTTCAGGACATTTCAGGACAGGAATTCTTCCCTTGTACGATCGTTTTTGAAGGCATGGTGATAATAAACTCAAAAGCTCTTCAAATTAAGATATGCTCATTCTAAAATAATCAAAAAAATTATCTTCTTCAGTTCTCAAGGCATAGTACTTTTGAGTAAAATAGTTCCCATCAGAGTTCATAATCGTAATAAACGGATGAACCCAGAATCTTCTTTTTCTTTTATATCTATTTAACAATAACAGCAGTGCAATAATCTTTTTGCGATCCATCTTACGCTTCCTAAAAACTACTACTACACTTGAAGGAATGGTCGCCCTACCAAACGGTTTGCCGCACTAAATCGTATCGCAGAAATTCGCATCGCAAGTTCCTGCGATGCGAATTCGCATCGCATCGCATCGCAGTTTTGTGTGGGAGCCCTTAAGTCAAATAGGCGTTCGTAGGTATCTTGCTTTTTGTCAGGAAGCAACGCATATACACACATCAACACTGTCTAGGGATATTTTGGATTCACTCAATTTACTCAAAATTTATTAAAAATAACATACAACATGTAGGTATATATTTTTATAAAGCCCTGTTAAATGGGCTACACTCTAGAATAAAAGAAAACTACATTTTTTCACGTAAACAAAATATTATTGAAATAAAGAAAAAGCGTGAGATAATGGTAAAACTAACAATGATAATGATGTTTCTCAAGATAAAGTGAAAAATAAGGAAAAAATGATCAGTTTTTAACAGTTATGTGAAAAATCCATAGTCAGTAAATGACGTTAATAACGGTCCTGCAACGGTTTTTCATGCTTTGGATTAAGTCATGCTGCGGTATATTGTCCCAGGTCCGGCTAAGATGCAAAAAAGTTGCACTTCCGTCGCAATGTTTGCAGGGAAATTCCTCAAAGGCCTTCTTTGGTGCATGTCCCACGCGTGTTCTATGAATTAAATTAAGTTATCCAAGTCATGCTGCGGTATATTGTCCCAGGTCCGGCTAAGATGCAAAAAAGTTGCTCTTCTGTCGCAATATTTGCAGGGAAATTCCTCAAAGCCCTTCTTTGGAGCATGTCCCACGCGTGTTCTATGGGGTTTAGATCAGGCGTTTGTGCGGGCCACCCTAAGTGCTTGTCCACGTTGAAAGCGCGGGCGCGGGCGCGGTGGAGGGCGCGGGAAACGTCGCGAGCTCGTGTTCACGTTAACCGCCAGGCGTTCGCGCGAGTGTGACGTATTGTCAGAGGTCGTAAACATATCAGGAAACATTATACTAAATGAAACGGGTCTGTATCGCGTTAGATTATTTAGCGTATTTTACTAAAATACGTACCCGACGTTTCGAGCGGATTACACCGCTCGTGGTCACGGGATAACTCTCCAGCAATTTCCTTCCATAGCCTTATTAAAAACATTTCTATTCATATGATGACTGTGTTTACTTTGCCAAATAGGAGTTCTAGCCTGAACAGCACTAATAAACTCTTCTGTATTGAACGACATGATAAAAACGCGCTATCGTTTCTAGCGGCAAGTTCAAACTGGTTGAACTTACCTGACGTCGCGAGTAAATCGCGCGCGCCACCGCTAGTTTGACGTGAACACACACAAACGTCTCAAGCGTTTGAAATTGGAGCGAGCGCGCCGCGCGCGCTAGTCGCTAGTTAGCTCGCTACTTACACCGCACGTGCGTTTTGAACGTGAACACTTGGAAATCACGTCATATGTTTGATATTTCGTGACCGCGCCCGCCACCGCGCCCGCGAGTCAACGTGGGCAAGCACTAAGACCGATACTTCATGCTCCTGCAACCAACTCGTCACCACTCTCACTGTGTGTGGACGGGCGTTATCGTGCATGAGCGTGAATTCTTGGCCCATTTGTAGTCGATGGGGGTAGATTATTGGTACTAGCACCTCGTTACGGTATTTTTCAGCCGTCATGGTGTTTCTGATCCAAACGAGGTCTGTTCTTCCACTTACACGAATTCCTCCCCAATCCATAATTGTCTCGCCGTGGTATGGAAGCACTTCCTGAGGATGTTGCAGACGGCTCTCACGACCAGGAACTCGCCAAACACGTACTCTTCGTGTATCGGGATGGAAACCGAACCGGGATTCATCGGTAAACAGCACTACAGACCACTTGTACAGATGTTCCCAGAGCAAATGTTCACGAGCCCACTCTAGTCGTCGTCCACGATTGCCTCGGCGTAGTGATTCTTGTATATTGACACCATAAAAGTTGTCTCATAAGCTACATACGATATTTACAAAAAAGCGCAAAAACCGATTTTGGTGACCTTTGACCTTGAAATTTAATAGTTGCGTACAGATGTAGTGAATAATCCTTTCCTATCGGCAAAACTCGGAATAACGATAACACCCGAATGGTGCCGATGTGTCTATGAATTACTGTATTATTAAATTAAGTGTAGGTATCAAATAAATCGCATACTTTATTTATCAATGTCAAATGTCAAACTGCCCGTTTGACGTATATTACACTGAGATGTTAAAACCACCACGATTCTATCATGTAAAGAATTCGTTAGTTAAACAAAAATATAACTTGTCACCGAGGACGTTTTATTTCAATAAAACGCACTGATAAAAACCAAATTCCGGTTGGGATAATCTAATGATTCTAAAAGGATTGGAACCCCAAAAGTCTAACTATAAGTCAAAACTACAGTAGGATTTTGCAGACCTTTTATATAACAATAAATTTTTGTAATTAATTAAAAATACTATGACATAACAAAAAAGACACCTCAACATAAAACAAAACAAACCAGTAGAGAAATTAATATAAATAAATATGACTTTCTGATTGGATGAACGACTTCGATTATGACAGCGGGATAAGAGGAGGAGGAGCGGGGTGGACAGTGTGATGCGAAACAATACTTCCAACTTCCATATCACAGTCAGAATCTGAACTATTTTCTGGTGTTTCATCGTCAGAGTTTTCATGAACGGTGATTACAAAACTAGCCATATAATTTTCCAACTCAGGTTCGTGTTTTCGGTACTCGTTTTCGCATTTGATGGCGTGGTCACATACTTTGGCCCAAACATCGGAACCAATCATATTAACCTTTTCCTGTACCAATTCACAGTAGTCATATTCATGCTGATGTTTCTTTTGGATACGTATCCCTTTATTTGAGACCATATGTTTTCAATCGGATTGAAATCAGGATGATAAAGTGGCAATCTTAGTAAGCTGTGTCCATATTCGTTCATAAGTTTATCTATAGAGTATTCTACAAAGTCTTGTTTGTACTTGCAAATAATTTCATATATTTCAAGTTTTGTTAATGACGGATCAATCGGAACGTTATGTTTGGATAGCCAATCAATCATGTCTTGCTTCCTGGTATTTGAATTAGGAGGTTTTTCTACGTACTTATTATGATATGCAGCATTATCTACTACTAGTACCGAATGTGGAGCTAAGTTTGGAATGAGTTGATTACGAAGCCATTTTTCATAGTTTTCATTGTTCATCGCGTTGTGATAGTCACCTGTTTTACTCGTATCAGTAGACTGATACATTAACAATGCCCCAGGTATAAACCCCTTTCTACTACCAGCGTGCACTATTATAAGACGTTGTCCTTTAGAAATTAACTGTTTCACTCCGTTTTCTGACGAGTCAGCCCAGCTTTTACCTGCCAAATGTGAGGTATGGATGTATGTTTCATCCATATAAACAATCTCTCTCCCTTGCAATCTGTACTTTTTTATCGCGGCTAAAAACTTTACTCTTTTTAAACGAACATCATCTTTCTCGATAAGTAATTTTCTGTTGTTTTCAACTTTTTTATACCGAAATCCCATTTTTCTAAGAATTTTTCTTAGCGTAAAGTCACATCCCTTAAAATTTATGGCGGCTTTGGATAACTTGGACTTCAGGGCTTTAATTGTAGGTACTTGTTTGTATATCAAATGGAAATTATTCACTAATCGGCGTATAACGTTGTAGTCAAAATCGTCAAGACCTAGACAAAATAATTTATTTGGTCTACCCAACTTTGCCGACTTCGGACTATTGGAGGTGGATTGATTTATGTATTCTTTTTGCAATATTTTATTTACTGTTCGTTGAGAAATTCCACTGGCCTCCGAAACTCGTTTTTGGACTTTACAAAAGTAAGCAGTATAGTTGGTATGTTTGAATTTATCATTTTCAGTTAAGAAATATAAATAAATATTGAAAATAACTTTGCAGGCTTGCCGATCTAAACGTTTCCTTTTTCTTAGTGCTTTCGGCATGTCTGTTATAAATTGTTAATGTGGATCGAATAAAATCAATGTTTATTATTTACAAAAATGACAATCAAGAGTGAAATGTAAAAAGTCTATCAAAATATAGGTGGTCTGAATTAATACACGAGTCCATGAAGTTTATCACAAAATCTAACATAAATATCAACAAAATATTTCTGTGGTATTAACTACTCTATATATCGATGGGTACTGAGTGCGAGTGAAGTAGTAAGACAAAAACGAACATTTCCGAGAAAATACGAAAGGAAAGGATTATTCACTACATCTGTACACTCCTGCCTACTGAACATGCAGGATCACTATTAAATTCCACATTTATGACCTGCCATGCATCCTCTCTTTGTATTGGAGTAACTTGAATATCGTCTTCAAAAATAACATTTTCCATTATTAATGCTATTATTTATTACTTCTAAAATACAAACAAAAATAACCACACCACAACAAAGAATTCAAAGAAAACGTACATAACTGTCACCCACTGACGCTGTTGACACGAGTTATCATGTTTTACCACATGTAAAATAAAAACTACTATGGTAGTTAAAAACTACTAAGGTAAAATAGTAGAATTAACGCTTCATTTGGGTAGCTAGTAAATATACGGATACTTTTACACATATTTTTTTGGTGCAACGTACATTTACGAGTTCGTAATAGTGACGGTATAGTATAACGTAAAACGTATAACTGAATTCGTATAACTAAAATTTTGGTGCAACCGGCCGTTCATCATCATAAATTTAAGAGCAAGGCTCTTGTCGGTTGAGACCGATGCAGACTTCTCCATCTATTCCTATTCAGTGCAAGTTCCTTCACATCTCTATACGACATGACAGACACTTTTTCTGTAATCTGACTCATGTAACTGATTCTAGGCCTTCCCCTACCTCGCTTTCCTTCAATTTTACCTTCTATGATATTATTAATGTATCTGTCATGTCGTATGAGATGTCCTATCATCTTCCCTCTCCTATTTTCTATTGTCTCAAGTAATGTTCTGGTTGCGGCAACATAGTTCGATCGCACAGTTCGATTGATCGCACGAAGTGGATTTAAAAATCCACTTTGTTCGATCAATCGAACAAAGTGGATTTTTTTAATCCTTTTTGTGCGATCAATCGCACTAAGAAGATTTAAAAATCCACATCGTTCGATCAATCGAACAAAGTAGATTTTATAATACTTTTTGTGCGATCAATCGCACAAAAAAATCGGTCAAATGATGTGCTTCAAAACCATCGGATACCTACCGAATAGTAAGAAAATTGTTTTTACGTAACTGGTTACAAATCAGTGAAGAAAATTGTTTTTACGTACTATTCGGTAGGTTAGGGTTATTTTTTTTTGCGCCCGTTGCGGCAACATAGTTCGATCGCACAGTTCGATTGATCGCACGAAGAGGATTTAAAAATCCACTTCGTGCGATCAATCGCACAAAGTGGATTAAAAAAAAATGCATTGTTCGATCAATCGCACGAAGAGGATTTAAAAATCCACTTTGTTTCCAAAGATCCACTTTGCGATCAATCGAACTGTGCGATCGAACTATGTTGCCGCAACGAATGTTCTACTCTCTCTCACCAATTCTAATACTTCTTCATTTGTCACCCTTTCCGTCCAACTAATCCTTTCCATCCTACGCCATCACCACATCTCAAATGTCCTCTCTCTACCCCGCTGCGTCATCGTCCACGTCTCACATCCATACAAAGCTATACTCCAAATATATGATTTAATAAACATTTTCTTTACCTTTCTAGACATTTTGGAAGAAAGTAAATATTTTTTATT
Organism: Cyclophora albipunctata; assembly: GCA_963082685.1. Taxonomy (NCBI): domain Eukaryota; kingdom Metazoa; phylum Arthropoda; class Insecta; order Lepidoptera; family Geometridae; genus Cyclophora; species Cyclophora albipunctata. The sequence continues at coordinate 11,744,622 of OY720111.1, read as the reverse complement.
GTGAAAAGCCTGCTTTGCTATTGCTATCCTGGTTTTGATATCTAAGGTACATCTGGAGTCTGACGTGATGTTACATGTGAGATACATGAATTTATTTACTACTTCAATATTTTTGTTATTTATGACTAAAGTTTCTTGCGGGTTTATTATATGTTTTGAGGACCGGCCGGCCGTTAGGGTGTCAATATACAAGTATTTACAGACTTACAGCTGGGTATCTCGAATTCCGAGGTGAACAGACAGGTTATAGTAAATAATGACTGGACTATATCTACATTTAATAGTACGATTTACATTTATACTTATATATGATGAGATTTTCTATGACATAAATGTAATTAGCAATAAATCAACTTTTTTTAAAAATAATCGTATTCGAGTTTTTTGCATTTTCTGAGAAGATTTAGTATAGTAACATATTTTTTTTTTTACCATCAGGAAGTAGAGATTTCAAGGAACAGAAAAAATACCAACTTTTTGAAAAAAACTGATGAAAATTAGGGTGCTTTTTCGATATTAATTCAAAATAAGGTGAAAAAATAAATATTTTTCATCAAATAAATTACAGTGTATTTGGGACATAATAAGGAAAGTTTTCACCAAATTTTGTAGAAAAAAAAATATTTTTGAGGAAGATAAACGTAAAAAACCAAAAACGTGTTTTTTTGGATTTTTCACATATATTTTGAGGTTATGTGAACAAATTGTCAATATAAGAGTTGTAGATCATTTTATTACCTACAACTTTGCCATTGGACTTGTTTCCGTAGGACTTGTGGTTTTTCCGGAAATCGAGATAAACCATTTTTACCCCTGAAAACTCACCCCCTTCCCTTTCCCGACCTCAGATCGCCCGTAATTTATTTTTCCTTTAATTTTTGTAATATTCCCCTCCTTTTCTAATGGGTTTCATCCTACTATTATGTTTTTTCACTTTTTATTATTTTAAAGGCTTCTTCTACCCTGGTCTTTTATGAGAAATAAAGATCTTTAAACCTAATTTAAATCACCGCAGGGACGCCACGTTGAATCCTTCTTAGGAGCAAGGTGTAAGGGAGACGCCCATGCACTGCTTGAAGGTTGAGCTGTACCAGCATGGACCATATCTTCAAACTCTTTCTTCGCTATGCGGAGCTTCAAGGGTGCAAGTCGACGCGGTCGTGAAGTAACAGGGGGACCTTCTGTTGTATTTATAAAATGCATGGTGGAATGCTTTGGTTCCCGAGGTGCACCTGGTGGTCGCGTGATGCTTGGATACTTCGCCAGAATCTTGGTGTACGGCGAGTCGGGAAGAGGGACCACCTTCACGCTCGGTTGATCTACTGCACAAGGGTCTGCGGCAGAAGACAATCCTGTCTTCCCATCGCGAAGTCTGCCTTGAGTGCAGTCAGGTAAAAGATGGTAATGCGATAAAAAATCCGAACCTATAATCCCGCTTTCCACGCCTGCAACGCCAAAACTCCACTTTAAGTCACGCCTCAACCCTAAACTTAGATTTAATTGAATTAAACCGTAAGTGTGAATTTTTGTACTATTTGCGGCAACCAAATCCTACGGTTGAGTCTCATAAAGTGCTATTCTTTACATATTGTCGCGGAATGCAGCATATATCCGAACCGGTATCTACCAAAAAATTTCGGTTGGAATACTTGTCGGTTACGAAAAGACGGCGACCTACCAGTGAGCAATCGGCTGTCGCCTCTACCGATTGCTGCTCGGGTTTCCCTGGACGTTAGGTGGAGCACCGGACCACTTGCACGGAGGAACACACTTGCGTGCTTTGACAGCAAACCGGTCGTGATAAAAACACAGGTCTGGGTTACGTGGGCGCGAACGGCGTCATATACTTAATTCACCTGAGCTAATTCACCTAGGTGCATTAAATACACTTTTAGTAAAGTTTAAACACCTGTACCGCTGTTCATAAAACAAAAGACATTATATTTAAAATAAAAAGTAAACTTTATTCACCCCAGTTAAAAATGGTTCTAACGGACCATTTCTAGAAAATGGCCTACAGTAATTATGTCCATCTAACACGCTTAACTGGGCCTCACATATAAATTCATCATTTAATTGAATACTGGATCTGCGTTGTTTTGGTGTGCGCTTGTAGTCTGCGTCTTTTTTAAATGCCGCGATCAAATCAAGTAAAGTTCTATTAAACTTTTTAATTCGTTTACTCAGAGTACCTAGTATGGAAACTTTCCACATAATTATTGGTTCTGTGTCTTTCCCCAAAGATCGACCAAAGTTTGATGTTTTCAGGGCATAGCCAGATTTTTTTAAAATATCGGAGGAAGGGTTGTAGATGCGTGTGCTCGTTGAACTGTCGCTCAATGTATTCCCAACCTGCGGTAATTTTGTCATGTGGCAATAAAGGTAGACTTCTACACAAAAAAACGCAACGACGGTTATTCTTGGCATTAAATATTTTTAAAGATTTTGCTTTCCTTATTAAACTTTGTTGAAAATGGTAATAGTAACCGTTTATGGTTTCTGTGAAAGTACTCCTGAGAGCTTTTATGGTACTTTTTTCAAAGTCACAAGTATATTTAACTGGTCTCCAGCCATTTATTTACTTGGGACTTTAGCATATCAAATAAAATCCGATAGGCATCCGTATCTCTATGGGACATTAAAGCATATACAAGTGGTCTTATATTGGTTGTATTCAAGCTACTGCCACAATCTCCGTGAATGGTATATATCTGACTAAAAGGGGGTACACAGCACTTAAAAGTACCATCCCCAAAATAATCATTAATGGTTTCCATCAATTCAATGCTCTTTTTTATAGCAAATAGTACGATTCTCCTACTGTCTCCAGGGTTAAAATCGGCAAATAGAAAGTCGTTGAACTTTCGGGGTATAACAATAATGTCGTCGCCGTTGTGAAAAGAAACCTTAGGTACACTAAGGACCTTATTGCGCATTTTGTATAATCTTACTTTTATTTGTTCAAAGGACGGCACTTCATGAACAATGTCATATCCAGTGTTTTCAAAGTTTTCCATGGCTTCTTCATATATTTTAGGAACCGGTTGATCTGTCGACATCACTTTTTGCTTACACGCTTCCATCTGTTCTGCCCATTCGTTCTTTGCTACATCCATGACACAGCCCGCAATATGTGTAGTTTCTTTTAATATTTCATCTTCCTGATTAGAAAATAACATTAGAAATATAAAAATAACTACATATGTAATGAATAAATCACTTATACCTTTAAGCCAAAAAAATAAGCACAATATAGTTTAAACTTACATGTTTTATAGTTACAGAGCCAGTGCATTTAACCGTAGATATACTCTTACAACATCTCCACCAACGAGCACCATTTTTATATGTTTTCTTTTTAAAATATTGTCGTCCGTTATGCAAAAGTACCACACCTCTTCCTCTGTGTATATATTTCATTTTTCTTAATTTATTTATTAAATTATTTTTATATGATAAATTATTACCATTTGTTTGCAAGTCAATTGTTTGCAAGGAACATAATACTCTCTACCGAGAGAAGAACTGTAACTCTATAGTAAAAAAAAGCAACCATAGCGTTACACATCTACACTGCTAGCGCCATTGCGGAATAGCAAGAAACAAATTTGCGAGGGAATATTCGAAATTTACACAAAATAAATATGGCATTATGAGGATTGTTATTTGTATGAAGTATGTAATACGTTAATAATAATTATTATTGTATTACTTCATACAAATAATATCCTCTTCATGCTGAAGTTATAATGTAGTTTTATATTAAATGGTATTAAATTATCGTGGGACATTTTAATATTCACAATAACAAATTTAAATGTAGTCCGGAATGGATACATAAGAATTATTTTCAATAAAATTTTATAAACTTCTGTAACACAATCAAAACAACCAGTCAGTATTAGTTTAACTCGGCGGGAAGCGCACCTCATATACCTACCAACACTGACTGTCGCTACTGGGTAAAAAATACCACAATAATATTCATGCAAGAACTATAGTTATTTTTTGGGTTATTAAATAAAACCAATTTTTATATTATATTGTGTTATATTTTCAATTTAAACTAATTAACTAATTAATATTTTAATAAACATGTTGAAATCTCATAACATATTAGCGAATATGGATTTTTTTTTTAAGTCACATAGAAAATCACAAAAAAATCTTTGAAAAAGTCGTACTCACTCAATGTATTATTGTGTATTAAATCAACACAATCTAAAGCAGCCATTATATATTTTTTTATTTGATTTTGCCAGGCATCCGTTTTAAAGTAATTATTTACTATTGTAGCCATTGTTTCCACACATAGGACCACATTTTTATTAACATTACTTAAGGAGTTATTTGTTGTTTCATATTCTTTGAAACTTGTGAATGTGTGGAAGATTTCATGTGTTTCTGCCAAAAATGCGTTTTGGCAATTTAGACAATTTTTGTGCCTTAGTTTTTTAAAAATAAAACCACACACATACGCACAAGCTTGACTTTCAGGAGTCACCAGTTCGACTGTCTCAACTGCATTAGCTAATAACGTCTCCATCTCATTGGCATCAAATTCAGCAGTATCAAAATTTTTAATAGGTATGTCCACAGTTAAAAAACTTGAAAAATTATTGGATAAAATGGCGGAGTCATCTTCACAATTTTTTTTTTCCAGAGTGTCGTAAATTTGTAATAATTGCTGTTTTCACACCTGCTACAAATTGCTGAATTGTCGGATTATTATTTGACCCACAATTATACCTAATGCAGCCAAAACAATTTTCTAAGGGATCCTGATTTAGGCGACGCGTCGATAGACTCTTAATGTCTATAGCCTGCAAGTTTTTCCATAGCCTTTCAATGGCATTCATCGTGTGAATCCATCCTTCTTGAGACGGAGGATTTGATTTACTCCCAAGGTATTTCATGGATGATATAAACTTTCTCATCTCTCCAAAGAGTGCTATATGAGGGCTCCGTGCAGTCAGGTTTGTGGAATACTTTTTTCCTCTGCGTAGGTCTGGGCTGTCAGCATTAACGGCATCAAACAGCTGGTCAAACTTTTGGACGAATGTTGCCGTCGCATGGGCTTCAGTTGGTAGTTCATCTGCAAAAAATATTTTTAACATTCTGTAGTCATACTAACAATAAAGACATAAGTCATATCACAATTATGGGGACTAACTAGGATGAATTCTTAAATAGAGAGGCCCAATTGGAGTAGAGTAGCTCGAGACAGAATACAATGGAAAATGGTAGAGAGCTTTGCCAGGAGGAAACCGAATTGAGAGATATAAAAAAAAATTAAAACTACAAATAGTAATAACTCAGAATATATATATATATATCTATATATACATGTAATGGCGAAACTATAAGGGTTCATTGTTGGACAATGGAGCCCTAAAAAATTACTAGAAGCAATAAGTAGATATTTAATCACTCACTTGATGCAATTTTCGCTAATATGCCAGCGGTGACAGAATGGCTAAATACTTGAGCTGCCAGCTTAACTCTCATCTGCTGTTTAACATTTGGATGCAAATGATGGTCTGTAAGTGCAGGAGCAAAAACAAAATTTGCATTACTTTTATCAAGAAGATAAAATGCCTCGATATCACTCCATTTTGCTGTGCCTAAAACAAAAGAATTTAATTAAAAAAGACGTGTGGCACTCGGGGACTGCCGCGGTGAAGCTATTGCATAGCATTTTGTATAAACTTATGCAATTATAGTATTTGATATATTTGATATCTCTTCTCTCTCACCCCCTCAAAATCTATTTCATGCAAAATAGCCTTGCATTAAATAGATATATTTTGTTTACCTTTCACAGTCTTATCATTGCATTGAACATCAGTTGTGCACTCGACATTATGCTTCATGAGAAGATTTCGAGTGCATTTTAGAAGATGTGGAGGATCTAAAATTGCCAATTTCCTTTTCACAGTGCCAAAAAAAAGGTTCTCTGGTTGTTGCACCTACTGTTTTCAACACTTTCAAATTTACTGATGAGTCCTATAAAATATAAGTCCTTTAAAATATAAGTCCTATAAAATATAAGTCCTATAATATAAAAGTCCTTTCACAAAGAATAATATGTAACACAACAAAAATGGAATCTGGAAAGAAACAAAATTATCAAACAACAGCAAATTCTTTCTTTGATTTGAATTTGAAGTACATACTAACCTCTCGGCAGAGAGTATTATATTCCTTGGTCATGACAGTGTGGCCAGTCACCCAATGTTTTAATTTTTGACGTCTCATCTTATTTTTTAAAGTGGTATACATTAACAACAAATACATAGAAAAGATCGATGTGTGCAATCGCAAAAACACAATTAGAAAGATAACAGACCCTGATTGTTTGTCAACTTGACAATCATTAATCATAAGCACTTCAAAATTTCATGTGTAAAGAGTTTCCCCTGATAAAATAGGTTTTCATAAAAGTGAATAAAAGATAGTCCGATTTTACTTATAAAAGCATAATGTTTAAATAAAAGAAATTGTTGTAATTTAAATAAATTTTTATTAACACTTAAAAAATATTACTTCATATAAAAGACATCAACGGGCGCTCCGTGTCACAAGTTCTGTTTTATTTTACTAAATGGTACTAGACACTAATAGCGTCCCGTGGTTTTTTTGATCATTCGAGGAGTGATTGCTTGCACTTATGGTCACTCTACATAACACATTTACAATTTTTCCCTTATTTGGCTTACCTGTGAAAGGATATCCCGCAACCACTATAGGATTCAGTTTTACAGAAACGAATACAGCACTTTTTAACCATTTCAATAAGCTAATCTCCCAAAATTGCATAAAATAAAACAAATAGGTAGATATTCACGAGAAGACGAGAATTCAAAGTCGCCATGATAAATTCAAAGGGTTACTAGAGAAATTATTAATAATTTTACCAAATAGTTCTAAATAATTATGGCTCTGCAGGTATTTCAGAATATTAAGTCAATGGAAGTATTATAAAGCTAAGTAAGTAATTAATAAATTTTATCTAATTCAATATTTACTTTATATTATGTAATATAAGGATAAGCTTAAAGTCAGCGTTGTGAAATAATTTTCTACTAACTACCACTTTTCGATCGAATGGCAAGTGTTCTAAGAAAGGGATAAACGGCCTCGGTTCTAACTATCTCTCTTGGCTCGTTTTGCCTCTGTCTATGTTGGTAACCCAAATTGAATCATAATGTAAAGGTGTAAGGTGTGCTTTCGTATTTTTCATTTTTAACAGTGCTCAGTCCTGATTTTAGTAATAAGTCCATGAGTCTATCTTCATTTTGAGATTACAATTTGAGTGATGTAGAACACTCGTAAACTTCATCTATTTTGCAAAAAACATCGTTTTTATTACTTGGACAAAGAGGCTTTTTAAACCTATAGTTAATAAAATTTCTTGAATTGAATATATCAAAAATTTCATTAACATGCTAAGAAACTGCACCGTTGCCTCAGAATTATGGAATTCAGCGATTCGAAAATCCTTATTACAAACATCGATGTCAACACCCACCGACCTGCTTAACAATTGTGCAGCTAGTCTGACCTTCATCTTTTGAGTTCGGTAATCAATATGTCGCGCTGATAATTTGTTTGCGAGATGAAGGCCTTCACGTTTTTGTAATGAATGCAACTGCTCCACGAACCTGAATTCGATTTTGCGCTCCAAATTGTCATAAAATATTTTGTGCTCAGCAAAACAATTCCTAATTAAGTGAAAGTGAATTTAATTAAGTGACAAGGATCAAACAAAATATTGTACTTTCTGCCATTATAGATAAAATGTGGTTTATAAGGTGGTTTAATTATAGATGCACCAAGTGATTGTGCCATACTAAGATTAGATGCGATGCCGTCAAAAGTTATAGCAATTACTTCACAATTTGTATCTTTTAATAAATCGAGACATATTTTTAATAATCTTGATTTTTCACTCGCTGTGAAGCTTTTAGCCGGAAAGAAACCAACAGGCAATTTCCAGTAGCCATTTACAGCGACTACCATAAAAACCAGAATTTCTTTAGCAATTTCTATCTCGTCACCACACAAGTCGTTTCCTACATTTACGTATCCGTAATGCTTTTTGCCCACAAATTGTCTCTTCTCTTATTTTAATTTAATCAAAAGTCAGGTTAACGTAAACCGGTTGTGTTTTAGTACTAATTACGGAAATTGTGTTGAGGGATTTTTTTGTAAAACCTGGCTCGCAATCTAAACGAGAATACCATTTTTGCAGAGTATTGACATGTGGTAAACATAAATCAAATTTATCTCTAATGTAAACATAAGTCCTAGGACTGTAAAAATGTATAGTTAAAGCCAGTTTCTTAAGTTCTTCGTCGTACTCAGCCGTGCGACTGATTTTTTCTGTGGCTCTTCCAATTTACCCTGTCTACAAATTTTTGCAGTAAATTATTACGGCACGCGACCTCAACATCATTGCGATGATTTGTAAGCCCTGAACTGTTATTTAATTCTTTCACAACCTCTTGAAAAGTTAAAAGGCGTTTAGTCATCCTTTCGGCCTTAAAATTTCTTAAAGCCCTATTTTTTCTGCAATTTTTCGTTTCAGACGTGTATTTTGTCGATAATTTTTTTTCTCCTTGGAGTGAGAACTAGCTTTGAAGGCCCAGGCGTTGGTTCCGCAAGCGAGGACGGAGTCATCGGAGTCACTACCTCCGGTGGAAGTGTAATGTCTCTATTGACATCCATCGACGAAATCCATTTCGCCAAGAAAATCCCCTGGACCACAAGCCAATCGTACGATTGACCCTGTCGGTATCGCTCCTGCTGTCAACTTTCCAATCAGTGGATGCCCTAAGGGTAAGGGATGTTTAGTCAGATACTTCTCTAAAGTAGCAGCGGTCAAAGCGGTAGCTAAGATCTTCATGATGACGGTTCCTGCCCATTTTAGGCCTTCTAACCACCATTTGTCGCCTAGTGTTCCGTCGCTTTTGATCTTCTTTGGGAACATCACGAATCGGCGTAGCGCGTTGATGGCTGCAGCAGATACTCCTCGGCCTCTAACCGTCGGCCTAGCACGAACACGCACCAGAGGCGCATGCCTAGCGGCACGAACAGCACGACCAATATTCCGCCTAGCAATGCCGCGACTAATCTGGCATTCCTGAGATGCAATCTGTCTTAAACACTCAAGTTCATTTAAACGTGAGGTCATTAGACCGGTAAGATTCCTGGTTTCTATAAGTTGGTAAGGTTACTGTACCGGTCTCCTTCGTGGCAGTTGAAACTATAAACAAATAGTATTATATTGGACATCACATTTTATTGGTTGAATTTAATATTAGTTAATAATACGACTCAGTTCCTAAGAATCATACATACAGGTACAAATAATGTAGGTATTGAGTCTTTCATCAGTACACGGCGACATTTCCTTTGTATTAAACATTTGTTGTCAAAATGTTTGCTACAGATTGTGGAGTTAGTACTAGCATTACAATCTGGTCTATTTACAGTCCGTAACCATTTTTCACGCAATTTTAAACAACGTGGAAATCTAGAACAAAATATTAATTACTCAAATACCAAGTTTTGAATTCTTAGACGTAAATAATGAGTTCCTAATGTAAATTGTAATTTTATTTCAAAATAGCTTCATTAAATACCTAAATCTATGGTAACACCACCCAAGGGTTGGTCATTTTGCCTAATATCACGTAATGTTCTGTCTACAGCTTCAACCGCTTTACGATTGGCCATTGTGCTTTCATCCCATATAGTAAGACTACAATCACGTAAAACCTTAGCTTTATCGCTGTTTCTAGAAATATTACAAACAGGGCTTTTCGGATATTTTCATTAACACGCATTAAGTTAAGACCTCTCTTTCCGTTTTCATAACCTCAAAGGCGTTGGTAATCCGTGTTTGTAATTCTTCTAACGTTCTGATTGTGTGCCCGTCGTTTCCATAAACCAAGTCTTTGGCTCGTCCCCATACGTGGAAATCAAGCGGTGTTAAATCTGGTGAGCGGGCTGGCCAGTTCACTGCACCTGCTTGAACCCCACCCCGGCCAATCCATCGTAATTGGAAACGTTCCGTTAAGTACCTTTGTACGTTACGATCGTAATGGGCTGGGGCACCATCATGTTGAAAGTACGAGGGCGGGTCAATAAGTCCGTGACTTTTGCAATAAAAGACAGATTTTTTTAATTAAAAATATATTTTATTTTTCAACGTAGTCTCCCTTGAGCTCTATACACTTTGTCCAACGCTTCTCCAATTTTTTTATCCCTTCCAAAAAATATGATTTGTCGAGGTCGTCAAAATAGGCCTTTGTTTGCGAGATGACTTCATTATTGGAGTCAAATCTTTTTCCACCAAGCCATTTCTTCAGGTTTGGGAACAAGAAGTAGTCGCTCGGAGCCAAATCTGGAGAATAGGGCGGATGAGGGAGCAATTCATAGCCCAATTCATGGATTTTGGCCATGGCAACTGCACATGTGTGCACCCTTGCATTGTCTTGGTGGAAAAGAACTTTTTTCTTGGCCAAATGAGGTCGGTTTCTTTTTAAATCGTCATTGAATCGGTCCAATAAGTTGGCATAATATTCCCCATTGATTGTTCTTCCCTTTTGAAGGTAGTCAATGTGGATTATCCCGCGTGCATCCCAAAAAACAGTCGCCATAACTTTATTGGCCGACAATCCCACCTTGGCCTTCTTTGGCGCCGATTCACCCTTGGAAACCCACTGTTTTGACTGTTGTTTGGTCTCTGGTGTGTTGTGATGGATCCACGTTTCGTCCACGGTTACAAAACGGCGCAAAAACTCCTCCATATTACGATTAAACAATGCTAAACCTTCCTGTGAAGTTGTTACACGATTGCGTTTGTGGTCGACTGTGAGCAAACGCGGCACCCATCTTGCGGACAGCTTTCTCATGCCTAAGTGATCATTCAAAATTGAAACCACTGAGCCATGCGAGATCCCTACTTCTTCCACAATCTCTCGCACTTTCAATCTTCGGTCGGCCAACACCATATCGTGAATTTTTTCGAATGTTTTGGGTGTAGAGACCTCAACTGGGCGTCCAGGACGCTCGGCATCTTTAGTGCTTGTACGGCCACAACGAAATTCAGTAAACCACTTTTTTACCATGGAAATCGATGGTGCAGAGTCCCCATAGTATTTATCAAGCTTTGCCTTGGTCTCGGTAATGGTTTTTTTTCGCAAGAAATAATGCTTAATAAGCACACGAAATTCACTTTTGTCCATTTTCTCGTCAAATTAGTGAGTAGTCTGATAAAGATAGCTGTAAAACACAAACTAACTGACGCAGCAAGTTCAAATTTTCAGAGGAGTCAACTGACAGATGCCTGTTGACGGGACCAGTATTATTGTTTCAGTAAAGAGGTCGGAAATTCAAAAAGTCACGGACTTATTGACCCGCCCTCGTACATTCTCCTACGGAGATCGACTGGTACTTCATCTAGCAATTCTGGTAGGCCTTCTTGTAGGAATTGAAGATACGTCCTTCCATTGAGGCGGTTGAGAAAGACAGGGCCCAACAAATAATCGCCGAGTAATACTGCCCACACGTTAACGCTGAAGCGAGTCTGAAAGTGGTCAGGACGTGCTAAATGGGGATTCTGATCCGACCAAAAGTGTGCATTGTGAACGTTAAATAATCCCACCCTCGCAAATGTACACTCGTCGGGCCACAGTACGTTACGTCTGGCGTTTCTAATAATTCACTGACTGAATATTACACGTGGTTCATAATCCTGTGGTTGCAGTTCTTGAACACGCGTGAAATGGGAGGCTTATCAAATGGTTAATTTTCGTTACAAAAATTTGTAACGAAAAACTGTTTTTACTAATATTTCGAAATGATCTTTGAGACAATTCTGAAATAAACAATTTTTCGCTATACTTTATTACCTCGAATGCAAATCTGGACACATATTTTAAGCCACCCTTATCTATAAATGCAGTAAAGGATGAAAAATTTGATATGTCAACAAAATAAGTGTGATCAAAATGCTCCTTCGAAATTACTAAAATGTCGCGACAGTGTTGGCATGAAATTCTATCTAGCATCTTATTTGCAAAATGCCCAGTTGGTTTATGCGTCAAGGGACTACAAGGTAAAATGACGAGGTATAAAAATGTCTACTGGTCTTATTTCGTCCCAGTATAATATTGACATGGTATATGTCACGAAGCTAAAACAAAGAGGAGCTGCCCTAAGCAACTGTGCACTGTGATTCAACTAGGTCCTGACGTCATCATGGTGGGCGGAGCAACTTAGGCTCCGCCCACCTGAACGCTGATAGTATGCTATCAGCGTTCCTCGGGTGAACATGTGACGAGACTCGCATTATAAGTGTGTTTTTTGCGTTTTTAACAAGAAAAGGATGAAGGGTTGTGTTTTACTATGTCAAAGTTACTCAGACAGACGTTCTGATAATATGGGTGGCATCTCATTTCATTTCTAAGTAATTTTATACGCAATTAAATATAAAAGTTCTAGAACATTCTCAGCTTTCAGCGTTAAAATTCTACTACTTGACCCTAGATGGCGACACATTTGGGAAGAAAATACATAAGTTTACGTATAATTTTGCAGTATTATATTGTAATAATAATACGTAAATACTAAAAACTGCTATACACTTACGGCCGGTTGCACCAAAACTTTCATGTTACGAATTCGTAAAAAGTAACGTATAAAGTAAACGTATAATGTAAAACATTGTTGCACCACGTTTTAGCGATACGTTTTACGCTTACAATATACTATTACTTTTTACGGAGGTCAAACCCTGCTCATAACGTAAAAGTATAAGATTTTGACAAGTTAAAAAGAGTATGTAGTAAAACTGACGTTTGTTTGCTTTCTTAATTTGTTTTGGTTTGGAGGTTATTTTATTTATAAAACGCATTTATAGAACGTTCTATTAGAAACAGTCACCAGGTTAGTAAATTCTTATACACAGAAAAAATATGGAAGCAGTAATTGTTGCTACTGCTGTTTTATATAACATCTGTAGAGACCTAAATGAAGCATGGACCTATGAAGATTCAGATTTACCCATAGCTGAAAAACCTGAACCATTTCATGAAACCTCAACAAGAAATGGAGTGACTGCACGGAATAACCTTGTGAGGGACTTTTTTACCAATTGAAATATTAATAAAGTAAAAAATGTAATGCATTTTAATGTGATTCATATATCAGGATTTCGTGATATTAAAAAGTATGATGAAATAAAACATAGTTTTATTTTAAACTCAAACATTTATTGCTTTGGCAGATAAGAAAATGCAATGGTTGAATGAAAAAGCAGAAAGCAACATCAGTTTTGTAATTTTTTGGTGTATATATATTTTGCTGGTCGTTGGAAGTTTTAGTGACAATCTCAAAATGTTCTTCGTATACTTTCATTATTCAAGACCGCTATATTCCCTGAGATGGTGTTATCACTATCAAACCTTGATGGTACACCTTCGACAGATTCGTGTCTGACTGTGTCTAGTAGAATGGCAGTTGTGTCATCCAATGGAGCAGGACCTTTGCCACCGCCAGTTTGCCTATGGGCTTTTTTATAGGCAGCTACATCCTTTTTGGCATTCCTTTTCATGTAATCCCATTTATTTTTAACTGAGTTACGCTCCTGCTAACTGAACATGCAGGAGTGCTATTAAATTCAACATTTATGAGCTGCCATGCATCCTCTATTTGTTTTGGAGTAACTTGACCTGTTTTTTTAGTTAAAAGTATGTGCTTATATTTTTTAATCAAGTCATTCAGCAAACTCAACTCATTGTGATTAAATTAAATTTCCCATTAATGGTAAATAAGTAGCTAGGATGAATTGATTCGTTCAAGCTATGTAGGTATTGTTAGTGCGATTTTGGAGTAATACGAAAGTCCTTATATCACTCTATTAATAAACATTTTCAACCACTGTTAATTTATCAGTTATTTGCGGCAAATTATCACCAATATTCATCAAAACCCAAATACAACTTATAAAAAATTTAACAAAATACAAAATACTAAAAACGTACATAGCTGTCACCCACTGACGCTGTTGACACTAGTTATCATGTCTTACCACATGTAAAATAAAATCTACCATGGTAGTTAAAAACTACTAAGGTAAAATAGTAGAATTAACGCTTTATTTGGGTAGCAAGTAAATATACGGATACTTTGACACATATTTTTTTGGTGCAACGTACTTTTACGAATTCGTAATAATGACGGTATAGTATAACGTAAAACGTATAACTGAATTCGTATAAAAACTAAAATTTTGGTGCAACCGGCCATTAGTCTTAAATAACTTTTAGTAGCTAAAACAGTACTTTTATAGTTTTTATTATTATATTATTAACGGGCCGCCATCTATCGTCAACTAGAATAACTATTTTAAAGATCACAAATATCCAGGGCCGTATTCAGTTTTTTATTTTATTTTACCAATTAATTTAATTAAAAGTTATTTTAATTATTTTTATATTATGTTCGTTTTAGATTTCCATCCGACGATAATTTAAAAAAGCAATTGATTACAAAACTTAATAGACCGGATTGGACACCAACAAAATACACAAAAATTTGTTCTTGCTATTTCAATGATGCGGACTTCATAGTGGCAAAAAAGGCCTTAAAAAATTAAAGAAGGGCACTTTACCTAGTTTAAAACTGGATCTATCGGTTTGTTTGGATGTTATTTGCGTAACCGAGTTTTAATTATTTTGGAAAAATAACTAGTTTTCATATTATTTTTTAAATTAGGTACAGCTTAAAAGAAAATTACCAGAGCCTATACATTTATTATCTTGTTTAAATTATTTTCATATTTTAGTTCATTTTATTAACAAATAATAAAAGATTGTTTTAAAAAAAAATCTTTTAATTTGATTTATTTCCCTATAAACATTTTTTGAAGCTGAGTTTTGAGTTCTGAGTACGTCCCATCACATTAAGACTTTTGACACCTAGTGTGAGGTAGCTGAACTACGTAGTAACATCAACATCAACCTAAATTAGTAGTTTTGCTATTAGCCAATAGATGGAATATTGAGAAGTGGGCGGAGCTTAACATCACCTCAGTGCCCCCTCACCCCGCAAACTATCACGCGTCGTTTCCTAAGGAAATTGAATTACCACACCTCCTCTTTGTTTTAGCTTCGTGGTATATGTATGTCGATGTATAAAAATGTCAATGAGTAAAATTGTCGAAGTATAAAAATGACTACTTTAGTATTTTCTTACTATTCGGTAGGTTAGGGTTATTTTTTTTTATCGGAATAGATCGTACTAACTGGCCTAAATTTTTATACCTCGTCATTTTAACTCGTCATTTTACCTTGTAAATGTTTTTCTTTCTTTCTTTCTTAGTCGCATAAATCTTCCTAGTCGCATAAATCTTCTTGCCATATAAGATGGAACTACATAATTACCTACTCAAGATAAGTAGACATTTTTATACGTGGCATTTTTCATTTTAGACCAAGTAATTGTAGACATTTTTATACATCGGTTTTATTAGACTAAGACGTTTGTATACCTTGGCTTTATAATACTCAGACGAATTTATTTTCAGAAAGTAGACATTTTTATACCTCGTAATTTTACCTTGTAGTCCCTTGACGCATAAACCGCCCAGTTATATAGTAGAGGATATTCATTTTGTAATTTGACATATTAATTGATTGAATGTAATACATTAAGGCATCTAATTGTTCCTCTTCATGAGGATCAGAAACTTGAATTTCAACAAGACATCGCTTCTGACTACGGAACTCCAAAACTGGAGAGAGTTCAAAGTCATCATCAGTGCAGTTTGCATTTATACTCGGTTTAATACTGTTGCGATATAGCAATTTTCGCATAGCATATCTAAATTGCAAAGCATTCGGATTGTTGTTCCCGCCGCCTTGCGAACGGATACAAGAGAAGAACTCTTGAGAAACTTTGAAAACTCTTGAGAAATCTCCAATAGGGTGGAGCGAAAAATTTTTTTTTGTAATTTCGAGTTTCCTTCCTATGCAATCATTGATCCATAGTAATGGAAATATGTATGCAAAATTACAGCCTTCTAAATTAATATCTTGAGGTGGCGCATCAGCTATGAAAGTACACGAATTGGTAAAAAAAAGGGTTTCAAATAAACATTTATTTCTGACAATATTACTATTTATTTTGCTGAATTTATAATTAAAATTACTAGTACAATATATAAACAAATGAAATTAACGTAAAAAACTAAATATTAATGTTGATTATCAGAAGTCTCAGTGTCTTCTTTTTGACAAAAATACTGAGATTTGGTCTCAAAAACAGGTATTTCTTGTCTGGATTTTATCCTAGTGCGAATGAAGCCATCTCTTGCATCGGGTCCACATACAGATGCCGAAGCCTCAGTTACAAGTTTGACACATCTCTCGACTGCTTGAGTATGGCAAGGGTACTTTTCAATGTCAAATAATTTACCCCCAGATGCAATTGTGGTACTAATTTCCGAGTCACTGTATTTCATTGTAACAGGAGGTTCTGTTATCTTCTCTGTAGCCCATTCTATCGAATCATAATAATTTGTCGCATCTATTTTAAGCTTTGGTAACTGGAACTCACGAACTTTCTTGCCTTTGGTCTCTTTTCTGGCCTTTAAAACTCTCCGAAGAGCCAGCTCTCGTACTTGTTGATTATCGTCTTGTAACATGGCCAACAGCAGATTTTCCGGGTGAATGAAGAAAGCGTTTCTTTGAATTGTGTTCAAGACAATACTTTTTAAGTCATCTCGCAAATACATACATCTTTTGACTATATTAAATATGTGAATTGGGCCAAACTTGCAAGAAGATTTTGACTTGATGTCAAACCAAGTTGGTGCGTAAACTTTCATGATGAAAGTGGCCAGTTCTTTTAAATTATCGGTTGGTTTAGCTGTACCAATATACAAGCGAAGAATCCTGTTTGCGCAAGTTAACCATCGAGAATGGGCTAGTTTTCCTGGGTCTTTATTAGCCAAATTTGGTGGAACTGTACCAGAAGAAATAGCACAACATATTTGATAAAGGTATTTTTGATCGGTACTCAATAAATCAGTATTCAGATCCGGAAATTCGGTGAAAATTGGTTCGAATAGTTCTAATTTAAAGTCCAGACACTTCTCAAGTTGTTTTCCTAAACTGCCAGAAAAGGTATTTTAATAGGATCACCGAATAAAGGACATCGCAAATCTTTACGCGTTTTAGGCATTTTTTACAAAAAATCACTAAACTTTGGCACTATTTCAAAACGATATATTAAAGTTTATATTAGAAAATACTATTTGGCCTACGAGGTAACACTAATACAAACTTAAAACAGTATAATTGTAAGCAAAGCATGTAATAACAAAAATTTTTTTGAGCGTAGACTAATAAGAAAAAATATTCAATTTTTAGAAACTTTGATCTCAACGCGCCACCTGAAAATAAAGTCGTAGACCTTTGATATTTTGCACGAATAAAGCCTTTACCTATGGTTACCAATTAGTTATACAGGAGATGGGAAAATAAAATAAAAAAATTTTTTCGCTTGTTTCACTCCACCCTAATCTCCAATTGATCTTGAGAAACTTTGTAGGGTAATATACTTGAAAATATTGTATATTTTCAAGTAAGAGATCCATTGCTAAGTGTTGAATACTATAAGTATCCACTATCAATCCAAGAGCAGCCATTTTTCGGCGATGTGACAAAATTGGTTTGTTTTCAACAATAAGTGTTACTAAATATTCTCGGGTTTCAGTTAAGATTCCCGTCCAATAATCTTTATTACTAAGCCACAATGGAGACTTAAAACCTTTGCCCAAAGGCGATTTAGCATTTAATACATCGAAGCTTCTGTCCACTATTCTGATGTATTCGGTAGTTGCTTCACTATTTTTGAATTTGTCGTTACCACTAACTCTTAAGAAATCAATTGCATTGGCTACTGAAGAACTTAAAGTCTGAGCAGCCAGTCTCACATTCATTTTTTTTCCCATGAAGTTAATATGAGTAGCATTTATTTTATTCGCCAGTTTTAACCCTTCTTCTTCTTGTAAAACATGTAATTCTTTAACAAAATTAAAGTCGATGGGTCCATTTCCTGAACTCAATTTTTTCTCAGCAAATGTATTTCTGCATAACTTGAGCATGTGAGCCGGGTCAAAAATGCAGTGTATTTTGGTCTCTGTATTCGGATGTTTAAAGTTCGTAATTATATTCGGTAAATTAAAGCTGCATCCCAAATTTTCATATGTGGCAACGTTAGCCGCTGTTCCATCACATGTTAGGCTTCGAACGGTGATACCGATGCCAAATAACATACTTATTGCTGTGATTATCAATTGTGCTTGTACGGCGGCTGAAATTTTGTCAATAAAAAAGTAGGCGATGGGGCATTTAAATTTTCTTTTATATGATACAATTTGAAGAACAAGCACCTCAGTGGCTAAACATTCCGAATCATATGGTACAATACCTGCAAAGTCTACATAGCCCCACATTTTATTTTTATGTTTATCATATGCTTCTTCAGATTTAATAGACATAGCATCAAATATTAGAGCTACATTCTCGAGATCATTTTCAGATACTGACAATTTCAAGCATTCCAGCACTTCAACCATGAACCCTACATTACATTCATGAGTAGCTAACATTTTGCGCAAGGTTGCAGGATGTGGTAGCATTGTATAGTTTCTGAGAAACAAATATGCTTTAGACGAATAAAAATACAAAGACAAAGCGAATCGTTTTAGCTCCTCCGAATATCGTACACCTTTATTGCTTTTATCGGTCTTCAGATGGTTATGTATGTTATCGAAATATTTTTTTATCATATGCTCGATTTCATTATGATTGTTACTTTTTTTTTTAATAATGCCAAAATAGATTTTAAATTTTTCAACTAACTATCGCGCCTCGTTAATCTCTGTGACAAAACTTTTACTTGTTGCTTTAATACATTTTTCGAAGGACTGCTGTATTTAATTTCTGTTTGGACTGCTACTTCTTTTAGGCTTGAGCTTGAGCAGAACTTTTTGGTTGGAGGTGTGTATACCTCAAACACACACGATTCTTGCGTGGTGCCGGGGGTAGGTTCGACCGGTTGCGGCGGTGGCTGTATAACGATGTTACTCAATACATTTATTTGTTTACTTTTCGGCTGCAAAATAAAATTAACATACATGTAGTCATGATCAGATTACCTAACAAGAAAGTTCACAAGTTATTTAACACCGATTTTTTACCTCGTTTTTACGTGACCGTCAGAATGGCTGGTTGTCTGTGGCGTTGGGTAGGTTTATCTAGCTAGTCTGTGGTCTATGAGAGTTGATTCGAGAATTGCTACATGATTGCTTATATTTGCTACATAGAATAAAATGCTACATACGATTATATGTATTCAGAAATGAGCTATATTTTAAAACGCTCCGTATCAGAAGGTCTATCAAGGAAAATGACGTAGTTTGCAGAACGTCGGCATATTAAAACGTCTATATGGTGGCAATGTCTTGAGCGGCAAAACGACTTACTAGTAAAACGTCCAAAATGTAAAATTGTCAATGATATAAAACGTTAGGTATACTCAAGAACAAAAACAGAAAATAATTTTTAATATTTATTAACAAAATTAATCTCCAAAAATAATCCGTTTTATATGAGAGAGTCGCTGTAAAAATACGTATGGTGTTATCTCCTGGTTATTTAGTTTATCGGTTTCTCTCTTGTATTTTTTATCAAAAATAATATCATTTCTTTTAAGTCTTTGCCCATCAAATAAAGCGCGTGTAATTTTAAGGTCCTGCCATTTTGCTTCTTTTCGCAATGCGTGAATAAATAAAGGTAATGCCCTTTTTCGACCTACTCTGGCATTGAACCTTCTGTTCCATCCTTCCAAAGCATTATTAGTACGATGTCTTTGCCCAAAACAACTAATATCATCCGGTCTCATATCTTTAATCCATTGTTTGTGAAAGTAATTGATAAATTGCGAAACATTATCATTCTCCATGCGTTCGGCATCATCATGGATTTGGGACCATACTTCACTAATGTTTGCGGCTGGCAGCAACGGTAAATTAGCTAACATCCTTGTTATTGTCCTTCCACTATTGAAATCAGAAACTTTAAATTTTCGTGACTTTCGCCATACGGCGTTATTGAAGTGATAATAGCAACCACTAAATTTTCCTTCGGGAAATGTTAAACGGAATGCGTTAATCTGTGCAGCCTCATAGTCACACTTAAAATATTTTATGTCAAGTCCAAAATGATGTTTGACGAGTGCAAAAAGTCTCTCATATGTCGATTGTTTTTTATCGGGTAACAACGCATACAAAATGGGTACTACATTGGTTGTTT
This sequence comes from Cyclophora albipunctata, assembly GCA_963082685.1. NCBI lineage: Eukaryota > Metazoa > Arthropoda > Insecta > Lepidoptera > Geometridae > Cyclophora > Cyclophora albipunctata. The sequence continues at coordinate 11,724,229 of OY720111.1, read as the reverse complement.
CCGAGCAACTCTCTATGTCAACGTGCATTGAATACAGCTGTGAAAACGGTATAGGCACCTTAAAAGTTCCATCTCCGAAAAAGAACGCAGCCTAAGGCTGCGGCTCCATTGAGGCGGAGACGAGCGGAGCTGAGAGGAGCAGAGCTGTGAAAAGAGGTATGTGATTCCACTGAGGCGGAGACGAGCGGAGCTGAGAGGAGACGTGTGGGGATCGACCAATCGTATTACATGAAATCCACATCTCGTCTCCGCTTGACTGTTTCCATTGAAGCGGAGCGGAGACGAGATGTGGATTTCATGTAATACGATTGGTCGATCCCCACACGTCTCCTCTCAGCTCCGCTCGTCTCCGCTTGACTGTTTCCATTGAAGCGGAGCGGAGACGAGATGTGGATTTCATGTAATACGATTGGTCAATCCCCACACGTCTCCTCTCAGCTCCGCTCGTCTCCGCCTCAATGGAGCCGCACCCTTATCCGGCAGTTTTTTCATAAATTCTTGGCAGAGTTTAGTGGAGAACAGAAATATTTTGTCGTTCTCTGTGCCATCAACACAAACTAGAAAATCTTTGGCCAGCAATACTGGAATCTCAACTTCATTGACGCATGAAAACTCTGTCTTTTGTTCTTTCAAGAAATTCCCCCTTGTTCTATATAAAGTATCTTTTTTTGACTCGAAACTCGGTATGGAACTTTGATTTGAATCACAAAATTTTTTTTCAAGAATTTTTGGAATTGGAGTAAACTTCTCGCACGCTTCCTTTTTACATATGTCCAGTATACGGTCATTTTCATTTTTATCTGGGTTTTTTTTACACGAATGTCCTATACCCCCTCTAATAATTTCAGTTTTATTAGTATTTAATGTAACCGAAACACTACACTCATCCCGTTTAGCACATCTCCACAGGCTTGTTCCGCTTTTATTATTAACATTGTGGTTGTATCGGTATCCATCGTGCAAAAGTACTAATTTGCCTTTTTGACTTGTTATGAAAATAAATGGATTATCAATTTCTTCCATTCTTAGGCAAAACACAAACGTCCCGTAGAAGAAATCTCCAATAATTAATATGTTGACGCAGTTGTCATGAATATGTCAACGTAAAATTTGAAGTGGCCAGCCAGTATCACAAAGGAGGATTAATCTCAAGTAGTACTTAAAACCTCATACGTGTAAAATATTATTTCCGCCCCATACTAAGTACTTTTCGGAAAAGAGCAAATACAATGTTGATACCTGTACTTCATAATCGTGTCAATTTTACATTTTGGACGTTTTACTAGTAAGTCGTTTTGCCGCTCAAGACATTGCCACCATATAGACGTTTTAATATGCCGACGTTCTGCAAACTACGTCATTTTCCTTGATAGACCTTCTGATACGGAGCGTTTTAAAAAACTCTAAACGCCATAGACAACCAGCCATTCTGACGTTCACGATTTAAACTATTGCCGTCTTATTGCAAGAATTTATTATCACTAATGGCTATTATACTAAATGAAACGGGTCTGTATCGCGTTAGATAATTACACGTATTTACTAAAATACGTACCCGACGTTTCGAGCGGATTACACCGCTCGTGGTCACGGGATAACTCATTATCACGTATTTTAGGAAATACGTGTAATTATTTAACGCGATACAGGCCCGTTTCATTTAGTATAATGAGTGAAAATCGTGTGAGTTTAAAAATTTTACTAATGGCTATATCATGCAAGTGTTAACCGTCGGCTTAATATACAAAAACTCATAAATTTTTGTGTAATGTTACGACAAGATTATAACAATAATTCCACAATAAATTGCAATAAGTCCACATTACTAATTAAATTGTTTTCATATCTACTATATAAAAATAAGTCGGGTTTTCCTCCCTGACGCTATAACTCCAGATCGCACGAACCGATTTCCACGTTTTTGCATTCGTTGGAAAGGTCTCGGGCTCCGTGAGGTTTATAGCAAAGAAAAATCTGAAAATTCCCACGGGAACGGGGGCGCTGCGGGTGAAACCGCGGGGCACAGCTAGTAATTGTATAAATATAGATATCAATCTGTTGAAGTATAGGTATTAAATTATGTATCAAAGACAATGACATGTGACATGGAAGTTTGCTAAAACCTTTTTCTTAACATCCTCCCTTTTTGGCAAACTCTATAACGTTAACCCGATCAGCCCACAAATAAATGCCAATCTAGGCTTAAAAACAGACTTAGTAAGAATATCAGCACATTGATATTCAGTGGGAACATATTTCACCAGTAATTGTTTATCAGTAACTAGTTCTCTGACATAGAAATGTCTAATCGCAATGTGCTTCGTCCTTCTGTGCAATTCTGGGTTTTGCGCAAGCTTTATTACTGCATCATTATCAATTTGTAGAATCGGGATATCTTTCAGTGTGGTTATCTCATTGAAAAGTCTTCTCAGCCAGACTATCTCTCGTGCTGCTTCACTAGCTGCGACTATTTCAGCTTCTGTACTTGAGATCGCTACAGATGTCTGTCTGCGACTTGCCCAAGAGATCACTCCTCCTGCATAGATGCACATAATTCCAGAAGTTGAACGTCCTGTACTTTGATCTCCACCATGATCGGAGTCACTGTAGCATTCCAACTCTCCGGGTTTGTGTCCTTTTTTGTAAACAATCGCCGAATCTAGAGTTCCTTTAAGGTAACGAAATATGCGTTTCACCTTTTGAACATCTTCATTTGTTGGACTGTCTAGTGTTCTAGATACGACACTAACGGCATATGATATGTCTGGTCTGGTTCCTGTCATTAGGTATGCCAGTGCACCGACAGCTTCCCGGTATGGAAACTTGATTTGTTCATTGTCCGTCTCCGTATCTGACTGTCCTTCTTTAATTATCGGAGTACTGATTGCCTTGCAGTCACTCATTCCAAATCTTTCCAAAATTTTCTTGGTATATAATTTTTGAGAGACCTTAATGGAACAGTCCTTTTCATTATTTATTTCTATCCCAAGAAAGTAGGAAGCTGGCTTTGTGATAATCTTGAACCTTCTCTTTAGTTCAGCCAAAAACTTCAAGGATTCCTTTTGATTCGTAGAGGCAATCAAACCGTCATCAACATAAAGTCCTATGATGGTTTTACTTTCTAGTCTTTGTTGTTTATTCAAGACCACTCGAACAAATAAACACGGATCAGTGTCAGACTGTTTGAAACCGATTGTCTTGAGATAGTCCACAATACATTTATTCCAGCATCGTGGAGCTTGTTTGAGACCATACAGACTTCTCTTCAGTTTGCACACTTTGTTTGTGCCATCACTAAATCCCTCAGGTTGATTCATATAGATGTCTTCATCAAGTGATCCATTTAGAAAGGCAGTGGCAACATCAAACTGCATGAGGGTAAGCCCTTCGTTTGCTGCGATACTTAGAATTGATCTGATCGTTGCCAATCTAGCTACGGGGCTAAAAGTTTCGTCATAATCAATTCCTTTCTCTTGCGTGTATCCTCTTGCTACGAGTCGTGCTTTATACTTGTCAAGGCTTCCGTCGGCATTTATCTTCTTCTTGAAGACCCATTTACAAGATATTAGTTTTCTATCTTTTGGCCGATCTACCAAAATCCAAGTTTTGTTGTCATTTAAAGATTTAACTTCGCTTTTCATGGCTTCGAGCCATTCAGACTTCTGTGGGCTTTTTATGGCGTCTTTGTACGTTGTGGGCTCATCATTAATCAAGGTAGAGACAATAAAGTCATCATATCTGCTTGGAGCCCGCAGCGTTGACCTGTCACGAAGTGTTCTAGTATCAGGGATATCATCATGATCTTCGTCTGAATAATTTATTCGACACCCACCTAGTCCAGGAGACGAGTTATCCAGATCGTCCTCTTCTCGACTTAAATCATTCGATGTTTTGGGCATTACTTCCGCATTTTGTGGTATATCCTCCCTTGCTTCAAACATTGGTTGATTTTGTGGAGTCTTTGGGAAATTGAGTTCGATTTCTGTCGTAGTTCGTTCATCCTTTTCTTCAGATTCAAATATATCAGATTCCAATCCAACTGATTTGATAAGAGTTTCTTTAAATATGACGTCTCTCGAACGAATCAATGTCGGTTCGTTGTTTTTATTAAATCCCAGTAACCGATAGCCATCGTCACCATCATAACCGATTAAAATACATTTTTGAGCTTTCTTGGACATCTTTGTTCGCTTCTGTTTGGGAACATGTGCAAAGCATTCTGTTCCAATAACTCTCAAATGTTTAATGGACGGCTTCTTTCTAAACCATAGCTCAAATGGCGACTTTTCTTCATGAGAAGTTGGCCCAGTTCTGTTTAGGATGTATGCAGCCGTGTTAACAAGCTCTGACCAACAGGCAAGTGGCAGTTCTTCGTGAGCGTGCATCATAGTGCGTGCGGCTTCTACGAGGGTTCGATTTTCTCGTTCACTGGACCCGTTTTGCTCTGGTGTATATGGCATTGTAAACCGGTGCTGTATGCCATGCGAATGGAGTATTTTCTCAATAGCTTCGTTTTTAAATTCTCCTCCATTGTCGCTAATTATTGTTTTTATAACATGACCAGCTGTCTTCGTTTCATTGATCATCTGCACGAGCTTGTCTTTGACTTCAGACTTTTGCTTGATGAAGTAAACATGACGAAAGTTGCTGTAGTCATCTTTAAACAATACGAAATACCGAAACTTCATGAATGAATTTGGAAATGGACCACACACGTCAGTGTGTATTATCTCTCCTCGTTTTTCAGCTTTTTCTCTTCTTCCAAATTTAAGTCTATGTGTCTTTCCATATACACATCCTGTGCATAATTCAGAATCGAGTTTGACTTTGATACCAAGTTCCTTTTCAATCAGTTGTTTGACGTGTCTTTTGTTCTGATGTGCGAATCTTTCATGATAAAGTTGCAAAGTGTTTTCCGTCGACAAAGTGCTCACTTCTGGGATTGGATTTCTAATAGTCTGGACTTTCAGCTTATAGAGACCTCCATTCTTGACACGTGTGCCAATCAAGTTCACTTTTCCATTATTTATCAGCTGACAAGATTCTGTCTCAGATGTGAAGACACTGTTTTTAGCTTGTCCTGAGCAGCGAGTACAGAGAACAGGTTGCGTCTTATTGCGGGGACGTACCAAACATCGCATAATGTGATATGCTCATGTCGACCATAAACATCTGCAATCAAATCGACTGTTCCTTTCCCAATGGCTTCAGTTGTAGATCCATTTGCAGTCGTAACCGTCTGATTCTTAGTAAAATGTTGAAAACTGGAGAATATGTCAGGTTGACAGGTGACATGGCTTGTTGCACCATTGTCGACATACCAATTATCAAGATCTTCAAAGCTGGTCACTGCTTCATTAGTCTCAACGTGCATAAGGGTTAGGTTCAAGTTTTTATTGTTAGATTGACTTGTAGACGCTTGTGGTTCTTTGGGAGGTTTTCCATCAGCGATCCACTTTCGACATTGCTTGACGTTATGCCCAATAAGTTTGCAGTACCCACATGTCTTCTTCTTTTTGCGAGAAAACTTCTGTATTACTAGCGCTTGAGCTTCGGAATCCTCTTCTTTATTCGTCAGAGATCTTTCGTAACAGCAAATCTGCGCTGTCAAATTTTCAATGTTACGGTCCTTTTTTGACATGAGCATCCAACTCGACTTGAACGGGAAGTAACTATCATCAGGTAACGTTTCTAAAATCTTGCATATGAGTAGTATCTCAGGAAGATCATATTTAGTTTCGTCCTTTCGTAGCTCAACCTTTAGTTCATGCCATATGTTTTTCAATTTGGATATATGCATAGACATGTCATGTAGGGGATCTTTGCGATAACTGAAGAAGCTGTAGCAAAGGTTATAGCTTTTATCCTCAGATGTGCCGTCGAACAGAGTATGTAATTCATCCCAAATCTGCTTCGCACTCGTTAGTCTCATTACCTTTTGTAAAGTGACATCTGACATATTTGCCATTAGCATAAGCATCGCGGCACTATCTTTTTCATTATAATCTTGTAGAGCTTTCAGATAACTAGCCTGGTCTGCGGATGTAGCTGTTGTGCCGGGTTGCGTCGGTGGCTTTAGATTGCCGTTGATAGCATCCAATCTTCCAGGCGTACCTCGTAACAATAGCAGCACCTTGCAGCGCCACGTTGACCAATTTTCTTTACCTTCCAAACGACCAATGTCGATTCTGCAGCTTGTCGATGGAGCCGACATTTTGACAGATTTTGTTTGAATGTGGTTAGAAAATCGTAGCTAATTATTTTCATGAAATAATTATTTTACACAATCACATAACATGTAAAACCATTTTTCTTCGCTCATCAGAAATATAATGATATATTTTTAATATATTTTTCTATATAGTAACCACGCTCTGCTACCATGTTGAAATATATATAAATTATGTATCAAAGACAATGACATGTGACATGGAAGTTTGCTAAAACCTTTTTCTTAACACAATCAGCTAGCAATATGCTTACCAGTGGAAAAACGGACGGTATTGCCTCGGTTTTTAAAAGCCGTCGTGAGTTGGCAGTATAAAAGTCTTCCGGCTTAAAGAAAAAGAAAAAAGAAGGTTGCACACAACAGAGTTCTTGGTTAGGTTCTGTGATACTGGTACTACATCCTTCCATAGTTGTTTAATTTCTTCATTCTTCGGAAAACTATCACATAAATAAATGTTAAAGAAGATAAAATAATATAAATATACTTGGAAAAACGTAATAGCAAATATGTGTAAAAGTATTTTAACAGAATCTGACAAGAGAACAATAAAACAAAATCTAGTGTCAGTCAACTCAACACATAGAGAAACTTTACAAAGCAGTTTCTATTTCAACAATAAAAACTTTTTATGGTGAACGAGCTTACTCGACATTATTTTAATTAGTTTATGTCCTTCACAGTGGGAGAACTCCAAAGGCGTGGAGCGGGAGTTTGGTGGTGCTGTTTTTTAAAAAGGGAGACAAAACCCTTCTTAAAAATTACAGACCCATCTCGCTCCTGAGCCACGTCTATAAGCTGTTCTCACGAGTTATCACGAATCGTCTCGCCAGGAGACTCGACGAGTTCCAGCCCCCAGAACAAGCAAATATATAGTAACCCACTTTTAATCCTCATAAATCATTCGAGGAGTGATTGCTTGCACTTATGGTCACCCTACATAACACATTCACAATTTTTCCCTTATTTGGCTTACCTGTGAAAGGATATCCCGCAACCACCATAGGATTCAGTTTTACAGAAACGAATACAGCACTTTTTAACCATTTCAATAAGCTAATCTCCCAAAATTGCATAAAATAAAACAAATAGGTAGATATTCACGAGAAGACGAGAATTCAAAGTCGCCTTGACAAATTCAAAGGGTTACTAGAGAAATTATTAATAATTTTACCAAATAGTTCTAAATAATTATGGCTCTGCAGGTATTTCAGAATATTAAGTCAATGGAAGTATTATAAAGCTAAGTAAGTAATTAATAAATTTTATCTAATTCAATATTTACTTTATATGTAATATAAGGATAAGCTTAAAGTCAGCGTTGTGAAATAATTTTCTACCAACTACCACTTTTCGATCGAATGGCACGTGTTAGAAAGGGATAAACGGCCTCGGTTCTAGCTATCTCTCTTGGCTCGTTTTGCCTCTTTCTATGTTGGTAACCCAAATTGAATCATATTGTAAAGGTGTAAGGTGTGCTTTCGTATTTTTCATTTTTAACAGTGCTCAGTCCTGATTTTAGTAATAAGTCCATGGAGGCCACTTAAATGATAGTTTAAAGAGGTTCTAGAATATGTCTAAAGAGGTCTCATTTAATTATCTTATTAACCACTCACTCACTACTACACTACTACACTACTACTACCACTCAATAAAATATATTTTTCTTGTCGATTGTATGAAACACCACAGGTATATAGTAATTCAGTCATTAGATAAAAGAGCCGATATAACTTTCAGGCATTTTGGGGCCAAAGGCATATTGACTTTCAGATGATATTTTTTTAAATTTTTAATTTTTTTTTATTACAGCACAAAACACATTACAACCACATAAAAATCTTACTTACTAAAACTCAAATCTGATCTTGATTGTAACATAAACACATGTGCTACATCTAGTTAAAATATAAGTTATGCTAATCTTACTACAAATAAATACTTAGGTTAATAAAAATAAAAATAAAAGTTAGAATGTACATTACAAAGAAAATATAAAAATAAGAAAGTTAGGTTAATATAAAAATAAAGAATTTTCCTCACTAGGTAGGTAAATTTGCAAATTTTTTGCTCGAAAATATCTAGCTCACAGTTAATTTTAGCTAATTCATTATATTGACGGGCCATTCTAATTAGGGGATTGTAATACGAAATATTATTTCTGTAGGTCTGTAATATGAAGACATTGCATTTATTTTGATCTCGTGTTCTATATATAGTATTAAAAGATATTTGAGATAATAAATCCGGTGAATCGACAACAGAATTAATGATTTTATAAAATTGAATGAAATCAAAATAACGTCGCCGGATTTTCAAGGATTGAACCTTAAATTTACTGAGCCTCTCCTCATAACTCATGCTTGTACGTCCAGGTGCGAGCCGGTAGCACAGCAAACTAAGACATTTACGTTGCACCCTTTCAATATTGTTGCTGTGAAACTCGTAATAAGGAGACCATATGACACTGCCGTATTCAAGAACACTCCTGACAAGCGAGTTAAACAAGTACAACAGGCATTTTGATTTTTTAAAACCTTTTGTCGATCTTAGAATAAATCCTAAAAGTCGACTTGCTTTGGCAGTGATATTTTGGTAGTGGTCACGAAATGAAAGTTTCTCATCAAAAAGAATGCCTAGATCCTTAACGACCGTACGCCGGTTGAGTGTTTTGCCTTCAATGGTATAATCGTAGGAAATCTTGTGAAACTTATTAGTGAAGGAGATTGTACAGCATTTGTCAATATTTAAAGACATACGGTTATCTTTACACCAGACAGCCAACGTATTTAGGTCCTTCTGTATTAAGTCACAGTCGGCGGTCGTTAACACTTCCTTAAAAATTTTCAAATCATCAGCATACAATAAACAGGGACAAGACAATCGCTGGACCAGGTCGTTAATGAAGATAACGAAGAGGAGAGGGCCCAATTTAGAGCCCTGCGGTACCCCAGAGGTAATGCATACAGGGCTTGAAATGAAGCCTTTTAAGGTTACTAATTGAGACCTATTGTCTCTATTGATATGGTAAGTTGCTATTTTAACATAAAGTCGTAAGTGCAGGTCGGTAATTTGACTTAAATACCTATGTCGCCGGACGGTTTCAGAAGGGCTAACATACCGACCAGACTGAAACCTCGCAACTTCATCGTTATTATTATTTGTGAACCCTACTGTTGCCTGGTCACTCGCTTGTTTACATATTTACAAATGCATTTGATTGGACACTATTACATACTTAAACATTGATTATGAGCTTGAAATGTTCTGGATAATACCGGTGAATACGGTACTACCCATCTATTATCCAATTCTATTTCTTGACGGTTTAATTTGATTTTAGCTGTGGAACCACCATTTTGGTGTGATTGTCTGCGATACAATGGATATCCGTTTTCCCCTGATATTGTGCTGTCTGAAAGTGCTCGAGGATATTTTTTAGAGGATTGACCATTTTGCATACAGAGAGAATTCCTGTTTAATGTGCCGCATGGGCCATGGACCAAGTGCGTCTTTACAATTTCATATAGAATGGGATCTAGGTTTTGATCAGGAAATTCAGCACTTATAATAAAATCAATAGCATCAGCCCTAATTTTTTCTTCTAATCATAGTAATATGTAGGCATGTGACAATCCTCGTTTTTGCCACTCGACGGTGTATACGAGTATAACATAAAGATGATCCGAAAACCATTTCTTTAGTGATTAGGTCAATCACAGCTTAAGCTTTAAGTGAAAAACTCGGGCTATTATGTCATGCCTATCATGAGATGCCTGACCAGGAAAAAGTAGTTGTGAAATTTCAATCCACTTTGGGTTAGTTGTAAAAGTAATAAAAAGGTCTGGACGACCGTACTTAAGAACATAACAAAACGCTTCTTGCGTTCGTTCGTGCATGTAACGTGGACCTCCTATAAAACTCGACGGTAAGATGAATAATCGTCCCATGTTCTCCACGTTTTCATCATGTTGCATTGCATCTCGCAGATGCACGTAATCCTCAGCACGCAATCGTGTCAGCAGGCCTAGCCAAGTTGCAAATCTATGATCGCTAACGCCATAGAAAACTAAAATAATGTATGGGGATGACATTTCTATAGCGGTCAGAATAAACGAATAGATAATTCGTAGACAAGTTTACAATTATAGTTTCGTCAAAACAAATAGAATAGAACGTTGTCGATTCTACAGTGTTGATCGCTTCATCCCATACAAACGGTAGACAAGTCGCACTTTTGACAACCGCTAACGAAACGAATTCTAAGTTTGTGAACGCTTGGGAAGCGATCGCTTGCACCTTGTAGAAAACGCTAGAAAATGGCGGATTTACCATCAGCTGTTACTGTTTTTGAGTGGTTGTTTATAAAAGTAATTGAGAATTGTGACTGAGAAGTGAAGAAAACATTGATTTTCTGAACACAATTGCCTTCTAGCAAACTTCTTCAAGCTTCTTCTTTAAACATGTTGTGGTGTGCTCACAATGAAGCAGTGTGGTTGAAACGCCGAAAAAGAAATTTGTATCGAGAGTGCATAGAATCCATCGAGGAAATGGCGGATACTTTACTAAACAGTAGCGTCAACTTGGCTAGCAAGTTATCTGTTTCTACAATCGCTTTCGCTAAAGCGTTAAGGTACTGCCAGACGTGCTCATTACTAGCATGCTTATGTCATTTTATTGAGCAAGTGCTCATTAGTAGCACGTGTGTAATGTAATGAGCATGCTTGTTTTGAGCATACTCAAAAATCAAACAACGTTTGATTTTCGAGCATGCTACCTGAGGCGCGGGTAGAGGGGGGCGTGATCCGAGCACGTCTGAACATGTTTGCTTATTAGCATGCTATTATCCATTTTGTCTCAATCTGCAGCGGACGACTGTTATATGCAATTAATTGATGTAATTAATTAAAATAAAACCTATATAAATATACCTGCCGCCGCGGGTTTCACAAAACCATTAATTGTGTCTCAAGTTGTAACTGTCTCATCAAATTTGTGCGGGAGTATGCGCAAATGATTTTTATAACTGTCGAGATCTTCGCTTCGCATCTCTGCCAATCGATTATTTTTCACCAAAATGTTCTTACACAATTCCGTTGCCAGCAATATGATTATTTTATTCAGTTCTGTACGGATAGCACTGACACTATATACTTGTACATCCATTTTGGCCGAGAGCCTGGTGCCAAATAGCACGTCTGTCCGTACGTTTGCTTTGAGCATGCTTATTTAGGAGTATGCTTAAAACAAGCATGCTTATTTCTGGCAAATGTGAACAGTTTGCAGAGCATGCTAATTTTAAGCAAGCTTATTAGCATGCTTTATTTAAGCACGTCTGGCAGTACCTTGTACGATTGTAGAAAGAGAATAGATACGAAACGTCTGTGACATGGCTAGGCCTGCTGGTTGGTACGTATATAAACTAACCTTTCTGTTTTTATTTTGGCATACATGTCTACGATATATTAACTAAACAATCCACGAAATCGCTGCAAATAATTGAAACAGTTTTGTCTTATTTGTATTTTGTATGAATAAAACAAAAGGGTGGATTTTTTTTTGTAGAATTTGTAATGGATTTTTGTATCTTTCAACTTAGCTTCAGTTTAAAAAGGTAAATCTGAATTAAACCGATGGTCTATGCATTCTCATCTGCGATATTTAAAGGTATTGATTGTCTTAGCAAACAGGATAGTAAAATAAAGGATTCTGAGTTTAGAAATGTTTTTATTCCTTGTTTATTCATAAAACAAACAAATAAATGTTTATAGACGTGAATTTAACAAAAAAAGGGGCAAGACATTTAGCTCAAAGTAATTTATACACACAATAATAATATAATTATAATTTATAAGTTTCTAAGAGATAAGTTATATCAATTTATTTGGTACAGTCAAAAGCAATAGGACAATGTAAACATTATTTTGTCACGCATTAAAGTTAAACAGTGAGGTAATTCAATGTTTACATATCATTTGCCTCTGTAAGATCTCAAATAATTCAATTGACTTTTATTTCCAAACAAATTCTAATTAACTTAAAATAAATTATACTCTTCTAGTATATTCTTCACATTAATTTATTTTATAGGGAATTGCTAAATACACTGTATTTATAAACGAATAAAAATAATTAATCTACATAATATTAAGATTTCTACCTCGTCAAATTATATTTGAGTTTATTTTAACTTTACCAATTTGGCAATTATAGGTTTTTGTTAACCTTATCTATCACTTACAATACAATGCAAAGTATTTTATTATACGGCAATGAAAATAACAACGTAACTGGTAGTTGATTTATGTATTTATAATGTGCCTCTATACTTATTTACGTGCATCTAGTTTTAATATAAAATTATTTTATGTAAATGTCTTTGTAAATTACGAGTTAAGTTTTGCACATTCGTAATGTTATTTTGTCTTGTCTTACTTCGGTGCACTTAAGTCCTTGTATTGTACTTATTTTCAATTCCTTGATCACTTGTTATAAAAGGAAGTTATTGTGATAGTTGCATTAGGTGTTTAAGATTAAAACATGGAAGATACGGGAGTATACTGAAGTTTGCTATCGTTTTCAACTTTGTTAGAGGGTCTAAGTGAATGAGATGTAAGGACGCGCTTATTTTATTGTTTCGCATTCTAGTTGCTTTTTTTAGTTTTCAAATCTGAATTTTCAAGAGACAATTTGCTATGTACGTTACTTCTGGTGAGTTTTGCACATTTGATTTGTCTCAATGTCTACTTTTCAATTGTTTGGCTACGTACAAGTAAAATGAATGTTCTGGTGTCCTCTAAATCCCGACCCGGCCTGTTTTGTGGCCCATCGAAACTGTCGAACGTTATAAGTAAAAGTGATTACATTGATATTTTAAAACAATTTTACAGAAAAAAAAACAAGTTATAATCTAGTTATCTATCACAAATGTGTAGTTGCGAATAGAGGTTTTTTGTTATTTTTTTAACCTCGTGTTTAGAAATTATGGTTACAAAGACAGAAAATGTTATGGTTGTATAGTAACTATTTGCGCGAGGAAAGATGTTTATTTTGTACAAAACAGTTTCCACGTTGGCTTAAGGGCAAAAATATCAATCAAATAATTAATGTATTCGGGTTCTTTGCTGACCAGTATAAAATATTCATAGAAACAGAATATCAAAGCAAAAGGTATTATGTGCATATCTGAGTTTATAAATTTCCTTCAAATAGTTTACTATTCATTAGGTTTTGTATCTTTTGTTAAAGGTTTTCAAATGGTGAAACACAATAACACATTTAAAATTATATCCAAGCACCTAGTACACAATTTAAAACAATTGTTGTAAGTAAGCAATTGCTATAAGTATTCGTATGTTCTCTAATTAGTACATAATTAGGATAATAATTATTACTAATTCTTATGTGTGGAAATTTAAGACGGTGCTTATGAAAATATTATAATGTAAGGTAGTATAAGTATTGTGAAGAATAGGAAGGTGCAGAGTTATAAAATGACAAACTAATAGTAATTTTCTTAATTAATCATAGAGGAATATGTAGTTAAGTTATTCAAGTATGGCAGGGAAATAAAGCTTTATTAGTCTACTATTTGTGTTACACTATTGAAAGTATACGTTATTTTTAAGTTTCTAATGACATTTTATTATATGTATTTATTTCATTCGTTATTTCGTACACGCTATCCACGATAATTTTTTAGTATTCTATTGTGTGACATAGTGTGAGCTAGCGATCTTAAAATGATTGTCATGAGCATACTTATTATAAAGTTCTAACAAAAGTTTACATAATGAACACATTAAAACATAAAAATCACCTAAGTAATAATAATTACTATTAAATTACCTAATAATAATAATATAATTAGAGTAATTAAAAATTGACCCGTCATGATTTAACATTGCCAAAATGTATAAGATTTTTTTTTGACCATAATTCTCATAACCGTAGACATGGATTAAATAGTTGTGAATATGGTCGTACATTATTGTAATACCCATACTAAGGCAAATATTTAAAATTGTATGTTTATTGCATAATTTAAAAATATTATTTGTTTTTAAATTCTGGTGACATCTTGAACATCAAAACTTATAACTTATAACAGTTTCTAATAAAAATGTCTGAGAATGATCTTACCTAACTAATCTAAATTCATCAAAACTTAAATGCTAATTACTAGACGAGTATTTTAGAATTTCGTTTCAGATTGACGAGTTACAATTACTACGTCATATTTTCTACTTTAAACATACGCACTACCTTCAGACCTAAACCTTAAATGATAAATATATTAATATTTTATTATAATTTACTCAGTTATACATCTTAGACAGTTTTACTCAATCGATTCATTTCATATTTTCACATTTTAACTCATAATGATAAGATATTAAGTAATTGAGACTTTTGTTTTACATAAGTAACAGTGCATCACTTAGGAGAGACTTATATTAAACGGTGGGCTGTGATGGGGCAGCTCGTGTCATATAAAAAAAGTACTAACACCTATTGTTATCTTTGGTTATTCCAAATTGATACCAGGCCTTAACAGATTCTAAGACAACTCTAGTTGTGTATTTTAAAATAGCTGGTTATAAATCAACATACGAGTACAGTCACTTGATACAGTTATTTTGATGCCAGTTTTTACTTATCAGTCAATATGTAAGTATTCATGCATGCACCAAATAGTTTTCAAGACAACAAACAAGCATTAATTAAAACGTTTTATTTAAAGAAGGTGCCGTCTTACGCATGAAGCTTTTGAAACGAACGTTTTCTGTATATAGGTCTAAATAATATTATAGTTATTGTTAAGTATCACGAGATCTGGATCTAAATGCACGGCAGTGTTCTATTTGTTTTCTTCAAAGGTTTTAGTTTGTCTAAGTTTCCTAACACACTAAGAAGCAGAAATGTAGCCGTCGTAGCTGAGGACTGGAACCCTGCTTGTCAGATAACGGAGGGTTCAATCACGTGCTGCTGATACGGCAACGTCAGTTCAATGGACAGATACATTCACGCTTTAATGTATCATTTAATAAGAACTGATTTCCCGTACTAACAGTACCAGCTCTAATGCTCAAAATAGTCCAAATTCAACTACGTAATTATTGTTTCAGACAGAACTAGCGAGCAAAATAAGCTAATCCATCTATGAACTGAACTATAGTTATAATATAAGCATTGCATGAACTACTGTGCGTCTAATATAAGTAGGAATAGATGTAGCAAAAATTTAACATGAAATCAATAAATAACTTTTTAAAAGATGATCGATGTGGACTCGTTATTATAGTAGTAAATATAATAGTGTTATAAACTACGTTTATACAAAATAAGATCGAAATGATACAATAATTCTCCATCTATGATAAAATCGTGTGACTAATTAATAAGATTAGTGCCAAAGGTCAAATGGATTAGGTATCAAAATATCAAAAGAAAGGACTTCGTATTATATAATGTAATTAAATGCTGACATTTCTCATTCTAGTGCTGCAATTATTTTCCTGAATATTTTTTTTTTCTTTCTTTTATTTCTTTGTAAATTGTGAATTGTAAATGATTTATAATCAGTCAATAATGTACTGCTGGTTTATCAACATTACTGACATTACAAGAATCAAAAACACCTACATCAAAAATTCCTAAATACCGAAAAAGGATTTAAATTTCAAATTCAATAATTCATTCATAAAAAAGTTACAAATCAATGTTTACATAAGACTTTCTTGAAATAATTCACACTTATTAACCCTATTTAACTCGAATATATTTCAAAATTAATTGCTTTGTCTAAAGTCTTAGTTTTTTATTTAATAGTCCCGTTTTCAGAACATTATGGTTTACCAAGCAGGGTAATAATGATTTCACAATGTACTTATTTACAAGTAAAGCAAGTGTATTAAAGCAAATTGTCTGAGGGAGTTCATGCTTTGAAATGTTAGGTACATGATTAATGATAATAATATTACGCTTATTTTATAATAAACCAGTAATATCCTTAGTATTAAATTATTGCAACACTACTTGATAAACGAAGTGCAGATTTATTTACTTTCATGCTTTTCGTAGTTTAGTATATAAGTTCCTATGTTATCTACTTGTCTAAAACTATTCAATATCATAAGTATTATTTTTTATATAATAGAAGGTTATGTTATATTAAGTATGGTTATTTTTTCGGTACATAATATTCGTACATGCTGGATGTCTGATTCAGGCATGCATGCCACTAGTGGGAATGAATAAATTTTTCACAAAATATAATATTTATAATGAACAAGACTAAGTGATCATCTAGTTACTTAGTTGGAATTTTGGAATATGAATAACCATGACAGTAATGAATCTTACTAATTAAATGCAGCAAATACAAGTGCTTACAATTTGAGCTGACAATGATTTGGTTCATTGCTTGGTATAACTTACTGCAATTGTATTAGCTGCCCATAAAGCGCAATTATCAAAACATTCATTCAGGAGTAATTTACAACAATAAGTTCTAACTATACATAAATAAAAAAATCTATACGAATATCGGAATAATTCGCGTCTACAATTAAAATAAATTATATTTTGCTCTATCTATATAGATTCAGCAAAAAATAAGCAAACATTAATTTATATTTATAAAATTATATTGATTTAGTCACGAATACTACTATTACTAATGCATAAAGTCAAGCGGAGAAAGTTGAGCATCAGATCAATCCATTTTCAGGATTATTTCCACAAATTTTACCACATTAATAACATTTGAAACCTTGTTATTTCTCTAATATATAAAGTTACAAATTACTTGCCTATACCTACGCCATTATAATGAACGTCGGAAATAATTGTGGCTTTCATAATAGCAGCCTGTTACAGTGAAATAACTCGCAAGAATACAATTTATTGCTCAGCTATTCCATGTTGGTAACAAATAACAGTGTTTTTATGTTTGAAGAATATACAATTGCCAACGTATGGTCAAGGGTAAAATTTTCACAAGGTTTCAACATATTACTAATAGCATGTTTAAAATTGTGGAAAAATAAGTGGATTTTAATATATAAGGCCCTCTATTTATCTTCTTCCAGTAGAACCAGATCGTCAGCAACGACATCTGACACATGAAGGTAAATTATCCAGTACATGAGATTAAAGCAAACGAAGCACACGGGGAACACGATCCTCGAATACTTGTCGATGTCCGACGGTGTCATACCCAATAATTTGCTTATATCCTGAAATGAAAAAGATTGATGTACTTGAAATTACTCCATTATTACGTCAGAATAATAATTTCCTTACATATGTTAGGAAAACTTCAGTTCCTTTAAGCACAGCATGTCAAATGCTACTCAAGTTTTTTCCCAGTATCATTTACAATAAACTTTGGAAATTAGTTTGAAGTATCACATGGTTTAATAACACACGCTTAAATTGTCAATGAGCACACAATCGACGTTTTTCTGTGCACTTGGCGTAAAAAAAAAGTAGAAAATAGAGCATAAGAAAACCTATACAAAAACTTCGCAGTTATCAGAAACATAAACGCAAGTAATTTCGCATTAGCAAGGTGTTTTAAATTGTATTATTAATTGAAAGTTTTTACCTTTCCTGGGTGAAGGATGTGAGGTGGTGGCCCAGGGTTTTCTTCTTCCGCACCTCGTCCTCCATTAATGGTATTCTCCAATGTTCCGCCTTTGGAATGTGCTTTTGGGTCATGAACTTTAAATCGTACTTCCTGAAAATAAAGAGAAGTGATTGAAGACAAGTTTAACATGACATTAAAACATGAAGAATTACAATGTACGTTCAATATTCTACTTACCGATGTACGTCCCGGAGGACACCTACTGAGTGTATTCATCTTCGATAGAGTATGAGGGTCTACCGGTGGGCAGTCCACTGGCATTTTCTTCTCAGATGCTATTTTCTGAATTGCCATAAATCTTTGCTTCCTCATTTGGATTCGTTTAGCCATATATCCTACAGTAGCGTATTCTGCAAAGAATAATGGAATTTTCCTATGTGAAATGATAAAAAAATACTTAGTAGCTAAGTTAATTTAAATTCGCTACAGGCAATAACATTTCGCTAAAATCAATAAATGTAGTATATTCGCTGTGCTCAGTAAAACAATACTTTACCTAATAAACTGGCGAAAACCATTACGAAACAGGTGCCCAGGTAGACGTCGATAGATTTAACGTACGATATCTTCGGCAGCGCCGCGTTTGTGGAGGACATAAGAGTGGTCATGGTCAACACGGTGGTGACACCGAGGGCCACTCGCGCTGGAGTCGCATTCCGATTCAGCCAGAATGACACCCACGAAATAATTACAATAAGACCCGACGGAATGTAAATCTGAATCAAATAGTACCCCATAGACCGAACAAATTGTATTTCACATGCCAATCTTGAGTAATTTCCTGTAAAAAATCGTAAAGCATTATTAGGCAGTCATAGTCGTCCAAATTATTATCACAATTTAATTTGAATGTTTAATTGATATTTATTAAAATTATTACAGTTAGTTGGTTTACATTGAAATTGACAAACAACACACACCACTCAGTGTATTTATGTGCAGTAATACAAAAGCAGGATGTGAGAAGATTCGTGGCTATTTTGTCAGGTGTTCCACGCTGTGGTATTTGTTCTATAAGTTTGATTATAATGTTTCCTAGATAAGTATCCCTGGCGATCCCTAGGTACCTGTTGTGAGTGAGATCTCCATTGCTCGTTGTCGATGGCCCAGCACCTTGAATTGTGGCAGCGACACCTCGCTGGAAACACCCACAGAGTTGGGCCCCTCGTTCCATTTGTATCTGATGTCCCGCATGGTGTAGCCGACTGTGCGCAGCGGATATTATAAATGAAACACCCCAGGCCCATCGCAATGGGTTTTAAAACTCGAGTCATTATTCGATCGGGGTATAAAGAGCGGGAAAGTCGCGAGCCCGGTATCGCGCATTTCGTCGTGCGATTGTCGTTGTCGTGTTAGCGTGTGTGCTAGTGTCGTTGTATCGATCGTCTGCACACGGGCAGAGGGAGACGGGGTCGGTGGCGGAGCAATGGACAAGTGCTGGGAGAGCGGCAATTACGGAAGGTTACCTGTCGTCAGCGTAACAACAGTAGCGCGCTGTCGATGACCAAGAACCCGGAACTGTGGCAGTTGAACTTCATTGCTCATGCCGACACTTGATAGTCCGTCTTTCCAATGGTACCGAATGTCTCTCATTGTGTACCCGACTCCGGAGACATGCCAAACACACAAAATGCTATCACTTACGCTGCGAAGCATCGTGTATCTATCCCTCTTGCAGCCACAGCGCGCGATCATGGCCAGTTACGGATTCAATGGGTGAAGAATAAGCCAAGTCGATATACATTTCACAGAAACGTATTCGAATAGGCTTCAAACCGATGATAGAAAAATATGAAACTACAGACTACGAGAAAACAAAACTCCCAACAATTCAAATCAAAACTGAACAAAATGTTGCGTTATGAATAGCTTCAAAAATAAAGTTAACACAAAGACTATGCCTTTATCAGCGATTTTGTTAGCGTTAAACCTAATTTCAGGACGGAAAGTTAAATATAATCATTATGTTTATACTCAAGCAATAAATAATTAATTTGTGTATGCATAATTGGAGTGTGTACTCTATTTTCCGGAAATCGTTTTTTCCGTGTGGCGATTAATGCCATTCACAATTTTGACCACTTTTATTATTTCTCAATAGCTTTGTTTCCCGAAAGCATTCCTAACCATTCGTATATTTTCCCATTATATGTGGTGTTGGCGTAGGATGGAAAGGATTAGTTGGACGGAAAGGGTGACAAATGAAGAAGTATTAGAATTGGTGAGAGAGAGTAGAACAATACTTGGAAATATCAAAAAATATCATGGAAGGTAAAGTTGAAGGAAAGCGAGGTAGGGGAAGGCCTAGAATCAGTTACATGAGTCAGATTAAAGAAAAAGTGTCTGTCATGTCTTCTATAGATGTGAAGGAACTTGCACTGAATAGGAATAGATGGAGAAGTCTGCATCGGACTCACCGACAAGAGCCTTGCTCTTAAATTTATGATGATGATGATGATGATTTATTTTTCAATAGCTTATTTTCCTGGTAGGTTTTCTTACCACTCGCATAATTTACCACTATATATTTTTTTCAATAGCTTATTTTCCTGGCGGGTTTTCTAACCACTCGCATAATTTACTGGCATCGAAGTTAAATTATCAAAAAAGTGATAAAACATGTATACATATGTATAAGTGTTGTGCTAACGGTACATTCCAATCCCATTCTCTTTCCGGTCGAAATCATTCTAGCAGTGTACCTATACCAAAGTTAAGAGCTGAAAATCGAACGTCTGAAGTTAGTTAACTTGTTTCTTACTTAGATCAATACTTTTAAGGCGAGGATATGTGGCGCTCGGACAGAGCTGAGGGGGTGTTCTTAATTCCATAAAATAAGGTTGAGATTTGTGAAGCAAGACACGAGTGCGTGATACGTGGCGGGCGAATATTTGAACTCTTTTGCGTTTTTATAGAAATTGGCGGGTCAAATGAAAAATGTAACTGATTTAAAATCTAAGTGAGTATTAGGAAATTGATATTCCTAAAAAAAAACTATGACTATCGCTTCAAATAACGAGATCTAGGACGAGAAAATAATATTTGGTGCTACTTTTACATAATCTTGTGCATCTTATTTCTACATTATTATAATGAATTTTAAAATTCTATCGATTTAAAATTTTATTAAGGATATATTCTTTTAATTGGTGTTTTTATTTTATTTATAGAATCGATAGAAGTGTTGATATTTGATCGTCAAAGTAGCGACTATGCGCGTTATTTTCACATATCCTCGCCTTAACGGGCGACTTCGGGGGTCAAGTAAAAATTTAATTCAGCGTCTGAAGCGTACTGATTTCATAACAGGCTGGATTCGGTTTTATCCGTTAAGTACTATCTAACTATCCAAAATAAAACTAAAACACGAAATAATACATGTATTTATTATAGCTTAAACTAAATAAAATAACTCTTGTAAATAAACCTAATAATAGTGACGACTTTGTCAAACATAAACGATTAACTACTCGTAATTAAATTGTTACGTTTAGGTACTTCGTAAGAATATAACTTTTTAATTTGTTAGTGATAAGTACTTCAAGTATGACAAAAGTGAAATAGTTTTTTTGATATCGTACTTTCCTTGTAAATAATTATTCACAATTTTTTCTATTTTTGTATCCATAGCAACATATTTCTTGTCCCTTTTGCGAAAGGTATCGGGGCGAACATCATTTTGAAGCCCACTAAAATCAACTGCTTGTGCCTCATCCTTAAGTTCAGACAGAACTAACAATATACTGGATTTTTTTCTAATCACATTGTTAATTTTTTTGTGCCAACTCTCAGTGACATTATTGGTTCGGTGCCTGTGTTGAAAGCACGACACAATATGTATCATTTCCATCTGTATTTAATTTTTTTGTGCCAACTCTCAGTGACATTATTGGTTCGGTGCCTGTGTTGAAAGCACGACACAATATGTATCATTTCCATCTGTATTTAATTTTTTTGTGCCAACTCTCAGTGACATTATTGGTTCGGTGCCTGTGTTGAAAGCACGACACAATATGATACATTGCGATGACACCTATATTACACCTATATTACTTGACATAAGTTTTCTTGGGAAATAGTAGGGTGACCATGATCTCGAATTATCGCAGTTTTTTTTGCTGAATAAAATAAGTCGCTGATGTACTGTTAGTCCTAACCTATCGTGATGCTTAGGAGAAAGTAAGTTAAATGCTTCTTTCTTGCTCCACGACCCCGTAATCACCCTGTATAGACAATCTTTTTTGTTGCGTAGGACCGGGAGTTTATCTACATACTCTTCGGTCATATACTGTCTCATTTCTTCATTAAACAAAAAAGGAATTGGCTTATATGACGTAGTCACCTTCTTTTTTAAATTAACAATACTGCGCTCTATATCAATACTTTCATGGTCGGGTATACAGCAATGTTGGGGCTCTCGAATGATCTGAGTTTCCTCCGGATTTAGCAATAGCGAGCCATTACATACACCAATCTTATCGCAGATCCATACAGAAGTTCCAGATTTATGATTCTCTCTTTTTAAATAATGCCTGCGACCTCCCTTGATGAGTATTCTACCTTTGTGACTGCTTTCAATAAAACTAAACGCCAGAACACGTTCGTTTTCTTCTTTGGGTTCCATTTAAAAGCTTTTACGAGGTCTTCTATTTAAATAATTTTAGTTTAAGGAAACAATTAATTATGCTCTCACTACGACTTTAAAATATGTCACATATGACAATGTCACGTACATTATAGTATGCAGAGTATTATCTAGTATCTATGACTATTGAAACCTTTGTGTGTAATCTGAAGTAGCTCGGTGGCCTATGCCCATCTATACTATTACTGGCTTGCGCCCGTGGATTCGCTCGCATGAGACCATTTTTTACCAAATTTTAAATAGATAAACTCCTAGAATTAAAGTTTGTGTCCGGTATATTCCACAAGCGAAGCTGTGGCGGGAAATTAATCCCTATTTTCCTTAGGAGAAAAAGCGTATCTACTTATGCATTACGTATCCGATATAGAAAATTTGTTTAACAAATAAAGTAAGCAGATTAAAAAAAAATGCGACAAAGGAGATCCGCTTCACTAAAAAATCCTTTTAGGAAAAATAATAGTGGTAAATTATGCGAGTGGTTAGAAAACCCGCCAGGAAAATAAGCTATTGAAAAATAAATATAATGGGAAAATATACGAATGGTTAGGAATGCTTTCGGGAAACAAAGCTATTGAGAAATAATAAAAGTGGTAAAAATTGCGAATGGCATTAATCGCCACACGGAAAAAACGATTTCCGGAAAATAGAGTAAGTACACACTCCATAATTGATACCTAAAAAAACAAAAGAAAATAAAATTAGTCTTTGGAAGGAAGAACTAATTACTGTAGAGGAATAGGATAAAGAGGATGAAATTGGTGCAATCTGGCCAAGTAAATGGTTTTTCACATAGAGTCTTGTTCATTTTGACCGAGAATTGAGGAAACCTTCGTAGGACAGGAACTTATGTAACTTCTCAAAATCGCAATAATGCTTTAGTTTATCGTTAATAACTATTTAGCATTATTTAAGGTATCCAATGTTTTTCGCAATAATGCTTTAGTTTATCACTAATAGTGTTTGTCGTTTTTTGCATGCATAACGCCCTTGGATCTCTGAATATAAGACCTATAGAAGTAATAAGAGCTTGATAATTTCAATGCTATATGGTGTCCACATACAATGAAAAATTGGGATGGAAAATTGTTATAGTAGGCATTTTTAGAAAAACCAGATAAAAATTAGAAAAAAGCTTCGAGGGAAAACATGCACGTGCTGGTTGGTCGGCATGAGGGCTTGTAAGGTGCGGCGGTGGTACGTGAGTGATCCAGCACAGCTTCTCCAGGGTGATCGAGCAGGCACGCACACGCCACCGTCCCCGCCTCCATTGCCCGCTCAGCAAATCTCAGCATCGATGTCTCAATATCATTTCTGTAGCTTGATGCTCGTGATAACAAAGGCTTACTATCGGGTCTACCTTCTGCGGGTGCTGTATGCGAGAAGGAGACGATTCGAAATTATGAAAACACGCGATAAATCACAGCACGTGTCGACGTTTTAGTTGAACGCTTGTGATCACAGGTTATCCCTGAGTAGCATCTGTGATACAAGAAAGTGGTCACAACACAATATTGTTAAGCCTAGATTTAAAGGTTTAAAAGGTAGCCGTCAAATTCTTTTTCTAACTTTTATTAATAAATATGGAGAAACAGTAAATACAACAATACAAGTTCATGGTCACTGATCCCAAACCGAGCGCATATATATATTCACCATCTCTCACATGTAATATTGAAAGTAAGATGATTCCGTGCTTCGGAGGGCACGTTAAGCCGTCGGTCCCGGTTACTTTCTACGGATAGTAGTCGTTACTTGAGCCATGTTAGAGGCCTTTGGCGGCTCAATAACTCTGACACCAGGATTGGTCAGGTTGGCCATCCACTCGATGAAGAAGAAGAAGAAGATATCGAATAAAAACCCCAAAGAAAAACTGAGGGAAAGCTTTTCGTCCCTGTAATTTTTAATATAAAACTTATCTGAAATATCACGCAAAGAAACTTGAACTTATGATATCATAACAATCTAAAGGTATAATTTAGAAACCCGTATATGTATTTAAAATATTATATCTTCCATTTTCGCCGCAACTAGGTGATTTTTGTTTATACGACACCGCATTAAACTTTAAAGTATAGAACGACAACTACCTGATAAATCTTTAGTGAAAAACATTGCTTATTAATAGAGTTTGATGCTTTCAGTGAGCACATAATAATATACAATTTATTAACAAAGGACACAGTAGGTACTCAGAATTTTTCTATCATCTGTCAAAGTTACATTAGAAATTACACACACGTTGTATTGTGTTATTATAAAAGTATATTTCAACCTTTAAAAATATAAATAAATGAGTAAAATACAACAGTACCGCCGGTGAAACAGACTATTATATGTTTCGTTTTGTTAGATCTTCTTTCAAACTTTTCATAAATAACCAAATCTATAATTTAGTACTTAACAAACATTCGGATCAATAAAATATCTGTAGATAATTAGGAAAAGAAAAATTGATCATAAATAAATAAAACTTAGATTATCGTAACCATACATAAGATACTTACAACTTTCAATTTCTATATGGCACAGCTGTCTATCCATTGGGAAGTATTGGAGATTCATTGGACATGATGCTGTTATGGTTAACCTGGAAAATAAAACATAACATGAATAAAACGCAATTAATTATAATATAACTTGCTCCGCTAAAATTAAAATGGTGATGGTTTCTTGTGGTTTTTGCATACAGGCACGAGTACAAGTGAGGTTTAATAGTCGGATATTAATGCAAAAAGAATGTTTGTAAATGTTATTGTTATACAAAACAAACCTGATGCTTCTGGTAATTGATCCTGAGTAATGAATTCTAATGAATTCATTGCTAGTTGTTGCAATGTGAAAGTAGGACTGTTTTTCGTTGACAAAAAACGTATCTGGTACCCAAATATTCTTTATAAACTCGGAACCAACAGAAAGAGTTTCAACTCCTGTCCTTTTTTTGTAAGCTAATCGAGGATCCGTCCAAAATTGTCTGAAGTAAAAATCCAGCGTGAAATCCTGAGAAAGTGAAAGAAGATAAGTTATCCTATTACTTCATAAAAACGTTTGACATAAGTGCCTCTTATCAGAACTTCGAGGGTGAATAAAACAGCAACCAATAGAAAATCACCTACGAACATCGATCTTGAAATCAATGCCTAATAAAAAGCGACTTTGCTAAAAGTAGCTGGAGTTTTTGTCCATTTTACTAATTAAATCTGTCTGAAGGTGTAGCAAAATACGAAAATAATAATGCAATTTACATCCAACACTTACATGCTACTTCTTAATGTAACGCAACGTGATACCTAACTAATTACACAACAAAACACTTAGTATGATGTTAAATAATGGCAGGTAGAAATCCGAAGCTTGGCTCTCGTTACTTCAGACGAAACATTGATAAGTCCAATTTGAAATGACTCTACAAATGACATAACAAAAGTAGCACAAAGCAATAACTTAAAAAAAAATTGCGGAATAGGTATGGTGATCTGACGCTTATGAGATCAATTAAGTAGACTACCGAAATGAACGTCAGGAATGAAGTTGGGTATTGTGTAAATGAGATAATCACTATTATAAAATGAATAAATAAAGAACAATATAGCAGGCGGAAACCCACGGCTCGATTGAGGTATTTCTCCTAATTGAGGCTAATAAGCTGAATCGTACATCAATAAGGTTTGGACCAGGTTTTTTGACCAAATTAACAAACAAACGCGATTGGCGTGTGTAGCGTTTTATTAGATGAGGCAGCCTCCTACCCCGGGCAGTGGGTCACGTCACATTGTGACCTTTTCACCCTTGATTTGGTTTCCACTTTAGGGTTTTTCATACAAGGTATACCTAGCAAGCTCTATTTGATATGTTTTAAAACGAAATATTGATTTTTAGGCCGCAATAAAATGGCGCACATAGACTTAGAAATGCAGGGTACACTATGGGTTCAATTGTATTTAGTAAGGCCAATTTCTATAAGGTTTTACTTTTTGGAGAGTGTGAAGTTTTTTGAAAATAACACATAAAATATACTTTACATAGACACCAAACTACTAAATGAATCACGATTTTTACAGTCGTCGCAAATCCATAGAATTAATTAGCTTAATAGACATTATAAATATTTTTCATAATGGGCACCTTTGTTAAAAATGAGAATCGTTCATTTTCTTTGAAAATGAAAAATGATGACATTCCATAATGTGAGTTTATTGCCTAATATTTTAATAATGATGCCTAAAGAGAAATGTTACATCCCACTGCAGGCCAAAGGCGTCTTCGTTTATTGAAGATTGAATCCATACAGTGGAAATAATGAAGTTCAACCACCACGCTTGTATACCTTGTATTTTTGTTCCTTTCTAAAAAGTAACCCCCTACTAACTTACTTTTTCTATACGAGTATATTTTAATATTTTTTTGGTAAATGGCGCTTTTAGAAGTTATTAGAATATGTTAATAGAATTCATCAATTTCATTTTCAAGTCTAAGAAACTGTGGAATTACGAGAACTGCAGAACACACAATTGGATAGTCTCAAGGTTAATATTTGCATTTCTTACTATGACGTCTTCGTAATTTTTTTGAAGTAAAACATATGATCAAATTAGACACATAATAAGAAAGCAAGTGGGCGGACATTAGGGCGTTTTGCTCCACCAAACGCGGACATGCTCGCAGCCTCGTGTCTGGGGCTGCTCGGTCGCAGCGGGTGGCGCGCGCCCCAGCGACCGAGTCAAGCGTGAGCTGACAGTGGCGAGTACCATGAGCACTTCGGAGACGGAGCTGATAGAGAGCACATACATGGTGACGCCCACCTCCACTGGCGGACCTGCAATCAAGCCCAATCGTGAGTGGCGCGCGCGCCTCGCGTCGTGAAAACCAAACCAGAGGATGGTGACGTGGCCCACCGCCCGGGCGCAATGGACGGGACGCAAGAGGCGCGGGTGCGTGTGGCTAGCGGACGATTCAGATGGTTACGTAGAATTGGTGCACCATGTACGTTGCATGCGATAAAATAGAAATGTACACGACCCCATACTCTTGCGACCCTACGACGCTCGCTTGTGCGACACACCGGGGTCGAGCGCCGTGCGCCGCGCCTATTCCTTTCAGATGCGATCGAACCGTGGACACAGGTGCTACGATGAACGGTTTTAATGCTGGTGATAAACTAAGGGACATAAGTTTGCTATAATATGCGCTGTGTCTTTAATATTTGCTTTTAAAAGGTACCATTTTGACTTCAGACAGAGAGCTGATGGAGAGCACGTACATGGTAACCCCCACTTCCACGGGTGGTCCTGAAAACGACATATCAACACATGACAAGTGTTAGCTTGTTGCTTGTTTCCTATGTTGTCGTACAAATGTTAAGTTGCCCATAAAATTGAATAAAAGTAAACCGTAGCTACAAATGATTTGGTCACCTAAACCTTCGCCCGAGACAGTCACGTTGGTATCTCCATTGTTGATTAAATTGGATATACTCTGAATATTAAATGTGAACATAACTTTTGCATGTGGGTATATTTATTGCTTGAACCTTAAATCGAGCAAACTGGGTTGGTTTGTTGATGTTTGAACAAAATATGTCCAATGTTCAATAGTACGCGCTCCCTTAAGCCGTAGTATCGTCCAAAATCCAAATGATTTCATATGAATGTCATCCAAATGAGTCCAAATGAATGACACCCAAATACGATAAATCGATGGTCGTCGTGTTAAACGATAAAATACCAATCATTTAATTTTGAGTGACACGTTTTTTAATAAGCATTTTACAGTAAGCATGTACAGTACTAGTGCTGGCTTAGTTGATTTCAATATTGTGTTAAACATTTGTTTATATTTTTCTATTGTTTCATTGCAGGGCATTGCGGTCGTAAAATCAGTAATTGCAGTAAAAAAAAAAATTCATCATTATACGTAACCTAACCCACTGCCATATTTTATTATTGAAGATTCTTTAATTGCTTGGTACAGTTATTTTGTGACGTCCAATTTGGTTGTAATAAGTTGGTTTTTGTTCCAGTCCGTATACTAACCTCCATAGTTTGGTCTTACTCTTTTGTCGTAACTTATGCTAAATGAATCTAAAATTGCTGAAATATTGACATCGCCAAACATGCCACCCCCACCGGCACCCCTGTGGACAAAATAACAATATTTAATTAAATTCTTTGAAAAATTTATTAGTTCCGAATCTTTGTAATATTTGTGTAGATTTTAGTATTTAGATTGGTAGTTACATTATTGTTCTTTAAGTCAGGATATGTCGTTCAATGGTCGTATTAATAACGGTTCAAATATCGAATCTCGAACTAAAAGCTGCTATTCATGATTGCATTTTGAATTTTTTTCAATGTTCTTGTTGTAGTTAGAACTGCTCCATTGATTATTCCCATTATACTCTCTGTAGATCCAGAGATCAATATTCAATTGCTTCTATTTAGAATTGTTTTTTTTTCAATAAATCTACTTTAAAATACTACGTTACAAACATCTACTCAGAAAATGACTAAATCCATATCGGTTCCATTAAGAACTACTTTTCTCATTAAATCTATTGAAATTTAAATTGAAAGAATTAAAACGCAATAGGTAGTTCTAATAAATGTATTTATCAACGCAATTTCTTAAAAAATTGCCGTCATTCATAATCCCATTTTCACGTTACGTTGGAGAAAACAAAATGCAATTGTCGTTTGTCATACTGTTTTTGCGTCGTCCTTTGCATGATGACTTCTTGTTACTTTCCAGTCGATTACAATTTAAGAAGTGATTAAATGATTCCTGTTGTAAGATATGCGAAATTTGCATCTAATTTATAATTAACGAATTTATTTAAATCGGTGTCAGGAATCATATCTTTTTTAATATAATTCCAGCCCTCTTCTATACAATGTGTCCAGTCACCGGTGTCGGAGCCTCAAGGGGAGTAAAATATGGTGATTTTTATAAACAAATTACATTTAAAAAATCTCTACCCCCGTCCATAGTAAAATGGCAGTTTTTTCTTATCTTGAAGTTCAGGTGCCTGTACTGATTTAATTATACTATCCAGTTAAACACCCCAGAAAGAG
This sequence comes from Cyclophora albipunctata, assembly GCA_963082685.1. Taxonomy (NCBI): domain Eukaryota; kingdom Metazoa; phylum Arthropoda; class Insecta; order Lepidoptera; family Geometridae; genus Cyclophora; species Cyclophora albipunctata. The sequence goes on along the minus strand of OY720111.1, from coordinate 11,694,638 downwards.
GAAAATGTCTTATTTAAAATCTAACAATGTAGACAATCAAATTGTGATACATTTAATTCAATATCTTTTTCGTAAACGAACAAAAAAGGGATCGTAAGACTAACAATATTTCATTTAGGCGGAGCATGACAGATTCGTACTAAGTCAATTGAGGTTTAGGTCAAAATCTGAGAAGGTATTACTCTGAGGTTGCCATTTTATTTTTATTTCGGATTCTAAGTGGGTGAGATTATAAATAGGGCAATATCTAAGTTATCCAAATTCTTTAAACGTACAATTATTAAGATTTCAAATTCGTAGCACTTCAGATTCTTACAATGCCGGATTCTGAGTAGGTCAGAAAATCACATATCCAGAATCTTAGTACGTGTGATTCCAAGTACGACCGATTCGACGTTGATTCGATTCTGTTTAGGCTTTATTCTGAGAAGGACAGATAATACGTCAGTCAATTTCTTGGTACGTCATGCAAATGTACAGTCAAATTGATAAATATGTGAGCATTTCTATCCGAAGTAGTACTGTCATGTCACGGTACATTATACGATTCTGACCTACTCAGAAATTGGATTAAAGAGAAAATGACTTTCATATCATAAGTCGCACGTCGAAACTGTGTTGTTCAGAAACTGACCTATGACAAATCTGACCTTAACAGAGTGGCCTAGTATCAGTAGTCCGATGGTTTAGTCCGATGATCGGACTGATGAGACTTTTTAGTGTCATCAGTCCGATGATGCTGATCAATACAGATCATCGGACTACTGAGCCTTTTAGTCCGATATTTACACATTTGGACTTTCCCAAAAAAATGATATAGTCCGATGATCGGACTGATGAGACTTTTTAGTGTCATCAGTCCGATGATGCTGATCAATACAGATCATCGGACTACTGAGCCTTTTAGTCCAATATTTACATATTTGGACTTTCCCAAAAAAAATAATAATGCATTTATTTTGTTTATTTTTTCCAACATGCTAAATATAAAGCTATTTTATACAAAAAATAGGAACTCCTATATTTCCACCAGTCAACTGCATCTGAGTTTCTTTAATAAACTTATCTTTTTCTATGTTCTCTTTGCTTCTTCCAGAAATTGATTTTCCAAATCTTTTCATCTGTTCGGCTTTTAAAATCGCGAGGGTGTCATCATTTTGCAAAATGTTTAAAATTTGCAACATACTAGGATTTTTGTTAATTAGGCCATTGATTGTAAAATTCCACGCTTCGACCACATTGTTTGTTCAATATAATAATTGTCATACCTGCTCAGGAGAGTTCTCAATCATAGCCAATCTCATAGACACCAGTATCATCCAAAGGAATATTGCACTTGATATTGTGCTCTCTAAAACAGTGACTGGCCCACGTAGCTGACTTGGATGGTGATGAAAAGTCAAGTTATTCGAGAATTTCTCTATGTTGGTTTACACAGAAAATGACAAAAGTTTCTTGCCACATGTTACGCCAATCTATAAGTTGGAGAATAGATTTGGTTTACAGTACTTGTGTATTTTAGGTATAAGTACTATATATTTCGGGAAGTTTCACACAGTTCGGTATTTGTGGCTATCATTTAGAGAACCATTCAATGTGTTTTTTCACCAATTAGGCAGGTTTTCTTGAGCACAAGCGTAGTATATCCGTAATGATATTAGAAGTCATTATATTTTAATTTCCTAGAAGATATTTAAACTAAGTATTTTAAACCATGTGTGAATCCCTGTAATGAATATTTATTTATTTGTATTGTCAGTCCGTCCCTTAGAAACTCATCGGTTGTAACAGATGCGTTCAAAGATATATTTTCACGCAAAGACCTTTTTTATGCGTCCATGACCGCAGACGTGAATCATTTAAAGCATCAAGTAATTGATATAATCAAGAAATAATATAAACAATGATTAATTTAGTGCTATAAGTGTATTTTTTCAAATCATAACCCTCAACTGTTTTGAGGAAATAATAAATATAAAGCCCTGACATTAATTTTCTTATATTGATTTGGAACGTATCTGAACTATTGACTGCAATTTGACGACTCGTTGTATTCGAAAAGATACTATGTGCATTGTTTACATTTTTTTTTCATTATAATAGGGTTTATAATTGCGTGGCATTTTTTTTTTAAAACATGGCTGCGCTTTTAATTTGACACTAAAAGGCCTCATGGTACCAAATTTTCGATTCCTTAGAAGCAACTTAGGAGCGATCAACTTACGATCGTGGTAACCCCCCTGGTGTTAAACTGCAGTAAAAACAAACACGTTAGACAGCTTTTATTTATCGTAAGCCAACATAACAACAAATAGTTTTTAGTCTATGGAACATGTTGGATTGCCTGATGGTCTAAAGGACTGTCTGAGGAAGACAAATATCATTGTAAATTCCCTGAAAGTTATCGCCTTGTATCACCTTATTTAATTGTGTTGGTAGTCGGTCCCTGATGACCAAAGTTGATAAAGCGACCTTAAATAAACAAATAAAAAATAGAAGAGTTTTGGCTGTCTGATTATATAGAAAGTGCGCTATATAATTTTGCGCTATATAATTCTGCGTGTTTTTTTCAATCAATTAAAATTTCCCAATATCATAAACGATTTTTGCTACTCCCGTGTTGGCTCGATTATACAGATCAAAATCTCAATTCTTAAAATTAAGGTTTGAAGGATAGACTTATTCAAAACTAGCGACCCGCCCTCGCTTCGCTTCGGGTAATCAAGATTTCATGTAGGAAAATCGGGATAAAACATTGCGTGTCTTCCGCAGGAATATACACAATCAAAATTTCAAGTGGGAAATTGGGGATAAAATATTACATGTCTCGCGCGAGTATATATGTATACACAATCAAGATTTCATGTGAGGAAGAATTCGGGATAATATCTACATAGCGCGTCTTCGTCGTTCGTAGTTCGTAGGTAGGTATATATCCCCGCGCGCTTTGACCGCACGAAACAGTAAGTAGGGTTAGTATCTATAGGACTTCGTCTCGATATGACTAGGTAGCCGATTTGACATAATCGTAGTTTGACTAAATCTCGATTGGACTCGATTTTGATTGGACTTGATCGTTATTTGACCAGATCTTTGTATGACTAGATAGCGTTATGACTGCTCAGTGTATTGTTTTGTGGGAGTACAGTTGTGTTCAATATGATGATATGTAATATTTTATTTCTCTGGCTCAGACGACTACTACTTTCAACTAAAGGGTCTACTCGGCCCGCGGGCTTAGACGACTACTACAAAAAAAAAATAACCCTAACCTACCGAATAGTACGTAAAAACAATTTTCTTCGCTGATTTGTAACCAGTTACGTAAAAACAATTTTCTTACTATTCGGTAGGTTAGGGTTATTTTTTTTTGTATCAGTTACGTAAAAAAAAAACCCTTACCTACCGAAGAGAGTGGTCGACTGAACCCGCGGGCTCAGTAAACCCTTTAGCGGTAGAGAGTGGTCGACTGAACCTGCGGGCTCAGTAAACCCTTTAGCGGTAGAGAGTGGTCGACTGAACCCGCGGGCTCAGTTGGCCAGACAGGTGGAACGACTCACCCACGCAAAAAATGGAAAGGGGTCATTCAGCCCGCGGGACGATTTTTATGTGGGATCAGATGACCATGAAGGCAAATAATCCAATCGAGTTAATACTTTTTGATACAATTGTACGTCATATCAATATGTGGTCAATCTGATAAATAGTCATACAAAGATCTGGTCAAATAACGATCAAGTCCAATCGAGATCTAGTCCAATCGAGATTTAGTCAAACTACAATTATGTCGTATCAGCTACCTAGTCATATCGAGACGAAGTCCTATAGATACTAACCCATTTATTCTCTCTTTACCGCAGAATATATATTAGTACAATACTTATTTACTTGTTTTTTAAATCTGCAAATATATATTTGTTCTTCTTTTCTCAATAACATAATATGTCCTTACATAGTAGTAGGTAGTTTATTTTAAGGACAGAACTAATTAAATAACGGTAACATTTACATTCGTAACTGCTCAATGCACAACTCAAGGCTAACTTTATTATCTTCCAATTCCTTTATTTTATCCTTTATGTGGTCATTTATTTCAATAACATCTGGGTGTCTTTTAGTAAATCGTTTATTTCGCACTTTATCCACGTCTTTTCTAATTAACCTCTGTAATACTACCAGCAGTTGTAGGATGTTCAGTTTCGGCTTTAGCAGCTTGTTGACTTTAGTATGCCAACCTTCGATTATGTTATTTGTGCGGTTTATTTGTCCACAGCATGTCCACTTACCAAAATAAATTGAGTTAGGGTCCATCCAGGCTTCAAAAAAGTATTTATTAAAACGGTCTGCAATCGTCTTCTTCGGGCCTTTCTGTGCACAGTAGAGCCGCATCTAGCAAATATTCGAATGGCAAATGTGCCAAGGCTGACAGGCGTCTAATGTGGACCTTGCCTAACTTGGACTTCTTCAGGCCGACTTCTATGGCTTTCCTCCACAGGCATTTTGTATAGTGGAAGAAACAGCCATCTACTATGACGTCAGGGCAAGTATAAACTAAGGCTGATATTAAAGCCTTTTCATAGTCTACTTTTATTCGAGTGGGTTTCCATAATGGAACTCGACACTTTATTAAATTAAACATTATTTTGTAAGATTTTGCTTTTTTATTAGGTAGTAATGCGTACAGCACAGGCACCACGCTGATTTTGTCTCTATCACTACCTAAATCGACATGTAGTGTAACAAGCTGATAGAAATTTCTTTGACAGGACTTAAATGTCCCATCAATATAAAATTCTTTGTATTTTGGCAATAAGTACTGCAATTCGCTGCATGAAAATATGATAATTCTCTCATCATTGTCTATATAATCAGCGAATAATAAATATTTAATTTTTTGCGGTATGACAACATCAATTGTTTTCTTATAAGTGGCTTTTTTATTCCTAGTGACTCGTCACGCTTACGATACAATTTTTTCTTTACATTTCCAAACGTCGATATTTTTTTAATTTTGTCCAATCCATCTATGATCTTATCATTGATGACGTCGTATATCTGCGATACGGGAGTGGTTAAGTCATTTACTACTTCTTTATTCAAACGGTCCATATACTTCTTAATTTTAGTTTCAGGAAAATCTGCATCATGATTATGTGGAGTCTTGTGAAGAATAACGAAATTTTCACCTTTTGTTTTTACGAGCCCCAATGCAAAATAGTTCGTCTAGTCTGAAATTTTTTACTGTGAGATTTTTTCTAACTTCATTTTTGTTTATACATATAAAAAGATTAAGCTGTTCTACCATCACATGTCGCGTTACTTATGCCCTTTTAAAATTATGTACTAATAAACTATTTTGGCTATTTCAATTTATAGATATTCTGTTTTAAATTCGAAGAACTTACAAGCAAAATAGTTCGTCTAATTGTTAATTGATGCAAAAGAGTTCGTCTATCGTTGAGTTAAATAAAATTATTCCTTCTTTGTACCATGATGTTCCATAATTTGAAATTTTTAAAGTACCTAATTCTGTGCCATAAGTATAAATAAGTATAAATTCAGAAAATTTCAGTATTTTTTCATTAATTTTCAAATAACAATGGGTCGTGGCAAACCCGTGTGTGAAGAGCTGCGAAAGCGAATAATTTGTGGGGTCGAAGCTGGCAAATCAAGTTACCAAATATCTAAAGACTTGATACTTCCCAGATCTACAGTTCAGTCTATTATTCAACACTATAAAAAGAATAAAACGACTTCTTGTTTGAAGAAAACTGGTCGACCACGCACCACGCATCACAAGTGTTGCAGAAAACAGAGTTCTGAAGAAAATTATCAAAAATAATCGTCGTGCTCGAGCTGGAGAGCTCACGGTGCAATGGAGGGACATGATTCACAAAGACGTCTCAGTCGATACATGCAAAAGAGTCCTTAAAATAATGGGTTATGGATTTTACACCGGTAAAGAGAAACCACTGTTGACTGCTGTACAAAAGAAAAAGAGGTTGAAATTTGCTCGTGATCATTTAAATTGGACTTCCGATCAGTGGCGTAGTATCATCTGGAGTGACGAGTCAAAATTTTAAGTGACAGTCGGTGATGAAAGGAAAAAAGTGATTCGGAACAAAAATGAGGCATTTCATACTGATTGTCTCAAACGAAAAGTGAAGTTTCCGGCTTCTCTAATGATATGGGCCTGCGTGTCTGCACAAGGTGTTGGTTGTATGCAGTTTGTGGATGGTTCTATCACTGCTGTGAGGTATCAAAACCTTTTGGAAGAGAGTTTACTGCCTTCAATTCCCGCTCTCAAACGTCAAGATTCGTTCATTTTTCAACAGGATGGTGCTTCATGCCATACTGCAAGGACAACAAAGATGTGGCTATTGGCAAAAAGCATCCCTACAATCGAATGGCCATCTAACAGCCCGGACTTGTCGCCGATTGAAACCCTATGGTGGAAAATGAAAAAAGTTCTCCGTAAAAATCCATCAAGATCAAAGAGCGACTTAAAGGCTAAACTACTGGCAGTTTGGGAGTCCATAACGCCTGAGGAGTGTGAAGTGTTGGTTGCAAACATGCCTCTTCGCATTAAAGCTGTTATTGAGAGCAAAGGCGACACAACTAAGTGGTGAAGACATGTAGACGAACTATTTTGCGTCAGTAACAAGGGTAGACGAATACTTTTGCTTTTTGTTATTTAGGATATTTTTTATTTTTTTTAATGTAAAGTTAAGTCATTAAAGAATTTCAGTTAAGTTAAAATAAACTTTAAAATATTCATTAAATTGTGGTTTACTTTTTATTAAACATTCATAATTATTTTACCAATATATACTCTATATATTTTACGCTTTGCACTACTTTTCATACTAGACGAACTATTTTGCATTGGGGCTCGTACTACAGCATAACACTTAGGCAGGTCGCTAACAGCAAAGGCGAGGCGACTCTTGTTCTGTTAGCGCAGTTACATAAAACACAATGGAAAACAAAGAGATTCTTAGAAGAGGCACGCGCGCGTTGCGCCCGCGACGCACCCGCGCCCCGCCGCCGCCTCGACTCTTGTTCTGTTAGCGACGCGCCTTACTGTTTGGACACCTCCACAAAGTCGTTTCATCCTTGTTGCTTCTTTTTATACGGTACCGGTAACCAACCAGCTTTTATCATAATTCACCCCCCTCGTTGTGAAGTTATAAAGTCCGTGGCATCCGTACTAGATGTCACGGAGGCACCTGGTTTATATGGGTACGGTTGCATTTTTGCGGTGATGTACGGTTACCTACATATATAATTTTTATATTTTATAATTTCGTAATAGCGAACACGGAATTCAATGTCATTACAAAGACAGTGACAACGCTTATGATGACTGTTACGTCAGCGGTAAATGTGTGCCTGCCAGTAAGCAATTACGAATGCAATGCAATCTCTTTCTATGTAAATAATTATCATATAGTTTGCTAGAACAATTTTAATATGTGACCTATATGTGTTTCCAAGAAAATTACTGATATTTAAGCCAAAAATAGACCAAAAGACCGTTATATTCAACATTGAATTGGGCACTATGTCCAAGGGTCAGCTGTAATTAATACTTTAGGTAAATATGTTGCCAGCAAATAATCATTACATAGTATAAAACAAAGTCGCGTCTGTTTGTCGTTTGTCTGTTTGTTTATATGCTTAAATCTTTAAAATTACGCTACGGATTTTGATGCGGTTTTTTGTAGTAGGTAGAGTGATTCAAGAGGAAGGTTTTTATGTAAAAAAAATCCCGAAGTTCCCACGGGAACGGGCACAACGCGGGTAAAACCACGGGGCGCTGCTAGTTATTTTATAAAATCGTTTATTGATAATACATATTCTTAAATATTACATATCAGCAATTAAATCTAATCTTATTATGTAAAGAAGGCCACGGGCTGAATTGACTCTTAGGCGGTAAGTAATGGTAGACTGATCCCGCGGGCTGAATTGACTCTTAGGCGGTAAGTAATGGTAGACTCATCCCGCGGGCTGAATTGACTCTTAGGCGGTAAGTAATGGTAGACTCATCCCGCGGGCTGAATTGACTCTTAGGCGGTAAGTAATGGTAGACTGATCCCGCGGGCTGAATTGACTCTTAGGCGGTAAGTAATGGTAGACTGATCCCGCGGGCTGGGTTGACCCTTGGGTCGAGTCACCTATGAAAGAAAACGGAGTGGGTAACTGAACCTGCGGGCTCAGTGCTCTGCGGGCCCAGTTGACCACCAAGTGATTATTTTGCGCACTAAACTCGCAACGGCAAACAAAAAAGAGTCAGCTCTCATCATAGATATTGGTGTTCCCAATACACACAACCTGCAACACACAATAGCTGAGAAACTAGCGAAATATCAGAATTGGATGGAAGAGAAAAAGTATTACCACTGGAACCATATGGATCTTGATCATTGGATCTATAGAGGGTTACCGGATTTTTCAGACTGAAGTAATAACGAGCTGAGTAGTAGTATCTGGTTAGTTTTACGCAGTTTTTCTAATACGCAAAACGTACTCTTTCTCTTATTCTTAGCAATGTGGATGTCTAATCTTATCTGAGATGTCTTATACCATCTGGTCCAAGAACATGCAGAAAACATCTAGTCTCAAATTGAACTCAATCTAATTGAAACAGAAAGCGATAATTTCATGTCTATCAATTAATGAATGACTACTGTTCTTTCAACGACATAATTATTATGTAGTTAATATAAGGGTCTAGACAGACGGACTGCAATTCAACTGCAATCCGACTGCCAAATGGCAGTTCAGATGCAGTTTGAATGCAGTTGGCTCGACTGCAATCAAACTGCACGTCGACGGGCAGTTGGCGTGCAGTTGGATTGCAGTCTGTCGTTGTAACTGCACTCAGACTGCAATCCAACTGCACGCCAACTGCCCGTCGACGTGCAGTTTGATTGCAGTCGAGCCAACTGCATTCAAACTGCATCTGAACTGCCATTTGGCAGTCGGATTGCAGTTGAATTGCAGTCCGTCTGTCTAGACCCTTAGGGGAGGGGCACCAAGTTGAAATTTTTTAAATATGCATGATTTTCGTCTACAGTCGTGCATTTATTAAAATATTGATTTACGGATATTACGGAACAATAATGTTTTATTTTATTTTACGACACATTTTTGGGTATTTTTATACTACTTAAGAGTTAAATTGATATGTAGTTGTTTGTCAGTCTCGGACACTTTTGGTACCGGAGCTAATTTTGATACCACTCTACTATATTGTTGTAGAGTCGTCGGCTCTTCGACAATGTACCTACATGCCGCTGGACCAGAGTGGCCTGTTCTTCATACTTGTGTTTTAAGCTAGTCCGATCGACCATTTAGTTTTTACCTTTTGCGAGTTATTCTGACATATTGTAAATAAATATACACTGCATCACAGTGTATTACGTAATACAAAATTGTTATGACAAATAATAACTCCTACTGTAAATATATAGCAATTTTACTTTAAAGCGCCCCGTGCTAATACGGTCGCTTAGTATATTTTTTATTTACGGCCATTTTCCGATTAAAAGCGAACATACATTATATGGATGTATCGTTCATGCTATTAACTCGCAATTAGCTCCATGCAAAGACTAAAAGTAGAAACAACCATTTAAATTTTATAGCGTGTTCAGGTCAAACACTGACTCATTAATGAAATATAACCTAGTTGAGTTTAAAAAATGTTAATTCTTCATTAGCTTCCGTTTGAATGTTAAATGAGGGACATTGATCGGCTTAAATTATTTATGGCATTGTAAAAACATGTAAATTGGCATTTTCGTTTGATTCTAGTGAAATACGAAAGGCCCACGACATTAAGGAAAACCTACCCATGGCGTACATAAATCAAATAAGGCTGTATTAAAAGAGCAAAACTCGTAGTTTGCTATGGTGTTTGTCGCATTATTTTAGGTACAGGGAATGACGGTGAAATTATTAAAAAAATGTTTTTTCTTAATATTTAATACACAGGGAATTAATTAATTTATTAAAATACTTCATAGTGCCGTTTTTTCATGGACCTACTATTTTCTCCTATTAGTAGGACCACGAGGGAGACCTATTTCTGTCTGTCCTATTCTAGGGTGAATCAAAAATCTACCTCCTGTATAAGTTTCTCGTTACTCCAATAACCCTAACCTACCGAATTACTTACTATTCGGTAGGTTAGGGTTATTTTTTTTCATCTTTTCATTAAAATGACATATACAGGGTGTATAAATTATTGGTTGTTTCTATTTATAGTATATAATAGGAAAGACAGAAATAGGTCTCCCTCGTGGTCCTACTAATAGGAGAAAATAGTAGGTCCATGAAAAAACGGCTCTTCATAGTAAATAGTTGTAGCTCGCTGCTAGCATACGATAGCTGTTGTAGCGCTCTTGGTGTAGTTTAACAATTATAGTTCATTGTGATTGTTAAGCATCATGCAACATTTCTATAAGAGCGCTACCGTAGGTACTTCGGAGAGCACGTTAAGCAGTTGGTCGGGCACGATAATGCTTCTTTATTAGAGACTAGCAGCGCCCCCCGGCTTTGCCCGCGTTGAGCCCTTTCCCGTAGGAGTTTCTGTATGAAAATTAGCCTTTAACCTTTCCGTTGAATGTAGCTATTCATTACAGAAACCCTTATACCCTTATTTTACAAATGTTTTATTGTAGTTTTTTCAAAATCTACTAAATACTTACGTATATTTTTTTTATAAGCCACAAGCCTAAATCTAAAATTTTACGTGTCTAAATTATAAACCGTAGAAGTTTCTTTACACACAACAAACAAGCTTTTGGACCCCTATTTTATCCCTTTAGAGATAGAATTTTCAAAAAGCCTTTCTTAGTGGGCACTTACGTCACTTGAAAAACCTTCCTGCCAAATTTCATGTTTCTAGGTGTAGCGGTTGAGGCTGTGCGTTGATTATCAGTCAGTCAGTCAGTCAGGACTTTGAATTTTATAAGTGATTTAACCCTTAATTCGACGAATTTTTTTTTAAGTTAAATTTGTAAAATCGTTACAGATTTTGGTTCTTAGCTTGTAAGGGGCCCTCAAAAAAATGCCTGAAAAAATCTACCTATTTCAGTTCCCTGAAAAACCTACGTCCATTATAATGGACATTATCGAGTTCGTAGAAAATCAATTAACTCAGACCATGTGCAGTATACTTCCCATTGTCGAATAGACAGAATAAAAGAAACAAGGTGATTTCTTGAAAAAATTATCATAATATTTTAGAAAATCAGGATAGTTACACAATTTCACTCATTAAACTCTAGTAGGAACTTCGAAACCTTAAAACTACAATACTAACTTATATTTTGAACATAATAATTAAGTATCTATAAATTCTTCATAATAATCAACACTATAATATTATAGACATCAGTTTACTCAAAAACAATCAGCTTTTTAGTTTATAAATATATTATCTTATAAAAACATCACTTTTTGATCCTCTAGACTTGAAGTTCTGAAAATAAAATAAAATAGAATAAAATAAAATAAAATAGAATAGAATAGAGTATAAAAGAGTAGAATAGTGTAGAATAGAGTAGAATAGTGTATAATAGAGTAGAATAGAATAAAAAAAGAATACAGTAGGATAGAATAGAATAGGATATATATTATTAATAATAAATATATACATATATTATATAATATATATATATCCTATCCTACTTCCTACTAATATTATAAATACGAAAGTTTGTGAGGGTGGATGTATGGGTGGATGTTTGTTGCTCTTTCACACAAAAACTACTGAACGGATTTGGATGAAACTTTACAATAATATAGGTTATACTTCAGAATAACATATGGGATACATTTTATCCCGAAATTCCTGAGGGAACGGGTACAACGCGGGTAACACCGCGGGGCACGGCTGTATATATATATATATATATAATTTTTAGGTAGTGCTATAATACGATTTATCTGTGACTCCTAAAAATACTACTTATTACGAAAAACGAAACAATAATTGTAGTGATTTATTGCAATTATTTGTGAAATACTATTTTTTATATAAAAATTCTAAAGATTTTTTTCGTTTCAAAATTCGACAGCGGGAAGTATACTGGACATAGTATTTAGCAATTACTTTACTAGTAATTCGACGACGGGAAATATACTGGACATACATATTGTGGGCGTCGTAAAAACTAACCTACACTCAAAAAGACAATAAAAATATTATTAGTAGCCTACCAGGTCTGTTATCTTTTGGTTTTCAATAATATATATAGGAAATAAGCCGTAAAACATCAAATAAAATTCAACTTACTGATAGCCCAAGCCCCGAGTCCTTCCTTTCCCGCCATTTCGCCGGCTTTTGCGGGTATTCCGTCGATGTGTACGCGTTGCAGATTTTTCACAAGGTAGTTGATAGATCAAAGTGCAATTATAACAACTAACGCTAAGATAATATGGTCTATTTTTTTATGTAGAATTTTTTTTATTCAATGGGAAGTATACTGGACGGCGTCGAATTAAGGGTTAATGTGATTTAATAATAATATATAGATTTAATGAGTGATTTTGATGTGTAATGTATGAAGAAATCTAAACTTTGTTTAAGTATCACATTATGGCTGTCCCATGGGTTAGACTAAAAATGTTTACACTAAATATAATGTGGGTTTTATCTCTATAATAAAACTATTTTGGTTTCTGTACGCAAACTTTAACCAACCGGGTCATACGAGATGTGTTCAAAAAATAAGGTGACTTTGTATTTTTTAGAAAACATATTTGTTTATTTATCAATATTTAAGTTGTCCCCTTCAAAATAATCCCCCTCAGATACAATACACTTAAGCCAACGGTTTTTCCAATCCTCAAAGCACTTCTCATAAGCACTTTTCGGTATAGCCTTGAGCTCTTCCAGCGATGCAGTCTTTATCTCTTCAATCGTTGCAAATGTCCGTCCTTTCATAGGTCTCTTTAGTTTTGGGAACAAGAAAAAGTCACATGGGGCCAAATCCGGTGAATATGGTGGCTGAGGCATGATTGTGGTGTTGTTTTTGGCCAAAAAATCTCTCACAAGCGATGCTGCGACGGTTCTTTTGGTCAAAATTTAGTAATTTCGGAACAAACTTCGCTGACAAACGTCTCATGCCCAAAACGTTAGAAAAAATTTCATGGCACGAGCCAAGCGCTATACCAACATCCTCAGCAACTTCTCTGATAGTGATTCGACGATTTTCCAGAACAATTCAATCCAAACATCTTCACTGCTTGAACGTTTTCATCAGTTGTTGACGTGCTTGGGCGTCCAGAGCGAGGCTCGTCATTGGCATCTTCCCGGCCATCTTGGAAGAGTTTGTACCACTTGTAAACATTTTTTTTACTCAGAACAGTTTCACCGTATGCCACTGTCAACATTTCAAGTGTTTCGGAGCACTTTATTTTATTTTTTACACAAAATTTGATGCAAATCCTTTGATCCATATTTTTCGATAGCAAGAAATTGCCGAGCACGCAAAACACTTATAACCTTTATGCCTCTCACAACCAAACAAAAAATGCTATACACTTGAAACTTGGTACAGATGTTCAGGAAGAGTGTACCAACATACCAAAACAAAAAAATCGATAATCGAAAGTACAGTCACGTGCAATGAAATGTATACACGGGTAGATTTTCAAATAAATGTCCACTCTGAAAATTTCAAAAACATATAGCCACTTAACAATTCATACTATATACCCACCCGAGTTTCTCACAATAATGTATACACTTTAGAAACTGTAGCAGTTTTCACTATTTTGACAAATGGGTACTAATTTCAATAACATGTACACAATGTAATTTTACATTTGATGTAAACATTCATATTTGTCTTATTTAAAAATTAAAGAACCTGTTTGGGGCAACAACTGAAAAAAATATATGACTGACTTTGATAGTTTAGTTTTTTTGTTTGTTTTTATTGTGAAGGACAGAATGAGTAATAACCATAGAGATATAGAGAGATGCCAACCTATGCGCTAAGCATGAAACCTAGTGTCCCCATTATACATTTACACACACAAAGTTATCAAAATAAAAACAATACCAATAATTCGCGTTGAGTGTGTGTCACGCACACATACATTTTTTGTGAAATAATATCGTTTACCTACATATTTATTATTGTAATTCATAATGGATACATATTTCTGCATGTGATCGTGTATACAAATATCTGAAAACAACCTGTGTACATATTTTTGATAAACTCGGGTGGGTATATAGTATGAATTGTTAAGTGGCTATATGTTTTTGAAATTTTCAGAGTGAACATTTATTTGAAAATCTGCCCGTGTATACATTTCATTGCACGTGACTGTACGTTGCCCGCGAAATTTGAAAAGTCACCTTACTTTTTGAACACACCTCGTATATGGGCCAACCACCTTTCCCACTAAGGGCAGAAAGTGCGTTAAGCGGGCGCACGCGACGGTTTACCATGTATGAAACCGCGCGGGCACCCGCTTAACGCAGTTTCGGCCCTAAAAGGGAAATGAGCAGAAAGGTGTTAATTTTATCTATACTAATATTATAAAGCTGAAGAGTTTGTTTTGTTTGTTTGTTTGTTTGTTTGTTTAAACGCGCTAATCTCAGAAACTACTGAACCGATTTGAATAATTCTTTCACTGTTAGATAGTCTATTTATCGAGGAAGGCTATAGGCTACATTTTATCCCGGATTTCCTACGGGAACGGGCACAACGCAGGTAAAACCGCGGGGCGCTGCTAGTTTATTATCAAAGAAGTTTATTAAAGTTAAAAGTTACTACCTGGAAGTTTCGATGATTTTGTCATCTCATTTTTAACCGACTTCAAACACCGAAGGCGGATGTTCTCAATTCAGCCGGTATTTTGTTTTTGTTTTATGTATGTATACCGATTACTCTGGGGTTTCTCATTCGATTTGCGTGATTATTTTTTTGTTCGATGCTGAAGACATTCCCATTGGTCCCGTTTAAAGTTTTATCCCAAATTTCCTTCGGGAACCTAACTAAAATTGAAATAATGTAACGGAGGGTATAGCAAAAATCATTTATCGGCGTGCTTATGTCGCGTGCGCTGCAAAAACTATAGATGATACTCGTACATAAAAACAATTTTCTACACGTTTAAAGAACTCATTATTTTGCACAATAAAACCCGCGACGTTTATAAAATAAAGTTATATTTTTACTTTATTTATTACGATGCGCATTATCAATTAACTTTTAATACACTTAATAATTTTCTTATAAAACGTCACAATATACTGCGTATTGTTAAAAAACTCGTATAGTTTTATATTATTATTGTTTATGTTATAAATTCATTAAAGTACTATTAACAATATAAGAAATCGTGTAATAGTCCATATTATAAGCGACCACCATAGCTTTGTATGTATATGCTTTGGGTGTACTAAATTTCCTTCAAAGTGACGTATTTCTAAACGCAAAATTCTGTCATATTTTTTTCTCATTGATATCGAAAATTATATCTGGTACCGGTTTACCATATGCCCCAACTATCCTATGCGCCTAACGGGTATTACAAGCGACTAAACTACATGATGACATTAAAGCTGCACAACGAAAATTGTGGTGCATTATCGTCACTTAATTATTAACATGATGACATTGTTTCAGGTCGATACATAGCTATTAGAATGCCACGAACCATTTAAAATGCATAAAAGGGTGGAGCTGTGTCAATCAAATAGATTGCATGCCACATCGCCCTGTAATTTGTTTCAACATTTATTTCCTATAATCGTTATTGACACTACATGCCTAACAATCAATCATTTCATATTTCATAACATTGGCAGCAGTCATTTTTTACACCCGACTCAAAAAGTAGGGTGTTAATTTTACGCTATATGTAATGTCTGTCTGTGGCGTAGTACCGTATTCTCGTATCGTAATTCTCTTAGGGCCGACACTGCGTTAAGCGTGCGCACGCCGCGGTTTCATACAAAAGTGAACCGTCGCGTACGCCGCGGACGCACGCGACGGGCGCACGCTTAGGGCGTTGTCCTAATAGAACGCGAATGCGCGATGCGAGCGATGCGACCATCGCGTGTTTCATACATTTGAGACCGCGTCGTGCGATTGTCAGTTAGGACACCTATTAGAGTTCAATATGTTATACGCGCGATCAGCGTTCGTAAGTGCTTGTCCACGTTGAAAGCGCGGGCGCGGGCGCGGTGGAGGGCGCGGGAAACGTTGCGAGCTCGTGTTCACGTTAACCGCCAGGCGTTCGCGCGAGTGTGACGTATTGTCAGAGGTCGTTAACATATCAGGAAACATTATACTAAATGAAACGGGTCTGTATCGCGTTACATTATTTAGCGTATTTTACTAAAATACGTACCCGACGTTTCGAGCGGATTACACCGCTCGTGGTCACGGGATAACTCTCCAGCAATTTCCTTCCATAGCCTTATTAAAAACATTTCTATTCATATGATGACTGTGTTTACTTTGCCAAATAGGAGTTCTAGCCTGAACAGCACTAATAAACTCTTCTGTATTGAACGACATGATTAAAACGCGCTATCGTTTCTAGCGGCAAGTTCAAACTGGTTGAACTTACCTGACATCGCGAGTAAATCGCGCGCGCCACCGCTAGTTTGACGTGAACACACACAAACGTCTCAAGCGTTTGAAATTGGAGCGAGCGCACCGCACGCGCTAGTCGCTAGTTAGCTCGCTACTTACACCGCACGTGCGTTTTGAACGTGAACACTTGGAAATCACGTCATATGTTTGATATTTCGTGACCGCGCCCGCCACCGCGCCCGCGAGTCAACGTGGGCAAGCACTACGAGTAAAATTCGCGCGATTCGCGCGATTCGCGTTCTATTAGGACAACGCCTAACGCAGTGTTGACCCTTAAACCATTAAATCGTTTTATTTACAGTTAGTAAGATTCCATAATACAAGCTTAGAGCTTAGTTTGGGTCTAATTAAAAGTGTGTTAATTTATCCGGTGTATTTATTTAACCCATTTTGCTGTATTTTTGCTCCAAAGGTGCGTACATGAGGGTGCAAATAATATTTTCACGCAGTTTATTATCTTTAACCGAAAATTTAAGTATTCCTAGCCGTATTAAATAATTTGTTACAATATGAATTCAAATTATGACTGTTTATGTTGGTACTGGGCTGGTACTGATAAAGGTGAACTTCACCGAAGAGTCTTTGAAATTGCCAATAGCACTCAAGAGCTTTTTTAATGAAACTCGTTTGAAAAGCTCCTCATCTTTATTTACTTCATTTCATTATTTAATCATCGTTTAGCAAGAAATTGGAATGGCTGTGAGAGATTGTAATGGTTTTATTTAAGAAAATAATATTTAGGTACACATAAAAATAATAAATTGTTAAATTGTGTTCAGACAATGTAAAGACCTTGTGTGTGTTAACCAAAGGCAAATCCATAAATAAACTTAGCTACTATGATTCGGAGGTTAACGACCTCAAAGAATCTCAAATATGTATGTGGAGATCAATTTCAACTTCAGCATTAAATCCTCCATACCGTCACGCGTGACGCGACTGCGCGTTCGTGTGCCAACCGCCAAACTGCATTGGATAAACATTTGCTAAATTATCTTACAACCATTCAATTTTTACCACCGACATTGGTAGTACAGGTACCCAACCCACGATAACACGAGTTGCGTAATGCCCTGAAAATACATTTCACGAAGTTCAGATTAAAAATTTAGAGTAAGGACTGCCTGCTTTTCATGCCACACCAGAAATATAGATCTACTAGCAGCGCCCCGCGGTTTTACCCGCGTTGTGCCCGTTCCCGTAGGAAATCCGGGATAAAATGTAGCCTATAGCCTTCCTCGATAAATAGACTATCTAACAGTGAAAGAATTATTCAAATCGGTTCAGTAGTTTCTGAGATTAGCGCGTTTAAACAAACAAACAAACAAACAAACAAACAAACAAACAAAACAAACTCTTCAGCTTTATAATATTAGTATAGATATATACGCAGTCTCCTCCCTACAGAAATTATTTATGTTTTTTGGGATGTAAAAATTAATAATATCATCTTCAATTTTTCGACACTACAGTAGTATAGGTGCAACACAAGCTAACGCTATTCTGTTTTGTATAACTCTAAATAAAAAATACCTATACGTTTATAATGAAACATAATTTTACCCAGTCTGCGATTGTTATGTAAGTATATTTTTTACTCTCAACTTTTATTACAAAAAAGGAAATGAATGGGGTTGTATGGAATTAAATAAAAATAAATTTGAAAACTGTACATAAAGACTAATACCCTCATTAATAATAAAAAGGTGGTTATTTTTTATATAAAAATAATACCTAGTCGTTGCTAAGGCTGACAGTTAAATACGAGTTTGCGTGTCTAGCCTCTTTTGCGTGAAACCTTAATAGATTTCAAAGCAGTAGAATGTGGTTAAAATGAGGTCATTTCATCAAGCTTAGTTAGTTTGGAGTATTAGTTCTGTGTGCATGGATGAAACAAATATGCTTTCATAATTTTTTAAATATTATAAAATTGTCTACCCCTGTCCACTCATCAATGCCTCAAGGCCTTAATGTTTTGTTTAAATAGTATGAACCTAGTCAACAATAATTATCTATAATAGCTAAGTCATATGTTCACTTCATTAAATATTTAAAACCTTTTAGTTCACATATTGAAGTTTCTATTTTTATACTTATCTTAGTCTAGATGGTTATTTTTATTATTTTGTTTAGGTACAATTCAGAAAACTGTGTATATGATATTCCAGTACAAGAATTTTCTGAATCGTAAACTCATTTCGGCATTAAAGGCTAGAAACAGATAAACATTCGCTTTGATATATGTACATATAGAATAACATGAAAGTAATATAAAGTACTTGCGGCACCTTTTTAAGATATATAGATAAATAGATCGAGTAAAAATATAAAGTATCTTCAAATAAGAAGAAATAAAATATTCGGCTCGTATTCGCATGTTAAAATTAATTTTATCAAGTAAAGTATTATCAATTTATAAATACCTATTGCCTCTACCCTTCATTTATATATAGTGAATTGAACACGATCGATACATCCATGAGGTCCATAAACTTTGGATTTATAATTTTAAGATTGTCAAGGGTGTGTGTGTTTAACTAAAGGGCAGGTACTCGATACGTGTTTGCGCATGACTTTTTGCAACATTTACATGTTGTCTTTTGACGCAGTCTAACAATTTGCATTCATGACCCCGCGTTCCAGGACACCATTTTTGTCAGAGCTTTTATATTTTTGATGACTTCAATAAGGTGCGCTATTTGTTATATACAATTTGCGACTTGACATTTATAAAGGAACCAAGGATAATCTGATATTTATATTCAAGTATATTATAGAAATAAATAATCTGAAATAATCACAGAGACACCCGCATCAACAGAATGTCACGTAAATTAACGCAACTCTTGTTTTACAATCATGCTTGAATTTCGGGTATATTTGATTTTTCCCAATATGTGCAAAAAACTGTAGTGTTAGTGATTCTGAAATGGTAATGAAGATTACTCACGCGACATGGTTGGCTTGCGGGAGGAAAGCGGCTGCTAGTGCCAGCAGTATGGGCGCGCTGCGGGGGCGAGCGCGGATCATGTCGCGCGCGGTCACATGAGCGGCGCGTGGTGTGGACAGCTCGCCGGTCGCCGGGCGCGCGGCTGACTGGTCGGAGCGAGCCCGCCGCTGCGCCGCTCGCCTCTATCGATCGTGCGCGCACCGCCGGCCTGACCCGGCCCGGCACCGCCTGTCGCTCCAGCTATCGACCGTCGCACACCCGTCGCGCACCGCCACTCGATGCGACGCATCCATTCGATTCCACACGTTCTCAGGCTACACTAACCTCCTAATTACTTACTGATATTCGCAACATTATCACATTAGAACTTTCGGTCGATATCTCGATACAAAATTCATACACCTATGCTTTTCTCACCTAAATGAAATTTCATACATATAAAACATTGCATCACGCTGAATACTTTAATAAGTATTAATTGGGCGCACTTCTCTTGTTTTTTTCCTAACATTTTGCGTTAAACATCTGCTTGATGATCCTTTGTTTATAAAGTTCCTAAAATCCCAATGTTCAAGGAGGTTTTTTCAAGACAGTGTGGATGGCCAAATCTGAAACTATGCGTAATATCGTCTGTAAAAGTTTTCAAACAATTGATGCTGACATTGATAAAACTCAAAGTCGCAATCGGTTGTTGCAAAATTATTCATTTTGCAAAAATAACATTCACTATAATTTTATTTCATCATTGAATTGTGTCTCTCATATAAAAACGATTTCTGGGAAAATATTCTTATAATACGAGTACTTTATCTGTTCCAGACTTTGTACAATTAAAAAGTGAACGAACTGTGTTGACTAATACCATATACATATAATTCACCATTTAAAACGAACGAATTCAGATTGCAGCAAACTGACAAATACGATATTGACGCACTAATAATTCGTTTTATGCGCCCATTTACGAAATTTACTCTTTCAGATTATGGGTATATTGATGATGGATTATTGTGACGAACTAAAATGTGATAAAAAAAAATGTAGTTTAATACGTATAATAGTTTTTTAACCCCGGCACGCGGCATGCATTGTGGCCACTGGTGACCAAACAGAAGAGGTATATGTTTTGTTTTCTAAAAACATTGCACTCATTTCCAGATAGGAATGCTAAGATGAGCATGACCACACTGGGGGAGCAATGGACCATATCGCAGGACTGTAGTGTTTAAAATCACCAATACCAGGGTTACCCATTAACCTACTGGAACTTACTTTAATATCGCTTAGCCGCACAAACGTGGTTTAAATATCTCTTTTGATCATCCATAGTGTCCATAGGGACCAAAGATCTTCAAAGCTTCTTGTTAAGAGGAAAGTCTAGAAAAAGGTGATCTATAGGTATTTATAATACTTACTAACTATCCAGACGAAATTGGCGAATACTAAAAAACCTTATTGAAATAAAAGTCTATCGGTGTAGGGGAGTTAATTAGATATGAGAGCCATTGATGGCGATGAGCCTCGCGTGGATGTTGACGATAGGTTATTTAGTTCAAGTAGCGTTGAGGGATGCCAACACTGGAGTGTAGAAGCTACTTGAACACCTTATCCCTTGTGTTTGGATATGTAAATAGAAACTGAAACGAATCTAATTTAGTTGCATTTTGCAAAGTATTGTGCCAACATTAGACTTATTTGATTACGATTTTCACGAAGAACATTCCATAAAAATGCCAAAGATAAATCTAGAGACAAAGAAAAATGTCTGTCACAATTATATTTGATTCAACCTTACAAGCTTCTTTTCTATCATTTTAAACTCTCGTTCTTTTGTGCTCATACGATTTGCTATATAATTCTTTCTTGGGTTATCAGTTCCTTTATCAATCAATATTCATTCATGCTTAGGGACTCAGTATAAGTTACTTCACAGCCGAATCTTAAACAGATTTAATAGTCTCTTTTTAATTCGTATTTACTTAAATACTTCTTTATTTATTTATTTTAGATTGATGCGAATCAAAAATTTACATAAGTAAGTAAGGATCCTCTCATCTTACATTGAGCAGCAGGCCTAGTTGGAGCCGACGATTCTCTACGGCCACGAATTCGTTCGTGGCGTTCAAACGGCGTCTGCACCCGTGTGCGCCCTCAAAACAACCGGTGACGTCGCGGTGTAGATGTAGTGGGCGACGCCACAGGCGAAGGGGTTGCTGGACGTCGTGGTCGAGGTGCTCCTTGCTGCAATGTGGTTGCCATGGGAGACGGAGATGATGGCATCTGGGTGAACACAGGGTCAGGCGGCGGCGGAGATAGTTGAAATGGAGGAAGTTCCAAGTCAATCTGTTCAGTGGCGGGTATTTGGTATTGTGGTTGAAAGCTTCTTTGAGATGGTGCTTCCTGAAAAATGTGGTGTATATGATTACTGACAATACTAGAATTAGAATAAACGTAAATTAGAAGAAAAAAAATCTACTACTACTCTATAAAACAATGATCACAAGCAGAATAAAAAACTAACATCAAATCCTCTCTTCGAATCCCACTTGACCAACAACAGCCGTTAACCCCATTACACCCAACACTCTCTGTTCCAGAGATGTGAGAGTTAGTCTGCTACTGGGACCGCCACCAGTCCCACTAGCCTCACGACGCATACTCAAAATTTTTACTATTATTGTGTTTGTTTGCATGTCTTCCAAAGTATCTCTAACATAGGAGAAAGCCTGCTGATGAGCTAATGAGTGTGGTTAGTTTGTTTTGTTCATTCAAAGCTGGATAAACATAATAATTTACATCCTATTTTAATATGATTTAATTGGTGTATTTAATGAGCAGGGATCGGAATAGGCTGTGTGAAAATACCTTAAGTTTGCAGCGAGACATAACATAGAGCTGTTACAACCACTTAAGTTAACCGGTTTTGAATGTTATCGGTTTAGTTTCGGTTTTTTGTTTTACATGTTCCTTACCCTTGAATAACCGAATTATAAACATTAGCAAGCTGCTAATACGGTTTTAAATTAATTTTTGTTTTGAACTTTTCTGGTTCACATTCTGTTTTTTAGTTCTACTTGTTCTGTACGTCTGAAACACCGAATTTTACACATCTGCAAGCTGTAATACAGTTTTAGATATTTATGTTATTGTTGTGTATAGTTTTCGAGGGATTTATTTATTTAACCGATTTCAAAAAAGGAAGAGGGCCTCAATTCGACTGTATGTTTTTTTATGTAAGTATGTGTGTATGTTACTATGTTACTCGATTACTCCGTCAATCAATGATAAACTTTAAGAATTCTTTTTTTGTTTGGTAGGTCAAGTTTCAGATGTAGTCCCATATTTTATGAAAATTGGTCAAGTATTTTTTTTTAAATAAAAAAAAAACATTTCATTGGGCAGTAACGTTTGACAAAAAAGCGAGCAATTGCATGTTTGAATGTTTGAATTTCCATACTTTGAAGTCAGTTGTTTTTTTTTAATTAGTATTAAAGTTGCACTGCATCAAAAAATGAATTAAAAACATTTATTTCAATTACAAGAACGTTGCAATAATATTAGTTTTTTCCTGGAAATGATAAATATTTTGCTAATGTTAAAAAAGGCTATGTGTTCTTCGCGGTACAAAAGCCCACGCTAACCATTGTTTAACAGGTAAAAAAAAATCAGTCTACCGCCTCCCTCCTCCGCGCGCCCGCGCCGCCCCGTGGCTGTCATTGTTTTAACCGACCGATAAACAGGTGCAGTCTTAAAACCACATTAGCATTTTGCAGATATGTAAAATTCTGTCTTTGACCGACAAAAAACAATTAGGACTAAAAAACCGAATTTTAACCGGAAAAGTACAAAACAAAAATTAATTTGGAACTGTATTTGCAGCTTGTAAATGTTTATAGTTCGGTGTTTCAAAGGTAAGGAACATGTAAAACAAAAAAACCGAAACTAAACCGGTAAAATCCAAAACTGGTTTAACTTAAGTGGTTGTAACAGCTCCATATTATGTCCCGCTGCAAATTCTAGGTATTTTCACACAGCCTATTCCGATCCATGTTAATGAGTTATTGAATAACTATAATACATATGTATGGTGTCTCACTTTTTTCCATTTATCCATTGATTTGTTTACCCCCCCACCAATGGAGTTCATTAGCTCTGTGAGTTCATCCCACAGACGGTTGGCTTTTAATCTGCCCCGTCCGGCGACATAGGTCTTTAAGTCAAATTACCGACCTGCACTTACGACTTTATGTTAAAACTAGCAGCGCCCCGCGGTTTTACCCGCGTTGTGCCCGTTCCCGTGGGAATTTCGGGATAAAATGTAGCCTATAGCCTTCCTCGATAAATAGACTATCTAACAGTGAAAGAATTATTCAAATCGGTTCAGTAGTTTCTGAGATTAGCGCGTTTAAACAAACAAACAAACAAAACAAACTCTTCAGCTTTATAATATTAATTATGTTAAAATAGTAACTTACCATATCATCTAAAAGTCAATATGCCTTAGACCCCAAAATGCCTGAAATTTATTATGCCTGAATGTTTATAAGACTGATTAAGAAAATGAACATCAATGTACAGTCGTGCACACAAAAAAAAACATTATTTTCTTATTTAACTACAATATACTTGACATATTTTTTTATCTGCATCGTTTTTTTAATGATATAACATTTTCCAAAAATTAAATTGATGTAATATTTTCCTCTCTTAGCTCCCTCGACTGTTTTTTTATAATTGTAGTTAAAGCTTATTTCATTTTACTTACGACGGGCACCTGAAAATAACGCATTTTTTATACGGGTGTCTTGGTATTTCGCCTCTCTCTTCGTACACAAAACGAATGAGTGTAGGCTTGTGTGGCATTCTAACATTCAGCAGCCTGTTCCACCCTTCCAAAGCATTATTGCTGCGGCGAAGCTTATCGTTTCCGTAGCTGATGATTGCGGAGTCCATATTCATCCATTGTCTTTTAAAATATTTTTTAAATTTATTCATATCCCTGTTATTCTCTATTTTTTCAACTATCTTCAACCAACTGGTATGTATACTATATGTATATGCTGTTCAGGCAACAACGGGAGACTTGCACATAAACGAGTAATATGGCGTCCAGCTTTGTTTTCGCATATTCCTAAACTTTTAGCCTTTTTCCATACCGCCCTGTTGTAATGAAAATAACAGCCATTTAGATATACGCCAGGGAAAGTTGTCTTTACAGCGTTGATCTGTGCTTTTTCAAAATCACATTTGAAAATATTAATATTAATACCGAGTTACGTGTAATAGTTGGTATTATTTTATAAATAGTCTCAAATAAGTGCTTTCGGTTTTGTCCGGAAGTAATGCGTACAGTACGGGTACTTTATACAGTAATTTAAAATGCTTGCGTTGCGAAGCATGGCATTCGAGCTACATGGGATCTGTTGAAGGCGATGGTCTCAGCTGTGGCAAAATTTCTACCAAATTATTTAGGACCCCAGCCAAACGACAAAGTTTGGTTTTGATTTTTCTACATTTCAACTCTCCGAGCTTCCAGTCGTAACTTTTCCATCTCCACCTGATGGTGATTACGCTCACGTACTTCTTCTAGTTGGTGCCGACGATTCTCTACGGCCACGAATTCGTTCGTGGCTACGGCTACCCACAGGATCGGAGGTGGAAGCTTGCATGGGTATATCATTACCATCCTCGTGGTAAGCCGGAGGTAGTGTTGGTGGTGGTAGCCCGGCTTTCAATGCGATGTTGTGTGCGGTATGTAGCACACAACATGCCACTGTTATTTTGCTAGCCACATGCGGGTGATAATGAAGAACCCTGTCTTTTAGTAAACATCTCCACCGTCCTTTGAGTAATCCAAAGCAGCGTTTAATGGTGTTTCGGGCTTGAATATGCCTTTGCGTATAAAGCTCTTCCACTGACCCTTGTGCTGCATTCAGGATTGGAACCATACGCCAAGGGCGTTGTGGGTATCCAGAATCACCTGTAGAAGAGTGTTAAATATAGACAAATTAAACAAATAAAATAAAATTAAGTGATTACCTTGTAAAATTCTTACCTAATTACCACACCTGTTCATTACTTCGGTGAAGTTCACGCATATAATGGTTCAGCTCTACTGGATGACCATAATATATGAAAGTCGTGAGAAGCTCCACCACCATATTTCGCATTCACATTTGTGATTGTAAGATTACTATCACAAATCTGTAAAATAAAACAGCTTTTGAGAAATGTTTTACTTATATTAAACAAGTCATATCAGTTTTAAGTTAATAAATTAAATTAGGTATGTACCATTTGAACATTTACCGAATGATAACCCTTTCTGTTATAAAAAAGATGTTCGTCATCAATGGGCTTAACTAATGCAATGTGGGTGCAATCTATGCACCCAATTACACTAGGCAGACCAAATCTTCTTTGAAACCTGAAACAATGATGTTTAACAACATTAAAGTAGGTATTATGTATCTATGTGTATGACATTGTACACAATATTCAAGTTGTTTGAACATCTTTTTGAAATAATTAATACTGTAATAATAAGTTTATCTCGAGAACTGATGGCAGATGAAAAAATATTTTTATTCATTGAAATGTAACCAAAGAACGCTAAATTTCACATTAATTAAGCACTTCAGCGTAAAATATTAGTCGGAAAAAGTTTTGCAAAAGTAAGATACAATGATAAACGACTG
Source organism: Cyclophora albipunctata (assembly GCA_963082685.1). Lineage (NCBI taxonomy): Eukaryota > Metazoa > Arthropoda > Insecta > Lepidoptera > Geometridae > Cyclophora > Cyclophora albipunctata. Next base: position 11,668,353 of record OY720111.1, on the reverse strand, counting down.
TGAGGTTGGCTGGACAAATTACTTTTGGATAAATGCCAAGGTAAAAAAACATCGTTTACCGAGGCTGCAGCAATTCGGGTCGAAATATAACATTACAGCTGCTCACTCGGGTCGGGTTACCACTCGTCAGTTTCTTCATTCCGTCAGCTTCTCTAACCGGTCAGTCTCCATTATTCTTCAGTTATAAGTAATTCGTTAATTGGTTAGTTTCCTCACCCGTCAGTTTCCTTCATTCGTCATTTTACTCAACTAGGGCTAGGGAAATGCATTTTTGCGGTTGGGAGCAGTGTATCCTCAAGTATTTCTACGTAGCTTTTGCTATTTAACCGCCCATTTCTATTATCTCATCGGGGCCCAAAGCACTCATCCATCCCCAAAATCCCTAACTTATTCGCCTGCTTGACCTGTTGTTACATATATTATCGTCTGTATATATTCCAACGATTTAAACGTTTTTTCATCGGAAAAAACCACTTTTAAAGTCTAAATACCTTTCGGCGAACTGGAGCCGTTCCATTTTATGTCGAGCTGTTAGAGGGAGTTTTTTTGCAGGCACACGGTTATGGTAGCCAGCAGCTTTTAAACGGCGGCGTACTTTTTGCGTAGATACGTTGAAATGTTGCACCAAAGTTGTCGTGCGACTAGAATTCACAATTAAATAAATTTGGCATCTAAGTTTACGCCTCTGTTTCACTAGATGTCACTGTACGATATTAAAACACGCAAACGTTATTCTCTGCCGCTTATAGGGGTTGCAACAAAATTCTGTTCCGTGTTGGGATCGTAGACAAGGGGTACAGCCAATTAGGTAGCTGATGTTAATAGTTACCTAAGCTACTCCATGTCTATTATCTCCCATTAAATTAAAGACACTAGGGACCCAGGTGGCAAATTATTCTATAATGAATTTTCCATCTTAGCTGCCTTCTTTGACGATTAGTTCGTGTTAAAACGGACCGTCATGGGTTGTAAATATAACTGTGTCGTATGTCCAATGTGATATTGTATTGTTCATAAACCGTTTAAACTTGGCTAATGTTCATAAATATTTAATTAACTTACCCTTTTACAGATATGTTCTGTTAACATACGAGTATACTACATTTTTTAGTTCATAGACTTTAAAGTCGTTTAGATGTTTTTTAAAAGTTGGCATTTTTTATTTCAAGATACATTAAAAAGTCAAGCATTATTAAATGATAACCTTTTATTCGGAAGGAACTTCATTTACATGCGGTATCAAATAGCACCTTGTTTTCACCTGGCCGCTTTCCAACTGCTGAAACAATTGAATCAGGTATTCTGTGCCAACTAATATTCAACCTCAACGTAGACCACGATAATTTGCTCTGTAAAATAAATCATAATGTTTAGCAGTGTTTTTAATTTCTCCTCGCACAACGATAAATTAATTAAAGTTAAATTAATCTTTTGACCGTCCACATCTAGGGTAAGTCCGGGATATATGCCTACCTTTTTTTATTCTTGGTATATCTCCTAAAACATAAATAATAGATACGCACATAATTTTCATATGTGCGGTGACCTCGGACGTTTATTAAATCAAGTTTCATAGTTTTTTGTAGAGTAATCAATAAATAAACTGTATATTTGGAGTTGAAATTAAAACGGCATACCGGGATATACGCCTCAAATGCCGTATATGTGCCCCGGGCTATATTTTCGGTAGGGGATAGATGCCTTGGGGGGGGATAGATGACCGTTGCAAGAAAACAAACATTTTATTCAACACAAATTTTTAGTCATTTTTGCAGCAATAATCTTGATTCACCCACATTTGTTAAAATAATAAAATGTACACGTCTCATGAAGCCAACCTTGGCACATAACATATTGGATCCAGTCTACTTTGGATTTGGTGTTCCTGTAATAGTCAGGACATTCCACGCAATGATCTTCATCTACATTGATATCATGCTCTCCGTAATTTTCATCATTAGAAGTATATATTAAATCAAAATTTGTCTTTTATGTTATTTCTTTGGTTTTGGCGTGTTTTACTTTCTTTCTCAATTTTTTTTTTATAATTTCACCGTCACTGTCTTCGTTCTCTTTATTATCATCTTCACTAGAACTGTTTACTTTCATAGCTGAGAATTTCCTTTATTTTCTTTTAGATTTATTTTTATCATTGTCTTGTATTTTATTTGTTTTTTCTTCTTTATCCTGAACATTACCGTCTGTATCTGTATCGATTGAATTATAGCCACTTTTTTGCTTGGTTTTCTTGGCTTTGTTTCTTAGAACTACCCACCTAACGGTATTTTATTATTATTTTGTGTAGCAAATCGGCGGCGTTAAGTCCTAGGTGGTATTCCATGTCTTCTGGATATGTCATTGATGCTGATTTGCCTATCTTGCATTTCTGCTATAGCTGCAGCTAATGTTTCCTCGGTCCAAGTAATGACACGTGGTTGGACGCCAATCTTACGCTTATATTTTCGGGGCATTTTCAATCTGAAACTTAAAACAAACATTAACATATAGCAAGGGATAGACGCCCTTAGGGCCATATATCCCAAAATTTATCGGGGCACATATCCGTACTCGCAGGGATAGATGCCTTCTATAAAAAGGAAGACAAATATTATTAATTTATTATTAAAATGCAACTGACAACAATTTACACAACCTTCTCTTTATTTAGAAGTTAAAATAAAACAAACTTACTTGTTACATCCAAAGTTATAGAGGAACGAAAATCACTCGTGAAGTAAAATCACGCCTGCTTATGTAGTCGCCGCCAATATCGACACTACGCACAACCGCAGTTGACAACGCTTTGTGACAGACTGAAGTGCGGGGGGAGTACGTTCATATTATAAGACATTAGCATACTTGTGATGTGATGAAGAGGAAAAAATGAGTAGGCTAGATATGTTAATTGACAATATCACAGACACATTTATAATAAATGTTACAGAAAGTGACAGCGATAGCGATGACGGCGACAATTTATAAAATAAATTATTACCATTATACATCTATCTGTTTTATTTGTCATGTTCCTTCATGATCACATTTTTTTATTTATTTCACACACAAATAAAAAAGAAAAGTCTAAGATCGTTAATTAATCGTCAAATCTAAATTATCGGTTCAGAAATATTTAATTTCCTGATATACTTAGTTTACGAGAGTAAAATTATAAGCGAGAAGAATCGATCCAGAAATATTCCATTTCCATATCGAATAATTTCGCAACGTCACTATTTAGTACTTGTCATAATGTTGCAACACTGAAATTGTCAAATCTGGAATCGAATTAAAATTCCGAGTACTTATAGGTATCCCCACTACCAACATTGCAGCTGTATAGTTGTTCTGCTGATATTCTTATACTGTGACACAACATATTTTTTTGTTTTTTTTTTTTCAAAGCAATAATCTACTAAATCTATAATAGTCCGGTCAATTTATACATTCGATGTTACATAAAGTTCCAACAAGCTGTAAATCAGGAAAATTGTTCAAAACATAATTATAAACAATGTCTAAAAGCTCCCTATCATTCCCGTGTATGGATTTTATTTTATTCAAGGTCAAGGGTAAAAAAAAGAGTTTATCGCGATTTTCAGCAAAACGGTAAGTTTTATCATAAAAGTACCTAAATAAATAAAAAAGCTTATAAAATTCTCTATAACTTTAATTCTATCCACTTATTACATATTCCCAACCGTTATTGAACTACACGCTCTAGAAATGTAAAATTAAGGACCTCGGGCAGGTAACTATGGAGCCTGCCCCAATGCTCAACAGTGACATGACCTACCGAGGTCCTTAATTTTTACATTTCTGGAGCTTGTAGTTCAATAACGGTTGGGAATATGGAAAAAGTGGATAGAATTAAAGTTATAGAGAATTTTATAAGCTTTTTTATTTTCTCAGGTACTTTAAGAGAAAACTTACCGTTTTGCTGAAAATCGCGAAAAACTATTTTTTTTACCTTTGGACCTTGAATAAAAAAAATTCCATACACGGAAATGATGGGGAACTTTTAGACATTGTTTATAATTATGTTTTGAACAATTTTCCTGATTTTCAGCTTGTTGGGACTTTATGTAACATCACTCTAAATTTTTGGTTTAAATTGACCGGATTATAATTCAGACAGTTCTTATTTATATTAAAACCTCATTTTCACGCAACCGTCATAGTTCAAATTTATTACTGCGAAAAAAGTTTTAAATTTTGCATCTCCGCGCTCCAGCAAATATTTGGCATAGGTCCGTCCTCCACAAGCGCTTGAGCGCGACTGATTACGCCCCGCGTCACCCGCAACACGGCAAATTCTCTATTTTTTTTAGGTATTTTGAAATTGTGTTTAAGAATGAAATGAAAGGTTACAAAAAAATACCCAATGCCTTAGCTCATGCTACGACCTATATTATAGTTGTTTTTCTTTGGGAAAAATCTGTTTATTTTAGCCATAAAATTATTTTTAAATTAATAAAAGAGGCAACTTTGTGATTTTTTTCTATCGAGGGAAATTAATCTAATCGTGTACTGAAATACCTTTGCCACTAGAATATATCCTCAACTTTAATATAATAGTTTTTTAGAATCAAAATTGTGACAATTTATATGAAAATAGTTGGATGGAAAAACCGCGTTTTGCGAGTTGCTGAACTCACGTCACCTTAAGAAACTCCCATAATATTTTTTTACATCAGTGGCTGAAAAATCCTTCCTCTTGAATCACTCTACCTATTACAAAAAACCGCATCAAAATCCGTTGCGTAATTTTAAAGATTTAAGCATACAGACAAACAGACAAAAATAGCGACTTTGTTTTATACTATGTAGTGATTGTCTATTTATAACCATCATGGCTTATGCACATTTTTGAGAATGCACATTACACATCTTACTACTTTATACTTTAGAATTCAGTAAACTACATATTGTTTGGGTGGGCACACAATAATACATGTTACTAATATTAATTATTATAAAATTACAACAAATAATTAAATAACAGTATGTACAATCTCTATATAACAAACAAAAGTAACTTAACGTAAAACTTGTAAAACTCGTAAAACTGAACTAACGTAAAACTGAAAAGTACCCATTTATTAGTTCTGTCCTATCTCTAATATCTTGCACTCCCAAAGCACGATGGTCAGATACATTATCATGATCATTGTTACTTGTCGCTTGCAACGCTACCTCTGTAGGAGTTTCTTCCATATTGTGAGTTCTACAGATGTTGTGCAGAACTGCTGTAGCTATAATAACTTTCTGAATATTTTCAAGTGACAAGCGCATTGTAAGTGATATTACAGGAAAACGACGCTTCCAAACACCAAAAGTTCTGTAAAATAAATACCGGAGATATATAACTGTGGGCGAGATGAGCAAGTCACTCGATGGTAAGCATTGCACAGTTTGTTGTGTGTAACAGCAATTGCAAAACTACCCAAAGTTTTGAGATGCAAACTTGCAAGACTACACTGCAAAACAATAACACTTACCTCTCAATAAGATTTCTTGTTGCAATATGTGCATCATTATATTTCTGTTCATTCCTGTTACTTGGATTTAGAATAGGCGTTAGTAAATAGGATCGATTTGGATAGTCACCAAGCAGCCAGCGGTTGCAAAAAGTCTCAGCATCACACTGAGCTGTAACAAATTAGGTTTCACTTACAATAAGATTTCATAAATACATTACAATACACACAATACATTACCTCTTAAAACTGAATTATTAAATATAGTAGCATCATGTGCAGAGCCAGGCCACCGAGCCACAACATTCATCAGTTTTAAATCAGCATCACAGACAGCTTGGACATTCAATGAAAAGTAACCCTTTCGGTTTCTAAACTCTTCACCAATAGTTTGATCTGAAAAATAATGTTAAAAGTACCTATGTAGATATAAGTCTATGCCAAATTAATAAAATGATTTGATTATGAAGCCTTGAGTTACCTGGAGACTGTATGCGTATGTGGGTGCAGTCAATTGCACCTAGTACACGTGGAAATTGACCGTATTGGAAAAACTTATCTACACTATTTAGGTGCATTACAACATATTTGTTGTAAAGCATGGCTATAGCTTCCGAAACATTTTGCACTATTCTGCTGGCAGAAGATTTTGACACCCCTACAAAATCCGCTACAGAAATCAGCATTGAACCCAATGCATAAAATCTGAGCGTTAAAAGAAGCTGGTGAAGAGGTGCAACTCCATTATTTCTGTAAATAATAAGATGATTGATTAATGTTCATGCTTTCCTATACCTCTCGCAATGTTTTTACACTCTGCAGTTAGCTATCAGTAGCTTGGCCATTGTTTACTTACCGTTTTGATGTGACTTTAAGATGTGGTAATATTTCTAACAGAAGCAGCTCTACCGCAGCTTTGTTTAATCTAAATCTGAATGTGAATTCAGCATCCGTTAGGCACTGTGTATGGTTTATACGAAAATATCGTCGTGGTGCTGATGGACCTTCGTCTTCATCAGTATCCCAGTCTGATAGAAGTTCCAAGACTTCCAAATCACTGTCACTATCACTATTAACTATTGTTGTAGACATTTTTTATTATTTAAGGATAAGTTTAATCTAAAATTACTACAAGAAATGCAGTTTTTATTTCGAAAGATTGCGCTTAATCCATCAATTATGAAGGATTGCCAAAATGAATCGTAGATAGACGAAAAAGGATTTGTCAAAATCCAAAGATTGGATATTGAAACGCAACAACTGTCATTTTCGAACAGAGGCCGATCCGAAAACCGTTAAAAATGGATTGGTGCCCTCCGTCCGACGGATAGATCGCATTATTGGATTGCCTTTGCAATCTGTAGTTTGGTTATTGAAACACTTTTTGTAACAAATGGATTGAAATTTCAATCGCAGATTGGTAAAAATGGATTGAGATCGTATATTGGGATCGGCCGTCAATGAATAGTTGATTATGATAGTGCAAAAGTACAGTCGGCAATAAAAAGTTGTACAGTCGATGTCAAAAATATGTTTATAGGTACTTTAGTACTTTCACTTCTTTTTCTTCTTCATCGAGTGGATGGTCCTGAACCTGACCAATCCTGATGTCAGAGTTATTGATCCGCCAAAGGCCTCTGACATGGCTCATGTAACGACTACTATCCGAAGAAAGTAACCGTGACCGACGGTTTAACGTGCCCTCCGAAGCACGGAATCATCTTACTTTTTGGGCAATCAGGTGATTCAGCCTGCAATGCCCTCGATATTGAATGTTAAGCAACGGTTGTCGCGATCAGTTTGGGAGTCCATAACGCCTGAGGAGTGTGAAGTGTTGGTTGCAACCTTGCCTCTTCGCATTAAAGCTGTTATTGAGAGCAAAGGCGACACAACTAAGTGGTGAAGACTTGTAGACGAACTATTTTGCGTCAGTAACAAGGGTAGACGAATACTTTTGCTTTTTGTTATTTAGGATGTTTTTAATTTTTTTTTATGTAAAGTTAAGTCATTAAAGAATTTCAATTTTAAGTTAAAATAAACTTTAAAATATTCATTAAATTGTGGTTTACTTTTTATTAAACATTCTTAATTATTTTTCAATATATACTCTATATATTTTACGCTTTGCACTACTTTTCATACCAGACGAACTATTTTGCATTGGGGCGAGCTATTTAATAGGATTGTTAGGTTAGGTACATACGAGCCGCACTTACGCTATAAACTTTATTTTTTCAAGTTGGTTAATTTTTATTAAATTACTTATTAATATTCTACAACGAATTAAAGCCCTCGAAAGGTAATAAAAAGAAGGGTTAATCAAAACTCTTATATTGGCAACACTAACATAGATGGACGCATCACTCTATAAGACAATTGAAATCTGAGATAATAATTAATTATTTAAATAAGACGATACCTACCTAAATGCGATACTTACACGTGAAATGTGATCCCACCCTCTTTCTTTTTCAGACCCACTGCATTTTTACAGGTAGGAACGACACAAGACGGCATGGTTTCGTTAAATTGGTCACCGGTAAAACACGTTAACGCGTTCCGACGGTCACAAAGTGACTGATCGGTTGCGCATCAAACTACTCGAATCTATTTAAGACTAGTTTGAGTAGCTTCAGTATTAGGCGCGCTCGCGGCTTCTGGTTCTTTCTGTATTCTGAGGTTAGGGCATTACAGGCCGAATCACCTGATTGCCCGAAAAGTAAGATGATTCCGTGCTTCGGAGGGCACGTTAAGCCGTCGGTCCTGGTTACTATCTACGGATAGTAGTCGTTACATGAGCCATGTCAGAGGCCTTTGGCGGCTCAATAACTCTCGACACCAGGATTGGTCAGGTTGACCTTCCATTCGATGAAGAAGAATCAAACCCACACGTGCAGGGTATCTATAGATAGGTCTTCAAAAATGATATTGAGGTTTCTAATATAATTTTTTTTAACTTAATAGTTTGCGCGAGAGGCACTTCCAAAGTGGTAAAATGTTTCCACAACCCTGTAACTTCTATAAAGAGACTGATAAAACTGAAAAATATATATAATGTACATAACTATGCAAAATTCCATCGAAAATTTGTTTAAACGAGATCTAGTTGGTAGTTTTTTTTAATATTTAACGGGGAACAGCGATATTTATCCCACTTCTAATATCGGGGACTTGTAACATCAGGATAAGCACGAGGATTATATTGTCAATACAACATCAGATATCTTAGGATTCCTAGGTCTTGATCTTGAAATAATAACTCACAGGACTTCATTACAATGACATTGCTTGTATTTTACACACGATCATCATGGATTACAGATTACAGTTAGGATACGTCTAGATTCAATTAATTGATGGAACCTAAACGACCTCCCTTCACCCCATAGTCGTCCTGTCCACGCCATAGAATATCTTTTCCTTATTCTATATTCGATTCGCAATACGATCGTGATGTCGTCAACACATCATTCTTTCAATCTACGTTTCCAATCTAATCACAATCCAACCATCTCCATTTTCCCATAAACTCTAATATACTCCATCTTTACATATCATAGACTCACCTCCACAGACCACAAAACAAGCTCACATCCCTCTATCGAACAACTATCATAGTGCTCAACACCACAGACTTAACACAGTCTATTCTCATACCACAGACTACACCACGAAGGTAGAACTCACGTCACGGAATATCAACACTACAGATTCCATCAGTCAGCTGAATTTACAAACTACTCTTAAACTTCTATAGCTTGATTATACGTCCATCTCCGACATATTCATAAATCGTAATCTGCAGTTTACCTTTCATTCAATGAACTCAAATCTTCTAACTATAATAACTACAAGAAGTTTTATATTATATTATTTGCTGCTCCGGAACCATTCATGGGTGAGTCCGACTCTCACGTCAATAGTTATGTACATATGAATGCTTAAGTGCTTGTCCACGTTGAAAGCGCGGGCGCGGGCGCGGTGGAGGGCGCGGGAAACGTCGCGAGCTCGTGTTCACGTTAACCGCCAGGCGTTCGCGCGAGTGTGACGTATTGTCAGAGGTCGTAAACATATCAGGAAACATTATACTAAATGAAACGGGTCTGTATCGCGTTAGATTATTTAGCGTATTTTACTAAAATACGTACCCGACGTTTCGAGCGGATTACACCGCTCGTGGTCACGGGATAACTCTCCAGCAATTTCCTTCCATAGCCTTATTAAAAACATTTCTATTCATATGATGACTGTGTTTACTTTGCCAAATAGGAGTTCTAGCCTGAACAGCACTAATAAACTCTTCTGTATTGAACGACATGATAAAAACGCGCTATCGTTTCTAGCGGCAAGTTCAAACTGGTTGAACTTACCTGACGTCGCGAGTAAATCGCGCGCGCCACCGCTAGTTTGACGTGAACACACACAAACGTCTCAAGCGTTTGAAATTGGAGCGAGCGCGCCGCGCGCGCTAGTCGCTAGTTAGCTCGCTACTTACACCGCACGTGCGTTTTGAACGTGAACACTTGGAAATCACGTCATATGTTTGATATTTCGTGACCGCGCCCGCCACCGCGCCCGCGAGTCAACGTGGGCAAGCACTAAGACCGGCATCGCTTATGACTGTCAACACATAGCGAAACATAGTCGCATGCGGGCATTAGAAAATTACAACAATAATGTGTGTCCCAAATAAACCGCCCAGGTGGTGTTATCTAGGACACACGTTACCAAAAGCTGTCCCAAGTATCACCGGTTGACTGAATGAAAAAAAAGTCATGATAATGATGAGGTGAGCTGCTTTGTCCGGGTTCATATTCATTTGTTGATTGTGATGGTGGTAAGTGTGGTGCACTGCTTGGTCCAGGTTGATGAGCGGGATCCGGTGACAAAACATTTGGCGCGTGGCTTAGTTTACGTCCGGGTGAATTTGATGGCGATGAGAGGGAAAAATTATTTGATGTTGATGATTTTCGCTTTTTTGCCTTTTGGGCCGCTTTTATCTCGTACTTTGAGATGATATCATTTACATCTTTCTTTGCCTGAGCCTTTTCGAGTGGTGGCAATTTTCTTAAGACCTCGCTTATGTGACGAGTAAAAAGATCAATATCATCTTCTTTTTTATTTAAAATGGATTTAATTAAGGACTGACGTTTCTCATCTCTTTCTTTCCAAATTTGCAATATATCTTTATATCCAGTCTTGGCTGAATTTGAGTTTAGTCTAGTTAATGACTCACAATTAGGTGTCGACGCCACGTTTTGGTCGTTTTGACAAAAAATATCATCCAAATCCTCCTCATTCGCTACTGGATTCTCATGGGGTGATAAAAGTATATTTGAGCCACCAGATCTGTGTTCAGGAAGGCTGTCCAAGAATAATAGAAGCTGGTGCCTTCTATTTTTTGCAGACTTTGAAGCAGCCGAACCTGTACCTAATTTATGATTCTTCTGAAACCTGTGATAACCATCACGGATTAGTTTCCATTTTTTTTTTACAATCATCACCTTCAGTAAACAAAATTTATTTATTACAGATTCTTAGCCTCTGGTGAAACCTACCAATCTTTATCTACCTCATTTCATATATCAAGATCCTATGTATCCCAAATTGTGAAACATGTACTTAATATCATGAGACAGAAACTAGTACCAATTCTAATGAAGTCGCCGACACAGGTCAATTTTAATATCATAGAACAAGATTTTTGGAAAAAATGGAATATACCAAATTGCATTGGTGGGATTAAAGCACCAAAAAACAGCGGTTCTCTTTATTATAATTACAAAAATTTCTTTTTAGTTGTATTGTTAGCAATTGTGGATGCAAATTGTAAATTTGTAGCAGTCGATGTTGGTGCATACGGAAAAGAATCCGACATATACCACATATTTGAAAAATCCATTATGGGAAGAAAAATTGCAACAAACCAATTTAATATTCCTCCACCAAAACATCTACCAGGTACTGACATTATGTCACCCCATTTCCTGATTGGAGATGAAGCCTTTGCTTTAAGTAATTACAAGATGAAACCCTACCCTCAGAGACAGTAAATATTAGAAAAACAAAAGCTGATATTTAACTATAGATTATGTCGGGCACGTCGTGTTACAGAAAATCCTTTTGGGTTATTGTCTCAAATATTCAGAGTATTTTATTCTCCCATTGCCGTAGTTCCAGATGTTGTCGATAACCTAATATTAATATGCTGTTGTCTGCATAATCTTCTCCGAGATGACTACCTCAAGACGCAAACTTACCAATTCATAATTTCAATATTAATAACAGACCTGAAGAAAATTTGAAACATATTGAAAGTATCAGTGAATTTAGAAATTGTGATGGATTCCAAATAAGGGATAATAATATTAAAGATTTTTTTTGCAGCCCGAATGGCGCTGTTTCGTGGCAGGATGCCACCGTCGATGATAATGGAACAAGGGCAAGGAACAAAAGACGGCGAAAGCTAACTCACAATTTTAAAAAAATCACGACACCTGATACTACATTATTTTTTCATACGAGGCTTAAAATGTCTTGTGGTGGATTTCTTTTTTCATTCTTCAGTTGTAAAGATGTCAAAGCTTACGTAGATTTAAAGTATTGTTTTAGTTATAATTTTACAGCATTCATATACTGTGTATTTAACATTCATAAACTGTAAAGTTTATAATGTTATTTAAAAAATAAGAGTAAAATATAGGATTTAGATACTAACTATTTTAATTTAATTCATTTCCGATTTCTTTCCACAAATTATTTTTAGCTAAATGATTTCGGAAATTAATATTTGAAATGTCGTATAGGGCTGAATGGCCAGCAACGAAGTTAATCAATTTTTCTTCATAATCTTCCGAAAAAATCAACATTTTAACAAAAAATTTAAGCACGATTGACAACAGTGATAAGCCGCGTTATAAGGCAGGTCATTAACAGCAAAGTCAAGGCGCGGCCGACGCGCGGACGAGGCGCGGGCGCGGCGCGGGTGAACGGGCGAATGTGCTCAGCGTCGAGGCAGCGGCGTTTATGCCTTGTTTGAATGTATTCAACATGTCGTCTTCGGAAGATGAAGACGTGCTTGCGCTTATACAAATACTCAATGTAAATATAAAAAAGCGGTCTCATTCATACTTAAGAACGAGCGATAAAGGCGGTGCGTTAAGATTACCATTAAAAGTTATAACTAACTACTTTTTATCTTCTGTTCACGGCTTCGCTCGCATAGTACCTACCCGGATAAATCTATCTACTTATGGTAAGTACTTATTTACCCAGTTATGAGAGAGTATACTATCGAAATACCAAATTTCATAAAAAACCGGTCAAGTGCGAGTCGGTGTAAACACTTCTCTGATAGAAATAGAATGTCACAAAATGGCGGACAGGCGAGCAAGCGTCGCGAAGGGGGCGCGCGGGGCGCCCGCGCCTCACCCGCGCCGCGTCCGCGACCCGTCCGCGCCTCGACTCTTGTTCTGTTAGCGCAGTTACATAAAAAAACAATGGAAAACAAAGAGATTTTTAGAAGAGGCGCGCCCGCGCCGCTCCCGCGCCTCGCCCGTGCCTCGACTTTAGTTTCTGTTAGCGACGCGCCTAGGATCTTGTGTGACAGTATGATGCACTAGCAACTCGCTCTTGCTTCGCTTCGGTTTATCAAGATATGAGGTAAAGGTGTACCCACGGCGTACAAAAATCAAATAAGGGTCCGTTCACACAGACCGGCTCGGAGAGGAGAGCAGATTCTTATCACGTTGAAAACAGAGTTTTTAGTATTTGTATTAAGGTTTATTTTTGCATGTGCACTGCTTTTGTGATTAAGAATGCTTGAAGGCGCTTGGTGTGAAATAATAAGAGGAGCTTACCGGCTCCGATCGCATGCTCTTTAATGCTCGCACAGCCGATCGGTTCCGATTGCGTGCTCTTTCTTGCTCGCGCAGCCGATCGGCTCCGATTGCATGCTCTTTAACGCTCGCACAGCCGATCGGTTCCGATTGCGTGCTCTTTCTCGCTCGCGCAACCGATCGGCTCCGATTGCGTGCTCTTTCTCGCTCGCGCAGCCGATCGGCTCCGATTGCGTGCTGGGTCGGAAGACTGGTACTGCCTTTGTAGTGTACCCATCCGGCTCCGAGCACATCCGAACGGCTCCGAGCGCATCCGACCGGCTGCGAGCGCATCCGACCGGCTGCGAGCGTATCCGACCGGCTGCGAGCGATTCCGACCGGCTGCGAGCGCATCCAACCGGCTCCGAGCGCATCCGCTTTCAGGTCGCTTCCAGCCGGTCTATGTGAAATAGTTGGCGGCTCCGCTCCGACCAACTCCAAGCCCATACGATCCGGTCTGTGTGAAAAGAAAAATGCGCGCCGATGCTCTCCGAGCCGGTCTGTGTGAACGGACCCTTAGGCTGTATTTATGGAGCTAAACTCATACTTTGTTATGGTGTGTATCGCATTATTGTAGGTGTTGGGAATAACGGTAAAATGAAATAGAGCGTGGCCTATGTACTGACTGTAATATGAACGCGTACGCAATAAACCCCCTCCTCCCCACGCCAATAACTGTATTTTTTCTTTTTTTATACCTATTTTTTTTTTGGAAAATAACGCATAGACAATGTCAGTACCCAAAGTGTAATCGGACGAACAGTTTCAAAGATTATTAGTCCTTACAAAGTTCGAAACTTTACCCCATTATGATATTAGTATAGATTATACTCGTAGTAGTGAAGCTGTGTCTGCAGTTGCAGTCGAGTGCTGCAGTCGGTTATCCAACTCATACCATTAATATACTTTTTGTATTTACAAGGATAGTGAAATAAAACAATGAGTAACATGACACGATATTTTATTCTATACAAAAATGAATACTAAGGTAGGTTCCATTAATTATACTGCAATATATACAGAGTGGCCCACGGCTATAGGCACGGTAACACAAAGGGAAAATAATATTGAAAATAGGTTACTGTACTTGTTTTCAAAGATTTTTACCGAAAGAAGTAAGATATATATAAAAAAATCTTATATTTGTTAAAAAATATTTTATTTTCAATATTTCAGTAATCACATACCGATTAATTGATCTTATAGGTTGACGTTTTAGAAAATACAGTGAGATATTTTTTGACTATTCGATTACAATTTGATTTCGCTTGCTGTTTTGCATAAAAAGTGAAGTGGTAGCCTGTAATGCCTCTCATCCAATAATTTTTTTTTCGGGAAAACATCCTAAATCCAATATTTTCATTATTTTTCTTACGAGTCTTATTGCCATGGGACACCCTGTATATTAAGGTTAGACAAATATTTTTTTGTTTCTTAGTAACATTTACTATTTAAGAGCTACATAAACGATATTCAAAGGAAAATAACGAAATTTAATTTTTCAAAAAGTCCAGTTTCGATTCCTGGGCCGTGTACACCTATTTTTGTAAGTATATGAATGCAGTTTTTCTTTTTACTAAAATCAACGTCATGGTTCCTAAGCCAAGATTTCGCTATCTGTTATGGTTTCCAAAACCGCCATACTGACCCATTTGGATTGCTCACCCTGTATATCAAATTGCTCGAAGAGTTGGAGGGTGGTTGTTTGTAGGTCTGCTGAAGTTGCAGCAATGTTTAAGATGGCTTCTTGTGCGTTCTTTGTAATAGCAGAGGAATAGGCAACTATAGAGATCTTAATCATCCACAACAGTGTTCTTGGGCCTTCGGGGGTTGCCTGAATCAGTGTGTCAATCATCTGGAGCATGTCATTGTGTGAAATTTCAATAATTCTATATATTTATAATAATACTAAGCACGGACAAGGACAACGGAGATCGAACAAGATATGTATCAAATCAAAGATGTAATATCACACAATACGATTTGACACTTCAGGCTGTTTTTTGAGAACAATTTATATTTAAACTTTACAACGCAAAATATTAAATCTTAATGTACGATATTGACAAAATAATAATTGTATTAGTTACAATACTTAATCAGGTAACAGATTACACCGGTTTCAGATTTATTTCAACTGTCCTATGTAACACAGGCTTTTTTATAAGTTCATAATCTGTCCTTAGTAAACCGTAAAATTGTGAATGAAAGGCATATACTTTAATTTACCGAAATAATTTTCAAAATCTATTTATAAACGACGGAGATATCATGTCAATGACATAACATATAGTCGAATTTTGAACCTCCTTCCATTTTTGAGTTTTAATGATTTATTCGGGGTCGTAGGGATGTTCTAAGTAAGGTACCTACTAAGTATTCACTACAGAAATATGCTAAGAGACAATTACTTGACTTGTTTTTGACTAACGCCCGTACATAGAGACGTCACGTACCTCATTAGTAGAGTTGTAATGAGTGATTATGACATGAAATGTTAATGTCATAGGTAAGTGTCGATTTAATGGACGTCTCTGAGAGCGGCAGTAAGACTGGTTCGTCAACTCGCGACTTGCGAACGCGTGCGTCGCTAACTCACGATGTGACCCATATTTTCTGTCGTCAACGCGTTCGGTCATAAAAATCTGATATATTTTTGAACAGTGACAGAAAGATTTAATAATCACTGGGCCCTGACATAAAAGCTGTCAACGTCACTTATACGTTAAAAGGAAACCAAAAATGGAATGGTTTGGCTGTTTAGTACAAGTAACACACCTTAAAATCTTTATATATTTTTCTTTAAAAACTCGACATAATTAGTATATCAAAAACTAGAGTCAAATTATGTCTAAATGATCGTAGTTGCTTCCTCGTTTCTATTTTTTATAATTATTTTACCATAACAACTACACTAATTAATTAATCGTACGAGTGTGGGCAACAGTTGTGGTTTCAATCCACCTCTTTTTACTGTTCTTAACGATTAATTTTTGCAAGTGCGTCGACAACAAACATACTCGTATACATACACAAGTATAAGTATAAATCATAAGCTTGCATACGTTCGCAAATTCAAGTGAGCGAGTCAACGAGCAAGTCGTATTTTAGGAATTTCCTACACCATATTGCAAAATAAAGTGCACACAAGTAAATAGGAATGCATTCATTTAGAATAATAGTAAAATATAAAAGATATAAGTTTAAAATGCTTAAAATTGTAAACATGTACTAGTTATATTATATCTATGTAGTTAATCAACATTTTATTGTACTGAAATGTATATTCCGTTTGAGTCAGTAGCGTAGGAAATCCATTAACAATAAATATTTATAATACTAAGTTAAACAAAATACGTAGTTAGTAAAATTTTGAAGACATCATATCTCCATTTAGTTACTAAGTTTATTTTAGACTAGAAGATGAACACTAACCTAGCGAAAGAACTCTTACAAGCAATTTATTTTGATGATTTATTTTGAACTCAATATTAAAATGTGCGCTAGATTATTGAAATCCGATTTAAAATGAAATATTTTCAAAACTATGCTTATAGGAATGTGTATAACTGTGTGTAATATTTCATAATAAAATGTATATCAAAAAGTGATAAAATAATGTAAAAACTGTAAAAGTTAATATATTGAGTACTACAGAAACTACCATTTTACCAACACGACCATAATATATGTTATCATTTACCACACAGTCACTGCCATAATTTGATATTCTATCTTGCAGTTCGCGATTAAGCTATTCGAGTTTTTGTCCTGTTAAGCTACGCACATATCCGAGCTGCAGCCATACCATGACCTCTGAGATGGCGACTCAAGATCCAAGCAGTTTAGTTTAGGTTTGCGTTTCAATTCGTAGCTTTCATATTACGGTTTATACTGCCGAACCAGATGAAATGTCAATCCGAATGCTCCCCCTGTTGTCAATTCTCTTCTTCTTCTTCATCGAGTGGATGGTCAACCTGACTGACCAATCCTGGTGTCAGAGTTATCGAGCCGCCAAAGGCCTCTGACATTGCTTGTCAATTGTCTGAAGCCTATGAAGTTGTAGTAATTGTTTTGGGTTGGCTTTGTTGTTCGGCTAGTACTTCCGCTCCGAATATGAAATAACTCTAAGAATAACATTATTATGTGACAAAATAATGAAATGCCAACACAATTAAGCTCGTGAGTAAAATAGTAAATAATAATATCTTATCTACCTCTTAGGACTCGTACCAATGACCTTAATTGACTTTGTTCTCGGACAAGTTACGCGCGATCAGTTCAGTTAAGGTAAATGGTATGATATACAGGGTGATTACGGGGTCGTGGAGCAAGAAAGAAGCATTTAACTTACTTTCTCCTAAGCTAAGCATCACGATAGGTTAGGACTAACAGTACACCAGCGACTTATTTTAGTCAGCAAAAAAACTGCGATAATTCGAGATCATGGTCACCCTACTATTTCCCAAGAAAACTTATGTCAAGTAATATTAAAAGTAGGGTGACCACGCATTTTGAAACAATAATAATTTTTAAATAAAAATACGTAAATAACGAATTATCTTTGTTTAAATTAAAATAAATACAGGTAGCATCGCAATCATTTATTTACTGAGTCAGAAAAAAATGGCTGGGATCACGACCCCGAAATCACCCTGTATAAACATACCATTTACCTTAACTGAACTGATCGCGCGTAACTTGTCCGAGAACAAAGTCTACTAGAATCTCTACTAGAATTATTATCTCTGCTAGTAAACACTAGCAGAGATAATAATTCTAGTAGAGCTCTATCAAATTATACGTATGGACAGCGGTTCCTTTAAAGTGCCACTTTGAGGCATCCTCAGCAGGCTGGTAGCGATTAACGGTGTCGCATATGCACAAAACAATCAATAAAAGATACCATTGATCGCTGCGAATCTCAATCTCGGAATAACAGAAGTAATATAGCAGAAGTAATATTAAAATATAAAATTTAACCTTAATTAGCAACGATTTGCATTATAAACGGTTTTAGTCCGCCCGCGCTTGTGCACGCGGCACCGAACCACTGATCACAGCACAGTGCACATTGATCACAGTTTCTCCACAGTCAGCGCTTCGGTTCCGCTTACGAATGCGTAGACGTTCTAGAGCCCTAAAAACATAACCGTACATTGATAAATTGTAAATTACTAACATTACTCGCTTAAAACTATATAGAACATAATAATATAGTCGTATAAAATATAGGTAAGTAAATATTTGGCTTAAATGCCAAAGCAACGTTAAAAACTTTAACAATAATATAACCTCATTATAAAAACATGATAAAATATTCAATATTGACTATGTTTGTAAATGGTTATTGGCACTGTTTCTAAAGGCTTATGTGGTGCATCCGGTTGCTTTTGTTAAAGTCATGAAATGATTTTCAGTTATATATTATATTTCAGAGTATAGGTTTTTTAGGTTCATAAGAAGATGATTTATTAAATAAAAATCTGATTTCGTTAAAAATCTGATTAAAAAGCATAACTAAGATATAAAACGATGTAATAAATCGATTTCCCCTTGTGTTGTCTATAATTTAATTTAAAGTCCTTATTATTTAATTGAATGTTATTGGTTTCGCTACTAACTAGGCACTTATGTTGTTAAATGTTCATCAATGAAAGCAACCGGAACGCTTTGATATGAGGTAATTAATAAAGCATAATGGTTATGCTACAATATTTGGCTTAATTACTGCCAAAGCGATTAGTCTGATATTATTTCTAAATATACATAATAATAATCAAATTATCCTAGACTCGCTATATTAATCTAATTATGCGTGTACTTTTACTTTCATAATAAAACAATAGTTTCGTTTGCATAGGAAACATTCTCACTTCGAATACATTGTAGATTCTTATAACCTTCCCAAACATTCATTCATTAACATTAGTCTATCCAGTTTATAAAAAAGTAAGCTTATGACTTACATTGACAAACATAAATATAAACAATTAATAACTAATTATAAACTATCAATTGTTACTAACCATCAACTTAACCAACCAAAGCAAAACGTAAACTACAATTTATTGCTGTCGATTCTGGCCAAATGTTTTTTTGCGATAATAACATTTTCAAAGCGATTATAGTCCGATAAAAAGTCGAAAAAATATTTTTGTAATAAGCGATATTAAGCAAATGACAGAAAGTCACTTAACATTCTTTCGGATGTTTTCATAGTACATACATATATAAACCACATTTTAATGTAGTCTTTCTCCAAATCATTGTTTTTTTTTTGTGTTTATCTTTTCGATGTAATCTTACATTATCTGAGGTTAAACGCAAACTATAAAATTAATTAAAGTTGGTACAAATCATTATTGTTCGGTTGTTTAGTTAATGAAGACCGACGCACGTTGGCAACGGTCTTTTGTCCGGATCAGACATGCGTGAAACTTGCGTGGACTGCGTCATCTTGGGAAATCTGGGTACCGGCAGTGAAGTACTGGAAATTGATAAAGAATTATTTAGGTTTTATAATATGGTCACAGTTGTTTTATTTCACGAGTGCCCTTGAACCATACTTGTGTAGGTTGCCTAAGTTGGACATTGTGTAATTGTGCATCCTAGTTTCACGTCAAAATTACCTATGAAGTATTGTCAGCATGGAAAGTTCACAGATAAGTTATTGATAGCGAGTTATGTCAAATGCACATATTAATGGTAATATAATCGGTACCGATAGTAAAGGTGCGCGTTGTTGGAAGGCGTAAATGAAGTTGCGGTACGAAGTCTCTGATTGGCCACATTTTGACATACACAGTTCTGATTGCTGCAGATTAACAGAAATTCTCCATAAAAACCTATGATTGGGTTCAAATGAAGCTTGACAGTTCTCTACAGAGTTTGAATGCACTACGCCTAGGAGTCCATCAGCCCAACAACAAAGACCGACGCACCGGCAAATTAACACAATTTAGTAACACAAAATAGTAGATATAATTGTATACACTTACTTATTACGAGCGCAATCCTATAATCACTGGCATGACCTGTGTTGCGGAATATTTGTATTTTAAATAAATTATACGAATGTTTTAACGATATGACGCATAAAATAATAACAAATTAACATGGCAAACCAATTTTCGACATGATTGTCTCGAATAAAAGCCAATCAGAGAGAAGGTGACGCCGGGTTCTGTCAGAAGTTAGGGAGGTTTCCGCTTATCAAAGGCAAAGTGCCACCCTGTACTGTCAAACTGCAGCAATCAAAACTATGTGTTTTATTGTGTGTTGTGTCTCTGTCGGGCCGCAGCCAATTAGAGCTATCTGCCGCGTGCTTCTGTCAGGTGGCAGCCTATCAGAGGCTTCGCGCCGCAACCACAATGTCACTACCACACTGCAGCCCTCGGCGGACGCTCAGCTTTACGCACACGTGTCGAATACATTACAACTACAACTATGAATCAGTGACGCTCGTTGGATAAAACAACTTTCAAGTGTCGCTCTGAGTGGTAGGACTTCTCTGTTTATACAGGGTGAATTTGTAAGCAGTGGATGGAAAAATCTATAACTGTGCAAAATGCTCCAAATATTCGTACACCTATGTCAACACAAAAATCAATAACTGCGAAATATTCGCAGCAGGAATAGTGATTATGTGGAAAACACACCCTATTATAACACCATTCGATAGTGTCACTTCACATCCTGGGAAGTTCGACAAAAAGTTATCCCGAATGTCATTATTTCACAAAACGCGTTCCTTATCAGCGACACTATAAGGGCTGTATTTTTTTCGAAAACCGGGCAATGAATCCTTATTTTTATCAATAATACTGTAATGCAGTTATAGCTTTCATTGAAATCGGCCCGAGCGATACTATATTAAGTAATTTGCTGTATTACACACACTTATAAAGTCACCCTGTATTTCTTTTCTGGATAACCGAACAGCACGTATAACCAATAGGTCGGTCTCGGATCCTAAAGCTACAGCTCAAATAGTCGAGGAAATTTGAGCTTATGACACAAATTGATTAGTGCCAAAAATACATAAAATGCATTTTGTTTACTGTGTCTTACTTATTTAACTTTAACTTTGTAATGTTTTTGAATGTACAGCGAGGTGAAACCATAAAAATGCAGAACTACGACAAATTGTAGGTAGATTTGAGGTTTGAGGTTTAATATGGCAGTGAAAATTTTAAAGCATGTCAATCAATACCATCTTATGTAAAAATATGTAATATCCACTAACCAATTTTTACCTAAGGATATCGGAGTACCTTTTATGTAGTAAGTAGTCTTTATAAACTCTTGGCAAATATGAAATGAAGTCAAATTGTGTTATGACCATCCGAGACCGAACACAATGGGCCAGTGCATAAATAACGAAGCGCAGGATTAAGCATACATTATAATGTTAGATTTTATTTCAACGAAAACTTTGTGAAAATGTGCTGCGCATTTTTGCGCTTCATCATATGTGCACCGACCCAAAGAAAGCAATGGATTCATCAATTATGTAGCTGGGTTCACCGCACAGGGGCAAAATAGGTAGGTTCAATCTTAGTAGGCGATGTTTATAAATACGAATAAATTATGTAGGATCCATATCAGTTAACACACCACAGTTTAAAACATTATTACGAGGTGTTATAAAGGTGACAGGGTCTGATTGGGACAATTCAACTTACATCGATTTATTTCTAATATATCTTGCGATGATTATTTGCCAAACAATTTCTTCCTAAGAGGTATTCATTGTGCTACGCATAAAATAAAATAAGAAATTAATAATGAAATCGGAGATCTGTTAATGATACTGAATAAATTGCCACCGCTAGGGCGACAGGAGCGCAGTGCTGTCGCAGCGGATGCGCGAGCAAGCGCCGTCGTAGCTACGCCCGACGGCTACGTTTGCTCGAGACCCGACGTGCGCTCGCGAGTCCGCGGGTATGCTCTCAGCGGCTTAATTCATAAAGGCATTCATATTTTCTACTCGACAGACAACAGTTTGATGGCAATCGTACATAAAGGAAATAAAGTGTGAACATTATTTCCTGTATGTATCCTGAATAATGGCGCTTCTTGCATTTTACATTTGCGTCGCGTCGATTACATAGCTTTTGCAAGATGACAAAGTAGGGTTTTGTCGACGTTTGATCGAATAAGTATATTTGCGAAAATTATTTACTGGATTGTTAGACTTTTGCTTTTCTTAAGATGATTTCTTATATATTATTCGTAGGGTAGGTACTTTTTTCGAGAGAACACGAGTCGAACACAAAACTTCCTTTGTGAAGTCGGTTAATATAGAGATATGGTTGGTATATAATAATTATATCAACAGGAATTAGATATTTAGCAATGTTCGTCGATAGTGTCCTCACTGTATCTCATACTCTTTGTAATATGCCCGTTTGTATTATTTATAAAATGTATTATTTTTAATATTAATATAAAATTGTTTGCAATGACTTGTCTATAGTACGTTACATATAACTCAATGCTACTTATAAGTTGATAGTGCGTTTCTTAATCGTGACAATTTAACATTTTGGACGTTTACTAGTAGTACGTCGTTCTGCCACTCAAGACATTGTCACCGTATAGACGCTTTTATATGCCGACGTTCTGCTAACCACGTCATTTTCCTTTATAGACCTTTTGATACGGAGCCTTTTTTGGAGCCAGCTAATTTACCTAATAGAAACATAATTTTGCGTTTTATTTATCGTATACATTGAAGATCACGGCTGACATCGGCCATTGTTACGTGATTCCACTACACGAAACGTTTTCTGAATAATCATGAATATAGTTTTATTTTAAAAAATAATCAGTGCAGTCTCAAATTTTGAATTAATTGGTAGTTTATAACTTTTTTCAGTATGAGTACTTACTCCGAAAGCTGCCCCATTCCAACCCAATCTGTCGTGATCCCGTTGTGGAGTTCTTTGCGGCGGCGTTTTCCTCTCCGTTCTGGAAGCCAGCCTGGCTTTAGCTCTGAGCGCAGCCCTTAATGGCACATTAGCCCTGGCCGCCTCAGCCCTCCCGTGTTGACAGAACTCGAACAACGCCACACCGAGTGCAATAGTCAGTCCACCAACGAGCACGTAGAAAATCCCAGCTACTTGACTGAGCGTCATTTCTGTAAGTGATTCCTGGAATAATAGGGATTTAATTAAATAAAAACATGCATGTATATCGCATAAAAGTTCTAAAAGTAAAAAAGTCTTTAATCTTTGTCGATATGACTTACCTCTTCTTTTTCCATCTCGCAGTTAGGTTTCTTAATTATTAATACCCACTTACGCCACAGCCTTACGAGAGAACCATCCTTTTTCAGCTGGTTTATAGATAAGTTGATTCCTTCCCTAAAAGGAACAAAATGTCACAAATCTTTATCAAATACCGCGTAAAGTCAAGAATAACACCCTATATCAAGAAAAAATAAACAATAATAATTACATCGTGAAAGCCGGCCGCCAAATACTCTACGCTCTCATAAACAAAAAAAGTCGTTTCGCCCAATAAACTCCCCCCTTTATCCAATATCGTGGGTATATCATAAACCTCCGTCGGTATAATATAAAATGTAAATTTTAACTTGTTGTCAAAAATCACGTCCGCAAATCGTGTACCATAAAAATGGGTACTATAAATCCGAAACGTAGAGAGTACCGCCTTCCTTACTGACGGGGCCCATGCAAATTTACGACTTTTCAGTATTCTGCTGGGAATTACCGCATAGAGGCGAGATTTCAGCTAGATAGTAGAAACTCGTCTCTATATCGACGATATTTATGCCAGAGCATTTCTGTTCAATATACGGCAGCATTTTTATTTTTATGTCGTCCTACCTATCTCACTATTCGAATTTTCATTGGCCATTTACCTGCTCTAGTTGCGGTGTTATTGATTGATAGTAGAAAATAATATAACAGGACTAAAACTATAATAAAATTGTTTTTAACACTTTTTTTAAACCTCGTTACAAACTTAGCCTCAGCCCTAAATCATTATTCCAATTATTTTTATCAAAAAGTTAAGTTAAAAAATGCAAGTTCATGATATAAAGGTTAGAATAAAGTTTAAATAGTGTACCTTAGCGGAGATCCTTTTGGAGAAGCGACTGCGAAATTGACGTGCTTAAAACGGCACGTGTGAGGCAGCATACCACAACCCTTCTGACTATCGTAATTTTCCATAAAATGTAAAGGAGTATCGCCCCCGAGAATTCTTATATCTTTCATGGAGTCTTCGTGTGTAATAACGTGGAAGTTCTGAAATTATTTGAAAAGTCTGGTAAAATATTGCACATCCCTGACATTAAAATACCAAGAGATTGAGAATAAAATGCATTGACAATAAACAAAGAATGAACAATAACGCGTGGTAACGCCTCCTTTACTTTGGTTATTCCTACCTTCAGAAACCTTCAGCCTTTGGCCTGTAGTAGGATTTTACAGGATATATTATTATTGAACTATATTAAACATATTTGTTAACAATATTCGCCAATTCGCTTTAGCAGGTTCAATCTAAGATAGTATGTTACCTGCGTTTTGAAATAAAGATGTCGGTTCTTACTTCTGAAAATGCCACGTTCGATGCGTAGTTGATGGTCTGTTTTGGTTCAGCAATCCTTTCCAAAATTAAGTAGGCGGCGAGATTTGCCGTATAGCAACAAACCAGAATAAGCGCGAAAAACCACCATACAGTTCCTACAATTCTCCCAGATAAAGACCTTAAAATAAATATACTCATGAATATAAATAACAAAATGTCTGTAAAATGCACGCTTATTTATGTTTTCCTAAATGCATGCAATTTTCGGATGATTACGAAAAAATAAAATCTTCATGTAAAATTTTACAATGTAACCCTCTTTCATCGACTGAATACTGATAAGTAATTTTATTCTGAACCGTATTTCGCATCGCTAGATATAACAAGGTGATTATCTTCCTCCTTTCCATCCTTTGTTCTTTCCTTTACGAGCAACTCAATCCGTATAGCAGCTTTTTATTTGTCTCATCTTAAGGTAACATACCTTATACGGGTGTGTTACCCACCATTTCAGACATTCATTTCCATTACTTATATAAGGGGTATTTAAATCGGAATAATTCGGTTTTTGAAATATTCTGTTTAGGTCTATTATCTTACCTAGGTACAACATCGCTTCCTTGTTGCATAAACGATCCAAGGGAAAACCAAAAGGAATTCCATATGCTGAATTCGTTGTGTAAAATGATCTACAACAACATTAATTATAATGAAACAAAGTGAAACAATCTCTACACAAAAGCTCTAATTATAAAACTTACCTCGTTAGTACTGCTCATAGGGTGGTCTAAATGCGTGTCCGATATTGATACCGATCGCCACTCGTGAGGGGAAAATCTCGATACGAGGAATAACACAATACTGACCGCAAAAAAACTGAAGATAATGCATAACTGGAATGAAATAATATGATAGTAGTTGAGCGTACTTTTTTCTAAACGATTTAAAGAGTTGAAAAATGTGTTAAACTTTTCGTCTAAATTGTATTGTAATAAAGACATATAAAACGCATAAGGCTTGTACACTCACCCAAATTTCTTTTGACAGAGGTTTCAAGAAGCCAAATGTATCTGAAATCTTTTTCTGTGCTCGGTTTTGTGTGTATGGAATAACTACCGATAAAAATGGCTCACTGAAATCCACGAGTCGCTCTCTTTCTAATGACATTGCTAAAGGTCCCACTGCTAAGTCGGCTTCCTACGGATGAAACATAAAATGCGGGTACATAACTAAATTATTATGGAAGTCACTAATTCACACGCTATCATAATCTAAATGTAAAAGAAACACACTCCATGTACCTTTAACTCATCTGTTCACCACAAAACAGTCACAAAACAGTCAACTAGGTGTGCAGCTATGAGTAGAGAGCCTTTGCTCTATGAGACGCATTATATGCAAATAGTACCGCCTCCGTCCAGACTGCACCGGTCTCATGTATTTTGATGAAGTCAAATTGCATACAAAGTTTCTAATACATAATATTATCTTGTTTTACCATTGTAAATCGCATGTTACCCATAATTCAGACATGTGCGAATTAACAAATATCACATACCTAAGCTTACACTCGTATAAGCTCGTATTTTAATTCCTATTAAAAATAGTGTAGCTTCGCAATTGTGCATTATTTTTTATCTTGAAAACAAATAAACAAAACGAAGCTTTGTAGTGGAAACAGTTAATGGAATAGAGATTTACTTTTTCCGTACGTGATTCTATTTTGAAAAGCGAAAATAGTATAAGAATTCTTTTACTGATTTCACGAAATGTTTTACAAGTCAACAACAACTCGTTTAGTATTATTGTTGCAGAATATCTTTCTGTTATTAAACACAGCGCATTTGTCAAAGTAACTTACCTTTTTAACTAGTTCTTTTACAATCCCAGACAAATTTTCTGCTGCACTTTCTTGGGCGAAGTCACCTTCCTTAGAAATTCTTATATCATCTAAAATATTTTAAATACAATTACTTAATATTTTAAAAATGTAATCGTTTCTTAATTAACATGATAAAAGGTTGGTTAAGGTGGTGCGATTTATTTTTTTATATCTTTTGAAAAATGACTTTGTAAAGTAAAAGAGCACAAAATATTAAAATTGTCACGTAGTAGTTATAGAACAAAAAGACACATCTACTATTAATCTTCAGCTGAAATGGACTATGTTCAAGACAGGAAATAGAACGGATATGAAGACACTAGGAAACTATGATGGAAAAACCGATAACATCTGCGAAACAGTTCGCGTTCTCAAAGTAGAGTTAGTAATCCAATTGTAAATGCAATCTATGTTGTGATTTCTGATGGAAACAGTGCCTTGATGCAGAAGGTACTTATAATTTATATGATATTAAATTTACGTCAAATTTCATGTTTAAATCGATGTTTAATAAATAAATAATTTTAATATCGTTATAATCTTAGGGCGTGTTGTTTCAATTACACATTTTGCACCAGTAAACGTCAAAAATGGAGATTATCATCGTACAGTCTTATATTATGAACTCTATTTTATAGTCGTTGTAATTCGACGATAGACGATAATTATGTCTTGAAGATTTGGTGTAAAAAAGAAGCAAAAAATGTCTTGAATTGCTTATAGAATCTGTTGGGAAAATTTAGCTGATCTCTTCCAGCATTGAATTCAGCAAGTCCTATTCACCTAGCCCCCCAAATCCTATTTTTTCGTAGTTTATTGGTAGGTAACAATAAACTTTTGTATTTTTATTTGATTTGTTTTTTTCTATAAATAAAAAAACGGTCTCTGTAAAACAAAACTACTTTTACAATTACTTAATGCTTCTTTAAATTATTGAGAAATCCAATATGAAACACTGCATTTCTCTATTGGAATAATAGAACTCCCTGTGTGTAGTATTTACAGCCAATCTCACCATTTCTTGGCAAACTGTACATTTATTATCAAGGGATTACCATTGATTTCCTACTCGTAACGGAAAGTAAAATTTTACAGAAAAAAGAAAAAATGACATTGTACTCCTCGTACATTTTTCGTCTCAAGATTATTGTTACTATAACGGAAGGACACTACTGGCACCCCGAATAACTTTGACTGTCACTTCTGATATGAAACAAAATAACAATAACCAAATTCTTGAACAGCCCGCCCTTTGGGTTGATATTTTAAAATGTTCATTAAAATACTGTTAAGTATAAATAACGAAAAGTAATTTATGTAAATACGAAGTTAAGTCAGGTCAGGTAACAGGTTTAGTTTCTTAAATCCTAGTATTTCCTTTTACATCATAAGAGTGATATTTTACAATGACTTCTAACAATGAAGTGTTGAAAGCTTGTACACCCATTGTCAGAAGTGATCGGACTGAATTTATAATTTCCACGAGAATGTTATGACTAATTCTCTAATATGTGTTTATGGCACTAACATCACGGTCAAATGCCATTATCTTGTATATTGTTTTTGTTTCAGAAAGTTTTTGGACTGAATGTTTTCAGCCACCGGTAGTTGGTGGTGTCATATGGAAGACGAAATGATTTCCAGCAATTTTTCTCTTCTATATACTTTTAATCCTCTTGTGTGATATTTGTTGCGCTAGCTTGTGGTGTTGAATCTGCACAGATTGTTTCTTCCACTCGACACCACCCGGTCGCTTCATAATGGGATTCTTTTTGACTGACTGATTCGGTGCAGAGTTAAAATATAATGTGAACTTCCTGTATCCCCTATTCTCTCGATTTTTACTGTCTCGATATTATATTCGGTAGGTATGATCAAGTACGAGATTAAAAAAAAAAGTAACAAACGCGGTAATACATATGTTCAAGGTGGTGTATGTATTAGTTTATAGCGGCAAAGTTTTGTTTTTTAATTCAATCTGTCTGTCTCAAGAACCCCTCTCCCTTTTCTCTGTAGGGAATTAAATAGTAACTTATAGTTTAGTTGATTCTAAGTAATAACATCACTATCAGATTATGAACTAACAAAAAGTTATGCGTTAAATAGTAAATTGTTTCTACCTTCGATCAACAATACACAACTAATCAAATGTTCTTACATTTTATCCCAAGATTCTTAGCTATCAAATCCACCAGATCTTTACAGAATCCGTAATACTTTTTATCCTTGTCATTTTGTCCGTATTCCACCGATTTTTGCATCATATAAGGTTCCTGTAGTACACTAGATATAATGTAGGTTTTGTTAGTATCATAGGCACTCGGTGATTTTAACTGCACATGTTTTGCCGATACTAGTTGAAGTCCTTCGGAGTCTGTCCAAGTTGCAACCTGATCAAATGCAAAAAGTATTTTATTAATATACGATTAGTATAATCACATTTTCCAGAGCCAATAAATGATTTTGTTCAGCTTCTTACCTTGAATAAAGCGTTTTGGACTGTCATCTCCACGACGTGCAAGGTAAAATTCCGGCGATGTCCTTCGTCGTTAAAGGAAATATTTCCTGTGAGCCCTTCTATATCAGTCTAAAATAATACGGACACGGTTGATTTCTTTATACCATTTTCTGTTGCTATTTCTTATAATAGGGGTGCCAGTCTGCAGCAGTTCTGGAACATCCATCTCTGCACAATAGCTCCTCAAGGCGGATCATCAAGGATTAGTTTCTACAATACTGCGCTTATTCCGATTAATTTTAAGTCCCAAATCAGATTTTATTTCCCTAGGCCCATTAACGGCTATATTATATTAGTAATTAACATCGACGATTGCAAGTACATTTCACCATTGAAAAATTATCTTTATATTTAGTTAAGAAATATTGATTTTTCTGATAATTTGAATGCCATAATAATGTGTTCTTATTTCCAAGATTTTTAAATTGTGGAGTTAAAATTAAATCATCTGCCACTCTCGTTTCTATTTGTTTATGAAAAATGTGACTCTGGTACGCTATAAATTTTTGTATGAGTTTTTGTGTGGTGTAGATTCTAATACCTATAGAATTGTTAATATTTTTTACCTATTAAATATTGAATAGATATTGATTGATCTTAATATTTTAGTTCCCTTTCCATTTATAAGACACGACGATCGCTTCGCCACAAATGCTGCAGCATCGCACCCCTATTATAGAAAAACATTTAACTTACTTTTTTAATCAGTCGGGAAATCTTATCGCCGTGGTCAAAAGGAACCACCCAACTTTTCCCTGGATTGCAATCAATTACTTTTGTTGAGTTGGCCAGACCGGCAGCTCTTCGCAGTGCATTTCTAAAAGCATCAGGTTTCTTTCTCCAAAGTCTACTGAGAGCATCCGTTAGAACTTGAACTCCGTCGTACATGAGTGCTGCTTCAGCCTTTGAAAAATGTATGTAACATAACAACTTACAAAAAAATAATAATATATAGTTAACCTTCTTCTGTTCCACAGCTGGGAAATATCTTTTCCAATAATGATTCTTTGTTTTATTGCCCGTACGCCCTGTTTTCACTATTTAAAATACTTCTTCTTTGCGGCATCGAGTGGATTAAAATAATATTTTCTCACTATATTGATAATAATTATGTAATGATCTACTCTTTCTAGCTGATTAGCAATCGTTAAACATTTTATTTGGGTGTCTGTCTACTATGAAAATGTGAGACGTGTCCATATGTTTTGATAGTAGTTTATAAAATTAAGTAGGAGGCGATTGCCATTTGTTACAAGGGCAGTTGAACTCCAAAACTGATTGACAGAAGTTCAGCCCAACTAAAGATTCCTACTACTAAATACCTATTGATTTCATTAATTGTAGTTACTCTGACAAAACTTTGCAGGAAAGTTGAACCGGGCTAGCAACTAACGACTGATGCAAACAATTATTAACATTTGAAATTGAATAATTTGATCGAGAAAACTAATACGTGCTTCTTTCATTTTCATACTTGAAAATCTCTTATTTCAATTAACTTTATAGTGAAGTATAAGTAATTTTATATTTTCAGCTATTTTCCTTTTAAACTACAATATTAGCGGGAGGGTTTTAATAATGCCTATAATGAAATTGTGGAATAATAAAATATACCCGTAGCTAATAATTTAATTTATATTAACCACCTTCCGTCCCACCCTCCATTACTCCGAGTTTCATTACTGAGCGTAAGTTAGTGAAATCTGCATAAACGCGTTATTACATAGCGTCAACATTTTCTCCTTGAGACGACCAATATAATAATCTCGGTTATATTGTATTACCTACTCTACTACGGTTTTATAAGGGTAAACCGGTGAAATGAATTTTAATAACAATTCTTAAGGAATAATTTATAGGGCCTTTTTGACAAATTATACATAATACATTATTTTGAATTTAAAACATTTTAGATCCCAATACTCTTAATTCAGATCGAATGATTTCACTGGCATGACCTTTTTCACAATTCATGAGATAAACTGAGGAATATTTTCATTTTTAATTAATTATAATAATGTCAAAGCGTTATGTTTGACTGCAGTATGAGCTATTCAGAGGACCTGTTGCCGGGAACTGTCGGGCTGAAGCTAATCAGTGTGAGAGTGTCGCTTTGAACTGCCAAGCTGCAGTTCAACCCAATCATAGGTTTTTATGGAGATTTTCTGTAAATTTTCAGCAATCAGAACTATTTGCTGTCAGGCTGTAGCTAAACAGAGGGTTCGTGCCGCAACCAAAGTGTTGTTTTAGACCAACGCGGCAACGCGCACCTTTATAGTCCAGTCCGAAAACCCGTGAAAATTTTGGACAGTCTTAAAAGTGTTTTAAGGTAAAGTAAAGAACGCTCGTCAAGCCAAGACCTTTTGAAAAGGCTACAATATGCGAATGGATTTTAGATTGTTTAAATTAGTAGATTATTACACTAGAAAGATAATTATAAACAGCAGTATGATGTCAGATAATAAAATGAGGTAAATTAGCATTTTAACATCTAGAAAATCAAGCTACATCATCTCAGGGAGCTACGTACGTCTCTCCAAATGTTTCACAGTGCAACATAACAAAGTATTTATTACGTCCATGTTCGATAATGTTAGGATAGGAATTGTGCTGAACGGTGCGTTTGTATCCATAACAACACTTTATGACTCAGCAAGTGCCTCCTAATTAACTAGCGTTGAACTCACCGATATACTCCCCTTAAATCGATGGTCCATTCTCTTCAATCCATCCATGAAATCGCGCACAATCTTACGAGAGTGGTCGATGATGCGGAATCCTGTTATATTGACTGCCCCGTACTCGGTAACCTCATTCTCCCAATGGTCGTCCATAACCTAGGAATGTGAATTCATGTATTTTGTTCAACTTCTTTAACTGTAATTGTTTATATTATTCATACTTAGAGTTATTTAAAATTGGTGTGACATTCATATCGGAAATATTATTGTAAATATTAATTACTAGCAGCGTCCCGGTTTTACCCGCGTTGTGCCCGTTCCCATGGGAATTTCTGGATTAAAAATACCCTATAACCTTCCCGTTGAATGTGACTATCTATTACAAAAAGAATTATTCAAATCGGGTAGTTAATACCAGAGATTAGCTCGAACATACAAATGTTACCTCTTTATAATATAAAATTTAGGTACATTTATTTACATTGAAAACAATACCACAAAACATTGCTTCCATAATGTATCATGTTAAATTAACTGTACGTAATTTTGCACTCACCAAACCGCTTAAAATGTAATGATATGTTCGGCGTCCCAAATGAATGTTCCGCACGTGTTCCACCAATATACTTTTAGCGTTTTTTGCGCTGCAATCTAATACAATGCGTTTGTTTCCCCAACGATCAAATTGTTCCAGAGCCAGCAGAAATTCTATGGCCTCTGACACGTTATTAATTCGCTTAACGAGCGAGATTCGGAACGCAGTCCTGCCTGGTTGCATTGATTGGTAAAGTTGTTGTAGACGCAGCAAACCTAACATAAAATAAGTAATTTTATTTATTTCATTGATCTTACTACTTAGGAATAAGCAAATGATGTAGGTATATAATTGTATAGGGCTATCGAACAGTTTCAATGTGAGCAACAGAATCTTTTGGATTTAAATATTTCAAATGTAATCTAACGTTTGCGGTACGTGTGAGCCGGCAAATAAGTATAGTCACGTCTTTCGACGACGATATTGAATAAATTGAATTCCAGTGCGTCGCAAGAGCGCGTGGCTTCCTTTTTATCACATTTTCAAATGTCCTTTTTCGGTAAAAGCTATCTAATAAGGACTGACTCACTCAACCGCACGATAAGGATAATTGTGACTTTTATTAAACATCAATAATAATATACTTGGGATAATAACGTTTCTACTGTAATGTTTGTTATGTAATAAACCAAACGTACGATTATGATAACCGAGTCTGCGTTAACCTAATTTCCGCAACAAGTATGTTTTTCTATATCAATTTTAGAAAGACATCAAAATTCTTTTGTGTCTGTAACTAATACAATGTATTTCTTTATTAATATGAAGAAAGAGTTCGTAGAAGAATAATACACCATTACCAATGTAACGCCCGTACTCAGAAACGACAAATGCTATTTTAGTGCAGATTGAATGAGTGATTTTGAAATGTAAAGTATGAAAAATTACGTCAATTAATTAAGTGCCAATTTGATGTTACGACTGCGGCGGTAAGAGAGGCCTGAGCCATTCACCTTTTTATGTGGGCTTTGGATATGTAAGAGTTTTTCATCCATCCTTATTTTTGGCTAATATGCAAACGCGTGTATTGTGACGTCTAGACCACATACCAAGGTGGCTTTTTGGCCGAAAGTAATACACTCCTCTCTGCATTTCTCGGTTCAATAGTAGGCGATAATCCTATGTTCATTTAGTTAGCAAAGGACAATGCAGGCTCTTAATGCTCTAGCCAATACAACACCGAATGCAAGTGAGATAGTAGCTAAAACTTTTCGGCATTACACTTTGCAAAGACTTAATGCCTACCAAAGTGTTAGTTATGTCGTATACATAAGCTAAGTGTTAAAGAGGAAAGTTCTCGAGTAAGAGCACTGCTCAACTATTAACATGGCTAATAATCGTCGTATTTAGAATACTCGAGAGAAATCCCCCACCGTACTTACAGAACTTTAGCACAATCACGAATTTGACGTCAAATTGAAACTTTTAGAACTGTTAACCTTCATCGGTATTGTTTACCAGATAAGGTTTTTAACGATGGAAGTTACCGATCCTTAATAAATTTTATCTCAGATATGTATAATACTAAGGATAACTTGGAAGAGAACATTATTTGGGCTATCAATACCATAATTATTAATATAATTCGTAAATAATTGAAACTCACTGCCAATGTAACAAGAAGGTCAGGTAGGTAGGTGAAACCTTTTATGTAATGGATAAAGAGATGATTTTGATGTTTATTATACAAATAATAATTTAGACCTTGGAGACGGGCATAGACTACTTTCTTGCTTAGAAATATGGCTTGTTCCCATTAATTTATGGTCTGTTTACAAGATTGTACCTTTAATGATAAAGAATATTAATAATTTACTTTCCAAATTATGAAATATGCAAACTGTTGAAGATTAATAAAGGACATTTTTAGGATAGTAATCGATAACATTTAGATATTGGAACGCATAGTGCGGTCATCGCAGCTGCCGTCACCAGCCATTAGTCGAGTGACGACAGAAGAAAACCTCAAGGGTCACGAGTTTAGACGCGACACATGGCGTAAATAGTCCGGTTGTGGACCAACTTTCACCACACTTTGACCGCACATTTATCTCTTAACAGCAAAATTGTTTCGATATCTTTTCTTTTGTCGACAAAACATCGTAGGGAACTTAGCTCTGTTGGGGAAGTTGTTCACACTTTGGGTATGCAGTTTTTACGTTAATGTTCGAAATAAAAGCTTACATAAAGGAAAAATTAATTTAAAAATAAGGAATTTGATTGCCGATAGGGTCTGATCCGGCACTGATACTTTAAAATAGTCTGTTATTGCAACCAACGAATACCTTCCCGTATCAAAAGCGAACCCAGACACGCCAGCACTACAAGTGCTCTTGGCACTAGTTTGTAAAAGAATCAAGTATCAACTCTATCTACGGCTCATTGAAAAACCACTCACTCTCTCTCAGTTGCACAACAGCTCCCAATGAACTTTTTGTGTAAGTTTTGCCATGATGAATTGCAACGTAGCCAGGTTCGGTGCAACTTGCGGCGGGCGGTGTGAATAATTACTCAATTGGTGTAAGCATGAAGCTCGAAAATACTTGCTTTCAATTAAGCTATTTAAACATAGTTTGGTGATAGTAAAATTATAATTGAATTATTATATTTAATTAGGTGGTTGTTGCAAGGCTAACGTGATTGTAGGTACATAGTGTCTGAAGAACAATGGCAAGAAACTCATTATTAGAACAATAAAAGCTTAATAAGCCAGTTTTCTCCGATTCATTTTGGGTTCTTTTCTTCACGATCGCCTTGACTAAATAAAACATACCTTAATATTGAATTAATCTTTACGTTCCTTACAATTCAATTGTAAATGAAGAAACCAAACGATTTTTTTTTTAAATGCCTGCATTATTTATTATACGACCAAGAATCCCGATCTCGAGGAATATATTGTATTGCATGTGGACTGCCGATCCTGAAATCGTTAGGCACAATCTGATAACTATCTTATTTTGCAATTTAGAGCCGCCAACGGCATGAGCTATGCAAATGTCACAATGATATTGAATTTCAAAAAGATTCCAATCTGTAAGTTTATCGGTATCGTAAGAGGGTTTTAAAAATAACAATTGAAATTGGACTCTTATTTAAGCTCTTAACATGATGAAACAGACTTTATGAAATAAGTTTATTTCTGTACTTAGCTTAAATAAATAAGTTAAAGCAGAAATAAACGAATTCAATAAAAACCAGCACAGCTCTTATAATTATAACATTTAATTCAACATCGATAGCTTAAAACAATGATTTTATATAAGTAACAAAACTAATGCAATAGCAGGAATAACAGTATAATATCGTTAAGTTGCAGTTTTAGTGCGCAAGTGTTCGTTCGTACACGGAGGCGTAAAACTTTACGGCTTACTCCATGTGATAATCGAATGAAATTGCCACCGCCTTCTACTTACATTTGTACTTAACACGCCTGCCTACCTACATTAATGAATTACATTTAATGAAAAAGTGTACAGAATAGCGATTAAGCACGTGTATTTTAATCAGTCTAATTTATCCACTACAGTAATTAACATTTTATGTTTTAGGAATTATTTCTGTGATTCAAAAAGAAAGGTTGGCGCTTTTCCATCAGTGATAGGCACCCCATTAAAGCGACTGCAGTGACTATTAGCCACAGCCACCGTTTCCACCGCAATCGCTTTCGTGTCGACATTTTATTATCGTAGGAGTCAGCTCTGCTGTAATCCCCGCCAAGCTGTACAATTTACGATTTATAAAACCGCCATTCTCTGTTGTAAAACAAAACGATAAAGGGGATAGTAGACCGTCGAACACTACAGTCGCAGCTTTACAACGATTTCTTTATAACATTTGAATATTACAATGGATTGTGCTCATGTATTTTGTTAAAAACGGGTTTTATCTTATATTCATTCAGTAATTCGATTCATGTTTGAAATTAACTTACTTGTATTAGAGACTGCACAAGATAATATTGCTTATTGCAAACAATTAACTTTTTGATCGATGAAATTATCCTTGAGAGCACTTAGATCTAATACGTACCGTCATGTGAATCGTAGAGGTACATAATTTCCTTCCATCCGTAATGGATAATAGTGTCCACGATGGCTCGGTGATAGTCTGGTCTCATGCTGACTGCGTAGTCTATGAGGCCGGATGATGGCGGGATAACCTAAGAAATATTAAGAGTTAGTGCTATATAGCATGTGGGACAGAGAGAAAAATGTTATTGTCTTTTGCTCCCCTTTTAGCACCTTGTGTGTGTTCTGTATAAAGGACAAAGTATCACGGGTTATGACTATGTTTTGTACACGGAAATAATAAATTAAATAATCTTGGACGTTGCGGAGCAGCATGTCCAAGTAGATCCTTTAGATTAGAAAATGCTTTACAACATTGTTAGATTTAGATGTGTCTACAGAAATGTCCTAAAGTAGTTTTTATCCTAATTTTATAAATGCGAAATATTGTGAAGATTTGTGTATATAATTATGTATGTATGTATTTTTCTTTCTCCTTCATGTAAAAAATACTGAACGGATTTTGACTAAACTTAACAGTTAACAATATCACCCATAATGGGATACATTTTATCCCGAATTTCCGACGAAAACGGGCATAATGTGGGTAAAAATCACATACAGCACACGCAAATAACAGCACTGACCTTTTCCGGGAACCATGGCGTCATGAATGGCATTTGAAACGTATTGGTGTAAGAATGCAGGGTGTCGAAAGATTCTGGTGTCACCGCGCCGATCATGGCAAATACGCCGCGGGCGAATTGACTGCATACTATGGATTAAAAAAGACGTATAACCAGCTTTTGATTTTACAATATCAGAGGCTAACAAATATTTTTATCAACCGATAAATCCTTTTATCTACACTAATGTTGTAACATTCTACTTATGATTCCAATACTTGACTTATAATTACTACTGTTATAGCACAGACAACTAAAACACTCAATTTAAGCAATTGCACATGATGTTATAATATCATTATAATTTAACATTATAACATCATTATAACGCGACCAATTAACCTGGCGAGCCTTTTGTCAAAATCCTCATACTAGTTGTATAAAATTTTGATATTAGGCTGGCTTTTGAAAATAGTTGGGTTATACGTGAAAACTTCGTCGAAACTACATACACAAAACTCTTTGGTAAGATCTCGCTCGCTCCTGATTGGCCCTACGCGCAGCTGCGCTCTCATTGGTTAGATTTTAATGGCGGCAAGTTCACTGTGACAATACACGTACCTACGCGTGAATTTAATGTTTCGCAATGTGTTTTGTTTTTAAAATTTTGTTTGATTAATTGCATTAAATAGTGAAGATAAAGTAGTGTATGCAACTGCATATAACACGGGTATTAAAACACTCGTTACTATTATGAAACTCGCTGCGCTCGTTTCATAAACTCACACTCGTGTTTTAATACCCTTCTTTATATGACGTTGCATAAACTACCATTATGTTGCATACAAAACATTGCAAACATTATACTAAATGAAACGGGTCTGTATCGCGATAGATAATTTAACGTATTTTACTAAAATACGTACCCGACGTTTCGAGCGGATTACACCGCTCGTGGTCACGGGATAACATCTGATCGTGATCAAATCGTGTGAGTTTAAAAAGTATGAAAACATTGTAAAGTAAAACATAAGATA
Organism: Cyclophora albipunctata; assembly: GCA_963082685.1. NCBI lineage: Eukaryota > Metazoa > Arthropoda > Insecta > Lepidoptera > Geometridae > Cyclophora > Cyclophora albipunctata. Next base: position 11,630,085 of record OY720111.1, on the reverse strand, counting down.
ATAAAACACACTGGTTGAACTTCGAAATAGAAGTCTATCTAATATATAAAATTCTCGTGTCACAGTTTTCGTTGCCATACTCCTCCGAAACGGCTCGACTGATTCTCATGAAATTTTGTGTACATATCGGGTAGGTCTGAGAATCGGCCAACATCTATTTTTCATCCCGAAATTCCCGCGGGAACGGGTACAACGCGGGTGAAACCGCGGGGCGCAGCTAGTTTTGATATATAATTCAAAGTTTATTAAATTAATTTAATATATAAAATTCTCGTGTCACAGTTTTCGTTGCCATACTCCTCCGAAACGGCTCGACCGATTCTCATGAAATTTTGTGTACATATCGGGTAGGTCTGAGAATCGGCCAACATCTATTTTTCATCCCGAAATTCCTGCGGGAACGGGTACAACGCGGGTGAAACCGCGGGGCGCAGCTAGTTTTGATATATAATTCAAAGTTTATTAAATTAATTGAAGTAACTGCAATTATAATAATGTACGCGATACTTTTTGTTAAATCTTTAAAAACGACTAGATAAAAACTCAAGGTGTCAAGACGGATTAAATGAAACAATTTCGTTTTATTTTCAAGTTCATTAAATTTGGCTCCTCTGACAAGCTTTTAAGGTAATTGGGTTAGGGTGCAATTACAGTGGAACAAGATATTCAAGCCAAAACCTAAATGTAGTAACTCTATTAAGTTAATATTAAATTATTATTTTATATATTCTGTAGTTTCATGTTTCGGTTTTCTTTAATAATATTGTTTACAGTTAATTTTTGGTTCATTACATTACGAACGTTTAGACTATGGTGAAAAAGTTGATGAAACGTTAAAATTATTGAAAGATGATGATAAATGAGATGATAAAAACTTCGACTTGAAAATATCTTCGTCGTCGTTTGTAGGGACGAAAAGGTGATAAGCGCCCAAGATATTAACTCGCAATAATTGATCTATTTAAGAATAAACCACTTACACCCATGGCGACCGCAACTTTTAATTCAATGACCAAGTTAAAAATACGCTACCGTTTTATTCTCCTATACATGCTTATTTATTGGTATATTTTTGATAAGCTTTTGTTTTTTTTTCGATTTTGATCGATTTTGCCATTCGGCTACGCAAACTAAAAAATACATTTTCCTTTAATAAAGTCTTGTAAACGAATACGTCCCAGGAATATGCTGCTGTATTATATTCTTGATGAACAAAACTATAGTACCTACTTAATTTTGAATCGACGAAGAGGTACCATTTGGGTGGATGCCTTAGACGTACTACGTAACGTCCTTTCATCGACTCAGAATCCCATTGTATTTAAACCGCCTTTACATCAACGGAATAAAGGCGAGTTAGTTTAATGTTAAAAGCTAGTTAAAACTCCGAACCGAGTCGACACGAGGAGCCAAGCTGATCAACTTGGATTTTACAAGAATTTTATAAAGTAATACCATACGTTAGTTGTGTCAATCGGTTTACATTTTGGTTTATTTCACTTGTACTAAAATCATTCAACGGGGTTTTACGAAGCTATAACATAACATGTATAAATTCTCAGTATAGTCTGTAAAGAATTGTAACTTTTTTATGACTGTAAAGTATTGTAATTGTAACTCTTTGTTACAATGGAATGTTACAACGGTACGAGCAAGTGGTCGGGAAGTAGTAGTCATTAAAGCAGATAGGCACAGCTGTCTGGTGTTGACGCTCACCCCCTTTTACGGGTAATTTGCTTTTGTTTTTCCCTTTTTTAATTTCCGGATCAGTATTGTTCTCGTTTAACGTGGTACGAGAAATATGATGTTGTCCTTATCTTTTGTTTTTATTTGCAAGAAGTGTTCACTGTGTTTTTGAGATTTTTTTGTACTCGTAAAATGGAAGTGAACTTCACGCAAACCCAGATTTTTATTAAGTGGTCATGTTTCAACGATAACAAAAAATACAAGCTTTGTAGGAAAAATGTATGTAAAAATGTATATAATAAAAATGAATTGCTGTTCGTTTGTCTGCTTAAAACTCGAGAACGGCTGAACCGATTTGACTAATTTTGGTCTTGAAATATTCATAAAAGTCCAGAGAAGGTTTAAAAGGTAAGCAGTGACGGAATAAATGCGGTTGCAACCGCGCAGGGCACAGCTAGTTAAAAATAAAACATGAAGTCATTTGTAAAGTTTTGACATTATTAAAACTATTTAAATCCCAGAATTGAATGTGAAAATTCCTGTACTAATACTTTTAAATAGCATTACGGAAACTTTTACCAGATTCAACTGAGTGATAAAATTTTAATCGAGCATCGGACAAAATACTCACTGAGCCGTGAAAGTTTGAATGCATCCGCTGTATTGATGATGTCGACGTAAGCCGACAGCTCGAACCGTCTGTAGCTTACATTCTGATTGTGTATATTCATGGCATACTTGAACACGTTCTGTATCTCTTCTGTATTTTGATCGAATATTGCACCTGTGAACAAGAAGTATCAATTTAGAACCAGCACCCATTAGTTAGTCTAATTGTTTTTACAACAATGCCATATTAGGTGTATATGTATTGAAACAATCCGAAAAATCATTATTAAATCGATGATGCGGAACCAGGAGAGTGCTACGACGTGGAGGTGGCTACGATGCGGAGGTGGCTATGATGTGAAGGTAGCAGTGTGCTACGATGCGAAGGTAACCGTAAATTCCCGTTTAAATAAATAATAATATTAATAACTGTTTATATAATGATTAATAATTAATGTTATTGAATTTTACTATAATATATAAGTATATATAAGTTCGTAGTAATTCTCCTTTTCAAAATATAACTTTAAAATAATGAAAATAAAAGAAAACTCCGAAAACATAATTATTATTTATTTTAATAATTAAAAAATGAAGATCGGGAAAAATATATATATTTTTAATTTTCTGTATGCTGTTAAAACACATTTCAAAAATGTATATCATAAGATCCATATATTATAAGATCCATTGACTGGCTCTGGATTCCGAGGTATAAATCTTACAGCGCTCCACTAAATAAAATTTTCCACATGCCCTAATGTATGTATCTACGAGTATATTTCATATTCTCAATATTTGGAAGGCTCAACTCTCTTTAATCCTATATTATGTTTATACGGGTATATACTTGTACGAGTATAGTCTGTTAGCTTAGGATTTATTGGTGAATGTTTTTTTTTAATTTATCAGGCACGATATTATGTGCAAGCATTCAATATTAATTTCACATTCTTATGACGATTAATTTCACATTTTGAACATTTTCAGATGTAAAAAATTCAAAATGAGTATAGCTCTCACTTATAGTTCAAAGTTTAGACATTTTCTTTATTCGGTAAGCAGTTGAATATTCAGCAATAGAGTATCGTCCAATAATTTCTCGGAAATTAAATTATACTCATAGCGATTGTTCTCGCATTTAAATACATGTTATTTTTCATTGCGTCACAATGTAAGTTGAATAACTGATAAGTGGCCAAAATTATATCTTTTACAGTTCTAATATGTTCAAAACACGTTGGTCTACGTACTTTTATATTTTTTGTAAATAAAAACAATCCGTTTACGTTAGATACATATTATTATTCGGCTTTTGGACAGCGCCCATGGTTATAACGGTATCGTTAGATCCCCAAAACAGATGCAGAGCTGCTAATATCTGCTAAGATTTATTAAACCCATCATTGTAATTTACACAGTAAACGATACTTTATTGGATCTTTTATGAATATACTTGCATATGTGTATTTTATTGCTCAACAACTGACTGACAGAATTCAACATTTACGTGAACGTTTGAATATCCATTAGAACCGGATTAATTTGTACAACCCATCTGTTGTCGATTCTTATACTCTGGTAACAATCTTTAACGGCGTGTGCTGCAGAAAGATACCTCTTAAAGTATTTTTAGGAACGAATGTTTTATTTCATGCATGGTGACGTCGAGTTTCCTGGTCTACGAGCATTTCGAATCAGGGGATTTTGTAAATGTCCTTGGGTGCACATCGAAAGGACACTCAATTTTCTTTAAATTCTTTGTAAATTCTTTATATCCCTATCTATAGATATGGGGCTTCTTCCTTCCGTAAAATTATAAGTTGGTGCACTTTTATCATTACGTAATGTTACAAGAAACAGCAAAGTTTATGTTACGAAAGTACTATTGTATGTTTAGATATATGTATTATTTGAAGTCTAATAATAAATCTAAAAATCAATACAACAGTTGCTTTAATTTTCAGTGAGTACAGTGGGCATACGGTATGGATACCTCGAATTTAAATGATAAATTAAACTACGTTTTAAAAAAACCCGTAAAGGTTGCAGTTACAATAAATAAAGTACATTTGTACAAACGTACTTAAGTTATGGAAATGTCGCATTGTCATGGGCAATTATATAATTCTGCCTTGTATAGATCCGGTTGTGGTGAAAGCCAATACATTTCATTTCAATTTCAATTTTTGTGGTGTATTTCATTTAAATAAACCAAAAAAAAAATTACGAGTCATTTTATTAATTAATTAACCAAAACTAAATTCTAGGCTTGTGTGGAATCCGATCTTTAGGTTAAAGAGATTTCCGTTTCTCGAAGAAACAGTATCATTTTTCGGTAAATAATAACAAGACGGTCAGACCTTAGCTAAGTGAGAATTATTTACTAAAGTAATATTTTATTTGACACACGAGTGATAGAACTATGAGAGTTCCGTATTTTCCTTCTGTGGTACGAAGCCCTAAAAATGAGATCGAACATTCTGTATGTAAGCGTCATCAACTTGATATATAAGTGCTGACCGTGGAGTTTATCTGAGCCACTGAAGTCACAGCCCGTTGCCTCCTTTAATACTTACTATGAAACCCGCTAGTCCAACTTGCTTTACGTGGCTATGTCTTTTTTCACTCTCAGCGGTCGGACGAAATGCGGAAAAAGCCATTTTGTGGCTCCATTGCCAGCTATATTTCTTCCATTTGCAACGTCATTTCTCCCAATATAACGTAGGAATGTTTCATGAAAGGCCCTCATTCGGTTACAAAGATAAAGCCCAAAATCCTTGTGTTAATACCTTTATGAAGGTGTAGTATTTAGACATGTACTCGTAATAACTCCATATTATTCATGTTAACATATCTTTTTATTCATTTTACTTATATAATTATTGCAGCAGTTGCAATCTTCATAACAAACTTATCAAAGTTTTATAAAAGTGGGATTTGTTTGTGCTGAAAGTGTCTTACCTGGCAGCGAGACCGTAACTTCATTAAAAGAAGATTAAAAGAAACTTTTTCAGCGCTACAAAAGTGTTCTAAGCCTCGGAGAAGCAGTGTTATAGTGCTGGGGATTTAATGAAACGATAAAAGCAACTTGTAATATTACTGCAATGGTAATATTTTTATTCATGCAAACTAGACCTGGCGGCAAATAATTTAACAGGTTAATAGCGGGTACTATTGTTACTCTACGTGTAAAAAGATTAAAAAGCTTCAATGTGAATGATAAAATAACTTAAATACTCCATAAAACATGTTATTAAACAATATTCTACGCCGATTTAATGGTTTTTCAATGCAATAATTGAACTGTATGGAAGCAATTAAATAAAACGAGTTCTAACGAGTTATAACTGTGAAAACAGAAAAATACATTTCCTACTTCATTAATTTCGAGTAGATAGGTTAGGTTAACAATCCTGGCGTCGGAATTTTTAGACCGCCTAAAGGCCTAGTAGGAATTAGATCTAATTAGATTCTACTAGGATCTAATTAGATCCTACTAGGATCTAAATTTCTTCGTATAGTAGACACGATCGTTTTTGTGATCCCTTTTTTTGTTCGTTTACGAAAAAGATATTGAATAAAATGTATCATGATTTTATTGTCTACATTGTTAGCTTTTAAATGAGACATTTTTCCTCTTCCTGGGGTATTTAACTAGATAGTAATAATAAAATCAGTACAGGAAAACAGAATGGTTGCCATTTTACTATGGACGGGGGTAGAGATATAAAAAAAATGTAATTTGTCGATAAAAATCACCATATTTTACGGCTCCGACACCGGTGACCAGACACATTGTAGATATCTTATAATGAGTTTATTTTAATAATATACAATAGAATTATTGTAATACACATTTTATGGTACCAATATAAGGTATTTTCATGATTCACATTTAGAATAAGACAAAATCGTGGTAGTTGTAATGAATCCCGGAAAGCTTTTACGTAGATTGCATTCACTGAGGATCTCTCTATATCCGCTTTAAGTTTATGAGTGCCACCTATTTTTTATGCGTCACGATACATTTAAATCTTGTTTATTTGTAAAACATTGGATATTTGCGTTTTGTTTATTCGTACGTTTGCTTCTGTGCAAACTCTGCCTAAGAGCCTTTCTCTATTTGCTATCAGTTTATAAAGCGGCTCCATATGAACGTGCGATGAAGTGTAAACCATTGATAGATTCATGTTTGTTGTTGCATCTCGCTCACCATGTATGCAACACTCAACTGCACCCGGTCTTTTACACGACTGGATTTTGATTTAACAAGGATCAATGTAGATCTTTAGCGTATGAAATATTATTATATCTAAATACTTTATTGACAAGACGTCAATCAAGTATTTGTTTCTTTTTGTAATTTAAATTGTGATTCTATTCATAGTTTCACGTATTACACTTAACCATAATTCCTTTCCTTTCTTGGAAATTCCTTTTCACGTTTTGTTACATATTAAAAAATAATGGTCCAGTTCACAGAGACGGGCTGACAAAGAGGCAACTGTACACCAAATCCTCGTAGTCACGGGGCTTCGAAATGTCCACAAAAACCTGCGGCCGAGCTGGCCTGTACTGTACAGGCTTGTAAGCGAAAAGTGCCCACTCAAGTCTCACCGGTAGCGATAGGACGTGCGAATGCGTTCTATCGTCGCAAAAATTGTGGAGTAATAATAGGTAAATATTCCCTAGGCGTGTCGCAAAATTTATATATCTATATAGATAAAAATGAATTGCTGTTCGTTAGTCTGCTTAAAACTCGAGAACGGCTGGGCCGATTCAGCTGATTTTGGTTTTGAAATGTTTGTCGTATCCAGGGAAGGTTTAAACGGTAAGCATTCACAGAATAAATGCGGATGAAGCCGCAGGGCACAGCTAGTTTACAATAAATATAACAATAGTAAAAGCATATACTTAAAAAAACATACAACAAAATCATTTTGAGCCTGTGAATGAAAAACTGAACCAAAATTAATTTATTAGTGTCCTTTGCGTCTTTTTTGGATGTTAATACTTGGTATTTCCACGTCTTGCTCTAATTACAATCATATTCGCGGACGCATGCTGTAGACGACATTTGGTATGCGATAGTGATAAATATTCTCCCATTCTTCAACCAGGACTTTCTTTAAGGGCATGAGGGTCGTAGGAGCTTCCAAGCTCATCCCATATGTTGAGATCGGGACTTCTTGATGGCCATGTCATGAAGAGTTTGGCTTATATTGGTGACAGGAAAATCATCTTACTTGCAATACTGAATCACTGTCCACGTTGTTAGTAACAGATGTTGAAGCTTGGAAGAATTCATCCTGCGACATTGAAGATGTAACAACATCTAATAGCTCATATTTAAATATCAGCTTTTGTTTTTCTAATCTTAACTGTCTCTGAGGGTAGGCTTTCATCTTGTGATTACTTAAAGCAATGGCTTCATCACCAATCAGGAAATGGGGTGACATAATGTCAGTCCCTGGTAGATGTTTTGGTGCAGGATATCGGACTGGGATTAAATAATAATATGTAATAGGCTGATAACTAATCTCCTGTTCATTGTTCTATTCAGTTCCGATTTATTTCCACAAATTATTCTTAACTAAATTATTTCGGAAATCATTTGACGTGTCGTATAGGGGTGGATGGCCAAGCAACGAAGTTTATAAATTTTTCTTCATCATTTTCCCCAAAAAATCAACATTTTATTTAAAAAAATTAGGGCACGATTGACAACAGTGATAGATCTTGTGTGACAGTGTGACAGTATGTAAAGGTGTACCCACGGCGTACAAAAATCAAATAAGGCTGTATTTATGGAGCTAAACCCATACTTTGCTATGGTGTGTATCGCATTATTGTAGGTGTTGGAAATAACGGTAAAATGAAATAGAGCGTGGCCTATGTACTGACTGTAATATGAATGCGTACGCAATACACCTCCCCCTCCCCACGCCAATAACTGTATTCTTTCTTTTTTATACCTATATTTTTTTGGAAAATAACGCATAGACACGTCAGTACCCAAAGTGAAATCGGACGAACAGTTTCGAAGATTAGTACAAACAGTTCGAAACAAATAAAAGTCGTTAGTTGGCGGTTTAAAATAGACTAATTTATTCATCACATTCATACATACACAATAGACACAAGTTTTACCACAGATTCCTCTACTAACTCCCCCACTGAATCTGTGCTCTCTAAAGAAACAGTCACAGTCTCTAGACGCTTGGGTTTCTCTTGGATAACTACATCCCTACTTGTAGAAACTTGGTTCTTTACTGGGTTATATATTCGGTAACCCTTGACATTGTCACAATAACCAACAAGTATGTGTTTCATGGATTTCATCCCACTTTGTTCTTTTTTCTTTTGGTATTACACCATCACTGGACTCCCAAATACACGCAAATGTTGCAAATCTGGTTTTCTACCAAACCACATCTCATATGGAGTCTTTTAATACCTGAAGCTACAGACCTGTTCTTGAGGTATACTGCAGTATTTGCAGCCCTTGCCCAAAACTTCTTATCTAGATCTGCTTCGAAAAGTAAGCATCTAGCTAGCTCTTTCCACAATGGTCCGGTTGCTTCTTTCGCTGAGTCTGTTCTGCTCTGGTGTGCCAAATATCAGATTTTTAAAATAAATTCTTAACTGTTGAAAAGTATACGAAAAAAGTCCCAAATTTAGCATTAATAGTTATTTTGTATTAGGTATAAAATTATTAAATAAATAAAATAAATATACCTGGACAAATTAACACATGGTTAATTAGACCCAAAGTAAGCTCTAAGCTTGTGTTATGGAATCTAATTAACTGGTACTACTACATATACATACACAAATACTTTATAAGAATATATAATTGACACCCAGACGTCGTCGCCAACAACTATGTCTGCACATATTGTTGACTCCGGGCGGGAATCGAACCCGCAACCCCCGACACAGTAAGCGCTCTCACTGCCACTGTGCCAACGGGCTTGTCGAAATATTTATAAGTGTACCATGAAATCAAACGACAAATTTTATTATGATCTCAATACAAGAAATTACTCTTTTTAATAAATAAATTGAGCAGTAATTATTTTGAAAAATGGTAACCCAAATAAATTTTTCAAATTTTGACACAATACAAGTGATGGTCGGAGAGCCGACCGCCACATTTGCTGCCTGCCGATGCAGACACAAATATGATAATAAATAATCGAACGTTTTCAACACAATTTACAAAACAACGTCGGTTACAAAAATAATAACGGTCTTCGATGGAATGAATGTCAATTGATAGTTATTAAAATACTAGTTTAAAGTTTTCGGTTTTGTAATGCATTATGTATTTATTCAAATGTGTATTCACTTTGATCAACAATACTGTTAGTGACGATAGCGGATAGGTCTCTCATAGTGTGTACGTAGTTTAAGACTGGTCATAATTAAGTATTTAGGATTAAGTCGAGTTTAAGTTTTAATTGTTTATTGAATTCCAAAGTAGATTTTTGTGAGCGAGACGGCGCCACTTTCCAAAGGGGCACAAGCTTAGCTACTTCGCAGCTTTACCACAGGGAGAGCCCCTATGCATTTTTTAAGATATTTTCAAAATTTCTATTGTAATAAGTAAAGAATAATAAGACTTAATGTATCAAAATAATTTAGCGAATGTAATGGATGTCTGACCATGTAAAATTATCGAACTAAGGTTTTCCATACAAAACAAGAAGTGCGCTCTGATTGGTCGGCTCAAGAAGATTGGTGCCGCGTGCAACTTTCCTGCGCTCTGATTGGTCAGAGATGTCTATAAAATCAGAGCGATTTCCATGGTCCGGCATTCAGTGTTCAGTAGCAGTGCCTAGAAGAAGAAAAGGAAAAGGAAGAAGAAAAGGAAATATCTGGCTTGCTTTCTATAAAGGGGCTCCTAGACGGGCCATATTTTCACGAAAATGTTTAGCTGCAATAGTGTGGCCGGCATCATCAGCCATCATTTACGGCCAGACTCTGCAACACTTTGCAATATTTTTAGTATATCCGGGATATGTTGTCACATATTTTTAGTATGGCCGATGAATGTTTAGGGTCTCGGCAATATGGCCTTAGAGTTCGCTTCGCAATCGAAAATACTGCAATATTTCTCAGCCACTTTTATTGTTGTCTCGCATTACGGCATAAGTGCGTCCCTTTTTCATGCTACGTAAAGTTTGTCGCGATTCGTTTTTTCTCGGAAATGTTCGTTTTTGTCTTACTACTTCACTCGCACTCAGTCAGTACCATGGACTTATTATTATAAACTGGACTTAGCTCCAGCAGCCGAAAAACGAGCCGAGCGAGATGTTGAGAGCCGATGTTGTTTGTCACTTTCTAATAGGATGACCACACTTTTTCGTTAGGTGGGACAAATATTATATTGAAACTAGCTGCGCCCCGCGGTTTCACCCGCGTTGTACCCGTTCCCGCGGGATTTTCGGGATGAAAAATAGACGTTGGCCGATTCTCAGACCTACTCAATATGCTCACAAAATTTCATGAGAATCGGTCGAACCGTTTCGGAGGAGTACGCGAACGAACACTGTGACACGAGAATTTTATATATAAGATAATATTTGTTTTAAAAAATACAATGAGCTTAGCTTCTTTATAGCTTACTAGCGGCGCCCCGCGGTTTTACCAGCGTTGTGCCTGTCCCTTGGGAATTTCGGGAATTTTTATACATATAAACCTTCCTCTTGAATCACTCTACCTATTACAAAAAACCGCATCAAAATCCGTTGCGTAATTTTAAAGATTTAAGCATACAGACAAACAAACAGACAAACAGACAGACAAAAATAGCGACTTTATTTTATACTATGTAGTGAATAGATGGTGCTTTGTGAATTTGAAATCGAACTATCTACTGAGGTGAAACTAAAAAAAGATAGTCCGATTTTACTTATAAAAGCATAATGTTTAAATAAAAGAAATTGTTGTAATTTAAATAAATTTTTATTAACACTTAAAAAATATTACTTCATATAAAAGACATCAACATGCTTGCACTTATGGTCACCCTACATAACACATTTACAATTTTTCCCTTATTTGGCTTACCTGTGAAAGGATATCCCGCAACCACCATAGGATTCAGATTTACAGAAACGAATACAGCAGTTTTTAACCATTTCAATAAGCTAATCTCTCAAAATTGCATAAAATAAAACAAATAGGTAGATATTCACGAGAAGACGAGAATTCAAAGTCACCATGACAAATTCAAAGGATTACTAGAGAAATAAATAAAAATTTTACCAAATAGTTCTAAATAATTAAGGCTAATAAATAATAAGTATTATAAAGCTAAGTAAGTAATTAATAAATTTTATCTAATTCAATATTTACTTTATATGTAATATAAGTCAGCGTTGTGAAATAATTTTCTACCAACATGCTACCAACTACCACTTTTCGATCGAATGGCAAGTGTTAGAAAGGAATAAACGACCTCGGTACTAGCTATCTCTCTTGGCTCGTTTTGCCTCTGTCTATCTTGGTAACCCAAATTGAATCATAATGTAAATGTGTAAGGTGTGCTTTCGTATTTTTCATTTTTAACAGTCCTCAGTCCAGTTTATAATAATAAGTCCATGGTCAGTACCCATGGAAACATCGTCAAACGGGTAGTTTGACATTTGACATTGATAAATAAAGTATGCGATTTATTTGATACCTACACCATGGAATTAGTAAGTACTACCGGTAGTACTTACTAATTCCATGACCTACACGTTATTTAATAATACCATGGAATTAGTAAGTTGTACGGTAGTACTTACTAATTCCATGAATAATACAGTAATTCATAGACACATCGGCACCATTCGGGTGTTATCGTTGTTCCGAGTTTTGCCGATAGGAAAGGAGTATTCACTACATTTTTATGTGGCCCATGTAAAGACAAAATATTGAGCCATATACTGCATCAGAAATATTGCCGAGATAAACATTTTCCAGCCATATGCTGCATTAAAATGTTTTTAGTATTGCCGGGATATAGTCGGCAATTTTGTGGCCACATATTTCATCAAAAGTATGGCCCGTCTGGGAGGGGCTTAAGAGAGAGAGAGAGAGAGAGAGAGAGAGAGACAGACAGAGAAACATGTGCACGCCGGAGAGAGAGAAATATGCGCAATCTTAAAATAATGATTTTCTATTGGGTGAAATGATTAATCATTACTAAGCAACCTAAATTGTATTTAAAAAATAACATTAGCTTCTACACTATTTTTGTTCGTTTTTCAAAATATTTTTCTCTTATCTGCTGTCGCTTTACGCCGCGACCGCAGGACAGCACGCCGCGTCTGCAAACAGCGACTGCCGACCGCAGCAGAAGTATCACCGCGCGCTCGAAATTTCATAGAAACTAGTAGTGAAGCTGTGTCTGCAGTTGCAGTCACCTGCTGCAGTCGGTTTTCCAACTCATACCATTATGCTTTGTTTACTTTTGAACAGTTTAGGTATCGTTTATTAAATTCTCTTAAACTTAAAAGCTTCACCTATGGGTGGCTTTGCTCATTCCATTTCTCTCTGTCTTCCGCTATCTTTTTCAACCCTTTATGCAATATTAGACATTATGACTTTTCTCACTTTTCTTATCACTTTTTCGCCTTTGTCCTTCTGTACTATGGTTTCAATGAAATTGACGAATTTTATGACCTAACATTTTTCTTCTTGTTTCTAAGGTGTTTAATATTGTTCTCCCCTCCCCAACCAAAATCAACACCTCAGTCGTTTTCTTTTCTTCCAGACTAATTTTCTCTATTCATCGGAGTCACCAAACGTTTGAGATTAGGCTCTTTAGATTAGTGTGCTCTTAGTGGTATTGCTACCATACACCGTCATGACATAAGTATACTCGTATATTATGTTTTTATAAGTTGTTTCATTAAATTGTTCCGGAGATTTTGTTTAAAAAAAACTGCTTCAGGATTTGTATCCATGGATCCCGGGATCAGATGTAACTAGCCACTGATCCTGCCAACTTGTATTCACCGATACTGGGATCCGTTTCCAATAAAAACAAGCTACAAAAAAATCGTTTTAGAAACGGATCCCAAGGCAATTAAAAAAACTTTATATTTAATATATAACCTACTACATACATGTTACTCAAATAAAACAATTGATTCCCATAAAAATTTGAAAATCGGTTACAACATAACTTCATCACCTTTCTATCTCCGTCTCTCTCTATCTATCTCTAGAGTGCGCCCGTCGCGGTTTCATACAAAAGTAAAGCATCGCGGGCGCACGCGATGGGTGCACGCGACGGGCGCACGCGACGCGACGGGCGCACGCGACGGTTCACTTTCGTATGAAGCCGCACGCGACGATTTACTTTTGTATAAAACTGCAGGCGGCAGGCACACGCGACGGGCGCACGCTCAGGCATCTTAAAAAACATGCATTTTATTTACTAATGATTTGTTGACATTACGAAACAAGATGTAAGCTATATTATCCAACGGGATCAACGATTAAAATGTTTTTTTTTTTTTTGGAAACGGATCCCGAAATGTTGAAAAGTGTGCTAAGATCATTAGACTTACTCGTCGGTAATTTCGTAAAATTGAATTATTAATATTCTTAGGGACGACACTGCTTTAAGCGTGCGCACGCCGCGGTTCCATACAAAAGTGAACCGTCGCGTGCGGTGTCATACAAAAGTGAGACCCGCCGCGTGCCCACGCGACGGACGCGCGCTTAACGCAGTATTGTTCAAAAGTAAGTTCCTTAGAGTTCAAAACTATCATAACGCCGGATACTTAGTATGGTATTTGTCAATTTCGAGAAAACCTTTTTAATGCAATTTTTATTCAATCAATCATTCGGTTCACCAACTAGTATCAATCGGTATTTGGGTCACCGTATTCAGTTGAAACCCGTACTCAGACCAGTTACCCGATTCGGTTAAACCTAATTCGGTTAACTAACCAATGTAAACAGACCAATTTGGTGACCATAAAATAACAAGCCATAAAATAGTATAATCAATGGCGCAGTCTCTCCAACGCAACTACTATTACTGGTTTACAACACAACAATATTAATTAGCAATAAAAATTATATATTATGTTATTTATATAGTTTTAAAATATTGTCGCCTTAAACGTTTGAAAGTTATAAAAATCCTGGACGAATTAATTACTTGTCGGTTTTAATAACCCAATTTTGTGGGCGTGGCGGTATATGTACAGGATACTTTTAAAACGGCCTAATGCTCTCCAATATCATGAAATTAGGTTGCTTTTGAAAAGCATTCTTAACTTAACCAAGTTATATTATCATAAAAATGGTAGGACTTAAAAGAACGAGAGAAGTATTAATGTCAACGCTTATATAGTATATATATATACTGGACACTGAAGTTATTTTAAGATGGCTTGGCTAGAGGGGTAGAGAGTTGGTTTCAATCCTTCAGCGTAGTACCTCGTAGTACGCAACGTCGCGTTAAATGAGAGAAAGAGACGACTGCATTGAGTTAGAAAGAGATGGAATCCATAGCCTGCGAAATGAACACAATGGTGTGCGGCTTACGTGGAAATAAGAAACGATAAATTCAGCAACTGTTAACTATTAAAATAAAATAAATTACTGAAATTCTAGTTTTTAACGTATATTAAGGTCATGCTCGTGTTTATTAGTTATACTTAGCAAATAAAATCACCACGACAATATATGCGTAAAAATATAGTAAACTATTACTAGTCATATAGTAGGTAGGTAGTAAGTAAGTACGACAAGACAACAACTTGATAAACAATTATTATACTCACCAACTGATATTTTTTCACCGGAAAATTGTGCTGTTGATATGGTTATTTGTGACAGTATTATAAAAAGGACACCTGCATAACGTTTTTGCGGCACCATGTTTGTATTCATTCACTTACAGTTTATATGTTCAATGTGCACATGTTTTGTTGAATTGTATCTTAAAAACAATAGGATAAACGCGGGGATGCTGCGTGCAAACCTGCTGAGACTTAGGGGCGACTGATGGCGAACGAACGTGGCATGGGATGCGGGGGCGCCCCCACCCCCTCCGCCCGAGCGTTCAGCCACAATTTCAGTTACGCAGTTAATGCTCTGCCTTAGTTCACTTTTTTTATATATTTAAATATATGTATATCACGACGCTACTGGCCTATACATGTCGATATACGAGATGATCTATTAATTTTGGAAAGGGTACAGTACAGTTATATGAGATATCAATATCGCAGCTTAATTAATTTGATGCTTGGGCTAAACTTCAATTTTGTTGAGCAAATATTACGAGTTTCTTAGATAGTTATAGATTTTTTAAATATTTTTACTTAGATGTATTTTGTTAAAGGTGCGCGCGTCGCGTCTTTAGGGCTGAGGCCTCACCCTCCTCATACCAATGTACTCCCCTTCGTTTGAGTATATAATATCTACATTTCTGTAAGTATATGATATGTTCATTGTAGAACCAAAAAATATTATCGTGCTATTGTGTTTTTTTAAATATTCGCATACAAAAATGGCGGTAAATGTATACTAATATAAAAAGGGATACATTTGTAAGTTTGTTTGTTTGTGTGTTCGAGTTAATCTGAGGAATTAACAGCCTGATTTGAATAATTCTTTTTGCAATGGATAGCCACATTTAACGGGAAGGTTATATTATTATTATTCTCTTTCACGCAAAAACAATTGTATGGTTTTGGATGAAACTTTACAGTTATATAGGTTACTAGCAGCGCCCCGCGGTTTTACTCGCGTTGTGCCCGTTCCCGTGGGAATTTCGGATTTTTTTTACATAAAAACCTTCCTCTTGAATCACTCTACCTATTACAAAAAACCGCATCAAAATCCGTTGCGTAATTTTAAAGATTTAAGCATACAGACAAACAGACAAACAGACACGAAACAGAGACGACTTTATTTTATATTATGTAGTGATAGGTACATCAGAATAACACATGATATTCTGATGTACCTATAACCTATATAACTGTAAAGTTTCATCCAAATCCATTCAATAGTTTCTGCGTGAAAGAGTATAGGAACTTACTTATATACATACATGCATACATACATCCATCGTCACAAACTTTCGCATTTATAATATTAGTCGGAATTAGTAGAAAATTTATGCTATTTACGTTAGTTTATGCTAATAATTAGAAACGCAAAATAATTAGAAATATCGTAAATTATTAAAACATTACCAAGAATTATTGAATTAAGAAGCAAAAAACTAACAAACAAATAAAGTATACTTACGTAGTAAAAACCTGCTTCAAATCTAAAAAGCAAAAAATAACTCTATAATCGTAATATGAGCACTGTTAAGTACTATGTACTAGACCAAGAGCTACTGGACCATCCGAGTAACGGTGTGTCTGTAAGGCTTGAAATTCTTATGGTGATGATTCATAGTTTGCCAAGTATACAATGACCATCACCTGGCACGCCTCAGCCCTGCACGTCATCAACCCCTATAGCTTTGACACTGTACGAATCAATGAAAAAAAACTTGTTCCTGTAAGCTTGACATTTTTATACCATGTTGTTTATCTATCTATAGGTATATATAAAATTCAAAGTCCTGACTGACTGACTGACTGATAATCAACACACAGCCTCAACCGTTACACCTAGAAATATGAAATTTGGCAGGAAGGTTCTTCAAGTGACGTAAGTGCACACTAAGAAAGGATTTTCGAAAATTCCTACGGGAACGGGCTCAACGCGGGCAAAGCCGCGGGGCGCTGCTAGTTCGTCATAAAGTTCAAAAACAAACTAACAGGCGTTGTTGATAAGCACAAGTACCTGCCAGGTGAGCCTAAAAGTGTATTATGTATACATAAAAATAAACATTATTCTATAAAGTTGAAATTTTTAGGCGTGCTTCATCATCTGATATGATTTTTCAGTTTCCACGTACGGTAATATTGACAGATAGCCGGTCGATCGCTTTTTGTTCCTCTGGTATATAATGTAATGTTTTGGCGATGCATTTGAAACGGGTTCAAGGAAAATGACTTCCAAGGATGGTGATTCTTGAACTTCCAACCACAGAAGTAAATTAAATCATGTACTTATTGATCAAAACCATACGTCCTCTAAACTAGAAAAACTTCGAGTCTAGAAGGTTTGAACATATATTAAAAGCTACCGTACTTCCTTTTTGTGTAACAGTTATAGAACAAAGTTCATGTGTCATTTATTCAATTTTGGAATAGTAATACGTTATCGAATAGTAATACAATATTTTTGACTACAATGTAAAACAACATTTAGGGAGTCTTCTTTTCAAGCTCGTAAAATATAAAAGCAATAAATGTCAAGCACAAACAGCCAAGTTTCACAACATAAAAGTTTGTGTGCGGTCGTAGAAATGGGCTCCGAGACCAAGTGGCTATTGAGAATTCGCCGATAGTAACGTTAGAACTATCATTTTCAATTTTGATGTTCTTAAAAAAAGATTAATAATAGATACTGTTGTATATTAAAGAAATAGTTCGTAATTAATGTGTAACTACTCGTATCTATACTCACTTGCATAGTAATAATAATGATCCTAGTTTTAAACCTGGTTAAAACCGTAATATCCGTTCGTCGCATTCATGGAGTTCTAATTAAAACAATTTGAACGTTTTAATCAAAGAAGAATAAATTAAAATTAAGTATCTCGTAGCAGTTGGACAGATTTGAATTGGACCTTTGGAAAGTAAGGTTTCACGAGTATTGCAATGAAAGCCAAAAGATTTAATCATTGCGCAGGACAGAAACCAAGAGACGTTCAAATTATATGAAGTAGCTACAGAGGTGAAGAAGTTCATTGGATATTCAGAATCCCATTATTTGTGTGCCGTCTGCCGCCGCAAGTAAAACTTATCACTTAAGATTGGTTTCAACGTCAATTCCTTAACTAAGTATAATAGTTTCATCAAAGTTTGAATTTGAAATGTGAAATAATATTGTAACTTAATTAAAAATAATGTTGCTTGGTATTGGAATTATGGGAACAGTCAAATTAAAAATGTTTATTCTAAATCGATGATTAAAAAATTATATTGTTCTTGATTAAGCATTAGCAAAATCAATATATTTTTCCTATTGCTTATAAAGATACGAGTTCCCGTAGCACCAATGAATCGAACTGCACGTTGGTGCACCATTATGAAACTTATTTTTGATATAATAAACTGGTTTTCGAATTTGCCAATCTTTAAATCATACGTGATAAATAATTATCGTCAGTAGAATAAAATGTATGATTTGTTTGCTGCCTCTCGGAAAACGCCGGCGACCGCTGAGAGCAATATACTCGTTGTGTTTGTGTCCGCACAAATTGCTTAATTGAGGAAAAGGCTTTGTTTGTTAACCTTTTCGTTTCGGTGAAGCTTTTTATAGTATGGCAATAGAGCTCCTCAAGCTCATGTAGCTTATTACATGGAAACACAACCATACAGGGTGTGCAAGAAAAGTATGTACATGATCTAATGTTTCAGTATTTTATAAGGCTAAATATGTAACTAATTACGCCGGCCATTGCTTTTAACAGTCAGACAAAGTTAAATATTTACTGACTTCAAACCAGAAGGAAATCTATATGTATAAAATTCAAAGTCCTGACTATATGTATAAAATTCAAAGTCCTGACTGACTCACTGACTGACTGACTGACTTACTGACTGATAATCAACGCACAACCTCAACGTACACCTAAAAACATGAAATTTGGCAGGAAGGTTCTTCAAGTGACGTAAGTGCACACTAAGAAAGGATTTTCGAAAATTCCTACGAGCTCAACGCGGGCAAAGCCGCGGGGCGCTGCTAGTTGTAAATAAGGATGTTTGAGGTTTGTAAACGTTGCACATAGTATGTGTATTCATTGGAGCGAGTGAGTTGTGAATTCAAGAGTGAAGAGATTGAACTAAAGAAAACATAACAGGAGGGTTCTGTAAAATTCAGAAGTTTTGTAAAATGATTTTAAATCAATAAATTTAACCAACATTTTAAATTATTTTCACCTTAAGTCTCAAAGAGTAAACACGTAAATAATTATATAACAGAGTATAGAACTTAGCTCCATAATCTGCACCATATAGGTATAGCTTTTTAAGAAGGAATAACACGTAATAAAAATAAACATTGTTTATTGGGGATCAAAAAAGATTAATTACAGATTGAAGGTATCGCGAAATGTTCTTTTTTTAAATGTCTGCATGCGACAGATTCTTTACTTATTATCTGATTAATGCCGCCAACGGCTTCCACGTATTTTGCACTAAGATTATAATTCTGGGGAATCTGTAAAACAATAAAGCATGGTTTCTTAAGTTTAAGCGAACACTACTATACTCATTTTGACAAACAATAAATCATATTAAAACTGTAACAAGGCCATATTTAAATTGTACTACATTATATAATAAATAGATTATTTGTGTGACATTTTGTTTCAAATTTCGGCTAAGTCTAACTGACGTAGCAGCTGTAATGTCCCTTATGTCTTTTATTTTTACTTTTCGAATTTCTGAACATTTTCGCTTATTAAATAACTTTTTTATTTATAGTTCTACGACAAAAAGTTACTGGACCAAAGTTGTAGAGAATTTAATTTGCAACAAAAATGTTAACAATTTTTTTTAATAAAATTAATAGTTTAAGAGATATATCGTTAAAACCATTTCAACCCCTATTTTCAAGATGGCGGCCGTGGGACAAGGGTGGCGACCCCACAAACTTGTTTTTAGCTTTACACTGACCCCCCTACACATCAAAAAATAAAATTGCGTCCTCTAAAAAACGCAACCCCAAATGTAACTTTTCGATGGACTATTAGGTAGTTTGTTTTCTTGAAACTCGCCGCCAGCCGCAGTTTCTGTAAGGAGATTCATTACTTATTCAACGACATGCACGACGTCTGAGCAAGCCCCGCTTCTCTGTTGCCTCTCGCCGCTTCATTATCACATTTAAGTACAGAGATTTGGCCCATGTACTCTGCCATTGACGTTGACGTAAGTATTGGAACACTTCGCGGCACTACCTACCCGGTTCCCATGCTATGTATTCCTTACCTCTAATATGCATAAATAATGCACAGCACATTGATATTGTACTGAATATTTTGAGGTTCTATTGATAATGAGGTAGGTACCAGCGACGGTATAAATACGCGCTTCATTCCTACTTTCCACAAAGCATAACCCTTGTTCAGCGGGATTCACCATTTCACCGAAATCTTTGAATAGACTAGGGGGTTGGGTGGAATAGCGGAACTCTATACATATCTCATGATTGGAGACTGACCAATGGATTTCAAAAAGGATTTAAATCCTTTGTTTACGTCTAATTCGTTTATTTTAAAATGTATAATTTCTTTTTTCATTTTGAATAAGTCTATCCTTCAAACCTTAATTTTAAGAATTGAGATTTTGATCTGTATAATCGGGCCAACACGGGAGTAGCAAAAATCGTTTATGATATTGGGAAATTTTAATTGATTGAAAAAAACACGCAGATAATTATATAGCGCACTTTCTATATAATCAGACAGCCAAAACTCTTCTATTTTTTATTTGTTTATTTAAGGTCGCTTTATCAACTTTGGTCATCAGGGACCGACTACCAACACAATTAAATAAGACGATACAAGGCGATAACTTTCAGGGAATTTACAATGATATTTGTCTTCCTCAGACAGTCCTTTAGACCATCAGGCAATCCAACATGTTCCATAGCTAAAAACTATTTGTTGTTATGTTGGCTTACGATAAATAAAAGCTGTCTAACGTGTTGGTTTTTACTGCAGTTTAACACCAGGGGGGTTACCACGATCGTAAGTTGATCGCTCCTAAGTTGCTTCTAAGTGTAGGGCCACATCTGCGGAACGTACTGCGCCGAACCTTCCGCTCTATGGACACATCAGTCGAAATTACGCCGCGTACTGATGTGTCATAGATAACTTGAAATACACTACGAGCGTATTTAGCGGAAGGTTCGGCGCTGTACGTTCCGCAGATGTGGCCCTACACTAAGGAACCGAAAATTTGGTACCATTTTGCCTTTTAGTGTCAAATTAAAAGCGCAGCCATGTTTTAAAAAATACAATGCCACGCAATTATAAACCCTATTATAATGAAAAAAAATGTAAACCATTAAGGACCATGTCTGTTAAGGACCATGTCTGTGCACCGTAGGATAGGACGGGCAGGATACACATATATATAAACCAGTAGAAAAGTCCTGAGATATTAATCATGCATACCAATGACATGATTTTTTGGTTTCAATATAAATATAACTCATCGATCTTCATCAGAGGAAATATTACAATGATATCAATATTTCAGAGTCTGATTTTTGCACATGTCTCCATCTTCAAGCAATCCTGTGGAATCTCATTTATTTGAATAAATCTAATATGAATAGACAGTCAAATCCTAAATTGCCTAATTACACCATTTTAAATTACATGGAGTCAGTAGTCGTGGTAAGCTGAGTACGGTGTACTCTCCACTCTCTTTCCAGAGCCGTCGCCGTCTTCGACAGGTGTGTGTGTCTCAACAAAATATCGATAATTCAGTTTGTATAAATAAACAAATTATATAAATGTTACAGAAATAAAGTAATAATATCTGTATCATAGATTCTCGGAAGCAGTTTAATACTTTATTCGAAGCGAGCGGGTCCCCGAGCGGCATAGTTGACACGAACAGCCTTTGCAGGATGCTGTCAAGTTAATATTTGTAACACATAACGAAACAACGCTCCCAAAAGACAAGAAACCTGCAGCGCAACATACTACAACGTCACAAAATATGTAGGGATTTTGTTAGACATAAAAGTCATACTTTCATAAAATTATACATTTTTAAATTTAATCATTTGTAGGTACAATGATCGATTGTTTTTGATGTTTTTTTTTTTGTGTTTTCCGGTTTAACGTTAGTTCGGCAAACTGTTGACTTGCAAGAGACCCTGACTTCCACACCTTCGGCGGCACTTTAGATACGGAAATAAAGGCATTCAAATTAAGGGATGACATTGTTTTACTGTGCCCGTTGTCGTACTAACCAGAAAAATAACATTTAATAATAAAAATAGGTCGGTCACCAACCAATATTACGATTTAATAAAACTTTTGGCTTTTGATTCCATAATTTAAATCTAATTTCAAGAAACCCGCAGCTGCCACGTTTGAATCTTGAACGCAAAATTCAAATTGATTATTTATCAGTTAAAAAATCACATTTGGTTTACAATATGTTTGCCAACTTTGAATCATGCATTGATATTACATTTATTTATCATAATTCTAGAACGTGTGAATTGACCGGAAGTGGTGTCCTCGCCATACCATATAGTTTGTTTATCAACACTGTTTTCCCTATAGTTTAAGATACGTTATAAGAAATATAGGCAACCTCATCTGTCATAATAGTATACACACATTGTTAATTTGTTAGTTAATTTATTTAATACTAATTCTTACACGCGGTTTCGATCGCTCACGTTTACTTTAGAACTTCTTTAACCTTTCTTCAACGAACTTTATTAAAACATAGTCGCGCGGAAAAAACAAATTGTGTTAACGTAATTTTATATAAATATTAGCCGTTACCCGCGCTGTACCCTATCCCGCAATAATTTCGGGATAAAGTGTTTCCCATGTCTTATTCTGATGTTTAAGCTATATATTACTATAAAGTTTTATCCAAATCCATCCAGTAGTGTTTTCATGAAAAAGTAAAAAATATACACACATACATCCTCACAAACTTTCATATTTATAATATAATAAGGATGAGTTACAATTCAAACTATCATGCCGAATTGTTACCACTACAGTAGAGCTTTAAATACACTAATCACTCACGATTCTAAGAATAAATTAATTAACAACGTTTTATCACGTCTAATTTTCATTTATTACAATTTTTCCCCTTCGGCCAAAGGGCCCAAAGTTTTCGAACTTTTGGTTTGGTATGTTTTGTCGTCAGAAACTAGTTTCCATAAAGAAAAATATGTTTATTTTCAAAACGGGATTTTTTGCTATAATGTCCCTAGCTAGTAACGTAAATACCTTAATGTATTACACAATAAGTTATTTACTTCGTATTGTGGTTAGTAATAAATGTTATATCCCGTTAACGTGTAAAAAAAAAACAGGCACATTCATTCTGTTGTTTATATAAAATGTACTGTTAAAGTTTGTAAAATGACTGTATTGGTATCTACTTGGCCTCCTTTTCCAAGCACTCGCACAGAAGAGTGAGGAATGGCTGTTATAAGAAAAACTGAACGCTACTAGGTACATATAGCTGGAAACTACAAATTGCTTCTTACTGTTGGTATTTTTCGTTGTTTCTTCTATAAAAAAGATTAAAAAAAACATGAAACATACCAAGTTATAAAAAAAATAGAAGTACGGGATTTAAAATGTAAAATCATGTGGCTGGATTTACAACCAAAAACAATTCCTTTAATTTCCATTGAAAACATTAAATTTTTTTCTTCATAAAGAATTAAACAACATCAGCCACAAAAGCTCACATTTCCGTAAGAACATATACTATACAACCAAACATTATTATGTTTTACTCGATATGACTACATCGCATAATGACTACTGGATCACGTTTCAACCACAGTTCTATTAGCCTACATAGCGGAACGTCAAAATTCTCGTTTGTTTTTTGAAGTATTTTACTTATACTCGTACTACCCGTTTTCCCAATATCGAATCTTCTATCGGGAGATCGGCTCAATCCAAGATAGAATGCGATCTTCGGATCGGTCTGTTATCTACATCCCATTAACAACGGATAGCAAACGTCAATCGATTTTCAGATGGATTGCCGATCGATCCTTCCCTCCCGTACGTTCCATTTTCAGCAGTCTTCATGTTTAATGCGTTATAGACATAATAAATAATTTAGATCGTTATGCTAACTTTTGGGCTTACCAACCCCAGTTGCCTGAAGTCAAACAAAGTGAAGAAATGAAATATATTTTGTTGCCTTCTTGCCGTATATATATTATCTATTTTCTTCTTGACACTGATATTCTCTAAGAATAGTAGTAGTCGTATAACGGAAATTTCCAAATTAATAATTATGTGTAGAGAAACTTATGTTAAAAACTTAAACTAGTCACGAGTTGTTATTGTAACATATGAACAATAATTAATTACATCTATGTTACGTTAGGTTCTTAGTTAGTTCGAGTATGTAAGTAGCCAACTTTGGTGTCAGTTTACACATAGGCACCCTCTAAAGGCCATATTGAAACAAACGGTACCGACAATTTTACGTGACCTCCGACAGTTAACTTTGACAACTTATATAATAAAATTGTTAAATGAAGGTTTGCCAAGTAAAGGTAATACCATAAGATTTATATAATGTTGCACAATCATGGATTTGTTTCTACTCAACAAACAAAACACAGTATTTTGTAAAATTTAAGTTTGTAAAAGTTATTTACAAATAAAACAGGAAAGAAATGAAAGTTACCCAACATGGATAACATAATTTAAATAGCTAAGCACTTTAGTAATGCTTCGGATGGAGAAGGGCTGCGTAACCCTAAAGTTTTACTTTGTGATCATAATTTCAATTTAAAAGTTTACAAATGTTGTTTAAGTTGCGTAAAATCAAAGGAAGTCTGTAAATACCTTTATGATGTGTTTATAATAGGTACTTAACCCCTCATATGACGCAGATCCCAGCCAGACACAATTGATTTTCTATTGTGTCTGGAATCACGGCAAACAAAAGGTTGAGTCTAGACCACGACAATTAGTCTTAGATTTACTCGCTACTTATAATTAAAAAATAATACTTACAGTCAACTTTGATCCCACACCACTCGGCGCGAACGTCTTATTAAAGCAAAACAGTTTTTCTTGTAATAATTTTTTTTTTCTTAAATAGTCCATATTTAAACCACAACATTAATTTAAACCGCTGACTTGTAAAACGTTTTGGGTAGTGCAATAGTTTGAATGATATAAGTTTCATTTAAAGATTTATCTACATTTTAAAAATTAAGATACAAATGTAATTTCTGTGAAGTGAAGTGTATGTAACATTCTGTTTCATAGTCGCTCGTAAATGCCACTTGTAATTTTTGCGACGCGGCTAATGAACAACAAAGTTTCATCCCAAACTACTCTAATGAACTTAGTAGCTTAACTCGCTTGAACTGTAAGCGAAGTTTTGAATTATAATACGTGTAGTATATATTACTTGTATGTCCCCCGATACGACATTTACCTGTAAAACATTAAACCGGCCACTGAATCCCTTAAAACCCCTGTAATAAATAAACGGAGTTATATATAACATGCGCGCGAAGTACCTAAATAACGAGCTGTAATAGATTTTGCCGTAATGCGTCAAACAACAATAATTTATGAACAGATATTTGGCAAGCATTGGCCTCCGGAAAAGCGTGATAATTTCTGGTGAGTGGGTACAACATTTAAGGCAAAGAGAACATGTATTATGACTGCTGTTATGAACCATTGATTTGTGCATTTTGCCTTGAAAATATAACTATCTTATTAAAGTAAACTTTTTAAAGTATAAAATGCTTAAAACAAAAGAATGATATTATTACCAACAGACCTTTGCTTTTCAACCATGGAAATTCGAAATTAAAAACAATTACCATCATACAAAACCTTGAAATACAAATATTTTGCAGGTAATTAAAAATATATAATGTATTTTCAATACCTTTAGGCGTCGTTCGACGCTCGGATCCAGTGGAAATTCATTTGGTTTTTTCGTAAAGGGTAATTGCGATCCCGTATATTGAATGGATGCCTCAACATATATTTTCATTTAATAAATAATAATAATAAATTTAAATGTTTATTTCAGTATAAAAGTTTACAGTAATATGCTTAGATCGGTCGTGAGGAAATCAAATACAGCATAGTTCCTATTCATAATAACAATCGTTTACTATTTTAATAAGTTTTGTATTCATATCAATATCACTAATGTTATTTATATATTAATTATTTACCTAAACAAATATATATTTAATTATTAATAACTACCAACAGAGACAAAATGTTTAGCTACCAATGAGCTGCTCGGTATCATTATAAGTTAAAGAATGTAACCAATTGTACCTATAAAGTAGATTTAATGCCAAACTTGCATAGGTTGTAAATAGGGATAATTTTGTTAATTTTGTTGTATAATATAGCACTAAGGGTTGGCAGTTGCCGACTAGAGAAAGATGTTCTGTTCTTAGGAATGCAACACACAGGTGCACCTTTTCTTTTTTGACTCATTAAATAAAATGGATGGTATCAAGGGATATTTGTGAGTGGCGACGCAAAAGAGTACGATAAATATACAACTGTCTAACGGAGAGAACTTTACTCTCCTGGTAGAGATCTAGGGTAGGGTAACGGCGAGGTTTAGAAAAAAAAACTTTAATTATGCTTCTTTGTGCTCTCTCAAGTTTTAGAATTATAGTTTTGAAGGAACCTCCCCATACTGGTTTCCATTTTCTTGATTAATATGGGAATTGAAACAGTGTCGAATGCTTTGCATAAATCCAAAAATATTCCATAGCATTTAAGTTTGTTGTCAAGTTTGTTAATAATTATATCACTTAGGTCAGATACAGCGTCTTCAGTACACACTTCAGCTCTGAAACCATACTGCCTGCATGATAGGATGTTATTTTATTGAGGAAGTTTTTTAGATAATTATTAAGAACCCTCTCCATGAACCCTCTCCAGCTGTTTATCTAAAAAAACAGCTTAGCACAGAAATTGGTCTGTAATTTTCAATACAATCCCTGTCTCCACCCTTATGAACAGGAATAACTAGGGCTTTTTTAAAACTGTTTGGAAATACACCACAACTAAACGACACATTACAAACGTGTGCAATTATTGGGGATAAAATCTTAGAGGAGGACTTAATTACCTTAGCTGGAATGTTATCCCATCCTGTAGCACAGTCATCTCTTAAGGAACTTATAATTGATTGTACTTCCATTATTGTGACTGGGATAATTCCAATAGAATGTTGAGATAACGGGATCTTAGTTGACTTAAATATCGTTTTTGTTAAGTTTGCAGTTTTTATTCTGTTTGGAAAGTTTGAATGGCACCTGGAAGAGAAGTTAGTAACTAGGAAGATACGAAATCGTACACAAACTATATTCCTTTATTTCTAAACATAAAAACAAGTTTTTTAAAACCCATGCAACACCTAGGAATTGATAGGAATAAAATCCGCAAAAGAAATACAATTTATACTATTATGGTATCAATGAACTCCTCAATAAACAAGGAAAATTTAGGACAAATCATAAAAAAAAACTTAAATGTAGTTCTTTTTCAGCCCATTATATAAAAAAGTCGGATAAACTGTCAAAATCATTTGAAAAATAAAAAGGAAGATTAATTATCCTCAGAATTAGTCATAACATATTTATGAATTTTATGATATATTGACGACAATCATTTGTAAAAGCAACTCTTCCGTTATTATCCGTTAGTTTCTGATAATTTCGGTTACGGATGTTAGATTTTTAAGGAATTCAACAGAAGAAAACAAATAAAGCGTGCGGCTTGTGTCATTGTAATCGATGTGCATACATAAAACAAAAAATAATGCCGACCGAATAGAGAACCTCCTCTTTCGGTTTTTAAAGTCGGTTAAAAATATTTGTAAAAGTAGTAATTGCTTTGTTTTACAATTGATGCATTTGAATTTGTGTAGGCTTACTTTATAAAAAATAATGGACGAACAGTGATGAGTCAGGTCGCACTTCACAAGAAGACATTGAAAACTTATTACGAACGTAAGTAATGTTCGAAAAGGAAATTTAAGAAGTTTCATCGAGCAACGAAATAGACCATTATGTAAGATTATTAAAGAAAAATAAAAGTAATAAAACAAGTCGTGCGTACCGTGTAGAAAAGAGGATGTTGAGGGCGTCCGAGGGCGGGCGGGGAAGGGCGGGAGCCGGCTTCATCCCCAGTCGCGAGTCGACACCAGAGCGGGCAGCCGGCCTCCGTCTGCTGCGGTGGAAACTTTTACCCTCCACGATCTCTAACCGTCGGACATTTAAATGAAAGTTTCCCAACAAAAAAATGTGATTATTCGCTCACAAAGACACACTCAAAAATCAAAAATGATGCCGTTAAAAATAATTTTGAGAGTCTTACAAATTGTGTTTTTGACATTTGTTATTCTGTATTTGAACACGGTGGTGGGTGGAGCGCAAAGTGAAAAAATTCCGATTGGTGAGTTTTATCAAAGTTGATTTTCTTATAATTTTATATGATTTTATTTTATTTTATTTTATTTTACTATTAGTATGTTGTATGATAAAAAAATATATTTTGCTTTTTATGTGCCTATTGTAAAAAAAAGCTGTTTCATCATTAATACTTCTGCTTTGTTGTAATTATTTATTTTTTTACAATTATTTTTTATGGTATAAAAATTATTATATACTAGTGACACCTGGAGGTTCGTTCCGTTATTTATTTCATAGGAATCTAGGAACAAGGGGAAAAGCGGAATTGAAAGTTGAATTGATTTAGCCGTTTTCAAGTTAACGTCTAACGCTCACCGTGAAAAAATAGGATTTACATTAAATTTAGTCCTTGAATAATGGATGTCGAAATTGAAATCAAGATAATAACTACAAAATCTAAAACTGGGCCGGGAACATAAATTCTTCGCTTTTGCGTTTATTTAATTCGTTATTTGGTTTATTTAATTTCATGTCCACGTTATATGATTCGCTTTTATGGGGAAATTTTGGTCAAGTCCACACATTTTAAGGACTGAAAATGTTCTGGAAATCGCCTGTGATTTATTTTGTACCAGCGCCCTCGCTTCGATTTGGTTTATCAAGATTTTATGTGGGGAATTTGGGATATAACAAAGCACATTTTACATATAACTATTGATAGTCATAGTGAACCTCGTAAATACACTCTTACTTACCCCCGTACCCGACATGCACGATACAGTACAACCCGCAAATTATTGTATGCATTTCTTATCATATCTCCGAAACGAAATGTCCAATTTTAATAATTGTAAGTATTTTGGTATAGATGAATATCATCAATTTTAATACAGACTCCTTTTTATCGGAAGAATTTTGACAATAGTTAGGATTTTTTTGTAGGCTGTAGTAAAAACCTTAAATATTAGACATTATTTTTATGTAGTTTTTTGCAGTCTACGCAAGTACGGATTCCTTTTTTTGGAAATAATGTGTAGGCGTTGCATGTCCGTACCTAAATTGTATTCTATCTATTGGTGATATATTTTTTGAAATAGAATGAATAGTTCCGAAGATTACCCCGAACATACAAACAAACATAATTACAAATTTTACCATTTAGTGTTAGTGTAGTACAAATACTTAATATTAGTATAGAACATAGTTTCATTTCAAACAAAGACATTCTTCCTAGAAAACTGAACTGAATGATAATAGTTAGTCAAAGTTCAAATGTTTGGTAATTGATGTTCTAATTAACTTTGGCAGATATTCGTTGAAATAGATTTTACTAACATCAAAGGCGATAGTTTCACGTAAGGTATTTACTGTGATCCATCAGTAAATAATGACGTATCGTGGTATTTAATGAACGTGTAACCTAATGTATTGATGTATGTCATTATTTATTCATGGATTTCTAGATTTCTTGATTCTGTATTGATGATCCGTCGGATCAAACAAACACTCAAACTACAATATGACAATGGGCTAGTAAAATGAAGCTGTGTGCGCGCGAATGTGTCATTGCGCTCATTCCTGACTAGGTAATTTTTCGCTAATGCATTGGATTAAAAACTAGGTGCACCAACAAATTTAGATGCAATAATAACTAAACTTAGTACACCCATTTTTCGTGGTAAACAGTCTGATACCTTAAGAATACATGCAATATGCATTCGCATAAATTAGGAACCATGTCTAAAAGATAGGGAACAGAAACAGTTCCGTGTTCTCATTAGAGTACCTACTATAAGCTGGGCTGAATTTATTTTATGCTTTGAGTACGATAGATAGAAGACTTAGATGAGCCAAAATGCATACCCTCTGTCTCATGAAGGTGAGGGTAAATTACTTTCAATTAGATTTGGAATGTATTAGGAAGACCATTGTGGTGGTCATTTGATTGATAGGGGTTCTATTGTATCCATTCTTACCATAATATTTTATGAAAGCAGATTTTAGAATTCAATACAGTCGTAAAAGAACGTTCTTATGCCCGGTGCTAACTTTTTAAAGAGTTTTGAGTCCTGCGCCACAATTGAGGTGGAAACATTGACCAATGTCAATACATTGGTTTAGCAATTATATCACCTCTTTAGGGAATAATTCATTCATTCATCAATCACGTTCTTTTGGGTTTGTCACTTTGTCCAAGATGAAATAAGCGGAACAAATGTTGCTTCGACATAATACTTTATTTTCAAAGGTTTTTGAAGTTTTCACATTTCCAATGTGTGAGAAAATCAGCAGTTGCTAAGACAGATATTATACGCCTGTCGGTAGTACCATTGTTTTTTTGAACCAACATTTTTAATACCTATCTTGGGGGATTATAGTTTGAAATGTTTGGGGGTAAACAGAAATTATTTTCCTGCTGACTTCATGGGGGCGACAAGGAACAACCCGTCAAATTCAGTACTTAAAGTTTAGATTCGCACCACAACTTTCAAGCCTTTACTTGTAGTATAGTTTCTAAAACTACGGATAACTTTTCTTGGTAACCTACCTTGGCCTTAAATACTTTTGTCCATAAATGGTCTCACGTCTGTTCCGGAGCAACGGCGCGTTTATAATTTAATTTTACAGCGCATTACCAGTATTGAGGGGGGGTTGATACTTTCGTGATGCACTAACAACACATTTTATACAAAAACGACTACTGCTTCTTCGTCACTAAGTCGTACTACTTTTAAATTGCCCCTAAATCTTACAAGTGAAGATGCGAAGCTAATGTGCCTCGCGCGAAAACAATTGTAAGGATGCGTTGTCTTCTAAACTGTACGAAGTGGAGCAGAGCTTAATTGACCAATCACACCGTTATCAATGAGCTCCGCACCGCTCCGCAACGCTTCTATGGAAACACACCCCAGAATTCGATAGGTGAAGTAGGGTTAATTATCAGTAGCTTCAGGGATACACCGGTGAATGAAAAGAATGGCTTCTCTATACTTACATTTATCATAATTTTTAAGATAAGGGCAATAAACGGAATTTTTTTTAATTTTTTTTTATCATACACTTATAAAAACCTAGCTCACATCAGTTGGGGCATCCTTAGAGATCTCTATTTTTAGTAATATACGGGCCTTTCGGATCTGCCCGTATATCAATCATGTTTAGATTTCAATAATGTCATTATTCAAATGACTTCAATTTGTAGAGCTAAAGTGATCGTCATTATACATTTAATATCTCGAAGAGTCATGTCCTCAGGTCTGGACTCTACTTGAGTTTATCTCACACCATGAAGCCTTAATGGTGAGCCCGTACTTCTGAGACTCCATGCCGGAACAAACAATTATCAATATTAGTCAAAGAAGTCCGTATTGGCTTTATACGAGTATGTGAACCAAAGGTGTATTCCTGAGGATATTTTACTGGATTTTATATGACACAGACATTACAATCAACCCACACTAGGGACAGAACCATTTAACAACCAACGACAAGGAGATCTTGACACAGTTCTAATATAAAAAATTAAAACGAAACTACGCCTAAATAGGTATTAAATTGTAAAAATTGAAAATATTACATTAAATCTATACTTTCAACAACCCCCGCCCCGTCCTTTCAATGTAACACGGGGTAAATACACGAACTTAATTACCCATTCAGACAAACTTAAGTTAAATATAACTCCAGACAACAATATCTTATTTAATACCTTTGTAAATGTGTCGGCGGTCTAAATTTCGTCGTTAACTATATGTTATTACATAATAGTTGAAAATTAATTTACCTTTCCTAATCAACTCCTTAATAAAGCTGATCCTTATATCAATGTGTTTCAATCGCCTAACACTATCTGTATTTACAACCATTATAGCTCTCTGATTATCTCTAAAACCCCTCTTTTGGGGTTTGCCGCAGTCGGGTAAAACGTAGACCGCCATTCAATATCACCTACAACTACGTAAACGGCGACCTTACTTGCTGCAGCTGCTCCAGAACTTTAACTGCTTCATCAGTTATCTAAGAGCGTACTTACCTTTCAAACCTCTTAGAGCCTCTCAAACGATCACTGTCGTCAAAATCGTTATGGGAATCATCATCATCATTAAAATCTACATATTCACGCTATATATTTATATAACCTTTACCGATTCTAAAGCGTAAAATATTTTCTTCTTTTATTTGAATTCCAAGTTTACTGAATAGTGATGTGATTAAAATCTTTGAATATTTTGTCACGGCGTATACTCGTATCAGCAAGTTGATAACATTCCGGTAGTTGTTTCAAAGAATTTGTTTCGCCGCTTAAGTAGAAAGGTTAAAATTTCGCATTGCACAAAATGCTTCTAATTCAAAAACTTCAGGGTTAAACTTATAGGCGACGCTAGTTCTACCCATTGATTACTATTAGAAAACTAAAATATTATCAGGAATTTTGATAGCAATTACCGAGTTTTCAACATTTTCTCTTTCTAATAGATATACCTGGATGGGTTTGATTATAAATTATGTTGACTATCTAGTAGTATTACTATCTTTAAAAGCGCTTGTGGTTTAGATTGTCTCAGTGATAGTAACTTATCGCAATAGTTAAGCAACGTGCTGCCCAAATCAATAGTTGGCTTAAAGTGATATTTTGAGTATGTTGGCTATTAGTGGTATGAGCTCTACTGATCCTCAGAGAGCACGTCACTTAGTCGGCCCTGGCTGGCTGTTTCAATGGTTAGACCACGTGGAATGAATGTACAAAATAAAATGTCGGTTCGTTTTTCGGGTTCGTGCATGGTTTGCACGAATCTAACTCGCACGAAATTATATTTGTCATTGCGAATCGACTACAGAAAAATAATATTTTAAAAGAGTCCACTCGCAAGTTAAGGGCGAGTTAAAATCGTGCGTATTATTCACCTAACTCGTTTCCTAACTTGTTTGTCTTTCAAATGTAACATTTACGGTTTATGTTACTTGCAGCTGGGGGAGATAATAGTTTGCGTGCCATCCTCATACGCTATGTTCCATTCTCATACGCTGTGAAATTATTTGTCACAAACTGAATCCCTACGCTTTGAATACAACAGACATGTAAGAGCATATTTTTAAGCTATAATTTTTAAAAACAAGGAATTTGAATATATTATTTATTCCTGAAAAATAATTGCAGCATCGTAGATGTGATATTTAAAGATACTTTTATTATATAGAACATTTCTTAAATGAAACATTTGTCAAACAAAAGGGATCTGCCTTAGCTACATGTAAGACTCGTATTGGTAAAAAAGGGTTCGCAAACCCAATTTTACGGGGTTTCCTTTGAAGCTACTATAACTGATAAAAATCAATTCATTATTCAGTAACTTCACAAACTCCTTCAACATAACCTTCTATTGAAACTATAATAAGACATCACACATTTCTCGACTCGAAAAGAAGAAGAAGAAGAAGAAGAAGATCACACATTAATTTAATTATATTTGTGCAGTAAATTACTTTATGTACGAGTACTTTATTTAGACTTGTTCGTAATTCAATATTCATTTTAACATGTTTAACGTGCCTCTAACTTATTAAAATACGGAGGAAGCCGCAAACATAGTTTTAAATAAATTCTTAGGAAGTATGAGGCCCCACAAAAGCACACTGGTAGTCAAAAGTTTTCTTCCATATCAAACTTGAGTCATCATGCTTGCACTCGCAGGTTGAAGTGAGTCTTGATTTCAGCTTAAAGGAAAACTTGATACCTAGACAGGGATTATGTCTGGGAGCTTTAAGTCGTGAGAGCATATTATATTTTATTTAATAGACAAGTTACCACTACGCTGGGAGCATCGTCATCGTTATTGACTTTTATGACGAGATAAAAGCAAAGTTAGAAAGTCAAGTTACTTTTAATAAGTTAGAAAAAATCTAAAATAATATGTATGTACGTTGAACGACAATCTTCAATTATTTCCTTGAATTAGTTTAGAGACGTTGAGTGTTAGTGTATAATTGGGTACCCATGCAATCGGTGCAGTTTAATCATATTAATAAATTGTTGTTGATTTTATTGTTTGTTTTTAGGCTTCCGTAGCCAAATTGCAAAAACGGAGCCCTTATAGTTTCGGCATGGACTGTATGTTACAGTCCAGACAGTATATCTGCTGCATATTTTAAAAGATATTTGCTTCTCGAGTAGTAAAAAGTGTGCCCTCTAACTATTTAATTATGAAGTGAAAAATAAACATAAAATTGAAAATATATAATTCAATAAGAATTTCAAACGAGCATTGGTTTCAAAATCAATTTCGTAGAGATACCATATCATTTCGACGGTTACCTGTACAACCTTGCGGTTGGTGCCGTTGACCGTAAATGGATCGGGCTGCAAACTTAACTTTGTGTCTGAATAAATGAGACACACGGCCTGGTGCGTCACAAAGCTTTCAAATTTCTTTCACAAATGTCTTTACTGCTACAGAACCCTTCATAAGCTTTCAACTCGGTCTTAGTAGATAGTGAAATTGCATTGGCACAGTTCATTTTGTATTATGCAATCCTCTAACAGGACCGGCCCGAGGCTAGAAATCACAGTATTACAAATAATATTTAAACTTTACTAGGGGATTAAAGATTCACATTAGTCTATTAAAGATTATTATTTGTTATGAGGACTATTCCGATTACAGTCTCCTATTTTTGTAGAGGATTAAACTAAAGTCAACTATTACGAGTATCTTACATTATTTTCTGCGACAGCGAACTGTTTAATTTTCTTCATGAATCAAATACTAGTAAGAAAAAAATTCTAAACATTCGGTAGTGTGACACCAGAACGAAATGTGGCCTGCTGAATATTATATGTAACTACATTAAATAAAACTGTTTTGTTAAAAAATGCGAACCAAAGGAAACATTTGCTTTTATTGCACTTTGTTCTCTTAATATACACACAATAGATTACTCCAACCAGCCATTAACTGCTACGGTATTATTAAAGTTTCTCTCCCTGTTTTAGTTTTCCTATAATATTCGGATCAGATATTTTTGTTAAAGTAATTGATTAGATTTGCCTATCTTGTGCTGTCCTACTGCTGGGCATAGATCAAGTTACGCAAATAATAATTACTTAAGGCGACGATATATGTGAATTAAGCAAGGCCACTACGGGATTAAAACCTTTTTTCTCCATAATCTGTACCAAAATATTTTTTAAATACATGTTAATTTAGACACTTCAGTCCGTATTTTCTTGATTTTATTATTTAAATAAAATTATTTTTAGTAACTCTAATATGCAAAGAAACCCTCAATTTAGACATTTCAAACCATTTTTCTTCAAAACTATTAACCGCTAGATGTTTTTACAGCCATCAATCATCATATTAGTAAATACAAAATGTATTGATTCTTCATCTTATTTTTTAAATAACTTTTGTAATTATTTTTAGTGTTAAATTAAATAAAAACGATACACAGAACGCGTGACGTACCCTCCGGCCACCCAACAATTTACTCGAGCAAGGTCATTTGGATATATTGTTTATTGTTTGTTTATTCATATATAGCCAATATAGCCAGCTCTTAACAGTTAAGCAATATTTTTTTCTAAACCTTCTATGGTTTAAAGGTCAAAACATTGGGACCGACGACGCTAACAAGTGCTGCATTTGTTTGAAAAGTCAATTTGTTTTTAACACTGGCGTAGGTTCCGATTGTGTTGGGCGTAGGTTTTGACAGATGGAGTAATCAGCTGTTCCGCTGACCGTACAAGATTTCTACTAACTGCGACACGTGCACACGATAAATGAGTGGGGAAAGATTAATGACTCGGAAAAAGTTTGCCTTCTTTAGTTTGTTACCAGAAACCCTGTGGATTCTATTTGCACAACAAGTTTGAGTACACTTCCAAGCAATCTCGGCTGTCCGCGAGATGGTCATGGCGGAAATGCCACAGTGATTAAGTTATACAAACTTTGTTTTTATTTCGTTTGGTCTCAGAGTGCTTAGAACACAACACATTTGCACTTATCCCATAGTAATTAGCCAAGAACAAGATTTATCTCACTATCCAGTTTAGTTCATACTGATGTATTACATAACTCGGCAGTATTCCTCGTGATATTTTTACTTTCATCTGTGCTTAGCTTAGTGAACAGTCGTTTTTATGAACTTATGTTGCTGCATAGCGGAGGAAACTTAAAATTTTCTTTTCCACATTATTTAAGAGAGAGAGAGCTAGCAGTAAATTGAACTCGCGCCCAATTGTTCCTCAATATTCCATTACCCCTGGGCGTGCTAGCATGCAAGTACCAATTTACATTTCGGTTCAATGGTAAATACGAATTAGAGATGGTTGGCCTATCTGTTTACGAATCGTTACAGCCTACATAATTCGATGTCTTGCCATTATTGCATCTGTTTGAGATCTTGTCTATAAGTCGGACAAATTAAAACCAACACAAATGTTTATTTGTTAGTGCCGATAATCCAAGCAGAATTTTATTTTACTGCTGGTGCGGTACACGGGAGAGAAAATGTTGGAAATTTTCCCGGTATTGCGTAATTGCGTTTCGCGGCTTTGTTGTGTCTATTCTAAGCCAAAAAAGACACCATATCGTGAGTTTTACGGTTGCGTGTTTTTAATTTAATTTGAATCCTATCTTAAGAGCTGGCTATATCCAAATGACCTTGCTCGAGTAAATTGTTTTTAGTTAATATAACACTAAAAATAATTACAAAAGTTATTTAAAAATAAGATGAAGTATCAATAGATTTTCTATTTACATTATATTAATGATGATGACTTGAAAAACATCTAGCGGTTAATAGTTTTGAAGAAAAATGGTTTGAAATGTCTAAATTGGGGGTTTCTTTGCATATATATTACACATTCTTAAAAATAATTTTATTTAAATAATAAATAGAAAAAAATACGGACTGAAGTGTCTAGAAGATTTTTGTACAGATTATGGAGATTTTTTTTTAAATCTGGTAGTGTTTTAGCTTAATTAACATATATCGTCGCCTTAACTTAGTCAAATGCTAATGAGTTACATTTATTTCAACTGTGTTTTACAAATACACATATATAAAGTTCTAAGTAAATAATGCCACTATATAAAGCTTTTGAGCAAGAGAGATTCTGGAAAATTCTTTAAAATCTGACTGATGAAAGAGCTTAATGAAAAAAATGAGGTCATTTTTCGCGTTGCTTTCGTTAGGGTTCTTTCTAACCTGCGGACTAAAGCTCAGCATTTGTTAATGAAACTCGATGTTTGAGTTGATTTGATTTACTCTATTTTCAATACCTATCTACTTTTACTTTTGATCGTTCGTCTGAAATGTTCAGTTAATGTTCCGACAAACAGCTTTCAAAAACCTACGAAATCTAAATTATCGTTTCATGTTGTTACGTTATTTGTTTTAAAGTTCTCTTTAAAACTCATATTTGGATTTGCATGTCCCAATCTATAAAAGAAAATTTGGACGTTTTCATCCACTTCGCAGTCTCCGTTTGAGCTGTTTTCCAAACGTAGGTTTACGTGAAAATGCATATTATTTTAGCAAAATTAGTCGGACCTTGTTTTGAAAACCTTAAACGTTTATATGACTGTAAAGCTACGTTTTCAATAATTGGTGGTGGTACGTACCTTTTGATTGGCGAATACAAAAGCTACAAAGGTGTATTATAATACCAGTACAACAGACAGAGCATATAAATTGTTATGCATAAATCATAGTATCGATGACAAGAGACTACGCAGTGTATTCTGCAAACGCCTCTTGGAGAGTATACGGATAACCGACAGACATCTAATACATGAAGATAACTGAATACCCCAGAACAGTTCGAAGTTATTTGCAAATTGACGGTTTTAAAAATAAAGACTTAGGTCTTTTTAACCATTTTTCATTTTCAATGTAAATCTCGTACAAAAATATAATAAGGCAGAAATAGGAGTTCCTCTAGGAGCTCCATTATAAACTATCGGAAAATAATCCGTTGAACTGGACATGGTTTGGTGCAATTTAATTTCTCCGACAGTTTACAATCTCTCGCTGTATATTATAAAAAGGTGTTGATAATCTGACGGTAGCAAACTAGCACAATATATTAATAACTGTTTCACCCAATTGTCTCATTTATTATAATTTCTTTATAACCATTTTCAGCTACAGCAACTGCGGTTTCTGTTAATTTATGGAGAAATAACAGAAATCAAAAAGCTATCAAAAGTTAGCGGTATGTTCCATCATAAAAGTATTTTAGTGTACGAGTACTCTCATGGTTTTATCGGTAAAAATACGGCATATTTATATTCTCTGGATTTATGTTAAACGAGAACATGAATTCTGATACACTTACCTATGAACTGGATACCGAGATACCGTTCGGGATCCTATATAATGGAGTAAGTTATAAGCACCTATACAATACGCCTCATCTTTGATATACGCACCTGGTCTTACATTTTTACCGTTTCTAAGGCCATATAACACGAGGCACACACATAACACTAAACTTCAAGTTACGCTGAAGTATCATGAATTTAAAATATGTGTACCGTATAAGTGCTCGTTAAAATATGTTAGAGCTATTATCTATTAACGTAATTTGTCATATTTATTGTACGTAGAAGTTGTAACCGTCTTGCAATATGCCACGTAATACAAAATATTTCAAAAAATATTACGAATTCGAATATCGAATGGAACTTATCCATTTTTTGCATCATGTTTAATTTTAACTAACAGCAACGAACAACAATGTCAGGCCAATTAGGTAATGCCTCTGTCACACGATCCTTAATGACGATGGACGCGAGATAGCCACTTTAATTTGCGATTGTGTTAACAAATGTTATCCTAAACAATGCAACTAGCCAGGTTTTGGACCTGGCATCACAGCTGAATCAAAATGTGTGAAACCACTTACACAAGGATATGCAACTTTGTATGCACTTAGATTAGAATGACCTAACATTACATACACCTTTTTCAATCAACACAACCATAGTAGAGGCATATAAACAACTAGCAGCGCCCCGCAGTTTTACCCGCATTGTACTCGTTCCCGTAGGAATTTCAGGATGAAAAGTAGCCTTCCCGTTTAATGTGGCTATCCATTACAAAAAGAATTTTTCAAATTGGACCAGTAGTTCTTGAGATTAGCGCGTTCAAACAAACAAACAAACTCTGCAGCTTTATAATATTAGTATAGATTCGATAAATATTGACTATCATCACGCGACAAGAGCAGTTTTTTTAATATAAAATTAAAACAATACCTTATAATGTCCTACTGTTGGGCAAAAGTCTTTCATAATATACTGATATCTTTAGTAACATGAGAGGCCTCTGTTAAAATGCCAGGAAAATTGCTCCAATTGTCCGTATCCTAAATTTAATTACAGTTTTGTTGTGAAATAAAAATATTTTCTACAAATTTTATATGTTTATTGAGATTGAAGTTATATCAAGTTATCGTGCCAATTTTCGTGTTTCGTAGTTAACTTGAGTTCTGCAAGTGGTAATGTCTCTAACCACTCAATATTTTATCATGAAACCGATACTTTTGATTTTCTTTGTGGTTTCTACGAGTTAAGTAACGTAAGCTGGTCACTGAATGAATCGCTGGTTTCCAGTCTTCAAATTTCTTATGATGCAAACTTTGGTGTTCCACAATAATTACTTGATGTGTCTATTTGTATGCCGATTATTATATTGATTATTATATTATATTGCATTGTTCTTTACAAAACCTGTGTTGGAAGACAGCAACATATTTTTCAAACAAGGTTCATTTATATTATGAAAGCTTGATATTAATTATTAAACGTCCAACGATGAATTATAAGCTGATTACAATTGAGTGTTCACAAACTTTATTTATACATCGTAAAGTTCAATGGTTCAAGTAATGTTATTTAGTTGTATACTTACTTAACCTACGGGAGCGCAGTTAGTCTCAA
The DNA here is from genome assembly GCA_963082685.1 of Cyclophora albipunctata. NCBI lineage: Eukaryota > Metazoa > Arthropoda > Insecta > Lepidoptera > Geometridae > Cyclophora > Cyclophora albipunctata. Next base: position 11,589,592 of record OY720111.1, on the reverse strand, counting down.
ATGAAGCAAAATTTCCTTTATATCATAACTTATAGAAACTTGCGAGTGCGATGTTGGAGTACGCTTAATTAAATTTAATGACTCGAGGCGCATAATGTATGTGGAGACAACGCTTACAAAATACACGTAATCTGTAGGCTTGAGTTAGAACGGGCCCGTATGCCATTATTGTGATTTAGACTGCGGTTGTTCTCAGAATGTGAACCAATAAATTAGATCTCAATCAGGCTGTAACCGCCATTTGTTACTCCTACTTCACACATGTGCAACCGATGTTTAATTGGAATTGTAATGATTTCTCATTTTTGTGCTGTAATCTAATAATATAGGTAATATAACTGCAGAAGTAAATTATGTGCATTGAAAACATTAAAAAAACAGAAGAGGTTACAAGATCGATACCAAACAATTTGTGATTTTTTTGTCTGTCTGTTCAAGCATCACGCAAAAACTAGCGGTTCGATTACACTTTACCGCGGAACAGTATATTAATTTTGCGGGTCAGTCACTAGACACCATTATTGTATTAACCGAATTAATAAGTTTGCCGTACATTACATTCACTCACGCAGTCGAGTTTCGAGGTTTGGCAATGTCGAAGAAAACATTTATTTGTAGCTCATAAAGCTTATTTATAATAATATAAACGTTAAAGATGCCAAGTTCAACCGAAAGTCAAATAATGTTTTAACTTATTTTTTTTTTGACAAATAGATATTTGCGTGTACATGTACAATGTGAAATATTTAGTATTCACCAATGAGATTTTATTACTTCTGTCGAATGACCTGATTCTTAAATAGATATTAATTATTCCGTCAGACAATACCTATAGATTTCGCAACTGTTGTTTTACTTTAGGTCATATTTCTTGGGAATTATAAATTTGGGTCGGTGGGTTGCTAAGGAGCTCATCGTAGTATCTGAGATGGCTTTCATTGTTTATGCATGAAGTTATTATTTACTGGCAAACAGTCTACCCGGACGCCGTCTCGCCCTCTACGGGTGTTCACAGATTACATATTGATCTGTATTGAACTTAAAAATGTAATAATTCGCAACGTTTTAACTACCTTCATCTTAGCTCGATTCCACCCCCAAAAATAACATAGCGTCTAAATTTAAAGCTTTTAATATTGGGTATACGTACTTATATAATAACATTATACCTCTTTCCTTGCTCCTATCACGTTCAGGATTAGATCATTTATAATGAGATTGAAATATATTGCGATGTCAAATTACTTATACTGAATACTGGGAACCTATCTACCAAGAAGCCTATATTATGATATTTTAAATGTAAAACAAAAGCGTCCATTTGGATCAACATTAACTTAATTTGTCAATGTGTTTGGTATATGAATAGGTATTTGTTAACTGTAGCCTGATATATTGTTTTTGCGAAATAGATAACTAAGTAGGTAGAATGAGACCTAGAAAATTACAAACAAACTTACAAATTTTACCTCTTTATAATGATATTACCTTAGTTAGTACTCATATTATCGTAGTATTAGAGTTATTTTTTGCTTTTAAGTTTTGAAGTCAGCTTTTTTAAGCGTAGGTATTTTATATTTGATTGGAATTCGATTTAGGAAAGTAACACATTAAAGTTTAACTTGCAATGTCTTCTTGACAATCATTTTTATTTCGCTCTAAATACAAAAATTACTGAGCCGGGAACCACCATGCAATTATGTATTTTTTCATGAATGAGAGAGGCAAGTAAAACAAAAATGATACTAAAAACCTCCTTTCCTTGTATTACTAGATGAAGAATGTATTGTGCGTCGGGGCTCGTAATATTAAGCTAATACGCCAAAAATTACGGTGATCGCCTGAGATGGCAACGGTTAGATTAATTAAAATCTTGTCATATTGATATTAAAGAGCTAATTCGCAATTAATTTAACAATTTTGAGGTTTTTGGGCCGGGTTGTCTTTATTTCTAATCTAATTTTTGCACCTATCCCATCTTTATTTATTCTTATAATTTGTTAAGCGTTTCGAAATACTTTTCAAAGTGTGGAATGTGTTTTTCTATTAACCTATAAAACTTTAGCCTTTTGAAAATGTCAGCCGTATTCATCGCGTGCATGATAAAGAAAAAAATCTTGTAACAGAATTTATCTTTAAAAATACCTTTGCGAATACCTGGCACGCTTTGCCCCACAAGCCACCGATGTATTATTGACTGTTGTACCTGTAATGTACTTTGATTTATAAACTATAAAAACGTTTTGGCGAAAAATACATGATCTGGGGCTTCAATTTAATTTTTTAAATTAGAATTTGAAACGTCCGGCGGAGACAAAGTGCTGAAGGAAAATGTGTACTTAGGTAATTTAGGGGTATTGAATCACACAGCAAATAAAGTTTATAACAAATCGATTACTGAAAAAGTGGTCGCCGTAAGAGAGTTTGTAGCATCGGTCCAATAAATGAAAAAACACTCCGAACGAAACAAATACTCTTTACTTCCAGCGGGTATCTCTGCTAAACTATATTTTTTACACTATTGTCATACACATCTATTGTTAGTGCGAATCCACTCACGTTTGAATTCCGAGCAGAACCGAGCAGGACGCATGCACATGGCGCATACACATACACTGTGCAATGGAAATAAATTCCCGCGTTTTACAATTCGTTAATTCGGTAATACCGAAGTCATTGTTAAGTGATATCGCGACTAGGAACATATTCTACTTGAGTAGCGTTCATGGGATAGAAGAAGGTAATGATTATAATAACTTTCCTCCAGACAAGTGGCAATTTAACAGGAATGTCACGTGATATTCACGAATCCACACATTGTCATACATTTTATGTTAAGCATCCAAATAGAATGCAAACGATTGCCACTTATATACAGGTAAAAGTCATTTGAAAATACAATATGTAATTGGTGTACCTATATAAAATGGTCGATATACTCGTAGATCATCAATATCTTTCCAGGAGATAACAAACAGAACATTCATATGTTTATAGTAAATAAAAGTTCAGTCGCATTGTTGTGATTAAGTATACGCCAAAAACAAAAGAAAAGGTCAAAGTGCTAAAACGTAAAATAAACTCAACACTACCGGCAGAGGATTTGAGCTCGTAAAAATGTGGTGCTGTGGAAATGCGTCGGTACTTGACGTGATATGTGTGTTTGGAAACTACGACACACACAAGTAGGCTCAAGTGGTCGCAAACGCGTTCCTCACTGAATAAATATGGATTCCACCAAAACGCTACCAAATGTGACTTTATAAATATATTTTATCGACGAAAAGTTGACATAAGTTACATACTTGGCTGTTGAATAATATTGTCGTTGTTTCCATAATGTCGCTTTTGAAGTTTATATTTCAGTAAATATATTTTGCAAGTGTATGTGTGTTTTCTTTAAAACTAACATCGTGATGTCGATATATCTATGCAACTTTGAAATAAAGTTATTAAGATGAATTTGTGCCTACGAAAAACAAAATTACATCGCAAGAAAATTTTATTTACTGTGAACAACATTGAGTGGATGGACTCAGACCAGGAAGTAGTAACTACAAATCGTATTACGTTCATAAGAAGGCCCTTAATTTCCCATCGAACATCTTAACGGGGACTGGAGGGGTTCCATTCGAGCCCTTCTCATTGATGTTGTCATTATCGTAGTCAACGTTAGTAATAATGCGAGCCATGATTCTGTTTGTAGAATTTTGGGCTATACGAAATGTTATTACTTAGATGACGTTTTCTGAGGAGCTGCTGTTTATTTAAACTGTTTGGCTAACGTTTGGATAAAGGCAAACAGGTATCTAAACAGGATGACCCAAATCCCACACTCACTACCCGAACGCTATAGTTATAATTTCCAAGAGAATCAAAATCTGTGACTAAGCCGTACTGAAGGGTTCAAATCAAAACATCCGATTTATGTTACAGAGTTGGTAAATGTATTGACTGTTAACACGATATCATAAATTATTCTCTAGACGATTTCTAAAGGTATCCTTATTTTGTTAAATCAAGTCTATTTTTCAAGCTTCAGTATAACGAGAGTCATTCGATGCGGCCACTGAACGCTCCCATTTGTTATCGCTGGTTCACTTTCCAACCAAATGCTGCACTGTGATGTGACAAAATTGTGAACACTCTTTATAACGTACATTATTATTTTAAAAAAACTAAATTCATCAAAAAATGTGATGATTTCTGAGCAAGAGCTATTTAAGAGCTACAAATGAGATTTAGTTACACCACAGATTATTAAATTGGTTAAACGTTTTACACTAAAATCATTTTTGGCATTTCTATCTGAGCGCTACCGTGCTTCGGAGGACATGTTAAATTATCGGTCGCGTAAAGGCAATTTCATCGGACACTTTCGAGAACGAAAAGATGCTTATTTTTGGATATTTTCAAAGAGCATCTTTAAATTGTTATTGAAAGAAAACACTCCAATGCTTGGAATATCGGGGGTTGAGTTTAACTGTCTTTAACTTTTCCAGGGGTCGAAAATACGGAGCAAGCTTAGGTCGAATGGAGTGTTCGTCCATAAATCTCTTAGCAGACAGTAACAATGTGTAGCTGGCTTGTCTTCGGCCCCTAGTTGTATGTAATGTACCTACTATTGAAAACCTTTACAGGCACTTTAATAAGATTTGTTGATCTCCGAGCTTTATAAGAACTTAATTATTTCTCGGGAGTACGGCTCTTAAGCTGAGTAGTTCCTTTTTTAGTTACAGTTAGTTTTAGTTAGAAGGATTAAATAAGCACGTCAACACACGTCATATCTAAACGTCCGTACCGTCATACTGTGACTCTCCGCGGTTCTTGGAAGAATATCTTAGCAGTTATTCTGCTAATCGGAGCAGAGATAAATCCAAAAAAAAACTTGTTAACCGGTTTAGTCATTCTTGAGTTATAAATGGTGTAACACGGCTATTTATACAGCTTAGAATTTATTCATTTAAAAATATGTAATAATACATTTATTTATTTAATTAGTTAAACCTACCCAGAGTTTTAAGATGTTTGCTTCTCTAAGTACTTACCAATAATTACGAGTATATGTTAACTATATTCCTAAATAATTACTATTTACTCTAGGTACAGACCATCAACTACCAATTTGTTTTAACAAAACGATAAAAAACTAACGGTCATCACATCATTGGCACAGTGGCAGTGAGAGCGCTTACTGTGTTAGGGGTAGCAGGTTCGATTCCTGCCCGGAGTTAACAATATGTGTAGATAAATTATGTCAATGAGTGTAAAGTCGGTCAGTTTATACCTGAATGTAACATACTTCAAAATTACGTTAAAAACCCGTGTATCGTCTAAGTTACAAAATGCCTGTTAACCAAGCCCATGCTCATATAAATTAAACAAAGTAAAAAATCCAAAGGCTTCCAAAGTTGGTTTAACTAAATGAAGTGGACTAGCCACGATAAAGAGCGTTTGTTGCCTGTTGTGTGAGCTTTATAGCCACATACCAATCAAACTAGCGAACTATCGAGTGAGGCGTCGAGGGTATCACTAAGCACTACCATACCATTAATTGTGTTAACCCAAAAACACATTCCTACAAATAACTGGACTGCTTTTGCAACCACGAACGAGCGTTAGGTGTTTTATCTCTCATAATCATAAACCGTAAAAAAAGGAGTAAATTAATAAAATATTTAATACAAACTCAATGTAGTAGCTACAGAAATAAACGCAAATTGTGGTAAAAATGTAGAGTGACGTTAGCAAATGTAGTCGAGGTCTAATAGTTGGAGCTGATAACTAATACGGGGTATATTCATTACGAAACCTCATCATGCGGGACTGTGTAGTGGAGAGTGATTTGTCGTCCTTAGGGACAAATAGGCCACGAGCAATGCCGACCGAGGTCGGTCGAAAGCTATTTTTCAAGTGGTTTTTTCCCATTTGTTGCTCAAACTCCATAGTGAAAATAGAGAAGAAATATCTTAATATTTACAGCTTATCCTTAGTTATTCTATGTTAATGAAAATAAAACTAACAATTTACATCCTATTGTTTATATTTACACATGTTTAATACGATGCTTGATATTTATTTTTAATCTTCTACAAAATATAGTTTTACAACCAACTAGCATCTCGTGTGCGCCTTGTACATTTAAATAAAAAAAAGCTAAAGCCTAAAGCCAAAGACTAAAACCAGACAGCGCCTAGCATCACTCCAAGTAAACTAAGATGATTTCAGTCATATGATTCACGATCTTCTTTACTTTGTCCTTTTTCAGTTTTTCAAGCGTGGTGAGTAGTTTTGCATATTCTGGGGATGCTTTGATTACTTTGATTGACTTTTCTTTTGTAGAGGCGTCGAAGTTTTTGTACACCTTATTCCAAAGGGAGTTTAACACAATTCCATCGACTGTCTTCCTGTCATAATAATCTGCTGAATCGACCTGAAAATTGTATCAAATTAGTAAGTTTACACGTCTGTATGAGAAGTTAATGTTAATTAGAAAAAAGTAACAAGGCAATTATCTATTCATTTTTTTCTGTTTTGTAACCCCGAGGCAAATAGTCCCTCTATTTGCCTCGGGGTTACAAAACAGTTATAAGTTTTACGTTTATGTGCCCTAAACCAATGCATAAATACTCATGTAAGAGATAGGGAGCTCTACGTGCTAATCAAATAGTTACTCGAGCGCCATTAGGACAATGTAAAGATTACGTCAAAATAAGAAAAACATGTAAGAGAATGCATAAATTCAGTACGGCTTTTATGATAAGAAGTTGTCAAGTGTGAAAAAAACATAATGTTTGAGATTGTTGTACGTCCACAGATGATAACTCGGTCGCTCTATAGTCGATAACTCGGTCACGACTATAGTCAATCCGTGTGGATTGTCATTGTACACTTTCAAAAGGGGACCACCACTTATCGACTGCTCTGAATCGAATGTCCTGGAGCGTTGTTAGGTTAAGTAAACCCTTAACGTGAAAATCAACCGGATCTGAATAAAAGGTTTTCTCAAAATTCCCAATCAATACCGCTTAGATTTTTATATTACAAGCAAAACATCTATCGGGCTCATCTATCTCCCAAATCACCCATACAAAAAAAAAATGTTTTTCTAGATTTTGACAGCAAGCGTTATTATAATATTGGGTTTTTGATGAAGATATTCAATAGATACAGTCCAAGTCTTAATCTGTCGCGCTTGAGTGACTACTCAGAAACACGCACACACCTTCCCTACTATAACCAGTCCCTTAGAGAGAAAGCAATAGATATGAGATTTACATTCTATTTGGATGTGTCAATTTAAATATACCTACAGGAATGTCTCGTGATGCTGAGTAGAGATTCTAAAGATTTACTTAGAATATTTTGTATCATCAAATTCTTTTTGAAATTTCATTATCATCATCAAAAATCAAAAAAATTTAATAAGCAGAAAATAAGCAACAGAATTCCTTGCCCATTTTTTTCTTCTGATTATGTTCTTCCGAATGGTTGATGAATTCAAAAGAGTAAAAAGTCAAAACTGAATGGAACATGGACTTTGATTGTGACTTTACGATTTATCAAATCCTGCAAGTAATCGATGAGTAAACATTTCACACTTTCCTTTGCGCACTTTGTTTCACGATTTTTGTACATATTTCTCGCCGCGCCGTGCCTTGTTGCCTACAAATGCAGAACCAATTATAGTGTACCTGCCACCGAACCAGATGTGACTTACGACTGTGGAAACATTGAACAGATATGCTGTGATCTATGGTGTTATTCGTGTCGCGGAGCCGGCACACGGGTGTGAATGGACCTTCGCTTTTTATCACAAGCAATTCATATTCATTCAAAAATCCAAAAAATTATGTAACGTTCTTTTGAATACGGTATTTATGGTTTATTGTAGATTGGAAACATGGACCCAAAACAAAAAAAATATAATTTAATCACTACATCAATCAACTAAAGACGGAATTTGTCAAGCTTACCCGCATAAATTGGAGAATAGACAATAGAATGAATACAAAAAAATACACTTTATGAACCATATTGAGTTACTGTCGGCACAACGAAACGAAATCTACTGAGCAGTCATTTAAATCATATCTCTTAAGTAAACTAAACATCCTTTGGCGTTTTCTGTAATACCAAAACAACATCAATTCTCGGTTCTTTGACGTGTGCATACTTTCAGCTGAAAACAATGTTGACATTTGTTTACCAATTAATTTGTACTTGCTAGTTTATTGACACAGTTTATTTTTAATTTACTGCGACAACTCTCCCGTCTAAAGTTTCAATTATATTACATTTAATTAAACTTGTTCCCATTTATAACACAAATCCACGGCTCGGTTTATTTATCATTCTTCGTCTATCTTTTTCTCTGTGGTTTTATAGCAAGTTTACGACTTGGTGTTAAGATATTACTCAAGGTTTTGGGACTGAAAACATTTAAAGAGGAATTTGCAAACGTCAGGGCCATTCAGTCCTGCATTGAAACCGATGAAATGTTAAACACATTTTTCTTAGAACAAGAAATCGCTGTAGCGAAAAAAACATCTCACATTTATAAACCAAGAATTCAAAATGGCTGATTATTATCGTAATTTAAAGATAATTGTACCAGCACAATAAAATAAAAGAATGGAAGCCGGTTGTCTGTAACCTGCGGTATATACTTAAATAATAAACCAAGTACGCACACCTGAAATACACATAAACTTAATTCAACCATATCCAGTATTTATATTTAGAAAAACTGTTGATGGTACGCGTTTCAAAAATGATCTAACGTTGAAACAATGAATTATCTTTTTGTAGTACTAATTTTCGTAACGAGGAACCGACAACAAACCTTTGATCTTGTTTTTAATTTGGCTTGCTAAGTAGCTTCGTAATTATAACTCGACTAACAAAACAAGGACTTTAAGAGAAAGTAAACCAACAATAATATTTTTTTTACCGCTAAATCTACTTCTATCGCGTTTTATTCGAGCGAAAATTTTGAACAACGAGAATAATAATTTTAAATGTAAATTGGGTACGCTATAGAAATAGAACACCCTACAGTCAACACAGTTCCAACACTGATTTGTCCGACGCAGACAAGTTTGTCTTTAGTCAAACAACAGTTTAGGTACTACATATGTATAAAGCATATAACGCCAATATAAAGTCTCGACATCAGACAGGTCTCTACAGTACAAAGAGACAGGAGAGAGCTTAAAATGAACACCAAAGACAATGTCTTCTATCCTTTATCTCTTTTCTTCATATAGAATACAGCGAGAGTGTCTTTAGAAAAGAGAAAAACAAATCCTTTGTTTTGAATTGAATCTTAGCTGGTGCAGAAGACTCAAACTAATGTCTTGAAGTCTGCTCAGGTTCTTAAACGGATTTTTTTTTTAAAGTATCACTACATATCATAAACCAAAATCCCCGGCCGCGTCGGTCTGTATGTTCGCGATAAACTCAAATATTACTGCACGAATTTTAACGCGGTTTTTTTAAATAGATAGAGTGATTCAAAAGGAAAGTTTATAAGTATAAAAATTCCCGAAATTTCCATGGGAACGGGCGCAACGCGGGTAAAACCGCGGGGCACTGCTAGTTAACATATAATATGTACATTGTTTATGAGTATTTAACAAAAATCAATTTCATCTATTAGTAATCGGAAAATTACTTCAACTTTTCACATTTTTGATATTGCAAAACATGACTACTTTCATTTAGTTAGCATGAATTTCAAGGAGTGACCTAAAGAAATGTTGAAATGCTCAACGGTATCTAAGCAATGGACCTGTGTAAACAAAAAGTTATTTTATTAAATGAAATAAACTTAAATAACCCGAAAAAGCGCTTCAAAAGCAGCCCCACAGTTTATTTCAATTTAACCTGCTTCGCTTAACACAGGAATTTACTTTGTCTATTTCCACGGTCATTATTTATTTCTTTGAACTCTTACACTGAGTCAAGTTATGACTTTAAACTTTAATGCGACTGATAAAGCCCGATATACCGCAAACGAAACAGTTAAGTACCTACTTGTGGTAAAAATTGAATAATAACTTTAATGTTCATAAAACATTACACAGAACAGTAGGTGTGTTAGTTTATATGTATTTTGTGTATGGAAATTAAGTCTGGCCGACCATTACGGCCGCACTTAAATGCAAACTTACGCTTATTTTCACTTCAATTAACGTCCATTAAAATTCCGCCTCTAAGAAAATTGGGAGAGTAAGAAAGCAATTCAATTTTCTCGCCTATCCATTGTGAATAGACCGTTTCCATTTTCTTTGAATTATACTATTTTATTTAGGTTTTTAAAAGAATTTACATGATTTTGATTTTACATGATGTCTAGTTATACATGGAGAGTTACATACATCATTGTAAGTATTCAATAATTTATAATTTTATGAATACTTTTTAGTTAACATGGTTTTGCATACAAAACAATTGATAATGTAAACAACTGTTGTAACAAATTCCTTCTGAGTAGAATAGGCATGACTTTTAACTGTTCCTTGATTGGACACTTGCGTTGGGATATGGATCATCGTATAACCTTATATGATAAGGATTTTCTAACAGGACCTCCCAGAAGTAGAGTAGCATCAGCATGAACAAGCGGAGACCGTTGCATCACAATATATTGTGGTTGCGTGAACACAGGAGAAAAGACAAGGGATGCCGGATGAATTGTGACCGCACAAATGACGCGCGCCCGACACACGACATTGAAATCACAAAGAAAACAAATTACAAGTTCAGCTTAAAAGTGTGTCACACTCTATTGTTATGCAAATCGTATTTATACTCATTTGCGACCTAACTTTTATTATAACTTTTGTATAATATCTTATATTGAGATCATAAAACAAAATGTTATCCACGTCTCTCTCTCTCTCTCTCTCTATTGCTTCCCAAATAATACGTAACTATACAAAACGTTGGTAAAGTTTCAGTGTTTATGATTTAAATTTTAACGCTGCACAGAATTTGTACGATTAAATGGCGACGTTTAATTTATGATATTCCCTGATTACCTCACTATAATTTATACTGCTGAATGTTAAATGAACTTGTTCTATATCTTTTACTTTGTACTTACTTATAAAAATGGATAATATTAAACATTTTACGATTTTGTCATAAAAACATTCAGTTAATTCAAATATCGACTAGTTGTTGGTAGCAACGATCAACTCGAATACCATTTGAATGGGGAGTCGTTAGGTGGACGGCTTTTAGGTGTTATATTAGGTGTTTTGTACAGCCTCCGTGGTCTTATGGTCTAAGCGCTCGGCTCACGATCCCGAGGTTCCGGGTTCGATTCCCGGTGGGGATAATATCTCACAAAATTCTCTATGTGAGACTGCCCTCAGTTTGGTTAGGGCATTGCAGGCTGAATCACCTGATTGCCCGAAAAGTAAGATGATTCCATGCTTCGGAGGGTACGTTAAGCCGTCGGTCCCGGTTACTTTCTACGGATAGTGGTCGTTACATGAGCCATGTCAGAGGCCTTTGGCGGCTCAATAACTCTGACACCAGGATTGGTCAGGTTGACCATCCACTCGATGAAGAAGAAGAAGATTAGGTGTGTTGGTCTTTCTCCCCTGTGTATGCCATTATTAACTCATTATTCTACTTGATTATAGTGTTTCTATTCAACAATAATGTCTTTCAAACGAGGTTAAATTCAATTCATTGGTGTGCTGTGCTGGTGAATGACATGGCAGCCTACATAATACATAACCTTTTGCAAAGAGACAACAGTTCGGCAAACCCATTACTTAACATGCAATCGCAGCTAATTGCACACCTGTCACTATTGAGGTCACTACAAATTTCAGGGTTGAAAGGAAACAACAAGATGCACTATGAACTATTTCAGCATTTCTCCTTCAAAGTGACTTGAATACCTAATACCCTACGGAATTTGGGTGTAAACTATACGTAACTTCACGTTTGACTATTCCACAATTATACTTAAGTACAATAAATCTTTAGTCTCAAGTTGGCAAATAGTTAAAAGGAAAAAGTCGACAGTTTATAAAATACAATTATACTTTAGGCCCTGGGGAGCAGGTGTCCCTGCGATTTATAAAGCACCTAACTTCTAAGTTTAATAAAACGAGTGACCGGAGTGCTAGTTTACAGCTTTATATTTGGGGCAACTGGCTCAAAGTAATACGTTACACTGAAAACTATTATGCGAGGAAATGAGACATGTTCTGTTGCGTAAAATTTAAGAGATTAGGTTTTTCTGTATTATTATCTTACTTGATCTATCTATACTAATATTATAAAGCTGAAGAGTTTGTTTTGTTTGTTTGTTTGTTTGTTTAAACGCGCTAATCTCAGAAACTACTGAACCGATTTGAATAATTCTTTCACTGTTAGATAGTCTATTTATCGAGGAAGGCTATAGGCTACATTTTATCCCGGATTTCCTACGGGAACGGGCACAACGCGGGTAAAACCGCGGGGCGCTGCTAGTAGAGGATATAACCTAAGAACCGGAAGCTGAATATAAAAACTATTAATGTGTGGCATCCCTACACTAATTGATAGTACAACAATACGTCATTAGCTGTTTACTAACATGTATTACGGTAGCATACTATACATCTTTTAGTCCCGAACAACGTGTTAGATGAAGATTTATGGACATTCATGTGGCTCTACGCTTTTTGACGGGAACAAAACAAATGGAATTTCCTGTAAATGCTTCGTGGAGATAAAATCGTGTACCATTTTTTCCACTGACAAAAATATGAAGGAAAATTGAAGAGTGATAATAAAACTACAAACATTATTTTGGCAAATATTTTTTCGGGTTCAATAAAGATTTAACCGTGTTGTCTTTTCATGAAACATACAATGTACTTTTTTTAACATGAAATAAGATTTTACCATATTTTACATTTTTATAGTAAACGTATCAAAGGAGGATAATTTTGTGCAGTGGAGTTATTTTAATTAATTTGACTAGTTTAGGATCCTGCTTTTTTTTAAAATTTATTTATTTAAGGTCGCTTAAACAACTTGGTCATCAGCGACCGACAACCAACATAATTAAATGCATTGAGTTATATGTACTAACGTATGATTAAAAATGAGCTTTATGTAATATACCTATTATTTTCATTTTTTGTTTTAATTAGAAATTTCAAATTACTGGTAGATAGGGGCGAGCAAACGTCAAAAACACCGTACCAATGGTAACGATTATAATATAGGACTCGTGTGTAGTGTAGGGCGTTGTGTAGGGCGGCCATTACTTCTGGCCTGCGGTTACATTCCATTTAACTTTCGGCCTCAGGGCGACAGCTTTCCTGAATGTCACACACACATCTTTACTCATAAACGAGGGTACTTATGAATTTAATTAATCCTATCAGGAGGATGACTTAAATAGGGACGGAATGATGTACTACATTTGAAGAGATTCGCGCAGAGGAATCATGATCCATTATTGCTATTTTCAATAAAACACTATAGAATATTCTCATAACTGTAAGGTCGGGTTGCACAACGCAGTGCAAGTACTGCACGGTAAAAGGCATTCATTCCTCTCATTGTTATCATAATCATGATCATTATTAACATCAAATTGGGGAGAATTTTATGTGATCAACTAAATTATATAAAATTTATAAACAAATATTTACAACAAAAAAAAACATAAACCTTTTATTTGACCTAGTTTTTATAGCCAGAATCTTAGTTAAAGTGATAAAACAGACAGCGTTCTTGCCAGCTCGAGTGTGGTGCAGTATTAGCTCAAAGCGATCCTTTTGGTATTTGAATCCAGTATCGTACGATCCCTGTTATATTAGCAGTATTTACTCACAGAGCAAGTATGTTTGATACTATGCTTCTGTAGACGGTTTGCGAGAGCTAGATCAGTCGACCATTCATAATCATGGCGAACAGTTATCAATCGATCTCATGCACAAGCAACATAGCTTGAAATTCAGAATGGTTCTTGCTCTATACTATACAATCTACTGATGTTATCCAATTGCCCGAGTAAACTAGTGCCTCTATTGAATTCCTATGGGAAGTGCAGAGCACTAATCGTTTTCCTTTCAAATCAATCCACTATCAGAAAATGTATAATATAAACTCAATGCAGCTATTTAAAAAGTTAAACAGTACTTCATATTTATGTTTGTCAATGCATATACAACACTTTCCGTAATTTACTGAAATTGTATGTTAGAAGAATACTAGAGATTATAAAAGAAAAAATGTTTCATAGCGACGAGGCCACAAGCGTGTGGATAGAATACGTTTTAAGTTTCCTCTTTGTGTGGTATTCTATTTAACAGTAATAGTAACGTTGATGCGTTTTGGCACGTGCAGCTGATTATAGACACAAGTAGTAAGCGCTCACATGGGTACATTTAACTGAGCTGCAGTTCAACCGGATCCTATAAAGTGCTAGTTTATGCTTGGTACCGATGTGCTACACAGTAATGTACTTAGCTATATATTTGTATGTATGTCGTTTGTAACACACGCTGCAATACAAACAACACTGATTACATGAGGTTTATAAGTGAAATGTTGTTTTTAATTAATAAAATATTATATATATGTAAAGCAACGGTTTAAAATTCTTGAATTGAATGTATAGTTCCAAGTGGCCTAATACTGGTCATTGGAAATATGATTAGTATTTAAAACAGTATAGAAATTTTGTAATTTACTATAACAGTTATATTGTTAGAATTATAAAGAAAGAGATAATGTTTACAATTAGATTTATTTTAACATCGCTTATTCTGAATCCTTAATCTTAACCTATATGTTACTTGACAGGCCTACAACGATTTTGATGCCTGGGGATTTTAGACCTAATTTGAACTAAGTCTTATATGGCGATATAAAAATGTCACCGGTTTTTTTCTATCAGCTCGTTCTAGAGATTTTAAAAAAATCCAAAAAAAATACTTTATTGTCATTAAACATCAAGAAATTGCCTTTTGAGTGATTACTTGCAATGAAACTGGCAATCTCGCATGATTCCCCAATAGTAGTCTTCCACCATATGAGTGTCCCACCTTCCGTGGTATCTATTCTCCATTGTTTTTATATCTTGGTGGAAACATTCTCCTTGTTCTTCGCTTAGATCTACTAAATTATATTGGAATTGATCCAGATGACTATTGAGATAGTGTATTTTTATACTCACATTACAGCCTAAATCTTTAAAACTGGCTAGCATTTTCTCTACTAATTCTACATAGCCTTATGATTTCCGAGGAAATTCTTTGTAACTGCCACAAAAGATTTCCATGCAAGTCTTTTCAGTTTATTCATAGAAGTCTCAAAATGTGTGGTTTCTTTCATTAATTGACGTATTTGAGGTCCATCAGATACTTGCTTGTACTTTTTCAGTACTTAATTAAGGAAACTGAGGAATAAAAATAAAATGCTAGACAGAAATGGGCAATGTTTTCATTGCCCATTTCTGTCTAGCATTTTAAACCAGTCACTTAGTTGACCAGATACTAAACCTATCAGTAGTCCTTGTCAAACTCGGATTCTGAGATAGACATAAACACTTTATTGTAACACCATAGTAATAAAAACTTAGTAAACTAGATAACCATTAAAAACTCAAATTCAATCTCAGACGATAAATATTATGTGAGGTACTAAATAATGATAAGAGATGATTTATAATTCAACACCAACAATAATACTCGTAGTAAAAATACCTCACATCACAAAAGCATTTTTATTAAATAAGAAAATACTTATTGCCTTTTATTCGTGTTCAAACGATAACTATCAATTTTCCATGACAAACAGTCGATTGAAATTGAATCAGCCTTATCAAGTTAAGCGACAACCCGAGTCAATTTGAGTGCCTACCTCGCCCACCGACAAGAGCGTAAGTAGGACTAAGTAAAATTATAAAATGACTCCTATGAGTACCATCGGGTCTATAATTCGATATACATATAGGCATTTTTATAGTAACCATGCTTAGTTTAGTGTACTTATTATAATTAACCTAGCTGAGTGAGCAAAAGGAGTTTCCCAGGTATGAGACTAGCTAGTATGCTAAAAATCTTAAAAAAGAGTCTCAGTACACAAGAACCATTCTTAACTGTATCATACGTAATACAATTTGCTCTAAGTATGAGACCCAGCTAAGATGGCTACGTGCTACGTGCTACGTAGTGCAAAGAGTAGGAAGTGGTCGAACGTAGCTCGTAGCAGTTGTAGCTGAGTACCATGATAGGATTCCGTCTAATAAAACTGCGCTGCGCGAGTCGACAGCAAATAGTTGCTCATTCGTGGAAAAAGACATGATAGATCTAAAGGCTAGTTGTAATTGTACCTAGAATGTGGTTTGATAAACATTCGTTTGAGATTTTCAATAAAATAATAAATAATAATAATAATATAGCCCGCAGGGCAGCTTGTGGCAAGCTGTTGGTGAGTAGCGACACCACGGGCGATTCCCGAGTGCCCCAGAGAGGCGGTCAGGGCCCTCGTCTCCGGCGAGGACCCCAAGGGGGCCCGCAGGACTCTCGGCTCCGGCGCGCCTTCACCGGCCGGCCAGAGGGGGGTCATTAGAGGCACAGTCGATTTCGGCTGTGTGATCCGGGGGTGGAAGTGTTAAAGGGCATAACACCGCGAGTAACGTTTAGAGAAAGCGCAGCACACCTCTCTACACCCCCGAGTCGCCCACGCCCATGTTGCCCCCTTGCCGTCTCTACGTCGGCTGTTTCGGGGGGCCCATCCAGTGGGCGGCGAGCCACGGCCTGCCGCCGATAACTTGTTTACCACTTGTTATGGCAGGTGCCGACCTCTTTGCAATATCCCATTTCCAGTCCATCCAACCATCATCATTTCCATAGCCCAGTCTTTTTCTTTAATTTCTACTGACAATAGTCCCTACTTCTGCAGGTACACATTCCCGGACATGTTGTACTGATGTGTTCGGGAGTGTGTCCCTGCAGTTGTAATCCATTACATTAAACATCTCCAAAGGGCCTCTACGAGTTGGATCTGTATCCCCTCGCATGCCTCTCAAAAAGACCGGGCTTGTCCCGTGACTCCTAGGAGAAACACTATAATAATATTAAGTCCAGGCTTGTCCCGTGACTCCAAAGAGAACCACTATAATATTTTAAATGTTTAAATTCAATTACTTTTTAAAATTAATTGAAAAACGGTGTTTTCTATTTTTTTTTCTAGGGAAACCAAGGTGTGCAACAATTCTAACATTAACTTGAGTTTATATACAATTAGAAAATGCTATATAAATTAGCTAATTGCGTTAATTGTATATATAAATAAGGACAGTAAAGTTAATATCAACAGTAAACTAGGACAGCCATACCAACCATAGGCAAAAAACAATTGAAACAACGTAGTGATAAATGCGGTTTATTCTAAAAGCTAAAATAGAACATTTTAAATGAATGAAAATGGCAAATGGTTTAAGAATGGTTAAATGGTACTTGACAGTCAAACCGCTACATTTAGCACACAGTAAGCGATTTTATGCGTCGTGTATTTTCTTGGACCGAAATTAAAACCAGCCGAGTTTTCCTCTCGAGTAATCTAGAACTTATTATCACACTACTCGTGGCGCTTTGTGGTTTTACCCGCATTGGTGGTTATTCCTGTGGGGAAATCCGGAGCCTATATCCATTTCCAAACCTTTCATCTGCTAATATAAAATCTGTCAACCGGTAAAGGGGTTTTTGCACTATATAGGGTCTTTATAAGCGCTTCTTAACTTTAAAGGACATTGGACATTCCACGCTCCATAAGCGTGGGCTTACCTTAAATAAGAATGACCCATACATCTAATGAAAGGCCCGTGTATGCATATATTTATGTATATTCAATAAGCCGCTTGTCCGAATTTATTGTGTGGTCGGAGAAATTATCTGGTTTTGAAATGTTGTGTTAGTAAATAGGGTAATTACATCATCGCCATTTATAAGCCGATTTCAAAAATTCCCACACAAGACTGAAAACTGAATTAATACAAACAGGTCCTCGTATTTCATATGATGTATATTTTTGGAACTGGACCCAATTTGCCTATTGTCCTTTAAATAACACAAAGTATCATCACAGTAAATATTAATTAAGCAATGTAACATTACATTTTATCACAATATGATGTAACATTAATGGCCATAAATGTTTATAAAGACATTATATTTGAACCTGTGTGCGAGTTATCCAAATCGAATCGATTAACTTCACGTTCGCGTTTAAAGGGGTTCCCAAGCAGTGGTCCGTGGACCACTGGTGGTCCGCGGAAGACAAAATGTGGTCCACAGACCCACCAAAAGTCGAAATATAATTCGCGAACATTTTCAAATTAATTTATGAAAATTGAAGGAAAGTCGTTGATAAAATACTGAACGAAATATATTTCACAAATTCGATTACATACACTCATAAACATGCTTCTCTACGTCTTCCGCCCAAGTTAACACTTTTTTTTCTTGGCGCTCGCTTGTTCTGAAATGTATAAGCTTATCTACGTCTCTTGTTTACGTTACAAGTAAACTTTTCCAGTACAATTTTCGCTCACTTCACAAGTGCGGCCCAAATGTAGCCGACCGCTGGTTTTTAATACCGACAACATACCCAAATTGTGTGCACCTACTTTTTTTTACCCACCGTGACCAAATAAGAATAGAAAAATTTTCTATTCTTATTTCTAAGAAAAAAAATATATTATTTTCTTTGAGGTCCAAGATAATAATAATTCATGCTCGAGTCGGACTCGCGCACGTTCAATGTGAAATACAAATAAATTAATGAAAAAAATTGACTGGAGGAAAAAGTGGTCTCCGGTCTAAAAAAGGTTGGGAACCCATGCTAAACTCTGTAAGTAGTGAGCATCGAATAATTGTGAGTACGAGTCTCTTCGAGTATTCACGTATATTCACGTATATTCACCGTGAATCGTGAGTATTTTTATTTCTCAGTTAGTAGCTCTGTAGCGTCCAAACAATAAACCGGCAAAATTGAGTATACCTTATCGACTGTGTATTCATAAGGTATAAACTACATATAACATTTACGCGGGTTATTTTATTAGACATCGACCATGGAATTAGTATGTACTACATAGTTGTACGTTAGTATATACTAATTCCATGACTAGTTGTACGTAGTACATACTAATTCCATGGCTAGGTGTACGTAGTACATACTAATTCCATGACATCGACATCGCGCACTTGACTGACATTGTTTGTTGTTTGTAGGTTGCCATAGCTCCTTACATAAGACATTTTTAACCGACTTCAAAGAAGGAGGAGGTTTCTCAATTCAACCGTATATATGATTTTTTGGTAAAGCGATATCTTTTAAAAAAATCATTTTCCGTCAATTCCGTCAGAGGATCACTAGAAACTCGAGCAGTAGAACGAACACTGGACATTATAACAAAGATCATCTTGAGCTCTTGCGGTCGTAAACATCTTCCAGGCGAAAAAATAATATGCTGACGATGACATCGCTTCTTTATAACACTACTAAAAGCACCCCGAGGTTTATTTACCCGCGTTGTGCCCGTTTTTGTGGAAATTTCGGGAATCATTATACATATATACATAAACCTTCCTCTTATAACACTCTATCTATTTAAAAAAACCGCGTCAAAATCCGTTGCGTTGTTTTAAAGAGCTAAGCAAACATAGGGACAGACAGACAGATAGCGGAAAGCGACTTTGATTTATACTATGTATTGATAAACCACTATAGTTACAAACAAACAATCACATTTTACGTCCTTTCGCCTGACTCTCACCAATAAATTCAAAGTGACAACTTTACTTTACGCACAGTGAACGTAAGCCGACGGAACTGTCAAACTTGCAACTCACACTCGCAAAATGTACGTTTACGCCGGTCAACGCGCTTACTTGTCGATGGCAGATTTTAGTTCGCATTGTGACCACTAGGGGCGCTTTTTAGCTACATATATTTCTGAGTTAGGCAGTGGTCCCACCGCCGGCGAGAAAACGAGTAACTCTCGGCGATTGTCTCTCTCAAGAAACGCACAATAAATACATATTCCGTATAAACGAAAGAGGTGCAAATATAAAAAGTTTCTCGCTGACTGTTCACACTGCGGCGACGACTCGTTTTACTACTTAGTTTTGTCACTGGGCGAGGAGCTTCAAAAATAAACTCGCTCAGCGATACTCGCTCAGCGATACTCGCTCAGCGATGCTAGCTCGAATTATCATTTCTTTACAGTGCGACAATGAAAGTAGATAGTAGTAGGTTTGCACAGGATTGAGCAACTGCGGGCGAGTTGCGCGAGTAATCGCTCGTCGCACTTGCACACTCGCTTATAGCCCAGCTACAATACTATCGAAACTACACACTCACTTCCTGTTGATCGCCAACTCGTTTATACATAGTTTCTAGTTCTACTCGTTTGTCGTTCATCGTCGGCGTCGGCCTTAATGTTGACGCGGTGAACGCGTAAAAATAGCTATGGCAACTTACAAACAACAAACAATGTCAAACAATTACTCTTCTCAAAGAGTTTATTCGCTTAACGCGACGGTGAAGTTATTTGGAAAACTCACACTAAGCACACTGTAGTAACGAATAATTCTTGAGCCTCACTATTCAATAAGAAGGAAAAACTAGTTTTCTCCCCCGTTCAAAAGCCTTTGGAAGCTTTCATGCCATTGATACCGATATTACGAGTACTGCAGTAATGTGACTTTTTGATATTTAATAAGGATCTCGCTCAGTTGAGTTTGTGTGTTCTTCTTATTTATCTTTTGACGTCATATTTACTTCTATTATTTTTCTTCAACGCTCATAACTCCAGGGCAAAGTTAGAGTTAAATATAAACCCTAGTGGATACGTATAACAACAGTTATGAAAGTTACTTTGTCACTCAGTTATGAGTCTGGTACGTAACGAGTTAACATATATTTTGTTTATATTAACTGTTCTAGAAATTCTCTTTACTTAAAGGTCTCTATGGATCTTTAACTAACATGTTCTTGAGTATTTAGTATTTAATGAATTGATGTTAAAATGTTTAGATTGGAATAATTTAAGTTAACGGTGTACAGTCACGAGCGTTAATTTGGGACCCATTTCCATCAAATGTTGTTAGAACATTCATAATGCAATAAGGTCGAAACTTTAGTTTGATAGAAACGTAAAGTTATCGATGGTAAACAATATGACATTGATATTACGATAAAATATTAGCTGTAAATAGCGTAAGTTTGCTAACGATGTAGTGAATAATCCTTTCCTATCGGCAAAACTCGGAACAACGATAACACCCGAATGGTGCCGATGTGTCTATGAATTACTGTATTATTAAATTACGTGTAGGCACAGAATAATAACTAGTACACAGAATAATAACTAGTACTACGTAGTGTAGGTATCAAATAAATCGCATACTTTATTTATCAATGTCAAATGTCAAACTCAAAACTCGGAACAACGATAACACCCGAATGGTGCCGATGTGTCTATGAATTACTGTATTATTAAATTACGTGTAGGCATGGACTTATTATTATAATCTGGACTGAGCTCTAGCAGCCGAAAAACGAGCCGAGCGAGATGTTGAGAGCCGATGCTGTTTGTCACTTTCTAATAGGATGACCACACTTTTTCGTTAGGTGGGACAAATATTATAATGAAATAATATTTGTTTTAAAAAATACAATGAGGAACTTTCCAATTAATTTAATTCTCTGCAGTTACGTTCAAGTTTTAGCGCCATCTATTTTATAAGTGCATGTAAGAAAATCTCCCGTAGGGGCGTTTTCTTGAAGAAAATTTTGTTCTTTATAGCTTACTAGCGGCGCCCCGCGGTTTTACCCGCGTTGTGCCTGTCCCGTTGGAATTTCGGGAATTTTTATACATATAAACCTTCCTCTTGAATCACTCTACCTATTACAAAAAACCGCATCAAAATCCGTTGCGTAATTTTAAAGATTTAAGCATACAGACAAACAAACAGACAAACAGACAGACAAAAATAGCGACTTTATTTTATACTATGTAGTGAATAGATGGTGCTTTGTGAATTTGAAATCGAACTATCTACTGAGGTGAAACTAAAAAAAGATAGTCCGATTTTACTTATAAAAGCATAATGTTTAAATAAAAGAAATTGTTGTAATTTAAATAAATTTTTATTAACACTTAAAAAATATTACTTATAAATATATAGTAACCCATTTTTAATCCTCATAAATCATTCGAGGAGTGATTGCTTGCACTTATGGTCACCCTACATAACAAATTTTCAATTTTTCCCTTATTTGGCTTACCTGTGAAAGGATATCCCACAACCACCATAGGATTCAGTTTAACAGAAACGAATACAGCACTTTTTAACCATTTCAATAAGCTAATCTCCCAAAATTGCATAAAATAAAACAAATAGGTAGATATTCACGAGAAGACGAGAATTCAAAGTCGCCATGACAAATTCAAAGGGTTACTAGAGAAATTATTAATAATTTTACCAAATAGTTCTAAATAATTATGGCTCTGCAGGTATTTCAGAATATTAAGTCAATTGAAGTATTATAAAGCTAAGTAAGTAATTAATAAATTTTATCTAATTCAATATTTACTTTATATGTATGTAATAAAAGGATTTCTTAAAGTCAGCGTTGTGAAATAATTTTCTACCAACATGCTACCAACTACCACTTTTCGATCGAATGGCAAGTGTTAGAAAGGGATAAACGACCTCGGTACTAGCTATCTCTCTTGGCTCGTTTTGCCTCTGTCTATGTTGGTAACCCAAATTGAATCATAATGTAAAGGTGTAAGGTGTGCTTTCGTATTTTTCATTTTTAACAGTCCGCTGTCCAGATTATAATAATAAGTCCATGCGTGTAGGTATCAAATAAATGTCAAATGTCAAACTGTTGTCTCGATGGGTACTGAGTGCGAGTGAAGTAGTAAGACAAAAACGAACATTTCCGAGAAAATACGAAAGGAAAGGATTATTCACTACCTACATCTGTACACGATATTCAACCTTAGGTGGGTCCCAAATTATACACGATATTCAACCTTAGGTGGGTCCCAAATTAATGCTCGTGACCGTACATCATTGTTGTTCTATATTTTAGTCTTCATTGTAATATACAGATAAATAAAGAGATTTAATTTTCATTCCATGTACTTTGTTCATGCCGATATAAATAAATAATCTTCAATAGATACGTGTTCATATCGTGCTCTCTTTTGATATTCTTCATGAATCACATCACTAATTACTTTTTGTTTTGCATCCTACTGAACTAAGCATGTTACATTTTTTTTCTAATCTTAAACCAAGAGATTAATCACTGTTAACTTTTAAATTTATGTGAAAAACTATAATAATGAGGCTAATTTAAAAATATTTAAGTCTCAATATCCTCTTATATGAGCTGGGCTCTTGTCGATGGAGTGTTTTCCAATTATTTCTATCGTCTGCCATAATATGTTTCATCATCCTTTCCGGAATAAATTTCATAAATGCTCTAAGTTGTAGCTGGCTTTTCTACAATAATCACTTATAATCTGCTAATGACTATATTGAGGGCGAATTGCACAAATATTCTTAACTTTATTTTGAGCCGGATCAAACAAATGACGTTTGTTTCAGACAGCGTTCTATTTTGCAGTATTTTAAAATACAATTTTGAACGAACTGCTTTTGTTTCTTTGGCATATTTAGGTACAAAATAGATTTCAGAGTTCTTCTGCAAACGGTCCTGAGTATCTGACTACAGCTTTATACTGATATCCTGAAAGTTAAGGTAACATATACAAGTTGCCACATTAAAATCAAGCGTCAATAATCCGTATCAAGTACCAAAGTTAGTGGCAGCGTTTCGCCTGCGGGGTTTCCACTCTGAAATTAGCTAAAATTTCCACAGTTACCGGTGTCCGAGGCAACACGTGCCATAACATTACGGTCCCGATAGCGGAAAATAATCCCTTAAATGCGCTAAATAAACGGTAGCTGCATTGACAACGGCTGATTAAATTAATTACCTCGGATATTAATTGCAGCACCCCAAAATCACTGCGCCAATGTTTGTGTTCAAATTACACACACACTTAAAGTCCATTATTCGTAATGTGTCAATGTTTCAATTCAACAATCCACCAATAAGCTGCGATCCGTTATTTGCGAATGTGGTCTGTGTAATATGGCTCAGTAAAATTGATTCAATTAAGCGTTTACCGTACAATATTGACTTCACCATCAGCACCACCAATATACCAAAATTTTGAGAGTTACACAGATATTTAATGTCATTTGAACAGCATTTTGATACAAAGAACTAAACATTCAAATTTTAAGTACAGCGTAGTGAAAACACTGTAGCTAGTATAGAGGGTGTAATATATCTTCAAACTGTATTTTTAGGCGCAATATTCAGGGAGAAAGCATATGAGTAAAAATATAATATTATAATGATAAGATAATGGACGCTTTGTTCTTGTTATGGAACAATTTGGTGAATATTAGATGATGAACTGAGTATACTCCGGAGCGGGAGTTTCCGGGAGAGGCTGCGCCACCCGCCCCGGCGCCGTCGCCTCGTGACATACGCCCCACATTTATTTACACGACGCAGATTAATCCCACGTCATCCGCCACATCCACCTACTACCGACCATTCTCAATCATATAGCTGTATAAAACACAGTAAAACGAACCACATTCGTTCACACTCCGCTAATTAACGTCTAATGAACTCGTAACTTGTTCGCGGATTTTCCACGGGTAATGTTCACTTTGAAATTTATATGTATTCATTAGGCACGTGAATTTAGTTTAATAACTTTTAATTTAAAATCTTGGGAATATTTATCTCTTATTGTGACCTTATATTATAAATTTAATAAATTTCGATAATTAAACAAATAAAGAATGTTTGACTTTCTCGTAATTAGGAGAAGATATTTAAATTATGTCTGATTCGGAGCAAACTTGTTCCGAATCATACATCACTTAAATATCTTTAAGAACACAGAGATGGCAGGTTTTCTTGCGTGGGTCGAGCTGACAACTAATCTATCTTACGACTTCTGAAGTTCACTGTCAACAGCCTGAAACAAAACTAACATTATTCTAGAATTTACTCGCTTTGCGCAAGAAAACAACTGAAGATTGAGAAAAATATTTGGCTGAACAAATTAAATGGCAAGGGTAATTATGCCTGGGCGAGTCCAGCTGATAGCTTTTGAGACAAACGCTATTAATATGTTCCAGTTTGTGGCTTTAGTACAAAACGATAGATTTGTAATAAACCTTCTGTTCGAACATTATTGTATTTAGCAGCAATGTTACGAGTATAGCATGAAATAACAGTTAATTATATTCAATTAAGCGAGTATGCTAGCGGACAGAGAATTTGTTAATAGTAAACTCACTCAATGTCATTATTGAAACATATTGTATTAGAAGTATACCATATCCACCATTTAATGTAGATGTTTGTGAAATTTGAAGATTGAATGAAATATTAAGATATTTTTGTCATTTAAATGTCAGCGAGCATATCTACGAGTACTATCATATGCATATAACTATCGTACCGCATCGTTACTACTTTAAATCTGTATAGAAAATCATATTTCAAATTTTGTTAAAAGTAGCTGTTTCTTTTACGGTTATTATGTTAGCTCCGAAAATTCCCAGTGGATTATAAACAAAGTGACCCAAAACATTAAGGGCATCTGTTGGTGTGAACGTAAAAATAAGAAAAGCTCCCTTTGACCTACCATTCGCGTTACAATAAAAACTGAGCCGTCGCGTGTTTTCTTTCGGTAAAGATTTTTACAATCCCGTTTTTACAGAATAAAAGTAGGCGAATACTGGCGAGCGGCAACTCTTCAGGTTTATTTGAAACTTGGTTTTAAGTTCAACAATTTGTCAAAAAAACTTTTTGAAATATAACTGTGTCTGTTTTTGTTTTGTGACAACGGTTTCCAAGTGTGATAAACTAAAGACGAGATGCGGTGATGCTCAACAAAAAAATACTGTAAGGGTTGATTTGGTTACGCTGCCCGCGAACAATTGGAATCCTTCGTTAGCCCACATCTCTCGGTTATGTTGTGGAGACAATAATATTTGGACTTTGATGTGACAGTACCAATGTTTTATGTTTGCTTCATTTCAGTTCATGAATAAATCATAATATTATATTATTTATGTTTATTTTCTGTTATTAAACTCGGAATGTTAAGTCAACAAGATAATTGTTTTAAACAAGTTGACATATTGTACATTACTGAATACATACATATTGGATTTGAGTGCGTCTCTCCCGTGGCTTATATAAAATCTAACATTAATAAGCTTTTAAATTTTATTGAGCATGTAATAACAGGCCTGTAAAAGCAATAACGATTTGTTGCGATAGCCGACCAATAAATCCATATTTTTCTCGAGCCAGACTAAAGCTATAAATTCCACAAGTGAATACTATACCCACGCGTATGGCTGCAAAACAATAAATTGTGAATGCCGACCGCACACACTAGTTATATTCATAAACCAATGGACAAGCCGAAGGTTCTGTTCAATCAATTACTGTTCCTGAAAACGTGTTCCCTCCGATTTCAAATGTTACTTTGTCAATTCAATTCAATTCAGTTTTAAAAAAAGTTAACATATTTTTTTTAAAATTAATTTTATGGTTGATATAATAAATTACTACAAAACTATGGGGTTTATAGGAATCAATTACTATTCTTGGAAACATTTTCCCGTTCGATTACATCAAATGTTAATGTTTGTTTGTTAATTTAATTTAGTTAGACAAGTTTAAAGCTAATTTTTTTTTTTTTTAATTTGGGTATTAATATATTACGAGTATTATCTCTACAACTCTATGCGTTTAATAGGAATATTTTTTATATCCATTTTGTCATTTTCTCTCGTTTATGTTTATTATGATACCACATTTTAAAGTAATTTAACAATTTTTCTTTGTTAAAATATATATGTTTGTTTCAGGTGTGGTTTTCGAACAACATACTGATGAAATCCAAAATGCTTTCAAGTTCGCGATGGTTCAACAATCCAGCCCGAACCGCTCTCGTCTCGATTTCCAGTTGTACGTCGACGTCATTAACACTGCTGACGCATTCAAACTATCCAGACTGAGTAAGTGCATTTTATATATCTGACGTACTCGTAGGTCCCTGATTTGCCTAACAATGCCCACATAGCATTTATCAGTCCTTTGTGAGATGAAAAAAATAAATGAACCTCCTGTAAAATCAACTCTAAAGACAAAAGGAAAATAGTCACGGTAAAGCAAAAAACTTCGTGAAATACTTTTGTATAATATGAGTGCATACTTGTCGTTTATCTGCTACCCTCGATTTGGTCAATTAGGAATATTAATATTACAATTTTATGCGTATAATTTAATGTCGTCAGTACCAAGATAATCCACTGCTTTGTGAGACGAAGTTTTCTTTGTTATATTATCCCAATTATATATAAACATCGCAACGCTACTAAGAAAAATAATGTAAATTAATTTAGAGTTGAAATAGCTTTGCCTAGAGCGGATCGCGTCTGAGATAGTGATCAATATGTGTTCTTTGGGAGTTCCCGGGTTATTGGAAAGACTAGGTGCTCATTATCCGCTGGCAATATATTTTAGGTACTCATACAGTACCAATAAATGAGACTGATAGTGAAAATTCCTATACCTTACTAAATGTGTTTATGTTACAATCAAGATCAGATTCGAGTTTTAGTAAGTAAGATTTTTATGTGGTTGTAATGTGTTTTGTGCTGTAATAAAATAAAATAAAAATAAATAATTTTAGCTCAGTTGCGACTCGACTCCAACTCGAAGTCGACTCCAACCAGCACACAACATGTTATGCACGTACTACTTAAATAACACTATTGTATGAAGAATCAAACTAAAATATTGATCAATGCGGGGCGGCGCTAGTTTAGTATAGACTAAATAACACCTGATAGCCACTACTTGACAGTTTCGAGGAGATTTGGTTTGCTCAGTGCGGCGTCCTCCTTGTCTCGCGGTTCTAATCTGAATGCAAGGCAGGCCCCACTTTTTATTTCGCCACGTCACGGTAGGCTGATCAAAACACTTTTGAACCGGGCTCCGTGAATTTTCCCGGCAGCCGGAATGCTCTACATTTATTTTTCCGCCTGAAAACAGAAAATTTGTCTGCAATAACGATTTGTTGGCCAACCGATACGAATGCAAGCAACGACTCACATGAGTTTTGTAATGTTAGGTTAGGTTAGTAGACGCTGGAAACAAATTAAATTATTTTTATTGTTATGACTTCAGTTTATTCAAAATTCATAAAATTTACTGTATATTCATTAATTTTAATTTGAACACTGCCTACAAGTTAACTTACTCAAACTATCTCTGTAACAAATATAGAAAATAAAATAAATGTAGAAAATAAAATAAATATAGAAAATAAAATAAATGTAGAAAATAAAATAAATATAGAAAATAAAATAAATGTAGAAAAGACCATTTACGAATTAGAATTTGGCCTAATACGTAGGTAATATTAATTCGGTCCGATCTTGTTTTAATCTACTTTAGTTAGATTAACAATAAAAGAAGCAAACTTTTACCATAATTTTGTAGTAGTGGTGTCTGCATCACATCACTTCCTTCTTATATAATTCAATGTGGCTTCTTCACCAGATTATGCGCATACACTTTTATTTTTGGGTCATAACAGCTTCGCATATTATTAACATCGCTACATGAGGTGTTGTGGTAACAGATGACAAAAGAAAATATTATCTTTAATAGCCGAAAAATCTCTTTAATGGTCATTTAATGAAACATATTCGTTACTTCAATTACTAAAATACTTTTCTTAATATTTTAAATATATTTCATGAGTAGTATCGTTCTTGCCACAGCCTCAGGCTTGTTTGCAGAGGTCACATTACTTAGAGCAACATTACTTTCGATCGAAGATTGAGCGATTAGGCCGAATGAAAACAGTCCTCCGTCGACCACAATAGCCAACTGCAACAATAGCGAATGGAAACAATTATTGTTTATTTATTCTTTCGATATAGTTTTCTGCAAGGTAAAAATTCGCTCAAACAATTGGCCAGGATTAACTATAACTTGCGTTCCGAAACTGTGCTAGCTAAGATACCTACTTTAGCAAATATAAACTAAGAAGTCACATAACAACCTACATAGTGTATGTAAGTTACGAAAAGAAAATGTTCAAACTCTTTTGAAAAACTGTCATTGTGTGCAGAGGCGTGAAAAGTTAGAAAGGCGATAGTTTAGGTATCATAACATTACTGTAATATCTTTTCAAAGTCTTCAACTGTTTGTCTCCAGATACAATTGGATTGCTCGAGGCTATCCTGGAAAATATCATTCTAAAGCTGTCAATATCCATTCTATAGTTAGTTTTTATTATTATTGCGATG
Source organism: Cyclophora albipunctata (assembly GCA_963082685.1). Taxonomy (NCBI): domain Eukaryota; kingdom Metazoa; phylum Arthropoda; class Insecta; order Lepidoptera; family Geometridae; genus Cyclophora; species Cyclophora albipunctata. The sequence goes on along the minus strand of OY720111.1, from coordinate 11,560,106 downwards.
CCAACAGAATTGAATAAGAAACACAATTTTGACGTTACGAGATGTAATACCTGGCAAATCTTTCAGCAGTTGTTCATGTTTGAAATTATCACATTAGGGGATGAAATGGCAGCAAGTTTTAATTTTAACAATTTGAGTATACGAGTATATTATGTTAACGATCCAATCAGTTTAATTTATAGGATGTTTGCATTATTATCCAATTCAATGACGAAAACTCGTATTTACACGAATTGAGTAGACTCGCATTGGCATCGCATTTAATTACAGAATCGGTAGTTGACATATCAAAATAGTTGGTGCACATGATAGAATGATGACATTTAAACAGACCAGAGCACGCTCCAATTGAATATTACATAGTTTTTAGTGACGAAAAGAGTTCCTATTTGACGCGGTTTTCATACAATTTTATTTTATTTAATAATAGTTTATGTCTCACCCTGTACCTTCTGCCTGTCTTTGTCTGTCAGCCCTGTACCCGAGACTTGTAATTTGTTCGCTAGACCTATGGGGCCATATAAATAAATGCGTATTAAGAACAGTTTAGCTATCAAGTGGTTTGTCACTTTCTGACATACGCAATTTTCCGAAGAGGAAAAGGGACAAAACACAGTATAACAGTGTTTTACACCGCGTTTATTAATAAGGCCCATGGAGCGAGATGTCGTTTCGAAGATTCCCACTTTGTAATGAAATGACAATAGTGCACAGGTAAAATGATCCTCCTACAATGGACTTATAAGAATTCTTAAACCTAAAATAGTGGCTGGCTGCTACCTGCCACCTAGAAATCAGGTCTTTAAACTGCCTTCATTCTATAGCCACAAACGGAGTTAGTTCTCTGATCTACCATAATATCCTTTCTCTCGAGGATCCTGGAGTACAAAGATTCAGTTAAGGGTTTAGAGGATGGTCGAGAGTTTCATCACCTAACTTTTATCATAACATACTCAAAAGTATTTCGCAACAACGCCGGAAGCAATGCCAAACGCAAAGTCTAAACGCACCATCATAACTAGTCATTCCATCAATTTATTGAACTTAAAAACTGAAAGAGATCATAGTGGGATCATCACTATGGTCCGTATTTATAAATCGCTCTTAATACCGATCTCAATAGCGCTCTCAGCTGATACGCTCTCAAGTTGGGGGCAGCATCTTAAGATATACGTTAATTAATAGTCCGATATTGAGAGCGTATCAGCCGAGAGCGAACTTAAGATCGTCATCTTGAGATCGCTGTCGCTTGAACGAACTATTGACCGAATGGGTTTGCGTTCCATTTTTCGTTTTACATTGAATGACAATGTGAAATATTTTGTGTATGCAAATGGCCTCAAAATATTTACAGATTTATCGAAAAAGAAGTGTAATATGTTTTATAAATATAATTTTCATGTTTTTTAATAAATTATCATCAAATATGATATTTAAAACATAATGGCCAATAAACGTGAATATTGGTTAATTTACGAAACGGAACGTAAAGCGGGCATAGAAAACATTTCAGGATTTACAGCGGGTACACATTGGGCGTTTTGAAACGCGCGCTTTGCTAACGCGCGTTTTGAGAACCCCGAATTCTATTGAAGTGTACACATGTAAACGCGTGTTGCTGGTCAAGCGCGCGTCAAACGCGCGTTTACATTTTTTCGTTAGAGGGCGCGTTGCTTGGGCGTCAGCTGCGCGCTTCGAGATACATGAGCGGCCATTTTGTTGTACATTCTAACGCGCGCTTTTGTGTAGAGTGGCCGCACGTTAGGTACGAAAATGGAGATCGAGCATTTTGATACCGATTTCTTTATAGATGAAATCCAAAAGCGACCAGCTATCTGGGATATGGAAAGTCCCGATTATAAGAATAAGGTGATTAAAAAACGTAACTGGGAGGAGATAGTAGAAATTTTTTGTAACAATGGAGATACTTTGGAGAAAAAGAAACTGTTGGGTTAGTAATTATTTATTGAATTCTTGTTTACGTGTTAGGTACTTATATCATATTGTCCATTTTCGAACTGAGCCAAAAGTATGTTCGCCCTACTAACGCGCGTTGAATGCCGTCCTAAGCGCGGTGTGTGTACGCGACCAACACGCGCTCAACGCAACGCCAAGCGCCTAGTATGTACTAGCTCTTTCAGCATCTTTCAGTCAGGTAGCTTTTGACAAGATCCACGCTACTTCTGTTTGTGTTTCGGCGTGTTTAATTTCCTGATTTCCTTTATTTGCCCTATAATGGCATCCAAAAAACGTATTTTTAGCCACGTAGAAAAGAAGGTTTTTACGGACATTATAAAATGTTATGCAAATGTGGTTGAAAATAAAAATACGGACAGTGCAAGTTTGCGAGACAAAAATCTTGCATGGGATAATATAACAAGGGAGTACAACGCAAGTCCCCATGTAACATCCGAGGTAAATATTTCATGTCAATTTCATGTTTAATTACTTTAGCCTTCTTACTTTTACTTCAGTTGAACAAATTAACTTATTATTATTTAATTTCAGGTTTCAAATAAACAACTAAGGCGATTGTGGATGAACTTAAAGCAGCGCCAACGAGAAGCCCTAACAAAAGAACGGCAACATCGTATGGCCACTGGTGGAGGGCCTTCAACCAGTGGTGCAGATATTGACCCGGACGTAGCCCTTATAGCTCCAGCCTTAATGGTTGAAATTCCTGATGCAATTGATTCGGATGACATCTTCCAAGGTATATATTTTATTATTATCCTATTTATTATGTGGATTAATTATATTTACTTGTTTTTTATGTCAGTTCATCTATTATTCTATATCTGTTATATTATTTATTTTGATAAAATGAAAAGTATTTTATATTGTAGGCACACTGGTTTAATATTGTTTTTTTTTCAGAGTCTTTATCTTTATCTTTACCCTCACCTACTACAACTCCTCAGCCTCCTCCTCTGATTGCTACACTACCACCTCCTCCTCCACCACTGCGTACTAATACAACTCAACCTCCTCGCATGGCAACAACTCCTCCACCTCCGTCCAATGTGTCTACTCCTCTGCCACCACCGTCTACTTCTACATCCTCCCAGCTGCGTAGGCAAAACATTTTGGAAAAGGAATACGCGGACAGATTAAATCGGGCTTCTGAAATCCATGCCTTGGAGAAGGAATTGCTCGCATACAAGATACGGGAGGCAAAAGCCAAAGCTGAATTAGCTGAATTAATATTACAAAGAGAACGCTTACGGAGAGAAGGTAAATACCTAAAAATATTGCAATCAAAACTCTTTTACAATTTACATGACTGTTCTTCTGGTTATTATTTGGGTCTAGGGTTGGTTGTTTACAATTTTAAAATAAAATAAAATACCTATGAATTTTTGAAAAATCTTTTAGGGCAACCAAAAAAAATGACCTTTTACCATCATTATTTGAATTAATTGGTTTGAAGATTAATATTATCAATGTTTCTTTTCCAGATACTGAATGAAGTAGTAGGCTAGGCACAATTCATTTATAGTTTACTTTAAATAAAAACACATGTTAAATTTATGTGATAGTTTTATTTTCTGTCTTTAAAATCATTATTGCCCTTGTATTTGGGATTATACTCGTACAGATGATGCTGGTAACATATAGATCTGATTAGGTAGTAAACTTCTTATTGGTAATAGCTTTCTATTAATGTATTTCTAAGTAGAAAGCCTGCTCTAGTACTTGGTACTTCACTGTCTCTGTTGTGTGGCTCTTGAAATTCCTCTTCGGAAAAAGTCATGACATCATTCAAAATTAATGATATATTGTGCAAAACTGCACAAGCCACAATAATATGAGATACTGTAGTTAAATTATTTCCTAGGCCTCTTGATAAGCAAGGAAACCTGCGTTTCCAAATGCCGAAGGTTCTTTCAACAATGTTTCTTGTTTTTATTTGTGCTCTATTGTATCTAATGGAAGGTGGATCTTCTGGAGGTGGTCTAATAGGAGTCAAGACGAATGGCAATGTTGGGTATCCACTGTCACCTACTAGCCTACCAGTTAATATGCCCTGTGTGTATTTCATGAAGACTGATGAGACTTGGAAAATTCGGGAATCATGCATGCTGCCAGCCCATTTAGCTACAATGTCTAAAATTTCAGTCCTAGGTCCAACTATAACCTGGACATTGATGGAAAAGTCAGATTTTCTGTTACGATAGACTTCATGATGTTGGCAACCTGGGGTTGAGACTATTTTAACATGAGTACAATCAATGGCTCCGTCAATGCCTGGTAGTCCAGGCCAATGCCCACATCTTCCCAATTCCTTGAAGAGCTGCCTGTTAACTGAAGCCTCTTGTCCTGTGGGGAACTTGATAAAAAGTTTATGTAGCTGGGCCAATAATTTTGAAACTTTTCTTATTATTTTGGAGGCTGTAGGTTGAGAGATTTCATACAGATCTCCACAAACCACCTGCAAAAAAATACAATAAACCACTAGCAATAATGTAAAATTAAATTATAGGAACCTTTACTTTGTGTAGGTACTAACATAAGTTTGGTAAAATAAACTCGCCTGAAATGATGCTGTTGCATAAAATCTTAATGTTAGTAGAACCGCTGCTTCAGGAGCAATTGGAAGACCCCTGTTGTCCTTTTTTTCCAGGTCACTTTTAATTAATGATGTTATATACAGTACGGAATCCTGTTGAAATCTGTATCTTTTTTTAAACTTCACTGTGTCCATTTCAAAAGGATTTTTCACATCCCTTATGTATGTTTTCGTTAACCGATAGTTCCGATCCATCCAAAATATATCGTCATAGTGATCTAGCACGTCGTAGTGATTAATTTCATCTAAAATATATTCCAAATCCATTTTGATTCACCAAAACGCGCACGCAATGTCGCGCCTAAGAGCTAGTACATACTGGGCGCTCGGGCGTTGCGTTGAGCGCGCGTTGGTCGCGTACACACACCGCGCTTAGGACGGCATTCAACGCGCGTTAGTAGGGCGAACATACTTTTGGCTCAGTTCGAAAATGGACAATATGATATAAGTACCTAACACATTATTGTAAACAAGAATTCAATAAATAATTACTAACCCAACAGTTTCTTTTTCTCCAAAGTATCTCCATTGTTACAAAAAAAATTCTACTATCTCTTCCCAATTACGTTTTTTAATCACCTTATTCTTATAATCGGGACTTTCCATATCCCAGATAGCTGGTCGCTTTTGGATTTCATCTATAAAGAAATCGGTATCAAAATGCTCGATCTCCATTTTCGTACCTAACGTGCGGCCACTCTACACAAAAGCGCGCGTTAGAATGTACAACAAAATGGCCGCTCATGTATCTCGAAGCGCGCAGCTGACGCCCAAGCAACGCGCGCTCTAACGGAAAAATGTAAACGCGCGTTTGACGCGCGCTTGACCAGCAACGCGCGTTTACATGTGTACACTTCAATAGAATTCGGGGTTCTCAAAACGCGCGTTAGCAAAGCGCGCGTTTCAAAACGCCCAATGTGTACCCGCTCTAAACCGTAGGTTTCGGCATCTCAAGTCAAGGTTTGACGGCACTTGAAAAATAGGCACTTGAGATGCATCTTGGAAATGCTCTTGAGTGCCGAGTTTGATTTATTAATATGCGCGTACTCACTTGAGATACTGAACTCAAAACTCTACTTAAGTGTGGTTTATTAATTAGAACAGCATCTTAAGTTTGCACTCAAGATCGAACTCAGAGGTAAGAGCGATTTATAAATACGGGCCTATGATCTGAAGGCTGTCAACATTATTTTGACGGTTGAGATTGCGGGTTGTTTTCCACTCCATCGGATAATACACTATACGAGCTGAATTATTATATTTATTGTCTTATTATTTGAAGTGAGAAAAGTTAGTGCAAGCGCGATATAAAATTCAAGTTTCCTACTGGAATAAAATTAAAAGGCAGAGGTGTTGTCTAGACAAGTGCTTTCTTGTTTGTTTGATATTTAATATATTGTCGCTAGTTTTACAAAACTTGATCTTCGTAGTCGAACTCATAACTTGGCTGAATGAGTACTATCATTGCACCAGCGACACACCCGATTTCATCATCATGACACCTAGGGTTGTTTTCGATGTACAGAAAGGATATAAATTGTTTTATCAAAATTGACTAACTAAAAAACTATACTATTCTTAATTAAGTAAACTATTTTTAGTTTAGTTTTAAATATATATTTTATGATTTCGTTCCGTCTCTCGTTTCTGCTCTTAAAACTAAAATAATTAAAACCATATAATTCAATTTCGAATCTTTAATGAATTGTAAAATTTTAAAGGCGATCTCGTATCTAAAACAATCATGATAGCTAAATATTTTCAGAGTTTGTTTATATTCTATTCAATAACTACTCCACCCATTATAAAGGTTTTTATGGAAAACTTTGATTTACTTTAGACTCCTCAGTGTTCTAACTACTTTTACGATACATTTACTATTAAAAAACCTTTGTTTACATAATGATTACTCAAAACCATGAAAAAAATCCTGAAAAAGACAAAAATTCTTCCTGTTGCTATTTTGAATATCAAAATTAATTTATAAAATCAAATCTAATTTAGTTTTTAAAAAAACTTAATAAATAAGCGAAACCACAGTAATTGTATTAAGCACAGTGCAGTCAATGCATATCCTTGTGTACAACCTTGTTTCTTCATCAACTTCGGGATCTATATTTAAGTATAGATGGTCCCAGATTTTATATAGGGCATAACCCAGAAAGCTTGGAAATCTTAAATTATATTCAAGTGTTCTGGTCTGTGAGTAGAAAATACTTATAAATTCTTAGATCCTCAAGCTTTCTTAGCCATATCATTAATAAAAAAATGACAGTTTTAAAAATATGACCCTAAATATTAACTACTAACTTAAGTTCATAATAGTCACAAACGGGCGATGTCCGTTACAAATGACTAACACAGGTTATATATTATATGCCCATATGGGCAATGTCCGTTTCAAGGGACATTTATAAACAACTGAATACAGAGAAAAAAATACTAATTATTTTTTAAAACAAAATACTGTAAACTATTAATTAAGTATTTTTTAAATGATAAATTCAACCATGTAGTAGCACAAAATATTGAAATACTCATATAAACCAATATTCTTGGCAAGTGCAGACGAAGACTACCGTATGAATATTTCAAATAATTTTTTGACTATTTTCGATTGATCATCGAAGGTCTAAAATGAGTAAGAGTGGAAAAGATAATCTACTTAAAGTGATGCAGATTGCAGAAAGCTCGGGAATCAATTCAAATCACTAATTAATGCGAGTTTATTACTCGTCCTATAGAACGGACAGAAACCGTTTAAGGGTTAAAAAGTGTTCATTTCATATGAATGCATTATAATTATGTTCATGCTGATGTAACCTTTTAGAATATTTAACTTTGATTTTTTCACAAATCATGAATTTTATTTATTATATAATCAACAGATTTTGTGGTCAAAGTCAACGCAGCTGGGGGCCACTAACACTCCCAAAAACAACTCTATTGATATCAATTTCATTGAAAAAAAAAAAGTATTAGCCTGTAATGTCCCACTTGTTGGGCAAAGGCCTCTCGTCTCACTGAAGATATCAGTACCGTGAGGAGGTTTAGGCGTAATCACCACGCTTGCCTAATGCGGGTTGGTGATCTCAAACCCGAGCATGTTTTCGCTCGACCTGGGAATTGAACCCGGGACCTCAGTCTTGGCAGGCGAGTGCACATACCACTAGACCACCGAGGCGTTGAAGTCATTGAAGGTTGAGGCGTTGAGGTCATTGAAGTTGAAATAAATACGTATTAAAATATGAAACAGAGTTGTGCTACGCTGAATGTTTTCGATAAATATGTAATAATCCGATATACGATGAGCGCTCTTCATAGAGCCGGTAACAAAAGTTCAATCCGTTTGTCCGCTCTTCCGAAAAATTGGATAAGGTATTTATGGAAAAAAAAACTATTGACCGTAGTAAATAGAAATATTTGACCGTACAAGTATTCAATGTTTGCCACCATTTTAAATGCCTAACATATATGTATATTTTATTCCGTAAATGATGGTCATGGCTTGTAATATTTAGTTAAACTTAAATAATCATGTCTCTAGGGAACATCCATTTTGTGCTAACTTGGTCGTAACCCTCGCCAAGATTTTAGTCAACCAGGCAAATTTATTTACCACTAGTGGCATCTGTTACATGACACTTGCTACTAGATTACTCTTTAAACTTGTCAAATTAACGCGCACTTTACGGAGATTGCCTTCTTAGATTGGAAAGTTTCTAATTTTCCCTGACTTTAACTTTAAGTTCAGAGTATGATATTTTAGAGGAGACAATATTTAATTATTTTTTTTGAGCATGGAAGCTATGTTCCTGTATGGTTTATACTTTTTATGACAAGTTAAATGGTAGGTAAGTATATCATTTTTAGAACCGCGTTTTTGGAGTAACTTGACTTGAGTTGAGGTGGAGCACGATAAGGATTTAATTCCATGAGTAGAACAACCCCTGAGATGTGAACATGAACCGAGGGAAGCCGGCGAGGAGTGACCACAACGGAGCGCGCAATACAAAGATTAAATTGAATCTGGCAACTCGCCAGACCCGCCGTACCCAAAATTACAAAATATTATGCTGATTTTATAGTTCGAGCAAAAGACTGCTTATACCCCTGAATCAGTGCTTGTGGCGGTTAACTATGAGCTACGCTGTACTTTAAACATTCAAAACATAACCCTCTATTACTATACGTATTTGTAAAAGTACATTCTGACGGTACAATGTGTGTGTGCCGAATCATCGACGAGTTCCGTTATTTTTTATAGTTTCGTAATCAGTTACGGAAGGGGATTAAAACTAAAATAAAATCATGTAATTCCCGTTAAACAATACGTACAAGTGACCTGTATAACATGATTTTTAAATTAAAAACATCAAAAAAGGGCAAAAGTCTGAACACATAAAAATTGCTTTTGTATCTGCGCAGTTAGGACGTTTAAACTTTTTATAGCTGCTTTAAGGGTGAAAATTCAGCGGATATCTGTGAACAAATAGTAGTCCCTGAAGAACGAAAACTGCCATAAAAATTCGCGTCGTCGTCATTAGTCTCAGACGTGTTTTGATCAGGAGCCGTGCTGCAAACTGTTGGCGCTATCGTTGTTCCCTTGCCAAAGAGAGACGTAGCTATATAAATATCGTAACAGCCTCTCCTTCCTTTCTTAGATAGTAATTCCTGTGACATTTTGTAGTAGAACTCGAGGATGCCGGATGCCTCTCTTTTTATCTTTGACTCGCGTTTTAAACGAGGCCTCGCGAATAAACTCCGCCTTGGAGAGCACTCGATTTAAAATCCCTGAAGAGTTTAGTCTTTTTTATCGGCTTTAGACTTTTAAATTGCAAAATAATAAAATTCGTTATTTCCAAGCCCGGCCTGGCACTTATTATCGGCAGCGGTTAAAGGTTATAAGTGCATCATCTTTTTCTGCTTTTCTGTTGAAAATTGGGAGTAGGAACAAAACTTTATAAAGAAATGCCGGTATACAATGTTACATCTTCTATATATCAAAATACATATTTCAACGGAAATTTCGATTGGAATACAGCAAATGACGTGAAAGGTATCTAGGTTATAATGCATAGTTATCAGGAAAGAGGTGGTGTGAAGCGATGAGCACCAGTTATTCGGGTCACCAAGAATGTTTATGGCATGCGCCCCACCAATATAAAACGAAAGAGATGCGCCACCTCGCCGTGCCAGCACAACGCTGAAGCGGATTTATAACCTTATTAAATGCAATGGGAGTAACAATATCTGATTAGGAATTTATTTGTTCAATAAAATTCAATTTTACAGTTGTCCTAATTCTTCGCGATGGTGAAAAACGTTATTACGAATGAGAGAAAACGGAAATGGTGAACTGATTCGTGGTCGAAGCTATGAGCGAATGCTTTTGAAATAGAATTGGGAGGTCGACAAATGCGCAGTTGGCACGTAGGCCGATAACAGACACATTCACTGATCCATGTGGATGTTAAAGAGCTTTAACAGATGCTCTCCCGAGAACTAAGTATTAAAACTCGTAAAGAACTCACAGTATAACATCTAAAGAAGAAAGTATTTGGCAAATTAAAGTTTTAACATAATTATAGTACATTGAATTCGTCGTCTCACCTTTGACTAGGTTATTTCCACTCAGTGAGTCGGATGCACTAGCTAAATAAATCCGCGCTTGATCGACTTTGTTAACTCCTATCAAATAAAGTGTTTATTGGAGTACAGTTTATGATACATTTAATTTTTATTTGTTGAATGAAACAATGGCTAAAAAACTATTAACATTTTGTTTTATACTAGTGTTTAAACAGGTGGATGGGTAGGATGGTTTAGCATAACTTTTATGTTTGTAGTTTATTTACTTGAAGTGCATAAAAAATAACTTCCTTAAATGTACTTTAACAGTATGAACAAAAAATTATACTTATGTAGCTAGATTTTGTTCTTCTATTAGAAAATTGTTGACAAGTAATTTAGTCGTTGCCTTGTTAAACTCACAAACTTGAACCGTGTAAATGACAATAGAGTATTAGAGATTATTAATATAACGTTTCAAACGAATAATAACCTTATCTCATAACTTTAGCCGTCAACCTTAAAGTTGTTTGGAACTTGGCTAATACAAATTTACTCGTATTTCGTTCGAGCACCGTAATGACAAAATAGTGATGAAATTTGTTTAAAGCAAACGAATAACAAATAAGTACTTACATAAGTATTTCAACCTTAGAAACTAAAAAGTATGTGTAATAGGTACTACTTACATTATATTTCGCAATACGGAAACAAATGTTTTTATTTAAACTCTTTTGGTAGATACACAATAGACGAAATCGCCAAAATTTAAGCAATTCAAGTTAAATATTGCTATGGTCCTAGCTTGAACCCAAAATCGGATTCAAAACGACCGTGCGGTTAAGCAACATGTCAGATGCAGTCATTACTTAGATAGGTGGCCGTTAGTGACTATTTTATAGCAGACTGGAACAGTATCCACCGTTTGTAGAGTCGCAGTCTTAGAACTGTTAACTAGATGTGGATTGTGGACGAGGTAAACACAAAGATAACAAACCATTTACAAATGTTATTTTGTCGAAACATGTTTGAATTTGGTCATTTCCTCAGCAACATTTTCAAGCGGCGGTATTTTATTAAGGCGGTTATTTAAAAAGAGGTAACGTTCACTTCTTTTCAAATTACTATAAATAAAATACCTTCGGTGCTCTACTGAAGTCTTCTAAAGAGGCAAGTTCGTCGTTCCTCAAATAGTGAGCACTGATCCTTAACTAACATGAATTCTTCCTTTACTTTCAAAGAGCACTAACCTGAAGCTATTGATCATCAGTAAACCACGTTCAAAATAAATGTCACCTCTGTAACATGTCTTACAAATACCTGACATTTTACCATACAGAGAATCCGTTGCGTGACCTTAAAATAATTTATTACATAATAGTTAAATTACAATGATAAACAATTACAATGCAACGTAAACAATCACTCGTAATGAATATTATATAAACTGCGGGCATCTGTTGCAAACTACATACTTTTATAAATGCTATATACTAGCGCAGCAATAATTCCCAAAAATGCCCTTTTTGTCCAAAACTACTAAGACAGATATTTAATTTTCTTAATTTAACTTCCCATTTGTTTTTTCATCATGGATTGGTAATTCTTTTTACGTTTTTGTACATGAAATAACGTATGTTTATGTATTAATACTTGCCGTCTGGTTTCTTTACTCTCTCTCTCTCTTTAAGCTCTTTTTGCATGAATATATAAAGGCAAACCGTTCTTTCGTAGCATTATAACGCCTGTTGCAACCATCTTACGTATTATCGGTTTTATGCCTTTGCTTTTATACAGCTGATTAACTTTTATAAAATGGAGCACTAATTGGAGCATGGAGCATACATAACAATTTTTATTTTTATTTTGTGCACTTGAATGTAATCAATGTACATTATAGCATAGGCAAGTCCTTTTATCTAACATGCATAGTATAACGATTACTAGTAGGTAATTTTAATTTCATATCTTTTATACCACAAGGGCCCCCCTCACTAGACTATCCTTCTGACACGGAGCGAAGACACTTCCTATTTATTTTTATTTTTAACCGACTTCAAAAACCGAAGGAGGAGGTTCTCAATTCGGTGGGTATATTATTTTTTTTGCACACTAATAACAAAATGACACAACATTTGCACGAACAAAATAATATTCAACTGAATATTGTCTTAATAAATTCGTCGCCAATTAGTAAAATGTTTTTGAAAGCAGGACATGGACCCTAGAAATCGCTCGTTACAATTTTCTCTTGCATTTTCAAGTGGGTAAGCGAGAGAAAATTGACAACATTAGGGTTGAATTGTAATGAACAATGTATGTGTACCTAAGCGTAGGTATAGGTAACAGACCTCTACGTCTATATTGTTCATTTATTACAATGGAAAATGCCAATATAATAACGTGACATAAAATATTATTTTTCCAATACTGCTTTGTATTTTTTTCATTTTTACATCATCTTTCTCCATATTGGCAATTTTCTTTTAATTTTCCTATAATATACACATGTCAAAAAGGCAAAATCATTTAAAGAAACAAGTATATATAGCCGATCGTCGGGGTTTCCCCAGGAATAAAATTTCTCTTGAAATATTAAGAGGCTGAGCGTTCGACCGGACCTTTCCCTGTATGCGAAAATTGCGATTGCTAGTTGGATGCACGAGGCATAAAAGTGTAGCAACCAAGACGTCTATACCGACCACGGGACTACATAGTGGTAATCCAAGCCTGCACTTTTACCGCTCTCGTAATCTGAAATCGATAGAATGCCAACGTGAGCTTATCTACTACCCGTAAATTCTCGTTCATTTTCTCTGCATCTGAAAACGTTCGCTCAATACCCAAATCCGGAAAGTACATAAGCAAATACTAACACCAAAATGGAATAGACTTAAAGTAAGCATGTTGTTACTTTGTCTTCTATTTTCAATCTAATTGAAATCAATGGGAAACTTTCAGTGTACTTTGTTTTATGTTACAGTCTATTCTTACTTTCGTAATTTTTAAGATGTTTAATTTCTACTGTTGATAAATCGCCGAAGTTGTAAGTCTGTTGACGTTTTCTGTAATAACGAGTTGGATATTAAACAAAGCTCCATGTAAGCGGTATATTTTCAAAATTCCGCTTCTTCCAATCAAGTGTTTCCCAAGAGAATCTTGACTCGAGGTATTTTTCAGGAAATATAAAAGTTTTAACAACAACAGGCGTAAACGATATTTACCTGTATCTCGGCATGGAGTCAACATTTACCGAGCTTTCATATTCATACGTAGAGCCACTTCTAACGTGTTTTGTAATGGGAAAAGTTTGAAGTAAAATATGAAGCACTTAGAACATTTGAAATAAATGATGGACTACACATAAGTAATAATAAAAATAAGGTGCTAGCGATGCCTTCGGAAACGAACGTCGATGTCAAGTAATACTCATTTATTTTTACCGATAAGTTACTAAGCACCGTTTTATATTAGAATGTTAAAAACATATCTAGCCTACTTTTTTGCAATAAAAATATGTTTTATTTAAAAAAGTATTATTTTATCCTCGAATCGGATGCAGGTGTGGATTCCCACGTTACATGCCATTCGATTTATGGATATACGAACGTTCCAAAATGGGTCCGTTATCCGTCATAGTAATTCGTTAACTCTATTTTACACTTTTTACACTCCATGAATTCTAAAACAGACTATTGGAAAATCGTCCCGTGCGGTTTTCTTTACCTCAAACTGAATGTTTTGAATATTAAAGACAACCCAGCAATTTATGAATTCATTTGAAGATAGATTTTATATGGTGAAATTAAAACCCCTGTGCAAAAACATTTGGTAAAATTGACCTTTGATAAAACGACGTTTATTGTAACAATATAAGTCGAAGAGTTTTGTTCGACAATTCAGCCCTCTGATTGGCTTCGCGAAATGTCAGACTGCAGCACACCAGAGGATTGTATCGCTCTGAGCTGTCAAGCTGCAGCAGTCAAAGCTATATATCTCAATGTGTGTTGTGTTGTGGTTCTGTCAAACTACAGCCATTCGGAGCTATCTGTTGCGTGGTGACGTCAGGCTGCAGCCAAATGTGAGGCTTGGTGTAGCAATGCAACCACAGTGTCGCCTGCATTCTTCGACCTACTGTTGAATTACTGTAAAAAGATAAAAAGTGCCAACCCATTTTTCTAACAATACAGATTTATATCAAACAGATGGTGTCAAATTCTAGTAAGTATTCAGTGAGCGTGCCAGGTTAAAGCGATTATACGTTTTTTTTTTACTTTTAACAAAATTAAACGTTGGATCGTGGCTGCTAAACCATTTCTATGTTGCGGGCATAAGCGGCGTGACGCAGGCCCACGTGACCCGCATACCCCGCCACGCGCGCTCGCTGCCGCCCGCGCTGCCGCCCGCGCCGCGCCGCCCGCCCTCGCCGGATAGGCCGAACGATATTTGCTTTTTTTTATTACCACATCCATATTTCAACACGAATGCCCTCAACAATATTTGGGAAGTACCGAGAGCGCTAATGCGTGCGTGGGAAGAAAAATGATATCGTCCCTCCATTCAATATTCTCTACGTATAAACACAGTAATTGAATTGTTAACAGATTATTTTATGGTTTTCCTAAAATGAAGAGTAAAAGGAAAATTAACAAAATATCATGTTATTATGTTTAATTTTGTCCACATTGTTTACAGAGCTTTATTAAGAACAGAATAAATAATATAATATACGAATATTACAGAGCGAAACGTATGGGAAGAATGAAAACACGTCCCTTATAATTATCTATACTAATATAATAAAGAGGTAAAATTTGTAAGTTGGTTTGTTTGTTTGTATGTTTGAGGTAATCTCGGGAATTATCAGTCAGATTTCAATAATTCTTTTTGTAATGGATAGCTACATTCAACGGGAAGGTCATAGGCTATTTTTCATCCCGAAATTCCCACGGGAACAGGCACAACGCGGGTAAAATCGCGGGGCGCTGCTAGTGATAAATAAGACAGCTTAGTTTACCGATAATACTGCATTTTACACAGTGTTCACTGGCTTCAAGAGGCATGTTTTTTAAATGCTTTATTTCCGTTGCATTGGTAATATTTCCCGGTAACTTTTACTAAAACAATACAGTTTGTATTCATTAATAACTCACCAGATGTAACACGAAGTTTGTATTTATTACAAACTTTTCTAAATTGGTTAAGAAATAAAAGCGATGTGTTGGTGCAGAGTGGGGGGCACCCCGACACACGCCCGCACACGCCCGAACCGGCCGGGCGGCCCGTACCGCACTAAATATTTGAGTCGAGACCACATTAGTATTCCGCATTGTTCTTAAACAATAACTAATATTAATATACGTAACATTAAAATTAACGTCTTTTATGAGTGAGATCCCTTGTTCTCACTTTTATGGCTCCCGATTAACACTAAATAACAATTTGTATTTGATTATTACCGATTTAAGATTAATTTACAGCTGGAAGTTATACGAGAAGTTATTAAAGTTTGTAGACGACCGGTGATTACTCTCAGATCTAGTGGCCGAGAGGCAGAACTCTCGTTGGAGTCATAATGTGAACACAGACGTACTTGTGTCTGTCAAGGGATCTGAGACATGGTGATGTTTAAGATTTGAATTCAATAAAGGTCTATAGCAGAATCGATTACTTTGGTACTTTTATTAAAGATATGATGCAGAATAATAAACTTTAGAATTACATATATAATTGTAACTTTTTTGCCTTACTTACAACTTTAAGTCCTCCTTTTCAATAAGTAAAGTAAAAAAAACCAAGTACTTTCTTTTCCAATTTATATATTCACATGTAATGTATATTTACTTGTTACTATTTTTATTTTCATCCAAGGAATTACGTCATTGCGACATCATTTTGTGCCACCTCGCGTCTTTGAAACGAAAGAACTGGATAATGACGTGATCCAGTTACATTGAATAGTATAAATTAGAGTACTCCTTCACATTCGACTCTACTCCACCTCGCATGCCTAACAAAGGACCGGAGTAAAACTCACTTGAAGAGCCATTCTAGAGAAATTCTACGGCAACTGTTTATTCGGTTACAACTGTCGGAGTTTTCATTTAACATTCCGTAGCATATAGAACAATACATGTTATACCTAACAGACAGCCGGTTGACATCACAACCCAATTAATTATAATAATAACGGACTATTGTAATAATCTCGGGAGAGTAAACAGTGAAAAAGTAATTACCAGTAATATTGCAATTACAATTCGTGCGTAAATAGAATTTAAATTGCATTTAGTGAGCGAACCGAGGTAATAATTAAAGGTTATCAGAAATGATGATAATAACAGTGATTACTTGCAATTCTGTCCATAAATATATTCAACAATACATTGGCTTCTAGTTATAGGGGTTTACACAAGACAGGAGACAATGTTCTCGTAACCTACCGATATCTACCGGCAATCTCAGATGGCAAAACAAGTCAGTTAATGTCTTTGACATAGCCCGTACGTCAATTGCTTCCTTAGTACCTAGTTAATGACTGATTTTGACATGCTATGTATGAAAAATACTTCTATTAGTTAAATGATAACTAATGCACGTGTCTTAGTGCGGCAGTAACTCCGACTTTGGATCTTGTAATTATACTAATAGTAATTGAAAAATCATGTTTATGTTTGAAGAGATGAAATTGAAAATTAATCTATAATATAAAAATGAATCGCTGAATCTGTTGCTAAGCGCATAACTTCAGAACGACTGCACCAAATTGGATGATTATTTTTTTAATGAGTTCCTTATTGTCAGGTAAAGGTTTTCATATAGAAAAATAAGGAAAAAAAATCTCAAAATTCCCACGGGAACGGGGGCGCTGCGGGTGAAACCGCGGGGCACTGCTAGTTTATAATAAATTAATAGCATTTACTGAACTAAGTTAAATATATTATTAAATTAATAAGCTTCTATGAAATACATTATTATTGCAGCATCCAAAACAAATGGGTATTGTTTATAAAATTACGATCCTAAATTGTGATATTACTGTCGAAACATTGTTGGGTCATAGCATGGCTTATTGATTCTAGTTCAATATTAATTAAAGGAAGATTTATGTAAAGGATCATGTTATAATAATATCGAGATCCCAAACATTGAAAGAGCTGAAAAGTGTGGGATTTCACATTCCGAAACAAAATATTTGGTATATTTAATATTTGGTCTTTTCCATTTCGAAATCAGACCAGAGGTATGGTGATTGTTTTGTAAATATTCATAAAATAAAAACACATTGAAACCATAACTGACTATAAGCCAAAAATGTTAGTCAAAGGGGTTTTTATTGTAGTAACAATAGATATTGACATGTGTATGTATGTGTGGGTACACCTTTGTGGGCATTTTGTCCGGGGCGTCTAGGCGTTTGTTTGCGTGGCGTGATATTGGAGCAAGCACTCGTCCGCTCCGTCTCTGAATGTTTGTTATATCTGTTAACCAGCGGTTTTATTTACAGTCTGCAATCAATTCGCCCGCGGCGTGATCTCGATGCTTGGCGCTGTATCTCCGGATTCCTTCGACACTCTGCATTCCTACTCCAACACCTTCCAAATGCCATTTGTCACTCCGTGGTTTCCCGAAAAGGTAACTTTTATACTTATTGTATATGTAAAACTTTATTTTTTAAATATTTAAAGGCCAAACCAAAACTCGTACGTCGAAGGAATAAAATCGAAATAGTATTAGCAAGTACCTTTCTGCAGAAACATGGACAATGTTAAAGTTCTATGAAGTATGCACACAGGGTATTCCACGGTTTTACTTGAATAAATATAGTACCTAATAAATAGTAGTCAATATTCAATTGAAGATTATGTGTATGTAGTCTGTCAACCTTTAAAAAACGTGGGTACTTCATTTTCATCAATTTCTGGAGTAATTACTAGGACGTATTCCAGCTATATGCACAAGCACTGCTACTTTCAGATTACTAAATCGTCTACCGCACTAGTAGATAAAAGACATAATGTTTGACAAAAATAAAAAGTAGTAAACCGTACTTAATAATAAAATACTTACTAGAAAAGTATTTTTAATGAAAAATAAACATCTAAATGTCAGGTGCATCCAATAAACAAACATGCCTGGCTCGGTACTCGAAATATCTATCACATTAACTTTTTTGTATCAATTTATAGTATTGTAACTAGGTAGTATTAGTTTTTCAGCGAACTCAATTTAGCTTTATTTATTTTAATACTCAATGCGAAGATTAGATAATGGATAACTTCATATAACGTATCCATCTCTAATTTTTTACGTATTATATCATTTAAAATGCCGTAGAGGTATTACAAATATAAAGTCTAATTTAATCATATGAGAGTTCATAACTGCAAATATATCAAAGTGTTAAGTATGCATGCATATAAACCGTTAGATCTCCCCACACTCTCTCATCGAGTAAGCCCGTTGTAGCTTCGCTTAACCACATTTGTGCACTACTTGCTTCACCCCGAGGTAGGTAAGCCGTCTACCATATTTCTATTGTCTTCGAGGAATTTAATTCAACTGTTCATTTCTGCGCGTCTTTTACTCTCTGTATTCAGAAGTCAAATGAATTGAATGTTCAAATAATGTCACAATGTTTTAACTTCTCGAAAAGCGAATATTGCCTCGTGTGGTAAATAACGAACTTTTGAGAATAATTAGCGTAGCAGCAACATTCTAGCTACACTGGCAGAAGTAAACAAAACTCAACAATCACTCTAGGGTTTTCAAACTTTGAAGAGGCCTAGCGACGAAAAATTGTCTGCTTCGCAGAAAATGCACGGACTTACGTAATGATGAAAAACAATAAACGTAAAAAACGCTGAATAAATTTTCATGTTTCCGCTGAAACTATGAAACTATTCCCTTACACAAAATAAGGAGCAACAACGAATGTAGGCCCATTGCGAAGATTTTTATTTTACCCTTGATATTTTCCCTTTCGTGTTACGGACGTTACAACACCTATTACCCTTCAAAATGTGAGTAAACGCCGAGATATTATTAAATTCATGTATGAATTCGTGCTATTAAGACTTTTTATTAATTTTGTGCGTTACTTGAAATGTTTTTCGTAATATATTTTATAATACAAACATAATGCGTTGCGACACACGAAGTACGAAAAGTATGAAGTTATACGATGTAAAACACTTTCCACATCACCAGTACCCACGTACGTAATAAATAAAATGATTCATATAAATGTAAAGGTGCGGCTGATGCTCGGAGCACACCTCATATCAAAGAAAATAGGGAAATTGTCGCTTTACAACCGCACGATCTTTAGTTTATTTTTTATTCTAGCAATTTTTATTCAAAAAGTTGTAGGAAAATGTGATTCATTTCATTTCTCCGTTAGCCATTTCTTTTAATATGTTTAGCTGTTTCTTGAAGACAAATGCATTTTTTAAGAAAACTGAATGACTGTGCTTACAAAACAACGCTTCATTGCAAACTGAGGTAGATGAGATAATTTTAAAAAAATATGTCTTTTTACCTTTAGCAAGAAGTATTGCACTTCAGTTGTGGTTTATAGGGAAGTGTTTTAAAATAAATTTGGCTTTAAAAGGAGTGTTGTTGCAGGTGATCCCGCCGTCGTCGGGTCTCGTGGATTACGCGGTGAGCTTGCGCCCCGATTACCACCGCGCCGTAATTGATACCATCGCCTTCTACTGCTGGAAGAACATTATCTACATCTACGATTCGCATGATGGTAAATTCAATCAAATAGTTTAATATACTTTCTGCGCTACCGCTCACGTGTTCGGAAGACACGTATTTGTTTCAATCGTTAGATCTTGTCAGAGTTCTTAAGGCGGTCTCACAACTCTGAGACGAGGGTTTGCAACTAACCAACTCGAATCTGAGCAAATTTTTATATGTTCGGGCTTATCTTCAGAACTATTCATCAGACTAAAAAAGTCTTTCACTTGTCCTAAATGAAATAGTTAAGGAACAGTAATCGCTTGAAATTCGTCATTCAAAAAAGAGTCTAGTCTCGAAATCAATGATATTAACCTTTATCAAAATACCTGTTTATAGAGGTATCATTGATATTAAAATTGAACATTCAGTTTCTGAGCAATCAAAAGTAATGTTAAAAAAATACGTAAAAATTGCAAGGGTCAACATGACTATCAATATTAATATTGATATATTAATATCAATATTAATATCACGCTTAGCTTTATCCCGAATTTCCCACATGTAATCTGAGTATACCGAAGCCAAGCGAGGGGGTGGTTGCTAGTAAATTATATACTTATTTTCTCTTATTTTGACTATGCAAAGCAACTTTGTAAGTTTCGATCTACATGGCGTACGGGTCGAGCTGTTTGGCAAATATATTCTGTAAACATGACTCTGCAGGATGGGTAGGGTATAAAAGCTTTTAAAAAACTTGCGCTTGTTAAAGGAAAAATGGAAAGAAAAATATTCAGAATTGCAGGTAAATTAAACTCTTGTTAATGTTATAAGTCATTTCTTTCTCCCCATATATATTGCAAGAGCTCTACAATGAAACGGATAAACTAATGAAACACGGAGAGATAATAATATCTTAAGCTGGGCCACCTTTATAACGAGTTGGTGTTCTCTAATTTCTATAGACTTGAAATTTACAAAATTTGTTTTCTCATTATTATTCTTCGCTGTGCAAAGTATTAAAACGGGTAAATGTTACGCCTTCATTTCTAAACGAAAGAGGGGAATTTTTAAAGTGGCCGCGTGCAGAATGTTAATTTTGAGTGGGGTGAAGAACCGAACTCTTTTTCTTTGAATTTTGAATTATTTACCTATTTTTCTTGTTTTGGTATAATTAGTTTGTTTTCTATCAACATTTATTATTTATTTTGTGAACTAGTATAACATTGTTCATCTGCTTTTCAAAATGTGTGGAATCTTAAATATTAATAAAATTACATGAATTAAAGTAAGTTATACTTTACAAAGCTAAACTATTTGTATGCCGTATATTATTATATCAGACATCTGATAGTCCCCTATCGTGTACCCTCAGTAAAAGAACACAAAACCCATTCAGGAGCGAGACCTTTTTAATTTCATGCCCCTCCAGGCCCGTCCGGCCTGGCCCTACTCTCTCATTTCAATATAAACTTTTCCTACTCCATTACCTGCGCAATATATTTTTAAAATACATGTTCAAGTTTGTGAAATGAAGTGGAAATTGTGACACTTGCTCCAAGTGTAAGTATAATAAAGTTGGCCTCGCTGCTGGCTGGTGTTACTTTAATTTGAGTAAGTATCGCTTTAGAACCAAACCGTAATACACATTTACGAGTGCGACGTCGGTGAGGGCGGTAACTCATTCCAATTTTTTCAGAGACGTAGTCACGGATCCGATGCGACGTAAAATTCATTTTACGTCACAGTCACACCGGATCACCTCTGAGAAAGGAGCACTTTGCAAACGGAAAAGCCCATTTACATATAAAATGTGGTAGCGAAGTAGGAAGTTATTTCTACATAGTGATAATACCTTAGTTTCACATTTAAAACTTAAAACGCGCAGAAAAGATGCTCTTCAATATAAGAATAAATACATTTAAATTAACCTCAGCTCAGCTGCTAGTAAAAGATGTTTTCACTAAAAAAGCAGGAGTACGGGTTCTCCAAAATAAGAAAACAAAATGTGAAACGCGGGTAGGTACGGATGTCATAATAGGCGGCGGGGAGTCGTGGGCGCCGGATATGATGCAGATGTTAAAAAGTCGGGCACATTATACAACATTTTTATTATGTCTCTTTATAAAAGAAAGTGCTGCACTAAAAGGAAGGGGATTACGTTCCGTGTTATAAGCTTCGATACAACACACGAAACGAGAGTAAAGATGAGATTTTGTGAGAAACCGAACGCAAATCATTCCGATCTACACCCTCCTCAGACTCAGTGTCACATCAAAGTCCATCAGGATACAGGAGACACTAATTTGAATACCACACCCCGCGCGCTCGGCGCACAACTCACATCACAACACACTCGCGGAGGCTGAGCCGCGTGTCGCGTGCACTCTCCTCTCCGACACTATGAAACGATAACATAAAACGCTAATAAAACTTGTTCGTGTTACCTATCTGAGAACGGTTGAGTAATAAATAAGATTAGCTTATATAAGTAGACCGCAATTAAAAGTTTTGTTGGCTCTCGGTGACAATTTATCGGTTTCAGGGCGGTGAAAGTAATTAATTTTAAGTCACTATGATGATACGGTCGCCTTTATTGAAAATTATTATTTTGTTATTATTTTTGAAAACACACACCTAATCGTGTAACAAAAACTTGTTATTGTATCATTGCGGGCAATTTAATCCTGAATGGATCCACATTAATACAAGATTAAAATAAATAATCATGAATTCTAAATACAGACTTTGTTGAAATACATATGTACATTGAAAACTAATGAACAATCAAATGGAACTATAAAGTGATATTTGTAGATCGATGATGTTCGATGGTAAAACTAAACGCAGAAGTAATTGTTTATTGTTGTTCGATACAATGTGTATTAACTGAACACATTGCCGAAATCCTAGTAACAGTGAAGCCTGGAAGGCATATACTGATCGACCTTCAGGGTATTTACGTTTTGTGGTGTGCGGTAGTTACCAAAACATAATGCATTATTTGCCTTTAGATTAGTTGCCAGCTACAAATATAGTATTGTTATTTGATATTACTCTTAAGCCTTTGTTTCTTTATTGATACACGTTTTAGATTACACGGTTGAGTAAATCGACGGTTATGTAGTAAAAATACGGTTGCCAGCTGCTCATATACAACTTTTACCGTTTGAGCTGACAAACCCGTTGGGACAGTGGCATGTGAGAGCGTTTACCGTGTCGGGGGTTGCGGGTTCGATTCCCGCCCGGAGCCAACAATATGTGCAGACATGGCCCCCGGGCCGACGGCTTAACTTTTTTGTGACATGACGGATTGTAAGATCGTTCAAAAGTAAAATCTTCAGCCTAGCCCGATATTTAAGTTTAGAAGTAGACATCTCACACGCGACAACTACAATAAGACTAATGCTAATGAGAATGCAGATACATTTAAAGAAGACTAAATGGGGAACTAAAAGCTTATATTCCTAAACCATTTTATAACAGAACTACACATATAATATGTAGACATGTTTTTGTAAAATGTATATAATATATGTATGTACGTACCGAAACCTTTTCACAGCAAATTCAGGCTAAATAACGCCTGAAAGAAAATTCTTATTGAGGGCAGCCGGAACAGGGGCGTTACGGGAATGAACTGTTTCAGTGGCTTGTCTATAAAAGTTATAATCTAAAAACCCTCGCTCTCAAGTCAGTGTTATGACATAAAACTTTTTCAGTTTTACTTAATGTAACATTTTGGGTTTAAGTGTTACAATTATTGCCAACCATAATCGTCAAATCAAAAATCGACATCTATGCAACGGTTGATTTTATTGTTGTTACCCGTTGTGAGACTCAGTATACGGGGATACTGAGTCTCATTCACGGGAACCACGGTAATTTAATTAACTATTTCAAATGACTTCCCATTGTCCCCGTACCGTGTAGATAGAATTCGGTTCTGGTTCGTGTTGTGGTCACAGCTCTTACCCAACGTAACCCAGCCATTACTAGTCAATTGGTAACCTGCAAGGTAAGGGGAGAATGGTAGGTAATTTTAAATATTTAATAAAATTACCGCTGTCTCCTTGGGCTGGGACAATGGGCATACACTGTTTTAAAGGTGCGATTAGGTAACTAAGATATCATATAATCAGCTCATAGAACGCACATAAAATGTATGGAATCCACGAATCAAAGATAGATACGAGTAGGTACCCTAGTACCTATTTACCTACCTGTCTTAAAAACAACCCTGGCGAACAATGGAGACATTTGAATTATATTATATTTTAAATCAAATTATACATTCTGTGAATCTTTATTACCTAATGAAAAAAACAGCAACAAATATTTTATTTATTTACTTAGATTTTTTTATTAGTATTCAATGACATTTTTCAATATAAATTGAAAAATAAATTTGCTACATCATCGGTTACCGACATAATCGTTATTCGTGTCGATTACACAACTCGAATAGAATATAAAGCGATTTTATTTTTGTATTCCCCTCAACAATGCTTCGATAAAATATAGTTGATCCAGCTGAAATTGGCTGCAATATATTCCGTTCAGCAAAATGATAATGCCCGCTTTGTTCTGTAAAATACACAACAATAATTAGCCCAAATCATAATGTTGTGTAATATGTGGTGGTCGTATCCGAATGCAAAGCAGGGCAGCGCGTCGGCAACAATGCTCCTCAGGAGACACCGCCTCGCCCTGGCCGCTCGCCGCTCGAGGCCTCCTCGCCTATTTATCATCTGCTCTCTGAATCTCTTCCCCCTGTAATGGCTCCTGCTGCGTGGATGTTCTTGTTAGGTACTACAAGAAACAAACTGCTCACTCTGTTTTAGAACATAACAAAATTACAGCATTAGTAAAGTCACCGCGGCTTAGTAGTATACATATATCGACGGTACATGTCTCACATATCTTTAAAATATTTCACATAACTTTAAAAAAATTATGTTTCTACGTTATAATAAAAGGAATTGAAATTAAGTACTAATGTTTCGGTTCGTCTTGTATAGGTTCAAGTATCGTTGAAGATGGTTGTTATTGAAACAGCTACTCGATGTAGCCAACAATGGCGAGACATGATCCCGACGTATTGTATGAATAGAATAGGAAGGATTTGGCGAGACTCTGAATAAAACAGACTAGCATCTCGACTCCGCCGAGTAAATAATGCCTTTAAGTTGTGTAATCACATTGGAGTAACGTTTGTGGGCCAAACGTGAAAGAAACTTTGAAATTCCTGTTTAGTAGGTCATTGAGTTGGGTGAGAGTAAGACTTGCTCATAATTTGTTCAGTGGTTGGCATGGTTTGGTTTTGAATACAATGTTAATTAACAAACATCGTCTTATTTACACGTCGACGTCGGCGCCGTTACATTTAATTGTCCACGTACTAACTATAAAATGCTCCAACTACAATCAACTACCGAATAATTTACATTTAAATACGTACTTTAGTTCTGGTGCTTAAGGCTGTTAATGTGGTTAAATAACGATTCCAAACTATTTAGGATTTTATTAATGCACTGTTTGTATGAGTGTGTATAATGAATGAAGTTGGTAAATTGAGATCCGATGTTTATAACAGTCGAAACACATACCTACCTAGTCAAAACTACTTCTGCATGAACAGTCTATTTAACTGGCTGCAAAATGAACAATGAATCAGGATTAAAGTAATAAAATAATTTGTTTAATTTTCACATTATTATCAGGTTGAATAAAATTTAACGTTTCATATTAGATAGGAACCAGTTGGTGGATTCGCGATAGGAATGGCCCTATCGACTTCCAATTTATTCAGTGAGTTTAATATATAAAACCCACGGATTTTCCGCCTCTAACCGCGCGCTGCCCGGGATTCCATGCTGAGACCATAATGAATTTTATTGCTTTTACATTATAACGGTCGAAGTTAGTTATACCCGCCCAATTTAATTTCGTACTGATGTGTGAAACCGCTTCTGAGTCGGCAATATGTCGGATCTATACCTAATATATTAATGCATATTTGAATTCAGCATACAATCGTTTGAAACTTATCAGCATTTGACAGCACGTTTTGAGGGGTAATCCCTTGTATGAGATTTAACGCTAGTATAATTACTTTGACGGAGTAATTGTCACAGATGTGTGCGCAAACCAGAGTCGACGCAGTGTGGCGCGTACGGCACGGGGCGCGGGGCCGCCGCGGCGGCTGGCGGTCACGGGTCCCGGAGCTGCCAACTATTAGCGTTTTCAAACCATTTTGTTGGCTTAATCGAATTGTTTACCGAGTTTCCAGTAGCTCAGTTCGATTTGACTTTTAACAAATGTATTAACATACTTTCTATTTTCTTGTAAATAATTCGTAATCTACGGCAAACCCCTCTAGATTTCATCTAGACAAGCAACAAGTGTCAACACATTGTGATATTTAGTAAATTGATTTCAATTCAGCTGCAATGAATTGAAACGCTTTGCAAGTGGAGTTAGTATGTTCATGTATGGAACCGAAATCGACTAGAAATTGTATTTTAATTGAAAACGGTAACTGTTTACAGTTACGAATTCATACCCATCAACCGACAACCTGTCGCGTTTAGTCCTGGCATTAAAGTATTGGAACCGTAAACTAAACAAAGGGATTATTATAATTGTACAACTGCAGGCCTAGCCATATCACAAACGTTTCGTATCTATTCTCTTTCTACAAACGTTAACGCTTTAGCGAAAGCGTTTGTAGAAAGAGATAACTTGCTAGCCAAGTTGACGCTACTGTTAAAAACGCTCGTTCTACAATACGGATAGAATAGATTGCCTCTTTTGCCTATGGTTAGCGTTCTGAAACGTCAAACCAATGTCAAAGTCACAGGCTGTCTTGTGCAGTGTTGCCGTTCTAGAGACTTTGTCGCTAGATCTAGCGGAATTCATAAGTGGTTAGCGGCAAAAAAAAATGAGCTAGCGACAAAAAAATATTTAGAGACTTCTAGCGGATTTTGAGCCGTTGTAGGTAAATGTGACTTTTTTTTCGAAAATATATGAAGAATAATGTGTTTTTTAAGACCACCACTACACCTGAACAACCATAAACATCCGTTCTGGCACAAAATATTCTATTTCAACCCCACAATGTTTTGATTTTGAATAATAAATTATGTAATTCTTAGAAAAGTGACTTTTCTATCATTCAGAACATTGTGTGATTTTTTGAATAAATGTGTTGATTTTATTTTTTTGTTATTTTTTGTGAAAAATGAAAATATTTGCCAAAATTAAACGATCGGCGCCCTCTCAAAACCCCAATTTATAAGGCGCGAACTTCGAGATTAGACTTGAACGTCAGCGATAAGATTTAGCGACTTCTAGCGGATTTAAAAAATATATATTTACCAATATTTAGCGGAATTTTTCATATTACTAGGGGTAGGGAGGGACTTTTAATTTTGTAGAACGGACGGCAACACTGCTTCTTGTGAAATTCTTACACCGACTTACACGGCGCGGGTGAAAAATTATTATTAATGCCCGTTCCCGTAGGAAATCCGGGATAAAATGTAGCCTATAGCCTTCCTCGATAAATAGACTATCTAACAGTGAAAGAATTATTCAAATCGGTTCAGTAGTTTCTGAGATTAGCGCGTTTAAACAAACAAACAAAACAAACTCTTCAGCTTTATAATATTAGTATAGATTGTTTTGTGCTGGAAAATGAGTGAAATAAGGTAAAAGTATACTCTTTTTATCATTTTTATGTTAATACATTGCATAATTATAAACATAATTGTAGGATTATTATAGCATGAACATGTTTTTTGCTTTGTAAGCCACGAGTTATAATTTTATTAAACTGATCACTTTTGTAAGATGGAATCGAGATCTCAAACTAGCCTGGAGCAGTCCGAGGTACATAAATTAGAAGCAAAATCAAATAATTACCCAAAAATCTTGCTTTTTCTAATACTTCGGAACTTGAAACATAAACAATGATGTGATGCAACATTGACTACCTACTTAATAAGATGATTGTTTATATTGCTCATCATGTAGTCCTTTTGTTTCTCTATTATAACATTTAAACTTTTTTTAGCCGAGGTGATATAACGAGGCCCAAAAAAGGGGCACAAGGCAGAATAAAAGCTGACCATCTGGGGTAAGAACTAACAGAGTTCATGAACTCCGGTGGAGGGGTAAATAAATCAATGAATAAATGGAAAAAAGTAAGCACCATACATATCATTAGTTATTCAATAACTCGTGAAAATCTACCAATTAAATCATATTGAAATAGGATGTAAATTATTATGTTTATCCAGCTTTGAATAAACAAAACAAACTAACCACACTTATTAGCTCATGAGCAGGCATCTCCTATGTTAGAGATACTTTGGAAGACATACAAACAAACACGTAATAGTAACAATTTGATTTATTACTTACTGAACAACAAACTAACTCATATTACTTTACATATTACATTTATTTGTGTGTAATAGGTATAATTTTTACTTCCTCAGCATCTCCTGTCCCATCTCCGCTGCCCACTCTCTCTGAAGTTGCTCTCTCTCAGGAGGAGATGGAAAGGTTACGACTGGAAGCTCGGAGAGTTGAAATGGCAGAAAATCGAAACCAAACTTTATGTCGTTTGGTTCTGAATAATTTGGCAGAAATATTGCCACAGTTGAGGCCATCACTACCTTCAACAGATCCATTGTAGCCTCGAATCACCGCAAATGCCATGATGAACATTTTGAGTTAATTATGTTTATGATTTTTAAGTTAATTTTTTACTCTTTAACTAATGTGCAGTTGTATTTTGCTAATGTTTGTGGGTTTTAAGTTAATTTTTTATTCTTTAACTAATGTGCAGTTGTATTAAAGAGTTATATACCTACTTACCTTTCTTACTTAATGTATATTATAACGAATATTAAAATTTTATTACACTAATTATCATATATTATGCCACAAGTTAATTAAAGAAATAATAAACAATAGTTTAACAAATTTATTTTATTTTGATAAGTACTTTCTTATAGAGATGTCAATTAAAAATATTATCAGTAATTATTTAATGGTGTGAACAATAAAAAATATCTATCTACATAATATCCTCTTTTATTAAACAAATTCTGTAAAATTAACATAAGAACTAAAACTAGTAATTTCCCCACTTACTAATCACAACTTAAAATGCTATTATTGTAATCTATTTAACAAACATCTTAGCATGGCTCTTCCCTGGATTCCCTCATTTTGACTACCCACAGGATCGTAGGTGGAAGCTTGTATGGGTATATCATTAGAATAAGAATAAGAATAATCTTTATTTGCCATAGAAGTTGTGTACATATGTGCTTATAATTACTAAGATTAAGGCTAAGAAGTTAATTGTAGTGTTACAACTGACCCCTAACTAGATTATTTATAATCTGTATGTAGGGATATCAGTCCCATTCCCTCGTTGAGTGCCTTTACAATAGAGTTTAACAGATTATGAGGTGGGTTTACATTGGCCTTTATACATTAAACATTTTGAATACTTAAAGCTAGTTATAAAACAGCGGTTTACACAACTTTTTAAGTACTAATGGGTTTCTTATATATTAAATTATGAATACATATTACTTACACAAGTTTAGAAGCAGGATTTTGTGTGTGTAGTAGAAGAGTGAATTTAGGATAATGATGGATATTAATGTGTGATTAAGATAAGAAGGTTAGGAGTGTCTCTATTTCGTCATAGGTTTTTGATGTAAGCCACTCTGTCAGCACTTGTTTACAACGTGGGTAGGTTAAGGAATGGTGGGAAATGATTTTATTGATCTTATTGTAAAGGTGAGGGCCTAAGAAGTAGAAAAAGTGTCTTGTGAATGCGTATTTTGATGCTGGAACATGACATACGGTGAAGTTTCTTCTGGAAATGGATTTAGTTAAGGGTGTGAGTGAGTGCACTTTTAGTAGGGTGTTTAAGATGAAGAGCTGTCGAATACTCAGCACTTTGCATTCCTTGTATAGTTCAAAGGTGGGGTATATTCGCGGTTTGAAGGTGCAGATCTTGAGCAAGGCTCTTTGTGCCTTCTCTAACGAAAGAAGATGAGTTTCGACCATCCTCGTGGGCAGCCGGAGGTAGTGTTGGTGGTGGTAGCTCGGCTTTCAATGCGATGTGGTGTAGCACACATGCCATTGTTATTTTGCTAGCCACATGCGGGTGATAATGAAGAACCCTGTCTTTCAGTAAACATCTCCACCGTCCTTTGAGTAATCCAAAGCAGCGTTCAATGGTGTTTCGGGCTTGATTGAATATGCCTTTGCGTACTTATATAGCTCTTCCCCTGACCCTTGTGCTGCATTCAGGATATTTGTCGAAACGAAATCGCTCTCTAAATAAAGTATCCGACATTTCCCGGATGGATTCTGTGCACTCTTGATACAAATTTCTTCTCCGGCGTTTCAACCACACTGCTTCATTGTGAGCACACCACAACATTATTGAACAATAAATTGAATTGAATTGAATTGAATGTTTAAAGAATGCATTTTAAGATGCTAGAAGGCAATTGTGTTCAAAAAATCAATGTTTTTTTCACTTCCCAGTCACAATTCTCAATTACTTTCATAAACAACCACTCAAAAACAGTAACAGCTGATGGTAAATCCGCCATTTTCTAGCGTTTTCTACAAGGTGCTAGCGATCGCTTCCCATTCGCTTCCCAAGCGTTCACAAACTTAGAATTCGTTTCGTTTGCGCTTGTCAAAAGTGCAACTTGGCTACCATTTGTATGGGATGAAGCGATCAACACTGTAGAATCGACAACTTTCTATTCTCTTTGTTTTGACGAAACGATAAATTGTAAACTTGTCTACGAATTATCTATTCGTTTATTCTGAACGTTAGAGAAATGTCATTCCCATACATTATTTTCGTTTTAGCGTTTGCGATCATAGAATTGCAACTTGGCTAGGCCTGCTGGGGTTGAGTTCAACGAATTACAGGCGAACTGCAGATCGTCAGTGACGCATTGAAGTCACGATCCGGGGCAATTGACTTGTTGGCCACCGCTGGGGGTTCCATTCATCTCGTACAATATAAGAAAAGTCGTAATCATGTCGGGAGAGGAATCACGTTCAACGAGCTACAGCACCGGATTTCCGCCTTGCACGACATCCCTTGCAGTCTTGGCTGAAGATAATTTTCTTTGCAAAAAGTTACTTTCTTTCGTCTTTTATGATTCTGTTGCTTAATATTTGTATATCACTTTTATGACACTGTTCAATTTTAGCAGATTTAATAAAATACATTTTATGTTTAAAACTTATTTGAATAAATAAATTGTATTTATTTACATAACACAGACTTGAAGGTAAAGCTCAATGGTCTTAAATATGTAACCACATCACACATTGTTTATTATAACGGTAGAAATAAGTACTCTAGTTAAATCTTGGACCATATTGAATACTTCCACCAAATAATAACCTTCCTAAATAATGACGCACGCCTAGGGCAGCCCATCAGAAATGTCTAAAATAACAGCCGCATGCATTTGCTCGCGCGTCAAATTAAGATATGATGGGTACATGATAAAACACATACATAATACATCCTATCCTACTTCCTACTAATATTATAAATGCGAAAGTTTGTGAGGATGGATGTATGTATGGATGTATGTTTGTTGCTCTTTCACGCAAAAACTACAGAACGGATTTGGATGAAACTTTACAGTAATATAGATTAAACATTAGAATAAAACATGGGATACATTTTATCCCGAAATTCCCGCGGGAACCGATACAACGCGGGTAACACCGCGGGGCGCAGCTAGTACATATATACGAGTATAAACGTCCTCATAGTACTGAAAACCTTTTTTATATAAAAATCCAACAACTGTTTTAACTGCATAAATGAAGATCACCAGGGGCACCACATGCTATGATATTGTGATCCCTTGAAAATGTATTTTACAATATTAAATTATAAAATTAGGTCACGTCGTTAGGTGTACTTCACAACTGTCTTTTATTACAATATGAAAAGTTTTATGGTGTATGTGTTAATAAAAGTCACAGAAATAAGATATCTCTAGGCACAACAATAAAACCGTCTTCATTTCGTCGTTTATACTAATAGACGTACGCTTTTTTAGCATTTTAAGCGTTTACAGTAATCAAATATGTCCTAAATTCCCAACTACAGGTATCCCTCTCAGTCGAACCATCATAATTCAACTTACCAATTGTTTATTAACTATGAGGCACGTATGTACTGGGACAAGCAACACAAGTAGTGGAGTCTTTGCAAACTTCCGAACATAAGTTGATCTAGATAAGCTTCCGAGTCGTTACCAAGCTGGACTTTAAAAGATAAAGAAAAACTTTTCGATTCGAATTCGGCAGATGCTGTAAAAAGATGTTTCAAAAGTTAGTGCAGTTTTCGCGACGGTCCCGGAACGTCCCGGTCCAACTGATCTAACTCCAAACATCTAAAGACTTTACGTTTCTCTGAATGAATCTTCTTCAAATAAAGTGGACTTTGTACAAATCTTAATCTTATTGCAAAAAGTGTAAGTAGCCTTTTTATTTGTTCCCCTTCCTTTCGTCGTTTTGTTATGAGCGTATTTTATTCATTACGTGGAACTTGGAATATAACTTAATACGCCCTATTTCATTTAGTTTTTTAAATGTTACAGGCTATGCATAATGTCGAATTGTAAAATTTCGATCGATTGTGAACTATAAAAAAATTATGCATAAAATTGTAAATGGTTATATACAGTGCATTATCTACCAATGCTGTAACTGTAAGAGTACATATTGCAATAGAAAACTTGACTGTTATTACTTAATATTAAAAAAATATTGGTGACAAGAATAAAACTTCCAACTTTTAACAAAATCTGCGCTCTACTTCCAACTAAGATCTTACGCACCTCATCACCGGAGGTGTCTAAATTTCGGAGGTGTAGGCACTCATACATAATGGAAGAATGATGCGCTATGAAACCGCAATGAGGCGGGCGTGTGGCCGGGCGCGGCGGTGGCGGCGCGTCGCGTCGTGTCGCCGAGGCCGCACGGCGCGACCCGACAAATCCACCGATAACGGCTTCATTACCCGCGCGTCAACCCTCCTCGAGCCCACCACCCGTCATCGGTTCAATCTTTTCGCGGATATTACACTTAAATTATAACAGAAGTGCCAAATCGTCAACTGCATAATGAAACTAGAAAATGATGAATGGCGTTTTTCATCTTCCGATGACATTTTCATCAGAGACTTGTTCCCATTCAATGTCTGTAATGAAAATCGTTTTACTCGTCTGTGTCTGTAGGATGTTGTAGGACGTGGTCTTTATCTTATTTGTTTTAATGATAAGAAGTTATATTTTAAAGCAACATGTTATATCAGTATGTATAATGTTATTCAGATTTGATAATTATATAATGTGTAAGAACTAAAATTAATATGATATTTTTTAATTTTATTTCTATGTAATTACAATTATAATTAAAAAATACCTAAATCATAAATGTAACTTTCCATTCCGCACCTTAATAATTAGTTATTCATGCAAGATATAAAAAGCGAAATTTTATGAAAAATTTACTGAAAAGTTGTTACCTCCCAGTTAAACTAAATGTAACTTTAGGTAGTATTAATTTAACAAGTTATGTAATTTGTGTCGCGATAGTTCAAAGATCCAATATCGTCTCATTAGACAGAACCGATCAATACGGGAGCTACGAATATTATTGATATTCACAAACTATTTAGTGACGGAATGTCTAACTTCGACTTACAGGTGCTCTGCCACGGAGTTCACGTGATTAATGTTGAAAGGGGTTTATTATTAAACACTAATAGATAATAACACTATACCAAGATAATAACACTATTACACTATTACCAATAACGCTATTACGAGTACCAAGAATATAACACTATATTTTACAAACAACTAAGTGGAGATGTATATTTTGTATCATAAGTATTCAGACAACAATAACTAACACGTCGATTTGAGTTCAAGAAAAGTTAAACAATATCTAAAACAGCAAAGAAAAACGTTCTTAACCACAACATAATAAAGAGTACAGTTTATATTGTTTAATTCCAAACAGCATAATATTACAGGCTGTGTCGGTTTTCTTGAAAGTACATCGTCGTCGTATCGTATCGTATCATGACTGTCATCGTAATACAAAATGGTACAGTCGTAAAGAGCTTACACCAAGTACTTAAATAGTTATTCCAATAGGTACTTGAGGGAGAGAGTGCTCAATGCTCTCAGTTCTAGAATGCCACTGATGGATAATAATAATACTTTACAATTGAGAAAAACTACGCACAATAGTACTTTCAGTTAACAATGGACTTGAAACTTCTCACCGCGACGACGAAACTAGAGAAATATGTGTTTTACCCAACCATTTGTATTTGGGGTTCGGTATTTATGTATGAACTTTGGTCATGTACGCAGAGAGAATATAATTATAGTGTGTTAAATAATGGGCAACTTTATGACTATTTGATATACAAATTAATCAAATTTCTTAAACAAAATTCAGTCGCTGCGTTTTCTATATCAACGAAAAATTATTGAGAGATATTGACTGAGTCCTTTCTCTCATAAAGCACAAACATCAAATCGTAAATCAAGTTCTATTATACCTATTACATATCTAATCTAATAAATCAGTAAGCAGCCAACACACACTGCACTATAACGAATAAACGTCATTCAATAACAGGTTAAGTTAACAAAACTTCAGATTGAAATATATTTGGACCTTTTAAAAAAAAATTTCGTGTGAAGAACGCACAAGGATCTTCGCAAATAACGAATCCCTCTCAAAGAGGATCCACTGTCTCAATACTCAACCTGCATTATTGTTATTTCAGACGAAATCGAAATATTATCAGGTTCCAATCCCTCTACGTATCCGTAAAAGAATTTGTTTGTCACATACACACACAGCATTCTTACTACTCATCCGATCGGGATCAATTCTCTAATATGAAGATATCTGAACCCCGCGTTCTGAAACACTGATATGTTGATTGTTCGATTGATGATTAACAAGAATAAAATCGAGAATGATGATGATGAGAAGTAGAATCAGTCACTTAGTTAGCAATTATAATCATAACAATCATAAATCATAATCATAATCATGTTATTTTAAAAAATGATTATGATTATGATTGTTATATTGTAATTAAAAAATGTAATTAAAATTAAAAATCATAGACGTATAGTGCAAATAAGTAATGATTGTGTGTACTTCATGCAGGTTTACTCCGGCTGCAACAATTGTTCCAAAGCTTGACGCCCAGCAACGCACCATTCCGTATTTCCAATGTAAAGCGTGTCAATAACGCTGGAGAAGTTATTGACTTTTTGAGGGCAATAGAGAAACTGGACCGGTGGAGCAACAAATACGTGGTGCTCGACTCTTCCACACAATTGGCTAAAGAAGTGCTAATTTTGCACGTACGTGACGTGCAACTGGGACGCAGGAACTACCATTACTTTTTGAGTGGTTTGGTAAGTTATTACTAGATATTCATTTGCAAAACATTTTCCACATACAGATTTGTGAAGAACGTCAGCACAGGTTTATAATTTTTTTTTCGCTTTAAATTTTATGAGAGTTTTCTTTTCTATTTCGGAACAAGCCTTATCGCCTTATCGCAGGTTTACATTTTGTTTTACAACATAATTAGAAATAAAGGAAAATATTATCAATTTACTAATTCGGTCTCATCGTGACCATGAATAATTATATTTGTTACCACAAATATCAGCCAAATCTCAAAATGTCGTCGAGCACCTAACCAACTTAATAAACTTTTGATTAATTGTCATTCGCCGTTCGTTTTCAAGGCTCTTTCTGAAACTCCGTCTTTGGTTTGTTGTGTTACGAATTATTATTCAATACAATTGAATTAAGCACAGCCTCGATCGGTGACTCCCAACACCACATATTTTCTGCGTGTCTCTTTAATATTTCGTTCAAATCATGCCATAAGGCTGTCCCCTAAACCGTGCCTAATGACGTGCGTCGTTGTGCTTTTAATTTATATCCAGAGAGAAATAAAATACGCGTTATTCTACGTGCGTTATACTCGTACAATTTGTCCGGGATTATTATATTTGGTTTTATTGTATTCGACAAAATTGTATATGTTATCCAGGTGATGGATGACCGCTGGGAAAAAGAGGTCCTCGAATTCGGAGCCATTAACATAACTGGGTTTAGACTTCTAGATCCTTCGAGAAAATTTGTTAGAGATTTTATTGAAGTTTGGAAAAAGGATTCAATTTCGGTGAGTTTATCATACGACATAATGACGTAAGGCACATACATCACTTCACATTTGGAATCGGATTTTATATACATATATATATAAGTAGATTTTGAATTATAATTTCACTTGTAAATTGAGTACAAAAATAGTTATGAAAGTAATTTTCAAGCACCGTTTCTAGATTATATTATACGATAATTATACTACGAGTATTTCTGAAATACGACAGCTCTCGCTGCCTAACCAAATTTATTTATTTAGGACAGCCAGTAAAAGTTACACTATACAAATATTATTACTACACATAACACATAATTAAAATATAAATGCACTTTTTTTAAGGCGCCACAGCATGCCTAAATCATTGAGTACAAACATTAGAGTATTAATATTTATATTTTAGTAATATCACGACTTTTAATTAAAACAATAATTAATAAGTTGCTAGTGTAAGGGTGCTTTGACATGAATCGCTATTCATTAGGAAGTCCAATAAATAATTAGTGAAATAATTATACAACCGGAACTAATTAATAGTTTAAACGGAATTTACCTTCGAATGTGTTATATTTGGGCTCAGCTTTTAATTATAAAGACAAAGGTGCTACTGCTGCTGTAATATAACAAATGATCTGAGCTTAAGCTTTTGTGTGTTAAATAATTAATTTAATAGTGATGTGTTTATTTACAACGGATTTATATACAAATCCATTATCGAACTTAATCAGTCTTATTACAAAAAACTAAATAGACCTTGGTTTAAACCTGTACTATCAAGTCCAGGCTTATCTGCAGAACCATGGTCTAAATTTGTTCGTATTACAAAACTTTATAAAACCGTGGTCTTCTTAGTACCGTCATTTGAACCATTGTTTAGCTAACAACCACAGATTAATACAAGTATCATTCGTTCATCATGATGTCATTCTATTGCAACGTTCTGTATCCCCAGAAAACAAAAAGTTTTGATAATACGCTAATGATTATGGAGTATTATAAATATTGAGTACGTGTATCGAAACGTAACATTTTCGCGCGCGTTATTTGAAACCATAGTAACACAAAATTGCTAGTTGAACAAAGTTCATAAAATTGCCTCGCTCTTCGTTTTATTAATTGTTTTATTGGTACTTGGTTTATTAATTTTAATAATTTGTGATGGACCAACAAAAAAGAAAACGATCTGAGAATTGGAGTGCCGAAGAAAGTGGAGCACCAGTATAATATTAGAATTGCCGAATTAAAAATTAAAAAACTAGAACTAGAAATAAAATTATTACAAAAAAAAGGATTTAGATTAATTTATTAGAATAATTTTATTTTCTTTTTTTAATTTAAGGTTTAAAATATATTATATTAATTAAAAGTGTCTTTCAATGAATTGCCGTCTTCTTATATTTCCACGTACATTGTTTTCCACTGGTAAAACTACTGCTGCAGGTGTTTGTGTGTTGGCTTCATTGTTATCAAACCCACTATGAAACACACTTTCCTTCATATCTATGGCAATATTGTGCAATACAGCACATGCTACAATTGTTGTTTTTGCAGTTTCAATGTTGCAGTAAAGGCCTCTTAATAAACAGCGGAACCTCTGCTTCCACAGCCCAAAACATCTTTCCACTGTATTTCTGGTGCTAATGTGAGCATTGTTGTACCGCTCCTCTTGGATCTATTAAAACAAAAACAAAATTTTAGTTTGTACATAAATGTTTATATTGCTACCAATGTTGTTGGTAAATGCAAAAAATGTTTTTTGTCATAAGAACTTTAACAGCACTATCACTTATTTCGTTTGCAATTAGGTAAGTACCTAAGCTTTGAATCTACTTACTTCATGTCGAGCCCAGCTTCGTAATGCGCAACACACTTGTATTTTGGGAGACACAGGGCAGCCTCGAGCATCTCTAGTTAAATCTTCTCTTACTAAGTCCACTATTTTCATTGCATAACGTTTATTAAACCTATTCTTTTGCCTGAAATCTTCACCGGATAATTTGATGATGGGATTGACTCAAACACGATTTCTGTTGTGTCGGCGTGGCACTTCCAACAACTCAGCAGCTTCAATATCCTCAATATCAATTAAATCGATCATGTTAATATCCATTTTCAAGTTAAAACAACACAACACAATGAAAAGACGTCGAAGCATTATTTTCTTCCTTTCATGAAAGCTTGGATTGTTGATTGATAATTTTCTTATTTAATATATAATTAATATACCTCTATATCTCTTATTATCTCTTATATTAGGTATATATCTCTTTTTGTAATCAATGTTTGTCGTCGTCTTTGTTTAAATCTATTTCTATCAGTGGAACCTTGTAATTGGCCTTCTATAACATGTATTGCATGTTTATTTATTTTTTATATACTCATTGTTACCTAGCTGTAAGTTTCCCTAAAATTAATAAAATAAAAATATAAAATAAAATATAAGATGATTTATACTAAAAGAGAAACTTTGACAATTTTGACATATCCGATTTAAACCATCGCTAAACTAGGGGTCGCCGAGGTTTAGCCTTAAACCATGACTTAGTCTTTGGTTTATCGCAAAACCATGATTTGTAATACCATTTTTGTTTAGACCGTGGTTTATAGAAGTTTAAACCAGGGTTTTTAGATAAACCGCTTTTTGTAATAAGACTGAATACGTTTAAGTTTAACTTATCAGACCGTTCTGTTCAATCAGGATTTAAATCGTTTATTCCTTTACTTATACAAATCACTACATAGTATAAAATAAAGTCGTCTCTTTTTCGTGTCTGTCTGTCTGTCTGTTTGTCTGTCTGTATACTTAAATCTTTAAAATTACGCAACGGATTTTGATGCGGTTTTTTGTAATAGGTAGAGTGATTCAAGAGGAAGGTTTTTATGTAAAAAAAATCTCGAAATTCCCACGGGAACGGGCACAACGTGGGTAAAACCGCGGGGCGCTGCTAGTGTATTATAATTCATAGGTTTTAATCTCATGAGTGTAATGTACGAATGTTAAGACAGAGATAGGAGAAGTGTGTTAAACCGCACATTACGGAACCAAATGGAGTGAAGTAATGGTATGAATGTTGAACAGGCCAAAGCGGCTCTGATGTACGACGCCGTGCAAGTGCTGGTGGACTCCATCGTGCGCCTGCTCCGCAAGAAGCCCGAACTGATCCGCGGCGCCATCCGCCGCAGCTCCAATTCCAGCCGAGTTATCGACTGCAACCCTAAAGGAAACATCAACCCCTACGAACACGGCGAGAAGATATCCCGGATGATCAAAAAGGTACAATAATAACACCTTGAATTCAAATTACAACAATGACCCCATCTCTGCCTAAACCATCGTTACCCGCACTCCTGTTTTCCCTTTTTGCAGCCACAGAGATATCAGACTCATAATATTTTCGTAACAAACTAACAACCCTCTATTCTCTAGAGTTATTTTAAATTCTCTGCTGCCAGTGCGAATGATTGATACCAATTACATACAATACATTAAATTACGTGTGTGAGCGAATGCTTCGTTATCCATGCACGGGATACCCAACGTGGTTGTGAATATTTCAAATGAACAATCATATCATTGGTAGATACCAGTTAGAAGCCAATAATATTTGACTTACTCTAATGGTTTACTCAATGTTCAATTTATCGCCCTAATGGCATCTCCAAACTAGCGTCTGGCGCCAATGCGTGCGATATGACGAGAGTATCATTGTATGTATTTCCTCATTATTCACACCATTAACGGGCGAGCCCCAATATTGATTTGATTTATTAATATTTGCAACAAAATGTAATATGTACTGTCAAAGTAATAAAAAATTATAATACAGAATATAGAAGCCAATTTATACTTCCCCCTCGACTGCGTTTTCAATTTGAAAGGCGAAGCAAGCATCTATTGAATAAGTACTTGATGCTAAGTAATGTCTAAAGTTATACGTCCTGGAGAATCTTAACCTGTAATGAAATCGTTGGCTTTTTGTAAATAAAACGTTAAAGTACACAGAAAAAGCTTAAAAGCGAGGCAATATGACGTCTCGGTTGTACGCCAAGTGTCCTCTTCCTTTGTGAAAACATAAATCGTGAAGGGACGAGTAGCGTCGCAGGCGGGCGCGAGCGCCGCGCCGGCGGATGTGTACTCTAGAGCCACGTCGATCGCCCGGCCCGGGTGACGCGCACAATGTATAACACTTGCCCCATATCAAATTCCGCATCACAGCCTGCCTCTGACACAACTATTTTCACCTTATCTTTAATGAACGTAGCGAGTTCCATTATGATCGAGCATGTAATAATGTTCGTGTCAAATTTAAACTGTGCCAAATTACTAAAACAGGTGTTGAATACGGGGCCCGTCTTTTATAACGGCTGAGTGCAGAGGGCGGTGATTTCGACTCACCCGCGATTAATTAGGTTTCGCTCGGTGACGCGTAATTAACCCTCGCACTCGCTAACTGCCCGGATTCAGCCAAGAGGGAAATATGAGAATTTTTATTACACCGACTTTTGTTACTGACACGAGATAATATATGCTGAGCGAATTTGTATACTAGCACAGTTAAATTTAAAGACAATAGTCGCTTTGTTTTGCTTCAGACCGAGATAGAAGGCCTCAGCGGTACTATCAAGTTCAACGAAGCAGGGCACCGGCGCAACTTCTCTCTGCAAGTCATGGAGGTGACCGTGGACGGCGACATGGTGAAGGTGAGGTCGTGCTGCGCCGCGCGCTACCAGGACGCACTATTACTAACCGACTGCATTCTCCTAACATTGTGCTAATTTTTTACTTTATGCAACTGATACGTTAATTAAATTTGAAAGTGATTCGTTTGTAGACCTTATACAACGCGATGTCATGTGTAGGTGGCGTCGTGGTACGACCACAAAGGACTGGTGCCCGTCCGGCCGA
The DNA here is from genome assembly GCA_963082685.1 of Cyclophora albipunctata. Classification (NCBI taxonomy): domain Eukaryota; kingdom Metazoa; phylum Arthropoda; class Insecta; order Lepidoptera; family Geometridae; genus Cyclophora; species Cyclophora albipunctata. The sequence goes on along the minus strand of OY720111.1, from coordinate 11,519,069 downwards.
AGCTGGCCCCGCTGGACGTTTCCGGCGCGTATGATCGCAACAAGACGTACATCGTGTCCACGATCGAGGAGGCGCCCTACTTCATCCGCAGCCGGCCCGACGCGCCCGAGGCCGTCTCCAACGAGCCGTACCGCGGCTACTGTGCCGACCTCGCCAGGCTGCTCGCCGATAAACTCGAAATCAAATGTAACACACACCCACACACACACTCACACAATCACATTCCATTTATACACCTATTCCCCCTCACTCTACATTGTCTTTGACTTTCTCAAAAGAAATACGACAAGTTTTACTCGAATGAATAAGTTATTTATAACCTTCAATAATTTCTTATTTTCACAGTACACTGATTCTCGTCCTCGTTTATTTGAAAATATTTCATATCTTTTGTTTCGGTTGTTGTTTTTTTTCTAAATTGATTGTCATGTTGATGGAATTCAATTGGTTTTTGATTTACTTTTGTGTGGATAGTATTGACATGGTTTTGTGGTTGTCAGATGAGATGCGCCTCGTGAAGGACGGAAACTACGGACAGGAGAACCCGAAGATAGTGGGCGGCTGGGACGGGCTGGTGGGCGAGCTGGTGCGCAAGGTCAGTGACCCCCGCGCGTCGCTCGCACCTCGCTGTGCTCATACATTATAACGAGGCAAAGGGGCAATGAAAAGTCATGATTGGGGCCCAGACTTAGTGGGTCGAAGTGCCGCTGGACCTATCCAGCGGCACTTCGACCCAAATGGGGTCTGCTGTTCACTAGGAATGCAATTATAGGTTTAAAATGAAAAATAATATGCTTCTAAAACTAAACGTACGCTTAAATGGGATAGTGAGAAAGGAAAATATTAATTTATGAGACCTTAGACGACATTAACAAAGTATGAAGTTTTCATCTAGTCCCGCGAGAAGAAATAAAATTTAATATACAACATTAAACAGGCTGTTAAGTCGGCGGTACCATACAGCTTCATTTAATTGAGTTTGTAATAACGTGACCAAAGTGTTATTTATTGCTTGTAAACAAATGAAATCATTCCCCTTCTACGAGTAAGTACATTGTAAAATCTAATGACATTATTTTAAAGGCACATGAAATAGGTAGTAAAAATCCCATACAGTGATAGCATCGCATTGTGTGATCTGATGCACAGAGTTCACAGGATCGTACAGTCAGTAACCCCTTACATAAATAACTTAGAATCCAACGAGTGCATATCGTAAACAGTATTTAACAATGTTATAAACTTGTTAAAAAAAAAATTGTTTTCACAGGTGTCGTTTTTGAAATTAAAGTTGAGAAACGGAAATAAAAACTGAAATTAACAGTTTGTCCGAGCGGAACGGCGCACATGTGTCGGATTACGCGCGTCGCTTCCGATTGCATTGGCTGATAAGTCGCTTGTTGCATCTGGTCGCAATATAAGTTTTTTACGTCATCATTCATATTCTGCTCACGTAAACTCGTGTACAGGACTGATCGGATATACGGGGTCGGTGCAACAATTTAGAACTACCAACCAAGCAAGTTGTCAAATTATTTTTGCAATGATACTTAGCATAATTTGTACATGCTTTAATTTATGAACTGTTACTGAAAATATCCATCAAAACAGTTTTGGTCGACACAGCCATTAAAAACATATCAAAATGTAATGAGTTTGGGTTGAGGTTTGCAGAAAATTAAATTATCGCAAATGTGTTTCATTAAAAGCATCACATGTCATCAATCATTAACCACTTGTTATAAGCATAGCGGTCAATGCAGTTAATTTATTTGTAATGATCGACATTTATTTTCAAATATCCTGTCGTAATGATATGTTGTAACAACGTGTTTAATATGGACAGAATTATAGTTAATAGTGTAAGGGTCTGCGCACATTATAACAACTCAACGGCGACTCGACTCTACGTCAAATATTGAAATTTAAGCCCTGTGTCATATGTTTAAGGTTTAATTTCAAAAAAAAATATTAAAGTAGTGTACGACGAGTGGCCTACGCATCGTACACTAAAGGTCAACCCCGACACGTTTGTCACGCAATGACCACACGTTGTCCACGCAAACTGAATTCAACCGAAAACTGAGGTTAGACGAGTTGTCTGTTGAATACGCATTACCCACTCGTTGACACCGCGTTGTCCACTCGTTGACAACGCATTGCTTGCCCACTAGTGACCATGGGGTGGATCAACTAGTTGACTACTCATCGAGAGTGTGAGTAGAGTTGCTGCCGCGTTGGCGTGGAGTTGTTATAATGTGCGCAGACCTTAATGCGGACGTCGTTACCAGCACGACCTCATCTGGTTGACGGGTATTCCGAATTGACAGCGCATTTAAATTGGTATATTTTTGAAGTATGCCATTAAATGGTTGCCCGCAGGTCATGATTGATTTTGAGAAACGTGTATAAATGACTTTGTAAGATAAATAATGATATACTATATCCTTACGTAAGGAAATGTGGAAATACTTTGAGTGTGAAAGTTTGAATGTTTTGTTCGGTACACATAACCGGGTGAACTCCGCGGCTCAACGGTTTACCATTTTGGTTGAGCCTTGGTTCATCGATAAATCATTCCTCGATTACGATATCGTATATGAAGTTTAGGTGCCGAGACGTGAGTGGTGTGTTCAACGTGTAATGTGCCTCCGAGGTTATTGTTGACATCGCACTAATAAACTCGACGGGTTTTATCATAACATATTTCCACGTCAGTACCTATAACAACCAACGTGCTATTTATAAAATATATTTTTCCAAGGAAATTCTATTCAAGTTGAGAGATGCTTCCTCAAGATAATATTAATGTTAAAGTATAAATATCAATCCGTACCTCCGGATCGACTCACATTAATTGTAATAGTTAACTCTTAATGAATTTGTAATTGGTACTAACAACTTATACCAAACTTTTCAATGCTAGTTAAGAGTTTAACCGAAACTCGGAGATTCACTTTGCATTAATGAGTTCGAATCGCATATAAATATAAATGAGGATAAATTCTGATTTCTAAATATTTCTGCGGAATTATAATTTGTTTAAAATATACACAGTCAACAATAGCATGCCCGGAAAATGCAGCGCTTTCATGATAACATTCAAATAAAAGCTCGTTCCAATGTGTTCTTTTGTATTGTTACAATGCTTTACTTACAGCAATATAATTACGAAAAAAAAATCCTGTATCAATAAAACAATGATACATAATCGTGTCTCGTAGTGTCGTAGTATATATTATATGAGTATATTCTGTTTGACGCTAACGTTGTTATCGGTGTACATATAACATGCGTTGTAATTTAATTGGACTGTAACATTAAATGTACAGTTTCATTAGAAATTATCTAAAACGATTATAAAGATATTTAATAGGCATCTGTGTAAATAACCTTGAAGATAAACATTTTCTGTTCGGAGTAAAGTTGTGGCTCATAAATCTCTGGCGTCACCCTTATCACAACATCTATAAGTTACGCACGTAATACTACGTGAAAAAAAATATATAATAAAGGTATCTACATTAATATATTTTTCGTCGACACACGCGTACCTACTGGGCCATGACTTTATCTCATTTTCCTCATATCTGCCGACTTAAGAAATTTTTGGAAAATGCACAGATTTTCTCCGAACACTCGATGTTTCATAGCCCAACCCAACCAATATAACCTCAGATTTAATAAATATTTTCAACGAAATATTAATTTTATAATGGAGCCTACAATTTACAAAAAATGCACGTGTTGCATACATGTCATAACATATTCAATTTATGCAATGTATTTTCAGACCAATTATACAAAATATCGATAAATAAATATATTAAGTACGTCTGTATGTACATAGGTATACTAAAATGTGCCATTGTATTTCAGGAAGTAGATATGGTGATTGCTCCCCTAATGATATCGCTGGAGAGGGAAACCGTTATCGACTTTAGCAAACCTTTCCTATCTTTCAACTTAAGAGGCAGTAAAACCACACAAAAAGACGCCACCGTCACAATATTCACTTTCCTACGACCGCTTTCCAGGGAGACTTGGGTAAGAATTGAAAGCCAACCATGTAGCAAAATATAATAACGTAGGCGTACACGCCCTGTATCTTCGCGTACAAAAGTTCTCTATTAAAATATTGTTGAACCCACAACATTCTCTCAATTGACATAACTTTTATATTCAAACGTGTTTTCACTTTGAATTTGTTTTTAGTTGTGCATTCTATTGAGTCTTTTCGCTGTGAGTATCGTGATGTTCCTCGTGTCGAGATTCTCCCCGCAAGAATGGCGTATAATATCTGTAACGGATTCGCAGTCTTCCGAACACGCTGAAGTAGCCACTACCAAGGTAATATCCTCTCGTATGCATCTGCATATTTAACTAAGTGTCTTATCTAAAGTACTGATTACTTATGAACAGAAATCTCCTCATGCATATTGTATAGAATAAACAAGTGTTGTTTTTTTCAGACCACTGTAGTCAATGAATTTAGTTTCTGGAACTCCATTTGGTTCTCGCTCGGTTCGTTTATGCAGCAAGGCAGCGACATTTCTCCGCGGTAAGTCAAATAGCGGGAACTACTTCAATACGTATCTATATTCTATATACCTAAGTAGTTGCTATAACACATGGGATGATGGTTGTTTTAGATCTATAGCCGGCAGGATTGTGGGCTCCGTGTGGTGGTTCTTCACGCTGATCGTGGTGTGCTCGTACACAGCTAACCTCGCTTCCTACTTTACGCTGACTCATATTGCTGAACCCGCTCACTCCTATAACAAATTAGCTTCTTGCCCTGAGGTAATACGATGAAGTAATCTTTAACGTATATTTATATATTGTGCTAACTCGGTATGGTATTTAAGGACACACCCGATCGGAAGGCGGTGACGTACACGAACGAGATCCACGGCAACGAGGAGGGGTGGCTGGCGTTCCTGTTGGAGCGGCCGGGCGACTCGGGGCCCGCCGCGCCCTGCGAGATGCTCGTCTCCATTACCGACATCGGCGTCAAGGACTTCGCCGTCGGCTTCCCTAAAGGATCCAAGATGCGGTGAGCATAAATTACACTGGCTTCTGACTCCCCTGCCCCAGCGATTTGCCCAGCGACTTTATGGCAATGCGATCATCCTGTGACTGCGAAATTATTTTCCGGTAGTTGTTATTTTAACCTTCGTTTCTAGTGATGGCGTGAACCTAGCACTAATGGCTTTGAAGAACGAGGGCGAACTGCAGAAATTGGTTAGGAAGTGGTTTACCAAGACTGAATGTGAAATTCCTCAGGTACTTAAAGACTTCTCTCTCTGGTTTCACTTCTTCAAAAATTTAAATGAAGCACTAAGCCGTGGTAATATTTTCAGCAAAACGTTCAGGGTACGGAGTTGACTTTGGGCCAGGTAGCTGGATTATTCTACGTGTTGTTGGGCGGTCTGGGAGTGGGTCTGGTGGTGGCACTGATCGAGTTCTGCCAGTACGGGCGCGCGGAGGCGGCGCGCGCCAATGTGCCGCTGCGCGCCGCGATGCGCGCCAAGTCCCGCCTCGACCGCAGCGAGCCGCGCCCGCTCACGCCGCGCGCCCAGCAACGCGACCACGACCGCCTGGGTTGGAATGGCGGCGCCTATGGAGGAGTAAGTCATTACTTTTCAGCTCACACCATTTTCACTCATTATAAACAAATGTGGCTTTAGAGCCAGGCCAAACCTTACTGGTACTTTTTTTGTCACAGAATACAGACTGCCTGAAGACAATTTTGTCGTGTCAAACTAGTCTTAATTAGCCCAAAGACTGTTATGACTATAGTAGGCCCAGGCCTACACATTTTCCTTAATTGAGACACCACTCGGGCCGGGTATTGCTGCCACGGATCCAAATACATCATTTCATAAAAATAAAGTCCTTATTATTGATACGAAATTACCGAAATCTCATTACGGTGCGTTGACAGAAACATTCATCTATAAAATATAAATTATGTACCTAATACTTGTTTAAATTCTTCGAAATTCTTGGAATAATAAAGTTCAAGTCCAATAACGTACACAATAGAGAATCAATCTCGGTGGTTTCGAATGTCAACGTGAAATTAGACGATAGATGAATCCGAAATCAATTTTCCTTATTGTTGAAATTGTTAATTATTTCCGTATATATTATTTCAAATAACTTTTCATTCACCAACTTCGCGTTGAATTTCAGTTTAATTAATTCACTTTAAGTATTTTTAAAGCAACGCTTTGAGATAATTTTTAAATCATTGTTTTAATTTTTGGAATATTACTTATAGACCAGTGTCGATAATTTTTAAAACAAAAAATAAGAATAGTAGGATGAAACCCATTAGAAAAGGAGGGGAATATTATAAAAATGAAAGGAAAAATAAATTACGGGCGATCTGAGGTCGGGAAGGGGGAAGGGGGTGGGTTTTTAGGGGTAAAAATGGTTTATCTCGATTTCCGGAAAAACCACAAGTCCTACGGAAACAAGTCAAATGGCAAAGTTGTAGGTAATAAAATGATCTACAACTCATGTATTGACAATTTGTTCACATAACCTCAAAATATATGTGAAAAATTCAAAAAACCACGTTTTTGGTTTTTTACGTTTATCTTCCTCAAAAATATTTTTCTTTCTACGAAATTTGGTGAAAACTTTCCTTATTATGTCCTTAATACTGTAATTTATTTGATTAAAAATATTTATTTTTTCACCTTATTAGATTTTAGATTTCAAGGAACAGAAAACATACCAACTTTTTGAAAAAAGCTGATATTTTGACGGGTGAATTTTCGATTGAAAATTAGGGTGCTTTTTCGATATTAATTCAAAATAAGGTGAAAAAATAAATATCTTTACTCAAATAAATTACAGTGTATTTGGGACATAATAAGGAAAGTTTTCACCAAGTTTTGTAGAAAAAAAAATATTTTTGAGGAAGATAAACGTAAAAAACCAAAAACGTGGTTTTTTGGATTTTTTACATATATTTTGAGGTTATGTGAACAAATTGTCAATACAAGAGTTGTAGATCGTTTTATTACCTACAACTTTGCCATTTGACTTGTTTCCGTAGGACTTGTGGTTTTTCCGGAAATCGAGATAAACCATTTTTACCCCTAAAAACCCACCCCCTTCCCCCTTCCCGACCTCAGATCGCCCGTAATTTATTTTTCCTTTCATTTTTATAATGTTTCCCTCCTTTTCTAATGGGTTTCATCCTACTATTATGTTTTTTTGTTTTTAATTATTTTTAAAGGCTTCTACCCCGGTCTATTATTCATATTTAAAATAAAAATATACATATAACGTATTGCAATATTCATTGAATAAATATATATACACGTTTTAACTATAAATTAAATGAATTTAGTTTGCAATATTAAATATACAGTGTAAACTGAAATTAAATTGTAATTTTAGTCTTATAATTAAGGTTTGGTTTAGAAACATCCATCATGTATCATTCTACTGCAGTGTGTGGGATATTAAGACTGATTGATATGAATGGTTTTAAAAATAGTCTTCCATAAGCTCTTCATAAATGAGTAACTTTTTCGTTCATAATTGTTCGTAGTGACAATGTAAATGTTGTGTGGGGCCTGTGGGCGTCAACACAAGCCCGCGGTTACTCCCGCTTTATTAACTATGTTGGAAAATAATTTGTATCGGTATGGAATGAAGTCTCGTAATATTTCAAACAAGATACAACTAATGCAGTATTATATACGATATCGAAAAAAAGAAAGCAAAAAGGCAGGCCAGATTATTTATCTTGAAGGACACATTAAGTATTTTTCTGATTCAGAAGATACTACAGAGTACATTCTGATTACTTACTATCGTTCAGGGTTATTTAATTGCAAATGAAACGTAAAAATGTGTGGTATTATATCTCTATGGTTAGTATAATACTTACCTATATACAAAGTAATATCAACGTTGGAGCTTGTCAAATTGGTATCTCCCACTTAGAGATCAAACACTAAGGTACCGTAGCATCCACAATACGGAGGAAAATGTAAGTATTATGGAGTCGGTTCGTGACATTTCCTCAATAGTGTTGGTGCGGCGCTTTACGATAACCCGGAAGCATCTCGACACGCACAGGTCTTCCTTTAAAGCTTTCACATAAAATTGTACAAAGCCACAAAGTAGATGTAAAGCTGAGAAAATTTCCTTTCTGCAAAATATATATATCTCCAGTCTACGCCGAAAAAACTTATTTTATAGCGACACGAAGACGGCGCTCTAACTTTCTTGTGCATTTAGGAATAAAAGAATATTCGTGGTGTGTTTGAAGTGGAAAGAAAATCAAAATATAAAATATGTTAAAGTATTTATACTGCGCCGTACTAAACTGAGCACTGTATCCACTTTCTATAATGTAATTGGAACATATATTATTGAGTTCGAGCTCGTAAAATGGCACGGCTTTTATATTGATGATCCATCGTGTTCGACAGAATGCAAAACTCTGTCGATACATGAGCACTGTGTTATGGAGGAGATGGCTTAGAGCACAACATTCCTCTCTTACATCGGTTAAATTTACTCAACACAATAATGCCACCAGCAATCTTATATTTGTGATCAATACAAAATACGAAGTACAAAGTACGTATTTGTATTATTAATGGTCATATAAAACAAAATTAAGTTTCGATTAGTATACTCGTAATTAGTCATACATACATATAACAAGTCAAACCTGTATTATTGTGAGAAAGGTACGTTTTGGTAACATGAACCGAATTAATAAGGCATGTGCAAAGGTGATTAGTGTATATTGTGCAGATGATTGTTTGCGAGCGATGTCGTAACGTTTGTGGTGGTGTGTGTGTAGTACTACAGCCCAGCAAACCAAATCGGGCAGGAGGAGACGGCGCTGCACGCGAGCTTCACGCAGGTGTGATGCTCGGCCCGGGAGGGGCCCGCGACCGCCACGCTGCGCCGCGCCTCGCACGCAAGGCACGCCTCTTCCTCCTCCATCGACCTCTACCAACTGTAAGCGAGGACACAACGCCATCTCAGCGGATACCTCACACACCCGATGACACAAGCCACACACCAGTGACCATCTGATACACCTGTCACACTATACTGTGTAATAAGAAACACCACGCGCGACATCGTCCAATGTTGAATCCTTCGATTCGATAAAGGATAGTACTGTAAGATAGCGACATGATTTTGACCGCGAAGCATGGCATCACGTCGTGACATGATTTGTCGTAAATTCCACGCCATGCCATCACAACGTTGCACGATGTTTTTATAAGCGACCGGTCGCGTTCTTGCCATCAAATGCATCAAATCAAATGCATGTGTGGTAAAACATTTATTCAATCATTTTAAATCTCTCGATGTTTTAGAAATAGTTCCAAGGACAAACAGTCCAGCATTTTAATCTACATAGTCATAACCAATATTATTGATAGGATTATAATACTTAAATGTGTCAATACGCTACACAATGGATGTCTTCTTTCAACACGTAGAGACGTGGTCGTAGGCATAACAACGGAGCGCGGTTAGGAATGATTAAATAATCCGATAAAATTAAAATTAAATCCATACGGATTTATCTAAGTAGACGAATATCAGGGTCCTTTAATTACGTGTTTAGAATATACTAGGAATACTTAGGTGACATAAAATGCTGTTATTTAAAAAGACACATTAGTTAGCTGACATGAGCAAGCGAATAGCACTTAATCAACTATCATTTCATCTAACTTCCTTTATTGGATATGTCATTAGCAATCTAGCTAGTCTTGTATCAGATTTTAATTTTAAAGTCCATGTCTAATAGTGTCTAAGTCAGTACACTCTAACTAAGGCAATCTTGCACATTACGGTTCTTTATAGATTCCACTTTCATGCAATCTTGTGCATAAATTTTCCTTTTTACTTGTTGCAAGAATAATAGAATATTCTCAGAAAAAAATCAGGACCAATACATCAAAATACATACATTACCGTAGCTTTTGCTACGAAGGGTCTACGAAATTTGCGTAGCACTTCGTAGTAGCACGTTGTATTTTCAATGTAAACCGTTTACATTTTTGATTGTTGTGATTGATTACGAAATGAAAACGTATCATCGGCGGAAATTTTTGAATTAAAGTGGAGAAATAAGGCATTCATTTGCACGTTTTAGCTCGTAGTTCATTACTGCTTATCGTTTATCAATATTCAAATATGATAGTCAAATAGGAAAGTAATTAAAATACATGAATGTTTTTAAATAATTTTAATTAAAATAATAACTTGTAGTGAAAGTTTCTTTATCTTGTATCTGTAAGACCTAGGTCCCGGTATCTATGTAACTAGTACCTAATATTACTAAAATAGTTGCGTAATCCTGAACTTATCTCTTAAGTCACTGTGTGATACATTACGAAATAGCCCTTTTATATGTTATCGATGCGAACCTATTTTCTTATTCAGTGTGTATACTTTCTACTAACTTTGTTTTGGTTAATCCTATAAAATGATTGCCAGTTTGTGATATTTAATTTAGTATACGTTTTATTTATTATACTGTCATACGTAAGGTAGGAGTGCCAAAGGCATTATATTAGTGTAAGGGAGTCATATCAAGAAGACGGTATACCACGGCAGCATAATATATATTATTAGCCCGCCGAAAGGTGGGCGTTCAGTTTCCTTGTGATTATAATCACCTCCTGTACACTTAACTTAATTTAAAGCTTTTTCCATTAATTACGCTTCCGTCCTATCGCTGTTCTAATAATTTAGCGTACCACTAGTATTAAAACTAACGCGCTCAAACTAAGTATTCATTTTTATTAAAATACAAATGATTTGTATAAAATGTAAGATGGGGAGTCAACCAACCCCGCGTTTCAACTATGGATCCTAAATGAAATAATCGTCGACATTAATTGTAAAGCAAATTAAATAAATGAGCGGTTACATCCGTCCGCCAGTGAAAGGCTGAATTCTACTTGTGACTCGGTGCAAAAGGTATTTAATTAAAATGAATTGGAAAACATTCACAGTCGTCAACAGCGGATCGCGACGGTCAGATTTTTATCATTTATTCAGTATAATCGTATGAAATCAGCCTCGTACTATGATGGCAACTAAATTAACCACTTACTGTTTCATGTTTTTTGCGATTTAGCCAAATTATATTATTATAACGGAGTACTCTTAATCTATCGAAACGTAATTGACTTAAGTAGTTATAATAATATTATGTATAACTAAGTTATGAGAAATGTTATTCTTCAAACGACTGATTTACATAATCGTTTCATTGAACGTAGCATTTAGAGTTAAGGTATCTTATATTGTAACGTTTAATGTTATCGTTAATGTATTCGATAATCTCATAAGACGATGTCTGTTAGTTAAATAACTAAATACGGATAATAGATCGAACTGTAATCTCAACATAACATACCTACCGTTTAACTTAATGTTAACATAATCTATTACTTAAATATACAACTCGGTGTCTAGCCTATATAATACATTGTATTGGATCTCTCTACCCGGACGTCTATTGTGCATCTCAATAAAGTGAATAATAAAATAATAAATGGTGTTTTATTTACCTGCAAGCATTTTCCCAACACTATTGCGAACAAGATGTCACTCGATTAAGATCCTAATATCTCGACTCTAGGTGTCGTGTAAAGGTATTAAAATTTTCACGAACTCAAAAACATAGTAGTAAAATATGGCCCTATAATTATGGCCTTTAATAATTTTAATACGGAAATCGATCATAATCGACTGGACACCTCGTTCGTGCATTATTCAGTGAACAAAACTATCATTGAAACATTTTGATTATAATGGCTCGTTGATATTAGTCAGATACGAAAGGTGTTTTCGGTTTAACTCAATCGGGTTGTTTTTATTGCTTATGTGAATTCGCCCAGCGCATTCGGTTAAACCGAATTTGGCTATTTACATTGAACCGGCCAACCGAATACTGAAATTTATACGAGCCATTAGAAATACTCATTATTTTTCAGATAACCTGAGAGTAAGTTTATTCTCGTCTTCTAGAAATACTCCTAACTCTGCCCACCTTCATAAATTAGACAAGATACGAGGTAGAATCTGGACGATTCGGCTAACCCGAAAGGCTACAATTCCAGTGTGCTTAAACGGTAACTTATTTTATCCCTTGGTTTGAATGTGGAGAAAAGAAGCTCATTTTATTGCAGGTGTAGCTATAGTTATAAATCCTAACGCGATAAATCGATGGCAATGGATTTACTCGGTGCTCAATGAACACTTTAGTGTGATATACGAGTATTTATACTCGTATGTAAGGGGTACTCAGCCTTGTTTACTATTATATTTTAGGTAATATTTGCATTTATTCTGATGCAATTTATGCTTTTGGTATCTACGTCTATCTTTATCGTGTTTTGTTTTATTGTTGAACGCAGTTATCTCGGAAACTATCAACTTGACTTTGTTTTATGAAATAAGTAAAAGCAAAAAATGCTTTATACTTAATTCTTCACAATATCATAAGATAACATCAACTAAACCGTGGGCTTCAACAGAATTATTTTCGAGGATCCTAGTATATCCCGTTTTTGTCTTGATACCGTGAACCTATATCACGTGGCTTTACGACTGAAAGGCTTACACACGAAGGTATACCTGTCCTTGGCTGGGACAATCGTGTGCGCTATAATAAAGTTATCAGACGGTTTACTGTATCACTGTATGTTTACTTGTTTAATCAGAGAAATTTAATACTGAATCTAATGTATCTCTCAACTCACACACCATATTGGTAATTCGAGGTCAAACCATCCTTGGACTGGCAACTACGAGTAATTACTCAACTCATTTTCGCAACAGAGAACCGTTGGTCTTCTACTCATTGAAACGGGTCGGTCAATCGAGATGGTTAAATCGAATTCCTGGATTATTACTACCACTCAAACACGTGCTATCCAATTATGGCGTGACGAATTAGTATCTAATTAATGATGACTGGAATATCTGACCTCTCTACTGAACGGAACCTTGAGCGGCTTGCGGCTATATTTAGAGTGGCTCATGAACAAAGATTAATTTCGTGATTTCTACGATGATTGAATAAAAGGAGGTAAATCCGCGAGGCACTGCCAGTTTAATTTATTTCTTGTACATACAATTTTAATTTCGAGCGGTATTGTCAAAGATCCTGTCATCAGGTGGATAACTGAGTAAGTATTTGTGGAGTGCAATATAGATACTTGAAACTCGCGCTGAAAGCAGCGAACAGTGTTTCTCAGACTAGTAAGCTTTGAGAATTTATGGATTGAAGTGGGAAAGGGCTGACCTTCCAAGGTACTCATAAGTAAAGTTGGCGGGCATTGACAACCGAGCGGAAAGACCGGAATACACATGATGTAAAACAGAGTAGTAGCTTGTATGGCAGTAGGTAATAAGCAAGTGCAAGAACAAGGTGAACATGGCATGTAAAAAACTTTGCAGATTGAAAGGCAGTTTAGCGTGTACGCTATATACCAGTTAGGTGCCACGTGCAAAGAGCTGGTAGGTACTTAAGTGTGCCAGCTACATTACTTCTTACTTAACAGTAGCTTTACCTCAGTGCACACCAGCTCCTGGACTGCTGGGAATTTCATTACAAAGTATTTTTAACTGAGTTCAAAAAAGGAGGTTCTGCCTACAAACGCCGATCGCCACTCACCGATTCCGACTCTCGTTGTACAGAAATTCCCAGAACCCGTAGGTGTCAGCGCCGGTAAGCGCTTGTGATCGGGGCTTTCTTTCCGTAAGCGGCCTAAGGTTGCATGAAAACTTTTGTTAATTAACAAATATCACAGCTTTTTTGCTCTTAACCTAGAAAAGTGTAGTCTAGAGCTCTGCGTCTAAAACTATTGCTGGTTACTACTTTAAGGCATTATTTTATACACCCTACATTTTTGAGTCGACGGGCAGTTGGCGTGCAGTTGGATTGCAGTCTGTCGTTGTAACTGCACTCAGACTGCAATCCAACTGCACGCCAACTGCCCGTCGACGTGCAGTTTGATTGCAGTCGAGCCAACTGCATTCAAACTGCATCTGAACTGCCATTTGGCAGTCGGATTGCAGTTGAATTGCAGTCCGTCTGTCTAGACCCTAAGTAAGAATAATTATCCAATAGTAATCGGTACAATAGTTTGATGCATGGTATTTTTTTAAACTTGTCACAAAGTCCGGATCCAGTATGACTCGTATTTTATTTTTTACGCATGACACACAGGTATGACATAATTAAATAGTGTCACGTCGAATAAAGTCAGAGTAGAGTATGGTGAAAGCACTTTAATTGGTGAACCTTTAAAGCCCGGTTTTCACTTTGTAGTGTTCTGTACAAATGTATGTTTTGAAAAAATGTTCGCTGTTCTGCCAATGGTCACTTAAAAAGGGAAACACAGGTGTTCATTCAATGAGGTAATAAATAATTGTTCTCTGCCGATTATCGGTGACCCAACATGTTAGCTCGCTCGCTCTCTCTATAATATAAAAATGAATCACTGAATGTGTTGCTAAACGCAAATCTCGAAAGCAGCTGAACCGATTCCGCTAATTTTTTTTAAAATAATTTACGAGGATGATTTACGGAGAGAAAACTTTAAAAAATTGTCTGAAAAATTGAAAAATCTCGACATTTCCACGGGAACGAGGGCGCAGCGGGTGAAACCACGGGGCACAGATAGTTAACAATATAAACGAACATTTGCTCGCTTTGACATGTTCAGAACACTAAGTGAAAACGCAGCTTTATATGCAATTTATTAAATACACGATACGTTGGTAAAGCATACCGGTGATCAAAGTAACTTTACTTAAAAATTATTTAAGCTTCATTTAAAAATGTTGTAAATTAAAGGCTTTTACTCTCTGCCGGTCTCAATAATATAGTTAAAATTAGCGGATAAAGTTTCAATATTGTTTCTATGTATATGAAATACTTTTTTCTGCCACTATTTGGCTCTTATCAACGTACACACAAAGGATGAACTTCATCTGCTGCTCTTGATAGCCAACCAATCTTAAAAGGACTAGTTGAAAAGTAATTATCTACAAAGATAGCTGAAACACTTAATCTTTCATATAAAAATAAGTTATTGTGTAGAACTCTGTTAGGGGATTTTGATGGAGGTTTTTCGAGTACACGTGGCGTTTAACTTCACCTAGCTATTCGCTTTGGGTTAATTTAGAAGATTTTACTAGTTACTTTTAAGTCCAGGAAGATCTCAAGTAAAAGGGATTCGATGTGGGTTGAACCGTACAGTTTTAGTTAACATTTATGATAAGTCGTCTGTTAGTTGGTAGGTACGCTTTCATAATATTTATAGTCGGTATCCATCTTTAAAATATCCATCCGATTGAAATAGCTTGAAAATGAATTATTTCATTATACTTAATACCTGAATAACGTAACGATACCTAACGCGAATAATGTACTGACGAACATAAATGAAGAAAAACCAGAGAAAACTACCTCAGCTCAGGGCGCAGTTTTTTCCAGGAATTATATAAATCAGTGCGAGGCAGCCGGTGTTGCCGGAGACCATTATGACGGTGTTTCTAGCAAGGTTATTGTGCCTACCGATTCAGAATCACGGACTACTTTTCTTTATAATTTCCTCACAACACCCAACAATCAGGATCATCGAACAACGTGGCAGATATTCAAAAGAAACGCTTGGGATTAAAATTCATAATGAACTGAACAGTACAACATTTAAATATGTACTAACATTTGTATTATTGTTTAAAGTTTCGTACTCAAATTCTAAACATTTATTTTAAATACTCGTATAGAGTTGTACACACATAAATTGTAATGGTTAAATGCTGGATCTGTAGCGTGACTTTATCAAAAGGGCAACCCTGAGTCTTGCTCATAACCTATTTGTTATGCAGTTCAGTTTATACCATTTAAATGTTTGAGTTCTCGAAATATGAACCCAAACGTTTAATTGCATAGTTGCCCAGTCGGCTCTGTAAAGTTTGAAACATTTATATAATATACTAGCTGCGCCCCGCGGTTTCACTCGCGTTGTACCCGTTCCAGCGGGAATTTCGGGATGAAAAATAGATGTTGGCCGATTCTCAGACCTACTCAATATGCTCACAAAATTTCATGAGAATCGGTCGAGCCGTTTCGGAGGAGTACGCGAACGAACACTGTGACACGAGAATTTTATATATAAGAAGATTATAATATCGAGTTGAACGTTAATATTAGCTTACGAAGTATATAATTGTACTTGTAGCTGATGCATTCAGTTCTAGCTAGATACAATGAAAATATATTGCACGAACGAGTTTCATTATAACTTTGTTATCAGAAGCCATGCGAGAATATTATGTAATAATTTAATTGAAACATAAACTCGCGGTTAGTTATGATATGACTAGAAACAGTAAGGAGCAATGAATCTTGATTATGCCCAACTGTAAGTACAGTGAATGTGGCAATAAATTAGATGTTAATCAGAGAGCAGGGGCCGTTTGGTCGCTACCAATAATGTGATACGCCACCGGGCGTACGTTTGCTCGGCTCCCAATTTATCCGCTCCCAATCTCCGCGAGCGCTCTCCCCTGCCCATCGCACGCGGTCGCCACGTCGAGTCTACGTCAACGCTTCACAACCATTTGTGTCATCAGCTCATCTTATTTCCGGCTCCAAAAATGCACGCAAGCCGGATTTGAACGATTTAGTGCAATAGGAAGACACAATCCGATTCTCAATAAAATAAAATATAATGTTTATTTTGCGTAACTATTCATATTATAGTACCTATCCTTGACATTATTTTACATTGAATATCGAATAAAGGTAATACATATTGGTTAGGTTTGCAACATATCGGTACATATTAATATAATCTCTAATAAAATAGTATCTTTGCTTTGTATGTTGTAACGTTTCACGTACCAGAATTGTTAAAAATTTAAGTGAAGTAACGAAATAGCGTTGGGGTGCACGTTCAGTTTTAGAGAATCATATTATTTGAAACTAGTTGTATCCGGCGGACCCCTGATGGAACTCGGCGCACTCGCCGCCGAGCTATAAATTACTACAAAGTCACAAAGGCGCACAACAAACATGCACAGATGAGAACTATTCAAACCGCTTGAATTGCTTTTATAGTTTGTTAGTAATTTTGTGAGCATTGATGCATAACGACTCGGCGTTGAAACGACCGGAGCCGACACCCTAGAGCCGTGTTATTAGTTAGTAGATTCAGCCACACGAACAATTTCCGTTGAAACATATAAGTGGCCCTCAATCGAATTATAACTTATTAGTTTGTCACCAAAGTTGAGCCACATTAGTATTATTCCACTTAGTGGCTGGCGTCAGCCAATCAGGAGTATCAATACCACAAAACAAAGTCTGATATATATGTATTTGAGTGGTAAAATACGTATTATAATTTAGAAATTAATTAAATACAAAATTTCAGATTATTCCGTTTACTCCAGCTAGGACTTTGTAAGGGGCTTATGTTTGACTCATGTAAATTGGGAATAGGATTTGAGATTTTATTTTTTGGCTCCAATAATTGTTATCTGGGGCCAATAACGTTGTCTATTCAAACATATCTAATTGTGTAGTACGATAAACATAAACAATATTGTAACTATACTTAGTGATTAATTTTTCGTACTTATGATTAAACTTTGGTCCACTGTTGTGAATGTTGACGAAGCAATTTAAACGTGCAGTTAATTAAATGTTACTTAGTGTACCTACTGTGAATACATTACCTGCTAATATCACCGTGATTTAGTTATTCAGATACACTAGTCAAGCACTATGTTACACGTGGAGCGAGTTCCTTGTTTACTAATTAATTGCACACTCTATCCGGTTTTACATTGAGCTGTTTCTTGTTAGTAACTCGAACACGCCACGAGATACGAGTATGATGCTAATAATTGCCATTACGAGGCCCGTGTGGGCCGACACCGACACGACACCGCGCCGGGCCCGAGCCGCGACCGAGCCAGCACTGCCCGTACTCTGCACAGTATTGATATCACAACATGCACCTACCCTACTATACACAAGCTACAAAAATAAATATTAAATACATTCAACATTACTAATACAAACAAGAACTCATGAACGCCAGCCACGGTCCCAATCGTCTCCGGAAGATATTTCTTATGAACCGTATCGCGGAGACGAATGTTATCTCAGATCCAAATGAGAACTTGAAGGGATAATAACTCCATCGCAACTCACATTGCATCAGTATAGCTACATCCAACGCGGACCAATACAAATTGAATTTAGAATTTTTAAAGTCAAGAATGAAGGAAGAAATAAAATTAATGGCATTCAATTGGAATTCAGAGAAAAGTAATGTTACGATTTCTAGAACTCTCCAAAAACAAATTTTGCTTTCACTGTTAAAAAAACTTGAATTATTTTACAAGTCTGTAAATGTAAATTAAATGTTGTAAATCAAAGTCCAACTTTGTATTGATGTTGTATATTTGATAAGGTTAGATCACAAGCGCGACCGCTTCAAATGCTACACGCCCACCGACCATTCTTCCTATCACAATGAATATAAAGATTCGTCCTGAGTGGAAAAGTTTCTATAAATACTTACTAGCTAGAAAGAAAAAATACGAGTCGAGCAGGTCGAGTAGGTAACAGCAGGTTGAATATTTTGACAAACTCAAACTAAAATACAAGTCAAGTGCTGCTAAAAAAGAGTTTCATAAAAGTGATCTAATCAAAGAACAACATACGAGTATAACTACATTTTGATAGGTATAGAGGATAAGTGTAACTTATGTGTTCGATTTTTAAATAATCTTATTAAACTTTACAAAACTAATATGCCAGATAAGGTTCATTTCAAATTAATATGTCTAAGTTGAAACCACCCAGTAAGACCAGACGTTGACATTTTAGTCGGAATGTGTAAAATAATTGTCTTCTAAAGGATAAAAGCTTCTCTATTCGTGGCATAAGCCCCAAATGTTCCAAGCCACAATGTGAACTGTACTTACAGATAACATTGTGCACATGCCTATAAGATATTCGAGAATATCTATATCTAGCATCCTTCCTCGGTGTACACACATAAATCTATCTCTATCATAATGTAATAGTATTCGGGTACAATTCCATGCACTATGCAAATAATATAAGTTAGTATCTTAGTGTTAGTGTGCATTTCCATTAGATTTACTGTTGATCCGTGGACACCGCCGGCACGAGATTCTATTAACATTCAAGACCAATAGTATCTTATAATAATAGATTACATTATGATGCGTCCACCACTGTACTTGTTAGTAGAACTAAGTGTGAGCAAGTTAATATTGGATAGTCAACAATAAATTAATCAATCGCCCCTAAAAACAATTAATAACTTTCAAAATTAATTTATTTTTTTGGTAATTGTCGTCTATAACTTTAACCATGGTGGGTGACAAGTTGCCAGCGACACTTTATGAAATGCAATTTACATAAATAATGGCATCATCTAAGCGCGCAGTAGCTATCCGGGAAACTTTTTGAAAGCACAATAAGGATAAATAAGAGAAGTAATTTTTACCAAAAACTTTTTAATGATCCACGTGAGCAAAAATGTGTTTTATATTTCGGCTTTTTCGATCGAGAAACAGAATGAAAAATTTACTTGCTCAAATTTATGATTTAAGAATACGAATAAAATTGTGTTCGCTCACATACTCGTGTACACATGTATGAAATGCCTTGCATGGGTACCCTATATGCTGATGTGATATGATTCTACTAATATAATAAATGCGAAAATTTGTGAGCATGGATGTATGTATGTTTGTTACTCTTTCAGAAATACTCAACGGGCTTTTTATGAAACTTTACAGTTCATGCATTAGAATAACACATGGGATACATTTTATCCCGATATTTCCGCGGGAACGGGTACGGCAATAGATAAGCAATATACGCGCTTCCAAAACGATCTTGTACGTGCCGCGTGTAAAATGCTGGTCTAAAACCACCGCTTTTAAACATTTTATTCCGCAACTAATGTACATTTCTACTATTTATCTAATATTAATCTAGCTGTACCATGAAATATAACGAAATCCGTGTCCATTGAAGGGCGCGTTAATTCCGGCGGAACGTTCGCTGGTCCACCGGCTTCTGGTCAGCTCGTCTAGGGACGATGATTACTACCAAGAGTAACCTCACGCTGGTTTTGAATTTACAATTAATATCGAAACCGCTTTCAACTTGGCACTGAGCAAATATTTAGTTGGTCACTGAGTTATGTTTGCATTCAACTTGGTCAACTGTGGACCAGACCGGGAAATTTATTTTTTATATTGATTATGTACCTTTATTTACTTGAAAGTCTATTCCGTGTAACGGTAAGCATGCTCGGTTGGGCGAACAATTTTAACGTTCCACAAATTGACCAAAGAAAATATGTATAGTATACTCGTACGACTTCTCGACGTATTCGACGTGAGACATTCAATTAAAAATGGTGATGATACGAGGTTGATATTATGATGACATTGTGACCGTATATTGAATGAATTTTATATACACAAATACATATCCCTTTGGGGAGCGCCGACGCGCAACGTTACGTTATGTTTTTGAAATGAAATTTTAAATGAACCTATCACATACTTCACGCCGCGTATTCGCCGCGGCGTTGCGTGTCCGTAGTTTATGCCATTTTTTCTAGCGGATATTACTATATTTCGGATTTTACATGACGGCAGATGTTCTCAAATAAAATTATTAAAGTGGCTGCAGTTTTTCATGAATACAAAGTTACACATCTATAGTGAAATTGGGATTAAATGAAATATACTGACCATAACTAAAATCAATAACATTTATGTAAAGCAAGTACCTATAGAATGTATAGCTTATTATACAATAATCATTGTTTGAATTAACAATTATTGTTGGGTAACATGTAAGTAACAATATGAATAGTACATAACATTTAGTTCGATATTATTAGCAGTTTAGTTGTGTTACTGTTACAACAACAATAATGGACAATGACAAACAATAGGACTGCTGTAGGAATATGATCCGTGGTCAGACGAGAAGAGACGTAAACGATGAATGACAGGCGCCGTATCGGGCGGCCGGGCGGCGTGTCGCGTGCGGGCGGGTAATAGATGGCTCCGGCCCACTTGTGGCACCGATTGATATGATAGGGTATTACTTGCCGGCCATGCCGATACATTACTGCAACGTTACACTTCAACTAGTGATTGTCAGATACCGCTGCTAGTAAACTAGCCGCGCCCCGCGGAAAAATTCACACAAGGGCTCCAAGCTTGGGTTATGGAATCTAACTCATTGATGTAGTATCGATTACATTAATGTAGTACATTCATATACATACACAAATACATTCATCCTCACAAACTTTCGCATTTATAATATTAGTAGGATTGGTTACTGATGAACAGTGTGTTGTAATACTTTATTATTATTACACATGCATAGAGGCAAATCTTAAAATATTACGTAATTGAACGCATGGCAAATTTTTTTCTTCCTGATATACGGAAACAAAAGTTGAACCATGACTCTCAAGGGAAAATGTCACTCAACTGAATAAAATGTCTTGATTATACTTTTTGTGGCCATTTAATTATGAATTTCAACGTAATGCGCTCATTAATCATAAAAGCGACGCTCTCGCTCCGGAGAGAATACTTGGAATAATATAATACTTAAACAATTACAGTTCGTTCGTACATTATAACTGCAGGTTAAACGTTTCATACTCCCGCGCGTCGTGCGAGGTGCGAGACATTACTTCCTACAAATTTACACCACATTACGATTTCCACTGGAGTCAAAGAGATCGTAACTTTTTGTGATGTTTTTGTGATGCTTCAGTTTTTACTAAAAATATTTAGTAAAAAGTATAAATTTACTAAAAATATTTACTAAAAAGTAAAGCATCACAAAAAACTCAAAAAGTTATATTTTAAAATTCTCTATTTGGCTACCATTTGGTAACAAAGCATCTAGTGTTACGTAGAAGAATAAAAAACAAAACAATCTAGTTGTACTTTATAAAGGTTAATGTTGCAAAATCGCCGAGAGCTATCACGGGTTTCATTTGTACGTAAGATTTTATTAAAGGAAAATAAAAAAATCTTCTTTTTCAAATAATGTTCGCAATATGAAGACTATTAAATTAAAGCTGAAAATTTATGGGATCGCAGGACTGCAATCAAGATGAAAGCTTAGCTCGTCGCAGATGAGGACCCGCGGCCCTCGGGACACCGCTCTCAACCACGAAATTATCACCTCCAGTTACCAACTTAACACCCTCCACTCGCACCTCACCCCGTATTCTGATGATATAAGGTACTTGTAGCCGTACGCCAGTCGCCTACACTGCTTTTATGAAACCGCCGTGTGTCGTACACCAATCAAGGATTCAATATTAATATAATAACATAATCCAGTATTAAGAAAGTTAATTAATTACATTTTGATTAATTACGTATTTTACCACGTTTTATGACTTTTTAGAAAATATTTTAATTATTCGTCAAAGAAGAGAAGCTCTAAACTAAATAAGGATATTTATACATGGGAATTCAGTAAATTTCTCGGTAAAGCATCGTAATTAAAAACCGTACAAGTGTAATAGGAGGGCTCGCCTCACTAGCCTCAACATAATGATGGAAGTTTTCAGGAATTGATTAGTTCCCCATTTGGTAGATGAACTGTTATGAAACTACAGGAATTACCGGATAACTTATGTGCATACTAAGATTGCATGAGGCTTGCCTGAGTGCCGCCCGGGGTATCCATTGTTGACTGTTACTTAAACTAAGTACCCAATAAATCCCAACCTATTAGATTATAACTTGCAGCTAACAAATATTGAAACGCCCGTCTCCAATGAGACTGACTCCTACAATCAACAAATGTTATTTATACATTCTATGTTTTATACAACAATAAGATATCAATTTATATTGTCTGACTTCTGGGCCGGTTGAATAATGATCGATTTTACAACTCGACTCAGAGTGCGTCAGGGGTCGAATGTTACTCGACCGGATAAACCGCTTGTCCGCCAGAAAGCCGCTTCGTCGTCCGTCGGTGAAAAAACGAACATTTACAAACGGTCTTCTTGTGTGAATATAGAAAATATAATAAACAGTTCAATTTCCTGACTAATTTTCCCATCTAGGCAGCACACACACGGTTGGCCAACTTCCTTTACGAATGAACGCGTAATAGTTTCTTTATAAAGTTACAGCCACATCTGTGTTTTATTGCCTACTCCGGGTCACCGGCGCTGTGCTGTGACAATGTCCGTTGCGATAGAGTTCTCTTTTCATCTTTACCTCCAAACATTTTTGCAACGAAAATACAACTACGTAAAAGTAAACAAGTAAATATACATATCGGATATTACACAGGAAAATTGTATATTGATATCGCTAGCCAATAATGGATACTTGAAGTAGACATACGAGTATTCTCAGGTCATTGCATGCTCCGGTCGGTGTAATTGATTTCGTTAGGGGGCTTGAAATCTACCCATGCAGTAACCTTTGCAATAGACTAAACAATTTATTTACTATGCAACTATGTTTGGGTATCGCTCATACTTATTTGTTTAGTTCATAAAGAAACAAAAATTACAGAAATATAGTTATTGTCTCCGGTCGTATTTGTTCTGCCGCGAATTGTTCTTTACAAAACTTGAATTGAAAAGCCTTCCTCAATTTGAATGCTGGAAAAACTTTGCAATAGCTTTTATTCCTTGTTGGGAAATAAATGAATTTACGACTTTCGATGAATCGAATGTTTTTTTCTCTCTCAAAACGGTTACGGAAAGTACTTAAATCTTAAACTTTACCCGTCTCCGTAATTATATAAATATAAACAGCTATCCACTGAACTATTACTATGATTATTTATTCGATGCCCTGAGGCGTGGAAGAAAAGATCTTGAAATAATAGTGTATGTAAACATCGCACAATTAATTACGTTTTAAGTCCTTTCCGAGAATTGATATAAAATGGCGCGCCGGCCCCCGGGCGGCTTCGGCGTCGACTTGTCAACTGTAATACTTTGTACTAAGTAGTTTGACAACGTATCGCGACACGCCCTCGCCAACTTTAACAATTTTTATAATACCGACTTTATGGAATGAAATTAATATTTTCTTTTTACAGCGAATATGTTCACGTTTCTTTGCAATATACGTAAACATGTCAATTGACATCTCCTCCTAAACTAGATGATGAACACAGATCATGGCACTTGGACTCTGTTCATATTTGTATATTCTAGGTTTTAAAACACGCACTATTCTCTTATAGACTGCGTTGGAATTTGATAATAGCAATTTTTTTGTCATTGACTGAAAAGACTGAAACAAATTCGGTAAATGCATCATGCCTATTCATTATTGAATATCATTATTGAATTATATTAAATTCGGTAAATGCATCATGCCCATTCATTATTGAATAGGCATGATGCATTTACCGAATTTGTTTGTAATTGGGCTATATCTCCGTGAGTATTGAGAACAATGTGTAGTTTCCCTCGTTTTCATTTTGTATTGTTTGTGTAGTGCTGCGATGATAAGCAATGAAACTAAATGAAATGTTTCTGAAACAAAACGAAACAAGAACCTATATTTTGTTTGTGACTGAAACAGCGGTTCCATACAATCCATGCAATACAACTTCTAACCTCTTTTTCTTTTCTTTCGACTACACATCGAATACATAATGTAGCGATATAAACTAAAAAGTTACAGGAACATTAATCCCTAAAATATGAAGGTAATTATGAATAATTATTTAAAAATAATTATATTATATTAGAATCATTAATAACGAAACATTATTATCATGTATTTTATTTGAAACCCAAGTATAGCTTCTTTGTAAGAACAGTTTGGAGTTTGCATTTGTACCTATCCTCGGTGGATGGAATAAAACAAGTGAGTAGGTATATTAAGCCTTTTCCGTTTTCTTTATATCTTTAAAGAAAACTGAAAATTATAAATCGCAAAGTCCCTTATTGAACGCTACGTTAAACCGTGAACAAACTACAAAACGACTTAGGTAATTAATTATTTTCATTTCAAGCAGGTTAATGGCCAACCCTGACCTCGAAGTTTTTAGACCCCCTAAAAGCCTCTGACATGGACTGTCGATTGAAATAACCGGGGCCGACAGCTTAACGTGCCCTCCGAGGCACGGTAGCGCTCAGATAGTAATAACTTAGGTAATTAAGTCGCATGAATCGGCTTACACGAAGCAGAACAAACTTTACATCTTCATATTAGTTATTTGCAGATTATAATTTCTGAATCTCAATGAGATTCCCAAAAGAGACAGCGAATGAGTAAAAACCTCATCTCCATATTGCGGTGTAGTCGGCCTCGGCAACCGAACAGCATACTAATATCAACTTTGTCTTGTTTTGATTGGTTCTATGGCCGCACTTGTATTACTTCAATTTTGCTTCAAAATGCAAATTAATTTATCATGTAATGGAAACCCATGCACGAGGCATCTGCATTAGTTATTCATTGGAGCGACCGCGTCATCACGGCGTCCTCGGCTCACCAGTATTGACAGAGCCGCTACGCACTCCGACTGTGATTAATTAGGACCACCCTATACCAATATTAATCGGTTATTGATTCACACCTCTCATACCAATGTATTATCAATTATCCTAACATTAGCCACGGATACCTTCATTTGTATGTATAAATCAACCACGCGCTACTTTCGCCGATCTATTCCGATCTAATACCAAAAACTAATACCACTTGGTATTACTTTATTTCTGAACTTATTTTCCATTCCCAACGAGTACCACATTGTAAACCAATACCAAAATAAGTTTGAAGGAATAAAGTACAGTCAGGTTCAGTAAAATTAAAATGCTTATTTACAACCACTAGTTAATTTTCTCATAATGTTAATTAATGTTAACCGATAACGATAGTAAGTAATTCGGTAGGTTAGGGTTATTTTTTTTTAGCTGACTGTACTTACAACTAATGTTTTGGTATTCGTTAGGAATACATTTTTTGTTTAAAAAAACGTGGTACTCGTTGGGAATGAAAAATAAATTCGGAAATAAAGTAATACCAAATGGTATTAGTTTTTGGTATTAGATCGGAATAGATCCTTTCGCCGAGAACCCGCTAATCCTAATCTCTAATTGTCTCTAATAAAATATGCACGACACGACTACACAATTAACACAAACAAGATATAGGTTATGTAAATTATTGTTGTACTAGAGACAGTTGTCTAGAATAGCTCACAGAGTTTTGTATTATCTTTTCCCAGTTTAAATTTTTATTTTAAAAGTGTGTAATACAGTTGACATTATAAAGAAATGAACGCTCTTTCCCCTAAGTAAATCAAGTAAAAAACATAGAAATCTGTAGAAATATTCCATTAACGCGTTTATTAACCGCTTTCATGTAGACATCTTGCAATCTTTTCAATGTTAGTATGTAATGTTAAACATGTAATGTAATGTTAAACGTCCTGCGCAATATCTGAATATTGCGCAGGACGTTTAATTTGCTGATTTAAATATAGGTTTGTCCAGCGCTTTATGTATACTGCAGTATCGAACTCTTTTGAGTTTTGTAAAACTCATTTCAACTTTTACATTTTTACATTAGTTTCATAATGTTTTTCAAACATTGGAAAAATTCAAACTTAATACTACGAGTAGTTTGCAGCGCAGAGGTCCTCTAGTAGTAATAAGTAGACTAGCAATAATTACATTTCAACGGCACTTTTTATTTGACTGATTAGGCAAGTGTTACGTCAAATAGTTAACAGCGGAATTCGATTATCGATCACAGATCCAAGGATCCTCAGCACTCAGTACAAAGAGGCCATTAACGACATGTACATTAATCATTGACCATGATTAGCACATAGACATTCCTCAGGGGATAACACTAGACATCTATGATACATGTAATGTCAAGTGATAGAAACCCAACGGTTTGTCCGTTATAATAAACGTAATAATAGGTAATAAGTATTCCTCTGATTTTACACCCGATAAAATTTCAGATCAATTGTTTTACATGAAAACAGTCGTGGGGATCGATTGTTAGGACCAACCGTAAAATCAGATAAAACTAGGAAATCTCAAATACAGCTTTGTTGAATCGTCACCATTTTATGAATAGGTTAGGGATTAAGAATATAATTCACTAAGTTGAATATTTTCTTATTACTAAGATTTCAATTTCTCAAATGGTTGCCATAAATAAATGGTTTTCTATTGAATAAATGGATTTCAATGTCTTAATTTTAACTTTGTGAATGTAATCTGAAGTAGATTACGTGAGTGAGATAGAACAAGAACGATACACTTGGTACTTAACGCGAGGAGGAACTCATCCCATTCGAAGTGACGTCTGCAGTACGGTGGAAACCAGAGACCCTCTGTTCCACTCAATTACCCCCAAAGTACCTAAGGTAGACCTGTGATAAATTCATGTCGTGACCTGCATCAACAAACCCGTATAAACTTGCTGAATTTTTATATCTACTTTCTTATTTTCTTACACCTTGTACAGAAAATTTCAGATGAGACACGTTGTAAAAATATGAAGAGGTTGTTAAAAGGTAAATTTTAAGAACGTGGACGAAATTATAACCTGCTTTCTTTCACGTTGTGTAGGCACTCATTTGCATATCGCTTCGAGAAAACTGAGTGTTTCACATTGGATCGCGCCCCTTGCCCGAATACGCTTTATATTTTTTACTTTTATAAGTTTCCGTGTCGTTAATTCATATTCTCAATACTATTTCAAATAATGTCAGATTGATAAGGGGATATAATGCATTTATGGTGTATGCACAACTAAAATGCTCTGCGGTTTTACCGCCGTTATGCTCATTCCAAATATAGATCAGTATAGAAATGTTTTATATATATATAATATCGAACACCAAGTGACTTGACCCTCGGAGCTGACCAATATTGTCATAAAGTTAATAACATATAAACGTTACGTCAGCTACAATATATATTTAGAATATCGTTTCAATATTTATGATAGCAAAATTTTTGAGATACAAGGTAAAATAGTAAATATGGTAATGAATTTTCTCTCCTATTTCTGATCATTCATTTAAAAAATTACACGTCGGTTATGAACGTGAAAAGCTTTGTAGCATGCAAGTGCGATGTGAATGTGTGGCGCCTCTTTATACGAGCGCGGCGGGTTCAAATAATGTAAAGTGTCGCGAGCGGGACGCGGGCCGAAGCGAAACACTAGTGAGCGAAGCAACACTCTGTTAATATGAAATCCAGCTATGTGATTCTGTAAGACTTCATTCTAAACTTCGAATCTGAATCCGCTGTGAGTTTCTTGATTGGCATTCTAAAACTCGGTTGTTAATTCGAATCTACACTAGCGCTACTCTTGCGAGCGTGTTTGCGAGTTGAACTAAATTGACTTCGAGATTTTGACAGATAAAGTATGAGATGACGTAAAAAGTGGCATTCTATACGGTAATTCCACCGTCACTTCGACGGTCACTTCGCACTCAAACCCGATTTAAGGGCTCCCACACAAAACTGCGATGCGATGCGATGCGAATTCGCATCGCAGGAACTTGCGATGCGAATTTTTGCGATACGATTTAGTGCGGCAAACCGTTTGGTAGGGCGACCATGCCTTCAAGTGTAGTCAGCCGTACTGGACGTGTTTTTAGGAAGCGTAAGATGGATCGCGAAAAGATTATTGCACTGCTGTTATTGTTAAATAGATATAAAAGAAAAAGAAGATTCTGGGTTAATCCATTTATTACAATTATGAACTCTGATGGGAACTATTTTACTCAAAAGTACTATGCGTTGAGAACTGAAGAAGATAATTTTTTTGATTATTTTAGAATGAGCATATCTTCATTTGAAGAGCTTTTGAGTTTATTATCACCATGCCTTCTAAAACGATCGTACAAGGGAAGAATTCCTGTTATGCCTTTGGAAATGCTGGGACTGACTATCAGGTAAAGTAAAACAAAATGTCTCAGAACGGACTAAAATGGTGTCACCAAGGATGACGTAATATGGCAGGAATGTGCGATGCGAAGCAGATAGGAAATTCTTACGATGCGTTCGTGCGAATTCGCAGATATTTGCGATGCGATGCGAATTCGCAGTTTTGTGTGGGAGCCCTAAAGTGTCAAAATAAAAGCATCTATTTTACGAGTGAAAATAGAAGAACTCATAGTTATATAGTGTTTAAATTGAGTTTTTAAAGTTTTTAATATTAGGTGAAGGGGAGTTTTATATGTTTTCTTTGTTATATTTTAATTTTAATCGTCAAATATGGAAGAATTTGTGGTGGCGGCGACCGTCAATTCATTGGAAAAGGTATGTAAAAAGCAAAACACCTATTTTTCTTGATTTACAGAACAAGTTGTGAGTTTGCGTGTTGTTCAACTACTTCGGTGATAAAATTCGAATCTAATTATTTTTGCCAAGTGAGACTTCGATTATGAAATATTAGGGAAGCTTCAAATCCTTTTAAGATTGAAGAGGAAAAATTTAGGAAGCTATTTCGAGTTCCAAAGTCTGGAGCTCAACAGTAGATTGATTCTCTCAGATTGAGGTTGTATATCGTGGCCTCCTCAGCATGTTATAGTATAAAGAAGCTAGATTTATATCTGTACTAGCTGCGCCCCGCGGTTTCACTCGCGTTGTACCCGTTCCCGCGGGAATTTCGGGATAAAAAATAGATGTTGTCCGATTCTCAGACCTACCCGATATGTACACAAAATTTCATGAGAATCGGTCGAGCCGTTTCAGAGGAGTTCAACCACGGTACCCGTTCCCGCGGGAATTTCGGGATGAAAAATAGACGTTGGCCGATTCTCAGACCTACTCAATATGCTCACAAAATTTCATGAGAATCGGTCGAGCCGTTTCGGAGGAGTACGCGAACGAACACTGTGACACGAGAATTTTATATATAAGATAATAAAAATGTATATCACTTTGCAGATGAGGATGACACTGGAGACCAGTTACAGCGAATTGAACCAGCTCTTGATGCAATAGAAGGGACAGAGGAAGATCATGATCATGATTTTCTGTCATAAGCCAGATTAATACAATAATATTTAATTGCTCGTTTTTAATAAAACAAATTGTAATAAAAACATCATTATATACTAATAATTGTTTATTGTTATAAAATTAGAAGAATTAAAAATTAGAAATTATTAATAGGAGAATAGTGCCCGCAACTTACTGTACACATGATGAGTAAAATTACACGCGCGAGGGAAAGAGACAGCGCTATTACAAAATTAAAAACAAAGCTAAGCTAAACTAAATGAACTACGGGTTTATTAACAATATTAAAGTTTTATAAGAGGGTTTTATGAGAGGGTTGGTTGAGAGGGTTGATCTTCCCCGTCGTCCGCAACAGTCTCCCCCCGGCGCAGGTCCCCGCAGCCTTCCTCCACCGGCAGGACGACTAGACGCCTGATAGGGCGTCTAAAAATGCCACCCTTCGTCCACACATCCACGCTTCGCACAACACCGTCCGGGCCCGGATACGTCTCCATGACTTTTCCCAATGGCCATACGTTCCTGGGCAGCGTTCCGTCTACGATTAGGACGATGGTTCCCGGCGTGATGTTCCCGGTGTCTCGATGC
Source organism: Cyclophora albipunctata (assembly GCA_963082685.1). Classification (NCBI taxonomy): domain Eukaryota; kingdom Metazoa; phylum Arthropoda; class Insecta; order Lepidoptera; family Geometridae; genus Cyclophora; species Cyclophora albipunctata. The sequence goes on along the minus strand of OY720111.1, from coordinate 11,488,356 downwards.
AGCTCTCCTTGCGCCGTCAACACCTGCCTGTTCGCCGAGTCGTATATTCCAATGTGAGGCATTCCGATTGCAGTCCCCAACAAGAAATGGTTGGGGGTCAGTGCCTCGGGATCATCGGGACTCACGGACACGTGAGTCAATGGTCGCGCGTTCATCGTGTATTCGATCTCGGCGGCCAGCGTCGACAGTACCTCCTCCCGCACAGTTTTTCGGTTGAGAATAGTGTTCAGAGATGATTTGAACGTCCGTATCAATCTCTCCCACGCGCCTCCTTGATTAGGCGCCCCCGGGTCAATGAACTTCCAACTAATTCTCTTTTTGAGGAAAAAATCTCTAATTGTAGGCTTCCAAGCCTCCAGTGCCTTCCTAAGTTCCTCGTCAGCGCCGTGAAAGTTAGTTCCATTATCCGATACGATCGTTTCGGGCCATCCTCGTCGTGCTGCCATTCGCCGTATCGCCATGATTGCTGAGTCCGTACTTAAGCTGGGAATCAACTCGATATGTACCGCTCGCGTGACTAAGCAGGTAAAAATCATCCCCCAGCGCTTTTCCTTGCGCCGTCCAACTGTCACCCACATAGGGCCGAAACAATCAACTCCGCTTCTCGTGAATGGGCGTGTGTAGGCGTCCAGTCTTACGCGGGGTAGATCGCCCGTGACGGGGGTGCGGGGGGTGCCTTTTCTCCGCTTGCAGGTAACGCAGTTGTTCACTATCGAGCGAACCGTAGTTCGTAATCGCAGTATCCAGTACTTTTGACGTAGATTGTTAACCAAATGCTCTCTTCCAATGTGATGCTGCGTTTCGTGTTCGCGGCGTATCCCGTGCAACGTTTGAAGCAGGTCCGGTCCGTCTAACAGCATATCGTTCAAACAAACTCCATTCGCTTTCGCCGCCGCGTCGAACACCATACGTACTTTACCCGGCTTGTTCGGGTTTGTTACTGCGAAGTGAGGTAAATACCAATTCCGTGCATTTCCTTCCTCGGGGTTATCGCATAGCGAGGCGTAACCTTTTTCCAGTAAACTCTCAACCTGTGCGGTGTATGCGGTCTTGAATGCTTCTGAACGATCCATTTTTCTTTCAATTCCTTTCAAGCGAGTCCACGCCATATTATAATTGCGAATGGAGTTTGCGCTTCTTCCTTCCTTTAGGCCCATAGCACACGCACCATCTTCGGCGCCGTAGACGCTGATTGTTGCGTTTGCATTGATATAAGCGCGCGCATGAAGTGCGTATACGCGCTTTTGAAGCGCGTACAAATGAGCAATGTTGTCGCAACCGACACCATTGTACAACTGGAGACTGGAGGAGTCTCTGGTCAAAACGGAAAGGCTACGAGCGGCTACAGCGCGTATACGCGCAGGAGACGCACGTTTCATGATCGCCCCGTGTGCCTAGGTTACAAGGTTGCGTTCAAATCTCGTTTGAAGCTCGTATACGTGCGTCATCTGCGCGTCGCCTGCGCGTATAAAATACGCCGTGTGCTATGGGCCTTAGGAGCGCTTCTTCTTTGATTCAGAATTCGAGACCAAAAACGTAAACAAACAAATGCCACTGATAGTCACTGTCAAAGAGAAAAACCATAGATGAAATGATGAAAATAAATTGTCCACAGATTACTAATGGTATTGTCTGTCACTGTCAGTAATTTTTTTCGTAATTTAAGGTAATTATTAAATTCACGGCACGAATTTAGAGTTTTCTGTTTTTTTTTGTTTACTTATTAGCTGCCTCAAATTACTTAAAATACAAAACAAATAATTTAAACATCAAAATAGCTAAAATTCAGTGTCAAAAATTAGTAAAATAAAAAACCGATAAATATCGACTTACATTTTGTCGAGTGTGGTAATCACTAGTACAGTATTGGTCGCTTTGGAGCTCACTTCACTTCGCAAGTGCCTAGGTGATGCTTACAGAATGCAAAATCAAGGTCAATTTGAACCTTACGCGAAGTGAGCGTGAATAGCGAAGTGACATGCGAGTTCTTGTCTGAATTTTACAGAATCGACCTACAGTTCGGTTAAACAAAGCAATCGCAATCATAGAGCACAATATTTCGGTTTTCGCTTGTGCCATTTTATTTTCAAGTCGTCATGAAGCCATTGTATACCAAATTGAGGTCGATTGACCAATATTAGGAGCAATTTATTGTGACTATTTCTGTATGGGGGACTTTTTATATTCTTTTCATAAAAATCAAACTTTACAATAATTACCTACCATTTAAAAATATAGGTACATTGTTTTCAAGTGGTAGTTCAGATAAACATACGAGTACCAACTGGCGATTACACCTCCCTCGGCGTTAGGTGGGTTCTCCTTAATAACATAGTTTTAGCTATCTGATGTACGTGTTGCGGTAATTAGAGATAATAAATCACATTCATAAATACGCGCAGTATCCTTGTTATAATCTACTGAAATTTCACGTTTGCTGATTTGTTAATTTTTCAGGAAATGCCTATTGGTGGGTTGATCTACGATATTTTTATTCCAAGAGCATTAATCTTTGTTAGAGGTTCTTTCACAACGTACATAGACAAAACAATAGTTAAAAAATACCAGACTAATAAAAAGCCTATGTAGCGTTATTCGTCGAACTTCGAACTTAAGGCTTCTTCTAAAAGTGAGAACTTTAATAAGTGGATGAAGACGAGTTATTACGAGTATTACACACTATCCTCAAGTCGGGGCTCAGCTTACTCCGCCATGCTCCTCAGATTTGCATCCGAAGGGGAAGTTTAATCCCGATTAAGAGAATTCGAATCTCAGCTCCTAGGACCTAAGTACTTATGATGAAAGAAACTTTTAGTTTTAACCACACAATATTTACTTACTTTTATGCCGTTGATGAGTCATTTTTGTTAGAGCTTGTTTGTGTTGTAACAATGTAGATATTTGTTTACTTATTAGTTATTATTAATTATCAATTGACATACAATTATTATTGAATTCTCGTCTGGCGTTGCGTCACGTTAATTGGGTATATGACGGAAACCAATATAAGTAGGTACTACTTGTTTATAGCCAAATTGCATTTGTAACTATATTTATCTACGATAGTTATTCAACTTTCCAACATAATATCAAAATCAGCGAAAAGGGCACGATATTAGGCGAGTTAGAGATACATAAAATCTGTAATACTAATACCGATATCTGAATTGACCTCTCGGCAGGTACTTTAGTAAAGAACTTCCCTTGAGGACGGACCTGTTCAACAAAGACTTGCCAATCAGGTACGATACAAAGGTTTATAAATCTACTTAACCTCTTAATATTGAATACGTTTGTATCAAAGTCTAATGTTAAATTTTCCTTGCTCACTAGCAAAAAAAGTGTGGTACGTACCTACTACAAAATACTATAATATATTATTGTATATGTTACAGCCAAAGTAATAAATGCGACGATTATGCATAATATCAGTTCATTTTGGTCAAAGGGACAAATGACAAAAAAATTAACACTTTAAATGGAAATATACACATCCGAGAGAACTTGTATTAAGCGATAGATCATACTAATTTTACATGTTGAAAAAAAAATAACTCTTACGTGGAAATTCAAAGAAAGTTACATATTTGTTCTTCACCGCTCACAAAGAGTCAAATTCATGCGGTAGCAAAAATGGGTCGCAAATAAAGTGACGCTTTTGTCACTGATCGCATATAGTCACGTAACTACATAATAATAATTATAACAAGAAACCCTATAAGGCTTATACTCTTGAATAGTTTAGGCATAGTTTAGCTAAGGACATAATAATATAGGGATTTTAGGGATACATGAGGATTCTCATATTGGCTTTCTAGCGATTTTTTAATGAGTAATGTTTACCCAGTACTTGAAAAAGTAAAAATAGTCACCAGATTTGATAATCAAGCAAGTTGGGTATCTCAGCCGCTTATCTAGGTGGCATCTCGCCCGAAAGTAAAGAACATAACCGAAGCAGTGTAAGGCCTAGTCATACATATCACTTTGACTGATTATGGCGGGATAGTATGGATAATATCTGGTCAAAGTGAATTCCTCCTGTAAATATTCATTTATTTAATTTATCATTTTGGCCAAGCAACTTGGTCTTTATGTCCAATTATTTATTCACTTTGGCTGTAACGTATAGAAAGACTTCTTTTGTGGCATATTAGTCATCATAAGAATTGTTAGTATGCCAATTTGTAGTTCAATTAATACCTAGCTGCAGCAGTATGATGTCCTCAAAGGAAGACAGATGTAAGACGTTATATTATTTCTGTTCCGGATGAAATATTCAAACTCAATCCACGAGCAATAACAAGTTGGGAATAACAAACAATTTCAGTATTCGTGTTGCAATTTGCGTTTCGTCTCAGCAGGCTCTTGGCCCTTACTGAATAATTTTATTCAACACAGTTGCAGTTTCGTATCGCACCTATCTTTGAACTCCACAACAAGTTAATCTGCTTACTGGTCTTAAGTTTCTGTTTGCAACATAACGCCCGAGAATTTTGTGACAAATTTAATAAATAATAACTTACTTTCCAACTTTGTTATTACATAACATACACTAGCCGCGCCCCACGGTTACCCGGGTAGTACCCATTCCCGCGGAAATTTCGGTATTAAAATACGTATCCCATGTGTCATTCTGATGTTCTGATTCTGATAACCAATATTACTGTAAAGTTTCTTTTAAATCTGTTGAGTAGCTTTTTCGTGAAAGAGTAACAAACATACGTACGTATGTTTGTTACTCTTTCTGTTTGGATGTATATCCATCCTCACAAACTTTCGCATTTATACTCGTAATATGAGTAGGATTGCATTGTAACGGATTTAAGACAGCTCGTCGCCCTATATGCAATAGTACACAAAGCCGCTGCCCGACCCACCTCGTTAAAGATACAAAGAGATGTCAAAACGTAGGTTCGTGTGGATGTTAAGTAAGCACCTATTTCGCGTAATCACTGTGGATACAAAACCTACCAGTGCAGTCTCGACTCGTATTCGTCCTTTTACTCTTTACAAAGATACAAAGTACTTCATTCAAAACAATGTAGGTAATTAAAGCTGTGTTTTGTTCCGGTACTTATCAATGCTTGGCTACACACACATAATAATTATCATTAGTCTTGTGCTTTATAGAAACGTGCACTCGCAGTGCAAGGGTCATTCTAAAAAGGTTATATGCATTAGATTTATTAAGTAAGCCGATATAGTATGAAGTAACTTATCTATATTTCGACTTTACTTTGTTTTTAACTCGATACAAAGTGAATATTCGTTGAATTTATGGAATCACCCACATTAGATATTCAACCGCAGATTACCGATAATTATAAACGTTTTCACTGTGGTAGGAAGATACATATTGTATAATGCTAGATACATACGTGTGTTGGCGTAATTTTTAACCTTTTTGTACCTATAACCTAATAACCGACCTACGTTTTTTTAAATAGTGCATCTTGGAAACTCATTGTGATTGCCACTGTGAGATGCAGACACCAAATTGCAGGTGATAAAACGATGTTTTTATAGCCTTTATTTATAATAACATTGTAATCAATATTGCAATTGATTGAGTTACCGATTCTGAAAAAATAACTAAGGTTTTGATATTGAAAAATAAGGAATATCGAACATAATTTCCTAGAATGTGAAATGAATATAAAGAGTATGTTGTTTCTAAATATACAATAAACATACGCATTTCCGATGAGGTGAAGTGCGGCCGGGCTGTGGCCGGGCGGCCGCGTGTCGCAGCCAGCCGAGACAAAACAAAGGAAAACATTGATTGGTCGTAATGAAACATGGAGCAGGTTTCTTAGTATTTCGTAGTAACAACAATACATACACGTAGGCATACGCATGGTTGGATTGTAACAATAAACAGTATAGCACTTTAAAAGGTTTCAGTCACCTACCTATACGAGTTGTTTGTAGATATGGATTAGATTATAAACAAAACTCTCATAACCAACGATCTAATAAAGTGTGCTTCGTAGGCACGATCAAATTGATGAATTATAATTTATACCAAGAGTTAGGTAGAGTTCATTGAATTAAGTTCATTATTTCATTATTGTTGACTTCATTATTGTAGAATGGAGTCTCTTAATCCGGGAGCAGTTTATTTCAATTGGAGCACGTTATTCTTAAGGAGTTTGTACCAAACTTTGGAATCGACGGAGAACAAAAACTAAATTGGTAGGTTCTGGGGTAGTACAGAAAACAGAACTCCAAGTTTTATTAATGTTGCTCAAGTAGTTTGGAAACGGAATAAACAGTCATTTTAACTTCGCGACTCCAAATATATGTATGAGCGAATTAATATAATGGAACGGTGCTTCGAGTATGGTTGGGTTTCTGCTTTTATAGTACCTGTAAAGTAGTACCTCAGTGCTCTACCGTGGTTGACTCACCTCGTATGATGGAGCCCACTGATGGATTTGAGTGATGTGGTGGAGTATGGACATGCGAGCGCGGCTTACTTTAATTACATACCTACACACTCTCATTATTATTCATAACTAGCAGCGCCACGCGGTTTTACCCGCGTTGTGCCCGTTCCCGTGGGAATTTCGGAATAAAATGTAGCCTATAGCCTTCCTCGATAAATAGACTATCTAACAGTGAAAGAATTATTCAAATCGGTTCAGTAGTTTCTGAGATTAGCGCGTTTAAACAAACAAACAAACAAACAAACAAACAAAACAAACTCTTCAGCTTTATAATATTAGTATAGATTAACAGAAAATGGTTTCTCAGCTCAAAAGCATTAAACAATATAACAAATATTTTGTCGCGTATAACTTTTTACAGCAACTTGAAATATGATAAGCTCCATTCAAGTTACTTGTCAATATATGCACACTCAAATAATTTAAGTAACATATACTTTACAGATTAATAAAGCTCGAATCGAGTTAATAGTTTATTTCATTAAAAAGTTTACTCATTACTCAACAATCAACAACAACAATGGCATATTTAAGGATTATTTTACATGTAAAAACTTTATCACTTTCGCACATTACACAATTTATTCGCATTTCAATGGAAATTAATATAAATTTATTAATTACCAGCCACGCCCCACGGTTTCACCCGCGTTCTACCCGTTCCCGCGGGAATTTCGGGATAAAAAGTAGCCTATGTCAGGCTCTGGACAAACTGTGTACCAAATTTCATTCAAATCGGTTCAGTTGTTTTGGCGTTAAAGCGTAACAAACAAACTTACATTCACATTTATAATATTAGTATGATCATAGGAGGATATCGATTCAATCATCATCATCAACAGGATCAATGGGAAAGGGATCAGAGGGAAAGATATGGGTTTTTCAACCCGAAATCCCACGGGAAATGGGCACAACGCTCTGGTAAACCCGCGGGGCGCTGCTAGTATCAGACAAACACGACAAATGTTCCACTCGTAACTGTCGAAAATGAACTTTATCGTGATGGACTTTGAGTCAACGGACCCATGAACAACCCCTCACTGGAACTACATAGCTCAGCGGTAGAGTCCTTGCCTTACAGCGAGGGGTCCCGGGTTCGATCCCCGGTGTCTGGGGTGTTTTAACATATTTCGGTTTTACAAATTTTTGAAAGACATATTTTATTCCCAATATTTTTTTTACCCGGACAAATTTACTGACGGTTAATTAGACCCAAACTACGCTCTTAGCTTGTAATATGGAATCTAACTAACTGATGCTACTACATAAACGTACACAAATCTCTATAAAAAATAAAAATGAATCGCCGAAATGTATGTACGCGTATAACTTCAGAACGACTGCACCAAATTGTTCTTTTATGTGTTCGTAATTGTCAGGACAAGGTTTTTATATAAGAAAATAAGTAATTAAAGTCCCTAAATTCCCACGGGAACGGGGGCACCACGGGTGAAACCGCGGGGCACAGCTAGTACTTTACAAGAATGTATCTATACTAATATTACGGAGAGGTAAGTTTGTTTGTATGTTCGAGCTAATCTCGGGAATCATCGCTCCGATTTGAATAAATCTTTTTACGAACATAGGTTATGTATTATACTAAATGAAACGGGTCTGTATCGTGTTAGATAATTTAACGGGAAGACTCAAGAGTCTTCCCGTGACCACGAGCGGTGTAATCCACTCGAAACGTCGGGTACGTATTTTAGTAAATACGTTAAATTATCTAACACGATACAGACCCGTTTCATTTAGTATAATGAGTGCAAATCGTGTGAGTTTAAAAAGTTTATAGGTTATGTATTATTAAAAAAGGGATCCTACGCAAATATGTATGAAAAATATGCCTAAAAAAAAGGCCAAGTGCGAGTCGGACTCGCCCATGTTGGGTTCCGTAGCAGCAAGTAACAATATAAAATTTGTTGTAGTTTTAAGATTTGAGTTGATTGAATGAAGGGTAAATAGCGGTTTAAGATTTATGACATACTAGTTGCACCCCGCGGTTTCACCCGCGTTGTACCCTTTCCCGCGGGAATTTTGGGATAAACTATATCCCATATGTTATTCTTATATATAACCTATATTACTGTAAAGTTTCATCCTAATCCGTTCAGTAGTTTTTGTGTGAAAGAGCAACAAACATACATCCATCTTCACAAACTCTCGCATTTATAATACTAGCCGCGCCCCGCGGTGTTACCCGCGTTGTACCCGTTCCCGCAGGAATTTTAGGATCAAATGTATCCCATATGTTATTCTGATGTATAACCTACATTACTGTAAAGTTTCATCCAAATCCGTTCAGTAGTTTTTGTGTGAAAGAGCAAAAAACATACATCCATACATACATCGATCCTTACAAACTTTCGCATATATAATATTAGTAGGATTAAGTTAGTTTAGTCTTAAGTAAGTAGTATTCAATAAATAGCTGTGCCCTGCGGTTTCTCCCGCATTTATTAAGTTGCTTACCGTTTAAACCTTCTGTGGATTCAGCCGTTCTCGAGTTTTAGCGACAAACGAACCACGGTTGATTTTTGTACATATTGATTACTAGCAGTGAACCGCGGTTTTACCCACGTTGTGCCCGTTTCCGTAGGAATTTCAGGGATTTCTATACTTATAAACCTTCCTCATGAATCACTCTATTTATTAAAAAACTGCACCAAAATCCGTTGTGTAGTTTTAAAGATCTAAGCATACATAGGGACAGACAGACAGCGGGAAGCTGACTTTGTTTTATACTATGTAGTGATATACTAGCTTTACTTTGCGTTTCTACCCACGACCAATAAATAGCATTAGGCTAGAATACGAGTACAAGGGAACATTGGTATTTGATGCGGATTGTCGTCGCCACACCCATACATAATGAGAACAGCACAATTTTGATTCATTTGGATTGTTCACTGCCTCACAAATTGGAATTTAAAAAGTAATTTATGCACAAAGTGTAATTAAAAATATATCTCATTTTGGAAATGTCGTCGGTTATTAACTGTTTTACATATTAAAAAAAATATGTTTCAATATAAATTCAAGAAATAGAAACTCAAATGGAGTGTCCGTTAACTAACACTAAGATAGATTTTACTAGTTCTTATATTCGCTCGTAGCGCGAGCAGTGGTAGACCAGTGTCGATAATTTTTAAAACCAAAAAAAAAAATAGTAGGATGAAACCCATTAGAAAATATGATAAAAATGAAAGGAAAAATTAATTACGGGCGATCTGAGCTCGGGGAAAGGGAAGGGGGTGAGTTTTCAGGGGTAAAAATGGTTTATCTCGATTTCCGGAAAAACCACAAGTCCGACGGAAACAAGTCAAATGGCAAAGTTGTAGGTAATAAAATGATCTACAACTCTTAGAAAATATCTTTAGAAATACATAAAGCGCGCACAACCGATTGACAAATTCGGAGGAGTCAAAGTTAAATTTATTTTGTATTGTATTAAAATTCGGCCGTCATCGTCTTGTCTCAAAATTAAAAGCAAACTTTTAAGTTCTACCTTGAGGTTACATTCCTACTCGACAACTTTTAAAACTCGCTTACTATTTGACTCATTGTTTTTACACCTTCACAAAAGCGAGGTTTCACAAACTCCTCTCCACATTGAAAAGTGAAACTTTTCATTAACATTTTCCAGAAACTATTCAATTAGCTTTTATTATAATTGTAGCTTGCAAAAGCAAGACAATATTCAAACATTCTGTCTACCTGTGTTCCATGTCTCTCTGTTGAGAAGGTTAGTCACAAATAATAACCAAATACCTCATTCAGGGAGCCTTTGTGACCGGTGGAAATAGTGAGTCAAACTTGTAAATTGAAACATTTTGACATGTCCATTACAATGTTTACGAAATGCATATCAAACACACGATTAAACCGTAATTTGATTAAATATTTGCCGAACTCCGTTTGTAACTTATTATAATAGTTGTCGAAACTGCAGCTGGTCGGTCTCAAAGGCTATGTACATAATTCGAAATGTATATTAAATGTACTCGTAGTATTTGATGTCTAACTACCACAGGTGTTTAATCTGTGCTCTTTAATATGACAAGAAGAAATATATGAGGTAGTATTCTTGTAAATGTGGATGTTAATATTTAATGTGCGCACTCTATCACTCAACACGTTGGTGCTCCGGTGTGCGAGACAAGTGTAAACAGACGAGTAATTTCCTATGAGTGCCTCGTTTTTGAGTGAATAGGTAATTTGGAAGAGGTCGACACCTGCTCTCTAACTAACAGAGGTCCCTTGGTTTATGGGAATTACATGAAACTAATCCCGAAAGAAGGTTACAGCCAACAAATGTAATTGACTTTATCGAGTTACCGACCAAATGTTACTTGGAGAACTTGACCTGTGTAATAACGCCGACACACGAGGAGCCGGACGCAGCGTCTCGCTATTGTTTGCTTGTTATTACTGTCCTTGAAATATTAAGGACGTCATCAGCCCCAATATTAAACCGGCGGCAAACTTTTTGCATTAAACTTTGGGGTTAGCTTTTCAGTTACGTTTCGATTTATTTTAGCTGGAATTATTTATTAAGCTCTAATCTCAGATCTTGTCGTAGATAGTAAGTACTCGCTTCACTAATTTCCTTTTATATGTATTACAATGGGATATTATATTACGGATCTCGGAATAACATTGAGATAACAATGTATTCCAATTAAAATAATAATGCAGCTAAAGTTTAAAACAAAGGAGCAAAATAATGGGATCATTTTATGTAACAAGAAACTATACCAGCCAATGCTCTGTGCACCTGATATAGAGCGCACCCGCTCAGGTCGGCGCTGCTTTCAATAAGAGCCCGCAAGCTTGATTTCGGACAGGATTACTCAAATTGAGACGTTATTCTATTGTTCAAATAAACTAATATTGCAATAATTCCTTATATTTGTTATTTTGAATTCGAAAACCCGATTGTCTGCCAGACTTGTTCTATTCTACAGGTACATGAATAAACTTTATAAAGTATCAACATCAAAGCTGATCCGAAATACTTCAGCGGTTCTCTTACGGTTTTCATTTAGAATTATTCATTGTTCTCGATTTTTAACACGTAACGTCTACTCTACTCTGAACTACCTACGTGGATGTTTTCCTACATTTATAACTCGCATGTCGTGTTTACTTTTTAAGAAGTATTTAAAGAGTCTGGTGGTTGATTGTATGAAATGTTACATTAATGTGTCGTATTACAATTTTACTTATCACTTAATAACGAAATTAAAAAATTAAAATTATACATTTCGGGATTATTTTCTTTTTGACCACTATTTTTGTCTAAATTGAACGGATTAATTGTTATTAGTGGTTACGCCTATTCGAAGTTCGTCTCTGTACTTGATATCTTAGGTGAGATTAGATGTATTTGCCCAACAATGGGACATTACAGGCTAATACTTTTTCTTTATAAATAATATTTATAAATAATGACTAGCTGTGCCCGCGACTTCGTCCGCGTGAATTGCAGCGGTTTCTATTTCACAACGCCGAAATGATCACTATATTTATACAAGTACTGAATTTTTAAAACATAATGTAAGGGGATAATAGATGTGAGGCTAATTTTTGTATTTAATCAGTCGCCATGTAGCGGGTTATCAATTCGAGATGGTTCAATTGCTGATACAATTGCAGATTTCGCAATAAAACTCCTCCAGTTGTCTCTTCGCCTCACGAGATGGCGCTCTCTACACTTTTCCATTAATCTAGCCGCAGCAGCGGCCGTGTTCTCTCTTGCTCAACAGTGACATGGCCTATCCCATTTGAAAGGATAAGGGTCCTCTTTTTGTGTCGGTTTAATAAAAAAAAAATTAAACTATATATCACGAAACTTAATGTGACAGACTAAATTCCACGCGAGCGAAGCCGCGGGCAAAAGCTAGTGCTTTATAAGAATATATAATTGACACTCAGACGTTGTCGCAAACAACTATGTCTTCACATAATGATGACTCCGGGCGGGAATCGAACCCGCAACCTCCGACACAGTAAGCGCTCTCACTGCCACTGTGCCAACGGGCTTGTCAATTGTTTCAATACATATACCACTTTGTCACAAATGCGGCCCGCCTGACTTTATTTGGCTACTTTGTGGCCCTTGCCTGTCAAAAGGTTACCGACCACTGACTTAGTGCTAAAGACAAAGTTTGTCTACATTAAATACCTACTTAAAGCGACATAATGTATTGATTTTAATAAGAGTTTGATAAATATACTAAAATGTGTATTATAAAATAGTACCCAATTTAATGAAATTTGTTGTTCACAATTTTGGTCATAGTGATCTCCACATAAGAGGTAGATTACCTATATGCTATCGCGGACTTTCATTTGAAAGTATTCAAGACAAACAATCCAGCAGTACGTACATCATCTTTGTGTAGCTCCAATAGTTAAGCAGCGCACGCCAAGATACTCGTAGCTCTTAGAGGGCATTTTTTTCCGAATTTACGACCAAAATTACATAAAATCATTACAAATTGTAGCCTGTATGTTATTCTGATGTATAACCTACATTACTGCAGTTTCATCCAAATCCGTTCAGTAGTTTTTGCACAAAAGAGTAACAAACATACGATGTGATGTGATGCAGTGATGCGATTATTTAGATTATTTAGATTGATATAACTTTTTTATTTATGAACCGATTAAAACGAAATAAAGACTAAATGTCAATCCCAGCAAATCGCTACGCATTGGTGAAATCAGCATTCAATTCGGTTAAGCCGTTTCTGGGATTAGCGCGCACAAACGTACAGATAAACAGACAAAAAATCAAAAAAATCATTGTTTTGGGTTCTATTGCGTTCATAAAGCCCCTCTTATATATTTTTCCTTATATATCTTCTATGTACAGACAGTGACCATTTACAATTTTATTATATGTAAATATCTGGTAACTCTGACTCAGGAGAGTAACTGAGGTGTATCACTAACTCTGAAACGCATCTATAAATCACTACCTTGTTAGAGGGTTGAGTTGATTTCATCGTATACACCCGGTTTCTAATTTACCATTCAATCACAAATTGAAAAGCTATGTATGCTGTGTCTCTATACGCCATTTATGCAAAGGATATCTTGATTATCCAAAGTGAAAACGCGCGGCGTGTCGCATGCATTCCGTGCTGGTAAATAACTCTGAACCCTCTACACTCTGTAGTAAATATTGGTCTAGTCATAATATATCGGTTTCGTCCGATGATCCACCTTATTGGTTCGTGTATGATCCATGAATTGGTATGAGAAGCACGGCGCGGCGGCGGACGATATCTGTTGAGTTCGCTACCACGAGTTTAAACTTTATTGTGATTCGTATTACATTTACATACATAACTAGGACAATACCTCTATCTTCATTATTCAATATATTATAAATGAATATATATATTAATATAGTATAAGCATCACTGTAGTGATATCTTCAGTGAGATGAGAGACCTTTGCCCAGCATTGGGACAACCAAAAAAAAATGTGGGGTGAATGTATTGTTTGTATGTCTGGATTTGAATTATACTTTACAGTAATATAGGTTATACATCAGAATAACACATGGGATACATTTTATCCCGAAGTTCTCGCGGGAACGGTTACAATGCGTATGAAACGCGGGGCGCGGCTAGTATTATAAATGTGATAGTTTGTGAGGATGGATGTATGGATTTTTGTTACTCTTTCACCTCTACGGATTTGGATGAAACTGTACAGTAATATAGGTTATAGGCTTGGAGATTAAGCACTTTATCTCTATACCGTGTTATATCTGAAGTAAAGCAAATTAACCGAAGCAAAGAGGTTCATATTTATGTTAAAACAAACAAATAATACTAGACTAAAAGATACTATGAACACGGATGTATTATATAACTTATTCAGAAGTTCAGGGTATAAAACCTAAGCCAACAAGAAAAATATTGGATTAGATGCCAGTGTTTTTAAGAAATGTGAGTGATGTTACATTTACCGCAGCATTGTGGCGAAAATTACTTAGAAACCACATATTAAGTTAAACCAGTCAGCCCGGAAAAGAAATTAGTTAAAAATACCAAAATACTCTTAAATATTCTTAATCCTGTTTTGCTATCAAAACTACACTGATTTGATTTATCACTTCTAACAATCTACAGAACGCGAGCGAAGCCGCGGGCGAAATCTAAGTAGGTAAAATACTTAATCGCTAAACTTGATCTGATGGTTGTTGTTTGCGTTGCCGGTGAATATGACGCGCAGTTATTGACGAGCGCCTCCTCGGAGCGGCGAGCAGGCCCGCATGGACCCACATCACACGGACTAATGACACAGAATGGACTCGCCCGTATACACCCTCCACTCCAATCCCGCGCATTAAATTAGATTTTGATTTCAAGTTTTTGGCTTCCTCCTCTACTTGCTACCCTTTATCTTTCTAGAAAAACATTTGGAACTTCTTTTGTCCCTTTTTCTAATATAGCCCAATGAAGATCGAGGTAGATTAAATTTGACCGTATTTATTCCGCTCCGCTATTCCGCACAAAATTACTGTTGGAACTCTTGACAGAATTCTTTATTTTAGTGATTTATTTAAGTTGAATTGAAAGGGTTAATTAAGGTGTACATAAAATTTCCATTTCAATTATTTTTGGTGATCGTTGTGGTCGAGTTGAGAACAATATTTCAAAAGATTTCGTAATGAATACCAAGACGTGTAGTCAAGTCTTTACTTTACTATGTTTTTGATTGAGTAAATTAACGGAGCCATTATGTTAGCATTTATTAATACCTAAAAATCACCGCATTATAGTAAGTAATGCGACCAACCTAAACTATTTTAAATATGAACCATGAACGTTCGTTCAGTACGAGTAATGACTGTCCCCTATCCAGTGTGTATTACCTATTGCATTATTCAAACAGGTAATATCTATGTGTACGCTCACACTACTAATATATAATAATAAATAAACGCACGATTCGGAAGGCAAGGGAAATGTATTGAAAATGTCCCAAATTCCTTCACCCTTTGCGTTTTTCAGTAAAAACATTTCCAAGCCTTTATCTGCGATAGACACTCGCCTATCAAAGGATCCGGATTTCCGGATAAAGAAAAGATTAGCCAGGCATTGGAAATGTCATGCAGGTAATGGAATATGGAGTCACGGGCTTTACAAATAGCAACTAATAATCCTTGTTCGCTCTTGTTGCCTTGGCTTTTAATCCAGGCCCGGCTCGATATTCTTAAAATTATCTATTTATCTGGTAATCTTTACAAGTACAAGATCAATGAGATTGGCTCAAAATGTGTTTTGTTTACGTCACCCTATGCATATATATGTATGTACTTTTTAAAGGGTAGATCGATATCGGTACTTACTTACATTAGGGAGATTTAATAAAGGTAAAGGAGACCCCACAACTGAGTAATATTTCCTTTGTATAGTGTACTAGCAGCGCCCCGCGGTTTTACCCGCGTTGTGCCCGTTCCCGTGAGAATTTCGGGAATTTTTTTACATAAAAACCTTCCTCTTGAATCACTCTACCTATTACAAAAAACCGCATCAAAATCCGTTGCGTAATTTTAAAGATTTAAGCATACAGACAGACAAACAGTGTGACAGACACGAAAAAGAGACGACTTTATTTTATACTATGTAGTGAAGTAACCAAAGGTCAAAAATATAGGTCAAAAATTCTTGGTTAAAACAATAATACATTGAATGTGTATTAATACCTAACTTTTACAGCTAGTTACAAAAATTTCGATAAATTTTCAGTGTCTCCAAAATAATCATTAAGTTGGAAAATAATCTTAACCCAGACTGGTGTTATAGAATACAAATCAATGCCGAGTGTTAGTCGAATGGTTAACACTTTACCCTTTTATTTTTGTAACGATTCAGTTAACACCTTTCGAGTACGAATCCCGAAAATCTAGTATAAAAATATTTGACGTAAATTTCGGCGCGTTCAAAACACATATTCCTGGAGAACAGTCAATTTGATTCTCTAAAATTTCTAAAAGTGTACCCACACTGGCTTGCACATTGCCGTCCTGAAAACTCCTTGTCGAATTTGGAGCTATATTTTTAAAAGCTTATGTCGAAAGACGGGCTGGCGTAGCATCGCTCATTCAAATCAAACTTAGATAATGTATGACAGCGTTCATGTAAAAATTTAATAAAGCTCAATTCTGTTCTTATTTTTTGCCGCACGGCAGAATTGCACTATTGCCGTATTTGCAGCGCGACGCTTCAGGCGCGGAATACGGACCGCGTTGTTTTTTGAAAAGAAAAAGGATCTCAAAGCCCTTTCCCACTGCGGTTCCCGCGCAATACCGCAAAACCACTCTAGCACATAGATAACGCTCTAACGGAAAATCATCAGTGGGATAGAATATAGTATAGACTATCCCACTCTGAATCCGTATAGACTCTATACGGATTGAGAGTGGTTTCCTTGAATCCTTAAAGTAAACTATTTTGGCAGGCAAAAAAACAATATGAAGCACTATACTTATTGTTTGCTTTATCTATATATTATATACTCGTAGCATTCATAGTCCTGACTGACTGACTGACCGACTGACTGATAATCAACGCACAGCCTCAACCGCCACACCTAGAAACATGAAATTTGGCAGGAAGGTTCTTCAAGTGACCTAAGCGCACACTAAGAAAGGATTTTCGAAAATTCCTACGGGAACGGACTCAACGCGGGCAAAGCCGCGGGGCGCTGCTAGTTTGTTTATAATAATGAATATATTATTATGATCACGAATATTGATTAGCTTAGTGGCATAAGCTGATCATAGTCGAAAGGAATCCAATTAAGCTAATGGTGACTGGATGCGAAAAGCGACCAAATACCCCAAGTATTATGGCTCGCTTAAAAGCTTTCAGTAATTGTCTATTTCAATAGAAGATCAATATGGCCTATTGAAAAATATAGTTTTGAATAGAGAAAACTTAATGGATGCTATAATTGAATATCATCGCTAAAAACACAAAGTATCTATTTATAACGATCCTTTCCAAATGCAATCAGTGTATATGACGTGTATCGCGAGTCCTGACTGAAGTGCAAAGCACTATCCACCGCGCGGTAGTATTTAAAGTTTAATAGTGGCGAGTCAAAGAAAACCGTTTTTAAAATATCATGTTTGAAGTAACCTTTGAAGAGGAATTTGATTTGGCTGTCCGAATGGCCGCTATCTTTTGGTTTTATTGGAATACAAGACTTTTAATAAAAACCTATTATATATTTCTGTTACTATTCACAGATATCCAATATCATGGATAGAGAAGTTCCTTTATTTTGATGAACTATTAAAATTTTTATAATCCGAACCTGTTACTTTTAATTATCGTTTTGTATTAGGTAGTAAGATACTTCTTACTTACATTAAGCCGGTGATTTCATTTGATTTTATGTAAATTCGTCGGCTTTCGAAGGGAAAAAAGTCAAATGTGTTAGTTTCAGTTCTGTAGAGCGATAGCGATGTCAAACTACCATTATTGTAAAGTTTGTCGATAGTCAAGCAGCGGTTGATTCAGTGCGTCATACTTTACAGAGGTAGCCTGGACGGAGACAACATTTTCTTCCAATGGATCATTGGATGGTCAATTGGATCCTTAATTCAAGATTCAATAACATTATTAAAAAAATCCACCAGCAAGTATAGTTTATAGGAGATACATATATAGTTTTATTAGTCAATCTCTTTAAAAATGTGCGTTGTGCCATTTAGAAATAGAACCGCTTTGTAACATCAAGATTGTGGTATAATAGTTTTGAAGTTTTATAGATCTTTCAAAGACACATATACGTTCTCCCGGCAGTAACACAATACACAAACTCGAACATACGTATGTAATACCGTTTTCATACATGATTGGTTTGATATTCAACGCACGACTGCGGCTCGATAATCTGTTATATTATTTGACGATGGTGAACGTGATCACGGTATGAAATCATGATATGCCTCTATTAATATACCTTGGTACCAAGTAAATATTGTGATTCTGCAAGATATGTTTATAAAACAACCAAAAATTAACTACGTTTTTACAACCAGGATACACTTACATATATTGTGTGCATCTCAATCTATACATATAATAAAATTGTAGAAAAGTGCTGTCTGTACATTGAAAATAAAAATAAAAAAAATAGCAGGGGTTATTGTTATGTCGATGTCGAACCCAAAAATGTAATCAACTTTTTTTTTGTCTGTTTGTCTGTTTGTCTGTTGTCTGTTTAATATAATGTTTTAAGTAGGCCCTCCTTCAGCGAACTTATATTTAACCGAGCACTTCTGGCTGCCGTTAATGATCCCAATGTGCGGAGCCAATCCATTCCATCTCTACAATACTTACCTTGGAGTTTGTTTATAATATCGAATTTTATCCACACACACGTTAAATCGCAGCTAGGTTTTGTTCTAAATGCAGACAATTTGAATTAATTCATATGAATAGAATTAACGCTTGTGGTAGGTCACCTTGCGCGGAGTCGTACGAGTGTATTATAAAAATAAAACGTTTTACGTAAATGCTGTGAACAATTTGCTTCGGTCGAGGGCTCGCACTCGCATTTACAAAAAGAAAAAACTTAAGAGATACATTTTTAATAAACAAATGGTTCATAGTGTTTTTGAAATGGACCTGTTATCTGGCAGCCTTTTGTATTGAAGGCCTACAAAGAGTTCATTGTTATCTGACACCTGAGGAGAATATTGTCATGAAGGAGTACCTTCTGCTCCCTCGGTACGTCTTCACATCGCGCCGTCCCGACCGGACATCGGGGTATCCGGGAAACCGTGCGTTTAACCTTTTCTACACTTACTTCAACAATAACTTAAATTACTTCATTCGTAACATTTAGGTAAAAAAATGTCGTATAATATAATATACATATCTTATGTACGAGTATTAGGCTGCGTTTCCACCAGAGATGACCGAGGATGCGTAGCGAGGGATGTGTTTGTAACGAACCAATGGAATCGCTTCATTTACCTCGCCTCGGTCAGCACAGCTCTGGTGGAAACGGATCAGCGGAGCTAGATTTTTGTGCATACAAAACAAGCGAGGGATGTGTGCGAGGGATGTGTACGAGGGATGTGTGCAAGGGACGTGTTGCGAGAGATGTGTGCGAACGGATGTGTTGCGTTACTCCGCTCCCACTACACCATACCCCCGTCGACACATTCCACAGCTTCGCAACGCATCCTCGTAGGCACATTTTCATCGCACAGCTTTGGTGGAAACCCCCACACATTTTCACAGCACAGCTAGACATCTTCGCACGACACATTTCCATCGCACATCTCTGGTGGAAACGCAGCCTAAGTGTAGTGAATAATCCAAATCAATGGATGCAAAAGGAATTACGATTTACGTGGAAACAGATTGGTGTGTCTGTCCCATTATTTCTACTTAGTAAAATTTTGCCATATTTATGTTATAGGTGTTGATCAAAATAAGTACATCTTTATATATGTTACGGCTAATACCCGAAGTGCGGCTGCACCTAGTTTTAGCCGGTTGGAACTAGGTGCATATACTCGTATATGTCATTTTAATGAAAAGAGAGAGTTTAAACATGAAAA
This sequence comes from Cyclophora albipunctata, assembly GCA_963082685.1. Classification (NCBI taxonomy): domain Eukaryota; kingdom Metazoa; phylum Arthropoda; class Insecta; order Lepidoptera; family Geometridae; genus Cyclophora; species Cyclophora albipunctata. Next base: position 11,468,298 of record OY720111.1, on the reverse strand, counting down.
AAAAAAATAACCCTAACCTACCGAATAGTAAGTAATTCGGTAGGTTAGGGTTATTTTTTTTTTTTTCAAGTTGAAAATCTCTCTTTTCATTAAAATGACATACGGCTAATACCCGAAGTGCGGCTACACCTAGTTTTAGCCGGTTAGAACTAGGTGTAGCCGCACTTCGGGTATTAGCCGTAACATATTATATACATATTATATAATATAATTCTACTGAACGTGTGTATGTCACTGAACTCCTCCTAAATGGCAGGACCAATTTTATAATGATTTGTGTTTTATGATTTGATTTTTTATGATGAGATGTGATTTGATTTTGTATGCGTTTGGGTGGCACCCTGGATTGTTTCGATTCACACTAGCGACATCTATTGGGTCACGGTGGAAACGCGGGATAGCTAGTGGTTAATAAGATCAATAGTACATAGTGCTTCCGTATGACCACCCACCCACCACAGAAACTGTTAGGCTTGGGAACCAAGGATATATACAACGATTATAGCTTAGGTGGCACCATATAGGGAGCTAATATTTGGTGGAGATATTCAAGAGGGTGTTAGAAATCTCCCATGTGTTCATCTGATGCGGTCGGATAAATCCCAAAATCTCCGGTTCGGCTCCGGTATTATTGTAAATGCACTTTATACGGCCGTGGTGTTCGAAAACCAGATTTAATTTAGAATATTTAGTCCTTATTTCAAAGTAAACGAAGAACAAAACAATGGAATCCTCAAGTGACTGCAAAATGAATCAACGAGGTATCTTAAATTCTTCTTACCTTACACAATACAAAGTTTATTTTATTTATTTTAAGTTATACTGATTCTCGGCCCATATTTCACAGTTCCCGTGTTTTATTCTAACAGTAAATTGTTGGAGTTAAAAGTTGTGTGTCGGCGGCTCGACGCCGCGTGGTGTTGCCATGGATGCCTGTCCCATTGAGAATTCCGTCAGCTATGGAATTCTGCACAGTCACCCATTTATATAGTTCACCGTACAAAGACACGTTTGAACGCAGCTGCATAACACCGCTTACTTGTTCCATTATATTCTACACTTTTAAGTTTACATTACGGTCAACGATTGAAGTATACGTTAGAGAAAAAGTGAACATACACTCTGGGTACCTTAGTTTGCTGAATATTTTGTGTTCGTGCCTATAGAAAACAATAGACTTGCAGACACAAAGTTATCGTGTATTCACTTCCTAAAATTGTAAACGTAGGGTTTGTTAACAAATGTATCTTTTTGGTTTTTTTTCACGCTAAGCTACACAGAGGACAAAACGAATTTTCAACGGGAACTGGTTCGCCCCAGGATAAGCTGCAGAGCGCTGCTTGCTGTTTAGCAAAGTTTGCTTTAAGTTATTTTCACTAGTTTTTAATATCACCGTAATCGTGCATTCAGGTTTGACGTTCTTAATTTATACCTTTTGTTCTTAATTCATATCCCAAACATATATGTATTATTACTTTGGAATGGTGCATTGTTTAAAGTAATTCAATCCATCTTTTGTGTGGACATAATAATATGATCCTGAAAACTGCATTAAACTGTCACCATTGGAGCTCTTAACTCAGTAAATTGACAGTTAACAAAGAAAGATTATTAAATTGGATACTTTTTCATAGAGGTTTTTTTAAGAATAAGAATAAGAATAATAAGAATAAGAATAAGAATAAGAATAAGAATTTTTATTTGTTAAACATGAGTATTGTAAAGGTGGTAAATAACATTATAGTAAAGTATCTTCATGTTCTGCCTGAAGATCAGGCGTACAAATATTATGTATGCTTAAAATTATAACATTTCAATCATATAATAATTAAACATTAAAAACAAGTATTATTAAACTTTATAATATAAAACAAAATTAAAACTATAGAAATATCTAAAAATGGAAAGTAGTAACAAATCAATCAATTTACAATCAGTTATTTCAATTAAATTTATCTTCGAGGAAAGAATGAAGATCATAATATGCTTTATCAAGTAATAAATTTGTTAATTTTCTTTTAAATGCCTTCAAATCTAGTTCTTTTAAATATTTCGGTAATTTATTATAAATCTTAGGAGCTGTACAAAAAATGCTTTTGTTCATTAAAGCTGTGTTGGATGGACGGATACATATGTGATCTTTATTTCTTAAATTTCTAGTGGTTGTATTAGATACACGTGAGAATAATTTTGCGTTCGATTTTACGAAAATAGCAACTTCTAATATGTATAATGAGGTAAGAGTAAGAATTCTATGTTGTTTAAAATATGGTACACAACTATCTGTAATGTGCAGACCAAACATAGCTCTCACACATTGTTTTTGCATTTTAAAAATAGCTAATTTTCCAGTGGAGTTGCCCCAAAATATGATACCATATCTTAATTTGGAAGCGACAATTCCATGATAAGCAGTCAACAACGCAGTAATACTGACCAAGTTACTTAATTTATATAATGCATATGCTGAGCTACTTATTTTTTTGCATAAATCTTCAATATGAGCTTTCCAATTCAATGCGTTATCTATATGAAGACCTAGAAATTTAGCAGTTGTTGTATTTTGTATTGTTATATCTTTATATTGTATATTAAAGTTTGGTAAATTATTATTTACTCTTTGGTTAAAATGTATTATTTGTGTTTTCGATAGATTAATTTTTAAGTTATTGTTATTAAGCCATGAAATTAAAGAGAATAAGGCGTCATTTATGTCTGATTCGTAATTAGTAAAATATTTACATTCTATTATTAGTGTACAATCATCTGCAAAAAGAGAAATTGGGAATTTTAAAGCTTTGGCGAGATCATTTATGTAAATTAAAAATAATAATGGACCTAATACACTTCCCTGGGGTACACCATAGGAAATTTTACCCTTTTTGAATATAAAAAATTCTAGTTTTTTTGTTTTGATGTTTATTTTTGTTATAACTGTTTTTTGGTATCTATCAGAGAGATATGACTCTAGTAATTGTAAGATATTACCTCGAATTCCATATACTTCACACTTTTTAATTAATATTTTATGCACAACATAGTCGAAAGCTTGTGTCATGTCGCACAATAAGGTTACATTAATATGAATGGAAAGGCGACTTATTTCAGTCGATAATTGAATATGAAAATAAAATTAAAACTTGTATAATAATTCGAATAAGGACACAGATATTCCGACTTATTCAAACATCATGTACTTTTCGACTGATCCAGCAATCTGTTGCGAGTACTATTCAAATATTAATTCCTTACGTAGTGGTACCACAAAGTATTTGGGACGAATACTGATATAACAATAATATTTTGGGTAATAGAATAAATTGTATTGAAACACGTATTCTCATAAAAGCATCTTAGTTATTATATTATTTTATATTAGTTATATGTGTCCCATTGTTGGACAAATGCCTTCCTCCACTTCTTCCATTCAGTTTGTTTTCAGTTTTATCTCGAGATAATTGATTATTACCAATCTCTCACGTTTATCTCATTTATCTCATCACAAAATTATAAAAATATCCGTGAGTCTGTTTTTTTTCCCGCACTTGGCTTTAAAGAAATAATTATTAATTATTTATAGTGAGTGCCTGTTTCACATTCTTTATGCACTTAATTTGCTAAACATGGCTTGAAACAAAATACAGTTCCCGGTCGCAAGTCACAGTTTTCCTTTACAAAGTAATCTACTTCTAAAAGAGTTCTCATGAATCCCAGGTGACAACTAGTGATTCAAATAATGAAACAATTCTTTGTGAAAACAAATAGAAATCCTTTTTAGATAGAAACACGGAAACAATTGCACAGAAAAGAAACGTGTTACCCGCTGATCCCCTTTGTGGGTTGGCACCTTCACTACACGTAACCAGATGTAACGTAAAAAATGTGTTAGTTGCCACTCTCAGGCGGCCCCTGTAACTTACTAAGACTTTGTAAAAGGACCGAGGATGGACCTTTACTTACTCCAATTAAGAGCGGTTAACCCTTCGGAAATTCAATAAACGGTCACTTAGAGCAAACTGTACCTACGGCCCAAAACGCGTTAATGGCTTTGAAAAATGAACTTCCTTCTAGTAATATGACTAGAGCAACATTCCCTGGGATAACTTGTACAGGCACAGTAAATTGAATTGAATGAGTAACCTAAATAATGATCAATGTTAAGTAAATCAACAATCGGTTAGGTGCTTCATTAGAGAAGTATAGTTTTTATCAATAAGACAAGACGAACGCTCTTTTTAAATTCATTAGTGGAATGGAAAAACTCAACCGAGTTTTCTTAGAAATTACAATGTTTAAAATCATTATCGGTCTTTCAAGTCACTTAAGATTAACTTCAAAAGATATTTATTAGTCAGTATCAAGTAGGTATAATCAAGTTAGAAAGTTTTACATTGAGTTTTGAAATGAAGGTACATACGAGTATATCAGACATTACTATAATATTATTATATTATTTGTAGCGTTCGTAGTTTAACTAAGCGATGTTAGTTCATTGCGATTGTTAAGCAACGTGCAGCTCGACCCCTAATTGGATGGGTGGCCGATAGTGGCATTACTATCTGAGCGCTACCGTGCTTCGGAGGGCACGTTTAATTGTCGGTCCCGGTTGTTTCAATCGTTAGACCGTGTCGGAAGCCTTTAGGCGGTCTAAACACTCCGATACCAGGGTTGGCCACTGACCTACTCGAACTTACTTTCCTACTTACTTTAATAATCTCGAACGATTTTAATTATAATATAATAAAGGTAACACACAGTAAAGCAGAAGAAATACCTATAATATATTTATTGACTCTAAATAATAACATGAAGTCATAGTATATTTAATCTTCAAACATTTACGAGAGGGATTTCATTTTATTCGTTCTTTTTTTTCTTATATTGATTTGATGTAATCTTCGATAGGTATTTTCTGAAATAAAATTAAAAGTTGAACGTACGCATTTTACTTCCATTATTTTACTCTATGTAGAATTACAAAATAATGTATTGTAATATCACGTAGAGCAATTTCAAGAAACATCTAGCCCAGCTAACAATAGTCAAATTTTAATGAAATTGTTTTACTAATACCCCTAGTGCCTGTGGGTACCGCGTGCCATACGATACGATACAAGTGCGCTGCGATACTTTGCTCAAAGACTCGTGGCTTGAAAGCAGTGTGCAATATGCATGAGCAAGCTGACTTAACACGCTCGGCGCCATGTGTATCCTTTAGTCACACAGTGTCTAGAGCACTGTGTATCCAAAAGTATACACATCCCTCTACTTAATCAGAACACTGTGTCTCCTTTAGGCGCACGCTTTCTATACATTTTATATGCAAAAATCAAAGCCCTGGCCTGGGACGATTTTTTGGTGGTTGTGGGTTGAAGATCGGTAAATTTTCAAAGAAAATATATACCTATGAATTTTAGTGCCCTATTTTTTGGTAGTTGGAAAAATAATGAACAAAATCAATATGTATTTTAACGTTTTTATTATACTTTAATCAACATATGGCACTGCAAATAACTAAATAATTATAATTATCTTCGAAAAACAACAATAATCTAGTGACAATTACCTATTGAAACAGTCTTTACAAATGGATACTTCACAGACAGAACATTTAGTAACAACTTGGCGAGCTTTTATCAACTTTCCTTCAATGATTTTACCTGCCCTGCCATATTTCTTATAACATTCCGAGCATCGAGTTTTCTTTTTCATGCCATCTTTCATGTTCGTCACCAGGTAGTGTTTTACACTAATTCTTGATGGTGTCATAATTGACATTCTATGTAGTATTCGCTCTTTCAAGCAAGCCTAAGACTACTTGCTCACGAAACTCGGTGATGGTAAGCTTTTTTTTATGAGTGTACTGATTGTAAAGAAAGTGAGCATTTACCAAGCTTGTACCCCATACAATTTCAATAATCACTTTTCTGTACCATTTTGTGCACCTGCACAAAGCTGAAGAACATGTTGCCATCTGATCACTTATATCGATTGAAGATTTTCCTTTATTATAATTATCAATACAGGCAGGTTTCGTTATGTTTTCACCTAATCTGTTTCTCTTTGTGACTAAACTAAGACCAGATTGCTTAGTAGAAAGCATGAGAACATCGCGTTTATCCCGCCATTTTAGAGCTACGATGCCTTCTCGTGACTCTTGAGCTGCTATCTCTCCTTTTTTCAATTTAGCGCTAGTAACATCCTTCGGCAAATGTTTCCTGTTGCTTCTCAAAGTACCCACCAAATGCATCTTTCTCTTCCTCAACCGTAGTGCCAGTGGAACACTTGTGTAATAGTTGTCAGTATACATTGTCCTGCCTTCATCGAAAAGACCATCTGCTAAAGTGAGAACGACTTTTTCAGAGACATCTGTATCAGGTTCTCTCGATTTACCACAGTACACGATAAGGTTCAAAAATGAAGCAAATAAGCAAATCATAAAGCACATAGCAAGCATTGTTTCGTGTATCCTTTTGAATACACATGGCCTGGGAAGTATGCTTATTTAGGTACATATTTCCCAGGCCACGTGTATCTAAAAGTCACACAGCTGAAATACACAAAAAAACTGAAAAAGGGGAGGGGGTGTAAAAATAAAATATTTATTTTTACATGTTTCCAGCAAAATAAAACAATAAAAAACAAACACATTTTTTTTAGGAATCCTCCGAAAGGGCTTGGCGCCGAGCGTGTTAACCATTATTTAAAAAATAAATCTGACTGTACTTTTTACGATATTTAAATACTGGGATCACATAAAAATAATTGTACTCGACATAAAAAAATTTGGTCGTTTTTTCTATTCATATTCATCGGAATGTTTGTTAATTTCGAGTAATGATTGTAATCTCAAAAATGATTAAAGTCTCGTTTAAATAGCCTTTATGTACCTTATAGTACACTATTCAGCCAGGCTCAAACATAAAGTTATTTTAAAATTCTACGCCACCTACAAAACAATTTGTCCGACATTTGTATTGTAAATTTTGTAAAAGTTGAACATAATAAATGAACGTATTGATTGAACGATCTGAAACCGAACTGCGCTGTGTTTTGTTCTGTACACTTCGGCTATAAAGTTGGAAGATAGGGATCCCTGGGGCGACCTCAGCGATAATGCATCTGAAGCTCTTATGTTTTTGCACGGAAACAGCTCTTTTGTACGTATACGTAACCCATAAAACGTAATAACGCGTCACATCGATTAGATTTCAGTAAAAAGACAGGAGTGGTGACAATATTACAGATATTGTGACCAATAATGTCGACGCTCCAACGGAGCTCTAACGTAAAAGCAATTCTCTTTTATTGGTATAATCTAAGTTATTATACAAAATTGTTGCCGCCGCCCGCGGCCCGGCTAGAACCCTTTGTTTTTTACTTGTTTATTATTTTACACCATACAATAAAATGGCTACAAAATTACATACTTACCACGTAAAATTACATAAAAATTACAGATATATGTATATAAATTTATGAATAGTTACTCATCTACGAGTAGTTTTTTTTATTTTATGTTATCTATGTACTATCTAGTTCTATCTATTTATAATTACCAACATAAACTTCCTTACTAAGATCCCTGCGGGAATAGTCTATCTACTACTACTACAATACGAAATACAGGCGTACATAATATCGCTTGTATTTTTAAGTCACAATAGCCTAAAGTTGCCACCGGCACCAAAAGCCGAATAACTATTTATAAGAAAGTTCAAAAAACCGTTATTGATCACATCTTTTGATTAAGTATCTAATAGAGACCGATGATTGTTGACATTAATTACAAATAGATAAAGCAACCCATATCGAGTTCCGAGGCGGAGGAATGCTCATAATGAAACAAAACGACTCGCTAAGACGATCTGTGAGAGAAATGTTTGGATATAATTATCCAACTAGCTTCTGGGTAAATAGTAACAAGTGTTTAATATATATTTAAGTGTTAAGCATCGTGTAGATCACCGAGTTTATACACTGCGAGCTGGCAAATTATTGAAATGTCAATGGAGCTCCGTATAGCTCCGCTCCGCCTCGATGGAAACGCAACCTTGGTCTCCACCTCCACCAACCAAAAGTCTTGTTTATCTATTATTGAATACTCGTACTTGGTAAGTAAGGTTTCCCGCACACGGGCCAGCGGCCACAACCACAAAACGCCGACACTAAACTGACTCACTATTACAAAAACGACACAGTGATTAATACCTATTTTAATAACAAAATAAGTCTACCGGCTACCAGTCATAAATATCGTCAAAGGTCTGCTATTTAGTGGATTAAATTCGCGGTTTTAATTCGTATAGCTTACGTAAATACAAGATTAAATCAGTTTCCATTAATCCAAGGGAACACTGTAAGAAATTAACACAATATAAAGAGTGTTTTATATGGGACATTTAAGTGTTTTTACACATTTTAAGTTTTGGCTAACAGTCGGACGCGGCCGGTTCCTAACCCTTGCTTATATAGGGACTGTTATCATTGAATATCAAAAGGCGTCCACATATTTTACTTAGTGACGCCACGCTTTGCCGCAGGCTACAGGTTAACACTTCTATTAATTTACCTTTAGGTACTATATTTATCTAACTGCTAACGCCCTACGGTCTCCCCCTCCTCATAGAAACTTAAAGCTGATGTTTTAGTACCTAAAACTTCTAAGTACTTTCATTAACTAGCCGTATTCCTAATTCAATACAAATCCGCCAAGACATTTTAGCGAGAGAGGGCAACAAAACTTTCATCCATCCACACATCTTCACAAACTTTCACGTTATATGATTAGTAGGATATTAACTAAGTATCCACACTTTTAGAAATAAGTAGTATTATGAAATAACATTATTGTTGTACAAACCCTACATCATTGAACGTATGGCCGCCATCTCAGTGAGGAAAAATGTTAAAATATTTTTTCACTCACTAGTCTGTCGCGCAATGGTTCATTACATGCGTCAAGTAGCATCGAAGATATTGGTGTCAGTAACAGACTAGACACTTCTGTATCTCGCCTTGTTATGGTAAAGGTTCAGTTCACTATCGTACACAAACACGATATGTGGGCACGTTTGTCAGATGAAAGATAAGTATCAGGCAATGTGCAGCCTGCGAGAAATCTAGGTTTAGGTAGAGTTAAGTCATCTGTCTATCTATACTATAATACCTATTATAAAGAGATACAATTTGAAATTTTGTTTATTCGTATGTTCGGTTTAATCACGGGAATTACTAGTCTGATTCTAATACTTCTTTTTGTAATGGATAGTCACATTCAACGGAAAGGTTATTTTTCGTTCCGAAATTGAAACGTTATTTTTCATTCCCAAGTGAAAGGGCACAACGCAGGTAAACCCGAGGAGCACTGTTAGTTTAACATAAAACTGATTCACTTCGCTTTTATTTTAGACTAGCAGCGCCCCGCGGTTTTACCCGCGTTGTGCCCGTTCCCACGGGATTTTCGAGATGAAATTTTACCTCTTTATAATATTAGTATAGATGACGTCTAAATAAATGCTATGCCTGAATTAGTATTTTACATTCATAGAATAGTTAGGTAGATAGAACAATAATTCTACATCTGAAACAATGTTTATTACAAAACTAACATAAAATCTTAATTTTTCTTTTCACTTCCTGCTAAAAACAACTTTTTATATAAACATATCTTTGGATTATACCTAAACAACAAAAAATAATAACAATGTCAGTACGAAAAATCAACGTTTGTGTTACTAATGAACATAGACACAATAATTATCAGATAAAGGCGACGAAAGTTCCCCTGTAATGTTAATAAAATCACTACATAGTATAAAATAAAGTCGTCTCTGTTTCGTGTCTGTTTGTCTGTTTGTCTGTATGCTTAAATCTTTAAAATTACGCAACGGATTTTGATGCGGTTTTTTGTAATAGGTACAGTGATTCAAGAGGAAGGTTTTTATAAAAAATATCCCGAAATTCCCACGGAAACGGGCACAACACGGGTAAAACCGCGTGAACTCTATAGTGATAGCCTTTGAGTCTACGGATTCATGAACTACATAATATTGATCGCACCGGATTCAAGCGTTGCTTAAATTCAGCCCTTACCAGACGTAGCTCAGTGGTAGAGCGGTCGCCTGTACAGCGAGCGGTCCCGGGTTCGGTCCCCGGCGTCTGGACGGTGTTGAGACTTGAATTTTTGTTTTGAGTCGCGTTTTCAACTGTCGCCTCGCTCTTGGGGGTTAGTTTACGCCGCGCCCAAGTCAGACTATTATGTTGTAATACCGCTTTTTGTTATTTTCATAAATGATTTTATGTTCTAAAATTCGTTGAAAGAGAGACAGGAAAGCAATCTGAAACAGATTTCAGATTATTCAAATCAGAGCAACTGTAAGCGTGTGCTTGAGGTAGTTGTACTGACAATAAGTTTATGCACGAGATGAAGGAGTGACAAGTTAATTCAGTTACATAAAAAATAAATAAAAATAAAAATAATTTATTTCCAAAATAGCTTAAGACTACGTTACAAAATCATACAATAGACTGATTTTAGATAAGCTATACAACACAAGAATTCCCTACCCCCTGAACTAGTTTGATACTGTATCTCAGAGGGTAGTCGTTCATCTTACTAAAGTTATAAATATAAATTAAATTAAACAACTAAATCACTAAATCTCGTAGCCTTAAAAATAATCAATAATAAAACGCGGGTATAAATTAATAAAGGAAAAGTATGTCTGTGTGTGTGGATGTGGAAAAACTAGTTATGACTCAGTTTTTAAAAGGTTTTCTGTCTCTTCATAGTTAAGTGAGTTGAGGTTCCGAAACACTGCTCTTTTATACTGAAAATGTGATTTAAGTGAAATGTCAGGCATGACCCTTGCCAGTTTAATATAAATAAAAGGACTGGAAGAAAACTTAAAAACCTGTGCGCAAAATTAGTGTTCCAAAGTGGAATCTTAAATATTTTGTCTTTACGTCTAGCAGTCGTGGCGGAGAATATTTGATCATGACGCGTGTTTATGTGTGGGAGGAAACGTAGATCGAGTTCGAAATCAAAATAGAGGTTAACAAATAAGGTGCCAATTTACGTTTCTTTTTATAGAATTAAATAATGATGTATTCCAAAATATATATTTTATTGTGTTGTCGTTTCTCTGAGAGGTTGTTGTTCATCAATGTATATAAATATATTTTATACATATTCCGGTTATATATTTATTTCATTAGACACTAAAACAATATCATCACTTTGCACTTACAATTATCTTATAAATAATTTATGTTCTAATAGACCAGTGTCGATAATTTTTTAAACAAAAAATAAGAATAGTAGGATGAAACCCATTAGAAAAGGAGGGGAATATTATAAAAATGAAAGGAAAAATAAATTACGGGCGATCTGAGGTCGGGAAGGGGGAACGGGGTGGGTTTTTAGGGGTAAAAATGGTTTATCTCGATTTCCGGAAAAACCACAAGTCCTACGGAAACAGGTCAAATGGCAAAGTTGTAGGTAATAAAATGTTTACAAAAAAGCAAAAACCGATTTTTGTGACCTTTGACTCAGATAAAAATATAAAACAAAAACTAAGTGTATCAGTAAACGTAGTACTAAGGTTTTTTATTAGATTTTATTAGATAATTTAACTCCTTTAGAAATTGTTACAATTAAACGACCACCTAATGATGCATTTGCTATTAATTCTGTATCTGTTAGCTAACGGAATCGAGGCGAGTGAAACCGCAAGCCGCTAGGCATCCTCACAATACCAACAGTAAGTAATACCGTGGTAATACTACTTAAATAGCGGTCTACAGATAGGTAGTAGGTACTTTCACCCCATCGTCTAATCGATCTTCCGCAGTTGATGAGACCTAAGTATCTACAAATTCTAGAAATTAACTTTAACAAGATCTAAATACTACTTGAATAGGTAATCAATCAAGTATTTATGTATTTAATTGTGTACACGTACAGTCACTGCGAGTATACGTGCCGCATGTGTCTTGCATTATTCTTCTCTAATCAGTCGAATAACCTCCTTAAGATAACTTAGTTATAGCTTTGCCAATAAACTGAGATGGAGGTACCAAGCTAGTAATACTGAACATTAAGGAAGTAGGTAACAAACAACCATACGAGGTAGATATCTTAAGCACCTAACTAAACTTTACCGAATAAACTCTAAGTTAGTGGGAGGCATTAAGGTTTTAAACTTTGTAACTGACTTTTAGAGGGAAGACGTTTTTAAAACCTTACTCGTTTCGTATGATGGCATACGAGTCGAGAAGTTTTCATACGAGAATAACAGTAAGTGTACCGAGTACCGAGGCTTGGAACTATGTACTTATTTTCTTAAAGCCCGTCGAACCTTCTTTGTTACCTAATTTCTACTTCTCTCTAATTAATACCTAATTTAGTATACTTAGAACCTTTTGTAGTTTCAAATTTCGATAATAACTAAGTACAATTCGATGTATTTAATATATAGACGATTATAATTAGGTACTTAACGTAGTAGTTATAAATTACAATAAATAAATAGTTATAAATTATAATAAATAAATGTCATGTAATAAAATCCATTGAATCCCTTTGTAGTAAAATCGGTATGTTGCATTGGGCTGTTTCAAATGCACGAGAATATTCAAATATTTCGTGGAATAACCAAAGTACTGCATACGTAATAATGGCTAAATTAATTACAATTCTTTGTGCCGGATTGCTATTGTCATTGGGCAACCAGCGTGCAGCGCGACCGTACCCAGTGGGTGCACAAAAATACTAACTTGCACCACGCGACGACAAAGTGCCACTGCGATATTTAGAACATAAATAATACGCAATTAAAGCACCTTTATGTAGGTACTTGTACAATAAGGTTGAGCTAGAGGAAGCGAGGTGTAGCCCACAGGCACCTACGTACTGCACAGTGCACACACACCGTGTTAGTATGATGAACTAAATGATCGGCTTATGTTTACCGACTCGTTAATAATTCAACGGAGATTTTCATTTTATATGGAATTTTCAATCAATTAATTAAGTTTTATAGGTAGGTTTGGTACTAACCTAAAGACTGTACTGAGAAAACTTAATATGAATGTGGCTGGCTGTGTGTCTGATGTGGGCGGCCGACTAGAATAAAAATTACTGCACCGTGTTTAGATGCGATGCGTCGGATCACACTAGGAATATTACCTATGAGTAACGTAGCAAATAAATCCTCGAGTTAACCTTAGCTGGCTAACGATTTACCTACAAGAATAATTTGGTAATTAAATTAAAAATTGTTTTAACTGGCGTATCATCAAACTAATAATGTAGATATTTATAACTTATTTTTATTTTGCAAATACTTAATGTTATTTTTTTACAAACAAAAACAACAACAAAAACAAACAATTTTATAGGAATTTTAAACTAGCTGAATAAAGTAACTCAGAAGATGAATGGTAACGGAAATTGTTTATTGGAAAATAAGGGTGACCATAAAGATATGAGGAAAGGCTTTACGGGCTAATCGTAGTCACTTGAGCGTCAATGGGATCTATTGGAATTTGAAGATTACATCTAAATAAGACAAAAATTTGGAGAGTTCACTAATTCAGTAGGGGGCTGAATGTCAAGAAGTTGTCAAGTGTGAAAAACATAATGATTTGAGATTGTAATTGTACCTAATCTGAGACGAAGTATGAAGCCCACTGGATGATAATATATATAGTTAATCCATTTAGACTGTCATTTTACAATTTCAAAAGGTGAACAAAACTTTACGGCTGCTCTTATGTCCTCCCTTGTAATAGGAGCATTTTAAGGTCTCTTTAATTTATTATGATTTTCACAAAGGATGTGAAAATCAGCCGTATTCGAACACAAGATTTTTTCATTTTTGGCTGTACGACCAACACACGGTTACGTGATTATATTTTGATACTACGCCATTGATTGACACGTAGGGTATCTCCCATATCTTAGTTTCACATTTTTGAGTAAACCCATAGAAAAAAAATAGTTTTTTTACATTTTGACAACACGCGTCCCTAGTTATATAGAAAGCTAATATTTAGTGCAGGTATACAAAATAGTCCAAGGGAGATACCCATATCTTAGTCTATCGCGCTCGAGGGACTATACGAAAGCACGTTGGCCTCCCCTACTCAAAGAGAAAATCTGATATTTTTTCCGTTTCCACTGTTGCTATAAGTATTATGTAGCTGTCAAATTAAGATATGCTACGAAGATGCCTCACCTAGAACTAGCTGTACGACGAAGTTGCGTAGCAGCGTAGGCGGACAGTAAGGAGAGTAGTAGATAGGATATCATACCTCGAATCCGTAGCACGCATTCCTCGTCAGGATCCATAGCACTCAGCCGTAACACGTATTCGTAGCAAGCATTTGTAGCTCGCATTCGTTAAAGCCCTCATTAGGAGGCTTCTCTGTATTATGAAAACAAAACTTATCTGAGCATAAGTCCAATCCAATCATATCCAATGGATATGATTGGTGGATATGTAACGTAGGTACGTACGTATAGCAAGCACAACAAATCGAAGCGCGAAGGCACTGAAAAGCACAAAAGCTTGATCGCATTAAGATTCCTCCTGTATTGTATCCCGTGTCACAAATCCTTGTCCTTAATACGAGCACGATTAGATCAAACACTTAGCTATAACATTACTAAGTACTTACACTTACATTGCTAAGTACATTAAGCTACAACTCGATTAATTTCGAAATTATCAAGCACTATTACCTAATACTCGTACAAGAGAGGGATAAGCTAGCAGTAGATGATTGTATTAAAAGTTCCTTGACTCGAGTGCTTACCTCGTCTTCAACTTTGGATAGGTATACGAGAATAAGGTCGGTATATAGATACTTAGGTATAGACTACTTGACAACAGTGTAATTTACTTGCAATTCCTTCCTTTCTTTATGCGGTACCGTTAGCAATGACAATTACTAATTAATACACCAACTAAACTTTTTTATCGATGGGTTAGGTTAGGTTAGTTTTTTTGCGCATCCCCGGATATTTGGAGAAACAACCGGGGGTTTGTGGATCCTCACCTCGGCACAATCACCCTGTTACAGGGATCATTTCGTGTCGGGTAATACTCACTAAACCCCCATCCGTGTTCAGTAGTACTGACTTAGGCTGAAGTCGTGGGGCTACCTTTCGGCATACCAAGATGTCCGCTTCTCTAGCCACGCCGACAGCTCGCTTTGGCGAGCACGCCTCGGAGGGGAAGGCAAAGCGTCTCACCGCGTCTGCAGGGCGGCACGCTCAGAACACCTAACGCTCCGCCCGCCTCCTTGGGACTTCGTTCACAAGGGGCACGTATTTTATTAAGAGGGAGAATACAACTTCTACCTACTTTCAACTTTCAAGATATTAATGATTTTTTTATTTATTTATTAAATTGTTACATCAGCGGCATTTACACATGACATTAAATTTATTAAATAACATGTATTCAAATTCGGTGTGCAACACCAATTGTAGATGTAATCAGCATTCATGATCTAGTGATTCATATACTAAAAGTACTTAAATGCCCTCTATACTTAGATCCATGGGCAGAAATTCACGCTTTTCCATGAAAATCTCACTAAAGGCAGCTCCAGTATCAATTGCTGCTGATGGTCTCTGTAACGCCATCTGTGAACGGAAATAGGTACCTTGGGTGTGGTTCGTGCATGATTCATGTAGGTTTCACTTATAATTCAGGCCCCACTGTTGAAAATAGGGAAAACTAGATGGAGCTTTCTTGCATATATAAAGGTGCATGGGTTGATTGGGCTGGGTTGATAGGTCTGCGGAAATGTGGACAGTAGAGCTCATAAGCTGTCAGCCGAGAAGGTTCTGATAAAGGTATAAAACAAGATCCCACTGAAGATCTCAGTATAGTCCGGAGGATTTGACGTAATCATCTCACTTGCCTAATATGGGTGAATGGATATAAAAATTAAAGACTTATTTCCGGATCAGATAAACATGTATTTGATGCTTTAAAATGACAATCATTATGAAAAATGCAATATTATACTGCAACAATACATTAGGATTTATGTATGTGGGTACACTTATTTAGAATGGTTTATTATACTGAGGTACAAGATACAAACATACTTGTATACATTGGAATGACAGTACAAATACTATCACAATAACTAAAAAAAATAACAAAATAAAACGTTATAATACAAGTACTTCTTATTCTTTTTAAACAATCTTTAATTAATTTAATTTACAATGTTGGCCGTATAAAGTAATTCATATAATAACATACATATTACATGTCTAATATGATAATGATTGACATAACGTTAACTCTTTTGCTATCTTAACCTATCAGATCTATGTATATCTTCACGAAGAGGTTTGGTCGATAAATATGATATTTAGTCAAATCTTATTACGTTAATACTTAATATGGTATAATAGATACTGTTTAAAACTTAAATGCCAAGCAAAAGCGCTCATTGTACACCAATATTTCTTAAAATTGAATATAAAGTTCAGAGATTCGATGATTTTATAAATTGCTCTTAAATGCTAAAGTACGCTGTGACTACATAGATATCAGAAGTTTTTATAACAAACATAAATAAACTGTAAGGCAAAGCAAAATTGTTTACCAAAGTTTAGAGATTAAATTAGTTCAATAAATAGTGATGTATTTCAAAACAATTTTGATAACTTTAAAATACGCTAATAACAACAATAAGGTATTTAGAATACGTTAGACCCGGTGTACCGTGCAGCCGAGTCACAAATACTTACGTAACGTTTTGTACAACTAATGTACATTATACTAAATGAAACGGGTCAAACGGGTCAGTATCGCGTTAGATAATTTAACGTATTTTACTAAAATACGTTAAATTATCTAACGCGATACAGACCCGTTTCATTTAGTATAATGAGTGCAAATCGTGTGAGTTTAAAAAGTATAATGTACATTACTATGAGCACTAATACAAGTGCGCTATCAATTACAATTAAACATAAGTTATTGTGATGCAGCATCTTAACTTAATAAACGTAACGTAAATACTATAAATTGCAAACAACAATAATATATTAAACAAATACTTACAAGCTACAGAGGAATGCACTAGTGAATAGAAGGCGAACATAGTAGTGGCTGTGGAATGGACGAATAACTACAAAATAACTAACACTATTCAAAGAAAAAGCTTAAAATAAACATAATAAATAAAACAAATAACATGTTACATACATTTTTGTACTGATCACTAAATATAATCGCTTAAAGCGGTAACACAAAACTCCAACTCAAAGGGGAGATTAATATATGTATTACTTTTTATTTCAACAAGGTGCATTTCAAAATTCAGTCTCAACAGTAGGGAATGGAGAAATAACAATGAAGGGTTCTTTAGTGTTCTGACCAACCAAGGGAGGGAAAAGAAACCCCAAGATACATTTTGCAAATAATGTTCAAAATATAACGTTTAAAAAAAAAAACACTCAGATCTTTGAATTAATACCCTGAATTTGCCAAAAGCGTCACATGGATCATTAATTTATTCTGTCTTTAAATATGAACAGTCAAAAGCTTTGTAAACTGAAGCTTGTAAAATAACACACACACACACACACATATAAAACATTAAGAAAAACAAAAAATCAAATATAGTCAGTCTTAAAACTACTTAAATAAGACTAATTGTACTATTATGACGATATGGGAAGTTGTCGAAATTGTAAATTATTATTGTGCTTCAAATAACTAAGCTAGATTAATATGACTAAAATGCGGGTCATACGCAAAAGGCAATTCAAGTCACAACAAATGGATAGGCATTGCCTCACATACATAAGAGATTGAGTGTTAATACAACCAATTATACTCTGTCAAGAGAACTAAAAAAACAAAAATCACGACTATTTGGATTCATAAGAATATCTGTAATTTCAAAATTGGGTCTTTACTTCTGTTGTATGTATAAGTGGCAGTGGTTAATTATTATATTGCATAATGGTTATATTTTCTTATTATTACCAATAAGCATTAAAAAGTTAATTTATCAGTTCGATTGCTCATTTCGTTCATATTACATAGTTTTTATTTAATGATATTCAGATGAAATTTAAATTAAGCTAATGATTTTACACTTCAAAATATTGGTTTATGTATTTATTGAATAGGGAATCGGTAGTTCAAACCCATAGGAAACTTGATACCTTTAGTCCTTTTCGACGACATTTTATAGTGTATAAAGGGAAAATTATTTTTTATTTGGCCAACTTGAATCTTGAATGTCCTAACTAAATGATTCTAACAAAGATTGTTGGCAATATGCAACCTTTGCTTGAACGTTATTGAGGATGGTACCGACCATTCATACCCCATCAATAATTGCTTGGGTAGTTACAGTTCCTTAGTCAGTAGACAGACAGCAGACAGTCCGGAGTTCAATTTGTCGAACTCCGAGAAACAAATTGACCGGCGTGCATACCGCACCTTCTCGCAGAAGTACTGGAAATAAAATATCACATTATTTATAAAGATATATAAAAGTGTAAAATAAAGAGAAATATGATTTCTGAACTTTATATGATTACTTGATACACTTTCTTTTATTTTATGTTTCACAATACAGCTATTTAGATACCTAGGCCTACCTTAAAAGATTCAGGAATCTCCTCAATGGCTCGATGAATCAAAGTCTTGTTCAGATAAAGGCAGTTGGCCGCCTTGTCTTCCTTCACTTTGAGCTGGTGGTACGGACGGGAACAGCTGCGCTCCATCAGGTTGAGGATCTCGCGCGCCTCGTTGCTCGGCCCCACCGCGATCACTTCGTCGCCCGCCATTGTGATGTAGTTCTTCAAATGATCAGCACCTGACGGCATCTACCACCAGGCGACTTAATTAATCAGAGACAAGATAATATAGGTAAAGGAGAAGAAACAGATGAACAGTTAACACAAAACACAGGTACATTCAATAATCTGGTGCTAAGTAGAATGTACCCATTTTTCCAAAATTATTGCCAGTAAGTAGGTGTAAACTTACTCTAAAAGCACAAACTGGATAATCGGTGAAAGCTCCAGCCAGTTCTATTGCTCCATTCTGATTGGTGGTTTCACATAGACCTACAATTAGTTCTTTTCCTGAAATACAATAAATATTCATATATAAATCAAATATAAATATACATTCAGAAGATAGTGATATGATATTTGATACTAGGTTAGTATGTACTAACCAGTGAATAAAACATCCGATCCACAAACTCGGCTACATGGATCTTTTTGTTCAATGACTTCTTGCTTGATCACCGCATCTAATATATCTTTAAGTGCAGTCAACTGCAATTAAAAACAATAAATAACAACAAAAATAAAACCTTTTGTAGGCAAAATTACTAGACACGGAAAAACATGAAAGGCATCGCTAGGCATTAGTCATGGAAATTATAGAAATATTCTCATTGAACCAGTAATTAAGGCATGGAGGTCAATTGTAGATTATTTCATGAATTAGTTCAATTGAGACTTCAATGCCCACTAGGTGAGTTAATTATGGAATTAACCCAGTTCCTAGCTTAAACATTTCAATAACCTCTACCTTATTTACTAAAATGTTTACCTAACAAACATATAATATATTAACACTTTCGCCACAGCTATAAACATAGTACAAGCAACAGTAGGTAATGATTAAGTTACCAGTCTCAATAATGGGAAGAGTACACAACAATTAATAAATTGAGAAATAAATAAATAATTACTGTAGAATGTCTACAGTACATTAAATTATAAGTCTTACATTGAACTCCTCAGCAGCTGTTCTAGGTTTGGGCAAGAAGACAGTTCCCCGTGCAGATACTGCCAGCCTGTCCAGCAGCAGGCTGTTCCGGTAAGATCCATGGAATTCTACTTCCACCAGCTTCAAATTCAGCTCACTAAGAACTCGCAAAAAGTACTCATGTTGCCGTCGAATTTCAACAGGATCTACACCGCCGTCTGTCCCCATTGCAGTGTTCACTTTCCCAACTATAGCATGGGTATAAATGTGCGGATAAAAAGGTTCGAACCGCTCTATTTCTTTGACTGGTGCTACGGTAATTTCGTCATCCATTTTTCAGTCGATAGAGCCCACGGAAATGGTTTGTTGAATTTAAAGAAATATACAACCAATAATACACTTTTACTTGAATGGCTGCTGCAGGGGTTTTATCAGTTTCCCAATAGAGTAGGCTGGGCTAGGCCTAGACGATCATGAATTTCACAGAAAAGAAAAATAAATTCCAGTTTAGAACCGGGCCGGGCGGAACCCATACAAATCGAAACGAACGGGCAATAATGAAATGAATGAAATGCTAATCACCAGTCACCACAGCTAATCACACACACAGACCAGGAAACAGCTAATAACCCATCCATCCATGATCCATCCAATATTCAATCCACTTTTGCAATTTGCTTCGCTTTGCTTGTTTTGTTTGCCATTGCTACCTCCGCGGCCGTAGTGATTGGTAGTGATCTGTCTGTCAATGTCATGACAAAGTAGTTTTTTATGACGAGTAGCCCCCAGTGTGGCCCATAAAAGATTTTTCCCAAGATTTTAAGTTTTTTTTGGGATTTTGTGTCTTTCATTGGGTATAAAATTACTGTCGTAGATATCGACGTGTTAACCATATTAAATTTTGTATCGTGGATTATAGAAGGCTTAAAATGTGTTGACATATTAAACCTGTACAATTTGCATTTCGCATTGATCTTGATTGGTAAAATAATGCTGCCAGCGAATGGGATTACTGGGTTATGGTAAGTTTGCCCTTGCTATTGGTTTTGCAGGTTTTAACAAAAGTGCTGCACTGTTCATTAAACAAACATATATAAAGTGTTACTTATCATCCGTTTCTCTGTAGCACTAAATAGAAATCAAGGCCTTTTCTTTTTCGTATGTAATGGTTTATTTTTAAGCTATTGCATAGCTTCTATCGCGGGCCTTGAGCGCGGGGACCGAATCCAGAAATTCCGTACCTAACGAAAAAACCTCACGCTCCCCACTCCGACGGGCAAGGAGGTGTGGCTTGAAGGCCGTGCATCGTCTAACGTCGTTTCAGTTCGGCAGTCTTCGACACGGCGTTGTGATTAGACGTATTAAATTATAATTGCCTAAGTTGATACAAAATGCTATGCAATAGCTTTACCGCGGCAGTCCCCGAGTGCCACATGTCTTTTTTTAGAACTTGGTTAATCCATTTCACGTTTGAAAGTTTGAAAGTGTTGTTATAACCGTTAAGGACAGATATGTAGGGTAGCGCTTTGGATGATTTCCAAGTAGCAAGCAGAATCCATTAACCTGCTATTTCTTTTGGATTTCGGAATTCCATGTAAGACCTCCTCATTTAAGGCGACCAGTACAGTAGGATCATTTTACTTGTGTACTATTTTTATTCAGTCAAAAAGTGGGAACACTCGAAACGTTATCGCACTTCTTATTGGTCTACAAACGGGGTATAGTCTATAGTAGGTCAAAGAGTGGGTCAATTAAATTAAATTTTTAGTTTGATGGCCTGTGCTGACATTTCGTCGCAATCCCGCCAATGTCAGTGTGCCGTAAGGCGTAAACAAGATGAGGAAACTTGGGGAATGCTTACATTATTTCTGAATTCCAGATATTTTTTGTAAACAAAGTAATGTCAAGATTTGTCACTGTCGTCAATGTATGAGGTCAGATGTGTCGAACCTTCGGGTAATTTCATTTAAAAATAATAATATGTAAAAACATATAAATATTTCTGTATGAACTGTTAAGGCTTGTTTTTTTATTTACTACAACAAGAAAACATATTTTATTCGAAATTAGGACATTAAAAACACTGCAAGTTCATTACATATACATTTATTCACTATCCGAAGAAGAGTTAAGATTCTGCATGTGAGTCATTCGCATTTATAATAAAACTATCAGTAACTTAAAAAGAAAAAGATTTTAAATAAAAAAGTTTTTCTGATTTTCAGCAAAACGGTAAGTTTTATCATAAAAATACCTCAGACAAAATTGTAGATCATAAAATTATCTGCAAAGAATGTATTCATACTTTTTTCCCACGAGCCACTCTTTTTGAGATACATATTATAACGATTCATAATGTTGTAAAAGTTGTAATGGTCAATTATGACCAACGTGTGCATATTAATGCACACGTTTCCACGCCACCTATGAGGTAGTGTACTTAGCGCTTTTTTTAGAGTCCGAAATACGAACCACGAATAAAATAAAATGGCGACTCTAAAAAATGTTCTGCGGCTCTGTAGTGTTCCAAGTATACTTAAATAAACTGCACAAAAAAAGCTTTTGATAATTTTAATTTTCTTCAGAATAACAATCGTATAAAAGTCAATACTGCATAATCGTTTGAATAACTATAGCTATCCCCTTATTTTTATAAGATAAACTAGCTGCGCCCCGCGGTTTCAACCGCGTTGTACCCGTTCCCGCCGTAACAGCCTCCGTGGTCTTGTGGTTTGAGCGCCCGGCTCACGACCCGGAGGTTCCGGGTTCGATTCCCGGTGGGGATTATATCTCACAAAAATGTCTTTGTGAGACTTTCCTCAGTTTGGTTAGGGCATTGCAGGCTGAATCACCTGATTACTCGAAAAGTAAGATGATTCCGTGCTTCGGAGGGCACGTTAAGCCGTCGGTCTCGGTTACTTTCTACGGATAGTAGTCGTTACTTGAGCCATGTCAGAGGCCTTTGGCGGCTCAATAACTATAACACCAGGATTGGTCAGGTTGGCCATCCACTCGGTGAAGAAGACCCGTTCTCGCGGGAATTTCGGGATGAAAAATAGATGTTGTCCGATTCTCAGGCCTACCCGATATGCACACAAAATTTCATGAGAATCGGTCAAGCCGTTTCGGAGGAGTATGGGAACGAACATTGTGACACGAGAATTTTATAATCACTACATAACTAGTATAAAATAAAGTCGTCTCTTTTTCGTGTCTGTCTGTTTGTCTGTCTGTATGCTTAAATCTTTAAAATTACGCAACGGATTTTGATGCGGTTTTTTGTAATAGGTAGAGTGATTCAAGAGGAAGGTTTTTATGTAAAAAAATTCCCGAAATTCCCACGGGAACGGGCACAACGCGGGTAAAACCGCGGGGCGCTGCTAGTATTAGATAAATACCGTGAAATCGTCAAATTAACAACTGCACGATTTTCGTGCAGGTTTTGTGCACTGGTACCTATCACATTTGTGTACAAAAAATATCTGGAATTCAGAAATACGTTATAGTCAGTAATGATGGTATTATGATGATTGATGGTATAGTAGCACTCAGCCAGTCCAGTGTGTAAATAATACAGGTCAGTGATAGTAGGTCTTTTCACTTTTCCTATTTAGACCAGGGTCGATAAGTTTTGAAACGAAAAAAAATTACAGTAGGATGAAACCCATTGGAAAAGGAAGGAAATATGATCAAAATGAAAGGAAAAATAAATTACAGACGATCCGAGTTCGGGAAGTGGGAGGGGGTGAGTTTTTAAGGGTAAAAATGGTTTATCTTGATTTCCGGCAAAACTACAAGTCCTATAGAAAAAAGTTAAATGGCAAAGTTGTAGGTAATAAAAAGATCTACAACTTTTGTATTTGCAATTTTTTCACATAACCTCAAAATTTAGGTGAAAAATTCAAAAAACCAAGTTTTTGGTTTTTTATTTATATCTTTTTCAAAAAAAATTTTTTTTCTACGAAATTTGGTAAAAACTTACCTTATTATGTCCCAAATACACTGTAATTTATTTGATTAAAAATATTTATTTTTTCGCCTTATTTTAACTTAATATCAAAAAATCACCCTAATTTTCAATTGAAAATTCTGACGTCAAAATATCAGCTTTTTTCAAAAAATTGGTATGTTTTCTGTTCCTTAGAATCTTTACTTTCCGATGATGAAAAAATATATATATGTCGGAGCGTGGCATCAGTGGCGCCACACCAGATAGCGGATTATAACGTCACTACATTATTTTTAGTCTGTAGAAGTTTAAGAGTAGTTTGTAAATTCAGTTGACTGATGGAATCGGTAGTGTTGTTATTCCGTGACGTGAGTTCTACCTTCGTGGTGTAGTCTGTGGTATGAGAATAGACTATGTTAAGTCTGTGGTGTTACGCACTGTGACAGATGACAGTTGTTTGATAGAGGGATGTGAGCTGGTTTGGTAGTCTGTGGCAGTGAGGGAGTGGGGGAGTCTATGATAAGAAAAGATGGCGTACATTAGCCTGTCGGTACATTAGACGTGAGGGGACGAATGGAGAAGGTTTGGATGGCGATTACATTGGAACGTAGATTGGAGGAAGGATGGGTTGACGACATCACGATCGTATTGCGAATCGAGTATAGGATTAGGAAAAGATTCTATGGCGTGGACAGGACGACTATGGGGTGTAGGGAGGTCGTTTAGGTTCCATCAATTAATTGAATCTAGACGTATCCTAACTGTAATGTGTAATCCATGATGATCGTGTGTAAAATACAAACAATGTCATTGTAACGAAGTCCTGTGAGTTATTATTTCAAGATCAAGACCTAAGAATCCTAAGATATCTGATGTGACAGTATAATGCTCGTGCTTATCCTGATGTGACATGTCCCCAATATCAGAAGTGGGGTAAATATCTCTGTTCAGCCGACATATATGTTACTGTAGTAAATCTTCTCAGAAAATGCAAAAAACTCGAATACGATTATTTTATTAAAAAGTTGATTTATTTAATGCTAATTACATTTATGTCATAGAAAATCTCATTACATATAAATATAAATGTAAATCGTACTATTAAATGTAGATATAGTCCAGTCATTATAGTAAGTTCACCTCGGAATTCGAGATACCCAGCTGTAAGTCTGTAAATACTTGTATATTGACACCCTAAAAGTTGTATCATAACCTACATAATATGGTAGGGTGTACGCAACTATTAAATTTCAAGGTGAAAGGTCACAAAAATCGGTTTATGCTTTTTTGTAAATATCTCAACGGTTCACCGTATGAAAAAAAATTTTGAACAAAATTTGTAGACAATTTTGTATTCTACAATATTGACAATAAATACAAATAGCAAAAAACCCATAGGAAATGAGATATTTACAAAAAAGCGCAAACCGATTTTTGTGACCTTTGACCTTGAAATTTAATAGTTGCGTACACCCTACCATATTATGTAGGTTATGATACAACTTTTAGGGTGTCAATATACAAGTATTTACAGACTTACAGCTGGGTATCTCGAATTCCGAGGTGAACTTACTATAATGACTGGACTATATCTACATTTAATAGTACGATTTACATTTATATTTATATGTAATGAGATTTTCTATGACATAAATGTAATTAGCATTAAATAAATCAACTTTTTAATAAAATAATCGTATTCGAGTTTTTTGCATTTTCTGAGAAGATTTACTACAGTAACATATATATATTTTTTCATCATCGGAAAGTAAAGATTCTAAGGAACAGAAAACATACCAACTTTTTGAAAAAAGCTGATATTTTGACGTCAGAATTTTCAATTGAAAATTAGGGTGATTTTTTGATATTAAGTTAAAATAAGGCGAAAAAATAAATATTTTTAATCAAATAAATTACAGTGTATTTGGGACATAATAAGGTAAGTTTTCACCAAATTTCGTAGAAAAAAATTATTTTTTGAAAAAGATATAAATAAAAAACCAAAAACTTGGTTTTTTGAATTTTTCACCTAAATTTTGAGGTTATGTGAAAAAATTGCAAATACAAAAGTTGTAGATCTTTTTATTACCTACAACTTTACCATTTAACTTTTTTCTATAGGACTTGTAGTTTTGCCGGAAATCAAGATAAACCATTTTTTACCCTTAAAAACTCACCCCCTCCCACTTCCCGAACTCGGATCGTCTGTAATTTATTTTTCCTTTCATTTTGATCATATTTCTCTCCTTTTCCAATGGGTTTCATCTTACTGTAATTTTTTTTCGTTTTTTACCATTTTTAAAGGCTTCGGCCCTGGTCTATATTAGTAGTGTTAATATCATGTGTACATGGACTTATTATTATAAACTGGACAGAGGACTGTTAAAAATTAAAAATACGAAAGCACACCTTACACCTTTACATTATGATTCAATTTGGGTTACCAACATAGACAGAGGCAAAACGAGCCAAGAGAGATAGCTAGTACCGAGGTCGTTTATCCCTTTCTAACACTTGCCATTCGATCGAAAAGTGGTAGTTGGTAGCATGTTGGTAGAAAATTATTTCACAACGCTGACTTTAAGCTTATCCTTATATTACATATAAAGTAAATATTGAATTAGATAAAATTTATTAATTACTTACTTAGCTTTATAATACTTCCATTGACTTAATATTCTGAAATACCTGCAGAGCCATAATTATTTAGAACTATTTGGTAAAATTATTAATAATTTCTCTAGTAACCCTTTGAATTTGTCATGGTGACTTTGAATTCTCGTCTTCTCGTGAATATCTACCTATTTGTTTTATTTTATGCAATTTTGGGAGATTAGCTTATTGAAATGGTTAAAAAGTGCTGTATTCGTTTCTGTTAAACTGAATCCTATGGTGGTTGCGGGATATCCTTTCACAGGTAAGCCAAATAAGGGAAAAATTGAAAATTTGTTATGTAGGGTGACCATAAGTGCAAGCAATCACTCCTCGAATGATTTATGAGGATTAAAAATGGGTTACTATATATTTATAAGTAATATTTTTTAAGTGTTAATAAAAATTTATTTAAATTACAACAATTTCTTTTATTTAAACATTATGCTTTTATAAGTAAAATCGGACTATCTTTTTTTAGTTTCACCTCAGTAGATAGTTCGATTTCAAATTCACAAAGCACCATCTATTGACTACAGAGTATAAAATAAAGTCGCTATTTTTGTCTGTCTGTTTGTCTGTTTGTTTGTCTGTATGCTTAAATCTTTAAAATTACGCAACGGATTTTGATGCGGTTTTTTGTAATAGGTAGAGTGATTCAAGAGGAAGGTTTATATGTATAAAAATTCCCGAAATTCCCACGGGACAGGCACAACGCGGGTAAAACCGCGGGGCACCGCTTGTAAGCTATAAAGAACAAAATTTTCTTCAAGAAAACGCCCCTACGGGAGATTTTCTTACATGCCCTTATAAAATAGATGGCGCTAAAACTTGAACGTAACTGCAGAGAATTAAATTAATTGGAAAGTTCCTCATTGTATTTTTTAAAACAAATATTATTTCATTATAATATTTGTCCCACCTAACGAAAAAGTGTGGTCATCCTATTAGAAAGTGACAAACAGCATCGGCTCTCAACATCTCGCTCGGCTCGTTTTTCGGCTGCTAGAGCTCAGTCCAGATTATAATAATAAGTCCATGCATGTGTACTGTCAATGTCAAATGTCGTTGTCAATTTACATCCAAAGCAATTTATTTTCAAATTAATTTCCATCAGTCAGTAATCAGTTCATTTTTTGCAGGCCCTCTCAAGTTCGAGTGCAAGGTGAGCTCAATAGTGATCATAAATCTATCTCTTTCTTTTGTTCGAAAATCTTAGTAGGACAACACGATTCAGGGCGAGGTGCATGGTGATTGGTGGGTGAAACCACAGAGTGAACACAGAGTGAATATGCAAAAGTACTCACACAGTCAGAGTGAGTGTATTTATTGTATTTGTCAGCCATCTTGATGTTTTCACTTCAATTCAATCAATCTGTTTTCCCGGCATTTTGTTTTGTCGAACAAAAAGATTTTACGTTGGCAAAAATTGCAAATTGGTCGGAAAGCTTCATTGTAATTTTGTTCAAAACAGTTATAAACCTAATTCCAGTGTTTGATTCATGTGTGTTTCAAGTAATATTGGTTCCAGAGGCTACAATTTCAATTATATAATATGTGTCCTATACAATGATTTCAAGACAATAAATATTATTATAGAAGCGCTTGATAGTCATCGGAAATGCACCAAATGAAGGAAGTATTTGTAAGTACAATCACAATTACAATTTAGAAGGATAATTACGTGACGACAAGTTCCTATTTCAGTATATTGTCGTTTACTTTGTACTTTGAGGTTATATACAGAGTACAATAATATAAACAAAGCTTTAGTTGACAAACATGAGTTACCTTCTATCCAAGAAATACAATAATGTGAACTTGTCATGTCAATCAATTGACGAAAATACTTGTATAATCTACAATAATAGATGCTACCTTTGATAGTATAAAATTAATAGGTATTTCTTGTTTATTACTGTCTTTCTAATATGTATTACTTTTCTTTCAGTCACACAGAACTGTTAGTTCTCAGTCACCAAGTCACCAATGACCCCCAGTAGGTAAAAATGCACCTACCAGCGGATCTCATGCAATGCAATCCAGCAAGCCCCTTCTCAAAAATATCAATGTGATGCCTATTCACCTCCATTCTAATGCTTGTAGAATACCAGAACATTGTCAAATATGCAAGAGATAAAACCTAATCACAATTGAGGAGACGGTAAATACAACCATTTAGGGTCGATTTCGTCGAGCAGAAAATAACCACAACAAATTAAATATTGTGGATAATGTTTTAAACTTTGTTTTAAGTTAGACCAAACAAGCAAATTGCCTTCTATAGACAAAGTTAAGTTATTGTTCACTCAGTGTACTCAGTTAAGTTATTGTTTTTATAATGCATAGCATGGCTATTAAATAATTTTAGCATTTAATAATTTTATCTGTTATCTGAGATTGTCAGTAGTTCTGTTACTGTGAATGGCCATAGGTATTTTTAAAAAAGTAAAAAATTTATGCATAGGTACTGTTAATTAAAAAATTTAAAATTGTGAGTGCTGTATTATTTTTTAGTTTTAAGCTGCATTGCCTTTTTACAAGGTTTAGCATGGGAGGGCTAAGAATGTGTATACAAAAATTGTTTGCTTCAGTAAGTGAGATTTGTTTGCGTGTGTGGGTGAAGTAAGACGGGTGACAGTCACCTCCCTCGGCTGCCCCCAAATCAATGGCCGCCTATCGTGTCACTCTGAATGTATGGAGTTGTCGGTCTATCTTTGTTTCCTGGTCTGTGAGTCTGCTCTGTGATTTTTTGTATGGAGTTTTAGTTTGTGGTTTGTAGAGATGGGTCGGTATTCATTTTTGGAATACCGTAACAATGTATTGGTATTGATGATAATACCAGTTACCATAACTATTTATTTTAATAACTATGTATTCGCCGTTTT
Source organism: Cyclophora albipunctata (assembly GCA_963082685.1). Lineage (NCBI taxonomy): Eukaryota > Metazoa > Arthropoda > Insecta > Lepidoptera > Geometridae > Cyclophora > Cyclophora albipunctata. The sequence goes on along the minus strand of OY720111.1, from coordinate 11,439,031 downwards.
CTCTGATAATATATTGTGCGTCATAAATACCTACCTATTTTACGTTACAAGATAGTTAAAGAAAGGTTTAATGAAATAATAACAACAAAATTTAGTTCGTTTGATTATTTACATATTTACACAAAACCAATATTTACATACAGACTATTTACTATAATATCTACATTTAAAATTTTAGTTTTAAATAATTATTGAAAATTGAAATTATAAATATTCAAAATAAATAGTTATATTATTATTGTAAGCAAAGGTGTATCGACTGCGGTAGCGCGACGCTACTAAATTCCGTTATATTCCAATACATAGTTTTTCAGAATAAATAGTTATTGTGTATCGACTGCGGTAGCGCGACGCTACTAAATTCCGTTATATTCCAATACATAGTTTTTCAGAATAAACAGTTATTGTGTATCGACTGCGGTAGCGCGACGCTACTAAATTCCGTTATATTCCAATACATAGTTTTTCAGAATAAACAGTTATTGTAAGACCAATACCGTGTTATAGGTATTATGTAAATAACGCGTTATAGTAACTATTTATAATTTATAACGACCACCACTAGTGGTTTGTGTTTTCCTTCCTTGTATTGTATTAGATAATAAAATAATTGTGTATGGTTTTCTGTCATCATATTTTCTGAATTAAGTGTACGTTGTAATTTAATAAATATTTAGTGTATTCAAACTTTCTTCTTGACTTCTTTTTGTAATGAACATTCTGGCAATCACAAAAGGTAACTAATTACTTTTGTAATTCAAAATTCTTATCTACTGTAAGGACTGTGATCGTGCCAAGAGCAATAATGTCAACTGAATATGGTAAATTTGGGCCTTTGGTCGGTGCTATAGACGAAGGGACTTCAAGCGCAAGATTTATAATTTTCAAAGCAAACTCCTCAGAAGTTGTTGCTATACATCAAAAAGAATTAGAGCAGCAGTTTCCTCAAGAAGGCTGGGTGGAACAGGATCCGTATGCAATTCTAGAAGTGGTTACTACTTGTGTTGAAAAGGCTGTGGAAAAACTGGTACAATTAGGGGGATCACCCAAGGTTTGTTTATTTATTGTATAATATGGCTGGCAATTTACTAGCCCAATATTATTGTTCTACCAGATTTCAAACAGCTTATCTATCATTGTCTACTTTTACCTATGGACTGTTGTAGTGGGATTTTAAGAAAATCTAAGTTTTATTATAATTTTCTTAGAGTCATAATTTAATTATTAATATTACCTCTTATTGTACAGGATATAATAGCACTGGGCGTAACAAATCAACGAGAAACCACTATAGTATGGGACAAAATCACTGGGAAGCCATTGTACAATGCCATAGTGTGGCTAGACATGAGAACCTCCTCAACCATAGACAAATTACTTGATAAAGTACCCAACAAGACTAAAAACAAAAACTATCTACAGGTATGTTAAAGTATAAATTACTCTGTCTTAGTTGAGGCATACATATAATTCATTTAATCTTGGGTTTTGCTTTTGTTAATAATGATTCTATTACACCGTCATCTGCATAATATCGTTTTATTGTAACTCTAAATTGTATACTCAGTGTCATGTTGTCAGCTAATACTTACATGTTTATTTCTGTTAGCTATTTATTTCTCGATTGCCATTGCGACTGCATTTTTTCTCTATTCCAGCCTCTATGTGGACTTCCTCTTTCTCCTTATTTTAGTGCTGTTAAGTTGAGATGGCTCATAGACAATGTAGATGCAGTGAAGAGTGCAATGAAGAACAGTACATGTTTCTTTGGGACCGTCGACACTTGGATCATTTGGAATTTGACCGGTAAGTTAAATAATGTTTAATTTTCCATTATAAACCAAACCACTTCTAATTTGAATTGGAAACATCTGGGTAATTTATATAACTTTTTCCATATTATTTAAGAGGTAATTCTCTGGAAAACCAAATCTATACTTCTATACTAATATTATAAAGAGGTAAAATTTTTAAGTTTGTTTGTTTGTTTGTATGTTCGAGCTAATCTTGGCAATTACCGGTCCGATTTAAATAATTCTTTTTGTAAGGGATAACTACATTCAACGGGAAGGTTATAGGCTATTTTTCATCCCGAAATTCCCACGGGCACGGGCCTAAAGCGGGTAAAACCTCGGGACGCTGCTAGTAATATATATATATTAGTAGCCGCGCCCCGCGGTGTTACCCGCATTGTACCCGTTCCGCGGGAAATTTGAGATAAAATGTATCCCATGTGTTATTCTGATGTATAACCTATATTAGTGTAAAGTTTCATCCAAATCCATTCAGTAGTTTTTGCGTGAAAGAGCAACAAACATACATCCATATATCCATCATCACAAACTTTCGCATTTATAATATTAGTAGGATTATTGCCTGTGAGTAATTATCTTCTTCCTCTTATTTAATTGACTCCTGATATCTTCAGTATTCAGCATAAGTGAGCAAAGGGCAAAAATAAAGTGGCTCTGCAGTGAGATGTTAAATGTGAATACTTTTCTGACTCGCTACTTAGATCTAATAGATTGTCAACTCTATCAAATATCATCAATACCGAAATATTCAGTTTATGAAACAACATAGATATTAACATTCCTTGAACACGTTTATTGACCAAAAATTGCTTAATGATGTATTTTAATATTTTATTTGAACATATTAAAGATTATTTGCTTTGTGGGATTAGCTATTAGTGATTCTATCTAATCAGTTAAGTGCCGCAGTGTTACACTGTAGGTATTGTGTAATTTCATGACTGTGTTTGTGACTTGACTACAGTTACAAAGTCCTGATAAGAAATGTAGATATAACTAATGGGATTTAAATCTGTTTCATTCTTGTCTTATAATGAAAATAAAAGCTTAGATAGGGAAACGGAGAAATGATTCCTTCCTGGATATTTAGTTAGCAGCAATATTAAGTAGAGTTTAACCTATGGTAGTGTAGAGTTAAACCTATGGTAGGTTTATCTGATAAAAATAATTAGTATGTTCTAATAGATATTACAAGTATGAAGTCATATGTGTTATGAACGTTTACAGGTGGAAAAAATGGCGGTAAACACGTGACGGACGTCACGAATGCCTCGAGGACAATGCTCATGAATATTGAAAACCTCAAGTGGGACCAAATGTTGTTGAAATTCTTTGAAGTGCCAAAGTCGGTGCTACCCGACATCAAATCAAGCTCAGAGGTTAACTTTTCTTTTATTCTTTTTATATTTCTATTGTTATTTGAGAAAATACGTTTATAGCTAAGTATGGTCATCTTTGCACATGTCGAAGTTTTCAAACGGGCTAAGGGCCTAAATCTTCATTGAGTCAATAATTCTGCATCATATTGTATTTAACATGGTTGGCCAAAAAACTTTCAAAAAAGTGGCTTATGAAACTACCCTGACTGTAACAGCTTGCAAGTCCTGAGCCGAACAGGCTTCTGGACGGCCCGCGCAGGTCAGCAGGTGAGCCATGGGCTGTGGCATGGTTTAGCGATTAAAAGGCCTCTCACACGTGTAGTGATTAATTAAACCATCGTTGTTTTCAATACGTCATATTCAACAACTAAAACGCCAGTCTCCCTTGTAATGCTTTGTATAAAGCATAATTATGCCCATATGGGCAGTACCTGGTACTTTACCTTACCTTAGTTTTACAATTCTTTCAGGTATATGGGTATATCGCAGAAGGTCCATTAAAAGGAGTTCCGATATCTGGTTGTTTGGGTGACCAGCAAGCGGCCCTCGTCGGTCAGATGTGTCTTCAGAAAGGGCAGGCCAAGGCCACGTACGGCACGGGCTGCTTCGTGCTCTACAACACTGGCGACGTTCGGGTTAACTCCAGCAGTGGGTTGCTCACTACAGTAGCGTACCAGTTCGGCGGTGAAACGCCACCGGTTTACGCGTTGGAAGGCTCCGTAAGTTACTGGAATTGTATAATTTTGCAGTACCTACAAATGTAGCTGATTTTCACTTACGTTTCGGTGTCAATTTCGGTATAACTAACTAACTATCTTCAAATCTTTTTTATACTGAATATTAAGTTTTTTATACTGAGGATAACATTTTATGAATACTGAATATAACAAAAGATTGCCATTAATATAACGACAGGTAGCCGTGGCGGGCGCGGCTCTGGGCTGGTTGAAGGACAACATCAACTTGTTGGAGTCGGCCAAGGAGTCGCAGCACCTGGCGGAGAAGGCGACGGAGAATGGCAGCGTAGTGTTCGTACCCGCCTTCAGCGGACTGTATGCACCCTACTGGAGGCAGGATGCCAGGGGGTAATACACTGGCACCATTACATTTTTTGATCTGAAGAAGTTTCTGGATTCTAGAGGACTAGAAGTCAGTTATTAAATATTGTTTATAGTTGAGAAATCATCGATTGATATCACTTATCTTTTCCAACCTGTATGTATATAGATGTTATAGATTGTACCATAATTTATATAACTTTCCATATATTTTCAGTGTGATATGCGGTATAACAGAAGACACCCAATCGAACCACATCATTAAGGCAGCGCTGGAGGCGGTCTGCTACCAAGTCCGAGACATACTCGACGCCATGAACGAAGATTGCGGTATTCCTCTACAGTTACTCAAGGTATTTGTGCTGTACTTCAGTCAGTGGTTAATATGGAAATGAAAATAAACATGGTTCCTACGTGATGATATTAGTAGCCATATCATTATTTCATTAAGTTATTTTAGGCGCATGGAAACTGTCACTTTGTTGGGCCACTTTTACAATTTGAAGAAATAAAGATGATCCATTCATGCATATATATCAAATAATAGAGAGAAAGAGATACAATAAATTAAAATTATTTACAGGTGGACGGAGGTATGACTTCAAACGCTTTACTGATGCAAATGCAAGCTGATTTAATCGGGATAAACGTTATAAGGGCCGGTTTCACTGAGAGCACCGCTCTGGGGGCTGCGTTAGCCGCATACGGAGGTATACAGGGTGCCCCCGTAACGCCCATTACCACCGGCGACGGAGTGGAGTACAACCCTAAGATAACCGACGACGAACGTGACATGAGGTACAAACAGTGGAAGATGGCGGTCGATAGATCACTCGGATGGGACCAGAATTAGTAATAAGTAGTTAAGCACAGTAGTTAGTTCAGTAGTTAGTTAGTAAGCGTTAGTAAACATGGGCTTTATTGTTAATTAGTTTGTATTTCTTGGCTGAGGTTGGACGTAGTTATGATAGTTGAACCAATTTTGTGACGTCATGCTTCGAGGAACAATGAAGGGTATGCATGAAAAGAAGCTGCATTCGGATTTGTACTTGCAAATTTTTTAAGGTCGAAATTTTGTTTTTTCAAAGCAAACTTTCTGACAGCAGCTCATCGATGACACAGAACTCATTAATTTTATGAACTCCCTGAATAAGCTCAAAACGGAGTGACAATCGTAAAAGTTTGATGCAAATTGAAACATATTTCGGTACTATAATATAAAGCTACCTTTATTATAAAATCCATGTTAATTAAAATCACTGACTGTGATGCGAATTCAAGATAACGATTTATTTAGATTATATTATTATCCTACAAACATTGTTAGAAATTAATAATGATTCAATGCCTTATTGTTATTTATGCATATTTGTTTATAATGTTATCATATTATACACAATGCTAGTCTCTAATATAGTTTCTATTGAAACTGTTCAAAAATCGCTGTTAAGTATTTCATAAGATTAGACTTTGTCCTAGTACGAGTTTTGAATGTTATTTTTGTCGTTGCTACTCGGTCGACAATGCAATATAACTATTAGTCGATATTCACGATGATTAATGCGATGACTAAACATCTAACTGACGTGGCATAAATAATATGTGTTATAAATAATATTATTATTTATCATACATATGTGAGTGTTCACGCATAGACGCAAGTGTGGTGGAAGGGAAGGTAACCATAGTCTACGCGAGTAACGAAAGCGACAACTCAACGCGATGCTTAAAAATCAAATAATAATTATCTGTACTTGCGTCTTTCTTATTATGTATATTCTGTAGGTATTCGAAAAGTCAAAACTGGGACTAAGCACCTATCACAATTATTCAAAAGACATTAATACTCCCAGTACAAACGTAATTAGTGTTAGTTACACATACCATAGTTTAAAACCGTTGATATAATAAGATGATCGTTTGAAATTAGTTTTATCTACACTAATGTTGTAACATTCTACTTATGTTTCCAATACTTAACTTATAATTACTACTGTTATAGCGCAGACAACTAAAACACTCAATTTAAGCAATTGCACATGATGTTATAATATCCACATCGATATCGTAAAATCTCATTATAACATCATTATAACGCGACCAATTAACCTGGCGAGCCTTATGTCAAAATCCTCATACTAGTTGTATAAAAATTTGATATTAGGCTGGCTTTTGAAAACAGTTGGGTTATACGTGAAAACTTCGTCGAAACTACATACACAAAACTCTTTGGTAAGATCTCGCTCGCTCCTGATTGGCCCTACGCGCAGCTGCGCTCTCATTGGTTAGATTTTAATGGCGGCAAGTTCACTGTGACAATACACGTACGCGTGAATTTAATGTTTCGCAATGTGTTTTGTTTTTTAAATTTTGTTTGATTAATTGCATTAGTGAAGATAAAGTAGTGTATGCAACTGCATATAACACGGGTATTAAAACACTCGTTACTATTATGAAACTCGCTGCGCTCGTTTCATAAACTCACACTCGTGTTTTAATACCCTTCCTTATATGACAGTTGCATAAACTACTATTAATCACTTACATAATATGACTATTGTATCGAAGACATTCCATGCAATGGTTGTTACGGTGGCTGTCCTAGTACATTCGCTTGCAAGGAAATACATATTTTTGTTATACATTTATTTACATACTCTCAAGCTTATTAGTTTATTATTAGATATGATTATTTATCATACAATAAAGACGTTAGTTCATATTTCCTAAATAAAATGGCTGTTTATTTCACTATGTTAATGAAAGGAGGAACCATGGTATTGTAAGAAACGTATGTTTTCATACATTTGTATGTAGTTAAGGGTGCAATTCTTTATTCTACCGCGTTTATTCAATTTCAACTTGACTTTTAACACACATATAAAATGTAATAATTCATATTATAATATATATTATATTATAGTATACATTATATATCATAGTTTATATTATAGCATAAATTATACCTGTCTTATTTTTACTTCAATATTTTAGTATTCACTTTATATTATTCTAATTAATCACTACTTTTATACATATATACTCTATAAGCCTTGTTATCTGCGTGGATAGTGTCATCAACAAATGACAAATAAGGTGGTGTAGAGTGCGTGAGCAGGACCTAAGCGATTTCTTCAGAAAGTGGTTTAGTGACCTTATGTTTACCATAAACCGAAAGTCCCAAAGGAGTAGCGGAGTGAAAATGAAAATTCCCAATATATTAGGTTTTGCCGCAAATATCTTTAAAACGGTGTGTCTTAGAGTAAAAAAAGTAACACGTATCTTAAAAACTTTAATTGCGTAGAGGATACTTTTATTGTCCCTCCTCACGCATTCTATAACCACTAACGTAGAATCTATAGTGGGATATTTGTATCTACCGGAGTAGAATCTATATGACGCAGTCATAATATATAACCCGTCAAAGCGATTTATGACTGAAAAAAGCAGTCACCAATTTATCATCAAGGTCATACGTCATTTTGGCTGAAATGTATCAGATTAGGCGGAATTAGGAGTTGAAGAATTACGGATAATTTGGTCTTCCTCGATCCTGGAAATCGAAGTCACAGAACAAACATGTATACATATCTCATAGAACCGTTATTAATAAATACAAAACGTTGAGGTCTTATTTAATGTTCAAATGATAAATAGGTATTCCTATACATTGTTATAATAAGATATTAATATGAACGGCGTAGCAAAGGTTTTATTTTCTCGTTGACATTATGGTTATTGGTGAATAAAAAATGTTGATTGTAAAATGGGTTTTTATTTCCTACTAAGTAATCATTTAGATTACAAGTAGTTATGTATTTACTTATTTCCTTTGAGTTAGTGTGGGAACGACTAAGTAAGGTGGAAATTGCCAAACCAATTATTGATCCATTATTTTTGGTCAAGACGCCATTAATTTCCCAAATACCACTGTTTATTTCACTATGTTAGCGAAAAGGGGAACTAAAATATAGTCGTTGTTTGGATTTTCAGATTTTTATTATTTTGGCGAATATTGGAACCAAAAGGGATGCAACAGCTTTCCGTTTTATTTCTCTTTTCCCTCACAAATTATGTTCATCAATTATGTCAAGTTGAACAATTTGAGCATACCACCAATCACTAAAGAATCTAATAGAAATGGTTTCGTAAATTGTTGAATGAAACAGTCGTTATAATTGGGGATGATTTATTGCCAGCGACCTAATGCAAACCAATTGAAGTGACCTAAATATTTAATAGTATTAATGGAACAAATAGGTACACATTTGTGGCTACAGCGAGCATATTACGGCCTTATCCGGAACTTTTTCGTTTACAGAGCTGTGGTGATGCCGAGAATGTTCCGTGCGACGCGACGCTAACCTTGGATGGACCCCGAGTTCAAACTGTTTTCTCACCGTGACGGCAGATGGCGCTATCAGTTTGGTGAGTAATTTAACTTAATATTTTATTATTATTAACTACATTTGTGGTACCTCAGCTAGGCTACAGTACTGCAAACTGCCAGATATTATGAAAGTTTTTATTTTGTTTCATCTGCCCATGTTTGTATCTTAAAATTATCCCAGCTACTGATTGAGTTGAATTTTTCGTGCACATTTGGTGTAAATGATGAAAAATCAATGTCAAAAAATAAAAGTGATAATGTTTCTTAGTGGAATACTAGTTGGACCATTTATTTCTTGTGCGATTTAATTGTTAAATCTTCTTACTAGACTTAAAAAGTACTCATTAGATTCTTTTTGGATACTGCCTGACAGTCTTGTAGAGCAGTATGATTTTATTATGTCGTTGACTAAGCACGGCCATAGTACTGGCATTGAAGTGTACTACGGTATGTTTAGGTAGGTGCTTCACCGCATTGATTGCGTTTTTAACCGATTTCAAAAAGGAGGAGGTTTCTCTATTCTGCATATATTTTCTTCCTGATTTCTTCAATATAACATGCATTTCACAACTGGCAATTAAAGAGTCTTCATTTACTGCATCAGGTTGAAGCTGGTAGGCTGTCTTAAGGACCCTGCTTCTTTTCTGTCCCAGTTATCTCGATCGTCAGACAATGTGAAAGCCTTAGGTCCGCCATCCGCCATCTAAGAATTACGCCACTAACTTAATTAGGTTAGGCTTTTGTGGTTTACTTGGTTTAGTTAGGCCTATAGATCAGGTTCTCACATTTCATTCCGTACAATATCATTATGTATTTACCGCTTATCAAATAACAGTATATTTTCCATCAACTTCGTGTGATATGTTAAAACTTGTTACTTCATTTTACTTAGAAGAACCAACGTTTAAAAATGAGTTAGCTAATTCTGTCTCTACTTTTATTAAAATAGCCGTGCCCCGCGTTGTACCCGTTCCCGCGGGAATTTCGGGATAAAATGTATCTCATGTGTTATTCTGATGTAGAACCTATATTACTGTAAATTTTCATCCTAATCCGTCCAGTAGTTTTTTCGTGAAATAGTAACAAACTTAAATACATACATTCAACCTCACAAACTTTCGCATTTATAATATTATTAGTAGGATTCGGATTTACTTGCACAATGTTCTTATTTTTAACTGACTTAAAAAAGTGGTTAGTCTCATGAAGACATAGTTTGAGATAGGCGTTTTGCCCAAAAAGTATTATTAATACTTACATATTCATACTCAGTTCGAAATAGCCATAACTTGCAAACATGCTCATAAGCTTGTAAACTCCGACATCGGTGTAGATATATTGAGCAGGCTAACACGTTGGTAACTTCCTGTGATAGGGATTCTGTGTGTAAAGAAATTTAACAAAGTCGACTATTCAGTTCAGCAGAAAAACCTCTCATATTCAATGCATGACAACATAGAACCAACCTTCTTACCTATATCCCTCATTGTCAAAATGTTAACCCCTAGCCACTCTAGGTCCCAACGCTGTACAAACCTGAAATCACACAAGTATGTCCGTACAGCAAAGTGTCATTACTGGGACGGTTCGCGGGCAGGTCGCAGGAGGAACTGAACTGTGTTGACTAATAGGCGGCGTCACTCGAGCGACTGTCGCGCGGATCATAATAATTTGGCGTGTGTAGTGGGATGACCGCTCGGACCCTTCATAACTATTAACAAGTAGCAAGTTAGCCCCTCATCCCGTAGACACATGTATGTTGGCGGGGAGTTAAGTGCAATGCCGTGTAGTGGCGCTCGGCCGACACTCTGACTGATGGAGGGGCCGCATCTTACACCCTGCCTCCAATACCTCTTCTCCCGATATGGTATATTTATCAAGCCACCTCTAACAACCCTCCGCAGATTATCTAACGATTATCATTACTGGGATTTGTTACGAGTGTAACGTCGTTAGCCAGTAAATGCTGATTAAATATCATTAATGTAAGCCACATTTTCCTAAACTACACCGCCGCTTATGGTGTTCGTAATTTAACTTTTTGTATCGAGATAAGTGAATTTATCCTACCAAATAAACTGTATTGGTTTTGCGCTATTTACATCTGAACACTTTTTACTTAAAATTAGGATGAATGCGGTTGTTGATTGATTATATTTTTTATATTATGTACGATTAACATTAACATTTAGGTATACATATTACCCATTCCTATTTAAAAATATAGGTATAAATTAACAATCTTTGACCCATCTACCTACCATGTAAGTATTACCTAAAATAAAAAAGTATAGAACCCTCAATCGAGTACAATATCCGAACACCCCAGTAGGTTTAAAAATAAAAGGAAATGTTTATAAAGCAATAACTCAAGGTTGTCCCGGTGGACATATTGACAGGTTTATCTAGAAGTAGTCGATGCATGCGCCGTGTCTGCAAACATCTATCTCCCTAGCGTTGGCGAACAAACGCGTGCCAAAATTTGATAAACTCCTCGCTTCATGTTTAATCATACGACATTAAAGGCAAGTGTACATAGCCTGTGTGTATGCGCGCGATCACTGCATTAACATTTTCCATTAGCTCACAGAGGATGGAAATGGCGATTGACTGTTCAAACGTTTGTCAATCCCCTCCATACAGGTTCATTTCATGACTACCGCCCCGTGTTTACTATTTCAACTCGCATTAGGTATCCACTAATTAATTGCTTATAAATTATACAATTTATTTTCATCGCGTTATTAAACGTGAAGGGGTATTTCAACGAGTCTGTACGTTGAAATATATTACAAACTAGCAGCGCCCCGCGGTTTTACCCGCGTTGTGCCCCGTGGGAATTTCGGGATTTTTTTTTTACATAAAAACCTTCCTCTTGAATCACTCTACCTATTACAAAAAACCGCATCAAAATCCGTTGCGTAATTTTAAAGATTTAAGCATACAGACAGACAAACAGACACGACTTTATTTTATACTAGCAGCGCCCCGCGGTTTTACCCGCGTTGTGCCCGTTCCCGTGGGAATTTCGGGATTTTTTTTACATAAAAACCTTCCTCTTGAATCACTCTACCTATTACAAAAAACCGCATAAAAACCGTTGCGTAATTTTAAAGATTTAAGCATACAGACAGACAAACAGACAGACAGACACGAAAAAGAGACGACTTTATTTTATACTATGTAGTGACTATGTAGTGATACTGAGTAAAATAAATACTAGGGATTAATACTAGGTTATATTTCTATTGGGATTTCGTACCCAATGAAGGTTGACGTTAACAAATTTGAGTTCACGCAGTGGTGTGTAGTCCGCGTTGTTTCCCGGAAAAGCGGAACTGAAGCAGAGTCCAGTTACGAGACGCGGGGAATTGAAAAATTCGACGCCGATTTACGTGAACCAAATTTATTTTGCTTTTCCGAGAATATTGAACAGGGACTTGAATTACTAAATACGTCAGAGATGCGGGCAATATTTTAGCATCAAGTTTCCATTCCTGGATGACCCCAACAGTAGTAGTAACAATCCTTTTATAAAACGAGATCTAATTTAAATTTGCAAAAGCGTGTCGCGTCTGCTCGCTTTTATTGGGAAAGGATTGTGTTGGGTAGTTGTGGAGCAATTAGAAACAGAGTACAGAATATTAAAAAGTCCCCCAGCGCGTCGGTGTCATTCGTCACGGGCCGCGTCCTGACAATCAGACGCATGCTGCATGCCTCTGTGGCGCTTTATGCCAAAGTGCTCTTGTTATGCAATTAATATATTTTTATGAGGTTTTAATTTGTGATTCTGAATTTAACGCGAGGGGTACGTATTGATTTTTACGATCCAGAACATTGAAAGTATTCTATTTTAATGTACAAATATTGTTATTTGCTTTCGAGTTACTTCTTGAAAGTAAAATAATAGCAACGAACAGTTTTGTACAAGAAAAACAAGAATTCAGAAGACCTTATTCAATGATTTATTTTTAAAAGTTACTTAACAGTTAACACCTAAACATTAATAGGTTCATTTTATTATGTAGTTGGAAACTAGAAATACAATAAAAGAAATGGGCACTAACTCAGAAATTCATATAAAAGTCTTCGCCTGCGTAAGTGTTCTATAAGTAAGTGTTATCAATGAAGACAAACAGAACACTACCGAGTTGAGGGAGTCCGGGACCTAGTTCTCCCGATAATTTAATGAAAAGGGGAGTTACCGAAGTTCATTAGTAGCTTGGCGTCAAAGCAACACTCGTAAAAATGAAAAAGGGAGGAAAGGGATTTCACAAAGCCGAGTCCAATTTGGATTCAATGAGCCGAGAATTGGTAATGCTAAACGTTTCGAGAGAGCTTAGAGGTTCCAACTGAGCATGTACTTTTATAATGTATCTACCTGGCTTACGGACAAACCTACCAACTACTTATTAGTCGGGGGATTTCGATTAATGCCATTTTATGGGATTTTACTCTGACGGTGGATACATATACCATACGTACAAAAGATCCCATTGGCTTCAAGTGCGTAGTCTGAACCCCAAACTATGATAGGGACAACAACTTTACCTGTAACTGAATACTACTGTAATAATTCAATTTAGGTTAGCTAAGAAATTCCACTATGTAATAGTCACTCGCATAATAGAGACAAATATAGTTTGTAGAAAGGTCGAACTCATGTATAATGTGCATAGTTTATGTACCTAAGTGCGGGGGCGCGGCGCGGCGGGTGTCGATCTGCTAGAACATACTTATGATAAAAGCTAGGAGGAGACACATGTTCGCTGCGAACACGTGTCGCGAGCGCTCGATGCTCGCTCCGCTCCCGACAACCCCGCGTCCTAGTTCACTTTGTTCCTCCTCTATATTTACATGTAACCGCGGTATTCTCACACTGTGTGTTTATCAACAGTTTCCCGTTTATTCCCTATTTGATCCACTTATATTTCCATTCTTATTTGTCCTGAAAATTACTATTACAACTGTTTTGCTTACGTATTCTTTCTCAGTTTCTCATGCTGAGTTGCTGTCATACAATTTATGATATGCTCGATAAACGAGTTCCGTGTGATTTGATTGAATAAGATGAAACATTTTAATAAACGTGCAATATGTGATTCTGGCGCATTATTATTACCTTATTGCTCGCCTGGCCTGTGTTTAGCGTTATTGAATAGGATGACAGCTGCTTATTTGCTCTGCTTATTCTAAGTGCTCATAACACGTATTTAATAACATACATTTAGTGGCAGGGCTGGCCGTGCCGGTGCACCGCGAGACGGAGCGCCACCCCGCGCCCTTGTCTCGTAATAACACCGAACCATTCCGGTTTAGAATAATGCTCCGGTTGAGTACATTGAATTATGTGATGTTCTCAGCGAAGCCTACAGGAGTGTTTATATTAACATACAAAGTTTGGATGGCAAGGTCCCCGTTCGTTTCGAAGGAACCACCCCAGGGGTGGTGTTATTAGTATAAGCAAAAGACATAAAGTTCCCCCACTCGAGCAGACGTGGTGTGCATACAATGGTGTTGCCATTGATTTTGAGTTAAATAACACCCCTTTGCCCTGTATTGTAGAACAACGGCCGTGTACAAACATAACGATTTGAATTATAGTTCTAGTTCTTTTATATCGTCAGTTGTCGTTATTAATCAATGCTCGCTTGATATGTGTGACAAAACTTTATTTGTGTTGTTGCCATACAATGGGAGACTATGTTCGATAAGACTTTTAGTTATCGTCTTATTAACAACAAAACATATGATTATGTGTTTAGAAATAAAAATAGATACAAACACACGACCGTTTTTATCATGGTATTTTGTTCATGGACTGGATAAATGATGTTAGTCGGAAGTTGGTCGGCAATTTGACGGTAAAATCACAGTACAATAGTTGTACTGTGGTAAAATTGTTGTACCCAGGGATGACAAACAAGCGCTCAGTTTGTCACATAGACTATTTTTTTCGGGAACTAAAATAGGAACAACACTGCGTGTAACCGCGGCTCAGATGTATGTATAATTTAAGTTTTAGAGAAAATGATAATTGAATATTATATTTACAAATATTCCTCAAAACGATTGTCGTATCAATTATCATGAGGTAGTCCATGAATCAGAGAGATTATGTGAAAAGGAAGGATAACTAAAGATAATTATAATATCTATTACGGTGATTGACACACATTGGAATGAAACGATGCATCACTAAATGCTCTTATTATGCTTGTCATGAATGTGGAAAGCAGTGAGCCTCCCATACATCCGCCCGCTGCGGCCGCACCAATAATATCGTATAAAGGATTACTTGCTTTCAACCATGTTTGTCAATAGGTAATCTGTAAACACAAACTGTTAAAATCCGTCCTTTGAAGAGCTAGCCGTTTACTCAGGTGTCCCCGTTTACAATATAACCAGATCGGTTATAAGCCTCTTCACTGTCATTTCTTGTGAACGTGATTTCTGTTGTAAGTGCAACATTGATGACAGCTTTGAAATTTCTTGCAAAAATTATGCCTAGCTGCGTAACCCGTTCTGCCATTATGTTCATGTAATAAGAGCATTTAGTCAACCAGTGTAGCCAATTATGGTATTGTACGGTTTACTTTCATTTGGGCTTTGATAAAAACAGTTTTTTTGAAAACTAGTTTGCATTGCAATAGCTGTGATTGATGCAAAATAGTGAATCGCCACGTAATCTTTAGTTCTCCTAAATAATCTTAATTAGGACAATTAGGTACTTTTGTGAGGAAAGACGTGAAATGAAAACCTAAGACGATTAAGGTTATCATATTTTAAAATATAAACCTAGGTGGGTATCAAAATTTAAAAATGCTCATTTGAATATGAAACGCCGTAATGCTAAAATCCCACAGACTTACTTAGTCAACTCGGCTGAAAAAAACACAATATGTTCGCAGCGCTTTGTCCTTTTATTCATATTTAATCTCCGAAGCGTCTACAAAAAACAATGATTTCACGGTACAGCATTAACGCATGTAGGCATAACAGAAAGGTGAACCAACCCAAAGCAAACACAAGACCATATATTAAAATGTTGTCAATCCTATTTACAGACATTTTACTCTGTGTTTATCTTTAAAATCTATTGTGTGCATGGCGGTCAAAATTATGGGATTTTGTGTCAATATTGACTATAGGCGGGTTTGTCAGTCGTTGCATTTAACACGTCCCACCGGCACCGGTAGGTTATGGATGCACGCGCGGTGCGGCGCGGCGACAACAGATGGCGCTACGGGTACACACGCGCACACGAACGTTCGGAGGCACTACTACAACATATACCTATTTAGGTTACGTGAACACCAGTTAATGAGTATTTCATTACAAATAGTCACAACATTTTACAAATAAAATTTTTAAGACTAAAGTTTTCAAAATGAAAATATAGTCGTGACGGTCCTAAAGTTTATCCAACAATTAAAATTAATATGATCATTTGTGATAATAGTAGTAGGGTGGTAGAGTAAGGAAACGTTATTTTCGGAGAACAATGAGTATTCGGTAAAATGCGGTGTCGGCATGCAGAGCAGTACGTTAGCAGGCGCGGGATGTCATTAGCGAAAGCTCAGCCTTTCTAATGCCTAACTGAGACCCGCCTCCTATTGTGCGACAATAATGAGCAACTAACGATTTAAACCAGCACACCTTCAAAAGCAAATTTTAAAGCGCTTTTTCATATTTGTTATGGCTTTTGTATTCATATTTTGCGTTAAACATTGTGATGGTTTCAATGGGCACATTTGTATAAGTTACAACTGTTAACGACGTACCTACTTTAGGTTTTACTTAGTGATTTATCTATTTTCGGTCTAGGAATTCTTATGACTTTTCAACACGCGATGGGAAACTGGGTGGAATGGCGAAATGAGATCCGCTATTGATTGCAATACCAATCACTCATATTGGAGTTGATTAAAAGGCAGGTATGTCAAGATTAGCAGGAAAACCTGAAATTGTCCAAATAATCAATACCATCCCAAATATAAAAGTATCTACATACTTAATTAGGTTTGTCACGATCGCGTGTTTTCACTTCGTAGTTTCCTTTATAATATTGTGAATGCATTTAATGGTATGTGCATTGTAACCATAGCAAAGTTAGGGGAAACCATTTTTTTGTTTTGCGCTTAGTTTCGTGTGATTTATAAGTATCTGTGGATCAGCGCGGGACGTTGCAAGCTCTCAGGACCCTCAAACCAAACATGCAGAGTAAATATTGTATGTCATTTTGTGTTCTTTTAATGTTTTCATTCTGAAATGGTTTATAGAAACTACGTGTAACATAAATTATCTTCAATATAACTCGAATGTAAGAAGATAAATACAATTATGTTGTAGCCCTAATTGCTGAGGTTTGGCCTTTTTTGAAAACAATGATTTAAGTACAAACCATTGCTTTTTAATCTGTTGATTAGGTACCTATAGGTATTGTAATTAGCTACGTCCCGCGATTTTACTACGTTATGCTCGTTCCAGTGGGCATTTTGGGATAAAAAATAACGTAGCCGATAGAAAAATAAATATTATTCGAAATAGATTGGCGTTAAAAATTATTAAAACCAACGAAAATTGAAAAAATCCGGCTTTATCT
The DNA here is from genome assembly GCA_963082685.1 of Cyclophora albipunctata. NCBI lineage: Eukaryota > Metazoa > Arthropoda > Insecta > Lepidoptera > Geometridae > Cyclophora > Cyclophora albipunctata. The sequence continues at coordinate 11,421,785 of OY720111.1, read as the reverse complement.
ATATACTATCTATCTTATATATAAAATTCTCGTGTCACAGTGTTCGTTCGCGTACTCCTCCGAAACGGCTCGACCGATTCTCATGAAATTTTGTGAGCATATTGAGTAGGTCTGAGAATCGGCCAACGTCTATTTTTCATCCCGAAATTCCCGCGGGAACGGGTACCGTGGTTGAACTCCTCTGAAACGGCTCGACCGATTCTCATGAAATTTTGTGTGCATATCGGGTAGGTCTGGGAATCGGACAACATCTATTTTTCATCCCGAAATTCCCGCGGGAACGGGTACAACGCGGGTGAAACCGCGGGGCGCAGCTAGTACTAATATAATAAAGAGGTAAAATTTGTAAGTTTGTTTGTTTGTTTGTATGTTAGAGCTTATCTCGGGAATTGCCAGTCCGATTTGAATAATTAATATGTATATTTGTAATAGATAGTCACATTCAACGGGAAGGTTGTCTGTAGACTATTTTTCATTTCCAAATTCCCACGGAAACGGACACAACGCGGGTAAAACCGCGGGTGTCTGTTAGTATATTATATAGACTTTGATAGTCGTGTATTAATTTTATGGTTTTGTTTAAAACGAGGCGGTCTGAGTTGAAGCCCTCAGAGGTTTAATGTCTGGTTCACGAAAAGTCCAGTTCCTCACCTCTACTTCTATAAATATGAACTTTGATGCTGGCTTCCCAAAACGTCCCCATTTTAAGATAACTTTTATTAAAATTGCCTTTAATTTTGCATCGGAATAAAAGACGCACTGTGTGATATCAAAAAAAATGTGTTGACAACGCGAACGGTCCGCTCGCGCTCCGTCGAGCTCTATCTACTATTTATTTATTTATTTATTTATTTATTAAGGTACACCAACAGCGATACATGTAAATGTAATTAATGATAACTTATAAAATAACAGTTCTTACATACTTCTTACTAAAATGCCTATCTCCTCATTTTTGACCTTTCAGACCTGATAAAAACCTAACATAACCACCTAAAGACCCAATATCGGCAAGCCTTAGATAACCTAAACCTATCTATGCTAATATATAAAGCTAAAGAGGTTCATTTATTGTTTGCTTAAACGAGCTATTTTGTGTAAATTCCCAAGAGAAATGGCACAACGCGGGTTAAACCGCGGGGTTACGCAAGTCTTTAATAATTCTGCAAAACGAGATAATTCACATTTTAGTAAGTAGTGATAATAGGTATGCACTTAACGTTTAGGGACCGTTAGACGGTAATTGCCAAAGTTTTAAAATCCGGTGTTTGTTTTGAAATATGTCATTAATTGATGATTATTTATAAATAGTTTTTTTTTGGTTCATGAGATATATTTTAATCTTAATGAAGTGGTTATTAATTATAATCTTACGCATAATTGATGATTGGTTACGGTAATTATGAATATAAATTAAATTATCCTTGCTCCAACAAATGAAAAACAAATACAAAGCTGTACGACAATGCGAGTACATAATAACAAATGTATTAAAAACCGCTTGTGCTGAAACATTGATGTTTCTGTCAGCGACTTGTTTTCCTATCGGATTTTCATTTGCACCGACCGCCACGTTGTCAACCTTACATTATACATTTTCCAACTGTGAACTGTTACTAACGCTGACTAATCGATGTTTAATTAAACACAACATGATATACTGTGGTGGCGAATCATCGTTGCGACACCGTATATCGAAATAGTTTCATGTAGTGCATTTTCCATTTTGTGGGTGCTTTATTTGTGTAACCGTAACGACTAGCCGAACACAAACACTTCGTCGTAGTACAAACTCTGGGCAGTCATTACGCGTAACAGTATACATAGAAAGCCCTCGTAATGTTTGCCTTCGTGTGATTTATTGGCTTCGTCGGATTTAGAGGCACGCACTGGCGGGACCTCGCACCGCGCGGTGTTGCGTTACGTGTGCCTATTAACGACTCCCCCGCCCTTTCATATTGTATCATTGCTCAATTATTGTTCAGAGTTGCCATCGATGTCCCACGACCTAACGATCTGTACGATTATTCGCGTATGCGACTGCGTTTATCAGCTTGAGTGCAGTTTTGGTACAGATAAACAATTAGAAAAATATGAGTGTTTACAATTTTACGTGGTTTTAAACTAGTTCACAATATGCATTTTCACATAGTTCTTCTTTTAAACTGAAGAGCCATCAGGTGGAAAAATTGTCCCAAAGAATGTCAACAAGGCTTCATTGGAGATGCCTTGAATGGAAACGATGGACGCGCGAGGACAATGAAGAGGAGGGAACCCGAAGTCATCTGCTTTCAACATAATTAAAACCACTTTAAATAATGCCACTAAGCGCCCAACCCTGCCGAGGTTTTATTTTAAAAAGTGCTATTAGCATTAAATTTAGTTTTGCGGATGATTATGTCGCGTTCAGGCTCCGGAGGACATTAACTGCTCACAATTTTTGTGAGTTATTATCCCAACCATACACCCTCGCCTTTTAACACCCTCATCCAAATGACTGCTCAAGCTATAAAGTCACACAGAAAAAATATTCTACTGTTTTCAACATTACAATTATGTCCATAATTAATGTTGTAAAATATTTTTCATTTTTAATGTACCTCTACCATTTATTATTATATTCATATACCGAACCAACCACAACATTCTGGGCCATACATATCAGTATCATATGACACGTATGAGAATATTATCGAACTCTAAAATATCCAATTAACAAAAATAAATTCTGTTCCGTTCTTGAGGAAGAAGATTGAAAACTTAGGGAGTTTAATTGTACCTTTTTGTTTGGCGCTGGCGTGTTCCGACCTCGGTAGCTATCAGATCCGCGTAGATCCTGGCGCTGATAATTGAAAAAACGTTACGCCGGTTGAATCTTAACATCGATTTTTAACAGCGATGGATAAATTAAAAGAATCCTATCTGCAAACAATTGTTTTGCTCTCGGATTCTTTAACTCTTGATTGAACTGATAAGCGTGTTGTGAACGGACTTTATGTTTCAAAGTCGAATAACACCAATGAGGTGTAACTTAGTAAGTACCTACTTGGGTTTTATGTATTGCAATTTAATTTTAAAGTAGTTGTAATAAGGAGAGTTTTTAACTTTAAATGTCGTAATTGTAGCCACGTTTAATGCAAAGATTTATAACTCATGTCGAAGTGTTTTCTGATAATGTAAATTGCCTGATTATATCCACAATATAAAGTGTACGATATCATAAAAGTATAGTGTATTTATAAAATAGTCGGGTGTTGTTACCGTGAAGCACTATATATAATTAAACAATGGCCTGACCCACACCCTTCCATTACAACCCAACAGCGACGTTTAACACATTCAGATAATCTCACTAAATCGCCATAATCTCGGCTCGGGACGAAACTTAATTCAATTTCACGTTAATTTACTTATTTGAAAATGAGAGTACCCGCGGTGTACACTTATCAGGGCGGATCCCTCAGGAATACTTTAGTAGGATGATCGGGATAATCTTTTACGTATTAATCACTAAAAGAGTCGGTGCTACCGCTTGATGACTTTTAGACCTCGCTGTGTTTACTTATCGCTCACACCGTCATATTATAACTGCTCGAGCTAGTTTAGTACGTGAGCGTATCTGCCTTAGAAACAGAAACCTCAATTGTTCTGTCGTTTAGATCTACTTCAGAAAAAAACGATTACTTATTAAATTCATGTTTTGATATTTTGCAATTTTAACTGTGATTCCTTAGTATAGGTTCATAGGCTCAGTTTTATAATGCGTACAAACTGACACTTCTGATAATCTTAGTTGAACTAATGCAGCATTATTAAGATTAGCTTTGCCATGAACCACCAACAATATCATAACTGATATTGTTTAGCTTAGTTTTAGCTATGATACTTTATTAAGAGAGAATTGCGACCAGTATACATAAAGAACTTGCGATGAAGAATGATTGTAGCCATCGCTCTTAAATTGAGAATAACAGAAAACTAATAGATAGGATTACGTGTGGGTGGTTATATCTATTACACTGACATTTGAAAGACTCTCGTTATAAATGTTACATTCGAATTTTTAGTTAACTTTAATGGAATTTAATGCTTAACACAAAATATATTTTAAATGAACAAGTGAATTATTATCATGGCATTATTCAGTAGCCGGATTAAATAATGTAACTAATAAAACGATCGTAGATAACGATATTATAAGTTTGTGCTCATAAAGATGATAAATATCATTGTTTAAATCAGTACGACAGATAGGCAAGGAGATGGTAGCTAATGGAGTATTTTTGGGTTACGTGACGGAGGCGCAGGCGCACGCGACCGCATCGGCAGCCATCGCCGCCGCGGCCATCTAGATACACGTCACTTTGTCGCCGCCCGACGCCCGACGCAACTCCCGCGGTCATCTCGCCTCAACCAAACTCTGCCTGACATTAACAAATTACATCTACTGTCAACTTTCTGAAACAATACACCAGTTGGCGTTTAAGTTATCTTGGAAGTTTTCGTCTCGTATAGATAAAATGTTGTAATACTAAAATGTCATTATGGTTGCTCGGAAGGCCAGTGCTGGTAAGTGACATGAGATAATATTTCAGTGGGTGCGGCGACCGGCGGGCGCGGGCGCGGGCGGCTGCTCTATCGGCCGGCTCCGAGACGCTATCGTTTCAGTTTGTATCACAGTTCCTGTACCGATTTGTTACGTTATCTCTCTTACTTTGTGAGGTTGATAGGTCAACTTTAATGTATCATTGTTGAAAATCTCACCAGGTGTATTGAGAAAGTTTACTATTGTTGTTTATCATTTCGCCAACTAACCGCTCTAATGTTAAGCAAAGGTATTTAATAAATAATTTAGTACTGTATATGTACCTACCACACAACAATGATAACTTGTTATAATTACAACGATCTATCTATTTTCTCATGAACTCGATCTTGTTATCTATTTTAAACATAATTCATGATTGTGTCACGAGGAAAACAATTATCTATTCTTAATTAGTCTGACTCCAACAAAAAAGTTTAGCCATTGTCACAACGGATTTTTTGTTTAATAGACGTATCTACATCTCCCTATCTATATGTAGAGGTACCACGTTTTTTAGTGCGGCTCACGCTTGTTTTTCTTCTTTTTATAAAAAGTAAAAAACACGTAAGTTTTTTATTGGTCTCTGAGTGAAGCTAGAAGTGATTTGTCCAGGGCAATCTATCATTCAAGCACTATGGAAATAATTAGTGTCACCGCGAGCATCCGGACAGAGTCGACGCCAACAATGAACCGCCTGACGCACCATTCAAACAAACCATTAATAATTTTGAACGCTAGTTTTTTCTAAGACGGATTCACTTTTGTAAATAAATGGTACACTGTATCTTCTACTACCTACTTACGGTGACATTTTTTACCTAACGTTAATGCGTCTCGAGTAGATTTTAACAATCCGAACCATCCTCTTAATTCATAGTTTGCGTTATTTATTATGTACGAAATTATTGTGGTTTTTAAACATTAGCTTATATTAACAGTTAAGTGTTTTATGAAAGCGCTGGTGAAATCTTTGAATAAATGCCACGTTAAGTATCTTTAGGTATAGGAAAAATATGTTAAAAAGTGTTGAGGGAACGCGGGCGGTCACGGTCGACACGCGGCGGTAGGAGCCTGGTGTCGTCGACCTTTGTTTCATACCACCATATTATTCCAAAACGCATTTTAATAAAGCTTGTATTGTTTAAGCTACGGTCCGATTTAATAAGCTTGTCGTCAGAAACGTCTTCACTGTTATAAAGTAATTAAACACAGTCACATTAATGTTATCAGATTTTGTTTCTTTACTTACACGAGTACGTTTTAAAAAGAGGTCATATTGTAATGTTGTTATCAATTAATTAGTGGATTGAAATACTTTATTTTTATTATAGTCGGCAGTTGTATCGTTTGGCTGTGCGCACTCTAGCGCGACTCCCTCCCAAGATCAATTTCTCGTCCCTAGTCTTAGCTATTCGGGTTTCCAAATCTCACGAATAAAACACCTCTTTTGCATGGCGGACAAAATTTACGGTGCAAGCAACCCCATGATGGAAAAATAAGTACATGGTGCCAATCAAATGGGTTCAATCACTATTTATATATATATATATTTTCAATTCTAATGTTGAATAGAAAATTGGTGTCACAAAAATCAGAAATTAATCGTTTTCAAATCACGCTCAAACATCAAATAAAGGCGCAGGATTCAAATAAAACGTTATTATTGTTATTGTATCATTAAAGACATATTTGAAAACAAGCAAAGTCCCCGGCAGGATACGAGAAAGGTACCCATAACTGCCGTGCATTGAATAAAGAAACACATTTAAGTTGAACCATTGTACTCGTTATAATTAACTGTATCTACACCAGTGTCAGTGACATCTGACATCAAAATCTTCACTTCCGTAGTGAAAATTAATTCTCATAATATGAATACATTTTTGTATAGCACATTAAAATTAACAAGACGTTAAATGACACACGTCATTTAACCCCTACAACTAAAAAAATACATGTTTAAATAGTTTATCCAGCATAACAACGTATGGTAATTAGCTCAATTCAATTGGTTAGAAGTGAATAATATTAACAGAGCGCTTAACAGAGCATTAAGATATTGTACCATATCAGGCATCTAGTAACAGTCACCATCAATGAGTATCAAATGATTAGTATAAAAAATATGAATTTCAAGAATATACTATGACTGTAGCTAGTTTCTTAGTATCATATCTTCTGGTTGGTGTAATTTAAGGACACACAGGTACACAGGGAAGTTTGCCAAACAGTCAGTAGGTACACATATTGAAAAGGATAAGAGAGCGTATTCACCGCATCTGCCCAAGACGTGTTGATTATTGACCGTCTCATTTTCAAGGTTTTGTTTGGAAGCTTGACTGACGCTATCCAGTAAGCTCCACCGTAATCAAAGTATTATAGTAGTTTATGCAACGTCATATAAAGAAGGGTATTAAAACACGAGTGTGAGTTTATGAAACGAGCGCAGCGAGTTTCATAATAGTAACGAGTGTTTTAATACCCGTGTTATATGCAGTTGCATACACTACTTTATCTTCACTATTTAATGCAATTAATCAAACAAAATTTTAAAAACAAAACACATTGCGAAACATTAAATTCACGCGTAGGTACGTGTATTGTCACAGTGAACTTGCCGCCATTAAAATCTAACCAATGAGAGCGCAGCTGCGCGTAGGGCCAATCAGGAGCGAGCGAGATCTTACCAAAGAGTTTTGTGTATGTAGTTTCGACGAAGTTTTCACGTATAACCCAACTATTTTCAAAAGCCAGCCTAATATCAAAATTTTATACAACTAGTATGAGGATTTTGACATAAGGCTCGCCAGGTTAATTGGTCGCGTTATAATGATGTTATAATGTTAAATTATAATGATATTATAACATCATGTGCAATTGCTTAAATTGAGTGTTTTAGTTGTCTGTGCTATAACAGTAGTAATTATAAGTCAAGTATTGGAATCATAAGTAGAATGTTACAACATTAGTGTAGATAAAGTAAATTAAACTAGTGTTATAATATTAAAAATAACGTATTTTTTTAAATACGTAGTAAATAGTAGTAGCAGTATTAGCCTGCAATGTCCTGCTGCTGGGCAAAGGTCACTGATCTCACCGATGGTATCAGTACAGTGAGAAGGACAAAATAAATCAATAAATTGACTTTATTTATCTCTGTTATGATATGAATTTCAAAATTGTATAAATAGTTGAATAATCATTTTGCGGAACCCTAAAAATGAAATAAAAACAATGGCGATTATTAACCTCTTGTTGTTTCTGAACAGGCCTTCACTAGGCGTAATAAAGAACTCGCTCATAATTAGCGCTGTATATTTAATATAATGTCTAAAACGTGATAATAAGGAAACAATGTAAGCAACATCGTTATACTAGAGATTTCTTTATGTATATTGCTAAGTGAGGAACATTCGTCGTTTTAATTACTTCAGTGTTTCGAGGTACAGCTATACCTGTTTATAAGTATTTAACTTCATACGTGTGTCAAATAATTTATAAGCGCGTGTATTTTTGTAATACGGTAAGCTTATTTATGATCTTTATGAAAGATCATAAAAATATTTTCCGAATAAAACAAACTATACGTTGGAAAAACAGCCAGTATCAAGAAAAAATATACATCATTCACAAGTTCATATTTATGTTATTAAGTTAAAAGCGATTGTGTATTAGCAGAAATATTATAAAAATGTTATTCCTTCTTTGAGGACGTATATCAAAGCAGTGAAATCCGGCGGAGTTTTCGGTATTATTGGCGTGATTACACAGAGGACAGGTCTCCGCCGACAGATTTAACGAGTCGACCAAACAACGCCCTCACAGATATCTTTCACCTGAATATTCAGCTCTTTGAGTAAAAATAAATCTTTCCGTTTCTTGGAATAACAACAGTGTCAAGTCAGCTCGTCTAAGAGCAAAGATTATATTTGTCATCGACGATCGCATTAAGCTCGTTTACGGGGTGTCGCGGACGCGGTAAACGATTTACTCCGAATACAGCCGCGGTACTCGCCGAACAGATGTTTTGTCATCGCATCACCTTAAGCTACAAATACGTTATTTTATTTAAAAATAAATATGCTGGTACTTAGGGCCCGCTTTATTATTTATAGAGCTGTCATCTCCAGTTAAATACCTAATGAGCCGTTTCTAATAACGTATGGTAGTCATCATTTGACTTCCCTATTCTGATAATGACGAGCAGCACCTCGTCAGCGATGACTGGATGCGGCGTTTGCTGCCTTTACTTACCAACTATCTTATTCCCTTTTCGTAGTGATCATACGCTCTGTAGGACTTGGAAGGAGCAATAGATAGCCATGGTTGAGTAAAAATTTATGGATATTAACTAAAAAAAACTTTTCGATTTGAGCTAGAATGTTTTTCGAAATTTTAAAAACTAGATACTAAAATGTTGCCGAAGTTGATCATTCACGTCCTCCATGCGATCTTCAGGATTACATATAATTAAGGAAAATACCCACCTGAAAGATTTATAAGACTTCAACAATTAAGACATGGAAGCCAAAAAATGACGACACAAATGAACACTTGTAATTTTGCTTAACTAAAAGTTTTGTAATACATACTTACTTACACATACTTACAAGATATTGTAACTAAACCTACCTTTATTACCTCTGAAACAATTATGTTAGGTATCAAAAGGACGAATTACAAGAAAAAGCAATGTGTATAAAAGATGAAAGTACTAAGGGCGGAACAGAGTCGGTGAGATTTGGGAAATATTCGGACATTAGCAGATTTAGTGGAAGCGTTGAGCGGCGCGGCGCGGTGCGGCGTGGTGCGGCGCGGTGTGGCGGCGCGGCGCGGCGGCGCGTTGTCACACCTGTCGGTTCACACTCGACCTCGGGAATTTTTCGGTTTCGCCGATGCAAAGTTTCTCGTTAATATGCAAATTAAGAGTTATCTGTACGGAGGACTAAGGATTTAGGGTCACTTTCGAATAACGAGTACGCTACCAAATGAAAATTGGAACTTCACGGCCTGATTCTATGCATAGCCGTTTTTAGATTTAGCATAATTGCTTGATTATATTTTTGTTGTGTATGCTTATCTCAGTATGTATACATATATTAACATAATAATTACGCGTGAAACTCGTAGCGCAGAAATGTACCTAACTAACGAAATAAAAAATTTAATAATGTGTTACAGTGCTTAGTTAATTCAAGTATACTATAAAGAAAGACATAAAACTGTTTACTGCTAACATTACTTATTAAGAAAACAACTATTTCTTTTTCCATGTATGGATAGTTAGTGAATATCATTAGAACAAGACTTTTGTTTTAATTAAGTAGTTACCTGGATGGTTTTATTAATTTGAATTTTATGATAATTTTAGAAAGATAACGATGTGGTGTGATAAACCAATGTTTCACAATGGGCAGTTCCAAGTTATGTGACGAGCTACTTAAATATATACAATTACCGTAATTATTATTTTTGCAATAAAAATATATACAAAAGAAGAGCAATAAAAATATTTTTTTACTAAGAGAAAACACCATTTAATTTAAATTACTTTCTAAATGAAGTCATTGCATGGGCTTTATGTTTTCTTTATGATTTTTTTATTTACATTCGTTTTTACCGCTTAGTTATCAGGGTAACCAAGTGGTTCGAAATAGTTTCTCATGACTGATTTTGATTTAGGTTAATAAATATTAATTCTACTTTAAAGAGATATTTTTACAAATACTTATAACAATATAATTTAATAACTTTGGTGGGTATAGTTAAGTGCTTAGTAAACTATTAAGTAAGTTAACAATTTGAATAATATCCTAACTCAGCTTAGCCTGGTTAGGCAGTAAATGAACACTTTCTCGTCCCTGTCCCAAATAAAACCAAACATATTCAAATAAACATAATTATTAAAAAACTTAATATTGAAAGGCAATCAATTTGATAAAGCTCCGACTAAAATGAAACAGAAGGCCTAACTTGGTCCAGTAACTATGATATGTGTCCTGGAGAGCTGTAGGCTGCTGCAACAAATTACCGTTCGACCGCATAAAGACTGGCCACTCGACGGCCGCACTACCGACTGTCACCGACCAATTAATTCCTATGCGTGTCGCTAGAGATTAATTGTGCCCACTTGTATGGATTCAGAAAACTGTTTATATGTGTACTGTATTGATTGGAATTTACTTCACTACATAGTATAAAATAAAGTCGTCTCTTTTTCGTGTCTGTCACACTGTTTGTCTGTCTGTATGCTTAAATCTTTAAAATTACGCAACGGATTTTGATGCGGTTTTTTGTAATAGGTAGAGTGATTCAAGAGGAAGGTTTTTATGTAAAAAAAAATCCCGAAATTCCTACGGGAACGGGCACAACGCGGGTAAAACCGCGGGGCGCTGCTAGTTGTTTTATAAAGCGTCAACTGTAAAAATGTTGGCTATGACTGACTCGTTCTACCTTTTGCCTATAATCCATTTTACCTACAAAAATATCTCAGTCAAAAGTTGTTTAGTTAGAGTAACAATAGAATTAGAAAATACCTTATCTATTATTCATTTGGTTAAGGTACTTTCATAGTAATGAATGTTGGTTTTAATTAGAGCTATAAATCAATTTTATTGAGAATACATTATCATACACTTATTGTAGTTTTAACTGTTAAAACTGTGGGTATTTCGAGTGTTCCGTCATGTTAAATACGTTTGATGAAAAGGGAAATAGGTATAACTGGCATTCAGTTTAGATACTCCGCAGCCGGAAGCTTAGTCAGACTCTAAAAGCTTGTTTTAAATGACTACCTTAATCAATATCTGTCTTGAAGGACAAAGTACGTACGTAGGAGTATACACAAATAAACAGATGTACGGTTGTATTTCAAAGTGGCTCTGGCACGAGATTCGAACCGGCTACATTATAATTTGTAGCCAACTCATGACTGCGGCACGTATGCTGTTCCAAATGTAAACGTTCCGTTTTATTCATTGATTCCGCTCTGTAGAATGTCTCGTTGTGTGGCCCTTGACTTATACTCGGTTATACATATTTTTGAAAAATGAAAATTACTTTCGTGCAAAAAGATGCTGACAATATATTGCATATGTAATAATACAGTAAATAGTACTTCTATGATCCTATTTTCATAAATACATGAATTTGATATCTTTATAGATTCCTACAAGATTTATGGTATGGTATGTTTTATTATAATCAACAATTCACTAATGAATTAGGTCCGGTGATTCAATTAATTGAGCCTCACATTGTAACTGTTGTACTCGTCAATAAATTTTCATACAATGGCTTCCGACTAAATTGAAAGCTCTTTTAATTATTGTGTACAAATTAAGTTGTGTTTGATATCAAAGAAACATAATTCCGGGCTTTTTATTCATGAGCACTTTTTTAAATATTCGGACGGACATTGTCAGCGCTGATTGAGTCTCTGCATTAATTTGTATTAAATACATTCTATGAAAAAAGGTCAACAATTGTTTATTTTAAATTCCAACAAAATAACATTTAGCCGGTATGACAAAACCAACGCTGGACAGGGTTGTTGGCGGAATACTAATATGACTAAAGAAGAAATAAAGGACTGCATAAAATTGTGTCGTATTTGTAATACGGACATCGATAAATCATAGGGAACCGACCACAATCGTACCGATGACATGGTATGCCTACAAAAAATAATACAAACCATCCTTCAGATGCTCACAACAATTGGGTGGGGGCTAACTTTACTTTTAGGGTTGAGGGACTCGGGTTAGTCAGCCCACAACACTACCAATTACCTTTGTCCTGGTGGGACTATATTTTATTCAGTATACCACTTTCCGACTTATGAGTTAAGGGATTTAGTTTTATTAATCATAAATAAATATGAACATTTTTTATTACTTACTTAGAAACTGGCCTGAAATCATTTGAAATAATTTGTGATCATTTATTTCGTGATGAAACAGTCTTATTAATATTCAATGATTTTGATCCAATAATAAATACAAATGTCAGTTTGTATAAAGAGGAGCAAAGCTTTAAAATATTCATGTTCAATAGAGTTGAAAAACTTTTTGCCAACCTTAACGGAACACGACAGTCACGAGCAAAAGATTATAATAATTTTATTTCATGTTAACATTTGTGCCTAATTTATCTATCTATTGTTCTTGTATTTTGAAATATATTCCTTACTTATACATTTTAAATTATTAATGACAATTGGAATCTGCATTTGGTTTAATTTTTGAAATTGTACTTTCATAATTATTTATTTACTTACCTGGTTCTTCTAACTTGTACTTGTACCTTAGAAAGGAATTGTTGCAAGGCAGTGCTGAATTGTTTGATCTACAGGAGTCAGTTTTCCCATGTTTTCTGTGCTGGGTATGCAGTGCCAACTCTTTGTCAGGGGTCAGGCATCAATCTAAGGGTACATTTAAACCAAACGAGCGAATGCTTATTCGCCACTCGCTCCGTCAAATTCGCTTGGTGTTAACTTAGTGATGAGCATTGGTTGTTCGATGGCTGTCTTTTGTATCGTAGATATTGCTATTGTCATTTTGGCTCGTTTGGATTTTGCTGGGGCTCTACATAATATAATAGTTTGGTATAGGTAAATGTACAATGTCTTCTCCCAGTTAGAATAAGAGTGCGTCCAGATTATGTGACAAAACCTGTTGTATAACTTTTAAGTTGTTGTTGCTAAAAGCAAAATTAATAATCTTTATCCTCACGTTATATTATAAATACGTAAGTAACTTTGTCTTCGTTCAGATTTTCACATCAAAACTACTAAACCGATTTTGATGAAATTCGGTCTAAAATTTGAGCATTGATTGCTGAGCCGTAACTCCAATGTCATCAGTCTGCGCGCGACCACTAACTACAATTCACTCGAAAACTTGGGAAATCTATAAGTATCACATTTTACTTGCTTGACCATACTCCTGACGCAAAAACCTGAAGTTATTTAATAATAAGTCAATCATGATTGTTGAAATCAATATATTGCTGTCATGTATAAAATAAATACAGAGTGTCCCACGCCTATGCCACATGAACGGAACGTACATTCAAGACGTTTGTAATAAAGTATTTTGCTGAAAGGAGACTATTTATCTAAATAATTTTTTCGTATCGGTATCTAAATTATTTTTTATCCGGTTATTGAATTTAATATTTCATGATAGAGCCTTAATATTTAATTTGCTACAGCATGTTATTTTTCACATTATGCTTACCTGGTTCGGTCCCCGAGCGCAAAAGTTTATTATTTAATAATAGTGTATTATTTGTTTTTAAAGCAATATATTGTTTGGATTCTGCAAAGTCTCTATCTACAATATTTAAGGTACTTTCCCATGATATTGCACAGCCGTTGGACATCCTGTACGTACCTATATCAATTTATAGCCATTCTATTTGAAAAAGTAAATATTCGCTTTCACCACGGCATGGAATAGCAATACTGGAAAACGAAGTTTTTATTCCTATAAACAATATAAAGAAAAGAAATATAAAGAAATCAAATTGGAATGAAAGTTAAATATTGGTCGGGTCACAACACAACTAGGGGGTGACGGCTGTGACTTACATTTTTTGCTTCCGATTTGATTTTTACCGCAAATTGCTGCGGTTTACACACTGATGAGCTAAGAAAACTAAAACTTATTTGAGAGATTACCTTGGATCAAACCGACAGTATGATAATTATTATCATACTAAGAGGGTATAAATTAGATTAGTTTATTAAATCTACTAACTTAGATGGAATAGTATCAACAATAGGTTCCTACTCACGTGGGAGAAAGCTCTTAACGTATTTTAAGGTATGCATGCATTCCCTTGACGATCCCGGCTCATTGTTTGTGGCTACAGAAAGAACAAAAACGCCATCCAAGATGGAGATGTCCAATATTTTAGATGGCATAGCATTCGCCGCTACGAAATCGAAATTCCTGACTCGCCGATTCTCATAACATCGACGTGAAAAAAAATCTGTAAATGAATATCATTAAGGTCTTTATTTGAGTGACCGGTTGATGGTACAATGAGTCGGTATCGGAACGCTCGAACAACGTTTTAGTAACCAGGTATGCAATAGATAACCGCGTTTTATGCAAATACTGTAAACGAAAACATATCTTACAAATTTTCGAAACTCCTTGTAAAACTGGTATAAGAATCAGGAGGAAGTGTTGTTTATCGCACGAATGTGTGCGCTCGGAATTATGAGCAATCAACCCGTAGATTGTTATGTTGACTCTTGCCCGTCATCGACTATTAAGATTTCTTTGTTACACTAACATGTTGGACTATTTACACAAAACGTTTCTCTCTGAGAGCCTTTGTAAAAATAACTTGAACTTTTTTTTGAGTGTTGTTGCCGGTCGGTCAGCATATATCGCTCTCACGATTTTGAATGAGATCCTCAAGTCACTTAGTGCTAAGAAACGCTAGAATTTGCTTTTATATTATGAATCGTTTCGATGGCTTTATTATACAAACCGATTGACGGCGATACACGTTGGTTCAGATACAACAAAGCGGCCATCTCGAGGTGACAATGATGTGTGATTGCTGCGTGAGACTTTTTAATTGAATTATGAACCTAGTTTAGTGTGACTCATCTCGGAAATATGTTTATTGGCCTTGAACAGATCCACTATTCAACTGGTTAAATTATGATATTTTAATAATAAAACGTTATTTTTATCCTTAGGTTAGATAAGTCCAAAAGTCGAGGACTCCTAATATTTTATAGACATTCGTCTTTTTTCGAATGTTAATTTGTATAAAATAATTGCAATAAACGTTTGATTTTAAACTAATAATTCTGATTAGCATCAGGTCTAATATAATGCCCAGAATTTATTGAATGTTTCTTATTATCTAGTTATATTGTGGTCACACCGAGTTTCTCATGAGTTCACATGAATACAGATATAATTCTGTCGCGGTCCTTTCAACGCGGCTCGTATAGGCTGTACTTCAAATTTGTTTATTTATATTGTGGTCGCCTTTCATCTAGTATCTATACGTGAGCAAATAATATATGTACGACATATCACACGGGTATAATGACGTCACCCCGGACACGGCCACATCAAAGACTTACATTCATGATTTATGCATATTTTGTTAGTCTTCGTTCCAATTACGTTCACGAAAATTAGTGTACTTTCAAAATAAAGTGTTTACAGTAGATCGGCTTTGATGTCTAATTAGAAAGCCCGCGGTGACCCGCCGAGAAGCACTCAATTGATTGATTTATAATATCTTATTACTGCCACAGAATCAAAGCGGTATTTTCGCATTTCTGCTAACACGACATTTTCATATAATTATTAATTTAACTCTTTCCAAGATCCGCCGATGCAGTGTGTCCGTGTGTTTTTACATCATTATTCTGTTATAATTTGCTGTGCTATAAGTCAATATTATCTGTACTGAAGTATTGCATTGATTCACCTTGTGACCTACATACAGCCCTTATTCAATATTTTATACTCTAATAACGACCCGTCCTCGCTTCGCTTCGGTTGATCAAGTTTCCATGTGGTGAATTTGGGATAAATCAAAGCGTGTCAATATTGTTAGTGAGATGAGGAGATGATCCAATTAGTTGATTGGATTTTGTTCTACCTTTAAAGTTGTTTTATGTTTGTCATTGTTCTGTTTGTTTGCTCCTCGCGTGTTCCGCGGTTCAAGCTAAATTCGACTTTCGTCCCTACATTTACAGCGTAACGTTAGTGAACTCGATTGCACTGTGCACGTAACGTAAAATACGACAAATTTAAGACACATTTATTATTTGCGGTTGATTAAGTGATCGTGTCTAGGGATCGAACAGCAAAATTTAGTGTTTTTTATAGTAGGTATATTTTCCGGGGTAAAAGTAACCCAGGATATTAAAGTATAATTGTACCAATTTTCATCGTAATCGAATCGGTAGTTAATTTTCTTTAATATTTTTAATAAACATTTTTTACACTTCTACAGTCGTAATATACATATGTATAGATATCAGTCAGCAAATGCAATTTAATGTATATTGACAGTATTGAATAGAATTGTTTTGTATTACCATATTAAAGTAATGTAGTAAGAACATCAAAACTTATATTGAAATGTGTTCTGAACAAAATGTAATTGTAATAAGTATGAAAAAATAATTCTTTGACCGCAGTCAGCTTTATATAATAATAAATAATAATAATAAATACACCCGGACAAATTTACTCACGGTTAATTAGACCCAAACTAAGCTCTAAGCTTGTAATATGGAATCTAACTAACTGATACTAGTACATATATATACACAAATACTTTATAAGAATATATAATTGACACCCAGACGTCGTCGCCAACAACTATGTCTTCACATATTGTTGACTCCGGGCGGGAATCGAACCCGCAACCCCCGACACAGTAAGCGCTCTCACTGCCACTGTGCCAACGGGCTTGTCAGTGTTATATAAAACTATTTATTTATATTACGTTTAGGTAGTATACGCGCGTCATAACGTATACCTACCACCTAAACGTTATATAAATAAATAGTTTTGAAGTAATGATGTATGCACCATTAGTACGTCAAATATACTGCGGAAGAATTTAGTAGTTTTGGAATGGGAAAAATATACGTAGAAAAAAACAACAACTTTACTTCTGTATTAAATTTTATTGCATCTATTCACACACCTTTTTGGAAAACGGTTAAAAGACGTCTGAAGCTGAACTAACTGAAACATTTAACATTTTATCACTATTACAATATTATTACAACGTACACATTCTGCAAGATGTACAACTCAAAAACATTTGTCATGAAATTAACCACTAGGCAAGTGATGCTAATTTAATATTTTTATAACTAAGTACATAGTTGATAAGTCATTTTAAAATATTGTAATGACAATTAGTTTTGATATTTTAATAATAATTGTGACAGCATAATAAATCTTCGTTGTGTCAGCAAACCACTATTGAAACTCACGACGTTTATCCGTATTTATATGTACACTTTAAGGACTCTAATACAGAATATTTATTGCATTTACTTTTCTTAAATATTTGTTTTATTATTACAATATTATACACTTAAAACAGTGACGTATTTACAAAACTATAGACTCAATTTTGGACTTTCAGTCTCTACATATTTAAAAATGTTTGTGTTTTAAAAAGAGCCGACGACTATTAGTATTACAATAATATTATATGTATTTTAAATGTTTACAAATATTACACAAGGCCATATCAGACATACGATACCAATATAAGGTTAGGTACTTCCTATGCGCAGTTATCATCAGAAAATACTTTCTAAGCATTAGCAGTAGGGCTGGCTAACAGATGTCAAGCAAACTCTATTAAACAATGTCACAAAATTAACTTTTATTGAAATAAAAGTGAGTATTTCGACAATTAATTTGGTCCCGCGTAGAGGCACCTGTATAATGAAAAATACAAAAAATATAGGATCATATTGTTCAGCATGCCCGACATGATGTTCATGCGTACAGTACAAATCAGTATAGAGGCTTTCTTATACCTAATTATAAGAACTAAAAGGATCCTGAAACCATCGGGCTCATCGCCTTGATAAACGATACCAAATACGACGCCGGAACGGACGTGGGTGAATTGAAATAAACCTTAATTTAAATAGGTGAGATTATAGTTAGTGCAGAGAACGCAGCTAAAATATAAATGAGATCTTGTGTCTGATATAATCTTAGTGAATAAGTACACGATGCAGCTATAGATATATACCCTGAATAACAAACACCCAAGAGACCGGGTATAGTACAGTAGTCACTAACTATCAGGCGTCGAGCAGCGCCAGCCCTACTTCTAAGTCAGCCGTCTCCAGGTGCAATTCGACGAACTGACTGATAATGTATTTATATGAAAGTATTACACAGACACTCATAGTCTTCTGACTAGAAATTAACTATAGTTACAATCTTCAACTATGATATTGATATTTGTTGTTAAAGAAACATACAGTAAAGATTTGTTACAACTACTGACCTCGTAATAAATATTAAAATTCGAATGTTAGATTTATTTAAGAAACTATCAAACAATAGTAAACACTGGACGTAAACAGGCACTAAATATAAGACAATAATTTGAAAATAATTTACACTACATACAAATAATAGTCTAAAACAGTGATGTTTATCTATTAGAAACATAACACAATGATTAATACCTAATTTCGAATTAAATCACTTCGATATCAACGACATCCGGTAATAACTATATCAATCAACATGTCGCAAGGTCCAACTGTATTAGCACCTAGTATTGTCGGTCGGTCGGCGCGGGCGCAGCGGGCGCGGCGCGGCGCGGCGCGGCGGGTCGC
Organism: Cyclophora albipunctata; assembly: GCA_963082685.1. Classification (NCBI taxonomy): domain Eukaryota; kingdom Metazoa; phylum Arthropoda; class Insecta; order Lepidoptera; family Geometridae; genus Cyclophora; species Cyclophora albipunctata. The sequence goes on along the minus strand of OY720111.1, from coordinate 11,402,823 downwards.
GGCGCGTCCCTGTCGGAGCAGAGTTGTCAACCTCGCTGGCTCTCTCCACTATCACAAAATCTAAGCTTCTCTACCGGTGCATACTCATTTATTATCACGTATTTATACGTAGGTATGTATACATATTTATATGAAGTCTATCGCTATTTACAGGCTGAAAAGGCCTTCGCGGCACTCATAAGGCGAGATCGCGATTATTGTCGATGTGCCAGCGGCGGGTAGGGCTGGGGGGCTGGCGGTCAGGCGCGGGGCGGCGGGGGCTCCGCCAGCGACGAGGTGGAGGAGGAGGAGGGCGAGGGTGCGGGCGGCGCGGGTGCCGGCGCCGCCAGCGCCAGCGAGCGCGAGTACTCCAGCAGCGCCACGTCGGCAGGGTGCGCCGCGTGCGGCGGGTACAGCCCCCGGTATAGCTCCGCGCGCCCGTACGGGTGCGCTAGCCGTGCTGCCGCCGCCGCCGCCGCCGTCTGGTAGAAAGCCGACGCGGACGACGGAGGCGCCGGAGAGTCCCCCTCTTTGCTGGCCATGTCTGCTAGTGACCATATTCTAGGTTTGACCGATGCCGGAGTGCTACCCGGTGGCGCACGGGAAGGTAAATGCTGAAAAGCTGGATGGATTGGTCTTTCATAAGGCTCAGGCGATTCGGGCCCACTGTCTGCCCGCGATTCGGACCACTCCGATTCTGTTCTCTGCCCTAGTAGATCTAGTCTTTGTTGAGGTCTGTCGCCGTCTTCACTGGAACCAGTTCCGGAGTCTTTGCCGTCTAAAAGAAAACGTAGTTTAGTATTCAGCGTGTTAATGCGAGAAGGTATTTTGAAGTGGGATCTGAAGTGGGGGTATCGGGAATTAATATTAAAATTACGTACCTAGGGCATCTTTTCCGTCGTTGCTCTTGTGATCATCATCATCGTTATTATTGTCATCGTCGTCAACCCTGTTTCTAGGTTCCCATGTCATCTTGTTTTCTTTCTTGAGGCGACGGCGGGCGTTCGCGAACCACGTGGACACCTGAGTGAGAGTCATCTTGGTGATGATGGCGAGCATTATCTTCTCGCCTTTCGTGGGGTACGGGTTCTTCTTGTGCTCGTTGAGCCACGCCTTGAGGGTGCTCGTAGTTTCACGCGTAGCATTTTTTCTTCTGGCTCCATTCAGATCCATTCCATATCTATTGCGAACAAACGTAATCAATGAGAAAAAATAAATTAAATCATTGCATAAATTGATACAGAAATCAGATAAAGAAAGCGCAAAAATATTAAAGGTTACAGTCAGGCGTGAACTTCAGAGTCCGATTCGGGAGAGATTTGAGATATCCGAACGGGCCCCAATCCCTCGCTGTCGCCCTCCCGCGAGCGCCGCTGAGCCAATGAAAGCGGCAGCATAATAATTGAATTCGAGATAAGCCATCGGCTGCTGCGCTAGCGTTAAGCCACAGCTTATCTCAGACACAGCCTCGTACACATTTGTTGGTGGACCACGCGCCGTTATTTGAGTTTCCTATCTTTATTACGATGCAGTTCCCATAATTCAATTAAGATAATTGTTAACTTTGTTGAGTATACAATATGTTTTTCGTTTATAGGCTTATTACAAAGTGAAGTTTTTTAATACGATTTGGAAGTATTGATCTTAGATTATAGTCGTATCACGACTGTTGTTATTGTTGATCTATTCATTTGAATACATTCCGTATATTTACACGGAATAACAATGGTGTAGCGTAAAAGTTATTTACTATGTATAAGCATGCACATATTATGGAAAGAATATCTAGTATATAATGATTCTCCACACGCACAGTATATAGGTACATACTACATAATACGAGTTGATAGTTGGCAAAGCATGGTTCAAATATAGTTGACACCATATGCTGCCAATGCAGTCATCGGAAACTGAGTAGGGTGGAAATTGGGGATGAGCAGTATGGGAAATTAATAAAACTGTCACTTAAATCGTACAAGTGACAGGCGGCGCCCCCTTGTCTCCTAAGCCAAAAACAATTGTGTGTCTTAAATGTAAAAGATTATGGTTACAAGTCGTGTGATCACCCGCACCATATTATTCCGGTTGCTGTATTGTCGAGCTCGTTGTTGACTTAATCTCTTCTCGTCCCTCATTCAATGGAGAGACTTTTAAAAGTGTATGAATGAGATTAATAATTTACATTTCATAATTTCCATTTGCTCTCTGTATTTATCACTAGGGATTTGTATTTTACTGACTGTGTTGTTATGATAATGGCTGATGTACATCTGACAATTTTTTGATACTAAATACGAGATGTATGTAATCCTTGTTGTGATTACAAACACATTAGTTAGCGCAATTAATTTATTTCAATATTTTCTCATGCATTTACTAAGTTTTTAAAAATAGGTGTTATCTAATTGTTGCTTCCTAAGAGGACAAAGTTAAAAACTGTAGAATTAATGACGTTCTCGATGAGCGGCTCTATGAATGAACTAACATCTATAGAATTCAAGTGACAATGCGAAAGTGGAGCGTTGCCAAGCTTAGGCGTATTTCACAAACAAAAAAGCTTCATTTATCCACGGCGTGCCACTTTCACGGCATCCGTGCTCGCGGGGATAGCTCTGGGCGGATTCATTTTTTTATTATTCCGCTCCCCCCGAGCGCGCCGGGCTTGCTGTGGGCGGCTGTGGCTGCCCGCCCGCGCCCGCCGCCCGCCCTCCGCCCGCGCCTCTTCACCGCCTTGCGTTCAATTAAATCACTATCTATTGTACCACTTCATGCTTTCCACTTCGACTCGTTCAATTGAAAATATATATATTCTAACATTTCAAATATTGCTTTATAGGTACTACGTTTATTTATACAAACTTTTCATTTACTTTCTACATATTTTCATTTTAGAGTTGGTTAGTTTTCTGATAAAATTCACTTGCAAGAATTAATTTACGATTGTGTTGTTAAGTAGATTTAATTGCATCGTTAATATATGATCTTGACACAATTTTTATTCACAGGCTTGCTACAACAGAACGTAACCTAACACGGACTAAAAATAAAATATTTACATTATAGGCGGTGTTGGGTACACCGCCTATGTTATATGTTATAGTTTTCAACAGACAAAGAATTAAAACATGATTATTTGGATTAAGACAAAAATTTAAAAAAATACCGCCACTCATTTCTCTCTAAGTATAAAACAATATCCTTTTATGATTGTTCTGTTAAACGACATTATTGCAAGGATTATGACAAATAAAAATACAAACGCTCCGCGCTGCGTGCGGCGACATTCATAATGGAATGGAAGGCTGACCCGCCAGGATCGCAATATTCCGGTATTCAAATATTGAGGTTCCCTAATACCCGAATCGAGTGTTATTCCAGCGAAAGGTTAACCATTCCTCATTAACATTATCGTAGATAATAAAACATTTTACCGACTTTTGTTTGGGGACCGCGTGTTTATTGTTTTATGAATGAGTGTCCCAGCGTGGTACATGTATTACTATTTGTTAAAACAATAAATAGAGTAAAAACTACGATAATGATAGTATGAGCTTAGTTAGAGACGTAATGTAACAATATCCTCATTTAGCGCGAGTGATGGTGCTGCCACCCAGCTCGAGCCGGCCGCAGCGTAGGTACGCGACAACACGCTCTAAGATATAAAGTTTCTCTACTATACTGTTATACCAATGACATTCCCTGCATCCATCTAAAATTACACGTTGCGATATTTTATCAGGTAATAGATGTACAACTTTATCACTTCACCGGCTTAGACAACAATGTAAGTTAACGTTGGAGCAAACGTTGAATACAAAAAAGAACGTTGTATCAAATATTTGGTGACATTTTTTGTGTTAACGTTTTTAATTTTGTATCGTGTAATATGGTGTCTTATTTCAAATGTTAATACAGACAGTGTTTTGTTTCATAGGTAGTTCAACTTAGGGCCGATTTTTCAATCACTACTTTATTCGCTTAATAACTATCTAGCCAATAAGTTTATTAGTCTGTTTATTCGACTCATAAGTCGTGTTCGGTTTTTCAATACAGATTTATACGTAGAATAACTATCTGCCCAATAAAACCCTCTGTACAAAAGCTAACTTCAGACAGTTGAAACAAAACTATACAATATTCACGCGTTAGAGAAGGATGTCTAATTTTCACTTTTCGCTTATGTCACTGTCATCATTGTTGGTACGAAAATCTCGAAACTACCATTGTGAGTAATTACACAGAGCTCAATGTTGTGAGAACGAATATTTATTTTATCTTTACCTGGTTGTTTTGTGTTCGATTTTATGCCTGATCATTGTAAGTAAGTACAGCACGGTCTTTTTTAAGAGTCTGAAGCGCCGATGAAACTCTTCCGAATCCCACATAGGATCAGGTCTTGATCTTATTACTCTGGTTTTTCTTCGTGGTGGATTCACATATTCATTTATTGCATCGTCTTCTGCAATTGCTATGTCATCAATTACGTCGAAAATATCCATAATAATCACTAAAATCTTCGTAATTTGTGGTATTTTACTGATTTTGTACGGAAATGAAATAATGTTCTTCGTTTTGACATTAACAACACAACACTTTTGACAGTGTCAATAATTTATTCTATAGAATAAAACGCTATTTGGCCGTTCCACCGACAAATAAAGTTATACCTCAGATAGACGAGTTATTCGTCCAATAACTGTTATCTGACCATTGAAAAACAGAATAATTTGCTATTCGTCGAATAAACACTATTTGTTTGCTTATCTGACCATTGAAAAATCAGCCCTTATACGAGTATAAGTTTGAACTACCTCTACGAGCTACGTGCTTTGAGATTTGTAGGGGCTTCACTTGTTGGCGTCAGTTGCTAAATACGTCTACTTTCTATCTATTTCTTCATATTTCATATTTGTAATGTTATGTTAACCTTCGACTAATGATAAATTATGCTTTATTGTATTATGTTATTAGTGTTAAGTATCTGGAACATAATACCCTTTTAAAGTAAGTGTTCTACTTTGACGTGAAGCCAAGTCTTTTTGGCTTAAAATGTACACTGTAGCGTCATAAAACACAAATTTGTTTCAAAGCGGAAACAAAAGGAATTTCTGTGACATATCCACCGCATATATCGGCTTTCATGCCAAGTACAAGTTAGTAAGCATGTTCGTTAAAACGATATCAGATAAAGCTAATTATTCGTGGTCGTAATGTAAAAATGGGTGCACGCAACGACCAATCTCGGGTTATGAACGAAGTTTTAAAAGGTAGGTTCTAAATATATTGGTGGTAGATAGGGTTGGCTGGGGCGCGGCACGCCAAAAACACATTACGATCCGGGAACGTGCTATTACGGGCAACCACACGCGTCCATGGCCGCCGATAGCTGCCACCCAAACATGCTATCCAACGACTAATTGGTCAGGTTCATGCACAAAAACCCCTAATAGAAACAACTGCGCCGGGGGAAGCCGCTACAACTGTTCCGAACGTAAATAATCGTGAGTACTAATGTGTCGACGTCGGTTACACATCGTCACCGAATATTTTCAACGGTGGAAATTTTGTAAAACAAGAGCCAATCGTTAAGTAAGTTTGTATGAAGGGCGTGTTATCTAGAGGCTTGGGCGGCGCATGTCACCTGCCCGCCGGAGCGGAAACCAGCTCACCACCGCCGGCACCGGACGCCGCGCCGCGCTGCGTTACCTGCGCCATCTTGCTTTTACAACACGACACACCCGCGCGCACCACCACCACTATGCCATACTTTCCCCTCAAAAACTTCTACTAGGGTAATCATACAAATTTGGAACATTACACCGACGAATCTAAATACATATCATATTATTACTCATTATTGTACCCAATTAACGCATACGAGTATAGATATTTATGTACTTAATGTACATCCGAAATATCACTTGTTACAACCACATAAATATGTTAATCTGTGTCTATATTATTGGAAATCATATTCACTTAACAACAACCTGATTGACAATTGACATCAATCACTTTTTGTTACTTCAATGAAACGAAAACAAGGCATTATTATGATTGTTTATCAGCAGCAAATTATTTTTCTGTTCACTTCGTGTCTTGACCTCAACTACGTAGTTGATAACACAATATGTTATTGAAATTGAAAATACTTTAATAAATTAAAACTGACATTAATTAATTAAACATTTATTAAATAGCGACTATTGTCAGCTCATAGCAATTATTTAAATCAAAGAAGCCAAGTTAACACTGCGAAAACATCTGTTTTTAAACGTGTATAGAAGTGGCGTCCACGCCTCTTCGTATAAAAAATGAATTACGACGCCAATACCAACATATTTAAGTGTTTTTCGGGTTTATCTGTTTGTGTATTACATTTTTTGTAGTTTTTTTCAATTTAGAATGAACCCTGAATATTTTATGCCAATTATTACGATTACAACTTTTTTGAGGAACATAATACTTATACTTTATCTAGTAGCTGTACTTTTTGGAAAGAAAAACAGTGGTATTATTTAATTTTATGAATTCTTATTTATTAAATTTGATATGTGATTGGTACTGTGCTTAATCAATTTATGACTTGTACTAGATTGCATATGTAGCATAAACATAAAAATGATCGGCAAGTCCGAAACTGAAACACATACGAAGTTTTTTCTTAGGAGCCATGCCATTGATTTTGGTGACAGTAAAAACTGCATTCATGTTTTTTGAAAATGCATTTACTACCCCCGGAAATCGAACGAAATAAAATGAAAGGTTAAGAAATAACGTGATATGTCGTGTTCAAAAATCTGGATTTATTATTTTTATTAAAAGGTTTTTTTTAATGTAGTTCTGATTATCTTTCAAATCGTAAGAATTTAACTCATAGTGGCCGATTTAAAAAAGCTATCCTGTATAGTAAAAGAACTTTTGAATTGACTGAGGTAATATAGACAAAAATAATAAAGAAATATCATGAATCGGAAACCTCTCAGTTTTTAAAGTCTGGTGTACTCGTAAATTACAAGTAAGTTTATGCTTCGTATAAATGACGTCTTTATTTCGTAAAATAGATTTCATAATCTTTAGCGTTTATCGCCTTCGATAGAGATTGGTTGGAGAAGGCGAAAGACAGGGACGGTTGGCGGTGTTTGGGGGAGACCTTTGCCCAGCAATGAGACGGTATAGGTTAGATTAAAAAAAACTTAAAGTATTGATAAACTACGTAGATATGAAAATTGCACAAATAGCATTAAATTCCCGATGTGTTTGAATTTTCGAATAATATCCAACCATAACTTTAAATTTAAATAAAAGAGCTATTGTGCGTTAAATTCACTAAAGCTCACGTGTTGTGCAGTAAAACAATTCGGAGTATCAGCGGTCGTATTCGCATGCGAGACTGATAAAAATATTCATATTCATTTTAATTTATATTGACTAGAAATTTGTTTTATTTTGTTATTCTGTTCTGGTAAATATTGATTGATAAAGAATTGATTAGAGTTAACTAAATAGGGAAACTGTATGCCGGGTTTTTCTTAAGTTTGGTATGCTTTTTAAATAGTGTCGTTTAATTTTCTTGTAAGTATAATGCACAAAACCTATCAAAAATCCTTCCAAATCACTAAATAAATAGTGTAGTTGGTATGTGAATCCGCTAGGTGAGCCGAGAGCTGAGAGCTGGCTCATAGCGACCTCCCAACGACTTATCAATGTTCAACTCTCACTGGGAAGATGTCAAGTGATGCTATTTATTTATCGGACGTCAATCAACTGGTGACTTGTTTGAAGCGTAATAATGTTAGTTTGTAGGTTGCGTGCCGTGGCGCCACTGTCGGGCCCGCACCCGATAGCCTCATCGGACCTCACAAGACGTCCTATGTAGAACGTATAAACTAGTGAAAATTAAGTGTCACAGCCACGGTTCACTTGCTATCTAAGGTCACGCTCATTTTATTACTGACATATTATTAGTACATGTGAACACAGAATTTCGTGTGGTAGGCAAGAATTATTTCGAAATATGTTCTTAGTTTTCTTGTGTAACTGTTTTGTGTATTGTTGATAGTAATTAGCTATCACTGTATGAGATATTATGTTGCGTTCCAACGTCCGGTCTACTCGTATAGTATTGTCTGGTTATAATTGCTAGATAAGGGTTTATTAGTACGAAACATAAACACTTTTTTATCAGAGGTAGCTTTATGCAGAATCATATTGTCTTCGCGTACTTTTAATAAGTCGTATACATTCTGATCCACATTTAAAATTAACTTATTGACGTCAATGTTTTATCCCATAAAACTAATTATTATAACTAGATGAAACGGGTCTGTATCGCGTTAGATAATATTACGTATTTTTGTAAAAATACGTACTCACCATTTAATTTAGGTGTCTTATGATTGAGGGAAAATGTAAGTGTTTATAAAGCAGTACTTTAATAACAAAGTATTCCTAATCGACGTATAGGCATTTAATTTTGAACACTAATTAATTATACTAACCCTGACGGTTTAAACTCATGACTCGTGCAAGGAAAACTCTCCGACCTGTGGCAAGCGAGTCTCCTCTACTAAAACGAGCCAATTTCCTTTCACACGCCGCCGCCCGCCATGCCCTTTTAATTACATGCTGAGGCCTTACAACGCATGTCAGGTACAAGACAATTGGTGGTAAATACCAAGATTTAATGTAAAGTGTCGGAAGTGGCGTGACTACCAAGAGGCCGTACGAGGAGACGAGAAAAGACCAGCCTTGTCTCGGGAAAGTAACATTACCTACACTTTAAGGACTTCTTCATATCCCGAGCGTACATACGAGGATATGCCTGTTATTTACTTGGCTATGACAAATCCGTGGACACTTTACCTTCACTTGGTTTCATTGCTGGGCTGACGATTCTCTTGATTTGAAATTCTCATTGAATTGTTTCTCTTGATTTGAAATTCTCATTGAATTGTTATTAAAAATATTCGTTAAACTAATATTTAAGTCCCATTCTAATGCCCAATGGGAATATCCATTAATAACAAAGTGATCTGACCGACTGATCTGATCGACTGATCCGATCTGAGCGTTAAGAGAATCGCTGCAAATATAGAGAAGGTTTAAAATAAATCTTGAAAGTGTTGGCTTGTCGGAACTGAAATACTATCAAATTCAGTTCAAATTTATCAATATTCATGACTAAATTGGGTTGACCTGCTCTTAAAATGTGTCTCTCTGACTTGATCATATAAATAAGTAAAACTGACCGTCTTTAAGTAACAGAGCTTTTAGAGATTTAGGAAATGAGATTTGATTTCAGTTTTCACTTTAATACTATCACTATTGAAAGACAGTATTTTTTATTTGTTACCGTCACAGTCCAATCGATAGGTACGTGAATATGCCTTCTGAATGTACTGTCATTTCTGAAGTATCCTGGAGTACTTTACTATAACGACATTAGTATATTAGTATCCACGTTTCGACCTCAGGAGCAGCAGCTCACGTAAGCAGACTGTGAGCTACTGCTAATCATGAATTCAGTGTGTCATAATTATATTTTTTTAAAGAACTTTCTCAATGCGCGACTTAGTGATTATGCCTAATTCTCTGCATTGTACTGATATCTGCCTAGAGGCCAAATATTGTGCTTTCACTTATAAATGCGTTTACATAAATTTAATTTCGGTCAATTGTGATAGTTTTATCGAGTCATAAATATGCCGGGAGTTTGTTTTCGTGTGTAACGTTCGTTTGAATATGTTAAACATTTGCATTCATAACGAGTTGTGGAGTATAATAACGACGATACCAGCGTGCTAGTATTATCATTCATAGACTTATTTGTGTAGCGCATGAGTCAGATTAAACGCATGGTATAAGTTGTCACTCCGATTTCCGTACCGTGATAAATGCAAAACATACGCAGAAAATATGATGAATGGGTTAACGTTCGTCTCATTTTATCAATATACAATAAAGGTCTGACAAATTACGTGCATCTTTGTGTAGAGATAAATATAATTAATAAAACTTTAAACAATACTTAATAAATACTATGAATATTTAATTAATGAAGTTTGTGTTACGTAGAGCAATGTTACAAGGATACCTAGTTAATTTAGTGCTCCGAACCAACCACGAAACTAGATACCAGATAGTCTAAAGGCGAGTTAGTTGTTATACACGCTGTTCTAGAATCGATCAAGAAACCGCAAATTGCATCTCTGTTCTTACCATTCTCTGTACTAACAACGCGACTAATGTTCGTAGTGTCCACATGAGCAATATTATACCACCAACACCACATTTACCCTTAGAAGTTCTTGGATAGACGTTATTATTATTTGAGAGTGGAATTAGCATTAAAAATGTGTTTACTTGAATATCGTACAAATACCCAGTCCACTCTAGAAGAAGCAAAAGTTAAACAAAAGCTCTATCAATACAAACGTAACAATAAATCAAGTGAAGTGAATTTGTTAAATAAATGAAATAAAGGTTGAACAATCTCCGCTCGTGGCCGGTGCTGACCGATAGGAAAAAGGAAAGAGGAAGCATCCAATGCGGCTAGAATGAAATTAGCCTGTCGGTCAATTACTCCGAACCAAGTGCGGGTTACTAATGGCACGCGCGGCGTCGCCTGCATACGGCACCGCTCATTTATATGCCTAAACGCGTACTCTTTATTGTTCTATAGATTGGTAATACACGGGAGGACTGCCACTTTATGCTGTAAATCGTTGTCTGTACACGTATCCACGATTAACTATGTGCTGTGTGTATAGCCGTGGCGGGTAGTGTGTCACTACAAGCCGATGCGCAAGTGTGGATCGATGACATCATGTCCGGAATGGACTGGCCACACAGAAAACGTGAGGGTACGTGTTTGATTGACTCTTATTTATCGTTGCGCATACGCCAGCGCAACCGCGTATGTACTCCGCTGATATGACGCATGCTCGGGCCCTTAGCTCAGACGTTGATACATCGCGCTCGCCGCTACCCTAAAGTAGCGATCCTTATCTATCAAAACGTCCCTGGATTCACTAATTACACTTGTTACCTAATGTTATTTACCTTATATTAATAACTTTGTTGCTTTCACACTTTTTATGACCTAAGAATTCCTGTTGCTTGTATTGGATATATTAAACTTAACCATTTACAACGCATTCCCATTTGTCAGCTGTCGGGCCCAGAATTAAATAGAACGTCGCAGTGGCAGAACATTTTATACAAAAATGTTTACACTTACTACCCTCAGATTTTGTATTGGCATCCAATTACGGCAGGCGACTAATGGGAACAGACTCTTTTCAGTCTGTAATATGTTTTGCACTCAACTGCTTAAAATTTTCCCGTATTTATAAAGTACCTTCCCGTGTAGCAGAGAGAGTGGTCATCTGCCGATATTACGAGTATACTAAGTTGATGAGATATATTGAATCGATTCAGCGCCTACTTAACATGTATATCAAATTACATTTTTTTTTTTATAAAAAAAGAACAGACAGGCGCCGCACATTGGGAAGTTATAACCATTAGGAGAATACAATCGCCATTTCTTCCTGTCGTAAATAAACTTCGGCGGGCATGAGTAATCGTTACTTTGTGTGCACAATATCAGGTTGGGCCAAATAGATTGGTACGTGCGCGGCATTAGAACGATTCCGCTTCAGGACTTATCATTGGTTCGACGAAATTCGTCTACTCTGTTCTGTATGGTGTACTTGAATTTTCCGTTTGTAATTATGTTTGAGTAGAGCGGAAGTGTCGGCGGTGGTTGTGATACCAGTCACGGCGCGGTTGACGACCGGCGACTAACGGAGCGGCCCTACTATGGCCCGCGACGCGACGACTCGCCATCTCGCACCCATCAGGCCATCACTATCACATTCATTAAACTGACTCCACGAGTACTCTCCTGTCCCTCGTTACATTCCTTGTCACCTTTAAACTTATACGACATGCGATTTAATTGATTCTTTTAGGTATCATCAAGTTTAAGAAAGAGTATAAGGCTTTTTTACTTTATCAAATATATCAAATACCTACTGATTTAATTGATTTCGAAAGTTACAATGTTTTTTGCCTAATTTATGCTGTTTTATTGGTGAACAAAAAAACACCTTCAACCATCCCTATTAGGTATATTATTATATTAATTTAAAAAAAACTTAAATGCCTGAATAATTTAGTGTTAAATCTATAAGTACAAATAAATAAAATTGAAGTGGTTTGTAATATTAAAATAACCGCTTTTTCCTAAGTGCAGATATACGATACATATACCAAAACAATTTTTTAAATTTTTGTCTGTCTGTCTGTTTGTTCCGGCTAATCTTTGAAATGGCTAGACCGATTTTGACGGAACTTTCACTGGTAGATAACTGGTGTAACAAGGAGTAACTCAGGATACTTTTATCCCCAAATTCGCGCGGAAACGGGTACAATGCGGGTAACATTGTGGGCCACGGCTAGTCCAAAAATAAATTCACTTGAAATGCAAATATGTATTATCCAAAATTACCTCGATCTCGAGAGGTGAGAGGGTTTGTTTGTTAAAGTCATTATGGGGACGACAGTGATGTCACTCCTAATTCCCGGTCAAGTCGGCAACATTTGAAATATGTTATTCATGGGAAATTCGCAATATTTTCCTTTGATAATTAACGGACATTGCAATATTCATCTATACTATAATATTATAAAGCTGAAGAGTTTGTTTTGTTTGTTTGTTTGTTTGTTTGTTTGTTTAAACGCGCTAATCTCAGAAACTACTGAACCGATTTGAATAATTCTTTCACTGTTAGATAGTCTATTTATCGAGGAAGGCTATAGGCTACATTTTATCCCGGATTTCCTACGGGAACGGGCACAACGCGGGTAAAACCGCGGGGCGCTGCTAGTTCCAAATATTACAATTAAGATTTGGAACACTAATATTTCAAACAAAGTAATTTTTCAAAAGCAATATTATTCATAGTTTATAAACGTTCAATAACAACAATTGTTTTTAATTAGGTTAATTTGGGTGTTTATTCAGTGTGTATGATGAGAGTGTTACGGCGGTAAGTGGCCGCGTCGTGATATCCATCTGATGGCCGACGTCGGCGCACCTGCCCGCTCCAACCTTTACTTAGTTATTAGTGGAAGACGCCCCTCGACGTTTTACAACAATTTAATTGCGTTATTTAACGCTTGTTATTTTCTCAACTGACATGTTGATTCATTCAGTTGATGTATGACGCGCACCGAATTTCTATGTCCATGATTTATGGGAACGGGTTCAATCTAATATTAAATAATAAGTTATTGTTATGCGAGGAAGCTGATGTCGTATTGTGATTTATAGTTTTATAATGTCTCGCTGCTTAGCGGAAATGAAGATTTTGCTTGCATAACTGAATGCAAGCAAAATCTCAAACAATTACAAATACTGACGACGTCCGCGTATGAATAATAAAATTGAATGACTACAGTCTTTCTTGACTTCACACAAATGGACTTAACTCGCACTTGCCTGATATTTAATAATTGGTGGATTAAGCAAGTTATTATAGAACATTCAGATATCTGTCTTCGTATCGTAATGTACCGTAATGTCGTCTGTTATTCAGTCGTAACTCGAACGGCGGCACATGAAAGTAACTGGCAGAGGAGTGTAATTTTAAAACGAGAAAAACTTATTATTACTCCGCCCATATTAAGTTTGTCATATATTCTTTCATTCAACATGAAAAAGTCAGCAACTTTCAGAACATGTAAAACAGAAGAAAAGAAAAGTAAGCTTACTTGTTAAAAATTGTTCATACGTTACAGCAAGACCTAAAAAATAGGCTCAGTTGAAATGAGCGCAAGGAATGTTTTATTATTCCACTAGTCATTAATAATGCGTGGTTATTATCTAAACTTCCTCATTTCACTGTACTTATTATTTCCAGTGAGATGAGAGGTCTTTGTGCAGCAGTTTGTGGACCTCTACCGAGGTTAAGACCTTTTTCTTTTTTTTTTGTCATTATAGTAAGTATTTGAGTAATTCAGATCGGATTCAGACTTTAAGACGAAAATGCTTACTTCTTCATCATTTTATAAATATACACAACATGTGCCGCTTCTATTTATTGCAGGGCTTGTCGGCATGAGACAGATGTGTTTCAAGTTTCAAGCTACGTTTATAATAGAGCTTTGATTGACCACCGCACGCGATCAACATGGATATCACTCCGATCGAAACATCTTATTAGTAGAGTGTTTTTATACAGGCTGCGTATAGGTAGATAATTAAAATGAACACATTTTTGTTCAAACCGGAGTGAAAACGTACGCTTGCATTCGAGGCCGCGAGAACTCATATTTTAAAAGAAATTGGTTTAATGTTTTACATTGTTATCTTATCGCATATTATTTTCAAGTATTGTAAACTAAAGTAATTGTCAAAAAGCATGTGAGAACGAACACGTACTTTCTCATCAACAAAGCGAACATGAAAGTCGACAGTGCGACATGAAAGTTCGGACGCTGACACCCGTGCCACACCGTACGACCGAATGTATATCAAAGTGATTTCTGCTTTACATAAAGAACACGATCGGTTGCTCAAAGATAATAATTATGCAGATGTAGCACCGTCTCCATGACTGCAATAACCGAATATCAAATTGATCTGATGAAGGATTGATACTGCGCGACATGTTAATTACGCGCGGATTATAATAACCTGAATATGCGAACTGAACATTCGTGTACCAATGTTGTGTGCAAGTTTTGTTTTAACTTGTAAAAGTGGTTCTCGGTTTTGTATATTCTTTAAGCTGATTTTTCAGCCAACTATCATTGACAAAAATTCATTTGAATAGATGTACGCATTGGACAAAAATTCTATCGTTTAATTATGGTTCAGTTATATTAATATGAACAAGAAACAGAAAACATTTCCTTAAATAACTAAAGTTAAAAACAACCGTGGAATATAATAAGTAACTCATTAATTTCGTATTCAAATCAGCCGTTAGTGTAGCGTCTAAACTAAGTTTCAATTGTATAATCTATATTCATTCAGTAGTGTAAGTTAGCGCTCGCGATCCAAGAAGGCGCAATTAAAAACGTATAAATCAAGGCATTCCTCGCTTCCATGTTTATACTACGTATGTATACCTACCTAGTAATTACACTACGGTGGTAGCACATGCATTATAAACTACTTCGCAGAACTGAATGCAGCACAACCTTATTTAGAAACTCATATCCTACATTTTAGCTCTTTACTAAATTAATAATCACACGTTAAACAACATGTATTCATATAAATACAATAATCTAGTTTACTTTCTATGTAATCAACGAAATGTTAATTATTTTACAAACTCGTCTTATTAATCTATACGTTCAAGCGAAATACATTATCATATTAATGAAATTCTTGTTCAGTAAAATTGTGTTCTTATTAACATAAGAGTGACATGTAAGTGATGCTAATTATAACACCACGGAGTGTTGAACATTGAATAAAAACTCCATGAGAACCCTTTGATACGATTGTGATGAATTTTCTATTCCTATACTCTTCAATGGCTCGCCGACACTTACTCACGAATAAAAACATTTTCAAAACACGAAGGCGTGCACGCAATCAAGTGTTTAATAACAAAAACATACAATGATGATGTACACACTAACTTAACGAGAGATTTTTGCTGTACTTAATAATTGATAGATATTATTTATTACTTTGTAGCAGACTCACGTTGTATTTCTTTTTCTTTTAAATTAAATATACTTCGAAATTATGTATAAGTTAGTCGGCTAACTAATTAAATGACCACTCAGATATTTGAATACCACATTTACCAAAGAAACTAAAAAATACTAAAACAGCAATTTTCAGGATACAGATTTTAATATATCTGGCGATTGCCGTCTGATCATTTAAAACCTTATAATAAGAAAGCCAGTTAAGTAATAACGTGGATTATAAAAGTCTCGCTTTGATACCTCGAGCACTGGAAAAATATTTTTAGCAAGATAACATTTTTAAGGTTCCGTAAAAACTGAGAATCCCTCAAAATTTTCGCACTTTTCGCCGTGTCTGTAAACCTGCATTATAATCAGCTGATTAAGATTATTCGCTAAACATATTAATGTCAGAAAAGGAGGTGGGTACACTCAAGATATATTGACACTTTAAAACTAACTTTTGTTAGATCAAGGACATAACTCTTGTCTAACTGGCAGCAGACGTCAGCCAGCGCAGGGTGTTTGGTTTTTAGATTTTTAAAAGTCAATTAGGAACAATCAGTCGAAGACATATACAGGAACTACGGAACCCTAATGCGCAAGCCCTGAAACGCACTTGGCCGGTTTTTAATAATGACGTTTCCGTCTTTAATTGGTTTTCAACAGGATTTTAAAAGAATACTTAGTATTTCGTCTCGTCTTTCATATGTTTATATGCTTCTATAAATAATTTTAAAGTAAAGTTTTAATCTTGTTGATTTGTTCAAGTGTGAGATTTGGGTCGATAATATAACGTTTGTTTGTGATATGCGGCAAATGTAGAGATATGTCGTGGAGCCATACACGGACTCAGGACCTATCTATATACAAATCAAACACGACATTCATAATTATCGAATAAACTCGTGTTTTGTTACCTTCATGTGTGCCGCTATCAGTTTACATAAATGTGATTGTTGTATCAATCCATATCTTCATTTGAGAATCTATCCACATAGATAGGTACATACATACGTATTAAATATGACGCTGATTAACTATCATAACGTAGGCGCATGAAAGTGTCCTTTGAACGTTTAAAATGTGATCACAGAGGTAACATGAAAATAATAATATACACGTATGTTGATTCTCAAACTAATTATACCTTTTATTTCGTCTATTGTTTTATTATAACTGGTTTATACAATTTTAATCGAAAATAAGAGTCAGTTTATTAAATAGGATACGTTGGCCGTAAACAGTTGCCACTAACGTAGTCTATTAGAATTTATGTATAAAATTGTATACTTGTTTTATAAATAACGAAGGATACAATCAGTTGTTTAATTTAATTTAATAAATATCTTGAACTAATAAAATAAATATGAACGATCGTTAACGAAACCAATTGATTGTTTCACTTCAACAACGGACTGTTTCAATTAATAAAAGTATCAAGTAAAGTGCATACAAAACAACGTTCAATGGAAATGCAGTCACACAAACGCAAGATAGACGCTTAGGAGCTTAGTCACCAAACAAAGCAACAGAAATAATGCCAGGATTTGGGAATTGGAGTGGCACAGACCAGTGGGAACGTGCCGTCATTTTTCTCGTTTTGGGAGTTCAAAGCCTAAACTGTCGATATTGTTGCCGTTAGGGACTTATCTACTGAATGTTGATACCACTGCAGCAGTGTTGCTTAAAAATTAATAAAGCTGGGGTCTAAACTCTGCGGCTGTGACGGGCGAGTGGCCATCGGACCCTCTTGAGGCTACTGTCACCGGACTCTAAATATTAGATAACTTGTGGATATCTCTCCCTCTGTCTATTAACTCTCCTATATACGTAATCCATCTACTGCTACATCTTTAATGTTTTATTTATCACAGTTTGGTCCGAGATTAGAACACTTAAGTTCTTTGGGGAATTTCTCCTCGTTCATTGTAGAGAGGATATATTTAATCACTTTGATTTTAGGTGCAACCGAATGTGCACAATTGTCGCTATATAATTGGTGAATTTGTGCCTGAAAAACATTAAGTACTTTACAATGAATGGTGATGACTTACCCATTGAAAGGGTAGCCGGCGAAGGCTGCGTCGTAGGGGTGGTATACCGTGGGGTAAGGCCAGCTCGCCGCGCTTGCCGCCAGGTTCTCCTTCAGCTCAATCCCAGCTGCCTGTTCCGACAATCAAAAATCATTTCAACACATTTCATGTGCATCAAACCACGAAAGATAATACTTTTTTATAATATCGGCCTAAGATACACACCCTAACCGCTGTAATTTATTAGAATTTTGCCTGACAGTAGAGTTAAAGAGTAGGTAATTAAATAATTACGTCTTCGTACTTTCCGGTAGCTTAAACATAATCCATTACGAGAACGATCCTCGTCACATTGATTTCTTGATCGATCGCTGTAATGTTTCGTTTTAAACTATTATTATTTAATGGGAGAGATACCGAGTAGAACGCATCAATCATCTTTCGGTCGACAAATGTATCTTTGTTTTTGTAATCTTGTAGAGATTCTTGAACTTTGCTTTCTATCATGTCGTCTAGATTAATGTAAATTAGCTTTTATTTATTGTCAGTTAAATGAGAGCTGTAATGTATATTATAAGTTGAGTTGAACCGAAAGCAAAACATGTGCATGTTTTACGTTTTTATATCAGAAATAATTGCGTAAAAAGTAAGACGACCGTTCAGGGTACAGGAATTTATTACGATGCATTAAAAATAAGTTAGGAGCGAGTCTTAATGCGGTCAGCCAGGATAAATCTATCAAAAGATTTTGTTGTCCAACAACTTCATTGGTGGCCGAATCGAAAATCCGATAATAAATTTTACTCAAGTACGACAGCGTAATCCAGTCGCCCGTCGCTCTTTGTTGCTACGACCTTTCTGATATAATTCCACTTTTCTGTTACCTCAAATAATCGGCCTAAGCCGCAACGCGAATCTGCAGTTTACTTCAATTTATTATTATCGTAATAATATTTAACCCGACAAGTTCCCTCGATCGCCGAAACGCAAATACTTCTAACGAATGCCTTCCTTAAATTGTGCTGAACCTTCATAAGCATAACATACAGTCTAACACATCTATACCTATCAAGTACTGAACAGACTTAAATGCCTGCATACTGTGTTCCTGCACATTTTAATTATACATAAATGTATTGCAATTTATAGAAATATGTATTTTATGTATCCAGATTCGTATTACGGGGCGCTACATATTTTGCAATAAAATATTCCATAGTTATTGTATAAACACAGAATTCAACATTAATTCGTGATGAATATAGAAACATTGTAACATCATATTCATCCGAAGCACGCCACCGGTCAAGCCTTTACTTAGCCCAGTTTATTACTCTTATTTTTTTTACGTTATAATTAAATACGTACCTAGTCTTCTATCGAGTAATATAAAACTATCTCGTGATCTTTATTGACATCAAGATTATAATTTTAATGGAATCTATCTTTAATGCCATTAACATTGTCATGTTGGACCGGGATATTTTATGGAACGAATAAGTTTAATCCGTTGAAAGACTTCGAGAACACGCAAACGCAGGTAGCTCTCGTGGACTGCTTTATTAAAATATAAATCGGTTAGTTGTTCAATATTCTAATACATGATTGATGTTTTTATTACTAGACTATTATTAATGAAACTTTTTACAATGTTTCTTATCACCAGACTTATCATTGGTCATTGAATACCTAATTGGCTTTCTGTAGTACTGAATAACAAGCAGAATATATTTAGAATGAATTGTGGAAAAATATAATTACTTAAGTCATAAAAATTTGTTGCCGTTATAAATCAATCAAACATAAAAATATTTTATTTTAATGTGAAAACATCTGAACGTGTTTCATTTGGAGTCGTCAATATATCGGCCTATATATAATTACTAGCAGCCACATGTATGTTTGATCGTCATCATAAATTAAAATTCCCATTTGTCACAGATCTGTTGAAAAAGAACAATTTTAGAATTCTCCGATCAGACTATAAATTACTCATAATATTTTTCAAATAGTCTCACTAACTTCCTGCTCTAGATCGTTGGAAATAACAATTTAATATGTTCCAATACGTTGGTATTCATAGTATACTTTTGAAAAGTCTTTATTTATGTTTGTTTACATTAAACCGATTACTAAACAGTAAAAGACAGAATGCCTTCTAATCTGACTACTAATTTTAACACTGAATAAAAGAAATGTTACAAAAACAGTTTTTAGTGTGTGGCTCCGTGTTTAGTAGTCGGAATGAAATAATAAATTATAGAAAAAAATATAAGGCCGTAAATAAAAAAGGTGGTGGAAGGATCTTATTGAATGCGACGAGTCGGACGGCTCGAGTTAACACTTTCGGCGGAGATGATGTATGATGATACTTTCATGAATGATTGAATCATCTGCCGCGACACGTTCTCAGTCCCACCTTTTAACACCTTCCTTCAAAGTTTTACTACAGGTCATATATTACGCACTGTGGCTACTTTTATGTTGTTATGATCATTATCATTCAAAGTCACAACACAACCCACACGCGTGGATCCGGCGAGGCGCGCGGCGCGCGGCGCGGCCGTCCTACAGGGAGTGCTTTTATGACATACATCATTCTATTAATATCATAGTTCTGGACTTCACAAAGAACCCGTATCAATTCGTTAATCTAAATATTAAACGCCTTTGAATTAAATTAGGAAAAAGTATAAAATGTGACATTCTTACTATGAACAACAAATTAAAAAAGAATCATCGGATTACGATCCCAATTTATATGTATTAAATGTATGGTGTATACAGTAAACGTCATTGTTGATGGCTTCTTAACAAGACGTATAATAATAAGGCTCTGGAGCTGTTGTGACGTTAGTTATTAATTATGATTTCAAATAATATTATGAGATACAAGTTTCGAAGACTTACCTACTTAAGTTCTTCGACACAAAAGCGGCTAACTACGGTTCTGGTGTGAATTTTGTCTACAATTTTGAACATAATTCTTTACTAAGAGGTACCTACAAGAAATATTGATATTGAAAAATCCACAAGTTACTGACAATTATTTCGCAATAATGGAGCATTTACAAAAATATAGTTTTATCATAACACATCCATAGCCATCCCATTTTATCTTATTGTTACTTTATAGATTAGATAAACATACGTACTGCATTTGTATAGAAGGGCGGTTGATCGGCTGCAAGAGCTGGGAAGTATGCAGCCATGCCGGCGGCAGTGGCGGCGGCGGCGTCCGAGTAGGGCGCGCTGTACATGGAGAGGGGCACGCCGGAAGCGAGCCGCTGGTAGTTGAGGAACTCGTACTGGCAGGAGCACACCGTCTGCCCTGTGATAGGATCTTGGAATATAGGACGGCCGGTGTCGCAGCAGCGCGCGGGCGGTGCAGCGGGCGAGCCGGCGCGCGGGCCCGCGCTCGCGCCCGCGGCCGCTCCCGTGCCCGCGCCCGCGCCGGCGCTCATCCCCGCCGGCGCCGGCGGCGGACTGTTGGAGGCTGTCGATATGGTGCTCTGTAAGTTGTAAATTTTGAAATGCCTTTATGGCGCGTTTTACACATTCGCTGTTGCAGTAACATCAATATAATAGGGGCCCCCATAGACGCAGAACCATCGCAATGCAATTGACATAATATACTAAGACCCGCGGTATGTTTAATGAAATTCATCAGTTTAAAGTTCACAAGGCGAATAATTGAGCAAAAAGTTTTCTCCATATGGAATTCCTGATGGTTTTTTCATATGCATGAGACATAAGCTTATAGAATAACTGAAAGTACATGTTTTAAATGCGTTATGCTTAATGACCATTAATTAGTACAATGAATGTGAAGATGCATAACAAATGAGTATTTAATGACAGTGAAAGGTGTGAAAAGGGTGATGAGTGTAAACGTAAGAACAATTATGGGCGGGGTCGTTATGTCGTCAGAGATATCGACGATATCTAATGTGAAATGCTTTAACCCTATGAAAATAAAATGTGTATTATATTTTGTCATGCAACGATTATTAAAATACGATTTGGATTATAGAATGTAATGAACGACAAAAGGAGTCAGCAATGCGAACAGATCCTTTGTTGTTATAACAGATTTATTCGTGAGACTACCTGAATCGATATCGCGGTTGCAGAATAAACATCCGGCCGATGTCCGATCCAAAGCGAGAAACGCGAGTGGAGATCGACCTTTTTTAATTGAGCTTTGTGCGAAACCGTACGTGAATAAATAACTTTCTAAATATTTGTCATCGAAATGAAAAATGGTCCCAACCGTCCAATATTATATGTATTGTGTTCTCAATGGGATTAGGAACCGAGAAATGCCACCCGAGTTCAAGATACAACTGTCACTATTGTGAAGAAATCATAATTAATAATTCCTTTTATATTCATTGGGTATTTTTATAGGATGTTTCCGGATATCAAATAATGGTAAGTATTTGAGATCCTAATATTAGCTTTTTATAGTCAGGTAGTTAATGTGCCCTGTCCGTAGATTCCATAAATATTTTAAGTCGAGAATGGCGAAGACTAGCGAGGTATGCGGAGTATGTGCGCCCTGACCTCTAATTATGTAAAGAATCACACAAGCTGTGTTGTGGGGTAAACTAGTAATGTCACGTCGCGGTTGACAGTAGACTAAGCTGGTTCCCTGACCCGAGAGCCCCGGATATGGCTTCGCGGCCCCGGGCGTGTCGCACCACGCCGGCGACCCTCCCGCGAGCCGAACTCCATACACTCTCATACACCCAACACCACCGTCGCCACCACGGGCTAAAAACATTTGTTGTGTTAAGGGAATTATTAAGGTAATCCCGAAGCCGTTAAACGTCGAATCCCTGCATTACCTACATTACATACCCACCATACCATAGTTATTTAATCCATGCTCGCAAACATTGTATATACTTGTGTATCGCCGGTTGCAGGGTTGGTAGGTGTTCGTATTGTCGCTCATTCGACCTAATGGATATGGTAATAGAGATTATATCGATCTATATGAAGGGGAACGACTGAAATCGACGCCGGTGCTTAAAAGGGATTCAATCCGTTCAAACGATACGAGTGTCTGTTGGATGAAACGATATAATGACTCTGGTATAGTACCTACGCACTGTTTACTCGGACCGTCGCCATTGTCGACAGTCTTATGTACGTACATGATATTTTCATTATATTTCCCCAACTTCAGGCTAACCGGATTTCCTCTTCACCGACATGTTACATAGGTTCGACAGTTTTAAGTTGATGCCACTTGTAATTTTGGATTAAGCATTACAACTTGAACAACTATAATCTGGACTAACACAGTCTCTTATTTGTAAATTAAACGTTTAAAAAGGCAGCTTTATACCTTCAACGGATGGTAACCAAAAACATCGAGTAATTTTAACAGTTAAGTGCCAACATAATTGAACTTTGACATTATACGTAGATAATCTTCATTAGTTTTTTATATAAGTTGGGGAAGCTGAAAATGAGCGCATCTTTAAATATTGGTAATGTGTGCTTATTAGATAAAAGGTACAAAAAAGTTGTCATCATATCCTTTTCAAATATCGGACGGTTGGAGGATTAAAGTGCCGCTTCACCTTATCTCATGCAGACATCTTTTAAAAAACAAACACGAGAAGTATTCTCTTTTTGTCCTGTTTTTTTTTATCGTAACCCGCAGGATGTGTTAGAGTCGTTAAGCCCTTTTAAGTGTTAAACCATGTAACTGAATATTCGAACGTATAAGGGGTCCGATCTATTTGTTAAATAATGTAAAAAAGTTAATCTTGAAGAAATCGGACCCAATGACATGAATTTCGTTAAAGACATCAGTCCGGCAAAAAATGTCAAAGAAATGTCGTTCGCTTAACTAACCGTGAGTGACGAGAGGCCAGGTAATAATATCTAAAGATTTTTTCCAAAGCCGTCCCTTGTTACCTGTTCAATAATTTTTATATTTGTTCTAATATTCTATTTTAAGGTGATAATGTATACCAGTTTTGTAGTTTATTTTTTAGTTTTATGTTAAGTGATAAATATTCCAAATATTTGTTGAATATTATTTGTACCAGTTCGGTTGTGGAACAACAATCTCATCGATGCCTCAGTGTTTGTGCTCGAGCAAACCGACCTCAAGTTTCTTACATATTGTGCCTTAAAATAAATAACAATGTATTTACCCAATCACGATTCATGATTATTTATATAATGAACATATGTAAATGTTCCTATAACTCTTAGTCATATTTTAAACAGGTGACAAGTAATGGTTTTATGTTTTGTGCTAATATAAAAGTCACATAATCTAATGTATGGCCTGAAGCATTTAAACAACAGTAGCTTTGTATATTTCAAGTGGCTTTCTCTACCTAATTCACATCAAGTGTAATTCCCACGTAAAGTACATGGCAATACATGCAATATAATTTTATACTGAGATGTTTGTGTGATAACGAAGCTGCGCAGGCGTCACGCAGGCTTCCACCTGAGAACATATCCATGCGAATGTTCAGCGTTTCATTTCCTTTAATTCATCTGACGTCGCATATACTCTTACAATTCCTAATCTGTATTACTAAAGAAGACAAATATTTGACCGTGTGCAAAATTGTTACCATGAGTTTTGACCGTTTTGATGTTGCATATTTGGAAATATTTGAATACACATATACTTCGCTCAAGCTTTGGTATCCTTGAGGTAGTACAATTAAGTAGAGGTTCTCAACTTAATTGTTATATTAATAAATTAAATCACATTACTGAAAAAGTTACTAATTTAAAAAAAATAAACAATATATTCAGTAATAATGAGTATATTTAATGCAAATGTAATTACACATTTTATAGACATACCTATTATTTAATGTAAAAATGTGCAAATTAATGTATAGTATAGTTTTAATTTAATTTATTTGTTAGTTTACTTATTAGATTATGATCATATTAATTAAAATTAATGATAATTCTACCCCGCGTTCTCGGATTGTTACCCAAATAACGTTTGGAAATACGAAGCGTTATTTGGCCGAGTGTTATTTCCATAAAATTGTGACTTAATTGGACAATTACACGGTGTTACAAAGTTTTGGATCAAGTGTCTATTTCCACCGCATCCTGCCGAGATATCCGGGGAGATAACGCCTCCCTCGGAGTTAAATGCATAATGTGTCTTAAAGAAATTCACACCTTTCCTAATTAGGCACGAATTAAGGGAGAATAAATAAAGGCATCGCCGCTTCTAAAATATACGGATCAATGATGTGAAGTTAAATAAGTAATAATAGTGTATAATGGAGAAATAAATACACGTATCTAGAAACAAATGGCCGGAGAGATTACCAGACCGTTGCGGCGGTCCGCGAACCTCACCAACACCATCGAATGCATATGCATTATTATATTATAATTATTTCTACTGCTCGTACTATTAATCACTTCATCTTTCATTATTCCTTTTCCAAAAGTTTGTAGGTAACTTGAATGAAATAATATTATCATTTATCTAATTATTTGATATATGTGTATTTTTAAATGATTATCTGATTAAATGCGTCATTCTGTACGAGGAAATCACCTACACTTGGCTATCTACAAATAATTACGAATTCGCACAGACATTTGTTGTCGACCTAAAACGTTATTTGTTCTGTAATGCAATTTCGAATCTGCAATTATACTATAATTTAAGTAAGGTTTTAATAATATTTGTTAGTAGTACTTACTCTCCACGACGCGATACCATCGGCTCAAGCTCAAACCGGTTTATCATTCCATTAATTGACTAGGTGTAAAATTAAGCAAACATATGAGATGTCCATCTTTGTACAGATAAAATTAATTAAAATTTATGGGTTCGCATTAGATATACACATAAACACATTTTAATTACATATAGTATAGGTGGAAAAATATATTATTTTATACTTAACAAGCGATAGACATTTTAATGTAGTTTAAATTTGTGTTTAGTGTGCTTTTTGTGTTGTTTAATGAAATGCTTCTAATTACCAGCACAGTTTTCTTTGCTTTTCCCGCAATAGTTCAAAGATTAAAATACAAGTAAATATATGATACTTGTAACTACCTGTGAATATGTAGTTATGTGTTAATAATTGTATTTTAGTTCCAAGTGTCAATTTATCCGGATAGACGAGTATGTTACTTTAATGATCTGCCAATATTGTTAGCATCTCTTTTTGTTATCATATTTTGTCAGTAAAGAACATTTAGTCTGTTACCAAACTATACAAACATTGCCAACACTTATTTAATATATTTAGCTAAACTGTTAATGTAGTTAGCGGTAAGTACTAATCACATCTGTGCAAAAAATAAGGCTTCACTATTTAAATACATCTGAATATAATACACAAGCATAATTATAATATAATTAAATATGATTCTACAGTTGTGGTATGTAAATGTGAATTATTTACGGTCAATTGTAGTCACAACGTCTAATTTTGTTAGAAACACATTGAGAATTATCATATCGTTATCTAGATTGAATTTAGAAGGCAGCTAATAATAAAATGCTTATACTACACGTGTGATTTAGCTGTTGGAGTGTGTTGAATCACGACACAAAAGAAGTATTATGGCCCTGGAACAACATAATATCGAAACCAGCTACAGTGTAAATCGATCAGTAGTATTAATATAGTGTTTTATGGGGAGGTGAAATCTTTAACGTCAAACCGAATATTATGCTTTTATGAAAGGCAATTCGGACACGTACAAGAGCCAAGGCGCGCTTTCCGCCTCACTTCGCATCTCACTTATTTTTATTGTGTTTCATTCAAATAACTCATTCATAAAATTGCAACTCTTTGGAAGCAACCAGAGAGCCTGTCGACACAGTTGATCGCACTCGCAAATGTGGTCGTCGACCACTTTACCTACTTGCTTTACATAATTTTACATTCGAATGTTAAAATTACACATTATCCAAGTGGATAACTTTTACTCTTATTGGTTCTCAATCATTCAAGACGGTGCAAACGGTACGTTGATTTCGCTAATGAAGTTGTTTCATATTGTTCTCTAAGATTTATAGGCGTGTGTTACCGAATGAACATGTGCTAGTTGTGCGACTCTACCGGCACTTGTCTATTAATAACTAAACCATTATTCCGCTTAATATTCCCGTGACGCGGTCGCAAACATTCTACAAACTATTAAAGACGAAATTAGAATTAAACGCACCAAACATGTTCATTAAAGAATTTAATTCAAGCCATCTTATCACATATCGTACGGGTCATTTAGTTTTACGAGCTTCATAACTTTTCAAAATTTTCTTGCGATTCGTATTATAGATATGTAGAAAGATAAAGTTAGTTAAGTTTTTTGTTATACCAAGTTAGTTTGTGTGAGTTGGGAATCGAAGGTTGGGAATGGCCGAGATCATGTGTGTCGGTGTCGGTAGGAAGCATTATGAATTCATTTGCGCATCGGATGTTGTGTCAGGTTGTGTTTAGAACTAAAGCCCAGGGGTGAACTATTGAAAATTGAATTATCGGTTAATACAGTTGCCATTAAAGCGTGGCGATTCAAAACATCCCGTGCATTTCCCGCGTGAGCCTTTATTACTCGCTCCTGTCGTTACCGCTAATCGACAACTGTGTTACCAAAATAACCCAACACAAAATTACCGTGCAATATTAATGTTATCAACAAACAATTCATTGATTCCGATAAAACTAAAGAGGACTCGGATTTAGTTTAATTATCATTCATGGAAGACGTATGCGTGTGTACATCTGTATTTATTAAATAGTTTAGTTTCATACAAGACGGTGGATTCTTGTTAGATTAGTTCCTACAATAGACTTAGCTTTTGTCATTTTTTACAGGATAACGTTCATTTGACCATAGGATAAATATGATAACGTTATTTTTATTATTACAATGAGCCGAGTGTCACCTATAATGCTATAAACAGCCTCTTATTGGAGTCTTTTAGGAAATTTATATCAAGATATAGGTCTTAGCTACATTGTGTTGATAAAAAATTGACACCCACACACCAGAAAGTTGATGATCAATAAAATTACCTTTCTGATTTCTGACGTGTAAAAGATAACACTTTGAAGATATTTCAGTTATTTTTTCATTTCAGTAAATTGTTTCTTATTAACCACCCAATTTAAACACCTAAAATAAAAGAATACATGAATGAATAGATGTTTTGTAAAGTAATTTAGGCCTTATATAGAAGCTTGCTGAAACATATGAAGTAGATCACACCAACTCATTTACGTGGTGAGTTTTCGTTGGGAGTACATGTGTCGTGGATTTTATGTGTCTGTATGTCGCGGGAATAAGTTATGTCTGACGTTGGACGAAGTCGATTCGTAGTCGACGAGGTGTGAAGTAATGATATGTGAGAGCTTTATCCGTCTTACGGCGCGCACGCCAACCGAAGTAATTGTCATACATGTGTATTTTAAGTTCACAATGTTGGTTATAAAGTTTCACGACACCATCCCAACTCTCTGATTAGGACCACTAATGAAAGATCTGTGGCTATCCTCACAACCAAATTGTTGTTTAACGGTGTAAAACAGCTGTTTGACGTTAACGATTTTTCCCAGTTGTCATAACTATTTCCAAATATATTTTACATGTATATTTTTTTGTAAATTAGTCGACGTTTTTATTATTCCATCATTTTTTGTGTGTACATTTTTATTGGAGCGTTAATAGTGTCGAAAATAGTTTTTTATATTAATTGGTCTAGCTTGGTCTAGTTCTGGTGTGGTCTTTTTAAAACTATGCCAAAGTAGTGTGAATGATGAACAATGTTCACCACGGACTCTTCTTGCATGGGCGGCCGCTGGCTTTGGTGAGCACAATCAGCTTAGTAGACCTTGTTAAATGTCAAAATCGACAAATTATGAAAATCGGGTGGGCAGAGACTTATGTATGTTCAACTCTACCTTACTCGAAATGGCAATACTACTTACTCCATAATTATAGGAGGAACCTCTATTGTAATCATCTTAGTACAAAGCTTATTTGCTTCGCCCGCCGTTTGAATAAAATTAAGCTAACGACAAAAAAAAACTTAACACATAAAGACGTTCTAAGTTTTAACATTTGTAGTTTATTTACTTTTTGTGTTCAAAAGCAATATATTTTCATTAAATTCAACATAATTAACATTAACATCTTTTCATTACTGTATGTGTAATTAAGTTTTTTGTATCATTAAGTAACGCGTAGTAATCTATCTCGGGTTCCATATGAGTGGCTTCAAATACATTTTATTTTACTTGTTGTGCTTTAGTGATGAAATTAAATTACGTATTCAAAATAACTTTCGAATAAATCTATCGAAATCGGTTAAAGCGTGTATGTGTGAAGAGAGGTGTGTGTTGCGAAGTGCGGCGAAGCACACATCGATACTCGAATCCGGTTATTGCGTTTAACTTGGTAACACTATCAGAGCAATGCGTCGCCCGCGCCGCCGTAACGAGACACTACACACATTTAGAAACACCGTGAACATCGTACTCAGTTTCGGAGAAATTAATTAAACTTTCCGAGAAGCGAGGTTTCATTCACCTATCTGATTAGAGCGGGGACCATCGGGGGCGGCCGGCCAGCCTCGCCGCCTGTGGTGTCGAATTATGAACCGATCTAACGTAAAAAATAACCTTTGCACAATCCGTTTATTTACATATCTCCAAAAGTGTTGATCTTGTTTCTAACCGATAGCACAATATACTGCACATTATTGGTACCTACCTATTCATTGTTGAAAATACTTCAAGTACTGTAACTTATAAGTATTGAGAATGCACATCAAATAGGTACTTATTTATAAATGAAACTGGGAATAAACTTAAATTGACCTACATAACAGACGTCGTAAAAGGGTGTTGTTTCTTTTACTTTTTGCTCATTGTTACAGTTTATATTTAAACAAACGGCTCGTAACCTGATCAATATTTTACTGAAACTCATTATAAGGTGTGGCGCGGTTAATTAAAGAATCGTTCCACATGTACTCGGGAATAAAAACACGTAAACAATGTTGAGAGAACACTGAAAAGCAGACCATGATAATTTCTTCATGGTTAAGTTGCCTCCAACGAAGGACGGAGCTTGCACTTTTGTTTTTCGATTTACTTTTAATACTTCGCTTTTTCTGTGTATCTTTTTACTCAATAAAGTACTTAACTAGAGAGTTTAAATTATTGTTTTATTTTTATTGGAAAATGTATTGAACATATTTAAAATACTTAGTAAAAGCATATCAAAAGTTCAAATTGTCTAAAAATAACTAGGTAAGCCCTTAGATTTTCATTCTCAACTTTTCATCCTCATTTAGTTTAGTAGGTACATAACATGCAGTAGGTATGTATTATAAGTAGTTTTAATATAAATAAATAAATATAAATATACCCGGACAAATTCACACACGGTTAATTAGACCCAAAGTAAGCTCTAAGCTTGTGTTATGGAATCTAATTCACTGATACTATTACTTATACATACACAAATAGTTTATAAGAATATATAATTGACACCCAGACATCGTCGCCAACAACTATGTCTGCACATATTGTTGACTCCGGGCGGGAATCGAACCCGCAACCCCCGACACAGTAAGCGCTCTCACTGCCACTGTGCCAACGGGCTTGTCCAATAACAATATAACAGTACAAAGATATGTACAAAGTGTAACCTGATACTTGTTTCGGTTTACATAACATACAAAATGCGTCCGATTCAATGTGTTTCATTCACTTTGTCCCACCTTGATTCTGATATCAAATGTGACACGGTAGGTATTCATTTAAACACGATACGCTATATGTATTACAATGTCATGACATATTACATTCATGTACTTTTAGGTAAATAATGTACCTACTATTTTAAATGTGCGTAATGTTTTATTGAAACTAAAGTTAAAATTTAAATTTATTCTGTTCTAGCGATAACTTTGAGTATTTATTGTTAATTGATTGTGGTTTGTTGCTTTATTTATATACTAGCAGCGCCCCACGGTTTTACCCGCGTTGTGCCCGTTCCCGTGGGAATTTCGGGATTTTTTTTACATAAAAACCTTCCTCTTGTATCACTCTACCTATTACAAAAAACCGCATCAAAATCCGTTGCGTAATTTTAAAGATTTAAGCATACAGACAAACAGACAAACAGACGACAAACAGACGCGACTTTATTTTATACTATGTAGTGATATTGGTGTTTCAAATACAAGTTGTTATCTCTATTCATAATTTCTCTGAAGTAGTGTTCTACCGCAATTACAGCTGAGATTCAAAGCTAAACCAAATGTAGAGTCAACTCTGAATTCTCTTAGCCGGTGCATGTAGAGTAATTACTTAAAGTCTCTCTTGCGGGAATAATTTTTTTCATTAATATTTTTAAAAACTAGATATAATATTGCCTATTTGCAATTAATTTCAAGGCAATAGGCAACTAAGATTTTGAGCGGAATTAAAAATTACAATAGTTTTTTATTCATTTAGCAGACACCGTAATTTTGATTTTGGTTTTAATTTGTATCCCATAAACCCATCCCTCTAACATCATTAAGTAACAATGATATAATGGATCCAACTTAATTAATTAAAGAACATCAATCATAGCAATGAATAAACAGTTTAAAGTCAGCGACGTCGTTTGTTTGTTGAGGTAAATTGATGCCACTCGAGATTTAGTGAGCCTTGGCTCTTAAAACGAACGATACAGGGCAGCATAAACGTTTACAGCCCATTCTTGTTCTTAATTGCTATTTAAATAAAAACGTACCATGAAAGAAATGGGACCTTTCTGCTATTAAAAAAAACTTGAATTCTTATTAAGTGCGAGTAAGAAAACGAAGGGCCTATTTACAGTCGACGCTTATTGAGTGTTGGTAAAACAATGAAAAAATACTCGGTCATAATAAATACTCAAATGCAATCGAACACTCGGGAACCTGTTAATGAGGTACCTTCAGGCGGCGAGGTGGTGCGGAGTGCGGACACTCCGCGCGGAACTGTCGCCGATCTGGTGAGGAGCTGGGCCCGGACCCACCCGCGTCCACCGACCCGACGACTCACCACTATCTTTATTAACTCATCAATGTACACACTCACACAAATTTCAATTATGCCATTGACCAAAATTAATAGATAAAACCGTATTAATAAATGAAACTTATGAAAATGTTATCGAATAATAAATAAGGGTTACAGTGGAAGTATTAATTGGTTAATGTATCTCCTCATGTACTCGACAGATAGTGTTTATTAATATTCCAGTTAAGATAAAGGTAAATAAACATATGATTCGTTTCCAAGTATTTGTTAATTGGAAATACTTATTAATGAAACTCTTTTCATCTAATTATATTGCAATGGTTTTGATTGTATTTGTTTCGGTGTAGTAACAGGTAACTTAGTATTGCGCTGTTCGTTTGCATCCCCGCCGTTGGTCAACCTAACGATAGTTACAGATTAATTTGATATCGATTGTTTTCCTTATAGAGTGCATATTAAAAGCCAACAAGTAACTTATTGCTTACAACCTTAATATTATTTTCATTACAAAATTATGCCGTATCATATCAGCCGCGTTATTTCCAGATTGAAGTTATAAAAATATCACAATTTAGGTAAAACATTTTGTATTTTGAGTCTCCATTTATTAATTAGGATAATATGTTTCTTGACTTAAAGACTTTTGTAATTCGAACATAAAAAAATTGTTTTTAAATTCTAATAAACACTAGAGGTTACTAAAAAAATAACCTTAATATCTATATTATTTATTAAACGAAATCGTCTAAGCAAAAAGAGTACCCGCCGCACCGTGACACCATGGCAATAAAATCGTAACAAAATAATTTATTATTTAATTTCAATACAATAAACACGATAAATATTAGATATCGACATCAAAAATAAACTAAAGTGATTTATTGTTGACAGCCGTTAACTGTGCCACCACTCTACCACAGTTTTCACTTTTTCTGCTCGAAAAATTGTATTTCTAACATAAAGGACCTGAACGAATCCGTTTCCAATTGTATATGGATCATTCAAGAAAGTGATATTGTTGGAAATAATATATTTTATTTAAATATGATTTACATCTAACTATTATTTACTTTAATGTTTTTCTATAAAGAAAATAATAACGTCTGATATGAATAAATTGTAAAGTGATAACATTGTTATATTATGACTGTAATAAATGTCGAATATATTGTGTCAATTCGATATGAACATATAAACATACCACGTTCTTAGTAGAGTTGGACAACAGAGACACAAGAAGCTCGCTAGGCCAATTATTATTTTGAAGTAGACAATAACTGAACATACCTGATTTGGAGGAGATCCTCGGAAAGCAAATTGTGATGTCATGTTTGTCACTGGGATAAGAAACTTGTTTGAATCACAGTCCGGCGGAGTAAGTCACTAAGTCCTGAGCGCACGTCACTTCACAGTAGCATGTTGTAGCTGGAGTCGGATAGCGGTAGTGGTACTGGTGCTGGTGCTGGCGTGTGGTGTGTGGTGGTGGTGGCGCGGTGCATCCCACGGTCCAGGCGTCAGCGGCCGAGTCACGCGCGCGGTATCGATTGCGGTGGAGTCGCCGGCGGAGGCAGTGGCAGGCAGAGGCCGCGTGGTGCAGCGGGCGCGTGGTCGCGCGCGCGGCGGCAGTGGGTAATGCGGTAGCTGCCCGCCAGGTGATAGTAATTGGCGCCGCCGTCCCGCTCTCGCCTCGGCCGTCCCTCTCGGCGCGCACACGCACACTCGCCTCTGTGTGCGTGTTGCGAGCACTGAACACCGCTCCTTCTTTTCACGCTCGCGTCGCCGTTTGACCCCGCGCCGTCGTCGTCGCTCTCGATTTTTGCGGTGCGGTGGGTGGCGCCCGCCACAGGGGCGGCCCGCCGCCCGCCGCGGTGGGGGCGACTCGAGGTGGGGGTAGATGCACTCCTTTCTTTTTTAAAGCTTCTCTTTCTTTTCTCGTATTTTTTATATTAGTATTGGTACGAAGCGGTCTCTTTTATTTAATTTTATACTTATATATTGTGATAATTAACAGTGACGATGCGCACGATGAGCGAGTTTGCCAGAGCGTCGACTTAATGATGGCTTTGCATTTGATTAAAGGTAGCCACGACATTTGTAATTTTTATTTTTCTACATTTTGAAATGAAGTTCAGTAAGTATGTTCAAATTAAACAGTCAGTGAAGTTGTTGTTCGTGGCCATTTGTGTTCGGGAAGGCTTATATTATACTGCGCTCGTTATAGTGCTGAAAACATGTTAGCGATGACAGTATTAAACGACCTTTTGAATGTGTTCCACCAACTGTCCGTGCTCGATGTTATAAAATAAAATAAATAACCACTACATGTACGTAGGTTAGGTACCTACTACATGTTGCGTATAATCTCAGACTATTATACGACTTCACCTTCTGAAGTACTTACTTAGCTATTAACATTGAAACATGGACATTAAGACTAGTTTTGTACAGAAATAAGACATTACTTATTTGTGGTATGGGCATTAGCTTACTAGTAGCACGCACCGCTACCAATTTCTTTCAATTATTTTAACCAATTAGGTATAAAGATTTTGAATTCGGTTAACGATTGTGTGTCTTATTAGTATAATTTTAATTATTTGTGGAAAAATCATAACAATACAGTTGGAACCACTAAAATGTTCCAAAGAAGCAACCGCTTGATGCTTCAATTACTTTGCTATGATAGTAACACAACGAAATATCATAATAAAAAGCGCAACGTCCCCGATCGATCTGTTCCCCTCTTCTTTCTTATCGCGCAAATATTTCACACTGAACGCATACCGACCGAAAAAACTCACACAGATATAAAATATTCAAACGGTATAACATAAAATAAATTATCTTAGGTGAGTGTGAGATTGTGTGCGTGGCCCCCTCCCCTGGGCGGGTCGGTGGCTAGCAACCAATTGGGGCGAGCGGCGCGCGACGCGGGCTTAAAGTCACTGCTCGCCGAGCCGCCGCAGCCGCCGCACACGCTGCGAGCACTCGCGCACTCGCGCCGGCCCTGTGCTGCGCCGCATACAGCCCACACTCCACACTGACCTTAATCCTCTCCACCTATTACTACACATTTTTAAAATTATAATAAAAATCACGACTTGTTCTGATTAAAACACGTACACTAATAATAAGAAATACACCCAACAAATTCACACACTGGCACTTCTATAATTAGTATAAGTAATATTACTTTGCCATGTTTTATAAACATTGTTCCGGAACTCTGAGATAAAGAGTTATAATGTTATTATATCTGTTACACAGGTGTGGGCTTTAACAATTCGAACCAGGAAAATAAGGAAACTGTATTTTTATTTTTTCCTATTGCAAAAATAAATCTGGCCTTAATCAGATATAAAACTACTTTTGTTTACTGCTCGTTTTTCTAGCATTGCTGATGTATTTTTTTGTATAGTGAATTTATGTTTTTTAAATCGTATCATGTAGGTACTTAACGAAACAGAAAAAAAACCGAGTTAAATATTAAATATAATACCTATGAAGAATCTATCTATTGTAAATTGGTAAAGTAAAGATGTATAATGTTTGTATCTCAAAAATATACCTAAGTACGATCAAGTTTTAATTTATTATTAACAGTTTCATGAAATTAAATTACTTAATACTAAATAATGAAATGTAACATTTATTTTATTATTGTTGAATAAATGAAAGCTGTATTTCTGGGATTGTTACAGTCGACACCGTTTCATTCCCACCCCTCTGTTCCTAAGGGTTTTATAACGAAGTCAAAAGGCGAAACTTGATGGTGTTCCGCCGTGCCTGTTATGAAATGCTTTATGAAGTTGATTTAATTTTGATATTTTGGTGTTATTGTAATATCCCAGCTATAAACTTAGGTATAATTTTTATTCATAAACAAATGAATGAATTTTACGATTCAACGTTAAACTACATTTATAAAGAGGGGCATCGTTTTAAGTAGCAATTCAATAATCTAAAATGCCATATTGCAGTAGTGTGAAACATAAATAACTAGACATTCTGTGAAAAAATCACAGAAGAAGTGTTCTGTAATAATTTCGCATTGGTTTTCAAAAACTCATCTTAAAACTTTACTTTAACTATATCAATTAATTAGTATACAAATTTCCTCAGCAATAATGAAATGAATACCAAAAGGATTGAGTGGAGGAATGTAATTGAGGAATGCTCTTATGACGAAGTGTTTACGTATGGGAGCAAAGACTTGTGGGTGGAAAATACCAACGGTGTCTGAGATAAGGTGAAGTTTCGATATATTGATAAATAGCTATCTTTCATATTAATAATGTAAGCTACACCTAGCTAAGTATTAAACTACTTAATACGAGGGAAGTCGACTTAACAAAATGGTGAAATAGCCAGATGAAGACTTCTCAGAATGACCTAGCAGCATATAGGTATCATAATATCGTTAGATCTGAAAATAACTTCGCTGAAACGATTGTAAATACAGTTCTATTTAAGGATTTGGACTTTTTGGCATATTTACCTATACGTCAACCGAGCTAATTTTGCGAGCAGTTTTTACGACTACAGTAGGTACATTCTGCTACTACGAAATTCTGGTGTGTCGTCGTATGAATAAGTACATCTTTGAAATCAGGGTGCAATGTTACTTGGCCATTTTGAGATGTTGACATTTTACTACATTGCATTATGGGTTTGCTGCTACCTTCTAGATAAGTATTCCCAAAGGAATTCTATTTGAGTGTCAGACTGATCCAACTTTGACCAATATGTTAAGTTGGAATTAGCATATTTGTAAAGTTGACCTGTTTCTGGCCTCCGATGTAGAATCGTGGTTTATTTATAATCCAGACTCATATATTTGTAATAGAACTAGTCATAATAACTTCATAATCGTATTCAGAACTATGTATTTTTATAAATACATAGGTATATTTAAATTGAAATTCTGTTGTAAGTTGTAACCTTGGTATGTCACTTTTAATTTCAAACGTTTATTTTTAAATACATAATTACAAGTCATAGTTTAGTCAACAAACTTACCGAGAGAGTGGCAGTGAATCATGAAGCTAGGTAATAGTGGGGTTGTTTGGTCGGTCAAAACTTTTATATGCTAAAAATCCTTATGTATTAAATGAACAATTTACATAATTTAACATCATGTTGAAACAAGTAGGTATCCAATTAGAAACCAATTTTATTACAATTTTAAAAAATGTAACGCATAATCGCCTTGTATAGAGATTTTATTTAAGGTGTGCGGTCTTAAATTAGCATACATTCAAATGTTAATAATACCTCTATTCGTATAACGTACCGACTATGCCCGTCAATATTATAACAGCGACGACAGCTTTAAATAAAGTCAAGTCGCATCGGCATCTTAAGAGACGCGAAAGAAAATAAAAGCGAACAGTTATTTGTTTTAGTCAAATGAGTTTCTGCTGACGGCTCGATCGTTTCTCATACATATCCAGTTCGTGGAATGGTGCCTTTATTAGCGCATCGCACCTCTCTACAAAGACACATCGCATTTAAATATCACACTAAAAGCGTCAATCTACATACGTCCTATTGAGCAAATCCTAAAAGTGATTTATACTGAGACCCTATTCGATTGAAGTAGATTACAAATAATGAATAAAATTGCATACGAAATGAGTAGACCGTAGAGACCCTGGTTGTTTGCGCGGGGCTCGGGCAGGCGGGCTTATTGCCGGCAGATACTCGGCGATGACACCACCGTCACCACCTCCATGCATCACACTTCACTGTGGGTCAATTATCATGCCTTTTAGATAGCGTATCATAACACCAACAAAATATTGTTAACTGTAATCTTATTCAAATTAATGAAACTACGTTGTTTTTTTAATGTGGGATATTCGGGACAGGCTAACATGGCTTACAGGTTTACAGGCTTTCAACTTAACTATATTCAAATGCTTGTAAAAAGGTTACAGGACTGGCGAAGGTTAAATAATATTGATAACATTTTAATTGGAGCAAGCGCTGAGTATACCCACATTTTCTTGATTGATCGAGATGGCAAGTTCCAAAAACTGTTTAAGAAAAAAGCGTAGCGAAAACCAGAAATGAATCCGGGCGGGTGAAGAGTTTCCGCCCGCCCTGGCCGGCGCGGGCGGAGGGCGCGGAGCACACGGGGGCTCAACCCACAGACCTTTGATCCGGTAGAGTGGACTCGGCTACTCGCCTATATCTACTATTCAACACCTATCTTACAACATTTGGATTTGTTCCTACCATGACGTTATATTGTGTTGAATCTCTTATTGAATATTCTAAATATGTATACTTATATTACTTTGTACTACTCATGAAACTTATGTATTTGTTCGGTAAATGCGTTAGTAGGTAGCAGTACGATCTAATGGAACATTACTTGCTGTAAGCAGTGTTAATTTATCACTTTATTTTTGTAAATATTTTGTTACTAGAAAGTTTTAATGTTCATTCATCAATATTTATGTATTTAATCAACTTTTAGGGTGTATGGCACAAATATTCTTAATTGTATTTAGTGCCTTAATTTAATATGTTTAATAAAAAAATGACGTCCGTTTAAAAAAGTAAACTTTTTTCATGCAATATATAATACAGAGCAGCTTTTGTTTCTTAAATATGGATTTAAAAAAAATGTGCAAGTCGCCCTTTATAAACTATTATTGAACTACTTTTGTATGATATAACGACCTAAACACAATACCATTCTGACTTTCCCCTGACTAGCTTTCTCCAACTTTAAATGCGCAAATTCGTTTGCCATAGTATTTATAGGTTGGTTACTTGACATTTCTACTAGAGTATAAAGCTTTAAGCTCAGCGCACTCGCCGAGTACACAGAATTGTTTGTGGATACTGTGGCACGGTGGCGGAGTAGAGGGATGGTCATTTACTCGAAGGTATCCCCCTCGCCCCCGTCTGCAGTACAGACTGATTAAACGATTCGCTGTCTCTAAGCATGTTTGCTTTACTACTCTCCTCGATACTTTGCTTTAAAAACGTGAGCAAGTGCAGCGCTCCCAACTTCATTTGAAATGCTCCGATTCCCCTGCTCTATTTACCGGAGGCGTGCAAATTGCATTCAACTCAAGTTTGGTTCATTCTGTAATTAAGACTTTGTTTGGAATTGAATGTATTTTATATTGGTTAGAGGATATTGTGCTGCACTACCAAGGAGCAATATTTGTTTATTTATAGGTTAGTTATGTAGTGTGGTAATAAGATTGTGAACCATGGCAGGACAGAATTATTTTTGAAATGGATAGCCACTTTAAAGCGGGAAGGTTATAGGCTATTTTTTTATCCCAAGATTCCAATTAGTACGGGCACAACGCTGGTAAAACCGGCGGGCGTGTGGTAGTTGTACTAAAAGTATTGCAGTCACATGTCGTCAATTATTTTATGTGTTTTGTACAACATACAAAAAACGATCAGCACTGCAACTTTGACAGCCTCCGTGGTCTTGTGGTTTGAGCACCCGGCTCACGACCCGGAGGTTCCGGGTTCGATTCCCGGTGGGGATATCTCACAAAAAATCTCTTTGTGAGACTTTCCTCAGTTTGGTTAGGGCATTGCAGGCTGAATCACCTGATTGGTCGAAAAGTAAGATGATTCCGTGCTTCGGAGGGCACGTTAAGCCGTCGGTCCCGGTTACTTTCTACGGATAGTAGTCGTTACTTGAGCCATGTCAGAGGCCTTTGGCGGCTCAATAACTCTGACACCAGGATTGATCAGGTTGGCCATCCACTCGATGAAGAAGAAGAAGACTGCAACTTTCATAGAAATAGGTTATTTCATGAACTTCCAGCTCCTTGTACGTACTTGTAAATTGGCGGTGGTGTGATCGTGTCGTGTGGTCGTGTGGCTCGAACCAGACGGTAGTTGAACCTTTAAGGTACATTTCAAAAAAATTGCGTTAGTTCGAAAGCAAAGATTAACTCTGACAAGGCATTAATTTAGGAGTTAAGATTA
Organism: Cyclophora albipunctata; assembly: GCA_963082685.1. NCBI lineage: Eukaryota > Metazoa > Arthropoda > Insecta > Lepidoptera > Geometridae > Cyclophora > Cyclophora albipunctata. Next base: position 11,363,060 of record OY720111.1, on the reverse strand, counting down.
TTATACTCCGGTCAATTTAGACATTCGAAGTTACATAAAGTCCCAACAAGCTGAAAATCAGGAAAATTGTTCAAAACATAATTATAAACAATGTTTAAAAGTTCCCCATCATTCCCGTGTATGGTTTTTTTTAATTCAAGGTTTTGACCTTAAAAAAATGAGTTTTTCGTGATTTTCAGCAAAACGGTAAGTTTTATCATAAAAGTACCTGAGAAAAGTGAAAGCTTATAAAATTCTCTATAACTTTAATTCTATCCACTTTTTCCATATTCCAAACCGTTATTGAACTACACGATCCAGAAATGTAAAAATTAAGGACCTCGGGTAGGTAACTATGGATTCTGGCCCAATGCGATGGTGGTGCCCAATGGTATTAAAGAGTTGTACAAGTTACTCCTTGACAGTTATATCGAAATCGACGGCCAACTCGGTGTTTTCGACCACCGAAGAATTACCACTGGAGGTGCTGTGGAGCCTGGGCGGAATGCTCAACAGTGACATGACTTATGTCATTTGAAAGCTCTTACAAGTCACTTTTTGATAGTCATATCGAAATCGACGCCCAACTCGGTGTTTTCGACCACCGAAGAATCAACACTAGGTGTATGTGCAGTTGACCCTGATCGTATTGCTCAACAGTGACATGACTGATGTCATTTGAAAGCTCTTACAAGTCACTCTTTGACAGTTATATCGAAATCGACCGCCAACGCGGTGTTTTCAACCACTGAAGAATCGACACTGGGTGTATGTGCAGTTGACCCTTATGTCATTTGAAAGCTCTTGAAGAGTTGTCCAAGTCACAAATCGATTCTTTGTCACATGTACCTTTACTTACTTTGTACCTGCAAATTGTATTCAAGAGCAAACCACAGTCAAAGCTACTAAAATATAAGCAAATATTTGCAAAATACGTTGATTAAATTATGAACTGTCAGTTTTGTGCCACTCGGCCACACTACACGATTTAGCGTCAATAAGTTATTAGTAGTTCCAGTGTCAACATAATAGATATTTAAATGTATCCAAATATTCATAATTTGGTAGTTGGCAATTCAAATGAACCTTTTGTTATAGTAATAGGTCGCGGCTGTAACCCGGTGTCTGAAAACACGATAGTGAATGCGCCATCAAACATTTGTCAACATAGGTCAAGTTTTTACAATGACCGATTAACACGATTCACAGTACTTAATTAACTTGATATTGTTTATATTTAATACGTATTTTGGGTCAATCATACCGTGTCTTTGTAAGTCAACATTAGAATTATTTAATTCTCAGTTTCTAACTCGAAATCTAACGCTCGGCGTTTTATTCACAGATTTATATTTTCAGGAAAGCAAAGTACTAATCCATTTTCATTTATTCGTAGCGTTAATCTAAATAGGACAATATTTAGCTTTACCAAACTCAGATGACAGAGGTGTACATATAGTGAAGGTACCTTTACTAGGATGGATTACGTTATTAGAGTGTCCTAGTCCCAGTTGATTAAGATCCCGTGGACTGGGATTTCCATTAGGATGTAATTCGTGGATCCGCGTATTTCCGCCATACGCATTAGATTGCACTAATAGATAATGATTGATAAGTAAGCTCTTTAAGTTATGGATAGGCTGCACTGTATCTATGCAGAATCAGATGCTGAACAATATTATGTCAAATATGTAATGAATTAATCAAACTGTCATAACTAATACTTATATCTTCAGTGAGCGTCTGCCTTGGAGCAAGACACTACATGTTTATACTGGAACTGAACTGTGAGTGTAGGGGCTACCTGTAAGATTGCACTTCATAAAATCAATTTTTCGATATTCGATAAGTAACGCCTAGTTTTTAACAATGAATTTGTTACCTAGTGCTTAATTTATAAGGTACAAATAAATCGTTGGAAATTGAAAATTTCACCCAAAAGAATGCTTATTATGGTTTATCTGAAACAACTTACCTGCTACGAAAACTATTTATCGCTAGAAGCTTAAAAAATACGGCCAAAGGAGTGTAACATGTAGGAGTAATAAAATAAATTAAATACTTCTACTTAGGTTGCTGTAGTATTTTATCCATAATTTTGTTCAGAAAAGTAAATATTAAACGTAAAATACTTTCGAGGCAACTTATTTTTGCTCGTCGTAGGTACTAGAAACATAGTTAGATCACGTTGAAGACCTTTATCGTGGTCTAGTGGATATTAGGGTTATCCACTGGCATACAAGAACTTTTTTACTAATTAGAAATATACTCGTAGTCGTTACTTTGTAGACATCTATCGTAGACATCTGGTCACATTAAAAGGCATGGGTTGTTTTTTAAATTAATCCTACAGTTTACATTTTATACGATGACTCCATCGGTCAGGTGTTGGTTCGAAGCCAAAAGTATCATGTACATGTTGTAATGATTGTAATATGGTCAGTAGTGCAGCCTGGTACCTGTGACGTTACCGTTTCGTAACGAACGTTAACCAAAATGTGTTCCGCAAATCACCGCTCAACAATGCGCACATTGTTCGCCGCGCGGCGCCGGGCGCGGGCCCACTCGGACCTGTCAACCTCATTAACGTCATTAAAGGTAAAACGATTCATATTTAGGACACGTTTGGCCAACATGCTCATTATTATTTTCAATGACTTGTTTATCAACATACGCTGCCTCGTTTTAGTAAATTAATGATAATACTCTTTCACAAAGTCATTTTAAAGTAATTCGTCTGTTAATAACCACAATCGAATATTTTATGCCACTAATTTAGTTCAATTCCCAAATCACCACAAGATTAATAAATAATTTGCATCTCGCATCAAATTATCTCTTTAGTGTAGCGCCACATCTGCGGAACGTACGGCGCCGAACCTTCCGCTCTATGACACATCAGTCGAAATTACGCCGCGTACTGATGTGTCATAGATAACTTGAAATACACTACGAGCGTATTTAGCGGAAGGTTCGGCGCCGTACGTTCCGCAGATGTGGCCCTACACTAAATCGTACGTTTTTAAAATCCTTTTATTATTAAACTAACTATTAGCCTTCTAAACTCTGCTTATCTTTATGTTTCTGCATGGGGTATCATAAATTAAGATCTAAATAAAAGATGTCTTGTAAACAACAAACCTTTTGCTAAAAGCGGCAATAAATTGTGAGACGAGAATTTTTTGTTCGTATTTTATCACTTTTGCGCTGGCCTACTACCTACTGACATTGATTTTTATTACTTAAACAGATTTTATCATTACGATGTAAGTATGTGAACAAAGATGAGATAAACGTTGTCTAAAATTCTCGGGTAGGTACTGTTGTCGACTGAAAAAATTAGGTACAGTAACGTATTTCCGTCGTTGAATATTCATAGTAATTTAGGTTATTGCTAGATGTGTGCATTGGCGGTTGACTCTCGTCCTTTTTAAACCTTATTCGTCATCATGGGGTCATATGTGAGAGTAGTCTCTGCTGGTCTCCCAAAACTTCCTCCAAGCTAAGATTTTGGTACAATTTTACTGCCGAACAATTTTTAGACGTGTCGAAAGATGGTTAGGTTTTTCTAGCAGTTCTTCTGATACTTGGAATTTTCAAATACAAAGTCAAGGTGGTCTCACTCTCAATCTATTTCAGTCAATTAATTCTAAAATAACTAATATATATATATATATGTATATATGTATATATAGATATACTAAAAATAGGAGCATTATATTCAGGTTAGTCACAAGTACAACACTTTTGGGGTCTAAATTAACATTATTTATACAAATGACATTGAAACCAAAGTCATATTTATTAGATTGTAAACAGCAGTGACTTGCTTTACATACAGACATCGGGGAAACAATGCCTCACCTGAATACAATTAGTCTACTCTACGTAACTTATACCCGATGAAGGTGATTCAAAACCGAAATAATTAATGTATGATTGTATTTTCAATACAATACAAATTGCTCAAACAATTAAGGCCATTGAAGTGTACTCTACATAAACATTAAGAGATTTTTGTCACCGGTATAGTGGAAACTGTGCTCATTTTCGATACCTATGCATTCTAGAATAACAAATGTAATTTATGTTCATTATTTAATATAAATATGTACCGAGATACTGCAGCATGATATCTGTTCCTAATTTGGTTTTGATCGTTATCATACCGAACCTCTTGAAAACAATTAAATTTTGAACGAAATAGGTAGGTGCACACAATATACGTGCTACAATTTAAGCGTTACTTCGTAGTCATAGAAATAATAATTTAACACGCCATATGCGTAGTTTATTTGTATGGCTTGAAGCCAATCCGGTTTCGTAGTTTTCAGCCTCTAATTTGGCAAAAGTGAACTATGATAACAGGTGCTTCCTACTGCTGGCTATGTCGCTGCTGAAATTAGTTTTATCTTATCGTAAAATTCGTAATTAGGAAGTATTAAGTTTTATTCTGTCCTTATTATATTAATACTAGCTGACCCAGCATTGACTTTCTATTGCTGGATAAAAATTAAGGGGTGGACTACCCTATAGGGAGATGAAAAATAGATGTTGTCCTATTCTCAGACCTACCCGATATGCACACAAAATTTCATGAGAATCTTTCAAGCCGTTTCGGAGGAGTTTAACCACATGTTTAACTACAAACACCGCGACTCGAAAATTTTATATATAAGACTAGCAGCGCCCCGCGGTTTTACCCGCGTTGTGCCCGTTCCCGTGGGAATTTCGGGAATTTTTTTACATAAAAACCTTCCTCTTGAATCACTCTACCTATTACAAAAAACCGCATCAAAATCCGTTGCGTAATTTTAAAGATTTAAGCATACAGACAGACAAACAGTGTGACAGACACGAAAAAGAGACGACTTTATTTTATACTATGTAGTGATATATTGCATATGTTAGGAATAGTATAGATAAGATGTAATAACTGGTGAATGTTTGGGTAAATGCAAGAACAGGTAAAAAAAAAATACATTTCAGTCACATTATATGTAAACAATTGACAATATTTCTTAATCCAAATCCTTTCGTTTGACTATTTAAAAAGTAGGAAACATGTTCGACCCGGTAGTTGAACCCGGGACCTTAGTCTAGGTTAGATTAATTTTATTGTGAAACAATGAAATATTGGAACATCATAACATGTCCTACATGTTAAATGTTGTAGCGAGGCTGTCACACTACGTTCTTGTTTTTTTTATCAAAATCTGTTCTCTATTCGTTGGAGTTTCATGACTAATATCGGCCATCTCTTTTTCAAATTCAAATTCAAATTATTTATTTGTTCTTAAACATGGGTACAATCTTAGGTGGTAATCATTGTAGTGTACAGCCATGTTTCACCTTAAAGGTATACAAACAGTTGAAAGTTAAAACATCTTAACAGATAAAGTAATACAAAAATAAGTTATAGGAAATAAACTCAAAAACAAAAAATTGAAGTGAGAAGAAAATCTTGAAATAATAAGAAATGTAACAACGGCGTCAACTTAAAGTAAAAACTAATAAAATATTAAAATATTAAACATAATACAATAACCTAAATGCAGGTACTACACATCATTTAAAAAATCTTTTAAATCATAATACGTATTTTTAGCAAGGAATCTATTCAGGACGGACTTAATTTTTTAAATTGAGATACATTTCTCTACATGCCATGCAATAAATAGATTTACTTAAAAGGTTCGTTTTACAGTAATTAATAGTTTTCATGGTACCTTCACGCCTTGTTCCTGGTGGATTAAACTCTAATAAACTACGATATTTTTTTATGAAATTTGCAACTTCACTTATGTATAGCGAGGGAACTGTTAGTATGTTATACTTTTTAAAATATGGTCTACAAGATTCAATTGGCATTATACCGAACATTGCTCTTATACATATTTTTTGTGCTAGCAAGACTTCATGAGCATCTGTAGTGTTGCCCCAGAATATAATGCCGTATCTTAAAATAGAAGTATAGTGTTTACATTGGTGACCTTACTTAAGTTGCGTAGTGCGTATGTAAACTGATTAAATATTTTCACTTAATCATTGATATGAAGTTTCCAATTAAGTCTATTGTCAACTGTGTAAGATCTACTAGACTAGGTAATTGGTATCCTATGAACGGAATTAAAAACTACTTCAAATATTCTTCTACTTCCTTTTTTCAAAGCTGAAATAAGTTTTTCATTACATTTCATTTACTATTTTTGATTTACTAACAGAAATTACGTAGGTTGAATTGATAAATCAACATAATTATGTTCTAATTACATCGTTTATTCATATAATGATTATAATTTTAAATAGTTAGTTCTACGTAATAAATTACTAAAAAATAAAATTAGTATTACAATAAGTTTTAGACTTGGAAATTATTTAATGAAGCGTTTGTATAATTTAAATTACTAGCTGTGCCCCGCGGTTTCACCCGCAGCGCCCCCGTTCCCGTGGGAATTTTGAGATTTTTATTCCTTATTTTTCTAATATAAAAACCTTGTCCTGACAATAAGGAACACATTAAAAAAAGAATCATCCAATTTGGTGCAGTCGTTCTGAAGTTATGCGCTTACCAACACATTTTGCGATTCATTTTTATATTATAGATTAGTGTTTAAGCACCTATCTTGATAAAGCTAGAATTGGTATGGGAACTATAAATACTATGACTACTTATATACTACATTATTCAGTAGTGATTCTTAATTTCAAAATGTTCTAGATTTTCTTTCATATATAAATCTTAAAAAATAAGTTTTTGCGTATAGTTGTAACGAGTTGATAAATGTCTGTCTATGTATCCCTTACGAGTATAGTTGGTACCTGCATCCTCCCTGATGCTTCCGCACACAATCTTATCTCATTGAACAAGCTGTTGTGTCCCAGACCTTCAGTTTATTGGCCCTCGTTTATTATCAAGATAGCTTATCTCCGAAGGTCCAATTAAATTTGGAAACAAAGGTAGCCATTTTAATGCACCATCTTGAATTGAACTCGAGTCCCGATTCAGTTCGTATTCAATATTTAATTTTATTGTATATTTACGGAGTCTGTGACGGGCATCACTTATGAGACGGTGGAATAGAAATGGAAATTTTATAAAATTAAAAAGGTATATTCCAACCACAACTTTTATTTTATTGAACGATCCCAAATATTTTTTCTTTACGATCTAACCCGTTCTCGTCAACATTTTCGTTATCTACTCATTTTATATCTTATACAATCATCATTACTGATAAGAGACGTCGATCTAAAACCTTCTTAATAGTTTATTTTTCTATGAGACTGACATCCGTCCAGTGTTTTAACCTTCCCATTTTATTGCCCTTATTTCGTCAAAAGGTAGACACAAAGAATTGTGTTTATAGCTAATGATGGTTAGGTGTGTATTTTAACACAACCCAAGTCGAAAAGGTTTGCGTAAAAAATATTCAACTCTATATAATAAGTTCCGACTGGTACGTTAAGGGCTCTATTGAAAATTATAGACGGAACGAAAAGCAAAATGTGTGTCGGTAACTTGTAAATAATGCTAAAAAATTTAATTCGTTTCTTAAAAAGATCGATCGCGCTTTTGGGATCTATAACGATTAATGATCACAAAGTACCGATTAAACTATGACGTTAATTCTGATTTCTTTAACTATTAAACTGATGTTATTTTAATAAAATAAATTTTATAATCGCACTCCAAAATTTCCAACACCAGGTTTGGCCACTAACCTACTCAAAATGAATGAGTAAGTAATCGCACTTTCATAAAGCCCAATCAGTGCCTTCCTATCCACTCTGATTTTGTTTGAGATGGTGACACGATCGTATGTATTCTTCTATCCCTTTGTGTTGCGTCTACAAGTTGAACTGAGATTTTCGTGGCGCCTATTTTTTGTTAACAGTTTTTGGACGCATATTAAACGGAGTTGGCTGTAATAAAATGGCAACTGTAAGAAATTTTACAGCCACTTTCGGCAAAGCGTAAGTTTTGATGTCTGCCAAATAATATTTGGTGGAATTGTTTGTACTTTTGATTGGCATAGAGGCTTCATTTATATACCAACACATACCTATTTTGATAGTACATAAAACGCTTATAATTTCTATAAATATACTTACCTAATTGAAATCTAAATATTTGTTGTGCTCTATCACTTGCTACAAGCGAAAGAATAATAACAAATACATTACTTTTTAATGAATGCCACCTCCGCTTAATCCTCCTCACTGTACTTCAGTGAGATAAAAAGCATTAAGAAAAAATAAGACCTTTGAAGATTAAGGTCCATATTTTATCTCTACATATCCGCATGACACAACCTCTTGTTGTAGAAAATATAAGAACATAATGAGTTAAAAACTAAGCTAAAACAATTGTACTACTTGTATTATGTTAACACTAACGAGTACCTAAGTTAACGGCATTGTCGTTTTTAATTAACGAAATACGTCAAATAAAAAATTATACCAAATGAAATTACCAATGCAAGTACTAACAAAATCAGTCTTAATATTTAGGTACCCAATTAAATCGAATTCTTCAAAGAAACAAAGGTACCGCCGAACCTATCAAATACTTAATGTGCTTCTTGAATCAATAAATCGTTCTTAATTACGTAGTTTTATGTGGGGGGTGGAAATGCTGAAATAAATCAGAACTCATTCCACATAAACCTCAAACAAAAATATAATGAGATGAAATTAGGGCAACAAACCAAAGTTTCATTTGAATTACATTACCAAGTCACGCAACGCAAAATGACAATGGTACATAACGTCACACGAAGGTAACCACCGACCGAATTGAAATAGAGTTATTATCCATCACATAAAAATGATCATTCGCTGCCGGTTGCGTAGGTACCTACCAGGCTTTTACTGTTTTACGTTATTTATACGTTTCCATACTGATGTAGTCTGCATCATTATCGTAATGCGCATTGTTTTAATTTTAAAATGATCATGATTCAAATAGATCTGCTTTGATTTCAGTCTTCTGAGAACAAAACGCTCCAAAGGTTAAATCTTGTCAAAATGAACCGAATGAATGAATGGGCTCCAATTATTATGATTCATCTTCGATTTTATCAAAATACTACTGATAAAATAAACTTCAATTTGGAATGGACCGCAACGCAGTAATAGCGTTCGTTCGACAAACATCAGGCCAGCGACAAAGTACCGGTTTAAGATTAGCTCCATCAATTTGAGATAACTTTGCTCCTACTGTTCTCTTGTGTGGCCTTTCAGAATGAATGAAAATTATCATTTCTACTATCTTTATAAATAGTTACACAACCCACTTAAATACTATCCAAGAATTATTTTTTATTTAGATACGTTTTGTAGTAAATGTATACTTATTTGATATTTTAAACGGATTAACGCATACCTTTTATATAGGTACATTAGTTTAACATAACTGGTGAATGTTTTAGTATAATTTGTTATTGTTCTTTTCATTGGCCTGTGATAACACCCCACTAGATATGTAGTGCACAGTATGAACAGTAAAAAGCCTGAAGCGAACTTAACGAAGGATCTTGATTATGATACATAATACAAGGTTCCCTCGAACGCTCCATTAGCGAAAGAGAAGGTGTCACGATTTTGTTGTGACTCGCACGAGTTTTATTATTTATCCCTACTTTCGAAACTCGAAACTGCATGCACTGCAAAACCATCTATTTCTGAATACAAGCAAATGGACGTATAATTTAAATTGAGTAAACATTCCATCGAGCAGGTCTATCTAGCCTTATTGAACGGCTATCAACTCCCTTGAATAGAAGAAAATTCTCGGCAAAGAATCTCTAACTAGGCTCATTAGATCGTTGTTATTTTCTTCTGTTTGAAAAATGCAAGTACAATATTTGTCACTGTAGATCTCAACGTATCATAGTGCAGAAAGGCACGGTCTTATTTAATTTTCTGCTAAGGTGTTGAGATGGCGAAATCAAACTTTCCTCATTAGGATCTGGCGAAAATCAATGCAACAAATAAAATAAAATGAAAACAGTTTCCATTTTAACTGGATTGCAGTCTTGAAAACAATGCCGCCCAAAATGTTTAATTTACATTGGGAACAGCGAAACAAAAAGGTTTAAGTGGTGACAAGCGCCGACACACCAAAAGCCTAGAGTTGTTGAAGCGTCCGGCCGCCCCGCGCCGACGCAAAAAGGACGAATCATTAGGAGGCGCCACACGAGATCCCATTTAAAAGTATGAGAATATTTTCACAAAAAGCCTCACATTCAACTCCCAGCACATTCATTTTATGAGAACAATGAGTGAATTTTGTATTTTTATTTAATTCTATGTCGATTTTATCCGTGGCAACGTGGAGGCGAGCCGCCGTGGTTGTCGCCTCGTTCCGTCTTCGACTTTTTGCTAAGCGCGGGCGTCGGCGGCAAACGGTGATTTCGTTTGCGCTTCCTCCCCCGCGTCCGAGCAGCCTCCAGCCGCTGGCCTCTCGCGGCGCCACATTTCACACTCGTGACGTGCGCCTCACCGCCACACCCGCACTTGCATGCCCTTGATGCTTCGACAATCGGTTAACGAGCTCGCTAAATGCAAACCATCGCATGTTTAAGCCAACATCGCCTGATTGGGATCTTAAGAGGTGCTGTAACAATTTATCTGTTTAATGATGCTTTTCCGCACTGGTTGTTTATCCATTTACAATAATCCATTTAATAGGATTTTAATGTTCCGTCTAAGTGTAGATCAAGTCTAGAGCTTATTATAGATACTGGATTCAAGTTTAGAGCGAGTATTATTTAATGTATGAAGTCTCGTAATGAGTAGGTGAGCGAAGTCGGTGACAGTCTGGTAATTTATATCTAACATGTCTATGACGGGTGCGCGTAACATTTCGTTGTGACGGCATAATGGTGCGGAGACAATGGACCTCAAGACTTGTTTATTGAGTGGATGGAGTTGTATTGAAACAGAGTGTGCGCAGGAGTGGAGGCGGCGACTGCGCCCCGAGAGCCAATGATAGCCGCGTGACTCGGTGGGTGGAACGAGTAATCATGCATTAACTCCACAAACGATGTCGAGAGATTCACCTTGCGGATACATTTACGATTCATTATAAATATTTTGAGTGACTCCGTTTATTTATACGGCTATCAAGTACCCTTAATTTTCTCAATGAGCGCTCAAGAAACCAGTCCTGGTATTGAGACGTTGTTATTATCTTTTTGTATTGACTTTGTATGAGTTTCATAATTTGATCTGTGAGCAAAGTGACATCCAGCTCAATCAATGATAAGAATTTATTGATATAATGTAGATGGCCATACATTAAGAAATTTATGTTCATATTAGGTTTAGTCCTAATAAGAAAAACACACACACGCACACTTTATATCGGTTTGACGGTTGCCCAAGAACAAAATATATCATGGTAATCCACAACATATTTTGTACAGCAACTCAATATGATTTCTCTGTGATAAGACTGTGTAAGAGGTACCTAAATATTTAGCCACTTCTTCGAATAAAGTGGGAGTAACTGTTTGTTTGTTTTTACATGGAATACTTCCCTTAATAGGTGTACTTTAAGTCAATACCATTGAAGATTAATTGAACACAAACCGAGTTAATGTTCATCCTTTTCAAGTAGTATTCCTTTAAGTTAATTTTAATTGTGTTTCTTTGGCTCTAACACAATGAGTCATTACTTTTTATGCCATACTTATGTAGGTGGATTAGTTTTATTTCCCGTTTAAAACTTATTAAGGCTTATATTTTAGTAACTTATGTAGGACCACCTTTAACGTTATATTCCTATTTTGTTGTAAGGTTACAAAATGGTTAAAATCTTAAATGTAACCGCTAACGGATATTTAAACAAAATGTAAATTCTCAATTTTTCCTTACAATCCTATGAAATGTGCTTATTGTTAAAAAATACTTATTTTATACTATAAATAGTGAATCTAAAATAGGATCTAGCTCTAGAATTAATGTGTCCTCATCGAACTTAACTTAACATCCTCTACAAGAGGGTCAATTGGTGGCCCAAAATCGAGAAGAGTGGCGGGAATGGGGGGAGGCCTTTGCCCAGCAGTGGGACAATTCGGGCTAACAGTAACAGTAACATCTAACTTAGACTCTTGTCAATTCAAATTATTCCAATTCCGTCTCTAACACTTTTCTCGACAAACAAAATCCTGTCTTTCCTTCAGTTGGTCGATATATTCCTATTCTTGTTCTTCCTCTCTTGGCTCTCCTGCGTTTGTTTGTCTTCTCTAATTTCTATGTGTCTCTTTGCACTATGACTTTAACTTAACTAGAACAAGCCAAGCTTGTAAATAAAGATCGAATACAAAAGGTAGGTAATTTAAGTATTGTAAATTTCGTATGAGTTATAACTGGTATTGTTTAATAATAATAAAACTGTGGTACGATATCGGTGGTGCATAAATAAACGTTGGTTGGGTTGGGTAGCGTTCGGCTGCATCCCCGATCTCTGATTAGGCAGTATTGCGTGACAAACCTCTATTTGTACGATCATTGTCTTACTCTGCATCCTCACACCATCAAAACAAAACGGAACACACACAAATACACAACACAACAAACACCAAGTGATATTTATAAACAATCTATTTCAATACTTTAATAACTGGTAAAAGGGCCCACAAGTGTGCTGGAAAACTGCAATCCATACTGTAATTCACAAATAAATAAATTTCTAATGACAAATATAAATTTATAGATATGTGATATAAGTAAATTATATTAACAGAAAAAATGTAATGCACTGTAGAACAAATTAGCGTTATATTCAGTGGTGAATCAACATTTTCACTTAACTCTTGAATTGAGTTTGAGTAAAATGAACTAAAATGAAATATGAATATAATTTCAGTATATTTCGGTATGGTATCCCGTTACCGGCCCGCTTAGTGCGCGAGTTAATGAGCGGGGACAGTTTGCAGCCGCACTGTACCAATTTCTAATTTATTTTATATTGGATTTTTATTTAATTTATTCAGTGTGAGAGAAGTGAGCAGGTCGCTGATGCTTGTTACGATGCGATAATCTCAGCTTACAGGATGTTTGTGGCGATTTAATTGGCACTCGAAATACTCGGACGTTTTGCACGAGCCTTTTATCGGTGCCTAACGAGAAATGAACATAGTTGTGCAGTACTCTCGCTCTCGCCTTGTTTTGATTAATGTTTATAACTAAACATTGCAGAGCAGATACTTTTGCATTCAAACACTTAATTGGTATTCATTGGCACCTTGTTTATTCATCTTTGGTTGGAGTAGCCCCCAAAGGTTTGCCCATGCTTATTTTCTTGTAAAGTTTGTTATCCATCGACACGATGTTTTCAAAGAATAGCAACACTACAACGTAACACAATGATCTAATGCCAGTAATTGGAGTGGTCCGTGTAATAAATATAGTGTTGAAATAATGACGACCGCGTTGACGGGTCGAGAGGCATGGCCGCGTCGTGAGAATATTTCAAGTTCACATACTTCTCGGAATGTCGAGTACAAATAAAAATTCGTTTTGAAATTATGTGAAATTTATTTAGCTGCTGTTAACAACTAAACGACATTTCTCTTCTGCCTACTCTGTAGTGAGAGTAAACAGAGATTAAAACAATCCCTGAGCACGGTACTTATGAATGACATTAACTTTGATACCCATCAAAACAGTTTTAAGTTGACTGTCAAAAGGTAGTATTCATATTAATCTAATGAATAGTTGCTTTCATGTATTTTTGATTCATTTTGACTTTGAATGTAACTTTCACAGTTAATCTTCCTAACGTACAAATATTAAAGCTTTTTGTATTAGTAACGGACATTATTTATCTAGGATAAATATTCCTATCTCAATACAAATACAATGAGAATACAAATCAATGTCACCTTAAGTAATGGGTAAGCATTAAACAACAAAGCGTTGACCCCTTGTGTTAAGACGCAAAATCAAAAATGCTAGATCGCCCCTCACATATTTCAGGAATGATCCGAGCAGTCCATATTGAAGGCTCCTCGGACAATGGGTCGGACAACACGCCGCGAATGCCGTGAGCGCCCATAAATCATCGACATAGCGGAAGTGCGTGGCCGGCGGCGCGCGGGGCGCTACCACCCCTCCAATAACGGTTCCGCGCTCGTCTCACCACCAGCGCTATAGATAAATTAAATGCCAACACATCCAGAGCCGGCAAGCGGCAAGCGCAGCCGAAGCGCGTCCGGAATGTCCGAATATTTTTTTGATAAACGCACCGGAAGCTGAACCTATTACGTGACACTGCCCCTGTTCCGACTGCTTGCTCCTCAGTTATTGTTTTTCTCGATCGGTATTTGAGGAATTTTAAGCTTTTATTCCGACTGGCATATGGGAAACGCGGCTCTTTGAATCGATTAGATCTTAATCGATAAACTGTAATAGGTCAGTTTTGTGTCGGAATTAATCAAGCGTCAAAGGACGGGTATAATTGAGCGCCAAAGGCTGCGGGTGTGTCGTATATCTCCTTAATTAATGGATTCGCTAGAAACTTTTTGTCACAAAAGATACCGCTCAACAAAAAAACAAAGGATTATTTTAATCAGATGCTGGAAGACAAAAGTAGTCAATATAGTATAATCACCTAGTTATGTGGGTATAAGAGGTCTGCCTCCGCGGGCTGCTTTGTAGCTTGTTCCATGTTTGTAATGTCCTCGAGCTCTTGAAGAAGAGGTGTAATGGTTTGTACGATTATTTGTTGATGCCGGTAGGGCGCGGTGCGTGCGAGTCTGGTATAAAGAAATATTAATATCACCGCGGTCATAAACAAGCGTTTGACGATGATAATTCGAACGCATAAAACAAAGCGCTATCAGTGATCGAACGGCAGCCCCTGAGAGTTTAGTGTGAAATGTGTTCTTAAAGACACCGTTTAGTAGCGTAATGCGCGTGACTGTCGTACAAATTATGCATTTTCGAGACAAGTCGATTTTATTGCCGCGGAAGTGACGTCAATAAAGCACAATGTACAGCAGTTTAATGTTCCCGTATAATTTCTGATCAGATCGGTTCACGATATGCATCGTGACACGGAAGGCAGAACACGTCACTGTTGTTAAATACACATTATTACATGTTGCCTTCGATATTACTCTAGAATCCTTATTCGACATTGTTATCTTATTGTAATGGAGAACTGAAATCAAAACAACTCACTCTAAAGGACTTCTTTGTTGTGTACTCGATACCTTCAACATGTGCTTTGCCCTGTAGTGGGATATTACAGGTCAACACTGCTACCAATACTTCTTCTTTTAAACTGTCTCGTCTGGAGGTGATGTTCTAGTAATTGTTGGTATTATCGGGTTTCACTTACCAGTTTAGAGTTAGACACAATGTAGTTACTAAATATAGTTTAACACTAATTCCAAGTTTTCGAACTACAAAAAGCTTTTAAAGTTCGTTAAAATTTAAAATCAGTCCATGAACCATGTAAATACTATATTTTAAATAAATCTGTCACGGCTTGGCACCTTACACTTATAAGAGGTATATATATTAATATATATTAATTAATTATGAACAATAAATGTGGTCTCGGGAGTCTAAGACCAGAGTAGAAGGTTTGTTTTAAAAGGTTGAATGGCTGAGAAATGATTTTCTCTTCCACCCCTTGTCCTGCTCTTGATGTTCTACCACCTGAACTGAGGAAGACTTTATGAACGTCCTAGCTCCCCTTTTGCTCACTATATACTGGATAGAAAAAGAAAATTGTGGCCATTGACACGAATAAATAATTCGATGTTAGGAAATGCGAACTGTATAGTAAGCGGACAGACATTTTGTTGCCCAGTCTGTAACGGACTGTTCGCGTACGGTCAATTTTGGTCATATTAATCACAGTTGTCACTGAATCAAACTAATTGTTTCCACTGGAATCTAATTGATTCTATGACATACATATAAATACATGAACCTTCAGCGCCCGCAGTGCCCGTTGTGCCCGTTTCTGTGGAAATCTGCGTTAAAAAATGGCCTTTCGGATGATGAAATTCTAATGTTGCACTTTGTTCGGCAATCGAACTCGTAGCCCCCGGCACAATGGTTGCGGGTTCGATTCCCGCCCGGAGTCAACAATATGTGCAGATATAGTTGTTGGCGACGACGTCTGGGTGTCAATTATATTATTATGTTCTTATAAAGTATTTGTGTATATATATGTAGTTGTATCAGTTAATTAGATTCCATAACACAAGCTTAGAGCTTACTTTGGGTCTAATTAACCGTGTGTGAATTTGTCCAGGTATATGTATTTATTATTTATTTAATGATCGCAGTCGCTAACCACTGTACCAACGGACTTGTTGATTGTTAGTAAACACCTATATCGATGAATGAGTTATAGATATATATGGTAACATTTAATGTGTTCTTATACTTTGTTTGAAATAGAGTAACTATGTGCTTTCCAAATGTGATTTTCGAAAATGGCTGTCTTGCCGTTGAACGCGTACCTATAAGTTATTCGTAACGTCCGACATGAACGTAACATTGTTTGTGTCATGTTATTTAGTAGTTCCCCCAACCCTAACAAATTATGCAGTAAAGCATTCTTCATATCATATCATCACAAATTAAATAATAACGAGCTATTATTATGCCAATAGATCAATATCGATAAAATACTTAACGGAAAAAATATTGCTTTTTAGTGATGTGTGTGAACCATATCTGTAAGTCGATGAAACATAACGCCCCAAATATAAATGGTGTGTGACGCCCAAACGTTCCAACTCCCTACAAGATTTAGAGCTAACTCCAAAAAATGATATACTCCGCACCTTATATTGAACGGGAAATAAATCGTATACTTCCTTTAAGTGCCAATAAAAGTTGGAGTAAATCATAAAAGTATCACTCGAGGAGAAACGTCTACAACAAGTGTGTTATTGCGGAATAATTCAGTAGAGCGGAGGGTCGGCTGAAGGATGGCTCCCTCTAGATCCGCGGCGCGGGCTCGACCTGAAATTCCCGATGCTCTATCAAAGCCTTCAATTATTTATCGGACCCATGTCTACTTTTCATTTTACTCCTTTCCCCGGCAAGGCTTTCAGTGTTGGGAAATAAACATGTCACACCATTGGGAATAAGTTTTACATGGAAGTGGTATTGTGACTATAAACTGTATTGGTTACAGCTCACCCTGACACTGATGTACGAGGGTTGCTTTATATTAATAAAACTATTTCATATTGTTACTTTAAAATTAATCTATCTTTCGTTTAGCCTCAACATCGATTTAAACTCCAATAACGCCCAAATAAATGTTTATAATGAAATACCGAGTTAAAACATCGAGAGTAGTTTTAACTAATTCGAACATAAATATGATAAGATTTATTGCACATATTTAACGTGACGAGACAAATTAAAAGTATCATAATAGATGCCAAAGACATATGGATACAGTATTTCGGTTTTACTACAAATTCTAATAATAAATCAAATATGTAATTTATTGTCAGCGTGCTCAATAAAATAGCGTCATTAGGTAGACTAAAAGTTGAGGAAACATAAAAATTATATTATCTTTCACGTGTACACTCGCATAGTTAAGTGTCGGTTGGTACCGCTTATATTTACTTAATATTTTTTATTACACTCGGTTAATGGTCTGGCCAATTTCACCCTGTACGGTTATATTTCTAAAGTACTAGAACCATTCTCTTTTAAAGTCGTTGTGCGGAGCTGGAGGTAAATATTATACAATCTCTTGAACTCATGCGCCATCTAATCTCAGATAGAGCCTCGTTCTATAAAATCATTGCATCTTGTGGATAATTCGTAAATATCAACAACACACGTTTGTTTCAACTAGGAAAAATAAGATTTAACGCAATATTTGTCCACTTTTAATACATTTAGTAATATAATTACTAAAAGAAAACCGCATATTGGTTCTATTTAATACGCCATTTCTTACCAACAGGCTTGACCACTCTTACACTACGTACAAAAGAAAATAAAACAGTGTATTTAACGAGTTTAATCAGTAAACTGAATTGTAATACGCGCGCCTTGTTTTAGTAATCTGGCCAGTTTCCTAGCAGGAAGGCGTTACTGTCCGACATAAAATGGTGGATAGAAAGGCGGATAGTCAGCTATTGCTATATATTGAAGCTGTGGCCAGTTATGTGAAGCAAAAAGTGATGATAATGACACTCACCATAGGCGCAAAGGGCGCGGGATGAGTCCGCCGATGGACGCGACTTGAATAACTATGTGATTCCTGCGCAGACCTACCAAAATGTCTAGAATAGAATGAAAATACCAAATACGTACATACCTACTTGTTGAACTGCTTTTATTTAAGTACTTAGTAATTTTGCAGGGCAATGGATGCGATGTATTTTATTTTTTAATTCAATAATGATCTCTAGTGACTTCGTGCGCTGTAGATCCCTGAAGTAAATTGTATTGAAACATAATTGAAAATTAGTAGTTTTATAAATAATTGAAATCTGGGCATGTACTTCTTGAACCTGCTTAAAAGTCTTACGAATATCCGACCTGTAGAGGACAACAGCTGGAAATCCATACGAAAGCTTTTTCGTTTCTGAAGCAGAATCGCAAGCTTTGTATGTTTCATTCATCGTTGTATTTGTTTCAATTTAATTATCTTTTTACTGACGTTTTTTCTCACCCGTAAATCGATGCGAAATGTGAAATTGAAATTAAACGTTTTTTTCGAAGTACGGATTATTGGACGACAGTATGGTAAAGTTCTATGGACAGTATGAATTATCGGACCCAAATACACGAAATGTCCCAAAATATACCAAACGTATCATCTAAATTAAATAACTGTTACTTCTAAACGTTATTAAGCCTTGCGTTTTCATAATATAAAATCGTAGTGATACTTCTCAGTGGCATAGTGAAAAGGGGAGGCCTAAGCAATAGTGGAAACACGTCGCGGACATCGTCCGGGGTCACGTACCCGTACGGTGCCGAATTACCCGCTTGTGCAAAGTGATCCTCGCTGTGCGGCGGGAATATCACGCCGAATAGGGGATTTGTTTCATAACTTATACGCACTTTAATTACCTTAGAAGAAAAGTAAATTGGGCTCTATTCCATCTAAGGCTAAGGCGCGTTGGTGTGTTGTGCCGCTTTGCGTCATCGCAGTGTCGACGCTTTTCATAAGTATTGATACGTTGACGCGTTGCGTTGCGTCGATGCAACGATAGAGCATATAATGCATTGATTCGTTGCAAAGACGCAACGCACCAATGGATTTTCTCTCTAAATTCTATGATTATATTTTTTTACACAGATCGGTAAACTAAGATAATTTCAATCATTATATCTAGACACGCGGCAGCGTGTCAAGCCAAGTTCAAGCAAAGGAACGGCTAGCCAGCGCCGAGTGTAATATTACACGAACCATTTGGTGCCACTTTTGACCCTTCTATAACTCAAAACCTATTTAACGTAAACACATGAAACTTCGTGTGTTTAATTATATCCATTAGGACATCTAGAAACCCAAATTTCATGAAGCTAGCTCAAACGGTTATAAAGATATGAACGTCAGAAAGTCGTAAATTTTAGTATTGACTGACTGACTGACATATAGTACCTAAACCTAACCTACTTCCAGATGACCTAGAAGGATGAAATTTGGAATCTAGCTCGGTAATTGTGTGTAAGCGTAAGAAAAAATCTAAAAATATAAAATAGTTAAAAAATAGGGGGGGTCCCCATACAAAAAATATATTTTTTAATTGTAGCGTTGGAACCGTTACTAGCAGATATTTGAAACTATCCCAATATATGTATTATTATATTTGCTATTTAACTGCAATATAAACGTAAAGTTAAGTAAAAAAAATAAGTGGTGTCCCCATTCAAAAAAACTTAAATTTCGCGCTAAACAACCGGCCAACGGTGTGTCGTCGGCGGCGCGCGGTAGGTACTTATGACGCGGTCGGTCCACCGTCGCCCCAGCCAATCAGCGTCACGCTCTGATGAATAGTACACAATTATAAGCGGTAGCGATTTGGTAAAAATTTAGCGGGTCGGTTGGTTTATACCTGCATGGTAGTAAAGCGATGTATTATTGTTACCGATATAATGTATGTATTGACTAATTTAAGAATGCTGGTTGAACTCGCTCGCGCCTTGCACTTGTAGGCTAAGGACTCACGAAGCGGTTTTCACCCGTGCCCGCCGCGGTTGCGGGCCCGCAGCCTTTGTAGAATATAGATATTTATGTAAAAACTTAAAGCACATTTCACGACGCGTTTTACGCCCGCGGCGTGTGCGATTGTTTGCGGGTCCCGCTGCTCCAGCGGTCATCTTGTACCGGCGGGCGCGGGTCGCGGTCCCGCAGCCGCGGCGGGTTGCACCCGCGCGTTCTGCGGTCGGTTGGCGGGCGACCGCGCGTGGACAGCGGGGGGCGGGGGGGGAGGTTAGAAATCTGACGCCATTTTGCAGTGACTTGTTATTACTCGTTGCGTAGTAGTTTCTGGTGTGTGTCCATGACGGTCTGGAACTCAACTGATCGTTTAACCGCCCGTCTTGCGATTATCAACCGCCAAGTTTGCGGGCGATAATCGCAACCGCGACGGCTGCGTAACCGCACAAAACTCCGGTCTCGTGAGTTTTGAAAATAAAACTCCATTCCGCCACCGCGGCGGGCACGGGTGAAAACCGCTTCGTGAGTCCTTACTCGTACGCGGGGGCAGCGCGCGGCTCACAAGCGCTATACGATACAATTTAAAATGCGAACGAACCAAAGTACCTATGCAGCGGAAACGCAAGAAAAAACAATAAATATCAATACCTAGTTTTCTTTACAAAAAGTAATGATATCCCACCAAAAACATAAATGTAAAAAAGGAGAGCCAAGTTCAATACAAAAATTATGCATGGCTATGGGCTTCGCTGCAAAAAGAATGGAGACCTAAATGAGGGCCAAGTTCTAGGCAATATCTCAATATGTATTTATAGGAACAAAATAACATTATGAACAAGTATTAAACTCTATTTCTTCTCTTTATTCGATACCTATGACAATTGCTGTTATTTAAAAATGTGAGATCTTAAAGTGGGTTAGATTTAACTTGGCCAGTTTGTTGTTATATGTTGAATAACTTTATAAAATGACTGCTGTAATGAAAACTGGTCAAGTCAAATCTAACTCACTTTAAGATCTCACATTTTTAAATAACAGCAATTGTCATAGGTATCGAATAAAGAGAAGAAATAGAGTTTAATACTTGTTCATAATGTTATTTTGTTCCTATAAATACATATTGAGATATTGCCTAGAACTTGGCCCTCATTTAGGTCTCCATTCTTTTTGCAGCGAAGCCCATAGCCATGCATAATTTTTGTATTGAACTTGGCTCTCCTTTTTTACATTTATGTTTTTGGTGGGATTATAGTATAAAACAAAGTCGCTTTACGCTGTATGTCTGTCCCTATGTATACTTAGATCTTTAAAACTACGTAACGGATTTTGCTGCTTTTTTACATAGATGTGAGTGACTCAAGTGGAAGGTTTATTCGTAAAAATTCCCGAAATTCCCACGGGAACGGGCACAACGCGGGTAAAGCCGCGGGTCGCTGCTAGTATAAAATTAAATAGAGCACACGCATTTACAAAGTCAAAATCGATGCGAATAATATTTTTCTAATACTTACTTGTAAGTAGATTTAAATCTATCAGGTTCATAAAGTGAAAACAATCTGAAGTAGGTGGTTTTGTAATAAGATGGTAAGAAGTTACTTTTATAGAGTTAGTTCGTAAAGGTGTGGTTAAGAGTGGTGATAGTCATTGAGTGGGAATGGCTAGAGGCAGTGGGTTTGATTTTTCCTGTACCAATTCAAAACTTATTTTTCTTCATCACCAGTCTGGAACTAAATCTGGAAACTAACTCTTACTACTTTAACTAACTTATTACCCTTCTCATAAAGCTCACTTATTTTGGGCTGGTCACGAGCAGGATGCACCCGGACAGATGGGCCAAGATTTCAACGGAATGGGAGTTCCAGGATGCCCGCAGGCCCCCAGGTCGGCCTCCGACTCGATGGCGGAAAGAGCTGGACGATTTTAAAAAAGATTGGAAGGAGTTGGCTATGGAAAGAGATAAATGGAAAGAATTGGGGGAGACCTTTGCCCAGCAGTGGGACAGCGAGGTTCGTAAAAAAACCAGGAGTTTATAAAGTGTATTTTTATATTGTAGTTTTCATTCCATCGTCTTGTATCGACTCTATTGACAAGTCCTGGAGTAGAGAGGTGTTACTTCGCACCCCTTAAGATATTAATTTATGTGTTCCAAACGTCTTATAATTATTAGACGTGCATTATATTTCACCTAGTAGGGTGGCGCGGTTTCTGCCGCGTTCTGTGAAAATTCGGGATAAAAAGATGCTATTAAAACTGACTCATATTTACAAAAATAAAGTTGAAATCCAATTGATGATTAACCCAGATTAGCGCTTTTAAACAACAAACTGTTCCGCTTTATTACATTTTTGTGTGCTGCAATATTTCCCAGTGCACGAGTCCAACAACAAACGAACCTAACAGAACCGAAGCACTAACAACTACATAATAAAACAATGTAATTGTGCATTTTCCTCTCTGGCCTCTCTATAAGTAGCGCTCAACTTTTTAAAATCTTATTTAAACTTTATAAAATAAATGTAGCTCCCCTCTGAAGGGTGTTACGGGTGATATTATTGCGTAGCCATCTGTGACGAGGCCGGGCCGCTATAGAAAAGACATATTTTTAGATTTAACTCGTAAATTACTTCGATCCAATTGGTTTACGCTCGTGTGAGAATTAGGATATGAGTTTTATTTGCCAGTGTGGTTGTTTATTGCAATGAAATATAGACAGGAGGGGAGCTGAATCAAATCATTGCAATTTAACGTTACTTAATTCTGAGTCAATTGTTAGTGTTGTTAAGGAATGGAGCGTAACATATTCTATCGTTTTATTTCCGTGTGATTGTATGTGAATATTAGCTGAGTTTACGTACTTCTGGTTCTTGAGCGATTAATTCGTGTAGTGTTTAACGTTTATTTTTACGGGTTTATCCATTTTCACCGCACATGCAAAGCACGCACTCAACTCACACATACACACACATTCATCAACTGTGATTATCCAAATTATATAATTCTTATTAAGAATAGATATATACCCAAATAAAAATCTGTAGTTGCAATCATAAGGGATTTAATAAAATACATCGTAAAGGCTAACCAACTAGTAAATTCTAACTTTGTCACCATGTTGTTAATTCTTGATTATTACACATTCAATTTAAAATTGTTTTCTTTTATTAAGAAAGGTAATAAATTAATTTACATTTCATAATATAATGTAACGGGCTGCTATAAAAAGTGTCTGTCACTATAATTTTGAACACAGATTGTTGCTCTAATGGGTTAACTTTAAAGAAGGGTTGCCTATCCCCCGCTCCAGACTTGCATTCGTCACACACACGCCGTCAAATGGAAATTTAATTTTTTTAAATTGGTTTTTTATAACGCTTTGAAAAAGAATGAAGGTGGAAAAGGAATTATTTTAGTTTCTAAAAAGTTATGCCTAAACAAACTTGTACACGGCTTTTCAAAGTGCGAGCAGCCGTAATGGACCAAGTACCTCGCACGAAAGTGCCTCACTTACATTATTATTTTAAAACCTTTTTTATTGAAACTTGTTGACACTTGTTAACTTTCGTCGGGTGTGCCACTTACTTTGAGATTTGTTAATTGAAATAAGTAATTGATGCGTGAGATTGTGAGGTAGAAAACATTTGGGTTTTTCATCATGATAAAATTCAGAATGAAATATACTGACCTCTGTAGGCTTTAACGGTATTCAGGAGCAAAGTACTCGTAACATTGCATACGTTGTGTGTTGAATGGGTTTCTATAGATTCCTTTAAGTCCTTAATGAAAGTGTAAGTTACCTACTTAAGTTAAGACACTTTCATGCGCCATAACCTAAATAATAAAACAACAAATTTGAGTTAAAATATGTATCTATGCGCTGTTAATAAGAGGTAGCCGACCCCCTGAACAGAACGACAGTTAATAATAGGGCGCGTTTTACCCCTTACACAAGTTATTGTGAAGAAAATTGTCGGCACTAGTGTAAGACTGTACAATTTGCTAATAACTGTAATTGGATAATTGTCGGCATGGAATGAATTATGTTTTTGTTCTGACAACACTCAATTTATAGTACCTTGATTTGCACGGTTAATTACAGTTTTCAACATAGTTCGGCGCAGACTTATGAAAATGTATTTGTTATTGCTTAGTACCTTTAACAATTACCCAATACAGTTCGGGGTACTTGCCGTATCGTCCCATTGTTGGGCAAAGGCTTCCCCCCCCCCCCCCCACCTCCATCGGTGCCACTCTTCACCATTTAAAGCCACTAACTCCCCGATAATAGTTATTAAATTAAACATGTATCACGTGTATGTTAAAATTTTTCTAAATAGGTCATATCATAACAAAGAAAATATTTCAAACTCTTATGAATCACTTCCGGATTTTATGTAGCAATTGGAAAAATGAATAAGTTGGCAACATTTGACTCTGTAAACTTTCTCTGGCGAGTTTTTTCATTTTCCCCGCAGTTTAGACAAGGAAAGGGTGCGATGTAAGCAGCGGGTTAATACCTATATACTGGTAGCAGTTTCGAGAACAATCGGAAAGTTTCCCAGACGCGCCCGCCCTCGCGCGCCGCGCCGCCCGCCTCACTATGTACTACAAAACCAAGTTAATAGAGACAATGCCACTACATACGTAGTGATTTCCTTCGACATTTAAGGAACTCAATATACTTTTATCAAGTTTATTTCAAAGCTTTAGGATTTTCACATACAACCAGCGTCGGTGAGTAATACGGCAAGTAACACACTGTGCTACTCGGTCAATCTTAAATGTTTGTGTGATTCGATTAAATATGTTTATTATTTAAAACAATTAATTAATTTGATGTGTTGTAAAAGCCTTAAAACTGCAAGTCCGAAACGATTCCAGTACATACTAAGTACCGGAGAAACTGGTAAAACAATTAACAATTTTAAAATAAACAGGTACGACTAAAGATTTTAATATGAAAAACAATTTGCATTTGCGCAAACGGCAAAGGGGTTTTAATAAAACTGTGGAACAAACACGCCGGGCGTGGTATGAACTCTTGCAAATTGCTCTAAGCTGCGCTGCGCGGTAGCGTTCAACAAGAACCTGCCCGGATGAAGTTCCCACCAGTTTTGTTTAAGGCGCTTCCTACTCGTCATTTAATTTTACAATACCCAGATTTAAAAAGATGAGTGCTATATTTTAACGTGGATGCTTTTAACTGGATATGATTTGACGGATTATTATTTCGGTAATTGGGATAACCAAAACATACTTTTATTGACACAAAAATAAGTATGAAACTAAGATATAGATTCGTTGGATTTCTTAATGCCAATGCCAGTTATAATAAATGCACATGAACCCCTTATTTATGTAATAATTACCTAATTACGAGTACAATTCGTATCGATCGCGTCTCGAGTCCTGCCGACACGCTCGCGGCGTTGCCCAATCAATGTAACCTATTCATACATTTTGGTCTCCGAACAAAACATTCCTCTTCGGCCATTTCGTAACAAGTACGTATTCCATTGTTAACACTAGTGGTAGTAAGTACAGATATTGTCCAATTAGTGATTGCTGGGCCTTAAGCAGTAATGCTCGGGGGCCGATGAGAACAAAACTATGTGGTGGCGCGGAATAGCGAAGCAAGCAATGCACGACCCCTTCCCCCTCCGTGGGCTGCACCCCCGCCCCTCCGCCTTCCAATACCTGGGCCGGTACATACTGAGGTGAGGTGAACAACAATCTCATCCGTACACTACTCTCTGCTAGTTCACAACACAATAGTTTCAGCGAGTCTCGCCGGCTACGTTTGTTGTACTTCTTGATACATATTTGAGTCGGAGCGGAGGTGAGAATGTGCATTCACCCCACGGCTCTTTGTCTCACATTCTAGGTATTTATTTATTTGTTTACTTTTGCACACCATTGCGTTGTATGTATATTTTACAATATGTCCTATCTTAATATTGATCTATGATGAATATTGAAATCTCAGGGTCAAAGTGAAATCGTACAGATAACCAGTACATTCTTACAAGATGATACTTAAGATTCGTTTCCGTTCGGTAAAGGACAAGTTAAAAGTTATTGTAGTCAGAGCTACTTTAATCTATCAATGTGATGCCGTTCGTTAGTGAGCCTCGACAGTTTTGTTGTACGATTATGTCCCAAAGAAACTCCATCCGGTCTTGGGTCAGACTGATACAAGAAAGATAAATTTTATGTTTAAACTAAAGAAGGATATACACACTCGTTCGTGAAACACACGATATTGTCCTGTTGCCCAAATAAGTACGTATGGAAAATATTTTTTTAGAGTTAGGTAAATAGCAGGTAAATTTAAAATGCATTTTGTTAATGTAAATCATAATGTTATCAATAATAAAAAAATAAAAAAATAATTTAATATTTCTCATGATCTTTTAACGAGACTACTTATTTTCTTATTTCAAATATTAATAACTCTCAATAATCACAATTAATCAAAATTAATATTAAATAAATATGATCAATTACTATCTATAATTTTTTGAGTATGAAAAATTCGCAATAATTTAATATCTTGTAATCAGACGAATGTAACCCAGTGTACAGGCATCGGATGTAGTGGTCAACATAGGTCTTCCAATGTCTGACATGTCGCTCCTATCAGTTTCGATGCATTTGTCGTTTAAACACCGACCTGTAATAAATCAGGCACCACAAACATAATACCAATACGACGCAACTCCAACACGCATATCGGTGAAATAAAAACTTTAATTTTGTGGTCATAAAGGTGTTTTTAGAATATCAGGTTACGGGCAGATAAGACACCCAACTGAAAGCTAATTTAAGCCTATCTCGAGTCCACTACAGACACTCTTCATTCAATACTTTAAATGAGATTCTTATCGCACGCCCTTAAATAGATTAGTAGATTAATGATGTCTGTAATAATTAATAATGGATCGTGAATTTTACAACAACAATAAAAGCGGTCCGTCGTCGTCGTAAACAGTACCTTGCAGTTTGTTGTTTTGAATCCTTTAACTTTACGATCCGTCAATACGTTCCATATATTTACCTCGTCTTAATTACCGCTGAGTTATCGTCTCGCTTTTATTACACATCATTTTTTAGTATGATCAAATTCCAGTTGAGTGGTAATATGTTTACAGAGCTAACGTTTCACATCGGGCGGCATGCATTAGGCCCGAAAGTGCAATCAGTTGTACATTTCGTTTAATGACACAAATACATGTCAATTAAATTAAACATATAAAATGTTATTTGCAGTAAAGTAATGAAAACCGAATCGTGAACTTTAATCTTATTTTGTTGAGTTGTAACGGTTTCAACCTAAACCCCAGCTAACCCACAAGTTTACGAGTACTCCACTTAAACCTTTGATGTGACGAGAGCCGTGCTTAGTGCGATTTCACAATTTGCGATATTAATACCAACTTCATCGCTGACGATATTCAACGATCTTATATATCTTTAGATCAATTATATACCATCTGTATATCTTATTATGACCCCCTCGACAGGGTATAATGTATGGCACGGCACCTACCTACTTTTGAGGACTCCCCTCCATACAAGTCTTTACTTTATCTACTTAATTGAAATCCATACAAGGATCAATTACAATGATCTAATCAAATAAGGCAGTAAAAAATAACGAAGTGAGTCGATCTCAACTCGGCGGTTGTACAAGCTTTAATAAGTTAAGCCCTTTTTTGGAGAGAAAAAAGAACAAGAAGAGTCCCCTAATTGATGCGTCGTCTTTGTTTAGTTTAATTCTAACATGCTTTTCCCATTAAAGTGGTCAGGAATCGGGCCCGCGCGGAAGATAACGCGGGCTCTTTTACTCCTAACACGTTATAATATTACAAAGTCGGTATTGACCCTCGTCTGTTTGAACCCTAGTTTAACTGTCGTTTGGTAATGTTGGTTGTTCGTCACGGGAGGACAGAATGTAAGTGATTCATGCAGAGCTCGACTTGCTCCGCGTTTTTACATTGTCGCAACGTCCCCGGGGTGACTGCGGCGGCGTCGCGTATTGAGAATCGATATGTTTACGCTAAGTGCTTAAGTGCTTCGAGGGGATTGCGTCCCGCTGATCAATGCGCGTTAAAATTCAGCTGCATTCAAAATTAGTTGCGTAACATTGGAATATCATTCACCTTTATAAATTATGGATCTAAATGTTTATGGTTAGAGATTGCAAAATTGCAATAAGAAGTTGTGCATGCCATTAATATGTTTACTAAATATTTATTATAATCTATAGCTAAAACTAGACGTAATTGTATGAATATGAATGGATCCGTTAAAATGCAACTATCGATTAGCCGTGTGGTGCGAGCGAGGCGGGAGGCGGGAGGGTCGTGTCGTGAAGACAACTCGGCACCTTTTGTGAGTTTTATGGATTATCTTGGTTTACGTGTCTTAACATGCGGAGCTGTGTCCGGTCGCGCGTTCGAACCCACGCCTACACTTTTATCAAACCACGGTCATTGCTCGATAATTTTATTACAGAAGTTTAGTCGTATTACTTGGTCCTTCGAATCAAATTAAACGATACTTGTCCAATTGATATGAAACATTAATTTATTTGAAGGCCTCGTTTCAATGGAGGAGAGGGGAGTTTTATGTTATGTGTTTTCAGTAGTGGGACTGGGCGAGTGGCTGCCGGAGCCGGCTACACAAAGAGGGCGCGGGACAAACACTCCCCTCGGCGCCGCCGCTTCAGGAATGACACTGTAAACAAAAGTATCATATAAGTTTATTAATTACACGGCCCCTCCGGCACGAGCCTCCATGAATATTAATTACTGGATACCGAAAAGCTTTAGAACGCTCAAGGAGGGAAACTTTTACAAAGAGCCTTTATTATTTAAGAAGTAACGTCGATGCGGCGAAACGAATTATGCTTGCAACCCGGCGCGGTTCGAAATTGTACGTTTGAGCGTTTGTCATAGGGCTGGGAATGTTTTAAATAGGGAGATGTTTATCATAACTGTAGGAAAGTAAGGCAAGAAAGTCAATAGAGTAGGTGCTTGAGGGTAGGCTTAACACGAACCCGCTGACTCCGCCCTGCTCTTAATAAACAAATAACAACCGCTCTCCGGGAAATTATACACCTTATCATGATATTGTATTCGGGTAGGACTCAACTGCATAATTATTATGTATCAGTTCACAGGCCCTGATCAAACATCGCAAGGACAATAGGTTTATTCTCAAATAAATTAAATAATATAATGAAATACAAGTATTAGGTTTAATATAAGTACAGCTTTTTCCTTCACCAATTACGGAGAAATGTTTTGTAACATTCGAATTCTAACAAAAACATAACACAATAAAATCAACTTCTTGCGTATTCTTATATAACACATCGGAATGACATGTTTTATATAAACATTATCGGAGGATTTTCCTTTAACGGCCGAAGGATAAGGAAAACATATCAAGTAACAGTTAACTCGGGGGCATTTAACCAAAAGTAACCCGGGAATAGCGATACACAATACACAGAATACAATAAAAGAAATCCCGAATGAAATATAACTCGCTTCGCGGGCCAATATACGGAAATTGGAAATCGACAATTAATATCATCTAATTCTTGATAAATTCAAAGCAGGCATAGGGACGAAGCAGATAAGAAGTTATTTTACGGTACCAAATTAAGTTAAGCCGCAGTAAATAAACATCCAATAGTAAAAACCATATTATTTAAATAAACCAGTGTTGGAAGGTGTTACACTTAAAGTAATTGGTACACAATTAAAGCCAGCTAATTAAGTTTCCGTAAAGTAAGTAGTGCCTGTCTATTCCGTTTGAACACAGTGTTAATGTGTGTAAGCCTCTGTAGGTGCAAACGGGTCAAGGCTGAGGAGTTATTATTTAAAGTAATTATTTAATTAACACGGTGTCACGGAGTCTTACCCTCTTAAACGAGTTTAGGGCTACAAGGAATTAAGTAGGGGGTCTAATGTTAACACGGGCATACGTGGCGGTTATTGTGCCAGCGAGCGAGCGAGCGCCAGCGCCGGCCCCCCGCCGCGGTATTTACGATGCTCTACCCGACTTTTGGCGCGCACACACCACCGAACTATGACTCCTAACAATGTTACTCTTACCCCCTCGCTTTTAACGTCATTAGTTGTACCAGATTTCGTACGTACGCGTAATGTGTATTTGTTTTCATAACTCACTTCTCTATAGTGTTTCAGCCTGCCCTTTATATCGAACTCCGCTTAATCGCTGTGGGAACTAATGTTTTGACTTTTGTTGGGTAGCCATTTTTTTTTAATTTATTGCTGCTAATAATTGTATAGCTAAGCCTATTATAAAAAGATATGAATTTATGACCACAACATACTTAACTTTATGTATTTTCAAATTATCTTAACTAAATTGCATAAATTATTACATTACATTAAAGGCACATACAAAACATTCAAGTGTTATATTTTATGCTCATTAAGTGCATCATCTTATCTTGGGAGCATTACATAGACAGCGGAGAAATTTTTCACTGTTTATTATTACCAACTGTTTTATTAAGACGGCGAGCGTCAAAGAGTAGTAAAGCTGTGCGCCTTTAAATTCATAACTTTTAATTAACTGGAATGCTAACACAATTACAGGGTTTATAGTCGTATCAAATTTTCCGAAACGGACCGTTCACCGTCGTAAAATGTGAGAATGATTACAAATTTTAAAACAAAGCATTGTAACGTGGAATTTAGTGGTGCGAGCAGCTGGCGTCTCGCTTAAGGGAAGCTTTAGGGCTCGTTGCGAGCTGGGAATGGGTCGTTGCAGTGGCTCAGTTTGCTCGACTCAGTGTTAATTTGTCGCGACAAAAGGAACAGATGTTACGTGCGCCGCGCCGCGCCGCCGCGCCGAGAGCAGCCTCGCTCCAACATCTAAATAGCGCTCCGCCGCCGAGTGCTGCGAGCCGCACCACCTACGATACGACACGAGTGCCGCCACCACTACACCTCCTTATATAGATTTTCTGCCACTTTAGCTTTAATTAATAGCGCCACTCGGCACTGTATGCCATGTTTCGACTTACTTTATCTACACATATCAACTACATCACTTATTTCAATGTAACTTCATATTTAAATCCGATTGTAGTCTCATAAATAAATCAGCAACTGAAGCATCACTGTAAATTATGGTTAACCACAACTTATATTATCCAAATGAAACCTAAACGAAAAGTCGTAACTGAACATTCATATAAGATTTCGTAACATTTCCGGAGTGAATAAATCCCGCATCACCAGGTTGTCTCGCCGAAACTTTGCAAAACGAATTGAAAGCAAAGCGTGGCTGTTAAGTTACTTACATAGTAAGTACATAACACAAACAGCTTTGTATAGCAACATTGAATCCTATTTCACCGGCTCTTTATTTGAGCCGGGCTCGAGCCGCGGCGACAAAGCGCAAATCACAGGAGCAGCGTAGTCGTTTCAATTTCCGACATTAATCCGCACATCGTAAGGTTTGTTAAATCAAAATAAGTTCCCGCTTTATAATTTAAGCGTTTCCATTTACATCCGAACTAGATTTATCCCGCCGCCGTCTTCGGCCAAAAATTTTAATAACAAAATAACTTGGCAACTTCATCTCGTCAAATATAATAGCAAAGTTGGAAGTAATAAGACAAAATTTTATGCATAACAAGGGGAGCCCTCGGAGGGCCGCGCGAGGGGCGGGGGCGCACTTGTCCGCTAGCTAGATAGAAATGAAATGTCAAGCCTTATGAAGACGAACAACTTCGCCTTAACTAATATAAATCTCCTTTACATTTTGCGTAGGTTTTTAACAGTTAAAGATAATGTTAATTTATCGTTCCCAAGCCTTTGGTACTTACCACTAGGCAGGTACATCAAGTACGTTCGAATGTTAGCGCTACTGATGTTCCATTTCTGTTTTCTAGTTGTATAATATAAGTAGCGCTAGTGTGATGTGAAGAAGGATTTTACGCCGTATCTTAGATATGTTTTATATACCTATTGGATTTGATATTACACGCCGTGCCTAATTGTCAGTAGAATGTAATGAGTTTATCATACTTCATAAAAAAACTAAATTGTAATCGCTTCACCCGTTTGGGAGCATGCCACAGACCGACAGACAGACACACACACAGATACGTCAAACTTATAACACCCCTCTTTTTCGTCGGTGGTTAATCACTACATAGTATAAAATAAAGTCGTCTCTGTTTCGTGTCTGTTTGTCTGTTTGTCTGTATGCTTAAATCTTTAAAATTACGCAACGGATTTTGATGCGGTTTTTTGTAATAGGTAGAGTGATTCAAGAGGAAGGTTTTTATGTAAAAAAATCCCGAAATTCCCACGGGAACGGGCACAACGCGGGTAAAACCGCGGGGCGCTGCTAGTAATTAATAATTATAAAAATAATTATAAATAACTATAAACCTATATAAATATTATTTTTGAAGTCTGGCCGAACCTATCTTATGATCTTAAATCTTGAGCCTCCCCACAATGCGAGAGTCACCAAAACAATTTCCACGGACACCCAGTGATGGACCCTCAAAACAAATAAATAGATACTCTTTGTTAGGACACTATGGTCAGAAAAAAAATATTTTGTGTAATAGTGGTGCAACCATGGTGCGTTACGTTACGACCTTATGTCACGGTTCTAATTTAAATAACTGATTGAATTTCAGTGAAGATGGAATAGTTCACAGTCCAAACCAAACGTCTAATAAATTCACAAAGAAAAATGTTGAAGCCTAAAACGAACTATCAAAACGGAGGTAGCTACTTGACTTGGCAGCATCTACATCAATTTACATACAACAACAAAATATATTAAAATCCTGTCATCGCGATTCAAGACACAGTTGTGAGCTGTCATTGGCACCGGGCGCGGTAGGTGATTAGCAAGGGGGGCGAGGGGCAGGGGCAGGGGGGGGGCGTCGAGACAAGGAAAAAGGGCTACCCAGCAATAATTACTTTATATACCCCCTGTGAATAATTACCACGGCCAGAGATCAATTAGACGGAAACCTCGATTTAAAACCCCCTCTTTAATGAACCGGCAAATTTTTAATTCACTGATATCTGATTTAATGGACAAATTAATAAGTTATATAATTTACTGTTAAAATGGCCGCTAAATTAAAGTTTACTTATTGAGTATTGCTGCATTATTTCAAGACGGTAAAATGTTTTGGTAGAGATCAGGTAGAGCTTATTTAGTTAACTTTTTCGTTGATTTGTCCCTCAATGAGACCAAAATGTATCATCATTATGTATCAGGTGTTAATTCACCGAGTGGATTAGTAACATAAATCTCCTCCAAGTTTACTGGATAGACAATAGTTTCAGTATTCTTCCCCGTGTGCCCTCCACGGACACGATCGATCAAGTAAATTATATTATACGAGTACCTCTCGATCTCGATCTTTAAATAAGTAATAGATGAGAACAATGCGGCTGTATTTCTTCAAGTTTAAATAACGAAAAGGTGGTATTTATATTGCATCCGGTTATTATTACAATTGCTAAGCCGTTGTTTAATAGGTGGAGAGCGACCTACACCTATAATATTGTAAAATCAATCATCATAAATGTTAAATGGATTTGAAATAAAGACACCAATAAAAAAATATTGAATAAATTCCATTGCCAAGTCCATTTCATTAAGTAATTTGTTAGAAACCTTTTTGCGTGCACATGTTTGTTTATTTATTGAACCAGTCAGAATGATACACGGAAAACAGGCGGTTTGTCATAGATCCTCTCACAAATCGTAAAGAGTTTTTTCTACTTCCTACTCAAAGTTCTATAACGACTTAACATATGGTGATCTAAATTATGTTACCTACGTCTAAACGACAGCAAAATAAAAATGTCCAAACATTTGTATACATTAAATAAATTTATCATCCCGTTTCATTTATAGGAGCGTTGCAGTGAAAAGGAAGCTGCTGAGCGCACATGGGGAGCCGTCAAATCCCAAACGTATTATTTTTTCAATATCAACTCACACGCTCGCTAATACAAGATAACGAAATTCACGACAATCGGATGAATGTTCGCGCCGCGTGAAATCAGGTCTTTTGAGAAGAAAAAAGAGTGACATCGAACGTTACGTCGGACAGAGTTCGCGTGGGACGAGCTAACATGTGTATGTGGGCAGACGAGGGTACGGAGCCGGCGACATGTGACGATACCTGTCAAAATATGACGACTCGCATTCAACTACAGATGTCGCTATTGTCATCGCGTTAATCTAATTTGGAGTCGTAAACCGTGAAAGTGTGCGATTAACACATTTTCGTTGCGAATTATTGGGAGGCTGTCAGTCGGTTTGCGTAAGCTGTGACAGGAGAGTGGCAGGAGGTGTGGGGTGCGAGCTTAGAGCAGCCGTCCTTACGGGCCGCTGCGCCCGCCGCGCGGCGGCCGCCGGCTCGCTCCGCGCCGCCCGCTATCTATTCTCGTACACCATGCACCGCGCCACGCACCGCTCGACACACTATCTCTGCAATGCACTGCATGCCTAAACCCCCACGGACCTTTTATGTCATGTCTAAAATAGATTTATCCCCCAAAACTGGCTTTATTCCTATGAGCTGCATTCTGAAGTGCCGTATGAAGATCATAATGATCCTAAAATCGCACTTCTCGAAACGCAAATTCAATTGAGACAAATCTGTTACTAAAACACATTTGGATCGAATGTTTCTTCCCCAATACATTTGTAAAGATACGGCTACTTAGTAAAATTAGAGGGTAGGGGAGAAGTGTTACACAAAAGTTATTTAGATGTTTACGTGTGCATCGTTGCATTAAATAAGCAAGGAATCCTCGCGGGGGGCGGCCGGGATTCGAACCTGGGACAATGGAGTCGGGACACCGGGCCCACCCCGGCGCACTAACGTGATTAACTTTTATATTGGCGTTTGGAAATCATATTCATTGACATTTACACTCTGGATTCACACTCTCTGTGCTCTTTATTGACATCCAAATTAAAAATCACACATTTTCACGTTATTGATTTTTTAGCAAATGTATAACATATTTCATTGGAAATATGGCACTTTATTAGTCGAAGAAAGTACAAAATAAATTCTAAATATCAATAAATAATTTACTGACTCCTTGTAGAATAAAAAATGAATTAGTTTTATTCGTGAATGTAGTGTGTGATTAGGGCTTGTGCTTCGATAGCGTCGACGACGGCTGGGGTCTCGGAAGCCGCCGACTATCTAATGCCGAGATAATACTCGACAGAGGAGTTAATTGCAAGCAGTGCAGCTCACTCTCGCCGGGGGCTCGACGGCCTCCCCGGGGACACCTCCGCAGCCGCATCCCCTCACACCTCTTAATCATTCACTCGTAATGGAAACCCATCTGCGACGTCTAAAATACACATGAAATTTAAATGATCCACTCTAGGAAAAAAAATTGCACCAAAAATGTTTGCTGAACTGTGTCCACAACGAACAATAGAAAGCCACCAACGCTGACGCCCGAGATGCCCCGCGGAGCGACTTATGAATAGAATAATACGATGCTACACAAAACCCGTGCGAGAAGAACATCATCAATCAATGTATTTAGAAATGTTTCATTAGTAAACATTAAGATGTTTGCTTACATGTCCGAGTGTTGTCTGCAGTAATATGGGCTAGATTCCGTGAAATGAGGGTCGATGTATAAAATATTGTCAGTGAAGATGTATGGGCTGGTGCTGCGAGTTGCGAGCGAAATAATCGCACGGGACCGAACCGAGGCGATTGAGCCGCGCGGTGGGTGTCTCGGCCACTGCTGTGAATATGAATCATAATAACTAAATCAGTTCACTACTCCTATTCATGTCCAATGCGATTCCCAAGCTTCAGCTTTCCTTTGACCACCAAAATGACCAATGAGAAAAAATTTGTCTCGAAATGAGACATCACGCAAAAGTTTAATGCATGAGCAGGTAGCATTTGCAATCTATCCTAATAGATTGCAATCCCAAAATTCAATCCCAAATTCAATCCCAATTGATGATAAGTTTTTGTTTGTCATTTATAATAAACATTGTTTTGAGGTGAGGTAGGTATGATTTGGTATTTTTGATTTGGACAGGTGTAAGGAAATTAAGAAATGTACCCCCCGGTACATTAGCTTTTATTCTTTTTGGATTTGCTAGCAACTAGGTACATCAGTTGTAATTTACTAATGTTTGCAAAACAATGTAATATGCCAATCAAACATAATGTTGCCCGTATTAGTTGACAGGAATATATACATACATACATAGTGTTCATAGGTACTGAGTTGATTATGTGCATCTTATCCACTTGTGCCACCAATAAATAAGTGTCCCATATTAAATATTCTACTTATAAATGAGATAACCTTAACAGCTATTAAGCAGGTAACTAAAGTATTGATATCCGATACCATGTGTATCAACTAAACTGGCGCCTATAGTAAATTTTAACTGGCAATGGCAGTTTATATTCTTGCTATTATAATGTTGGTAGGCGCTTCAACAACGAAATATGTATAACAAAATGAAACAAACGGAAATACCCACTAACTAACCAGTTATATGACTACGAATTTGTATTATTTTAATTTGCTGAGATTACAGATAAGATTATTTCAGACAGATCTTTCGATTGCGTCAGTTAAATTAGAATCCAAGAATGTGGTATTTTTTGACATTGTATTATAAAAACAATAAGATGTCCTGGTTTTTAATCCTATAATATACTGTCTATTGGCCGCGACTTCACCCGCATAGAAGTTGAAAAGGTTCAGGATTTTTAATTATTCTTTTTTACTAAAAATAAAGTTTCCAGCATCCATTTCTTGCCCACTTAATCTTTTAGTCCAGCTACAGGGATCCGAAAAATCTGGACTCACGTGTACTATAAATTCTGTTGAAGAATGTTTTTGCAACTTTGAAGTTGATTGGACTAAGGAATGAAATCATTTTAGGGGTTGAATTTGGGAAAATCCTTTCTTATCGGATGCCTTTGTTATACAAAAAACAAACCCTCGCAGTTTCAGGTCTTTACGATTAGCGGTTCTTGCTGTGTCAATCCATGACATTCAGGACAAAGCATTTTAAATATACAGAAAGAAATATA
Source organism: Cyclophora albipunctata (assembly GCA_963082685.1). NCBI lineage: Eukaryota > Metazoa > Arthropoda > Insecta > Lepidoptera > Geometridae > Cyclophora > Cyclophora albipunctata. The sequence continues at coordinate 11,325,771 of OY720111.1, read as the reverse complement.
TTATACCTAAATATAAAACATAACTATGTCTTTACTTTTATTATAAATATAAATAAATAAATAAATATACCTGGACAAATTCACACACGGTTAATTAGACCCAAAGTAAGCTCTAAGCTTGTGTTATGGAATCTAACTAACTGATACTACTACATATACATACATACACAAATACTTTATAAGGATATATAATTGACACCCAGACGTCGTCGCCAATAACTAAGTCTGCCTGCACATATTGTTGACTCCGGGCGGGAATTGAACCCGCAACCCCCGACACAGTAAACGCTTTCACTGCCACTGTGCCAACGGGCTTGTCAAATTATACATGTTCAGTCGTACAACAAGTTTGCAAATTCAATCTACATGTGTGTGTATTTGTATAAGCTCCATATGTTAGTTTATGACATTGAATGATAGACATTGCCCGATTATTTTATTGTTTCTACTTATTTAAAGATTCAATTTGTTAAGTTAAAGTAAAATGGAGAACTAGCCCAAGAGAGTAACTGGTGTGAGTACAAGTTACATAAATTCATATTTCGTTTTATATTTAACAGTCATTTATTGACATGGTTCCTAAGCATAGAGTTCCTAAGAAAAGATCTTCGTATATCTTGTAGTTTTAGACTTGCCCATACTGACCGTTTTATGAAAAGCCACCCTGCATAACAGTACAATTTGTTTACAAACAATTTGTTGTGTTGTTCGGTTTATGTATGAAGGGCCTTATTCATTAACGCTTAATAGCAGCATTTAAATAATCGAATGGTATGTCACTTTCCGACCCACGCTATTAACCAAAGAGCAAAAGAGACAAAACACCTATAATAGTGTTTTAGTTATTTATGAATAAGGCGATATTTCCTTAACAGACATAATGGAAGTCTAAGGTAATGCCCTTTTGCTGACTGAATATATGCTTTAACATTCTTCTATATATAATCGTAATTTTATATATCTGTATTTTATCGGGGAGATTCAAATTAATCCTTTGCCATCCGTCCCAAACTCCGTCCTCGCAATCCTTCTTCACTACATAGTATAAAATAAAGTCGTCTCTGTTTCGTGTCTGTTTGTCTGTTTGTCTGAATGCTTAAATCTTTAAAATTACGCAACGGATTTTGATGCGGTTTTTTGTAATAGGTAGAGTGATTCAAGAGAAAGGTTTTTATGTATAAAAATTCCCGATATTCCCACGGGAACGGGCACAACGCGGGTAAAACCGCGGGGCGCTGCTAGTATACTATAAATGCAAAAGTTTGTGAGTATAGACGTATGTATGTTTGTTGCTCTCTAACGTTAAATCTACTGAACAGATTTATATGAAACTTTACAGTAATATAGTATAGGTTATACAACAGAATAACACATACATTTTATCTCGAAATTCCCGCGCGAGTATGACCGCGAGTATGACCGCGAGGCGTGGCTAGTAATTAATAAAGTAATACCACAGGCGAATGCTGGTCAGGAGTGATGCAATACCTAATGCTCAAGCTAAATCTTACAATGATGCATCACAAATCGTCCTAGCGTGGGACCTCCTTAAAGAATACTGGTTTGAGTGTATGACGTGTTATAAATGTTATGATCGATTGAAGTAACATCAGGTTTTGTTTATTTTATTTTGTATAAGACGGCAACGATTTGATTTTTACAAGTTCTTAACAAATTATTAATATTGTCGTATATTTACACAAACATTATAAGTAATATGTTTTAATAAAAGGTTTTTTTTTAAACTTTCTAGTAAGCGGTACGGGCTCAAAGTACATTTAAAGTACATTATTATGTGTACCTTATTTTCACTATTTTGTATGTTGACTTAAATCATGCCATTTTATTAAATATTTATATGTTACTAGCAGCGTTCCGCTGTTTTACTCGCGTTGTGTTTGTTTCCGTGGGAATTTCAGGATGAATAATTGGATGTGGCTATTCGTAAAAATAATTAAAGTTGGATCGGAAGTTTCTGTGATAAGCGCGTGCAAACAAACAAATATTTTATGTCTTTAGCTTTATTAATTAGTACCTATAGATAATTATAATAACCATCGACACACGTCACCTCGCATTGCTTCCTTTGATCATGACTGGGAAGCCGAAAAATAGCCAAAAACCTAACTCTTGAAACATTTTGTCAAAATAGTAACTGCCCAAGGGTGGGCCAGTATAGGTGCAATGATTTAAAAATAACTGTTGTAAACTTTATATCTTAAAAATCTTTAATGATCACAATATACTGTTTACCTACTAATAATGAAAATTAGTAAACTGATTTACTTAAATAATCAAATGTAAAATTGGAGTTATTCGTTCCAGCGCACAGGTATCTTTGATCGTTGTATCTTCCTCGCATTCGGACGGTTCCGATAGATCATCGATCGTGGCGCGATAGTGATCCCGTGTCATGTTTACTAGATCCGACGCAAATGACTCATAACACGACCATTAATGATTATTATTATTGACTGCACTCCATTTTATCAATCCATTATAGAATTAATTATTCCATGTTTATATTACATGTTAAAAAACATGATTTGATATGATAAACATTTGACAAGGTTTGAAACTACATATTTGACTTAGCAACAAGCATGAGCCATGAATAATAATCACTGTAGTGCGGGAAAATAAAACAATTAGAAAGAATAATTCGAGTAGTGACACTTTTAGTACCAATCTATTTATCAAGACACGTCAGAAAAAATGTAGACTTTTAGGTTATTTTAACGGGGTAGTACTCATTATAGTGAAAGCGCTTTGATGTTAAGCTGACGGTGGTATTGGTATAATAGCTTTTTGCTAGTAAATGGCTGATGCTTTTCATTATTGGAAACTTGGTCCTCATTAGCATTGCATCACACACCGCAATACGCCGCGCGTTGCACGTTTGTGATGGGGAGTGGAAATCGATACAACGCTATTCAATCCACAATATCTAAACCCCAATGACCTATATTATGTCTACTAGCAATGAAGATACAAAAGTAGATCAACATTTTCAATTTGTTGCACGTAACTAAATGTCTATTCGTAATTCGTTGTTTGAGCCACGAAAGTCAATATTTATTTACCTTACAATATTGTCAAAAATTGATCTAGTATTGCAGGTAGTGTTGGGTTATTGGAATCGGATGGAATAACATTGTTGTTTCAAAAATGAGTCCTTTGCATATTTGACTGAGATACACTTTAAAAATAGCTACTTTTTATGGATATGTTTACAGCCGCCAAACTATAGAGTATTCGATTCAACGTGTACAATAATTGAAGACGGCACGTTCATTTAGTTTCACTTATTACCTACAGTTATAAGCACGCATTGTTCGGCCCATTCAATGTATCTCTTAAATAAGTTATGAGTATTGTTATTACTTTTACCCATTTATTGTCGTATGAAAAATATGCATTAAGTTATTTAAGTCAGGTATAAAATGGTAGCACTTTTCGAATTAACATTTGCTAGAAGCGTCAATATATCTGTATGAATTAATGTAAGGTTACGTTCTTAATCATAAAAATAAAACAGTAGAAACATAATTTAGATGTCTGCCGCTATTCCCAACTAATATTTCAACGGGCATTTCTCGAAATGTTATTAGAACATGATTCAAACATCCCAAAAGATACAAGATTATGAAGAGCCATAATATCATATCTCCAGCCGCGACCGATCCTACAAACATTCCAGAAATTCAAGGATTATATTTATAAAATGCCTCACAACGATTATAACACACTTATATTCATTAATCTCTGGATAAATTATAATTTATAATGGTTCAAGATTAATAAATACGAACGGGAGTATTGAAAAGTCCCGAGTTATGATAAATAAATAACAACATGATATCGAGGAAAGCAAACAAACAAACGCAGGTCAGGTCCGGGCCGCGCCGCGCCCGCGCCGCCGCCGCGCCTCCGCCGCGCCGCCCGGCCGCGCTGAGGCGCGTGCCACGGATTAGCCGTATTTTCATATCAAAGGGCTTGCTCAGTTTTATGAATTACTTCTATTTGGGTCCCAGCGTAATGTCTTTCTTTATTCGAGGGACGTTCTGCGTGGGAGAATTTAATTTGTTGCACTTTTCGTTTAATCGTATTAGAGAATTCATATCTTCATTTCGTCGGCTGCCATTGGGGCTTTATCTTTCGTTTGCATAAGCGTTAAAGTGACACTGCAATTTTTTCATTATTTAAATAAGAGATTATGTTTGTCGTTGCGTATTCATCGAAAAAGATAATAAACGTTTGCGTATAAATGATATTGTTCGTAATATCGTCGGAGATTCAAGTGATGTTTTATTTTGCATTGTATACAAAAGTTTGGGCAGTTTGTAGGATATTATGACGTCATTATTCCGGGTTTCGCAAGTGGATTCAAAGGCACATTCGCGGACCACCGGCACGGGGTATTGTCTGATTTGTCCCCATTTCCATGAATTTTGTTTATTTGACATTGGTCTCTTTCTGTGTGTTGTTTTGTTTGTTTTTTAGGTATAGGTACCCACACATGATTTATCTCCGGCCATTAGGTCACGGCGAGTAACGCGGCGAGCCGGGCGCGCGCCCCGGGGCGCCGATCCCTGCGACTAGATACCGGCTACACATGTTGTCAACTTGTATGTTTTCATCCAAATACCATGCGTTTGATAAATTCAACATTTTACATTAGTATCATATCTCGATAATGACACCGTTTTATTCCGAGGTGTCGGCTAATAAAGTTCTCCGACGGGCGCCGCGCCGCGCGCTCTCGGCTACATCTTTTACAACGTGTTCGCTTGTATTCGCTCAACACTGTCAACCTTCACTAAATCATATTAAAGTCTGTTTCATATGAAATATTGTTTATTTACGTTTAGTGTTTACATGATAGCTAAATATGTTTTTGTGATTTTAATTCGACAGCATCAGGGCGTATTGCCAACAGTTGTGTAGTGTTCTTATAGAATGTGCAACTTTACATGCAGGCAGGTCTGGTGATTTGTGACTTTATTTGTTCGATGAATTTGGTGTAAAAAGACGCAGCCATAGTCATCATTATATATGGTTCGTTAGCCGTTAGTTTATACATCAGTGTAACTAAGATGGAATATGTAACTATTCGTAAGAGAGCGGGAGTAGGTGGCTACTGGCTACCTAGAAGGTAGCTTGTAACATGACGTGATATAGCTATCTCCATAACATCCTTCTTACACCCATAAAACATGAGTTATCACAAATCACAAATCGTCGTTTCTAGAAATTAGTGTAAGTGGTCATAACATGCCAGTGTCATTATTGAAACGAAGCTGAATGTCTCCGAACCTACCACAAACATATCAGATGACGCGCTGTAGTGAGCCCGTCTTAACTGTAAGCCGCAAAAGAGCGCAGTCATCACTTGGTGTTTGGACATTCATAAACAAATCAACATTATTATAAACAAAGGCCACTTGTCACCCGACGTAAGCGTTTTTATTCGTCATGCATTTTTATACAAGAGATTTTGTAGTGAGACGATGTAGGAAGGAAACCGCGGCGGGGGGTCCCATCCTCGGCCTCCCGGGGTCTTTGACTACACAAAACATTTCGTGATCCATAAAGACAAAAGGAAAATTAAAATCTGTATAACTCTCGGGACGGAGTGCTCGCTCAAGTCCCTGTGCGCGCGCGGCCTGAGCACACCGCGATACTTTTCATCCTGTCTTTACTCATTAAGTAGCTAAATTAGCTTGTTTTCAAATTATACTTGTCATTCAAATGCCGAGTCCTGTGTAACCCCCAAATTTCCTATTAACACATTATATAAGACTAAGGCCTAACCACATCTAGTGCCCTGATAGTGGCGAAGTTTTAGACCGTCTGCAGACCTCCGACATGATCTGCCGCTTGAATTAAACGAGACCGACAATGAAAGTTCGTTATTAAAGATTTCATAATCCGCACTCAAAACTTTAACAACTTTCAAATAATTGCTAATACTTCATTTAACTATCTAGTTCATATCTTAACTGGCTAACGAAGTAAGAGGTCATAAGTTGTGGTTTTTTTAAATCTGTGGTAGGTTAATAATTAATAACATCTTACAAATCTTACCGACGTTTAATTACTTTTAAATAGGAGGGTCAACAATATGTGATATGTGTGACGTGTGTACCGTACCTACTATGAAATTGGTATTTATCTATGAGTTCATATTCACAAGCTAATTATATTAAAGGTAAATCCTGAAGTAAGTTCGTCAGTAATGTACAGTACGTACATGGATGGATTGGGTATAGTGGTAAAAGGGCAAGTGTGAGAGAGGTCCAATGTCCGGAAATCATTGGTGTTATAATAAAGAGCTGAATGAGAAAGCGGCCGCTCGCTGCGTGATAGATGCCCACAAGTCGAGCGACAAAAAAATAACAAAATCGACTTAGCAAACATGTTTAATAAAATGAATGACTCGCTCGTATATCTTCACCTGCTTAGTATGACATAAATTATAATAACATTATGTTGTACACGTTCAAGGAGTCCCAACAAATTCTTATTCACTAGAAAATAAGACGTTTCACAAAAAAATACCGTTCGAATTATTATGATGAGTCCAAAATAGATATTTTATAAATATTGTAAGTTTTGTTGTCACCCCGCTGCACGCTGGTGCTTTCAACGTTTTTGTTGCAGTGTCACGTGTGTACCTTATTGAGTTAACAATAATGTCATTGGAATTTTATACAGGCTAATAAAATTACTTTTTTGGCAATTATTCTATTAACTATCATCATCAATGCTTATTAGTGCCACGTGAGTGGTTTCGGTTTATATTGGCGTTACGCCTAATTGATTTCACATTCGGGTATCTATGACAACAAAGGAGACGCGGAGTTTTCTCCCACTCCCCTAATTATAAGCAAAGCTTCACATAATTACCTCTAAACAATACGTAGCGTCAATTAACTCCATAAAGTCGCATTAAATTAGAAGGGCCGTAAAAATCAATTAGAGAGTCCATCGCGATGTAACCGCACGCTTCCGAATTCGTCCTTTTATTAACAATTAGATGGGTTTATGTGTGGAGTAGGTGAGGATTAGGCGAGTTTCGGACGATCGTGCGTGTCTCCGCCGGACGAGGAGGGCTTAGCCCCGGGGGATGGCGACCCTTCAGCTCCACGATGACAGCTGCCTTTGTCATGTCCACAGAGGAATTTTATACCGCGAAATTGACAGCTACGCACCGCAGTAATTCATCGATAAACCAACGTGTTCCCAGAGATGTTCCGATGAGCGCCATAAAGTATTTGTCCGTGTAGCCGGCGCGGGCGAGCCGCGCCGCGCGCCGCCGCGCCGCTGCGCGGCGGGGTCCGATTTATGCTGTTTTATATTGTCTTGTCTGACTTTGTTAATGTGAAAACTAAATCAGTGTGTGTTTTTACTACATCATTTTGTTTATTACCCTCGAGATTATCTCTCGGACATTAATTTTCAATTTATTTAATTTTATTTAATGGATTATTAATTTAACCGCTACTCGGATGCAGTTAGCTTGAACTAACAGTGCTGGTTGAATGTAAATGTTGTTCTATCTATCTTACCATACCTTTCTGTATACATGTGTCACAAGCTTCAAGCCCAGTGCGAGGCCGAGCGGACAAGCTACACGGTGCACATAATGGCTTCATGGGAGCGTAGAATGGTGAAGGAGACGTGACCTCAGCGCAGGACCTGACCTTTACTCTACAACAAAATTGTAATCCCAGAACTTGGCTAATTGACTGCAGAGCACTACACGTTAGATTGAGTTCGGTTCCCCTTTATTGCATACGAATATTCGTCGCAATCACTGTCGAAGATGAACTCATTTATTGGAGTTAAAAGTTCCTCAATTGTGAACCCTCAGCGGCCGTGTAGGAATGTCTCATTGATTTCTCCAGATTATGCGCCGTGAAAGTATTTCTAACTCCAATTTGATTCCTACGCGAAAATTTGAATCAAATATTTGGCTCATAAGATTTTGGGCTTCGATAGGGCTTTTAGGTGAAATGATGTGGAAGGTAGAAAATAGAACTTGAATAAATTAACCTCGCTAGTACATTGCATAAGACTTCGTGAAGTAAGTATTATTCCTTGCAAGGAATACATGTTGTTACTTACACACACACGTATTATTTGACGTGAACAAACAATCTAGAATAAAATATTGTCCTGTCCTATATTTGTAAAGACCCAAGAATAAACGCCGAGACGAATTACTGTAGATAAATCATTAAAGGTAGTGTTTTCAGACGGTGGAAGGAATGCCGGCGATCACATCTGCCTGCCGATCGATGGCCGCGTATCAGCGGCCCACTGGTAGCCGACACTGTATGTTATCGGCGTGAACCGACCGAACCTATTTATCCAAGTCAATGAGATTTATCTCCTTCCCCTAATTTCATTAATAACTTCGCAACGACATTAGAAATCACATGAGTAAAAGTCACGTAATAAGTTGTCACCTAGTAAGTAATAAGTTGTATATTATTATGTACATTATTTTGTCTATCTGGCTTCCTTGCAGATTGCAGCTTACATTCATCATCCGTCCAAACGTAATCATGATCGGTTACTGTTCATGTGATAACATACCTTAAACTGTCTGAACTACAACTGCGTGCTTACTAGGAGCCCTTAAATTACGCTATAGAAGCTGAATCCTAAAGCTATAAAGCGAAAGAGCTAAATTCCAAACATTTTGTCCTTACAATCTCTTCGAAATTCAGGATTAAAAATGTCCACTTCTTTCAATATTAGCATGACTAGTCTTTAAAATCTTATTAAAATTGTATTGAAATCGGATCAAGTATTTTGGAATAAATCCTTCATAAAAATCAGTTGAGTGGTATAATAAATTAAGGAAAGGTCTGCTGTGATCTCCATGCATATAGAGGCGATATTACGCAACAATATGATTTATTGTTTACCGAAAGGTGCACAAAATTCTAACGGCCCTCGCCCTCCGGAATACCCGCGTGATAGAATTTCGGCAATTTTCTCATACATGCGAAAAACTATTCAAAGCCGAAGGTGATAAATGTGATGTTATGAATAAAATTTGCCGTTTCATACGAAAATCTGAAGCGATTATAAAGGTAGTCCTCGTTGCAGGTGAATTTGCACCTGGTCCTCGGGTTGTATGATATATGCAACTAATATGGTAATTTTATCACCATTAGAGAATTAGTTTTCAATTGTGCTAGCAAGTTGTTAAGTACTTTGTAAATAACTGTTCGTCCGTTACAACGCGGATCATAATTAATTGGGGATGTTGTTGTTATATTTCCGTGCTTTATTTTAAAACATGAAGTCAGACCACTTTGTTGCCTTCATATTATTTTACTGTTGTAAAAATATTTGGAATACTTCGATATTGGCATTGATCAACTTTGAAAGAATTATTTATATATTTTCTTCATGAACATGAATAGAACTGATAATTTACAAACGATTTTAAAGATTTTCATGATGTTGAAAAAACCTATCAACTCACCGTATTACTATAAAAACAAATGTCTAAATTAATCTTCTGGTTTAAGAGATACAATACCAGAAAAAGTACACTCAAACACCTCTCAATTAGGGAAAAATTGAAATTTTTTGCTATGCTTAAAAATTTACAATTCGTTTACGTTTTTCGGTTATCCTCCCCCAAAATGAAAACTCCTTGAAAACGCAAACTCATTTCATATTGCATACAATTATAATAACTCGATCAACATAATAATTAAGTAGCAATAACCCTTTGTAACAATTTTACTTTTGAACTGCTTCGTAATGTTGTTACTCGTGGTGCCATCTGGTGTAAAGCGCCAGTAACTTTTCACAAGCTTCCTGACTCGTAGTTTGGATAGAGGACTTGAGCGGGCCCCAAACCTGACAGGTACCATTAGTGTTTAGGGTTCAAGTTGAACACTTAAACTTTATGAGGCCAAACGAGAGATAAATTTCGCCACTTCAACAGAAACGGACTAACACTAGAATGACGTTTCGAAAATGTTGATAAATTACTATTATTAAAAATACCTTTATATGTTTTAAAACTCTATTTGACGTGTAAATAGGGGACAAAATGTAACTGCTGAATCTTTTTTGATGACATTATCAATATATTTAAACATCAAGTGAAAATTACTGTTACATAACGTTACAAATAGTAGAAATGAAAGCACAAGACGACAATCGAAAACATTAATTCATATTCATATTTCGAGAGAGCCAATGAAAATATTTAATACATGCATCTCATCCGACACAACATCCAGAATAAAAACAAAACCTTCACTTGTTGTGTACTTGGCTTGAATGAATTAAGAGGGCGTTCTTTAAATGCTTTTCATTTGGAGTTGCAGCGTATCCTTCAGTTATTATCGAGGCATTATTTTTAACTGTGTCCAAATTCCAATTAATTAAAATCAATGCTTTCAGCATACATTTTTATTGCAGTAATGATTCGCATGCTCTCCGCTCTCGGCGAAGGTGTGCATAAAATATTATTTGTGTCGCAGCCGCACGCTGATTGGTTCCTTTGATTATTAGCTCCTATTTGTGTTGTCAATGTTTATGACCGTTTTATTACTATTGGATATTTTATTGCAGGTTCAATTGCTTTAGTAACGGATTTGATTAAGTAAAGCAATCGTGAGGTTTTGTTTGTCCTCAAATGAGTAAGGTATTCTCATGATTGAGAAGCCATCAATATTTTATTGGTGATAGGGTACTTAGGCAAAGATAAACGGTAAACGTTCATAAAAAATCACGTGACGATATTATATCGTCGCTATATTTGTAGGGGTCAATATTCAAGCAGGTTTTAATACTTAAGCTCGTATTTACGAACCAAATAGACGATTTCATGTCTACGTATTTATAAGTATAATTTACCTTATAAGTATTGAAGGATCGCTTTCAAATATTTTGAAATACTTTGTATTGCATAAAGGGGACTCGCTCTCACGTTTCGACATAGAGCATCGATGATCGTTTCGGAATAATGTAAATAAAATTAATCATTGCACCAGTTAATGAAGTGTGTTTTGGGAGAAGCATTCCAATATTATGCTATCAATGCTTAATATAAAATGTATATTCCAATAATTAAATGTTTTGTTTGTGTGATTCAACTTGTAATATTGTAATCGTCAGAAACATAATATCAAAACATGAGCAAAATGTTCTGATATTCAAAGTAATGTAACCCTTATTTCCGTTGCCGGGCGGTGTAAGAATACTAATAAGTATTCAATGTATAAATACTTACCATCCAAACTCGGGGCGATTTCCTCTTCAACCATAACCCTTTTAAAAGTACAGATACGAAAGATTTAATTTAAGGATTGAATGCCTCTTAAAAGTTGAAAAAAGTGGTTCTTTTATTAGCCCTTAAGCATTGTTTAAGAGTTGTGAGTTAGAGGGAGGGCCCCTAGCCTTAACCGACGACTTTTACCGTCTCATTATCGACTTTCCCCTACTTTGTTTGTACTGCAGACTCGACCATTTAGTTAACTCGATTTATTACTTTTTTTCCATTACGTCGAGCTGATGGCGTTATTAACTGTCCCTTGTCCAGTACTTGGGATTTCTTTTAAGATAAGATATTTAATTTGGGTTCGTTTTACTTTTTCTTCACGTTGGAGTTACATATAATAAAATATAGAATAATAGGTATAAAGATTAGGGCTCAAATAAAATCAAACACATTTGAAATAAAGATTTAATTACAATCGTTACATACATAATTTTACTCATAATAATAATTAATAGTTATATATTCTATAAATATCCATATAGAACATTTAATATTAAGCGAATGTATTTAATTTGGTCACATTGTTTACATTCCGTGATTACTATGTTTGTCTTTAAAGCCTCGCATTTGTGACCAAAATGGGATGTGTATATGAAATGAATGCCATCTACAAATAGAGGTGAAAGTTCATTACTATCTTGAAATCGTTGTATCGTTTCTGCTATTGACAATGTACTAAGTGATACATTATATGCGGTAAGTACTTACATGTAAAATATCATAAGAAACGTTGTGGTGGGCAAACACTATCCGTAGACCGCATTTCGACATTCGACATTCGCCGAGCGACTCGGTACTGCGCGGCGGTGCGCGGCGAGCGTTTGTTACATTTATAAACTCGTGTTTACTTTATGTTACGACAAGTATTCAACTTCTCTGTACGGATGCATGAATGCGACCTCTCTTAAAAATAATATAATATTCAGAATAATATTTATATACAAGGTATACTAATAATACTTTAAACAATATTTATAGAATTCTTTTAGAAGTTTCAATGAAGAACATTGAACAGTCATTAAACATACTAAATACTTTGTACACTCGATGTGAAACTAAAATAGAAAATATACAAAATCAATTTATATACAATGACAACAACAATAACTATTTCGATTTTATATTTGCTAGGAATTCGTGTTTTAAACAAAAACGTGACTTCAATTTTAAATGTTTTTAAAAATAAATTGTTTTCGTCATAATTTAAGTACATACTATTACATCTCTTAAGACTACCGAATCGTTTGTGGCACCTGAACTAACAAATAACTTATTGCTCCAAAATAGGTGTTTAAATTAACATGGAAGAACTTATTACACAACAAATTAATATAAAATATAAACACTACCTAAATACACATAATTACATATACTATAATAATAAGTACGAGACATGTTACATTTTGTGGTAGATGTTCGAATTACTTTAGCTATTTGAAATCGTGTCAAGATTTCCCAATTTAAATACCTAACTGCGCTCCGATTACCTTCTATAAATTATAAATAATTTTGTTTTAATTCCATTACTCTTAAAATCTATAAAAATACTGAGCAACGTCGATTTCATTCATAATATTTCGTTTGATTATTTATTTATTATGCACTATAGGACAACTGTCGAATCAACAACATCAAACAAAATTCAAATACTTAACACTTTATACATCGTAATTATCTGTGCATTAACTTTAAGAATTTTAAAATTACTCTATGCGATATACAAATAAATTCATGTACCAAATTAAATAGTTTACAAAGTTTATTCCGACCTAATTATGTTTAATCAGCCAAGTCCTATTCTGTAGTGTTGAGTGTTGCGTGGATGTCGGGAGGGGCGCCGGGGCTCGGGGCGGGCGCGGCGACCCACGGTTCACGTGCTTTACCTGCAACCAACACCACACACGCCTTAATACTTTATGCTCCACATATATTCATCCAATTTGGATACACAAAACAAATTTAACCCTTTAAAAGAATAGCGGTATTTAAATGAAGAAAAAAGGTTCTCCTTTATAGGTATCGATTGTATCGCGGTGTGAGCGTCGCACCGGTGCGAGCCCGCCGCGGCGTTCACACATACGGACCAAAAAGAAAAGGAATAATATAAACCAATCGAGATGAGGTGACGAAACGTTCAGTCTCATTATCTGAGAATTTATTAACGAATCGTTCGGACCGGAAAACCGAAATGTGAAAGAAATAAAAATTCGACCTCGGCCGCGGTCATCCAAAGTTTGTAGCGGCGTCAATGAAAAAAGAAGTCAAACAGGTTGGCCGGCCGACCTGGCCCTCAATGAAACGGAGAAGGACCCGACTCAGGATCGAGAGATAAAAGTTCAGATTAGGGACCTCTAAAAAAAGGAAAGCTACTTTAATGCCGAAGTAGTGTTGTGAATGAAGAGTGTCCATTGAGGTCCCTCGCCCACGCCCCACGCCGCCGCCGCGAGTTATCTTCGGCCGGCCGCTGCTCCACACATCACCAACATTTTTCATTCTCATTATACACATTACTACTATTTCCGGTCATGTATTTTATGCCGGTGTAGAATTCCTTACAATCAGGTATATCTTTTAGGCATCGGTTTAAAATAAAAGAACTTCCAGTACCATGGCAAGGGTTAAGTAGATGTCTGTACCGCCTATCCTTAATCCGTCTTTTAATGTTAAAACAAGAGTTTGGTTAGTAGGAGGAAAAAAGCAAAAGATTATAGGTAAGTCGTCGAGTCGATTGGTAGCGATATGGCTTCGACAAATAAAATAACAAAGAATGATATTTAAGTCGGATACAAAAACTGTCGATTTAAATCCGTTCTTTTTGGGCTACTTTAAAAGGAATGCCGAGATAAGGAGTTATTTTCGCGTCAAAGAATTCGAGAGACAAAAAGGCGTGAAAACCAAAATAATACAAAAGGCTTGTAGGAGTGAATTTGTGAACGTTTGGCTAAAACCAAATTCTTGGCGGTTCCATCCTGTGCGGCGGTGTCGGACTCGCGATTTATTGTAATCAGAGACGGATGCTTCGCTTCTTCTACGAAACATTTACAACGCCAAGATAAATGTCCCCGCGAATCATTCACAACGAAATAGCCTTCACACGGCTCTACATTTTATAGAACCGAGACACAAAAAAATAGACGTAAAGAATTAGGTACTCATAAAAAGATAGACAAATTAAACATTTTGGCCGTAAAAGAACCATGATGATTTCCAGATGAAGGGGCTGACTAGTGTGAATGGTTATCTTAGTAATATGGTTAGAGTAGAAGCTAATTTGGTGAGGTCAACGTTGTATGTAGGCCGGGTCCGCGACGCGCGGCTGACAGTGACAAATGATGCAAGATTGCAATCTCGCCGCCCTCGAGTCGCATGTCGCCCTTCCGCCTCGACACAACTCCATTGTTTTCAATTACCGACATGACACCCCGGCGCGAGCCTCAGCTACTAAACCGCAACTCGGTTTATGGCTTTCTCGATATCTTTACTACGATCGTCCATTTACGAGCGTCTCTTTCATTTACATGCGGGTGTTACCTTCGTGTCGCACTACTCTACGACGTCAATTTGAATCAATCCGAAGCCCGATCCAAGAGAGAGCGGAGCGCGGCCTCGTCTCTGAGTGTCACATCCACTCTGCCCACAATATTTACTTATTTTGACGTTAATTGCGTCTTAACAGCGCATTAAGCGGCGATTATCTACTCTTAAATTAATACTGTATAAAAAATGGAACAAATTTACCTTTTATAAAACGGTTTGAAGGCGGCAGATCCTTCATTATGATGGGAGTGGTTGTTGTGGTGCGCGTTGGCCGGATGGTGGGGGTTGTGGTAGGGGTCGCGGTGTGGCGAGTGCTGGTGGCGCGGGAAGCAGTAGCCTGAGCCGCCGCCGCTGGGCAGCGGGTTGGGCACGCTCGGCACTTTCATATTGGGCGGCGTCTGCGGCGGCGTGTCGGTCTGCACGTCGGGGAACGAGCCGGGGTGCACGCACGGGTGCTGCGCGCCGTACTGCCCGCCCGGGAACCCGCCGTACCGCCCGTACGAGCCACTCGCGGGACTCGCCGCCGCCGTCGCCGGAAGCGCGAACCCGTTGGCGGTCGCGTCCGCCGTGGGGGGCCTTTCATATCCGTGTTGGGGCCACGGCTGCGCCGCTGGTGGCGGGGTTTTGCACGCGGCCGTATCTGCCAGCGACCATATCTTAGGCTTGGAGGCCGGAATGGGCACCCCGCACTCTGAGGTGCCTCGCTTGGCCTCTTCCTTTATTCCGTATCCCAACATCTGGTGGTGCATACCCTGCAGCATCTCATCTCCCTTTCGCTCCTCATCTGTAAAGATAATAGCAACCATCGATCATATTTATGTCCGAATGACAATAAATGCGCGAGCGTAAGTCTTTACTGTCGCATTATCCGCCATAACTAACGCGAACGCCAATAAAAGGGGCTTAAAAATGTGTTACTAAAAATCGATAAGTTGCGGATTGAATAGTCAGCGTGACCGTTACAAGCGGGACGTAAGTTTTTACTCGTAAGATCCGAAATCTCCGAGCACCCTTCGGAAAAGTCGTGTGAAAATACGTTTGGCGTGCAGTGACCCATTCGTTAAGTGGTTATCCGATTAGCGAAGTGAAAATACCACTTTGGGGCGCGATTCCCCCGCCGCGGGCGCGACGCCCGATCCCTTTCTATTTAAGCTGAGCATTTATTTCGCATTTCCCGAAGCGCCCCGCGGCATCTCAATATCGCACCACACTACTTAGATACTCGTATAATGTGTGGAACATTAATGCTCTAATAATAAATTATTACTTTGTCGTAAACTACGATTGGTCTACATTCAACTTGTACTTTGAATTTACATAGGTAAACAATACTGTTCAATGATCGAGTTATTAATTTTGGGTGAATAATTCAATATGTTATAAATTTTTTTCTGATATTAATTGTACGAACTGTGAAAGGTTCAATTCAAAATAATATTGTTATAAATAAAATCACATAAAACTGTTTATTTAATGTATTTTATAACGCTCTAAGTATTATGATAATGCCATTTTTCGTTGTAAAGTGGGTTTCGGAGGGCGCACGGGGCGGGATCGGGCCCACTAATGAAATTCAGAGGCCGCGAGTCCGGGCGGCGCGGCGCGGCGGCGCGCGGCGAGGGCCCGCGCCCGCTCGACTTCATTCTCTTTATTCCATTTAATGCTGACTGCTCCTAGCTTTTAAGAGGGGTTATCCACGTTGCCCTTCACTAGGGATAAATAGGGACGCCACCGATACTCCGCGCGAAGATATTTATCCGGCAAATTGTTTTAATTTTCATTGTATTAATCTAATAAAGACCCACAACGGCGAGAGATAAGCGGAAATTGGTTAATTTTGTTATGTTTTAATATAAGCAATGTGTTTTATTTTTTGTTAAGGCAGTTGTTTAGAATCAGAGTGTTGCTTTGTTGAATATCTATTATGGTAAATGTTTATTCAGTTTGCTATTAATTGAATATTATTGTATATTTTCTAATGAATAACCAGCAATGTTTTAACTCTTTATTTCCTACATTTCTTCCCTGTGTTTGCAAACAGATTGCTCGAATGCAGCCGATTAGGTGGTAGGTATAAACATCGTGGAAGTGGTAACATAGTGCACTCTCGTCCGTTGAGTGGTTTCCCTCTGTCATAACGGCGTTCGACTTGGGGCGAAAAATGGACTCGATATAAACCCACTTTCTTTGTTCTACACTCCGAGGCTCTAAGCTGTTTCACACATTATGTGGGTTGAGACTTTGATTACACTCTAACAATTTTATGGATGGTGACCTTTCGATACATTAATTGACGCATCTATGCTTTTGAGCTTTTGGTGGACTGAATGTCTAACTATTTTGGGAGATTTTGATATTTTTGGCTATTTTATTTCTCTATCAGGTTCCTGAGTAGACAAGATATTTAACTAGCATTATTTGGGTTACCAAATCTGTTAGGGATCGTAAAATGTAGGTTGTCTTTTTGTGGTGACAGTGTCGGTAAATTTCTCAACAAGAATGTGCCACAAAAGGCATTTATGTATGAGTGCGGAGAGGGTCGGAGCCCCCGGCGGCGCCCGGGCAGCGCAGGACGCCTGCACTTTACTGCCGCAGTCGCTGCAATTTATTACGTTTGCGGCGGAGCGCCGCGCGCCGCCTCTACTCGACTCGCTTGTTTGTATTACTTCTACTCGTTTTCCATTAACGCGCGTCGGATTAATATTTTGTTTGCAATGCGTGCGCTCACGACAAAAATTAACATTTATTGGTGGGGTCCGAAAATGAAGCTTTTATTCATGAGTGGCTTAGCGCGGGATAGTTCTGGATGTTTGTTTGCCGACTACAGTCTCGGGATCGCGTGTGAAAGCTTTTATATTGGCTTTGTTTGCCGTGACTTTAAATGATATATTACATATCGCTGGCGTTGGCGTTTCTCAGAGTATCATTATATTTGTTGAGTGAGAAATATTATTCATTAATACGAGTAATCAGTTTATTTATTAGGTACGACGCCCGACGGAAAATGTGTTTTTTATTTTACTTTGTTTCATACACTGTTATAATCAGCCATATTGGTACCTACCGTATTAAATTACAAAAAGGAAATCATTAGTTTCAAAAAATGACTTGAAAAAACTGATTTTCAAAATTTCTTAATGAATTGATATACTCGTAGAAATAATGTTTGTAACAAATTTGGCTGCACTGTATTCCGAATGTATTGTGCTAACAATAAGTGTGTTTGAAGTGAGCAGCCCGGGGCGGCGCGGGCGTCGGGGCGGAAGTCGCTCGGAGGGCGGCTTCGCGCCTTGCCGGCCCGCCTCTTTGCACGGAGTGTTTTATAACGAGGACCACAAGCATAGCCGATGTTTACTATAACATATGTATTTTAGTTAGTTTTAATTTGTTATGGTTAAGTAGACCCCACGTGATGGGCCCTCTTTCTAAATTTAATTTTGGAATAAAAATCAATTAGTGATTGTTTAGTCTTTTTTCTATAATATTTTTTACTATAAAATATGTTTTTATTATAAAAAGGTGGGTTACTATATCAAAATATAAACAACCAAACTATGCAGTGAACTTGAGTATCAATATTAATAAATCCATTAATTTATGATCCGTGTTATATTATAAGTACGCTTTGTTGAATAGAACCTCTTAGAGTTGTGAACAGGGTGTTTATTAACGGCATTTTATAGCCCCGAGTGGCGCTGGCGGCGGCGGCGGGCGCGATGCCATTGAAACCACGAATTAAGTACACTTGTATCGTAACAATGGGGAGGTTCATTAGAGGAGCGTATGCCGCGCGTCAGCCGTGACGCCCCCGCGCGCGTCCATTACCGCCGTCAACTTTGCTATGAAAACACTCCACTTCAACAACACTCTTTATTGTTGCAGCCTCCTTATAATTTATGTTGTTGACAAGCACGACTAACGCGGAGGACACCGCACGCGGCCTCCGCACTCCACGCCATTTGTCTGTGTTTTATTATTGAACACTCCACTCTATCCGGCGGACGTAGTGTGAATAAAATGTTACTTAAGTAAGAAGTTACTGTTCAACTCGTGTATTATCAATGAGAATGTACTCTTAAAAGGGCATGAAATAAATACAGATGACACGAGCGGCACAGAAGAAGGTTCCACATTCAATTGGGACACATTATAAATCCCCAAAACCGTAGTTACTTACGTTCCGTTGGAATGTCCTCATAAAAGAAACGATCCACGAACTCGACAAATCCTTTGGCAAGAACATGAAGTAGGGCAGATCGTCAGACACGCCGAGCGCGACCTCCGAGCGTAGCCCCGTTGTACCGACGCACGAACGGAAGATGCGTTATATGAAATTTGGCCCGGGCGCCGCCCACTTTACTACGAATAGGAAATCCGGCAGCGAGGAGCGGTTACGCACAGTTACACGCCTGAGACGCCCGCCCCCGCGCCCCGCGCCACGCCGCCCTCCCCTCCTCCCCCTCGCCTTCTCTCGATCTCGAACACCCTCAGGCCCTCAGCCACGTTATACCAATTCACTCCACGATTTATACACCGACAAAATTAAAGCAATTTTAAATGGTTTACAACAATTCTTACATGAGTAACACGCACTACGTACCTAGGGATATGGAATTCATAAAGACATAATGTATTATTAGGTATTAGTTTAAGATACGGTCATTCGCAGTAGCATACCATGATCATGATAAACATACACACACAAATACTTATAAAATTGTCTCATAGTCGCAAAGCAAGGGACAATTAAAGACGACTCACTAAGACTATGGAGTATGATGATGGACATCTGAAAATGAACCTCGTCGGTAGTGTGGATGGAGGTCGATGTTCAGATGTCGCAGAGAGCTGAACTCAACGAACCTTTGTGAGATTTCATTTTCTCGTCCTGCTCGTCCTTGTCCTTTTCTTCGTCCGAGAGCATGGTGTCGTCGTCGTCATCTGTTTTATTTTTAGGTTCCCATGTCATCTTGTTTTCTTTCTTGAGGCGACGGCGGGCGTTCGCGAACCACGTGGACACCTGAGTGAGGGTCATCTTGGTGATGATGGCGAGCATTATCTTCTCGCCTTTCGTGGGGTACGGGTTCTTCTTGTGCTCGTTGAGCCACGCCTTGAGAGTCGCCGTCGACTCCCGGGTTGCATTCTTCCGCCGCGCCGCTAAGTCATACCCGGCTCCGTATCTGCCGACAAACACGTAAACTTACATATACCTAGTGAGGAGAACACGCTTCCGACCTTAGCGTTGCCCTACGTGAAACTTCGCATGGTTTTACGGATAAAATTGTAACAAAGAAAGAATATTGCTTCGTCCATACTTCATTAATTTTTAGGTTTCTATTATAATCCATGTCCGGTTGTACAGGCTAACAAACTTAAAGTTTATTTAATAGTAACATCAAATGATAAAGCTGAAATATGTTTAATAATGTGTACGATTCTCCAGTTAGCAGAAGTCACTAGTGCGTTGAAACGTTTATAGCGAGCAATAAATTGGCTTTTAAATTCGTAACAGATAGGCGTTTTATTAGAGGCAATAGATTTCTCGTAACGACAGCAAAAATAAAGCTATCGCGGCACCGAGCGACATTGAGTATACTTTTTAGGGCCTACGGTCCCATTTGCATCCACATTCTGAGAGTAATTGTGGCGAATCGTTTCGTTTCCCCCCGGCACACTCGTACTGCCTTACCTGACTTCGATTTTCTCGTCGACATGACAAAGGCGCGGTCTGAGGGGTCCAATAAATAGGCTCCGTGCGTGAAAATAGTTAAAAAATGGCATTGAATTGTGTGGGTGCATGCGAATATCGTTGTTCGGTCGACCACTCAGGGTTGTTGTTACACAATCACACACCCAACTCTGGTTTGGTAAAATAAGAACACACGCTCTTGTGTATTAATTTTTTAGACAAGTATATATTTCGTTAAGTTGTTTTTATGTGAAACGAAACTATAATATCGTGTAAAATTATTAAAGTGCTAAATATTATCGAAATAGCTGGAGTCATGAATATGTAGCGCTTAGCATATTATTATGTTTAGCGGTTGTCAGCGACGTTTGTCGGTTGTTTAGTGGAAGTATTGGAAGGCGGTCCAATGAACTTGGCTGCAAGTGCTGGGCGGTGCATCGAGACGCAGGCGTGGGCAGCGCGGGCGTTCTCCTCGCACATTGATTGCGACGCGCGCCATCTTGCTCGCTGGACAACTTCAACTCTATCTATCCACACCACAGTGTATAACATACTCGGTACACGATCGAATCATTAATGACCTCGACCTCTCATCACTCAAACGCTTCACTTCATATTAAATATGAAACGTTTGCCACACCTCCCCGCGGCTCGACACGATGAGAGCGAGTTATATTAATGCCCGGATGTCAAACGAGCGTCCTTACAAAGCCTCTGAAACCGAACCGCATTAGTTTGAACATGAATAAGCTCTTCAGAAATCAGCGGTTAGTGGCGTCTCGAAAAACAAAGCGCTTTATTGTTGAATATTGTATTAATTCGACGACACGGTCTGTTTTCTGCTCCGCAGACGCGCTTTATACGTTTATTTCCTTCGTGGGTTAAGTTAATTAATGTAGACAGTCCACTTATTCCGCCCGCCCTGTTAACATATGCGTTCGGGTACATTTATACTTTCATGGGCGCTTTTACTTCATATTATTTTTATTTGTGCAATAACTTTTTTAAATGAATGCAATGTTTGTCAGGTTTTAAAGTTCATTAATAAAATGAACTATACGTGAGTGCTCATTTAATGTAATACGTAACGTACGTTTTATTTTAAAACAAACTATATTCTGTTAAGTAAAGCAATCGTGTATTCAGTTACAATCATAGTAGGTACATATTTGAGCTTGCGGGGTATTCAATTCGCGGTATCGGAGGTTTACGATCTGCCCGCTTGGGGGATTGTGGCCTTTACGTGCCCTCCCCCGTAAACCAAACCGCTATGTACGAGTTACGTACATAAGTAATACCCCCTTTCCCCCAAGGGGAGATTCGGGTTGTATTAGAATTAGGATACGCAGTTAGAACCCGAGAAGTTTGCGTTTCAGTAGCAGTGGTTATTCAGTCGGCGGCGCTGTCGCGATACCGTAAACATATGTAACGCGGCTTTCACTTTAAATTTGTGCACAGAACGAATATTATTAGATGTTCATTTTAAGTTTGATAACCTTTTAAAGCTGAGCCCTTATAATCGTATTGTGATGCCCTGAAAAAACCTTCATTAAGTTTTTATTTGGACGTTTGTTCAGGTTTCACAAGCTAAATGCGGCATCTTTTAGTAATTACTGTCAGTTTTGCCATCGCATTATTGTTATGGAACGCATGATGTCAGTCCAATCAGTTAGCTCCAATGTACGTAATTAGTTTACTAATTACTGTAGCACTCCTCCTCCCAGCCAGCGAACGCTGTCAAACAATTAATTATAACGAGATGAAAAATGTACTTTACTACGCGTGATTGAGACGTAGTGTGGAATGAAATAATTATGTTCGATGCGGCGAGGCTTCATCATGAACAGATACAATTAGTATTGCATTGGGTAACGGGGGTACCATTCACTTTTTAAATATGATCTTATTAATTTATTGCTTACTTGTTTTAGGAAACAGATTAACCAACTATCAAAATTAATATTAGCAGAAAATAAACCCTTTATCGTTTTAACGTTTTGTCACACAGTACGGGAGCTACATCATTAACAACCGATGCTAGCTCGGCTTATTTAAAATGTAACAACCCAAATCGTAAGCACACAAATAATTCAGTCGGGAGCGTCGCCCGCTTCGGGGCTTGGTAATTTCCTGCGTATTTTGATCTCAATGGTGCGGTACAAGTGCTCCCCCGTCTCTTTTCTCTAATTTTTGTACGTTTTCTGTGCTCGAGACTTGTGTTAAAAATAGCGGAGTAATTTTTCATTTCGGCGCGAGGCGGGCGTGGCAGATTACAGGCTGTTCCAAATAATACGCCAACGGTACTTAACTGGAATGCACCTATGTATACTGGTGCGCGAGTTTTGTTGCTCACGTAAGATTTCCACCGTACTCGTTCATTTACAGGGTTATTTATTCGGAACGCCAAAGTTATTGCGGGACCTGCATCGTTTTATGAGCCTCTTATAAAGTTTTTCTACACAAATGAATGTAGGTACAACAATTTTGTTGGCAAGTCGTATGTAATTACACTTGCTAATAAAATGGGTGTCGTTTGGTTCACGAAGACGTGTTATGAAAAATGTGATTTAAAATGAGTTTGTGTTTGTAGTAATAATTTACAAACATATTATTGGTTTATCTCAATAAGGTGGATACATCACCCTCTAATATGGCCGGAATAGCAAACAATTGTGTGCGAGACTCGGAGCTATATTTCACGGTGTATTTCCGTGCTCGCCCGGCTCGATACAGTTACGTCTTTTTTACGCATAAAAACTAATGTCGCCTCTAATTATTTTTAGATTATAACGCACCGGCTGCCATATATTAAGTCGAGCGCAGCCGAATTGTCAGCATAACTTTGCTTTGATGTGCCATGATTTGTTTTTATTTTCAGGCAGTTCCATCGTGATTCATGGGTAGATAAATTTCAAGTGCGCCGTGAAACGTATATTTAATTGATGCCTCTACATAATACATTATTATGACATTCTTATGACGGCTTGTGTCAATTTATAGATAGTTAGTCGTTATAGGAGCGTTGGGTGTGTGTGTGTGAATAAATGGTTACCAGAGAGAAGGAGTCCGCCCTTATTCAGGACAAGTCTGACGGGTTGATAAGTTTGCCGAAAACGTCAACGCAACGCGTCCTGCGATCGCGTTTCACAGAAAAACTGTGAATTAATCAAGACCTAGCGCGAATGGATGTAGCCTCATTCGTCTCTGTCAGTCTCGTAGGTGGATGTGTGTAGAAATGAGACGGGGTATAACCGGGAGTGGTTACTCGGTCATTTGTCCCTTGCGACCGACACGCACTGACTAACACACTCTATGTGTGTATGCCCTTACTGTTATTGATGCACACAATTTTTTATTATCAAATATTTCACGAAAACATATTAAAATTCCTTGACTTACCTGTACAGCTTTTTGGGACTACTGCCTTCTCTTGATGCTAATTCAAAACCATTCATAGAATAATCAACGGGTTTAAGGATTTATAGAAAATAATTACGTTTCAGTTTGTAAGCAGCCCTATTTTAAAATTGTAAACTAAACATCTATGTGTCACATGAGCACATCTCTCACTGATTGATAACTCGGCAAATGCGTTGGGGAATTCAATTCCCATGACAGCGACATACGAATGCAACAAATCCATACACATCCATTAGAAAGGGTCTGTTTATTTCATGCCTTGAAGATGTTAAGAGTTTTTTAAACGTCACTAAACTTCAGTAGAAATCTATAACATTCACAAACAATTAACAGATATTAAATACGTGGTCATGGTTATTCTAATTATGTTTCTATTATAAATTGTATGTCACAAAAACCATTCAATGTCATTACAAGATTTCACTATGTAACGTACACCATAAACTGTCAATTAGACAAGCTATAAAAACTACATGCCGAATTAGAAATCTGATACTTTTGCACTATAATTAAGTTCTGTGAATAAACGTCTTATTTTTTGTGACTACGATTTCTTTATTAACATTAATATTAAATGATGCTCTTTACAATGGGATAAAAACGAATACGATTTATTAGTTTGATTATAGATTTTACGGACATAAGTAGGCGACAGTTTCTGACAAATAGTTAAGGTTGACAAAGCTCTACCAATTGATTGCTCTACAGTTCTATTAAGTTTTGATGTTATGTAATAATGAATGTTGGACTACACTCGGGCATGGATAAAATACACGAGATTACTTGAAGTTAGTGAAGCGCATGGACGAAGCAGAATTCAATCCGAAACCTAAATGGATACAAACAAGAAAGGGGATACATGTGTACAACAAAACAAAATTTATTGAAGTCAAAACGAGTCGCCAAATACAAACATGAGCCTTTCGCATTGCAATCTATTAGAGAGATAAGTCTCGATAGGGAGGTATTATGTTAATCCGGGCGCGCGG
Organism: Cyclophora albipunctata; assembly: GCA_963082685.1. Taxonomy (NCBI): domain Eukaryota; kingdom Metazoa; phylum Arthropoda; class Insecta; order Lepidoptera; family Geometridae; genus Cyclophora; species Cyclophora albipunctata. The sequence goes on along the minus strand of OY720111.1, from coordinate 11,300,816 downwards.
CGCGGGCTTTATCTAAAGTGGTGCGGACCGGAGGGTCTCGGCCACCTCTGGGACTTACCCGTAGGCGGCGAGAGTCGGGTCGTAGGGGTAGTACCCGCCCGAGGGCTGCAGCCCGGCCGACGTCCACGCAGACATCTCGCCTCCGCCTTCCTTCAGCGCGTAAGGGTTGCTCTGAAACATCCCAATGTACTATAAGTGACCTGACACGCCGGCTCAGCTTCACACACCACCAACAGAGGACGCAGCCTGGTGTTACAATCTTACATTACGTCTACCTAATGAAATTAACAAGTTTAAGGTTCCTGTTCTCTGTAACTTATCTAAATTACGGTTAGCTGCTTGTTTACCTATCTCGAGTTAGTTACATTATCAAAGGTAGGTATTTAATGCCTTAGACTACTTTAGAGAAATACAGCCAGGTATAGTATACGATAAACACTATTACTCTTATATTTAAGTAATGACTTAATTACCAATTAAAGGTAGTGTCATCGCTAAGCTTGCATGTAAGCCGATAAATCTCGACGCATAATAGTTCTCAGTCAATCGGCCTTACAAATACACCAGCTAGAATTTAATTAAAGTTAACTTAATAAAAGGGAATAAACTCACGAACAACAATAAAAGTCCCAAGTGTACTGGCTGACATATCACTATCGTATTTGCATAATGTATGGATGCAGAGGGGAAAACTATTAAGCCTAACGCACCCTTTGCGTGATAGTTGTTTAACAGAGAGTGTGTGCGTCGAGCGCCGCCGTACCCTCTTTGCACAGTTATTCGCATACATTAGGAGCAACTAAATTAAAAGTGTGAACGATTCCATCGCGCCTCGGGAGGCTGCATCCCTCACGATATTATAAAAAGCATTATGCTGCGTGCGACGCATCGGTTGGTACGCGAGATAACTGAATGACGAGGACCAAGCTTGTTTGTCCCTAAGCTTGTTAAAAAGTTTTTGTTGCAATTTTTTTGTAATGTGTTTTTGTTTGTTTTGATTTTGGATGCTTTTTTGTATGCCTATATGTGACATTATGCATACATTTTAAATATCTGTCATTAAATAGCCTATATCTCCAGCAGTGGACCACCACTGAATAATGCTGAAATACTCTATTAACTTAAATCCCATAATACTTTGTAGCCTGCAGGTATATGAATATAAAACATTTAATACATAGCCAACTTATATGTCACACTCTCAGCGACACGTACCGCGGTACAATGGATAGGTTGATATAAGAGTTTAATGCTGATGATCTTGATTTATTCGGTCCGGGAGTTCCCTCGCGGAGTACATGCAACTAACATTACAATATCATTAATATCTATCATTGTTATAAGTGAACATTACACCATACCCCACCAAATAAGCCAATGACAAATTCGTGGACGCAACTCTTTTGTGGTTCTGAGATAAAAATTGTTCTTTTTCCTGTTGTTGACGGGTGGAGGAGGCTCCCTCGGTCTGAACACTAACTATGAGTGATGATTGTCTCGCCCTCCGCATTAGCGCAGCCACAGGCGAGGAGTCACGTGCCTCCGACCATTAATGATATCCTCACATCGGATTTTGACAAAATTACATGTGCTTCAGCGCTTTGCTGGTGTAATTTAGATTTTATGATCACTAGCCTTTCATATCAGTAATAATAATTTATTGACATAAGATTCAGGCTTGACTTTTACGATTTTTTGTAAATCATCAATTGCGTTAAAATTAAGCTTCCTAACTGACTACTGAATGGTACAGTAGGTAACGGTTTTATACACTACAAGCCGTGCTCCGCGGCTTTACCCGCGATGTGCCCGTTCCCATGAGAAATACGGAAAGAAAAATAACCTATAAACTTCCCATTGACTGTGGCTATCTATTACAAAATGACTTATTCAAGTCAAACTGATAATTCCCGAGATTAGCTTGATCATACAAACAAACAAACAAACTTACAAATTTTACCTCTTTATAATATTAATATAGTGTAAACCACAATTTAAATGGAATACTGTGTAAACTACGTTACATATATTTTATTGTTTTGAATATTATCCTACGATTGTAATTACGTCATTACAAAATGTTTCTCATGAACGCATACCCACAGTAATTAGGTTAATATTAATTGTATGATCTATGGGTGAAATCTTTGCGAAAGCTCATCCCCATTTTCCGTAAGACTGAATCTAACAACATTTTAATCAATTCTCCACAGAGTTCGCGAGTCAGCGCGTCAGATAGACTCATTACTCCAACCCCAAATAAATATAAACAGTAGCGAAAAGGGGCCGTCCCCACTATTAACGTTATTCACACGCGCCGATAGATCCATAAATAAAAGGCAAAGTACGCGACCCTAGAAACAAAGAGACAAGTTCACGTTCGAGTGATCTGTGCGGTTCATAAATAAGGCTCGTTTATTTCATTGCATTAAACTGGTGATAAGTTATTTGACGGTTCATAAATCCGTACCCCAACGCAGCCCGGCGCGGCGACCCGGCCGCGCCCGAGGCGCCGCGTCGCCCCGCCGCCCTGCCAAATCGACACCACTCCATCATTTCGTGATTCAGCTTTCTGGCTACTCTCCGCCAGTAAAAGCCTTCATTTTACTTGGCTGTTGCTCTAGCCAATACTATTTTCTGCGTCATAAACCGTACTAACTCGGAGCTCGTCGAGGGGCCTCTGCGAGCGGACCGGTTCTATCAGTATCTATGTTTGGCGCACCACCAGCGCTCCTCGGTGCCTACAGCATTTCTATGCCAACCCAGTTTCAAATCTCATTATTCGTAAACGTTTTCTCTTGTTGGTTACATGTTCCGTTTAATTTGTGTGTGTCTGTGAGTGTGTATATTTGCCATTTGCAACAGTGGAAATAATTCACGAAGCCGCGCCGGTACACTCCGGGCAGGCTGAATCTAAAAGTGAATTGTGGCAAGTGGAAAAAGAATGACTCTAAGTGGATAAAGAGCGAATACAAACGAAAAAGTCATTTCATGCCGCACAGTGGTGACGCAATATGCAGCGCGCACGCGATATGGGATCTTAAACAATTCGCATTAGGAGTTGTATTTGTAGAACACGAGTACAACGTGGCTAAGTTCAATAAAGCTTTCCCCCAAATAAGCCATAAAACGAGCGGCTACGGGCGCGGGCTGTTTAGGTACGTTCCCGGTCCAATTATTTGTTTGTGGAGGCACAATAATTTTATTTTACGTTTTATTTAACATTTATTTCGTTACGGCAATTTCACGGGTATCAAAGAATTGCTAGATTGTGATTTAAATGAAATTGGTTATTTTCCACTTCGAGGACCTTATTTTGTGAGGGCCTCCATTCAACATTATTTCTGCCCATACATTGGTGTTCATTTTTCATGTTCATTTTTTATCTCTTTTAAAGCTTTATTGATTTTTGAACATATACGTTCGAAAAATATCTAAATAAAATTCGAAAATACCTAACGCTTTCAGAGATCCTTACAGAGTTTGTAAGACGCGGGCGTCTCCGGCCGGAGTATCATAAATAAATAAACAATAAACTGGGATTAAACAAGTCAATTGGAGCTGAGAGGCAGACAATGTGCGGTCACGTTTAACTGCCGCAGTCGACGGTAACCAATCGCGGCCGACGTAATTCAATGATCGTAAACGGTCGCAATGATATCAATTAGACGGGCCCGAGACCGATAAAGCTCCGCTTTAATTAGGAGAACAAACAACAGACGGTTGTTAATGAGCCGTGAGCGTGTGGAGGAGAGAGGTAATTAGGTCGGGAGCGCGCGCGGCGCATCAATATTTAACGGCGTGATTGACGCGGGCGGCCGCGTGCGACCACCCGCGCACCGCACTCTGACCTCACTCCTAATCCCGACAACATTACTTACAATATTCACCTCCTAAATCAGTTCCAGACACTCGCTTCATTAACCAATTAACGAAACTCCCACAACCGCTACGAACTATATGTTGACTCCATTATTAACTTTATTTATCGTGCGGTTTGAACAATCTCTTTATGCAGGTTAATTATTTTAAATGATAATTAAAATAATGCATTGTTAACGTTAGATGAATAAACAAGTCGCTAAGACCGTCCTAATAACAGTTTATGGAGTTTCCGGGACCCCGCATTTATAGTATTATCAGATGTCTTGCTAATAGCCATCATCAGAGGGTGAATGCAGCTGTAAAATACAACTCTGCTTATAAATTACTTATAAAATAAGGACATTAAAAACCATTTAGAGTAATAACTATTATGCATCAAATATAGCTATAAATAAATTAAATGTATTTGTATTATTTAGATACAAAATAAATGTTGAGGTGTCAGCGTTAATGGGTGAGGCGAGGGGGTCGGGGCGCGGACAAAGCGCCCCCGGGGCGCTTTTGTTGCCGCGGATTCGGGATTCCCTGTTTGTGACATCTGTCCGAATCGCTACAATAACTCGCAAAAAAGTCACTCCAAATTTACCGAGTGTAAAGCGTTTCTCGCGATTATTTTCCGCTGAATTCAACAATATACCTACGGAGCGGATGATGGAAGTTCGTGGAGATGTCTTCATTGGGCCATTGTTGCACATGACGTATCATTTATTCAGGGTTGAATTAGACCCTGTCTCCTGGTGGTCCCCTCTGACACAATTCAGATATATATAATAGTGTCATAATATTATAAACGGCTTAAGTTTCGCCATTTCATGGCTGTTGTTGGAAGTTCCTGTTGTTGCTCCATTAAAATCTTATGCAGCTAAAATGCATGCAACAGTTGTAGCATAATACAAGAAAATAATTATTATGGTGATCGTACTAAATATTAATAAAATATTAAATATTAACCTTTGAGAACACACGCTTTATTCTTTTGGCAATATTGTTGTTTTAACTTATCTACATAATATTACAAGTTGTCATATATAATTAAACAACTACTTTCGAAATATGCTAATTAAGCTTTAAACATAGAACTAAAGCAGTAAAAAACAAACTAAAATATAATAACAAGGCAGTAACAAAGTTATCTGAAGTTTAATCGACACCTTGTTTTTTTATTCGACTAATGCTTTAGCGCGATGGGCGAGGTAAGCGACGCGGACAAAAATTACGTGTGGATCACGTTTTTTCACTTCCGGTCGAGATAACGGTCAATATAAGCACCTTTACACTGTTAAGTGGTCACAGATCGCTTATTTAAAGTCTTATGTTTCAAAATTGTTTTTATTTAACTTGGAAACCACCCCTCGTGTCTTTGTAAAAGTTTCAATTATCACGCATTATAGCGTTCCTTCCGGCTAATCTTTTACTTGGAGATTAATCGGATTGTTGGGGACGGAACTGACCAATATCCTTATATTCCGGACTAAACAAAGGGGCATTACCTCCCGGACATTGGGAGCCTGCTGACTAATGTCGACGTCTACATCCAGCAGACGCGCCGCGGCCAGCGACGCGGCGCGGCGGCCATCGATCGCACCATGAAATATGCATTCACACACATCAGACAGAGACAGAGGTCACGACAATAGTGTTAGAAGTATATTCAAACAATGGCAAATGCATTTAGTTCAACCGTTGTTTGATTTATAGTGAAAGCGTGTTGGTAATTTATAAGAGTGGTTCGGGAGCGGTAGAAGGGTGCCCGGTCTCCACGGGACGTCGGGAAATCGGGGAAAATCCGAAGATTTATGAGCGGCGAGCCGGCCGCCGCGGCTGACCACACCGCCGCGCCTCGCTGTTTGCCCACTCATTAAAGTCGGCAAGTAAACGCTTAGCGCGAAGATGAGTATATTTGCGGAGCAATTAACGCTTCCCAGCCGAGACGAGGGTTGCGGGGTGGTTAGCGGTCATTGTTTACTAATAATTATAATAACTCGAGCAGATGCCACGAGCGCGTCACGCCGCGGCCGCCATGTACCCGCTCCGGCCAGGCCGGCCATGTTGTGTGTGAACGATATCGTCAAAATACTTGTGTTGGGTAGATAAGGCGGGCGATTCAGAAGGTGTACCTATGTCCTGGTATCGCTATGTAAACACACGCAATGTCAATCACAGGAGGCGGCGCTTTACAACATTTTATCGGTTGTCATATAGGTAATCTAAGTATAACGCATTTATGTCAAATCGTCTATGTAACTATTGATAAGCCCACCCACGACCCACGGCGCGCCAACAAGGGCTGTTGCACCATCCACCACACATGCTCACTCGTTCCTTTCATAAAATACCTAATACGTATGCTAACGACTATTGATTATTTATGTACATGACCGACTCAAACTAATGCAAGACTAATTAGTAAGTAGCACATAAAAAGGCAAGTGTAAAATCCTAACTTTGCAGGAGTGATTTGGAAGTAAACTTAGAAAGATTTTGGATTAAACAATATGTATTAATTATGTATGTGAATGGAAATCCCAAACAAAATTAGAAAATCCGGAATAATTAGAAAAAAGTCAAGTTTGCGTTAAGCCTATCTATAAGTACATTACAACCGTGATTACAGCGCATTTTGTCATTTTTTCAGATAGTGTTCCTACTAATTAGTTGGCGTATCCATTTTGTTATCCATTTACAAGTTATTATGAAGAAACATGTGTAGACAGTACGTTCTACATTATAGTAGTAGAATAATATTATTTTGGTTACACTGTGCTGACTTAAGGCCGCTTACATTAAATTTTTCCTAGAGTACATCGTACATTTACTCACGTGTTTTATTATCCGGAAATTATTGTATACATAGTTTTCGTTGTAATTGTTAGTAATTGTTATAAAAATAAGGGAAATATCTTGTTTATGTGTGTCAGAAAAAAAATACAAGTTGTTTAAAAGCGTGTAAATATATAAATATATACTCGTACATATATTTTTGATATTAAAAGTAGCTGAACGGTAATCATAATAATCATTATGCTAGAAATATTATGTTTAATAACTGTTACCGGTGTTTACTCGCTAGCGGAAGGGTTTTATTATCTATTTAAAAAATTTGTTTACTGTTCCTAACTATTATAATTACTGAAATATAAAATAGTTTATTTAAGTGAAAAAAGGCCCTGCAGTGGGACAATCCAGCCTAATACTTAATATATATGTAGTTTCTTGTCGAAATACACTACTAGCCTATATTTAAAAAAATACTTTTTGATTCCGGCTTTATAAGGAATATTATAAGGTTATGAATGTATTTCTGTCTTTGTAGCTCTTAAAAATGAATAAACTGATTTTGATTCAGTAGTTGTATGACAAATGAGATGACCGTCCTCAATTAATGTGATGACCCAATAAAACATAGTTTTGGTTTCAAATGTTATGTGGCTTTTTATTCAGTTAAGGAAATATACATCTTGCAAATTGTAAAAGTAGCAAAAGCCTTCACTTTTAACGATTTCTAATACCGGCCATTCCTAAATAGCTATATAGCAAAACTGCACGATAACATAGGTACAACTTGTTGAGGAGTACAGTAAGTAGATACTTATTTCATTTGTTATGCTTATTTATTAATTATTAAACACAATACATAATATGAAAGTAATTGTTAATGAGAGAGTAGCGATGTAATCAGTAGTCAAGAATGTAGCCGATACAGATTGGTTGATTAGATCTGGTCTTAATCTGCACTGATTAATGAATAAAGTAAGCACTAAGGACAGACCACCCACTGGGAGAAGACGGCTTAATAAGACCCTCATTAACACCTTAATGGGTATTCTCAATTCGCCTGATTTCTTTGCCTTCTTATTTGCCTGGTTCCATCTCGGTCGTGCGCACTCCGCCTCTCATTCCGTCGCCCCTTTTTAATTGAATCTCTGCTCTCCTTTTTCTATAAACTTATTCTCTTTGACTTAAGATTAGTGATGTATTTAAATTGGCGTTTTGTTACGTTTTTATAGTCGGAGGAGAACGTTTCTCGTTATTTTTTCTTTCCGTTTTCTTAACTTTTAATTTGATTGTGATAATGAAACGAGTCAAGTACCGAATAGTGGTTTCTTTTTGGTAATTATTTTAGATTGAATTACTTTATGAATGTTAGTATGTTTGTTAATAATCGAATGTTTTTGTTGTGTTGGAAGATAGGTAGGTATTGGTGATACGGTATGTAATATAGCATTTTTTTAAACCAAGTTAAAATTTTGTTCACAGAAAACAGCTTGACTGATTTAAATGAAATGAATGTCTGAATAGTGAAGTAATGTGTAAGGTGATTTTTCCCGAAGCCCCCACCTGATTGTACGGCTCGACTGCGGGCAAAATCCGGGGGCGTTACTAGTAGCTAATAAGATAAGCCTACACCTGAAGACCTGGGTAGACTCTACCTGGGTATTATTATGTTACTTTCTAGTTCATTTTTCTTTGTATTTTAATACTGGAAGCTGCTGTGATTCTGTCGTCGTCGTGTTCGTCTTTGATGTCATCCTGATCATTGTAAAGGCGACCACTCCATGCGTGCACAATATTATGATACATGATAATGTTATGCATGTGTGTTAAAATAAATGCGGCGCCATGTTGTCTGTCAACAGCGTTATAATGCGTGGCAATGAAAAGGATAAAAAGGATTCGGTGGCTTCCGTTTGCAATAACCAGATGAGAAATGTTCGGCGAGGGGCTCCTGAGCACCGGAGGACAGATTTAATGTTCCTCGCCGCACTATTGTGCTCTCCAGCGCGCATCATATCATACGCACTCATCAACTTATACACAATCCACACCTATTACAAATTGTTGTCACACGGCGCATACTACCTACGTTGCAAAAAGAGACCAGTAGCTAAAGATAAACCTAATGAAGTACTAGGTATAAGCCGGATAACCAAAATAGTTAAAGATCATCAATCATCCGACACAATCCAATATAATTGTTTTCACGCTATTCTCGATTAAGGTTCGATACCGAGCTAGTTTGATGTGATTAAATCGCTGTTACAATAAACTAAACAAAGCCTTTATTGATTATCAAAAGCGCACAATAGATAGAAGATGGCGCTGGGGTATTGTTAGTGAGTCGCGAGTCAACAGACGGCGCCACCGGAGTCGACGCTGTTCAAAAATGGCAGTTGTATATTTTCCCCCACAATGACTAGCCGACATATTCTACAAAAATACACTGTAAATCGAGGGAATACAATACAAATTCGCGTGCAGTATAAGGAAGACTTACATGGCCAGAAACAGACACGAGTGTATTTGTGGTAGAGCGTCGTCATTGTTCGCTAAATTGTCGCTTGCACGGAACCGGCCAGGCTTGTCGTGAGCTAGGTATGAGCAGAGGCGCACAATGACACTATACATACATTTAAACACCTGTTATTAAACATGCGCCGGGTCACAGAATAGGTACAGCAAACTTCGTTTAACACAATGACAGATAGAGATCTCACAGTCGGCGATTTAGGATGCATTTACAATTACCTACACGGAATGATACAAACACATGGCATTGTAATTAAGAGTTGAACGTACTCATATATTTTTTTATTCCGCAAATATGTAAGTTTGATACTTTTCGAGAATAATCTCCAAGTGGATCTTCAACCATGTAGGTAGGTAGGTATGTTAATTACACCGCACCGGCGGTATCTCATTATCATGATGGTACAGAAACAACAGAATAACATTCACTTATTAAAAATATTAAACCAACAATCGTAAATATTACAATCGAAAAAAGCTTTAGAGCTTTCTCTTTAAGCGGATCATCCCTCGATACAATAGGATTTACGGCTTATAATATTTCACATGTGCTTCAGGCACCTTCCGAATTGTTACAATCCGAATACAATTTTCTATGTTTATGGATATCGTTTATATAACATTTACTTAGTTTTATTTATCATTGTTATTATTCTGAATTTGAAGCGAATCGTCTATAAACGTAATACAGTAAGCGCGTACCTATAGGGATGTGTATTCAATTTCTTGGCGAGTGTAGAGCCTTATAGGGATTAGTGATGCCGCTTACACCGAACCGCTCATTTGTCGCTGTAGCCCAGACAAAGTGTTAAACCGAACAGTAGTCCGAACCATTCTTCGACACCACAAATTGGATTTGTATCGTAATTTATGAATGCAACTCGCAATTTTAAAGCGTTCAAAATAAAACTGGGTATGTAAGTGCTTAGCGACATATTTAGTATGTATTATTAGAAGAGTGCCGAAGTGTTATTCAATACTGAAGTTAGTTAAAGCGTAATTGGTATAATAATGGCGGTCGCTTTTTGAATGTATTTTTTGAGTTTAAATATTAATGTTTCGTGACAGGGCGGCGGCGGCGGTTGAGTCTGGAGGTGTCGGTGGTTTTCTGGCTCAGCGCGCTCGGACCGGTTCTTGGATGGCTCGCACGCCACGCCAGAAAACCCAAACACGTTGTATCGCAACAGAGCGATAAACCCTGCTTTGTATACGGACAAACGGCAAACAACCTATTGGTACCAATTTGCAACCCGATGTTCGTTCCCTGATAAAGGGAAATCTAATAGGAAGGAGCAGTTACTCAGCATGCTTATGCATGTCATTAGTCGGCTTCAGAACTGCACAGCCGCACGCCACTTGTCTCTTTCAACTGCTATTTAGGTTACTTTTACTTGAATTCAACGCGGAATACTTCCACCCGACTGGAGTTGTGTCTGTTTTGATTAATGCTACTTTATTGAGAACCATTCCGTGGTATTATTTTGCTATAAAATTACATTAAATTAATACTAAATAAGGGAAGTTGATATTGAATACTTTGTATTGGGTATTTTTGAATATATTTACATATTAATAAGACATCTTTGCTATTTTCTGGAACTCGACTACGACTTCGCGATGACGAGTTAAACAGGATCTGTCCGCGCATTACGCAGACACTCTACGTCCACCAAGATTTCACATCGCCGACGACGCAGACGGCTTCATTTGCAAACAGTGTTATTGAAATATGTTAATAGTTATAATTTGTACCCTATATCTGACCAACTACACACGACTACGAGGACTGTACAACAATCTTGCAAACCATATTACCATAAAAACAATAATTAAGTATGTATCTTGTCGGGTATTGATATTAAACGCTTGCGTTAGTCGGCGATTATAAGCTTATCCCTCCTCAGTATTCTGATATCTTCAGTGAGTGTTGTGCGTGGAACGTTACAGGCTATGTATACTTATTAGTAATATGAAATATGTCACTTACTAATGGGGAATAGAAAGCGGAGCTGTCGACGCCGATGCTGGGGTAGGGGTTTTGGTCGGTGGAGGGGTAGGGGGTGCCGTAGACGCCGACCGCTGCGCTGGAGAGGCGCGGGTAGGAGGAGAGCGCGAGCCGGGCGCCGTCGTACTGGCACGAGCAGACCGTCTGGCCGGACACGGGGTCCGTGATGATGGGCCGCGGCGTGTCACAGCACGAGGCGGCCGGCGTGCTGGCGTGGCTGCCGGCGCCCGGGGACAGCGCGCCGCCCGCCACGCCCGACCCGCCCGGCGACAGCGGCGGCGCCGAGCTCGACCCGCCCTCGGGCGACGTGGCTGCGCCGCCCGTGCCCGCCCCGCTGCTGCCCACAAGCAACTGCAACACCAACAACAACTTTATTTTAGTACCATCATCATCAATTTCTTCACATAACTAACATTAACATTATAAAAATAAGAATATAAGTCAGTTACTCTTCCACGGCCGAACCCAAAAGCTAAATGTCAGACATTTCCTTAACTTTTATCCCGATATTTCTATTGAGGCTATACTGCTGGGAACAGCCAATTACAAATGTTCAATATCCCTTTATTAGTCTCTGAATTGTTGGTATCAAATACATATCACAACTCTTAAGTATCTTGGAAGATTATTAACATATCACAGAACAAATCAGTGGCAGTCAGAATGGACACTCACAATTACTAATACAATGTGACACAATAAGTACACACGTGACATCCCCGAACCCGCATCGTGCCTGCACCGTTAAGTGACGCGCAGCACTTCTTGGATACATATGTGGGTGAACTATCGTCACTTTTGATGCGATAGTTTTAATCTGACTTATGACTGCTCAACCAGAAAAAACAAATCAAGTATGAAATAAATTAAAAACGCTCACAACATAATAAAATACTCGATAAGCCATTACGTCAAAAAACTCACACCTCTCTCTTATTTTAATGTCGTCAAATTACACATAACCAATGTAATTAAAGACAAGATAATTATGAAAAATAATACGACGATCAACGCTAAGAGATAATACAGTTATTCAAAATATTTTATTATTCGCTTGATTAGACTGCTCAGGCGTAAGTAGAACGATGTCTTGTGATTTCATTTTTAAATTAATGCAAATTAATTCCATTTCTAGGGCAGTCGTAAGATAATATCGGGCCGGCGCGGCCCAATCTAACCATCTTGTGACGAGCCCATCGTCTCGTCCGAGTGCCCATACTCTCGAATTATTTCTAAGAAGTAATTACTAAACATACCTAAATTAAGGTCGCCTTAAATTAAACGAAGCCTGCACATTTTATTGAACTTTATTTGTTTACTAGCCGTTGTATATGTCCTTGAGTAAGATAAGGTCAAAAGGAGAGATGGGCTCTATACTAGTGGGCCTTATACTAGTGGCAATGTAACAAATCAAGGAAGAACTCGTCATGGATTTCCTTTACTACAGTCTCTTACATACGCATATTATTTTTGCTCTGACATATCATTTTTTTGTTGCAGTATTCATTTATTCATTTATTAGATCATCATGAGGCAAGAAAGTACTAACATCACATAAAAAATATTTCGAACGAAGTTTTTTATTAGCTCACAACATAATTTTTTACGTTCTTAGGAAAATATATTTTTGTAATTAATATCATAAAAAAGTTGGCCCCCATAATCTTGCAAAAAATATCACGGTCACTTAAAATGTTATTTGGGTAATGTAATACGCGGTCACAGATCGAGCCAGCGAGTCAAGTGTTCTTCTAACCCCAAGCGTTTCGATATTACAAATATTGAATCTTTATTTAATACATACTAAGTTTTGTCGGCAAAAGAATAAAGGAAATGGGACGTCAAGAGTTTTGGTCAAACATCTGGCCTAGGTTGACTTTGAAATAATATAAGATAGTAAACAAGCCGGGGCCCCTCTTCCACTCAGAGTACTCAGTCGCTCCGTTTGACTCGGTCAACTTGTTTTCTTTAAACAGAGCAAGCTCCAAGCGTTCTACCATTGTACATTTGTTAGTCTTTGTCTTCAATTTTACATATCACTTGTGCATAAATTGAACGTCCTCAAGAGTACAAGTGCAGCACATTTGCATTTGCTGTCTTGAGATTTACAATTTGTACCTACACCTACACATATCTCAATTTTAAACAAAGAAAACCTTTTTTTCATTATTTGAGGTGTAGTGTTGTTTTCATAGAATTCAAGAATGCCTATTATTTATTCTAATTACAACTCTTGTTATATTCGATGTCTACGAAATGTTTAACCGCAGTTAATTTTTTTGTTCGTAGTAAAAACTCCATTGACAACACGCTGGGTATTTGGACAGGGTTATGTATTAACGTCATACGAGCGCCGACCACAACGTGCCGTGGTGTTTCCTCGTTGCCACAATGCGTTGCGGTGAAACACTGAACGATTTCAACTGGAATATTGCATAAACGCTTCACACTCGAACCTCTACTCTAAATCTATTTCGTATTTAAGATTTTATTACGAATGCGCCTAAAAGTTACTCAGTTAAAACACAAAAGCATGAGTAATAGACAGTAAGTACAGAGTACAATACATTGATGTATGGATGATATATGTACAGTACAGGTACTATCAGAATGACTTAGTTGCGTGAGTTCCTGTAATTAGTAATAGTGGGCGATAACAAACAGTACTCTTGGAGTCATTACTGGCCGCGACACCGATATTTACCTAGCTATGAAATTGACATTTTGATATCAATCGGAACCGCCCGTGATAACACGCCACATAACATAGTGCCGTGATTGTCTTTGAGTGATACGATCCTCCAAATACATGCATATGACATTAAACGAGCGACACACTACATACCCAAGCCGCTTTGTCGGCGATGAATTACATACATATTAGTCATGCACCTGTTAATATCAAATGTTATGTAGATTACTTACTATTACTAGCCTATCAAGTACGTGTTTATTTAACTTGGCGGCGCATAAACTCCGTACAAAAATTGCACGTTCAAACTTTACAGTGATTATGAACAAATACTATTATCGGGATCCGAAGCCGTAATAAACATGCTCAATCATAAATTAGAAAGTATTTTCGATAATCTCATTTTCGTGACCATTTCAAATCAATTTCCCAACTAAAGTAGTCGTATTTCAATCGAGTATCAAACTCCAGTGATGTTTGTGAGTTAATTTTCCTATAAACAACCTTCGTATTAATAAGGACTTCATAAATTCTTTTGTTTATTAGATAATAAAACGTTGGGAGGGAGTGAAACGCAACAATAACCAGCTACTAGTTTGCGTCGCCGAGGGTTGATCAAATCAAATATAAGCGATATTATGTCTGTGTGTACAAAGGGGGCAAAGATTCAAGAACGTTTGACTGCCTTTGTCAACAAAACTTCCAATAAAAACTACTTGGACGGATACCGATCTCGGAGGACGACAGGCAAACACTGCACAAAGCAAAATACGCCTACGATTCGTATTACCCTTAAATTAAATAAAAAAACCTTTAGTAATTTAGTCCAATCTGTCAAATGAAGAGTGTTGAGTAAAGAAAGGGGGCTCCGATTAATGTTTATGTGGGTTATATCAGATGTTTTGAAGAGGGGGGAGCGGATCCGCTCAGCGGCCGCCCGGCCACTGATACCCTGCGCAGTGTGCTGACGGCACTCCACCGGCTAATATTATAAATCAGGATGCTTTCACTTGTATATCTTATTGTCTTTAAGATAACATAAATATGTAAAATATATATTGACTAGCCGTGCCCCCCGGTGTTATCTGCGTTGCCACTATATTGCCACTATCTTCAACGAAATAACTTCAAAATGATAGCTAGAATATCGCTACCAATTTAACGGTATGACTTGAACTCTAATTTGATTAAATCGTATTTGCAATTATATCTGCCATTACGGGCTCCTAACAATAATAATTGCTGTAATAAACATAATTGAAAAACGCGAAAACGCTTAGAGGCGTTTCCTCATCGTTATATTTTATTCATACTATGAAAATAAAACGTCTTTAGTAACGCATGCGAAGGCTTAGTGTGAACATAAAATAAACCACTTACGTAGGTATAATTATAAATTACTAAGATAACCTCTAACTTGTATTGCTCAATAAATCAGGTGCTAAAAATATAAAACCACGTTTTAATTAAAATCTATAATTGAGTGAAAACTATTAACGGCAGCTCAAAATTATTTATGTTGAAAAAACAAGATGGGGTGAGATAAGAAGATACATCACAACCCTACGCCGAGGGACTCCCTTGGGTAATGAAACTTTGACAATCCTAGCAAAACAAAGTCCTCTCAATGTAGTAACAAAAATACAAACAAAAAGTATTGAATTACATGTTTTAGTCTGAGATGGGATAAATACTACATTTTGTACTGCAGCTAGTTTACTTTTGAATTGCTCTCTGTGAGTTACGCTCAAGGACAATAATTGCTCGACTCCTGGAGTCATTCCAGACATGTGCCACAAAATTGTCAATTACCAGAGCGCAGACGACTCTAGACGTCGCACTCGGGGCTCCAGACCTTTAATGCATATGTTTAGCCGGCACTAGGTAAGTGATGCGTTTAACGCCATTCACTATTATTTAAAAGATGGTAACTACTTGTAAAAGTCGAGACATCAACAAGTTCCTACCAATTAAAGAGCATACGTAAATACTGGCACATGCAGCCCCGCCGAGGCGAGACTAGCCGCGCGCCGCCGCCCGTCTAGCGACTGTGAGAACGTAACGTAACACGAAACTGTGCACAAAATAATTGTAATTACCGATCGATGGTAATACGAGACCGTTCAGACCATTTTTATTTAAGGCTTAAGCGTTTACGTGAGCGCTAATGGCAAAAACGATGCAAATAAATACTGATATAATTATAATAATTGCACGCATTTTTCTTTAGTGCATTCCACAGTAATTATCTTATTAGTATTATTATAGCTGTAGTCTAGGTGTCACAAAGCCTAAGTTAAATATTTTCTACTTACGCCCTAAGCGTATTTGCCGGTTTATTATGAGGGAAATAAGTGAAACAATCGATTAATGATTTCTAAATAGGTACCACAGTTTCATGAGAATAATTACAGGTTCATGAAACTAGCTGCGGCCCGCGGGCCCGCAGGCCGGCCCCAGCCTGGCGACTCACCCTTACACACGAGTACCGCTCCCCCGGACCATGCCGACATACCCGATACCTAACTACGCGGATAATTGTTAGGGTATTTATTATCCATTCCTATAATTTCTACCAACAACTCATCGGATATATTTCTCGACTTATGGCTATTTTATTAGTATTAGTCACAAAAAAGGGGGAGGATACCCAACCGACCTTCGTACTGTTATTTCCAGTGAGTAAGAGGCCTTTGCCCAGCAGTGTGAGGCAATAGGCATTTGAATTGAATATATTTGAACATTTCATACGTTAACTTTTATGCAAAAACATGTTAAATTTAGTTAATTAAGTGCTTCCATTTCCCAACATTAAACACATTTAGCAATCAAACAATTAAATTAAACATACAATTATCTAGCATTTCAATGTGGATAGCATTTCTATATTGCGTTATTCAAATAATTTGCAATCCAGTGCCGAATTACAGTGCCGTAGGTAGCGCACAATGTACCGGTATAAAATAATAGATTTGGGCGTGGTCTTATTCGGTATGCGGACGGTAAATAGAATGTACATAGTGGTGTAGGACTCGGGCAGACAGGAGGGAGGCTTTCAGGCAATCGTCAATATTTGATGAGATTCGGACCTCCACTGAACCGGTCACGTCGAAACGCTATCCTATCATACATACTCACAAAGTAGCTGAAACGAATAAATAAATACACTCTCTTTTTCTGTTACATTTCTATGTGTGATTTTCCGTGAGAATTAAGTTTTGTATTTATTAATTTATCAAAGGATCAACGCTGTGGCTTCATTTTTAAAATATTTGGGCATCATGATTAGTAGAATCAGATTGGACTTACACAGCAGCTATATTTTAGGTTTATACCGAATTTTCACCGTAACCCATGGATTACCTAAAATGGCGATTATTTAAAATATCCAACTAGCTGAATTAAAAATTCACTAAAACAGTATTTTTGATAGGTACTTGAAGTACTTGAATTTACAATTAATTATAATAATACTTTTCGGTCGCGACTTGGTCCATGTCTTTTACCAACGACAGAATTCCCTTGTTACGGGTTTTTACCTATAGGTATATATGACAATTTAATTTTTGTCAAGGGATGAAACAAACATTATTTTTTATAATTTTGATAATGGTCGAGTCGTGGTACAGACACAAATTTAGAAGTGTAAAGATTTGTGATTGACCAGTAAATAAGAGAGTTAGTGTGTAAAAGACGATTCGGTAAATTAAATTAGTAGCCGCTAACATGACCCTCCGTACGGCTTTACGGGGCATTTACTCAAATCAAATTAACATTCAGAGTAATAAAGTGCACTCGATTGCAGTAAAACTAAAGTGTTTATTTTAAAAGAACAGTTAAGGGACATAAAGATGATCTCATAATTTCCATGACATTAGCGCGCGCATTATCTGGTCCCGTAGGCGCTGCTCGCGCTCCAATTTGAGTCGGCCAACGGGATATGTTAAAGAGGACATTATAATAATTAGATTGTTATCAGATGTTATTATACGAATTTTCCAAAATTATAAGAGCGAACGACGAAGATAAGTCGACGATATCGTGACGACGGTAGGAATAGATTACGGAATAGCCTCTGGCGAGAAGCGTAATCGGGCGCACTAAATTCAGCCCCTTTAAAAGACAGCACGCCATATAGCAAACCGATAACCGATCATTATAATGATTGGGCTGTAAACGCCACTCTTGTTCTTTTTGAGAGGTTTGACGTACAGGAGTCGTGTTTTAATTTTATATTATGATCAATAACTGTTTCATCGGGACCACTTCATATTTGTACCAGATTACTCCGCCACGCCGCATGCCATCTCGCTCGGACACTTATCATCACCTCGTCGATAAATCCGCGGGCGCTTCCATTCAACATCAAAGTATTTATCTAACGTTCATGTTATAACGTTTGTTATAAACTGTCTCCTGTCTCTTCTCTATTACCATCATCATAAACGACATCATGTATCGCGGTTCTCGGAATATCAACCTTTGGATATCTGTATTAAGAACTATAGCAGCAAATCATTTTTGAATTTATGTAAATTGTGTAAATCCGGTAGCGGCGTTTCGAAATTGTATAACAAAGGTATATTTTTTCAATAGACAGTCGTAATGGTCTATAAAGTGGCATTTGAAATATCAAAGTAATGGGTGGTAAGATCAAAGTAATGGAAAATATCCTCACAGCGAGACACAAAGGATCGTCTCCATCGCTGCTAGCTGTGAATAGACGCCACTATTAAACGCATAATAAACGTAACTCTTTGTGCGTACTTGCGTGGAAATGTGTGGCGCTCTGCAATGAAGCGGCGGGAAAAATCCGGACAAAACACAAACGTTATGGTACCTTGCACCGAGTTGAGGCTCACTCTGATTCAATAGCGAAATGGTACACGAGAGTACACCGAGCGTCACCCACGATTGTAACGTGTGAGCGTTAAATAATATCCTCACTTATAGAGCAAAGAATATTTTTATTTAGACACAAATGCCGTTCTACATCACTGTAATGTGTCGCCGAGCATGCATTACACTGCACTGACATAACGACGTTATGTATTAGGGCTCAGTGCGCTGTGCGCTGTGGAGGAGCAGGGCGTCGTATAGTACGAGTATAATGTGTCCACAATGTATTTATACGTGTAGAGAGTGTCGTGCGGGCATTAATGTGCTGCGTCACACCACGCCACTCACCCGCCACCTGACTTTGTTTAGTTATAATATAATATAAGCTTCTGCGACAACAATGACGACTTGTGTGATAGTAAACACCTCCACTTTATATTATAAAGAATTATAATAAGGAGTGCGTGACGCACGATGTCACGAAAATTTTTATTGGTTGAAAGTGTTCGCGATGCGTGATGTAACGCTCGGCGCGACCACGAACACGAAACGGCGCGAGTGGAGCGGCCGCTGCGGCTCCGACCTACATTAAAGATGCGGCGATGCAGATACATTACCTGGGGACAACAATCCTGACTAGTCATAAATACCGATTGCATCCGCAACATCAATTATTGGCTATTTAACGCGGGACCGTTCAATTATCGTCAAGCGGATTGTGTGTGTCGATAATACCAATGGCCAAATTCCCAGCAGTTAATACTCAACGGGAACTTCATTTATGGCTCTTACCATGCGACCGATGGATTCCACCACATGTTCAATAATAATTGGCAAACATCGGACATTAATATTGCAACGTACCTACTCGACAGACCATAAGAATATGCTAATAAGCAAGTTCAAATTAAGATTTTTAAATGCACCTACTGTTTAAGCACTTATTATCCCACTAATTTCAGTTAAATAGTAATAAATATGTCCTCTTAAAAGTTTATATTATGTATTTTTAATAAAATAAAATTACTTACTATATTACTTATTCATTACGATTTTTTATCTTAAGCTTTCGTCAATAATAATGAGTAAGGTAATGGGTACTCACGCTTATGTGAAACCGTGGCCGATCGATGTGTGTACCATACATCGTTCACAGCTCAAATGAAAAACATTTTGAGGAGGTAATAAATATTTGCGATAACTACAATCTAAGCTTGGCTATTCAAAGAGCAGTCAGGCGCGACGAGTCAATTTAAGAACCATGTTTCATCTTAAATTATCGACAAGTTTAATAACAAGCTTTAAAGCAATAGCAATAATCGCGACAAATTAATTACCAGCTTAGAATGAGCGCGAAGAAAAACAGTAAAGGTAATGACGCGTTGCTGAAACATGCGGGTTAGAATGGGGTGCAGTCGGCTGAAATGTATAGTAAGTATCGCAGGCAAGTCGCGGCGCAGCGCGGCGAGCGGCTCGGCGAACGGCGCGGCAAGCGGCGAGGCGAGCGGCGCTCGGCGGCCGGCGGCCGGGCGGCTTATAAATAACATTTAGTGGGAGGAGCGGGTGGCGCGGATTATGAGGTCGGAGGACTCAATTAAACTGTGCTACCGGACCCAGCTTTTATTGTGGACTTTTGCCGTGACCTCCCACCGGATTTCCAGATAAATGGATCCACTTTACGCATAACATTTGCGTCCGCACAAAATTCACCCGAATTAATGATTATAATTTTGCCACAACGAACCGCAGGGCGGCGGGTGTGTAGCCCACTAAATAATAGATGGACTCTTTGATAGTGTGCAATTATGGAAAAGTTTTACGAGTGATGACTGGAGGAGACTACAGGGGATGAAATGAGTAGCAGAATGAAGGAAGCAACATTTGTTGTTTTAAATAATTAAATATTACCTAATCAGAGGAACAGGTCGATAATAATATTTGCAATAATGTAACTTAATACAAAGTTTTTGGAGAATCACACAACAATATTATGTGGCGCTTTTGATGAAAGGCTCGAATTACTAATAAGCCTTCGACATTTAGTGGAAGCTTCATACTTAGTCGGTTTCTTTTTCTCAACCGAGTACAAAAGCGTTGAAAGAAAGGAGTATTTTTAATTTAGTTTACCCATACCTAATGTTGTTGATTTAAAATGTTACGTACAGACTAATAAATGATGATTTCCTCAACACTTACAACCTCAATGGCGGTGTAAATGAAAAGGATATCGCAGTCATTTGTTAAAACAACTGGAACAAGATATAATTAATGTTCTCTTCATTCAATCTATTTAAAACTATATACATGTTTTCAAAATTATCATCAATATCTGATTAATGAAATGTGACATTAATTGCGGTGTAATGTATATCTGGCTATTCGTTATCTGTTGTATATTAGTGGTCTGTATCGTGTACTTTCTGCGACAAACGAAAGTAATCTACGCTCCACAGAAAGCCGATGAGTTGAACGATGAGCATTGATTATCTCGGAAAAACAAGATCCTTTGTCGATTAATTGTTTTACACAATACATAGCCCATTTGTTGATAAACGCCAGTTAAGTTTGCGGACACCGACAGTTAATGACGCTAATGGAATACATTTAATCAAACAAATAAAGTTAAAATGTCTTTTGGTAAAACCAGAAACGACCATATTTAAACTAATTTGTCGTCTCTATGTGACATACGATACTTGTAACAATAACACATTTTATAAAAAATGTCTGCGCGAGATAATTTATATCCGAAAATACTGAATGTATGTTGACTGTTAAATAGCTGAGCTAAGTTTTTTACGAGACATTCCCGCGGCTTGAACACAGGTAAAACAACGGGGCGCCTCCGCGCTAGCATAATAAATTAATAAGATTATTCAATTAATAAAACTCATATTCAAATCAAATTACCAGTATTCATAAATGAATCGGCACAATTCATTTAAAAAGTATTTCTATTGCAGTAAAACCACTCAACCTTAAGCGGATTTTAAGCGAAAAAAAGATTGAATCAAAAAGTGTAAACACAATTGCTTTGTTTGCAATTGAATGCGATTTAACGTTATTTTCTTTGCGTTTGATTTCCCGGCTCGGGCGCGTATCAGGAGACCATTAACTATTTACTACCATCGAGTCTACTTCAATGGTCAATTGCATTCACTCAATTAGACGGAAAATTGTTGTGGGAGTGAATGCATTATAGTTGCACATTAACATTAACAATTTGTTGATAAACATAAGAGTGGCGCGGCCCGCGACGCTCTCCGTCGAGCCACTCTCATAAATGTTGCCACACTGAACTGTTTCAAACGGATTTTTCATTATTTCCGAAAAACTCAGAAAAAAAGGGTAGACTCAGTGACACCGGTTATACAGATGTAGGTACTCTTAAATTCGTCGCCAAAGCGTTATCATTTGGTCATCAAGGTACTTAAATGTTAGTTTTATGGAACAAAAACGTCTCTTTTTGTTAAATGCTCACGAATAAAAAAGCATATTTAACGCGAGGGTCAGCTCTACCTGTGCTCGACATTATCAGATATCATTTCATTTGAGTGGCGCCATCTGTTTTTGCAATATACGAGTATCAACAAATATCGTTGTGATAGTGCAGAGTTAGATTACATTCACATTTTTTTATGATTGTCTACTGCGATACCATTTTCAATAACGTATTCTGTGTTTTATTAATTAAAATCAATGTCGTAATTTAATGGATAGCTACTAATCTAAACAAATCAACGCACGACTTAATTTTAGTTATAATTGTGAAGGGACTCGGGAACAAAGTAAATAAATAAAGTAATTTGAATTGGTCGACTTCCGGTTTGGAACAGCTGTACAGATAACGCGCCTTGATATCCGCTACGACTAGTGCTCGTACAAGATTAACTAACTATACGACTTAATGATAAAATAGATTTATTATAACGTACTGACAACACTAACTACTTGCATTGTTATTAATTAATTGCTGTTTCTCTTGACTTCGGTGTATCATACAATGTTTAGTAGAGAAAATGTAATGAAATGTTCTTTCATAATTTATTTATCATATCCATAATTTAATGAACCCTAGAAGTAGACTTAGAAATTAAAATATAGCGGCAAGGAAACACGCAAGCGGATGGTTAATAGTCCGCATTCTTCAGTCGAGGTGCTTATTAAAAGATTCCGATAGGAACACATTCCTGTTTCAAGTTAAAACTAAATTATCAATTTTCTTGTCTAAAGTTGCGTAAATGTTATGTTAACAAACCATCATTAATGTACCTATCCGTCTATTTATGTGGGTTCTGCGCGAATTTCCGCATGTATTAGTACTTAGAAAACCAGTCGAAGTTGAATAATCTTTGTTATTACCGAACCTCTTACTCCGGCTTTTAACTCGACCATCTATTTAGTTAAAGCTACGATTAAACGTTAGTTAACTATTTTAATATAGTAAACGTGTTACCGCCAATGTGTATAATACAAATAATAATCTAGGGCCATATTAGTTATGGTTACGTATTCATTTATTAGTTTTTAAATAATACAGCAATACTCCCAGTATCTAACCAAGGATGTCAAGTAATGAAATCGACCAAGTATCACAGAATCTGTGTAATTTAATTAACTTCTTTGCAGGAATAGTAATATACTCATTTCAATTAACTACTCTGGTTTCTCTTCCGAAGTTAAATATAAATCGAATTCTGGTCCAATGTGTGGTACAGTCAAAGTCGCAGTACATTTTTAAATTTTTGAGCCTATTACAATGGCACTACATAAAAATGTGTATCTTAAATGTACAAACATTTATAACGTCGATTGTACCAATTGAAATATTCGGTAGAGGTACTCTTGCTCGTTTGGAAACCACTATTACAATCTATTGTCATTCGCTGTCCTCTCATTGTGCTGTCAATGCAGAGCGCGACAATTGTCATCAATCAAATATTATATCGTTGGTTTCGAATGGTAGTTCTACAGCAAGCGGTCAATTTTTACATCAATCGCAGTCACTTTTGGCCGTTACGGTTTCAGTTAACTGCACTTACCTGTTTGTTTATTGAATTTTTCTATGTAACTATATCGCAGTGAAAAATATTGGACACCACCATGCGCTACATATTTATGCTTAGTAATATGCCACTAAAATACTTTTTAATTCATGCAACAGCCATGATTGGATAAAGCGTTTGTTTAAATGTATAAGGATGTTTACCAATATTACAAATGCAATAATAGATTCTGCATCAAAATTATTTATGAACTGTCTGCTTAAATGGTACAATGTGTTGCGACGATAGTGTTAATAAAGCCAATTAACGCTTTTAGCTTTCACAACGTCCATTTATTGGACAATTTGTTCCTCTGTTGAATCGTGATCGAGAATTTTTGGATTTATAAAGATGTCAATATTCGTTAACTGTCCTTTCGCCAGTTGTGAAAAATATCCTAGCAAGTATCTAACCTATAATGATTGACTAAGTAGTTTGATTTTTTCTTTGGCTTTGAACTTATGTGATTTCGGAAAACTGTCACAGTTAGTTATTAACCGACTTCAAAAAATGAGGAGGTTTCTCAGTTCGACCGTATGCCGACCGCTTTTAACATGAGATGTTGACGCATTTTCATAAGAATAAAGTTGAAGATATTATTTATTTTCAATTACTTTACTATATATTTTTGTGTGAATTAAAAGTAACCACCATTTTTTAATTTAATAAAATTGCTGCCACTAATTTATTGATATAATGTATTTTAAAGATATATGTTGAGAGAAGTACTTGGTTGTTCACTATTGAAATCCATTTGCACGACTTAAAGTACAGTGAAGTCCTTTAACTGACTTTCTCACTCTGCACGTTGACAAGTAGATCTAGCAAAATGATTTTTATGGAATCTTTACTTAAATAAACAGTGTAATATTTTATTGAATATTTGTATTCTGTTATTCTTGTTGTTTTGTAAGTAAAGACCAATTTAGTCCGCCTAAAGGCTTCCGACGAAAGTATACAAAGTATTTTTGTAGGTATGTATCAGTTAGTTAGATTCCATAATACTTACAAGCTTAGAGCTTAGTTTGGGTGCAATTAACTGTGGGTTAATTTGTCCGGGTGTATTTATTTATTTTTATTATTTACTAGCTGTGCCCCGTGGTTTCACCCGCAGCGCCCCCGTTCCCGTGGGCATTTCGAGATTTTTAAACATTTCAGTAATTTTTTTTATTTTTTCTCTTCATAAAACAATCCTCGTACTTCAACGGATATTATAAAAAATAATTAGCGAAACCGGTTCAGCTGCTCTCGAGATTTCCGCTTAGCAACACATTCAGCCATTCATTTTTATACATATTATAGAAAATGCAACTCTTGGCCCGATTTTTCGCCGACTGTTTTATACTTAATTTAAAGAATATCCCTGGTATTGATAATCACCTCTTACTGGCCCCACTACTCGAATTTCTGGAGTTTTTGTGAACAATAGCGTCGCAAATGATTTCCAATTAGAATATAATAAACTATTTTTAGCGGCCCGTTTTATCAAGAAACAACGCATACCTCTATTTACTTAAAAAGATCCTTAGATACATACAATTGTTAACGATTAATAATCACTTACTAATATGTCCCAACTCAAGTACCTATTATTAAAGTATTAAGTGTATTATATCTTTATGAGTACCGAGAAACCAGGAAGGCTCCAATCGTCACGCAGTTGCTATGGCTCTAGTCCAACAACGTACACAAAGTAGAAAAATATACTAACACATGAAAACTAATAGCTAGATACATATTCCAATCAGATTATTATGCTTAGTAAAACTAACCTCAAAAGTACACACTTGTATCTAAAATCATTATATACCTATAAGTTCCTTTACACGGCATGTAAGTATTTCAATGTGTTTTGAAAATTAACAATTATTTATCAGATAGGTAACCTTTATTTATAGCTAATAACATTTTATGAATAGACTGTAGGGAAATTGCATGCGAGAAAAGTCTGTCCGTCTGGCTGTTGCATTATTTATGGGTGTCTATAAATGGGCCTAACTCATATTTGATTGCCGTCGCCCGGTCAGCAGGTGATGAAAATGTCATGTAATGAATGATATTGACTTATAAACTAAGTATGGCGAATATCAATTGTTTTTATAAACACAGAGCGGTATTAATAAGTGCGTAGTGACAACGGAGCTAATTGATATTTATCATCATCTATTTTTTGTCTCTTCCTGACAGGTAAATTGTATAAGTGTTCAATGAAAGTAAGTCCGGCACTGCAAGTATTGAAAATATAAAATACTAGCAGCGCCCCGCGGTTTTACCCGCGTTGTGCCCGTTCCCGTGGGAATTTCGGGATAAAATGTAGTCTATAGCCTTCCTCGATAAATAGACTATCTAACAGTGAAAGAATTATTCAAATCGGTTCAGTAGTTTCTGAGATTAGCGCGTTTAAACAAACAAACAAACAAACAAACAAACAAAACAAACTCTTCAGCTTTATAATATTAGTATAGATAACCTCCTAAAGTATGGTAACAACAAGTTAACTTTATTAGAATTGGCACGGATTCTAATTAGAAATAATTTAAATTTTTGTGATTGCTATAAGTATAGGTACCTACTTATTTCTATTTTACATTAAGGAGATAATATGAATTGTGTATTTTAGGTAATATAATATTCATATTAAATTGATTGTTTACGGGATAAGTTATTCATTCATATTCAGTTCTTTTTTTACCTAATTACCTACATTTTAATACTGTATTAATGTGTAATAAATTAATGTAATTACTCAGACAATGTTAGTTGTTTTACCGCGATTATCTCTGGACCCAGTCAAATTTGTGAAAATATTTTTGTATATGTATGATAGTTGCATTGATGAGGTATGTAAATACATAACAGGCGAGTTTTCGCCTCGTAGTTCCTACATTAATGGGTACGCAGCGGGCAAAACCGAGGGTGACAGCCAGTAGTGTTAATATTCTGATACATTAATAGATACTTGGATGTTATAAGTATTCAAATGTGTTTAATATTCCCTTGAATTTTACAATAATAAATGTATTGTATGCATAGCATATGGCTAATAGTATTGGGTATTATTTAAGTTTATATAACGAATGTATTTAGGCACATTTTTGAACACAACCAATTAATAAACGATTACACCAAAAGTATAACTACTAAATTATTATATACTTAGATATTGAGCTATTTACAACTCTACTATTAACATAAAATACCCATATACATATATTTATAATACATTGAGTTAAAAGAACTACTTATTATAGTGAATTAATAAATCCATACAAAGTACGTACATTAATTTAATTTTCAACACCTTTTACACGTCCTAACAACAAAGATCGCTTATAATAATGTAAGATTAGTGATGTAGAATCAATGGAAAAGGACCATTAATATCAAAACAAACATCTCCAAAGGATGGTTCAAGTAGAACGGCTCTACCGAGGTAGAGAGTGCCCAGTGAGTTGTGCAAATAGGCCTACGCTTGACCATGTGCAATATATAATAATATGTACCTAGAATAAGTATTCAACAAACTCATTTATATAACCTATGACGGCAGTGGAACCGATTGCACTCAAATATTGTATTCGACCATTGCAAGCATCTTATCTCAAGCCTTGGCACATATTAACAATTACGTAAACTAAAGATAAACATTTTTTCCCATTCAATTGTACGTTATAGTTTACTTATGAAACGGTTGGAAGTGTACAACTGTGAGATCGTCTCGAGGGGTCTATTCTAGGGACTACAGCCTGTAGGGCTCGGCAAGTTAACCTCAAAATGACGGATAAACATTAGTTAAACGGTGCTTATAAGTACAAAGTGCGTAGTGAGTACTGACCTGCGAGGCGGGCGGGTATGAGTAGCCGAATTGTGCATACGCTGCCATCGGGACGATCATATGGGCGGCTTCACTCAAATCACTGTCTTTACAAGTCTATATTAGCACGGACGTGTTATCCTCTAAGTAAATCTAATAATATTATTTATGTAATATATCACAGTTAGTAGTGTGCGCGGGTGTGTGTCGGCGCGGTGCCATGCCCGCGCGTCAGAGGCTCGGTGCGCGCGCGTCTCGCATGTCGCCCGCTGCAGCCGCCTGTACCTTGTGCGCACGTCCGAGGTTCCGCACCGACTGGCGCGCGCCCGCCGCCCGACGCCCCGCCGCCGTAGGACAACCACATTTTAGCCCCGCCTCACGAGGCGTGGTTTCCCTTCGACGGCCAATAAACGCAACAATTTTCTGTCCTTTTCAGAGCTCGAGACCGGTTCTCAGAGCCGGATTGGTTGCATATCATCCCCTCCACTCGAGTAGGCTCCGCCCATACAACGGATTCCTCCCACGTCATGGTGGGGTGTCGGAAAAAAGCGGCAGAGTCAGACCGACTCGATCATGTTTATGGGTTTCCGTCGAGACAGCGAGCCAGCCCTATACTGTAGGCAAACAAATCTGTGGTGGCAAAAAATGGCTCGCCCAGAGACAAGTTGTTACCTCGCACGGGCCTCGTATAAACAGCGTCGTGTACACGCACGGCGCCCTACTCACTGAGAACACTCGACCCACTAAAATAAGCATCTTCTCATTCTCGTCATAATACCAAATAAAAATCAAAACCTATAGGTATGAATGAAATTTCATGTTTAAACAGAATTTTAAGATTCAAATATGACGATTTTTATATCTCTAAAAAGAAGTTAAAAATGTCTTAACAGAATTGTAATTCCCATACAAAAGACTTCAACGAGATAAGTAATTAAGTAAAATGCATAATGAGAGCTTTGTGATGTTCATAAAAATACAATATCTTTTTTCTTATGTAGTTAATAAATTGTTGAGCATTCTTTTAATATTATTCACATGAGGTTGCGTAGTATTTGCATTTCGAAATATATTAGGTAATTAAAATATAAATACTTAGGTACTTACGTTGTTATTATACCAACCGAAACACAAGCTACGAATACAAAGGTTTGTTTATGTGCCTCGAAGCTTTGATACTGAAAGCTCAAACCTTTTCATGCAAAATTCGAACCTTGTGGAGAAAATGACATTTCATGGTTACAGCGAGTAGTTCCCCGGTCCGTGGACAGGTGGCGCTTTTCGGCGAAAGCCTTCGAGTTTCACCGAGTCGAGACTCACCATTGTTTTTAACAATGGTTATTTATTATTGTATTACTATAACAAGAAGTTTATAATAATACATATTGTGAACGTAAACATTTGCTATAAATCTCAGTTTACATTACGCTCTCGTGTGTATTATAGAAACATAACTCGGGTCCAAAAATATGAAATCCAATTTTCAGGTTTTGCACTTGGTTGTTATTATCAATACAAATATTTATATAATATTTGATATTATTATTTTTTATTTTATTTATAGGTATTTCTGCAACGGCTCTGTCGTCCGCGATGGCTTGGGTTCGGGTACATTTTGGGTTTTAAAAGTAATGAAGTATGTACCTAATGATTTTTATAACAATAGTCAAATTTCTCTTTATAAATGAGAATGCTGCTTAAATAAAAATAATGAATGTTCCAATTATTATTCAGACTTTAAATTTTTGTATTGCATATTATTCTAACTCTTTAAAATTAATTTTCCGACCATAGTCCATTTCTTCTGTAGAGAAAAAAGTATTGTAATAAGATATAAATGCAAAAAAAGACATTAAATATATTGAGTAGTACAAAAGAAATTTGATCTTTGATTGAATAATTGTCCTTTGAAAGATTTTAAATATTTCAAAATAAATGAATAAGTATTTGAAATAACAAAGTACCAAACTGATCATTAAAACTTTGCAAGTATCGGAAATAATATACAATTAACTAAGTAAGTAGGTATTTGTTTTTCACGTCAAAATTCCAATAAAGCGTGTCTCATTACGTATTACCCAAAACACCTGATTCACGCAGGACAGTAGCCGTTACCGCAAACAAAAAGTCAAATGATTATAAATATTGAAACCACCACTTTATTAATACTTAGACATCTCATTTTTCATTTCCAAAAAACCCTGTCACTAATTGCATATCCATAGCTTCGGTATCAACACATCCGATCAGTCGTCTGTTCAGATTTCAAGCCTCCTCCCCGCGAAACTAATCTTTATTTCGACGGAGTGGAATTCAGTTTCCAGTGGCCACGAGCCAAGGGTTGGCGCCAAGACATCTGTCATCCTTAATAACAAGCAATTTGAGCCAATTTTGCATTTTTGGAATATAGAAGAGCGCCCAGGCGTCTCACTCTCGCCACAGGAAGTGACATAAAAACTTCACTAAATAAAATAGTGGTTGACATGTTTAGTTTTTGCCCGCGCGTTACTAATTACGCGACGCCACGGTAGGTGCGTGAGTGTTTTCGTGAGGAGAACGTTCGCCGTAAATGCTAACAGCTTAGATATTTATGAACATGTGTACGTAATTAATTTTTACGATGGATCAGATAACGGCACCAGTGGCGCGAGGAGGTTGTCGCTGCGTCAGGCCGGAGAGGCCGGACCTGGAGCGAGAGTGAGTGCTCGCGGGCGCCTGGGGACCGCGGCAGAGGGCCGCGGGTCGTGACCCCCCGACAATGGGGTACAAGTCTGTCTACAGTTCCCGCAAAGCAAAGAGCCGAAGTGAAAACATTGTTTACAAATTGTATTTCCGACAGGTAAAAACTTTTGTTAAAAAGACAATGCTACTTGTAATTAACAAGAAATCGGTCGTTTACTTCTTTATAATGAGCAGGGAATTGTTTGCAGCACATAATTTAATATTTGAAAAGAGCCCCGAAGGAACTTAGCCCGTAGACTTCGAAGCACAATGCTCCTATCACGTCATCAGGCTAGGTGCTCCCCGAACAGTTTACATCTCCGTGCCGCAATATCTCCGCCGCCCGCGAATACCACACACAACACAAATAACAAAAAAGGTATCCCATACAGAACAGTCCATACGTAATTCGCATTAATTAACTAACTCCCCAAATAAATGCCAAAAAGTAATCTTTCCAGCAACAATGGGCACATAAACCTTTTTACGGTTCGCGGAAAAAAGGTTCACATAGAAACATGTGTCCACGAGGGAGGGCGGGGGGTGGCTACACGGTGTTTACCCCTTGATTAAACAGAGCCGGCCGCAATGCGTATGCAACCGGACGGACATATTACCAAGGCTCGAATTCTGATTGTTTAGAGAATTTATTACTCCCATGCCTTGTACAGTTAATTGAATTTGCCTGTAGAATAGAACAAGCTGAATTGGCGCGCAACGTTTATCGTGTCGTCTCAGCGTGCCCGATCCCGCCTCGAGCCCTTTTTGAGTTTGTATATCACTACTTGTTAGGGTTATATTTTGATACAACACTTTTTTGGGAACTTTGTTTCACTATTGACAGATTTATATTATTGTGCATGTTGTTTGATTTTATTCGAGTAAGCACTCAATTCGGTTGGCGCTGGCAGAGTGCTGGCGAAACAAAAGCCCCGAACTTAATTAATCCAATAGGTGCAGTGTTTTTCAATAGTTTTTAGTTACTGTTTTTAGTGGACAATATGAGCACAGTATTTCGTAATCACAGTAAACTGTAACCAACTAGTGCCTATGAGAGTCTACAAGTACTTTCACATTTGCAATGGAAGGAAGGTAAATGTCACCTAAAAGAACTCCTTTCAGAGAGGTTATGCAAAGGATTTATTTCATTTGATAGTAAAAGTAATGCATCTTCTTTAATCCCACCCCAGATATAATGTTGACCGTTACTAAACACGCACTTAGCAACAATTAATTAAAATAGCACATAAATAATAACGTTAGCCAACACATAATGTACTTGTTAGCTGTAACAGACAAAAATTCTAATTAAGTAAAAATTAAACGTTTATTAATTTATCAAAACAAAAGCGGGTGTATCGGAGGCTCCATCTCTCGGCTAGAGTGAACCATTCATTATTTATTAACTTAACGCTCATTATCTTAAAACAAAACACTGTTTTTCATCGTTAAAAACATGTGGTCATTAATCACAGAGTACTATAACCGAATTTTAACAAGATGAAACTAACTTGAAC
Source organism: Cyclophora albipunctata (assembly GCA_963082685.1). NCBI lineage: Eukaryota > Metazoa > Arthropoda > Insecta > Lepidoptera > Geometridae > Cyclophora > Cyclophora albipunctata. The sequence goes on along the minus strand of OY720111.1, from coordinate 11,268,991 downwards.
CTTGTACCTCATTAATAGAGTCGGTAATATACTTCTCGTCAGGTTTCGCGTTTGTTAGGGGCTATTTATACAAGACGCCAAGTTGTCCTTTAACGAAATCTGTTACAACTAATCTGTTTTTGACGGACTGATTACAAAATCGCTTGTTTAGTATTCAATTGTAGTAATTATGTATGACCCGTCATGTGCCGAACATATTAATTGTGACAAAAGTGAACTTAATTTAAGAAGAACATTACTTACCTTTTGTCTAGAAAGTGACTTCAGCTGAATTTGAACAAAAAATGTTTCTTTGTGTAGTCAAATGTTAGTCAAAACATAAACAAGTAAAAACAAAACATCTGCTTCTCGTGAGCCGTTTATACCTCTTAAGGGCTCTCGATCTAATCGGTAGCGAGTGAAAAAAATCGCTTGACAACTCACTTTTATAAACACATGTATTATAAGTAGCCTATACCGGAAACAACGTATCTATACCGGCGTAACTTTATATCTGTTTTACACGTGTCAAATGTGTTTACACAAGTTTTCGTTGCTTTATCGCCTTTGAGAAATGCACTTTTTGCGCTCCATACGATTGGCATACACGCAATGCTATTACTTTAAATGAGCCAGTGAGTAGTTAACCCATGCGTAACAGAAAAAAAAACTATAAATAACATTTAAAAATACAAAGTTTAATGTATAAAATGCCAAGTCTCTTGTCCTTAGGTGGAAATTATAAATTTATAATGAAGTAGTTCTAAAAATAGGTTTTGTTTACAATAATTTTATGGCGTTAAATAAAATACGTGTTTTAATATTAATGCTGACAAAAAGCAGTAATTATGACTGCGAAAAGCGATGGTAGTTGAGATTTAATGCTAAAGATACCATTAGGTTTGCGAGGAGGTATAGGTAGAATATAGATGAAACTTTTCTGTAAAGTTAAAACTGTTCCTTGAATTTGTAGTTTGATACACGTTATCTATATCTGGGCTATAAGAACATTTTAACATCCCATTTATGCACAGTTAACGTGTTGTGTTATGGGGGGTTTACACGGGTCGATTTTCGCCGTGCGGCGAGTCGCTTCACTAATTGCCTCACCAAGCCGCATCGCTAGCCCATTTACACAGGTTACTAAAATCGCATGCGGCTCTGTCATTTCCATCCAACTCTGTCATTTCCAACGCTGTAGTAAATAAATACACGTGCGTGCGGAAACACCTTCATGCGGCGGGCGATCGCCTGCAACTGATCGTTTACACGGTCGATTTTAGTCACCAGTCGCATGCGGCCGGTTGCCGTGCGGCAAAAGTCGGATGCTACCCAACTTTGGGGCTTGCGGCTTTAGTCGCTTGCAACTTAGCCGAATTGCCATTTAGATGGTCGATTTACGCCGCACGGCAAAAATCGTGCGGCTTTAGTCACCCGTGTAAACCCCCTATTAGGAGTATGTTATACCTATCTACTTATTTAGCTCCACTGCTGAGCAAAGACTTGTCTAAAACGCAACGTATTAACGGGGTGTCTGGACCGATTTTGAATATTCCTATTTTATTATTTATTCAGTGTTCATAACTTCGATTGGAAAATAATCAGTGAAGGTTAGTGGTTGGAATTTGGGTTTTGTGTTGGTTCTTCTTCTTATCGAGTGGATGGTCAACCTGACCAATCCTGGTGTCAGAGTTATTGAGCCGCCAAAGGCCTCTGACATGGCTCATGTAACGACTACTGTCCGTAGAAAGTAACCGGGACCGACGGCTTAACGTGCCCTCCGAAGCACGGAATCATCTTACTTTTCGGGCAATCAGGTGATTCAGCCTGCAATGCCCTAACCAAACTAAGGACAGTCTCACAAAGTGATTTTTGAGAGATATCCCCACCGGGAATCGAACCCGGAACCTCCGGATCGCGAGCCGGGCGCTCAAGCCACAAGACCGCGGAGGCTGTTATATGTTAAAGTTATATGTTATATGTTGTGTTGGTATATATGTTAAAGTTACATATGCTTACTGTAGCTCTCAGAGGCGCTCATGAAATCGATAATTAATTACTTTACGTAATTTTATTGTTCATACATTCAAATGTCAAAATTAGTCCTTAAATCTTTATTATGGAAGCTTTTGACTTCTCATAGTACAGACTAGTGTCAATTCCTATGCTTTGGGCGCGCGGCTCTTGGGCTCTTAATATCAAAATAGCTACGGAAACTTGAAGGGCGTCACACACAACAGAGATAACTTTAGACAGCCTTGCCATAGAAGTCTAGACTCTAGCTAGTGCTAGGTTATTGTAGTTAGTTCCATTTTTATTGATATAATATTTGTAGGACTCACTCGAAGATTTGTCTATCAAACATCAAAGTGTTTACCTATTATTCTTAAAGCTTAATATTAACAGACATCTGTATAGGTACATAAATGTTTTTATAATTTTACTATTCGTAATGTCAGTACTGTTCGTTTTAAGTCCTAGTAGTTGAATATAAATTTTGATTGAATTTAATAAGGCACAGAATCCAATAATCGAATAAATAAATAAATCTGATACAATACTCATTTAAACCGGAGGTCAAAAGTTCAAATCATGAAACAATTCTTATTGTGTGTTTGATAACATAAGTATGTGGGGTCTTAGGTCCAATGGAAAAAATATGATATAAATAATAAAATAAATATATATTTATCATTAAAATAACAATAAAGAATTGAATTACGATTGTTTCGAGTTAAAATTACCGAGGAACATTACTTTACTTACAGTGTAAGTACCACGCTTATGAGAAGACCGGTCTTTGATATTGTATGCCCAGATGCTTTAATAAATATTGAAAATTATCAGCTAATATAGCAATAACGATAAAAAAATACACGAAATATAATCAAATCTTTCAATTTGCTCTGTGTCAACGACTTCTAATACATGTAATAAAACAGTCACGAAAAGCTGTCAGTCTGTGTGTAATACCAAAATACTACATCGAAAACTACTGAACGAATTTTCATGCAGTTTTCAGCAACATACAGAGTGATGAACGGGAGCAACACGTGTAAAACCGCGGAGCACTGTTAGTACTTAATAATTATACATTTTGACTGGCAAAAGACTAGAAAGGACTAGGACTGGAAAGACTTTAGGTACATGGATTCTGTTCCATGATGTTTAGTAGCTTATACTTATCCTCTTTCTGGAATGTATTTTTCTAATTCCAAGTATAAACCAATAAATTCACCCGGACAAATCGACGCACGGTTAATTTAACCCAAACATATACCCTATGTATAAATAATTATTAATATTATTAAGTTGGTAAACATACATGAAAACAAAGACTTTATTGTAAAGACCGCCATGTTTCGAAAGAGGGCTACCAAATGACTGAATTACTTCATAGAAGATTTAAAAATTGAAAGGTCGTGTGAGATCCTACTTAATCCTACACATTTTATTTTACGATACATTTTATCCTGAAATTCCTGCGGGAACGGGTGGGTAACACCGCGAGCGCGGCTAGTACTCCATAACGAAGGACTGTTGGTCAGTAGAGATATGTTAGGACTAACTTAACTAGGAGTTAGTTAGGTGGAGTATTGAGTTAATACTATTAAATTAACATCACGCGAATAACAACTGTCGTTCCAAATCAATTTTATTGATATTAAAATAAAATAAATTATTAAGAACTGTACCGAAATAACATAGGTACCTCATTTCCATAAGAGGCATCATTGTTACTATACCCACATAGCACGTAGGCAGGTACATGTTAAGCACTCGGTCCCAGTTGTTTCAGCCTTAGGCCATGTTGTAGCCCTTTAGGCGTTCTAAAAATTACGACACCAATGTTGGCCACCAACCGACTCTAACATACTTAATCAGGCAAAACTACAGCCGTAGTTATTTCCACTATTAGGTATTCGAAAAGTGTCGAAGGAAGCTCAGAAACTAGTACATTTTCCAGTTCAACAAACTGAATACATTCATTTTGATGAGGCTTTTCATTTGAAACGCCTACGGACCAAGTCAAGGGAGGTCGCCACTTGGTGACGTACATTTTTATTTATTAACTATTATCCGATACCTCTGACAGTAATATGCACATTAACTGCTAATGCTTCATATTTCATATTGAAACGACTGTCTGTATGTCTCCGTCGGGAGAGATGTTTGTTCTTCGTGTGATCCAATATCTGCGGTTTTGTGTGTGTTCATGGTTATCGTAGACTATCACAATGGATACCGGTATTAACGGCAATAGGTTTTATAACAGTGCTCGTAGTTATGTTAAAAGTGCAATTCTTTAAGTAAAATAATTACTTATATTCTTCTAGATACTTGAAGAAAATATATGTAGGATAAATTAAATACTTATAATAAAACACAAACCACTTGCAGAACTATAAAGTGCATTTAAGAGACGTGTCGAAATTCGTACCATTCAAATGTGGGGGATAGATAGGTAACGCTCGGGCGCTAAGAGCTTTCAAAGACGAACTCCCCAGGAATGCATTTACATGTCACAAGATCCTATGGGAAAATGTGCACGTGCCGCTGATTGTGAGCTTGTACCTGAGATGTGTCTTGAGGCGGATAGTTGTACTGGTAGATGTGTAGACACGGTATTACCAGTACTTAGCCGATACAAAACTATAGATTGCGAATACAATTGATTCCGGTATTAGATGTGACGGATCCATTACCGTAGTTAATTGCATGTGGTTCTGCTCCTTATGTAATGTATTGATCGTAATGACATAATCCAAAGCCCCGGCACCCTGGGCGCCGCCCGCCCTCCGCACGTCCGCTCTTCGTCGAATGCATGCGATGCATAAATACTTAGCCGACGGATCAATTTTAGTTCACAAGTTAAAACAGTGTTCGAAATAACGTTCGCATTTTGCATTTACCGAAGCAATTGATAAAGTTATATTTCCATATTTTCACAAATAGACTTGAAATGGTAGCAATTTTACTTGCAAATGGAATAGAAGCGTTAGAAATAACAGCCACGATAAAATTGACGAGAATTCTGGGAAAATATTATTTGAAACCTTTTCAACTGGGATTGTATTGGGAATATGTGGAAAACCTTATATTCAAATGTATTTCGGACAAAATGTCTCATGCCGAGCATCTACGCTGTGAGAATTGAGAGGATAACGTTTTTTGTAATCGAATTGGTACGTATCACTATTAATAAAAAACATCCTTACGTATATTTCATTAAATAACAAATAAATATTTAATCGGCAAAACTAATACACACACGGCTTGTTGGACCCCAACTACTGTTTAAACTATGGAATCTTATTGACTGATACCGTTACATATACATACATACGCGTACTCGTATAATATACGAATGTAACTTCTGAATACATTCGAAACTTCTGAAATTGTTCGAACTGTGTATGTTTTCTTAAACCCACATTGGTCTTGTAATTTGCAGTAGAGCTTTGACCAAAGTTCTACCTTTAAAAGGCAATCTTATTCTTAATAAACCGATACAATATAATTATAAAAAATAACACTCAGGTTATTCTTACACTGAGAATATCCTTCATATAAACAGTTTAATCCGCCTGAATGTCTAATACAAAGATAGGCAAGATCCTATCCAAACAGAGCCGTCTAAGATCTCTAATCTGTTTGTGTTACACACCCTTGGCTCATACACCTTCCCCACCTCGCTGTTCAAATACAATACTAATAAACCAAGTACCGATGTTGGTACAAACCTCATCCAGGCTCCTCATTTCGATTCAAGCGTTTCAGTGATTGACGACTCTACCTTATACCCCAGTATACGTCAACAAGCACTTTGTAAACTAATCATATTAAGTTTAAGAGTTTGTTCTTCGTTGGTTCTTTGTTAAACGCGTAATGTCTAAAGATGTTTGTCAAAATTGCAACATATTTTGTACGTATATATAGTTATACTAGCAGCACCCCGCGGTTTTACCCGCGTTGTGCCCGTTCCCGTGGGAATTTCGGGATTTTATTTACATAAAAACCTTCCTCTTGAATCACAAGATTTAAGCATACAGACAAACAGACACGAAACAGAGACGACTTTATTTTATACTATGTAGTGATGTAGGATGATAGCCACAAAGTCTAATTTTTAATCCGAAAATCCCATAAGAGGCAAAAACATGCGAGGACGATTGCGTAAAATAATAAAACGAAGCCTATATTACATGGATGTCGTTTGTGGATAATGAGTTATCTTAAACTAGCAGTGCGGTATTACCCGCGTCGTACCCGCTCCTATGAGAGTTACTCAAAAACCTTCCTCCTGAATCATTCTTCCTCTCTTTATGATATTGAAAACCGCATGAAAAACCGTTTAGTAATTTTTTTTAAAATCTATTACATACATTTTTTAAGAACGTTGTTTAATAATATTCTTAAATAATTTGAGTAAATACAACAATTGTTGCGCGTTGGTCTGCAACAATGTATCCGTATATAGGTACTCTACATTTCTCCATTTACGCTTTACAAAAAACCCATAAATAAGTATTTTATCAAATAATAAGGCCCATCTCCACACTATGTTCGTTGGTTGAAACAAATGAAATACTGAAACCACAACCGCACTCATTATTACATTTGGTTTGTATTCAATAAAAATAATTAACTAAGTGGTTCCTTCTTATTAACGCCTCGCATTACCCTTTTTGCAACCCTTCGGTACTTATTAAGCCATTTAGTTCACTCGTACTTACTATAAATAACGCCGTCAATGTTTTAATTTTACGTACGACTTCAATTGTTTCAATCGACATTTTAAATTCGAACGCCTCTTTAGGGTTTATATGGACTTACCCCGTTCATGTTTTCCACCGAAAAATGTGTTTCAATCAATTGCATTTTTATTTTAGTTGTATTGTGCATAGGTACATTGTTTTAAGGTTTGTATGCAAAAAGGTTACATTTCATAATATTATTATTAGAGCAAATGACGGTCAGAATATCTAATATAAATATCTATAAAGGTGACCGTTAAGATATAATTCCGCGGTGCACCCTAACCGCAACCGCAGGCGGTTCAGAAACATTATTTTGCGGTTGAATTTTCATCTTCTACTTATTTTTTCTTTGTGTTAAATATGATGGTAAATAAAACCAAAAATTATATGGAAAGGCTCCAAAATGTAGCCACCTTAAACACTATAAAGAGGAATTATAAAATACCTTGCGTTAAGTGCATTTAATTTAGTATTTGATATATCAAAATAAATGTTCATTGTACTTAAATCTGAATGAGTACAATGGTACTCACTCTGCTGTTAATATTTTTGTAACTTCATTAAGTTATATGTATAAAGAATATCAAGTTTACTTTAATTTGCTATAGGTATTATTTTTTGTTTATAAAATAAGAAAACACGTTGAAGTAGTTAAAACAAACCTCAAAACAACACAAAGCAGCTTGTCAAGTTTGCCGCGTCACTGTTAGTCAAAACTTGGGAATTGTTCATGATCTGTATAAATAACAGCGAGAGTTCGCACGGCGACAACCGAACAGTCTAATGTATTCCATGTTTAGAATAAGATTATAATATTAAGAGACGCCCGCGTGCACCGCGTGGACCAACTTGGAGCTGCTAGCGGTGCCACAATTATAATTACAAATACATATAATAGATCGCAGTCACTAATTTCAATGTCTTTGAAATTGTACCTTTTAGGGCCGATTTACACATCAACATCTATAGCAGACAGCCAACTTGTGTCATGAGTTAAGTAGTAGTAGTAGTAGACGTGTGCAAAATCTATCCGTCAAAGATAATTAAGATTGAATTGAGGAGAATTATTGAATACGAGCCTCAGACATTGCCTATTCGTTTGCGTTTTTTAATCCTCCCACAATCTAAACCAATGGCAAATTTGTAATAAAGGAAACTTATATATATACATATATACGATTGCTTCTGAAGAGGAAAAAGGTTTAGTAATTTTATTTCATTTTTACCCTATTTCTAAACCTTTTTCCTCTTCAGAAGCAATCGTCTTCGGCTGTAAAATTGACGACATTTGACCACATTTTGTGCCAATCAAAAAAAAATAGATTAAGTATAGATGCTTATATTTCTTTTCCGCTATTATCATAATGCATAATGTATATATAATGCTAGATTAGCAGTACCCCGTGGGCTCACCCGCATTGTACTCGTTCTGGTGAAATTTTGGAATGAAAAGTAGTCACAAGCCTTCCCCTTGAATGACTCTTTATATTGGTGACAACCGCATGAAAATCCATAAAAAAATGTTCTAAAGCAAATACATTGAACATGATACGAGTATAAATAGCTTATTAAATTAAACAAATATACTCGTATAAAAAGCACTTTACATATACATATATATATATATATTGTAATGTACATATATTTAATTAAAAAACACACACATCTTATGTTCATAAATTACGACAGACATAAGTTTCGAAAAAATCTTGTAATTACATTACATACAACTATTGTGTTGTATTTATGATACATGGTATGTTGACAAGCCCTCTCATAAGGCGAAACCAGAGACAGTAATTCAAGAACAAGCTTCATGTGATGTAATCATTCGATTAGGTACAATGTATTTGCATTAACTAGAAAACATAGTTTGAATTCGTTAAACAAGTTATGTTGTTATTATAATTTTTGCTAGTTACACCAAGGACATATAATTTACAAGTAATTTAATGATACAAATAGAATAGGTTTGACATTCGATATTTTTTATGTATGAATCTGGCTTAGCTATTATACTATCTTCGAAAAAAGTCCTGAAAAGCTGTCTGTCTATTCTGTATATAATAGATTTTCTCAAAAAATATTGTACGGATTTTCATGCGGTTATCACCAATATAAAGAGTCATTCAAGGGGAAGGCTTGTGACTACTTTTCATTCCAAAATTTCACCAGAACGAGTACAATGCGGGTGAGCCCACGGGGTACTGCTAATCTAGCATTATACATTATGCATTATGATAAAAGCGGAAAAGAAGTATAAGCATCTATAATCTATTTTTTTTTATTGGCACAAAATGTGGTAAAATGTCGTCAATTTTACAGCCGAAGACGATTGCTTCTGAAGAGGAAAAAGGTTTAGAGATAGGGTAAGAATGAAATAAAATTACTAAACCTTTTTCCTCTTCAGGAGCAATCGTCTTCGGCTGAAAAATTTACGACATTGGTCCACATTTTGTGCCAATCCAAAAAAAAAAATTGTTTATATATAGGTACATGTGGACATCTACGGATATTAATAGCGTCTTTACTCTACATAAACGAAGCTAATCTAAATCCGCCTAACCTATATGTTATTTCCGTGAAAACTTTTTTTATTTAGGTACAAAATACACATAATACTTAAGGTAATTTACAGGACATCACTAATAGTCGGTAGTGTCAAACCGAATTTCTAAACAACACCACCAGTGGTGTAGTTCTGATGGGTGGATTCAACGCATAAACTTAAATAAGGTATGTACCTATGTTATTTAGGGTCTAAAAGATCTTTAGTGAAAACCTATCCTCATATCATCCTCTTGCTAGAACTCGAATACGGGCGGCAGGGGACATTTTTGTAGAAGTCCAGAGTAAAAACTTCTCTGAAAACACAAACACAGTGCACCTAAACAGTGATGATGATGAGACACATGTCAATTGTAAGTTTTTGATGAGTTAAGCCGCGTCGAAACCTACCACTACAAGGTAGGCATTGTTGACCACGGAAGGAAAGACTTGGGTGTTGCTAGGGAGCCTGAACGAAAAGCTTAATACATATTTGAAGTTCGGTCGGTGAGTTTCACAGAACTGTCGTGGTTCTTGTTGAAAATAAAAAAGTCTCAGACTCTCGTCACGTACTCTGCATGCCGCGCACTCGCTCCTTAACCAAGCAGTAAAAGTAAGTTAATTAACACTCGACTGACATATAATTTGAGTCACAAACAACCTTCTTAATGTGTTTTGTATCCAATTTTGTGCATTTAAATATGTAAGTACGAGCCATCATGCAAATACATAATTATTTACATTCATATTAGTTACTTAAACAGTGAATATTTTGCTTTGTTTGCTCAATAACAGCGTTTAGCAGCTCATCATTATACATTTAAGAGCAAGCCTCTTGTCGGTGAGTCTGATGCTGACTTCTCTATCTATTCCTATTCAGTGCAAGCTCGTTCACATCTCATAAGACATGACAGATGCATAAAAAATATCATGGAAGGTAAAGTTAAAGGAAATCTCCTATTTTCTATTATCTCAAGTAATGTTCTACTCTCTCTCGTCATTTCGAATACTTCTTTTGTCACCCTTTCAGTCCAACTAATCCTTTCCATCCTACGCCAACACCACATCTCAAATACTTCTCCCTATCCCACTTCTAACTTTTTTTTCTTAACCTATATCGTCCCACTGCTGGGCAAAGGTCTCCCCCAAACTCTTACTTCATAAAAAATCTTGGAATAACAAAAGAGTATAAATATAAAACAAACAAAAATGTGTAATTAAGGCTTGTGCTACCGACATAAACGTTTCTTTTATTAAACAAAAGCAATTGTTGTGTCCTGGATAATAAAAACGTTATAATTGAGTTATAAAAGTTTTGATGCAGTTATTACTGCAGGCTTGATTGTTGGATTATATTATTAGGTTGGTCGGGCACACTCATGTGGTCTGCTCGGAGTATCATCCCGATCCGGAGTCGAAGTCAACGACCTACCTAATGTTACACACCGTATCAAATAAGAATCAACTGCACAGGTAAACGCAGGTCGCGGGTCGCGGGTCGCGGTGTGCGTGCGTCGTGTCGCGCCCACTCGCGGCGTGTTCATTGAGGCCGGGCCCAACCTGTCCGCTGTCCGCTGTCCGCTGTCCTCTGAACCCATCCCCTTCATCTTGCTTATCTCGGTTCATTCATTACCATCTAGTTTCATAAAAGTCGACGGCTCGAAAACGCATCGCGCCTCCACTTTTTGTCATACCACTTAATTATCTGAATTTATATCTCGATAAAATCAACCATCTACACTAGAGCGATAAAAAACTTATTGTGTGAGGATACTTCAATTAATAAAACTTTATTTTGCCACTCGTTTAATCAAACCTTTTGATTTAACTTATCTTTACACATTTAAGTAAGAATGCAATTTATAAATGTTCGATTTTACAAGCAGTACCTATAAACATGGATGAGATACTTAGGGTAAACTGGTGAAAAACGCCCTATCAGGGAATACGCCCCAGTCAAAGCAGAACCGAGACCTTGCTATCGAGGGAGTAAGTTTCCATTAGTTTCGATAGAGGGCAGTGGCGCCACAATCTTCGCCGCGGCCGGTCGCGCTCCGTTGTTTATATTTGAAAAAAAACAAAAAATCCAAAAATATTGTTTAAATTGGGACACGACTTGCGCAGGTGAGTTTTATAATGTATTATTCATATATTTGAAGTATTATTTTCAAAGAATTCTGATGAATATATCTTTGGGTATAGTTCATGACCTACCCATTCTCATCGGAATTTTCGACAAGTTCAGACACGCTGCAAGTACTTATCCCCGGGGCATTTTTACCTTGACTTTGTAAAATACGCCCCGATTTTAGATGTGAAATATGCCTCAAAATTACTTAGTATGTTTTTTTGTTTTTAAAGGTAAAATATGGGAAGGCACTATAGAAGAAAGACATCTAGAGCATCATGAAGACCGAAGAAGAAGAAGATAGTATAGAATTAGCTTCTTCTAATGAACAAACTGACACAGAAGAAAATGTCTGTACTGAATGCTTCGAAGATTACAATCTAACAAAAAAAGAAGTGGACTGGATACAGTGTATTAGGTGCATTAAATGGTTGCATGAAGATTGTACGATGTACAACAATTTATGCAACAAATGTGGCCGTTTCACTGCCAGACAACAAAATAAATAATTTTTTTATAATATTCCTCAGAGTAATGTTGATTTTTGTTTGTTATTACTATTATTTCGTTTTTTTTTGTTACGGGGCATTTTTGACTGAGCTTATGGGGAAAATGCCCTTTTTTGAAGTTTTAAAAAAGACGTGTAAGTCAAAATATAATTAAAATAATTAAAGACTTGACCAAGTAATTAAAGGCTGATTAGTATATGTAACCGATGGTTCTTAATTAATAAATAACATTTGATTACAAGTGTGTTTAATTTAACAAAATGAAAAAGCAGGGCGTATTTAACCAGTTTACCCTATTAGTTTTATTGTTCGCAGACCGCCACACTGGGGAAACTATTTCCGAACTGGCCATAAAATTGTACTTGAACACATTAAAATACTATTGAAACTATGTGAAAGTAATTACTTTTTCATTATACTTTTGATGGATTATTTTATTATCGACACGTTGTGTATAAGATTATATAAGATTTTTATTGATAACAACTCGACAGAATAGACAGGACAATGAAATCATATTTTCCACAATTGATTATACAATTTATACATCCAACTGGCATTGCGACATCCTTCTTCGAATATTATTTTATGTATCGTATCGACTGACTACGTTACCAATAAAAAGTTATTCACAGTTAAATAGAACTCCCCTGTGACTCCATGCAAAATTTGATAATATTGACATTAAGATAGAGTTTAGAATAGGCTGCTAGACTTTTAATTTAAAGTTGTTAACAAATGTTGTGATGAATACATCACAATATTTTAGGTAGTAACCTACAACTAAGACTCCGCTGTCCGTCGGTCCGTCTGTCACGAGGCTTCATCTCATGAATCCTGATAGTAGATCAGTATTTTTTTCACAGATGACGTATTTCCGTTGCCGCCATAACAACAAATACTAAAAACAGAATATACTAATATTTAAGTGGGGCTCCCACAGAACATACGTGATTTTTTGCCGCTTTTTATATATTTTCTTATCTGATCATATTCGCAAATTTTTCGCAGGAATTTTGCTAAAATGATTGCGAATGCGAATACCGAGAAACATGCGAATATTCGTTGCATTACCTATAGTACGAGTACCTACGGTGAGAAAATAATATAGATAGACAACATTTCTAAAAGCTTTAAATGTAAGTACTTAATTTTACAAAACAAAAGCTTGAATTCATGTTGATGCTCTGTCCTGGCTGGTATATATTATTATGGGGTATGTGTCACTTAAACTTAAGGCTTAGTTTCAGTTCACATTTAAGTGTTTTAACTAATTGAATTCGTACATTTGTGGTAATTAACAATTCATCGTTTATTACTGATCTTTATTATTGTTTTATTAAACTTTCACTTTGTCCGGACTCTGTCGTCCTGCCATTTCTAATAGCGTATTTTATTATTGGAGTTGTGTTTAATTTAGCTATTATTTATGTGATAGACTGAGTGAAGAGAGTGCATCCTTTGTGGTGCGTCGCGGTCGCGGGCCGCGTGGTCGCGCGCGTCACCTTGTGCGGATTCGGTTTTAGTTAATTAGTGAGGTCGGCGGGCGCGTCCCGGCGCGGACCGTTCGCGGACCGGCGCGGGCCGGGCGCGGGCGGCGCGCACGCGGCGCGGCTCGCAGTCGGCTGCCACCCGCGCGCCGGTGGTCACTACACAAAGCGGGTCGATGCCTTCGATAACGAAGCCAGTTTTTATCTTCTTATTTCAACGCTTTTAATTAGTTAGGAAAATATTCTCAAATAAAAACTGCCCCGGGCGACCACCAGTCCTCGATTTAAGGATTGTCTTTGACCACTCTGCGCCTCGGGCGCACTATAATGGAAACGAATACCTCCGTTATTTCGATTAGCTTCTGTATTGTAGATAACATTAATAACAATAATTATTCCTTAGCATATTATTTTAATGTTTTTTCTTTAGTGCTCGTTAGATACGGTTACCTCGTAAAACAGATTAGCATTAAAATATGTCTGTACTGTTTTTATGATCTCTATTGAAATTTATGCAACCCGTCCGCACTAAATATTGCAGAGCGAATGCTTGATTAAAGGTAAACGTAATGACTTCACCGCATTGATAGTTGAACAAATAGCGATTCATGTAGGCGTCTTATTGGATCTAGATCTCCATTATTCGATTACATTAAACCAAACCTATTAGTTGCTGATCGTATCCGCGGTGAAATTGATTGCCTTGTTGATGCTTACGTATGCATGCATATATTAACTGTATTTATACTCGGTCACATATAGACATGTAAATACAGTTTGTAAGTACCTACCTATACCTAATAACTATTACTACCTAGGCACTGGCATGTAGCATGTACCTATGTGAATGCCTACAGTCATTAAACTTTATGGTAACCACTTATGTATATGTAATGTACTAGGTATAGTGCTACAATAGAAACACGAAAGAACATTATAAACGATAGCAATCTCATCTGGAGATAACACTAAGCACACGCCAAACAAATAATTGTTTACGGCCCATTGGGTCTTGTAGTTAACGTTAAAATTGTACCTCATAAACATATTATAAGGTGGTCATCAGAAAACGATCAATAAACAAGTATATCAGTATATGTACATCTAAATAACAATGGAACGAGTTCTCGGTGCAGATGTGTGGGGCAGTGCGCGGTGGCGGCGACGGGCCACTACCGCTGTAATAAGGTAGGTAAGCTAATTATTATTACCGCGCGGAGTCTGTCGGATACATTTCGTAATTAGGATTCATGAATAATGAATACTGTATTCCCAAGAGTACTACAATCAAACCACAATGAAAACTTAAATAGCCGTTTGTACACATTTCGAAAACAAATGATATTCTCGTTAAGTATCATTTCGAAACATCATTGTTTGAAGTGTCTACGTTGTGTTAAGTATATTCGTTTTATAGGGGAACACTAAGTAATAACATTGTATTAAATAATAACATATAATTACTATCTGCCTGCAACGAAAGATAAAGGAGAGACAACGGAGTTTTTAAAAGCTGTTTACCACCAACCGTAAGTGGAAGTACAGACGCGCGCACAACGGTCGGCCCTCATTAACAATCGCCTCGAATGAGTTTAGGTGCATATTTTATTTTACTTTCAATTGTTTACAATAGATTTTTTAATAATATTTTTATAAAATACTTTGTTCGTTTGCATATTTAATACTTTTGTAACTAATTGTAACAAAGAGTTATTGCCCTTTCAATACTAAAACTGTCGGTCGGATTTTAATACTCAATTAATTTCCTAACTGATTCAACTCTACTTCATTAATGTGCTCATAGGGGACTCTGTTCATAATTGGTCGCCGTCCCAGTCGGTTTCACTAGCGTTGACACTTTCCCCGGGAGACTACCGGAATCATCCTCCGGAACTACAGTCAAACTTGATACATAAATCAAAGTTAAACTCTTTCATTCCAGAATTCGATTTATTTAAAATTTAATACAATTCTATCCAGCCATTATTTCAATCAAGTGTAATGTAGAAAAAATACAATTACATTACATATGTATAGTTTGTTTTGATAGCTACGAATAAAAGATAAAATTCAAAGCCTTGTATGTATTATAAATAGAGTAGTTGTGTGGCGTTTAGTTTAGTTACAATTACATCGAACCCTATTTTAAATAAAGTATTATTTATAAAAAAGTATCAGTTGCATAACAAATAGTTTGTGCTAGCTAGCTACGAATGATAGTGAAAAATCGAAGCCTTGTATTATAAATAAAGCCGTTGTGTGCCTCAGTGTACTGCGGACGCAGCGCTCGTTCGCGTTATCAGCCGCCGCGATGGTTATCTCGACAAGCACGTATGTGTGCATGTGACCACCTCTCCGAGGCCTTCGTCATCGACACCTCCAAACAATAAATTGACCTTGTTAACCCCCTTTGTGCTTTAGATTTTTTATTGAAACGACAGGTGTAAATGTGTCTTGAAATCGTCAAGTTCACAATTTTCGAGCGTCGATCAATTAATTCTCGAGTTTTTTTTGCTCGTTTCATAATATTTATTAAGTTTAATTGCATTAATGTTTTGGATATCACCTTGTCTTTTTAAATGCAGTTAAGTTGTTTAATGTTTGTTTTGTTTTTGAAATTATGATTTATGCAGTGGTTGGTTTATTTGCTAAGGTAGTAACATATCTCTAGACCATGATTAAATACAATGAATAACGAACCTAATAATTAATATTAAGGGTTTATTATTACCACCCTGATCTCATGAACGAACGTTAAACTTCTACATATTGTTTTTAATTATTATGTAACCCCATTATTTGGTTGCCCTAAAGTTGTAAAGTCATTTCTACTCTATTGATGTAGAGATAGAGTTAACGAACGAACTAATTAGATATCGTTAGAAACATTAAAAAGTGACAAGTTTATATAAAGTAAAACAATCGTAAATATCCACATTCACGGGAAACATTTGTTAATACATATATAAATAAATAAATAAACACTGTTACTGCAACATGTTGGCCAATAGCCGTAAAGCAAAGCTGCTGTAATGCTGCTCGGCAACAAAATGAGTTGCAAACTGCCTGCTATTTTAGCAGCCGGTTACAGCTAGAGAAAAAATAGTTTTTGGGGTAACTTTGGGCCATAGAAATAAACTCGATATCACACAGCATATTTTTGGCTAAATCTATTGCTAATTTAATAAACAGGCGCATTACCATTTAGTAAGTGAACTTATTGTTATTTGAAGCTCACCTACACAACTATCTATTGCATAAACAATGCGGTAATAAAGTGTTGGTGTTCGTTAATGTGACCGTTTGCTACAGGTGTAGTTACCCTAGGATGGGCCCGTTCAGTCTGATGGGTAAATGATGACCCGCATTTCCACGCAAGGGCTGCGTCATGGGAACCCTGTTGGACACGTTACAAAGCAAAAAATATCTTACTTATAGTTACAACTACGAATACGAATACTCCAGTTGAAAGTATCTTTATTATTTACTGGTGAATGACGTCTGGTGTTGATGTTTTAATTACTTAATATTTTTGTTCACCTCAATAGATAGATAGTATCGATATTCTAGAACAGATAATGGAGGGGAATACTGTAGTTGCTCTCAACCTCTATAATCAAGACAAACGGTTATGAATGGTAATACTAATAATATATTATTTGTAAACAAAAACTGAACGTACCCACCAATGCGAGTTTAATCCAGTGTGTGAACGTTGTATTAAACTAATTCATATTTTCGAAACTCGATATAAGTGCGATAGTTACAGAGAGATAACGTCCAATTAAAACAATTCTATCAAAACATTTTGTGTTAGGTCATTCCACCTGCCCGCCAGTTATACGTATCATAATTTATTCATAAGAAGCCACCGAACCGCATGGTCAGCGCACTACGTACCAAGTAATCTGCGACACGAAAATTGAAACGATATATAAAATAGGTATGCGTCAGACGAAAACTTTTGACCAACGACGCCATAAAATTATGCATCATTTGAATATTGTATTAACATTTATTACTTAAGTGTGTACTCCGAGGTGTTTTATAGAGTTCCCTGGACTTGATGAAAATCCGTCCATCCATAATTACATAACTAATACAAAATGATTTAAATTGATACTCTGAAAGTTTGTTAATAATGCTGTCCACACTATCATGTCACTTGGTTGTCGACCGCTAACCAGATACCGTATCCAGAACTCATAATACATATATGGTGTCTGTCTAAACATCTGTACCCTCTCAAAAATTACGAGCCTAACCTAACCTAACCTAACCTAACACACTTTCTTTCAATTCGCAAGTAGATGCCTGCCTTAGTGCAAGATATCTTATCATCCGCGCCATCTTAAAACTAAACTCACAAACAATTTATTTTTTAATTACAATCGTAAACTACAAGCGTAAACGAAGACTCTATAAAACATTATTTTATAACACGCGAATAAACAGCAAATTACGAGTGAAAATTAATAAATAACTGTTTCCACGATAGCCGGCAATATAGTGTAACTGATTAGTAGCGGTGTGCCAGGAGTTAGCAGTTGTATGTAGAAATCATATTCGGAAACTATAATGATCAAAAACTTATTCAGTACGGGTGAAGGTTACGGTGTAAACCACGACGACAGCGACTTAGCACTATAATTTTATGTTATTATTGAAAAGTATTCGCTAGTCCCCAATTCATCATTCGCTTTCCTACACATAGCAAGATTTAAAGATGTTTCACACATTTTCATGTACGTCATAAACATAAAGATAGTATTACATATTAACAATGTTTTTGGAACGTGATTCGGGAAAGAAGTTATCAAAGAACCGCAAAATAAGATGAACTCGATAACAATAGCAGCTGCGGTCCGCACCGCACGGCCGCCGCAATACATTTGTCAAGTGTTTCAATCGCTGTACTTATATTTTACGAGTCAGTCAAGCCTTTGTGTTTGTAAACTGTAACCCTTTTTTTTGGCACTTTCAATAAAAAGGTAGGTACCAATCTAGTGCTTCCTCCAAATTGATCATGTTCAATTTTTTATTTATTTAGTTGCAGTTTTCACTTGTCCCGGTACCGTTTGGTTAATTTTAATTTTAATAAAACATTTTGTTGTTCGATTTAACATTGGAGTTGGTGAAGTTATTCAGAATGATGAAAAAAGACGTTGATTTATTGTAACGGTTATTAAACTACAATACTCAAGTGTCACATAAAGTTGAAACTATTTGCGTCTGCACAACTGATGTTTCTGGGCACGACTTTCTTTCATTGCATTTTGCGTTACAACAAAAAATAATATTAAATTTACGCATGTTATATCGTAATGTAGCTCGATGCGTGTCCTACTTATGTACGCAGTTAGATAAAGGGGATAATTATAAATAATTTTCGTAGTTCTTGAAGCGCCTCGAGGCGGTCGGCGCCGGGCAGCGCGGGCCCCGCGCGACCCCCGCGCGGCCTGCTCACGACGCTCTCCGGAAGTCCGTCGCGTGCTTCCATCGCCGATAGCCCATTGAATTATTTATACATTTAATATTGTAATTATTATACACCACCGACCACCGACCACTGCCTTATTATCATTTATGTTATTATATTAAATGTTAAAATAACGCTTCACAAAGGTTATATGTTGATAACGAGATAACGTCTACTGTCAACGGTTTAATGAGTGTTTTTCGAAGTACAGTCGCGGTCGAATGTTAATTTCACTCGCCGTGTTGTTCTTTATTATTAAAGGAACGAATAAATTCTTTTACAATTTGTACTTGTTTGTCCCACGTGACGATTTCGTTTCGATATCGAATGTTATAAATTGCTTTGTTGATGTTTAATTGTTAAACATTCGTAATTATTCAATTGTAATGAGCTGCGTGTTCTCTCAGGAATATATACTTGATACTTGTTATAATAATAAAGTTAATAAATTAATAGTCTGTATAATCAAAAATGATTTATTTAAATACTTATAGCTAGATATTATTTCAATTTTAACCGACTTATAAATAAATATGAAGTTGACTGGGATCTCAAGATCTAATCTCTGTTTTCCATTAGATTGCTTCGGGTATTTTATTTCATAACACTAGTAAATAGAAATGTTGTGATTGAACCGGGGCGAAGCTCCCGTGGTCCAGAGTCACGGTAGAGCTATACTTAAAGGGTACTTAGTGTCACATAAATACATCAGCTCGTACTTCCAATCAATATTTAATACGTAATTCCCGTAATAAATTTCAAAAAGCGCATTTTTATTAAGTTTATTCGTAGTAAATAAAGTGCACGGCAGCTGTTGTTTAAGTGTAGAATTTCATTAATATTACCGGTTGTTGAAGTAATGCGGGCCGGACGGATGGCGGGCCGCGGCCGTCACGTGGCCGTGGCGGCCGCGGGCGCGCGCTCTCCACCGGCGCGGTCACACACTACCCCGGACAATACTCCACACATAATGGGGAAAACTAGTACCACCACTTAACAGTGATACTCCGATGTCAAGGTTCGACAGTTAAGGAATAATGCGATACCTGTTACCGCGCAGGTGTCTAGATAACTCCACTTGGCAGATATATAGTGTTTGTTCCACGGAAATGGAGAGGAAGCTTTCATTTTGCCTACTCATTAGCTAAGTGAGTTTTTCAATGTTCTTTGTGCGACAGTTTTGTTATTCCTATTGTTTAAGTTTCTATGTAGGATGGAGACTTAAGCTGGGTTGACACTATTCAATTCAAGCGCAGATTGTGTGTTCCTCTTCATTCAACCGAAATCTTCAGTTAGTGATATGATTTGTTGTACTTGTAATAATATGTACTACTAGTAATCACGGACTCATTTGCCCTTAGGTCCGAGCATCCGTGGTCCGAGTAGACTTCAGAATGCACTTGGTCCGCAAGCTCTCAAATTAAGTTTACACCATGACACCATCTCTTCATTTGTTGTTTCAAACTCAGACTCTTCCATCCAACCGATGCCATCGCATTAAAACCCAAATTGAAAACAAATGTCAAAACTGATTCCTATTTAATAATGAAATTGGAACGCGATCGGACAGCAATTTTTTTGTTAATGCACACACACTGCACAGTCGGACAATCGTCTGTCCACCTACTCGGACCTCTCGCCCGCGTCCGGATGATCGCCCGAGTCTCGAAATACGTGTTTACACGATACGAGATGACTCTTGAGTCATCCGGTCCGGCCAAACGCGGATAGTGTCAAGTCGGCTTTAGATAGAAATGTTGATTTGCTATGTATCGATGTATTTGTAAATACTTGACTATAAAAAAATAACATATCAAATACATGTTGGTTTTTATTTTAATGAAGAATAGTTTAAGGATTTTATTTTAAGTTGGCATAAAATTATGACCATAATTGCGAAGAAGACACATTTGGAAGAATTTAGTCCAAATATTTAATGGCTATCAGTCGTTGCGATCTACGAAATCTCCAAGGTAATAAAACAAGAAATTACTTCATTAGAGTCAAACAGATAGTTGCGATAGTTGCTGGAGACTATCTAAGTGGCCACCAAATGATGCAGCAACCCGCTCTGTGCTTGTACACGGTGTTGCAATAAAAACAATTCAATTAGCAGTAATCTCATTATATCTGATCCAGTCTGGCGATTCTTGATCGTTTCTAATACACGTTTCGTTCAAACATAGTTCTTTATTCTGGATTTGACTATATCTAGTCAAACCGTTCGAAAATGTCATTCTTTTTCGAAAGGGTACTTTTTGCGGAGTGGGTCAGAAAAACAGGTCGTAAGGGTACATAGCCCTACGATACCGCAACGGGACGATTAAAAACGTATTAATTGAAATAGCCCTTGTAGTTGTTATCTAGTGTAGACAACATTTTCACACTACAATAGTTTTTTTTGAAACTGTATAAATATTTCTATTTTTGTTGGTAAAAGTTGCAGGTTTAAAATATGTTAAAATAGTTTTTGTGGTTGACACTTGACACTTCATAACTAAGAGCATCGTTCGGTTTAAACCAATTTAGATTTTTCCGGTGAAAATATCATTGGGTTATTCTTGACATGCAGACTATTCTATATCTTTCAAATTAGATCAGCTGGTACTAATGTGTTAAGATTCAATTTTGTTTAAGGTTGACTGTAACATGAACACTTCTAAATAGGAAAACCATTTTGAATTATGTGAAATCCGTCACGTCAATCTCCATTGGGCTAAATCGTAATTGTTCGTTACAGTTAGCACATTGGGGCCGGGCGCGGGCGGCGGGAGTATAGTGGCATATAGATTAAATATTAGCACTACGCCGATCACAAAAGGCTTTGTAGAAACTGTTGGTGCCATTGTAAAAGTCCCAATATTTTAATCAATTTCACAATAGGTGTTTAAATAGTTTCTGAGAAACCGTAGCTTGGACCTTGTCGTTGAGTTTTGTTTCGAATTTCTTACATGCATTTGACATATAAACATTTCTTACATCATAATAGAGATACCTGAAGCGAAACAAAAGCGGATCGTAAAAACGCAGCCTTTCCAGTGTTTATATGTAGATACAAATAAAATAAGTGTTCCCAGGCATTCTAAAAACTATTTCCCTTAAGTTCTTGAATAATATAATAATCAAAAATTTTAGTGGATACCTAATAATACCTTTCCTACCCGAATAAATGTAAGTTCTAAAAACCGCTAATAAAAAAGCTACCGTACACTTCCACTTTCGATATACCTACCTTAGTGCTCACTAGTAGGTACCTAATGTAGGTACCAATGTTCCCCGCAGTTCAATCACCGTTTTATGGTGCCTAGGTCAGACTCCACTTTAAACAGTATCCATTAGCCAAGAGTGTGAGGAATCTGAACTTGGATTTATACTTAATACCAGTGCATTACTTATTCCTTCCTTGGCACTTTATATCGTTGGTAACCATTTATCTGCACAGTTTTGCTCTAATTATTTTATTTGATACTCTCATTTTCGGTGTCTTCATTCCCTGTGGACTAGTGACAATAGCTACGTATTCTGTTTGTCTTCTATACAAGTGGAAAGTGACGTGAGCACATGATTTTAGTATTCGTATACATTTAGTGATAGGAGACAATCAAATACAATGCGAAATTATTGCCTCTCGTCTAGGCAGGGTTTAGTATTGTAATACGAATAAGTAAGTCTCCATAATGTCCATGATAATTCCTGTAATGATAATGGAGATCATTACAGGAATTATATCAGAAGTTTCACCTACGTCACTATTAATTAATATATTTTATTTAAGAGATTTGTAATTGTTGAATAAGAAAGTAAACTTTTCTAAATCAAGTATCCATCGTGTTACGAAACACTGCCATCAGTCATAGATGATATTTTCAAAAAGCTATATTATTAGAACGGTAAAAGAATGATGAAAAAGCTTCGTGTCGACAAACCACCATTTTCAAAGTGAGTTAAACATCGATTTTCTATGTAAAACATTTTCAAACAAAGTCCACTAATGACAATCGTCGAAATTAGGGTTCAGTAGTGGGAGAGCCACAACACAACCTGTATTTACGAAGCTTGAAATGACAAGTTACGTTTGATTATTAGAGTAGGTACGAGGGGGAGGCTTATCGCAGCCATCTACCGCTGTACACTTAGTTGACATTCGGTTTTACAAAGGTGTTTCAGTTACTGATTTCATATTTTAGAACTAATAAGCATGCCTACTGCTTGTTTTATTTTGGAGTTATTTTGATATTTATCTTTTTAAACTTGTCCTAATGAGGTTGTTATTAATATTATATTAGTACGTTACAATACTTAATTATGTTTGTCTTTAATAATATAATGTCAATGTAATTCCATGTATGAAACTAATTTTTTTGTATTGTTAATGCAAACATAATAAGGCTTGTATTTAGCGCGTTAGCGATGGTACAAGCTTGCCTGGTTTTCAAAGCTTTCACATGATCCTTTTATTGTTTTTACTACATATAATAAAATAAAGCTAATTAACAACATTAGCTATAATATAGCCTTAAAAAAACAAAGAACGACGACACTTGAGCAACCATAAAGTTTTTTAAATAGTGAGTGAACTTAAAATTCAACATACATACCTATATAGAAAAAACGAAATTTCCGTGTTGTGATTGGCAAATACATAATATTAAATAATTTATGTACTTTTATAATCTACGTATGTTAAGTTGTAGAAGGTACCATATTCTACCGTGTATGTAATTGATACGACCTACGTTTTGCAGATTTGGTAGGCACAGTCAACAATTTTGAGGCTATATCTGGTACGATGGAGGTCCCTTGCCTTGTAACGGAATGTTGCAATGCAACCCTAGATCTCTACTGTAACCCTTCTGACATGCAAAATTATATTACCTGAAATGGTCGGCCGCAAACGTTTCCACTTGTAACTATAATTATCAGCTTCTATAGAAAAATCTATAATTCATCTAATCTAATCTATGGTCACTAAAAATAACACTTTGTCGGTTGTATTAAATTATATTACATTTTAATTTAGTCGAAAATAAGAAATCAACATTAGTTACCAAATGAGACATTCAATTTAAAATACTCGTATTATACCCAGCCTTGATGACAAAAAAATGCTGCCAATATTGACTTACTACTTCCTAATTTTTGAAATATTTTTTATTGAATGTTCAGATTGGCCTCTTTCTCAATAACAGTCATTGGGTGACAAAACGGGCAGCGGTATAGATAATTCAAACGAATATTGTCTCGGCATACATATTTTAATTATTAATATGAAATAGCGGTATTTAAAATAGTCACAACCAAAGTTAACAGCGTTGCATATGCACGTAAGGTTTAAATGAAACCTTTGCAGTAGATAAGTGAATGTTGGGGCGTATAGCTTGCTCTTACTTGAGCAATTAAGCATTATCGGGTTGAGCCGTGTCCATGGTTGCGGGCACCTTGCCACATGGCAGCGTTGGGACCATTTTAAACTGAAACTATTCCGAACATCCGACGAAACCTGCGCCGGCACCAATGAGCCTATCTTTAAGGCTCTATTTATGAGGTAGACATTATGTGCCTATACGCTGCAGGCTGTAGTGTTTGGTCTGTGTCATCTGTGTGTCATTAATGATGAATGATACGTTTATGAACATTGTTCAATCAGTTACCACGTTACTACAACATTTCACTGGTTTTGTTGCCGTTCTCCTTATTTCGGAATTACAATGAAAACACTATGAAGCTGTACGTACATGGTCGTAAATAACTAAGTGACAAATTGTATATATCTTATTAGTTATGCATTGCCTAATACTATTAATTTTAAGTTAGTTTTTAGTTTAATTTGTTGTGCCCTAACAGGGTGTGAATACCTATTTACATTATGGCAAAAAAAAATACATTTGAATTTGACAAATAGCATTTAAGAAACAGCCATCCTCACAAATACTCAAAGATATAGATGCATTGAAAGTTGCATGTCTCATCTCGATATTTCTGTGTATTTTATCATCAGCTCATTTTGGAGGTCGCAGGTAGTCTAAAAACTACCTCACCAGGGTTGGTTGTGTGAAAGTTCACAAGACCAAAACGTATTTCGGGCCATCCTCTTGAAAAAAGAGAACATTGACGCCCGATTTGATTACACTTGAAGCTTGATGGAAACCAAATTTATTTAATTAGTTAATAAAACAATTGAACTATCTGTCGACCACCTCGATGGTTTCAGGTTGGTCACAGGGAAATGGATGGTTAATGAGTTTTAATTTAATACTATTCAACGTAGTGTTCATTGACTCACTCCTTGCATTCATTAAATATTCCTTTTTAACACAAAAAAGGTAGACATTTTTAAGGCCATTTTGCTAGGTATTTTAACTTATCCATAAATGCCCAAATAAAAAATATCGTAAGGTAAACCAAATTTTGGTGCGTTGATATGTTTAACCTACTTCAAGAAAGGAGGAGGTTAACATTTCGGACCTTTCTTTTTTATGTATAAAGGCGAAACTACGTAGGGTTTCCAATCAAAAGTATATTTAGTATTGAACTGTGCGTGAAATACTTCAGTTCAGTAAAATAGATCCTTTGATATTTTGCAATTCAATTTTACAATTATCACAAAGCAATTTACTTTACAAATGCAAGAAGTGCTCGGTTGATATTTATGCAAGTGCAAGTGCATATTGATTATTAATTCATTACAATGTTATATTTCAAGAAATTACTTTTTATCTACTTACTTTTATTTTTGGAGACGCATACTTAGACGCATACTTACAAAATAAAAGAGAAAAAAGCCACTGATAGCAAAGTACGGAGTATCTCGTCAAAAATTTTATGTGGTTTCTTGGAAGTTAATGCTGCTTTATGATTGGCATCACATTGACAAGGATAATGTTGTGAGAAACGATTAGATACGATTGCAATGCGCAGATGCACTTTTGTTTCAAAAAAGCTTGAGTGCTTTTGAGCGTAGCTTTTTGTTTTCATCAAAGTTTGGCATTTAAATTAATTAACATATTGCGCGGTATTTTAGTTTAAACTTAATTTGAGATATTGTTTGGTATTTTGTGCCAAAATATCTTAGTTTACTATTATGAAAAATTGTGAGTGCGTCAGGTGAGAGAGAGTTAAAAACCAACTTCGCAAAGGTGGAGTTTGTATCTTAACAAAACATTAGAAGTATTTAATTGAACACATTTATGCTACTAATTATGTAAGTAATTATTCGTACACTGTACAAATTGTAAGTAATTTATGTTCCCATTGGTTTCTTATAGGGTACTTATAAAGAAAATGGTCAGTCTGATGCAGGGGCTAAGGCCAAGTTATAGACTTAGTTTTCATGAAGTTACAGGAAAAAGTATCTGTGTTCATAGAATACTCAGGGATGCATTCAATGGAATTGTTAACTTACGTCTTGTTGAGCGAAAAAGTCATCTTGTGCATCCTCGCTGGAGCAGCCCATGTCCTGCAGGAGCGGCGTGACATGTCGCTCCCAGTCATCCATTTTAAAGGAACCTTCGGACTACTGCAGCAATTATTATCACACCTCACTAAATGTTATACATAGTCATATCAGCGGTTATCACTCATTACAGGGGACTCGTAAAGCGCAACAACGCTAAGCACATTTCGCGCCAAAACTTTCTTGCGAAAACTGAGGGCTCCGGCAGTGGCGGGAAATGGGAGATCGCACGCGACACTCGGCTGTCACAAGTCTGAGCGAAAGAGAAAAAAATAGGTGGTGTGACTGCGGGCGTATCACGTGCCCGCTGTTACCGCGCATTCAGAACGTACTAGGAGGAAAGTGAGTGATAGCGGAGTCGGATCGGAGCGCAGTCAGTATGGCCAGGCGCGGGTCCCCGGCCGCCCGTCGACGCGACCGGAACAGGAGTGCGTGCCGAGCGCCGGCCCGCACGCCCTCTGCGTCGCGCCGCCTCGCGCACCTCTCGCTCGCGCACTCACCACCCGCCTCGCTCCGTCCCTCTCGCACGCTCACACCGACGCACGCCTCCCATGGGCGGCCGCGATTTCCCGCCGTCGAACAGTCCGGCGTCGCAACATGGCCGTATCTCTTTAGACCTCAACTTACCACCTCGGAGTATGACCATCATCAACTTCGCACCGGACACCCTGAAAGAACTAAAACTTTTCAAAACTTCCAAACACTTCATCGCTCGAAAGCTTCAGTTCCTGAAACTGCTGAAACTTTTTTATTTCAACAGAGGCCGAGTTAAATTGACTATTTTACTGTCTTGTTTTAAGATATACCTGTAGGGAAATAAATGAGAAAATATTAAAAATTTAAACAACTCCTGTCATGAAATTACGAGCCTCATTTATCAAATTACCAACTACAAGTACATGTTTCATTTTTAATGGTTATTTTCAGAAACAATTTCAAACCACATTTTTGTCTGAAAGACACAAGGAGATTAAGTGCAGAAACTGCACGCTTAAAGCACTTTTAAAATTAGAACAATCCGCACGTACTTGTTGGTAACTTAACTACTCGTGAGAGATAATTGGAAACAGTTTAATTATACCTCGTGGACACGAAAAGCTCTGAATGATAATTATCTGGTCATTTTCTAATAACTGTATCAAGAACATGGACACTGGGCATTTACCTAAAAGTATATCTACGATCTCAGGCGGTTCACTCGTTAGATTCTGTTAGAAGCTTTTAGCCGGTCCAACTAAAACCTCAGACTCACCAACCTATGAAATGAAGACGGATGCTGTGGAACAGCATCGTAGGTAACTTACTTTACTCAACTTATGTAGATTTAAATTTTCTTTTAACCTACTTATAAGGCTGCCCTTCCAACAAGCTACGTTGCTATGCTATGTTACTAATGGAGACAACCAATACAAATGTAAGTAGCACACGTCTTACTCTGAGACCTCAAATTCTTCCTATGAGACAAGAGATTTTTAAGCATGAAAAATTACTACGTCAATTAGTTAATGTCCATTTAATGGATGTCTCTGAATGCGGCTGATAGTAACATAGCATGTGGCATGGCATAGCTTTAGTGAAAAGTGTAATCAAGGTAGGTAACGAAACGATGCAATAAGTAGGTAAGTATATTGATATTCTGCATATCACTTGGAATTACTCTAGACAATAGAATTTCTAGACATTCGTCTACAATGTCAATTGAATAATAAACCAAGGATTATTCATCATAAATACTTTTATCGTATGATCCGACGGCCAAATTGTTTTTGGGAGATAGGATATTCCACAATGTTGAACCTCTAATAAAAGAACAAAGTGGGTAGATACGTATAACATAGTTAAACACTCACGGCGAACGAAGTTAGTGAAGACCGTACAAGCGGCCAATTAAAAGTTAAATGTCTAATTCTTGTTAGACGCGGGAAGTCCGCAACTACTCACTATAGGTACCTATAGTTCAACTACTAAATTGAAAGTTCCTCATTGTTGCGCGGAGGTACGACAAGGCAACCCTTATTTGTGCTATCAAATTCGAAAATTTGAGGACGAAGTTTCGTAATATACTAATTTAAACAACCGCAATAGGCTACCTTTCAGTCTTAAAATCAATTTAAGTTATTTGTGGGTAACCTCAAGCTAGCTGCGCTGGTCTAGAAATAGGTTACCTATTCTTGATTCTCATCTAGACAAACATTAGAATTGTCCCGCGGTCTCGGTTATTTCAATCGCTAAGCCATGTCGGAGGCTTTTATGCGATCTCAAAACTCCGACACCAGTTGACCCCGAATCCTTCTAAGTATTGTAGCTCGCTTAACGCTACATACCTACGTTTAAATGGACCACCACATTGCTAAGAGCTTACTTTTTTTTTAATTAATTTTTTTTACCGTGTTCCTACTATTGCTGAAGTAATTGATAGGTACTTAGTAGAAACCTATAAAAATTATGAAAAATATGATTTCGTTATTGTATTGTTTAGCCCTAACCCAACCTGGCCTACCCTACTCTGAAATGAATTTGGTAATGAGGTACCAATACAAAAAGAATTCGTCTTTATGAAGCACTAGCAGCGCCCGCGGTTTTACCCGCGTTGTACCCGTTCCCGTGGGAATTTCGAGATGAAAAATAGCCTATAACCTTCCCGTTGAATGTGGCTATCTATCACAAAAAGAATTGTTCAAATCGGACTGATAATTCCTGAGATTACTCCGAACATACAAACAAAAAAACAAACAAATAAAACTTAAAAAAATTTTACCTCTAATATTAGTATAGATTATTTATTTATTTATTAGGTGACCAACAAATTACAATCGTTTACATAGCAACTATATTTATTATTCTATCAAAGAGAAATTTAATGAACTTTGTTACTATAAGGACACTAGGTATACAGTTATATATAAACTGCTTGTCTGTATGTATTCGATATTTCCAAAAACTGCTGTACGGATTTTCATGCGGTTTTCACCAACATACAAAGTGACTCATCAGAAAGGTTTGTGACTTTGCATAACAAAATTCCCACAGGAACGGGTACATCGTGGGTAAAACCCGCAGGGCACTGCTAGTTCGATCTAATTGTTAAATAGGTATCTATAGTATTACAGTGTATTATGTCAGTACTACCTACCTGTGACAAAGAGAAGTGAATCAATATGGTTTGCAATAACATTTTGAAGCTAAAAAAATGGGACCAATCTGGAAGAATACCATTTCATATACCTACTGAAAGAATTTTCGAAATCTATATAAGTACTAGCTGCGCCCCGCGGTTTCACCCGCGTTGTACCCGTTCCCGCGGGAATTTCGGGATAAAAAATAGACGTTGGCAGTCCTACTCAATATGCTCACAAAATTTCATGAGAATCGGTCGAGCCGTTTCGGAGGAGTACGCGAACGAACACTGTGACTCGAGAATTTTATATATAAGAAGATGTAGTATATAAAATTCAAAGTCCTGACTGACTGTCTGATAATCAACGCACAGCCTCAACCGCTACACCTAGAAACATGAAATTTGGCAGGGAGGTTCTTCAAGTGACGTAAATGCCCACTAAGAAAGGATTTTCGAAAATTCTATCTCTAAAGGGATAAAATAGGGGTCCAAAAGTTTGTTTGTTGTGTGTAAAGAAACTTCTACGGTTTATAATTTAGACACGTGATTTTTTTTTTAATATAGGTACCTACGTATTTAGTAGATTTTGAAAAAACTACCCCTAATGAAATTTCTTTAGCTTGGCAATAAAACATTTGTAAAATAAGGGTATAAGGGTTTCTGTAATGGATAGCTACATTCAACGGAAAGGTTAAAGGCTAATTTTCATACAGAAACTCCTACGGGAACGGGCTCAACGCGGGCAAAGCCGCGGGGCGCTGTTAGTCTGTTTATAAACGACAGTTAATCAAGTAAAATACAAAAAAATGAACAGTCGAATCGAGGTCCTCAGTCGGTTTCTGAAGTCAGCAAGTAAACCATAATAAGATTTAGCATCCGTCTGGTTTACTTCAGGAGGATGCATGGCCGTAAAATGTTGAGGCACGATCACGAGGTAAAAGGCTAATAGTTTATTACCCTTAAAGTGCCTTTTCACGGGAACTTGTTATGCCACTCTGGTGGGAACTGGAAAATAGAATATTCCACAATCTACGCCCTTACAGTCCTCTCACTGATTGTGGTTTCTACGTCTATGGTAGTTCAATACGCGAAAGTTTGTTTCATGAGAGCCTTCAGAATAGAAATAGTAATTGAAAAGTGCAAGATAAGACCGATAATTAATGCGACGAACGAAAGGTTAGTAGAGAAGCATCAAAATGGCAAGATAAGATATATATCTACCTGGAGGACTAAGATGCAGATGTACACCAAGACAATAGGTATAATAATTTTTTTTTTCTATTTTCTCTTTTTTTTATTTTTATATTTAATTCGTCCTACGGGTTTATCTTTTCAATTATTTACGGTAGTATTAAACTAGGTAGATACGAAGGATGGGTAATATGTGTCCCACCCCACAGCTGGGCAAAGGCCTCTCATCCAACCCAATGTGACCGATCAGTGATGCTTTTTAACAAATTATTTCCCTTAATAAACCAATGAATTCACCAAAAACACGTGACCAAACTAAATACTTCGGCGTGAAACCTAGAGCTAAGCGGAGGATAGGATACTAGTTACTTATAGGATACTAGTAGCGCCTCGCGGACTTACCCGCGTTGTACTCAAAAACTCAATCCAACTCCAAATACCTACTCAATCCGGGATAAAATACTTACTTATATTCCATGTGTTATTCTGATAAGGTTACATATCAGAAAGTAATAACTGTAAAGTTTCATTCAAATCCGTACAGCCATTATTGCGTGAAAGTTACATTACGTAGGTACCTAACCTACACAGTACACACAAAATTACAAGAATTCAAAAGTTTTTGAAGATTTTACTGTTAGATACTGTTGGCCCGTATCTTCCTAAGGCCTCTCCGCCTTTGCCCAACAGTGGGTGGGACGATGCGGCTCCCTATTGCCGCCTTTCCTTTATTTGAGGACTAGCAGCGCCCCGCGGTTTTACTCGCGTTGTGCCTATGCCCGTGGGAATATCGGGATGAAAAATAGCCTATAACCTTTCCATTGAATGTAGCTTTCTATTACAAAAAGAATGGTTCAAATCGGACAGGTAATTCCCGAGATTAGCTCGAACATACAAACAAACAAACAAACTTAAAAATTTTACCTCTTTATACCTAATATTAGTATAGATGTAACCTGATGTAACTACCTGGGTATATAATATTTATTGATATATTATTATCTGAGTTTTCATATTACGAATATAGGTATTAACTAGTATATACTATACTTATAGAGAGCGACTCGGGTTTCTATTTCAAAGAAGTAGTAGGTAGGTAGGTACAACCACGAAGCTAAAACAAAGCTTAAAAATTTGTTTTAGCTTCGTGGGTACAACCTACTATCTACGAGTCTAATGATATTATGACTAATATTTTTTTTCTTCATTCTATCGTTTTATCACTTTTCGAAAGCTACAACACATTATACATTGGTACTGAGATTATTTAAGCAAATGAGTGGCTTATTAAAATTTAATAATCAATACCTATACCTATATAGTTATTAGTTATGTAGGTATTCATTATGTATATTTTTTACTAAGTAGGTTCAGCTGTTTTTTCTTCATTTTGGGTAATTTTTGTTTAGTTATCTAAATTCTAAATCATGATTCAATAATTAATAGTAGGTAGGTGGGTATTTATGTCCTACTAGCAGCGCCCTGCGGTTTCACCCGCGTTGTACCCGTTCCCGCGGGAATTTCGCGATAAAAAGTAGCCTATGTCCTTTCTCAGGCTCTGGACTATCTGTGTACTAAATTTTATTCAAATCGGTTCAGTAGTTTTGGCGTGAAAGCGTAACAGACAGACAGATAGACAGAGTTACTTTCGCATTTATAATATTAAGTTAGGATTTAAGTAGTGAAAATCCCTCACATCAATTGTGCTAGTCGCGTTTCGTCAATCACAAAGAACAATGTTGTGTAGTCAACTTTTTTGTGTAATTGTAAATAGTTTTTACCCTCTTTGTTGTATACAGAAATGAAAAAAAACATAGATTTTTATTGAATTACAATAAGTATAATATAATACAGGCGAAAATATTATCATTGTTTCCTTCCAAATATTCAAATACTTATAGACAAAAACCGAAAAACGGAACGTACACCATTTTGACGTTTTGTTAATTGTCAAGTGTCAAGCAACATCATTTTTACTAACAAATTTGTAAATGTGTGCGTGCGTGAGTGTTTGTTTTTCTTAGTTGATAGAGTTTTTCAAAAGTTTTGTAATCTTGTTTGTATCAAGTTTATTGTTAATTTATCCATCTAAATTCACAATGACGCCTCCTTCTGAGTTAAGCTATGATGAAATACTAAGATTTATGATAGAACACAATGGGAAAGTGACTAATCATGACTTGGTAAAACATTTTAAGGTGTTTCTAATGAATCCTGAGATGAGGAGTAAGTATACGTAATCTGAGATTGTTATCTTTATTCAACTTTCATAACATATTTAATTTACTAATAATTGTCTCAGATGAAGCGCGGAGTACGTTTAAAAAACATGTAAACACACTAGCGATTATTAAGAACCAAAACAATGAGAAA
Organism: Cyclophora albipunctata; assembly: GCA_963082685.1. Taxonomy (NCBI): domain Eukaryota; kingdom Metazoa; phylum Arthropoda; class Insecta; order Lepidoptera; family Geometridae; genus Cyclophora; species Cyclophora albipunctata. The sequence goes on along the minus strand of OY720111.1, from coordinate 11,235,963 downwards.
TGGTTGATTCTGAAGAAGAAATATATGCCCGTTAGTAGTAGTACGCCGACAGAAGACGGTGAAGAAAGTAAGGTAACGGAGACGCCGCCTGAGAGTGCGTCGGAGACGGCGGAGTACGTGAGCGAGGTGGTGCCTCCCCGACCACCACTTCCGCTACAACTGAACCAGGACTTCAGTATAATAAACAACTTGATACAAGACGCCACCACACCAGTCTCCCCGCTGTCTGAAGTGTTTCCCCCAAGTGATTCAAGCTTAACACCTGTGACAAATGAAGAAATACCGCCTAAGATACATCCAAGAAGAAAATCTGCTGATAAATTAGCTGAAAAAAGACCAAGTATTCCAAACAATCAGGGTCACAGATCATCTATCCCCAATCAAGATGTGTTGTTGGAGCTGGCCGAGCCCCCCCTGACAAACCTGACCACATCCAAGAGTGAGAGCATGTTAATAGACAATGAACAAAAAATATCTGTTAAAGAAAGAAAACAAATGTTTAACCGAATGGCGTCGGAGAGTGATGTATTGAAGTCAAATAAGCTGAGTGTTGGCTCACAGGTAAGATTTATTTATAATAATATAGCGGGTGGGGGAACTCATACCACAAAGAAGGAAAGAAGATTTTGAGTTTTTAATAAACTAATTTAAATAACTAATAATTGATGTATAAAAAAAAATAATGTTTTGTATGCTTTTGGTAAAATAATTGTATTTCAACATAGTATTATGTTGCATTTCTATTACCAATAGATGCTGTGGTATTTCACAAAATATTGGGTTCCTCTTTGAATGAGTTTTTCCATTCCACTATCTGTTAGTTTAAGGACACAGATATAAGAATTGCCCTGGAATACTTTACCCCATTTACTTCTGTACTTAATTTGTTTAGAAATTGGTGGTCATACTGCACAATTTCCACAAGTTCTTGATCGGGGACCACTAAGTGTAGGTTGTAGCGAATTGAGTCAGATGTTTTATAGCCCCATGCATTCTTCCACATTTATTTATTTATTTTCAAAGATATAAATAAATGTGGACATTAAAATTAGTTTGTCACAAACTGAATTACCTAGTTACTAAATGTAATATTACTTACTACATTGTTAGTGACATTCTGTAGTACAGGGAGATAAAATGTATGAGACATTAGACACAATACAAGTAAAAAGTATAGGCCAACTTTGACCAAAAAAGAGTTAGTAAGTTGTGTACGTATTTGTGTATCTTGTGGTGTCATAGTTATCTCCCAAAGGAAAGAACCAACTTTATTGGATTTTAATTGATTTGATTGACAATGTTCTTTGGTTTCATACAAAAATTGTTGAGTGGTTACAATATTCAAAATTTCCTTTACATACTATATTAATTACTTTGTGATAATATTTGTGATCCCGATGACATGCTATCTTATCTCTATTTGCTTTTGTAATCTTATTACTTTACAAACTTCATCGACATCTTAGGAGAGTAAAACAGTTAGTTTGTTTATTAGCAACCGCTCGAAGGCTTCCATAGTCAAATGTTACAACAGGGACTAACAGCTTAACATTCCATAATTAACATAACATTAGCTTTACCTTCTAAGCACAGTAGAAAATGCCTCCAATACAAGTAGTGGCGCAGCACAGTGAATAGAAAGAACTAAAATATGAGTACTAGTATTAGCCGGTGATATCCCACCGCTGGGCAAAGTCCTCTCGTTTCACGGAAGATATCAAGAAAGTGGCGTAATCACCACACTTGCCTAATGCGGGTTGGTGATCTCAAACCCGAGCTATGTTTGAAAAGTAGGAAACATATTTCATCTCAACCTGGGAATTGAACCCGGGACTTCGGTCTTGGCAAGCGAGTGCACATACTAAACCGAGGCTACTACACCGAGGCGTAGAAATAAACTATTTAACAATATTATTTTACTCAGGAGAGCAACAGTTAGTTGAAACTGACAAATCAAGTACCTACATTGTTTTGTTCAACCAAATAGAGGTTATGAAGATTTGTGAGAATCTCTTGAATGCTGTTATGAAAACAATGCAATAAGCAAACGTTTATTTACTGACGCGTTTTTATTACTTCAATATCATGGAATTAATTTTAGACATTGAAATGAATATCTCTATAAGAAGAACATTTTTATAAGAAGTTTCACTAAATGATTAATCATTTAAAAATAACTATAATCATCATTTAATAATAATCAAGCATAAGCTTATATATTTTATAATAAGTATTTTACTGAACACCCCATTCTCCGCACAAGTAGCGTCAGAGAGAACGATTAGAAGCCTTTGCCCCGCAGAGCGATCTTATGCATATCTTTTATTGTTAGATTATATTATGTATAACAAGGAAATTAATTTCCTACATTTCGGTTTAATTTATTCATCGATTAGAAAGATAAACATCTACGTCCTATTTAATTAATACCCAATCATGCGTCCCTTGGCGGAGCTGGAGGTACCTTCGACGCGGTGTATGATTATATTTTTAAAACATCTATACTAATATTATAAAGCTGAAGAGTTTGTTTTGTTTGTTTGTTTGTTTGTTTGTTTGTTTGTTTGTTTGTTTAAACGCGCTAATCTCAGAAACTACTGAACCGATTTGAATAATTCTTTCACTGTTAGATAGTCTATTTATCGAGGAAGGCTATAGGCTACATTTTATCCCGGATTTCCTACGGGAACGGGCACAACGCGGGTAAAACCGCGGGGCGCTGCTAGTGTATAATATCCACGTCACCTGTTCATCGGCTGACAACCATTTACGAAATATTTTGGGTCGAAGACGACAATTTAGGTGGTTGACACGCAAAAAGTGCGTGTATGAAAACAAGATGTTCAAAATTATTTGGCCGTTACAGCACTTACAGACTGGACGTTTTAAATGTTTGTTATGAATTAGCGAGGGACTTTGTCCGCTTAATTGTTGCGTTTAAAAACCCCCTTCGCTTCGTGCAAAAATTCTCGTCATTTCGTTCGCGCACCTTCCGTTTTGAAATCGCAATTAGATTCAACTTGAATAAAACTAAAACTATGAATTCATTATAATAGGTTGTACGAAAGTGTTAAATGTTAAGCCGCGTGGACTGCGGCGCGGTGAGCCTTCCCTGGTCGACACCTGGTGCAACTAATTGAATTGTAAAACCTTCGTCATGGCCCTTTGGCGGTCAAAATGTTGTCGAATATGATTATTATCGGTAATAATAATCGAGATCGCGCCGGGATATCGGTGGGGACGGGGCTCGCAAATACTTTTTTATTAGCAATTTCTACGTCGTGTTTATGATAAACTTTAGATCGTTTAGATTCGGTTCGATTCGGTTACCAGGTCGCAATTGATATGCCTCTTTTCCAACGTTATTATTAAAGGTTTATTATATTCATTCACTATTAACTTTTCGTTTGGTTAGTATCACTTTATAAGGATTGTTACAAAACTACGTCACGTGCTTTTTACCCAGATATTCCCACGGGATTGCGTTTCATGCATCTGACGGCGTCTTCGTATTACTTCCTATCCCTATTTTACACGGCTATAACTGAAATCATGTCCTAGCTAAAGTATCTTAGACAGGTATTTAATAATTAGCAACTGCCTGAATGTTAAACATTCTCGGAAATGTTGGTAACAGGATAAAGGTTAATTAATATCTCAAATCTAGTAGTTAATAGGTATATGTATAATGCTGGGAACAACATATTTTGACATCATAATATTAATTCAGGTGGGAGTACCGCTGTGCCCGCGCCGGCGAACAAAAGCGTCTAATGACAAATATTTGCCGTCCCCTGTACGCCTCCGACACATAATGGACTTTACAATTGCTTTGTATCATCACGTACTTATCCCATTTTGTTACTACAAGTATCCGACATACATGAATGTTACTTTGTCCAGTCTGTTCAACTATTAAATAGTATCGTAAACTTGTGTCTAGGTATCAGAAACTTTTTTGCTTATGGGTGGAGATTATTATTATTATTTAGCTCTCTATAGGTAGTAAATTATCTTTTGGGCATCTTGCGATTACCCATGGTCGCAAAGTTTAATTAAGCAATGTTTACTCGTTGCGATTGTTAAGCAATGTGTAGCTCGGTCTCTACTTGGATGGGGGGTCGTTAGTGACATTTCTTTCTGAGAGCTACCCTACTTTGGAGGGCATGTAGAATTTTAGGTCCCGGTTGTTTCAATAGTTAGGCCTTGTTGTAAGCCTTTAGGTGGTCTAATAACTCCGGAAGTAGATTAATTGCAGACCCTAGGGTCTGCATGCAATTAATCTACTTGAACTTGTTTTTATTTTACCAAATAAATTCTCCGTTCCAGCTTAAACAAAAATGCTATTCAATGCCTCACTTTTTTCCTCTACAGTCGCATGTCTCAACCGATTCTTTTAGAGAAAATTTAGAGCAATTAAATTAATGAAATAGGCAACATTTATCGAATTTGTTTTTGGAAATTAAAAGAAACATTTCACACACGACAAAAAACGTCTACAACTCAGAGCAACCAGAACAGGATAATAATATATGTATATTACACAGTAAAATAAAGTAACGGATCTTCAACGCCGTACATTTTAAATTAACTAGAGTTGGATTCGAGTTTGATCAGTGTCCGCCGCGGAAGTTAATAAATTACCCGAACAATCTGTCGCCTCGACTAATATGCCACATTGCCACAAATCCGAAGGAGATCTCAAACACATAAATCAATACTGAAATAGACCGACGATGTATGCCCAAACTTCCGCTCGTCACTCGGATACTTTCAAAAAGTTAATCCAAATGTACACGTTGAAATGTTAAAAAGGATGCTTTACTATAAGTTGTATTTTTATATCTATGTCATTAAAGTTTACACTTTTTACTTACTATTTTTCAACGAGCATAAAATATTAATGTGTCTATCTCTATGGATTTATATTTTGTGAACTTTATTGATTTGTATGTCGTGTCGTATTTCAACGCGTCTGGCGTTGAAGTTATGTGTAGTAAATTAGTCATTCTAATTACATAGGTAGATATACTTACTCAAGTACATGGCAGTGTATAAATAAAATTGCCTAAACTACCAAAGCATCGTGTGTATATTGAATTCGATATTACCATTAAAATTCAAAGCATAAGGCTTATTGAATGGCTCGTGACTTGTGGTCGATTGTTCTTGATAATTATTGTCGTGTGATTCCACTGCGCACGTGCGCTGCCATTAAACCCTAAAGAGGGTCATTCGTGTGTCTCTATTCGTGTACTCGTTCGATTATGTGTCTGTGACTATTAAATAGCTAACACGGTGTCTAAACAAAACATCACATTCAGGAATTTGCTTATAAGACCACATAAAACAACATTGATGCCGCGTTCCCGATACGAAACAATTGAATGCAGATAAAAGTTAGCGAAAATAAGCTTAAGTTTAAGTATACGTTCATAAACGTTTGTAATAAGTGCGTATCTGTTATTATGCACGATGAAGGAGATAAGATGGCACGGTTGGTTGCGAGTTGGCAGGAAAATATGACCGATTTCATTGTTCTCTCGCAGTTATTTGGGCCTGAGAATCACTTGCAGACATCAACAACGCGGATGCCACACTTAACGAGCCTTGTCGAACTGTTGGAAATAGGAACGGATGAATTAGCTGTCAGCTATTGAAATATAAGCTGATTCTACACTCGCCACTTATCAAACAATGATGCCTTCAAACTGTTACTTAACCCTTTATTCTCTTCAGACTTTTATATAGTACCAATGTAGGTTATTACTAAGTCATTGTTTCGTAACGTTGCAATTTGTGGAACTGCGGTCATTAATTTTAAATTGGCTCTAAAGGGAGAGAGAGAGGGCCCTCTGAGCTATAAAACAGTCGAGTGTTTATGACTTTAAGATCTCCATAAGAATTAGTTTACGTTAAATCCGTGGAGCGGTGGCATGCGGACACGAATTACTTATTCATCAGTGATCGTATTGTCTTCGTGGCTCCACGGGGAATATAAAATCAAGAAAACAAATTGGATGATCGTAGGCGCCAGTGTCTTGATATTATCTTATCTCTTATCTCCACAGCGGACGTTTGAGACTGCTAATTCTTTACGTCTGCTCACTTCAACAATAAGAATGTTCGTCGTGATTAATTAATTAACAATTTTATTAAATTAATGTCTACTGTTGGTATTACTAATTATAATGTTTCTACATAAGATCTTATGAAATCTTGTGAACATGTTCGGATATTTCTTATTTTGACATGATCTGGGAATATTTTTTGGGAATTTTAATACATATGTCTAGTATACTTACTGCTTTATTATTTGTTTTATTTTTAAAATTTCTCAAAGTGAAATATTGTGATAATGTAACACATGGATGAAAAGTTTTGATCTGGGGGAATATAACCCTCAATCTAATTAAAAAGTTCACCATGCTTCATTGAATCTATGATAGAGTTAATTTCACTTTGCTTTAGTGATTTTGTAAAGGGATATTTTTAAAACTTTTGAGACACTGACGTCATTCCAAAGAATTTACTTATTAACTGCGTGGGAAAAATTTGAATTTGCAAAGTTTGTCACTTCGTCATTCATGACGAAATTGCAAAGAAAATATTTTGAATGTTGAGTTCTATACATATTTATAACTATGTGTTAGCAATAATACAAGTCTTTGAATTAAAAGAACTATAACATACAACGTTCTCTTGTGTCTGAGTCGGTTCGATAGGTATATGGTGTAAATAGTATAGATTGTCATCGATATCTCCGGAGTCCGGGGTAGTATACGAGGTGGACAGTGCGAGGCCCTGGGGCCGCGGCGGCGTCCCGGCGCGACGGTGAGCCTTTCACAGGAATTATAACCGTTACGTATTTTAAATGTCTGTAGATAGTTACTTACATTAGTGTTATATTATATCTGTACTAATGTTTTTGAAAGGTAAATTTTGTATGTATGAAGCTCATTTTCGGGATTATCTATTATATTTGAAAAAATATTTTTTGTATATGATAACCAATTTCAAGAGGAAGGTTATAGCCGTTATCGGCTACTTTTTATCTCGAAATTCCCAAGAGAGTTACAGTGAGGTATAACACTGTTATTTGTTAACATTATGCGGATTCACTTGTATATTAATAAACTTATTGTAAGTGATAATGATAACCTTATAATTATGTAGTTATCATGTGTTGTATATTTTGGAGGCTTTTTTTGTAATTGTTCTTCGCCTATCCAAAATATGCTAAATGTTCGTTTTAGTTAATTGCACTTCCCGTAGAATCAAATAACGAAGCAACACAAGCATAATCTTATTATTAAATCAAACACATCACATTAAGGATGTTATCTTGTCAATATCGAAGTCCCTAACAGTGAGGCCAATAGTGTAGACATAAATATGTAACGACAGGTGGTAAAGTGGCCATGCTGGGCAGCGCACGCCCTCACCTCCGACCACAAACATTTTATATTCATCAGCTCATTGCTCAAATATCAACTGTATTATTATAAACATTACGGCATTTAATTATTCGACAAGCACGCAACTACTTTGGACGCAATAAGACAATGCATTAATCGCTGCGCAAGCCTGAAGACGGGAGAATTCGAATTTATTGACCATTAATTCAAAATATTATTTTCACAATATAAGTACTCATTTATTAATTTTGAAATATTAGGTTCCGATTAATTTATATGTGTCGTTAAGATATTTATTATGTATGTTAATATATCTCTTTGTTTGTTATTCTAATCTTTTGTTTTCATACTTTAATGCCTAGACAACGGGCGGTTGTTGCGTTAGCTTGTCCATGTATTATTTTTGTTTTTGCCTTTGAAGCCCCGTATTCAGCTTAAATATTTGTTGTGCAACGGTTCCTCAACAAATGTTCCGGCTCATCGGCCGTAAATATTTTAATATGCAGCGATCAATTCTGCAACACGCATTGTTGGAGAGCAACTAACAAGCGTGTGTATGAGCCCGACTTGCATTTGATCAGTTTCCTCAAAACAATGACGTGTACGTGACACTATCTAGCAGGAAATCGTATCCAGTTATTGAAGCAAACTTGGTAAATGACTCAAGTTCATGGTTACCTACAACATTTTACAGATCATTTGTACTTATAGGGAATTCTTCAGCTGGTATATGTTAGCGTCTAGCCCTGGTGTAGGAGATTTTTACTATCAACCCAGCTTAACGCCAAACTAAGCTAGAATGGAATCTACATCAATACACCTAAATCAAACACTTAAAACATTGAATTTGAATAAGTTTACACATATATTGCGCTTTTAATTTCCATTTTTCTGTCGTTTCTTTGGTTATTGCCTGTGGATAGAGATGCTTAACATCTCAGTTTTCCAAAAGTCAATGTCAGACAAAATGTAAAGTAAAAACGAAATGTAACCGTATGTATACGTAGTTTCATTTGGTTATATAATCTAATACATAAAATTGTGTGACATCTATGAGTATTACTGTCAAATGTATATTTTTGTCCACAGGGCGTGGATGAAGAAGACAGAGCATCGGTGAGTACTCTGAAATCCTTACACTAATATTATAAACGTGAAGATAAGTCTGTCTATAACCCTTTCACAACAAACGCCTCATATGATGTTGATAAATATAAGGTGTGAAGACGAAGAAGGTCTGAGGTCGGACGTAGGCTACTTTTTTGTCTGAGATTCATAAAGAAATAAATATACGAAATTTGACTGACTATAGAAACTTTTGAAGAACAATTCTTTGCATAAACAATAAAATAAATGATTAAGTCTTCAAATGAAGTGGGCCAACCACCAAAAACTTGCCTGGTATATATTTACTAAGACAAATATTTTCCTAGCTGGATCCAAAAAGCGAAGACCCACTGGACTCCACACAGAAGCAGTGGATTCTCTGCGCCGCCCGGGGCGAATACCACGCGCTGGCCAAGATGTGCAAGGAAAATGTTAAGCTGATCAAAACCAAGGTAAGTCTAGTCTCCAGGTTGGCAGTTACGTAGGAATGTGCTACCGTTTGGTGTACAACCAGATAAGTGGCTTTAATGAGGCTTATACAGTTACTTGTTTTTCTAAACGTGCAGTTGATCTTTTAAGAATATTATGTTGATCATATTCAAAGTTAATTACTTTTGTAGTTTATGGGCTATATGTTCAACTTGCATATAAACAACTCGGTTGAGTATGTGGTACCCAATAAAATGTTTTTACTATTCATCATAACATTCACTAATCCAACAAAAGTTATAGACTAAACGATATTGCCCGGGGCTAGTTAATAATCGTCTTCGGACCATTTAATAAAACTCGAATATCAATTCAGTAGCCATAAGCTCACATTTAATTCATAACAAGCGACTTGGTCCACGTGGATTCCCATCGGAACCAGATATTACTCTGGCTAAATCTACTTACTCTAGAATGACTGATAGCAAGCGCCAGTCTAGAGTCAATAAATTATCTATAGTTATGCAAACAATATAATATCTTTCACTAGGATAACAAGGATAACAACGAGAAACAAATCCATATTGTAAAGGTCTGCGTGTTTTTTACTTTCGTGAGATTTGTAAACAATGGAAAAATTTAATTAACGATTTAAAAAATCATCATTGCCAAAACTTAGGAATGTATTAGAAAAAAGTGATAAACGATAGCGGATGTAGGTTGTGTAGTGTTGTATCGTGTTGTATGAGTAGGTGTGCGCGTGTGGTGGTGTGGTGGTGTGGTGAGGCACATGTCCTCAAGGTGTGCGTCTAATTGGGTCCCTGCGAGCGCCGGCGCCGCGCTGCGCCCCCCGCCGCATGCTATCTTGACGTATCTCCGGACGTAGTCCCTTGTTTTATTTTATGACCCATCTCTCAAGCCTCACCATTTTTTCCCTTAACTGTACCTATTGTGTTTACAACTCATGCACTTGATATATTGCCGTCGTATAAAGCTCGGATCGCTAATTCCGTTCGAACATTATTGTAGTTGTGTGAACAACTTGCAGATTAGGTCTGTAGGTTGTCCTAAGTGTAATCACACCAGCAGCAAAGTATTCATGTGACTGGTTTAGTCTCCTGTTTTGGTGGAGTCTGCATTCATTATCGATTACCCACATTACTTTTATTGAACGCGCTGTAAAATCTCGACGATAGCCTTCTCCTTTATTGATTCGTTGTAAATCAAGGGTCGACGCAATTCCATTTGAATTTTATTGGTATTCTGCCGTAGTGCCTTTTAGAATAGTTGTTAAATCTATACCCTAAACATTTCACAGACAATTCTAGATACGTTCTCATTAACTTATAACGTTACCCTAATGTTCTTAGAAAATCTTTAGAGTGCTCCTTTCTTATTTAGTTCCCGCCAAGAGTTTACGCAGCACTAAAAACTTTAATTGCACGGCTGATGATGAGAAGAACAGGATTATATTCATTAACTCAATTAATGCCCATCAATTTACGTACCTAGGTATAGCTTTGACTAATCTCTACTAATATAATAAAGGTGATAAGATTGTTTGTTTGAGCGCGCTTGTCTCTGAAACTACCATTTGGATTTGAAAAATCTTATATTCATCTTAATCTTAAGGCTCCTTCTTATTCCAAAATCCCTTCATAACGGGTAAAACTGCGGGGCGCTGCTAGTATTGAATAACTGTAAAGTTTACATATGCGTTTCCAATTACACTCAGGAGATGCATATGTAGTTAATTTGTTTTGATTTCGTCCGAGTCTGTTTCCCGGCTAATAAAGCAACAGTAAATATTGTCATACACTATGAAACATGTGTTTGCCGCTGTGTTGTGCTCGACATTTGTCGTCTTCCTCTAAAAACACTTTGAAGCTTATTTTCGTATTTGCCTCACTTGCTGATGGAATTATAGATTTGTGGAAATATCTTTGTGTGTGGGTTCTTATGATATTTTTTATTGTAATCTTGTTGCATCTCTTTGAAATTTTAAATGATATATTTAAATGTGTCAACACCGCTTCCTATCTGAAGAGTTCCAGTTAAATATTTTATACTTTAAAGGTTATTAGCAATGTTATTTTTTATATATAATATCTTACTACTTTAACATTTTAGTATAGGTATCCTATTATTCTGTTGTGAGATGATGGTATAAATTACATGTCTTAGTAGTAAACATCAACCTCTAAACAAAGGTGCATTTTAATGTTCCCTAAAGCCATGCAAAAAACCGTATCTATCGATAGTTAATACGTTTTCACCAAATCTTCGGCTGGTTAACAATCAAAATAGGTTCGTATTACAAAGTGCGATAAGAAAGTATTATGTTACGAGTTTTTCTGTCGTCGTGTGACTCAGGTTTACAACGACCTTTTATGTTAACTTATCTAAAATATTTAACGAGAAACCAATATTTGTTAGGAGTAGTCAATTCGTTAATATTTAATTGTTTCTTAACGATCGTGTAATTGTATTGATAAAGATTTGTTTGTATAATAAAAAGAGGAGAGCTCAGCGTTATTATTGTTGATTTACGGCCGGTCGGCCGCGGCGGGCGGAGTTGTTGATCCAAGTAATTAAATCCAAATCATTTGATGTAGCCATACCAACAGTTATATTGATACGATCCAATAATGGTATTGTTAATTACATTTATACCGGGTAATATACGTAAATATTTTATTATCATTGAATGACTACTTAACGTTTTTATCTCTTTGTTAATATAATTTGAGATTTCACTGCAATAAATCTGAATAGTTTGGCGTCCTCTAATTGGTGGGTTTACGTCGCATGCAATTACTACCATTCCATGGGATTTTTTGTGGCGCCTCTGAGACGAGTGTATAGTTTCAGTAACAAAAAAACGTAGCGTTCGTCTAAGATTTCGGTTGCACGCGCTATTAACGCCAACTCGACGGTGGGAGTGTCGTTGCGGAAAGCAATTTAAATCCTGATTTATTCCGGTGCAAGCCATCGTCTCCGTTGACATCTCACACTCTAATTAAGACACTGATTTCCTGAATGATTTATATCATTTAAAATTTACTACGCCCGCGTTGTGCATAGTGCCATTTAATTGACCAATTAACGAGTTGTATATCGATCTCTGTCTAACAGGGAAATTAGTTGGTATTCGTGTTTCAGAAAACTCGATGAATACAGAATGTATATCATTTGATTAGGCCAAATTTATTGGGAAAATAAATGTGGAATGAATAGCGAGTAGATGAGGCAACGTGGAGGGCGACGGCTCGTTGGTTCCGGTCGGTTGTGGCCTAGTGGAGTGAGGCCGCCGCTGCAGACACACACAACTTTTGGTTTATTGTCTTTTTTGTGTTCGTTTGAATGGGTGTGCTAACTTCTCGGATGTGTCGAGCGGCGCCAAGCCGGTGCAACCCGAGATTTGACGCCGCGCCTCATTTGACCCATCCGTCGAGCGCGCGCCATTGTTTGGTATGCATGTCGAACACACGTAGGGCGGACAATAATGGTTCTTATTCGATATTTTGGATTGTCACCCAACGTTAACATAAATGTTGTCGTTTTTTAATGACTCGGTTACGTATCGTACAAATTATATAAAGATCATTATCACCCGTCACATCACGCGTCACTTTACTGGGTCCGTGTCGTTATTGAATTCACCTTTTATGATTTTTATGGGTTTTATAGGGTTTTACTTTTCAACACTATATTTTACTCGATAATTTCATATGTTTGCCAAGTTACAAATACAGGGCTATAACAGACTAAAATATCGAACAGTAGGGTAAGCTACTAACCACTTACCTACACGTAATATAGCGATGATGGTAGAGGATAATAATATTATTATTAACAAAGTTTAAATGATTCCCCCAAAACAACAGAGTCGGTGTAATGTATCTCATATTATGATTGAACTTTATAAATCAAAGCAACAAGATAAGGAACAAGTAAATTGCACATTGTCGGTTGACTTCCGCACGGGCGCGGCGGTGAAGGAGGAGACTGTGGGAAGTGGCCGGAGTCGGCTGGCCGGCATAGCGCACTTCCACGCGCACAGCGCTGCAAGTCATCCCAACAATAAGTGATTTCCAACAAGGTGACTCGGCGATATTTTAATGGTTGTTTGTTTAGTGGTTCTACCTTACTCGTGTATCGACCTAATCATATATGCCCATAGTTTTGTTTTTATATGAATGTTTCATTATAGAGTTCATGGGCATGTGATGTTGGGCGCAATCAAATTTGAAAGGAGACAGGTTGGCTTTCGTGCTGCTTAGTAATTTAGTTCTGGCGCCAATAGGTGTTGGCAGTGCTCGATTCAATTTTATATCGGTTATGATGTCGCTTACTATGCGTTTCTTTTGTTTGTATTGCACATCGTCTCTAACTAGGAAGTGTAATTTAATTATGCTAGAGTATAGCGCCATTTTAATTGTTATATATTTCCAACTAGCAGCGCCCGCGGTTGTACCCGCATTGTGCCCGTTCCCGTAGGAATTTCGAGATAAAAATAACCCTTAGCCTTCCTCGATAAGTGGAATAACTAATACTGAAAAAAAAATTCAAATCTGACTAGTAGTTCCTGAGATTAGCGCGTTCAAACAAACAAACAAATAAACTCTGCAGCTTTATGATATCAGTATAGATTTACTTTATGATATTAGTATAGGCTCGGGTTTGTAATGGTCAACTGGCAGTAGGCAGGAGCGGCCGGTGATAACTTCTAATACTCCTCACTGAACTGATATATTCAGTGCGCGCGGCGATTGCCCAATAGTTGGACATTACGACTAATTATTTTAAATTTTAATTATCATTTACAATTTTTTTTTGATGATCCTATTTCGGTTCAATAAACGAGATTCTGCATGGTTTATCTCAATATGTTATTGAACGTACACATACCTAGATTTAGATAGATACAACTATAAGCACGCATCGAAAGCTCAAAACGCGAAACGTTTTGCTATAACAAAACATGAAAACATGCTAATTGAAATTCAGCATGGAAGGGATAATGAAGGGACCTCGGAACCCGTCGCCTGCAATTCGTCAATCCGCGGAGAGATCGGGAACACGCACCAATAACTACTAACAATTTGACAAAGTTTCACGTCAGACGGCCTCTTTCATCATTTCTTCGCAAGTATTTATACATTGTTGTTGCAGTGCCAGCTAGACTACGCATGTACAACTACACTACACGTTATTAATCGATTAAGTTGTTCTAGTATTATCTTTAGATAGATAATCATATGTTATTATGTTATAGTCGACCGTACGTACACATTTATGTATTTTAGGTGACCATCAATACTTCGCCAAACTATAAAATACGAGTTCACATATTGTGTTCACCCAAAAACACTTCACACTGTAAATTAAACATCATTTTGAAATAGTACACAGTTTTCGTCAAATAGCTTCATGAATCTTGAAATCTAAATAATGTGTCGGCCGTCGTCGTGTTAATACTCAAAACTTTGCTTGTTCTCGTATAATAGTGTGGTCATATATATCCGAGTTAAAATGTGTTAACACTTGCAGAGAGTTCATGTACGCTTGTTCTTTAGCGCTCTGTGGTTCTTGTGACAAATGACGCCACTTTATACACGTTGGGAACTTGTACCGCCACGTAGCTTTATAACTATATAGCAGGATATCTATTTGAGACATTACACACCTCATTATAATACCGAAACATAACACGTTCTCTACATACATACAAACATACTAACAGCACATAACATTATATTCCGAGTTTATTTTTACACGTTTTAGAGGGAATGTGAAGCTGTGTTTATTAACCGGCAATCTCTTTTGGGCGTCCAATTTTAATTTGCCAAAATTGGAGTTATTGTACACGAGGGAGATGGGTGCGCAATTTACGAAACCCGAGTGGGATGCGAGGGAGACCTCGCACTTTACCATGGCACATTAATTAACCGAGCTGAATCTACATACGGCGCCACAACTACGTACAGAGCCCACTGGTGGCAAGAGCGCAGATTTACGACTCGTTCGACCACCATCTATCGGATAAACTAATTGCAGCGCAGAGCTATTGTTTCTAAACACTGGGCAGAAATAGAGAGCCCGGTCCGGCGCGCTGGCCCGCTTGTACCAGCCCCGCTGTCCCGGACAATTATTCGATTGTCCGCTTTCAATACCCTCTGATCTTTGTTTGCGGAACTCAGATGATAAACTAGTTTTAGTTCTCATAGGCTTTCTATCTTCCAATAAATTATATTTCAACAAAGCCGCTCTCCATTACCTATTGTGCACCTATTTCACATCACTAAAATACACGCACGTATATTTGTAGCCGCGTCCTTGCGTTGAAAATGACGGAATAATTTGAATTGAAAACGAATAAAATGGAATTGAAACGTTTTGCAAAACTGAATCAATCTTTTGTGGAAAATTGTGGACGGATAAACGATGGTTGTGTTTTAGGTAGGAGGGTGGATATCGTGTGTCGCATGTCCCGGCGCCCGCGGCGTACATGCCGCGCGCCGCTCGCTCGCTCTCGGCGGTTCGCGAACAACCACTCACCAACCCTTATCAACTCGATCTATTGAAAACTGAAACATTCCACACGTTATTTATAAACTTACCTACTAATTTCAATTCTCTGTCCAAATATTTCCTTCGCTAAATCGAGCTAGACGTCATGGCAAAACCACTCTGACCATTGTTTAGAAATGCTTCTCTCGCTGCGGTATTCCGTTTCTAATAATAGATCACAGAAATTGTTCATTTCACGGCTAATACCTTAGAATATTTACTAATATTATAAAAAGGTATAATGTGTCAGTCAGTTTGTTTGTATGTATGTCCGAGCTAATCTCGGGAATTACCAGTCCGATTTGTATAATTTTTATTTGTATAACCTTTTTGTACTAGATCGCCACATTCAACGGGAAGGTTATAGGCTATTCCTCATCTTGAAATTCCCACGAGAACGGGCACAACGCGGGTAAAACCGCAGGATGCTGCCAGTCTTTTATAAATAAACTCTACAAGTTTAGTGGTGGACATCACTTTATATTAACGACTACTTATACCTACATAGAAGTTTTTTTTTAATTAGTTGTATTTTTGTTCTACGCTAGGTATGTTAGGCACACAAAGTCGCGAACTATCTGTTTATTTTATTCAGACATTTATAATGGCAGTGTTCTCTTTAGTTACACACTGCGGGTTGACAAAAGTAACTGGTGTTATCCTTTTGTATAATACGCGAGCGAATCTAATCGGGTAATCCGTGGAAATGGCGCAGGCGTCAACTTGTCTCGATTCACTTTCATCTCAATCTTATACACAAGTATCTAACACGCTATCTCACGACAAAAATAATTATAACGGAGAGGCGGTAGGCAAAGCTCGAGGTGGAGCGTTAAGCCACTACAATTCGTTTGCGGCGGCAATGAGCGGCTTGTAAATCAAAGGGATTCTACATAATTAAGCTCATAATTAATGTAAAGACTCCTTTATTTATAGGTTCAGTCATTCTTATAAGTAAAATAGCTCCCGTTCTGATAAGACGACCCTAAGAGGATGTGATTAACACATGTTACAAGTTAATGGCTTCAAGATAATATTTAAGAAATCGGTTACTGCTTTTTAAAACATCTCTATCACGAGTTTTTTTAATACATTTTATTGATTTTTTGCTGTAAAGACACTTTTTGATAAATATGTGTTATGAAAATGATTACTTAAGAATTATGTTTCCTTAATGTCGTCTACCATAATGAAAATGTCACAGCTAGAGAGGAAATGTTGTATGTTTCATAGAGACAGATGAAGTTCTTCTATTCGGGTTTGATTTACAACTCGTCGGTGTAATATTTAGTAGTGAAGTTCGGCGGTCGTGCAGCGAGAAGTCGTCCAGTCGTCATGGAGCGTGTTGCGTGCTGCGTGCTGCGTGCTGCGTGCTGCGTGCCGCGTGCGGCGAGCTGGGCCGGGCGCCTCTTGAATAATGCCCTCCGCGGCCGAGTGTCGCCCTCCCCATTAATTTGTTTATATTAGAGACGTTCACTTGCGCAGTCAATCACGATTGTCGTCGGCCGACCGATATACGATTTGTTTTCGAAAGATCTTAACCGTGTTTTGGTTATTTCTGTACAATTGAAGCTTTTAAATTTAGTGTCACCGCAAGTCTCGGGAGACGGCTGAAACATTTGTCTCGAGATATTTATCGGCGCGCCTAGTCGAGTATATCATCCCGCCACCACTGTGGCAATCGATCAGAAACCGCGCTGCCTCGCCTAAATTGATTATTTATTCAGGCTTAGTTAAATCTTTGAGCGGTCGCGTTATTTGTAGACTTCACAGGAGGAAGCGGTTCAACACTCCGCCCGAGTAGCTTTGCCGGCTCATTTGTCTCCGAGGTTAATTTTAGCGGGAACCGAGTAAATTACTTCCATGTATTTATAATTCATTCGTTTAGTTACAGTAATTAAATATCGTTTGGATTACGTTTGTCGGAATGTTTATAAACAAAGATTATTTTTATTATGGGTATGTAAACGATGTTGGGGATTTATATCTATCATAACGCGCTCGTGGTTTCTGCTTTTAACGTCTATTTCCCCGCAGAAAGTTCGTAAGATTGGCTTTCTAATAGTGTATGGACCTACAGTTGCCTTTATGACCTAACTGTGAGTATCGATATAGATTCAGAGATTAAATTCAACAAATAACAAGAGATAAATACCGAAAACCCAAATAAAAACCTTACATATGGATAGTAAAAATACATATACATAATTACATACATTAGGTTTAAATTTTAAATAAATCGAATTATAATGTTTAAGCCATAATATTAATCGGAAGGTATATGATTCATAGTAAGGGAATGACACAAAGTGATAAAACTGTAAACTAATGAGTGGCGGCGACCTTTTGAACTAGGATATTGTGGGATCATTTTACTCACAAAACGTTGGCACGGTGAGCGGCGGCGGCGGCGGCGCGGCGTTGTTTCCGAAACCCTACCGACATGTCCCTTTATAATTAATATTACCTACTTGAAGTTACTTTTGTGTGTAACAACGCGAGGGCACCAGTCGCATGACCTCCCGGGGCAAATGGGGATAACTACACGCCGCACTCCCGCACAAATATAAAACATGTTCATTATTTTAAGGCTAATTGGGAAAGGCCGCTTGCAGCGAAGTAGGTGCGATCCGGCTACCGCCCGCCCTCGGCAGTACCGAATTCGGGCCCCGTGTAAAGCCCTCATTACGCCATGAACACGAATATATGCGTATAGACACTGTTTCTGCATTAACATGAAGTGCTACATGCCGCTTTGTAAGATGTTTTCAAACAACTACGTGTGTGCGCGTGTACCTTTATTATGATTACGGGGAATAATAAAATGTTGTGTTCTAATATATACATATATATGTCTAGTACAACCTTTATTTAGATACTCTTGAGTTACATACTCGTTAACAATACATCTTGCCCCTTAATCCTCTCATAAGTCGGTACCTAATTACACAAGTTACGGTCGCATCATAATCTAATGAGTTAGTGAACAATGTGAGTACTCATACTATCAGCTTCGTGTTCTATTTAGTGCAACAGAACTCAACCGAACGGAACTGAATGTCTGCGGAGCGACGTGGTCCATCGCCGATAATAATAAATGTCTCTAATTTATATATTGTGTCGTATTCAGTAATCTTCAAGGGGTCCACAAGGTTTTCCCTTTTCTTTTGCGGGCTACTTTTATTTGTACAAAAGATATTTCCGATAATAACACTTAATTGAGTGTATTTGTCGGATAGAACCCTCTTTTATTAGATTATTTAAATACTTTCTAGGTGAATAGCAACTTTAGAAAGAGGTTTCGTTATTCTCGTCTTTGATGATCTCGCCCGAGGCGTGTACGTTATTGTGAAACTTTTATATTTTGTTGCAGATTGAGCGTTGTTTTACTGAAAAACTTCTTTAAAGGATAAAATACAAAAGAAGTTCACTTAATACAACCCTTGCGTTGAGATTACTCCACTCCATAGAAAACTTTTAATGAATTCAAAAAGAACTGATGGATGTTTAAAAAATGGTTTATTAGGGAACTTCGCAGTGAAATTCATGCAAGCAACTGATTACTCTCAAAGTGTAAACAAACGCGGACGACGTGTGAGCGCGGGTGCCCGCGTGATGTGTAACAGATGAATGAAACTATTATCTGAGTAAAGTGTTATTAATCGATAAACCCCCGAGAGCGGGTGTACAGTTAGATTCTATTAAAACATGACCTCGTTCAATTTGAGTCGCGATTCAAACACGCTGATAGTGCGCGCGGAACCGGGGGCGGGAGATAGTTAATCACAATTCGCATCTGTGATGAAGTGTGGCTCGATTGTAATTACTTGGTGTGTTGATTTAAGCTTTATCCGTAGGTGGAGCAGCGCCCCGCGCCCCCGGCCCGCGCCCCCGCCCGCTGCGATATTGAATTTATTTCTCTCGAGACGTACTTATACAATTACAGCGCTGGTCAGCGAAGGTGCCGCTGCGGGAACCTATTAAAATATTGAAGATAAGATCATTTTTTTAGTGCAGACGAGGTGGGCCGGCCGTATTATAAACAACCGTCCTCGCCGGCTAGCCGCTACTCGATCCCTTTTAATTTTTTTTTATATTTACAATTGTTTCTAATTTCGAATTGGTCAAACATTCAATTCGATATTGTATGGAAGTCTTTTTTTGTTTTTAATTTTATCTGTAATTTGTTATTTAATTGGCTTCTGATTATTAATTGATTGGAGTTGTTTTTGTTACTAGTTAGTTTGTTAGAGGAAGTGATGCAGTTAGATTAATTACGTTTATAATATACCTTCGTGTACATATTCACATTTCATTCTTATTATGATTATTTATATTAGCAATCAAATTTTAAGTACATAATTGAGATTTTTAGGTCGATATTTTAACGTGTAGTAATTCTAAAACAAATGGTAATAAAAACTTTGATTTATTTTGATTTTATATATTTTAGAAACATAGATTTCTGATATAGGTATATTAGGTATATGAAAAATATAATATATTTATCGATATGAAATTGAAAGCAGACCTTTATTTATGATTCATTCAATTAAACGTAATGTTAGGTATAATGAACAAGATGTCATATCGGAATGGGTGTATTATCTATTTAGTTTATGGTCGGTGTGTGGTTTAGTGTAGTGGTGGGCCTAAAGACCGGGGACAGCCGGGCCTCGGCCCTCGGGGTATCGCCACAGTAATATACACCGCGCCGGCTCCACACTATAGTTTTTAATTAGCCGCCGCATCGACCCTACACAGCCTCTATTTGTTTTACTAAACGGAAAAATAAGATAACAACGAAAAGATAACTCGTATCACGAATGCTCGATTCGCGGTTTTATTTGTGAAACAGCCGTTAGGAAGATTTACGCCCAGCAGCCACGGAACGGGTTAACTGCCACAATCAATTGAGCAAGTAGAATTAACTACGGCCGGAGTAGGGGACCCTCGACACTCCCTCTACCACCGTTAACAAACCATATAAAACATTTATTGTGCCTATCTACTTATGTCTACATCGTTCTGTATATGGAACGCTACACTTCGTTTTACTTGTCTCTAAAAATTATAATTTACTCTTTTTTGCTCGTCTCCTCAATGTTGTTGGGGAAAGTTCAGCTTTAATAAGATTAATTGTTTCGCTGTCAACGCAAATTAAAGTTTCCTTCAAGACTTTAATAAAGCTTTTGTTGTGTAAAAGTTAAAAATTTGTGTAAATTAATAAGTTTCCCGTCGATGTTAAGTTCGTGCCCGGCTTCGGCCGGCGCTCATTATATACTTATCATATAATGCTAACGTGTATTTCTCAGTTTATTTTGACATCACCTATTATCACATCCTGTTAATATTACTTACCTAATTAAAATGCGAAGTTTGATCTTCATTAAAAAAAAAACTCATATAATAATTTCGTTTATATTGAAAGAGATGTCGCTTCTTATGACAATTTTATGAAATCTCTTCCGGTTATAGTGACAATCTCTTACTTTTTGACACTCCTCAACCCGTTCAAAGAACGAGCGATAAATATGTCTTTTTTGTCATTTCCATCCGTGAATAAGCGGATTCTACTTTTGCCTTCTTTACAAATATAGTTTGAATCGGGGTAATGTCACCGTGAATCTAACTATTGCAATGTGTGTGTAGCGATAAAACACAAAACAGTGAAGCATGGTGTTTGTGAGCCAAGGAAGATATAACAGCAATGAAATCGCTACATGTGTTAAGTGGCGCAGTGTCCTCAGTGGTGGTTTTTATTCGACGAGAGCGCGGCGAGCGGCAAGCGTCGAGCGGCGGCGGTCGCCGAGCGTCCCCCGACGCGTAAGTTTCAATTAAACTTGTGCCATCTTCGCTGCCGCTGTTAAATTGCTCCAATGAAACGATTCGTTTTGCATAAATGCCCGCCAGCTGTTTACAATAATCGATGATATGTTTTTACGAGTTACATTTTCAATTTATTGATATCCATTCTTCGTCCGACAATTTATTTGCATCGATAATTTTTTAAAGACTTCTGTATTTATTTTGCCGCTAATGGTTTAATATGTATGTAAAGAAATAGTTAAACCTTTCTTTAGTTTACAGGTTTGCGACCTTCTCTGTCGGTAAAGTAGCGTACGTACTGTCGATAAAGCAGTGCGTTAAATCTTTAGTTTCCTGGTCTGTGGCGATAAAGCAGTGCAGTCTTGTCAAGACTGTCAGTGTCATGTTGACAAGACTAAGAAAAGAAGATTGGAAAAATATGATATACAAAATTAATAAGAATTGATTGTGAAAAATAAACATTAAATGTAGTTTCTTTGTTTACAGAGCAACACATTGTTTTATTCATTGTCAATAATAAATTCACATTATAAAACTACATTCTTGTTTATTGAAGTCAGTTGAAAATGGAGAAGTTACGTTTCGAATTTACCATGTTGCCGGGAAGTGATGGGAAAACTAATATACTGGCCATAACCTCAATAACAACAAGCGATGAGAAGGTGTATGCGATACCAGAAGCCCTACAAGCAGCTGGTCATCACAAAGAGATATTAATGACATCGGCCTACAGTAAAGTGAAAAACAGCTTAAGAAAGAGATTTCAAACTCGAAGAGTCTGGATTACACTGACAGAAGAACTGAAAGAAATTTACTTAGACGAACATGGTAACTTGCAATTCGGGGATCAGTTTTTAGAAGAAATGAACCCAGAACAACCTACTGCTGTGAGTGCAAGAGGAATTGATTCAGTGGAAAAGTTGTTTGAGAAATTATTGGAAAACACACAGGAACCGAAACAGCAAAACCTCAAATATATTGCAGAAAAGTTTGTAATTGAAAAGTTTACAAGTAAGAACCCAAATGCAAAACAATGGATTGATATTTTTGAAAAAGAATGCGTCCGCTTTGATGTTACAACAGACGAGAAGAAGATTGAATTACTTCGACTGTTTATGGATAAAAGTTGTGTAGATTGGTACAGTTCCATGATTATTAAATTGACTATCAACTCGGAGTGGTCAACATGGAAGAACAAATTTTGTGATTCATTTGCAAACAAAGGCTGGAGTCCGGTTACATACGCACTTTTATTTAAATATAAAGATGGATCATTATTAGATTATGCCATACGAAAAGAAAAACTACTGTTGGATATGAGGAGATCGATTGATACAGGTACTTTGGTAGATCTCATTGCGGCTGGTTTGCCCGAATTCATTCTGAATAAAATTGATCGAGAAGCACTCATAGACACTGTGGATTTGTTTAACGAGGTAAGCAAGTATGAACATATGGTAAATAAGAAGAATTTACTGCCAAAAAGGAAATTCGGAGATGGAAATTTAATGAAGACGAATGATAAAAATGAAGGAAAAAGTCCATGTAAAATTTGTGAGAAATTGAATAAAAACGGTCGTTACCACCCGGAAGCCACATGTTGGTTTAGACCAAAGGAAGAGAATAACACAAAGAAACATTTCATTAAACACGTCAACAACTCTGTGATTGAAACTGAGTTAAATGATGCTGATCAAAAAAACGAATAGTCACACCATTAATAAATGTCAAACTACTAGTAAATGATATATTAGAAATAAAAGGAGTTTATGATTCAGGCTCTAATGTTTCCTTAATTAATTCTAGATTATTGAAAATAAAAGGAAAAGGAAATAAAATAAATGAAGCAGATTTAATAACAATTAATGGTGTGAAAAAGACAAGTGGTTCGACTAATTTAAAAATAAAAATCTTAGACTTGGAGGAAAATGTGGAGGTGTATATTATTGAGGAACAAAACTTCAAGTATGATTTTTTAATAGGACTTGATTTAATACAAATTTTCAGGTTGACACAGAATGAAGACTTGAGAATAACTCAGAGACTAAATTTGAACTATGAGAATACAAACAAACTGAAAAAAATTGGTACCGGAGAAAAGATGTATTTTAAAAGCGAAATTATCAATGAGCATAATATTAAAACTCCGGAAAATTACACAATTAATTTCAACGAACACATAAAAGAAGACGACTTTGAAATGAAAATAAACCATTTAGATGAAAAACAAAAATCAGAAATAAACGATTTAGTAAGCACATACGAATCAGTTTTTGCGAAAAACAAATACGATATAGGCACTGTCAACGGATATGAAGCAAGAATAGATCTGTTAATAGATAAATACTGCAGTAAGAGACCTTACAGATGTACTTTAGAAGATAAAAAAGAGATAGAAGAGCAAATTGCAAAATTGTTAGATAATAAGCTAATAGAGGAATCTTACAGTCCATTTGCTGCACCGGTCACTCTAGCATTCAAGAAAGAGGACAACAAAAAATCCAGGCTATGTATAGACTTCAGGGATTTAAATAAAATAATAATACCTCAAGCTCAACCGTTTCCCTTAATTGAAGACTTAATGATGAAGACCAGAAATTGTAAATTTTATACAACATTAGATATCAACTCTGCATTTTGGTCTATACCTTTGAGAATTGAAGACAGAAAAAAAACAGGATTTGTAACACAAGAAGGACATTTCCAGTGGACTTGTCTACCATTTGGACTTAAGACTTCGCCTGCGATCTTCCAGAGGATTTTAAGTAATATACTCAGAAAATACAAGCTTACTGATTTCGCCGTCAACTACATAGATGACATTCTCATATTTTCAAAAACTTTTGCTGAGCATATGAATCATCTGAAGCAACTATTTGAAGCCATCAAAATAGAAGGTTTTAGGTTAAAATTTACGAAGTGTACATTTGCCTCAGACTCGGTAAAATATCTAGGTCATATTATACAGAACAACTCTGTTAAACCAGTGAAGGACAACTTGATTTCAATAAAGGATTTTCCGGTTCCCAAAACGCAAAAGAATATAAGACAATTTTTAGGAAAAATCAATTTTTACCACGAATATATACCTAAGAGTGCAATAATATTAGATCCATTGCATAACTTACTGCGAAAAAATCAAAAATTCGTTTGGTCGGAAGAATGTCAGAAGGCATTCGAATCCATAAAGAAGTTACTATGTACTCAACCAATACTGGAGATTTTTGACCAAGAATTACCTATAAATATTTATACTGATGCTTCATTAGAAGGTGTTGGAGCAATCTTAAAACAAATACAGCCTGATGGAAAGGAAAAACCAGTAGCATACTTTTCAAAAAAACTTAATGAAGCACAAAAGAAAAAAAAAGCAATATATCTGGAATGCCTAGCTATTAAAGAAGCGGTCAAGTACTGGCAATATTGGTTAATAGGAAAATCATTCACGGTTTATTCAGATCATAAACCGCTAGAAAACATGAATTTGAAATCAAGAACGGATGAAGAACTAGGTGACTTGACCTATTATCTATCACAATATGAATTTAAAATAAAATATGCACCAGGAAGACAAAATTTGGAAGCAGACTGCCTTAGCAGAAATCCTGTATTAGAGTCAAATGAAAATGTAGATGAGCAACTCAAAGTTGTGAACTTTATGAAACTGGAGGATATTCTAACAGATCAGTATAAGAATGAAGAAATTAAAAATAATAAAAGCAAGTTAATTGTAAAGGACAAGATATATTTCAAAAAGGCAAAGAAAAAAGAGAAAATAGTTATATCAGAAGAATTTAGCATAAAACTTTTAAAAACAGTACATAAAGACTTAGGTCATATTGGAATTGGACAGATGCAGAAGACAATGAGCCCATTATTTGCAACCAAAAACTTAGCAAAAAACATAAGAACAGTTTGCAGGACCTGTGAAATATGCATTAAGAATAAATCAAGGAGACATGAAAAATTTGGCTTTATGTCACATTTAGGCCCGGCCACGAAGCCATTTGAAATAATGTCTATAGACACAATTGGAGGCTTCGGTGGTTCAAGATCTACAAAGAAATATCTGCATCTCTTGGTAGACCATTTTACTCGGTATGCTTTCATCTTAACATCGAAAACTCAGAGTGCCAATGATTTTGTAAAACTTGTCATGAGCATAGAAGACGTAGATGACATTGGTATGATTTTAACTGACCAATATCCTGGAATAAATTCAAAAGAATTTAAAACATTTTTAAAGGACAAGCAAATACCTATGGTTTTTACGGCAGTGAATGCTCCGTTTTCCAATGGTCTAAATGAAAGGTTGAACCAAACATTGGTCAATAAAATGAGATGCAAAATAAATGAAGAAAAAAATAAAAAATCTTGGACAACAATAGCTCATGAATGTGTTAAGAAATACAATGAAACCAGTCACTCAGTTACTGGGTTTTCACCCACCTATCTTTTACATGGTACAGATGTCACAATTTTACCAACAGAATTTAAAAAAAAAAAGTCACACAGTGATTGGATTAGAGACAGAGAAATTGCCCTTGAAAATACCATAAAATCGCATGATTACAACAAAACAATGTTTGATAAAAAACGAAGATACTATGAATTTAATGTAGGAGACATGGTATACGTGGAAAATGGCAATAAACTGAATAGGAAGAAATTGGACGAATTAAGAATTGGACCGTATAAAATAGTAGAAAAAATATCTAATTCTATATACAGAATAGATACAAGCCACAAAAAAATGGAGTCAAATCTTTTTCATATCACTAAACTGATACCAGTTTCTACAATTAGAAGTCAAGAAGACGTAGAATAGAGTTGCGAGAGATGTTCTCGAAAATTTTACAGAAAATTTTCTTCCTTTGGAGGGGGAGATGTAAAGAAATAGTTAAACCTTTCTTTAGTTTACAGGTTTGCGACCTTCTCTGTCGGTAAAGTAGCGTACGTACTGTCGATAAAGCAGTGCGTTAAATCTTTAGTTTCCTGGTCTGTGGCGATAAAGCAGTGCAGTCTTGTCAAGACTGTCAGTGTCATGTTGACAAGACTAAGAAAAGAAGATTGGAAAAATATGATATACAAAATTAATAAGAATTGATTGTGAAAAATAAACATTAAATGTAGTTTCTTTGTTTACAGAGCAACACATTGTTTTATTCATTGTCAATAATAAATTCACATTATATGTATAGAAACATATATAGTTCTAGGTATCGTTTTAATTATGCGTGATCGATGCATAATGACCCGAGAATGTGACAGAGCATTTTTAGTCAAATTGACACGAAATCTTATTTGAATAGGCATCCGAGATTGTAAAGGTATTCGGTGCGGAAACAATAAAATTAATGAGAATGGCGTTCGGTCGTATTGTTTCTCAGTTTGGTTCATTCCGATTTGTGTATGTTGATGTTGTTTTTTGTTGTTTTGGTCTCGAAATCCTGTTGAAACGTAACCTCTGGAGCATTGACACCGGGTAGAGTCGGATGTATTGTGTTGGCGCAACTAACCAACGACATCGGGTCGAGAACAGTTTTTCACATCCCGGAAAGATAAGTGCATTTGCTTGTAGCGACACGGCGCGGCCGCGCGCCCGCCTCGCCGCCACGCCGCGCCGCCTCAATGGGCGCGCTACTTCTTTATTTATACACACACGCCCTTTTGTAATTAACGATACTCAAAAGATATATATTATCATTTGATTTATATCATATCATTCTTTCTCCGTTTATCGGACTGTCCACTGAACGACCCAACAGAACTTTGATTTAAAACATTTGCTAGAATAATTTCTGATATTCTCGATATTATATTCACCCGTCAACATTATATTACCAAAAGATGAGTGACTTTATTACGTTTAGAAAATGTTTTCGGTGATTAATACTTTTATAACAAATGCCTCATGTTTATACTTGGAACATAATAAAGATCATTTATACAGATGATAATCAAGATATTTGTTGTGAACATCTATCTCGTTGACATATTAACTCCAAGTTAAAATTAATTACGACACTATTCGAAGTATGTTGATGGATGCTCGCAGCTATATGTAGGCACATTTGGAACATCAATGCATCTGTGCGGTTCATCTTGAACGAATTAGCAAAAGGAAAGAGCTAATGTAGCACAAACAAATAAAATGGCGAGAGAACGAAACGAAAATTGAACGGAGCGTTGATAAAATAAGAGAATTTAGGAGTAAAACGTGAGGAATGAGACATCGACGCAAGAGTGCAGAGGCGTTGGAGCAGCTGACACCTGTCATCACGCAATTTATTACTCGCTCCGAAATAACAGAGTCACTGAACACTGAACGAACGCTCTAACAAAATGAAGATACAACGCTCTATTAACGACGCATACCCGCCGCGTCCGCACTGCACCGCCGCGCCACCGCCACCTCACGCGATTCACAATCCGCCACACTTTACTTATTACAATGAATGACCTTTATCATACCTCATTATGAGATTATTTAAACAACCCCTCACATTAACGACCGCATAATAAACACTCCTTCAGGTTATTGAGTATTTGTATCATTAGTAATCGCCTGTTTATTGATATGATAATATATAATGCCAATAATTTGGTCGGTCGCAACGATCGTTTTGGTTACCGCATGTCGGAGGGACGCGTGATGTGTCCGTATCCCATTTCGTCCTCCCGCCGCACTGTTCTAGCGCTTAATAACTGTCGACGCATGTTTGCGTCACAACGGCTGCAATCCTTAACATAATAAATTGCTTCTTATTTTAGAAACCCTCATTCACCATGCTTTATCTTCTTGCGAGGGGATCATTTATAACCGCGACACACATTTCTTGAAACTGGCATATTATGACGAGTGATTGCTTTATTGCGAATCAACAAGTAAATATGCTTTAAAGTGATCAGTTTAGGAAGTGTTCTTAGAACATTTGTACTAATCAGTAGAGTAGGAATACTTACAGGTGACTCTATATGTTACACAGGTTGCATTATAATGCGATACTCAAACAGAGATGTACTGAATAAAGGTGAATTATAGTAGGCGGGCCGAGGTGTTCGGTCCCTGAGTGATTACGGGCCTCATCTTTGTACACGCATGGGCATAGCACTGGAGGGATATTAAGGTTATTACTAACGGCGAAATTGGCCGTGCGACCGCTGAGGAAGCTGCCCACCGAGACCTATTAGTGGTATTACATATTTCATATGATCCACCGTCGATCGATGATTATGGGTGTATTAAAACGTCGTCGAACCGTCTCCGGAGCATGGGAATATGCGCAGGCACAGAGTTTATCTACGTTTTTTACAGTTTAGTAGGTAATTCGGTGATCATAACAGCGGCTGAGCGTACATTATGGATACTGCAGCATAATGCGCCGAAATTTTAATGCTAAATTCACTTTTTGCTCAGTTTTATGTTACCGTGAGAGCTGGGTCGCGCAAATGTGATATATTATACATGAATACGGTGCACTACTTATTGTACTCTATTTTTAATAAGTGCTTCTTTTTCATGCGGTTGCGCTTCACCGAACAATCTTTGCATAATTTTAGTAATAACTAACAATAAAGTGAAACTACTTTTGTTGTTAAGGGTTTTTAATATGTTCATTTCTTTTGTTACAGGATCCTTTTACGGTAAGGCGTGGTTGTCAACCGACTGTTATTACCATAATACTAGTCTTGTGCGGCGGCATGCAAATGTATCTATCAGTAACTACTCAAACTTAATATATTATTTTTACGCGGCGGTTTTGGTCGCAGCAGATCTTGGATCTGCTCATAAATATATACCTATATATATATTTTCTATTAAAGGAGAAATATTTATCGGTTAATGTAATAATGAAAATTCGTTTTAACAATATGAAATACAGTACCGAACTAATGCTACTTCACTCTCACTTTCAAAAAATTTCTGAATAGAAAATAGAGTTAATTTAAAATTTCTAATCAATATTTTATCGTTTCACTAATTTAATTTCTATTTTCATGTCATCGGTCGGCGGCTGAATGATAACAACTACAGGGTGTAAGTATATATTTTCATTTGTCTTATCAGTATCTCCCCCTGTTCTGAAATTATTGATGGCTCCTTTGAATTCCTGTTTAAAGTTCATCAGTATCGATCTGACGGCTAGGAGGCCAAAATATAGTGTCGCACTTCTTCGCAAAGGGATACCTTATATTGTATACAATCATTACTAGCAGCGCCGCGTGGCTGTACCCGAGTTGTGTCCGTGGACATTTCGGAATAAAAAGTACCCTGAAACCTTCCTCTTGGATCTGGATATCCATTACAATAAAAATAATTATTCGAATCGGACTGGTAGTTTCGGAAATTAGCGCCTTCAAACAAACATACCTATTAGAACAGATTTAAAAATAGCGTCTCATCGACATGATAACTGACTTTATTCAGCATAATATAGGTACTTAGACATTTTCAACCGCGATAAAACGAAAATAGCAACACTAAAGACAATGGTTAATTGGTTTCCCAGTAAAGCAAGGATCCGACGTTTGACAGTCAATCATTAAATGCACGATTAAAGGGTCTGGGAAGCACTCTAACTTATTTTATTCTCAACTGCACGACGAGCCAATGACCCACTTCGCTGTGGAAAAAGTGTAGCCACGATTTAAAAAAAGTACCTACTATCACGGCAGTGCCTCCGCCAAGACGATCGCGAAGCCACTTGTATCTATCAACAAGTTACAATTATGCTTATTATTACATTGAATGCATTAGGCAGTGGTCCCACCGCCGACGATGAATGAGAAACGAGTAGAACTAGAAACTATAAACGAGTTGGCGATCAGTGGGAATCGAGTGTGTAGTTTCGATAGTTTTATCGCCGGGCTATAAGCGAGTGTGCAAGTTCTATGAGCGATTACTCGCCCGCGGTCGCTCAGTCCTGCGCAAACTAGCTACTATCTACCAATGCTGGAAAGAAATGATCATGCGAGCGTGTATCGCTGAGTGAGTTTATTTTTGAAAACTCGTCGCTCAGCGACAAAACTAGTAAAGCGAGTCATCGCCTGCAGTGTGAACAGTCAGCGAGCAACTTTTAATATAGGTATGCATCTCTTTTGTTTACACGGAATGTACATTTATTGTACGTTTCTTGAGAGAGAAAATCGTCGATAGTTTTCTCGCCGCCGCGCCGGTGGGACCACTGCCTTAAATCCGTTACTGTTCGCACCGCAAATTCGCACTTATAAACCTTCTCTGGCTTTCCTTCTCGATATTTAGATACCAAGAACAAGATTTAGATAACAATTTATTTTTATAATATTAGATTATATTTGAAGATAAGGTTTTCAGGACAAATCTGAAAATAGAATATAACAGCTATTTATTCGGGCCAAATCTAGTTCAGAATACATAAGCCGGTATATTATAATGATGTAGCAATAGTGCTGTCAAACTATATGCATAATTACACACGTGAGCAGGTTGACAAGACGATAATTAGTGGCGTGGAAGACGCATCGCTCAGTGGATCCTAATTGATGTACAAGCAAACGCAATCAATATGACGGAATACCGGATATGTTCGCCGACGTCCTGTCGACAATGCGGCCATTGTTGCCGCTGGTTCAATTAACTCACCACTTTAACAACTATTTACTCTAACACCTTCATATATTTTGGGTAATGGCGAGCTCCGAATTACGTGAATAAGTAACCATTTTAAAATGTTTGCGATGTCCGCTGGACGGCGGCGGTTTAAAATATAATGAGATAGAGACACTTGAGTATTCACTATGGTTTTCTACGGCTTTCGGCTGAGTGGTTTAAAATTATTTGGCGCTTTGGTTTAGCATTTGCTATACTCACAATCGGTTCTTAATAAACCTGTCACGTTATCTGCCATCAGAGCTGATACAATTCGTCCAACACCCGCGTCCTCGCGTCGACACTCATAATGGTCACAAACACGCTTATCCGATACATTTCATCAATAAAACTACGAATAAAAAACAAGTTCGATGACTCTCCTCCGGAAATTATTAAGATCTTGATAAAATTACGTGGGATCTGATCTGATACTCTCGTATCAATATTATATCCATAATTTGTAACAAAATGATGCATTATATTAAATATTCAATCATTATAATAATTACTAAAATATACTTGTAACAAAATGCTGGGAATACTGACAATGAAATTATTAAAACAGAGTTTTACTAAAACTATTGTTAACAAAAGACATTTATTGGTATGTTTCTAATTTGTAAGACGTCTAGAAAATTTTAAGCGAATTTTGTATAAAACGATAAAGTAACGTTTGACACAGACAAGAGATTTATATCGGGCAAATTATAAAGCTTTGCTTTGTGCACGATCCAAGTAATCCTGTTTTAAATTTATTGGGTTAGCCGACAATAAATTTGTAAATTGTGTAGACCGCTGACCCGGAAACGTCGTCTTAATGAGCTTTTTATTTTAAGGACCATCAAAGGACCCCTTATCTTATTAAATTTCCGTTGTCTATAATTTTTTAGATGTTTCTGTTTGTTGGCTATATAACGTGTTTTTGTTTTGTTTGTTTGCACGCCAACGCTCCCGCCCGCATGCCGCCGCCGTGGGTACTCATGCAACGTACAGTATGTAAGTACATTTAATTACCACTTACAATTTTAAATAAGTACACACTATAAAATGTGCAACAAAATTGTGATGATAATATCAATTAAGCGGCTGATATAACAAAGAACATTTATGTTGGACTTGCTGATAAGCCGGAGTTTGCTAAATGGCGAGGAGTATATGTATGTTACATACATACATACATGTATGTAACATACATATTATACTCCTCGTATAAATCGTTTGTGGAGTGCGGAGTGGTATCCGAACGTCGCATTTAGCCGGTGTCAAGTTCATAAAGGTCGAGCGGCCACGTTGATGAACCCCATTTACTGGCGGGAGGATATAACTGTTGTGGTTTAGTTTGAGATACGACGTCGTTTTCAATTTAGCTAAACTTGTTAATTCCGAAGCCTGCATGCGGTGACGTGGTCGGTCTATGGACATAATTTCATGAAGGCACCAAAATGCCTCGACCAATATTGACGTGGCACGTTGGCGCGCGTACATACATAGATACGGGGAAAATCGTGGCTGTAGCCAATGTGCCCTGCAAATTAACAGCGCTTCCCCCGGGGCCAATATTTCTCCGTGCGACGTGGAACCTAGGACCGCCCGCCACTAACTACCCCACTGAATCAGCGACGATCACGCCTACATCTTGTATATACGCCGATTGGTATGGTACGTAACTCGTACCACTCGGATAAAGTAATATATATTCCGAGGAACCTTCATTGCTGACTGAACAATGTCTCACCTGAAAACAAGGCTTTATTGCCGCGTATTTCACCGCTTTTGTTCTCAATGGTGCAACTTTTATAAATATCGAGCCGTAAGTTGTATTCTTGTGAACAACATTTTGTTTGAATATTATATTGGAGACGTCCCTCGAATTGAATGTAAAGGAAGACGGTAACATGTGGTAGTATCTTAATTTTATTTAAACGCGTGATTATCTAATCGAAACAGCTAGTCGGACAAGGTATAATTGCAGAGTATTAGCTGCAGTCAAACCAGAACCTTTATCTAAAATGGGCTTCGTTAAATTATGCTTTACTTACCATAACGTTTTAAATATTAAAATGACCAACGATGATAGCGAGCTAATTCCTATAACTATGCTAATAACACCTACCTTCTCCAAAATATAATCTTTAATCTGGATGCAAATCATCCTAATACGTTTCGATTATAAAGAGGTATAATTTCGGCATTATATTGTCCATCAAAGTGTTTTACATATATAAAAATAAAAAGCTGGCAATCA
Organism: Cyclophora albipunctata; assembly: GCA_963082685.1. NCBI lineage: Eukaryota > Metazoa > Arthropoda > Insecta > Lepidoptera > Geometridae > Cyclophora > Cyclophora albipunctata. Next base: position 11,202,728 of record OY720111.1, on the reverse strand, counting down.
AGTAATTTGTTTCTCGACCTACTAAACTCTTTTCGAGATCGAATCGTGTTTTGATCTTAGGCTAATACTTAGGCTTTGTAATTTTGTATCGATTTGGGAATAGCAGTATAATTATAATTTGGGTCCGTAATTTGTTGTGTACATGCAGAGCGCAGCTTCTAGTTAATTTAGTGGACTATTTGTAATGTGTCTGGGAGAATTGACCGTTTGGTGTATTTCAGACGGCGATGCACTGGGCTTGTAAGCGCGGGGATGAAAACTTGGTGAAGCTGCTGGGCGGGCTGGCGCGCCACGTCATCAACGAGCGATCGGTCCGTACCCGCACTGTACCCGTCTCTTCACCTTTGTACTTCACACGTTACATTATCGTACTTACACCAAACTAGTTTTTTCGTAATTTATTTGTAATCTGAAGTAAATGTAATTCGAGTCCTCATAAAAAGGTACTCAAGAACGCTTTGAAGTAATCACATTCCTGTCAGTAAATTCGTAATTTTGTTTAATGGTGAAAGAGAATTAGAATTTTGTAAGTGTAAGTGGTAATCCGGTAGACGGCCACTCAACATTGCCTAGAAGGGTTTACGTCCAATCAAATGTCCTACTAGGAGGTGTAATTGCGCCTTTTTTACAGTATCGTTAAAGTGTCTTTACATTCTTTTCATGTGGCGCGCTCGGACGACGGAAACAGAATGGGGTAAGTATTTTATTGACGAACTACTTGTGGATTTGACTCGGGAGATACTAAATTTATTTGTGCACCACTCAAACTTTAATGTGCCTCTTTAACTAAATAAAAGTTACATCGTTTTTATGACATTTTTATGTAGTGTCATCTGTGTAACATAAGCTTGTGTATGGGCTAATGTTTTCGATTTTGATGACGATCGTTCGTCGCATGGCACTCGACGCAAAGAAAGAATTTAGTAAAGGCGAATAATGGAGTTATAGTTTACAGCTGACGCGTATATATTAAGTACCTAATATGGAAGTGAGTTTAATATCTATCTTATGTAATATGTGTATGTATTAGAATTGCGAACGGGAGTGATTCCGTGTAATATGAGACGGGATAGGAACAGATGTGTACGGCCCCTTACTACGTTTTGATAATATTTTATACCCGATAACATCACGGAACCGGGAATGTAATATTATTCCTGAAGGTAGATTTCGCCAAGTCGCGATTATAGATATTGTTATACATACTTATTGTTTTATGGTTCGTCCCTCCATTCAGTAAAGTATACATCCGTGTCTTGACTGACAGCCAGTTTAACATAATTATGTATAATATCTCCGAATGGTCGACAAACCAAACATTTCGATATTTTTCCTAATACAAATGGTATCGATATCTATCGCAGAGAGTGCAATAGCCATGTTTTAAAGATAACGCTTATCGCGGCAGTGTTATCAAAGATAATAACAAGTATTACTGCACTTGTATTCCATCTATACCATCTTTTATAACCCCGCTTCTCCGTTCTCTATAGTGTATTCGTTCCCATAAGAATTTTGTTATAAAAAATCTCCAAATTCATTTTTTTTGCCAAAATGTAACAAAATCGGCTTTAGGTTTAGACGTAAAATCAGCCCGATGGACTAAGTTAGTTAGCATTTTTAGATAATATAGGTAAGTAAGGATTTCGTTCATTAAACCTCTTAGTATAATCGTATGATGCAATATTTTCGACCGCAATATATTTTCTGTCTGTTCAATGTTGATCTTTTGGCAGTTCGAAAATAGTTTTGCTGTAACCTTGCTGCCTATTATTGTAATCATTTTGATTAACATTTCAAAATATGATTTAAAATAAAACTAAAGTAAACATTAGTGTTTAACAAGCGTGGTGATTACGCCTTATCCTCCTCACTATACCGATATGTTCAGTGAGATGAGAGGCTTTTGCCCAGCAGTGGGATATTACAGCCTAAGGCTAAGGACTCACGAAGCGGTTTTCACCCGTGCCCGCCGCGGTTGCGGGCCCGCAGCCTTTGTAGAATACAGATATTTATGTAAAAACTTAAACACATTTCACGACGCGTTTTACGCCCGCGGCGTGTGCGATTGTTTGCGGGTCCCGCTGCTCCAGCGGTCATCTTGTACCGGCGGGCGCGGGTCGCGGTCCCGCAGCCGCGGCGGGTTGCACCCGCGCGTTCTGCGGTCGGTTGGCGGGCGACCGCGCGTGGACAGCGGGGGGCGGGGGGGGGGGGGGGGAGGTTAGAAATCCGACGCCATTTTGCAGTGACTTGTTATTACTCGTTGCGTAGTAGTTTCTGGTGTGTGTCCATGACGGTCTGGAACTCAACTGATCGTTTAACCGCCCGTCTTGCGATTATCAACGGCCCAGTTTGCGGGCGATAATCGCAACCGCGACGGCTGCGTAACCGCACAAAACTCCGGTCTCGTGAGTTTTGAAAATAAAACTCCATTCCGCCACCGCGGCGGGCACGGGTGAAAACCGCTTCGTGAGTCCTTACTCTAATACTTTACTTTACTTTATTAGTGTCAATTCTGATTTACCGTAGAATTGCGAACACATTTAGGTATCAATCTCATTTTATGCAAAATATGTTTTGAACCCTCCACGCAAAACAAGGGGTGTTAGATGTTTGGGGAGTATGTATGTGTTTGTAGTATCGTAGCTAACAACATAATATATAACTAGCAGCGCCCCGCGGTTTTACCCGCGTTGTGCCCGTTCCCGTGGGAATTTCGGGATTTTTTTTACATAAAAACCTTCCTCTTGAATCACTCTACCTATTACAAAAAACCGCATCAAAATCCGTTGCGTAATTTTAAAGATTTAAGCATACAGACAAACAGACAAACAGACACGAAACAGAGACGACTTTATTTTATACAATGTAGTGATACCTACTGGTTTCTTAAGTAAAGCGAACACTACTCATTTTGAATTGAAACTAAACTACATAAAAATGTCAAATAAAAGCAAATGTATAGTAAACGTAGTTTCAATTTTAAATTGTTTTACAAACATCTTAGACCTCGTCGGACGCAGGCTATCTAACATTACGAGTGTTTCTCTCGGAGTCACGGGATAAGCCCGGTCTTTTGAGAGGCATGCGAGGGGATACAGATCCAACTCGTAGAGGCCCTTTGAGATTATGAGCATTTTTACAATAACATCTATACGAGTATATATAAAATTCAAAGTCCTGACTGACTGATAATCAACGCACAGCCTCAACCGCTACACCTAGAAACATGAAATTTGGCAGGGAGGTTCTTCAAGTGACGTAAGTGCACACTAAGAAAGGATTTTCGAAAATTCCTACGGGAACGGGCTCAACGCGGGCAAAGCCGCGGGGCGCTGCTAGTTATACATACAATCAGTACCGTGGCCGCGTGGGCACAAATGCACAAACCTTAACCATAATAAGTTTTTATTGTATCAAGGGTTCGTCAAAAATCTTGTTTATAAAATTATCCAACATTTCCACCAAAGTTGTGCTATGCTACGTGTGTTTCTATATCATACGCACCATGGCATAGCTTCGTTGGAAAGGATCCTTTATCATATTTTCAATACCACAACATATTATCTAGGTGTTCCGAATATGACATTTCTTTTAAATTATTTGTTCATAGCTACAATATGCTCAAACTGTGAATAAATTCTAGGGTTACACACCACTGCACATCGCTATGCAGTTTCGTCACGAAAATGTTTACAGGCTCCTTGTTGAAGTGTATGGTAAGTCTAAGACTTGTTCATTCAATTAACCGACTTTTAAAAATAGAGGAGGCTCTATTCTTGAGAATGTTTTTTTTTGCATTATTACACCGACTTTTTTGTCTTAAAATGTCTCCGAAACCTTTTGTAGCACATTATTAATATGTCCGATGACTTAATAAATATTCCGAAATATGTATAACCTGAATTATTGATAATTATTTTGTATATTGATGACATAATCTAAGTCGGCCCAATACGTTAAAATACACCCACATCTCCTTACAAACAATTTCATTTATAAGTATAACATGACTAAATAATTCTGAACAAAAACTTTTTAGGATAAAAAATGCGTTTGAAAATTTAAATAAAGACAACCCCTTATGTAAAAATGTCAAGAGATAGAGAAATTATAATATTTTTAATTATAATTTACAATTATGTGTCTTAATAGTGTATATGTATTATCGCTAAAGACAGGGAGCGGTGGCGATGTTTGGGAGACCATCGCCCAGCTGTGGGACAATATATTAAAAATTTAAGTGTTGTTATGTTCGTAGTCATACATTTATTGTATTATTGATTGTTATGTTCGTAGATGCGGACCCAAACGTGCGGGACTGGTCCGGGAAGAAACCGCGCCAGTATTTAGTTAACATGGACAATTCAATGTCGCCCGGATCTTACAGAAGTACGTTCCACATTGCCATTAAAACATAAACTATGCAACGTCATGCAAAATGAATAAGCAATACGTAAAAGTAACTATAAAGTATTCAGATTTTTGTTGTGCAAAAGTATTTCTTCGTTAGAATAGAGTTTTCTTACAATTTATTCTTGTAATTTGTGATATAATGAAAGTATTTTGTTTCTTATATTTAATTGAAGTTGTGCAATAAATATAGATGTGTAGATTGTCTTATTGAATGGTAGATATAAGTGGCTAACATATTATTATTGATACATTGTACTGTCTTATGAAAAAACCCTTATTACGAAATATAAAAAAAAACCCTCATTGTACGAGCAATAAGGGTTTGATGTTCGCCAAATATATTATACCAGTTTTCGTTTTTTTAAATCAGATTTTTGTAACTAAATCTAACTTTAAATTCAGTAAATAACTTATTTTAAAAGTAGTACCTACTTAATTACTTTACAACGTTGTACTTATTATTATATTTTATTATATTATATTATTGAACAATATATTTTTTATTTATTAAAATGCTTCAACAGTTACTAAAATTAGATCGTAAAACAGTCAGCGCCATCTAGCTGCATGTTGACGTATCAAGTTGAAGTGCAGCCCGTTGTCTACGTTTTGTATTCTGTGTAGTACGTAGTTCATTCGTGGTTTCACAGAGGCCGACACTTTCGATATAAGAAGAAAAACCTGTCCACCGGATATTCGAATCCTTCCATCTTCTGCTATGCCACTTTCAAGTAAGAAGTATGACATAGCAAAACGATTAACATCATGTACATAATATTGTGTTTTGTTACTTTAACCTTAATTTTGTGTCTGTCTTGTTTGTTTAATGTCTTTCTGTAAATGTCCTTTGTGTATTGTACATTATTTTCAATAACTCTGTAGTTTGGTAGCTGTAGCGAACACGGTGCGGCGTCTCTTGACTTGTACAACACATCACTTGATCGTAGAGGGCTTATGTAGTAAACTATAGTTACACACTCTATTACATTTGCAAAAAATGCACATTACTGAACATAGTTCACTTTAATCTGTGCTGTCAGTTATTAGGTAAGTATTGAAGTCAATGAAATTACCGATTGGCATAATGTAAGTACATTAGCGCTGGGTAGTTGTTTCTAGTCGACTTATAGAAGGAGATACCTTTGACTTTCGAACACCACCACGGACTAGTAAGCGACATACTTCTCACCGGTCGTGTGGCAGAATCAATGCGCTACAAAACCTAAACATGCCGACCATTTCTATCCATAGGTCGACTGTATATTCTCATCACTTATGGGTACATATCATCGGTCTTAATTACTATGCATACATTGTGGTGTCATTTCAGAGAAGGAAGGTTTCCTTCGGATCGGTTCTCTGAACGTGCGCGTGAAGAAGACTACGGAAGCGTTCAGTAACTTCCTGGGAGTGGGCGCGACCAGGTCCTCGGCGTACTTGCCCAAGAGAGAGCGCGATGACAGACGGAGCGGCGACGATGTAGACCACCTGCACAAGACGTGGGGGTCCGCTGATAATATACAGGTAGTCTATTATTATACAAAGAGAAATATTTTTACCTGCCTAATAAATGTAGGTATAAGCGCGAAGTCACTAAACCTGGGAACTTAACCTAAGCGCGATCTACAAAATTTCACACTTGCGCAATCTAATTGAATCGCAGGTGATACCACCACGCGGAACATCTAATAATAAGTACCATATAATAATTGTGTGTCACTGTGTTAGTGTTACTCACGCAGCTCATTAATACAGAACTAATTATTGTATTATTAGTAGAGGCCTGTAGTGTCCCGCTGCAGGGCAAAGGCATTTACTTCCCTTCCACGTTTCGAGATTGACAATCTGTCAGAATCCTATCAAGGTTGTCTTACCACCCTGTATTGACTATGTTTATCGCACATAATATTTTATCATTCTTTTAAACAATTCTGAATTATGCTTCAATATTTTCCAGAAGAAAGACGAGTTGATGCCGCCCCCGATGAGCAGTAAGGTGCGGCGCCGCGGCGCCATCGGGCGGAAAGGACTCGCCGCCTCGCACAGCCGCAGCACGCCCTCCACTCCAGACCAGGTAACATAGGAATCGAGCTTCATCACAACTGAATGTCAATCAATGATTTATCATTCACTTGACGCGCTAACGCGCTATTTTTTATGTAATCGAAACAACTACAGAAAGGAAAACTGGCTGACTCGGGCTTGAAATCACCAACCCGCGTTAGGGAAATTACATGCAAATACTTAAGGTTCGCTTTAACCAGTTCCAGTCATTTAAAAATATTCTCTTCTGTTTTGGCCCCTTTTTAATAAGTGAACTTCTCCTACGTATATTATTATTTGTGCGTCCATACATTTTCAGTATTGTATTACGTACTTGTTACTTGTTGTAGCCCCGGGCACACATCGGCGTCACAGGGGAAGGCGACTCGGACTCCGACTCGGCGGCTGGCTTCCACTCCGCGTGGCGGCAGCAAAGGGCCTCCAACTGCTCATAACCATCATCACAATCGATAAGAAACTAACCTTTAAACACGGACTTGACACTTCACGATATATATTTTACGTAGTGTATCTTTTACCTTTCGCAACATTTCAATGCAGTCGTGATCGGAGGCAAACCCGTCTTTATATGTTAGTATGTGTTCAAACCGCAAGTTTAGAAAAAGGTAACTGGGATGTTTGAACAATGGTATATAGCATAGTACTGTGGGATCACCTGCGTTGTATCCGATACTGTGGAATTTTTTCACCAATGAAATGCAGCAGGTTTGGAAGTGAAAGTACCGCTTTCCCGGCGAGCCCAATTACAGGAACGTATCATATGAGTAAAGTAAAGGTGCATTTCCACCAGTGTTACGGTATGCTACCCTTGATATATTTGTTGATACAATCTTCGCTATATTACGTTACTATACTACGGTTGATATGATTGGTAGAATATCAAACGTAGCATTTCCAGCACTTCTGGAAAAGCATCATAAAAATATGGTTTATCCCGAAATACGTCTCAGAATAAAGCATAGTATTAAAATTAACTTTATCAAACATCAGCTCATTACTCATAACAAAGTATAGTCACGAATAGTTCAATGTTAATTTAACACGTTTTTGGAAATATTGATGTTCATTCAAACTAAGGCTGTGTGCAGGCAAATAAGATATATACCTGTTTTAAGAGTATTGCCGTGTTAATTTCACCTAATCTTTTTGGGATTCTATCAAACGATCCATGGACATTAAGGCTGTGCCTTACTAAATGAACATGCAGGAGACATCAAAGTATCCTAGTCTATTATGTAAAGCGAGATTTGCATGGTTGCTTTCATTTGTCAAACTGAAAAGTGTTTAATGTATCGACGTATGGTATCTTACGACAGGCCTGTAAACAAAGGAACATGTATTTTTATATCTGCGACTGTACTTAAAATATGTTCAAGTGCAGAACATTCCGTGCCCTATACTAAGTATAATTAGATTATTTAAGCATTCCTTTTTTATTAATATTGTTATGTTAATTATATTCAATTTAATACGTGTCGCATTTCACTAGAGCTAAGATTGTGAAGTGGTGCCGTGATATATCGCCGTATTTACGAATAATACCTATGTTACATTCAAGTGAAGAACAAAGATGTAGGTATGTTAAGTACATAAAAATTGAATATTCTACGACTATGAAGTCGGCGAATCACTGCATCGCATCATTTGTTATACTGTATACTGTGAATACGGAACCCTTGTATCATTTTAAATGTCACGCCACTTTTATTTTGATCTGAAATACTCAAATTAGAATTTAGATCTCGACCAGACCTTACGGTGATGTAAAGACTTTATAATTAGATTACTCTAACACCAACTTTTTGGTCTACCTCGAAATTATTATAATTTTAATGAAGTCAATGTTATACAAAAATATCAATAATTAATTGAATTGTGAAATATATTTATTTTTATCTGTTTTACTATCCTATCATTCATGAAATTGTGTAAAGCCCCATCCACATTACACGCAGTAAACCCTAGAACAGTGGCTCGCTTGCGTAGTGTGGAATGGGCCTTATGATCGTATTGATTTTAAGACGATAAATCACATCCTCAATGTATTGTATAAAGCTATTATAAATAGCTTTTTAATGTAACAAATGAAAATCAATTATAAACTTTAATTATCTCAATTCAGTATTTTTGTTATTTAGTTTATTCTTGTAGTTCTTATAATAAAGTTGTTGCATATAGTCCTACTTTAATTTAAACCCTACAAAGTTGTTGAGCTTATAGTCTTTCAACATTGTTGCCACGTAGCTTGAAATTATGATTAAGTGTAGGGCCACATCTGCGGAACGTACGGCGCCGAACCTTCCGCTCTATGACACATCAGTCGAAATTACGCCGCGTACTGATGTGTCATATGCTGAGGATACACGGCGACACTGACACTCATCACAAATGTCGACACTAGTGTAGATTGCGTCCTCATGGTAAGCAATTTTACTGCAACTAAGTGTCGCGGCAGTGGACACACACAGACATTCGATGTATACATTGAGTGTCTGATGTCAAGTGTCGCCGTGTATCCTCAGCTATAGATAACTTGAAATACACTACGAGCGTATTTAGCGGAAGGTTCGGCGCCGTACGTTCCGCAGATGTGGCCCTACACTTAATTCATTTTACTTGCCGTCGCTGAAAATAAACTAGTAGAGCCTTGTCCTCTTCTCAATAAATATACTTACTTTTCTCCACAACTAAGCCGTAAACTGGTTGCAAACTGTCCGCTGACGTCAACTCACGTTGCCACCCCATCGCTGGATCCTCAATATGTTTTCGGAAGTTGTCTGGTTGAAAAATCAGTTATGATACATCTTCAACTTTGATTCTCGTAAGAATAAATAAAATATTAAAGCTAAACGTGGTATGTAGTACAAGTACGTGTCATGTAACCAATAAAAATAATGTTTATTATAATATAAGGCGGGCTTTAATCAGCATTCGGTCGTATCATTTGTCTCCAAACTTCATGAAGACTAGTGACCGTTAACTTAATCATTAATAGTCCTGACAAGCGTGGCTTAAAAATGATACCTAACCAAGGTCTACCCATCCCAATCATGACCGGGACAACCGTTGCTTAACATGCAACATCAACGGCCACCCATCCCAATATTCACCACGACAACCCTAGCTTAACATTCAATATCAACGGCCACCCATCCCATTATTCACCACAGCAACGGTAGCTTAACATTCAATATCACGGCCACCCATCCCATTCTTGGCCGGGATAACCGTAGCTTAACATTAAATATCAACGGCCACCCATACCAATATTCAACACGACAACCGTAGCTTAACATTCAATATCAACGGCCACCCATCCCATTCTTGGCCGGGATAACTATACTTAGCTTAACATTAAATATCAACGGCCACCTATCCCAATATTCCCCACAACAACCTTAGCTTAACATTGAATATCACGGCCACCCATCCCATTCTTGGCCGGGACAACCGTAGCTTAACATTCAATATCACGGCCACCCATCTCAATCTTGGCCGGGACAACCGTAGCTTAACATTCAATATCACGGCCACCAATCCCATTCTTAGCCGGGACAACCGTTGCTTAACGTTCAATATCACCGGCCACCCATCCCAATCATGACCGGGATATCCGTAGCTTAACATTCAAAATGGTGAATGGCCATTGGTATTACCATGTTAAGCGACGGTTGTCTCGGTTAAGAAAGGGATGGGCCGTTATTAAAAGCAACTGTTGTAACCTTAAACATGATGGTTTTCGTTTGTTTGATCGGCGCAAGAGGGATTTTATAAGTTTGGACTCGGTGTCTCTCAGCTCTCCAACGGATAGACTGATTTCAGTGCGGTTTCATTCAGTCGAAACCTAGTTCCCTTGGGGTGGTATTTAGCTGTGTTTGGTAAAAATCTATACAGCAGTTTGAAGAGCTCTTTTCCAAAAAGATGTAAGACATTTTTTGTAAGAAAAAAAACAAAAAAGAAAACAAAAAAAAAAGACGTGTGGCACTCGGGGACTGCCGCGGTAAAGCTATTGCATAGTTATTTTTTCTATCACTAGATGGCGTTAGTGGGGAGCGTTAGGTTTTTTCGTTACGGAATTTCTGGATTCGGTCCCCGCGCTCAAGGCCCGCGATAGAAGCTATGCAATAGCTTAATAATTATTCAAATCGGCCAAAACTTTTCTGAGATTGGCACGTTAAAAGAAAAAATCTTTATTTTAGTTTAACTTTAATTTTACTTGTCAATGTTGGGAACACCAAGGTGAGCAATTAGAGATGTAGCGATTGAAAGTTCAGTTTTGGCTGTATGTCCAACGAATCCAAAACCACTGTATTTTCTGCAAGTAATTAGAAGTTATGGTACGACTAATTTCAGGAAAAAGCCTAAAAATCTTTAAGTCGAAATATTATGCGTTCATTAAAATACCACACGGCGGCTAACTAAGTTATTATAATTTTCCCTCAGTAATATCGTAAGCCGATTTTTGCCCCAGTGATTACGGAACGATAGCTGCACACAAAAATCGGTTATGGTCTCATTTTGGAGGGCTTCAAAGGGGAGGTGCTGGCCTTGGTGCCAAAATAAAGAACATTATAAACACAAAATGCCGCCGTCTACCCACTAGTTGGTTATTTTATTTTTCCCGTTAGTAATACGTAATGCAAAAGCCACAATATGTGTACCTAAATCGCCCTAAAGTGGTTAACCAGCAACCTGTTGAATATTTTAACATATTAAACACTTTCGTTAATATGTGCATTTACTAACTGTAGTTTGAAAAAGCCACAAATAAGTAATAATAATTGTCATAGTCATAAGTAGCTTATTCTAATAACAATACCGAGAGTGTGTTATCCTAGAGTATCTGTCACTGAGGTGGCGAGAGGGATGCGAGAGGCGTGCGGCGCCCAAGCGCGTGTCGGCCGTCAGAGCGCTCCCGCCCGCCCTGAGGCACTGTCGCGTCCGCCCGCGCCCTCCGCACGTACGATCACAAACTCGTTCACATTATTACTAAGTTTCACTTCACTAATTACCTGTATACATTGACTCTCTTTACATTGTGGTGACGCGAACATTGGTCCCGTACGCACGGTAAGAAGCGACAAGCGCCTCTAAAGTTTCCTATCACCCTTGTTGTCACTGCGGCGATTCTATTATTCGGGGTGTTCTTTCGAATGTCAAGTCATACTTACTGTTAATTAACTTACACATGTTTTCATTTTATTAGTGCAGTGCTGTGCGATTGTGGATAAATGCGTGATTTTCAATACTTACTTACATGTATTTTTGAGACACGGTAAGTCATCATAACGCAAACATAAAAAACTACCTACCTAAGTACCTCCTTATATTCATATTTCATTCAACCAAGGTCTAGTATCGTAGATTCAACATTTTGTTAAAACTAATCTTCAAAATAATATTTATTAAACTTATAATTAAGTTATTTGTTTAGTCTATATTAATATTATAAAGAGGTAAAATTTGTAAGTTTGTTTGTTTGTAGGTTCGAGCTAATCTCGGGAATTATCAGTCCGATTTGAATAATTATTTTTGTAATAGATAGCCACATTCAACGGGAAGGTATTTTTCATTCCGAAATTCCCATGGGAACGGGCACAACGCGAGTAAAACCGCGGGGCGATGCTAGTATAAATATATCTTAGATTTCTAAAAGATAACTAACAGTTATAATCTGTGACCACAGTTCCTGTATAGGAGTCGAAAAGTAAAATACTAGCGAAGTGTATCCGTAAACGTAGTAAGAAAACTAAAGAGTTGGAACGTTCTAATTAACGAACACTCTTGAAGAATATTTCTTTCTCCCTCTGACAAAAGAGCAATTAATGCAAATGACTTCACCTGGGAATTAAATGTATTTTCCGATACACTTTGTCTACATTGAAAGCCGTGGATATGAATGATTTTACAACTTTGCAATTGTAGGTATAGTTCGCTGATAAATTAATTCTAAGTTTCGCTTAATTCATTATCACGACAAAATTAGTATAAAGCATACTGGATAAAGGCCTCTCCTAAACATCTCCAGCCATCACTGTCTTTTCAAACTCTATACCATGTGCCTATTCCTAGTAAAATGTAATTGACAATTGCGCCTATGCTCATATCGGATTTGTAGAGCGTAAAATACCACGTAAGAGCATAAAATATCCAAACATACATCAGGATTGTGGGGGTGATGCAAACCCCGGTATACCTATCTTTTACAAAGGAATCAATCCAAACTATTAATTCTATTTACTGTAATTTACCAAAAATATCATACAATTGATTTCTATAATCCGAAGCATGAGCAATGAACATTTTCCCAACTCAAATATCGCGTCCTGTTGTTGCCAACTGTAGGTACATATTCTTATGCAGCACAACAGCATTCAATCAATATTTCGAAAAACAAGTAAAGCGGAAGTTTCATAAATGAATTTCTTTAACGGATCCGTGGGTTGTCGCTGAACACCGTAGCAACGCTCGCCTAACTAGGTAATTGAGTATTACCGGCCTTCTGACCCGGGATCGATATTCTGTGCAACACCTTTTCCGTTGCATATAAAACGACTCCACTTCAAGTTACTTCGGAGCACAGCACCCAACAAGAGACTGTTGAATCCGATATTGTTAAACAGGTTCAGATTGCAATTTTTCTCGTTCTATTGTAGAGCGCTTCATCCTTCATTGCAAGATTTTATTTATGCAGACTTTGATTAGCTACCAACAAAATTGAATAGAATTGTTTTATAATACGAACAAGATGGTTAGAACCATCCTAATTCTCGATTCAGAACAACTGGACATTTTTTCGATTTGGCTATTTATTTATATTGTCCTTTACTTCCGCCTGAAGGGACCGCTCGAGCGCTCTTCCGCCCTGCACACAAAAAAAATATCTAGATATTCGTGAATAGGTATTATATTTGTTCGAAATACAAGTATTTGAAAAATATGTCCGTTAACTTTACTTTTTTAAATACGACTAAGCGTAGCATCCTATTTTGAATTTGGTCACACAATACCATCGATCCTTTTATTGTCCAGTAAAAGAATAAACCAGAACAGTCAAAATGGTTATTGATAAGCCCACAATACGATTGGGAATGTACTTGACGTAGATTATGCATATCATATAAATTAAATAAAGCGCGATAACCAATCTTTGGCTTCTAACTAATTTAACGATTTCGTTTTTGGCTCTTAGATACGAATTACAAACAGACATAAATTGGATCCAAGCTACTTTATCTAGTCTTTGGTTATAAGTATGACATATTTGAATTGTACTCACTTACCTACTTTTAATAAATGGCTCGAGTTTGAGATCCAGCGCCACCAACCAGCTCGTTTGAAGTGAGCAGGGAGATTATGTTCTAAATCTACTCGTTGTTTTGATCCCTTAGTGAGAGGCTTTTGACCTGCTTTGGTAAATCATAGTCCCGAACTTTTCGTACCTCATACACCTTATACCTATGTATTTAGAAAAGTATAGATATTTATAGTCTGGCTGGAAGGCCTGCGTGCTTTTGTGTAGTCACTCGCCGTCAGAGTGAGGTATGCCTTGGACCATATACATACATCGCGTCAGAGTAAGATATGGTGAGGGATTATATCCAGGGATCCAAGGTATAAGGTATAAGGGCGTATCTCGACAGCTTACCTAGGAGGCATCTCCGCCGAAAGCAAAGTAGCAGTGGGAGTGCTTACTGTGTCGGATGTTGCGGGTTCGATTCCCGCCCGAGTCAACAATATGTGAAGACATAGGTAGTTGTTAGCGACGACGTCTGGGTGTTAATTATATATTCTGGGTGTTAATTATATTATTATTTGTGTATGTACCTATATGTATGTACCTAGTAGTTTAAGTTAGTTAGATTACAAGCTTAGACCTTAGGAGTGAAATTGTCCGGGTATATTTATTTATATATTATATATAATAGAGGAGAGATGCGGCATGCAGCGCGGCGGGCGGGCGGCGCGATTTGCGGTGATATATCACAGCACAGCTAGACTAGTTGCATTCGCGGCGGCGTCAGCGGTGGACGTGTTGTCCCCTGGCCGCAGCCAAGCGCGTCGTGCGTGAGGCGCAGCATGCGGCGAAAACAAATGGTATACATTGGCTGTGGCCAGGCCGTAACATGCATATTTTCCTAACCATTTGAACGTGAGGCAAGGGAACAAGTTCGTCACGAAGTTGCAAAAATGCACAGTCAAATTATTATTGTTAGGGTTTAGAGGATGTCCTCGACGTGCTTTACTTTAGTCTGACCATTACATAGAGGGATTCTGTTAAACTGACCGCTTAAAATCATTAGTCGTGCGTTACCGGAAAGCTATTGTTGATTTTTTAATGAATGTTAAAAAATATTTCCGTCGATGATTTAACTATTATATACTTATCTTATTAATAAACGGTCTGTATACAAGAAACTCTCCATATAATAGTCAGATTAAGGGATTGTGTATGTAGGACATGAAGCTGAACCCATTATATAAGAATTCGATCGCACTCGAGTAAATGCAGGGCATGTTATTGTTACATTTTCAAAGGTCACAACGACTAAGCGTTAAGTCCTAATCATGACTCTTTTTAATTAGAGCCTTTCAGATCAATTAACGTCCCATGTAAAAATCAGATGAATCCATTATACATCGGAATATTTAACATGTGCATACGGCCATCCCCACCTTGCAAACGGACAGATATCCCAGTCAGTTGAATATCCCCCATATCTTAGTTTGACGCGCTTGAGTAAATTCAGAGAATAAAAAAATTTTTATTGCCATTTCACAACCAGTGCTTAAAATTAAAAACTGCAAAATTACTAGGTATTATCTAAAAATGCACTTTTATGTTTAAGAAAAAAGACGAAATAGTGAGGCAGTACTCAGCTTATGCTGTTTGGTACCTGAGTACGAAGCGCTGTTTTTCAGTTCCACTTAATAATAAGATATAGGAGAGGAGAAGGCGGTGTTCTTTCGAACAAATAAAAAAATATAAATATAAAAGTTTGAATTACAATATGAAACTAATTAATGTAGGTCACTATATTTTTTTTTTGTACAAAGTTCACGGACGCGCTTATGTGTGTGTGTTCTTGTATGTTGAGGGATTAATATAACATTCCATTTAGTATTATATATATTAATACTTAACATTACCAATCAGGGTAGTGGTATTATGTAAGAAATACAACTAAATTTGAAATATCGATTAGGTAGGTTGTCCATAAATTTTTTAGATTTAATTCGTTTCTGTTAGAGTGTTTCAAGTCTTCTTCGTCGAGTTGTCTTTTCTGCAAAAGCCTTTTTATTATGTAATCTTCTCATTGCAATAGGTCCTAACCGCGCTCGAGTGACTAAACAATTAGCGAAGAACGTTCCCTATCTATTATTTATTAAGCATGGCTAGAACGAGTTTACAAGCTGCGAGTTAGCGAGTTCAATAGAAAAAGCCCTATTTTCTCTATTTAAGCCGCCATGAAGTGATAAGAAAAGTATATACGAGTATAAATAATTACTTATTTTTGTTATTAGACCCATTTCCAGTTTTCAGTTTCCAGAACTATACTGCACCTATTTCATTATTAAGTACGTGTTCTCTTTGCCGCGGACCTAGTAGCTCTGCTCAAGACGATTATTTGTACGGAAAATTTATTATTTTCAGTTAAAATATTACGGTCTAAGTATTATTGATTTGTAGTTAATTTCCGTAAAAGCTTTTATTGAAAATTTCATCTGAACCATGAAGCTGCGAGTAGCATATATTTCGCTTACTGTTTAGCAAAACGATGGCAAATTCTAGGAATTATTCCCTCTCGATAATATTTTTTACTCATGTCTATTGCATATTATTATATTTTTTACTTATAATGTTTATTGCACATTACTATGATATCATATACCTACTTATCTTTGATATTTATTCGTGGAATTCTGTTGTTGGGTTGTGAATTAATTTACTATAAAACAATAGCGTAAAACTATTGTTTTATAGTAAATTATTTTGCTTCTGACACTACTCATAGAACTTAATAAATAAATAAATTACAGATGAAGATAGACGTTCCCAAAAAGTGCTTACTAAATATTACGTTCAAGCGAAAAAAGTCAACCTTTATTACATTTAATTTGAAGACTTCGTTAATAAGTACTTGAAAACCTTAACATACCTAGTATATATCTGTATTCACAGCGCTATGACTGGTAATTAATGGGTTTTATCTAAGTACACTGAGTAGATTTAAAAGTAAAGTACCTACTAGCCTATATGTGATATTTGCTTCATATCTGTGGAAGGCTCTCGTCAGCAGTTAATTCCAACAAACGGCACAGGCAAGGCTGTTACGCCTTTAATTCGGGCCCATTAAAATTCCGTCGAGTGCAGATCTCGTTTATTATTCGACTTATGTCCAGGTCAGCCGGGTCCGTTTAATGGGCTGTCATCTCAATAGGAACCCTACAGCCGGCGACAGGTAGGCTTCAGGCTTCAATGACAGTATAGCACTACGTGTAGGCACACGAGATCAGTCAATGATTGATTTTATCTTGTCACAACATTGATTATAAGCTTAGGAAGTCTAGGCTTAGTTGATTGATTAGTATGCAAATATTGAAGGGGTTTTTGTTCGTATAATGTAGAACCTAAGCACCTCCCTGAAAACTGTTACATTATTGTGAAAATGCTATTTACTAGGTTTAATACTTTTGCAAAGTAAATCTAAAAACTAAGAATACTTATCACGTTACTGGCATAGATTGAGTGTGTACGTCTTATTGTTTATGTTGGAAATAGCCATTGGGTGCTCTCCAATCCATTTCACCATGTGGTTTCTCGAAATTACTATACGTAGGTTCGAATATAACGGC
The DNA here is from genome assembly GCA_963082685.1 of Cyclophora albipunctata. Classification (NCBI taxonomy): domain Eukaryota; kingdom Metazoa; phylum Arthropoda; class Insecta; order Lepidoptera; family Geometridae; genus Cyclophora; species Cyclophora albipunctata. The sequence continues at coordinate 11,185,391 of OY720111.1, read as the reverse complement.
CAGTCTGTCCTGAAAAGGTTTTGAAGTCAGATAGTGCGGTAGTCCTGGACGCTCCCGGCGTCATTAGTTACTTTCAGTCATTAACGTTTCTTATTGAAGTATTTTTTGCAGGATTACCGCGCCATTAGCGCGCGGCCCGAGACGATTCGCAAACTTAGTTATTTTATAATTTAAGGGATGATTCACTACGCAACATTTATTTTTGAGAAACTCAGTGGATTTATTCCTTTTTATTTCTGTTCAATACTTTTCATCAAAATAGCCCGAACTCAATCTCAATTTTGGATTACTAATTTACCTGACACGAATGTGCGGATAAACTAAATATAAGGCTTTTACCTTTTTTATTAATGAATAACAATTGTATTTCCTTAATGGAAACCACGTGGCTGTTACAGTTGTTTTATTACATTTTCTTTAATTTTGTTCCCAGTTCAATTCGTGCAAATCGTGCAAGCCTTCAGTTTTAGGCCTCGTTCAAAAAAGAGTGATGTTATTTTGTAGTGTGATTGAAGTGGGCGTTCGACGACGAGGTGTAATAGCAACTAACCAGTTTAGTTGCTATTACACCTCGTCGTCGAACGCCCTGATTTAGTAAGTGCTATTTAAATATAGGTTGATAGGGAATGTTGGTTTGTTTTATATTGTTGAATTTAAAATTCGTCGATATCAAATATAAAAATTTTAGTTCTTGCTATATTTTAAAATGTTAAACACTATGTATAGTCAGGAAGGTAGGGTACTAAGGTATTTGGTATGGTAACACTGAAGTACCCTAGCGACACTAATCACACGAGCCACCTATAACTTACAAGTGGAACACTGAAATGACACTCCCATAAAATGCAACACAATAAAATAGAGTTTTACGCAATAATCAATAATACCCTCAGCTTTGAATCAGCCCACACCATTATAACCGAATACGTCGGGAATACTAATAAGTGTCACAATTTTCTTAAGCAGTGTCATACAAAAACATCATAGAAAGTATTATTTTTTAGTGAAAGATATATTTTTAATAGAATGTTAAGATAAAATAATTACCTATTGAACATTGTATTTGCCGTAGTACTATGAATAGGTAACTAATTAAGGTAATTGCGTTAAAAAATTAATTTTTCTACCTTATGCCTGCAATTGACATTGTAATTATTTTGTTACTGCGTTGCTGAGCCGCGTTGGTTGTCTTTGATGTATGTCAAACGCCAAACGCGTGGAAACAAAGGCCTCACTGCGTTTGTGAACCGAACATTGAGTGACGCCTCTGAGAACGGGGGAAATAGGCGACGCAACAAGTTTATAAGTTAATCGTTATTTTGATAAAATAGACTCACATTATATTATGCAACGGTCGAAGAACCTACCTTGTTGAATGTTATAGAAATGTAGGAAGATGGTAGGTAGTTAGGTAGGCTGTGCAACAGGTCTCTTTAGACGTAGTTACTCAGTCAACCTTTTAAACTCCAGGTAAAAACTCTTGTAAACTCTATGCATTAAGTAAAGGTAGAAGTTTAAAACTGTATGAAATTACGAACTTGAGCACTCTTTAAGCGTAAGACACTCCTAGTCCGGTTGCGGTTCGTGTGAGGTTGCGTTGCCCTGTTGCTGGCTGCAGTTCAGTGACCTGGGTGACTCTTTCACACTACAAGGAATACAACGACATGCGACCCGCACCCGGCCCGCATCCGACCCGCAGCCGCACTATGTGTGTATTGCGCTTTAGGTAAGACTATAAGTAGACAGTCTTCTGTTCTATGATAATATGAAAACGCGCATACTACAGATAAGACGTCTAACACTTGTCTTGTATGAAAAATGATGTATCGATTTAATGGTCGTCTTTGAGTGTACCTAGCGGTTTATGAGGGTTTCCTAACATAGCCTATGTGAGATGGCAGCACTGTAAGCACAACCTATAAAAATACAATATACACAATTTGTAATTTTGGATATTTTACAATAGCTTGACTAAGCGAAGTCAGTTAATTGCGATTGTTAAGCAACGTGCAGCTCGGCCCCTACTTAGATGGTGGACCAATAGTGGCATATCTATATGAGCGCTACCGTGCTTCGGAAGGCACGTTAAATTGATTCAATCGTTAGACCACGTCGGAGGCCTTTAGACGGTCTAAAAACTTTGTCACCAGGGTTAGCCAGTAACTTACTCGTACTTACTTAAGTATTTGCATCCAAAATTTAGTTTAGGCCCATCTCGTAGCCAGATTTGGTAGCTAGCTACGAAATGAGAAAAGTGTTTTCCCATCTTGTAGCTAGCTACTAAATGGGAACGATCTATTCGGTAGGTTAGGGTAATTTTTTTTTTTTTACTAGTTAAAATCCTAAATCTTGGACTTTCGAATTCCTATGTCGTAGCCAGCTTCGAATCGGGATTATTTCTCCCATTTGGAAGCTAGCTACCAAATCTGGCTACGAGATGGGCTTAAACCCAAAATTTCAGTTACTGTACCATGCGATTCCAAATTACGCAATCCAATAATGAGAAAAAAAGTCCAACAAAGTAAATGATGGTCACTAGTTTCGAAATTAGTGATGATGCATATCTGAGTAATTACGCGAATCTCGTCGACGGGTTATCTGATTTCAACTAGCTATTCGATATCCGTTCCAAAAAGGGGCGAATGATATCGGTATATCATATGTGTACCTACAAGAGTATGAAGTATTTCGTTTGTTCGTTACTGCGAAAATTTCAATTGGATTATACTCTTCTCTTTTATAGCTTACATTCAATTCACTATAGAGTTTAGTAAGATTGGTTCATCCTTTTAAAAATCAGTTCCATACACACACACTTTATTTTCTATTCTATTTTTCAACAGCGTATAATGAAGCCAAACTTACGTCAAATCTACTGAATTCAACTATTTATCTGTAAAATGTACAAACATATTTAACATAATTTCAACAATGGGTATACATAATTAGCATTTAAGTAGAATGTCAAAATGAAATAAGGAAGTTACGGTTAATTTGTTTAGACGAGTTAAGTTACCATATTATGTCCACGTAAATCACCATTGACGGGTCTTACATCAAAGCAGTTAGTTAACTCTGCTAGGTATTAAAAATATCAAGAATTTGAATTACTTTACGTTGTCCTTTTAGAGACAACGTTACAATTTGATTTAGGTACCTACTTTATTACTTTTTGTTTACTATTTCTTCAAAACGAGTTGAAATAGTGGAGTTAGGTACTGTAACATTGTATTGTGTAGGTGGGACCTGATGGGGCTGAAGTCCCCCCGGCGCGTCTGCTAGGTATGTGGGCCTACATCATCGCGGCGGCCCGCGGTGACTCCCGCCCCTCCATCAACAAGAGCCCCCAGCCCACCACGGACGACCCCTACCCGTGAGTTCAGAACATTCCCAGATAAACATAGTTGGGGATGCTTATCTATTAATGAATTATAAAACAAACGATTTCTTAGTAAGTCTCTTATTAATGTTTTACTTATTAAGAAACAAGCATTATATTTTTGTCATTTAGTTAATTTTTATGAAGTTGTAATATATTTATTTATTTATCGTCCAGATATCGCGATGGGAAGGTGTTCACGATGTCCGTCCCGATGGTGCCCATCCCCGGGCCCTCTGGGCTGAACGCTGAAGACGACCCCAAGGAGCTGCCAGCAGACCACACCTCGCTCTCCACGAACTCTAGCAGGATGCACACGCCAATAGAACGCCTTGAGGACGGCACTACATCGCTCGAGGTAAGTGGCGTAGTCCTTCAGATGTCATATATGTTGGTATCACTACTTACTTATGTAAATTACACCGGTGTTAACCGGTCTATACTGGTTATATGGAAAACTAAACTACTTATCGGGTAAGAAGTGCGATGTCAATACGAAACGTGATTGACAATGTTAATGAAGCGGATTGTAATTTGGCGATGATTCATTAAAAACTCAATTTGGTTGAAACGTTTAGATCGCAAACGCGATATTAATCGCGACCGTTTCGGAACATGATCAACTTAATGCATTTACTTTTAAAAGGGCAATTAGAGATATTACTTTCCGGCAGGGTGGTCTAGCAATCAGTATTTACGACGGAGCGGGCACAGTGGCCGCGTCATAAATGCCTCATCGGGAAGTGGCCCTCGGCGCCGCTCGCTCATGGCCCATTGTTTCGGCGCTGCTGCCTTGGGCACGCACTCGTTACCCGTTCTATTTGGACTTGATGCTCATTCTCATTTCGACACTGCTAGTCACGGACGCGAAACGCGAAATCTATTTTGAAAACGTTGAGCGTAATAAAGCACGAGTCAGATGTTAACAAAATATCTATAATTGAGTTGGTGTGATGTCGTGACCTAGCCGCCTTTATTAACAGATACACATCTTGATTATTTGTGAACTGGTATTAATTACGTGTACGTTGGAAGAACTCTTTGTTGTGCAGTTGTAGAATATTACCACTACCATATTACCACATGTTGTGATCGTTATTTTGTGAGACGCGAGAATGAGCCCTGTTTACACGATACATAAAATACATTTGAGCAATGTTGTTCCGGTAAGTTGAGACACGTGCACTATCCCGCCGCCTGAAATTCAATGGAGTTATTAAGCTTTCAGGATTGGGTACCCATCCATTTTGGTTTGAATGTATAGGATTTTCTTTTTAATGATCCTTTGATGGTATAACTATGAATTGATCTACTAGATGATGAATAATGCTTTCATTATTCCATAGATATAATGTACAGTACAGTCATAATACATACTAACAAACATAATAGGAATTTTAACATTTTGTAACATTGAAAATTAAACTAAAGTGCTTAATTTTCGTTGACGCATACTAAAGTGCATCAAGCCACTTGCGGAGAAAATTCCCTTGCAGACTAATATAAGTACTGTATGTTAGAAAAGCACCCAATCCATACAATAATTATGACAGTAGTAGTGGCGAATAACCCTCTTTTAACCTTGAAGTGAAGAACGTCGTCTAATTGACGATGCTCTACCATTTGAGACATGAATAGTTTACTGTAAGCAAATTAATGTTCGTGTTTTGCGGCTTATTCCTCGGCGGTAAATAAAATTACATTTTGATAATTTATTGTACTGACATGTTAAACAATGTGATCCTAATCGAGTCTTAATCACTAGTATTGCCAGAATATTTATAATATTTTCTAAAAGGTGCATCGCGAATAAGCCTTGTTATAATTAACTCGATTTCTTACCTTACTGCAGTTTAATTAATGACGCTTTGTAATCACTTCAGCTAACTGAACTCTCAAGGCGAAAACTTTTCCATCCAGTAATAGTTGATCTGTTTTATTTAGAATTATTGAATCATTAATGAGCTCATATTTGCATTTTGCAATGTTTGAGGTTTCACTTTGTCATGTGTCCCAGTTCATTTTATCATCGTCCTTTACGTGTGGCGATGGTTCAAATCATGCGATTCAATAACTGCATTTCAGCGGATGTTGCACTTCCGCGTGGTCCTTTCCGCGTTATACCCCTAGCTTAGCGTCAAGTCAAATACTCATCAATATTAACTGAAACATTGTTTCACTAATCAATATATAATTGTTTTCGCTCATATCACTTATCTATAAAATGATTAACTATCCCGATTTAGCTCAACCAAAAATACATTTCACCCCTTCGAGCTTCCGTATAGGATCAGAAATCCAAATATTGTCACATTCAATTATCGAGTAATATACCGTCATACTCTAGATTATGGAAATTCGATTTCTGAAACGTTCGTATTGGCAGACTGTGGTCTGTGGTTAGACATCGCTCAGATGCCACGTCTATAGTTACGGTGAACCAATTTGGCGGACAAGTGATTATCTTAAGATAATCGAATAGGCAATGTCTGTGTCATTTAATAATAAAACACCGCAACACAAACGACTTAAAAAACCAGGAGGTTTTCAATTCGTGTGTATTACGAGCGTCACTTCATTCATCGTTTTAAAACTGATCTTGTACTATTCTACTACTTGCAAAAAGGTACGACTTTAAGAGATGACAATTCAATAACTAGGTGGACGTTTATTTTTCGCTTTAACGAACTATAAATTGAAGCATTTTCCTTCCCATATGAACCTCAACATGCTCAACATTTCTTATTACACAAAAGGTTCACTCGAGCCTTTCGTGTCAGGCCGGAGTGTTATTTGACACATCGATGCTTAATGAACCCATCTATAATCACACAACGTGCAGTAATATACCACTACATTGCTGTTAAAAACATTAAACACATACAACTATAGCACTCCAAACTGATTTCATAATTATTCATGTCTTGTTTTAAAAACTCAAGTCGTAAATCCTATCGCATTTATAAAAATGGAAATGTTACCACCAATTGCATCTTAAAAATCTCCTTGGTGTACCTATACACGCCATGTAAGAATATTATAGATTTTATATTATCGAAAGAAAACTTAATGGAGTAAGTACTGAGCAAAAGCTTTCACAATATTTATTTATTTTATTTATTTATTTATTAAATTGTTATATCAGCGGCATTTACACATGACATTAAATTTAGTAAATAACATGTTTTCAAATTCGGTGTGCATCACCAATTATAGATGTAATCAGCATTCATAAGGAATAGGTACGAATATGATACGACTTACGAGTAATCATCGGAAATATAATACGTTCAAGAAAGTCTCGGAATGAGAGCTTCAACTAGACTTATGAGAATTGGGCATTGTGCGTCATTCAGGCGAAGTCTTATCTGAGTACCTATCACCTGTTGGAAAAACAATGTCTCCATTTTATTTTGTAAAATAAAACTCCGAGTGAGGGATGAAATGTTAAAGGTTGCACTACTGATTAGGTTTTTATTGAATACGATGTTTATCTACTTTCTATTCGAGATAAAGGGCAATTGTTTTTGCGAATTAATTTAGTATAGTATTGAGGGAAACGTCCTGTAAATAAAAAATAGTTGAAGATTATTCTGTACCTGTGATCTTTACGCATTGAAAACGATTGTGATGATGCTATGTTTGCTCAATGCAGTGAGGGTCGTCCTATACGTATAAATTGAACTTGGCCCTTCTCATTCATCTCGAATTCTAATGACTATTACGTATCATCGGTATTATACCTTTATCACAGTTATTACATTGTGAAACGTAATTAAAACATATTATTCAGAGGTCAGATGGATTGGATAAATTATTAAAGTGCCCGAAATTAAAAGCTCCCAAATTGTCAAGCAATCTGTACAAAAATAATAGCTGAAGACTTTGATTTTTATTGCTTGAGTCATTGAATGCATTTATTTCTGGAACTTCCGATTGGATTCGAATAATTAATTTTGTATTGGATTAAAGATGAAAGTAACAGACTTTTTCCCGAAATTTCGAATTCGAACGGACCAGGCACTGAGTGGATACATCATATTGATGATCAGCACGTGAATCGTTTTCGGATCTATCGATAACAAGGCTTTTTTATAATCAAAGTGAGCACGCGTCCCATTTCGTTAGACACTGATTGTCATTCATCGCTCATCGAAGCATTTGACACTGGCGCGGTGTGTGCCGCGAATCACAGGACACTCGCGACACCTCCGAACGTAATACAAGTCATATTAAACAGCATAAGGAAACCTCCAAGATATTAAGGAAGCTAATTTATAAATTATATTGTAATCGAGAATGAACAAAGGTTGGCCGTTTAAGACAAGGTTCAAATCGAAAATAGTAGTGTAAGGTTGTAATGAAGGTAGTTACTGCTAAATGTATTGGGTGCTTTTTAAATAGGCTTGTGTTTATTACAAGGTATTTTTACCTATTTTTGTTCAATGGAACACAAATTTGATTAACGTTTTCGTCCTTGATTAAACATCAATGAAATTCATCTAAATAAAAATAAAAAAGTTAACTAAGTATAAAAATATTAGGAAAATATCTTAATTAAGTATTAAACGCTGACAATTGCTAAATATTTGTCTTCAATCCCAAAACAAATATAAAACCATGATACTGTATTCGATATTATTCTGTAGTTTGAACGACCAGTTATAAAAGCCATAAACTTTATGATGTGAATGCTTGCGCTTGTTCAAAACAATTTTTAAAATTATACTGCCCTCAATACGGTTTACGAGATTCTTTTATCATACAAAAGATTTATTAATCACTGTAACACTCTTCCTACACATTTTTACTAAAAATCTATAAGAATAAAAATAACGATAACATAAATATGTTCCGAGTGTATTCAGATAAAATAGTTGCAAAAAATGCCAAAATTTTTAAAGAAAAGTGTTTTCTCATACATAGTAACAAAGTCAGTACTAACCTGTAATGTCCCACTGCTGGGCAAAGGCCTCTCATCTCCCCGAATGTCATCTCCTATATCAGTAATGCAATACATTTTAACTTTATAAAAGTAATTTTGCTCCTGTGATGCATCTCAGATAATATTGACGTGAATATGCTATTCCTGTCTAATTAATTAGAGTATGCGACGACGCTGCTCGTACGTTACGGTTCAACTCACTCACATCCGATAGTTTTCTAGATTATATTATAAAGCGATTAATTAACTCAGTCACGCTGAAGTAAACAAGTAAATTCAAGTAGGGCGAATTAATTAGTGGCCAACCCTGGTGTCGAAGTTTTTAGACCGCCTAAAGGCCTCCGACATGGTCTAACTATTGAAACAACCGGTACCGACAATTTAACGTGCACTTCCGAAGCACGATAGCGCTCAGATAGAAATGCCACTATCGGCCACCCATCCAAGTAGGGGTCGACCTGCACGTTGCTTAACAATCGCAATGAACTACCATCGCTGAGACAAACTACGCCACGAGCGCTACCGAGTCCGAGGCGAGTGTCCAACTAGTTACGGACTACATTGCAACTAGTTACGCGCTACAACTCGTGACTACGGACACTGCGAGACATTTGACATCGGTCATTAAGGATACAGATAATTAAAAGTAGCCGACCATTCTCCATCCAAGTCACTGGGTAATGGTTTTTGAACATCTGTCTGACTTACATTGATACTCGTACTATTAAGTTAAACACATAAAATGCGATGATCGGTCAACGAGTTTAGGAGGAGATATTTATAAACGAGATCGGTAATGAACATCTTTCCACAGCAAGTGGTCACCGACACCAACAACGGAAGGAACTGGATCCAAAGCCAATGGGCGAGTGTAACGAAACGGATCCGCTGCCGCATCAGCGGCGAGCGTCGCACCAAGCCTCCGGACTGGTTTCTGGACAAGTTCGCCGCCAAAACGTTCACAGACCCCGAAGGACCACTGTACCAGACGAAACGGTCTAAGATATTCTGCGGATTGAAATTGGCATTTGACCCCACGCTGCCCACGCATTATCAGGTAAACTTGGATTAAAATCTAGATTACTGTTACTGTTAGTCCGTATCTCACTGATGGGCAAGAGCCTCCCCCCATTCCCGCCAATCTTCTCGATATAAGCTAGCCAATTGCTAGCCCCTCTTGTAGGCGTCCAGTTTCTGCTGCCACCGCCTGCGCGATCTGCCGCCACGTCGTCTCGCTGTCTCCGGCTGTCACATAGTGGATATTTTGACCGACGGCGTTTCCGGCATGCGACAATATCTTGATTACCTTTTGTAATTAATCTGTATTGTCCCATGATCACATTGACAAGGACATTGATATTTACCAATCTACAACTATCCCATCATAGGTACTTCCTTCTCCCAGAATAGGAATGCTAGGTTGATTTTGAGAGAGATTGATTTGGAACAAATCTTAAAACAAAAAAATACCAAATAAGAATTGGTCGTCTCGTTTGAAAATTACAAACACACACACATCAAACGTGCCTTCATTTTACAAAGGGTTAAACATCGAGTAACTTTCGATAAGACTTTGTGATCCTCCTTGAAGCATCCGAAATGGTTTAACTTGAAGTTTAACTAACTTGGTAAGATTTATATGCAGAATTTAGTTTGATGTAATAAAATATCTGTAAAAGTAATGTTCATAAAAAATGAAAAGTAATTATGAAATACGAAGTTAATATTACAAAGTATAATTATAAGAAAGATATTGGAACGAAGTTCCTTAACGCGCGTCGCGAAAGGGGGCTAGACGGAAAATATGGTAACGACATTTTTTAGGCCAGAGAGGGACAGACAGAGAAACTTGCGCATGCCAGAGAGAGACAGACAGAGAAACATGCGCGAGAGAGACAGACAGAGAAACATGCGCACGCCAGAGAGAGACAGACAGAGAAACATGCGCGACAGAGAGAGACAGACAGAGAAACATGCGCGGCGCGCATGTTTCTCTCATAAACTTTCAACAACGGCCAAATATAGAAACCATAATCTTAAAAAATATGTCTGTACTAAGTAGTAACTAATTGATAGTAACTGCCGAAATGAAAGACATCCATTAAATTGACACTTAACTAGTATATTTTTCATATATGTATAACATATCTAATTCACCCATTAAATGTTTAATAAGGGAGTATTTGACGTTTCTGAGTAAGGGCGTAGGTATCCTATACTGACACGTGACTCCCGATTACAGTGGCTGGCCATTGTATCACTCGCCGTCTTGTACAACGTGGTGTTCGTTATCGGGCGCGCCGTGTTCTGGCACCTCGACAATCTCACGTGGTTCTGGTTCGTGTTGGATTACCTCTGCGATCTCATCTATATAGCCGATACGATTATTCACATTCATGAAGGTATGTACGCTTAACAATCTGTAATACATGTCTAGATTATGCACCAATGTGGTCGTCGAAAATCTTGGAAACTACAATCACCGAGCGTCGTCTTCACAGACACCCTATGTCCGCCGACTGCCAACACCTAAAAATAAGCTGACAATCAAGTGTCACCGAATGCAAACCGCATGTTGCATGCAACTATGATTGCGTCTTTAATTTGAACATTTCCTCAGTAGTTTGAAAACAGGGTTTCGGCTATTTTTGAATATTGATAGCTTGTAATGTTATTTTTTTCAATTTCAATGTATAATTTAAATCAAACTCGAATGAGTAATAACAGTAATAACTTTAAACTAACATAACAAAGTCCATTAATTTCAGTTGAGTTGTCGAATTGAAGAAAAGTCTGAAGTAGCATTAACAAAAGAAAATATAATGGTTACAGACATTAAGCTTTTCTTCTGGAGACAAAACTTTCAGGGCAAGTTTTTGTGTTATTGTAGTAACTGTCGTAAATTATAGATATTTGTTTGATAACTTTTAAGCACTACCTTAATACTTTTGACGAAAAGTTACATAAAGAACGCAAAGAATATTATTTTATAGATGTTATTTAGTAGGCAAAGCGATGTTATTATAAGCTAATGCGACTGCCATTTAAATGCTGTGTGTATACTTGAAACCTCGTATCAAGTTAATGAGACTGCGGTTAATTAGAAAAATTATTATCATGCATCTCAAACTAATTTCCTAAGCCGTTTTCTAGGAGGTTCGTTTCATTTACCTACGAGTATATGTTAGTAGCTATACGAGATTAAGTTATAGATTCCCCCGGCGAGAGGATGTCTGATGTACCTATATCTATTGTACAGTGCGAACATCACTTTCAATTGTTTACCAATCTTCAGTTATCTTTCCGAATATGTTTATTTATTCGTATGCTTATCTTCGGTGTAATTTGTGTAAAGCATACAAGTGTTCACTATCAAAATGTTGTTCGCTTGGCGTGACACCAATTGTGCCTCTATTAACAGGAGGGTGGTGAATTACGTTTAATATCAATTATCCCTTACCCAGTTACTAGGTAGGTAAGGAACACTGGTCAGTGTGCACACACACACACACACGCATGCACACACGCATGCACACTTCATTTTTACACACTGACGTAACGTGAAGCTGTAGTCAGCGTAGTTTTGTCATGGAAGGTACACAGAAAAAAATTGTCCACGACCGAAGTACAGAAGTACAGGGCCTAAAAACACGGTACTCGGATACAAAAGTGACGTGCCGACCCGACAATCGATATCAATATCATTCGCGACAAAGTAAGACGTTTAATGCTTTGAAGTGAGCGTCGAAAATCAACAGTTGGACACATAAACACACGCAAGCCGCGCCTTGCGTCATCAAATTTAGCTAACGTGTAGACAAACACGACCCAACCTAGCCGCGGTCCCTTACAAATATTGCACTGTGTTCGGTTTGAAGCGATCCTTTTTTATACACACTACACCAAACTTGATATGACATTTGATACCAATTTGAAACTATTGAACGGAAGACAAATATAAGTTACACAAATAATTTCAAGAAAATGTTTTCTGTTTTCTTATTTGTAACCTAAATACATATTATAAAATTAATGAATGCACGGTATTGCAGGATATCTTGAACAAGGACTAATGGTGAAAGACTCGCAATTGTTGCGGCAGCATTACCTGAAAACCAAGGCATGGCGCTACGACCTGGCATCACTGATCCCCACAGACATCGCGTACATCTGGTGGAACCCCCAGAAATGTAGTTGTGTAAGTACTTCGTCGGAAACCAGTAAACAATTCGCCTAACATTTTCATAACTTAGCGACTGTGTACTCGTAACCTACGCATGCATCGCCAATAAACGTCCCACCCAGACATTCTTTAAGTTAGTTATTGCTGAAGTGTCAATATTGGTTATGTTTCAGGCGAGTTTACCATGCCCTGTCATTGTCCGACTCAATAGACTATTTCGTCTACCTCGAATGTGGGTGTGGTTCGACCGCACCGAGACAGCGACTAGTTATCCGAACGCTTTCAGGATTTGCAAGGTTTGATTTTATTATTACTATTATACATTATTGCTCAATGATTATATTAAACGATGCACTTTTTTTACTCGTCATTAATATTCAAATATCTATTTACATTGTAGGTCGTAATGGCGATTCTCGTCCTAATACACTGGAATGCGTGTCTCTACTTCGTTATAAGTTATGCGATTGGATTTGGCACTGACAACTGGGTATACAATCTGTCTGGAACTCGTAACGAATCCCTCACTCACCAGTACATTTACAGCTTCTATTGGTCCACCCTAACTCTCACAACAATCGGTGAAACTCCGCAACCTGAAATTGACGCCGAATATTTATTCGTTGTTGCGGATTTCTTGGCGGGAGTTTTGATTTTTGCCACAATCGTTGGTAATATCGGTTCGATGATTTCTAATATGAATGTTGCTCGTGTGGAATTCCAAAATAAAATGGATGGCGTCAAACAATACATGGCATTCAGGAAAGTCAGTGGAGAGTTAGAAGCGAGAGTGATCCGATGGTTTGCATACACCTGGGCGCAGAGCGGAGCTTTAGACGAGGAGAACGTTCTTTCATCTCTGCCCGACAAGCTGAAGGCCGAAATAGCTATTCGAGTACACCTGGACACGCTGCGCAAAGTACGCATTTTCCAAGACTGTGAGCCCGGATTACTGGAAGCTTTGGTTTTGAAATTAAGGCTACAAGTATTCAGTCCCGGGGACTATATCTGTCGAAAGGGGGACGTGGGCAAAGAGATGTACATCGTGAAGAGAGGGAGGCTGCAGGTGGTGGCAGACGACGGGAACACAGTTCTGGCAACGTTGAGCGCGGGCTCGGTGTTCGGGGAAGTGAGCGTGCTGGAAATAGCAGGGAACAGGACGGGCAACAGGCGCACGGCTAATGTTCGGGCTTTGGGGTATTCCGACTTATTCTGTTTGGCCAAACGAGATCTGTGGGAGGCTCTCGGAGACTATCCTGATGCCCGAGCGACGCTCACTGAACGAGGATGTCAACTACTGAGGAAGGTATAATTCATTTCTTCGTTAAGACAACACTTTGACAACGTAAAGACGACCAGCGCTTACATTTTCTATTCTTTTCTGTTGCAGGATGGGTTATTGGACGAGGCTATATTTGAAAGCGCTCAAACTACACAGCAAAGTCTGGAAGAAACAGTGCACAAATTGGAAGAAACCGTTGACCTTCTGAACAACCGCCTGCAGGGACTCCTGTCGGATGTTGGTCAAGAACAAGCGAAGATTAAACAGAGGATGGATAAAATTGAGGGAAGGTAATACAATGGCAAATGTGATGAATATAGGTAACAGGCGATTGATTGACCAAAAGCGAATAAAATTTTACAAGTATCTGCTATATGCGCCACTGCGACAGGTTTTTTTAAACCACTACTTTCAATTTCAAAATTATGTCTTTTTTATTTCAGAGGGACTGAAACGGACTCTGATTCTGAGGACACTTCCCTGTCTCTGTCAGACTTGAGGACTGAAGCCAAATGTGAAGTATCGGTTTACAGCGAGGTGGCGGCGGCGGATGAGAATTTCATTTGCATTCACGGAGAAGGCATTCCAAGGAGAGAACGAGGCCGGTCACTGAGCGTAGAACGCACCCCAGGTTTGCAAATTGTGGTTCCCGAGCCCAGGAGCAAATCACTCCGGATTAAACGAGCCATTTGTGAGAACTAAATCTCAAACATTAAACCTGGATGTCTTAAAGACAAACCGAGAAGAAATTTTCGATGTTTTTACGTATTTTTGATACCGTAAAGGCTTTACTAAATTCTGAAACTTTGATCGAAAGTGTCTCGGACTAAACGTACTTTTATGTTCGATGAGGTTTGTGACTTGAAGTGTGACTAGATGATGTGATTCCATGCACATTGATACCTTTTTATGGAATCTCTGCGTGTTTGTATTTCAAGTGAGACTGGAATTTCATCAGTTTGACCTAGGTTCAAAACTTCATATATAATCGACTAAATAAATATTTACGGCTTTGAATGGTCCTTTAACTGGAAGGTAAACTCTGGAGTATATCTGTCTTACCATTTGTATTGTGAGTATAAATCTATTTGAACAGTTATTGTGGATATTTGGAATGTGATTTTGGACCCTGGAAAAGACTCGAAACGTTAGGAATTAATTACCTAGGTACTTAGGATGAAGCAGTGAAAGCACAGACGTATGTAAGTTTAGTATTATTTGATTGTTAGACAAACTTCGAACTTATTTTAATGTTCTACTTTTATATACGAGTATATATATGTTATATTTCCAACCTGTTATTAACCTTTAAGTACCGACGTGAAGTCTGACAAATCACCGCCATGCTAAAGAAATAAATGAATTCTGCAATTTATATATTTTTAACCATTTCCCTAATTATTTTCTGTTTATTTAAAACATGTATTTTTATATTAACACAAATTAATGTCATACTAGCCGATTTTGGAATATCTAAACGTGTTCTGATATTGTCGCAGTCACTGTGGGTTGTAATATTTTAAGTTAAAGCATTTTATAGGGCTGAAAAATTTCCGATAAAGTCATATTAGTACGGAATGACCGTAAGTTATTTAAGATGGTAGTAAGAAGACTACAGAAGACACTTTTAATATAAAGTTTAAGCGAGGGGTGTATAAGTTTCTTTTCAGATTCTGTGCATGCTTCTGATTGACTACTTATGGGGTAGAAAGAACCAGGAGTTACCAGGACGGTTACGGGTCTCTCAGGACATACGTCGATACTTAAAGGTCAAGTTGAGATATTAAAGAATAAGTATTTGAAAAAAAAAACGTTTTAACGCGTGTCAATGAAAAGTGGCTTTAAGGAAATCGAAATTTGTAAAAGTTTACTAATATGATAAGTGTTAGTTTTTTCTTTACTTTAAGAATATTTCTTTTTATTTCTAAGTGTATCAACACTGTTAGATGAATATTAAACGTATTTGTTAGTTGTTTACGGTACGGAGATGTGAAGAACCTTTGATGAAAATATATTAATTATACAATACTCTTTATAGCTATGTGATAAGGTCTAATTTAGTTTATTAGCATAGCTAAATATTTTTTAATTATAAATATTATAATACATATATTTTAACAACATTCATCCGACGTTCAACGTTTCTTCCGATATTGAATAAACTTCAACGTTTGTTTTTGGTTATTCATTTTAAAAATATCTTTCTATTACATATGAAATTATATACCTCCTTGACAAAGTTCCCGAGAATTGTGTAAAATTTTAATTGTGCTAGGGATTTGAACGGTACAGAGACCAATGTCGGTAGTCGAATCGTTTCTAGGAAACATTGGAGAACGTTGAAAATTCAATGGTGAATGAGAATATACGAACTTTTATGAAACACGTACACTACTTAGGTATAGAAGGACATTCTTAACGTACGTTGCCAACATGCATGTGAATGTTAAGGGCAAGTGCCTACAGCACTTGCTGTCTTGAGACGACTTCGCAGTTCACGTGTGATGAGAGAATCGGTGCTAATTTCAGGCAAACGGTGTTACCATCGAGGCAGGGGTAAGAACGAGAATATACCTTTTATAATAGGATATTTTAGAATAGGACCTTTTACGCCCTTTACAGATTTCAATCGTTGGTTCAAAGAACGACTGCATATGACATAAGTCTGGGGAGCCTCCGACTTGTAGAAGAATACTTTTACTGTTTATTACTTACAATAACTACCTATAGATACCGTTAAGTCAGTCACTTCCTACCAAAGTTAATTTATTTAACCTATTATTACAGATTTAATATATGTACTGGTGTACTTAAATGTAATTGTAGGTGTTATTTCTAATTTTAAATGAAAAAAATATTATATATTCCAGTAGTGACCAGTGTATACGAAATCATATCTTTTAAATAGGAACCTAGGTAAGAACTACATTGCTTTACTCCACTTTCAAACATAGACTTATTATATAAATGTTAAATTGTAATTCATGTCAAATCGTCTTATTACGTTTATGTTGTGTACTAGCTATTGCCCGCGACTTCGTTCGCGTAGAAGTCGAAATGGTTGTAAAAGGATTCTTTGAAAATAATTGTGAAACTTGAATCAATAGTAGATGAACTCGATTAATGTAATTATTATTTAATCTCGATGTCCACAAGTGAATGGAAATAAATGACATATTAAATCATACTTGGTTTCATTCAATGCATGTTCGTAATTCACCTCTGAACATCTGCTTATTAATTATACCTACCAGTATCTATTGATGATTTATGTATTAATGCGGTTAACCTCACACCATGAGTAGTGGATGCTAACTTAGATACAAACACAAGTTAAGCCTAAGCTGGCACCATACCTAGTTACCTACATACATGATGAATTTTGATCTAAATCCACATTCTGAAATTCTTATTCAGAGATCTTAAATTCAGATCCTGGTTTTAAAATTGCAAGAAATTCAACGAGTACCACACACATTCAGATACTTTATTTTTCAGAACGATCTGTAAGAATGACTAAATGACTGATCAATCTGATTTTTCATACAGTAGAAAGGCAAAGATTTTTCAGAGATGCGGCATTTACGTGTGGGAGGCAAACGTTCGAAATTCAGTAGGTATGTATGAAGCAGGCCTTAGCCGACTAGGCCTTTCAGGTTTTTCATCTATCTTATATATATTAAAATAGTGTAAAAGAACACCAACTGGCAATTATTTGCCTTGCCAATTAATTGATTACGATAAATCTATGATCTGAAACAGCGTGATTATATTTGGAACAGTTTTATTTATTACATAACACATAGTAGATGAACGACAGATATAATCTCATAAATATACATTATCGAATGCAACCATAAAGTAAGTATTATATTTCATTGTATTCCGTTATTCAATGCAACTCTACCAGCAATTTGAGATCAACATTAAGCTCAATGTATAGATAACAATATTGTTTTATTTAAAGATACAGATAATTTCTAAACACGATATTATTGCCAGAGTTTCAAAAGAAACCTCTTCATCATGAAGTATTTCAAACACCGAGCACTCGGTAGTTTCCTTTCATGAAACTCTTGAAGTACCCGAGTGAAGAGATTCTGTTTCAAGCTCTATTTAGAAAGATCTATTTTATATCAAAAGTACATCTAGATAGTAAATTAACATTACCTAGGCCCTCTCGGACTTCACATAGAGATGCATACGAATCATTAAAAGTTCCTAAAACCATGTAAATATTATAATCGAACTCCGAATTCATTGGTAGACACAGCGAGATTGACAATAAAAGATCTTTTCCTAATATCAAGTAGGTACTTTAAATTTCGATGACTATTACGATTACATTTTTAAACAATTTTTATCTAACATAAATATGAATTTATTTATTGTACAATCTTAATATTCTAAGACAAATCGTTAATCAAGTGTTTTATTTAAATTTAATAATTTATTTTAGATTCGTGTGCAAATAAAATTAAGCTTAAAAAGAAAACACGGTGTGATATCCCAACAATGGTGCTCTATAGCTTAATATTATTCACAAGGGCCATTTCATTTCTGCGATGTTATAATAACTATCCATTCGAAATGAAATGCAAGGTGTCGATGAGACGGAGCGAGTCCCACGCGGCCCGCGAGATGCATCCGAATCGATTTCTTGATCACTCGCTCAGTCTTATCGACGCCTAAAAGGACCAATAAACTTGGCCAAAAGCCTAAACCTGATTTTACAATTATATGAATATTATATTATTCTACTTCGAATCTTTGAATAAGAATCGTCACATTTAACGTACACCCTCAAATCAATTATTATACATATTTATTATACACACCTACCAAGATAAAACAAAATTATAAGTAGATAATATTATGATAACCAATAAAATCAAACACAATAATTATACCAACTAAATATAGAAATATTTTTGCAACATACAATAAAAATACAACAAATTACATTTCCGAAATAATAAACACTAGCGATACATATTTTAATGTTTACTTGTTAAATACTTATATTCGTTATTACTTGAGACATTCAAAAATATCGATTAAAAGTATTAAATCCTTAGTCGAAATTTCATACATTTGACCTCAGTCTCCATATAATTTATTATTCGCCGACGAACACAAAGATTAGTTCAATACGATACAGGTCCATTAAGATAACCATTTGACAAATTGGTCAATCCCATATTCATATACTTAATATTAATTTATATAATTTAAGTATCTGATGCATCGAGACATGTCCGTCACGTCAAATGTCCATCACGATAGACGCTACAAAACCAAAATTAAACATTTAGATTTTGATGTACACATGCTATATATCGATATATCGATATATACCGATATATCGAATAAAATCAAGTGAATTTACAAGAACTTTTACAAGAACAATGCCTTCAAATTCCATCGACAATATTGATATATCGTCGCACTCTTAAATACCTAGTCTTGTATTCCCTCCAAATTAATTACATAAAACATTTGGATTCTGCTGCACTAAGTCGCGGGTCTCCGCTAGCGAAGTTAGTCGGCACTGAAAGAAACACTACAATAAATAACTAGGGCTTACCCAGCGTGTGGAAAGGGGGTGTGTTGTGTTTATTCACCGTCGGGCCAGAAAGAGAAGCGGGCAGTGTCGGAGGAGGAGACCTCGTGCCGCCGCCCGGGGGAGAAGTTGGACGACAGGACGTACCCGCCCGTCGGGGACGGCGACCCGCCTGCAACAAAACGCACGTACCCGCTCAATACACTAGTCTTAACTAATAATACTCACAGTAACCAAACGAGCCGCCAGTCTGGGACCTAGCGAAGGGCTGGAGGGGGCACTTTAAAATTGGTAAGGTAATTTAAAGGTGAAATAAAATTCAGGTACATAATTTCAGAGAGGGCAGGAAAAGAACGCAAGCAAACTTAGTACCGATAAATTGTTTTCAAGTTGTCTTGATATTGTTTTAAGACTACATAGACTTATAATAGTTTTAACTTAAATTCGTCCACAGCAAAACATAAATTGAATGGTTCAAATCGAAACATAACGCGCTTTCTGAAATTCAGCAACATACGAGTATAACTAAATACTTAATTAAAAACAAGTGTAATCAACAATTAAACAAACCATAAATAAAAGGAAAGCAAATATAAAAAATTAGCGTTCGTCCGAAACAAAACATAAATTGAACATAAGAAAACATCTATCATACTTATTAGATAATATTATCTTTCAGTGATTGTCACGCCACCTATCTAAATCGGCGGAAACTTTAATGAAACTTTAAGCTTGAAACTTCGGTGGGTGTGTTCCGAATTTCGTGTTAGTTCCGCTTTATTTACACTGAGGGCGCTTTTATGTGTTAAAATTTAAGCCACTATTTGAGAGTAAAATCAACTTCTGCAGTGTTACCACAGTGTCCGAGCTTCGAAGGGTACGATAAATTTCCGGTAGCAATTGTTTCTAACGTTGACAGTGAATCGTTAGTAAAGCGTTCCTTCATAACAGGTTATTTGCCGAATTCCTTTAGGCGGACTAAATACTTAGGGCCTTATTAAAAACGCTTATTTACCGCAAAGAGCAAAAGAGACAAACACTTTATTACTGTGTTTTAGTTATAGAGCGTCTAGATAAGACGGACAGACACCAGCACGGTGAAGATGCACGCTAAGCTAAATGTTTTTACTATTAACTCCGTAATAGACTTCCTAAGGTGTGCAGGGTAAGTGAAACTAAAAGATGTCTGGGTGTATTTATTTTTTGTCACTTGACTTACAATTTTCCGGCCCAAAATGATCCCGGTAACAGAGTGATCGCATATCGGAACAAAATATTTAGAGCACAGTTTTAAAACACAATCTGAGTTGTGCTCTAAACTGTGCAAGACCGACCCAAAAAAATAAACTGTCTTATGTAGACCAACTCAAAAATACAGCGAATGTCGTGTCGTATGCACCACTAAAAGGATGGCAGCGGGAGACAAGTGGTGGGGACTGCATCGACTAAGGCCCAGAGCCCTTAGAGAGAGAGAGGAAGGCCCTTATGTTTAAGAAGAAGAAGTAAAAGATTATATAACATGGAAATTTTTTACTTTTCGGTCAATTAATTCATTTCGTATAGGTGTGGTCACTTGGCCAACTCGAGTTTGTAGACCACCTAAAGGCCTCCGACATGGTCTTACGATTGAAACAACCGGGACCGACGTGCTCTCCGAAGCTCGGTAGTGCTCAGACGAATTGCGTCGGCGTCAGACGGCTTTAAGCCACTTTCGGCCACCCATCCGAGTTGTCGCCGAGCTGCACGTTGATGAACAATGTGGCACATTACCTTCAGGCCAGAAAGGGAATCTGGTGACAGGCGTGTCGGAGGAGGTGACGACGTCGTGGTGCCGCGCGGGGCTGAACCCGCCCGCCGCGTACCCCGCGCCCGGGCTCGACGACCCCTCTGAGGATCAAGGGGAGAGGGCATTTCATAAAAGTTTTGGGAGTACATTTGTTAAGAGGTGGGTACAATTTCATATGTTTTTAAAGGTCAGAGTAGATTTGTTCAGGGGAAGTCTAAAAATATTAAATACCGACTTCGTTGAAGGAATTAAATACCATGTAGAGTCTACACAACTAACGTCGTGCATAAGCAGTAAGCAGCTTTGTAAAATAAATTTATGGGTGGAATGAGGAGTTTTGTTAAAGAGGGATAAAAAAAATACTGAGTTATTGTGTATAGATGTACAATATGTATGTAATTATCAAAATTGCTCATAAAATGTCCGACTTGATGTTTAGACACCAAATCTTTTAGTGTTTATATATTTAGACATCTAAGATATAGACAATGCATTATGACCGAACTGCCACAAAGTTGTATAAAAGTCGAAACTACAAAGGTAAATATCATGAAACAGAAACAAACTTAATGTAAAATACTTACCAAGTGTATTCACTTCGATCGTATTATACGAGTTCATGGACATGGACTGCATCGGCTGAAGTGGGTTCTGAAGCTGAAAGTGTACAAAAATTGGACGTTAACATTTACTAGAGTTCAATGAAAGGAAACCTTCAAAAACATTGGATAACACATTGATAGTGCATTTTATAGTTTTATGATACGCTGCATACACTTTAATCTAGTTTTAATTAGGCATACAATTTGGACCATGAAATAATGAAACCGCAGTAATATTAATATAGAACAGTTTATACGCTTACCGACGTTATTAATTAAATTGAATTTCATTAATCAAATGGTACGTCAGTCCGTCAGTCAGTACGGCAAACGTTACGTTTTGAGGAACGAAATTGAATGGAATTGACGATCGTGTAAAATCGTGTTACATCAAATGCCAACGACAGGCTAGTTAAGAATGTGAATTTGAATCCGAAATAGATGCTCAAGCCGCAAGAACAACGTAGCGACGGAGACTAACGGCTTTAATAGCCAACATTGTACCGCCATTTCTATTATTTTTCATTTATTTACTTATATATCATATATTGTATATTTTACAATGTCAAAACATTGTCTTTATCGGGTATGTTATTGAAAGAAGCCATTGATTTAACCCTCTCAAAAGTCTACGCATGAATTGGGTTCATGCGTAGACTATTGAGATAACTATGAGTATAACATAATTTTTCATCTTTAAGGAGTACGAAACTTAACAGTAATTGGTTGGAGTTCGCAAAAGCGTGGGTTGTTGTTATTTGAAGGAGATCTTTGCTCAAAAGCGAGGGAATATTAAAAAATATAATAGGTTGGTCTAAGAAGTAATCTAAAGCAGTATAAATGGGTGATGGCGGCGAAGCCGGTGCACATACCCCGGTTTCCGTTTCCCGGAACGGAAATGCGTAAATGCTATGTATTATTTTCTCTCCTAGTACATAAATAAATGTTTAAAAAGTAGAAGTAGGCTTATATATATTTTAGGTCATTCTAGGAGGCTTTAGAAAAATATCTTAGGTAAGACTATTGGTATTTACGGTAGGTTATAATAAATACATACTCGTAGTTTTGGTCCATGCGTCTCATACATAACTGAGCAAGACTATCGTGATGGTTCAAGAAGAAATAATCAAGTAGATTTTTAGTGGTTACCTGTCCCTGCAGCTGGTGCGGCGTGAAAGGGTTGACGGGCACGGGCGAGGCCTGGTGCGGCAGCGCGTGCGGCGAGCAGCCGGCCGGGCTGCGCGCCATGCCGCACGGCGGCGCGTAGCTCAGCCCGCCCGCGCTCTGGCTCAGCCACGAACTATCAACAACGTCAACTTCACTTTATCATCCATCTATATTTTAAATGAGAGTTGCATTCCACCCTGATTCAAAAGAAATATATGACAGTATTCCACCCCGATCCGAAAAAGTGTCTGTATTTGAAAGATTCGAACAGCAAAAGTAACTCAGACCGTTCGCGCAGCTTAGCCAAGAACAACGTAATGTTTAGTTTTACACTCCACACTCCACACCCGATTCAGTTGCACCTGTGTTGTAATTAGAGAAGAAAAAAATACAAAAACAAAACTTGTGTCTCAGCGACAGTTCAGGATAGTTCCTGCAGGTTTGGCTACTATCTAGTTTAGATTTTATGTGTATACAATGATAAGTTTAAAACGCCCACTGGAATGCATCGCCACCTCCGCGTTTTTGTAAAGGCCCGCATGACGTCATTTAAGATGCAGGAAAATGACATTATGACACATAAATCACTAACACATTTCAAACGTACCCTTTAAGACTTAAAAAATTGAGGGAAGAAGGAACCACGACACGAAACCCTCTGAAAACGCGAAGGTACCTTTTCATTGAGGATTTTATTTTGTACTATATAACGAAAATTTAGACAAGACAACATAATTTCCACACAAGTTTTATAGAAACATTTGGCGGACCTAAACTTAACTTAAAGCTTTAATAAATAATGTATCATGTTTCAGTATTATCAAACAGACACTATGATAGTTCACTGTACAATTACATTTATAATAGTAAAGTTTCATTCATCCCGGCTAAAAATAGGTAGTCAAGAAAAGTATCCTTTCAATCAATTGATTTTTTTCGCCCACTACTATTTTCTGCTGAACTTTCAAGGCCAATAAAAGCTTTTTTTATAAGTAGCTTAAACACAGACATTAAATAAAATATTAGTAGGTAGTCACTTCTCAGGCTGTGTCCTCACAGACCACATCACCTGGGAGGACGACGAACACATTGCGGCAGACCACGGCTGGCACTCAGCTCGGGAGCTGATAGATGTGAATAAAACCAGCAAGACAATCCAAAGCTTGAGTAACTACAAAATCACCGAGCAGTCAATCAACCAATCAATGTGCACACTATTCGAGCTCCACATATACACCGACGCGACGCGACGGGTCGAAAATGGCCTCAGAGTCCGGCGTCGGTGTTTTCTCTGAAGAACTCAATATAAACATCTCTACACCATTAGGGAAATACAGCACAATCCAGGCAGATCGCATGGGCTTGATCCTAACCGTACACGCCATCATCAACTGGAAAATTGACTTAAACCCGAGCCTCACGATAGTATTACCTAAAATTCCCAACAACTTTAAAAGTTTAAAAAAAGAGTCACATATTACTAGATTAAGCAATTAACTTGACGACTATTTTCAGAAGTGTTGAATCAACAATCACACACCCATTTAAATATATATAATCAAAGTTGATTGTTATTTGACATTAAAGAATAATATTCAGATGACCTTGAGCGCAATCTTCTTGTAATTATAAAAAAATATATCGAGTTGTTTATCTATCGGTACTAACAAATAGGTTAAATGTCGCGATTAATGTGGTAGGTACCTAACGGTCAGGTGAACTTATCGGAGAGTACGCAAAGGACAGCGGGCGCAAGGTTACCGCTCAATGTTACCCCTGATAAACGAAATGCTCAAAACTTCAACTGTTACGGAAATCGGAAGTGCTTATAATATCTACATCATTAGTATTTGTTATGTAAACATGCATACAAGTTACGTAAATATTTATTTAATAAGCAAATATATAACACTTTAATATGTCTCAGTAAATAATAACAAACAATTTGTTCACATGGACAAATTAATTAAATTGGGCATTTTTTCGATGTGAAAGATTGTAATTTTTTTCTTAATATTAATCATTCAAATTTAACCGATAATAATTTGGGCTCGAATCACGTGTTGATATTTGTTATCGGTTGTTGGTAAAACGTGTACCTATCTATTTATTATTTGGACGTCATCCCATAAAATTTTAACAAACATGAACATTTCAAGATAAGTACTAAGTTACGTAAGAGAACATTTCTGCCAAAAGTCGTAGGAAAAATATTGTTGATTGATAGCGGCGAAGCATCTAGAAGAGTATGGGAAGTAAAGTATTCAAAGAGGAACAACACCCATCGTCTTGAATATAAGACGGCTAAAATCAGTTTTATAGCTATCAATAATTTGATAATCGTTTAAAATATAATCTTTGAATTTAAGCGTTTTTAGTCGTCCGACTACTCGCCGTAGTAGAGCGCAATCGTCCGCGCGCACGGGTGTTCTTTTGTTTATCATACGCACGTCATAGCAGGACGACTGAAAACCGCTTATTTTGAAAGAACCCTTTAGAATGTCAGAAAAAATCTTCATAACAAAACTAGCAGACAAATAAAATCCTATATATAAAGGTCTATGCATAATGGGCTAATATATTACGTAAGACGATATGGGGCGCATGAGGCCAACTGCATTACTTCGAGTCTATGTTCTATCTATTTTGACTTTTCTAAATCAACGTCAAAAACAACAAGTATAAAACAAATTCCTTTACCGAGTTTGTCTGTCTCTATCTTCGTGCTAAGCTCGAGTGGGTCGCACGTATTTACATAATAAATAAACTCCTTTTCATGATTTAGACGACTTTGTGGTGATAGTATTTTTTTATACTTGTCAGTGACTTGGTACTTACGTGTCATATCTAGGGTAGGCCGGGGGGTGGTAGGGCGACCCGGATCCGAAGTAATTCCTGGCCCCAAGCGGCAGCGGCTGCATATGTGGGGGCACGTGTTGGCCCACATGCGGCACATGGTACCCTTCCCCGAACAAAGACTTCGAGTACGGGGTCGCCCTGAAAGGCCTCTTCATCCGCCGCCGTCGCCTGAAGTTGCCATTCTCAAACATTTCCCCGCAGTGAGGATCTAAAACAATTTCATTCTGACCACACCGTCTAGGTTCTAGGAGTTCGGGTAGTTCACTTTCGCACTTGCATCGCTTTAGCAAAACTCTCGCAGCGGAATATAATTAAAAAACAATATGCATTGGGTCATTTGCTATGAATATGCCAGTGGTTCTACGACTATAACTTACCGAGAGCCCAATAGTTCCCTTTTCGCTCGGCGCCGCCTTCCCGCCTCACTTTGATGAAGCACTCGTTGAGGCTCAAGTTGTGTCGGATGGAGTTCTGCCAGCCTTTCTTGTTTTTCTCGAAGAAAGGAAACTCCTTGGTGATGTAAGCGTAAATCTCGCTGAGGGTGGCCTTTTTTTCTTCGCTGTTTTGTATGGCCATGGTGATGAGAGCCACGTACGAGTAGGGCGGCTTCGTGAGCGCCTGCGAGGCCGTGGTCGACTGCGGTTTCATCTCCGAACTTCCCGGACTCGTCGGGGTAGAAGACTTAGCCTTGCTCTTTGAATCATTGCTAAAAACAAACAAACAAAAAGAAGTACTTTCTTGTTTCTTGACGACAAGACTAATTAACGGAAATACAAAATTCGCTGAAAGAAAAGGCTGTAGCCATGCGGTAGTCATAACATTTTTTTAATTAGTTTCTAATGATGGATGTTTAAATAGAACTACTCTTGTACTTATTACTATTAACGAATGTGAATGGTTTCCACTAAGTGAATTTTATGTTACACTCGCTTTGGCAATTTACAAATCTTTATACAAAAACAATTTAGACATGCACTGTCCGATTTTAGAAAATATTAGTACGCAACTTACCTAACAATTTGCGTAGATATAAAATATAGGATAATAGGATTTTCAAAAGTGTGTTACCTTGTGCCTAAAGGACTGGCGTTGTCTCTCGAGAGCGCGGGTAGAGATAAAGTTTGGTATACACGAGATAATTCCTCTTCACTTTTGATGTTTTGAGAACCTGGAGTGTCGACACCATTGTTTTCTTGCAAGCAAATTCCACTGTCATACGACGATGCCGCTACGAACAATAAGACAGAGATGATTAGAAATACAGGTTACACTTCGAATGAGATTTGTTCTTCTCTGGCTCTAGCTCTGGAATTGTGTTGACTTTGCCAATGCGAAACCAGTATCTACTGCATTTAGGTATGTCCTGCATACAGCGGTATGTTGTAGATAGAGTAGGTCCACACTCCGAATACATCAACATACCTAACGTAAAGTTAAGTAGTACGTTATTGTTATTATGTTGTAACATTTAACGTTCGAGATTTAGCTAATCTTGAGCGTACGTGCCTCCGAATACGGGCTTCTCGGAATACGTCTCTCACCACTCACAATATTATGTTCCTAGCTCGTTCCTACCACCGCGCAACCGCCGGCTGTACTCTGTGGAATGTCGGGCCGAACACGAATATTCAAATCCGTTAAAATTACGTCATCGAAAAAATCAACCACTGATTTACGCAGTACCTAGTCAAAGAACGGTCCTGGACGGATGGAAGGCCAGTAGATCAGTCCCGCATAATTTTATTTGCTTCTTAATGTTATCTCGCATATTTTGAAAACTTTTGCATACTAAGAGAATATTACGATACGTCTGCGTAGGTTGTTTTTTTATATGGTCACGCTTTTAAAGGTATTATAGTAACGATATCAATTTGGTAGGTAAGGGCTTATTGAATCGCTTCCACGGCTTCCAATGATATTATGAAAATAAATCTATTGAGTTTGACTTCTTGTTTATTTGAACACGTTAATTCCAGAAGATACCAATTCGAATTGAATAATTATTTTGTATTTTGATAGCCACATTCAACGGGAAGGTTATTTTTCGTCCCGAAATTCCCAAGGGATCGTGCATAACGCGGGTAAAACCGCAGAGCGCTGCTAGGAGTTACATCCTACTAATATTATAAATGCGAAAGTTTGTATGTATGGATGTATGGATGTATGGATGTATGGATGTTTGTTACTCTTTCACGCAAAAACTACTGAACGGATTTGGATGAAACTCTACAGTAATGTAGGTTATACATCAGAATAACACATGGGATATATTTTATCCCGAAATTCCCGCGGGAACGGGAACAAAGCGGGTAACACCGCGGGGCGCGGCTAGTATGACATAAATCCTTTCCAGATAAACAAGATAACATGCTATGGTTCAAACTACCTACTAGGGCTTCTAGAATAATATAAACAGTTACGACACCACTATAACAAGCTGAAACAAGAGGAATTTAGCTAAGAAAAGGAATACTTTGATTTAAATAATGTTTCTAGGAAATAATAAGAGAAAATGTAAACAAAACTAGGTAAATAATCTAATCGGAAAGATTTTCATTCGCATACTTAGTTAATGTGTAGTATTGTTTTGTTTGTCGAGCAATGGAAATGTTTAGCTCTGGGTTTCCCAACCTTTTTCAAGTGCAGACCCCTAGACTAGCTTACTATTGTTCGGTAACTCCTTTAATAATTTTAACAAACATTCTTTGACCGTTCCTGAAAAGTTCGAAATAATTAACAGGTGATACAACCAAACTGCAGATGTTAGCCTTGGAACATAAACTTGCTGTTTGCTAAAAAAATTACGACAGGTTAAGAAAAATTTGGATAATTAATTATTATTGTTTAATTTTTAGGCTTATGGGTTCCAGTTTGTGAAACTCTAAAGTTCCAGTTGTAGCAATAGTGTTATTTGTTTTCATTTAATAAGAATTAATCACCTAATTACTGCTCAAGTCTAAAGCAATTTTTATTCTCGATAAGTATTCGCGTATTGAATTATGCATTTACAAAGTTTGTAATTTGTTTTATTAAACTACATAATTACTATAGGTAATTCAAATTGGAAATTAAAAGGAAATGAAAGGCCCAAAATGAGTAATGTACACGGTGAGTAGTGCAGATACTCGTAGGATGTTTCGTGAATGTGCTGCAACTTGTAAATTGATCAAGAATGCGTGTGGAGCTCACGTCGCTCGCTCTCTAGCTGCATATCGGATTCAAGCGACGCAGGCGCACCGCGATGTATTGTGTCGCATATAGAACAATGCCTCATATTTATAAAACATAAAAGCCGGCATATCGTTCGTGAAATTAATAACAAATAACAATTGTGAAACGTTGGTTCGGGAGCAGTGCGAACTAGCCATGTTGTTGAATAACTGGCTTCTGAATGATCCACCGGGTATGAGACCCATCGGATTTTATTTTCACATATCGACACAATTTTATTTGAGATTAAGAATTATTTTTTGAATTTATTAGCGATTCTATCACGATAATGGATGCACAACTGACTGGTCATAACGTCATGTTAGATGCATCTAACACTTGAATAGATGCACATTGCACATGGTTCTCATACATGCGCACTATTGTCCAATCCAATAAATAAAGCGCTTATTGTTTAATTATTTGCAGTAATTATTCATACGGATTTGTACTTTTGAACGAGTATCGCGTTCAACAGGTCACAGTGATGGATTTTCATGTTTTATATTAAAAGAAGATAATATAGGTATCTATAAAAATATTACGAATAAATAATGGTACATTCATGCCTTTTACCCCATTATATGACATTACATGAACATTTAACTCAACTTTAGAAATTGAATAAGTTTTAGATAGGTTACAAAAAATATTTTAGAGATAAACGGTGTACCTCATATGTCACGTCTACCATCATCACTATTCATTTATGTCTATTATTACGACTACATAACGTAATTATTTTAGATTTTAAATTGAAACAAGAGTATGAGGCCTTGTGTTTCTAGCTACATCCAAAACAACACCTAAGCAAAGTTGTTACATAAAAATGACAAGTAAAACAAAGATATACATTGTGTTATCCTAATTGGCGGAAAATCATCGACATTTAAGTATGTATATTCGAGCGGAATGTTCCCATCCGGGGCGCGGTCCCGACTTGGGGCTATGAAATAAGACCCTCCAGATCAATTAGCTAGCTGAACTTATCCGACGGTGGAAACATCTTCAGGCCATTATTATTTAAAACACCTGGTCACAAACAAAAAGAATAATAATTGTTTAGGAAATAGAGTCGTTAATCTGTCGCGAAGGCATTTCAAATTGGTGAAAAGAGAAAACTTTTAACAATGTTTGTAAATAATTATACACTGGATTGTAAACAAGATCGTAAAATGTCAAATGAAAATGAATACATGAAGATTTAGTGTGACACTCGCACTGAATTGAATATATTTATCAAAAATTGTTTCATAATGATAGTTTTGTGAGGAGGTTTAAAAACATATGAGATGATGTAACGATGATGTAGGAGTAACGTAACAAATAATATTAAATGAGAATAAAATAAGTAACGTAACTAATAACATTTAATTCGTTTTGTTTCAATTAGTCCCTTCTCTGCTTTTTCACTGCATTCCTACTTAATTATACTCAGTTATTTTACAAGGCGTTTCATCACACGAGTAAAATCTCAACATGAGAGCGCGGTCAAAGTATTCAGATATTACATAAAAAGAATAAAGTAAGTAGATGAAATTAAGATGAATTTAAAATAACGAACATGAACAATGATATAATAAAAACCGATAGAACCGTACTTATACTTATGTTAAAACGTCTGAATTCGATACTTAGTTACCTAACGTCTACTGACAATGGATTCGATATCAGACTCCCACAAAAGGTAATTGTTCTCTAAAACAATAAAGCTTAATAACGTAAGGTTCTAGGTAAGAGTGGACGCATAACACTTTGCTGCTAGCGCTTATGTAAAACACTATTAGACATAATTATTATGTGCGACACCTAGATCGGTTAACCACTTCTTCTATAACAAACCATTATAATAATATCATTGTATACGTTCATTAGAAAATGTACGAATTGGTGATGCTACTATCAAATCTGAATTTAGTACATTCATTCGATTAGTGAACACTATTTGAGTTTAGATCAACGGACATCTTGACGAGAAATTACCGGAAACTGGAATTCAAAATTAAACTAAATAAAATTTTGAACATTAGAAACATATCAAAATTAATTAGACACTGTTCAATACTGAGTAAATATAATAAGTTATAGTAATACAATTACTAAGAAGTATTACTATATAAAATAAGGGTTAAAATAATAATATGAGTACTATTAAGTAATCGTATTACTATAACCATTATTTTATTTTTTAGAGTCGGTTAAGTAAACTTTAATTTAAACCTTACTTACTCGCTTTACATATATTAATATTATGTTATGTTCTAAATGCTATACAAATAAATACCTTAATAATACACATGTACGATAATTGGTGGTATTTTTATAAAGTATTGTAATCGTGAGTTACGAGTTGGTTGCAACAAGAGCACTGAGGTTAAGGGGACGTGACCCTGGTGACGTCAGGGGTGCCAGCGGCGCCCTGCCCGCTAGATAACTAGCCGGAGATAAACCGCCTTCAGCTAATCATACGCGTTTAACAAACAACTAAGTACTTACAAATTTATTTGTATGCTTTACCGTCCCAGATCTGGTGGGATATTCAGGATATAAAGTAGCCTTTGTTTGATTGTAAGTCTTCGACTGTCTCCATGTTTTTTTTAACAGACGGGCTTTACCGTTAAAAGTTAAATAATACAGAAAAGGTTGACTCACATACAGATTTTGGCATTTATGATATTTAAAAAATGATGCTAGTGGGGGCTTTGTTTGTCGCTCGTATCAAAAACATTGTTTTCAATAACACGACGACTGAAAAACTGCTTCTAATGTGCATGTTGCAGTGCACCAGCGACATGCTTGCTTTTGTTTTATCTGGGGTGATTTTTGTGGGGTACATTTGATTCTCTATGAGTATACGTCTGATGTTATTTATGTTAATATTGCCACGCTCATATTATGAGAAAGAGAAACCTAATCTGTCAAACGTAAGTAAAACTTAGACCAAAAAACGGAATTAGAACTATTCAATACATTTTAATTTTTTTCGACAAGACACAAATTAATTAGACTACATAATTACAGCCGTCTGTGTTCACGTGTCGGTGACACACACATTCCGACAGTGGCTCGTTATTTGAAGAATGTATTACGCTTTGACGCTCAATAAATCGCTGATCGCACGAGCTGCATGTGTGCAAAATAATGCGAAATTCAGTTAGAATTCAGCGACCAACGTCTGATTCAGGTCGAGGTCAGATAACTTAAAGAACAGAAAAATATATAATGCAGTTGTGAATTATATTCAGTACGAATGTGACTTGATTTCGACAGTAGTTATGGAACCGTACAATTTAACAGTAAATATCATAATTTAGAGAATAGGCAGCGCTATAACAAATACTTTTATTACAAACAAAATTTACTTAATTTTAAATATTCGATGTTACTGATTTAACAACTTTCTACGAATTAATAAACAAAACATTTAATATTGGCTGGCACATCGCGTATTTGAAATTAATAGAATATTTAATATAATTATACAATACCAGCATCGAACAATAATAATCGCACATATACTTTATTGTCTCCACGCGGGATTCAAACTGATCACAGGGAGTGGTACCAGATTAGGGCTATTTAATTTGGGCGGGCGGAAAATACTTTACCATAACACACCATCAATATATCAAATTAAACTCATAATAAGTACAATTAGTGATAATGGAAACCACTTGATTTTGTTACAAAATATCAACATCATTTCGGAAAATAGGAATATAGAAATAGATTTAATATTTGTGGGCAATTTGATTTAGCCTTCTGTTATTAGCAATTGTATAATGTAGTGTCACGTTACATAAAATATTACTAGATTAGGTTATGTTAGATTAATAACTGGAAATATTCACATACATAGATGTCAATATATAGTTCAAAAGTGGGTGTCTTCTTAACCCCAATGTTAAGTATCGTATTCCGCAAATATTAAATGTTTGGTAACATTTGTTATTACTATTATTAAGTTAAAAAAAGGATTAACGAAGATAAGATACCTAGTCAGCGGCACATAAAATTTGCTGTAGGAAAAGTTTAGCAACTCGTATGTTATTGGATACTCGTACATTTAATTAGGCATACATTTTCACGAACAAAGGTCCCCCTTTGGCAAATCCCTCGCCTGCACAATGCACAGGCTACACGCATTTAAAAGCCCTTTATTTCCTTATAGAAATTATTTACGTCGCATTTACATAATCCTTTTTCTACGCAAGAAATGCAATGATAAAAATGTCGTAAATGAATTATCAGCACTTTTATAATCGATTTCATTCGATGTCTAATCGATTAAGGTGTTAACTGTGTTATACATGAACCGACGCATTAAGCGTTCGCTCGTATTTGTAGAGCATTAGTTATGGGCTGATTTACGACAATATTCATGTTGGAAGTGGTGGCATCGACGTTATGTTAAGCACTTGCAATGCAATTAAAACGGTGTTTTCAATCATCACGAGTTAATATGATCCAAATTAGAATTACAGTGCAATAGAAACTATTATATAGGGTTTGTATTTGTATCCCTATATCATACCTATAATAGAACATTTTTAGATTTATTGTCTGAATCGACATTACATTTTCAGAATTTTTCCTTATGCCAAATAACTTATAGGTATGTTACTTGAAACTTTCATGAATAACAAAATACTACAGGTTACTTAACATTTTAATGAAAAGCTTTTTTGTTACAAAAAATACTATAAAAATATAATAAATTTTCTCCTGGTTATATATGATTATTTATAATGTCAGTGACATTTGTCGATTCTATGATCTCATGCATGTTATAGGCATGTGGTGTGTGGGTGTGTAATTATAAACAACCAAGCTACCTTACGATAGTATAACACTTGCAATAATTATGAGTCGACTTTGTGTTATGTAACGTCGGTTGTCGCTCACACAATAGTCGATGAGAAAATTAAAACACATAATGTTCAAGCCATGTTTTTTCATGTAAGGCATTATAATGCAGGTTCCCATATTTCCTTTATTTATAGGGACTGGGGCTGAAAGTCGATTAGATTTATACCTTATTCACGTTTCCTCAACAATATATTATGTACCTAGGTACGGGATGTAAGTTTTTCTGATCCGTACGCAAATGGTAAAAGTGACTTTTCTGCTAACTCCGCAGACTTTGCATCGGAAACAAAAACAAATCTACCTCACCTATACTTGAAAATTTGAATATAAATTTCACACATATTTTCTGTAAAAAAATATGTAGCAGAGCTATATGGATTACACTGTTTCATAGAACTTCAGATAAAACGAGGCCAGTCAGAGTATTATAGCCTCGTTAGATGAATATATATTTCATAATTCCATGAATTTCTGCTTTCATTCGTATTCAGATTGAAAAAGTATATAAAACAAATATTTTGTACCTACATATTGAATTCTGATGAAAGTTTCAAGCTGAAACTGGAAATCATTGCCGCGAATAAAGAGTTCATATTAGACTTGACGTCGGTGTGATGACTGAATGTCACAATGAAACTGGTTCAATGTGTTTATTCGCACGCGTTTGGACGCGTCGAGTGTTGATCTCCAGTAGACTCGCGCAGACGGTGATACGAGCGGCGCTGCCGCCACCGTGATCACAAAGTTCAACAACTGTTACAGCTGCCTACATTAAATTCTGCAATATATTCACCTTCCTCAAGGACCTCTTTGATTTCCCTCGAAATAGCTGGAGTTTTTAATGCGGGGGCGAGGCGACCGGACGGGATTAATGACTTAGCAATTTACTTCTCGAATCAAATCCAGTGTACCAGTGCATGGCTATTTCAGTCTAGCGCGATTAAATCTATCAATGAATTTCCGGCACCAATGGACGCTTGACACTTTTAATATCGGCAATCAACCGGGCCCGTTCTGAATGAACAATACTGGTTCGATCGTAAATTATATAAGTACTTACATATAGTTGTGACCGCAGACCGCTGCCCGAGAATGTTCGTGCCTACTCCGCTGAATATTTCGAGTGGTGTCGGTTTAGTACAATCCATTTTAAAATATCCAAAACGTTTATAACATTTTAAGTAACGTGACACTTGCGTTTACGCATTTTATCAAACGGATTCAGCGTAATGTAAACATCCCTTATTACAAAGTCTGAGTGGTTACTTGTGCAGTTTACTTACACACGCATAATACGATCTATGAATATAACTTGGATCAACTGAGTAACTTGGTTCCTAATTAAGCTCCCATTAGGAAGTAATGGGATATACCCTCGAAATAACTTGTTGGGAGATCGACTACGTGGCTCCAGGCAAAATACGGTACCAACGAGTATAACCGAACAAATACAAAATGCACGAGCCTTTTATATTTTGCAGTTTAGTTTCGTATTACTGTTGGTCTTTTAGTTATGTTTACTTAGAACAACATTCAATATTCGTAATATTTTGATGGCTCGTACCAAATGCAAACAAAAAATGATATATCTAATATTTTTTCATCCAAAATGTGCTATGAAACATGGATGTATGTTTTCATTTGAGATCTCTATTTCAATTCCTGTGATACACTTCATATTCGGGACCGTTCTTTATCATACGGGTTGCCTGTGAACCGTGGTGTGTTCCCCTTGCAACACCTATGTTTTCCCCTTTTGAAATGCAGACTGATTAGTGAATTCGGTTATTAGTAGTGATCATTCCGTAGACATAGCGATAGCTGTTCTATAGTTCTTGAACTTGAATGTTGAACTACTCTGATTAAAGAATGAACTAAAATAATTACTAAATCAAATTCCTTTATTAAAATACTGTACCGAACCTTAAAAGTCGTGTCAATTTTAAAAATCTTTTAAATCATTTACCAACTTAATTTCTAATTTAACTCAATTTATATTGAATTGCATAGTTGAAGTGGTATTTACTACATTTAACTTCTACATCCCTGTTACCAACTTAAAAGGAAAAGAACACACACGAGGTTCGCTTGCAATTCAAGCGAACCTCAAAATAAATAAATGATCTACTACGGCAGGTCCCAATAACCTATCTATGGTAAAGCATATCACGATATATCTTAAAAATTAACGATCCGGCTAAGTGAATCGATTTACATACAATAGGTACCTATTAAAACAAATTTTCACTATCTCTTCTAGAGATAGACTATTTGCACTGGCATGTATGTTAGGTTAGGTTTGTTATACGTCCATACCTATCCCATATTACCCAACCAACCTTGAGGTCATTACTTAGATAAATAAAAGGTATCACTAACCTGATAAATTAACAGAGCACAGATTGGAGGAGGCTGCCAAGGAGTAGGTGGGCTCATCCTTCGGTTTCAGTAGTTCATGCGAAGCCACGGCGTGGATGGAGAGCTCCTGTGGAAAATATTTTTTTTTTATTCACTACATAGTATAAAATAAAGTCGTCTCTGTTTCGTGTCTGTTTGTCTGTTTGTCTGTATGCTTAAATCTTTAAAATTACGCAACGGATTTTGATGCGGTTTTTTGTAATAGGTAGAGTGATTCAAGAGGAAGGTTTTTATGTAAAAAAATCCCGAAATTCCCACGGGAACGGGCACAACGCGGGTAAAACCGCGGGGCGCTGCTAGTATCACATATACAAACAAACTTTTAATAGCTTATATAACCAGGGTGCCAGAATTTTTAGACTGCCTAAAGGCCTTGGACATAGTCTAACTGTAAAGATGGACGTATCAACGTTCACTCGATCTATTCCGATCTAATACCAAAAACTAATACCATTTGGTATTACTTTATTTCCGAATTTATGTTTCATTCCCAACGAGTACCACGTTTTTTTAAACAAAAAATGTATTCCTAACGAATACCAAAACATTAGTTGTAAGTACAGTCAGCTAAAAAAAAATAACCCTAACCTACCGAATTACTTACTATTCGGTAGGTTAGGGTTATTTTTTTTTACTAGTTCCATAGTTATCGGTTAACATTAATTAACATTATGAGAAAATTAACTAGTGGTTGTAAATAAGCATTTTAATTTTACTGAACCTGACTGTACTTTATTCCTTCAAACTTATTTTGGTATTGGTTTACAATGTGGTACTCGTTGGGAATGGAAAATAAGTTCAGAAATAAAGTAATACCAAGTGGTATTAGTTTTTGGTATTAGATCGGAATAGATCGTTCACTCACCATCACACAAAAAGTCCCTTTTTATTCAGCAAAAAACGGAGTCGGCTTAGTATTCGGTTTGAACCGTAGGGTAAAGTGATTCTAAATTAAACTCATCGAATCTGTTCGTAATAGCCAAATAGCTTACAATCGCTTCACATTCGGTATGATTCATTTCTAATACAATTATAATGTGTAGCCACGTGGTCACAAGTCATTTTTATCACAAGTAAGTTCGTTGTGGTTAGTGGTGAACCCTAGTGTCCGAGTTACTAGACCATCTAAATGCCTCCAACATGGTATTACGTTTGAAAGAACCGGGACCTACAATTTAACGTGCGCGAAGCTAAAATGTTTTGTTATAACATTTCTAACGTTTTATTGAACTTGTTATATACCTAGTATCAAAGCGTTAGACACTTCTTTAAGGGTGTTTAAACTAATGACATACATTTCAATTTGTTTTATGTTTCAGCTCAATCATTTTGTTTGAGTTTGAAAAAAGTTGGCAATACCGTGAACCGTGATCGTTGACCGTGGAAAAGCCAAATATGGTTCAAATTCCATTAAAAATGTTATTTTAGTATTGCATAATTTTGAATTAGCTACATAGCATCGATGTCCAACATCCACCAGTTCATCAACATCAATCTACCAAATACTTTCAGTAGTAGATATTTCAATGGTTACCTTTCAAAGTATGAGCAGCTACGAATAAAATCATTGTCATCCTCTTTGTCAGAACTCGCACTTATTCCTATAAACAAAGACTGATCTTTTTTCCTCAAATTGTTTATTTTAAAATTACATTATAGGTAAAACAATACAACTCTAGTAAAAACAAGAGTCTATTGATGTCTTAGATACAATCTCTATTATTAATTATTTTACTGAATAGATTCTAATATCTGGATGGATCACAAACAAATCACTTATATATAGCATAAAGTTGTCCAATATTAAAATTAAATATCTCTAATTCACGAAAAACACATTAAATTTTTCTTTAAACTATTTTCTATCATCTTCTGATTTATAGTGTAACAATTGTACATTTTTATTTTCATTAGATTCATTTCAAGCTCAATATATTTTTATGATCTTAAAACATGAAACAACTAATATTTTAATTCCAATAAGATTTATAAAACTTTCATTCTCGACTATAGGTACCTACTTGCGTAATGATTATTATATTATTTGTAACATATTTTTCAAAACCGGTGCACAATAATATTAGTTTAAATGACTTCAAGAACACAACCAAAGCGTCTTTTGACTAAAATATTCGTGTCTCTGAACAAATTAGCGTCTATCGAATAAACACGTGCGTACTATATTTTTCTAATGTTAATATTAAATAGAATCCCAAAGAGATGGCCAATAAATATCTTACAATATCTATTTTTAAATACGTAGGATGCTTTCTCCGATCTTGAATGAACGAAGTCGACCCTCCTAATGTCTCCACCCGCGGGCAAAGCGCACGTCATAAGCTCACAGCGAGTTATCCATCTCGAGTTTTCCATCGCCACAACTTTATGCCCGAACACACTCGTATCATCAATAATTAAGCTTTATATAATAATCAAAATATTTTGTAGGACATGAGTACTACATTACCATCGACACTTACCACTTAACGTTTTTTTTTCTATTTTTCCAGGAAAATATATTTGTTAAATAAAATGCAATTCGCGTAAAACAAGTAACTTCGCAATGTAGTCTTGATAGCGGTGAGTATGAAAGGCCGCTTTAAGAGTGTACCACACGGCGTAGTGTTAACTTTTTGACAGTGTCAGCTATATCCGAGCTGATTTGTTCGCAACAGCTGCGCGGGCGCACCTATTAACCGCTGATACATGTTTGTCAGCCGGCTATTAGGGTGAAAGAGATGAAATTTCGGAATCATCTATATAAGAGCGAGATCGATTCATTTCTTCAATTCACAACCAATATTTATATGCTGCACTGTGACACTCGGGAAAAATTCTTGTACAAAAATTTAATTTCGAAAACAAATGCGATATATTGTTGGCAGGTCGTTATTCTTGTAACTATATAAAGACAGTATTGGTCAAGAAAATATATTTTAAGATGAAAATATCAGTAAAATATCAATAACGTAAGTTTTAATTGAATATAGCAATAATTTGAACAGTGGTTAGTGCGACGCAGAGTGACATTGACATATTTATATTTTACTGGACATATGTAAAGCAATACGAGAGACATTTATGAGATGTTTACTGTTCTCGTAAAAACATAAACTTTGCTTTTATTTTGCTACACATTTTTCATTCAATATTGAAAATCCCATCTAATTGAAATTGTGGCAAAGGCGTCTTTTGTAATATACATCGATGCTAATATACCGGTAGGAATGAGACGGATCAGAATTTTCCTTTGAAGGAAAACTGTAAAGTATTTCTTCATATTCTCCAACAATATTCGTTCCATTTTCATTTACTTTTAAACTCTTCCCAGGAATTTGTATTGGGTGTAATTTAATCAATCGTTCTTTTACCTGCCTCTAGGGTAAGCCTGTCAGTTAACATGCGCCTACGGTCCTTCACTAGATCTAATACAATAAGAAAAACTGCATCAACATTCATCTAATATATAATATGAGGGAGTGGAAACAGTAAATCAACAAACTAAGAAGTTTAACATAAACAAACATTTGTTTCAATTTACTAGTTTCATACAAGACGATGCGAAACAGAAAATGAAAAGTACTTTTAATAAACATACCTATTTGACAAATGTTTAACTACTTGTGAGCATACAAATATGTATAATTACAAACAAAGATGTATGACCTGTTTATAATTAGCAAGACTGATAGGCAATTTTGTTAGTAGTGTTTCGGATTCCGATTTAAATAAAATATTTTTAGTTAGTATAAAAGTACATCGATATGTGACGAGCGCGTTTCGCAGGGATTATACGAAAATAGCGCGGTAATTAATGAGTCGGTCCCACAATATCAAAACGAGACACATTACGAGAATTCCACATCGTTTATAATAAAATCATCGACTTTTATAATCGAATTCGAATTACAGCGGCTTATATTATATCTTATAATATACATGATTATAACTAACATGCTCGTTATATTGTAATTCGTTTACGACGTGTTTAATAACATCTCAATTAATGCTTCATCTAATATCGTGCTTATATACCGAAAATAATATTTTAATTTTTGTGGCTTACCTAACTTAAACTTATCTATAAATCAACTTATCTATAAATACATGGGTTTTTATAGATAAGTAATTTACAATATGTGATTAACTACCTACTAATATTTATTAATGTTGAACATGTGAACAGTAAAATTATTTAATTAAGCAAGTATGGCGAGGTTTGAATGAAAAGTAAATAACAGTGGAAATGTACCTTAAGGATTACTGATAAGTGTACGTCGAGTGCACCTCTAATAAAATATGCAAAACAGCATTCTGATTAGACACTGCGTCATGACCAGACGACATTTGCGGTCAAAATATTGCCTGTTCTACAATAAAATTACAAAATCATGTCTTTTTCAATACCACACACTCAGCTAGCTCAACTCGCTGACATTAATAATTAACGAGAACTCTTGACCAATAAACTTATAATCAAGGGAATTTAATCAAGATAAAAAAGTGCCACAATGCGAATTAGGTCGTGAAATAGGTCCATTGTGCTTAGTACTCGACAGATTTTTTATTATGCTTTAGCAATGTAACCGATAAGTTTCTTGAGGACGTTGTGGAGGCTATTTTGTTCTTTATGGGTGTGATATTAGATTGCAATTC
Organism: Cyclophora albipunctata; assembly: GCA_963082685.1. Taxonomy (NCBI): domain Eukaryota; kingdom Metazoa; phylum Arthropoda; class Insecta; order Lepidoptera; family Geometridae; genus Cyclophora; species Cyclophora albipunctata. Next base: position 11,144,472 of record OY720111.1, on the reverse strand, counting down.
GCCTGAAGTGGATTGTGCTTGAAAGTTGATGCTCGTGTAAAATGTACATAGCATGTAAAAAGTGGTGGTAGCCGGGCGGCCACCCACGGCGGGGTACCACTACAAGTGCAAGGGACTACGGCACCCACACTCGTTATAATTATTGAGACACACTAACAATACATGAATATTATCAGTAAAACTTCAGGGTGGTCATGCGTCTAAAACTATGCTAAGTTACTAAGTAAGGCAGTCGACATTCACCTATTGGAATATTACTAACGGCTGATGCCAATGACTGATCTCTATTGGTTGTCTCGAATAACAGATCGAGTTTTGACACGATTTTTGCTTATTGAAACATTGTCTAAAAAGTAGATGGTGTTAGGGTCATTTTTTATGCGTCTGTCTGTCCATTTGTAAATATTCATCTAAAATTATATAAGAGAAAGGTTTTTCATCCCACAATTCCTAACACAATTTTCCGCACTCTTGATTAATCGATGGTGATTCCCTAGTTCACTTCTAATTGTAGATCATTATAAAACTTCAAATTGTAAAAATTATAAAACTTCTAATGTCGTGTTTCTGGAACATTAGAAATATCACATAACGAATTAAACACAATGACATGTAATATTTCGTACTTAAGTAAATTTATTTTAATTAAATCATAGAAATTCGATGTAGTTTATATTTGGAAGCAACCAACGCATTGCTTAGTTCTACGCATTATTAAAAAGGTTTATGTGTCATCAGATCCCAAATAATAAGGTCAGCAAATATATATTTGTACTTACTTGGAATATTATATACGTGACTTCAGTTCTCTATGGCGCCGAAACACCGACGCAGGTTAAAACTATTTATTTCCTTCGAGTTCCAGGAATGTAACCGAGATGCCTTTGAACCAACTCTCTTGTAACAACTTAGTTCGACTGCATACAATACTCAATACTCAATACTTTTAACCGTTCGTCTTAAAATAACTTAAAGTTAGTAGTTTATATGTTCGTATTTTTAAACCAGAGCACTGTTGAACCGAATAAATGTAATTCATTTCAGTACATATCGGTAAATTGATATATTTTATCGGTTTGTTAAACTGCAGTACTTACTGAACGATTGCATTAAAAGTAGCCAATAAGTAAACAACTTCCGATTGTCCAACGAAACTCACGCAGAATTGATCTTTTGGGAATTTGTATAACTTAACTGTTGTTAATTATTTACTCCTTCACATTTGCTTATGGTAGTTTATAGACATATACTTAGTGATTTTATCATTTTTACAGTGTACTCGTTAATACAGTAATCCTATTAAAATCATTATTTCGGATAAGAGCTTATTGTTTACACTGTGGGGAAGCAGAGAGTAGCTAGCGGTAAAATATGCTAACTGGGTTTGTTTTTCAGTGATTTGTTTAGATCTATACATTATGGTGAATTGGTTAATAATTTCATAAAGTAATGAAGCCGTAATCTGCGATGTTTTAAAAATCATTTTTTCAAAACCAAAATTTAAACCATTTTAACGTTACAATAAATATTATTATAAAAGCTACGAAACAATCTGAAAATGAAACTAAATCATGAAACTGCATGGTAAAGCGATAGACGCCACAATAGTAAAGATGTGTAGCGCTCGTGGCGTAGCTTGACTAAGCGATGGTACTTCATTGCGATTGTTAAGCAACGTGCAGCTCGACCTCTACTTGGGTGGGTAGTGGGCCGATAGTGGCATTCTAACTGAGCGCTACCGTGCTTCGGAGGACAAGATAAATTGTCGGTCCCGGTTGTTTCATTAGACCATTTCGTTAGACCATGTCGGAGGCCTTTAGGTGGTCTAAAAACTCCGACACCAGGGTTGGCCACCTACACGAACTTACTTTGTGTCAAAACTCAGCGCCACGAAGGCGTGGCAACTTCACGCGGCGTATCACAAATCGAGTAGGTTTTTTGCAGTTTCAGGACAAACAAAAAGTGTATTGAATGGTGTCATATCTTAGTGAAGAGAGCCGCGCAGCTAGTGGACACACCTTAGACTGCTGAGTCTGAGAAACCATACCAAACATCCCAACAGGGACATAAACGCATCCACATATTACCGACAACAGTTTTCAAACTCGGCATTTTTTATGGATTTCGTCATCATCGCTCATTATTAATTACCTAGATATATTTCAATATAGATACGTTATGTATTATCATGTATAACATATAATGTTGCTATTGAGGTCATTATTGCGACACTGATATACTTACCTATACAATGTAGGCCTAAGTAATCGAATATAGGTGTACCTACTTGTATTTTATATTAATTTGAATTCATAATTGTATAAATGTGTAAACTGAATATGTATATTTTATATTTGGCTTTAAAGTTCTACTATTTTAAATAAAATAAAAAGAAGTGCAAATGGGATATATTATATGGACCGACTGAAATACTGAATCGATAAGAATGAAAGACTATAGCATAAAGGAATATGTAAGAAATTCTATCGACCAGAATTTAGCTTAAAATACCGGACGTTGCCTACGCACCATTCCATTACGGCAGCGTATCCCTATATACATTCAATAACTAATTAATACTTAAACAAAAAGTAGGTATTGCCAAGCAGTCGTGTTCAAGGCACACTTTACAAGCACAATACTTTTCACATTTGTCACAAGCGAGGTCGGATTACAATGGACTCATTCGAGTCATCGGAGACGCGGCGTGCTCTACAGCTGCCAATACGTCATCGACACTGCTGACACCACACTCACTACCTACCGATATGTAATAATAGATTGCAATAAGCTGATACTGAACATATTGTTTACCTCCTAAGTATAACTAAGTAAGATAAGAGCTTAGTTTGCCTAACTAACCGTGTGAGAACTGCCGCTCTACTCAGAAAAATTAAATCAACGTTTAACTGTTTTAATGTACTTACAATACATATAACAAATCAATAGTAGGTAAGTAATTTGCTTACTTATCATTAACCGTTAGGTACTATGGAATATTATGACGTCTCTGAGTATGACGGTTGGTCCTGTATGTACGTATTAATTTACTATTTGTGCCCATGACTTCGTTGATTATCGCGTTTGCTGTATAAAACAATTCAGAATAGTCAGTACATTACTTCTAATTCCTTATGTTTTTCAGGGTCCCGTACCCAAAGCGTATAGACGGGACCCTATTACTAAAACTCCGCTATCCGTCCATCTGTTATATGAATGATCCACCATAGATAGATAGTTTAAATTTTCACGAATGATGTATTTCTGTTGCCGCTATAACAACAAATACTAAAACAATATAAATATTTAATTGGGGCTCCGCAGACTCTCCAACATCCGTGATTTTATGGCAGTTTCAGGGTTCCGTAGACAAATGGCAGAAACGGTATCATTATAGTTTCGTCATGTCCGTCTGTCTATGCATAGGCCACAATCGTTTTTCCGTCGGCAAAAGATCGGCATCGATGCATTCCAGGTATTTTAGGTATGCATCGCGCCAGCTTCGGGGGATAACCCTCAACGACCACGAAGTAAACGTTAGCAATTGACGGATAATCGGCCCCTCAATGTGGCTGCTACGTATAGTAACGATAGATCGGCATCGGAGTATTCGTGAAATATAGAGCTGCCCCTACGGATGATACGGAAATTATCGTCTACAATGTGAACAAAAGAAGGACTTGGGAAAATTACCTTTTATATGAGACCAACCTAGATCGTTTTATTGTCCCCGAATGCAAATTCAATCAAGACGGTAAGGTTCATCCACGCTTTCCGGATATCAGGGTACAATATCCAGATATTCAAATTTCATTGAAATTGGATTAGTTTTTTTCCTACAAGTCTTAAAATGTGGACTAATGTCGTCAATTTTCCTGCCGAAGACGATTACTCCTGAAGAGGAAAAGGATTTAGAGATAGGGTAAGAATTAAATAAAACCACTAAACCCGTTTCTTCTTTACCAGTAATCGTTTTCGGCTGGAAAATTGACGACATTAGTCCACATTTTAAGACTCGTAAGCAAAAATAGAGTGTAGTTATTTGTATAATGGCATATTACTTAAACCATATTTTTGCGATTATATCCACCAATAGTTTTTTATTCGATAAAATATCGCCATGGAGGGAGCATGGTAGCCATGACAAATTCTCGAGCATGGCAGGCATGACAATTTAATCTAAATATAACTAAGCTGTTCCGGTTTTTTCTGCTTAGTACAAGTTTCCGATGGAATTTCGGAGTCCATAGAGATATTCCAGATAATATTTAGTTTATTAAGACTACATAAAAAAGATGGTACCTGCCGACCTGATGATCGGCACAAGGATGGATAGCATCATGATTGATCATCATACCAACGGTAGATATCATATTCCGCTTAGTATTATTTACGTAAAGGAGCCAAACATACTTCCTTAAAAACTTTAACACTAGCGTTTATAGTACTTGTAGTAACAGGATGGAACTGCTATTATACTAATCCTACTAATATTATAAATGCGAAAGTTTGTGAGGATGGATGTATGGATGTATGTTTGTTGCTCTTTCACGCAAAAACTACTGAACGGATTTGGATGAAACTTTACAGTAATATAGGTTATACATCAGAATAACATATGGGATACATTTTATCCCGAAATCCCTGCGGGAACGGGTACAACGCGGGTAACACCGCGGGGCGCAGCTAGTATTAATATACTAATATTACGTATAGTCTTATCATACATATTTATGCATGCTTGACAAATTCCCGTGTATAGACATTTCTAAGCTTAGTATGCGCCGGCGCAGCATTCTTCGTTTATCGAGCAAAAGTTTCACATGTATACGTAGACTTTCAAACATTTATGAACGTTAAACTTCTTTATGTAGCGTGGGCTCCGTCTGATCATATTAGAGACTAAGTATTTCTACCTAATAACTATGCCGTTTTTGACAATGGACAAGTATCAGTGACTCACAACTCCTTTACGCTCAAATGTTTTACGCAGAAAAGAACCGGATTCATTAAGTATCTTATTTAGAGTACTCTTTTATAAAGCAGTACTGAAGCAATAATTTAGACTTCACTTTTCAAACTGCCAATAACAGATTACCTAATAATCCATAAGTTTTTTAAATATGGCAGCTTGGATAATCTTCACGGAGCCATCTCGGTAACCATGATGTCAGGCACACTCAGTTCTGACTCACAGTTTATCTGTTTACATTACGCGGTCAGTATCTGATGAGAAAGGTGGCTCTAGATCACACGCCCATGATTGTTCCTATAGCTTTGCAATTAAAACAAGCCTTTTAACCTTAAAATCTAAATACCTAAGAATTTATACATAAAAAGAATAAGAGAAATGCCGTGATCAAACTTAGATAGAACACCATATCAAGATAATTCATTTCAAGTTGGTATTAGGTAGAGATTCTTTATTATTATGGCCATGCGCCACTATGATTCAATGGAATTTATTTCTATTTCAATAGATAAGCTACCCTAATTAAAATGAACGCTATGCCAACTAATATACCTATTAATCAGTCATGACTTACCCTTACATGTTGTTGTTAAGTATATAGTACAAGTAATCACTTTCTTACATGATGGAATAATGCTTCAGTATGTTTATGCTTCTATATTATTTTTTCATAATACTTCAATAATATTTACTAGTAATCATGTGCGCATATTATTATGTAAGTATCTACGTATAAATTATCTTTATGCAGATTATTATTCCATATGTATCAAAACAAGGAAACGTGGATATCGCAATGTATTTTCTTCCTGATAATATTTATGTACTATATCGATAAAATTTGCGGTTTACTGTACATATGCCGACTATACGTACGAGTGTTAATGTGCAAGCAATACTTAGATCTTGACTGCTCGGATTAAAGCCAGAGCAAAGAGAAAATAATAACTCACGAAACGGAGTGATATTTAAATATACCAAATAAATATACCTGGACAAATTCACACACGGTTAATTAGACCCAAAGTAAGCTCTAAGCTTGTGTTATGGAATCTAATTAACTGATACTACTACATATACATACATACACAAATACTTTATAATAATATATAATTGACATCCAGACGTCGTCGCCAACAACTATGTCTGCACATATTGTTGACTCCGGGCGGGAATCGAACCCGCAACCCCCGACACAGTAAGCGCTCTCACTGCCACTATGCCAACGGGCTTGTCAAATATTTTTGTCAGATATTTGCAACATGCCAACATCAAATGTGTGATTTTTCCCATCCCTGATTAGTTATAATGTGTAATAAATATAGGTTTTATTTCTACATAATATTTAAGTAAGTATTGAAGGCTCTCATTCTTGCAGGATGTTTTGGAGTGTGTTAGTTTAATTTGAAACTAAAACAGAAAGTAATGCTACATTTTTTGAGTGTTATGATACATATTGCACCAAATAAGTTATTGTTAAATACGGCCCGTATTCTCTATATATAAAACAAAGTCCCCGGCCGCGTCTGTCTGTCTGTCTGTTTGCGATAAACTCAAATACTACTGCACGGATTTTGTCGCGGTTTTTTAAATAGATAGATTGATTCATGAGGAAGGTTTATATGTATAACAAATCCCAGAATTCCCACGGAAACGGGTACAACGCGGGTAAAACCGCGGGGCGCTGCTAGTACCTATACCATCATAGAGTGGTCATGAGCGTCGGTGTAAATGTATTCAATAATTCGATACGAGTAAATCATTTCTAGTGTTATGTGGTGTTTCCAGTACCTAGGCACAATTGAAACTCTATTCTTGATAGGATTTACATCCATTTCAGAGAACCTAATCGTAATAATTAGGATGATTATTGGAAAGTCAGATCAACGTTGTAATATGTCCTTTCATTGTGAACATTTGCTACAAATAAACAGGTTTTATGGTTTACAAGTTTAATTTTTAAGTTCGTATAGCTGTTTCGATGTCGATGTGTTTGAAGTATTTCATCATTTAGTTTTTAACTGTTTCGATTGATAAGTCGCACTCAATCATATTGACAATCTGTTGTTTGGCTCACGATGAACTTGTGTCAGGGGCACTTGATAACTAATACTCCAGTTAATAATTGTGTTAATTTTTATACATAAAAAAAATTACCTGACTATGGCTTGTATTTACAACACACTCGAAAGTGATTTATATTTCGATTTTAAATAGTTTGAATAATGATTGTTGCCGCTTTGATGTAATTTTCGTATCTTACGGCTTTTGGCTGCTAACTGCCAACATTTCTTAATACGAGTACTTCAGAAAGGAATGTTACAAATACCATTTTCAGTTGAGATAAGTTTTATAGGTATAAGTATATACATATATTTTTAATGTAGCCTGATAATGTTGACTTGGATAAAGTCAAACAAACAAGGTCGGTGACGTAACATTGAGTTTCCTCGGCAGCCAGGCCAATCACCGACGAGAGCTGTCACGATTCAAACCACGCGTCTTGAACCGCTGATAATCTACTCGTAATGTGCCAAGTATTACTAGAAAATATTGTTATTTACAAACACCCACCCATGTTTATTATTATATGATATGTGCAAATCAAACGCCCTTAGCAACTTGACTAATAATCAGTTACCTAATGTATTGATATTATTAGAATTCGTGTTTAGTGGATATGGTAATAAATGAGTTTTCACTGGGATATGGATATTCCCATTAACTGCCATGTGTAGTGGGTGAACAATGCCGTCGGCGGCGCCGCGCCGTGGCTGCCCGCTGCAGCCGGGGCGAATGCCTTCCACTACACGGAGAACTTTATAACAAACGAAAGCTACACCATAACTACAATATTCGTTATTTTCGCGCCTTGCTCTGCACTTCATCATACTCGTTTTTTCCAATTTTATTGTTGACGTTTTTATGACTTAAAGACGGATTTGTTTTGTTATGGTTTAACGATTCGTATTAAGTTTTAGCACTTACATATTTATTTGACGTTTAGGTTGTTACTTTATTTGTTTTGACCGTTTCTGGTTTCAATTGAATACAATTATGGGAATGGTAATTGTTTAAACATTTAAGATCACTAGCCGCGCCCCGCGGTGATACCCGCGTTGTACCCGTTCCCGAGGGAATTTTCATCCAAATCCGTCTTGTAGTTTTTTCGTGAAAGAGTACTTAACAAACATACATACATACATCCTCACAAACTTTCGCATTACAATATTAGTAAGATTTTGGGCCGAAACAAATAAGCTCTCTCTCTCTCTCTAGGAAATATCCTATAGCCAAACTGAGTCAAGCTTTAACAACCTCAAGTTTGTATTTAGGCAGATATAAGAAAGGAAACCCATACTAATTCTTCTTGACTTCTTACCAAAACCAAAATGGAATATATTGAAACAAAATTTCTTTGTATGAAGAATAGACTATTTTTAGTTACAGTGATCTTAATAGCCGCACAATATTACACTATAAATGTTTATATAAGTTCTTGGAAAACCAGGAAAGCACTAAGTATTTCCGTGGGATGCAAGTGTGGGTGAGTGATCCAGAGTGAGTTGAGTGCATAACCGTAGAGATTGTCTAAGTTCAAAGGGCAGGGCCATTCGCGAAAGGTTCCCGATCTTCAAGGACATATAACACAGGTACTTAATTAACTTATTTCCTAGTAAATCGAGCGTTACCGGTACTTACCGTGGGATGGACGCGTGGGCGCAATAGAACAGCATCTTGAAGTCGGTCGGTCGGCGTATTATTATATACCTAGTAGACTATTTTTTTTTGTTTATAGTACGACTATTAAAGAAACCAGGGACGTAATAAGTGAAACTCACCGTGGGATGAACGTGTGGGTGGGAGTAGAGCTGCATCCTGCGGGAGTCGAGCGAGTAGGCGCCGGCGGGCAGCTCGTTCATGTCGAAGGGCGGGCGCAGCGGGTCTAGCCGCGAAAGGTCCTCGTTGGCCCCAACGACGCTTGCTCCATCGGAGCCGCGCGCCACTGCACAATAAAACAAACGTTAACACCTTGATGAAACAGTAAGGGTTGCTATACACTAATCCGGGTCAGTAAAGTATTTTCCGAACGTCAAAGTTGACCCGAAGCGATGACTACACTCGTTCGGCTATGCCGACCAGCAAGGCCGATTAATGCCGGTCCGAGAATGTGTGTAGTTGCCCTTTACCATCGAAATAAGGAATGAGATTTCTTGCGTGCTTTTGGACTTTTGTAAAAGTCTATTAGGTAGTTACTGAGCAGGGTACGTTTGCTGCGCTGTCATAACGACTGACAGACCTAACTCTGTACTATACAACTATAGTTATATTACGAGCGAGAATTATTTAGTTTGACTATCTGGACCATTTTTTATTTCATTAAATTACCATAAAGATCTGCACAGGCGAAACTCGGGTAGAAAATCTTATGTGTAGAAATGTGATAAGTACTTATTGCTATTAGTAACCATGTCTTCATGTATTAGTACTATGAAAGCATAACAGAAATGTTGACAATTTAATTAGTTAACTACTGTTCCACGTGGTGTTTCCACTCGTGATTCAATACATGGCGCTAGTATGAACGTTATTTTCCCGGATCCAGTGGGTTGGGCCTACATTTTATTAAGCAGGGATTTTTTTCCTCCTTAAATTTAGTTTATACTAGCTGTGCCCCGTGGTTTCACCCACAGCGCACCCGTTCCCGTAGGAAATACGGGATAAATTGTATCCTATATCCGTCTCCTGGTTCTAAGCTACCTCCCCACCAATTTTCAGCCAAATCAGTTCAGCCGTTCTCGAGTTATAAATAGTGTAACTAACACAACTTTCTTTTATATATATAATATAGATTAGGATTTTAACATTATTTTTCCTCATTGGAATCTTTCCGTAAAGACGAATTCTCTTCCGCTTCACGAGACTAGCTAAATAAGTTAGTAATTCCCATAAGGAAGCTAACTCCAAGAACGATAACATTATTTAGAGTATTTTTTTTGCTGTTTTCGCAAATGGATTAATTGCTCCCAACGTAAAACTAAATAACAAATGGAAACTCTTTTTAACTGAGCTATTACACTTCAAATAAACAGGAAAAACAACATTATCGCTTTTTGTTTAAAGATATCTTATTCGGTTATTTATATTTGAGGTCACTTCAATATAACTAATAAAACAGTATGAAAGTAGGTATCATTAACGTTCCCACCTAAAAGCTCTATAGAGAACCTAAAATTAAAAATTTGTAAGCTTGATTATAAATATTTTCTTGAATCTATAAACGCTCGTGATCCAGTCATCTTTGAAACAAACAATCCGATTCACTCATTTTGGCATAAACACGTTATTTCCAATATTTTTTTGGAAGTTCTGACACCGAATCTTACTTTTTAAGCTCACACGATTTGCACTTATTATAAATGACATCCTAGTGGATTACGCCATGAGTGGTGTAATCCACTAGGATGTCATTTCACGTCTCGAAACGTCGGGTACCTATGTTTTAAAAAGTACCTACTTTTTATATTACAACGCGATAGGACTGTATCGCGTTTCACTTAGTAGGTACCCGATTTTCTGATACACATTTCCAAGAAGACTCCAATCAAATATATTCATAGTTTTGAGACAAAAAAAGACAAACTTACATACATTGGGGTTGTATACAATCACCTCAAGAAAACCTCTTTTTTCGGCAATTACAAATAACCTATTTAATATAGTTTGGTAAATTTCGCATTGAAAAAATATTAGACAAAAACGTGCAAATAGTTAAAAAGTTTTAAATGTACAAAATCGATGAAATTTTAATTACACTAAAATTAAAAGCAAACACAGTAATCAATAATTACAAGACTTAACAAATATTGTAGATTATAAAATCATAATATTTGACTTTAAAATATTTTTTTACATCAAAATCCCCGATGTTTTTATAACGAGATATTGGGTAGAGCTTTTAAAAGCTTTCAACTGGATACCAAATCTAAAGTTTAAAATAAAACTAACTGCGGAGCCGAGGCGGCAAATCATTAAAAAGTTACTGTGTTTGGTTCATCGATTTACGAAAACTGATCCAGTGTTATTGTTTAGATTGTATTAATATCATATCATATCTGAGCTGAGTACCTAAATTAAGAAATTCCTACATAAAATACTATTATATTAGGCAGACAGATCCTCAGGTCGGCCTTCGACTCAATAACGAAAAGAGCTGAATGATTTTAATAAGAATTGGAAGGAAGGTTGGCACTGGAAAGAGAGTCAAGGAGAGGAAAGAATTGTAATGTAAAAAACTATTATGCCATATACTAATATAATGGTTATTTCACATCACTAAAAAACGGGTTTATTTTTTTAAGTACATACAGATCTCTTTAAGTTCCAATTTTAATAATTTCGTTTCGTGCGTACCTTACGTGACTATAGAACAGTGCGTTTAATACAATTACAGTGCCTACTAATTATTTCTAACTGTACGTATAATAAATAATAATACCAGTCCATCAATTCTTATTTTCGGTACCTAAGATTCGCCAGGTATATTTAAGGTAATTTTGAAAAACGAAATTGTGTTTCTTTGCTACTCAAATCTTGAGTAATTAAAAAAATATATTAACCTTTGTTTTTCTGTTTCAATACAATTACATTGAGATAAGTGGCCTTTGCCTTGCAGTAAGAAGTCATAGGCTAATATTTTATTCAACTTTAAAATGAAGGACAACAATTTCAAATTTACCGTTGACTGTGCCTGTGTCAGCGTGGTAATCTTAAAAATTAAAGACCACAATTAAAATCCCGCAAATGTTTAATGAAATGCCGAACTGTTGGCGTGAAGAGAAAAATACCGTAACTTTAGTGAAAACTATCATATTATTTTAATACTGAGACTAGTTTCACCAGCATGTAATCAAATGATATGTTTGTCAAAGGACCAAATCAGAAAAGGGACATCAAAAACTGAAGGGAGTTCTCATTCTCAATTCTTGTGTACATTTTTATTAACGTCGCATATCCGGCGTGTATGAACCGAACCGAAAAAAAATTATACCCAAATACAAAACTGTGTCATAGTGTGGATGCGGATAACGAAATAAAAATATGCGCACCCTGAAGGTGGTGAACAACACTTGAACTACCTACGTCCAAGATTTTTCTTTTAACATATCTGTATAAAGAGCCTTTGCCGACAATGTATTAACTTCTTAACAAGTCTTGGAAAAACAGAGATAAAACCATTAAAGTAGCTGGTTACAGGTACTGGGTAGCCACATAAGCTGAACACGAATTAATAACATACCTTTCTTCTTTGTTCAAACGGTGATCGATTGTTCGCGAGTATCAATTGCTGGTATCTCTATTCTAAAATGTTATATCTATATATGCACAGTTGTATAGCTATAGATGTCCACGAAGTAGAACACATGAAGGCGAAAACTATTTCAATAATGAAATAATAAGCGTGTATTGACAATCGAATGAAATACCAGTAGGTACTAACAATTTATAATATATATTTTATTTATGGATAAGGTCAGATAAAAGTTTGTGTAGGTACCTATGTAACTAAATAAGATAAAGTTGTATGAGAGTTTGTAGCAATTTATAAGTTCTTGTACTTGTTCTTTACTTGTACATTTGAGTTCTACTTGTTGAAAGGAAAAAGAAAATACTTAATTTAGGTACCACGATTAAAATGCAATTGAAATAATGTAAATTGGTTAATCCATTTTAAATTCAAATAGATATAATAACTCTTAAAAAAATCTTTATATTCACTAAAACTAATACTGCATACCTATTTTTTTCTAGTTCTTTCTAGGTTGGACTTGGAAAGACCTAGTCTTCTTTGTTGGAAGATATTGTAATGAAGAAAGAAATCTTGTATAAAAAACTTTTTATACTAAGTAGGTATAAAAAACTAAGTAGGTCGCTGCAAAGTTGTCATTGAAACTTATAATAACTTACAATAGCAATAGAAACTTAATCTGAATACTAATTTAACTTAACATTTTAATTATAAGAACGGTACTTATTTTGTCTTATGCGTAAGATAGTTATAAGCACTAAATGATAAGCAATAAACTATTAAATGAACAGAAGAAACAAACAGAATAAGAAAGACCGTATGATGACTAGCGACGTTGAATTTAAATGTTTGCCTGAATGTTAAAGCACATTGATGTAGCAAGAAAAAAGTAAAGGAAGTATTTAACTAACTTTTCAACATGCAAGCAAAATAAATGCGTATAAATAAATAGTTCGAGATTACTTACTCACCCGCTTTTTTAAAAACAAGATACTCCTCCACTGCCGTTTTGTTAACGAACAAGTTCCCGTTTAAAATAAATTACAATATTAAATTCACTTCTTATAGTTAACACAAAATATACTTCTCAATGTATTCTCAATTTACTAGGCACCGTTTAAATGAAAAATAGTGTTGAATGTTTTTGTTGTACGCGTAAGTTTACTGAGGTGTTGTATGCGTAAAGTTTAGCGAGGTTTGTTTGTTTGTTTTCAGTAGTGGAGTCGAGGCGGCGTCAGGGGCGGGCGGGCGAGATTTCGTGTTGACGCGAGCTTTCAGCGGCGAGTGACGCGCGTGTAGGAGCGCGGCCGGTCCACTGACTGACTGAGCGCGGCGCGAGGCGAGCCCGCTCGCGGCGGCACTCGGCCACTCGGCCCGGCGAGCCGGCCCGCGAACACGACGCACACCCCACGCGCCCGCTCACCCGAACCGACCACCTCGACGACGTGTCTACGCCTGCATTTCTTAGCTTACCTAACCATTAACAATACCACCAACCATCCAAATTACACATCACATAAAAAAACAACGACTGCCCCAATTTACTAGAAATATCACAAACATAAACCCAATTTCAAAGTCCGGTCGGGAACGTGCTGGATCCCCTATATCGAAAGATTGACGGGGTGTCACGAGGTACCCCATATTAGTGACATAATAATTGTTCAAACGTACGGGTATAATTTTCTTAGGCTGGAAAATCGTAATCTTCGTAATATGGAACGGTGTCGAGTGGGGCAAGACGCGGTCTCATTGGCGGAGCTACGACGCTCATCGCCAATGGCGAATGAAGGAGGAGTCGGCTATATCGCTTCAAAGTTCGGTGAGACAACTCGTATACTCCCTAATTTTCGTTGTTACCTTATAACAATTTACGAAAATAGGCTTCGAAGCTCGCCGAGGGGAACGCCTCTACGTACCGTTCCCTCATGACTCCGTCCGCTCCATGACTGCTTTCTTACTCCTTTATTTTTTCCTTCGTTGGTGTTCTTCCCATACCTAAGTAATCACAATTAGAACAGTAGTGAAGCCGCAAAGTCTGTCAGACTAAACATAAACACATTTATTCAAAACACCACACCATAGAATTTAAAGTTAACCAATCTAAACTCTTTCGCGGTAAACTACCGCGCACCATAGGTTTGCCTTGTACTTTATAACAAATGCTTATTTTTTTATAATTCTTACGTATAAATGTTAATTACATGAACTTATATTGCCAATTGTAGTTAAATAAAGGTTATGATTATAAACACACAGGTAATCTAATTAATCTAGGTAATCCTCCTCATTTTACTGAACATTTTAAAACTTCTTGCTAAGAAATATGCAGATTAACGTGACGCATTTAATGTATTCCATTATTATGCCAATGTTTATATTGAGGATCGTACTTTTAGCTACTTAATGTATAATAACATTATTATATATCTTTGAACTTCGGTCATCGAGATGACTAATGGTCCCAGACCTGTAATTCCATTACATCAGTGCAGTGAGAAGAGTCTTGCTCGGTTCGTTACGTAAGTTGTCGACTAAGTAGCCGCTTGCATTTGTGTGGCGGTGCAACGTAATTATACAACTGCTAATTGTTTCACATACCTATGAGTACCTACGTTAGTGCAGTTGTATTGGGTTTAGTTTTAGTTTACTAAAATCACGGTGCGTACCTACCTACTACTAATTGAACGTATCCTGACCTTTTTTATTTTATAAATGAACTGACTGCGTGCATCTTCCTGTGATTCTACTCCCGTTTAAACGGTTACAGAAGAACTCAATATGAAGTTTAGCTTACTTATGTTATTATTAGAATAGCAATGATTTGGGAGGTCATCACCTCAAAATAGACAATATGTTGAAGACATAATGTACAGCCGGTACCTGGCATTTAACTTATTTTCTAATCAAAAACAATTCCTTCTATAGAGTAAAAGGGTTCAGTGAGCGTTAAGAATAGGATGAAATCAATCAATAAAGTGAATCTACCTATATCCTGATACTAAGTTACCTGTTCGTTTTAATATCTCACCAAGCTAACACCACCGCTGCCACCACTCGGAGAGCCCGCCCCCACTTGGCTGGCGCCTCTTTTCGCGTTCTCTTTTCTTATCGAGGCTGAAACAAAATCGGTGCCCGAGAAGTCCAATTAAAATCAAGGCCTGAAATCTAACAGGAAATAACGGACTGTAGGTGCAGTTATTTTGTAGTGATCACGGGTCATAATAGTCGTTTGAGTCGAGGCATGCATGCAACAGGCAGACAAAAGATATGCACGAATCTAAAGTTATACCTATACGGTACGCTTTTGTTGGGATACAACAAAGCAGGACGGATCAAACAGCTATCTATAAATGAAAATACTTATGAAAAATTTACTGCAATATTTTCAAAAGTATGTCCGGGAAACAAAATAGGTACAATAAACGACAAACGGTTTTCATAAAACAAGCTTTTGTCTGCGCTTTTTCGGAAACCCTTTGTTCAATAAAATGCACCCCTTAATAGAATGACTCGCGAATTCAATGCCTTTGTGAAATTAGAAAATATCGACCTATTCGGGGGTAACTTTCGCCAGTTTCGAAAGGCTATTACATTTCATAAGCATACGTAGAGGGTTCATGTATTTTTTTGTATGTATTATTATTAGATATTATTTTTTTTATGTTTTGTTACTAAGTTTTATGTTTAGTTGTAAAACCTATAATATGTCTCTTTTATCTTTTATTTCTATGATTTTGTAAAATTTTGTAAATCATGTTATTTTGTCGATAGTCTGTTATTTACCAAATTAAATTAAGCTTAATTGTTGACTATGCATGCAGTCGTCACCTATAATTGCAATGTAACTAACCTCTGTCTGTGGCTATTTAAATGTATTTTCTATCTTGTTTTAGTATACATTGTGTTGGTGATCAATAAATAAATAAATAACCAATCCATGATGCCATAGAGAATTAAGAGTAGGTACCTAGGCACTTGAACGGATTACCAGCCATACCTAGGTACCGTTGTGATGAAATATCAATGTTTGCGTTATTGAAATTCAGGAACACGTTCTAACAATTTTATTCAAATCTAAAGCGTGCAAACGTTACAGGCAGAGTTACTTTCGCATTTAAATATACTATCCGCGCCCCGCGGTGTTATCGGCGTTGTACCCGTTCCCGCGGGAATTTTGGGATAAAATGTACGGTCAACGGAAAATCCACGTTTGAAACTACAAGGTGCCCAGTGTCGGATCCAGGAGAGGAGCTAAGGGTTCTCTAACACCTCGTATATCATTTGTCAAATACGTAAGTACCTACTCACCTAAGTTTAAGTAGATTAGGGGCTAATCTAATTATCATGTCAGAGACCTATAAGTAACCGGGAAGTTACCGAGACTGAGTATTTTACGTGCTCTCCGATTTCTGAAGGGCGGTAACGTTCAGAGAATTGCCACAATCGGCCACTCACACAAGAAGGGAGCAAGCTACACGTTGAGCTAATACCTATTGCTATAACTACGCCGCGAGTGCTATATTTAACAATTAATAATAATATTATAGGTACTTATAATGCCTACCTTGTTTTTTTGATAGTTTCTTCGATTTTCGCCATCGTAATTCCACCCAGGCCTAAGCGGCCCCAGACGTCGACTTTGTGGGCCATATTTTAGGTAGGTACCTACCTACATTTTTATATACGAAAATTTTGCAAGGTAAACCTCCTAGGTAAACATCCCACGCATCCACGGCTTTACTGGACCGATGTTCATTTTTTGGGCCGAGTTTGTGAAATATTTTACGATTTGCACCTTAGAAATAAAAAATACTTACAAATATCCTTAACATTGTAGGTCACAGAGCATAGAAGCTCCGCGCTCTGCTACTAGAGACGCCTTTCTTAAAACTTTTCATACAAACTTAGCGTGTCGGAAGGCGTTACCGTTCACTCACATCATGACACGCTTTACTTCAAAGTTGACGTATTTGTATTGTATGTAGAGATGGGTATGTCGATATGAGTCGATGTTTTTATCGATATTTTTTTTATCAGCAGAAATCGGACTAATGACTATTAAAATTTTAGGATTAGGGAATTTTAGTTTTTTATTATATGATAATGATAATACATGTAATACATAGGTATGCTAGTCGTGAAAATAATAAGAATCAATTTAGTGGTCAAACTTTTATTCAATCAATAGTAAGGATCATTAGGAAACCTTAAATAATAGTTTGTATTATTTTAATATTACTTACTAGTTAGCTACAAAACATAAATCTCTAGTCTGGGTTCAATATAAGTAAAAAATATCAATTCTACAATATCGATTCAGTACAAGGATACGATTGACACGCATTATCGACATTACGCCAACCAATGCGTCACCTCACTAGCGCATTTTAATTTAATGGTTACCATGGTTACGTTTGAGGTTTTGTGTTTCAAAATAACCTCGATTGCATTTTTTAAACAGCTAAAAGTTGCATTTTATAACTTACTTATGATACGATACGCCAGAATTTTGTTTATTTACGTTTTTACTTTGATTATGACACCAAATCACTGCACAATGAGGCATTTCTACCGCTTTTTTGATAATATTCACTCCACAACGTGCTAGCAGAGACTGACGGCGGCTTGCGCCTGAAGTTGAGTTCAGCGCATCTTCGCCGCACGGGTATTGTTGTTAATGGCGTCTCTAGTAGGAGAGCGCGGTGCTTCTATGCTCTGTGTTGTAGGTATTCAACTAAATTGCAAGTAAGCGATATTTAAATAAGTGTAGCTATGAAATCTATGCTTCCAAATTCCACTTAAAAACAAGAATACAAAGGACCTTGGGAAATTTTGGCCCAAAGCTCAACAGTGACATGACATATGTCATTTGAAAGCTCTTGAGGAGTTGTTCAAGTCACCGTTTGACGGTTATATCGAAATCGACGGCCAACTTGGTGTTTTCGACCACCGAAGATTGGAGTTGACCAATGCTATGGACGCTGATCCTAATGCTCAACAGTGACATGACATATGTCATTTGAAAGGTCTTGGGGAGTTGTACAAGTCACCCTTTGACGATTATATCGAAATCGACGGCCAACTTGGTGTTTTCGACCACCGAAGATTGGAGTTGACCACTGCTATGGACGCTGATCCTAATGCTCAACAGTGACATGACCTATGTCATTTGAAAGCTCTTGGAGAGTTGTACAAGTCACCGTTTGACGGTTATGTCGAAATCGACGGCCAACTTGGTGTTTTCGACCACCGAAGATTGGAGTTGACCAATGCTACGGACGCTGATCCTAATGCTCAACAGTGACATGACATATGTCATTTGAAAGCTCTTGGAGAGTTGTTCAAGTCACCCTTTGACCGTTATATCGAAATCGACGGCAAACTTGGTGTTTTCGACCACCGAAGATTGGAGTTGACCAATGCTACGGGGGTCGAAAACACCAAGTTGGCCGTCGATTTCGCCATAACCGTCAAACGGTGACTTGTACAACTCGTCAAGAGCTTTTAAATGACATAGGTCATATCACTGTTGAGCATTAGGATCAGCGTCCATAGCATTGGTCAACTCCAATCTTCGGTGGTCGAAAACACCAAGTTGGCCGTTGATTTCGACATAACCGTCAAAAAGTGACTTGTACAACTCCTCAAGAGCTTTCAAATGACATAGGTCATGTCACTGTTGAGCATTAGGATCAGCGTCCATAGCATTGGTCAACTCCAATCTTCGGTGGTCGAAAACACCAAGTTGGCCGTCGATTTCGACATAACCGTCAAAGGACGACTTGTACAACTCCTCAAGAGCTTTCAAATGACATAGGTCATGTCACTGTTGAGCATTAGGATCAGCGTCCATAGCATAGATCAACTCCAACCTTCGATGGTCGAAAACACCAGGTTGGCCGTCGATTTTGATATAACCATCGAAAGGTGACTTGTACAAGTCGTCAAGAGCTTTTAAATGACATAGGTCATATCACTGTTGAGCATTAGGATCAGCGTCCATAGCATTGGTCAACTCCAATCTTCGGTGGTCGAAAACACCAAGTTGGCCGTCGATTTCGATATAAGCGTCAAAAGGTGACTTGTACAACTCGTCAAGAGCTTTCAAATGACATAGGTCATGTCACTGTTGAGCATTAGGATCAGCGTCCATAGCATTGGTCAACTCCAATCTTCGGTGGTCGAAAACACCAAGTTGGCCGTCGATTTCGACATAACCGTCAAACGGTGACTTGTACAACTCTCCAAGAGCTTTCAAATGACATAGGTCATGTCACTGTTGAGCATTAGGATCAGCGTCCATAGCAGTAGTCAACTCCAATCTTCGGTGGTCGAAAACACCAAGTTGGCCGTCGATTTCGATATATTCGTCAAAGGGTGACTTGTACAACTCCCCAACACCTTTCAAATGACATATGTCATGTCACTGTTGAGCATTAGGATCAGCGTCCGTAGCAGTAGTCAACTCCAATCTTCGGTGGTCGAAAACACCAAGTTGGCCGTCGATTTCGATATAATCGTCAAAGAGTGACTTGTACAAGTCCCCAAGAGCTTTCAAATGACATAGGTCATGTCACTGTTGAGCATTAGGATCAGCGTCCATAGCATTGGTCAACTCCAATCTTCGGTGGTCGAAAACACCAAGTTGGCCGTCGATTTCGACATAACCGTCAAACGGTGACTTGTACAACTCTCCAAGAGCTTTCAAATGACATAGGTCATGTCACTGTTGAGCATTAGGATCAGCGTCCATAGCAGTAGTCAACTCCAATCTTCGGTGGTCGAAAACACCAAGTTGGCCGTCGATTTCGATATATTCGTCAAAGGGTGACTTGTACAACTCCCCAAGACCTTTCAAATGACATATGTCATGTCACTGTTGAGCATTAGGATCAGCGTCCGTAGCAGTAGTCAACTCCAATCTTCGGTGGTCGAAAACACCAAGTTGGCCGTCGATTTCGATATAATCGTCAAAGAGTGACTTGTACAAGTCCCCAAGACCTTTCAAATGACATATGTCATGTCACTGTTGAGCATTAGGATCAGCGTCCATAGCATTGGTCAACTCCAATCTTCGGTGGTCGAAAACACCAAGTTGGCCGTCGATTTCGACATAACCGTCAAAGGACGACTTGTACAACTCGTCAAGAGCTTTCAAATGACATATGTCATGTCACTGTTGAGCATTAGGATCAGCGTCCATAGCATTGGTCAACTCCAATCTTCGGTGGTCGAAAACACCAAGTTGGCCGTCGATTTCGACATAACCGTCAAAGGGCGACTTATACAACTCTTCAAGAGCTTTCAAATGACATATGTCATGTCACTGTTGAGCATCGGGCCAGACTCCATAGTAATCCGCCCAAGGTCCTTTGAAACTCGGTAGTTTTTCGGTACCTAGGTTTTCTCAACAAAACTTACCCCCATTTAGTAAAAGCTTTGTAAGTACCTTAACCTTACCTACGCAAACCAGCTACGCACGCCAACCAAAAACCAGCTAGGTACGTACGACAGTATTGTTCGTAGCGGGAGTCAAAATCATTCGTCTTTTCAAATAAATAACCTAGGTAACCTACTATTTAAATTTAACCTTGCCCGATCAAAAACTCAGTTTAGGCGCTTTTCTACTCATTCGAGATGTAGGTACCAACTAAAATCTACTTAAATAAATATACCTGGACAAATTCACACACGGTTAATTAGACCCAAAGTAAGCTCTAAGCTTGTGTTATGGAATCTAATTAACTGATACTACTACTTAAACATACACAAATACTTTATCACTACATAGTATAAAACAAAGTCGCTACTTTTGTCTGTTTGTTTGTCTGTATGCTTAAATCTTTAAAATTACGCAACGGATTTTGTTGCGGTTTTTTGTAATAGGTAGAGTGATGCAAGAGGAAGGTTTATATGTATAAAAATTCCCGAAATTCCCACGGGAACGTACAACGCGGGTAAAACCGCGGGGCGCTGCTAGTAATAATCAATATATAATTGACATCCAGACGTTCGTCGCCAACAACTATGTCTGCACATATTGTTGACTCCGGGCGGGAATCGAACCCGCAACCCCCGACACAGTATGCGCTCTCACTGCCATTGTGCCAACGGGCTTGTCAACTTGCTATTCAACCATCAAACAATATAAGTAAGTATAACTGTGAGAACAATTTGACTCATGGCATGGCACAAAAATCCCTGGGGTAAAATACCCTGAGGATATTTTCCACCAGAGCTTAGCTGTGGTAATATAGCCGACAATAATTAGGTAGGTACTAGGTAAGTACCTAACTTAGCATAGCGTACCTAAGTAATAATGCAACAATTCAACCTACCTAATTACAAGTTTGGTGTAAGTACTAGGTAAGAAAGATTTAAATAAGTATATTCTGCATCGATTTTAAAGTAGGTAGATACCGAATATAGTAATTAATAAACTGTTAATACATACTTATGCTCATATTACCATGTTCTATAGTTGCGAAAAATATGTTTCTGCTATCTAAAGATCGTTTTAAATCATGAATAAATAACATTGCATTATGTCGATCTGGATTGCGTAAATTTTGTAAATTACCCGCCCGCGAAGAATCCTTAGATCACGAGATTAAATTGAAAGTGAAGGATTTATAACTCTTGACAATGACAACTTTAATAACGACAAATCTACTGAAAAATCTTCATTATTGTCAAGTGTCATTGTTTGTCACACGACAGTGTCAACTTTAACGCAATCTGCCAGTTGTCAAAGTCAAAATCAACAAAAACAAATAAATAATTGGTCATGCGATTCGATTTCGATTCGATTCATTCATTTATGCGCGGACGGACGGAACCGATTGGAAGGCGGTTGTTCGGCGTTCGCTAATATTGCAAAAGTAAATCCATGGCAATAAAAATAATTGGTTTAATCAAAGATAAAACAATATTATCTACTTATATTTTGTATCGAGGCAGTGTGAATAGCATGTAATGGTTTATGTCCTACATATAGGAGTAAAATAAGTTTTGTATTCGAAATAAGTAAAAAACCCTAAAAAACCTGGTGATAACTTAGGGTAAGTTGAGTAATAATACATGTTTTCCCGTTTACGTATTTTCCAAATTTTGCAAGACACAATACAGGCACTGCGAATTTTCTTAGAACTCTAGCGACTGCTCTTTCATCATATTTCTAAAACCATATTTGCCCCTGCATTTGTGCTATAAATTAGGTAACCCAGTTAAGTTTTCTGGTTGGTAATTAATTAGTAATTATTTCAATTATTGTCATAACTAGTTCATACGTAATATTTAATTTATAATTAGTGTTACCACACATAATGGCAAAGTTGTTTTTATTTAACATCAAAGTAATAAAATAAGTAACTTTAAATTATTCCCAAAGATAGGTTAATTCCTCAGAGCATTTTCTATTATCATTCCTAAAACTTTGCCAGTTACAATTATGTTAGACACTATGTTACTGTGAGGTACTGACTACCTCAGAAGACTGGGACTTAACATAGTAGGTAACCTTCTAAAATGTGTTGGTTTATTAACCTCAATTTCAAAACCAATTAATGAAAGTCTAGAAGCATCAATAATGTGAATAAAAAGCCGTATC
Organism: Cyclophora albipunctata; assembly: GCA_963082685.1. Classification (NCBI taxonomy): domain Eukaryota; kingdom Metazoa; phylum Arthropoda; class Insecta; order Lepidoptera; family Geometridae; genus Cyclophora; species Cyclophora albipunctata. Next base: position 11,121,579 of record OY720111.1, on the reverse strand, counting down.
CTGCAACTCATTATAGATATTGTCATAGTTGGGCATTAACTCGTTAATCCATTTATAATTAATTAACAAAGTTAACATTTTGATTAACGGATTTACTTTAAAGTTAAGTTTTTAAAATGTTAATGGGAACATTAGCTTCTGTTAATATGCAAAGTCCGTTCATCGTTAATCCAATGCCAACTGTTTACCGCACGGCATGAAATCAAAAGACTTGTTCAACGATGCTGCATTCCTCGTAGAACAGATATTCATAAATCTGTTTATTAAATACAACACTGCTACACCCTCAAGCGTTGCAGTTGAACCTCTGTTTTCCGTAAGTAAAGACATTTGAACACCAAATCGAGCCTCGCTTTCTGAAGAGAACTTCAACATGTTAATGTTTATGAAGGGGAATATGCACTTTATGACGATAAGTAAATATGTATAACAATACGACACTATAAAAATGCAATTTAACACATTAACGAATCACATTAACTTGCGTTAATTCTTCCGAAATTTAATGCTTTAATGTTTAACGAAGCTAACTTTTTTGTAGCTGCTTTACGATTAACGAAGTTAACTATTTGATTAACGGTGCCCAGCTATGGATATTGTCATAAGACACTACTAGTTTGAGTATATACATTACTAGTTATAGGTATCAAGTTATATTAATTTCCAAGAATCCATATGAATGAGGCCACATCTCTAAGTGTGTATAACTGTAGAGTAAATTATATGTATTTTATGTTAAGTTTTATAATTTTATAGTATGTATATTACGGCATGTAATAGTATTTGCGCACTGCCTTTTGTACTGTACTAGCAGCGCCCCGCGGTTTTACCCGCGTTGTACCCGTTCCCGTGGGAATTTCGGGAATTTTATACATATAAACCTTCCTCTTGAATCACTCTACCTATTACAAAAAACCGCATCAAAATCCGTTGCGTAATTTTAAAGATTTAAGCATACAGACAAACAGACAAACAAACAGACAAAAATAGCGACTTTGTTTTATACTATGTAGTGAAGAGTCATATTCTCTATGTAAATAAGATCAAGTAGGTTTGTAGCCAACCCTGATGTTGGAGTTTTTAAACTGCCTGCAGATGATAAAATGATAAACAACATGATCTGGTGATCTCAGAAGCTATTTCACTTGGATAGAAATGCCACTATCAGTCATCCATCCAAGTCCAAGATGCATGTTGCAATAAATTAACATTGCTACTACAAGATTACAAGATTTTCTGTAAACACAAGACAATTGTTATTTTATTTAGAATATCATGTGTATTTTCAGGTATTCGTAAAGGTACTAACTAGTATTTATTTTCTTTTCAGCAGTTATCCATATCCACAAACATGTTGCCATCAAAAATTAATGTGAATAAGAAACTTCTGCCAATTAAAGGACATTTCTTCTTCTTCAATGCAGGTAAGCCTATTTTTTTAATTCATTCACAATGTGGACATATGATATATCCACATTACTTCATCAATAGTTCATTTCATTAGATGACTTTCTGTTGTCATAACAATGCTTTACTAATTAATCGAACATGCTCTACTAACTCATTAAACTGTATGATTTTGTCTAAATATATGTTGCTTCAATGAGTCTTATATAGAATACTCATTTATCTCTAAATCTGTTTGAGCTGATAGTTATGACATTGGGTTAGTTCAATTAATGATAACCTTAATTTGAAATTGACACAGATTAAGTATGTATAGTACTGATTTTATCTTATGAGTTGAGTATGTGTTTACTTGACACGGCGTCATCATTGACCTGTGGGATTCCGGTGGATAGTATTGCTCTCAAACTGATACATGGTCCACTAAAGTAGATTTTCCTCATCAGTAAACTAATAAGGCAAGAATCTATTCAGCATACTCACTGTATGATAATTGATAAATTATTATAATTTGTTTTCTATCTTACTAATGGGAAATGAAAATATAAACTAGCGGTTCCTACGGTTTCGAGTTTAGTGTACTGGTTTCCGGAAATATTGGGATTAAAAATAGATTACTCGTCTCGTTATTACCCAAAAGTACTGAACGGATACCCCCGTTCAGTAGTTTTGGGTAAAAACAAAAATCAATCATCATCAGAAACTTTCGCATTTATAAATATAAGTAGGATTCAGTAAGGATCCACTTCATATCCTCTTCTCTGTCACATCACACGATATCCAGGAAGATTTTATCTAATATTTTACTAATGTGTGACAGTGAACTATTACTAAACTAGAACTAAATTCTAAGACCTTTCGTAAACACGCGACTATAGCAACATGTTAAGGTGATTCCTATTTGACCTCGTTTTCTCCACTCCCACCAGGCACAGCTCCACTGGTCCCGTACTTGTCCACATACGCCAGACAACTCGGGTTCTCCTCTGCCACTGTTGGACTCATTTACACCATACTACCTATCTGTGGGCTTATTGCAAAACCGTTGTTTGGTGTAATTGCTGACAGGTATGACACATCATGTATATGTTTAATTGCAAATGTACTACTAATGACATAGTGATAAGTCTTAATTTTACATAATCGAACCAAAAAGAGAAAACGTCTCGCATGAGAGGCTTTAGAGAGCCCCGTGTCCCGCTCGCACACTTACCATTACCAAAAGTAAAATCACAAAGCAGTAGAATTTGTTCTATAGAACTTTAATTGTATAACAGTTTAGTTTTATCAAGTTTTGCTAGTTTGCCAACCATCAAATTTGGCGTCTTAGGTAATTTTTTTTAATATAATAACTTAGATATACTTAACAACGAACCCAATCATGATTTAGATTGTGAGAAATGTTAATTGGATTAGTTTTTGTTTATTGACCTTTTTCATAAACCGAACTGTTCAGTGTTCAACTACAATTAAAGTTCTGTCCTTAAAAGTATTTGGTTACCCTATTTAGAAAGGGATGCAGGGCTCTCTATGACTTCCTTGTCTTAGACGTTTTTTCCACAAGTCCGCAGTCCAGTTTGAATATAAAGTCCTTTATTATGTTAGTGACAGTACACGCAGTTTTCCGTATAGATAGTTAAGCTATTTATTGCATGCGGTAATTGGCGTCACATATACAAATCCCACTTCGTAATAAAAGTGAAGAGTAAAATTGATTAAGAGTCCTTGTATGGCGCTCTTAGCTCGCTGTCAGTTCAGATGTACGTACCTATGATGTAGATTGTAAACGAACGTTTTTTTTCTGTAAGAATCTAAATCTGACCTTGGTCAATGGTCTGCCTAAGCTCACTCAAAGTGAATTATTCATTAAAGTCTATGCTATAAAGTTGATAATTTAATCCTTTTGAATTGGGCACAACAAGATATTAATATTTCAACAATGTTATCTAAATCATTATTTATGAGTGGATGTGAATGTGTGTGAACAATTGTATTTAGGATCTTAGTGTGTTAATTATAATAATTTTATGTAGGTTCTATAAAATTGTATTACCTGTAACCCTTTAATATCTAGAAATCTGCTGAAGTCTCGTAAAATAACGTATCAGCCTGTAATCTCCCACGACAGGGCAAAGGCTTTTCTGTACTCTGCAATAGTATTAGCAAATTAATCCTCAGTCGAGATATGCAACACACTCTATCCATCATCCATCAATAATCAATTATGTTGTTCTATGGCGGAAATATTTACTTTATGTATATTCCATGAGTAAAACTAATTACTCTTCGATAAGAGTAGTGATTGAGTAATAATTGAGAATACTGGGACAACCAACTAACCGGTTTCTACCAAGGTATCATTATTCCAATATGTTGAATCCTTTAGTAATTTAATGCAATAATCGCTATGATGAAGTCATGTATGTTGTTTCTTTTCTAAACACATCTCTTTCGCTTCCTCTTTATCTAATTCCACGTGAACGGAAGAGATAAAATATCTGTACTAATCTGATAATCTGAAGAGTTCATTTTTTTGTTTGTTTGAACGCGCTAGTCTCACAAACTACCAATCTGATTTAAATAACTCTCTGTGTAATATAGCCACGTTCAACGGGAAGTTTATAGGCCATTTTTCACCCCGAACTCCCACGGGAACGTGCAAACCGCGGGGCACCGCTAGTATAAAGTATAAAGAGAGACTTATCGCCATCTGTTTAGTATAGTCTGAACTAGACATCGACATTATCCTATTATTTTCACTTTACAGATTCAAAATCCAAAAGCCAATATTTTTGATATTCCAAGTGATAACTATAGTTAGTTTCCTATCTATATACTTTTTGCCGGGAAAAGCGGCCGTGTCTGTGGAGTTAGATTGCAACAATGGAGTCACCATGCTCAGGAGTTGTTACAACAGCACTGACCTGGTCGATCCATGCAAAGTCAACTCTTTGGGCGCTTTGAACACTACTGCTTCGTGTCATGTAAGTTGTAAAGATATTGGGTACATCTTATAGAATATACGGAATCTATGGAATATATTTTCGGTGGAAAATACTTACAAATAAGCAATTAAACGTCCGATCTTGCACCCTTATCCATTTGTGGGTCATATTATTTTGACTCCCACCGACGCAATTTTTGTCAAATGTGTCATTTAAATATTATGATATCGGCAAGTAACAGTAATATAATATGTCAATGGAAGAATGTGTTTGCTGTTAGCTTTAAATGTAACCATTATATGAGCGTACTATAAATTCTTGTTCAAATCTTTATATAAAATACACTAGGTAGGTATTTACATATTTAACATTTTACTGAGAAGTGTCCTTCATATTTAATGTCCTAAGTCGGTAAAACATTAACCAATTTTAAAAACTATAAGTTAGATATTCACTAGCAGATTTGAAACAATCTAAAAACCAACTTTAAATTTTCGCTCGCTGTTAAAATTGCATATTCTTATCAGTATCACTGAGGGAAAAAATGTGCCTTGTCTATACTTGAGCGAATCATCCATTGACCATACATATATTTTTTTCTACAGATGAACTGTGACATGACATCACCCAAAATGTGGCAGACAGTGTGCGAACATTGGCACATTCCTCAGTACTGTTACAGCAACACTGAGAGCTTAGAGTATTCAGCACGAATCAACAAGGTCACAGTGAAAGATGAATGCGCTTATATTGCAGCCAACAATGTCACATTAGATGGTAAGCAAATTATCTATTCACTAGTAGGTTGCATGCGATTCTTCGCTTTTATATTCCTCCTTATATGTTTATCTGCACATGTACGGCTGGAATTCTTCAAAATGAACCGATTTTTGAAGTGCAGTTATCGTCTTAAAATCATATAACATTTTTGCTGGCTTCGGGCTCGGCAATTGTTACTGTTTTTGTAACATTAGGTTAAGAGCTCAAATACATACTTACTTATATAGTTATTGGGAAAAAAAATGTTCGGTTATGTAATTCTAATTTAGCCATTTCCGTAGTAATTTCGTGATATGATACTTCTTACTTTACTATCAATGATCAAGTATAATTTGGTAGTGAAATATGACATGCTTCACTGTTCACAATTCGCGGCGTTGAGTTTTTATTTGGTTTATGAAAAAATCCCTATTGTGCAGATCGAGTTACATTAAAAATGTCTACAGAGAGATATTCGACACTTCACACAACTGATACAGAGAGCACGTGTGATGTCAACCTCGATTTTCTATCGTAACATGATTTCTTGGAGTCTGATAAATGACATTTACGAGAATGATTTACTCATCCTTACACACTATGAAATGAAGTCCCTGCCGGGTCTGTCTTATAAAAATAATCGGTAAATATCGGGTCATAATAATCGGTAATAGTCACTATAATCGAAGTCATTATATCCGACTTTTATTCATGTAAACCAAACTACGTTTTGTAATTACGTCATTATAGGTGTCATAATAAAATTCTACTAATTTCGGGAAAGCTCTTAACCCTAGAGTGGGCGCGCTATGAGCATTTTGCCGCCTTCGGAGTAAAAACATCCATATTTTGTTAATTACTATCGCGTTAAGTTTAGGCTTTTTAGTAGCTGCCCCCACTTTCGTCGCCGGCCGGCACCGAAAGTACGGACAGGATCAGTGCGCGGGGAGCCGCATAAAGAGAAGGTTGTTACCATCCGGTGTCGCGCGGCGGCAAATTGCTCACCGCGCGCCCACTCACGTAGTAAAATTCAAATGTTTATTTTGTAAAAAAGTTGAATTATTAATGTTTATTGTATTAGATAATTATGTTTATTATATTGAATAAGTAGGTATAGGGTAAATATCCAATTGTAATTTTATTTTTTTACATCACTACATAGTATAAAATAAAGTCGTCTCTGTTTCGTGTCTGTTTGTCTGTATGCTTAAATCTTTAAAATTACGCAACGGATTTTGATGCGGTTTTTTGTAATAGGTAGAGTGATTCAAGAGGAAGGTTTTTATGTAAAAAAAATCCCGAAATTCCCACGGAAACGGACACAACGCGGGTAAAACCGCGGGGCGCTGCTAGTAATATATAAAGGTAGGTTCTATATTTTTAGTACCTATGCAAATAGTTATAACATCGCGTTAGTATATACTGTAATGATGTTTTAATTCGTGTATAAATAAATACAAATAAAATAAATAAATTTTCAATATGAATAGTAAGTAATTGGTGTTGCTTGATTCAAAACTACTTACCTCCAAAATCAGATCTCTATGACCCTACTTGAGCCACATATGACCCGAAGGTCTTCCATACCGACACTAAATACTCCGTTGAGAAACCAAATAGCTCGCTTTGTACCTTTAGAACAATCTGAACCTTCAACCAAAGAGGGCAAATGCAGTTTAGGTATGTCCAGCAAAGAAAAATAGACGCACCAAAAAAGGGTGCCATACATGCTCAAACTTACTGTGCAACGAGCATTGCATTTATTTATGTCAAGACTGTTATGCTAGGATATGTCCTGTTCATGAGGAAAATGCATAATTATCTTTTGTTTTTTTGTTATATTTTTTAGTATTACGTAGGTTTAGAAAAACAAGTCCAAAACAAATGTCTTTTCAAAAAACTATTATAAGCCAAAGTGTCTTTAACTAATTTGTAATAAAAAGTCTGATTTTTTATAAGTTGTTTATGTACTAATAAAACCCTAAAAAATATATATAATTTATATGTGGAATTTTAGCTTAAAATTACAATTTAATACGAGCGGCAAAATGCTCACCACGCGCCCACTCACGTTTCACGAAACAACGCGCCCACTCTAGGGTTAACTACTTTATTATCTCAGAAACGATAACGACACAATGCGCGTAAAGCCGCAGGCTACTGATACTATGATCATTATAACTTATTATCCTTATCATATAGTTATGTTTTATTTAGTTTATCTTTCCCACTTTTGGGCAAAGGCCCGCCTCAATTTATTTGGTGTTTCTCTTTCTGTTTCCATCAACTCTACGTAAAATCCTTCAGCTCTTTGCAGCATCAATAAATATATTATTAAATATAATTTTAGGTTACGTCTACACTCCCAGCTGTCGAATAGGCAATGGCTACGTCGATATCAATGAGCCCTGTCGTCTGAATTGTTCGAACGCCAAACTTTCTTCCGCATTAAACGACAAAATAGCCAACATGACTTGTGTGGATAACAGCCTTAATTACAAGCTTTGTGTCAACAATAGTGCAGACTTTGTATCATTTAATAACCAGTCTTCTGTAGGCGATTGTCAGGTAAAGTATGTGTTTTTATTGCCTAAGGGCTTATGGGACTATAAAAAAGAATTATGGTATGTTATCTGAAAGTGATTTATAATAATTAGTAATTGTTAGATTGAAGTAAAAGCCACATAGAACAAATATGTATTATGAATTATCTGATCTCTTACCGAACTGGTGCGAGCCAAAGAGTGCAATATGTTCATCAGTCCATGTATCATCAAAAACTAAAAACATGATCATAAAAATTGCACATGAAATTTAAAACAACCTAATTTTTCAAAAAAAAATTCAACTTATAACTAATTTGATTGTACCTAAAATAGCACCAATACTTCTTTAGTTGATGTGGATTTTTTATTTAAGACCACTCAATAATAACTTGTCGGTATTGTTAACATTTAAGTATTCCTAATTGAATGCTGTATTGTGAACTTCAATTGAATATTTGACCAATATTGAGAGGTCAACTCTATCCAGTACGGGTCAAGACATGTTGGTTGATTTTTATTTAAACTAGTCAATTGTCGGGTGACAAATGACTAAATAATATAAGATTTGGTGACTAAATTACTTACACAAAAATCAACAAATGGTGAAAGAGGCCTGGTAGGGCACAGGTACAGATGTAGGAGAAGCACTGAACCCGATACAATTAATATGCTTCGTTTCGTATCCACCGTGAATATAAAACGTTACATAACAGTGAGGAATTCTTTCAATCATATAAAGAAGAAAGTAAAAATAAAGAGACTCCCCACAAAAGGAGGGATAGAGATACAATGACGTCTCATAGGGAGGTCCTGATAGGGTAACGTCGGATTTACCTTAAAACAAATAATAAATGACAACAGTGGGCCTCTTTCTAATACACATTTTTTTCAGGTAACATGTGACTTGGACAAAACCAACCCTTGGAAGCTGATGGAAATCTGTGAAGGGTGGAAAGCAGACGTCACCGACACGTGTCACCCTAGAACTGACATTGACAGTCATTTCCCCGCCAACCTGTCATTTGTGGGCAATATTCTATTATCTACGACCATATCGGAGCACGAATGCGTTTACGTTCAACTTAATAACATTAGGTTGCCCGATGGTATGTTGCTTAATGTTTACTTAATTAAACTAAAGTTAATTAAATCTCTAGTATAGTAGTAAGTACTTATCTCCATTTAAAGGAGAATCATTTACTTTCTGTTTTGAAATAATATTAGTAGGTATTGTTTGACTATACATTATAATATTTAGTTCAAATCATGATTGATTCGTGTTCCAGGTTCCATACGTTATCCGCTGTGTTTGTCGAATACTCAATATCAATTAGAGACTGAATTGTTCCAAACTTCATGTGAAATCGACTGTGATAATTCTATGGTAATTATTTTTGTGCTATATTCTAGATCAATCGATATATACTCCAAGTGTGTTGCCATTGAAATCTGTTATATCCAAGTTAAAACACTTTACACGCCTTAAACTCCGTAAGAATTTCAGGAAGACAAATAGCCTAGAATCTTCTTTTTGAATATGGTTATCAATTCTTCAAATAGCACTGAATAGTCCCAGACTCGGACCATGTGGGAGGTCTTTAGGCGATCAAAAAACTCTAATAACTACTAACCCACTGAACTTACTTAATTAGTACGATTAAACTGTTCAGTTTTCTTAAAAATATACTATACTAGCAGCGCCCGCGGTTTTACCCGCGTTGTACCCGTTCCCGTGGGAATTTCAGGATTGTAGCCTATAACCTTCCCGTTGAATGTGGCTATCCATTATAAAAAGAATTTTTCAAATCGGACCAGTAGTTCCTGAGATTAGCGCGTTCAAACTCTGCAGTAATATAAGTATAGATTGTATATACTTGGACAAATTCACACACGGTTAATTAGACCCAAAGTAAGCTCTGAGCTTGTATTATGGAATCTAACTCACTGATACTACTACATATACATACACAAATACTTTATAAGAATATATAATTGCCACCCAGATGTCGCTGCCAACAAGTATGTCTTTTTTTATTTTTTTAAATATATAGGTACCTTTTGTTTATTATATATTTTTTAATATTTTTGTGGATTGCCGAATAGTATATTTATAATTACATACAAGATTTTTAATGTAATGTATTTCAGTTAAACGAAATATTCACGGGCTCGTCCGACAGCCTGGTCCAGGAGTCGTACACGAGTCTGTTCTGGCTGTTCTTCATGTTGATGATCACCTCGTGGGTGGGGCAGGCGGTGGTCGTCACCTTCGCAGACGCCATCTGCTTCAATTTGTTGGGTGAGTTACCACTCAGATATCTATCTATACTGATAATAATAAAGCTGAAGGTTTTTTTAGGGTTTCCTAGCCAAATGGCAAAAAACGCAACCCTTATAGTAGCACACCTCCGCTGCGAAATACGAGTAACGAAACCGCTGGATGAGTTTCGCTGTGATTAAGTGTAGTTTGACACCCGTAGCACACCTCCGCGAAACTAATAGCGGAACCGCAGTCATTTCTCAATGTCTACATACATAAAAAAAAATATATACCGGCCGAATTGATAACCTCCGTCGGTGTTTGAAATCAGTAAAAAATGGACGAAGATTTGAGAGAAAAAAAATACAAGAGGTCAGAAAAGTTTTTCAATGGACTGTACGTTTAATTGTATTCCTCTCACCAGATACCGAAGTATCCCTCTACGGTAAACAGCGGCTATGGGGCTCGGTGGGCTGGGGCATATTCTCTCTTCTGACGGGCTTCCTCATAGATCAGTTCAGCGACGGCGCCTACAAGGACTATACGGTCGCCTTCGTGCTAATGCTAGTGTTCATGCTCGGAGATGTGGCTGTGTCGTGTTTCTTGAAAGTATGTATCAAATCACTAAGAAGTTAGTTCCTCAGTAGAGTTGCACACATGTCCGGCACAGTCCAAGCACAGTCCGGCGCAGTCGGTTCGGCATTATTTGCCGAATGACTCAGCATGAATGAATAAGCATTACTAGACTTGATCGATTCTGTTTTGCCCGACAAGGCCGATTTATGCCAGCCCGGATATTTGTAGCCTTTAAGACTTACTTACTAAAACTCTGTATCATATGTATCACAATAGCCGTGGACAAGACGGCCCTAAATTTGTTAATATGACCTAATATGACTAATTTAAAACTGTATCTCCAAAACTTTCATCTTTGATTCTTACCTCTAATTCAAAATACCTCTTATAAATTCCAGATAGACTCAACGAAAATGTCTCTCAACATACTAGCCGACGTGGGCACGTTAGTATCATCTGTGCCCACCTTCATATTTCTCCTATGGACGATAGCAGTAGGCTGCTGTACGGGCCTTGTGTGGCAGTTCCTGTTTTGGCTTATCGAGGACATTGCTAACACGACCTGTGATGGTTCCGATTACGTGAAAACGTTGCAAGGACTCGTTAGTGCTATACAGACGTTTTGCGGGGAGATACCGTTTCTTTTTGTTTCGGGTCAGTGTGTTTAGTTTAAGATAATAGATACTCTATCTTTAATTTATAAGGTTTAGGGTTGCCTAATTACCCTAAACCTTTTAATGTTTCACGCCGTACAGACATGCCAAATGATTCCTTAGGGTACATTTTTATAGGACTCCGCTCCTGCAGCGGAGCAATGCGGAACTCAATTGGATTTGACAATTTCAATACCTTTTTTTAAATTTAATTTGTCAATTGAGCACGGCACCGCTCCGTTTTGCTTTCTAGGAACCCTCCCTTACAAGAGGTTAAAGACTGAATATTTACATGTAACGTCTAAAAAAAACACTTATTACTTCATTTTCCATTTCATTAACATCTCTAAGTACGGAATTTAGTGAATAGTACCTTCGAATACTCAAAAGCTACTCTAAATGACAAGTTGCTTAATTTCACAGATGTATACCAACTGTTGTTTTAGAAAATTAATTTCATATAAACTTATTTTATTCTCAGGATACATCCTCAAGAAAATAGGCCACATAAACATGATGAGTATAGTGTTGTTCGCGTTCGGCGTGCGGTTCATTCTGTACAGTCTATTGACGAACGCGTGGTGGATCCTGCCCATAGAAATGCTACAAGGCATCACTTTCGGAATGTTCTACCCCACTATGACGTCATATGCTTGTATAGTATCGCCACCCGGCACGGAGACTACAGTACAGGTAATGTTTATTTAGAATTTACTTGTAAATGTGGTAATAAATATTTACTAGTGGATTCAGTGAGATAAAAGGACTTTGCTTTTCAATGGGACGTTATATAGGCCAAAACTCTCGGCCAATTAATCGATCAGCAAAGAAATCGATTATGACGCCTCGATGCTCCAGAGGTGTGTCTGCCAAGGCTGAAGTTCCAGGTTCAATTCTCAGGTTGAGCAAAAACATGTATCCTACTTTTCAAACATGCCTCGGCTTTGAGATCACAAACCCGCAATAGGCAAGCGAGATGACTACGCCTAATCCTCCTCACTGTGCTGATATCTCCGATGAGATGAGAAGCCTTTGCCCAGCAGTGGTGCATTACGGACTAATACTTTTACTTTTTCAAGAGCATAAAAGTAAATAAACACAATTACATTATTACAGGGTCTAGTCGGCGCAGTGTTCGAAGGCGTAGGCACAGCCCTGGGCAGTTTCATTGGAGGTCGCCTCTACGGAACTTACGGAGGTCAAAACACTTTCCTTTGGTTCGGGTACGGATCGCTAATCTGCTGCGCGATACATGTCCCCATACAATACTTGCTAAGGAAGAAAACCAAGCACCTCACTAAAGGTAAAGAGAATAACCAGGAGTAGTTTTAAAAAAGTATTGTGAATTAGCTATGCGATAAACGTGAATAATCTATCTATGATCGAGTCCGTAGTTCAAGATAGATTTTGTAAACAGAAATGTCAAGTCACAGCTTACGTGATAACAGCACCGTCAAAAATAATCTTCAGGTACTTACATATATTTAATTTATTTTAAAATTACGGTAATTGTCTATAGTTTAATACTGCATAGGCGTTTAATAAAGTAGATAAGTTTTAATAAATGACATTCGCCATTATTAGTAACAGATTACAAATTTTGAATCTTCAAATTAATATTTACAAGAATTAATTGCTTATTTTTTGCTCGGTTATCACCATTTTCTTCAACCTCCTAAAAATTCATCTGTATTGTGCAAACACCAATGAACATAATTCCAAATTGTAAAAAGCCCCATTAAACCACTATTAATTGAAAAATAATTATTTAGTACATTTCACTACTTTTATTTGATATTATATTTCGTATGAAATACTGTTTATAACATACTGACCGTAATATTTTGGCAGTAACAAACATATGATCGCGCACAATATATGGACTTTTAATAAAACTTAAAATAATAGTAACCCACAGTTAAAGTATCACATAGTTTCATTATCGCAACATAAGTAACTACGGTAACTGACATTTTAAAGAATACTTTAAGTAATTGACAAATATACACAAAAATTATAATTAGTTCTCGTTATTATTTATTAGTTAATTTAAAACAAGATACTTTATTTATACCCTGGAAAAAGGTTATTTTAAATTAAGTAGACAAGATTTAATGCTTACTAACGGTAAATCGTAGGTAACCTATGTCTGGCAACTTAAGTTGACGACTGCCAATGACTGGCGACGTAACTTGCATTTGCGTAGACAACATGTATTTAGTTAGCTATGAAATAAGTTCATTTACCAAACTAATATTTTAATAAACTCTATTTTTTCTTACGAGAGTTAAAAGGTCGACTTTCCAGCCAAAGACGATTCCTTCTGAAGAGGAAAAAGGTTTAGTTGTTTCATTCCATTCTGACCCCTTCACTGAACACTTTTCCTCTCTGAAAGAAGTTGTTTTTGTTTGGAAAACAGTGCAGTCGAACCATAATAGTTTGAATTTCAACTTTCGTAAGAAATATAATAATATAGGTATCAAATAATTAGGCAACTATTCTTAAAAGACAGTAAAACTGTCAATTAAATTATAGGTAGGTAAGAAGTAGGTCAATATACTTCTTCTACATAAAACAGACTTAGTGAAAGGAAATTGGACGTCGATTATTGTGCCAGCTCCTTTACTCCAGCTTTTATAAACGTATTTTTTAAATGACTTAAGTATACACAGTTTTATATTTATGGTTTAGTAATAAAGTAAACGTTGTAATCGAACAATTAATTTTATTGAACAAAAAATATCAGATCAGATCAAAGAATGATATTGTACCTTTTGTAAAACTTTTTACAATATAGAATTAAACCTAACCTAATACATCGAATATATTATCTGAAGGCTTAAAGGAATTGTCTCGTGATAACCTTATCATGCAATTTATTTCCGAATACCAAAACGCTATTTAAGCAGGGCTTAATTCCATATATCTTGACAAATAGTTGTCAGTAATTCGAAATAAAATAGCGGTTATTTTGTTTGTTTTTGAGTATTCGGGGCTTAGACCCCTAAATCGAATTAACGAGATTGAAAGTCTGCCTCTAAATGTGCAATTACTACTACTAATGTATAACTATAAACTACAATTTAAAATAGGTACTTACTAGGTTGTATAGAACATGCTCGAATCGAATTATATTTATTACGTCGTAGTCATGCTGTAGTCGTTATGACTATATCGTCAAAGTTTTCTTATCTGCACGGCTAAGATACAAGTCGAAATAAAGATTTGGTCTCTTCTTAAAGACACCTATCTCCCTCTAATTCTATATGAAGAAAAGGGATAAAAGACAGAAAATAAATCGTCTTTGGTGTGCATTAAGCACGCAGGTCAAGTCAAATTTTGTGGGCAATAGGCAGATAATATTTCATGAAAGCTTACTTACCTTAAGTGGTGTATTCTACGGTATGACTACTACGTATACATATTTAACTCGAATTATTATGTTTAAAGAAGTTTATTTCTCAAAAGATTTACAAAATCACTTATGGAGAAACTAATTATTACTAATAACAAGTGTAGTGAGCGGGTAGTTAAAAAATATTATAAGTACAAAATTATTCGTCACAACCAGTACGTGCGGCGCGTACGTGCGGAATTATTTAGGATTAAATTGAAATCTGCCATTGTTCCTTCATCGGTACTTAACTGTGATTATTTTTATTTAAACCGACTTCGTAAATGGAGGATGTTTTTATTGTGTATGCTGACAATAAATAAATTGGGACATTGTATACTTTTACATTCCTTTGCCATTTTATAAGAAAAGTATTATTTTTGCCTTTACACTTTTTGTTGTTTATTTAATAGTTTTCTATATTATATTGAATGTATTCTTAGATTTACTAATCAAGGTGGCAGGGTTGTTTTCTATTATGTATCAATATATGCAAATATACTAAGAATAATATTTATAACTTATATTATAATCATAGATTTTAAGCCCCTTAACAACAGTATTTTACTATATTGATATTATCAGCAAAACGTTTTTAATATAATATTAAAACATTTTTAACGTGAAGTTTAATTTTATCCTCTACTTTTCATTAGAGATCTTGCTTATTTATTTCCCAAACCCTTTTGTTAAAGGTACAAAATAAATATTACTCTCTAAATAATGAATAAATGAGTCTATACAATACATAAGATATATTATTCTTTTCAAAATAAGGCAAACAGTATACTTTTAAAATCTTCTAATATACTCGTATGATGGCCTAACATCCGAATACAAAAACGCCACTCAGATTAAGAGGTACATAGTTAATTTCTTTCAATTTTGACAAACAAACGACAATATTTGACAATGGTTTGTCAAAATTGTATCAAATCGGGGCCGTTTAATTCGAGTAGCCTTTAACTATTTACTACTACGTGGTATACCATTCATTGGTTGGGATATTTGACTAGTGGAATCTTAATTAGAATTGGGTAAAATAAAACAACATCAATAATACCATTTATTGAAATATAGACACGTAAATTACGCAAATTATTTCATAACGATTATTCTTCTTAAACATGAGCTAGTCTCTGTTTGATAGAGTTCTTTGCATTTTTCCCTACTCTCTTGCTTTCTGTTCACGGTTTTATTAATGTTTATCAAATAACATAATATAAACTATTACGAGTAAATACACTAAATGATATTCAAGTAAGTAAGTAATTTACTCACAAGTCTTAAAATGCAAACCATTACTGCCTTTTTCTTCATAGATAAATCTTTCAATCACAATATCTATTACTCTACAGAGAAAAAACTACTTACTATCTTTGTTTGGAAATTCGTCCATATTTAGTTAAAATATTAGGACACGTCTGTTAGTTTTTAGGAACTTTACAACTTAATATAAAGTTATGTTTCTCACATATTTTGTAATTTTTGAAAAAATTAACACATCACTATACCTATGATGTTAAATCGGAATATCCAATCCAATGTTTCGTAGCAAATGCGGAATATATGCGTATTTTTTCCTTATATACCGTCAAGAGTCATAAATAAAACAAGGAAATAAAGACTCTTTGTTTATTACATCAACCTCTATCTTTATGGTTATTAGATATTAACGGTTCGTAAAGATAAATGCGATGTTAAATCGTATATAAAGCAATAAATACATCATTGCAATCTGATTATTATTTCTGTTGGTACCTTTGTACGTTACCAAATGAAAAATCTATACAAAACGCTACAATCAAGTCTTTGATGTCTTGATCTCGAGTCAAACTAACCAAATTAAAGTACAATTTGGAAGTAAATGTTAACTTTGGAAATATGTATGCTAAGGCACGTAATTTTGTATAGGTACTTCACTGTATTATTCGTTCAGTCTGGACTTTTTATTTCGCCTGATAATTGTAACTATATTTGGAGTTGTAGTTATTTGAAATCTGAGCCACTAAGAAGTGACTCCGCTTGTGGTGAAAATCTACAGTATATTCGGATTTTAATCTGAATACAGTTTCATACTTATTAATCTCATTGTGATAACTAAGATGTCCTCTTGTCGCCAGGTTACGCTGCTGTGATAAGATATGAGCAGCCTCAGGACACGGTGTTCATTCTCGACGAAGACGCTGAAGACGAAATACTAAAAACCCAGTACTTTAACAATCGAAATATTATATCGTAATTTTATCGCACTCCTAAACACAAGCAGTGTTTGACTCAAATAATTACGTTCCTTTTAAATAGCGTCTTCAATGAGTGTGCTGAACAGTACCGAACATATTGCTTGCTCTTTCGTTCATATAAACAGCGAGCAAGCTTTTTAGCTAAGTATGTTATTGCTCGAGTGTTCGGAATTCGTTAAAAGCACAAGTGAAAACGCGACTTAACTGCCTTGCACTGTAGTAATGGGAAAACAGCAAACATTTCCATACAATACCTAGTTTTTTATAAATTAGATTGCACTTTCGTTTGCAACAAGTTTAAGAGTTTTAAGGTAGCAACCTAGCATCATGAAATGTTGCTGCGTCCGATAACATGATTCGGGGATACCACCATCGCTATGTTACGTTGCTATGGCACCTTTTATGTGATTGGTGAAGGATTGTATTACATTGAAAAGACTGTTTTAGTTGTTTGTATAAATGAATTGAACGAGATCGATATCACTTTTTGTTACTTATCTTGGGTTTAGGAGGGCTGCTTTGTATTAGTGTTATAATAAGAGTAGATTGTTTTACGGTTGCTACTTAGAAATAAAATTGTGATTTTTCAACTAAACTAGAGGAGGTTAGATAGAATAGGTGCAAGTCGAATAGCACTCAAACTACTTAAAATGTATAATTTAGATAAGTATCTTGTTTATAAACCCTTTGTTTATTCATTAGCACTATCTGCAAAAACTGTACAGTATTTTGCAACGAACGATACCCTGTTTTTTCTCATACTATACTAATCCTTGAATTAATAAGGTTTGACTCTGAATAAAAAAAGGGTGTTAAAATATTTTTTAGTATATTTTGCGAATAGTTATCTAGGTTTAATTTCAGATTAAACGCATTTATTTATAGCTCCTCTCAGCCGCCAGTTGAATTATGTTCCTAATTGTTTAGCTTTTATTAGAATAGGCATTTGATTTCTGTGAATCTTTTATGAAAAATAGCATAAGTATTTATAGTCAACTCCAAAAAAATATTGTTTTAGATTCCTAATTCCAGCTCAACATGTTTCTGCATAAAATACCGGCCGAAGTGAAACCTCCTCCTTCGACGAGACCCTCGACGAGAGCTAAGCTCTTAAGCCCGCGATCTTGACAAAAATTGCTCTGTCAACTAAACGTCAAATTGATTACTTAGGATTTTATTAGACTTTGCTATCACTATAATATTTTTGCAAACGTCAAATATTAATTTATTTACCGTGTCTTGTCTTGTACGACCAAGAGGTCGAACTTGTCTGTACAACCATCAACTTGGCGTGAAAAACAGATTTTGTGTTTCGTTTTTGCGCACTATGAAACTTATAGAATTTCGACACTAACAACAATTTAAAAAAAAATGTTTTATTCTTCAATACTTACTTATGCTATTTTAACAGCAGAGAGTGACATGTTATCGGATTCTGGTGATCAGATAGTCAGGTTCGGGTTTGTGGAGCGAATCATCTATCTTACTAAACCATTGTAAAGTTGGTCACATATCTGTCAATGATATTGGCACTACGTGTAATAGAGATAACACTACAAACGACTATCTCTCTCGAGAGGCCGATGAGCAACACACACATGTCACCGTCTGCTTTAATTGTCTGTATTGTGATAGGTATTCATATATGCATTTTTGAAGTGCATTTTATGTTATCCGGTTTTTATATTTATTTGTTCCCATTAAGTAATGCGCCAAAAAGTACTTACACATTTGATTCTAAATCACAAAGTATGCAATACTAATCAGCTTAAAGAATAAGTGAGAGTAACTTTTAGTCTCAATTTAAAACAAACTTACTAAAGCAATCCGTCCTTTGTTTGATCTGATGGATTTCTCTAAAAAAAATAATTTTTACTGAAGTAAACAGTGGTGGCGGTAAAATATTACTGACGTAAAATGATCCTCACTATAACGATATTTATTAACTTGAATTTTTCCATTAAGTACAAACAATGTCTCCTCCCGAATATTCAAACGCCACTCCATTTAATTGAACCTTAAATTACATTTACGCACTGTTCCGCTCTATACGAGTACGTAATATTTACCGTGAATTTTTTGACAGCATACATAAAAATGGTATTAAATTAAGTGTCAGTTAAACTGAGTAGTGTTTGATATTCAGGCATAGATCACTTAAGTATTTGGTATTTGTAAATTTCAAAAGCAATATATATATTTCTAAAAAAATCATTTGTATTTTTTGTACGTCATGAAACTGATACTATTTAATACCGGCAAATAATAGGAGGCTACATCTGACGTTTCCATTTCTCAGTCTTTAGGTACTTACGTCGCTCGCACAAAACAAAACTTATACTTACGTCTTTTCTTTTTAAGAGTCTAACTAAAGTAATATAGCTTATTTTCAAACTAAAGACAATTCCTTTTGTAGAGTGAATTAATTATTTTGTTAAAAGAATCGTTCCAAAGTATCATTACATTATATACCCAGGTTCGATAGATTTTTTTTTAAAAAGAAACCTACTTAGGAAACTTAAGGGAACCAGACCATTCAAAGAATACTCTGACACCGGTATTGGTCAGGTTGACCATCCACTCGATGAAGAAGAAGATTATAAACAAGAATAATACTTACCCATATTCTTCATTGAATATATCTATTGTCATAAATTAAGTAGCTTCTTTTTTAAACCCAAAAAACATCACACGATAGCAACGCATTATTTGTTGTATGCTCATTCTCTAACCCGGTCCCAGTAACCATTCTCCTCCGGCAATCCCTAAATTTGAAATTGATTGTATGTTAGTAAATTTGTAAGTCGTAAAAAAATATATAATAAAAACGGGTGCGCCAAAGTTCACCTAAATTTTCAACTCCGATAATTGGAAATCCGAAAATGTTCTTCCTAACATTTTTCATCCTAACAATCACAATTCCTAACTACTTTGTCTCTAATGTTCATAATCCGAATGATCACTCTTCCTAAAATTTTTCATCCTAAAGTTTTCATTCATACTATTTGTAGTGCTACCGGCGATGTTCATAACACTCATGTTTCTTTTATACTATTATTCAAAGTCATATCTTTTTTGTTTAGATTTCTTTTTATAGGTTAGGTTAGGTTAGAACTGTGACCAACTACGCGCGAGCCGAGCGAGCGAAGCGAGCGGTGCCGCGGCAGCGGCCGGCGAGCGCTACAACAAAATTATGCCATGTTATATTATGTCTAAAGTTTTTATGCAAATGGATAGGGAACCGTTTTGTAATCACAAGAAATAGTTTAAAAACAAACCTTTTCCTTTAAAGCGTTATGATAAAAAACAGTAGGAGTTTAAATATATTTACATTAATGATATTATTAATTACAATTTTCGGAAACATGAGTGTTATGAACATCGCCGGTAGCACTACAAATAGTATGAATGAAAACTTTAGGATGAAAAATTTTAGGAAGAGTGATCATTCGGATTACAAATCGTTAGGAAGAACAATTTCGGGTAAAGAACTTTAGTTGAGCCAATATGGACCCAATAAAAACATGCTATTTGTTTGATTGTCGGTGGAGAAAAATTATTGACCCTTACCGTTAAATACTTACACTGTTCGTAAGTAACCTTTCCATTATGGAAACTGTTTAATTCTTTCATAAATATAGATCAATACAAGCCTGAAGTTGAATGATTTATTGACATTAACTTAGCCAAGCTTGCCTTTAATTCAAATTAGGAAAGAATAGCCTAAGTATGTTGCGCCTGCGTCGCGTCGGTATAATGTACCTATAGGTTCGCGTTGCCAATGAAAACGAGCATCGATTCAAAGTCGCTGTATAGTTTGCAAAGAGATAAGTCGCCATTTCTTAAATCACAATTTATTTAACTACTTATCTATGCGCTTGGGTAGGTAGAAATGGGTAAATGAAACGACATTTTGTTGAAGAGAATACATACAGTCTTATTAATACCACAACAGTAAATTTAAAGTAGGTACAATGGAATATAATATTAATTTTTAATCCTAACATTTATTTAATAAAGTCACTCGTAGGTGACTACAGAATTACAATGTAATATATTTATACAAATAGTTAATATGAGACGGAAATGTTTTAGGTCTTAAATGAGGTCAAAGTAAAAAATTTATAAATTACAGTCAATGTATTTCGCTGCTAAAATTTTGTTACATCATTTGTAAATCCTTCGCAGAAAATTAGACCATTTATCTTCGCTAAGTAATGTAAAAATACTTATACATACAATTTTTTTATAAAATTCCAACCAGTTTTAAAAACAAATGTTGGCTTAGTACCATCAAAAATATAACTATGAAAATTTGCTTAAATAAGGATACTTTTTGTTTTAAATGATTCAGTAAAAGTAAGATTGGAAGTTCTAAGGTCATCGATCAGTTATCTATAGACTAATGTTCGTATTGAATAATGGTTTACCTACAGACTAATAGGTACACGAAAACAAGATGGCCGCGCTCCGCTACGGCGTTGGCACTACTTCTGTTTCTCATCACTACTACAAGATACCAGGTGACCACTTGGGTCCTCATTGAAAGTTTCAAGACAATGTTTTCGTTATCTAATACGTAATCGGAAGCTGTAAAAGTTTACATCAAATCTAGTTTCACAACACATTTATAACTTTGTATAGTTTGATAGTCATTATTCCTACTTAAGAGAACAGAGACAATTCAAACAACATCAAGAGAAATAATTTTTATGTTACTATTGTCCACATAGAGTTTAAATCGTATTACACATCTAACCTACATACTAAAAATGTTGATACCTATAGGTACTGATAGGTACACGCTTACTGCGAGTCATATCCATTTAAAACAATCCTGATATGATTTTAAATATCTAAGCTCAGTTAAAACAATCAGTATACCTGTTTTTCCATTTTTTTCTTTTTTGGTACTTTAATAATGGTACCGTTTAAGTACCAATACCCTTTTGATTCCGCTTAAAATCGTTCAAGTTGTACAATCCCAACCTATCAATCACAATTCCTGGGTACCTAATGTATATCTAAAATCTTTTCAAATCCGAGTTAGATGTGTAAGCGCATCATATCTCGTCCCGCGTGTTTAATTCGACCGCAGTATCGGCGTTGCGCATCAATGGCGGATCCAGGGAGGAAAAGGGGCTTGGCTAAAATCTCCTTCCCTGTCCCCTGACCCACTCTAACTCCAACCTCTTCTCAACGGACCCCTTCCCCCAACCCCCCTTCCCGCAAACCCCTTCCCGCAACCCCTACCCGGAAACCCCTTCTCCAACTTGTCTTCCCCCCTCTTCCCCCAACCCCCTCCCCTTCCCCTTCCCCACACCAACCCCGCAAATCAAAACCCTGGATCCGCCACTGTTCACAGAAATCATTGATGTTTAATGCTTCTGAGCCATAAACACTATATGCGGAAAGTCGAATTCGTTGCCAATCCACTTTACGATTATATCCATTTCGAATCCTGGATGCAGGAAATTCGTATGGTGATTATCCCAGGCGTGGGACGGGAGGGCCGAGCAGTAGAGAGCTCGAACTGGTATGTCCCCGTAGCGCTGCTCGCTGATGGACTTGATCTTGTCAATATCGATGACGGCTTCCCTGCCCCAGTCAATCAACCTCACTCGGGCCTTGCTCCCCACTTCAGTAATGTTCATAATAATAGCCCTCTCGTACGGCTCCCCGTAGTTCAGCATTACGCCGACCGACTTCCCCTTCCTAAAATCTCGGATATCAATTTGGGGTAATGACCTGCAATATGTTGTGAATTCGTCTCTCTTGCCGAGATAGTCATTGTAGTCGGCAGTGGTGCATACAAAGAATCCGGTCAGAGAAGATCCGGACTGAACTCGTACTTGCATTCTCTCCCCCAATTTCGGCCTGTTATGCCTCCAAAATTCAGGGAAGGCTGGGTGGGTAGCGTCAGGGTTCCTTAGTATAGCAATACCCAGACATAAATTTTCTGAAATTAAAATCGATGAAGCATCATCGGGACCATTGTTGTAGGCTGTTACACAAAGTCGTCCAGGCATTTTGGCGCGGATAACAACGCTCACATTCTCGTCTGCGTACATATAATTTCTGAAGGTTTGGATAGTTCTATCGTCAAACCGGGGCCCCATCCGGGGCATGCAGGCGTATAGCTCGCACCGCTTGGTGAGCCCAGGGATTATTACAGCTGCTTCGTTTGCAGGGTGGAAAATGCGATCACTAGTTACGTCCTCCTCGATAAACCCATTATCAATTGCGAGAATTACGCATTTATAATCTTGGGAAATGTGGGCAATTTTTCCCCGTATATGACCGTTGACTGTATGCGAGTAGTAGATGACGACCGTACTTTTTTTTAGTTCATCAATCCTTATTTGTAAGTCGGCCAGTTCAAGTTCGGCCAAAAGGCTGTTATAAATATTCGGGAGTACGTAAAAGCAATAGGGGTCTTCAAGATGCGTTACCTTACCGTAAAAGATGGAATTTATTTTAAATTCCCTTATATCGGTGTCGCAGAAGGTTGTTACCAGCTCCTCCGCCATTTTGAAACTCTTCACTAATCGATTGTTGAGTTTTCACTGTACTAGATATAAGTCGAGATGTCTAGACAGAATCGTCGTTACTCTACCGAGAGCTCGTCGCGACTGGGATGTCTGCACAAAGGTGCAACCACCAGTTACAAACCGATCAATAAATGCATCCGCGCATTCAGCTACGCAGATGAAAATTCGGTCAGATTGTCGACTCTGTTCGCTCCCAGCAACTAGGTAGGTACTAGGCCACAGGAAATAAAAATCAACGTATGAATATTCAGTTCGTCAGGTGTCATATCTAGGAATAATATTGGTCAATTATTTTAAAAAATGCCCGTTTCTAAATAGAATACTTACATTTAATTTACGATCACGTTTCTTTATTCCATAGTACTAATCAGTTTCTTAGGGTATTATTTGTTTTTTTTTATATATAAAAACATTTAGTAACTTATAAGTACGTTTCGCCTGCTCAGCTGCGTATACTTATCGTCTGCTATATGTATGACCAGCTATCAAAAGGGACCTCATGGTCTATTTCTAAATTAGGTACTTATTCAGCCATATTATGAAAGCTTATCCTAGTTCTGAATAATATCCTTTAGTTCTTTATTTTAAAAAAAAGTATAATCCTATCCTACCAGCTATTACGAGCAAGTAGACATCATAAAAATTAAGAACTTTGAATCATTAAAAATGTTTGAAGTCGGCTAAAATCTCATCGCATGTACGAAATACCGAAAGTCACCTACTGTGATTCTGTACACTGCTTCCCACTACGATAGACTTACCTTGGTACCTAGGTATTTGATGGTAGAACATCTGACCTGCGCATAACAGTTAATCAATACAGCAACGTATTATAATTAGTCCTAGCAGATTCCCGGGCCCGGGACCTGCCTACATATAGGTAACTACTTAATTAGGTATCTAGATTTTCCGTAAGGTTCTAGAAAATATAGCTTTTAAAATGGGAAGTACCTATCTGCAGTTTATGATAATGAACTACATTTTCGAATGTCGTGAACCTCTAAATCGTTGAGAATGTAAGCTCTGAGCCCTTAAACGTACATTTTCCATAGAATAGAAAGGAGTTTTATTTATTCTGCACGTCACAATTAGATGCAGAGCAAGGATCATAGCGCTTAATCTAATATACTTACTTAGAACTTTTTTACTGTTCTCTTGACAATTTCTATTACACAATTTTAATCTAATTCAGCCTTGTGCTAGACTACACGAGTGAGAGTCATAGCCGAGATAACTCTCTTTCCAATTTCAATGTCAATAGCAAGAACCTGGAGAAAGTAGATGCAGGGGAACACTTCGACTTCGAACTCATAGCTAATGGAGCAGAAACTAAGCTTCATCCAATTTATTTGTCACCTACCTATTTAATTTTTTTACTACTCCCTTTGGCTATGGCTTACTAACATTTTATAGGTATGCAGGTACAATACTTTTGCCGTAACACTTTTTCGGTATCAACCGTTTGTTTTATATTTTGTCAAAAAAATCACGATTTTAAAGAAATATCACGTACTTATTTATTTATATCTATCTACTTAGGTAGGTTAGTGTTCTGCGCAGTTCTGTATTCAGATTTCAGACATATGTAATTCAGTATGATTCCACAACATAAAGGAATGACATGCAAATCTTATCCTGTATCAAGGCCCTGTATATCTATAAAACATGATGTAGTCAATGTCGGATTTCCTCTAAACAAAGAGCTCCAGATTCCATTTTTTTAATTTATGAACAAAATATATACATTCATGGCTTCGTAACTACCTCAAAAGGAAAAATTGAATTCTTAAGTCATTCGAATAGATCAGTGGCCAATTAGGGTTGGAGTTTTTAGTACGGCTAAAGGCCTCAGAAATGGTCTTACGATTGAAATAGACGGGATATAACGTTCCCTTGCCCTTCAAAGTATACGAGCGTTCAGATAGAAATGCCTATATCGGCCACCTTAACGCTAAAAGTTGCACATTGCTCAATGTTCGCTATGAATTAACATTTCTACTCAGTCAAACTACACCATGTATAAGATCACTACTGTGGCTGTCTCTTTGTCCGTATATCATACCCAATTCACTTCGAAACTACATTATGTTTCGATTGAGTTGAAAGCTAGGTCGTTGACCCAAAGAAGTGTAACGCAGATAAAATATTTAAATAATAAAAGATCATAACCTAACTCATGTGAGTAAGGTGAGTTAGTACTGGTAAGGAATTTGCACTTTGAAAACTTCACATTATGAAACTATAAGGCCTGAAACTTCGTTAAGCGGGCGCCCGGACTTAATATTTATATCAATTGTGAGAAATACTTATATCATGTATGATAAACTTCTCACAATGTCTCTTCCAATAGGTAACAGATATACGAGAAGCGAGTATAATCCACCCCAATCGTATGCTTCAAAAGGCGCACAGTAGGACCTACCTACGTATACGTATGTACCGGGAGGTGCGCCTCGACCGCGAACCGACATCTCATTTGTGTTGTGACGCTGAACGACGCTATTTCCTCAAGAATTAAACATCTCCAAAGGGCCTCTACGAGTTGGATCTGTATCCCCTCGCATGCCTCTCAAAAAGACCGGGCTTGTCCCGTGACTCCGAGGAGAAACACTATAATAATAATAATAAATACTTGGACAAATTCACACACGGTTAATTAGACCCAAAGTAAGCTCTAAGCTTGTGTTATGGAATCTAACTAACTGATACTACTACATATACATACACAAATACTTTATAAGAATATATAATTGACACCCAGACGTCGTCGTCAACAACTATGTCTTCACATATTGTTGACTCCGGGCGGGGATCGAACCCGCAACCCCTGACACAGTAAGCGCTCTCACTGCCACTGTGCCAACGGGCTTGTCATAATATTAGTCCATCGAAAAGTTACATTTGGGGTTGCGTTTTTTAGAGGACGCAATTTTATTTTTTTGATGTGTAGGGGGGGTCAGTGTAAAGCTAAAAACAAGTTTGTGGGGTTGCCACCCTTGTCCCACGGCCGCCATCTTGAAAATAGGGGTTGAAATGGTTTTTACGATATATCTCCTAAACTATTAATTTTATTTAAAAAAATTGTTAACATTTTTGTTGCAAATTAAATTCTCTACAACTTTGGTCCAGTAACTTTTTGTGGTAGAACTATAAATAAAAAAGTTATAAGCGAAAATGTTCAGAAATTCGAAAAGTAAAAATAAAAGACATAAGGGACATTACAGCTGCTGCTGATCCTAATACCGATCTATCGAAGGTCGTAGTTCGATTAGGCGGGTTCCATTTGCTCATGTCGTTCATAGGTGCGATTGGATATATCATGTCTGGTAGTGGACTCGAGGATATCTTCAAATTAATTTATGCTGAGAACTGTGTACACCACATAATGTCTGGACATGCTTATGGTATGGCTGTACGTGCTCATTTATAGTACTATTATCATCCAGAAAATCTCGTTCTTCTTCTGTAAATTCTATTGAATCCATAACTATTTTTGTTACTGATAAATGCACTAGCAAATGAGCACGTACAGCCCTACCATAAGCATGTCCAGACATTATGTGGTGTACACAGTTCTCAGCATAAATTAATTTGAAGATATCCTCGAGTCTACTACCAGACATGATATATCCAATCGCACCTATGAACGACATGAGCAAATGGAACCCGCCTAATCGAACTACGACCTTCGATAGATCGGTATTAGGATCAGCAGCAGCTGTAATGTCCCTTATGTCTTTTATCTTTACTTTTCGAATTTCTGAACATTTTCGCTTATAACTTTTTTATTTATAGTTCTACGACAAAAAGTTACTGGACCAAAGTTGTAGAGAATTTAATTTGCAACAAAAATGTTAACAATTTTTTTAAATAAAATTAATAGTTTAGGAGATATATCGTAAAAACCATTTCAACCCCTATTTTCAAGATGGCGGCCGTGGGACAAGGGTGGCGACCCCACAAACTTGATTTTAGCTTTACACTGACCCCCCCTACACATCAAAAAAATAAAATTGCGTCCTCTAAAAAACGCAAGGTTAGGCCTAAAAAATGTAACATTTCGATGGACTATCTGTATATTCTATTGAATCCATAACTATTTTTGTTACTGATAAATGCACTAGCAAATAAGCACATACAGCCCTACCATAAGCATGTACAGCCCTACCATAAGCATGACATTATGTGCTGTACACAGTTCTCAGCATTACTTAATTTGAAGATATCCTCGAGTCCATTACCAGACATGATATGATATATCCAATCGCACCTATGAACGACATATTATGAGCAAATGGAACCCACCTAATCGAACTACGACCTTCGATAGATCGGTATTAGGATCAGCAGCAGCTTTAATGTCCCTTATGTCTTTTATTTTTACTTTTCGAATTTCTGAACATTTTCGCTTATAACTTTTTTATTTATAGTTCTACGACAAAAAGTTACTGGACCAAAGTTGTAGAGAATTTAATTTGCAACAAAGCTGTTAACAATGTTTTTAAAAAAAATTAATAGTTTAAGAGATATATCGTAAAACCATTTCAACCCCTATTTTCAAGATGGCGGCCGTGGGACAAGGGTGGCGACCCCACAAACTTGTTTTTAGCTTTACACTGACCCCCCCTACACATCAAAAAAATAAAAATGCGTCCTCTAAAAAACGCAAGGTTAGGCCTAAAAAATGTAACATTTCGATGGACTATATGTATATATTTGTGTTAAAGTTAAAGCCGGCTGTGAGCGGCTATTGAGATTACATTTTAGAGCGGTCCCCCAACGCGAGGTATTTAAAAAAATAAATAGGTAGTAGTAGTTACATGCTTAAGTACTTAAGCCTTAAGTTTTTAATGTTTACTTTTAAAGGGAACTTTAAATTTTTTATATTTTTTTATATTACACTCAAATACTACAATAAATTTCTTACAAATGTTACAATCCTAACTGAGGGATGTCTGTATGTATGTTTGTGACTCTTTCAAGAAACAACTATAAGTACTGGATTGGCTTGGATGAAACTTTACAGTAATATAGGTAATAATAATAATAACACATGGCATAACACATTTTATCCCGAAATTCCCGCGGGAACGGGTACCTACAATGCGGGTGACACCGCGGGGCGTGGCTAGTCTTGTTATAAGGAAATGTTACATTTTTTAGGCCTTACGTTGCGTTTTTTAGAGGACGCAATTTTATTTTTTTGATGTTTAGGGGGGGTCAGTGTAAAGCTAAAAACAAGTTTTTGGGGTCGCCACCCTTGTCCCACGGCCGCCATCTTGAAAATAAGGGTTGAAATGGTTTTTGCGCTATATCTCTAAAACTAATAATTTTATTTTAAAAAAATGTTAACATTTTTTGTTGCAAATTAAATTCTCTACAACTTTGGTCCAGTAACTTTTTGTCGTAGAACTATAGATAAAAAAGTTATAAGCGAAAATGTTCAGAAATTCGAAAAGTAAAAATAAAAGTAAAGTAAAGGAGAGTGACCTTTCACTTGTAAGTATAATTTTCTACTCCGAAAACAATTTTATATAAATATTTTTATAAAAATATTTTGACATCAACAAACGGTCATATTACAAAGAGTATATGAGATATGAGATACAGAGTGGACACTATCGACGAGCATTGATAAATTCCTAATTCCAGTTGATATTATATATCAACCATCTTTTTATATTAACCAACTTCAAAAAAGAGGTTTTGTCTGCCATTTCTCAGAAACTATTGATCCGATTTGGGCGCGATTTTTTTACGGGTTTTTTTAAATGGGGTTTTATATAATTATGGTAAAATGCTCCATACTCTTAAAAGGCTTCAAAAACGAGGCTATGCATTTTCGGTTGATTATTATTTGATTGAGTATGTAAACAAGGGCTTTCACTAAACGTTTTCAAAAAAAAAACATTTTAGCTTATTACTTTTTTATTTATAGTTCTACGACAAAAAGTTACTGGACCAAAGTTGTAGAGAATATAATTTGCAACAAAAATGATAACAATTTTATTTATCAAATTAATAGTTTAAGAGACATACCTATTGTAAAAACCATTTCAACCCCTATTTTCAAGATGGCGGCCGTGGGACAAGGGCGGTGACCCCACAAACTTAGTTTTAGCTTTACACTGACCCACCCTACACTTCAAAAAAATAAAATTGCGTCCTCTAAAAAACGCAACCCAAATGTAACTTTTCAATGGACTATATGATCTACTGGCAAAAACGTGATATTTTGAAGTGCGCACTGTTGCGCGGACATTTTTTGACAGATACCTTTATCAATGCTATAATACGCCTAAATTTAAAAAAAAACTCAATTAATTATGTACTTAACAAAATATCAACCTTCAAACTTGGTCGCATTATACCTGTGTCACGTGCCTATCGTATTAAGGTCTGCGCACATTATAACAACTCAACGGCGACTCGACTCTATGTCAAATATTGAAATTTAAGCCCTGTGTCATATGTTCAAGGTTTAATTTCAATAAATTATATTAAAGTAGTGTACGACGAGTGGCCTACGCATCGTACACTAAAGGTCAACCCCGACACGTTTGTCACGCAATGACCACACGTTGTCCACGCAACGCCCACACGTTGTCCACGCAACGACTATGCGTTTGCGACTGACGGACGCGTGACGGGCAACCATTTGCCAGCCCACCCGTCCGCCCCGTGCCTTCCCCCCGACCGCCATCATTCGCTATAGAATCGAAGGACGGAGTGCACGTTGATAAGCGGTACACGGTGACATTTCATAAGCAACACGACTTCTTTGGACAAAATTCAACCGAAAACTGAGGTTAGACGAGTTGTCTGTTGAATACGCATTACCCACTCGTTGACACCGCGTTGTCCACTCGTTGACAACGCATTGCCCACTAGTGACCATGGGGTGGATCAACTAGTTGACTACTCATCGAGAGTGTGAGTAGAGTTGCTGCCGCGTTGGCGTGGAGTTGTTATAATGTGCGCAGACCTTTAGTAGAAGCAATCGGAAGTAACTTTTAAGAAACTTGCTTGATCTGTCCCTCTAATTAGGTGGCCGCCATGTTTTTCGTTTCTCGTCAAAGTTAAGTATAATTATATAATTTTATAGTGCGCGGACATGATTTGTAGTACAATAACAACCGCTGACAGAGCTTTCATTTCTAAGATAGAATCATAGAATACGTCTTAACCTTTAAATTGTTTCAGTCCATTCTACAGGCGTGTAATAAACACGCACTTATTTGCGATTTCAATTGATTGCCTCCCGAGTTTCCTACATTCTAAATCAGATTTAGTAGATCTGCATCACTATCCTTTCAACACTTAATCATTTTAGACGTTCGCTGTTAAAAAAAACCTGGGTAACAATTATTTGAAATATTAATCCGTTCATCTTAATCTGCACTCGTCAAGAATATTGATTTTATTAGGGTATTTCATTGACTTTTAAGTACTGAGTTATATAACTCAATGGGGTATTTCAATATTTTGTGCTATTATTTTTTTGCCTGGAAGAGCTATTGGTTAATGAAAGAACTTATGAAGGGAAACTTGCCACTATCCCTCAAACGCAGACTCGTGGACATGTGCATCCTCCCCATCTTGACATACGGAGCGCAAACTTGGTCTTTGACTGAACGTCAGCGGTCCGACCTGGAGGTCTGCCAGCGGGCTATGGAGCGCAGTATTCTCGGAATTAAGCTGAGCGATCGAGTTAGAAACACCATACTGCGCTCTCGAACCCAAATTGCCGACGTGACCCAAAAGGCAGCTAGTCTAAAGTACAACTGGGCGGGACACGTCTGCCGCATGTCGGATGATTGGTGGGCCAAAGTCACCACTCAGTGGGTCCCACAAGATCGGAAACGACGTCGCGGCAGACCGAGGAGGCGATGGCGAGACGAGTTCGACACCTTCACGAAGGATTGGCCCAATCTAGCACTCAATAGAGAAAAGTGGAAAGAGGGTAGGGAGGCCTTTGCCCTGCAGTGGGACAAGACAGGCTGAAAATAATCTATACTTCTATACTATCTATACTAATATTATAAAGAGGAAAGGTTTGATTTTTTGTTTGTTTGTTTCGAATAGGCTTTGAAACTACTGCACCGAATTAAAAAATTCTTTCACCATTCGAAAGCTACACTATCCCTGAGTGACATAGGCTATATTTAGTTTTAAAAAAAAAATTATTATAGTTTTGTGACAATAAGCGATTTTTTATATTAAAAAAGGCTGTGACATACGGACAGACGGACAGACAGACATGACGAATCTATAAGGGTTCCGTTTTTGCCATTTGGCTACGGAACCCTAAAAAAGACGTGTGGCACTCGGGGACTGCCGCGGTAAAGCTATTGCATAGCATTTTGTATCAACTTATGCAATTATACTATATATATATTTTTTTAAATTATTTTATTCATGCAGTATTGCTTATTGTGGGTTCACCCCTCCCGCCTCCTCTCTCTCTCTCCCCTCCCGCCTCCTCTCTCACCGCTCCCGCCTCTTCTCTCTCACCCCGCCCGCCTCCTCTCTCGCTCTCACCCCTCCCACCTCCTCTCTCTCTCACCCCTCCCGCCTTCTCTCTCTCTCTCACCCATCTCTCTCACCCCTCTCTCTCACCCCTCTCTCTCACCCCTCTCTCTCACCTCTCACTCTCACCCCTCTCTCACCCCCCTCTCTCATCCCTCTCTCTCATCCCTCTCTCTCACCCCCCTCTATCAGCCCTCTCTCCCACCCCTCTCTCTCACCCCTCTCTCTCACCCCTATCTCTCACCCCTCTCTCTCACCTCTCTCTCTCACCTCTCACTCTCACCCCTCTCTCACCCCCCTCTCTCACCCCTCTCTCACCCCCCTCTCTCACCCCTCTCTCTCATCCCTCTCTCTCATCCCTCTCTCTCATCCCTCTCTCTCACCCCCCTCTATCACCCCTCTCTCTCACCCTCTCTCACTCACCCCCCTCTCTCACCCCTCTGTCTCACCCTCTCTCTCACCCCTCTCTCTCACCCCCCTCTCTCACCCCCCTCACTCACCCTATCTCTCACCCCTCTCTCTCACCCCCCTCTCTCACCCCCCTCTCTCACCCCTCTCTCTTTCCCCTCTCTCTCACACCTCTCTCTCACACCTCTCTCTCACCCCTCTCACTCACCCCTCTCTCTCACCCCTCTCTCTCACCCCTCTCTCTCACACCTCTCTCTCACACCTATCTCTCACCCCTCTCTCCCACCCCTCTCTCTCACCCCTCTCTCTCACCCCTCTCTCTCACACCCCTCTCTCCCTCCCCTCTCTCTCACCCCTCTCTCTCACCCCTCTCTCACCCCTCTCTCCCACCCCTCTCTCTCACCCCTCTCTCCCACCCCTATCTCTCACCCCTCTCTCTCACCCCTCTCTCTCACCCCTCTCACTCACCCCCCTCTCTCACCCCCCGTCTCATCTCTCTCTCTCACCCCCAACGCACAATCGCACACAACGCCGTGTCGAAGACTGCCGAACTAAAACGACGTTAGACGATGCACGGCCTTCAAGCCACACCTCCTTGCCCGTCGGAGTGGGGAGCGTGAGGTGTTTTCGTTACGGAATTTCTGGATTCGGTCCCCGCGCTCAAGGCCCGCGATAGAAGCTATGCAATAGCCAACTCGCCAGCTCGCCAGCTCGCCAACTCGCCAACTCGCCAGCTAGCCAACTCGCCAACTCGCCAGCTCGCCAGCTCGCCAACTCGCCAGGTCACCAACTCGCCAGCTCGCCAGCTCACAATCTCGCCAGATCACCAACTCGCCAGCTCGCCAACTCGCCAGCTCGCCAACTCGCCAGCTCGCCAGCTCACAAACTCGCCAGATCGCCAACTCGCCAATTCGCCAACTCGCCAGCTCGCCAGCTCGCCAACTTGCCAGTTCGCAAACTCGCCAACTCGCCAGCTCGCCAACTCGCCAACTCGCCAACTCGCCAGCTCGCCAACTCGCCAACTCGCCAACGCGCCAACTCGCCAACTCGCCAATTCGCCAATGCCAAATGCACGGCCTTCAAGCCACACCTCCTTGCCCGTCGGAGTGGGGAGCGTGAGGTTTTTTCGTTACGGAATTTCTGGATTCGGTCCCCGCGCTCAAGGCCCGCGATAGAAGCTATGCAATAGCTTAATAAATTATTTATTATTTAAGATTGCTTTTAAACCTATATTTATCACTTTTTGAATTATTAGATTCTGACATTCCATTTAAAAGATATCACGAGTAAATATTTTTTTAAATAACCACTCGGCGGCTAACTATGCGCTGTGGAGTGGCAGGCGTCACTCGGGCACGGAGGTACGGGGGGGTTAAGATCACGAAATAATCTAACGCGCGTATAAAATAAAGTCGTCTCTGTTTCGTGTCTGTTTGTCTGTTTGTCTGTATGCTTAAATCTTTAAAATTACGCAACGGATTTTGATGTGGTTTTTTGTAATAGGTAGAGTGATACAAGAGGAAGGTTTTTATGTAAAAAAAATCCCGAAATTCCCACGGGAACGGGCACAACGCGGGTATATGTAACCCAAGGTATGAAAAACATGCCTAAAAAAATTGGTTATTGGCGTGCGCTACTAAATCTATTGATGATACACAAAAACAATGTTCTACACAATCAAAGTACATAATATCATTGCAAACAAATAAGTTCGCGAGGGCATATGTCTAACTATTATAGTTAAGCCACAATAACCGTTTTTAGTTAAAATTAATTAGTTAAAAAAGGAGTGTAATTTTAAGTTGATGATATTCATATAATGATATGAATCTACATCAAAATAAATGACTCTACAATCAAGGTTAATTATGTTTCTTTGTATACCTTTTTAAATTATTAAAATCGGACAGTTAGTTTCAGAGTTATGATGAGAAATATCACTACATAGTATAAAATAAAGTCGTCTCTGTTTGTCTGTTTGTCTGTATGCTTAAATCTTTAAAATTACGCAACGGATTTTGATGTGGTTTTTTGTAATAGGTAGAGTGATTCAAGAGGAAGGTTTTTATGTAAAAAAAATCCCGAAATTCCCACGGGAACGGGCACAACGCGGGTAAAACCGCGGGGCGCTGCTTACAAAATAATAATGCTCAATGGCGGGTCTCTTATGGCTACTTACTGTTTCGTGCGGTCAAAGCGCGCGGGGATATACCTATCTACCTACGAACTACGAACGACGAAGACGCGCTATGTAGGTATTATCCCGAAATCTTGATTGTGTATACATATATACTCGCGCGAGACATGTAATATTTTAGCCCCAATTTCCCACTTTAAATTTTGATTGTGTATATTCCTGCGGGAGACACGCAATGTTTTATCCCGATTTTCCTACGTGAAATCTTGATTACCCGAAGCGAAGCGAGGGCGGGTCGCTAGTAATAAATAAATAAATAATTATTTTTTTAAATTTATTTAATAAACAAACTTTAATTTACAGATTATAGTTATTAATATTTTTGAAGAATGAGTTATTTTTTCTCTGAATTCAGATGTTTATAGATGTGCCTTGAAATGGACATTGGCCATAAATATAGAACTTGTGTTAGTCATTTGTAACGGACATTGCCATTTTGTGATTATAATGAACATAGGCCATTATTTTTTAAAACTGACATGTTCTTGTCAATAATATGACTTAGATAACTTGAGGCTATAATTATAATAACTACTCACACACCAGAACACTCAAGTATTATTTAAGATTTCCAAGCTTTATTGGTCATGCTTTACAATAAAACCGGGTACCATCTTAACATGAATACAGAACCTGAAGTTGATGAGGAAACAAAAATACTAACATGTTGTAAACAAGGATACACATTACACACTGACTGCATTGTACTGAAAACAATACCTATATATAGTTTCACTTACTTATTAAAGGTAGATTTGATTTGATAAATTAATTTTGACAGCAGACTTTTTGTCTTTTTAAGAATTTATTTCGTGTTCTTGAGTAATGTTTATCTATTTAAAGGTTTCTCAATAGTAACTGTGTCTTTAAATTAGTTAAAACACTGATATTTTAAAAATACCTAATATAACGGTTCTATAAAATACTTTAACATAAGGGTTAACAGGCAATGACCTTTCTATAGGACATTCAATATTTGCTGAGTAGTTGGCAATGCCACTTCTAAGTGATATCTGAAGAAACCCTCTGAAAGTTGAAAACACTAAAGATAACTAGGTAACTACGTTTTTTATTTATTTTTTTATTCAAAAAATTTCAATTTCAAAATAACAGTAAAATAAAAAAATTCAAGATGGCACCTGAATGGATGACTGACAATCTAAGGGCTAATCCAAAATTCTCTATTCGCTACATTGAAAAAACTTCATAGTCCAGGCGCTAGAGGTAGTTGAGTATGCGAAATCCGAGTGACGGCAACTATGACCGGATTCTTATTCCTGAGACCCTAAATAATGACAAAACACATCTTGCCGCCGGGTGTGCTGGTCCCATCCCGCTCCCTTCACATCCCCTCTTCGCCCATACAGAAACCATAGCGCGCGTACGCGTTTAGTGTTTCTACATCTGATTCTATTGACGTAAAGATGTTGCTTTGTTAAGTCGTGTTTTTATTTAAACATATAAAAAAATAGTATCAGCTATATAATATATATTATAATAATATAATTCAAAGTCCTGACTGACTGACTGACTGATTGATAATCACCGCACAGCCTCAACCGCTACACCTAGAAACATGAGATTTGTCAGGAAGGTTCTTCATGTGACTTAAGTGCACACTAAGAAAGGATTTTGATAAATTCTACCCCCAAGGGGATAAAATAGGGGATGAAAGTTTGTATGAAACTTTGTCAATTTTAAACCGATCGGGCTGAGACTTTGCATACATATAGCTACTATGACGTAGGCATCCCTTAAGAAAGGATTTTGATAAATTCTACCCCCAAGGGGATGAAATAGGGGATGAAAGTTTGTATGACAGTTTGTCAATTTTAAACCGATCGGGCTGAGACTTTGCATGCATATAGCTACTATGACGTAGGCATCCCCTAAGAAAGGATTTTGATAAATTCCACCCCTAAGGGGATAAAATAGGGGATGAAATTTTGCATAAATCTTTTTAGATTTTCGACTGATTGAACTGAAATTAAAGATTGGAGATCGGATAAAGATCGGATTCTTATACCTGAGAGAGGATGTCTTATACCTCACATCTTGCCGCCGGGTGTGCTGGTCCCTTCCCGCTCCTTTCATATTCTTCGCCCATACAGTAAGCATAGCGCGCGTACGCGTTTAGTGTGTTTCTACGTCTATTGAAGTAAAAACGTTGCTTTGTTAAGTCGTGTTTTTATACATATATACACTAGCTGTGTTACGAAAATAATCATTAAAATGATTTTATATCATGTACTCAATATATTCCCTTTACGAATAAGAGAAGAGGGATAAAAAAAAATGGACCAAAAAATTGACCGGCAAGGTCCACATTATTATTCTTTGACCTTTTCTTCACTTAAATCCGTTGGCGAAATTCGGTACTCATATTATGCATACTCACTTACCTCTAGCGCCCGGTCTATCAAATGGTGTTGTATATAGAAGCTTGATACTGTTTTTTTATAAAATGAATACCTGATGTCTGTCTTTCTGTCACGCTTTCACGCCAAAACTAATGAACCGATTTGAATGAAATTTGGTACATAGTTAGTTCAGAGCCTGAGAAAGGATATAGGTAGATATTTCGCGAAAACAGGGTTGAAAGGGGTTGAACAGTTGTATGGGAGTATTGATATTTTTAAAACTACTGGACAGATTTGGATGAAATTTGACACTTCTTCTTCTTTTCTTCTGATCTTCATCTTCGAAGAAGAAGAAGATATACCTACCAAGGGCCTACCTATATAAGTACTATTCTTACCTACTAGCAGCTCTAAATATTTTTGCCTATTGTCCCGATCCTGGCTTATGTATAAATGTAAAAGATATATTACTTAATATTATACGTAATAGGTATATTACCCGAACAAATTCACACACGGTTAATTAGACCCAAAGCTCTAGTCCAGGCTTGTATTATCTAATCTAACTAACTGATACAACTACTTATAGGTACAAATACTTAATAGGAATATATAATTGACACCCAGACGTTCGTCGCCAACAACTATGTCTGCACATAATGTTGACTCCGGGCAAGAATCGAACCCGCAACCCCCGCCACAGTAAGCGCTCTCACGTGCCACTGTGCCTGCTTGAATATACCGAACCTTGTATTAATTGTCACAAATCTAGGAGAATATGCTGAATTGTTTATATTCAATGAGAATATGGCAGCATTTATTTGAATATTGGCACCACGAAAAAAATAAACATTAGTCCATCCCCGTTAATTAAGGAGTTTAGTAACTCCAATGACTATCATATATTTCCGATAATAATGTTTTTAGATTAGGTAAATCATTCATTCTACATAATATAACATAGCTGCAGCGTCACGCACAATCTCAATAACGTTGAAAATACGCCATTCCTACCAAAGGTAAAGCAAGTTGTCAGTAAAGTTATACTACTGAAATTAATAACTACTGCTCTGTGTGTGTTCTGTATTTCGCTTTTTAGTCGATTTCAAAAAAGGATATGGTTCTCAATGTTTTTTTGTAATTGCCAGGGACGCATAAATCAATGCATGGTCGTGCTGGGGGAGAGGTGAGGGAGGGGTGAGAAAGGGGTGAGAAAGGGGTGAGGGAGGAGGGTGTTGACGGCCACTGCCACCCCGATGGAGGATGGTATGGGTTACCTACCCAATATTACCTACCTAACAAACCAATTAAAATAAACACTGACAATATAGGATATCTTTCACATATTGTTAATGAACTCCCTATATTATTTACTAGCAGTGCCTCGCGGTTATAGCCGCGTTGTGCCCGTTCCCATCGGAATTTTGAGATGAGAAATAGCCCACAATCTTCCCGTTGAAAGTGACTCCATTATAAAAGTAAATATTCAAATCAAATTGGTAGTTTTTGAGATTAGCTAGCCCTTACAAACAAACAAAATAAAGATAGGTAATATTAGAATAAATTATTTTGTACTAACTACTAGGTATTACTTAATATTTGCCTGATACAGGCCAAGATTTGGTCCAGTCTGCCATGGGATAGCCGCATTTGAGAAAAGTAGGTAGTTAAAGGGATAGATTTTAATTCCCGAAATTTTAATATTAAGGGCATGGGCACCTCCGTTTCTTTTCTTGGTCTGTGACGGTCTGTGATGGGCACCACCAACCACCAGACCACGAAACAGAGAATGGGCCATGGATTTAATATTAAATCCTTGTTTGGTAGTGACAGTGTCAGTGACAGAAAACTAAAATAGAGTCTGTAACTGTCAATAACTGTCAATCGCTGTAAGCCTGCTTATGTCATTCATTCAATCAAATTCAGACAAATTCATTCATTCAATCAGTCAGTCAGTCAAGTCAAATTTGTGAAATATTTTGTTGCATGAAATCTAAACTAAAATTTAGATAAAAATTATGGGGATTTACTTCCAAATAGAAAAATAGATTTCTATGGCGTGTGATGTCTCCTAAATAGTAATAATTCAACAGATTATCATATTTTCGTTATCGTGTAAGATGTAATTTTAAATTATAGTGTCCACGTCGAGAGATGGGTTCCAGAATCAGGTAGTATTATTAGAAAAACTTTACTTTTATCTTTACACAAAGCTTATTGTTATAAATAAATATTGTAATCAAATGTGTCCTAATGCTAACCTTAAAGTTTTGATGGCACTAGCTTGCTTTTGATTGCCTACTCCATTTTGTAATCCCAGCATCCCTCAGATTTTTGGGTAGTTAGGTATTTACACTAGGATATTAATTAGTAAACATGTATGTTTCCTGTTCCTATTATCAATATATGTGAGGTAGAATGTTGGTGATGATAACCAAATGAATTGAATACAGATTGCTTTATGTGTATGAGTAATCAATGTGTTTTATCTCATCACATTGACACCATTCTGAATTAGAATGAGCTAATGATCATTATTACTCCAAACTAATGGATAATTGAATTATTAGCTGGCCATTAAATTATGTTGAAGTGAACTAAAAAATACTTGGCTTTAGTTGTTTACAAGGTTGTTTTATGTAAAGGTAGGTTTGATCATATAAACAACGAACCAAAGGTTATCATTTATCAAGGACATACTGTAATCAGAGTAAGTTAATGTAAAGGTCTCTCAGATGATGGAGCGGGAAGAGTATTAATTGATCGGCCTGAGATGCCTTCTCGCCAGAGCTATGCTATGCTACATTTCATTTCATTGGTAGATACCAAATATATGTCAACACATCTGGTGAAAAGGGAGTTTAAATCTATCTTTACAAACTTTACAGAATGGATCACATATTTTATTCAACCAATTATAATATAACACTCGGAACATTCACTAATATATGAAACTGTATCACATATTTATTAAACTGTACCTACTGTGTTTGACATCAATTAATGTGTAATATAATTCCAACATTGATTTCAGAGATACGGTGCGCTTCCTGTTTGAGTTGTATTGTGAAGTTTCACCAGGAGACAGAGTACAGGAGCCCTACATAGTTAAAAAATACCCAGAATCATATAAGAATGAAGAGGAGTTGAAGAGTATACCGAAATTTACATTCCCATGTCAAATTGATAAGTAAGTTTTATTTGCTTTGTTTCTAGTGGTCTCTTGCAGATTACGTGATTTAGTTTTATATCCTAACAAACTGTGCGGCTTCACCCTGAGTGCCCCTGTTCCCGTGACTTTTTCAGGCAATTTAAAAAAAAGTCTCAGTAAGAACCATCCTCATACCAAGAGACATTATAAGAAAAGAATTAGCGAAATTATTTCAGCTTCTCTTGAAATTTGTGTTTAGCAACACATTCAGCAATTCATTTTAAGGGTCTGTGGGTCTGTGTGTCTGTCCGTCCGTCCGTCCGTCCGTCCGTCCGTCCGTCTTTTTACTTTTTTCCAAAAAAGAACTATACTGTTGAAACTTAGTAAGTAGCTGTATTCTGTTAACTGCATTAAATTAATATTTTCACACAAGAATAGAAAAAAATAAACAATAAATTTTAGAGGTTCCCCATACTGAATCCTAAATTTTCTTTTCATCAAACCCATACATGTGGGATATCTAGTTCTTTGGATAGGTCTTCAAAAATGATATTGAGGTTTTTAATATATTTTTTTTCTAAACTGAATAGTTTGCGCAAGAGACTCTTCCAAAGTGGTAAAATGTGTGTGTTTGTGTCCCCCTGTAACTTCCAAAATAAGAGAATGATAAAATTAAAAAATATATATGATGTACAATCATAAACCGTAATTTACCTTGCATTCAATCAACTCAAATCTTACAACTACAACAAAAAAAAAATTATATTATGTTACTTGCTGCTACGGAACCCTACATGGGCGAGTCCGACTCGCACTTGGCCACTTTGATATTAAAGATTAGGTACTGAACGCATGAAAGAGTCACCACAAAATAGGGGCTATCTTTTTACCACAGTAATTCTATATTTGTTATTGGTGTCCACCATTTTGTATCGAGGCCTCTGATAGGGCCATGTGTTAACAATTTTATTTACTGACTAAGCATATATGCTTAATGCCATGAGTATTTTATTATGTAACTTTATTAAAATGACATATTGTTTCTCATTGCAGCACATTTGCTCAACATTATTCTTTCGTGCTCACTTCGGAGGAGTCAAAGTACACATTTTGTTTTTGTCGTTATGATCCTAAGACGAATACTTCGTTAGTTTTAATGTCACATTTACCATGGCATGATATATTTTATAAGTAAGTATACAGTTATATTTCATTCACTTTTTCTAGCTAATAATTTGGTATTTTATTGTTTATTTGGATTGTAATTAAACCTGTATTTGAATATATTATAAATATTTATAATCAAACAATGCAAACTATTTGTGATCACTTGAATGAGTAGTAAAATATTATTGGTGTTTACTGTAAACATGGTAAACAATAGTATATTTCTATTATTCATACTTCATTGTTGTCTTAATAATCTGTTCTGCAACTATACAACCATTGCGATTGTCATTATATTCATCAAAATAACGGAAACGGTACTTTTCAGTCAGATGATTTTTGACCAGCTGTGGGACATTACAGAATAAAACTTTACTTCACTCAAATAACTAGTAAAATTCAACAAAAATGACTGGACCGATTTAACCAAACAAAGCTAGGAACAGCCGAAAAGGAACTGGCTTCCAAATTATAAAAACTGCATCGAAAACGGTCCATCCATCTAGACTACAATTTTCAATTTTAGAGAAATACATGCTTATTATTAATACTTAGGTAAAATAATGCGTATACTAAATATATGGAGTTAAAGTCACTACATAGGGAAATAATTGTAAACCGTATACATACTACGATTTTTTTCTGAAAGCCATTATTGCCTGAATTGGATCACTATGTAAATCCATTGAAATTACAATCAATTACAGATGGGGATATGTGATTCGTTAGATAATTTTGCATATCAATCAGTACAATCAGAACATAATTCGTCCAAGAAAACACATAAAGTGGGGATAATGGTCTCGCTAACATAATAATATCTCATTAGTAAGATAATCATAGTTTATATTAACTAAGTAATTATTCGGTTGATCGTCACATTACTACGTTCGATGGCTAAAAGCACTAGAACATCAAATTGATATGAAATGCCGTCAAGGTTATGGAACAACTCTACCATGCTAAAATTCATATAAGTATGTATTTATATATGACCTGCGTTACCGTTGATTGCTCCTGCGTTTTAGCACTCGAGTGGCACTCTGTATCTATTCATTTGATTGATTGTATCCTGCCGTATGCTGTACGCGATACTCAATGTTAACCCAATAACTATAAGGTTTACTTTTCTTTCTGTCTCTCTATTTGCCAAAGCGAATGCATTGTGGTAGTTATTTACAAGCGAAATAAATCCTGAATTATCCAATTTAGATAATATATTTACTGATATCTTCAATAGGAGATAGAAATACTTCAGTGAGAGATAAATGGAGAACATGTCTTAAATTGACTTCAAACATTTTTTTCTATACTTTTAAGATATACGCGAATGTTTTATGAATATTACAAAATATGGCGAAATATTAATTACATTGTTACTTAAAACGCATAGGAATGAATCCTTACAAATGATAATATTTGGAACAAGATTCTAATTCCATATCTTACCTATATTATATTTTTTCTTATGAGAATTAAAATTCAAACCATCATAACTTATTTTTGAACCAAAGACAACATTTCTCTTTGAAGAAAAGGGTTCATTGGTGGGATAAGAAAGGATTGGAATCACTAAACCTTTATCCTCTGGAAGGAATCGTTCTCGGCTGGAAAATCGACCACAATAGTCCAAATTTTAACTCTCGTAAGAAAAAAATTGAGTAAATACTATTAATACGTTTAACACAAACATCTCTACCGCCATACTTACTAAACTTTGCATAAATACTGGCCTTTGTGACAAAAAACCTCTACATTTCAGGTTGTTAAACTGCATAGCGAATCTTATACACAGCGCGGAGCGAGGCGAGCTCCAGTCCTTCCTAGAGGCATGTCGCATCAGACCGCCCATGCCGGGGCATACGCTCAAAGTGACCTACAATGCTGGCCACAGCGTCTTCTCCTGTACCTGTCCTGACGCCAAACTACCCAGTATTCCAGAAAATGTAGGTATTGGGGATAACTTTGAAATATAGATAGGCTAGCAGCACCCCACGGTTTTACCCTCGTTTTGGCCGTTCCCGTGGTATGAACAATAGCCTACCTTCCCGTTAAATGTGATGCCAATCCATTACAAGATGATTCAAATTTAATAGGTCGTTTTTGAGATTAGTGCGGTCGAACAATAAAAAAAGAAGCTCTTAAGCTTTATTATATTACTACTCGTAGTAGCGCCCCGCGATTGTACCCGCGTTGTGCCCTTTCCAGCAGGAATTTCGGGATGAAAGATAGCCTATAAACCTTCCCGTTGATTACAAAAAGAATTATTCGAAATGGACTGGTAGTTTCTTAGATTAGCGCGTTCAAACAAACTCTTCAGCGTTATTATATTAGTATATACTAGCAGCGCCCCGCGGTTTTACCCGCGTTGTGCCCGTTCCCGTGGGAATTTCGGGAATTTTTTTACATAAAAACCTTCCTCTTGAATCACTCTACCTATTACAAAAAACCGCATCAAAATCCGTTGCGTAATTTTAAAGATTTTAGCATACAGACAAACAGACACGAAACAGAGACGACT
Organism: Cyclophora albipunctata; assembly: GCA_963082685.1. Classification (NCBI taxonomy): domain Eukaryota; kingdom Metazoa; phylum Arthropoda; class Insecta; order Lepidoptera; family Geometridae; genus Cyclophora; species Cyclophora albipunctata. Next base: position 11,077,912 of record OY720111.1, on the reverse strand, counting down.
TTATTTTATACTATGTAGTGATGATAATGATTACTAGCTGACCCGGTAAACGTTGTTTTGCCATATAACAATTTAAGGGTGGACTAATGAAAAATTTAAAAATAAATGTCCAATTCTGAGACCTACCCGATATGCACACAAAATTTCATGAGAATCGGTCAAGCCGTTTCTGAGGCGTTTAACTATAAACACCGCGACACGAGAATTTTATATATGTATTAGATAGAATAATGAATAGAGGTACACTAGTTATTAAACTTTGTTTGAAGAACATATCTTTTAAAGTTCATTGGAATAATCACTACATAGTATAAAATAAAGTCGTCTCTGTTTCGTGTCTGTTTGTCTGTTTGTCTGTATGCTTAAATCTTTAAAATTACGCAACGGATTTTGATGCGGTTTTTTGTAATAGGTAGAGTGATTCAAGAGGAAGGTTTTTATGTGAAAAAATTCCCGAAATTCCCACGGGAACGGGCACAACGCGGGTAAAACCGCGGGGCGCTGCTAGTGAAATTATAAAACCGGCCAAGTGGGAGTCAGTCGCGCACGAAGGTTTACTACCATCATCTTTACAACACGTTTGTTTTGCTGTATAGTATATGTTGTTATTTAAACACTATCCGCCTTATTCAAAAAACGATATTTAACTTAAACAGTGATGATGATGAAACTCTTTAGCTCTTTCACAAATAGCGTATTTCGGAAAGGGACAAACCATTTGATACCTAAAGTGCTGTTAGAAAGCGTTTATAAATAAGGCCTTATGTATACATATACAAGTAAACATCGCATTTCACCAGGTGTAGCTTTACTTAATTATAATGAACGAGTATATTGTGATTCATTCAATGAATCACGCGATAGTATGAAAGATAACTGTCCGCCGAGCATTCACTACTGGCCCTCCCCTCGGTTACTATATCTATCAGTTACGTCATATCTGCTATTATGACACACGTTAGCCACGCCCCGCGGTTTCACCCGGTTGTCACCCGCGGTTTTATATTTGTATTATTTTAAGGTTCAGGGCATTATCGAGCACTCCTTAATTGTGCAAAATTCCTACATATATATAGATATTTTTAAGCTTCTATATATGGACCAAAAAGTTGCTGTAGAATGCTATTTTCCTACGTTTCGATTGCTATATTGATTGACGATATTTACGAGGTCACTTTTGCTCATACCTCTTTCTGCAAAGTAAGCAATTTATAACCGTACTTCAATTTCAATCTTCAATTCAAACAGCCTCCGTGGTCTAGTAAACAGCCTCCGTGGTCTAGTGGTTTGAGCGCTCGGCTCACGATCCGGAGGTTCCGGGTTCGATTCCCGGTGGGGATATCTCATAAAAATCACTTTGTGAGACTGTCCTCAATTTGGTTAGGGCATTGCAGGCTGAATCACCTGATTGCCCGAAAAGTAAGATGATTCCGTGCTTCGGAGGGCACGTTAAGCCGTCGGTCCCGGTTAGTTTCTACGGATAGTAGTCGTTACATGAGCCATGTCAGAGGCCTTTGGCGGCTCGATAACTCTGACACCGGGATTGGTCGGGTTGACCATCCACTCGATAAGTAAGTAACCGTACTTCATAAAACCGGAGGTTCGTGTTTATACATTATTTATTTGTTATTTATTCGTAACCACAAAGGCCATATAAAGAATATAATATTATTAAAAGCTATAAAAACACATATCCTGATTTAGAAAAATATTGGATTGATATTAACATTCTAACAATGGTAATGTAAAAAATAACGTTATACGAATAGTGATTTGCCGAGTACCGAATATTTGCACAAACTCTTGACCGAATGGCCGAATATTTGGCCCTAAAATTTGTGAAATACCAAATGTGCATGTTCTACGCGGTACAGAAAATTGCATGTCAGCATCGAATGGAAAGAAAGGCTTTTGGACCTATAATACTTATAAAAAGCACCGTTATATTATCTTCATAGTATTATCAAATAATACTGAAAATCTATTAGGATAACGGGTATTTTAATTATTAGACTATTAAAGATTAAAATACAAGTTTTATACTCAAAATGCGGCCAAATAGTCGGAATATCTAATTGTCACCGAATATTCATCACATCTCTAGGAAATAATCCTCTATACGGCACAGCATAACATACCTTCAACAATAGTTTATTGAGTGTTGACGGGCAAGGCCGAACCATTTTACTCATATAACAATATTAGCATACACAAACATCTTAGTATATGATACAAGAGGAAGACCTTCAATTCAACCTTCCCTCTGGATCGTTATATTGAATGATTGCACCTGCAATGATATTGCAAGTACTTACTTTAATTTATAGAATAACTAGAACTTGTTATATCTAGTTACAAACATTAACAGACAGATTGACAAATTGAGATCGTGTTTATGTTTTATGGAGTTGTTTATATTTAAAGCTGAGTTCAATAAAGGTGTCGTTCCAATATCGTTATCTTTGCTATGTTGTAATGCTTCCTTTTATATGATTGTTGAATACCTTACGTAGCTATAGGTCTGGTGGAAAGGCATCCTTATAATCTTTGAGTGCATTCGGGATTGTTATATCATTCATTACACACTTATCGGTGTTTGTTTATGTTCAAATTGTCAGTGGTAGATTTCTCCGAAACTTCTACGAATTAAAAGAAAACCTATAAGAAGTATCTTGTATTGATTTCTAGTAACATAGAAATTGACCAGGTATATATAATTTGACCGGTTTTTTACTTATTAATCTAATCACAGTAAAATGGCTCAAGACCATCGAATCCTAACCTTTTCCTGTTGTTTCAGTGCAACCTTACGGAATACTTCAGTGCTATGGACAGTGGCTGCATGGCCGGGCTGTGGGCGGCGTTGTTACACGAGCGCAGGGTTGCCATCGTCGCGTCGAAGCTATCCCGACTATCCGCATGTGTGCAAGCGGCGAACGCCACCCTCTTCCCGATGTCGTGGCAACACATATTCATACCGATACTGCCTAAACATTTAGTGGATTATCTGCTCGCACCGATGCCTTTTCTTATTGGAGTTCCTAGAAGCGTTATGGAGGTCTTTATCTAGTATTATTTACATGAAGTAGTTATGTTTGCTTCTGGTTTCCAAAGAGTTTTTGATTACGTTCCTTAAGAAATGATCACCAATGAGGGTTTCTGAAGTTTTCGGTTTAAATTACTGAACGGATTTGGATGAATCCTCATAGTATATACTATATATCAAAATAACATGTGGCATACATTTTAACCTAAAAAATCCCGCGAGAAAAGGTAGAATGAGCGAAAGCCCGCGAGGCGTAGTAAATATATAAAATATAAGTCCTAAGTACTTGTTATCAGACCGTAAAGCTTGTTTCACCTTTAACTTGAATCCATAATATTATAAGCGCATTATTTTAACCAAAATACTGATTTGTGTTGGTATTGTTGTTGCAGACAGTGAGGAAGTCTGAAATAGGTGACGTCGTGATTTTAGATGTAGATGCTAATGAGCTTAGATCTCCTTTTCGTGATTTAGAAAGTCTTCCGCCTGACTTGGTGAGTAACAACACTTTAGATATACCCCGTATTATAGTATTTTTTTGTATATGATGGCACATTCAAGGAAAATGTTAAAGGCTACTACTTCCATCCCAAAAAATGTTAACTTGTGACGCTGCTACTAAACTAATATGATCTTCATCAACCTGACCAATCCCGGTGTCAGAGTTATTGAGCCGCCAAGGGCCTCTGACATGGCTCATGTAACGACCACCATCCGTAGAAAGTAACCGGGACCGACGGCTTAACGTGCCCTCCGAAGCACGGAATCATCTTACTTTTCGGGCAATCAGGTGATTCAGCCTGCAATACCCTAACCAAACTGAGGGCAGTCTCACAAAGAGATTTTTGTGAGACATTGTCCCCACCGGGAATCGAACCCGGAACCTCCGGATCGTGAGCCGAGCGCTCAAACCACTAGACCACGGAGGTGGTTGATGACTAATATGATATTTTTTACGTTGTATGTGACGTAGTAATTTCACCATAACAAAAACGTATGTCAAGTTGTTATCGTCCATAATAGTAATGTGTCTTCCACTTATAGGTAGGAACGTTAAAGAAAGCGTTAAGTGACAAAAACGCTTTGGGCGACGCTGTGTCGAAAGCGTTTCTCCGAGCACTGGTCTGTTTGATTGGGGGCTACAGAGACGCTATCAAGTAAGTTTGAACACAAGAATAAAAGTATATAAGAAACAACTTAAATAATGTTATTATGGTGAAGTTAAGTTGTCTGGATGCTCCTTGAAATATTGTTAATAACAATAATATGTTTATATGACCGATATCGATGCAGTTAAATGGATTTTAATTGAGTTAATTTATTTATCAAAAGCTTTATCATTTTGTGGACATCATGATTAGGCTATAAATCAAAAGTTGTACTGTAGTTTGATATGTCGTGTGCTCTAGGTCCTAGTCAGACTAAGTAAATTCATTGAAATTTGTACATTCAGATTGCAATTAAAAAGGCTTAAAATGTCTTTAAGTTCTCCTGTTGGTAACTTCCAGAAAAAACCCTGGAATAAAAGCAAATCCCTGTTTTTCCGAAACTGCCACTATGATGATAAGATCAGTGGTTTACAACGAGTATTATTTTAAAAAGTCGAAAACTATTAGATCGCAAAATATGTAAGTCCCCTAATGTAAATTGTAAAGTACAATGAAGTTGTATCAATATACATGAACTAGCGACCCGCCCTCGCTTCGCTTCGGTTACTCAAGATTTCGTGTGGGAAGTTCGAGATCGCGTGTCTTCTCGCGAATATATACCTACATCGCTAGTATATCCTCCCGCGCCTGACCCTCGCGATACAGTAGGTATAACAGCCCGTCCGCGAGCATTACTATTTTGTATATTTCTCATAGTAACTGAAACTAACTGTCCGATTTTAATCATTTAAAGAGGTTTAAAGTAACATAGTTAGCCTTGATTGTAGATAATTTCGATATAGATTTATATATTATGGATATCATCAACACACTACTTTCTTAACTAACGAATTATAACAAAAAACTGTTATTGAGCCTTAACTATAATAGTTAGACATATGCCATCAGGAACTTATTTGTTCGCAATAATGAATACTTTGATCATGTAGAAATTTTAGAACATTGTTTTTATATATCATCAAACTCATATACAAACAAAGTTAGAAACTTTACCTCGTCATAATATTAGTATATGATTATGTAGTGATATAGTAATTATGTAGAATCTAGCCGTAATACACTTCTTAAACATATATATTTTTTACATAGTATAAAATGAATTCACACTTCGCTTCAGTCAGTATGTCGGCAGCAACAGATAGAAAAGGATACTATCTTCTAATCCGAAATGCTTACGGGAACACATCTTAATTAAACGAAGCGAGGGCAGGTCGCTTGCGTTGAATAAATTATAGCAGTATTGTATTCATATTATTTGATAGTTTGGTTTCAGTTAAATATGTGAAAAAAATACTATTAAAAGCTATTGGACTAATATAATTACTAATTTTCAGAATCGAAAATGGTCAGCTGATCACATTCAACCCCGATGCGTTTGTAAGAACAAGAAAAAATATGCAACCCTTCTTGAAAAAAATATTACAATCGCAAATATTTCGACAGGTATGTTATTAATCGATATTTAATATATAACATTATTAATTAATCGATATTTAATATAATCCAGTGAAGAATTTTTTCAATTTATTTTATAAACATGACTTGAATTTGCCATCAACAACAACCCGCAGTAGTATAGAGTTTTATTTTTTGTTTTTTTGAACTTGCAAATCAATATCTTCCATTTTATTATATTACTAGCCTCGCCCCGCGGTTTTACCCGCGTTCACGTGGGAATTTCAAGATAAAATGTATGCAATGTATTCTGATGTATAACCAGTATAACCTATATTACTGTAAAGTTTCATCCAAATCCGTCCAGTAGTTTTTTCGTGAAAGAGTAACAAACATACATACATCCACACATCCACCCTCACAAACTTTCGCATCTATAATACTAGTAGGATGAAGTATACATTTCTGTAAGAAAAAACATGCAAAACCGCGACGCTCTGCTAGTCAGTAATATTTGTGCAGTTGGTTTACCCTCTCGGCAACTTGTTAAATCCCCGGTTAGAAATAGATTAACAATAGCAGTTATTGAGTCGACGTCACAGACACCCGGCGAGTGCATAGCTGCATCTCGACACAACGTGCTTCTATAACTATGATCACGCTGTTGTGAATTCAGTTTAAATTGTTTCATATTAATTTCCGGTTGTTTAGCACCCTCTTGAGCTCAGTGTAAATAAATAGTTCTGCTACGGTTACTGTGGTTGATAGTGGTCGGAACTTTATTGAAGTCACAATGTTTAAAGGAAGTGTTTGTTAAGCCGCGTTTTCATTTTCTCGGTTGTTCTCGTCCGGTCTGTAACTGAAACCGAACCAGCAATGTCTTCGGAATGTCTGGTCAGTGAATTAAGTGGAGTTATTAACAACTCAAATTAGGACTTATTGACTTTTAAACATTTTTTGACGATTTATTGTTAAAATTTTATGGATTAAAGACTGCTTGAATTTAAGTTTCGTTTGGGTATTCGGGCATAAACTTACTATTACTAATTACTAAATTATTTAATTTGCAATTTCATTTTAATAACATTGAAGACATTTTGAAGTATTTTAATTTCACAGTAAAGTTAGGCGTAATCAATCACTGTACTGATATTTTCGGTGAGACGAGAGGCTTTTGCCCAGCAGTGGGACATTACATGCTAATACTTTTACTTTTTTTATTTCACATTTCAGTTCATTGACGAACGATTAGACTTGCTCAATTCAGGGCGAGGCTTCAATGATCAGTTTGAAATGGAATGCAGTATATACGCGGACAAGCTGAACACTGGCAGTGGACAGAAACTGAAACAGCAGTACAGGGATTGGGCGAAAACTGTCAAACGAGAAGGCGGGGCCTTCTTCAAAAATGTTAAAGATAAGGTACAAGAAGTAACTTACAACAAAGTCCAATACGCAGTCTTGATCCAAAATTTGCACATAATAAAGATAAAATTGGAATACAATTCCATCTTTGATAGTAGATTTTGGTGCTAGATTCGATATTGGGATGTGTCCAAAGTTTACCGAGTCCACAATATTAATATTATGCTAATGCACGAGTGAGATACACAAATGTTTATAACACCGCTCGTATGTTGTGAGGCGAGACTAAAGCATCGAATTTAATCTATATTTGTTTTTTTTAGTTCAGAAATGTTTTTAACATTCAGTGTAGTTTGTATACCTTACCATTACCGCTACCATAATATGTGAGACAATTTAATGTATTTACCTTTTAACAATAATTTTATTATACTTTACAGGAATTAAATCAGATTTTATAGAATCTAACCACCAGTTAATATTTGTCATCCATTTTGCCTCAGTTTTGATTACTTTACTGAGCAATAATTTACACTACCATTGAGCGCTTGCTCTTTTATTTATATTGTTTAGGCATGGGTATGGTCTATGCTACTGGGCATGGCACCCAATAACAGTTATTGCTATATATATTATCGTCAGCGTAACGCTTACGCGATTGCCAACAATATTTGCGCCAAAGTACCTATACTATGCTTGACAGTACTAACCAATTCATTGCCTACTGATTAAATAGTTTAATAATTCATATAATAAAACAAATCTATGCTTTTAATCAGAAAGAACAATGCTCAGAAATGATCCAGAATCTATAGGTAATAGAAAATTGTTTGGCTAATAAACCAAAACTTTTACTCGATAATTTAGTAAACGTATTTTTATAACATTATACCTACATTTTAAAGTGTAAAAATTCATTTTTACATTTTTAATGTCGAAATACAAGCAGTTTTCATTCGTTATTTTTTTCGTCATTAATTTTCGGGCATTATCCTTTCACACACAATTAGCCTAACACGAATTAACGTAATAACAGTCTGTTGCATGCTGTCAATACTGTGGTTTTCCTCGCGCTTTAAAACTTAATGAATATTTGCAGGCGAACCCCGCGGTCCAATCGGCGGTCAAATCGGTGAGTCTAGAGTACTCTCGTCACGAACTTCCGACTTTCACACTTTGTCGTTCAATGTTGGTGGAGATTATATGTATATAGATTTCTTTTCGTAATAATATTGCTTTTCGGGCGAATATGTATATTCCATTCTTTGTAGGTTAAGTTATGTTAGGAAAAGCCTATTTGCCTGTTATGTCCCACTACTGGGTAAAGGTCCTCTCTCATCTCACCGAAGATATCAGTACAGTGAAGACAGACGTGAGAGATTAGGTGTAATCACCACGATTGCCTAATGCGGGTTGGTGTTCTCAAACCCAAGTTTGAGAGGAATAATAATGCCATTTTGGGTGATTAGGTGTACTATCATACTTGGTGTAAGTACTGGTTTCTTGAGTTAGTGTAGAGGTGTTGGTTCTGTAGTGTAGGATATTACAAATCGATACAACTTTTACTTTATATCTCATAGATAGATACTTACATTTATTGTTCTATTATGTTCAGTTAAAAGAAGATAATATAAGTGCCTCCACAAAATAGTTGCTGTACTGTGTTAATTGTGAATAATCTTCAGACGCAGAGTTCAGACAGGCTTTCAATAAGTGAATATAAAGGCATCTTGTAATATTAGTTGATTATCTACCTTAGATCAATGATATTTAGTCTTAATGGCCATCTTTGCTGAGTGCGCTTGCGCGGAGAAAATAATTAAAAATCCAACAACAGAATTCAACACTTGTTTTAAATTATGTTGGTCGATTTTTGATTAGGCAGCATAATTAAAGAATTTATTAATGCTTAACTAATCTGTAATAATTAATGCTTTAGCAAAATGTTATTTTATTTCAATTTAAAACATAGGAAATAGTAAAGCAGAAATATACAATTCATTTTAAGCTATTAGTGCCATTGTAGTAAGCTTAATGCTATAATCTCCACCTATTTTGAATATGAGATTGTAATCTAAATTCCGTCTATGCACTGGGTTTCTAATTTCCTTATATGTATTTGTTATTGTAAATATTCTCATGATATTCTCTTTATTCTCTAGTATTTATTGCATGCAATTATGATTCTTATTCTTGGAGCTTAAGTTCTTTTTATGGGATTAGGCTGGTCACTTAAAACGCCATACAATAAACGAAATCACTCTTGATTTCTTTACTGCGGTGTACGAGACACTTGACCTCAGCTGCACATGACGGGAACTCCGTTTGGCGGAGTTTCCTTCAAGTGTGTTGCATATATTTTACAAATCGACGGAGAGACCGATCTGTGCCCGCTATTTGTTAATTATACCCAATAACAAGAATCGGCGAAAGCTCCGCGACAGAGTTTCCGTGAAGTGTAGCGCTGGCCTTATTCTTAAGCCCGGTTTCCACTGCGAGCGGAACGGACCCATTAATGACTCCGTTTGGCAGCCATTACGTGTTTTTGTTAAGACTGAGGTGTTATGCGTCTATACAAGTAACGCAATGGTAATTAAATGGAGTCATTAATGAGCCCGCTCCGCTTGCAGTGGAAACCGGGCTTAATACCAATAAAAATGATCGAGGCAGCAAACACATTATCCTCTAATAACAAACAAACAAAATAATTTGACGTTCTTTAAGGCTCGGTATTGTAATCCGTAGTTACGCTATCAAAAGTTTGAAAACGACAAATAAAAACGTCATTTTCAAACATTGTAAGCTTTACTACGAATCAAAAAGCCCCTTTATCTTACATTTCATTACTGTCTTATTTCTAGTTCCTTATATTTATAACAGGTACTTCATTATCCATTTGTGTAAACTGATTGTGTTACATATTTGTGAAGGTCCGGCAAGGCGGGAAGAACATGAAATCTGCAGTAAAAGGATTGAAGAGTAAGATCCCGCGAACCGGATCAAGACCTTCCTCTATAAATACCACAGACGACAGCAGGTATGACAGGTACATATCGTGTGTCACTAACTAGCTAACACAGGTTCATTAACACATTCACTGCCACTATTATTTCCTTAATTCCTTCTGAGGTGCCACCAATATTATATTGGCGAAAAACATGGACTCGCCAGGCGAGTCGCCGGCACATGAACGAAATTTAAGTCGACTCGCCAGGCGAGTCGTCGTCAGTGAATGTGTTAAATGGAGAGGGTAATTAGTGTTTTTTATATCATTATAATGTGTTAACAGCCTCCGTGGTCTTTCCTCTTTCCTCAGTTTAGTTAGGGCATTGCAGGCTGAATCACCTGATTGCTCGAAAAGTAAGATGATTCCGTGCTTCGGAGGGTACGTTAAGCCGTCGGCCCCGGTTACTTACTACGGATAGTAGTCGTTACTTGAGCCATGTCAGAGGCCTTTGGCGGCTCAATAACTCTGACACCAGCACGGGTAGCATGAACACTGGTAGACATATATCTCTATAGGGTTAAAACTTTTGTCTTGTCTACGGGTTATGGCGCGGTTGCGAGCACATAATGACAGGAAGCGAAAATCTCTACTGTATACAAAACTTTCGCTACGGAAGACATAGAAATATTGCCCTTTACAAATATATTATATTTTTAACATGGTCACACATGATTCCCGATAAATTTGTTGAAGCACAACACCGTCAGAACACTATTTCATTCATTCGCTATTCATTCATTTCAGTGCGTTTTTGTCCGTGGTTATTGTTTCTTGTTTTCGTTTTTGTTACAAAAATATTGTATTTTGTAAGTATAAAAGTGGTTTTTGTATGCACCTTGGAGGGTAGCCTACATATTTGTATACTTTGAAATGTCAAAGTCAAATTAGTCTCTGACGTAGACATAATATGGTCGTCATGCTCAAGGGCGTAGACATTTGTATACAAATGACGTACGCGACAAGACAAATCTATGTCGCGGTAGCTACTGTAGACAAAATCGCGATGACGTCAAACTTGCGCCATAGATGGTAGACATATTTGTATGTCTACTTGTCATGCTACCCGTGCAGGATTGATCAGGTTGTCTAAAAACTCCGACACCTGGGTTGACCACTAACTTAGTTGAGCTTACTTCTTTAGTAATGATCGGCTGGAACAACTGTTGAAAAAACTGTTGTGAAATATTACCTCATTGAATGAAAACAATGTTTTTCTACTTGAGCGAACATAACGGCGAAATAGCAAACAATTGCTGAAAACAAAATGTTTGTTCAGAATAATTAGTATTAACACTGCTTTTACTGCTACACTTTTCACCTATTGGCCACTAATTTACCACTTTTCACTTGAAAAGTGGTAACCGCTTCTAATTGTAGTGCATATAATTTGGTGCATATGTAGGTTTTAAAAAATCTGCTAACGTAACCGTATTATTTGTTGTTAACCAAAAAAATGTTTTTAAACTAACACTGGGTATTAAAATGTTATTTTCAGATTTTTTCGGTTAACTAATTAATGAGTAATTAAAGATTTGATAGATATATTTTTTTAAACCAATTTGTTGCTCTACATAATCGCTCATCGAAAGCGGTTCGCATTCGCGCGCTGAGTTCGCATGATCGACACTCATGGTGGGTGCTTGTTCGATGCACGAGGTCATTACAGCCGATTATAAACGTTCATACACGTTATAAAAGAAGTAAAGACGAGTCATTATGCTTAATCAATGTTCCGTATACCATCAGATACTCATGCGGCTCGGCCACGCCCGTGTCCTCCGACTCGTCGGGCTCCTCGCCGGCCCGCGAGCCTCCGCCCCGCGGAGCTCCGCCCCCTCTCCCGCTCGACCTCGTCACAGAGATGGAGTACCTTTTCGCGAACAACACCGTTCAACGCAGGGACAGCTTCCCCAACACACTGCATAATAACGAGATAAGCGTACCGGATAAAGCGGTAAGTAGCACGCAAATAGCCTCAGATGTAATTAAAAGTCAAGGCAAAGTCCTGACATCAGCAAGGTGAAGCCAGTTTTGTGATCTTCGCTACAAACAGTTAGTGACGTTGCGCTCGTAATATTAGCAATACATTTTCGCAATTTCTTAAGTCATTTGATGACTGCGACAACTGAATGCCAATTATTTGATTTGTTTTCCCACGTGGAACTTGTAGCAAGTTTAGCAAACCACCTACACTTACGTCGACTTTTACACATTCAAAGATAACGTAAAAAAAGTATTGCTTCAGAACACATTGCTATAAAATTACACCGTGCTGCCGTGGGCAGACATAGTCATTGGTCACACATTTTATACTGAATTACACCTCATTATTACATCTCTCCCGAAGTACATCTTCATAAATCCGAATTAAAACGATGAGGCATGTTACACACGTTTACAAACCCGGCTTCACTTAATCGTTGACAGCAATCTATCTTTATTTTTTATTAGTTCAACACACCCCACAACAAAATATGTAAATTCGATAAACTTAGTCGCTTTCCTCTAAGATTCGCACTTGTTACCAAATCACGACTTTCGATATGTTGTCGCCTATTTGCATAATATTATTACGTATGCTGATCCGACACGGTTATGCATGTAAATGTAGAAATGTAGATCAGGTCGTCATCATACGCATTTGTCAATTGAAAGACAGTTTATATTCTCATTATTATTTTGAATACGTTATTATGTTACTTGAATATTCGAAAGTTTTGGTTTTGGACTTTTCATGAAAGCTTGTTCGATTGTTATCTACATTAGTGGTTATGAAATGTGGATGTTGTTATCATTATAATGATTGCCGTAGTTGCACCAGATCGTGTTTTCATTATGTGTTGCGTCGAGCATGCCGCTCATAGGAGCACTGTGGCACATTATTTAATTGTTTTTTTCAGAAGACTCTGTCTCCATCAGTTCCCCCGCGCCTAGCGGAACGTCCTCACGTCCCCCCTCGATACCCGATCATATCGACGCGCAAACTGATCGATTTGTCCGACGCCCCGACGCCGCCGCCTCGGGCGATACACAACAACAATCATTTTGTCAGTAACATCACTAAGAACAATGAGAGCGCGACGAATTTCCATACGAGCACTATTTGCTTCAGCAACGACAAGCCACAGCTAAAGTTGACGATGTCGTCGCACAAACCGGCCCCCTTCCGCACGCAAGTCCGCCCCGCGAGAGGGGAGACTCGAGAGGTAATTGTCATGTGCACATTTCTAATCATATCCATACTCTGTCTTTTCCTAAAAGACAGGTGGTTATCATACGTGCCATGACACGGGATATGCACTAACACGGATTGATTTGCGTCTATGTATCTATTTATAACAATCTATAATGTACCTGTTAATGAGTTTTATAAATTATATTTTTCTAACATCTTGTAAGGTCCCTTATTGCCCGAGACTTGTTCCTATACTTACATCTTGAGCACTGTTTTCTTGAGAATGTATATCTAATTATGTTAGGAAATATATTAGTTAGCCAAATGTAACCGAAATTGATACGATTATGACTGAAGATATATTCACATGGCTTGTTATTTGTAAATCATTTTACCCGTCTACACACATATAGAGGGTGAGCTGATTTTTTTTATAAGTTGGAAGCATATACAAAATAAATAATGTAATTTATTCACAAATATTGTGTTATTTTCTCAAATGATTAATATATATATTTAAGCATAATAGAGATGTTAATATAATAAATTGAATACATGACTTTTCTGTGATAGTACATATTATCATACATGTATCATAATTATGGAGTGATTTTAAGTGATTTCAAGGACACATTACACACAAAAATAGTAAGTATAATCAGTCCTTGAAATTTGATTAAACTTACAAATGGGTTAGAAATATTGAACGCCTTATTCATAAAAGATAATTAGCTAAAACACTGTTATGAAATGTTTTGTCTCTTTTGCTCTTTCTTAAAAAAGCATATGTTGGAAAGGGACAAACCATTTGATAGCTAAAATGCTGATAAGCGTTTATGAATGAGGCCTATTTCTTTATGTGTAACTTATTTATAAACACACTTGCACATTTTATATCTCATCGCTTACATAGCATGTGCTAAGCTAACTGCCACATCGCCTGTTTATATTTACTTAACACTTATTGCATGGCTATAACTGTCCTCATCAATTATATCTATTACAAGAGTATCATGTAATTTGGTTTTGGTATCCGGGTTGACTTAATTTATTAATTGTATAATGTTACCTGCGTTTTTACAATATCTTTCATGTTCAAATTGAATTTGTATCTATTGTCAATATAAACCAACTATTGTATATATAAACCAATTAAATGTTAAATTATTTGAAATGGTGGTAATGAAATATTTGAATTTGGACATCTAGTTTTGATATTGCTTGCTCTGTTGTAAGTGATTAACAAACATAATATTGTTTTCTGTATATGGACGTGTTTCTGTGACTACTAAGTTACGTAACATATATTGTAGATTTAGGATTGATACGCAAAATGCGGCTAGTCGCATACGTCTGTCCTGGCTATAGAAAGCCGTAACAATTACGGCTAGACGATGCGGTTGTCATATCATGATTTGCGGTTTGATACAATGTTTTCTAAGGAGATGAGAGCAACCGCAAACTAGTGTTTGTGGTAGTGCGCATTATAGTGCGTATACGGTTGGCCGCATTGTGCATTTGAACTATATATGCAATACAGACTCACTTGTTCATTTTAGTATCGCCACACAAGTACCGTCCATATACACAAAATAATATAATAAAATTATAACTTTAATTGCATCATACACCGCACGGACCGAGTAACATTAAACATGTAGAAATGTAATATAAACAAAGATTGTGACAAATTATATAAATATTGACATTGAGAACGTGTTTTAGTGTTTAATAGGAGCGTTTCTTTTTCAGCCTTGTGGCTCTGACCCAGATCTCATAAAGCTGGACGATACTCCGACCGAATTAGAAGATTTCGATCCTTTGAAGTGTCGCGATAAGAGTAAAGGGGAGGTGGTGAAAACATCGGCCGACAGCGCGCTGTTGAACGAATACGGGTTAGATTTCAGTCGATTTGGTTTGCTAGAGATGCAGGGTGCGGGGGGGTCTCAGCCCACTAACCAGGTGCCCAAGGGATGGACCACCTTCAATTAGCAAATACTACGTTCCGTAGAGAAAACTATTGCATATATACCTTTGAAGCATGATCGGCTAGTGACAGTTTTGGTTATAACCGATGTGACATTTGACCCTCCACACTAGCTACAAACTAAAAAAAGGCATAGTTGTTGAATCTCACGAGCGCCCCTGAGTCATACTTGTAGTTGTAATGTTTTTATATGCATACTCTTGTTGTGTGCGTATCCGTACTGTTAGTAAGATCATTGTTTGTGCATTTGACATATCTAACAACGAGTAACTTGTCTCCGTTGAATCGTACCTTCCATGCTGTCGCTATTTCAAATACATACAAATTTAACGTAAACCAAGATGCTCACTAAGACAATAAGATTGTATATTTACCTACACAAAAATGGCAAAAGGGCTTTCGTGAAGTAAAACATCTATTATGGGTTAATGTTGTTCAAAACTGAACCGACTATCCTTTAAAGGTCGAATAGTAATGCTTTGTCGGTCGTATTCATGTATTTATCAGTGTATCACTAATGTTACATATCGCCCTCTTTCGTAACTGAGCTTTCATAACTGATTCCGTATTTTTTAAATGTTTCATAAACAATAAGAGACCAAGATCGAGTAGGCTAGTGGTTAACTTGGTACCGGAGTTTTAAGATCGCCTAAAGGACTTGGACATGGCTAAAAGTTTATGAAAATTAAAAAATAATTCTTGTTTCATATAACTTGTTATGAAACCTTAGTTACAATCGTGGACGTAGGGGTGAAGCGTGACTATAGGGCTATGGCCTCGATACCCACACGCATATTCTTAAGGTGCTTAAAACTAAACGAGCGATCGCTCATTTTACCCTCATTGCGTTGTAAGCTGTGATAGAACAGTAATTCATTACCTATGCTGTCGTGTTTTTCGTAGTCATTTTTATTCTTGCTCGTTGACAATATAAGAACATTTTGCAGTTTGGTCTAAATGCACCTTTAGAAATGCGCGATGTGCGTTCGCCTCAGTGAGTTTGCCATTAGACTGACGTTTAACGACTTTTAAAATTTTACTTATAATATGCTGTTAAGGCCTAAAATAATCTAAAAATCTTATTTTATCTTTCTGCAATTAGATATTTTGGTGATATAATAATTATGTTGTCGACATAGTTGGGAGATCATAAAATAAATTAAATGTCACCAGCCAATTATACAAATCAAAAGTGTGCCCAATAACAATTAAGGATTCCCAACTTTGTCTAATGGAGAGCTTCTAATTGGAAAACAGCACTTACGAATGTTATTAACAATCAATATTTGGTGCCTAATCTCTTGGCGATATTAACTAACAATTATACTTTGGTTTTAAATTAAATTACGATTAATCATTACGATTAACATGGAATTATTTAAAAAGAGGAATATTATATAATTATGTGAATATCATTGTCAAATATTCAAAAAAGTAATATTTACCTATCTATATACTGTATATTCGCATCTCGAAGTTTTTATGTTTACAAATTTTATTTATTTTAATGTAATGCCGTTACATGTCGTGTACATAATGTTACATATCATTACTATCTGTAAATTACATGTTTTTGTTTTTATTACTATCGTAATGTGTATATGAGTAGTTAATCAGATGTGTAATGTATATTAATATAGTTTTAATGTGTATTTAGAATTTATTGTAGAAATATAATGGTGGTTAAACATCACACGGAATGTTCAGTGATTTGTATTGTTTACTGAGGGTCTTGTTTCGTTAGGAACCCGGGACGCCACTAGGCCCCGTTTAATAAAAGTTACAATTCAATAATTACATTAAGTGTCATTATTGTAACGTTATCGCAGGTAACCTTACAAATATGTCACTTACGTACAAAATTGAAGGTTGTGTTTTTTATTAAAGGGCTGGTGGCACCACTATTATAATGGAGGTATGAACTTGGTTGCATCCTTGTTACCCGCTGGTGGCGCAACCACAATGTCCTAATGAGATGGGCCTTTAAACTTTTGGTATGTTAATGGCTGCTTGTTTGCATGTCAAATTAAATTATTTTACGAATATGTTTCTTCTGCAAATATATTTAAAATCTATGGGTATAGCAATAATACGGTAGCGTATAATTAATTTAAGAGGTAATTAACACCATTCAATTTCAAGATTTATTTTTAGAGACTCAATTTCATGTGTATGGTGATTATAAGACTTAGGTAGTTTGCTTGATCGGAATACATTAATCGCCATACTTATTCTAAAATTATAAGACGCCCGCAGTGGTGAATATCAATGCAATACAATTATACTCGGAAAATGAACTAAGTAAACGTGTTGTCCGAATTGATATGTCGTTCTTTTGTGGGAAATAGTGTATACACTTGACATTGGACGGTGTTATTAGTGACTAGAAGCGGAACGGAGGGGCGCGAAGCTTAAGTTACCAATAGTTAGTGCGAATAGGTCATTGGCCGACCCTGTTGTCTGAGTTTTACGACTGCCTAAAGGCCTTCGACTTGGTCCGACGGTTGAAACAACCGGAACCGACAAATTTACGTGACCTCCGAAGCACGATAGCGCTCAGATTAAAAGGCCACTATCGGCTAGTAGTAACCGATCTCTAAGTTGCTTAACAATCGCGTTGAGACTGAAACTCCACTACGAGCGG
Source organism: Cyclophora albipunctata (assembly GCA_963082685.1). Lineage (NCBI taxonomy): Eukaryota > Metazoa > Arthropoda > Insecta > Lepidoptera > Geometridae > Cyclophora > Cyclophora albipunctata. The sequence goes on along the minus strand of OY720111.1, from coordinate 11,060,124 downwards.
TACGAAGATATTGAGTATATTTCAATGCTCTATGATTTGAGCTTCGTACAGCTCCACTTCTATGAATACGCGCCCTTATGCTTGCAATGTGTTAACATTTATTTGAATCTGAAGAGTTTGCACACCAAAGCCTATTTTGTAATATTAGTAATAAATTTTGGATGTAACTTTTTTCTTCTGTTGTACTAGGTCGTTGATAATAATTTGCTGTAATGGCTAGCTAGGTGTGCAGACTTTTTTACGCACAAGGATAATTACCTAACTGTGGAGTGTGTCGATTCTATACCTTGATTAGCAGGGCTAAGATACAAGCCATGACAAATATTCTGTTTTCTATTTTCTCTTCTCTTTAGACATCTCTCTCGTTCTATATGAAGAAAAGAGATAAAAGATAGAACAGACATTGTCTTTGGTGTGCATCTTAAGCCCGTTGGACTCCTTAACATTTTTCAAACTATACAGGGTGGAATTGCAGGGTGCGTCTCATTATCTCCTTTGACGGCTATACTGAGACTACTGGTACTCATTATTGATAGATAACTTGTCTCTTAGAAAATGAAGTAAGCTTTTTTGACAATTATTATTCTTCAGTATTAAGAGCACTTGCTTCCAGGTGGCGATGTATTTCACCCTGTATAATTATAGTTTAATGGGACACTCAATTAGAAATGTATGAGTTCTGATATTTCTTATATAACTTCCAAAACGTGATAAGTAGTTTGGATCACAAATAATCACAATATTTAACATTCACAACAACAATGTTTACATTATGGATCGTCATTGCATAAGATAATGTTTTTTAGCTTTTCAGTAATGTATGTGATTAACAAAATAATCATCACAAAAATCGTATACAAGTCATATTTGAATTCTTTAATTCATCTCGAATATAATGCAATACTTGAACTCATGATATGTTACATTTATTCATTACAAGTTGCGTGAATGAGTGTAAAAATATAGTAAAACTATGTATATGAATTTCTTTATTTACTTGGAACCCTAGTGAATTCATAATTATATATGAATGTATAGTAAGAGACGCTAGTTTGGGCTGAGCTAAATTACAAAAGAGTCTCAGCTAAGGAACAATCTATCACTCAGTAGTATTCGCATAATTCAGGGTTTCTAACTACTGCAAGCTATAATTATAAGTAGGTACTGTAATTACATATCTCCGTGATGTAAGCAGAAATTACGTTTCGAAATATTTTAATTTCCGAGATAATAGGTGTTTATTTTTCCAGGGAGATATGTTATTTTATCAGAAAGAAAAATATGGTCTTCCAAAGTGCGCTTTTCAACCATGGTTGAAACCGTCAACCCGTAGCATTAGGCAAGCGCGGTGATTACGGCGAAACCCTCTTCACTGTTATTCTATTCTCAGATGTGAGATAAGTGGCCTTGGTCCCTGCGATGACACATTAAAGGCTAATAATCACTCTATAAACTCACACGATCATTTCATGGTATAACTTACACAAAAAATTTACTGCAATGATTTGAACTTCAGAGAGTCAAAGCCAAAAATAATGGTGCCTCATAGTAGTTCATCAGTGAATGAATTTTTTCGTTAGAATGTCTTTCCTTCTTGAATTTTCACGTCACTGACTTTTTAAAAGTAGCTACAATAGCAAATCACTGCACCGACTTTTTGATTTCGTTATAGGGTCATGTTAGATTGCAAAAGAGGCTAATAACTAACTTGAACTCAGTACATAGTCATATTTTAGCACCGTGCCTTATGTAACTATAATTAAAACATTCGTATTCATTTATACAGCCAAGTTGTCTAGGCAGCGAAAATGTTTCCATTCAATAATATCGATTCCACAAATTACATTAAGATACTCATTGAATCGTTTTCATACAAAACCGTTATAGACCAAAATAGCTTTTTACGCCTGTATGTAGTTTCTAAGTATTTATAATGTTAACATTTGTTAATTCCACTTTGACGTACAATTACTGTAGTCTCGCTGAAACTGAACATCGGTTTGATTTTTTTAAAGCGTTGATCGCTTCGATACATCAATCTTCACTACATAGTATAAAATAAAGTCGCCTCTTTTTCGTGTCTGTCTGTTTGTCTGTCTGTATGCTTAAATCTTTAAAATTACGCAACGGATTTTGATGCGGTTGTTTGTAATAGGTAGAGTGATTCAAGAGGAAGGTTTTTATGTAAAAAAATTCCCGAAATTCCCACGGGAACGGGCACAACGCGGGTAAAACCGCGGGGCGCTGCTAGTTTAATATAATATCAGCTTAAACAAAAAACAACTTCAGAGTTTGTTTGCTTTCATTCTGTTTGTTTGTGCTCGCATGTATCAGAAACTAACTGTCGTATTTGAAAAAAGTTAGAAAGTTTAAGTTTGTTTTCGATTAGATCTGATGATTTGGTTTTAAAAAATATTTTTATTTGTGTTGCTTTTGTAGTGCGCAGGTACTCGTAATTTGCTTATGTAGGAATACTTTTGTTTTTCGTAGGGCTCTAAAATGTAAACGAATACAGTCGCTATCTCAACCAAAGATAATTCCTCTAGTTGAGAAACTGGTTTAGTGATTTTATTCACTTGTTGGATAGTTAGTTATTTTAGGCACTCAAGAGAAAAAAACAGATTAAGTGGTGACCAGTAAAATCCAAATCCATTTTGTAAAGCAATACAACGAACTTAGCACAAATTAAATACAATGTACACATAACTATTGCACAAAAGATTGTTATATTTTTTGTAAATTTTAATAGGTGCTTAAATATATAAGATATTATATTTGTACATGTTTAAACGAAAGACATTAGGTTTTAATAATAAATATATATCAATTAAAACCGACGGCCAATTACCAATGTAAAACTAATTATGATCATGAAGACATTTTTATTAAATTTTTATTTAGTAATTTATTTATGTAGGTATATTGTAAATGTTTGCTTGAGGCAAATTTGTAATTGAAGTAAGTAACTACACTTTGTAATTAATTGATTAACTAAATTATTATCGTAACAGCGAATGTTTAGACCTGTGTCGTTCATAATACTAATCTTATGACTGTATTCATAACAATATTTTGGTATTTATTTTATATAAAATGTTTAGAGCTTCAATCAATTGCAGTAATGCGTACCTAACAGTATAGTGAATAGTACCTAGTTCATTTGTAAATTGTAAATAGAAGTACCTGATAGTATGGAGATATTAATAACATTAAATTTTATTTAAAACTGTTTTTATTTTTCATGTCCACTACCGCACAGGCAGGCGGCTTGCTTGGCGCCTAGTGCCTAGTGGCTTGTATTCTAGGTAAGCAACAAGTTAGGCGCCAAGCGCGCAGTGTGGCCGCAAGCGAACAATCGTGATCGTTCGTTCTATTTAGATACTAGCTAGGCTCTAGGCGCCAAGCAAACCGCCTGCCTATACGTTCGTACCCTAAGTATTTTAGTGTCTACACATATGGGTGTGCCACCGTGCAAGCGACAGCCATGACTAGTATTTTTTTTGTAATAATAATCTTCAACACTTACCTACAGCTCTTTGTTTTGTAATCGCTAGTCTCGTGGCAAGGCGCCCCTGTAGTTCATCAATTCAAACTAGGGCAAAGTGGAAGTAGACCGTCCAATTGAAACCTTACATTAAATTCAACCATATTTCTAATAAGTACGAGGGCGGGTCAATAAGTCCGTGACTTTTGCAATAAAAGACAGATTTTTTTATTAAAAATATATTTTATTTTTCAACGTAGTCTCCCTTGAGCTCTATACACTTTGTCCAACGCTTCTCCAATTTTTTTATCCCTTCCAAAAAATATGATTTGTCGAGGTCGTCAAAATAGGCCTTTGTTTGCGAGATGACTTCATTATTGGAGTCAAATCTTTTTCCACCAAGCCATTTCTTCAGGTTTGGGAACAAGAAGTAGTCGCTCGGAGCCAAATCTGGAGAATAGGGCGGATGAGGGAGCAATTCATAGCCCAATTCATGGATTTTGGCCATGGCAACTGCACATGTGTGCACCCGTGCATTGTCTTGGTGGAAAAGAACTTTTTTCTTGGCCAAATGAGGTCGGTTTCTATTTAAATCGTCATTGAATCGGTCCAATAAGTTGGCATAATATTCCCCATTGATTGTTCTTCCCTTTTGAAGGTAGTCAATGTGGATTATCCCGCGTGCATCCCAAAAAACAGTCGCCATAACTTTATTGGCCGACAATCCCACCTTGGCCTTCTTTGGCGCCGATTCACCCTTGGAAACCCACTGTTTTGACTGTTGTTTGGTCTCTGGTGTGTTGTGATGGATCCACGTTTCGTCCACGGTTACAAAACGGCGCAAAAACTCCTCCATATTACGATTAAACAATGCTAAACCTTCCTGTGAAGTTGTTACACGATTGCGTTTGTGGTCGACTGTGAGCAAACGCGGCACCCATCTTGCGGACAGCTTTCTCATGCCTAAGTGATCATTCAAAATTGAAACCACTGAGCCATGCGAGATCCCTACTTCTTCCACAATCTCTCGCACTTTCAGTCTTCGGTCGGCCAACACCATATCGTGAATTTTTTCGAATGTTTTGGGTGTAGAGACCTCAACTGGGCGTCCAGGACGCTCGGCATCTTTAGTGCTTGTACGGCCACAACGAAATTCAGTAAACCACTTTTTTACCATGGAAATCGATGGTGCAGAGTCCCCATAGTATTTATCAAGCTTTGCCTTGGTCTCGGTAATGGTTTTTTTTCGCAAGAAATAATGCTTAATAAGCACACGAAATTCACTTTTGTCCATTTTCTCGTCAAATTAGTGAGTAGTCTGATAAAGATAGCTGTAAAACACAAACTAACTGACGCAGCAAGTTCAAATTTTCAGAGGAGTCAACTTACAGATGCCTGTTGACGGGACCAGTATTATTGTTTCAGTAAAGAGGTCGGAAATTCAAAAAGTCACGGACTTATTGACCCGCCCTCGTATAATGCATGTACAGAAAAAATGCATAATCCATGCATTAAACCAACCTGATGCTATTTCGTTTTGATTCAATTCAGTGTTTGTGTGTTAGTATAAATTGATAATCTGTGATACCTACCCGTAGTTTGGATACATTGATTAGATACGTATAAAAATGGACCGAAATCTGAATACTTAATCGATGGTACAGGTTATGAAATAAAAGTATGTTTTCTCTGTCTAAAACATGAGTTTATTGAGTAAATTATACCATTAGGTACGTAAATATACACAATAATAAGTTTTAACTAGGCTAGATCCCGTGAACCCCAGAGTCTAGACCTTAGTTATTTTATTAAAGCTGAAAATTCTTCTTTTCTTTTAGCTTTCAGCTTTTATAAAATAACTGAGGCCTGGGGTTCGCGGGCTCTTAATCCATATCTGTAGTTTCTAGACAATAAAACTAAAGTATGTAACTGTAGTAATCTAATTACACATATACATAGCTTGGCCTATGAGTTTTTATTTAGACACGATTCTTTTATTAAGTAAGTATTCTTTTTTTTTAATGAAAGTCCTCAAAGATGAATGGCCTGGTGACATGATTCTAACGCTGTTCAGGGACTTATTTTATTTTATTTTCTCTTGATGGTTATACATAGTAACAATATTTAATTAATTAATATTTAACAAACATTCAAAGAAATCACTAAATTCTTGTCAAAATTAACAATTTATTGATTTTTTAAAATTATACAATCATCAATATTACTAGGTACCTATAGTTAGAATACCGTGTGGCTAAATCCTACGAATATTATACGTACAGTCTAAAAGAAGTTGTCATATCTTTTATTATAGTAGGCGTATTTGGCTTTTGACATTAACTTTGAGTTTTTATTGTCGTCTTCGTATTTGGCGAGGAGCATGGGCCACCCTTTGTCCCCGTCTTGAGCGTTCGGGTTAGCTTCTAGTCTTTGGCGGATTTTAGCAGCCTTCGCGATCACATCTGCATTCAACATGTTTTCTAAATAACGGAGATTATGCGGCAGTACTATTTTGGTGAGCTGAAAAGTAGACTTTGTTACAAAATTCCGCTGTTTAACGGCTCTTTGATAATTTATCAGAGGGAGGGCTCGGATTAATACTCGTTTTGAAAAAGTTCCAATTCCCACACGACATGTGCATTCAGTAGGTGGTATCAAGGAATACATCATTTGAAAGCCTCCTCCTACTTATCACGTTTAAAAAATACCCCGAACTTCATTTTTCAAATAAACAACTTCACAAAAGGACACCCAACGTTTGGTTATATACCCACTGCTCTGCGCAAACCTACCCACTACCTACCATACTAAGAAAATTCATGTTTTCAATATACGAAGGAACTTACTGAGGTAATAACCGGCTACAAACAGGCTATTACATTACTTTAGCACCTCACTAGTAGAGATTATTTTGTAAAATAACTATTTTTATTGGTTTTATTAGCTAGCTTATTCCCTTAAAAACAAAACAGGGTCTTTATTTCTAGTTCCGAAGAGGGGTGGTTCTAATAATATGTTTTAGTTATTACTTAGATGCAATCTGCTCGCTGATATCGTGAAGTTCTTGTGTTTACAATTTCGAAAGAAATTATTAAAATTTAGAGCTACTAACACACTAGGTTGGTACTGAAGTAGGTGTATGAATATCTAGGTATTACGACCTAACTTGTATAATAAGAGTAACTTTATTGAAACTTTTAGTAAACCTAATTATACGTAAGTATATGTCTTCTGTGACCACGGTTCCTTTAAAGGGAAAAAAAAGCGAAGTGTATCCTTAAACGTAAACCAGTATATACGCAAGTATTTTCTACTTTAATTAGGTTTACTTAATTAAGATTAAATTATAACTATTTATTGAGTAGAACTACTAAAGTGACTAACGTAGGTGCCTATGAAAGAAAGTAGGTACTGGCACAGAATAATAACTAGTACTACGTAGTACTGGGCGCAAACAAAAACTGTCTATTGATATAAGGAACGAAAATTATCCTAATTGAGTAGGTATCATAAATATTTTGTTGCAATAAAATATAATTCGACATGAAGTGGGATTTATAGGGAGATTGAAGCGAATCAATCGTGCTAATGGGCATTAATGAAAGGTTCAAAGGGATTAAAGTGAATAATTTCAATTAGCGATCCTTTTTAAAATAAAAGTTGAAACGTTTGGGTTTTGAAATTCGGTAGATAAACCCCTCTTATAAAACCTGTATAGCAGAAGGTACTCGGGCATTTATTTACATCAACCTAGATAGGTATTTCGAACTACTTAGGTATATCACCATCATCATCATACATTTAAGAGCAAGTGGCTCTTGTCGAAGGTACATACCTAGTTACACTCTAATTCAAATCAACATAAGCACCCATTGCAATCAGATCAGTGTAAAATGGGCTTTAATATCTAAGTAGAGTTTAAAACAAAGTATACTGGTAAGAAGGTATGAATAAACAAAGTATAAATTGTACTTACAACACAAACCGCTAACTGTGATAGAAACACTGTGAAAATCAGCTTCCTTATTAAAGACATAGTGAATGTTGCGCTACTGAAACAGTAATAACTGAAACTTGGTGTTAAATCTTAATTATCGCATTTCGTTTACAGCTTACTGTTTAAAATTTAAAGTCAAACATTTATAGTTAAGGGCATTGAAAGCGCAACTGTTTTCTAAACATTGCGCAACGTTTGTTTTCATTTCAAACTGTTTTGGTAAATACAGTTATTGACTCTGGTTAAGTAGGTACTTAAGTAGAAAGTAGGTAGGTACTTCAAATAGTACGTAGGTTTGAACTTGCATTGTGACTTATCATTGACTAGCGATCCGCCATTGACTTGCTTCTCTTGAAGAGTGGTAATCCACTAGATTTACACTACGCTACAAAAATATTGCACTGCTGAGTCCATTTCCGTCCGTGCTTTGCTATTTTAAGCAATGTTTACAATAGGATAGGTACCAAAAGTGGCATAGCTTACCACTAGCCTTAGTGGAAAGGTACCATATATTAATGGACGTTTTGTAAATTGTACCTACTTAGCTATCTAGCAAGAAAAGACCTTTGCTGGTTCACTAAAAAGTAAAGAACACTTTGAAACCTCAGAGACTGAATACGTATGAACAGCAGTGCCTCGTGGTTTTAGCCAATCTCGTGAGAATTTGGGGATAAAAAATGGCCTCTAAGACACACGTATCTATAAGCTATATTAAAATTGTTCAGTTTCATGAAAAAAACTCAATCCATCATTTTTCCTTCATTCATCAATCCTTAACAACTTTCGCATTTATAATGCTAGCAGAATAACATACGATTGAACATATACAAGTAAGTGAGTAGGTACCTTAGAAAAGTAAGCGCTACAATACATTAGAAGTTCTTAGATAAACTGTTGATAATCGTTACCAAGTACCAATAGGAATACTGTACCAGCAAAGTTTAAAAACAAAGATTTAATGCCCCCGAGTTACGGTCAGTATAATAAAAACTTATGTCCCAGTTAAGAGTTTCTGTTTGCGTTAGGGTCCCCACTAAGAACCATGTCCAATAAACTTAAAAGATCTCGGAAGAAGTTGGTTTGTTCCAGGTATTGAAAAGATTCTATGACTAAGCGAGGTACTTAAGTAATAGTATGATGTCTCATAGCATAGCGGAGCTAGCGCGTATTATTATAAGCGCTAGCTCATAATTTACCCAGATACGCTATATTTAGCGTATCTGGGTAAACCTGGGTAACTACTAATAAAGTACAGTTGGCTTATAAATTACCTGTAGGTATTTCATTTATATTCCACTCTCACAACTTAAAAATTGGTTATGCTGTTTGAGACACTTCCCACATAGGCATCGTTAGATGGTTAGTCTTATACCTAAGTATCAAAATAATGAATTTGCATAACGGTTATTTTCTCTTCCCATCAAATTCTTATCTAATAACTTTATATTTTACTCATTTCTTCAACAACAATTTTTCACAGTGAGAAACTGAATAACATCGCGTAGTTTATGTGAGTCACCTTTGCCGTCGGTTCAAGAGAATAGCGCCTTAGGGGCCCATAGTCCGCCTTCGTTTTATATTTTATAAGTAGGTAGCTTTATACCTAACGGGAAGCTTCTTAGCACACCCCTATCATTTATACCCCCGATAAAAATATGAACAAAATGATACGTAAATTATATAAAAAGATACCTATAGTAGGGAAGTAGATTCCCGCTTTCCTACTAACATCCTCCTAACCTCCTCCTCCTCATCCTCCTTACCGGTACCGAAAGGTAATTAAGATTATTAGGTAGTTGTAAGATGTTAAGGTCACCTGGGACCTACCTAAGTATGGTGCTCGTATTAAATACTAAGTATAATTCGGTAGGTACACAGAGCATAGAAGTACCACCGGGCCGGCCGCTACGGTGATTCTATGCTCTGTGGTAGGTATGTTATGTTCGGTTAGAGCGAAAAACATGTTTCCTACTTTTCAAACATGGCTCGGGCTTGGAATCACCACCCAGAATTAAGCAAGCGTAGTACCTAATTATGCCTTATCCTCAATATACTGATATCTTCAGTGAGATAAGAAGCGTTTGCCCAGCCGTGGGACTTTCAGGCTAATACTTTATGTTACGTATAGTTTAATAAACATGTCCATATAAGTAAGTACTTAAGCACCTGCAACGTCTTTGCATTTGTATCGAAAGAGATTTTTTCTGTAAAAAAAGCTCATCTTTCTAAGAAAGGGCAAGAGAGTTCACGAGACAATTGCTAGTTTTATAAATCGCTCTAGTTTACAGACAGGATAATGAAAATGTTACAGTAAATTGAGAGATGAATCTTTGAGAGGTTGTGACTGGGATAAGTTGGATACATGTGGGTAGGTTACTTTCACTTCAGACGTCTGCCGCTTACTAACTGCCGCATAAGTAAGTACCTGCTTTGAAGGATGTAACATGGTATGTACCATGAATGCACGTTACATATTTCTCATTTTGTCCCCGCCATGTGATGCTTATAAAAAGGAACTAAGCCTGCAAATGTAGTGCTCCAGTGCCTAGTTTCGGTTATGTAGTGCGTAATCTATGGCAATCGCTATTGATGTAACATTCGGTTTAAGGTTTGATAAACTTCGCACTGCTATAGTGTGACCAAATTGAGACTACTCGACTAATTTCCTCCAGATTTCCAGGAGAAAGACATGTCGTCCAAATCTGGATAACTAAAGTAACTTTTTGGTACTACGAAGTAGATTCAAATGGGATTTTTCAACGTCAAGTTATCGTCATTACTTCTCCATTAGGTACCTACTACAAGACTAGAAATGAACCATAAACAAGTTTAAGCAAAACAATCATCAAATAAAAGTTAAGTATCCACTCTCGGTTCTAAAGTTTCTAAGTATCTACCTACTTATTGGCATAAATATCGACATGAAACCAGCTACGGTGATCCCCATGCAAATTGCATGCCGGACGAAAAATCTGTTATAAATTTTATCAAAAGTCGATATACAAAATATTACCGAAATGTTTTTCAATGTAGGGGAAAGCTGTTATATTTTGTACTTGCTGTGCCCGCGACTTCGTCCGCGTGAATTGCAGCGGTCCAGCGGTTTCTATTTCACAACGCCGAAATGATCACTATATTTATACAAGGACTGAATTTTTTAAAACATAATGTAAGGGGATTTTGGGGTTAATTTTTGCATTTAATCAGTTGCCATTAAGCGGGTTATCAATTCGTTGAATTATTGATACAAATGTCAGATTTCGCATTAAAACTCCTCCAGTTGTCTCTTCGCCTCACGAGATGGCGCTCTCTACACTTTTCCATTATTCTAGCCACAGCGAAGCGCCAGAAATTAATTATTTTTGTTAGAACAGTCAGACAGAATATTGTTTTTCGTTAAATTAATCATTATTATTAAGCGTTCGATATTTTGACCAATCGATATTTTGATCGTTCGATTTTTGAATGTTCGATACGGGCATAGATAACGCGTCAAAAACATGTCCGAAATTCCTCAAGACCTTCCAAATATCATAAATTTGCCTCACCGTCCATGTCTACGGACATATTACTTACAAAACAAAGTCCTACACCACATATCTTCATGTTCGAGATAACAGCAATTATAGCTACGTAGGTACACAGAACAATAAAAAATAAAATAAATAAATAAACTGTGGCCCGCGGTTTTACCCACAGCGCACCCGTTCCCGTAGGAAATACGAGATAAATAGTATCCTATATCCGTCTCCTGGTTCTAAACTACCTCCCCACCAGTTTTCGGCCAAATCGGTTCAGCCGTTCTCGAGTTATAAATAGTGTAACTAACACGACTTTCTTTTATATATAACTAGCTGTGCCCCGCGGTTTTACCCACAGCGCACCCGTTCCCGTAGGAAATACGGGATAAATAGTATCTTATATCCGTCTCCTGGTTCTAAGCTTCCTCCCCACCAATTTTCAGCCTAATCGGTTCAGCCGTTCTCGAGTTATAAATAGTGTAACAAACACGACTTTCTTTTATATATATAGATTATAGACATTGGTTTTTTACATTTTACAATCAGATATAACGGTAACGTAAAACTTAATTACCCATTTCTTCAAATAAAACATCTGAAACACGGTCAGCTTTACATAGTGACTAGCGTTAAGTGGCAACTTTAGGAACTAATACTAATACACTTTAGGGGCTGCGGTCCTGTACACGAACGAAAATGAACCCTATTTTAATGACTTTTGAGACTACGTTTATGAAACTCTCTTAGGTTCCTTGCGATGCTTAAATTCAGCCCTCTCAGTACAACGGGCTTAGCTCAGGGGTAGAGCGCTCGCCTCGCAGAGAGATGTCCCGGGATCGAAACCCGGCGCCTGTGATTTTGTGTTATTTGGTTCTTAGAACAAAATAACACAAACTAAAAAACACAGACGCCGGGTTTTTGTTTTGTTAATAGGTGATACCAGAATTTACAAATGGTAGAATCTTCGGGTGCATCGGGCTCACAGTTGCATTACATTGCGAAGCTTTTGTAGTTGACCTAGATGATTAAAACTAGTATATAAATATATATTGATATTGATATTGATTGATGCAATAATTAATGTAAAATTAAGTTCAGGCATGAAAGAGAATTTAATGTTGAATGGATTCCGATTGTCTCACTCGGAGCATACGGCGCGGGCGTTTTGTTTCGCCGACGCACGACGGCCGAATATTAATAAAGAGACACCAATTGATATTTAGGTCAAAACTGATTAAATACGGCCTAAAACTTGTTAAAAATTAATAGGGTTCGAACTTCGAACAATCTGCTTTCATTTTAGAAAGTATTCGTTCACCCTAATTTGTTAGTTCATAATAGTTAGTAGGTATAAGGACATTTTTAATTAAATTATCAGATTTCGAAGTTTCATAATAATAGCCTTGCTTAAAAAAAAAATATATATACATATATATGTTAACAAACGAATTGTTCTTATGGGTTTTAGAATTTATAATTGTATATTTAAATAAATAAAACATTGTACTGAAGATATATTTATACGTATTTTGAGATCCACTCAGATTTACGTTCTACAACAGTGTAAAAAGTAGGTATATTAATGACCCATGTTACCGACATATAATAAATATGTAAGCCTACATAATGCCCCTTTTGGAGTACCCCTACTAAACACTGTTATGACAGTACTTAAGCTAGTAACATTTTTGGTACTTCGCTCTAAGAGGGGAAACCGACTTAATTGGATAGAATTATGATAAAGTGTTTTCACCAAACGAATTTACTATCTGGATATTAGGTAGATTCACTTATTTTTGTTTTTTTTTATCCTTAGTAGTGAATTATTACGTTATTAACCTACTAATATTATAAATGTGAAAGTTTGTGAGGATGGATGTATGTGTGTTTGTTACTCTTTCACGAAAAAACTACAGAACGGATTTGGATGATACTTTACAGTAATATAGATTATACATCGACGATACGTCGACGAAACATTTTATCGCGGAATTCCTGCGGGAATGAGTACAACGCGGGTAACACCGCGGGGCGCGGCTAATTTGTAAATAATTGGCATATTACATAAATATATTTAACTAGCAGTGCCCCCGTGCCCCGCGGTTTTACACACGATGTGCCGGTTTTTGTCACACGTAAACTACTGAACCGATTCAAATAAAATTTGATACAGTTATAGTCAAAAGTTAGCCTCTTTTATCTCGAAATTCCCACGGGAACAGGTACGCTGCGGGTGGAACCACGAGAAACAGCTACAAAAGGTAAGTTAAGTAAAAATCAATGGTTGTTCACTAGGTTGTTCTATAACGCTACAATAATCAGCAATATCTTAAAACCTCAAGAAAAGTTCAACTGATCAGTCTTCCTCTAACGTGGAGTAGTTTCTTTTAGTTTTTCTTCGAAACACTAAACGGATAGCTATTGATAAGCAAAATCTTTTAATAAAACAAATATCTTAGATTTATAATAGTTGCCGGGAAGTTATCGTTGTAGACCCGATATGTTGTTGATATATATTTATTTATTGATCATCACTGGATTTGGAAAGAGCTAAAGTTACATACTTTGTTTGTAAGGGCGAATCTCAAAAACTGTCCGACTGGAACTCTTTTTGTAACGGATAGCCGCATAGTTAATAAGGCTATTTTTCATTCCGAAATTCTAACGATAACGGGTACAATGCAGATAAAACCGCGGGGCGCTGCTAGTTACCTCTAGGCCTCGTCTGAAAATCAGCGCTGCCAGGGTCACACGACCGTGGCGGCATTACGCTGAGACGAGGCCTGTTCAGACCTCACACAGTAGTTCTGTCCGTGTAATTGTTTAGTTAGTGTATGTAATATCTGTTGTTTTCTTTTTGTCTTTGTGTTTTTTTCCTTTCTTGTTGTGTGATTCGTCTGAATAATTGATTTCTATTTCTATTTCTATACTTATACATAGTTCTATTAAATTTATCAATTCGTGTTCATGCAAACGACAACCAATAACACATTTCTTTCTTCGCCTCGTCTCTATCATCTCTATCTTGTTTCACACAAAACAAACGTGATCCTCTTCGCTGTAACATAAATAAACCAAATGGCAATCAACTGAAATCTTTACAAGTACCTACCGTACGTATTATATTTACTGAATACATCTCAATTTTGCCAAATTACTTAATATATAGGGCTGTAAGGGCTCACGTGTGCGATGACGTCGTCGACACAAAATAACGTAATCTTGTCGAAGCTTGGCGCCCTTCTCTTGGTTACTTAAGGTTCGTTCGCCCGAGCGCTTTTTTAACGAGTTTTCAGAAAAATGCATTACGTACGAGGCTTCTATATTATGTTGATACGAAAATAATTAAAACGCCACGTTTAAAGTAACGGTGCAATGAACCCTGGGCGATGGGAATTAAGTATATACAATAGCAAAATGTCTTATGAAATATAAATAGGTACCTAGTAAGTACCTACTTACACCAGCATTCGAAATGAGCCAAAGAGAGAGTTGAAAACTGTGTTGTATAACCACAAAAAGTATTTTTATTCTATGGATTAGAGAAAAGTCATTCGCATGCTCTCCTCCCATCGCCTAACATACAAAATCCAACTCCACAGTGACACTGCGCGGTAAAACAGCGCTCGTACGATGGAGACCTTAAGGCACCTACATGATTGTTTTAACTATACCTACATATAGTCTATACTCTATACATAAAGCCTTCACACATGTATCGTTTCTTGTTCGCATGTCGCTCGTTCATTTATAATTTGTACCGGAAGCCAACTTTCCACTTTCCAAGAAAGATAACAAAAAGTTAGCTCCTAACTTTCGCACTCAAAGGCGTCCACTAAATTGACAGTTATCTAATTGTCGTAATTTTTCATACATTATGTCAAAGTGAGTCATAGTCACAGAGCATAGAAGCACCGCGCTCTCCTACGAGCGCGGTGCTTCTATGCTCTGTGGTCATAGTAGATAAAAAAGGAAGCATGATGTCTCTGAATACGGCCGAAAGAGCGTGCAAATTTTAGTCCAAACAGTATTTAAACTGTCTTCTGATCTATGAGAACCTGTGAAGGAGTGCATACAGAGAATCCAGTGTCCCTTTAAAAGACTAAAACGAATACATGGATTTTTAATCGGACTTTATGACTTTTATACCCGAGGCAGAAATAGAACTTCGAAGGCCTTAAAGCGGTGTCTAAAACTCCGTCATCAGAGTTGGCTACTAACCTGCTTGAATTTACTTTTATCAAACTTCGTCATAGGTATCACACTGGAAACAATTTGTGTCTACTAATTATCTAAACTAGTTGGAGTCAATTAAGTAGCGGTTCATTAGAGCTTTCATTCAAACTCGGCCACTCACAATAGAAGGGGTCGGTGTCACGTTTGAACCTGTAACCTTGTGACATCCAATTAATACTACAATTACCGGTTGAATAGTTTAAGTCACAATGATTCAATGGTCCCGGTTACTATCTACGGATAATAGTCGTTACATGAGCCATGTCAGAGGCCTTTGGCGGCTCTATAACTCTGACACCAGGATTGGTCAGGTTGACCATCCACTGGATGAAGAAGAAGAAGAATGATTCAGTTAAACATTTAAGAATTCTCTTGCAGGACAAACCTTAGTCTGCCTTATTAATAAAACTATATTATGCTGTTTTATTGTTTTTGTAAAAAAAATAAGTTCGGGTTTAATGTTTCTGTTTTCTGCTAGAATGTTATATAAGCGTTTTTGAAAGAACGTGTTGGGGCGTATGCCAATCGACCGAAATACTCGCAGGAAGCCCGTGCTCGATAAATTGTCGGTCCTGGTTGTTTCAATCATCAGATCATATCGGTGGCCTTGAGACGGTCTAATAACTCCAACACTAGGGTTGGCCAATTAACCTACACGAACTTACTTTGGCATACTGCAACGGGCCGGCAGCGGCACTGTAAACGTGCGACGACGGTCCGACATGGACCGTCTAATTTGAAAGCACTCTCACCAATAATTATACTTTTCATCTTGTCGCACTTATACTAGTTCGCAATTAAACAAACTTTTTGTCTATGACCAATTTAACAAAGTTTAGTTTTATAAACTCTGTTGGTTAGACAATAGAGTCTGGTTTGAATAAACTGCGACACACGCGTTTGTTATGATTAATTTGCGTCTCGACAGTTGGGGGAAACTTTGTGTTTGTATGGAAAGTGTCATTAGAATTTTTCGTTGAAACTGGGTGCGGTGAGGTGTTCTTTGATTAGTTTATTATATTTTATATTGATGTGACGTAGCAAGCCCTCATTATACGTATAGGCGACTATAGGTAATGTGTAGGTAACCTACATTTGGATCGTAATTTACAGGGCTAAATAATCCATTAAAATGTTTGATGTTTTGTAAAGGACCATAAAAGTATAATAAATACAAAGTAGTGAACCACTTTTATACACGTAGTTAGTTACGCTCTAAGTTATATAAAATAATTAATGACCTTCTTGATTGTGTACGTAACTCATGTTATGATACACACGGTTCATTTTAGAAGTAAAGTTTGCAGGTTGCTGAGCTTTACTTGTTATTAAGATCAATCTTCTAGTCAAGTTGACTAGCGGCTTATAAAACTTAATATTTTACCTAACCACGCGTCGCGGGAACAAAATTAAAGGAGATACTTCTACTACCTTTAACTTAAGTGAAGCGTTGAGAAAGTTCGTATAATCACGATATAGATTTGTATAAAATAACATTTTAATTGGTATGCATACAGTATTCTTATTTTTACATAACTTAATTTTGACATAAAAACAAACCGTAATGATCCTTTAATGCGCCTAACTTTATGAATGATTCAATCCATATCGAAAGCATTTTGGAAAAGAGTTTTGTAATCCAAGTAATAAAAATAAATCTTTATAAAAAGCTGACCCTTGTACTCGTAACGTCAAAAATATTATTCATTATATTTACGAACCTTTTATAAGCGGTCCATGATATCTGGTCATTGATGTAAGACGTTGATTCAATTCAATTATGTCATTGGTGTATTAAAATCCTTAATGTAGGAGCTCGTTATACTTGGGTCATGGGACAGGGCTCCTTCGTTTGATCATGAACATCTGAGTCAGGATATCTTGTACGGGGGTAGCGGGTGGAGCACCTATAGCAGTAGGTATGTATACCCGAGCTAAGGCATCGGTCGACACCAGAGGGGCGAGCTCGCCTTAATAGAGAGGGGACGCAAACGCGTCGATAATCTTGACTTCACTTTTTCATTTCATCCGGTAGCTGCCATAAAGCCTAAGAAAATTTGAATTTATTAAAATTTATATTTGTGAGTACGTTAGGATTCTGATTCCATAAAGAAAACCGTATGTCTAGAGCAACGGTGAATTCACAATGTTATATTTTACTTCGCAAGTTCTACAAATTGAACACGTGTTATTCATTTATCGTTAAAAACCAAGTTTATGATAATCTGATTGATGAGGAGTCGCGATGTAACGTGCGAGTGTACCGCGAGGCGAGGGCGCGCCTCACTACGCGCGCCGAGGGCCCGTCGACGATCCGTTTCAGCGGGTTTCAGTTCAGTCGAGTTTCGCGCCCCTGCCGCACCACCGCGTCGGGCTCACCCGCAAAACAACCCCGAAAACACGTACTCATCAATAAATACGAGTCCCTTATCCCTCGGTCTACCATACCCAACAATTCTAACTGAAATCGCGTCATTCCAACACGCGTTTAATTCAGTAAATTCCTCTAATAACAATTTCAAGTTTATCGCGTACAATGTGAAAGTAAAATTGGTAATAAAGTTGGAGGTTACTGAAGAATTCGGGTGCCGGCATCATGTATAGCTGAGCCAGTGCCATTGGTCAGATACTCATTTATTTAAAAGGTAAGAATGTATTTAATTAAACAGCAGTCCCTAATTTCGTTCGGTATTTCTCTTTTGCATAAAACTGTATGTTTGTTCTACATATCTTACGCACCCCAAGGGTTTGTTTACGAAATGTTTCAAGTTATTTTGTTAAGTACATATGTAAAAAAACGCTTATATGTTGAATGAACTATTTTTTTACTTAAAAAAGTTGCAATAAAGTTGCAATTGCGTAAATTAGGAGTAATTTCCAAAAGAATTATATGAAATTGGTTTTTATTAGGAACATTTCTGCTTTGCGAATTTTAGTACCATCTTGTTTCAGTCTCTGCGATTTATTATCTTTTTATAAATGGTCACATAAAAGTTCGACTAGCTGTAATAAATACTTCTTTCCTTTATAATTTATTGTACCGAATCCCGAAAATAACGTGATATTTTATGGGGTATTAATTTTAGTGTCTATTGTTTTTATTTATTTTGTTTCTTTACGTTTACATAAAATACGTTTGGGAAACATACTTCGGATGTATTTATGGTTTGTAAGCGCTTGCTTAGCTTTGTAAGCGCTTTAAAGTTTTTCTGAAAACATTCACAGTCATCTTGTAAATCATTAAGTAACTTAAAGGGAACGAACATTCAAAAAACAATTTTTAAAAGGAGATTAATGATAATGCCAGGTAAAATCGGAGGGGGACAGGAATGACTATCTTCATACTCCAACAAGATCAAAATTGAGTTAGCTCGACTTCGATGTTAAATCGTGTTAGTCCTAAACTAGATGATATGCCTAGCTACCATTTGAGCGCAACCTCTGGGTATATTGGCGGCATTCCCAACCGCAATAACTCCAAACTATTGGTTATCTTTGGAAATATTCAAATAAAATGACATCAGCTCCGGTAGAACTTAGAATTTCTTGAGTAAATAGCATGGTTCGCGATGTCGCCGCAATTAGTGAACGGATCTGATTCCCTCATAGAATGAGGAATTGCCCAAGAGCATATCAAAGGTTGATTTTATTGGCTTCGTTTTAGTTGACCGCGTCGAAGAGTTTGATTATTGCTTTTTTGCGCGCTAATATTAGCTAATAACTACCAATACGTTTTCTTTTTTTTAAATAAATAAATATGAATATTTAACGAAAAGGTGATAGGCCCTAGTCCATCCCGAAATTCTGACAGAAACAGGTACAACGCGAATAAAACCGAGGGATGATAGGCTGCTAGTATTGTACACGACCTATAACTATACTCAATATAACAGTTCTATCAGTTAAACTGTTTACGTTTGATCTATATTGATTGATCTAGGCTGGACTCCTTGCCGGAGATATATCAAGACTGAACGCTCTTTCAAAGTAGATTTAATCTCAAAGGAATCATTTCAGGGAGCGCTTCAAAACGATTACGAAATGTATGCTTTCAACTCGATCTTGAATGTTTTACCTTTCTCACGAGGTTTAACCTCCATTACTTAAAATTAGATTAAAATTTGAATGTAGTGTGTCTTTAATAAAAGACTCTTCAAACCTTTATTATTATAAAATGGATGTTAATTTTAGCAAATTTACAAGCTGCGAGTGCTACGCAGCAAGTACTTTGTTCTTGTGAGATTTTTTAAAACAAACCGAGCATCACACATGATATATTTTTTGACATGGCTGCACTAAAAGCCAATTAGAGAGAAGGTGACGCCGGGTTCTGTCAGGAGCCAGGAGGTTTCAGCTCATCAAAGGAAAAGTGTAGCTCTGTACTGTCTTACTGCAACAATAAAAGCTATGTCTTTTATTATGTGTTGTGTTTCTATCAGGCTGGAGCCAATTAGAGCTATCTGTCGCGTGCTGTTGTCAGGTGGCAGCCAACCAGAAGCTTGGTGCCGTAACCACAGTGTCGCTACCACACTGCAGCCCTCGACGAACGCGCAGCTTAATCTTATTTCTAATTCACTCCTTGAAAACTCACTGAAAGTCAACGGCGTTTCATTTCTTAGTAATTACCATTAAATACCTTCTCATCTCGAAAGAACCTCTATTTGATTTACAAACAGTCGTTAAAAGTTCCAAACATATATTTTATGTCCAGTTGAAGAAGTTGCGTACTTTTTTGGGTCACGAACTATTGTCGTGAAGTCTTGTTATTGATAATCGAGTTAGGTTTTTGTACGTTTAGGCAGATTTTACGACGCAACTTATAAAGACAGATCCGTCTTCCTTAGGGTGGTTTCAGACCAATAAGGTTTTTTTAAGCGCACCAACCAGCATTAGGCAGCGTGGTGATTACGCCTAATTCTCCTCACTGTACTGATACTCGTATTTTCGGTAAGACACTACTCCTACTACTACCTATTAGATCGTCACGGGTTACAAATTAAAGAAAATAACCGAGTCAACGCTTAAATTCAGAGTTGCGCGCATACTTTTGGAAAAAGGACACGATGTTAAATTTTATTAGTGCAAAAATTCAATTACCACCGTCACTGCAGCGTTGAACACCTGTAAAAAGCAAAATACTTTGTTGGACAATATGGACAATGGGAGTAAAAACACAGAATATTGTTCTATATTTCGTGGTTATAAGTACTATAATTGTTTATCACTTAGGGTACGTATACGTAAGCGATGTTCGTTATTAATTATTTACGTGATAAACCGTAGTGCTGGGATGTACTCCTCCCCATATACATATAACAATAAGTCCACCTACGGGAATGATAATTGATTGCAGGCACGCGGCCCGTCTCCGGAGTTAGTTAAACGCCTCAGATTGCTGTCGGTCGACCAATAGTCGTTACTTATACGTTATACTCGATGTTTATTCAATGAGGTAAACACTAACTGAATAATAACACAAATAAAAACTATTTGAATACAGAATAAAGTAAGGCTGTTCTTCCTTTTACTATGTTTTGAATACCGTTATATTAATCTTTATATCAATAACCTTTATATCAATTACCTTTTAGTTAAGCTGTCGGTCCCGGTTGTTGTAATCAATTGACCATGTCGGAGGCCTTGAGGCGGTCTTTAAACTGCGACAAAGTTGACCGTTAACTACTCGAACTGGCTGACTTCTCATACACAAAACTTCATCAAGATTAGGTCAATAATTTGGGAGCGAAGACAATACAAAACGAATCTACAGGCAACCAAATTTCAAACTTATAACTTATTCCTTCTTCGTGGGGTTCTGAAACAAATAAATTCGGTCGATAATGGATACACGAATTGGTATAGTAGACGTATCGATAATTAGTCACACTTCATTATTTTTACCACCCAGACTGAAGGTTCTAAACAATTTCAAAAGGTAACTTCTAAACCTTCAAAACTAAAGTAACTTCCATTAACTCATTTTCATAGAAACATTTAATACCTCCAAATTAATTTGAGGTATGATATGCCACTTTCGTTTTTTACCTAAGCCTAAATCACGCTATTGTATAAAAAATATTCCATTCCAACTACGAAAATGATACCAATATGTTATATTGAATTTCAATTAAGAAAAAAAGCACTCGGATACATAATTGGACGAGCAGCGAAAATTTAATAAAAACATTTATTTTACTAAATATTAAGTCTTTAACTAAAAGTAAGAAATTAACTGTAATTAATTATTGTTTGCAATCACTTAAATATTTACTTTTTTGTGAACATTTCTTCGGTTAACGTCATACTAATTCAAATCAAAGTACAACGTCATAATGTAATTAGATAGATAGTAGCGACTTCTATTCGGAATCCATTAAACTAAGTAGGAACTACTGATGTAATTTCACTAGGTAAGTACTTTTGATAATGAATCTCAATCTTAATCAATTTAAGGTTAGTAAACACTACTATATAATAGTGTCTGTGTCCCAGCCAAACATTTAGTTGGACGGCCCTCGTCGATTGACCGTCAAAAGTGTTTACCCACATCGAAACCGAACCGATCCCAATGGCAACTGTGACTTATTTTCTTTCCCAACTGGGTCAGAAAACTGAAAGATATACATAAATAAACTTAACACAAAACTAATAGCACTATCATATAAAAGTACTTGTTTCTTAGTTTCAAGTCACAACAACATGATTTTTTTTATTGTTTCAGATGTTTCGTTGTAAACATATTCATGTTATTTTTGTTTTTGGGTAATCTTTTTGTTGAAGGTTTTATTTCTAACATTGTGGTGCGATACGCAACAACTTAGTCTACCGGTACTATGTGACAATATAAAAAGAAAGTAAGTTCATACTGGTGTCGGAGTTTTTAGAGATTTTAGCCTATTGGCCTCCGACATGATCTAACGATTGAAAAACCGGAACAAACACAAGTGACTAAGTCATATAAGTAAGTGTCCTCCGAAGCACGGTAGCGCTCAGATAGAAATGTTACTTGTGGGTACCTTCATTTGTTTTCATTGGATTAAAGGCTTGGCCAAACCAACGCGTTCAGCTCGCGTCCGCGGTGGAGTGCACGGTGGCGATACTGCGCGTGCAAAAGTTGTATACACCGTCGCGTTTGTTCTTGCGTTCACCAGGCTGGAATCACGTCATTGACTACAATGCTCTCTATATACAAATAGCTGCGTGCAGCGTCCTAACGTAACAAGCCCGATCTGATCGCCACCGCCGCGTGCAGACGCTGCATCGGACGCCGCGACCAATCAGAGGACGCATCGATGTGAACACGTCGCTACAAGTTCGTACACAACAACTGACCGCTACGGCGCACGCCACTGCGGACGCGAGCTGAACGCGTTGGTTTGGCCAAGCCTTAACGTGAACTCTACCACTTCAGTCAATAAGATTGTTACCAAGATTAGTATTAGAAATGAGTACCCGAATAACACAACCACAATCTACTTTTTAAGTGCTAAAAATATAGGGAAATTAAATGTATAATCGAATATCTCTTTGCCTGATATATTTTAACACTTGTGATGAGTAAAAAAAAGATTCTAATGTAACTTAATTGAATTTTAAAGGGAATGTCTCAAGTCTCCGAAGCACTCATTTATTTATATAGCTACGTTTATAAATGAGTTTGGCGTGCCTTCGTTATGTGTTCTCAAACAATAATTTAGGTAAGACATATAGCTATTCTCGTTCATTAAAGTAAAATAATGATATTATGAGTCGGTTGAAGGATATTAATTTTTATAACCTCTACGAAATACATTATTACGTTGCTACTGGATAGTAAACAAAAGGAAAAATATCATAAAGGCTCGGATTTCTGATTTGTAGTCTGATCCGAAGATCAACCTGTAAAGTGAAAATTACAACCAATAGTTTTTTCAATTTTTTATTTTACCAGTAATCTATGAGTAAATGTTATATTATCTGTTAGTTATGTTATATTTCAAAATCAATTTAATCAACATTTAAACAATTTAAACCCCTACGAAAGAGCGTCAGGTCAGATTTTTCCAAACATAGTTAAGATAGTTAAGATCCAACGCAAGGAAACTGGCTTTCAAAACGACAGCATTGAAATCGGTCCATCTATTTGACAGCTACGGTGCCACAGTAAACACTCACACACAGACATCGACGTCAAACTTGCAACACCCCGCGTTTGCGTTGGGGGTTACAATATAAAGCTTTCCCTATACACATGAAGAGAAACAAAAATCAACACAGTAAAATATATGGAGTGGCACGATAAAAGTTGCTGTGGGTTACTAAAATTTTCTATAAACCTGTTTTTGAAAAAGCTTTGTGGTTCCATTCGATTTATTAGTGTCTAAAAACATTATCTTTCTAGAATATTGTTTTATTTTTTCAATTTATTAATTGATTACCTATTGATCATGGAAGAAAGCATCCTTGATATTATCATCCCGATAAATACAGACTTTTATTGCAAATTATATTTATGTTCTCTAAACCGATATCTTCAGTGAGATGAGAGGCCTTGGCCCAGAACATTGCTGATTAAACATGTTTTGTTGTTGTTTCAAGTTTTTGTTCAATGCCTCATTACCTATGTACATCCATCAATGCCCTTTTTTATTTTCTACTTCCCCTTTAAAGTGAATCAGTTTCAAAACCCAGCATTTGACTCTCTTTTTGTGCAACTCAGCTTTCAAATAGTAATTACGACACGGTGTTAGTGGCGCTGTCTAATGGATCCTTGAATTACGAACATGGATTTAATGTTACGACACACAATAGACATGACGGAATTGACACTGAGTATAATGTACTTCCTTTGAACATACATCAGATTCAAAACAAGACGCAATCGATCATGGTAAGGTAATTTTTCTTTTAATTTGTCAGCTTTAGGTAGCCCAAGCCAGTAGCAATGGTTTTATGGTAGGTTTCAGTTAGTTAGATTCCATAATGCAAGCTTAGAGGTTTGAGTCTAGTCAACCGGGTGTTAATTGGTCCCGGTGTATTTATTATTTAAATGTAAGATGAATTTAGTTTAGTACTGAACTTGAACTCTATTCAAATAACTCAAGTGTCTGTCCATCTGCCTGTCTGTCCGTTTTTAACACTGTTACTTCGAAAAGAAAAAAACGATTTTTTTACCGAACCGTTTTGAAATTTCTATTTGGCTGTCTACTAACACAATCTGTTATGACGAAGTGACATTCATATACAGTTTAATAATGAGCAACTATATATAATAATTAAACCAATTTAATAAACTACTGGAGTGATTACTGCGGTGAGAGGAGAATTAGTAACCTAAAGTAAAAAGTGGATTACGTGTTCAGCTTCAGGCGACGGTTACTGTGAGTAAAGTATTTACTGTGATCCATCAGTAAATAATGACGTATCGTGGTATTTCTCGTAATTAACGTGTAACCTATTGATGTATGTCATTATTTATTCATGGATTTCTAGATTTCTTGATTCTGTATTGATGATCCGTCGGATTATGATAAATATTGCCGGTGACATTATAGCCAAAAACCTTAAATCTTTAAAGTTCCGTCCCGTTGCTAGGTAATGCAAAGTTAACGCTATTTTTTCTCTCGGGGTAATAGATTTTCTCATCACGGTATCTTGTTTGGTTAAAAAAGGTGTTACTATTGTCATAAGTTCTTCAAAGCAGGGTTCAGGCATTCGAAAATAATTCTCGTAATCATCCATTTCACCATGTAATTTTCTGCCATTAAATTCACATGTGTGTACCTTTCCCTTTGTTGTAACCAATTTTTCGCCCATCGCTTTCGCTTGACCTTTTTATTTAAACTAAGTGCTAAAATAAAAGCCACGCAACCTTTAATTTTCAGCTCTGTGGCCATTTTAGACGTTTAAACAGCAGGACACCGGACATAATACTGACGTACTAAATATTGAACGTGTAGGCTGGTGTATTAATCCATCAGTAAAAACTGAAATCCATCAATAAATACTATATTGGCGGATCACAGTAAATACTTTACGTGTAACCGTCGCCTCAGTGTACGTATAATTCACATCCCAATTCATTATAGTCCAGTGTTGACTAATCGAGGTGCGTTTTAAGATTGCGTAACATTAGGTACTTACGTACATCCGTAGGTTAATATGAAGGCTTACTTATTTATCGGTCACGTAATATGGATCAAACGTACGTTCTATGGAGGAATATGGGTCCGATATGGAGGAATGTGTTCGATATATTATACTAAGTAATGTTCACGCTCTATAATTGATTAAAAATGTTAGCTACCTTATCTTCTATGGGGGTTTATATTCGCTTGGGATCCGTCCCTACCCCAGTCTAAGGTGGATTTACATATGTGATTATTAATTACGTGGTCGAATACATGCAACTACCCAGTTTCATTTCCCAAAACTTCATAAGTTTGCACACAGACAACGGCCATCAACATCAAATAAGCCCTCAAGAGAGTCAGGGCGGGTTGCTTCAGCTTACTCTCACGCATCAGTTAACGTTAACATAAAATGTCAATCACAACCGAACGTAAGAAAAATATCATGGCTTTCTACTGGCCGACCAAATAACTTTAAGACTGTCGTTTAATATTGAACATTTTACATTTTACACACAACATTTTTACCAACAAAAAAGTATTGTAAGTATTTTATTTACAAGACATACAAAATCTTGACATTTTTAACGAATTTATGTTACGTTAACTGTGTGACATTGTACAGTCTACTAGTCGATATCTTATCAAAACCCAAACTCACCAGTAAAGGTAATTCCAATTCTATAAATCAATTGTCAAACGGACAAAAGCAAACTTAAATCTAAATAGCCTTATTATAACCCGAAATGTAAATAAATCAAGAGTTTATTTTGCAAAACGTTTGTTACAGAAGAACAAAGTGAGTAAGCAATTACTCAAATAGTTGAGAAACAAAAGTTTTCGTAATGAGAGGGCTGTAATTTATTAAGGTGATTGTGGATATTTGAGCTTAAATGTTGCCTACGGAAAACATTATGAAAAGCTAGCGTTCACTCAAAGTTTGTTCCATATAGTTTTGTGATGACCCTATTTGCTCATGCTTACTCCTGGCTAGAAATATTTATTTTTAGACTTATTAATATGTAATAGAAGTAAGTTTGTATGAATAAAGATTTTATTATTTTATTATTTTTATTATTTATTTAAATATTTGATTTTTATTCTCATAGGGACTTTATTCAAGCAAGGCATTCTAGTTCCATTATGCCCTGAACCTACAAAAACAATAAAAAATAAAAATCACAAAAACAACTTACGAAAATAATTAATAAACTCTACCGCGTCTAAAAAGGAGATAGTAATAAAATATTTTTTTCACTCAAAAATTAAATTAAATCAATCCTCAAAAATCCACATACCAAGCAATTTGGCAAATTAATTTTTTCATCAAAAAATATAATGGCCAGACCGAACTCTATCAATTAAAACTATGTGGCTTCTTGGTGACTTACAATCTTTGATTAGGTATAGGTGGTACCTACTTATTTTTTCAAAATGAATTCCTCCCCGTGTTCATTGAAATCAGTTAAATGAACATGTTATTCCGTAAATGAGTTACATAAACGAAAAGTTCGCTTTTCTTAGGTATCTCTTTACCCATGATACGACAGCCATTCTCACTCATAATTAAGTAACACAATCTCCTCAAAACAATACATCAATTCACGAATATAAAGAAAAATCGTGTCCATTTACCCATTAGATGAGACGTGTTTGTGACATAGATACTACCTATTTTGTCTCGGCGTGAGACAAACTGGTGAAAGTAATTGTACATACACATCGTCTTAATGTGCATCATGTTCCGCGTCAAAATACTGTCAAAATTGTCTTTGATGTAGTGGCAGCATGGTAGGTTTGAGTTAACAACGAAAAGTCATTCGATATTTATCCGCAATAAGAGACATAAAATGAACCTAAACAATGATTTTGCCGACGGTACTGACAGTTACGTGCACAGAGACGGGTGTCTGTACTCATTACAAGTGCAAGTGTGGTTCAGGGGTGCTCGTAAAATAAAACAACTAACTATACATTTCAATTCACACGGCGACATTTGAAAGGTTGTGTTATTCTATCAATACAATCCTTTCGTCGAAAGTATTATTTATTTTTTTCTATCAAATTACTCTTTTGAAGTTCCAGTTTGTGCCATAATAGTGTCGACGGAGCTCCGATGCGCGGAGCTCCTATTTCCACCTTATTTTAGCCCTTCGGGCCTGATATAAACTTAACCTAACCTAACCTACGGTTTAAGGCTTTCCAGCATCAAACTGGAACTTCAAAAGAGTAATTTGATAGAAAAAAATAAATAATACTTTCGGCGAAACGTTACATCGGCGAAGGATTCATTCGGACTACCAACCGTCGGAGTAGAGTGTTTTTGGTGAACCGTCCTTTCGGTGAGCGGTATTTCGGAATACCATACGTAGCTGCCACGGTTCTATACAAAAGTGCACCGTCAGAGATTAGCCGTTAGAGATTAGCACGTTTAAACGCAGTTAGAAATTTCCTACTAAAATACGAGAAGATTTATCGAAAAATTTTAACAACTTTTATTATATATCTTTGAACAACGTTGCATTTGTGAGGGTGCAGTACTGTGGTGCAGTGGCGCGGTGAAGATTCCGTACACAATAATATTGTTTATAGAGCTGTTAGTCCGCGGTTTAAAACCTATTGAACAAATAGAGCGGCAAAATTTTAAGCCATACATGTGACCCGAATACACTCGTACAACCTGTCGTAAAAGTTAATTCATTCTATTTTTATCGTTAAAATACACGTTTTCGATACTTTTTGCGGGTACCTTCCTACTGTTTTACTATAGTAGGTTTTAGTCAACCCTAGAATTTGAGTCTGCAACCGATTTTTATTTACTTTGATGAAATATAAAAGTAGCCATATCTTAAGAAAAATATTAATATAATGAATGGATATTTTATAATAAACAAGTTATGTAAACCAAGATGGATTTAAGAATTATCCGCAGTAATGGAAACATAACGCGGTGTGAAGCCGCGACAAAGTCTCTCAGAGAAAAATAGTTTGAATTAAAAAGTTAGACCGACTGACTGGAGTTGCGGTTTCAAGTCTTGCAAAAAGAACCTTTTTAATTCATTTTAAGTTCTTTCAATATCGAAGAAAATTAGTTTAGTTCAGCACTTTTCTTAATAAGGTTATCGTCCTCGGCTGGACTCATGGTCATGAAAGTGTTACCTCTAATCCTACACAATGTACAAAAGGATATGTAAAATTCAGTATTTTATTTTTTCGATCTGGAAATAGCCGAACAATCAGAACCGGCAATATACAACTATAAGAATATTACGAGCTGCGAAAAAAATACTACTTTACATTACGAACAGCTGACTTATCCTATACGTATTTTATCACTGTGTATTTTAAAATAAGATTTGTAATGGCATACCGTACACTGTAATTGGTTGGTAATGATTTATGGGTAAGCTGCGAATGTGAGAATATTGAATAAATAAATATTTATACTAGGTGCCTATAGCCGCGCGAATTGATTGTGATCTGTATGATTATAAATAAAATATGGCATTTTATACATTTTTGTTATTTTAAGCGCAAGGTACATATAGTGCGGCTGCGGGCCGGGTGCGGGTCGCCTGACGGTGACCATTGTCTACTTTGTCTATGTATGACGGCGTCACACTGGCCCGCGGCGGGGCCGCATCCGCACAGTGTATACCTTGCGCTTAAAGTATCGTGCAAAGCGCAAATAAAGACACATGCAAGCGCAAATAAAGACATAACAACACTGCTTTACGAGTAAGGGTCTAGACAGACGGACTGCAATTCAACTGCAATCCGACTGCAAAATGGCAGTTCAGATGCAGTTTGAATGCAGTTGGCTCGACTGCAATCAAACTGCACGTCGACGGGCAGTTGGCGTGCAGTTGGATTGCAGTCTGAGAGTCTAGACAGACGGACTGCAATTCAACTGCAATCCGACTGCAAAATGGCAGTTCAGATGCAGTTTGAATGCAGTTGGCTCGACTGCAATCAAACTGCACGTCGACGGGCAGTTGGCGTGCAGTTGGATTGCAGTCTGTCGTTGTAACTGCACTCAGACTGCAATCCAACTGCACGCCAACTGCCCGTCGACGTGCAGTTTGATTGCAGTCGTTGTAACTGCACTCAGACTGCAATCCAACTGCACGCCAACTGCCCGTCGACGTGCAGTTTGATTGCAGTCGGTGTGCAGTGGTTGTAACTGCACTCGGACTGCAATACAACTGCCCGTCGACGTGCAGTTTGATTGCAGTCGTTGTAACTGCACTCAGACTGCAATCCAACTGCACGCCAACTGCCCGTCGACGTGCAGTTTGATTGCAGTCGAGCCAACTGCATTCAAACTGCATCTGAACTGCCATTTTGCAGTCGGATTGCAGTTGAATTGCAGTCCGTCTGTCTAGACCCTAAAGCGTTTTGTCTCTTCACAATGAAGAGTATATCGGAATAGAAAGGGACAAACAATTTGATAGCTGAAATAAAATGAGCTGAAATGCTGTTAATAAGCATTCATGAATAAGGGCCCAAATAGTTTTTTTTGAAGTGCGTGACGCTTACTTCCTACTTAAGTTCGCAACTTGTTTTTTAGCTCAATGGTAACACCGCATTAGCAGAACAGTCAACTCATACCTAACTACAAATTATTTAATTTTTACTTAATTTTAGATTCAAAATTAAATAAATCATCTCACAATACCTACCTACCAATCACAATTATTCATGGATCAATCTCTCAACACCTTCAAAACAAGCCAATATTAATACAAAAATATTTTATCAGCTTACGAGAAAAATAATATAACAGCATTTACAGGGTGATTGAACTCAGTCGATAGTTGCCCACTGCTGGACATAGATGGATATTTATCGGTTTGTCCGTTCTCGTATTGATATATTTGTGTATCAGGTTACAAAGTATAGAGTAAATGGAATTAATCTGTGAGCCGAACCCACCCTGTATATCAAAATTTGAGTTGATCCCGCTTGTTTTACAATTTAATAATAATTTCTCCCTGTCAATAATTCTTTTTCCGACCCGTCAAATTGCCTATCTCGGCGAAGAAAATATGATACAAAAATATTACCCACTGTTGTTGAAAGCTCCATTATTGTGCAGGAAGTATAAAAGATCTGTCATTGTCTTTATAAAGACTGAATGGAGAATTTTTCCTAAGTATTTTTAATTGACATTAATGTAATTTTTATTATTGATAATGCTGGCCTGAAAACAACAATTGAGTACTGCTGCCATACCATGACCTCTTAGATGGCGTCTCAAGATCCAAGCAGATTAGTTTAAGTTTGCGTTTCAATTCGTACCGTGACATTATTTAAACAATATCGCACTTGAATCGCCATCGCTTTGAATGAATGAACAAACCATTTTGCTGATTGGCTAAATGCGTCACTTCCTCTTAGAGACTTCCTCTCTCGTCACTTCCTCTCTCCTAGAGAAGTGATTAAGGAGCGTTCGAAAACCTCAATAATTAAAATGACCGAAAGTTACGGTTTTTAAGCGAACCTCTTAAAAATGATAAGTATTATTCAAAACAAACATTGGTTTGTTTATACACACGATAATTATTTGTATCTAATTTGTAATCATAAAATGTTTGAACTATAAAGTATTTATTGCTCCAGAAACCAATGGTATCTTTAATTTTAAACAGACATCCAAAATAAAATTACGATTTAAGTGTTCGGAACGTCACTGAAAGTGGCATTTCATTTTTGGCAAAGATCATAAAATTCATAGAATATAAAATAGACATAGATTAAAATATAGACATAGATTAAATATATTATTATAGGTATATTTTTTACGCATTTAAATTATTACCTTCAAGCTTGTTTGATATAAATTGCGACTGTTAAATATTTATTTCTATTATGGATTAACCAGGAATATAAGTTAAGTCTCAGAATTCTAGAGCCTTGTGCCTTGTCGCTCTCGCTTCATTGGGGAAATTCGGGATAAAACAAAGCATATCCTCTAGTTTATATTGATAGTCATGTTTACCCTCGTAAATACCTACCTACTCGTACATTCCCTGCGCTCAATCCACACTATACAGTACTACAACCCGTCCGCACTCGTATTTTATTTTGTGTAAGTACATATTTACTTCTCATCATAACTCAGAAAAGAAATGTCTAATTTTAATAATGTAAAGGTCTGTTGATTTTATTGGGGTCTTTAAATAGTGGTCTCAGTTCGTCTCTCAGTTTTCACCAATTGTTTGGTGAGGCTATATCGTGTAATAACTAATAAATTCTTCACTCTCTAATCATTCAATGGGTTTGACTAAATCTTAGTGGACATCGCCTCAAACGTCGATTAACTTTTTCTTCGTTAATCTCCAAAAGCTCGAAAGTTCTTAATTTAATATAATTAATTTAATTTTTAAATGCAAACTCGCACATTTTAATCAATTCTTTCAGTTGAATATCATTAAGTTATTTGCACAAATGCATTGTTTATAGCAAGGAACAATTATACATTATTAATTAACTAAAGTACATACTTATTGTTGTTAAAAATATCAACAATGGTTCAATTTATGTTAGAAAAATGTATCTTTGATTGAATTGCTAATTTTGACAGCTGAGACGCTTTACCAAAGCCGCAAAAGACGCTCATGGTACCAAATGAATGAACGAAAACATCTTTAGTATGACAAATAGTGAATCAGTTTAGGTAATCTGCAAAGCAACTACAATTTGTCACTCATTGATGTCATGGTACGAAAACTGACAGCGAACTCATCTTTGTGCGCATCTTGGTGCATCTTGGTGCTGCGTAGGAATGCGACCAATAACTATTTTTATATGGAAAAAGATCCCACATAGATCCACGTGTAAAGATGAGTTGTTAAACTCAAGTGTATCAAAGTATATCAAAGTGTACCTTTCCACAATTAGTATTAATAGTTATATTCATACTAAAAGATACACTTTAACTATGCACTTAAAACGTTATTACTAACAATGACCAATTGCAACCCGCCAGTAGTTCCAATTAGACTTTGAATAAACGTTAGACATCGGGGTGTACTGTTAAGATATTAATCAGATAAATAGGTACGCCTTCCCCGTGAATTATGACCGCCTGCCGTTCGTTGATATCTACGTATACATCTAATTATAATAAGCCTTGAGCTATGAAGTAGTCGAATAATTTGAGGTTGTTATTTTGTTAAACGTTTTGGTTTTAAATGTACTTGAATCTGATTGAAACAACTACATTTACTTACGGATACACTTTGTTTTTATTTTACACTAGCAGCGCCCCGCGGTTTTACCCGCGTTGTGCCCGTTCCCGTAGGAAATCCGGGATAAAATGTAGCCTATAGCCTTCCTCAATAAATAGACTATCTAACAGTGAAAGAATTGTTCAAATCGGTTCAGTAGTTTCTGAGATTAGCGCGTTTAAACAAACAAACAAACAAACAAACAAAACAAACTCTTCAGCTTTATAATATTAGTATAGATTTTTATCTGACGTTTCGGCCCCTTTATAGGAACAGTGGTCACAGAAGACTCAAGAAACCAGTATTAATTTGTTTTTGTAAAATGTAATCAATATTAAACTTAAGTTCTATTTTTGAATTTATTTGAATTAAGATACCCATTTGTCGTTTTGGTTTGACATGAATCTGGTAATTTATTTTTATGTAATTGACTTATAATAAATTTTTGAATTCTGTTTGAATTCGATACCTCATTGACACAAACGACTTATCGACCACAAAGACCGGTGCTATCGCTCGCCTACTTTTGGTGGTTTCAAGCGAAGGGGGTCTGTCACTAACATAAAAGCCAGTCCAGGCAATTTGACGGCCCCCAACCATAGCTTACAAACAGCTTGGTGACTGCGGTGGCTGTAGTCGGTGGCCCGTTTGCTCTATATTCTATTGTATGGCTGGACTATTTAGTGACAAACGTTAATCCGTAAAGCAAAAGTGTAAACATAGTACATAAAAAAGGCCTTCTCGATTTTTTCACTAATGTATATAACACACCTATATAACTTACGTTAATCTAATATATAAAATTCTCGTGTCACAGTTTTCGTTGCCATACTCCTCCGAAACGGCTTGACCGATTTTGATGAAATTTTTTGTGCTTATCCGGTATCTATAAGAATCGGCCAACATCTATTTTTCATCCTGAAATTCCCGCGGGAACCGGTACCGTGGTTGAACTCCTCTGAAACGGCTCGACCGATTCTCATGAAATTTTGTGTACATATCGGGTAGGCCTGAGAATCGGACAACATCTATTTTTCATCCCAAAATTCCCGCGGGAACGGGTACAACGCGGGTGAAACCGCGGGGCGCAGCTAGTAGATCTATATAATTGTAAGTTTGAGTTCTTCTTCTTCATTTAAGGAGATATAGATGCATGTATCCATTGCTCAGTCAAACAGTCACTTGTGATTAATACTATTAAGTTCAAAGAGAGATTACTGACGCGCCACAAATCACAAGTCGACATAGAATAATAGCCGGGCCGGTCACTGTTATAATGAAATCTTGGTTTATTATTGATTGACCGGCAACAGGGAAGTGTCACGTATTTGCACACGGACCATTGCAATCACAATGAGGAGAAAATCTAATTTGCTTCATATTTGGGATACGGGCAAATTTGGGAAAAGATACAAACGAACGGCTAACCGAACATAATGTGACCTTGTTTAGGTCCATATTATCAAGTTAGTAGCTGAAAATGTATTTGATCGCATTTTATTTGTACCTTTATTTTAGAATACCCTAATTAGGTGCTGCTGATATGGTATGCATTCAAATAGTTAAACTCCTTGCAAATGAACTCTTTCAATGCCGCCATTTTTTTTATAATTCTCAGCTATGTCGCCATACTCTAAAGCTGAGGACACACGGCGACACTTGACATTAGACACTCAATGTATACATCGAATGTCTGTGTGTGTCCACTGCCGCGACACTTAGTTGCAGTTGTTGTGGCAATGTCGGTCGGTGTCTGTGTTGCAGCCGTGGAGACAGGTCGTGCGCAGTGTCCGACGCAAGTGTCGCGAATTTCGAACTTGCGCGAAATTTTTAGCTAGACCAATAACCGACCAAATGTTCATGGCGAGGAAATGTACCACACTGAATTGCAGTGTCTCCGTGTAGACAGCTAACCACACATAACCGGGACATTAAAATGTTTACACCGATGTCGACACAAAAAATTGCTTACCATGAGGACGCAATCTACACTAGTGTCGACATTTGTGATGAGTGTCAGTGTCGCCGTGTGTCCTCAACATTACATAAAAAAATGAACACACGGGGCGAGCTCACGGCATAGAAAGAGTTAAAACCGACGACTGCGAAAAATACTTAAAATTTCTGTAACCATATGAGTGACGATACTTTGTCTGTACTGAAAGGATATTTTATATTGTACTTATATAAAAAACAAAATAAATATTATTGTTATATGTTTTCTTAGTTGAATAAAGAGAGTTGTACAGACTAAAAAATACAAATATGTTTTTTGAAGATGTTAAACTGTACAATCCGAACATTAAATTCTGAGAACCTCCGAAGGAAACCTCGGCAAGGTTGCTCACATACGCAAAGAATTCCTTTTATAAATATGTATAGGCATATCAGGGTTTGGTGCAAACAAATTCTTTAT
Organism: Cyclophora albipunctata; assembly: GCA_963082685.1. Taxonomy (NCBI): domain Eukaryota; kingdom Metazoa; phylum Arthropoda; class Insecta; order Lepidoptera; family Geometridae; genus Cyclophora; species Cyclophora albipunctata. Next base: position 11,025,129 of record OY720111.1, on the reverse strand, counting down.
ATGAATTACTTTTTTTCGCTTTGGTCCGTATTTTAAGTGGAAAACGTCGCCGCCAATGAGGCGGATCTTTAAAGATAGAATGATTGTGTTTTTGGTTCGTCTGAGGTTGGGTTGGAATAAGGTTATGGGCTTTGACACGGGTAGACGCCAGAGTTCTTGAACGCGTTTAACAAAACTTGGTTGTACTCAGAAGATTAATTAGATATTTGTAACATAAATGTGTTGGTATTATAACCGACTTGGTAGTCAATACCTTAATCTTCAAACGCCACCATCCGATACATTACAAATGCGAAAGTAACTCTACTTAACCGATTTTGATAAATTTTGGCATATAACCTCAAAAGTCAACATTTTTACTTTTTATTTCGAAGTGCAGGCAAACCCAGTAGGGAACATAATTTGCTATTTTGAATGTTGAGTTTAAGTCAAAGAATATCATTTGTGCGCTCGTATACATAACACAAAGCTCGTCCCAACAATGGTTTAAGTATCGTTCCAAGCTGAATGCAATAGAAATATGTATTTTGCTTTTATAAAGAAACTTAGAAACAACGTGGTACAAAAGCAACAATAAATTCTTCGTATTTTTCTTGTGTAATAACATAATAATATTAACCTTTTGCTGAAAGCGGATTACACTATTAAATGGGTTTTTTTTCAAAGTTGTTTTTGCGATGATATAATAATAACATTATTTTATTTATTGTTGGCTACGGGCCGAATCTCATGAAGACACTATAGTTGCGCTACCAACGGTGGTTCACTTGCCGACAAAAAAAATGTTGACGCTACCATGTTGCTACCAAATTAATCTTATAAAAACCCATTAAAAACCTAAGAAAATTTGATTGATCGAGAGACCGGGTTACGTCATCTAATGAAATGTCAGTTAATGAAATAGGGTCCTGAGTTGAGACGATTAAAGTTAATAAAAGATACTTCACGAAAATTTGTTGAACATTGTCGCTATAAGAAGCGGCTTCAGCCTTTCTAAAGACACACCCTTAGTGACTGTGGTGTGTGCATGACCCTGCATATTCGGAGGCGTTACACGGGCCGCTGACTGCCCCTATTTTATTACTTATCACCCACCTTACTATTGATATTTTATTAATTCAAGGTTGGGTTTACCATCGCATAGAACCCTTTTAATATCATGCGAATTTGGAGAGGTAGTGGGACCTAGTGACCTTTTTAAGTATGGAATAGTTATTCTACTTACGTAAATTAAGTCGTCTTAAATGGTGATTACGTAGGTCAGCCGTACTTTTTTCATGTTTAGGATGTTAATAAGCAACGTAATTTAGACGCGTGGAACAACACTAGCAGTTTTATTCATGACATGTAGCCAGCCTCGTGTCATGTTCGAGGAAATAATGAATATCATAGCGATGGTTTGGTGATGGCATTTGATGCTATTCACAATTATAGTGCTATTGAATTTCTTATTTCAAGTTAATTATGCTATCACCGCGGCGTCGCGTGCATAATTGAAAACGTTTCAATGCATTCCAACCTTTTGCTGAAATAAATTTAATTACGAAACGTCAATTTCACTTAAATAGCTTGAAATAATTACCTATCAGAGGATTGTCAGGAATTTAATAACACGAGCAGCCATCCAATAGTGATATGTCATTGCTTGGATAAAATACAGCGAATAATTTCGCCAATTCCTTATTCGTTGTTCCGTTCCGTTCCGTTGTATGCATCCATTCGTGAGAAATACAATTTGCGAATGCAATTTAGCACACTTTTATTTTAGAACACAAGGCTTCCCGATTGAAATCTAATGCCGCGTTTTCACTGCGGGGTTTTGTCCTGCGACTTTATTGCCCGTAACAATAGGAATATGTTGCTGTACTTTGCCTGATGAATGAGAATACTAGAGTGTGAACAAGGGAAATGTTGAGCAACATTGTCCCATAAAGTAGCGGTGTTTCTACGACTCGAATGTCACATGACATATTTCCAGCAATACCACGACTACTTATATCACTATACTGGAGTTTATTTATAATACAATAACATCGTTATATTTCTATAGAACAATCCTTTTATAAGGAACAATGTAATAGATTCCAATCATTGACTTAGGTGTGTAGGTGAAAGCTAGTGGTACATAATATTTTGTTATAAATGATATAAAGCATTTCGCTAAAGCAAGCGTTTAGCTAAAGTTCAAGTTCAAAAGTGGCTCCAAAATACTTGAAAATATGTAATAAAAAACTATAGATCAATGTAAAAGCAACCCCAAGTTCTGAGTGTGCCACAAATAGGGGTGGCCTCGCCCTTGTGAGCCTATTGACGACCGATTTGACAAGATAGCTGGAAAATTCAACATTTAACATTAAACTTTCACCTCCGGCCTTTAAAATTCCCTGAACAAGTTTGATTAGAAAACCGATTAATAAGTTTTCATAGCGGCTATAAATTTAACAACCAAAATACATTTTTTAATGTTGAATATAGTTAACGTAAAAATTTCAAAGGGTAAAAAAGTTTAAAGTGGAATATAGGTGAAAAAAGGTAAATTAATACAATGACCACAAAATACAATAGATAACTCTTGTTGCTAAATATTCCGTAGCCGGAACTCACTTGACTACGGCCTACACCGTAGCATTTCGTAGCTCGTAGCCAACTCCGTCGTAGTCATTATGTATTATTCCTTAATTTAATAATTTTACCTCTCAGCAACCATGCCTGTAATATATTTTAGCACATATTTGTGAAGCCAGTTAAACCGTTTATTTATTAATATCGAACCTAATCTTACATACGTAAGTTATCGTAATAAAGTTGCTACATAAACGCGTGCACTCTCGGTTCCAATCCAACAGCGACTGTCTAAAATGCAGCAAGTGCAATATCAATGTGTCTCTTTCACTCCACTGTGAAATCATGAAATAGAGATATTTCGCGGGTGTATCAAAGTAAAGGGCCTAAAGTATGTTTTCTCCGACACGTTATTTAATATCCCTGCAAACCCGTGTCATATAATACTTTCATAAATAACTCGTGTAAAGAGAAAGAAAGGAACATCGAAACGTTAAAGTATATTCTTAACGTTTGTATATTTTATTTCAAGTAAAATAATCTCGTTGAGTCGTACTGGGCTCTGTAAATCATCCAAAGATTTCATTACGTCGGTACATACCCTTGTTGTATCTGTGTACATAAATTACGCATATTCCGCACCAAACAATGAAGGCTACCGGCTTTTGCTATGCAAATCCAGAGTTGGTTTCTCAATAAATCTTCAATTATATGTTTGGTTTGAGAAATCCGCATTAAAGTTTTCTGTGGGATTATTTTGTTTGAAATTGGAATTTGAGTATTGATAACTGCACTACTGTCTGCCTCTTTTTGCGAATTTTAGGCCTGTTACAGACTAGAGTTTTATACGTCCGTTAAGCTCATTGAAATCACTACAAATACGTTAATCTGAAAGCACTCGCCACTTCTAATAAGAACATAAACGCGCGTTTATGCCCGTATGTGTACGTATGGTTTTAGAAGCGCGAAATGTAACGAGTTTGTGCTTTTACACAGAGAAAAAACTTTTCTCTGATACAGTCCTAGATTTATATACAAACAAGCAGTGCCTCGGTTTTACCCGCGTTATTTTGTGAAAAATATAAAACTACGGTTTTAGGTTATATATTATATGCATTAGAGAAATAATTCTCCAGATCGGATTGTTAGTTTCTAAGATAGGCGTTTTGGCGTGGAACAAAACAAACTCTTTAGCTTCATTATATCATAAACTTTATTAAGATGTATAAATGACTTAATCATGAAATAACGAATTCATTTGTTCCAGTGATCAGTGGCAAGATGCCGATCATCCAGTCGTGCTGCTGCTGGCGGAGCCTCCGGAAAGGATGCTACGCCTCAGCAGTGTACACTATGGTGAGTGGAACACGTACACACCCACCGTGTCAGGGGTTTGGGGGTTTCCCGCCCGGATTAACAATATGTGCAGATAACTGTTTGTAACGACATCTGGGTGTCAATTAAATATTTATTTAAATTATTTGTGTTCGTACCTATAACTATTAGTATCTGTTAGTTAGATTCCATAATACATTCCTAGAGCTTAGTTTGGGTCTGATTTAACTTGTGTGAATCTGTCCGGGTGTATTATTACATTATTATTATAATATTGTTTGAGGCTTCTTGGTAACAACCTTCTGATTTATATTAAGTTTTGAATTTGATTACATGGTTTGCCACTATCCTAAGTTTAGCTCACATACTACTATTCGTAATTATATAAATACGAAACATATCAAACACTATAAATAGGAGTTATTATAGTAAACTTCTGTACAATATCTCGGTAGAACTAAGCACAGTTGTTAAAGTCAACAAAGAGTTGCGGATACTTTGTTGGTAGTTCACAAGCCCTCCTAGGGTTAGGAGTTGAGTCAGACAATTGTTTTATGTATTTAAGATATTAAGGCTCCGGTGAAGTCATCTACAAGATTATAGCAATTTGTTTCTATTTTGGAAATTGCAGAAGTAATTAAATTATTTTTAATAAATATAACACGTTGTAGAGGTTATTGTTTTATGATTATTTACTGACGTTAGAAAAGGAGAGGATTTCAATTCGACGGAATCTTTATTACTTAAGAATAATGATATAATAAATTTATTATCAAAATACAAAAATACTTGGGTACACAAAGAAAAAAAGCAAGCGTATAACTATAACTTTATTAATAAAATATCTTTTGTATAATCAAACATGAGTCGATATAAACAACTTTGCAACTGCATTATAAGCATAAATCCTATACAAGGTTTGTCTAAATACGTTATATCAGCTGTAATAGTACTCGGAATACCTCAAGGATCTCATTACGGCTGGAAATACTCTCAGTCCAAACTTCTAAATGACAGATTGATATCTTCAAGTAAATCATGATGTATCATGTGGTATCTGACACAAACATTGTAGTACACTCGAAACATGTCATTTCCTTTACTAACCAAAATCTGAGTTCAGTGGCAGACCAATCCGCTCAGGGAATATGTTAACTTGGAAGTGAAACACTTTAAAATATAAAATGTCGGAGTCGAAGTGGGAGTCGTCCAAGTCGTCCAAGTCGTCCAAGTCCAAGTCGTCCAAGTGGGAGTCGAAACCGCGTACGATGCGTTCTGGTTTATTAAAGTAGTAAAAACAAATAATTGACGATTTTGGTATTGGAGCCCTACTTGAATATTTATTTGCTTCTGTTTCTAGTATTTGTTGTTATAGCGGGAACAGAAATAAGTAAAGCACCATAATGTGAACTGTCTAGCTTGAGACACAGCCTAGTGACAGACTGACAGACAGACGGAGCGGAGTCTTAGTAATAGGGATCCGATTTTACTCATTAGATACGGAACCCTTAAAGCAACCACATCCGAATCACATCTTAAAGTGTATTTATGCACATTCGTCCGCACGTGAATACTTGACACGTTTCAATTTGATCATGACCCACATCACTTTTGTAAAAAGGCTTCTATTTATGAATACACTAGCGACCGCTAGTTTTTCTTCGTTTAATCCAGATTGCAGAAGTTTCCCGTAGTAGTCTGGTGGTGTAAAAATCCGTTTAACATTTTCTTAGTTATTTTAATCAAAGTTTCCGTAGAACACGCTGACAGACATGCTTTGGCAAACTTGACTTTATACTATGAAACATGAAGGTTACTTTGAAGTATAACATAAAGATATCTATAGAGATATCTTTATGTTATCTATATGTTATACAAACACCGCGATACGAGAATTTTATATATAGATATAAAATTCTCGTATCGCGGTGTTTGTTGCCAAAGTTCTCCGAAATGGCTCGACCGATTTTAATGAAATTTTGTGCGCATATCGGGTTGGTCTGAGAATCGGTTAACATCTATTTTTCATACCCCAAATTTGTAAATGTTTTAAAATATATAAGGCATAACAACGTTTTCCGTGTCAGCTAGAATAATAACAAGATTCACTAGACACAACTTTGTACCTTAATTAAATTCCTACTGAAATACAAGTTCATTATATGTCTAATTTTAATCTGTTATCACAAGCGGTTTTTGGTTGTGTTAACGAGAAACATTTCCTAGCAGAGAATATCAAATGAAAGTTATACGATCTGTTGCATTTTCGGTAACCGGTACCATTTTTAAGGAGGCTTGTGACACCTGAGTGAGCAATTCACGTAAATAGATATTTTCGTGGCAAGATCGCTTTGCATTTAACCCGCCAAAAACGGCTAGTATCAAAGATTACAAATTATATTTAGAAATTCATAACAGAAGTAAATATTCTGATTATTTCAAAACGTATTAATTAATCTGATTATTACAAGATATTGAGAAACTGATTACTAGTACTTATAGTGTTTCAGTAGATCTATCCAATGGTATCAATGAAAGGTAATAATATTCTTGAGATCTACAGAAAACATCTATATTGCCTCTCTTCATAGATCTAGGAAATAAAACAATATTCATGACAAGTGCAGACTAAGATGACTGGATCAATATTTCAAATAACTTTTAGACCGCTTTTAATTAACCAGCGAAGGTGTGAATGAGTTAAAGTAAAAAATTTAGTCTACTAAAAATGCCACAGATCGTAAAGAACTCAGAAATCAATTCTAATCGCAGAAAAGTGCGTTTTTATTGCACGTCCTATAGAATGGACAGAAACAATTTAAGGGTTAAGACAGAAGGGTTATGTAGGGACTGAAAACTAACCAGTAGAAGAACTTGGCTTGGCTTTTTAACCAGTTATCCTTTTGATAGGATTACTGTTTTACAATCAGAAAGAACGGAGGCGTAGAACCTTAGATTATAGAAAGTACTAGATGTAGCATTCAAATGTATTTACAAGCTACACGCTGTGTCCAAAAACAGAACAAAGTCCCTCGCGTGGTGTTGTTAGCTCTCGCATTATTTGCCCATTTTTGGGGTAAATTTTGGGAGTTTCGGAGGTAATATGATAATAGAATAAAAATTGTCCTTTTCTTTATAACTATGTACCTACCTGATTATCTCAAGAAATAGATAGGTATATTAAATAAAACACGGTGTTAAGGTGGATGTTTGCACACTTTTATCGGGTGATGGAAAAATTATATATTTTTATTTTATTTTAAAGTATTCGGAAAACTTACAGCTAGGTACAAGAGTTACATAAAAAAAGAATAATAACTTAGGGCCAATTACAATTTTTCACTATCTAAGATGGCTAATATAGAAACATAATTTTATACCCGCTCCCCCTCTCCCCTTCTACCTCACACGCACACCAAAAATTTGTTTAGAAATCCTATAGACTAACATACTTACTATTTAATAGGATTGTTAGGTTAGGTACATAGGAGCCGCACTTACGCTTTATACTTTCTTTTTTCAAGTTGGTTATTTTTTATTATATTACTTATTAATATTCTACAACGAATTAAAGCCCTCAAAAGGTAATAAAAAGAAGGGTAAATCAAAACTCTTATATTGGCAACACTAGCATAGATTGACGCATCACTCTCTATGACAATTGAAATCTGAGAAAATAATTAAATATTTAAATAAGACGATACCTAAATGCGATACTTACACGTGAAATGTGATCCCATCCTGTTTCTTTTTCAGACCCACTGCATTTTTACAGGTAGGAATGACACAAGACGGCATAGTTTCGTGAAATTGGTCACGGGTAAAACACGTTAGCGCGTTCCGACGGTCACAAAGTGACTGATCGGTTGCGCATCAAACTACACTATTTAAGGCTAGTTTGAGTAGCTACAGTATTATGCGCGCTCACGGGTTCTGGTTATTCTGTATTCTGAGCGTAGAACTTATAAAAGTAAAGACATTTAATACGAAGGTTAAACATCTAAAACGAAGTAAACCATTTACATAGACGCTAGCGCCAAGTGGCAACTTTATGAACTAAGGGTTAACAAACAAAAATTAACTCTATCGTGATAGCTTTTGAGCTTACGTACCTATATAAAAATCATGAACTATCCCGGGTTCCTTGTGGATGTTAAATTCAGCCCTGTCAGTACAACGGGCGTAGCTCAGGGGTAGAGTGCTCGCCTCACAGCGAGAAGTCCCGGGATCGAAACCCGGCGCCTGTAATAGCAATACATTTTTTTTATTTTTTTTATAGGTGTTAAAAGATGTAATTCATGCATTTTTAACTCTAGCTAACAGATGTACTAAGTCAACCTAAATGGCTTAAACTCGCAAGATTAAGTTATATTATCAAGGGAAATAGGTTTAATTAAGGTTAAATATAATAAAAGTACCGTATTTGAAACCGAAGTGTATTTATGCAAAACCATATGTTAGCTAGCCCTCTGTCGTCACAACTATGGGAACATAACTTACTATCTTTAGTCACAGCTGTTGTCAGTATACATTTGTTAGACTCACATTCAATGGTGATGGTCAGTTGCATTGCGCGTACTGCAAATTAAGCTTTATTACTAAGAGCTCGAGTATACTATAGTTAAGATTGTAGTTCGATAGTCATCTATGGAAATATATAAGGGAGTGCACACTAGACATATAAAGGACAGACGTATTTATCTACATATACTATCTATATAAATAAAAATGAATTGTTGTTCGTTAGTCTGATTAAAACTCGAGAACGGCTGAACCGATTTGGCTAATTTTGATCTTGAAATTTTCATGAAAGTCTAGGGAAGGCATTGACTGAATAAATGCGGGTGAAACCGCAAGGCACAGCTAGTAAGTAATAAAAATCCCGAAATTCCCACGGGAACAGGAGTGCTGCGTGTGAAACCGCGGGGCACAGCTAGTAATATTATAAAGCTGCAGAATTTGTTTGTTTGAACGCGCTAATCTCAGGAACTACTGGTCCGATTTGAATTATTCTTTTTGTAATGAATAGCCAAATTCAACGGAAAGGATATAAGCTATTGTTCGTCCCAAAATTCCCACGGGAACGGGCACAACGCGGGTAATTTGAAATAATATGCTAAAGATACATTTTAATAATATTAATGATGGATAATATAATTTTTTTTTTGTGACAGGTGTACTTCGCCATAACCATAGTAACGATGGGGCATTTCATTGAAATGGAACAGAGGTACTTGAGCGGAGCCCTGGTGGAACCCGAGTCCGAAAGCTTTCTGGAACCGGAAAAAATAACGCCAAGTGAGTATAAGTCTTCATGAACGATCAACATGTAAAGGGAATAGAATCTTTTTGATTGTACCCAAAACATTATTAAATATGAAAGAGTAAATCTCCATTTCTGGTTTATTGAAACGTTTTATTGTCGAAGATGGCCCTTAGAGTACAAAAAGAGTAAAACGCTGTGGTTTTTTGTCAATATTTAATCTATACTAATATTATAAAGCTGCAGAGTTTGTTTTGTTTGTTTGTTTGTTTGTTTGTTTGTTTGTTTAAACGCGCTAATCTCAGAAACTACTGAACCGATTTGAATAATTCTTTCACTGTTAGATAGTCTATTTATCGAGGAAGGCTATAGGCTACATTTTATCCCGGATTTCCTACGGGAACGGGCACAACGCGGGTAAAACCGCGGGGCGCTGCTAGTTTCTTATATAAATAAGAAGGATAGGGTATAGAAGCGGTTGCGTATCTAATTTTTCGTTACTAACCATTTCTATACTAAAAATAGCGACGAATTTCCTGAATGTAGAGCTGATAAAACAGTCACAATAATCCTCGAATAGGAACGGTGTTCGATTAATTTTCCGGGCGACCTCATCGCGTAGCAATTTCACCATATCCCGTATAATTAGCTGCCGTTCACCGGAGTCCAGAAGTGTGCTAAACAAATCGCACCGATACCCTCCACCGCTCCATATTATTACTCGACGTAAAACAAAATTAACCAAAACAAAAGACCAATTCTTCAATTAAAACGTTAAAGTGACAGGAGCTTTTGAGAAAATTGCGAGCCTAAAACAATATTGTTAGGCGTATGAGAACAAAGACGCCGCGGGCCGCGCGGCGGATGCGGCCGCGCCGCACCGCCGCCGACACCTTAATTAATCCCCGGATACAGAAACAAACTTCAATTTATTCATCGAAATAAGTTAAAATCTTTAAATACCAAACAAACTTTTATACTTGAACACAAATTGTGTACGCTAATGTACGCAAATTGGCTTCCAACATTATTTAGTAATTATTCCTCTTGGTATTAAAATAAGATGCGGGTTTCATGATTATTACTTTTCCATTTTGTTTTTATACTCCTTTTTATAGAATTTGACGTCTTTCAAAAAGTTTAATCGATTTGTACGCTTCGTTTCGTATCTTATTTGTTGGAGTTACTCACAAAGTGCGTTTGTGATGTTTAGATGTTACTCGAGCGGAATTTAATATTATTTTTAGAACGGTCCATATGATTTATTTTTATAGTTAAAATATTCACTTAGCAATAAATAAAAAAATTAGACTCAAAAAAATCTTAATATTTTGTTAACATCTGTAAGCTCTGAAGCCACGTAATCATACTTCAAGGTAGACAAGCAGATACCAGAATTATCATCATTTTATCTTATTGCATTTTTCCTTTCATTTCTCGAGTTTTCTTAACTCAATAGATAAGAAGTGAGGCAACAAAAATGCTTGTAATTTTTCCCGAGAAAATTGCACCGCGTTACAGGCAAGGTTACTTGGGGGATCTTTGAATTATAACTTATAATGAGTGAGAATTTTCTAGAAGATTTTTTATTATAGTGAACATAGGCGTTGTTTTAAAATACTTGCTTATCGAGTGTATCTGCAGTACATACATTGAGTCACACGAGGCGCGGCCCGGAACCGACTCGCGCACTAAAAATTATGGGTCCATTACTTTTACGAGTCCTAATGCCGCGTTAATGACGCCCCTTCATCTCATTGAATTAATTAAAAATGGAATAGTTCATACAAGTATCAAACCTCGAATGGTATTTGCATGAAGAGCATAGTATGAGTACTTCGCTGTTTCGTCTTCTACTTCTCAAATTCAAAACAGTTTTTCCAAAAATTCTTTGTCTATTTTTGGTCACAAAAAAATCAATATCATCAAGAGTAGAGAAAAATAGCCCGTACCGATTATATAATGTATTATATAATAGTTAAGAGCAAAAAAAATCACCTTTCAAACAAAAAAATGAAATTAAATCCACACAGCAGCCATACAAAAACTTTAACCTTTATTTTCTGAGGGAGTTAAAAAGGTTTTTGAAAACAACATCTTTTGTTACGATTCATTATATAACTATTCAAACATTTCATTTGTGGGTTACATTAAGATAAGACTTAATACCAAATAAAAATAATCCCCATATTTTCCTACCACGCACTGATATGCGTGACAAATAGACAAATAGTCGGGGAGCGTGACTTATGTCACGTGGCGTTATTTACAAAGCGCTGCCATCGATAATAATATCACGTGATCACTCCTAATCGACGGTTTTGGTAGTTGTCTTAAATACTCGGATATTCTACTCAGTAATAACTCAAAATAAATACATCAGAAGGTCAAATAAGGAAATTCTACACATACATACAAATGCTTACACTTTGTTCGTAACTAACCATTCGAACTAATACCGTTTGACACCTTTCGAAATTCGTGTAGTGCTCATTATATGTGTGTGTGTGTGTGTGCGCCTGATTTTGAGCGTTGTTCTTTATTGTTTGGTGTTTAGGTACTGAGCGATGGAGGAGGTAAGGCCGTTCGGGCCAAGATTTCCATAGGGCTAGGAGAGGAGATGTATGTTAATTGGAGGGGATCAAAAATAAATTAAACTGCAATGAGCTGAGATTTGATTAAATCTTCATCTTTTATTCTTCTCTATCTTTTATTAGTGTCAATGTCTAAAATTTTAAGTCCAGTATTCCAACAGAAGGGGCCGCATTAGAGACTGACTATTCAATTAATCGTAAATTTCATCTCATCGACCCGCCAGCTATCTCCGCCACCGACAGATAGCTTTATTGTTGTCATCTAGCCTACTGTTGCAGCCTCAAAGCCATTATTGTCAAAGAAATATTGCAAGATTCGTTTTTCGTTATTATTTTTAATGAGTTTCACAATTTCATAGGAACTACAGTTTATTGAAAAACTTAAACACAAGTCAGTTTGAGTCGGTTCTTGAAGGTACATACATCAACTGTGACATTTTAACGAACAGTGCAAGGAGACTTGGTAAATGAAGTCTCGCTACAGATAGATATCTGCAGCTGCAGCCCTTAGTTTTAAAGAAATAACTTAAATGAGACTTAAATAAGGTTTTAATAAAAACATAACAATTTTAAAGAATAAAGATTTATAAAGAACACAAATAAAGGTTGCCTTATTCATAAACGACTAGCTGTGCCCCGCGGTTTCACCCGCAGCGCCCCCATTCCCGTGGGAATTTGAGATTTTTATTCCCTATAAACCTCACGGAGCCCGAGACCTTTCCAACGAATGCAAAACCGTGGAAATCGGTTCGTGCGTTCTGGAGTTATAGCGTCAGGAAGGAAAACCCGACTTATTTTTATATAGTAGATTTTTATTTAAAATACTCTTGTACATATTTTGTCTCTGAAAAATACCGTATGTCGGAAAAGGACAAACCAATTGATAGCTGAAATGCTGCTAATCATTACGTTCTACTGCAGCTTGAACACTGCCTCATTCTTAATGAACTAATTAAATAGATAGCAATAGAATAGATACGTTCTATAATAACAATGTTTGTCCACAGTAACTGTGTCCTTGAACATCACCCTGCTGGCGTGCAGTACGCTCGGACTCATTGCGTGCATCCTGCTCATATTGGGGGTTTATAAGGCAAGTAAAAAGAAAGATTGGTGTATATTTTTCACTTATAAAAGATAGAGATGTCATTGAAGATTTGATTTAGCAATGATTTACCCACCTTTCCTGCAGAAGAATTTCAAAGGCTACTTTGCTTTTACTTTATCAGGGACTAGCTGCGCCCCGCGGTTTTACCCGCGTAGTACCCGTTCCCGCAGGCATTTCGAGATAAAATGTATCCCATGTGTTATTCGGATGTGTAACCTATATTATTGTAGTTTCATCCAAATCCATTCAGTAGTTTTTGCGTAAAAGAGCAACAAACATATGTACATCCATACATACATCCATCCTCACAAACTTTCGCAATTATAATATTAGTAGGATTAGTCTCGAGTAAAGGTTTGCTACAGACATAGTAATTACAGTGCCCTTTATATTTAACCGTAAAGCACCTTTGTACAAATATTTTCAGAGAGACTGGTATATTCTATTAAGTCCTTTTATGTGTAAATACTGTGGCTAACTCATTATCATTTTAATTTATCAAATACATTATATATCAAAAACAATATTGTTCTTTTCAGAGGAGTAGATTATAAATAAACAGAGGTCTATTTCAGCTGTTTATTGAAAATATAATGAGAGTTTTGTTAGGTTTGCATATGGATACCACTTGTATTAGTAATTAGATCAAGGACGGTACAAAAGCTGCGTTTTATAAGTTTAATTATATACAATGCAACGAACGATGAATGTTTCGGGCTGCGGGATAGCGTGGAATAAACAATTCATTACGATACGAGTTTTCGCTTTAGACGTACATATGTAGAACAGGATTTTGGTACGTAATACGTATCTATACAAACACATTCATGTATAATAAAGCTGAAGAGTTTGTTTTGTTTGCTTGAATGAGGTAATCTCTAAAAGTACGAGTCGGATTTGTTGAAATATGTTTGGTTAAGATAGAAGTCAAAAGTAACTTTTGTACCTATCGCGCGAGATTTTTATTTGAATTACCAAGGTGGACTTGCACACAATATAAAATGACATAAAACTAACAACAAACGATAAGATACGTATGCGTCTGGTGAACACAGCATGCTTATAAAGATGACAATCCTGTTGGCTCAGTGGCAGTGACAGCGCTTACTGTGTCGGGGGTTGCGGGTTCGATTCCCGCCCGGAGTCAACAATATGTGAAAACGTAGTATCAATTACCTATATATTCTTATAAAGTATTTGTGAATGTATATGTAGTAGTATCATTAAGTTAGATTCCATAACACAAGTTAGAGCTTTCTTTGGGTCTAATTAATCGTGTGAGAATTTGTCCGGGTATATTATTATAAAGAAATTTACACATAGTTCATATTTTAGAAGAAATAAATTAAATATGATAAAGTTAGGAGTTTTACGAGTACGTTATCAGAGCAGGATTGTCATTATTAGTTAGTATTATAAAACTTTGCAAAGTCCTACGGTAGCCCTACGGGCTAGGGTCACTTCTTCTCAAGCTTCTCTTATCACTACATAGTATAAAATAAAGTCGTCTCTTTTTCGTGTCTGTCACACTGTTTGTCTGTCTGTATGCTTAAATCTTTAAAATTATGCAACGGATTTTGATGCGGTTTTTTGTAATAGGTAGAGTGATTCAAGAGAAAGGTTTTTATGTAAAAAAATTCCCGAAATTCCCACGGGAACGGGCACAACGCGGGTAAAACCGCGGGGCGCTGCTAGTATTTCATAAGAAAAAGATTTGAATACTTCTCAATAGATACAAAAATGTTACTGGCCCATAAAATTGCGTGGCTCACATCAAAGTGAAACGGTTACGTTTATCGAGCGAAAATAACTTTTGAAGATAAAAGTTGGCTGAAGTTTCAGACACAATTTCCGCCCTTAGAGGTCCACATTAAAACTCAATGTTAACCTAAACTCATGTTGTTTATACCGTCTGGTATAATACGTTTCAATAACATTTCTTTAATAAATGAAAATGAAAAGTTTATTCCGTATTTGGTATGATGCTTGAAAAAATGTGGAAAATATAAATAAGCCTTTTAAGGTCCAAAAAGAATAATTTATTCGCCACATGGGTTGATTTCATTAAAAATATGTGTTTTTAGTTAATTGATATCTTTGTAGATATATTAAGACTTTATTGACTATAATGGCTGCCAATATATAAACATCACAAATTATAATCTATTGAACCCTATAGCAGTTACAGATGGTTCGGGATTTGTTCATACACAAAAGAGCAAGGCATACATTGAAATACTGTCATCTGTTTACGAAACTAAACTTAGTTGTAATCAAATCACTCACGAACACAAATCTATAATAAATCGTGTTAATTACACCATTTATAACTCGAAAACGGCTAGAATGATTTAATGATTCTTTTTTTATTTTATTTATCTTGTTGAGGAATAGGACAATAAGTTATAAAAATCCTGAAATTCCCAAGGGAACGGGTGCACTGCGCGTGAAAACGCAGGGCACAAGCACAGGCACATAGTATACATATAAATCGCTTAAAAAAAATTGTTTTTATAGGTGAATCCCTCTCGGATGAAGATTTTATAAAATGTTAAATATAGAATACTAGCAGCGCCCCGCGGTTTTACCCGCGTTGTGCCCGTTCCCGTGGGAATTTCGGGAATTTTTTTACATAAAAACCTTCCTCTTGAATCACTCTACCTATTACAAAAAACCGCATCAAAATCCGTTGCGTAATTTTAAAGATTTAAGCATACAGACAAACAGACAAACAGACACGAAACAGAGACGACTTTATTTTATACTATGTAGTGATAATGTAGGTATCCCTAAGCAAAGTTCGATAAAACCAGTTTCCAAGTTTACAAAAGTTAAAGCGACACGTAAATAATGTAATCCAATTAAAAAACAGAAAAGGAATATCGTATTGTCACCGGAGATTTACTTAGTTGAAAATAAAATTATGTTCAGTTAAATTGTATTAAGGGCAGTCAACAAAAAAAATCGGGTCAACAAACACCTTTTATGCTTTCACCCGACCGCTAAATAACGTGCAAAAACGTTTATGCAGGGACTGAGTAAACAATACCTACTCAACTTAACATACTTGTACACACCTCTCATACAATTATATGGGAGGTTTGAATTGTGACCCATTACGTAGATATATTCAAAAGGAGTCCTTGTTTCAAGTAAATACATTTTCTTTCACTTGGCACATTAAATTTATACAGAAGTAGTATGTAAGTACCTAGTACACCAGTTAACTAAGTCTAAAACCGAGGGCTATGGTGGCTTGCGACAAGCTACGAGTATCTAGAAGATTCCGAACACATTTTGTGTGGAGTGTGATTTCGAACACATCGCAAACATGTAGCAAGTAGTACATGCGACCGGTGCCCACGCTAGTGGTGTCGACCACTCATTTGTATTGATGTGGCGTGCGATAGGCAATACTCATCAGTAACTGTGTAGCCCGTTTACGTAGAACCTTAAGCTCAGACCACAATATTGTTTTTTTTAATTCCAGGAATACTTTAGGAATAGACATTTTAGTACATAGTAAAACATCTCAATACACACAGAGAAATCATTTTCTTTATCTTCTATAAATATAAAAATCAATGACACTTTTCGTTGTAATTTTATAACTCAAGAACGGGCTCACCTATCCAAACCAAATGTTTGCTTATTGGGACTATTTAGTAGATGGTTTATGTGAAGTTTTCAGAAAATCGGTCGAGCTGTTCTTATATTCCCACGGGACCGAGCACAATGCGGGCAAAACAGCGAGGCGCAGCTAGTATATTATAAATTGTAATATGTGAATTGAAATACCCGTCCGGCATGAAAATGTTAATATTTTCATACTCTCGATAGAACCCGTCACTTGCAATAAGTATAATGTGAAGTAGGTTTTTTTTTTATCTTTTATCTATTTGTATCTTTTCATATATAATATTCAAAAGCGAGAGTTCAGAAATGCCGAGCGAAATACATGCAAGCTACGTTAGGTACTATAGGCAATAGTTCTTTGTAACTTACACTCGTAATAAAATTTAAGAATAGGTTCTTCAGAGACAAACTGTTTTATTTGATTTGTTAGAGCCTCCCTGTGTATAGGCAGTAGTGGGCTTGTCTACATATTATACTTAGTAAGTTATCTGAGGGTCCATGTAATGTTTATTGGTAATCTATTATCCTGACGCGGCGGCCAGTAAAGTCGCCCTAACGACTCGCCTCCGCGCTGATCCCTATTGATAGATCGCTAGTCCAGGGTCCAGCCATTCCTCCCCGTCCGACAATAAAAACGATCTTCTCATACGTTTCTATTCATAAAGTTCCCGCTTTATTGACCACTATATCTTCTTATACAATTCCTTTCATCCATCCATTTGCAGCTGAAATCCCCCAAATAAAAACTACAAAAAATATTTATGATTTTAAATATATTCTGGTCACGAGCCGGCCCACATTTAGCACGGAATATTTCGCGCTGATTCAATGGAAGGGATACTCTCAAATCCGGATTTTTCAAATAAATTGAATTACATGGTGTGAAAAGTGGAGAATTAGATTTGCCCGCGACAATCCCCTCCCTAATATGGAGGTACTACTTGTAGTTCTGTACAGTTAAGTTTTCAGCTGTCGAAGCGCAAATCTAATTATTTTTAAAAAGGCCCTTCTCTATTCTAAATTGATTCAGAGCTGAGACAGTAATTACATTTCGAGGAGATCGTGCATAAGTAAGTTATAGAAATAATGGTCCATTTATGCTTATATTTTGTAGGTTTCCTAAGTAGGACGGGATAGTGCTCGCCGAATACTTTTAACTTTAATCAAAGATTTCACTAGTACATAGAAAATGTTTGGTACGTTCCCAATGACAAGCTATTTTCGACCTAAAGTAATCGACGGTTGACTTACCTGTCCGTTACGTTGTTCGCGACATGCGGATTTTATGACTGCCGCTACATATTCATAGGTTTTAGCACCCGATTAACATTCATAATTGTGTCGGTGACCCGCGTGTAGCCGAGACCTTCTTATAATTTAAAATGTAGAGGTTTAAGTGGTAGCTGCGGCACTTAAATACTTTCACTTGTTTAAGTATCTTTGATCGCATATTTCCGTAGATTCCGGAAACCAGGACATAGAATTTTAATTTTATCCTTTTTTATTAAATATCTGCAAGCAATTGTTGTTTTGACTGAAAGGATATTTTATAATATACTTATATATGAGAAAGATAGTGAGTATACATATACATCGATTATTTTTAGTTTGAGAATCGAGATGGGTGATATACCTCGGTATATTAATCACAGTATTTTTTGCAAATATAAACCTTATTGGTCGCTTTATGTCCGTCGCGATTGAAAAGGAAAATCAAGAGCATTTCTTACGCCGGAATTACCAGTCTTGAGCAGACCTTTCTTATGACAGTTTCATTTTTATCGATAATAATTTTTATTATCTAGGTGTTAACGTACAATATTCATTGCGTCGTTCCTGATCTGAATGGGACGGCGCAAATTATATTTGTCCACGAAACCGAAATGGTCGATGTTCGTTAGAGCTTAGATGAGAAATATTTTGGTACATTACAGTATCTTTATAGACATCGCCATGTCGAGGCCGGTAATAGGGCCTACGTTTTAATTAAAAGCTTAATAAATAATGATAGGCAAAGTTCAAAGTTCTTCAAAGAATCTACTTAAATCTCTCATTCATGTTTCGATGACGAAATATCAAAAGTTAATTACATAAAGTTGCAAATACCTTATTTTGTACAGTAAGTATATCTGAAGACTGTGTAGATGAAATATGTTATTGGAAGGGATATTTTCCTCATCTCAGACGTGTCGTTGCGAGTACTGTCATATGTATTTGGAGGAACCAAGGAGGAACACAAATGTTGACATTAATACATAAACAGACATGAATGCGAGAATGCCCTCGAGCCTTTCAAATTATGTATCCGTAAATAAGTCTTTTGCTTAATAACGTTCATTTAGAAAATTGGATCCAGTCTGTCCCGGTTATTTCAATAGTTAGATCTTGTCGGAAGCCTTTAGGTGGTCTAAAACTAGGACACCAGGTTATCTAATCCATTCGAGTACCATCTATTCTAAATAGTTAAAGTAAGATCTAGTAGGTAGGGTAGTGGTCAACCCTAAAAATTAATAAATAAATAAATAATAAATATACACCCCGACAAATTCACACACGGTTAATTAGACCCAAACTAAGCTCTACACTTGTATTATTGAAACTAGTCAACTGATACTAATACATTATACATTACTTTATATGAATGAATGAATAGATGGATCACTTAAGCGAATACATTGTTTAAAGATAAAATAATGAATGAAAGTAACCTCAAAACTTACCCAAAGGGCAATGAACTTGATAGATGCAATTGCATATGTTTTAATCCTAAATTAGAGTTAAACACCTCTTATTTGCAGTCGGTTAACAAAGCTTGAATACCAGAATTTCCCACAAGAATTAATCTTGATTAATCGAAGCCAAGCCAGGGCGGGTCCCTAGTGTTTTATATTCTAACATTTAATTATTTTAAAGTAAAGTTTAATATCTTTTAATCCTGTATCCTGTGAATATAGCGTCAATTTCGTATATTAAGATAGCACACAAAACCCGCTGGTTCGATTCCTGCCCAGAGGCAATAATATGTGCAGACATAGAATTTATTTAAAGTAAAAATTACGCATAACTTTTTAGATCTCTAAAATCGGTCGCATGGTTCCTGAGAAATGATCGTCGCATATCTTGTTGGTTCAGACTAGCCCCTACTGACCGTTTTAAATAGGCCACCCTGTATAGGACAGACAGAAGACGGATATCATTCCAGTCCAACCAGCAACAACTGTAATCTATAAAACTGACAGTCCTAAATAAAACACAAGAATCATAGTTAAACCAGGCGTAAAAGGATCAATTTGTTAATAGTTCATACACATGTATAAGGCTTAGTAATCCTTGAGAGTGAAATATCTAAATCCTCTTGATATATTTCCCGGGAAACATGTTGCGTGAAGTGTCAAAGGGAATCCTTGGAATTCGGAGTACGGAAGACGGTTCCTTACAATGTCGCTATGTCTTTCAATTTATTTATATCACCATTTTTATAGTTCAAAGACTTTCGTGATATTTGTTTTCAATTTGGTACGAAATATTCCTTCTGTTGGGCAAAAGCCTCCCATATTTTTTATGATTTACTTACTTTAACTTGATGAGCTAAAACAAACGTTTAAAGTTACCGTTGAGGTTAACGTTAAGTGGCTCGACGCATGCAAAAAGCAGACACTGCGAATAGGACGCTCATACACAGACATCCAATGTTTCCCTAGTAGAGATTTAAAACGTTATTTTGACATGTATTAAATAAAGAATTACGTAAATTAGTTGAGAATCGATTTATTGTTGCGTGCAGCAGTGAGAAGAATATGAGAATATCAGTAGTCAGTAGTGGACAGGAGCTAATTAGGTGTCCGCATTTGCCAGACAGTCTTATATGAAGACATCGTACGGTGACCGAAGTATATTGAAACAAGTTTGGTGACCGTATGAGAGAAACGATTTACTATATGACATTATATGACACTAATAAATTGGACAAGGTTCCAACTTCCAACTTATTTTATCAGGATGGCGAACGGACTAGTCAATATACTCGTAATATTCATTTCACATTTATAATGCAGAGCTTTATCATAATCTTCCTTAGAAATTTTGAGCTGGGGATAAGTGGACGAAAGGATGAGTTCACTATGAATGAATTTATGTATGTCACCATTATATTGTAAACGCCGTTGGTTTAAAATCCAACTAGTGAGATTAGGAACTGCCGGCAAATATTGTACAAACCATAATTTACAACCGAACGCATAATTTTCGTTAGTTCATAATCGTCACTAAAATTGTGAATAGGTTTTTCAGTAGGTTAGTGGCCAACCCGGTGTCGGAGATTTGAGACCGCCCAAAGGCCTCTAACGTGGTCTAACAATTAAAACAAATAAAACGTTCAAATTTAATATACAACTTAATCTACTTCGTATATCAGAACTTTGTATTTTGTAGTCCCTTGCTAATATTAGTAATAGTAATACCTAAAATGTGTAACTTGCATATATTTTCACCCAAACTGCCCTTTGGGTGTTGAATACCAGTAATAATAGATGACTAGTCATTTATAATACTCGTATAGAAATGGAAATGCATTAGTTATCATAATAACATATTTCACTGTATAGTTATACTACTTAAAGTCAACGATTTGTATAAACATAGTTTTTCGGTATTCTGGCTTTTGTCCAGCGATGGGACATTACAGTACAGGCTAATACTTTCCTACTTTAATTCCGATAGACTTCGTAATCCAACAAAAAATCTTTACTTTTTTAAAAATTACTCCGTTTCGTTGTAAACGTGGTGATTACATCTAATCCTCTAAAGTAAAATGCAAGTGATTTCTGGTTCTATGAGAACTGATAAGATCAGTGTTAAAATAATGTTTGCCTTTGGCGTTCTTCGTTGCCCTATCGTCAGTGAGCGTTGCACAAGGACATTACAGGCTATTAAATAAATAAATACACCCGGACAAGTTCACACAAGGTCAATTATACCCAAACTAAGCTATAAGCTTGTACAATGGAATCTTATTAACTGATACTAAAATTATTAACGGTTACATAAACAAACACAAATACTTTATAAGATTACTTATTGACACCCAGGCGTCGTCGCCAATAACTACATATGTCTGCACATATTGTTGACTGCGGGCGGGAATCGACCCGCAACCCTCGACACAGTAAGCGCTCTCACGTGCTACTGTGCCAACGGGCTCTTAATAATAGCGAAGTTCCGTGGTTTTTCATTGTTCACATAAAAAATAGCCTTTATAATATCTGTTGGATGTAGCATTCGTACAAAAAAAATATCAAACTCTTCAGCTTTATTATATATGCATAGATAAATCTTTATTTTTCTTATATCTAATACACTTTTCTAATACTAATCATCTTTTCAGGACATTAAGTTCATGCTGTTGCCCTGGATAATCGCGATGGGGTTGGAGACGCTCGTGGAGATAATCAACCTTGTCTACTTGTTCTACTTGCAAACTGTAAGTATTCACGAGTTTAGAGACAAACAACTTATTAGATAGAAGTTTTGGAACACATTCACAAAGGCTTAACAATTAGCCTGTAGTCATTCACACAAGCGCACAAGTCTTTATTAAAAATAGAACAGACCACATATTATATTCACATGTAGCGTTTAAAAATACCAGACTCGAAAACTGCGTTGGACTAAGGCCAGTGCGAAAGGTTTCTGTGGTATTGGTATTAGGGTCAAAATTACTTTAGTTTTTATTATGATTGGCATGTTTTCGTTGTGTTTAGTAAAACATTTATCAAATGTTTAACAGAAAATGGATATAAAAAAATTAAATTATACCAAAATTAAAATGTAAAGATATTTTTGATACTTTGTACATATTTTAACACAATTTTAACCAATTCTATGAAATTTCAGTCATGTATTTGATAAAAGTTTTAAATGGACTCCTCTCTAATGCAATAAACACGGAAATTTTCCAATTTAAATAAAACTATTGTTCATACCTACTGAGGGACAAAAACTTCACAATTTTATGCAGTAATTAATACAAAATATTTTTGTATTAGCTCCATATAATATCCACGTACACCTATAGTTTTATCAGAATAAAGGATCTCCTTTATAAATCAATGTAAAAGGAAATTATAACAATAATAGGTAAAGTTAAGTTTTGTATATAAAGTTGCTTTTTATAAATATTTTGGTTTGCA
Source organism: Cyclophora albipunctata (assembly GCA_963082685.1). Taxonomy (NCBI): domain Eukaryota; kingdom Metazoa; phylum Arthropoda; class Insecta; order Lepidoptera; family Geometridae; genus Cyclophora; species Cyclophora albipunctata. Next base: position 11,002,443 of record OY720111.1, on the reverse strand, counting down.
AGGTGTCGCGCAGAAGTGTAGACTATATTGAAGAGATTGAAAATACACCAGAAGTTGACGATGTAAGTACCAATATCATGTTAATCAAGAAATATTTACGTTTTATTTCCGGGATGTGACCGGTACAAACGCGGAACGGCGACTCGAGTTTTTTGAATAAGAACTTAACATGTTAGAGTTATAAGTATAATATGTTATTTTTTCAAAAATTTCGCCAGTCGCTCTCGTTTGCATCATAGCAACCCCGTTAAGTTTGTTCAAATCTGCCGATGCCATAAATTCTTACATTTTTAATTCAAGACTCAGTAAATCGACTACTCTTATTCTGTGTTCTGATTAAAAATATTTTGTAGGCTTTTTGAAATTCGTGTCATTTACAATGCATGAAATTCTACATTTAAAAATGCCTCAACCACTATCCTATTTTCACTATCAATAAAGCTTAATACCAATGCACTTTTTCATTAAGTATTGAACTGTAGTAACAATAAGTTTCCAGTACTTACCTCACGTGTAATTAATTGCATGCCTTTGTGGGTCTCGATATAATAGCATTAATCTTTGTAAATTAATTGTATCAACCCTAAACTATACTCTCACTTAGCGGAGGCCCTTATCGGGCTCCATTGAGAGTCGTAACTTCACTGGAACTTATGAAGGTGAAGAGGCGTTTCACTTAAAGCTAACCGTGCGTTTCAGGAATCATTTATATATACAAGTTTACATAGGTTCATCTATGTCAAGAGCTTTCAACGTAGATTTTCCTTAACTCTTTTTTCTAAAAATTCGTAATCGATCCCGAAAAACTATGATTTCTTTAGCAATTTTTCGTTTTCGTATCTCCCAATAAATACCAAAACATACGTACGTCCAGGAACTCAGATAAAACATGTTTGTACGTATCTAAATCGCTAGTTGATCTCCTATAAGCCGTTTGTCTCACATCCCCGTTTAGTCCCCATAAGGCTTCGAACAGGAAGATGCGGGGCGTTGCGCGGCGCGTGTAGCATAGCGTCGTTTGGCAAAAAAGTATATAATAAAACGCGCGTGGACACTCTCCTTTATATAATAGTACTTATCAAACAAAGGTGTCATAAATATAGTAATAGATACATTCTGGCCAACTACTAAAACCAGCACACGCACACAATAATGCGTGCCTACACGGTTTCTAAAGGGGTCCAACTAGCCAGTGGAGTTTTACAACGAAAGACAAGCTCATCATACACATATCTCCTACTTTTGTAGCAGTCATACTTATTCTTCGGGTGTATTAATGTGTGAGGCGACGCCACCCGCGCTGCGCTACGCCCGCCTCTGTGAACAAGTCCTAAGGATTTATTTTCAAGCGATCCTTCTACATGTGTTACTATGGGCTCACTTCATAACGTTGTATGTGTTTTGTTTGATTTGTTATCGATTTCAACCTTTTATAAGGCAATGTCAATTAAAGCCCGCACGATTCATTTGTTTCTAACTTGTGGCCTTGCTCATTAAGTTTGATATAATTAGCTCTTTTATTTTACCTTAATATCATTGTTCAAAATTAAGTCGCTTTGATGGGTTTACGCGCGTGATTACGCAGACGAGACCCAGTTCCAGCCTTAATGTTACTACTACCTACCTTTTAAATAAAACATTATCGATTAGCGATTACTTTAGGGAGCGGTGATTAATTTGTTTAACGCGTTTTGTTTCTGACTATACCAGGGTAAATAAGTGGTCCGGGTACCGTGGTACACCCGGGTAACCCACGCAACTCACACAATGCAAAAGTTTAAACTTATCGCTCAGACCCGACATCCCAATTCCATTCTCCAATTACACTGATTAAACGTCCTATTATTACCCTTTAACCTTTTTACGAGCTTATAAAAGTAATCTTTGGATTCACATTAACAATACTGCGGTGTAATAAAACCGGAAATTATGTCCTACTCTCTCGATTTGGGCGAATCGTAAAACGTATTAACATTTAAGCCTCTATCATTTTGCTTCCCTTATCGTTGGTATTGACACATTCTCATGAGATACCTGTGTGGGGTTTAGATTACAAATATTATGAACTAGCAGCGCCCCGCGGTTTTACCCGCGTTGTACCCGTTTCGGGAATTTTTATACATATAAACCTTCCTCTTGAATCACTCTACCTATTACAAAAAACCGCATCAAAATCCGTTGCGTAATTTTAAAGATTTAAGCATACAGACAAACAAACAGACAAAAATAGCGACTTTGTTTTATACTATGTAGTGATAGTTCAACTCATCCGTGCGCACGGCCATATGTATATTCGAGTAGATAAGTGGCTAACCCTGGTATCAGAGACTTTAAACCTCCTAATGATCTGGTCTGACGCTTGAAACAACCGGAGCTGACTGCTTAATGTACCCTCCGAAGCACAGTAGCGCTCAGATAGACTAAATGCCACTATCGGCAGCCCATCGAAGTAGGGCTGCACTTTGCTTAAATAGTCACAATGAACTAACATCGCTTAGCCAACTACACCACGAGATCTGAATTCAAAAATTACTTTCGTTGGTTTATATAAACAATATTGCACTACATAAAAAGGTTTCCTACACATTGAGACGCGCGCAGCGATGAGTGGAACTAAAAATGAAATTATACAGGGCGACATCTGGGTCGTGACTCTAACTTATTGTTTCAAACTCAGTTAATTATTGCGATTTCAGTTATAAAGCAAGTTTTTCATTTATTACAACTATGTGTTAGTAATTGAATAAATAAAATAAACGCATAAATGCTTAATTTATGTTCAATCTACAATTCATGCTAAAACCTATTTGAAAACAAACTTATTAGATGAGTAACAAAAGTCATTAGTCATTATTATGACAGTCAGTGTCTAAATAAATTTAAGATTAGAATCAAAGCATAATCGTTATCAATTAAAAATTTTATGCTATCATTACATAATTTACTAGACATTTATCCGGTCGGGTGTGTAGGGTGACTACACGACCTAAAAGAAAATATTTTTTTTATATCGACCAAACTTTTTTAATGTAACAATTTAATAAAAATTATGTGTTATATCACTGAAATCGCAATAATTAACTGAGTTTGAAACAATAAGTTAGAGTCACGACCCAGATGTCGCCCTGTATATGGTGTAGGTTTTACAACTTTAAATCACCGTTTTTAATAAGTAAATTAAAATATGGTCGCATGCACACTGCGCTTGAAAACGCTAATGTGCGTAGTGCATGATAGTGTGCTAGTGCCCCTTAGTTTTTCAGTGAAAAGTTTTGATCGTTACCGTAAAATCGATTGGTAATTAGAAGTGAGCGTGCGTTTTATGTTTTATTTATAAATCTGGTAAGAATCGATATGTCTAACAATAACAAATGAACCCAATCGGAAATACGTTAAATTGGTTGTCGAGTGGTGGAGGGATTGTTGTTTTTATCACATTGGAATATAAAAACGAATGAATTACACAGTACATTTTTGTTCTGGCATTTTATTAAAGGAAGCTTTAACAAATAAAAGTTTTTCCGTTATTATTATTTCTTTAACGCGGCCGCCAAGTCTGTTATGTAACCTGCATTATACCTTTGTTAAATTTTTCGTAGAATTCTGTGAATATTTTAAATACAAACCATCTTTTCAAAAAATCACTTTAGGTTTATGAATACAAAGGTAAGGAAAAAAAGATACCTTATGGTGGCTTTTAATAGTCACTACTAATGTTTGACATCATTGTAAACAATGGTTCCATTTATCTACCTAACATTGTTTATTAAATTGAGCGAGTTTACAAGGTACTTGCCGTCTAGTACAATAGGTAGGAAACTAGCGTCACACGCGTGAAAACTGACTCGTACACCGCTCGGCGAACGGGTCAGGCGGCACTTACCTTGTAAACTCTCTCAGGTTAAGCGACGCCTTATTCCTTAAGCTTGATCCATTAAACATTCATTTGTTACAATGGCTAAGTACCCTCGAGTGACGACTTATAAAATGCACCGCAGTAAAGACCGAGTTAAATGTTCTGTTTCACATAAACATAGTTTTTTCTATATATAACCCGCCATAAAACTTTAAAATTGGTCGCGTGTGAGCTTTGATGGGTAATGCTTTTTTAGTTTGATTGCTTTCAGTTTATTACGGTGCTCTAAAGTTATGTCATTACTATTTAAATAATATTACTGTAAGAGTTGAGAGCAATACGTATACAGATTGAATATACCAAAATAAGGGATTAACGAACCGTATTCGTTTGAAGTCTGTAAATACATTAAAAAGGGTTCTATGTTGTTCGTCGAAAATCAAAGAGAATAGAAGTTTAAAGAGGTAATTTTAACGAAAAGCAATTGCTAAAGACACGTACCTACACAAAGGATGAATTTGGGTGCGCGCGATGCTTAATTTTGCTCAAATGAACTTACGAGTAGGTACTTCTGAGGAGATACCGATACCGAGAGATACCTTCATGTGAATTTATGATTTATCGAAACCAACACTAGCGTTTAAAGCTGTTTTTATCAATGATAATTTAATTACTTCTTCGGCAACAGCAGCATTGTTGAAGATAGTATACGAGTATAAACTAGCAATGTCACTACCTTGCAACAGACAACAAATCTGAGATCACAAAATTATGTTATTTACTTACCTACGGTTTTATGTACTTACTAGCAGCGCCCCGCGGTTTTACCCGCGTTGTGCCCGTTCCCGTGGGAATTTCGGGATTTTTTTTACATAAAAACCTTCCTCTTGAATCACTCTACCTATTACAAAAAACCGCATCAAAATCCGTTGCGTAATTTTAAAGATTTAAGCATACAGACAGACAAACAGTGTGACAGACACGAAAAAGAGACGACTTTATTTTATACTATGTAGTGATGGTAGTTGAAGCAAACAATTACATTAGCTTTTAGAGGCTCATCTACAAAATTTCTCTAATTAAATGTGATTAAGTCTGGCCTTAACGTTTTCGCATACCAATTTCAAAATGTTTCATTCAGACTGATATTAAAACTGTGTCACAAAACTCTCTCAATATCGTATTCAAGCCGTATTTATATTCAATTACATGAATCAGTTATAATTGGATTTGATTAAAATTAATAATATTTTGTACCTTTCAAAAGCTGAATGTTATCATCGGGTGTTTTGGATACATTTATATTATTTCCACGAGCCTAGACGTGATTGTCTCGCACCTAACTTCAAGCCAAAAACACAGACTAAAATATTTTTAGATTTACGTAAATGTTAAAGGAAAACGTGTTATTTGTCAAAACTTGATTGAATTTCCTCGAAAACTTGAATTTGACATTTCCTCAAATAAACAGAATATACTCGTATTCTTCATACGTTTCAACATGATTGAACATTGTTATTTTTAAATCATAAAAGATGTATGACTGATGGAACAATTTTTTTCCATTAAGTCTCTCAAATTATTTCTTTATTCATATCAAAATCAGTGATTATTCTATGTGTATGTATCTCACGAAATCGTTTATTTTGTTTCAGATGAATTTTAATCCGATAACTTCGTTCCTGTTTACTTTGGATTTCTTCATCATCGTGTTGAATGTAAGTATATTAAAACGATCTTTAAATCGGAGCATTCACATGTTTCTAGGTTACTTTTGGCTATCGTTTGAGTACTATCCGAAAAGCTAATTGAAGGATAGCTATCTCAGATAGCAGATGTAGCGTTCATGGCACAGTTTGACTGAGCAATGTGTAGCTTGGTAATAACTCGGTTTGGTGACCGATGGTGGCAATTCTATTCTATTCTACTAGTATTTTGTAGTCCTGGCCACTTACCTATTTGACATGAATGAATAAGCAGATTAAGTTTAGATATTAGAACAGACTAAATTTTGGCAAAACAAATAAAAAAAATATAAGCAATGTGTAAATTTGATCTACTCGAGCGGCCTGGAAATATTTTTTTTATCATAAATTATTCATCGATAAACGAACACTAGGAACAATTGGTTACATAAACTACAAATATTTATTGATAAAGGTTTAAACGTTTAGATCGCAGGCTGTGTGAAAATTGTTCGTTTGTTTGAAAGTTCTAACGTATTGTGCAACTCTGCTAAGTTTAGAGTTTGCTTTGAGTTGTTTTCTATGTGATGTTGAGTACATTGGCAAATATCAAACGTAGCACATCGTGGCTCTAATGGAAAGCCATATTTTGGATGCGGCTGGCTGGTTAGGGAATAGAACTTCGGAAGCAAAATGTGGGACGTGAGTACTGACTTATTGGGAGTGAAGTCGAAGGCCGGCGGCGTGCTGAGTAAACCAAGACCGCCTGGGAGAGAGTCATGAGAGAGGGGCTCGGTCCAGTTGTACTTTTGGTTCCCATCGCCAACACGAGTTGTTAGCATGACTGGAGAAGCGAAGGAATGTCGTAAGCTAGCCCTGCAACTCCTGTCAGTGAGCCGCGGGCGAAGGAACACAGTAGGAGTTTTAGTGGGTATTTCCCGACCCGAAATGTTCCCCAAAAAATGTAACCAAACAAGAGTCTGCCTCTTTGTCCACGTTGTTTGTACGTAAACTTTACATAACTAGTTACTCCCAGTAACCAAAATAAATATTAAATACCAACATTAATTGCAGTGCAATTAGCACGCCTTGTCAAACACAAACTGTGCTTAATTTGGTGTACTTGGGAGTATTGGCGTATCGAGCGGTCTGTTGATAAATAATTTGTATTATGGCCCTTATATTGAGGGGTGTACGGTTATTTTATGAAAATAATGTGAAATGAAAACGGTTATTCATACCCGACGGTATAAAGCGTTCAGCGTCCACATAATAAGTACCTGAACACACGCTGAAATAGACTAACATTTAAGTTTAAATGTGCGGGCGACAACGTACGTCGACAACGTACGTCTTCACATTAAAGAGAATTTTAAATTCAAATATATAACCCTAATATTGTTAAAAGTGTTGGAATTCGAAATGATAAGTACAATATCTCTAAAAACATTCTAGTAAGAGATTCAGTAAACAGAAAGTTATGAGAATCTGCGCGTTTCACAAACAACATATTGCTTATATTGAAGATTGGAATTTAAAAAGGAATGTCGAATAGGCGTGAAAGACTTTAGCGACCGCTGCCGTTATGTCTTAGATTCAATTTACAGAAGGGGTGGAGTGTTATTGGAATTTTCTGTTATAAAATTTTCAGTGGCGTCCGGAGCGTGGAGCTATGTCCGGTAAATAGCAATAGAAAGGAAATGCTTGTCGGAGAACTTTGAGAGGCTTACTTATGTGGAATGGAAAACAAACGTGACAGAACTAAACTATATCGAAAATTACCAATCCGATTTTAATTATTATTTTTGCAATGGATTACCAAATTCAACTGGAAGATTAAAGGTTATATTTCAGTCCGAAATTCTTACGTAAACGGGTAAAACGTGGGGTAAAACGTGGGGTAAACCGCGCGGCGCGGCTACTAGGTACTTAATAAGAGTATACTCGTACAGTAAGGTGTCGTTTTAATTAAACACGTTTACAAGCCGCCGAAGTTCGATTATTATGAATTTGACGTGTGTGATGTAGCAACAAAATTGATTATAACGTTCCAATGAATTCGCCAAAGTAGATCAAATTCAACGATGACGACGCCTAACCAAGACAAAACAAGGAATTTTCATAATCTTTATCGAGTAGATAAAAAAACAATATAATAGACACGTAGCTTTTTAGAACGATGGATTGACTGAATACTAATCAGGACATTGGTAACTGATTCCAGTTAGCCTTGCCACAAGACAGTGGCACAAATCGCAATAATTACTTACTGTCACAAGGAGTCGATTATGTCATTATTATTTATTTAAACGGGAACTTACGTACGACGGAGACTACTGTCGAGAGTTCCTCGACACGTTTCGGCCACATACGGTGGCCTTCATCAGGAGGTGGGTGAAGCGCTCGCGACAGCGTCTCTCCCCGCACTGTAGTCGATTATGTATCACCATAGGAAGGGTGACGTCCATTAACACTAAATTGATAGCTTATTGTGAGAACCGCCAATTGATGGTTATGAAAAGGTTTTTACCGTTGTTTGTTTATTCTTCTTCTTCTTCGTGTCGATGGCACAAAAATTTACAATTCAGATGAGCTCGCTCCAGTGCGTCGCTACCCCTTCTCCATTGTTGTTGGCACACATGAGGTCACTCAATGTGGAGCTCTGAGGGTTCAAGAGGCAGGTCAGCATGTACTGCATGGTTTTTTCGGGCGCCCCGCAGTCGCACTGGGTCTGACACGGATCTATCATGCCCCACTTCCCCAGGTTAGATCTGCAGCGACCAACCTGGGTTCTTAGCCTGTTTAGTGTTTTCCACACTGGCCACGGTAACTATGACCAGCGGGAAGAGTTTTAGCAGGGTCTAAGAAGTGTGGCGGTGGGGCATTGTGTGTATGGAGTAGATACATTTATCTTGACTAATATAATAAAATTGAAAATGTTTGATCTCTGAAACAGCCAATCCGATTTCAATAATTCCTTTTAAAAACTTTACGGATACGATAGTTTATAGGTTATTGTTTCGACGAAATTCCCGCGGAAACGGGCACAACTCTGGTAAAACCGCAGGACACTGCTAGTTCCATAATAAAAGCATAGAGTTTAGTTTGGATGTATTGGGGTCTAAATCGCAATTAATGCATTACAAAGAGAACATAACAATTTCACCGGCTCGCTTTTGTAGACGCACCCTTGACACCCACACGTAGTGGCCAACAACTATGCCTACACATATTGTTGACTCCAAATGGGAATCGAACCCGAAATCCCTTACACAGTAAGCGGCGCGCTCTCACAAACCACTGTACTAAGCTTAATAACAAAAAGACGGAGAAAATTCCTATTGATAGGTATATATTTTAAAATAGTTTAACAACTTTAAGTCATTAGTCAAGTTACTACCGGGTAAGTTAGATTAGAATGTTCATTTCCACACCGCAAGTAACTTTAAGTAACAGCTCCCTGTTTCAGGTAAACACGACCGCCATATAAATTAAAAGGCAACTGAAACCCCTGGTCCATAATTAATGTTAATAATACGCCTGTATAACTAATAACCGCGTAAACTAATTATTATGAACAATATTTTTTTCCGGAAACTAATAAAAGTAATAGAACATACATGATTTTGTATTTGTAACAACATTTTTTAAAATAGCAACAATCGACTGATTTTTTTATTCAATATATAATATTATGTACTCCGCGTGTCACCTTTCAATCAGCAATACAAACTAGATTAAGAGACACACATAGCCGCCCAACTTAGAACACCCTTATTTTTATATTAGAGAGTCTAGGGGTGTCATGTCTTCTCGTCGCTCGCTGAAAGGGATAGCAGATAATCAAGTTACTTCAGTTTCAAAGAGCGTTATCTCTCTCTGTCATTAATTTGACATACCTTACTGGGGAGAACCTTCGAACATGCCTTCGAATGACTTTTCTCCGTTTACTCAAAGCGACAATTTTAATAGGATTTTTACGTAGGTCATGATGCACACTAAGACAATGTGTAGGTACAACACATTGTCTTAGGGTGTCTTCTCGAGCATCATCCTTTGCGCCTATTTATGAGCTATTTTTGACGAAATTTGGCTGTGCAAGTGCTACTGAGTAAAGTCAATACATCATATTGCTAAATGTTCCTATGGACTTTTGATATATGACTCGGTTCATATCGTGTCATGTTTTGTTCCCCTGTGGTTGAATACAGAGTTGTATTGATAACAATAAATAAAGGATCGAGGGCACCGGCGAGCGGATCATAAATTAAAGTGATGGTGACAAAAAACCAACAGACAAAAAAACGACAGACTTTGGCGGCCATTTTATCGACGACGGCATATTTGTTTTTAATCTCACGTGATAGGAAGGCTTTACGAATAAAACACACTCGTGAATATTCACTACCTTTAGGCCAATTGTCAAACATAATCATTGCTCGTTCAATTAATATTAATTGAAATGCCAGGTTTTTTTGACTTGGTACATTTTTACTTAGATTTATTAGAAGTATGTAACTTCCATGAATGACAAAACTTATTCTCGTGTCGATGGCACTCGGATAAATTGTAAAGAACAGTTTCGTTCAGTTCTTTTTACTTTCTGTCATTTCCCAGTTGGAACAAGTTAACGTAAAGAGGCCTTTCCCCAGTCTCCCCTTGTAACTAAGTTCATAACAGAAGTAACCAATGGGACACGAAATAAGTTTTATTTATATTCCACCTGAGTATCCTTAAAGCAATTTTCATGAAACAGACATGATTTGAATAATGATCCCATAATAATATAAAATATTGTATTATACTATCTAAGAAACTGTATTTGGAATATTTTCAATCCCTGTGTATAAATCTTTCTATTTGAAAACAAGAATATCTTTTCTTGTGATGGTTATATCATAACATTGTGATATGTACAAATTTTGCTGGTAAGGCGTTCCATTGTCCCCATCCACGGGGACAGTGGTAATTTAATTATATATTTAGATTTCTTCCCGTTGTCCCTGTTACTTATTAGGTAAATTTCAGTCCTGGTCATAGTAAAGTTCAGTACATTTGTTTTGTGGTCACAGTTCTATCCTACCCAGCCATGAGTAGCCAATTGGTCACTACAGGGTAATATTACGTATTTAATTTAAGTACCACTGTCCCCTTGAACGTGGATACGTACGGGGACGACGGCCATACACTGTCTCGGTTAGATTCCGTGAGTTTACAAAGGAGCCTTAATTTTTGCATCAATTTTTAGTTAAGAAATACTTGTGATAAATATTTAAATTGCCTTCACAAAACACAATAATAAAGTGGAAGCTAATTTTCCATACCGTGGACATAAATACAAAGATGTGGATCGCCTCGGAAGGGCCTCAATAATAAATTAAGTAACGTTTTATACATCTGCTCGGTTTCGACCCAATCTTTCGAATAAATTATGCTAATTTAAATTTGATAAAATTAAATTACTCGTTTGAAAAAGGATAAAATCTTGTCTAATTTTTCATGTTTGGAATATTTTTTTACTTTTTTTGAAAAACCTTTTTTATCACTCTGAAACCATTTGCATAACTTTTTTAAGCATTTGCATATATTAAGTACATTTAGTTTTATCAGGTGTTACAAAAAAATTGCAGATTCCATTATGAGGTCATTGAAATAAGCGAAAATATTACAGTATCGAAAAGCCCCTTTAGTAAGTAAATTCGTGTAGGTTAGTGGCTAACCCTGGTGTCGTATTTTTAGACCGCCTCAAGGCCTCCTCAAGATGGTCTGACAATTGAAACAACCGGGACCGACAATTTTACGTGCCCTCCGAATGCCCTTAATAAATACCGTAACAATGATTGCACCTGTAATGGTTGAAATTAATAATATGTACTATTTATTCATTCGCTTCTATTATAGTTGTAATTTATATCGTTGTCCTCTTCACTTATAATTTACAGCGAAACGTTCATTGTTCGACGTTAGGCTGTTTTATAATAACCGGCGTTGTTAGGCCTTATGTTAGTGCGATAAAATTCACAACGGTTTAAAACGTTTTGAAAATTCAAAAACTTTGAAAACCGTCCTCTAGTGATGGATGGGACGAGTCGGTCCTACCAGACACTGTATTTATTGACTCAAACGCTGATAAAAACAATCATATTTACTTCATAAAATGATTCAATATCCGATGTATTTAATCCCCTAATACCGATATCCGTGGATACATTTTTTACTCTCTATTACCAATATACTAGGGTCCCTAGGGAGGGGTAGCGATCCCTTCTCATAATATAATACCGGGGCCTCGGGAGTGGTATCTACAAACAAAGCTACACAGTTATGTTAGCAATACAGGTCAATAGTTAACACGTTTTGGTGGCGACGCATATTATTAGTTTCGTGTGGTTTTTTCGTTATGTTATTTTAAGCAATTTCTTAAGGAATAAAGTATCTGTAATTCCTCTTGTTGCTTCGGTTGGTTTCAATATGAGTCTGTCTGTTTTTCTTATTTATTGTCTTGTTTCTGCGTCATCATTTTTATTATACTCGTACCTATTAGTATTATTCTCCTGTAGATTATCAACCGAAACAAAATACTGAGTAAAATAAAGTGTCTCAAATGCTTGTCCTTTTCGCCATTCAAACAAATCACTGAATACAAAGTACATCAGTTTGCGAAATACCCCAAACGTTGTATTTTACGGGGTAAAGTGGATCTGCCCGTAGCCGTTATCTACAAACGTACCGTCCAAAATCGGGGGCAAGAGATAGTATTCGGTGGAATTTGTTTGCTGAACCAATCTTTAAAATGGTTCGCGGTGACAGGCGAGGGTGGAATCAATCTTTCAATTGATGGGGGAGCATCGTGGAAAATGTGTACGGACGGATCCCGCCGCTTCCGCCGCTAACGTATTTTACGTCTAAACATTTACTTTTACACCGAAAACATGCCATCTAATGATTTGTCATGTTTTAAGATGTACTCGTAGCACCCCGCGGTTTTACCTACGCTGTAGCTGTTACCGAATTTTAGGATAAAAAATACCCCATAACCTTCATTTTGTGGTTACCTATTTTAAATCGGACGTTTAGTTTCAGAAGCTACCTCTTCAAACAAAGACAAATTCTTAATTTTTATTATATTAGTACGGATTAGTTAGCCTGAAAACAGAGCGTAAGATGGTTTACATTACCGAGTTTCTATACAATAATGTGGCCAACCAACACCGACAAACGCCTAATACAATGACAGATACCGGCTCACCGATCCGGCACCGGTAATAACCGTTGACCGGCGTGGCACAGGCTGCCAGCATGCTATTAAACTCGCCACCTCGCAGCTTATAAACTCGCCTAGTCACAACCAAAACTTTCAAAACAACTTGTTCAAGCCCACTCTGATTTGTCACCCGGTTACGTGCGTTTGTTTGTTGTAATTAACATACTGCGTGCACGGATGTTCTTTTGTTTGTCATACAAAACCCACGGAGCAGTAAGACTGAAAGGTTATTTTTAAAGACAGCCTGCCGTTTGTCTTATTTTGAGAACTTTTGAGCAACATTTACAACGTGTCAAAATAAATATAAGCAATATTATAAATTATTGTTTATTTTTACAGCGACGTCGTAAAATACTTCGTCGTTTCGTTACATTATAAGGACCTATTGGGTGTTTTTATATCACATTAAAATATTAGGTTTAGTATCGTAACGTGCATTTTAATAAGGCTATAAAAAGGAACTAACTTGAAAGGTTGGGGAGCGTACTTGGCGAAAACATCGATTCTGATCTAAAACATCGATGTATTACAGTGTATGGTAGCGCTTGTGGCGTAGTTTAACTAAGTAGTGTTAACTCATTGCGATTGTTAAGCAACGTGCAGCTCGACCCCTACTTGGATGGGTGGCCGATAGTGGCATTTCTATCTGAGCGCTATCGTGCTTCGGAGGGCACGTTAAATTGTCGGGCGCTGTTGTATCAATCGTCAGACCATGTCGGAGGCCTTTAGGCGGTCTAAAAACTCCGATGCCAGGGTTGGCCGCTAACCTACCCGAACTTACTTTTAGTGAATAACCATAAACGCCTAGGCTTTGAAATCAACCGGCACCCGCTCCGCCCCTCGGGGCTTCGTGCAAGCCATCCATTGAGATGTGATATTTTCGAATAGACAACTGATATCATCGTGTAACATTTCTGTGTCAAAGCAACCGTACCTGCATGAAAAATCTCTTTGATGTTAATACAATATTTGAAAATATTGGTTTGAAAATAAATATTTCCTATTTCCATATTCAGTTAGAGTTCATTTATTTATCTAACAGAGAACTAGGGCGTACGTGTACACAACAAAAATCCGTTACATGCAATATCCAGCGAGCAGTATAAAAAAATCCTTATTTGGAATATATTCGTTACTACTTATTTTCAAACAATGAAACTTCTACCCTTCCTTTTCACCTGAAATTATTTAATTATATGTATTTACAAGAGTATGATAATTGCGACTTTGTATTGTGTAGGTATACACCTATTTTTACACGTTCACTGTCTAGGAACTAACACTCTTGGCGCCCTACGGTACACTGAACGGTCAACGTGTTAAGGGTGACTCAAGGGTACCAGTTAGCAGTTGTACAACGTTTGATATAATTGGTTGATACCAAGCATAACAGAAGCTACGTGCTTATATTGATCTTTAGACTTTTCAACAACTTAAGTTCGGTTCAAACGGTTGTCAATCGTAACATCTCGTAAAAAAGGAAAAGTTAAGAGTGTACACTACCTCAGTTCGCGTATTCAGATTTTCCCCTGAGCCGAAGCGGGACAGAAACACCTGAGCGCTTGGTGTTTCGGCCCGCGAATTGTAGGTATTTGCTCCCTACAAACATTATGGTACTCATTTGAAAAAACCGCAACATATGAATTGTTCTGTAAACCCTATTCAATTTACTACACTTTATTTTAATTCAACAACTTTTGTATTTATTGAGATATTAAGATTTTAGTAAAAATTTAGAGATAACTTTGCGATTTTTTTCTATCGAGAAAATTTCATGGAGTCGTGTTTTCGAAACATATGATCGATAGATTATATCATGAAATTTACCATACATACGTTTCAAAGTTAAATATTGAGTAACGAGGAATATATGGAGATCCCGCCGAGTTGAAAATAAGCGATTTGAGGTAGTATACACTCTTAAAAAGTAAGAGTAAAAAGTAAAAGTAAAAAAGTAAAAGTAAAAAAGTAAAAGTAAAAAATTAAAGTAAAAAAGTAAAAGTAAAAAAGTAAAAGTAAAAAAGTTAAAGTATTAGCCTGTAGACATTACAGGCTAATACTTTTAGAGAAATAAGAGGCCTTTGCCCAGCAGTGGGACACCACTGCTGGGCAAAGGCCTCTTATCTCTCGTTCGTTCATTAAAAGTTCTCGATATTTTACGCTGTTAAATGTCTGTTAAATACAAAGCGTTGTTTCATAACTTAAATGGCAGTCTGTATAAGTTATGCGGCCCGTAGAAAACCATGATTTTTCATTTTAAGTCTGTTGAGACTGGCATTTTATGTAAACGTTTACTGGTGCGTGAACGTAAGCTGAAGCAGCCCACCCTAAGTGTGTTTTCATACTTTTATCAGATACACACCCATTTTAGTACTTCTTGTCTATTTCTATCAAAATTAAAGCGCCAACACTGTAGAGCATAAAACAAAACTTTCCACTTTTCTATTATAGAAATAAACAATTTAAGTGCGCAAAAAGCGTCAAAAATGTTTACATACCGAAGTTATGAATTCTCACACCAGTCCGGTACAGTAGGACGACTACCAACTCACACAGACGAACGTCTAAATTCTAAGAGCATACCAGTACATGCGAGAAAATCAGCGTCCGCTGTCATATTTGCTGTTTCACAATTTTGATTCGTCACCTACGGAGATAAAAGTATGCAAATTAATCTAACTGGGCCGCTGTCCACTTCTTCCATACATAGGTATGTGAAACATGAAATACTTTTTTATTGCTTTTTGATATCAAACGAAGGGACAGACTCGTCCCACTCATTAACATTATAAATGGCCGTAGAGGAAGGCTTAAAAAATCACGGCTCCATTTTTGATGGTTGTATATTTGGTTATTCATTAATTAATAATTGGTGTAATGCAAATAGGGTTGCTATTGATATTTTTGTTACTAGGTTATTTTTGAAAATCTTCAGTCTTCTTCTTTCTTTAAAATTATAATTTCATCTTGATATACTTTAACTTTAAAATCTTCAACTTTATTGGTATACTAACTAATGGGTGGCGGGCTGTAAAAATCACTCTCAGTATGAAGTGAGTTTACAAGCTGCGAGCTGGCAAGTTCAATAAAAAAGCTCACGTCAAACAAACCTCCCAACCTTATTTATACAATACGCTCGGCTCGCCATTTTAATTTGGAAGTCTACAAAATATCTCGATTATCCGGCTCAAAAAGCGCCGTTCGATCAGAAAGCTTTATAACAAGAACATATCAAAATCAATAAGTACCTACCAAAAAAATGAGTTACTGTTATATTACTTCTCCTCATCGATTTCGCTGACGGCTACTCTAGAATTTATGGTTTTCTCGCTTGAGCTCTAATATGATTCGCTAGACCGGCTTCTATACCACAATGTACAGAGCCAGCCGCAAATGTGGCACTCGATTTAGATTGGTAAGCAATCATTATTTTATACTTATGAGTTATACCATGTGGTTCAGCTTAACACGAATGGAATGTTCCAACGCTGTTTGCTCCATCACCTAAAGCTAATGTATTTTGCGATGTTGATTTATGTACATTGTACAATAAGGAAACTGTTTCAGAAACCAGATATTCACATTCCCTTCGGTCATTACTTCATTACGGGGCTCATTTTCTTCGCTATAACAAAAAGTGAACTTTGCAGCATAATAGGTACCTGAGCACTTTCAGCATTTAGTAATTGCTATTTTTTATGAACATTCATTTAAAATATAATTTTATACATTCAAAGCGTTTCATTTGACTAAAGACTCTTTTAGAAGGGGCGACGTTTGCTATTTATTTTGAATTCTCGTGGAATAATTAATTTGTCTAAAGAAGTTGCTGCAGATATCGTTAAGGAAGACAGGTGAAATTGTCTGAAAACAGATTGGTGTTTGTGTTCACGTAAACAAATTAACTAGGTACAAAGTGACAACTTATTTCTTGCAAATCTCAAATGACAAAGGTAATTGTAGGCGATCATCTTATTAGCATTTTAATGTTAATACGACAATAATGAAATTGGAATAATAATAGGCTGACGATAGTAACATACATGTTTACAAGTACTCAGTAATGTATTGTACAAGAAATTCGTCGTTGTCTAAGAGTGGTTTCAGATAGACTTTTTTGCGCGCGTTCATACTCGTCCTTGGAAGAGTATGTAGGCACCTTTTGCCATGGACGCAGATGCTGAAACCACAGGCTGAAACACTTATTATATACCCCGCGGTTCTACCCGTGCTGTTCCCGTTCCCATGGGGATTTCTAGATGAAAAATGCTGTTGAGTGTGAACAAGAAGAATTATGCAATTTGGACGGGTGATTCTTGATATTAGCTTGAACATACAAACAAACAAACAAACTTACAAATTTATAATATTAGTAAAGAAGTATTCTATAATATAATCTACAGCGTAGGGAACGTAGACGCCAAACTAGACCGTGTAGTGCCTCCGCATTTTTTATGCTGCAAAAGTGGCGCACCTCGCATGCGTTTATACCAAAACGACCGACCGATAAATAGAAACGCTAGTCCAAAATCGCCCTAAACGGTCTTTAACAATACATTCTGTTGCGGATTTCCTCTCTTCCAACACACTTCCGTGATGTGATGTTTTGTTAGACTATTATGAACTTTAATATACTAAGACTATTTGTTATGGAAAAGCCACGAAGGAGTTTAAGAATGAGGAAGAGTTAACTGGATAACAATAAGTTGAGAAATATACAAAGTGTAAAATATAAATATACTTTAAAATCAGTGTTTCGTTTGTAATAACGAAGCTAAATCACCCACCTAAAATATTATTCAAAAAAAAACAATGAGCTTGTTTTCTGTTTTTTGTATTTTCTAATTCTGTATCCACACCGACTTCCCCTAAAAGGATAATTCATTTAAATTTTATTTTGCTTCTTCAATGGTCCTTTCTCATGGAAAAACAGCGCTTAAATATTTGGGAATCGTGAATAGATTTAGTATAATGCAATTAGCAAAGATAGCCTGTGATGACCCGCTAGGGCTTAGATTTCTCGCTAACACTAGATATCAGTGCAGTGCAGTGCAGTCTTACTAGAATAGTAATATAGACTCCTTCTCGTAGCACTGAGACTTATCTAGTCTATAATCTAGAAGTTAAGTAAATTGGTAAGACATTTTAAACTTAGATTCCATAACGAGTATAATAAGGTTTCGTTTTCATTGAGCGGTTTTGCAAGCGAGTATGGACAACTATATAACAGCCTCCGTGGTCTTGTGGTTTGAGCGCCCGGCTCACGATCCGGAGGTTCCGGGTTCGATTCCCGGTGGGGATATCTCACAAAAATCTCTTTGTGAAACTTTCCTCAGTTTGGTTAGGGCATTGCAGGCTGAATCACCTGATTGCTCGAAAAGTAAGATGATTCCGTGCTTCGGAGGGCACGTTAAGCCGTCGGTCCCGGTTACTTTCTACGGACAGTAGTCGTTACTTAAGCCATGTCAGAGAGGCCTTTGGCGGCTCAATAACTCTGACACTAGGATTGGTCAAGTTGACCATCCACTCGATGAAGAAGATGAACACGTATGACTCCATTGAGTAATAACTGTACATTATAACTTAAGGCGAGGATATGTGGCGCTCGGGCAGATCTGAGGTGGTGAGGTGCGGGGCAATCAGCGGGGCGCTGCCCGCGCGCCCCGCTACAAAACATCGCACAAAGCGCGCTGAATAAATTAAAATTACCGTTGAAACTTTTTTATTATACCCTTCGATCAACAATGCACAACTAGATGTCGGGTCGGCGCAAAAAATACGTCTCGGTGAATAACGCCTCATTTGAAAAGTGAGGCGTTATTCTCACTTATGTTATTACTTATGTTAGACTAAATTATGATTCAAGTTTGCATTCATTCTCAACAAGCTGGATTTTTGTGCAGACCTTGAATACGTCATTACAAATGATATGTTGATATGTCAAAAGTCCCTATCGATCCCGCTTGTGCGTTGTTTTTAATTCGAGGTCAAAGGTCACATATTTGCGTTTTTTGCGTATATCTCTGAAACAATGAGAGCTACCGAAAAATGGTACAAACAAAGTTTGTAGATCGTAAAATTGTCTACAAAAAAGATCTCAACACTTTTTCTTCTACGGTGCACAGTTCTCGAATTATGGCTATTTTAAACATAGAAAATACGAATATGCACTCATACGTGGCCAGTATAGATATTTGAGTTTTGTGATAAATACAAGAAACAATAAGAGAGTGCAGTTATCTTGTCTCCCTCCAACATCTGCTTCTGCTTATCAACACTTATTTCGTGTGTTCTACCAAGTGCAAGTGTGGCTAGGCAATGATCTAAATCCTGAAGATTGGGGCTGGAAACTGATGAATAATAGTTTGGAGCCAATACAGACTTTACTGTCACCTGCTCCAAAAAATTACTCAATACAATTTTTTGTAATTGCAAAAAAGTAGTTAATTTTAATTAAATTTAATTTTTTTTTAAAATCATCATAAAAATAGTGTCCCATTACATTACTGGGGAAACCACGTTAAAAAAAAGCGCCGTGTACACTACTTCAGAGGTGGGGCGGGAATGTGTGTGAAATAAATAAATAAATAAATAAATAAATAAATATTATATAGTCGAAAATACGACTTTCCTGCGGTCTAAAGTCACGATATCTCGAAAGCGATGCTTTGTAGAAGAAAAGTGTTGAGATCTTTTTTGTAGACAATTTTACGATCTACAAACTTTGTTTGAACCATTTTTCGGTAGCTCTCATTGTTTCAGAGATATACGCAAAAAACACAAATTTGTGACCTTTGACCTCGAATTAAAAACAACGCACAAGCGGGATCGATAGGGACTTTTGACATATCATTTGTAATGACGTATTCAAGGTCTGCACAAAAATCCAGCTTGTTGGGAATTAATGCAAACTGGAATGTCTATTTTAACTGGAGTATTTCCTAGTAGTATGTGTAGTATGTAGGTACATTCAATTAGGCAATATGAAGTGTAGGTATTTTTATGACTTATTCGTTTTGTGCATGAGTTGGTTGCACGGGAACAAGTTCAGTTAGTGTTATTGGTATATTATCTGACTGTTTATTCTGACACCTAAAAAAATAAACAAGGCTATAAGTTACTAATTTACTCTTTGAAACTTTACTCTTTGACTATTTATTTTACTTTGAGCTTTGACTATATTTATTAATTTTACATACTTACCTAAACATACCAGCATGTCTTTTTACCTTCCTTTTCCGCTTCCTTGTGCAACAGTTTCTGATTTTATTGATACTTTATTTTACCATGATGTAAACAATAGTCGATTTTATAGATGTGAACTCACGAAGCAGAGCGTCCGGTTCACAACCGTACACTACGAGCTACGCTCGTCGACTGAAGCTAGTAAACAATCTGATGCGATGCCTGCGTTCCATAAAATAAGGTTGAGATTTGTGAAGCAAGACTCAAGTGTGTGAAACATGGCGGGCGAATATTTCGTTTTATTTGAATTCTTTTGCGTTTTTATAGAAATTGGCGGGTCTAATGAAAAATGTAACTGATTTAGAATCTAAGTGAGTATTAGGAAATTGATATTCCAAAAAAAAAACGATGAATATCGCTTCAAATAACGAGATCTAGGACGAGAAAAAAATATTTTTACATAATCTTGTGCATCTTATTTCTACATTATTATAATGAATTTTAAAATTCTACTCGATTTAGTATTTTATTGAGGATATATTCTTTCAATTGGTATTTTTATTTTTTTGATAGAATCTATAGAAGTGTTAATATTTGATCGTCAAAGTAGCGACTATGCGCGTTATTTTCACATATCCTCGCCTTAATGTGGCTCTCGCGTTTTATTGAACTTGCTTATTCACATATTGTAAAACCAGCTCAAACTAAACGAACGCATTAACAAGTGTAATTTTAAGGCTAATCAATTAGCCTGTTTGTATTAGCTTTCTTAAACAACGAAATAACTTCTCGGAAGTTTAAATAGTATTTAATACAAATGTTACTCGGAGCCAACTCCGGTAAACGTTTACATAACCTAATTTTGAAACAAACTTGGGAAACTTGATTGATAGAACGGACAGTAAACAATATGAGGCACAGAATAAAGCCATTGTTAAAATATTACATTATTGTAATATAGATATTTTGAAATTGTTTATTATGATAAGTCTTTATATATATAGTGTCCATCCTTACATATATAGTGTCCACTGTCCAGATCTAACGAGCTGAATCTACGAATTGTTGGTGTGATGAAAGTAGGTAGCTTTATAAATTAGTGATAACGCCTACTCCTTCTTGTCACTTGACAGAGGCATTTCCTTTAAATAAGCTAGTAGGTTAGTGGTCAACCTTGTCAGAGTTTTTAGACCTCCTGATGGCCATGGTCTACCGATTGGAACAACCGGGACCGCCTGCCCTCTTTAGCATCGTAGAGCTCAGATAGAAATGCCACTATCAGCCACCAATCTGAGACATGCCGAGCTGCACGTTGCTTAACATTCGCGATGAGTTACCTTCGCTCAGTCAAACTATACGATACATGCCCAATAGAAAGCATGGGTATCGTATAAATCATGCTACTTATACTTAAATCATTAAATTATGCTTAGCCACTTTGAAAACTAACATTTTTCCAAGTTTCGCTATCGCCTGATATAAAGTTATGCCTCTCCTTTCAGACTAGACTATAATAAATTCTCAATACATTCCGTATGAGTTACGGCTTTTTTCAGACTCGCACCTTTATCGCCTTTGAAAATGAAAGTGTTCTTTTTAAAATTTTTACAAAGTTCAGCGTCAGCTATGTTATATAGAGATACTAGCCGCGCCCCGCGATGTTACCCGCCTTGAACCCGTGGAATTTCGGGATAAAATGTATCCAATGTGTTATTCTGATGTATTATTAATATTATAAATGCGAAAGTTTTAGAGGATGCATGTATGTATGGATGCATGTTTGTTGCTCTTTCATGCAAAAACTACAGAACGGATTTGGATGAAACTTCACAGTAATATAGGTTATACATCAGAATAATACATGGGATACATTTTATCACGAAATTACCACGGAAACGGGTACAATGTGGTTGAAACCGCGGGGCGCGGCTAGTAATAAAATATGTCTATCTCATCATAAAAAGGTTTATTTATTTTTATATGTTTACCATTTTTTACAATCATATATAAAACAGCGGCAAAATGTCTACGCGACACCATTTCTAAGCTACCAACAAAGTTACCCATGTTTCAATCTACTAAAACGATGCTCAACATTATTGCCAACCTTTTACTCGCACTCATCTCAACCGTTTATAACTTCATGGCATGTTTATGCATAAAATGGTACTTTCATCTGTACTGTTTTATGTGTGATGTCCACATTTACGTTTGTTTGTTTAAGGTATACGCGCTGGTATGCGTCATTTCACAGTTTCAAGAATATTTAGCCGGACGGGGCACCGCAGCGTTTGATAACACCGATCGGGTAAGTCTATTGTAAACTCTACCCCCATCACATAAAGTATAATTCAGTGGCGTATCTATTATATCTTGATAAGGCTAACCGTATGCAGCTATTCTTTAAAGTAGGTTAATAACTTTAAATTTAAGGTTATTTTCCGCCAGAGCTTAATACTACTTTATTATGCTACGTTTTTTACCCACCGTATAGCCACTTAAAACAGCGCTGGTACCCACTAAGCACATCAAACATAACATAGTCATATCTGTTGGAAAGAGACTCTTAAATTAGGGCTATTCCGCGAGTGTTTAAATATTTTATTTCTGCATCACTTTCCTTTTGTATTTTTGCTACAAAGGGTCAAAGTCAGGGTGAGGGTATGTTGAAAAGAGACTCTTTGGGGCCAAAACTGAATAAGAATATTTTTTTTGAGAGCCTCACATAATTCTTATTGTAGACCTTCTTATTTAATTATGTTACGAATGTTCATGTTTATAAAATCTAAAAGATGAATTCATGAACTTTCGCCTGATCAGTACCTACGCATCCTAGGGTGGTTATATAAAGTAGGGTGTCATGTTGTAAACGACGAAGGCTATCTTTTAAAAAAAAAGGTATAGGAATTGAATTGAACATTTGACTGCAGTAGAAATATAGCTCTACTCGTACTTAAACCAAGTATAAGAATACCCCAAATTTATACAATTGTTTCACATGTTTGACCTTACTAGACGTAGCCTGTGTCAAGAAAATATGACACAAAATATTTTTATCTTTAAAAAAACACTGTCCGCTATCGCTTCTCGCAGTCGCTTGAACCGTCGATCCCTTACGCATAAGTAATTAGGGAATTCTGTTTGTTAGACCCTCAACCCTCTGGTAAATGTAAATATAACGGTATTTATACCATTCATATATTGTTTCGCTACATAGACCAAGATATTGAAATTGAGTTAGGTTAACGACGTAGACTTGAGTCGCGACTTTCAAAGTTATTAGGTGCATATTTTATTTTATTTATTTAATCAACAGACTTCTGAAAGAGAATACTTTATGTAATTTACCCGGTTCTTGTTTAATACACGAATAAAATTATCGTTATCTCAATAAGTATCTGTGTATTTTACATAACTTTTTATCTTCAAGATTTTGAAGCAAGTTTCATATTTTTCTATAGGATTTTATTGATAGTTTGAAACGCGTAAATATTGGATCGTTCCGATACTCGGCTAATCTTTCAACAAACAAACACAATTAGTTGGCTAAGCGGAGTTGTTAGTCCTTGAGTATTGATTAAAATTCTTTAAAACAAGTTACTACGCGCTACGCCGTGGCTGTTCGTAGCCAATTCGTAGCGATGTTAGTGAATGAAGATTGACGGGAACATTGTTCAATGATATATTCTAGTATAGAAGAGGATATGTTGTGGAGTGCTTGCTGTCTTAATAGACTATGTTAAAAAAAGTAAAGTAAAGTATTAGCCTGTAATGTCCCACTGCTGGGCAAAGGCCTCTCATCTCACTAAAGATATCAGTACAGTGAGGAGGATTAGGCGTAATCAACACGCTTGCCTAATACGTATTGGTGATCTCAAACCCGATCCATATTTGAAAAGTGGAAAACATGTTTTCGCCTGACCTGGGAATTGAACCCAGGACCTCAGTCTTGCCAGGTGAGTGTACATTCCACTAGACCACCGAGGCGTTAACCAAGAACGGGCCCAACCGCGGGGCGCTGCTAATAGATATGCCCGAGTAGTTTATAGGTGGAACACACAGCGGCGGAACATACAGCGAGTCGCATGATGCGCTTACTAGTTACAATTATGGCTTACCAGACATATAACATGACACAATTACAAATAATACCAAGAGTTTTGCAGTATTTCACAAACGGCTACGTACAAGTTTATTACATTATTGAATTATTACGGATGTGTATTAAAATGGTATTAAACACCCATCAATAATTTACGTTACACATGAGACGTGAACGCCATGGACAACGCTTGTAGTCACGTTTACTCCACAGCCATTTACCGCTTTGAATAGTGTGGGTATACCGATGTTAATCCATCAACCCTTTATATCGCGGGGCACAGTGGACATAAGCAACCCACAGCTTACGATAGCAGGGTCTATGATAGATCGACGTCAATAGCCCTATATTATTTGGACAAACACTAAAAAAAGTTCATAGCACTAAAACCTCTGGGACACATTATGTTAATGTTCCTATGGAGAAAAATGATGGATTATATAACTTCAATTTACTTTAATTATTAGAACGTACGTATTAGAATATTTTTAATTTATTTTATATCTGAATAAAACGAAGTCATAAAGGCAATATTTGATCGAATCAGGGCAAAAAAGTATTTTAATATAATCGTATTAATATGTATATTGTTTTCATTTTACATACATCGACCTCGACTTAATTAACGAGAGACCTATAGCCTTTCAAACATGTGATTGTGATTAAAATCCAACGAATGTATTTGACTTCAATCCATCGAGGGAATAGAGTGTTCAAAACGTTTATACTTATTGAAACTTTCTATAATTTTACAAAATATTGAATTACAAAGTTAAATCGAAACAACTCGGTGTATACTCGTACTGTTTTCGTGTTTTCTTATACTTTGTAAACTAGCTATGTTAATTTCTTTTTGCGGTATTTCGCATGAGTCGTTTGCATAACAGAGAATATCATTACATTTTACTGCATTTTGTTTTATAAGTTTAATACAGCTAGAGCCAGTACGAAGTTTGTGACGACTGAGGAGTGTAAACACTTGGTTAGGAACTTGAGTAGAAAAATCCTGAGACGCTTCTATCGTGGAGTCGCCCACACGAAACCGGGCTTAGTTGCTGATTACTTCTCCTAAAAATAACATAAACAAAGAATAAGAAAATGCTATAGGTAAATCTTACGGTAATCGTATTATTATTTGCGCAGGTAAAAACGAAGGAAAATGAGAAAACCGCAAAGCTTCCTCTCAAGGCGCCTCTCGCTTAATCCTGAACGAAACTCAATAATTAATGATTTAATGATATACCTCTGGCTCGCGGTTTTGCTCGCGATAATGCCTTTGATGTCAAAATGGCGGCTTTACCACAGATTACTAAATAGTTACTGCTTTACGTACTTGTGTTATCAAAAAATAAACACTGTTAATATTGAATTGAAACTACGAATACACTTCGCTTTTATTGCCTTTTTATCAGACGTTTTGTCCCCATTACAATAAAGAAGTGTATCTGTAAATTAGTTTCAATTCAAAATTATTAGTGTTCGCTTAAACTTAAGAAAACAGTAAAAATTGTTAAATATAAATAATATGAATATATATAAATGTTATAAATAATATAAATGTTAATAAATGTTAAACATAAATATATACCATATAAAAAAGTATGTAATGATTTCTCAGAACATACTTTTTTATATGGTATATTATTCTCAGGGAGCATTTAGTTAGTAGTAAACAATGACAAACGTGTCACGTCAATGTAGGCCTATCGTAGTTCTTATGGAAAGACACCCTTCTGCAATTTATGTTATCGAGTCACACACACATACATAAACTATTTAGCTTTCATCAATACGTCTGAAGTATAGGCCTCGTATTGACATTCCATTGTAAACACCCGAAGTGTGCCATACAAATAATTTATTAATTAAGCTTAACCCCTTTTATCATAACAGCATTGTTTGATGTGTGTGAACAGACCCTTATATATAAGTCGAGAGTGGAACTAATTTGTTAACACATGCCTTTCATCGCGACCCATACGCGATCGATACACCCTGCTTTATAGTTTAGGCACGGAATGATAACAATGAGGGCACACTTAACATTTTAGTGTTCACACTAAATAGTTTAATGTATGAGGTCGACAACTTGGAAACCTATAAATTAGTCTGCGATAGAAGTTATTCGGAACACGAAGATGTATCACGTTCAACTGTAAAACAAATGAACAACAATACACAACGCAAACTTTTTATGATATTTTAACCCCTACATCAATCCAACTTCGAACGAAACTTTTCCGATTTATTTATTACATTAAAAGTCAATAAAAACAGATACAACCACGACGGAAAACATCATTATTTTTTACGCTTCACACAAATACACACAATAACTCACTGTCGAATTTTCATCCAAAAACTTGTAAAAGTTGGTAACAATCTCACCGAACGTAAAGGGCCTGCTTAGCTATGTATTGAAAACATAATTATGTAGGAAGCTATCAATTCATTATTAAACAGAGTAGGCAACGGAAATCAGTTGGATATGTTGCCTTGTGGCACGATTCGAAACGATGTAGTCATATAATAATATTTGTAACTGACTTTGTAAAATGAAATTCAGTAACTTAATGAAAAGTAAATAAATAAAAAAACTATTTAAATTCTCGGTAGAAGACTAGCTTAGCACTCATTAACCGTGTGTGAATTATTCAGATGTACTTAAAAAAATATATAAAAAAGGCAAAAATACAACAGCAAATATTTAAAATGATAAAACTCAGTTTTCTGTGAATTTTAAAAGAGAATAGCTAGTTAACATGTCGCCTTTATTTGTTATTTTCTTAAAGGACTCTATTTCTGCGAAATGTCCATTCTCCGAGAATACCATTTACAATATTTAATCTATTAAGCGTTCCTTAGGGTGGTTACAAACCAGCGTTTTATACAAGCGTTTTGACTATATTTTAAAAGCGCGTGTGTCTACTACTATCTAATAAACCCGCGAGACATTGCTACTATAATAAGAAAGTTTGATCCAAATTTTGAACATAATATAAATAACGTTGAAGCAAAATAATATCATACGTTAGTACTATCGTTAACTATGACGAAACCATTTTCCACCCCCAGGCCACGGTCCAGTATACGGCCACCGCTCAACACACCAACACCACCAGCTCTGCCCTAAGCGGCCGTCGAAGGTCTGCCGGCAGACCCATGCCGAGCCGCCACGACCCCGAGGAGTTCTCTGAGGCACCCACCAAGATCATCAGTGAGTACAAGAAAAAGATTGCTTCAATACCTTAGATATTTTTGTAGTATTAGTCTGTAATGCCATACATTTAATTTTGTATTTACTAGTAGAACAGTCAGTCCATGAAAAGTGAAGAATTTTAGTACTCTGTCACTCTTAATCTATTTAGTGCCTAAATATGTATATGAAACAAAAGCTGTTTGTTCAAAATTGTGTTTTATATTGCACGAAATAGAACGCTATTTGAAACGAACGTCATTTGTTTATTAAATAATTTAGGATCTAAATAAAATTATGAAAGCAAGTACCATATACAGTCCGACCATCTTATCTGTTCAGTTGACAGCGTCGCTAGTGGAGAATTTGGTTTTGCCATAATATAAGAAATTCACCAAGAAACAAAGGTAATTAAAACATGTCTTGCAAGTCAGTCTATAGATATCATTAAAATTTAAGAAACTACAATATCAATCATATAAAGCCTAACTAAGAGAGAGATTCAATATGACGCGGCTGTAGTTCCCATTTTGCCCACCTGAACAGTTAAGTTGGTGGCACTGTAATCATATGGCCCAGGCAAATAGAATTGGAAAACAGCATGAAGCATTGCAAGCCTGTATCTACCATCTGGTTTACATGGAAAAGAGACCATTTTACATTTTTACAAATAGCAACTTACTTTGATTGTTATGTATATTATGTTACTAGCTGACAAGGTAAAAGGTCTTTTGTCATATAAATATTTTTTTTTAAATAAAGGTGTGGTCAACCCTTATCACTTAGGGGTATGAAAAATAGATGTTGATCGATGCTCAGACCTATTGAATATGTATATAAAATTTCATCAAAATCAGGTTTCAGAGTTTGGTAACTAACATTGTGACACAAGAATTTTATTTTAAGATAATATTATAAATGTTTGAATAAGATAAGATTCTAAATTCGCTGAATATGATCATAGTCTGACTGTAAATTATTTAGTTATCAGTAGTTAGTCAATTTTGTAGTTTTTGTTCAAAAAGAGAACTGAAGATCTGAATCGCAACACTTTCAATAATGTTGAGTGTGTTCATAAACTTCTGTAGTTGACTGTACAATGTCCGCTTATTTCGATTGTTTCAGTTTTAGTGAAAATTCAACTTTATTGCAAATTATATAAGCCTTAAAACGATAAGCGCTGTTTACGAATTGTGTCTCTTTTTGAACAAAGTGTAGTCATTATTTTAAAGCTAGTTTTGTTTTGTTTTTGTTACATTAAGTACGGTTCTGCTTTTGTGCAAAGTTTTGTTATTATTAAACTAGTTCAGTTTGTAAATTGTATTGATTGAAATATATTTTATTTTTTAATCATTTATTTTATTTTTATTTGAAACTTAGACCGGAACTTCTTCTTAAACTTTCCTGTTAACTTCTTGGAAAGGATAATGACTTGGGACTTGATTTTCCTATAATGAGACTATCTATATTAGTTATACATCGACTGATGTGCATTGTAAAGTCAAGGTAAGAAAAGGTTCTTCACCATAAAGCCTATTTTCGCATGCACGGCACTTTTCAAGGGCTACTTTGTTTCCCAAATCCTTATTTAATATCAGAAGCATCGCAAGCCAAATGTAATGCTTAGGGTCGTTTCAAGACATCTTTTTCGCTTACAGTTTTGGTGTATTTCAATTCGAGAGTATCCTTGTTATCACGCCATTACGAGGCACATTATAGATATTTACCATGTGATAAAATGGGTTAGTGCTTGTATGTGGCTGTAAGAAGTAATATTCGATTTCATTTTGCATTCGCAACGAAACAAACCATAACCTAAACTTCACATAAATGTACTTACTCAGTTCTAATAAACAATTAATTAGAAGAGAGTAAAGTTTCCTTTGTAGTCCATAACTTGTGGCAGAATTTCTAGTAACACTTACCTAAGTAGCTAGTTACTTAAGCTTGGCTTTAAACATGCAATTTATACGAAAGATAAACCCAATCTTTAGATAAATATCGCATATCTAGATTGCAAGTTTCTGTTCTGAGGAGATTGCTTAATGTGACGTCAGTAACCCGCAGTCTCTCAAGTTTTGTTTGCTGTTGTCTATGCTAATGTAAGTCTGTCTAGTCTAAAGGATATTAATATAATCCTTTGATTTGGCACCTTCTAGGTTGTATTGATTGAAAGTGTTCAGTGACCTTAGACCGTTTGATTTGTACTTCATTTTGTTGTTTAATGGCGTAATTACTATTGAAAAAGTCATATTCAAATATTTTTATTTAGTTTTGAATCCACGAAGCTTTTTGAACGTGTCACCCATTCGGAGAAACATAAGCAGAGAAGAATAGGCAAAAAACTCTACGATTTTCGAAGCAAACATACGAAATGATTTGTACTTCATTTTGTTGTTTGATGGCGTAATTACTATTGAAAAAGTCATATTCAAATATTTTTATTTAGTTTTGAATCCACGAAGCTTTTTGAACGTATCACCCATTCGGAGAAACATAAGCAGAGAAGAATAGGCAAAAAAACTCTACGATTTTCGAAGCAAACATACGAAATACGCAAAAAAGACCCCACTATAGAGAGTGATGATATGATCTCGAACCGCCGCTCTATTCATTCCCACCAGAATTCACTAAGATCATATTGATTAGAACATTCATGGGATTCATCCCTTCATAGTATTACTTTACTGTCACGTAAGATGAAGAACGGATAGAAGCATTTTCCTGTTATGTCCCAAAGCTGGGCAAAGACCGTTTTGCACATTGCAGACATCAGTACAGTAGGGATTAGGCTTAATTAATCACCTCGCTTGAATACGGTCAAAAATAAATTGGGAATATGCTTAGCCTCTGGCTGGAATTAAACATGGGATATCGCTTGAGGCAGGCAACTGCACATGCCACTAAAGTACAAGGTATTTAGATATATATTTACTGCAAATACGGGCTTTCAAGTTGAATGTTCCCATTTGTAAAGTTAAATCTCAAGTTGTTTAAAAAAAGCAAGACGGTTTAAAAGTTATGTGAAACTAGCCGGGAACGACGACTATGATACAAAACAGTTTTCATTGTGATTAAATCTCATTATTCAAGAAAGTTCGTCCAAACATGGATTTTCTCAAAGCTACTGAACGGCTATTCATGAAATTAAACAACATAATGAGTGACTCAAAAGAATGCTTTGGAACTATTTTCCATGCCAATTTCCACATGGTGGGGTAAGTACAATGAGGGTAAAACTGCAAGACACTGTTAGTACATACTGAAATTTATATTGATGCCCAAATCTCTCAACAGTTTGCACATCAATTGACTCCGGACGGGAATCGAACCCGGAATCTCCGACACAGTAATCAACATTTCAGAATCTGATTTTTCACATGTCTCGAACTTTAAGAAATTCTGTCGAATCTCATTAATTTGTAAAAAATCTAAAAATCCCAAATTGAATACAATTTATGAAGATATCTGTCAAACAATGTCCGCGCAACAGTGTGCAGTACAAAATTCACGTTTTGGCGGTAGATCTGTAAGAGTGTGACAGGCCGGTGAATTGATCGGTTAACGTATTCGATCGAGCTTGGAGTCAGGCCCCAGGACGCGTGTTGATAAATAAACTCTGAGGATAAGCCTCTTCAGATATTAAACTAACTACAAATCATGCATTTTAATGAAGACTACTTTATCAGGATCGTTTTAATATCTTAAGTATTAATAACTATTTCATATAACTATCAATTTTCCATGATACATTAATTTTAAAACTTTCTTTTCCCACTGTCCTTACAGAGGGAAATTCAAGGCTTATCTCATTGAATATCGCGGAATGCTACTAGTTAAATATAAAGTAGATAAACCCAATGCTTAGGTTATTTCTAAAATGTATTTTGAACATTTAATAATTTTGGTCTTCTCACCGATATATTGTATTAGAAACTTCGATTGCAAAGGACCACTGCAGACAAAACTTTTCTAAACATAAATGATAGCTTTAATGAAAATACTTTTATACCTGACTTGCGTGTTTAAAATTAGAGTTTTAGCTACAGTTAAACGTCAATTACCTACACTTGGTGCACTGCAGATATAGTCCCTGGTGAAGTAAACTGTCCCAGCTTGCAATCACTTGTAAGGCCTCAGTCATGAAGTCAGCGGCAGCGGCAGCGTAAGGATACGTTTTTCATTGAAGCGGAACGGAGCTGTACCGGCGCTGAACCGATTTACCAATCACATCGCTTTAAGATTTCAAACAACGCATTGAAATTGTCAAAACCTTTTTGTTATGCATTGTGATTGGTTGAGCTCCACTCCACTTCAATGGAAACGCATCCTAAATGGCCAATCACAGAGCTAGAAATCTTACGTAAAAATCGTTTTCCTACGGCCAACTCCGCCACCGCCGCCGCTCCCGCCCCGCTGACATCGTGAGTGAGTCTTTAAAGCCTGAGCTAAATATAGTCACAACTGTAGTTAGACACATTTCCGTTGACGAATATGAAGGAGCGCGATATGACTCTTATCTGTCACATTGTTTATCTGCAGACATTCTATTCTGTTTCAGACATTTTTGTCTGTAAGACTAGAATATTTGTACTTACTACTATTTTTTTTGTTCTTGTCGAACAAATCAGTCTTGCTGTTGTGACCACGTGGGCTCACGCTTTAAGCTACTATAGTAAAGTACAGCTACTATACCTCTTCAAATACACCCAGACAGATGAGAAAGAAATCAAGCTAACTCAGGATCTCCAGGCACTTATAACAAGAAGGGCTGTAAGATGAAACTAAGATCTTTAGATAGTGGTACTTATAAGTTTAATTAATGTGTGTTGAAAGTTTGGGGTAAACACAAGAGTTATCTCAAACTGGAAGGACCGTTTGTAAAGGTGTTGATACGTATAATTTTTGCCCACGCAAAGTACAAAGTAGCAATATCTAAAAATTTGGTCATATATTCTTTTAATGGGATATTATGGAAAATAATTCTTACTGGGGAATATCTGTACTTCTTCTTGTACTATATATATATATTCTATTATAATATACAGTACAATAGTACTATATATATATAAGTTTGGTTGTTTGTTTGTATGTTCGAGCTGATTGCCGATTTGAATTATTCCTTTTTCTAGTAAATAGCCACATTCACGATGCGGGTAAAACCACGGGCTCTGCTAGTAGTTTATGTATTATATTATATTCTTACATAAACGAGTATTATAACAGTATAGAGCAAAACTAAAAGAGATATCTTCAATTAGTTCCATTGAACACAACATGACACACACTTATTCTTGTAGAAAACTGTTTAATAAACTAAATGAAAATGCAAAACCAAACATAAAGCGAGACATATATTGTGACGAAGCGGCTCGCCGGGGCCTGGGCATTCAACCAGAAGGGAAATTCACAGAATAAACAGAGTTTTGCCCTGATTTTTCGCTATTCAGAATACTCACCCACTTTACGCGTACTTAGCCTCACAGAAATATAATTTCCACTACGATAGCTCTCATATTTTCTGATTGGAAAGTCTAATACAACTTGAAGCCCCGATTGAAATGGAACAATAATCGTAGGCATTGAAAAACACGGAAAATACAAGATGAAAAACTGGCAAGATAAAGAAACATCTCGAGTTCTAAGAAAATGATAACACCATCAAACATACTTGAGATATAAGTTGAAGGTTGGCATGTGCCCTCGGTGGGGCGCGAGCATTCTTGAAGGAAAGCTGACATCAATTGAAAACCAAGAAGGTACACGCTCAAACCGAAAATAAATGTGGTTCGTGAATCTCGGATTTCTTTTATAAAATACTACCTCTTTATTTCTTAAAAACTTTAGGGTTTCTGTTATTTTACGAGCCGGTTTGAGAAAAAGTTATGTAAATCGGTTTTATTCACTTTTCTGTTAAATATACAATAATAATGACCTACTAAAGTTGTAAAGAGGTCAATTTTAATATAAAGAAAACATTAGGGTAATCGGACAAACATACATCGACAGTAATAGTAAAGTTAAGCATATATATTAGCCTATATATAAGCCTGTAATGTCCCACCGCTGGGCAAAGACGTCCCCCCATTCACAACATCGACAGTAATATACAAAAATACCGACGAATTACATAACAAAGATTTTGTCTATACAGATTCCACCGTCCACGATTTCCATAAAATACTTCACCAATGTTTAGAACAGAGTTACGGTTAGCCATTATCGTCCCGGTTAGGCAAAGGCCTCCCCCCATTCCCGCCACTCTACTCATTAAGTACCGCCATTTGCCAGTCCCTCTTGGCGTCCAGTTCGTCCCGCCACCACCTGCGATACCTATCGCGACGTCTTCTCACAGAATAAGAAGGTTAATAGCTTAATATCTTTTTAATTTGAATCTAAAATCATAAATCCTTTTATCCCGAAATTTCCACGGGAACGGGCACAACGCGGGTTCAACCGCGTGGCCGGCTAGTTTACAATATAATTATATTAGTACAATTCCTTGGGATATAAAGGATTTTGTAATTAAGAAATACCAGTTGTTGACAGATTTGATCACTAATATGCACAGAAACACACTCATGTACAAATAACAACAACGTTCTTGTAATCACTAAGTTGAGCGCGAATTCTAAACGTTACTGTCATGCTAATATAATTCTATTACCGTACTATACTGTGTTAGTCGATTGGCAGTGTTCAGCTACGATTTTCTCCATGGCCTAGCAATTGGGTGCTAGTGTGTGAAATTTGAATGGACTTAATATACATTTGGCTACCAATTATGCCATCCTTGTTTTATACCCATCTAATTATGACGATCCATTGTTTTCCATTCCATTCCATTTGTTGGTCTATAATGAGAGAGTAGTTTGCCGTTCGTCTAACGGACAGGAGAAGATAGACTGCAGACCGCAAGCTGCAGCTGTAAATTGCAGGCTATGATTAGTATTCGATTTTGTGCATCCAGTTGAGTGGGCTTAAGCCAGATTTATTCAACTTCCCTTCTAGATATTTCCATTTCCGATGCAACGACGCTTGCATTTAATTTATCGAATAGATCGAATCATTCGAATCATCCCGAACAGAATATATTTCAAAGTTGGATATTCGTAAGAATAAAGATATTTTAAAAATACTTACATATATACGAAACAATTTTTTTCTGAACAAAATTTTAAAGGCGTTTGTAATTTTGTTTTTCGGTGATATTCATCCGATTTGGAAATATATATTTTTATTTCTTAGCTTTATTCAAGAAGAAGATTAGGAGGAAATTTAAAGGAAATTATAGGCTATTTTCACCCTGACATTCAGCTAGATGCAGCTAGTTGGTTCTATCACGAGAACGGATTACTATTTTTGTTGTTATTATTTTGTCCATCACAGCATTGAAAAATTTCATTGCTCGTGGAGAGATAGGAACAGAAAATCACAAACAAAAATTAATCTATATACTATCAACGTAATATGGCTCACATAGTACGCCAATAAAATAGGTACGTAGAGTACGTACATACTCCATACTGCCATTACAGCCAGTATTAAATTAATGAATTCTTTCTGACATATTGTAAAGTACGGAAAATAATGTCAATAAGTTCATTGGCAATTAAATTGACATCTTTAAGCACGTTAGTATTTTTTTATTATTTCCATGACAGAAAACTTAAGTAAGCCAAAAAGCACTGTAGGATGACACGATTGTTCCCCATTATCAATACTAATTTAATAAAGAGGAAGATTTATTCCTGTTTACCAAAATGAACGGGCGCGACCCCATTCAATCTGGGAAAATAACGTAGGCGCGATCTACAATATGTTGACACTAACGCCATCTTTAGTGTCGCGGGTGGAACCGCCGAGCGGCAGCTATATAGTATTTTAATAACGAACTCGAAAACATAACAAAGGCGACCTTACTACAGTTTAATTACAATATAAATGAAGTACCGTGTAAGTATGGAGCGTGTAATTGGATTATTATTATATATTAATTGAGTTGCTTTTATTGTCAGATTAGTCGTTCATATTTCCGTATATTGTTGGTCTGGTTCTCTTTGAGCTTCTGTTAACATTGCTGTACAAATATGTGTATAAATTAATATAATATTATTTGTACATACTTAATTGAATTGGAATAAGAGCCTTACGCTCGTACTTTGAAACGAAAAATGCTTCCTTATTGAGAGATTTTGACATTGTATTGTATGTCTCTGAGTGTACCAGTTAATCTCTATAAAAGCATTGCGTAATAATTTGAGTACTTAACTAAATAATTATATTTTACATGAAACATGAGTGCACTTTATAGGATGACCTACTAATAGGACACTTTGTCGACAGCGTCGGTGTTGTCGAAATCGAGTCGTTCGAATATCAAGAAGCATGTCCAGTTTCCGGACGAACAGAGTTGTATAGAAGAGGCTTCAGAGGTGCCGCTTCCGAGCTGCGTCGAGGAAAAACCAGGTGAGTTCAATACTTTGAACAGTTTCACACGAAGTGGGGTAGCGCTCACGAAATTGCTTGAGTTTAAGGTCCAAATTCTCCGTTTCTTTCTCGAACCACGATTAACTGAACTCGGTTTTAGTAAATCCGTTTTGAAGTTTTTATCTCCGTTTAGCTCGGGAACAAGGATTTATAATGTTATTACGGAAGAGCGAAATACTTACAGACTCTTTCTCTATTTCGTGTTATATGTGAATAGCATTGGATTGAGTAAGGGTTTTCAAGGTAGCACTGATCAAATATATTTTGGCAAATGTCATCTATCTAAGATATTTTCTGAAAATGATAGCAATTGAAATAACCGACTTTCTCACACTGATGGATTATAGATGGTACGAACGGTAGTATACGACTCATTTTTTAACTTTAATCTGTACTTTTGATCAAATCATCAGTCCAACTCACATCCCGTCCTAATAACCGACCTTTACTGGACTGGTAAAGTAAATACTTCAATCAAATTTAGGTTCATTTTTATCTAATCAAATGTCTACATTTGCCGCCGGTAAATTAAACTAAATACTATTTTTTTTAAAGTACATTTAAACTTTTGTAAATGAAATGTGCCACTTCTAAAAGTCAACAATACCTACAAAAGTTGCGTTGCAATATTCAATTCAAATAACATATTGACTGAAAATACTCTGACATACATATACGTAGCGTCACCGTACCGAATATCAAGTGTTCACACTCAGGGATAGAGCTCCATAGCAAATATGTAATCGTGTCTCAACGAACAATACATTCCTTTTGGTTTCTGGCATTTTTTGCCGCCACAAGACTTAGAAAAGAAGCAAGTCCACGCTAAGTGGTATACTCGTATGTAGTGTTAGTGAGTGGTGTAAGTAGTAGGTAACAACCTCCGTGGTCTTATGGCTTGAGCGCCCGGCTCACGATCCAGAGGTTCCGGGATCGATTCCCGGTGGGGATATCTCACAAAAAAAAATCACTTTGTGAGACTGTCCTCAGTTTGGTTAGGGCATTGCAGGCTGAATCACCGGATTGCCTGAAAAGTAAGATGATTCCGTGCTTCGGAGGGCACGTTAAACCGTCGGTCCCGGTTACTTTCTACGGATAGTAGTCGTTACATTAGCAGAGTGTTGTTAATGTCAGAGGCCTTTGGCGGCTCAATAACTCTGACACCAGGATTGGTCAGGTTCACCATCCACTCGAAGAAGAAGAAGAATAAGTAAGTAGGTATTGTTTAGCGGCACGCAATGTTATTGGTTAAATTCTGTTCTATATGTATAATGATGATGTCATGGTAATAGAACAACGTATCTCCCTATAATTTACATATAAGAAAAACACCCTTAAGACGTAAGGAAAATGAAATACTTCCCAAAACAAAGTTTAATTAGATACAAATAAATTTTATCTTTGGTATATCTATATATATAAAAATGAAACCCGTTTTCCTTGGTCGCGGCATCACGCGTGAATGGCTGGACCGATTTCCACGGTTTTGCATTCGTTGGAAAGGTCTCGGGCTCCGTGAGGTTTATAGGGAATAAAAATCAAAATTCCCACGGGAACGGGGGCGCTGCGGGTGAAACCGCGGGGCTCAGCTAGTTTATTAATAAATATTCGGTTCATATAAAATTAAACCGAATAGACAAGACAGAATTTCATTTACGCTTTCATAAAGTAAAATTCTATTTGGGAATCAATAACATTTGCATTTTATAGTATCATAAAATATTTATTATCTGCATCTTTATTTCATTTGTATTTTTATGATGGAAAGAAATTGAAGCTCGATGATAAAAGAAGAAAATAATTGCTGTCAGGTGTGTTCCGTTCAAAACGAATTCAAAATTTCTAACGTAAAATTAATGTTCACAATAGTCGTATGTAATTAACAGGTTTCAAAGGGTTTATAATTATCATGAAAAAGTAAATATGTATAATATGGTGTTTTCTTCTGTGATAATGATACGAGTATACGACTATTGAAACGTAAAGCAAAAATAATTGAAATAGGTACCGAGGAAAATAATCTAAATCTATAGTAATACTGTAATTAATTCGTTATGGATATCCACATTTAACGGGAAGGTTTTGCACAATTTTTCTTCCCGAAATTTACACGGGAACGGGTACAACGCTAGTAAAACCCCGGGGGTGCTCACTTTATATTGAACCTAAACTAAGCTCAAAGCTAATAGCTTCTATAATACATAGAACTTACCTACTTATCTAGACACGCGGCAGCGTGTCAAGCCAAGTTCAAGCAAAGGAACGGCTAGCCAGCGCCGAGTGTAATATTACACGAACCACTTGGTGCCACTTTTGACCCTTCTATAACTCAAAACCTATTTAACGTAAACACATGAAACTTCGTGTGTTTAATTATATCCATTAGGACATCTAGAAACCCAAATTTCATGAAGCTAGCTCAAACGGTTATAAAGATATGAACGTCAGAAAGTCGTAAATTTTAGTATTGACTGACTGACTGACATATAGTACCTAAACCTAACCTACTTCCAGATGACCTAGAAGGATGAAATTTGGAATCTAGCTCGGTAATTGTGTGTAAGCGTAAGAAAAAATCTAAAAATATAAAATAGTTAAAAAATAGGGGGGGTCCCCATACAAAAAATATATTTTTTAATTGTAGCGTTGGAACCGTTACTAGCAGATATTTGAAACTATCCCAATATATGTATTATTATATTTGCTATTTAACTGCAATATAAACGTAAAGTTAAATAAAAAAAATAAGTGGTGTCCCCATTCAAAAAAACTTAAATTTCGCGCTAAACAACCGGCCAACGGTGTGTCGTCGGCGGCGCGCGGTAGGTACTTATGACGCGGTCGGTCCACCGTCGCCCCAGCCAATCAGCGTCACGCTCTGATGAATAGTACACAATTATAAGCGGTAGCGATTTGGTAAAAATTTAGCGAGTCGGTTGGTTTATACCTGCATGGTAGTAAAGCGATGTATTATTGTTACCGATATAATGTATGTATTGACTAATTTTAGAATGCTGGTTGAACTCGCTCGCGCCTTGCACTTGTACGCGGGGGCAGCGCGCGGCTCACAAGCGCTATACGATACGATTTAAAATGCGAACGAACCAAAGTACCTATGCAGCGGAAACGCAAGAAAAAACAATAAATATCAATACCTAGTTTTCTTTACAAAAAGTAATGATATCCCACCAAAAACATAAATGTAAAAAAGGAGAGCCAAGTTCAATACAAAAATTATGCATGGCTATGGGCTTCGCTGCAAAAAGAATGGAGATCTAAATGAGGGCCAAGTTCTAGGCAATATCTCAATATGTATTTATAGGAACAAAATAACATTATGAACAAGTATTAAACTCTATTTCTTCTCTTTATTCGATACCTATGACAATTGCTGTTATTTAAAAATGTGAGATCTTAAAGTGGGTTAGATTTAACTTGGCCAGTTTGTTGTTATATGTTGAATAACTTTATAAAATGACTGCTGTAATGAAAACTGGTCAAGTCAAATCTAACCCACTTTAAGATCTCACATTTTTAAATAACAGCAATTGTCATAGGTATCGAATAAAGAGAAGAAATAGAGTTCAATACTTGTTCATAATGTTATTTTGTTCCTATAAATACATATTGAGATATTGCCTAGAACTTGGCCCTCATTTAGATCTCCATTCTTTTTGCAGCGAAGCCCATAGCCATGCATAATTTTTGTATTGAACTTGGCTCTCCTTTTTTACATTTATGTTTTTGGTGGGATACTAGATATACCTACACAAACACTGTATAAGAATACAGGTGAAGTTTTCTATAGGTTTTCACAATTGCTCAGAAAGTTCGGGATCCCGTCTCTTCCCTGAACCATTTATTCTCCCATGACGTTATCAGATCGACCATGGAACAAAGTTTTCCTTTCATTTGTTATATTTTGTGGCTAACGATACGAGTACCAGGTCTATCTATAAATGGTTCCTTTTGTTTTGATAGCAGTACCCCCGGTTTTACCGGCATTGTGCCTGATCCCGTGGGAATATCAAGATTAAAAAGTGGCATGTGTTTTCGCTTTACCAATATTCATTTAAATCCGATCAGTAGTGTTTGTGTGTGAAAGAGTAACAAATTTTCACAAACTTTCGCATTTGTAATATTAGTAAGAATTTTATTGTGTTAAATGAAATAAAATATTATTTGTTACACTTCTATTCTTTTGAAACAAGACTGTAGCTATTCCAACAGCCTGAAATTCAGTCATCCGTAATGACTTAGGTATTCAGTTTTAAAGGATTAATCATAAAGCGACATTTGGTATTTAGGATGTTAATTAGGATCTCAGCTTCATCTAAGATCTAAATTATATGTCAATTTAGTTAATGAATTTAGGAATTAACCAAATGGAATGACAACCTAGTTAGGTAATATCACTACATAGTATAAAATAAAGTCGTCTCTGTTTCGTGCCTGTTTGTCTGTATGCTTAAATCTTTAAAATTACGCAACGGATTTTGATGCGGTTTTTTGTAATAGGTAGAGTGATTCAAGAGGAAGGTTTTTATGTAAAAAAAATCCCGAAATTCCCACGGAAACGGGCACAACGCGGGTAAAACCGCGGGGCGCTGCTAGTCTACTATAAAGGTTGTATCAAGGGATATAAAAATATTCTTCTCCAAATAAGTGATCCAGATGAAAATGAAAAATGGGTTTAAAGTTGACTTAAAAGTACGACCATTGTTTGAAACTAGCTTCATCAATCAAGTAGCCAACGTTTGGATATGAATTCCACCTCGTCTGAATAAAGTGATAAATTCCTATACGTTCGCATGTGCGAGTATTCAGTGAAAGTTAGAGACATTGAGCGTAGCATTCTACCAAGTTCGAAATAACTTGTGGAACTATGAGTGTGGTTGAAGTAATTAACCAACACAATATGATACTTGCTCCTAGAGAACATCACACATGTGTAGGGCTTGTTTACTTCCGAACATTTCGAAATAAATTACAATAGCTAATTAACCGACAATTATAATTCTAAGTGGATTTGCATACCTGATTATGCTAGGAATGTGATACCCGTTCTATAATTAACCGGTAACGGTAATAGGGAGAATATGAGTCTTAATATGGGCACGTTTTTTTAAATGTCTTAAATTAATTATCAAGAAAAAAAGGCTTGAAAAAATCCAAGTAATTCACAATTTGAATATTTAAACTTTGAACATATTTACGTATTAAAGCAAGGCATTGTGACACGTAAACTAATGTTAGTTAGGTATAAAGGCAATATCTTGTACTGACAAAATAAAGTAGCGAGTTTGTCTGGCGAGAGGCATCTTCGAACGTACCGACATGGTGTATTGTGAACACGTCTAAAGATCTATGTACTCGTATCAATGGCTTCCGTCTTGTATTTACCAATAAGCCACGAGATAATAGATTCTCTCCATAGTTTAGTTCTTATGGAAATTCTATTCTCGACTCATTTTATTTTAGTTTATTTATTATCTTCTTCTTTTTGCTAAATATCGTTTTTGATAGACTTTTTATGTAGGACATTCAGACATTATGACATTCAGAATAATACTTGGCATCGTAGGTTGCTGTTGTTAACATCCGTAGCAAAAAGAGGGGTGTGTGTGGGTTAGGTCATTGTGTCTGATTCGTGGTGTATCGATTTTGACATAAGTATTATATTTGACTACTAGCGACCCGCCCTCAGTTTGCTTCGGTTAATCAAGATTTTATGTGGGAAATTCGGGATAAAACAGCGTGTCTTCCTGCGAATATATAAGTACATCACTCGTGTATCTCCCGACCCGCACGATACAGTACAGTGGGTTGTTATTTTGAATATTTCTCAAATCCGAAATAAACTGTCCGATTTAATAATTTAAAGAGGCATTTAAAGTAAAATAATTAACCTTCATAATACTCAGAATATATTTTTTACTCAAAATTAAACTTCTTTTTTTAATTAATGAAATTTAGCAACAAAGGGTTAAAGCTTAACTATAATATTTAGACATATTTGGTTTGACATTTTTTTAAATAATAAAAAGTCTATGTTCGAACCTAAAGTGTATTAGGAATTTTTGGAATCGGATGAATAGTTCCGAAGATTAGCCCTTACAAATAAACAAAGTTAGAAACTTTACCTCTTTATAATATTAGTAGATATATGTAGATGCTATGATAGAATTTACTCGTAAAAAGCACGTTTAATTCTCATCTTTTTTTATGTGCGTCAGAGAGCCGCGTGATCTCCTCCCTCTGGATGGAGCTGGAGTCGGAGGTGCCGACGCCGGATCGCTGACGGCGTCGCAGCGAGCAGTTCTACCGACCCGTGTCCCGCGCGCGCTACGAGCGGCGCAAGATGTCGGCTGTCGGGGTACCGCCCGCTGTAGACAACGAGAACAAGGACTCTTCGCATTAAACTGGCAAGAAACGAGGCTATTCTATGTAGGTTTGTATTAACTCAGATAATTAGAACGACAATGAAGGAGCAAGAGTTTTAATAGAGATATTCTTTGCTTTGAACGGAAGAGTCCACTCGGGATAATATGCTTTATAAGTTTGAATTAAGAACGAATAGAAAGACGAAAAGATCACGAGATGAGTGAAATGGAAGTGAGATAGAGTGACGCCATATTTTATGAAGTTTTGAATTAAGAACGAAAAGGTTATGCGTAGGATAAGATGGACTGGAAAATCGGATTCAATATAGATTTGAACCTAGCGAAAAGGCGAAGACTTTATTATTCGGAAGACATTGGCATACGTATGTGTAGGGCATGTGTAGGTTTAGGAAAGCAAAATGAACTGGAACATTGTACCTATATATCGGATATGTCACTTGACGCTCTCTTTGGGAATGAAATGTACTGTTATTACTTTGTCTCATATATGGAAAGATCTCTTGTTACAAATAAGTAGGTATGAAAAGTGTTATTACTCTCTCTAACTAACCTATTAGTTATTAATTACTATATAACCATTTCAATTTAAATTGAACTAGTATTTAGGAAGGTACATAGAATTTACTTAATAAAGATGTGAACACACAACACAAAGCACAATAGCAGTAAAACGGAGCCCTTAAGTAGTTTTTGGATTTGGATCTTTTGTCTGTAATATATATGTCACCGCAAAATTGTAAATGCCGTTACTTTACAATCTGTAATAATCACTTCGATTCAACGGATTATTTTACGATAATTATAATCTGTTCGTAGTAAACCGTATAATACGTTTATGATATTACGGTGGCATATACAATTATAAACACAATAGATTAAGAAACACAATGCATTCATGCAGTCATCGTACAGTACAATACCTTTTTGTCAGAACTGATATCTATAGTACACATGCCAGTATGCAAGCAAGTGGTGGCAACTGGTATACCAGCTACAGGCAATGTATTACCGCCCTTTTGAAGAAAATATTGTAACTAATAGTTTTCCTAAGGGCAGTATTAAGTGGATGAATTTAACTTAATAATATTACATACTCTAATAAATTGCTTTCTTGAATATTATACTTCAAGGATCAACAACCACATGATATAGGTTCTATGTTATTAATTTTTGATCAATCTCATTGTTGAAAATTAAATGGTAGATAATATTAACTGTTAGTATTTAAGCTTTCTAATACGCGTTAAACCTTATAACTGGACTAGCACCGTCTCGCGGTTTTACCCGCGTTGTACCCATTTCCGTAGTAATTTCTGGATGAAAAATAGCTCATAACTTTTCCGTTGATTGTGGCTATCTATTACAAAAGGAATTATTCAATTCGGATTTGTAGTTTTTGAGGTTAGCGCGTTCAAACAAACAAAAAAACAAATTTTTCTTCTATTTTATGAAGTAACTAGCAGCGCCCCGCGGTTTTACCCGCGTTGTGCCCGTTCCCGTGGGAATTTCGGGAATTTTTTTACATAAAAACCTTCCTATTGAATCACTCTACCTACGAGTATTACAAAAAACCGCATCAAAATCCGTTGCGTAATTTTAAAGATTTAAGCATACAGACAAACAGACAAAAATAGCGACTTTGTTTTATACTATGTAGTGAAGAGAAGAACTGACATCGCTTGGTAAACTACCCCACGAGCGCTACCACATTGTGGATAAAAGCTTTTAATAAAAACAGGGATGTAAACGTATGTAAATAGAATTATGTATCTACTTACTTAGCCAAGTTGTAAACGATGTTTGTTCTGAAAATTATTGTATAATTATGTAAAAGGGCGAAGCTATGTAGAGACCTTTATGTAAATTTGTTAAATTATGTAAAAAGATACTTATAAATTATACACTATTGTTGCTAAACTACTTGGTTTATCGCTATAAAGAGCAATCATATTTCAAGGATTTCTTTCAAAATATTCCGCTGTATAAGTAGTACGTACATGTCTACTATTACTATTTTGTCTTTAGAGTTTATAGTATTTTCATTCTGATTAGAGTTGTAATTATCAACATAAAAAAGTGATTTGCTTAAACATTACCTGCAGGCGTTGTACTGAATTAACATTTATTTCACCGTGTTTGTATGGTAGCATATTTCACAGTCGGAGTCGGAAAGTTCGTGAAATATCAAATAGCTACATTTAATATAGATATTCGTGTTATTTAACCACTCAAAACGGACGTTTATTTATATTAACTGTGTTTAATTTAGCTTTTCCAACCAAAGACTAGTCTATTTTGGAATAGTTTCTTTACTCGAGAGAAGCATGGTTTCAGTTAAATGCACGGAAAATTAAGCTTCGTTTAAAATAAGGAGATTGTTTCCCGTTTATATAGCGAAATAATTTGAAGTGGTGAAGTGGAAATATTTGATTGATAATATGAATGTTTTTTTTCAACCAACGCATTTAGTTATTTCTTATCTTCATTTAGAAA
Organism: Cyclophora albipunctata; assembly: GCA_963082685.1. NCBI lineage: Eukaryota > Metazoa > Arthropoda > Insecta > Lepidoptera > Geometridae > Cyclophora > Cyclophora albipunctata. Next base: position 10,957,768 of record OY720111.1, on the reverse strand, counting down.
TGTATCTTTCGATTGTGAAATGAATTTCTACCTTCAGATCTAATATCGTAATAAGTATGTAGGTTCGATATACAAATGAACACTTAGCTGTATATCGACTGTCGGAAACAGGATATGGAAGTCGGCGGTGAGCTCCGTCACCCCTAGAGATGTCATCAGCACCCTTCACGACACACATTATAGTTACTTGCGTTGGTTGAAACTTTTTTAAATATTTTGCATCGGGTAGTTATGTAACTTGATCCCTAGATAAATCTAGGTATGATATTTAGATACCTACCTATAGGTATCTACATATAATACCTAGATAAAATTACTCACGTTATCTGTAGCGGTTAGTGCAACAATCATTTTTTTACAGTATCCCAAATTGAACAACGAAATTCGACACTTTCATTCCGCAGCGCTAAAATTTTGATAGAAACGTTTTTATTAATTACTCCAGAGAATATTTAGGTGGTTACCCCAAATCACTGTTGTAACAAAAGCTATTTTTAATTAACTACCAACTACAGCCGCTGGCAGCCATAAATTATGAGGAGAAAAATAATATGCTGTAATATTTCGAAACTGACTTGCACAAGTTTGGTAACGGGGGTGTCTGTCGTAGTACGGGGCGGCGTGTCCTTGGCTCGAATGGGGAGTACACCCATCTGGTACGTACCGAAACACACGGGATTTATAACTCGTAAGGTGAAATGTAACGACTTAATACACGACTTTACTCTGATTGACTTCTCATGTAGACGACACCCTAGTTTCACGGTTTGACCTGTGTACTGGTCAGAGTTACATGACGCAATGTTGTATTAAAGAAGAACTGAACTCGAAAGAAATCAAGAAGTTATCAATTGATGGATTTATTTTTCATTTTTATATGAGGTATCGATTTAGAGAAACTTAAAAACTAAAAGGTTTTATCAAAAAAGAAGATGAGTGCTTATCTACTTTGTAATGTGGTTACGACAACTTCTTTGAAATAAAAACAGTTAAATTCCAAAATATTGGACACAAACGTCTTATTTGTTTTAGGAAAGTGAATATTGGTTTTGTGTACATAAAATGGAATAGTTATAGAATACACATTAAAATTCAAGTGGTTCTGACTGCAAGGGCGCGCAGTTCAACCGCGTTCAACGGTTACTTCTAGAGGTACAATGCCCTTTGCAATATGGAATGCATAAAACAGTGTTCAAGTATTACAATGTGCACCAAGTTGATGTTCTGCAGCTTCACTCAGCTATTTACGTCAGGAGGTTCTATCCATATTTATAACCTGTGACGCGAAGAGGTGTTAGTTTGACGTACATTTACTTAAGTAGGTACCTATTCTAATCATGTATTATAATCAGAGACCGCAAAAATTTGCGACATTGTTCGCAATAGTGTGGACATGACTTCAAAATCAATCAGTATTTTTTCCAAATTTTCTGCTGTCAGTCTATTGTTTATTTATTTATTGTATATAAATATTTACGAAAACGATACTTATTTTAAACACGTTGAAATATATGTCATGTAAGTTATTCATTAATTGAATAACATTTTAATTAATTTTGAAGTCATGTCCACACTATTGCGAACAATGTCGCAAATTTGTGCGGTCTCTGATTATGATTAATGGAACGCTCATTTTGCTTATTAAGAGATCATCAGCGGTAAAAAGAGACAGAGGTAGAGCTCAAGAGACAACCTACCTGTGTAATAATGACTGTAAGTGTAAAATATTTTAATTCGTGCTAATTTTCCCCCCATTTTGGTTGTGTTACCTACACACTTAGTTTCAAGATATAGCTTAAGGCCGGGTTGCTCGACGCTCGACGCTTGGTTAACGTAACATACGTTAGTTAAAAAGCTAACGATTACGTAAGCTGTTAAATATTAAGCGTTGTTTCACAATTAAAATGACAGCCTGTTAGTTATTTGGGCGGCCGGTAGAACGTCACAATTTTTAATTTTCTTACGTCTGTAAGACGTAGAGACTCACATTGTCTATTAACGTTTAGTGGTGCGTAAGCGTAAACTGAACGAACCCGAACTTATTCTATCAATGTAACTGTTACTATTAGCTGTGTACCTGCTAATGATTTGAAGGAACCTAATTAAATAACTAAGTAATAAGTTTTATTTCTAAATCTATCTAAGAAATGTAAATTATTAAAATGAAATGAGTACTTACATAAATGTATGTAAGCTTCAAAGTATTGGAAAATTATGAAAGAGATTATATGTATTATTGTAAAGAATTATAAAGGGACCCTAAGTGATTGGAAGAGCATTGATTTTTTATATGTAACATTTAAATAAATCTGCTCGTGTAAGTATTGGAAAAAGCAGGGTTCGGAATAAGGATACGTTAAGTATGTATGAATCTATCTATAATAAAAAAATGTTTACAAGAAATTAACCTAAGTTTGTATGATGCTAAAGTTTATCTTGGTGTTATTTAATTTAATAACATAAGCTTGCTTGCATTGTTTAATAATAGGTTTTAATATTAATTCTGGTTGTAAGTTTATGAGATGCTTCTAAGTTTAGTTCACCACTTATTCCGCAAATGGCGCTGTAAGTATCTGAATGTCTACTTTACTAAGAAGTAATTATTCGTTAAAATAAGAAGTAATTATCGCTATAATTCAATTTTATATTAAACATGTTTACTTGTAATATTAAATACAATTTATACACCTAATTGTTGTGTAGTTAAATTTCTTAAATATGAAATTGAGCTTATTTTAATTTGCAAATAGAATCTAATGATGTGTTTAAAATTAATTATGTTTATAAATTAGCGATGTTAGTTGTTATCCAATGCATATAACCCAAGTTGTTGTATTGTATGTGCATTTATTACGAGCGGACTGTTGGCAACAGAAAACTGCAAAGGTCCTAAATAAATCACAGAACACTAGGAAAGAAAATTTAGATGCGGTATGTAGGAACGTGTAACAAAATTGCCCTGGGCGACAGGTGATTTTTGCCTGCATTTTTGTGAGTGCACTTTTAACTACACCGGACGAATTCTAAATGCTTCCTTCCTTTTAAATTTCCGGGTTAAAACTCTTTCTATTGCAACCTGCAAACTGTATTCTATTAAGAATTGTTTTAATTTAAAATAACTCCAACTGAAATTTAAAAAGGAATATGAATAACCCAGTGAATACCTATTTTTACACTGGCCTTTAGCGCCTTATTTTTATGACATTCACTGCATAGCATGTGATTGAAACGTAAATAAATAAGCGCCCTTTATATTTTATGGAATTGAGTTCTGTTGCCGACTGTACGTATTAAATTAAATAAACTATAGTTAATTAAAAACCATCTATTAGTTGTTTAATCAAAAGTTTTCGTAGTATCAACACAATATCGATGTATCTGTTTAAAACAATTAAATTATGAATTTGAACCTGTGTACGATGAGTCGATCTTACAAACAAGTTAAAGAATAATTTGTGTCAAATAAAAAATAGCCAACTTGTGTCTTTGTTTTATTACTTTTAGGTTTTATAACGATAATCCTCTTAAAATTCCTATCTTCAGATAAGTTTGTCGAGGCTTTCAGCCCAGTAAGATAGTAGCCCAGTAGTAAGATATAGGTAAGTTAAAGTTTTCTAATAAAATAAAACAAAAATATAATGTAAATAATATGGATTATATTCTTAAAATTATAATGAATACAGTTATTACAGCAAATTCGGTTTAACAAATTAAGAGATAACACTTCGATGATTAAGAACTGTTTTATAAATAATTTAAATCCAATTTGGTATAAAATATATAATTTAAAATTTAACCACATTATATTATATTATAGTGCAAACGAAATGAACTCGTAATCTACACTAATATTATAAAGAGTTGTTTGTTTGTTTTTCAATGTGGAAATAAATTTCCGAACTCATTAATCAGATTTTAAAAATCTTTGATAATTTTTCAAGATATCTTTACAACCCAAAGCGAAGTAAGGGCACGGAACTAGTAATTCAGATATTTGCTTCAATAATTAATATCAATATAATAATTTAACATTTGCCAATATCTAAAAATATACACCGATTCTGTAGCGCGGTATTCTTCAGTTAAAGCATTACAATTATATTTTGTGCACTTTCTTACACTTCAAATTAACCTTTTAGATTACCAACTAATATGTAACGTTAAATTATTATAGTTAAACACATAAAGACGTTAAGTATCTTATACTAAACATTTATTCTTATTAGCCCTATAATATTAAGCCTTTAAAGGTGTCGTCAGTATTTAATGACAAATTAAAACCAAATAAATTCTACTGATATTACAACAGAATGTGTAAAGCAAAACTCCACTGGGCTTAAAAAGCAATAATTAAAATATCCTAAAATTATTATGTCATGGATTAAAAATAATGACACTGACAGCTGTCACTTTCAGCCATTTTAGGTTAGATAGTTGATTCGACAGGCTTTTATCGATACATAAATACCGAAGTAAAGAGAATTGTGATAGCATTAAACAGATGCCCCTTTTAATAAGGTAACGCGATACAATATTAAACAAAAGCTGTTCTTGTTATGCTCTACAAGATGCGATAATGTCGCAATGTCTGACCTGTCGTTTGAAACTTCATTTAATATATCATTCATTCCACTGCCAATAGTGCATTTATAAGCGGTATTCTCATAACAAGTTTATAGATAACAAATACGAATGCAACATTAAAAACATTATATGACTCGGATAGCATCTACTATAAACATTTAACAAGTAGAGAAAAATCTGTATATCTTTTATTAGGCAATTGTAATGACAGATGAGTAAAATTTAATGAATGTGACTAAGATCTTGAAGTCTTCAAAATTTTTATCGATTACTATATTACTATAATCTAGAGATTAAAAAACATTACATCGTTTAATATTTTAAATGGACTGACCCAATGGGTCATTAATATACATTTTACAACAGTTATTAAATTCTACTTTCACAAATAAAATGAGTAGTTAGTTTACAACATTAATGCGAAAAACACTATTAATCGTTCATTACGTAATATGGAAGTAGGTAAATTTTAAAATTAATTCAATAATTAAAAAAACAATTAAGATCGCTATTAAATACTAAAATGTACTTAGTCGTTTTTTGTTTTCATTTCACAATATCGTTTGATACGCTAAAAGCTTCAACTGTTTATAATTCCTATGCGAAAAGGTTTTATACGAGTTGAACTGTCAACAATGTCATGTGACTGATCGAAACGTCATATTTGACAGGTGCGTTTAGACCGGCGGTATTGTCCAGAGCACGGCGGTTTTGTCTGCGGAGGTGGAGAGGAAGGAGAAGTCGTCTGGATGCCACCTCGCGGATATCACCTTGTCTGGATGTCTGGCTACTGGCACGCTGGGTAGAGGGCACGTTAGGTCGCCTGCGCACACAAATACAAACAGTGTAATGAGATATTGCTGTGTCACGTTATGTACATTATAGTATACAAATGGGACATTATAAGTGACATTTAGAGACTGATTAATATAACAAGTTATCAGTCTATTTCTCCCTTTAAATCGGTCACTATAATTTATAAATTATCTCATAATAATACTTGCTTACGGACGGTTTCATTAACCTACCTCAGATAGATTTAGATAGAAAAAAAAAACAATATTGACAAAATTTATAGGTAATATGTGAAGTTTCAAGAAGTAATTAAAACTTGACATTTGACAAAAACTGCTGTTTGAGATCGCCGGAAGAGCTGTAAGAACAAATATTACAACAAATCACCTTGCAAATCAGTAAGCACGACTCTTCCATCATAGCCTGCTGTCAACAAGTAATACGCTCCCGGGGAGAAGCGGACGCTCCTCACGTCTCCCGAGTGCGGTGTGAAGCGCTGCAACGCTCTGGAGCCTCTTACGTCGTGGAGGGCGCAGGAGCCGTCGTCGTGACCGCAGACCAGGAGACGACCGCTGGGGTCTACGGCGAGGGAGGTAACGGCTGAACCCTGAGCGGATGACAGAATTTGGTTAAGAAAAATAAGTAAGGTAGGTTTGAGTAGGTTATGGGCCAACCCTGGTGTCGGAGTGTTTAGATCGCCTAACGGCCTCCGACGTGGACTAACGATTGAAACAACGGGGGCCGTAATTTTTAACGTGCTCTTATTGACTTATATTGATGTTAAGCTAGATCTGTGGAGTCAAAGAGCATTTTTATTATACTCTGTCATCTATAAAGTTAGTTGCCCTGATACTTATACGGTATACATAACGAAGAACGTAACAAAATTTTACGATCAAAACTAAGACTAGCCGACCATTTCTTTCCTTCCAGATGTCGACAACTAACCATTAATCATTAAAGTCTAAGAGACGTGAATAACTGTCATTTTGACAGCAACAATTGTCATTGACATTAGCTGTCAAGTCAAAAAAGCCATGTAGCATCGAAAATTTAAAAAAAAACAGGTTGTTGTCGGAATATTCTACCGGTAGTAAATGTGCAGCTATTTTCATCTAACCAAGTGACTAAACATCATAAAATTTAATCCAGTGTTTTATCAACACTAAATATTTGTGTACGCCATTATCACATGCGATGTTATGCTAATATTTGTCACTGTGTCATTGTCTGATAAAATTAACACATTCCTTTTCTGAGTAGTACATGAGGATAACAAACGACAAGTTAACTGTAAAATCTTGATTCAATATGTTATAAAAACCATAGTAATACTTGAGAAAACATTTTGTATTTTTGTATTTTCCACTGTGCAAGTGTACTAGTCTAAAGCTTTTCTTTGGATCTAAGATTATTGCGTATATAAGCTCGAAACAAAGTTACATATCTATAAGTGAGTATGATACGTATGTATAACGAATAGAATTAGGATATGGTACTAGAGGTTACGAGGTTAGTCCATAATATTAAAATATAATCAATCGTTTCTCAACAGATTTCTCTCCAATTAAACCCTTTTTATGCCGAATCCTTACTTTTGCAACCAAATCAAGAACTATTACAATTTTACCAGACAATTATAATTAAGAAAACTATTCAGCCAATGGAATTGTTTAAAATGTTTTAGTCTAGAAATAACTACGAATTAAAATGACATGTTATCACAAATATAAAATGGAAAACCATTAATTTGAATAACGGTGAAGAACACAATGCAAGTAATTAATTAGAATTAGAAGAACACAATGCAGAGTTAAATATCATTTACAAGGTCGGGTGAATTAATTGATAATGGAACATTACTATCGCGATGACGTTACTGTTTTCATAATTAATGCAATTTATCTCGTTATGTTTCTAATGATTGAAAAAGAAACAAAGATATTATACGAACAAATATATGATTCTATGTACATTATCTTCAATTTTAAATTTTTTCTACTCCATCGACAAGAGCCCAGCTCTTATGTTTAAGAAGAAGAATTATATTATCTTACTAATATAATATTACTAATATTGTCCTAGTAGTAGTTGTTGCAATCTTTCAAATATATAAAAAATATTGAACGGTTTTTTAAACATATGGTTAGACCAAAACTTAACCCTTAACCTTTAAAATCCAAAAGGAAAAATGTCAAAGTCAAATTGCTCAAACGACCACATTTCGTTGATTCTATATCCTTATCAAAACACGGTATGACTAACAAGAAAAATGGCCTAATCAACCTTTTTGACACACATTAATTAAGTACAAAGGTTTCTTTGTGACCAACAATAATAAAAAACGGTGTAAAGTCTTTGAACTGTGTAAACGTCTTCTTACCTTACTGGGAAGGCCTGTGGGCGGGGAGATGATGTTGACACAGCCGCCGGTCCTTAGATCCCAGAAGCGAACCGACTTGTCTTGACTTCCAGATACAAACATGGCACCACCCCAGTTGTATAGAGATAGCACGTGCCCAGAGTGTCCACTTAATGCCTAGATACAAGAAAAGGAAAATGTATTAGCCTATAATGTCCCACTGCTGAGCAAAGGCCTCTCATATCTGTAGGTACTATGTCCCAGTGCTGGACAAAGTCTTCCCATCTAACTAGGTAAAAATCAAATAATTTTATAAATGTTTTTTTTAAAGGGTTTGGTTTTATTAATTTTATAAGATTTGTCACAGTATAATTCTTTGATATTATTTGGAGCTGACGCACTCGCTTCATTCGTATAAACCAGCTCGCTGTATATACTGGATAAATTTGAATGACAATTATTAACTGGATGATTTCAGTAGCAGATAAGTAATTCGCATCGTCTTCGAAGTACTAAAATGCGAATGAAATCGGTTATACGTTTGTACAAATTTGTTTTTTACGCGTGGCAACGGGCGCATCGCAAAACTGTAATACGTATTTTAAATCCTTACACAGGTTTGAATTGAAACTAAACGTTCCTGTAAAGGAGACGAAACGTCAGATATCAAAGTGGTCGCTGAACTTAAGAAAGCGGTATCTTACACATAAAAAAAATAATTAATCAATCCAACCATTTCAAGCACGAAGACCGTCCAGTGTGGTACCTCTATTGATAAATAGAAATTGACCCGACTTTAATCACAGCACTTTGATAAAAGCAAAATGTTATTTAAAAGGCAACGTCGAGATTCAAGGAGTAGTCTCGTTTCTAAGGTTTTAATGAAAAACCAAAGAGGCTTTCCTTCTTTTAATTATAGAAATGTATTGCTCTAAAAGACGATTTCAAAGAGACGCTAGCTAGACCATCGGATTTTTTTAAGTAACTCGCTTTAAAATGAAGATAAAATCATGTTCAATATGATGCTATCGGTAAACACGAGTACAATGGACGCCAAACGTCTCTTCCTGGATAAATATGTCTTGTCAAAGTTTTCAGCGAAACTTCCCGTACAAGAAGTGCACAATGACGAACATTTTGAAAACTAAGCTATTGACGGCTACGTGCATGCTAAGCCTATTAGAATATTGACAATAGAGCGGTCCAAGCGATCCGATGCGGCCGGCCATCTTTGTGGAACGAAGATTGATTAATCATTTACTAGGCTCAGCTATTTAACTTTTCAACATTTATGAGCAACAGTAATTACTGTTCGCATTGATTAGTTTTTAAACTATTCTTGTTTTTAATTAAGTTCAAAACCGTTTAAATAAAATACTATGATACTTTTTAGGTCTTATACTCGTATTTCAGTAAACATAAAAGCTGATTAAGTAAGTGCTCTTGAATTTTTTACGGTGTACCATTAAAAATACTTTATTTGAAAAAGGTTTTAGTTTAAATGGCGGCACCGGTCGCAAATATTTCTTTAAAAACGTCAGAGTAATGTTGACATTGGCGAGAACGTTCAACATGCCTCAAATGAGTCACATTAAGATATCGCCCATATGGAGCAAACGAGTTACGATCAAACACATGCGCAAACCTTCAAAACAAACTTCTGGAATTACCATCGAAATTGGTACATATAATATAAAAGAGTTTTACGTGCATAGAATAATTTAAACTTGTCTTTCAGTGGTATTTTCTAAATTTATTCAGCAAATAAATCCATATCAAAATAAACTTAAGTCTGCCGAGGATACCGAAAATAAAATTCTATAAGAATAACCAACAAAAGGTTTTCAACTCCAATCAAAAATATATAAGGGTTTAGAATAAATAAATAGCTGTACGTGAATCAATCGTGCGCGTTTTTCATCCTTTTTCTTGGTCATATAAGCGGATTAGGATTCTCTGGACCCATAATACACGCACAAATAAAGCAGCTCAAAGGATGACTCAACAACTCACTAGTTATAGCAACACTAATAATTCGGTGCAGTGATTTGACATATAGCTACTTTTTAAAAGAAATGAAATAGTGACAGAAAACGATTCAATGAAAGCTAAGATTCCCCGGACCTAACGTACGAAATAAATCATTCGCGTACAGTTACTTCAAACGAATCGATTTGCTATGTGGTAACATTATTTAAGGCTTTGACCTTTCACGGTGTCAAATCACAGCACCAAATCATTTGTTGAATAATTATAGAAATAATAAACTCACAAGACAAAGATAATAATTTTTTGACTTAAGTCTTTTCATTAATTATAATTGGTATTTTAAATAGGAGGCAATTATAAATGAAATATCCAATTATAATATAAATTGTGGTCGTAATTTGCAAGTCGTGATGTTAAGGACGTTGTCAATGGTAAAACAAAGGGATCCTACTCGGTTGTATTGTTAATAGTGATTTATATTGGGGGTAATAATGTGGGTGTATGATTTCAATGGGAATCGATGATTCAGTTACGCTCGGACGTGTTTGACTTTGACAGTGAGCTATTTCGTTATTTCGCGACATAATACACTGGTTTGTCCGTCAGCGAGACCTTTATTTCAGGAATAGATCATTCATCAACAGTTACGTTTTTCTAACACCGCTTTTGTTATAATTACTCCATCAATTAGTTAGCGACGGGTATCCCATAATGTAAAGCCCACACTAGGTATAACTGTTAGAGACTTACACATTAAACCGATTTCAAAAACCGACGGAGTAAGTTATAAATTATTATGAATGATTTGTCCGTAGTATCTCTGAGAGGCCATTGCCCAGCAGGGGGACATTACAGACTCATAATTAATTATCTCTTTCATTTAAAAACCCATTTCGAGAATCCTTTAGAGAGGTGTATGAAAATACGTACATCTAATCCTATTTCAACCGATTTAAAAAGTTCTCGTAAATACCTAGAAAGGAGTTTGTTGGTCGCCTAAAGAGCTATATTTTTATTGTGCCGAATGAATCAAACTTTGTTAAACATTGTATTGTAGTTGTATTCAAAGGAACGTGTGTGCTACTTCGGTAACTTTAGTTGCCTTTCAGCTAGGTCACCTGTACTATACGATTTAATCTGTATGTGTGACTGTACTAGCTAGGGTGTCAAACGGTAACCGCAAAGCAAGGTTTCATATAAAGACGTAAAGACATGTATATATATGGCCGTACTAGTAATACTGTAGGTACCTTTGGGAATCTCACGACTGATGATTAATACTATGCTGCGAGTGGAATCGCTGTTTATGAACTAAACCTGGAAATGACATGGATTAAAAATGACCTGAAAATTCTTACCTGGAATGTCTTGCCTGTAGCGCAGTCGGTGACATAGATCTTGCAGTCGCCCGCGCCTCCGCTGACCAAAAGACTGGTTTTGTTGGAAGTGTCCTCGATGAAGCAAACGTCCCTAACTGTACCGTCATGCATCGTGAGCTCCACCTGTTTACACGAAAACACACATTTCAATGACGAAATGAATTGCCAATGTAAGCTAAAACATATATTAGCAATGTTCATTTGTTCCTACAAATGAACATTGCTAATACCTACATGTATTGGAAAGATGAAATGAACAGTTCATTACTTATGTGTATTGGAAATAATATTAATGTTTCCTAAACAGTATTGAGTATTTTTTCAATTAGATGTATTACTTAATCACTTTAGGGGACCGCCACATAGTTAATAGAAAATATAGTAACTAATAATTTAACATCAATATTTATGGTTTAATTATGGTCTAATTAAGTTTTGATGAGAAACATTACTTATATTAGAAACTGAGCCATCACTGAAAATTCCATTTGATATGTTAAAACTGTTTACCAAAATATACAAGGCTGAAAACAATTGTTAATTGATAACACAATATCTTGGAACGATTTTCTGAGCGGTAATTAATTACAGTATCGATAACATTCCACTATAGTAATTAAACCAATTTGTGAAGTTTCAGGGCCAACAGACGAATTCTGTTTGAATCCAACTGAGAACGTCTAACTGAGAGACTTGTTCGAGTTATTCACTTCTGGAAAGTGTTTAAAGCTAATAAAATCAACTATAACAGGCAGAAAAAACGAGATTTGCTTGCGCGTAATAATACAGCGAAACCGAATTAAGCAAAACAAATTCAACCAATCTCAAAGCAAATATGTTTTCTCGATATCTTCACTCGTCTCTGACCTAAATTTGGATAGTAGCACTGTAAGGGCAGGGATCAAATTCCAATTTCGATCCACGCTGATATCAAACGTAACAAATTACATATTGTTGAAGCGTAAAACACTCATATGGTATACGTAACGAGCCAGCACTAGACTCATGGCAATTTCTATCACAAACATTCAAAGAAACGGATGACACAATTTTCTTCGAATTTTAAATCGAGTTCGCTCGCAGACTCGGTAAAAACTAGACACTGAATAGGAAGAACATGGATGTTAGAAGACAGTAAAACCGTGGGAGAGAACAATCGATAATGTTGGTAGTTATGCTATTTGAACAATATCCAGTGATGCGCGTGGTTTCGCATTTGTATTCGACGCGGCGTGTCGATACTGCGAAATGAGCTATTAAAGGTAACAACAGGACGCAAAGATGAGCATCGCTCGATCCCTTTATTTGCCCGCACCTCGATCGGGTACGAGATACCCATACTCATAACCACTATTAGTTACCACTGCCCTTCAGTACAATATTCGACATAAATCGTTAGTTATCGACCTTTACAGTTTAACCTCTGTACAGTCAAACGCCTATCAAATTAAGGGGTAGTTAATTTCATATTATGACGACTTATATGTCAAAATTGTGTGTAATAACTAATAAGGGATGTAATACTTCATTTGAGTTACCTTTGAGTATTCGTGCGTAACTGTCAGTTGTTTCGATAAAATTTACACCTATTATAAACGCTCTGATAATCCAGCCAACCGTCTTCCGAAGGCAAAATATATAATCTACGAAGTACTCATAGCTGTTGTATCGTTACATTATTTAAAATTATTTATGGCGTGTTTTCGTTGTAACTTAAAGCTCCAAGGATAGACATTGCTTACAACTTGATGAGGCAACTGGTTGACCTTTAGTTGAAAACAAAAGTTGCATTATTTAAAGGAAAAAGCGCTGCCCTCGCTTGTCATTTCACTTGTAACATTGAACTGAAGAATAGCTTTCATTATCTGATGTACATTATCGGGTCATATTACCTATTCTCTAAGAACTGAAGAATGGCGAGTGAATCTAAAGTACTCCACATAATGGACTAAGAGCTTTAAATAATCGATACATGAAATCTTTTAATAGACTAGCATATATACCGTAGCAATTAATCCCCGCGAGGTAAAAAGTAGCGAAGTTACTTCTTATGACATCGTTTTCCAGTTACAGTCCCATCGAAAACGTTTCAGTAGTGTAAAGACATGAGCTCAAATAAACGGACAGACAAACAAGATAGATTTCCAAGTAAACAACATAATGTTCCGAGTATCCGTACACATTAATCATAATATATGTTTGTAAAGATGATTAGAAATAATAAACATATCGTAAATTATTATTACTCTTCAAATAATGCCGACATGTCTGATAAGACGTAACATAAACAAATATAGCAACCGGACTTCATTAACTTTATAACATACAGCAATCTGTACTATAACAGCGGCAATCTCATAAGATCATCTCTATAAAATTTAAAGATAAAAATGAATTTCAAGCAGAAACGTTAACTAGAACAGATCATAACATAGAAAATAATAATTGGATGAACTAATAAATACTTGAAAGCTTTCTTAGTTTAATCACCAAGTGGAAATTAATAAAATATAAACATTATAACTTGAAAAGATTTTCAATGATCGACTAATTGGTTCAAGAGCCGTCGCGCGTCGTTATAGAATGCGCGGCGCGGCGTGTAGGTACTATCTTGATTGATAGAGGCTACGTGTGCTGCGATCCATAGATGTTTCCTTTCCACGAGAATTGATTAACAATCACGCCCTATAACATTATAAAAAGAAACTGCGTCTTGTATATATGTTCTAAATTTTATATTATTAAATGCTCAACCCTTCATACAATATCCCACTAATATTATATATGCGAAAGTTTTTGAAGATGTATGTTTGTTACTCTTTCACGAAAAAAATATGCATACATCCTCACAAGCTTTTACATACAGACCCGTTTCATTTAGTTTTTTAGTATTACTTTTTAGTCTGTATCGCTTCGTTTTCGTTTCATTTAGTATATTAGGTAGGAAACATGTTTTCGCTCGACCCGGGAATTGAACTGGGGACCTCAGTTTTGGCAGGCGAGTGCACATACAATTACCACTAGACCACCGAGGCGTATCTTTACAGTAATATAGGTTATACATCAGAATAACACATCGGATACATTTTCTCCCGAAATTCCCGCCGGAACTTGTACAACCCGGGTAAAGTCACGAGCCCCGGCCAAGCTTGAAAAAACATTTCTTTTATATTTAAACTTTATTTTCAAATAAAACAACTATATTACTTATTCAATCGCACCTCCTTATATCGATCGACCAATTACAATGAATTATGTAGATTTATTTTATTTATTACGATATTAAAGGTAAAGGTAAGATGACAATCTTACAAACAACTCACAGTTCACAAAGGACTCAATACCATTAACCATTGTCTATCTAGACCAGAAAATCTAACACAAAGACAATTAATACAAAGCATTGATCAATAATCAATGTCACTTCCTTGTCCAAGTAAATATATTCTACATTCTTCACATAAGGGTATATTCAAACTCCAGTTTGCAGAACATACAAACTCAATTTACGTTCGGTGTGCATCGTATCCAACATTAGGTAACGATAGGTAACGATAGGTAATGAGTTTTTGCTTGAAATTAAATACGGGCCAAATCAAATAGCAACATACTTGAATAGAGACGGGTAACGTATTTCTCTCGCGAAAATAAACCAACAGAATTGATTGGTTATTTACATTTAGTACGGGAGGCGATATCCTCCTCACTGTACTGATATCTTCAGTGAGATGAGAGGCCTTTGCCCAACAGTGGGACATTACAGGCTCATACTTTACTTTTTTTTTTTTTACGGTAGGCGATCGAGCTAATAAAGATTAGACGGCTAAAGACAAATCTTTTACAGAACTTATTATTAGAAGAAGTAGCTACAAATATATTTTCAAACGCTGTTTTTTTGTTAAATAGTGTATAAGACATACGAGTATCTTTTGTACAATATTATTCCTACATGGAGAAGTCCAAGTACATCAAACTATTTTATATATAAATATTTTACTATTACTATTCATTATATATACGATATAATATGTATGGTGGAGATACAACCGATTGCATAGTCTCCTCCACATTTCAAATTTTTTCGTGAATTCTCTAATTTCCGTATTGGCCTCCTATACCATAAATTATGTTTCACATCTTAACTTAAATAATGAATAGCTCGATTTTCACATTATCAAACGGATAACACTTCCGTTTTAGGAATTGCGTAATCTTAGAATTTTTTACAGAATATCTCAGGTTCATATCTCAGGTATCATTTGATAGGCTTGGGAAAAAATTAAGTAAACAGCACGAAGACAAATCCAACAGCTAACAAAATCACACGACTGACTGTCCTACATTCATCATGATACGTATACACGGGGGGAGGGAAAATCCACTCGTCATTTCCCTATTTGAAACTGTTTGATTATCGCGATTGCTCTTCGTTCAATCATTCTATTAGGAAGCTGTGTAATTATCCCCTCAAATTCACACCCAGTAACTTGTGAAATGGGTCACCAATTCACGTTGAAGTTCGTGATGTGTTTAACTTAATTGTAATTTTGAATTAGACGATTGAGCAATTCTATGTTATACAAGGTGCTCGAAAAAATATTAGCTAATATAATAGGATTAAATGGTTTAAGATAAAAAATTACAGTTGAAGACTAAAAGTCAAACACATTTATGTTAATCAGTGTAGTGAACATACGAGTACGTATTCAATTAGTATGTGTGGTGTCAAACATTGAGGTCACACCGCATTGAGTGATAGCACTCAATTTCAAATAATTGATTCATTAGTCTATTTACGTTCTAATTAACACCTCTATTTATGAAACCTATAATTGCCTGAGGGTACTAAGTTTCTAAATATTTCCAAATTCAGACATAAACTGTAAACCTATGGGATTGGTATTTTATCTTATTTTATCCTGTAGGTGAATCGGGAAGTAAGTAATGTCCCATTGCTGGGCAAAGGACTCTTAATTCACTATAGATATCTGTTTATTATTTGGCCTGCTTACTTAAATTACTGATGATTTAGCTGACGTTAGCTTAATCATTTATGACGCACTTCCTTTCGTAGCCTAAGAGCCCATTACGGGAGTATCATCAGATGAAACTGCACCAATATCACATCAAAAATAGTTCAAAGTTCAAACAGTGACTCACCTCCTGTCCCTCCAGATTGCACGAATGGCTGTCAAACCTCATCAGTTTGACTGTCTTATCATTGGAGCCTGTAGCGAGGAGATCACCGGCAGGACTCCACGCGAGGCAGTAGATACTGCCTTTGTGATGCTTGGTCCTCTTGAGGAGTACTGTAGGGGCCGTCGGCGCGCTGGTGTCTCTGTTGAAGGAATATAGTTTAACAAATACAACCAACAAACTGCATGGTTTAACAAAACTGTGAAGGTGTTATAATATCAATCGCTCGATCGTGAATCGACCACATAATCGAAAGTGGAATGAATTAATCGACGTCAAAGCGGATTTGCATCCGGTCAGGTATGACTATAAGGAAAACTGTGAGTATATGGCACCTTTTGGAAGTAACAGCGTGTCACCGATTCTTTTGGGAATCGGGATGAAGCACTGAATGCGAAAATATGTACAGTTTCTTTTACTAGCACAAGTTCAACGGAGGAATCCTAATCCAGAAGCGATCAAAAGAACTATGTTGGGAAAGTTAAAAAATACCTCTGTAGCTGTATTTCATGTACTTATAGCTTTTTATGGGTAGACATATCTGATATAATATATACATTTGTATATCAAAATATTCAAAGTAAGTTTTATATAAACAAAGTGCAATACACGTGAATTTAACACTACTTCCAACACGAAGCAACACAACAGTCAACAAATCTCGGTAAAATAGAAGAGACGAAAACTTTTATTATAGAACGAAAGCGTAAAAAATACATTAAACACATGCTAAGGCATTGCGCATACATGAAAGAAATGTTTCGAGGCACGTTACATAATCAGATTGTCGTACTCTCTCGGATGGAAGAATAATATTCATTCAACAAGGCAAACATTTGATGGACAAACATTTTCTGATTTGCATACACAAAATTTACAATAATGTTATTTAAAAACTCAATAACTTCCATTTATCTATTGAGAAAATCATTCGAAATGCATCTCGGGAAAAATCCCAATTTAACAAAATAAGTGTTAATAAAACAATCTGTAAGGTAAGCTTGTCTGGGTTAAGGCTGTGATACTAATTAGTATTCAAAGTAATATGTTGGCAGCAATGTGGCATAAGAAAATGTAGGCCAGCAATCGCGTATCATTTTATCAATTAGTGGTTAGATTCTGTACTTAGGTTTCATTCAGTATCCAATTAAACAACCAATGTTAGTTCAAATGTTATAATAGGTTTTCAACCAAATAAAATTTTTCTCATTTATATAACTCGAAAAGTAGGCATAAAGGGAACAAAATGCGGCTCTAGTCACGATCACTATCACAACATTATAATTATATTATGTGCAAGCTAAAAACAAATGCTGGTACTACTTTTAATTAACTTTGGAGAGAAGTTTTCTAGGTAGGTACGGACTACGGACAAGAAAAGACAAGCATAGTATAAAACAAAGTCGTTTTCCGTTTATGCTTAGATCTTTAAAAATAAGCAACGGATTTTGATGCGGGTTTTTTAATTGAAAGAGTGATTAAAGGGTATATATTTATAGGTTTATATGTATAAAAATTCCCGAAATTCCCACGGGCACGGGCACAATGCGGGTAAAACCGCGGGGCGCTGATAGTAAATAATATTCAAAAATGACGGTATTGTTTATAAAAAATCGTCTTTGTGCAATATTGAAAACTTTAAAAAGTAAAAGTATTGCATCCTTTACTGCATAATATAAAATTATAGTTGCAAAAATGAACAAAAATACTGTATTTATTAAGAATTAGAAAGGGAATGAAAGTATACCAAAATATGCATCATTATGATATCTTTTCACAATCTCACAATTCGGACGTGTAACCCCGGGCATTATTTCGTAAACATTGCAATAGTGCATTACGTATTGCAACCGTAATTCTGTAATTAATTTTACAGCAGCACAAATGGTCCGGCGGATTACGTCCGGCGTATATATTTATTAATCTAATTATATTGTTACGTCCGATGAGGTTAATTGATTTATTGTGATTGGTACCAATCGATAGTTAACTAAACTGCGCTGCGTTTAGTTTTAAGTGGTAATGCACCGAGCGAGCGTTAGCATTTGTTTTGAAATAACCTGAACTTTTAGAGAAATATAAAACACTTATTATTAAGCCTATTTAACGGTTCATTACAGTGCCTTACACAGGAGAATGTTTTTGGAACTACGATAGTTTTGGAGAGTCAGACAAAATGAGTTTGGATAAGACTTAAAACTTATTTTTGCTTTTCAAAACCAGACGAATTTATTATGAAAACTTTTATAAATATGAAGATTTAAAAAAAATCTAATTGAGATATTTACGACTACAGTGCAAGCTGTTTCAATAAATTATTAAAAGATATAAAATATATTCCATCATTCCCTTGGATAGAAATCAGAGCCGTTGGTAAAGTGGTAAACTTTAGGTCAACCGTTACAAATGTTAAAATAAATCAGCGGGCGTCGCAACCATGTTACTCGACAAAATTAAGGCAACACACTCGATCCGTGAACTTTTCAAAACGTCGACGTAATCAAACGTTTCGTCATTTACGACCGCACGTATGTTATGTGTGGTAAGTATTTAATTTTGTCGCTTTCTCATCTCTCAGTTACACTTATTCCAGTTTAAGTCAATCGTGCTTAATAACAGTTCTAACAACTTATAGCTGAACGATGTACCTTAACTATTTAAATGGTTGTTCTTTTTACCGGTGTGTTTTCAGATTGAGTTTTTTTATTGAGACCTATTTTATCGACCAATGATTTGTAAAAGAGCAGAAGAGGTATCTCTCCCCGCTAACCCTTCCCCCCTCCCTCTGTTTCAACTATATAAAAAAATAATCGATTCAATACATAAAAAACACTGTGGGGGCTAAGCTAGTAGTTTATAAATATTGAAACAAACAGAATTCAATTCAAAACACTTTCATCGCATTCTTTATAAATTATCAAACGTCGCTCGCAGGTCAAAGACTTGGTTAGTCACTACTTTCGCACACAATATACGAGTACGTGTGATATAGCCAATATGGTGGTAGGACGGTCGAGACTAGAATTGTTAAAAGCTTCAAACAAGCGCGTCACAACGGATCTAACATTTAGAATATGTTATCAAAACAATGTCGGCACGAAGGTCGCATTACGCATGAGAATTGGATCGCGTAATTAAACTGTGATTGTTTAAGTACGAAATGTTGTAAAGCCAACTGAAATAATGCAGGTCACTTCAACAATACGTAATAGCCACTTGAAACATTCGGATTAAATAGAAAGTTCCAGTCGTCGTTCATGTTTGGACAAACTATGTTGTAATCGGATTTATGGTTGACAAATTCGTTTTTCACAGTTTGTGTTAACAGATCTGAATTTGGAACAATAAACTTTGGGTCTCGGAAACAATTACATTTGACCTTTCGGAACTTGTTTTAGTTAACTAAAACGATGTAGAGTAAAACTTTAAATAATAAATGTAACCTAATCCCCATTAAAATTGAAGGATAAAGTTGATACCTTGTTATTTGTTAAACTACATGGAGTGTATCGTAGATTAAGCTCCGGTAATTGTTCTTTAGTTGCCTCTAAGTTAAACTCTTATAATGATCACGAAGCCACCGTTTAAAGACATTGAGCGTACCCAATCAAGAGCCCAAGTAACCTGTATGACATAACTTCGGCTATCCAAATTGGGCCCGTATAACTTAACGAAAGTAATTAAGAGTAAACTGGTAAACTCGAACACTGCCTTGAATAGCGTTTTAGATCGCAACCGCAGCGATCCCGCGGTCTCGATATTAATTCATTGAAAATGCCAACTTACGAGCGAAAATACCGCAAGCGAGTTCGTCTAAACAGAGTAACTTATGTCATGGTTGCGATTTATTAACAAAAAGTGTCACAACATTTTCTTGAGTATTAACCGTAACTTAATATGCTATGACTTGAGGTTGAAATGGTTTAAGGTCGCATTCAGGTGTGCAATTTGGTCTTGTTGAAGTATCAATAAACAGATACTTAAACTTGTAATTAAGCTTCTAGAGCAACCTTAATTAAAAGTTCAGTTACTTTTTGTTTTTAAAACGTATCTTTGCTTTCTTTTTGATGTTTTCTTCGCCCATCTAGCAAGTGATAAATACGCATGTAGTTACTCTGTCGGATTTGCGCAAAATAGTTCAATACACTTAACTAAGTAGGCAAGTCTACCACAAGTCCGCTATTCACAGCAACCAACTAGGCGGTATAATTTGTAAAACATAATTGTGCAAAAAACATAATGTGTTATCAATAGTCTAGCCAGACAAAGTCAGATAATTTTGCGCCACATTCAATACACCTACACCAGAATAATAATAAAGACTAGTACCTCCCACAGTGCAATTAAATTTTGATGTAAAAAATAAAAACAAATTGAAGTGGCAATTTTACATAATAGCCTCATGATCGTTGGAAGGTTAGCAGCGAGCAGTAACTCGAAGAAAGTGCATGGCCATCTTGTAGGAAGGTCATAGGGGGAAGTATTAACACTTAACTACATCCATTTATGGCCACAAATATGTAACTGGCCACATGGCGAACGACATGTTACGTAAACAACAAAATTTTATTATGACACAAATTGTTCACAATGTGTTATAATGTGCAATACGATCACAAAGTACGCTCTGAATGAACAATAACGACGCTGCCAAGTTCTTTGAACGTATAAGGAACCGATTACGAGAAACTATTGTATGTTCGCGAATATCCGCATGCCTCGTAGATTAATTTGCAATTGCACAAGACGTTTTATGGATCAATTAAAAATATCACGAACATTAAATTGATTGTCATTTTGTCGTTTGAGTAGAATAGAGAGTAGAGTCGTACCGTATTAGAAACTAGAATGAATTTTAAGTGGCGTTTTGAAAATAACGGGTTTTAACATAAGCTCGATAAAGTTATGTAAGAGAGTTGTTGCTTTGTTGAGATAGATTATTGCCATGGAAATAAGATTGTTCGTACGATAACCACATCAAATAAAAAGATGGTAAAATAATACTCACTTGACATCTTCGATCTTGGGGTATGTGCATATCCGTAGGGTTTTCGTGTTGGATCCGACGGCGTACAGTTTCCCGTTGGGGTGGAACTCTGCGCAGCGGACAGCCTGCAGGTCTTCGAGGACCGTCACCGGTTTGAAGGTGGGTCTGGAGCCGTTCACCTCGCCCCCTATGCCCACTGCGCTACCAGACACCGGCATGCCTGGGTGACTGCCGTTCCTGTTTGGTGCCTGCAAAGATTTGGGATTTTACTCTGATATAAAGCTTAAATGCTGGGACATATAGATAATTAAACAGTTATAGAATTTTGGAAATAAAAGCTACTTCATTTTGTTAGTTCTAACAGACGAAGAGAGGCGAGAAATAAGAGCACTTTAAATCAATAAAGTTTAAAGACCTCCAAACTCTAAAATTACCAATTCTTATTGACAGTTCGACATCCGAATCGATACGGTCTGAAGCGTATTGAACTTGTTGTGTCTCGGACCTACTCGTGTACAAATACACATAATAAATAATAAAGGTTGGAAATGTATCACTGAGATAGGGCACGAGCCAGTTTAAGGAAGGGAACCCTTGTAAATATTTGCTGGGTATATCGTAATGTTTAATTAAAACGAAACTGGTTTTAATGAAGGATCTCCGGAAGGATAGACTCGTGTCGGCTACCGCAGTTTGTGTTACAAAATTAGTTAACATGAATGTTTGTACCTATTGTTGTTAACTCACAGTGGCGTAACACAGCGAATTCATGAAAGCGTATACGGGTGTATATGCTTACTGAGTTTTTGTCACTTATTGCAATCATTACTACTTATTACGGCTAATTCGTTATACGTTACTGCACTAGCATATACATTGTTATGACAATCACGACATTCTTGTAGTTATGGTCAGTAAATCGCAAGCGAATAAAAAATGAATGTGAAATAAAAAAAACCGATAAAATTATCTGAAAATACGTGTTTGTGACTGTAATCTCTAGCAATAAACTCTAATAATATTCATTACTCATATAAGGCGAGTTGACCTTCCAAAACAGTGTTATAACTTAAATGACACCCGAGCGTCAAAAACATTTAGCAGGCAGATACAATTTTATTAACTCACTAAAAGGATCATAACTCTGGAGGTACGTATAAAATATTCATGTTGTTGCGTTCAAAATAGAGGTGTTGGTAAATGGCGCGCGACCCGACAACCATACGTTTTAATAACAAGCAACTGCGTAGTGAAACGCTAGCCTACACTTGTACTGTGCGTTCACAGAGATACGCTGACGAGTTATAATACCGTAACAAGCAATAATAACTGAGAATATCACCGATAACATTACTCGGCACAATTATAATAAGTAGTGATCTTTTCAACCAGTCTCCGAACGTACGGTGTGAATAACTTTTTTATTGCATCGTTACATAATCCGCATATTTTATTCATATCACAAAACTTTCTTTTGCGTATCGATATCTATATAAATAAAATATGTATATTTAAATATGTATCTAATAATCATATTTAAAAGATTATTTTGGAAAACTTATATTATACAATGCCTTAATTACGTATCTTTATCTCGTACGTAATCTGACAATGATAAAGCGTTTCATTGACAATCAAAGTGATAAATAAGTTAAAATACATGGTTTGAGTAATAAAATCTTCGATACTTGTAAACAAACACGGCACCGAATGTCCGCATCGACCTATAATAAATGCACAGCAAATATATCAATGACATAAAAGGCAATAACTACAAAAATCAATAAGCACAAGACATGACATCATTATTAACAATAGAGAAAAAACTAGTCACACCGAGACGGCGAGGAATCATTTTCAATGTTCTCGAGTGTTCTGCAAGTACGGCTTATTGAGTTGCATGTGCCTTCTATCAATAAGAGTAAATTGGATAATGATAGTGAATGAGTCTGTTCCAAATGAGACAATCAATATTGAATTATTGACACGGAAACTGAATACGCACGTATTCTTATACACACTATCGTCGGCGACTGTACAAATAACTATATAGGCATTATACTTAGTATAAGGAACGATATAGTCTATATTTATATTTGATCTATTAAAGAGTAAATGAATTTTAAAGTGGGAGAGGCAGAGTTTAATTTTAAAATTCACACTTGGTCACTGCGTTGATTTGAATTGTTATATTACCTATTAAAAGTTACTTGTGCCGGAATTAAAATTAGGATCATTGGTGGCCTTCGTTAACAATTAGTGGGAGAAAGCGAAGAAAATAACGGTTTCCAATATTTGAGATTATTATAGATTGCCAAGCAGTGGGACATACATTAGCAAAAAATAAAACCGGAGAAAACAAAGAGATGCTAGAGAAAGTGAATATAATATACTAATCTATATTGCAATCGGAATAATCTTGTATAATTTTTGCAACCAAAGTAAACAAGTTAGCGGATTCAATTAGTGGACGATCTAATCTCCTAGAAACTGTAGAGCAGTGTGAACGCGACATTAATAGTAGGTAGGTCAGCTGTCCACCGATAGGAACCAGTTTATTTACTTTGCAACCACCTGTGTGACCGATAAAGAAAGTTATAGTTACAAACTGTAACTAATTTTCAACTAATGTAATCAATAGTTCTAATAGACTAGACGTTTCGTAATGTGAACTAAATTGTTATTCTAAACTAAGTAAGCCGGTTTATAAATGATGCAATATTAAACACTTTTAGATAACAACAAGCGTTTGTTTGGTCAAATGCAATTGTAACGGATTTATGCCAAGTTTTCGATCACTATTAATCTTTTCCTACTGTTGTTTTCTTTATATTTCTGAATGGTGCTAAAACGATTGCGTAAGACGGACACAGTTCATTTAACTTAACAGAATATTAATAGAATTGGCAATTATGATACAGAGAAAAGTTTCCTCGGAAGTATAACTTGATTTCTATCACGTAATAACGTGTATGTCTTTAATTTCGGATATCGTTATTCACAGCCGAAACGCGGTACGAGATTGAAGATAAAAGGACAACCAATTGAATAAAGAGCACATGTTTCTACATTGTTTAGTGTTGTGTACTATGAGATAGTGTTATATAACAATGGACTGCATAAAACAATAATATTTCTAAACAAAATTCACATTCGCATTGCAAAATAAAGAACACCAAGAATGAAGTGTCCGATTTACCTGAAAACCCCATTTCGCGTTGGATACAACTTTTAGTATACTTACCATCGTGCGTAACAAACAATAGAAATGGTTTTCTATTCTGTTTTCTACAAAATGAGAAAATTATATGAGACATGGTGACTTTGTAATATTTCTGAAAGTTTATTTTTGGAAAACTGGATTGTATACAGTTTCGTGCCTCTGACGAGTATCTAGATTCTATAATTTATTTACATTTAAATTATGAATTTATAAACCTGTGTCCCAGACTGATATCTACAATATTGAATATAAATAAACAGATATTAAGCACATGTGGCGTTTACACAACTATAGAACACCCGTTACAGGCAGGACGGTGCGTCGCGAGCCAACGGAGCCGAACGGGCGAGCACCAATACCCTGACACTCATCCACATTATCGACAACACTTACAACCCACATGTATTTATTACTATATCTACTTACATAACACATTCGCATAAAAATAGGTACCCATTATACTGCTCACTACTTAGCGACGCATAGCTCAAATTTATATTATACACATAGAAAGTTTACATAAATGCATAAGTATTTAGCACCAGATTCAAATGAACGTCGTCATTCGTAAAGGAATCTCTTGCATGGCTAACAAACATACTGCTTTATCACAGTCATCTCGACGAGTCGACCGTCACGATAGAAAGTTAACTCAATTACCTGAAAGGCGGAGATCCGTTTGGGTGGCAGCAGTTGTGGCGCTCTATCGACTAAGTTTTCCATCGAGTGCCGCGTGAGATACCCTTGCTTTTGCATGGACGAATTGACATTGTAGGAGGGTCGATTGAACTTGGTCGTTGGGGCGATGATATGATTGCCGTTCTCTGTGTCGTCTTCCCACTCCGTGACGACCTCCGTCCGCACGTCCTCCAGTGACCGCGACCGGCTGCAGGGGCACGCCGTCGAGGGAGACGGGTTCGGGTTCCGCAGCTGCCGGGGCCGGTCCCGCGCCGCGTACAGCTCCGAGTGGCTTGGCGTCGGCGCACCCGCCGACCGATAGCTCGGCGACAGAAAGTAGTAGTCCCTCGACTTGTTACTGTACGCGCTCATCCCTGAGAAGTCCGAGTACGTCGATCCCTTGGACGACGACGTCTTGAAGTTCCTCAGGTCCATCGGGTCCGGGGGTCGGAAATAAAAGTTGGACTGCGTTTGGCGCGACAGCGGCGGCCACGGCCTGTACGGCGCGTCTACGTAATGTGTTGGCTTGGACTTCATGTCGATAGAGCATTAACGCGATAGATCATCGAAGCGCGTCGCCGGCGGTTCCGTGCGGATGTAGTCGAGGGAACTGCGCTACTGGTGGCGCGGAGTGCGATCGCTGGCCCACCACCGGCGTGCTATTACACTGGGCACACGTTAGAAAGAGATGAGAACATAGAGAAAGGCGCTCTCGCGTTCCGCTCGATCCGCTGGATGCGAACACAAGTGAAAGGGGTAGCCCGCGCCCGCGCGCGGTCAACACGATCCGATATTGCTTTTGAGCGCCTACGATATCTCTTTGATGTTTAAGACTATTAACTTTTAAATCATCTCACTATGATGCCAATGTATCACGCGTTGCCGATTGTGCAGAACAACTTGCCGAGCCGCGATTCTTACATTTACTACAACTTAGCGGTTATCTAATGCGCAAAGCCCGACGTTGAATGTTAATTATTTGGCAATTTCTGTTTATTTTAGCAGGTAGGAAGTCATAAACAGGTCTTTAATGTTGTAGTAATTATTGATATAAATGAATGGTCATTTCGACTACCTCATTAATGCGCATAAAATATATGTATATTATGCATTAGATGATGTAACAAATATCGATCACGGATTTATACTTGCTTTTATAAATGGCTGCTTACAACATCGTTTCTTTGATTCACTTTGAAACATAAATTTTAGAAAAGAGCTTAATTAGTTACGCACGCATGCAACTTTCGCTGCTTACACCTCAATAGTAGCCATTGTACGCCGATTTGCATACATAATTGGTTACATAAAAACAAAGGATGTTCTTGAATAAAATCAATAAATATTGTTTACTAAGAGTAAACGTATATAAATCATATTAAACATCTAACACGTAGATAGCCCACGCGAGTCTAGAAATAAAGTAGGAAAATTCAAACATTTAATTAGTCACCTTATATGTAACGATGGAACTCAAGGCTGTACCATATACGTGGAGTGGAGTACAGCCATAATAACAATAATAAACAACATGGTGTCACAAGAAACTCATCATAATCTTAATTTCGCCTACACATGGGATGATATTAATTAACTTATTAATATTTATAGATAACAGCGCCATAAACAAAAGTGTTTGATTGAATAGTACAACATGGTGAGGTGTCGTGGCATTTGAATCAGTTGTACTTGACTCCAAGTGATACTTGACCCGTAATCTCTTGTTGGAAACAAAGGATCATCTCATCGTAACATTCCTCCCTCATATACAACATTGTCGCATAAACCAAGAACACGTCCATCAAAGATTTACAAAGGATCAACAAAAAGATCATTTGTCAAGTTTAATCATTTGTCTAATGTCAAAAGTTGTGAATAATGTACGCACTTGGTTTTTTTACATTGTCTTTTTTCAATGAATGTTGTATGAATAATTTTAATCGGGTTGGAATTATTATGACTAAGATAACACGCGTATCTTCAATGAAACACGTTATCTAAAAATCTATAATCGTAATAACGTTTAATCTATTATTTGAGTACGTAGGGATTTCCGCATAAAGTACATTGTAAATAGAGTAAGCATTAACATAATAATATTTATTATCTGCTAGCTATGCCCCGCGACTTCACCCGCAGAACACCCGTTTCCGTGACATTGCCGGGATTGTAAAATAACTAAAAATCAATGACATCGGTTCTGCTATTCTCGGGTTATAAATGGTGATATGACTACTTGACTACTAGGGTATTCCCGAGCGTAGTCTTGTCTAAAAGAACGCTGTGTATTACAGGTTAAGAAATAAACTAACCCTAACCAAAGACTTCCAGCTGTTTTAGCTTGAAAAAAAGCAACAAACATCCTACATACATATATACGTCTAAAAACCCATCTCCACAAGCTTTCGCATTCATAACATTAGCAAGATATTTTATATGGCGTCTTATTCAAAATATATATTAAAACATTAAACGGTAGTTACACGTTATCGCATACACTTTAACGTGTAAAATAAACAGCACATATTATGAGTCAGGAACACCAAAAATCTTCAGGTAACATTGAAAAGTAAACATTGACACAATGTGTCGCAACAGACGAAATTGTTTGTCTGAATCATCCAATCGAAATGTATTGAACCAATAAATGATCGTTACTTTAACCGACACAACAAAACGTATTTTATTGTTATTAGTGATGTTTCTATTTATTAAATGTTAGTTTGTTATGATCCACTGTATGGCCAATGCCTCACACTTATTTTTTTGAATATATTGGTACAGTGAGGAGGATAAGACGAAGTTTGTAAATAAAAGATACATGTAATACATGCATGTGTTTTCTAAACTATAATAATAAATCACGCTCGTATACAGCGGATTGTTGGACCCGAGCTATGTTTTAAAAGTTATTTGGAATCATGCTTCTGTCGAGTCGATTCGATATATTTCTAAACTTTAAAACTAACAAATAATTGCCTATATTGTTTACTAATTAAAGGAAGAAATATTTCCATGTGACCATAGTCATTTTGACAAATTCTTAGTTGAGTTTAATACCTATGTTAAAATAGGCTAATGGAATCCATAAACAAACAGTCGGCCTACCTAGTACGTATAGTCTCTAATATACATAGGTTAAACTATAAGCACGAACGTAAACCAATTAGAGGTTTGTCTGTAGGTATTGAATGATTAACAATTCGCTGGTCTCGTCCGACTGTTTACGACGGTATAAAGTTTCATACAAATTAAGCTTCATCAATAATATCATTGTATGGAAGTCGTGATAAAGTCAGCCGTATCTCTTGGAGGTTGAAGTCATCAGTGCAGGCGTGTATTTAAAGGAAATGTTTAATCATAATAATATCAAGTGAGTTATTAGTA
Source organism: Cyclophora albipunctata (assembly GCA_963082685.1). Classification (NCBI taxonomy): domain Eukaryota; kingdom Metazoa; phylum Arthropoda; class Insecta; order Lepidoptera; family Geometridae; genus Cyclophora; species Cyclophora albipunctata. The sequence goes on along the minus strand of OY720111.1, from coordinate 10,929,188 downwards.
AATATCGATGTTGTTTGGGGTTATTAGTCAGGCTGTTTTTAGCTAATGGCTTCAGAGTATTTTAAAGAAATATCTATATACTTAACATGAACGTTTTACCTGCATTGTTCCCGAGTACAACTCGGAACAAATCGGAAAAAAAACCAATTTCATTAGAAAAAAAACCAAATTCATTTTACTGCGATGCCAAACAAAAGTAAAAAAATAAAGAGACACGGAGTTGTCATATGGTAACATGCAAACATTGTTAACTTCAGTTCGGCACACGACAAATATTGCAACTCTGTACATACGTACCTACCGGTTAATGTAAATATTTATCATGATTTTGTCGCGCGGTGGCAGTCGCCGCTCATACCCATATACGGCACTACAGGTCACACGAAACTTGACTCAACTCCCTATCACCAATCCATGTACAGCCAACTCAAATATATAATATCGAAGAATTTCACATTTAATTTGAATACACTTCATATATACGATCGCACCTTATTAAGCTCCACGACCAATAAGGGAGCGGCTATAAATAAACGACAATAGTTGTACAATTATTAGCATTTTCGCTTTTGAAATAAAACTTTAAACCGCAAGAATATTACGAGGTATCATGTCTAACTTTGTGACCCAGCGCGAGGTAATAGTTAATTAAATAAACTACTGACGTAGAATGGAAGAAATACTTCGTAATGTCTTTCGCTTATGCTCATTCGTAATTAAACATAAATAACGGATCTCCATTAGAAACTTCTGTTAATTATTTCCAATGGCTCCGTACATATTTGCACAGATGTGTCACGACTCCGTAAAGAATTTCGAACGAAATGTCGCAAAACAATGATCACACAATGCGTAATCCGTGGTTACGACAGAATTCATAGGACGGTCTACATTCAACTTCATCAATGGGTGTAATAAACAATTTAAATCCAGAGCTGACGTAATTAAAACGTTAGTCAATCATACAAAGTCTCCACTGTTCAGTATAATTACCTTAGTATGGCCGAATGAGAGTCTGTCGTCACTGAGAGACGATACCGAGTCATGCCTTTCGGAGTCCCAATGCGAGTGCCACAAGTCCAGGGAGTCTGTCGACGACTTCTTGGTGTCGATAGAGCTTTTTCTAGACAGGGAATTCGTTGATCCAATATAGTCTTTAGAACTCTTCCTGGATAGTGTGTTGGTGGAGCCCACGTAGTCTCGTTTCATCTCTCTGATGCCGTTACTGGATACGGAATCTCTTCTGTTGTAGTTGACGATGTTGATTCGGTTGAGGTTCGGGAAGGACCCCATGGAGTGGCGCTTGGTGTTGGTGTGGTACCGTTGTGTGGGGCTCGGAGTATCGCGGCGCGGCGGGGTGTGCGAGGGGCTGGCGCGGTCCCGCCGCAGGATGCTGGGGAATGTGGACGGGTGCTCCAACTCACGCGCCGGCGATGCAGAGAAACGAGACGACGAATCCCGCCGCCTGGTCCAACACAATCAACATTAACCAATACCAAACAAATATAAAAAATTGATTTCAAAACTGTATCAATACGGACCTGATAATGAGAGGACCATTTGTCGGAGTAGAGGAATCTCTACAGTGGCCGGGTGTAGACTCTCTGGAGTGCAAATAGAGTGAGGAGCGGTACGGCGTGGAGCAGCGCGAGTGCACTTCGCAGCGCGGGTCGTGCTCGATGGTGCAGCTCACCAGCGGCGAGCGCCGGCCCTCGCCCTCCAGGCTCATAGTGCTGAACATCGTGTCCAGCTGGCGCATCGCCACCGCCTTCTTCACCGCAGTCATATTTCCACAACACAACCGACCCCGATTCGATACGACTTTAATTGAAACTCGGGTAATTTAAGAAAGCTCGTTGGACCGGCAAAGGTTCGAGATAAGTGACATGTATGTCCTCTAAGTATGCCGCGACGCGACTGGACTGCGCGGACGGCATTGTGCGCACGACGCCTGCCGGTGACTCATGGAGGCATGCGCGTGAGCAACGAGACTTCGATTATCGCTGTCCTACAATTACATACTACATATATTTATAAACGAATGTGACAAGGAGGTAAATAATGGACCCGTCGGCACTACTGAGCAACATCTGTAATAAACAGGGACCGAATGTAGGCGTCGATTCAAGTACACTCGAAGGTCTTTTCAGTACATGCTGCCGTGTACCTACGGCACTTAATAAACATTCCGGTAAATTCAAAATATTTTAATTTAATTATTATACAGTTAGACCTTAATGAGACCCCACGCGAAACCGCGACTACGGTACGGTCCACGGTTCAAATCTATAATGTACATTAAAAGGTATTGTTTGTGTACTTAATCTTTTTTTTTTTTTTTTATTTATTACTACAATCTGTTGCCATGCTGGAACAATAAATAGTATGTTTGTCTGTGTATGTCATGCATGACATGCTCGGTATGTGACTGATGTCACATCCTACTTTATATTATGCGGAGTATATCCTGTGGTGTTTTCCTCTTTAGTCTACGATTTATCTGGGTTTCTTCCATCAGAACCTTCGCCAAGGGTTTGGGGTGGTTTTGAATGCGTTTTTTGTAGGTTTTTGTATGGAGTAAGATTTCCTGCTTGACTGTGTGTACTTAATTAAGCGTCATTTGATTAAAGCGACGAGTGGACACCCAATTTGAAGGCAAGGTACCGAAAATGGACAGCAAATTGGATAATTGATCAGTTTAGATACGGTTGTTTAGCTAATCAAATACATCAAGTATATCGGCGACCGTTATGAAGCACGGCGAATTTAATTGCTTCTAAGTTCGCAAACTTCCAAATTATATTTGTCTCGTAACATAATAGACCAGTGGGTAAAGAGTATAAGTACTTTCTTCTTTGACTTTTAGTGACGAGCTCTATTAAGGTAAGCAACTAAAGCCGCAATATATTTCCGTGGAAAGAGCGTGGCTCACACGAAATGTGCATTTACTTGGAGTAACAAAGCAGAAATTTAGCCCCGAGAGGTAGAATATAAGACGTTTCGACGTGAAATGGCCGACAGCCTGAGGCCAAGCCTGAACTTTATACACTAGTCGTGAACAAAATAAACGCTGTACAAGAGAAATAATCCGCGTCTACAAATCTTCAAAGATATCAGAATGTTGTTAGAAACTTCAATATGGACGATCGTGGGCTAAGTTTATGTCGAAGCGAGCGGTAAATGTTAACCGCAAAGGCGCCACAACTTTTAAGTTGACTTATCTGACCAATCACCGTAAAATGATCTTGGTTATCTTTATGCATACCCAGATTACCCAGTATATAATATACTTACAACGGAGTTTGCCTAACAAGTCTAATTTTAAGACTATAAAGTAGGTTAATAAAATAAGTCATCATAAGCTTTACCTAACCGAAACTCCATTCTCACCTATCATGTTTTAGTCGTAAACGTAATGTAAAGGCCGATCTGTGTCCACAATTAACATCGTAAATGACATCGTAAACGCATGCCTAACGGTTCCATCATCCACTTAACTAGAAATGGCCATCGCCTTATCTAAGTTCAAGAAAGATCAAAAGTATAATTTTACCTAACTTTTGGTTTGAATATAATGTGAAAGTGAATATAAATATTTGGAATATGGCATTGCAAAAATGGAGGAGAAATGGTTTTATAACAAATAACAATATCCGTCAATCATCTCAACTTATGTTCTGTTTACTTTTCGCTGTTCAAAGGGAAGAGCACTACATCACACATTTGTTATAAATACAGGAACACATAATAACAACACAATTATCATATTAATCAGTTGGTAACAATAAAACGTTTAACTAGAATGCGTTTTTTTCTGCAATGTGGGTGTAAAATTATTCAATAAAGCCAACGAGAAGGTCATAATAACGCGCAGTTTAATAAAACAACTTGTTTTATGTGGATTGTATATTACTAGCAGCGCCCCGCGATGTCATCCACATTGTACAGTCGACGCCAAACAGCTTTTCACTTTAGTACAATGGCATATTACGATGAAAAAGAGTAAACATATAGATTACTTAACTGTACTCGTTTCTGTGGGAGTTCCGACATGAAAATAGTCTATGTGTAGCCCAAAGAACTCCGCAGTGTGTATCTAAACGCATTTAAAAGTCCTTCGGTTCTAGAGATTATAAAATAAATAAAAAATAAAAATTCATTTATTTCGGATAACATGGATCCATATTACAAAAATATTACAAAATAATTTAAATTAAAATTAATCATGCAACATACATTAAAATTGATAAATAAAACAAAATAAAATAAAATAAAACATGTCAATTTAAAAGATATATTCCCTTGTTAACCACCACTCCCCTGAAATGCTCCATAAACGGGGAGTTAACCCTCTCAGCTACTGTCATCAGGATGCTGTTGTGAGTCCCACGCACTCTGCCTACCAATGAAACAACTTTTTTCCGCATGATGGCATGGAATCCATCAGTATGTGTCCGCGCAAACATTTCAGAGGCACTGCAGTAGCGGGGGAGACCCAACAGCCTCCTGAAGACATTGTTGTAGAGGACACGCAGTGCGTCCAGCGATCTCTTGTTATACTTGATCCACAGATTGCTCGTGTAGTATACCTGGCAATACGCCTTAAACAGGGTAATTTTGACGTCCGTACTACAGCGCGCGAATCTGCGGATCAACATGTTACCGCGAACCGCTAAAGCCCTGCGCTCTCTCTCAATGTCCACATTGTCCTTAAGGTCATCGGTAATATAGTGTCCAAGGTATTATGATGACCTCGGTACAAACAGAAAGGCAAAATTAGAAAAAGTTCGTTTTGAATCTAACCTTCCTCACTGTTCTGATTCACTCGTCCAGTCAAGCTTTTGCCTTACTGTGGGAGTGGGACATTACAGGCTAATACTTATATTATGATGAAGTAACTGTCGAGGTGATGAAATTAAAGCGAAGGCCTTAATACTGTCTCTTGATAAAACATAGTTCTTTTGAAGTCAAAGACAGATTCAGCTTTTTTTGCGGGACTAGTAGTTCCTGAGATAAGAGCGTGCAAACAAACAAAAATTAAAAAAAACATCTACAGCTTTACACATTAGTACACCTAGATATAACTTTATTTATTTGTTTTTCTGTTATAGTACTATAGATTATACATTTTATGTGAACGGTGCAAATTGGTACGTTCGGTCTTGACCCACGCGCGTTCGCGTCCGTCATGTCTCGTCAATCGATATGTAGTTAATCGATTTGTTGGCCGACAGAGAATGATAAAAACATTTGATGATATTGCAAACGCGTTCCAATCACCGGAACGGTTTAAGAATCAGATTTTAATATTTTGGTGGTTTACTTCATTATATCGTAAAGAAAATTCAAATTAGAATTAGACACAAGAATGTGCCTTTTTTGGTAATTAATAAAAGTTTTACATAACAAACAGTTGACACACTAATTTTGAATAGATTTTTAATTACATGAACTCTACTTGTAAATAAAGAAAGATCAATTCATAAATAAGCATACATACGAGTTTAAAGGACGAATGAACACATTTTATGCTAATCTAAGTAATTATTATAAATTAAATACTATTATAAATTAAAGGGTTATTCAATATTCAGGTAAGTAACTGAGTAAGTAGGTTCGTGTAGTGGCCATCCCTGGTGTCGGAGTTGTCAGACCGCCTAAAGGCCTCCGACATGGTCATATGCAGGTCATCTCATAGATAAATCATCATAATAGTATCCCATTACAAAGTAATTTGAACATAATCACTTCAAACCATAAGAGGTATTTACTAGATTCAAGTAAATAATAATTTCCTGAGCACAACCCACACGTTACACATAATAACTAACACGGACTTAAAAACGGTTCCATTATTTTTTATTGTTTTATTTTGACAGCCATTGTAACAGTAAATCATACAAATGTTAATATTTAAATTTAAAACAAAGTTTATTACTTGGTACCACACCCTTAATTGGTTTGGCGCCAAACTTATTTACTTGCTGCCAATAAGAATATAAATGAGGTCAAAATAACTCGTTCATATAAATGCCAACACAACATGCTTTACAGAAGAGACACTTGTATTTCCATGCATTTTATTTACTTTGAATATTGACAAACAACAAGCTTGCGATAACTTTTAATTATTTTGTTAAACAAAACAAAACCGCCTCCTGGATGCTTAATTTTCGGAAACTACGTTCATTTGTTCCCGCCAGAAATCGTTCATGCTGCCACCTATGTAAGTAATGAAGAACTAAGTCAAACTAAACCGAGTTGGCTTCTTAATGCCAATAACAGATGGCGCTGATCTTTAGAAGATTTTAAAATAAGAACAACTATGTAATTTTTTATTTCAAAAATGGAGTATTTACCAACTTATAATTTGATGTATTTATTTATGTTAGCTATGTATACATAGAACTTTTTATTTAACTTTAACAATTGAAGTTAGAGATTACATTTCGCTTCGGTTTTGCTAAAAATCACAGGAAATTCAGAAACTTAAGTCGATGTTAGTCAACCATAATGGTCATGGTATTCCTAATTGATTTGTTTTGAAGTTACTTTCTGTTTTCAAATAATAACGATTCCTCGTTATAATATTAAATTTTAAATATAATAATTATATTTCTCTTCAAGAATTAATAGGGCTAATATGGTAGATTTTGCAAAAAAATTCAATTATTTCTAAATAAGAGAAAGTTTTATTGATGAGGTAAGAATTAAATGATATGACATAATATTTCTTCCGGAAAAGGTTGGTAACATACGTTTCGTTTATATTACTTGTCCCATAAACTAACAGTGCATCGCGATTTTACCAGAATTTCAGGACAAAACGTAGCCTAACTTTCCTCTTAAATGTAACTATATATTAGAAAGCAAAAGGACGAATAATGATTCGAATCCAACTGATAGTTTTATAGCTTAGAGCGTTAAAACAAACAAAACATCTTCAGCTTTATTATCAGTATAGAATATATTTATTAGTATAGAATTACAAAGACACATTTTCTGAATACATGTACATGCATTTAGAAAATACTAGCTGTGCCCCGTGGTTTCACCCGCAGCGCCCCCGTTCCCGTGGGAATTTTGAGATTTTTATTCCCTATAAACCTCACGGAGCCCGAGACCTTTCCAACGAATGCAAAACCGTGGAAATCGGTTCGTGCGTTCTGGAGTTATAGCGTCAGGGAGGAAAACCCGACTTATTTTTATATAGTAGATTATTATTAATTGTTTAATTACTGTCATGGAATGCCTCACTTCGCGTCAGATAATGCAAGAACACCCAACCCAGGATGGAACATAATTAAAAAAACCATTCGTCAGTTATCATGGTAATTAATGTGTTATCATTATATTTCATAGTAACTTAAAACAGTTACCGGGGTTGGCTCCTAAACTACTAATACCTATAGGTTTAATAAATTAGGATAAAACATAATCTATATGCACATGGAATATCCACGCTGCATCTATATTTCATAACGGATAGTTACGAATACGTCCCCTAAAATTTTAAAACTATCTAAAATTCCTAAGTTTGTGCTCATTATTTCTCGCCTTTCTTCTTGACTTCAATTAATACGCGGTAAAAAATAAAACGAAAAAATACACTCGCATTAAGTTTGAAACATTCGCAGAGTATATTATGTAAATAAACAAAAACTTACATTAGGCACTTCACCCGCCTCTGGTTGCTCATGAATTTCGTTCTTCCTGTAATAGAAAACAGAAAACAATAAAATCCCTGCTCTTTCACTTGAGTAACAAACCAATTGTCCGTGGTCTAGTAACGAAAGAACAGTAACATTGAATTACGTTATGTTCTATAAGTTAATGTGTACTTTAGATTATTACATTGTAATTTATCGGCTCGTTGGAGAAAACGGCAATAGAGCAGTTGTCGAGCAAACGTTCAGAACGAATTGATGCGCGCTCTACCGCGGAGAGTACCGCACCGTAAGAAATTATCGTTAACATGTGGACTCAGAATGTATTCTACCAACCTACTTATCAACCACGTATAAACTCGACGATATTTTATCATTTAATACTTTATCTATTCTGATTTATCTTAATCGAATATCGTAATAATGATATAATTAATAAACCCGTTATATAATTATGATGATAATTAATTACCTCGTGTACGGTACTTGATCCCGGGAATTGTCGCTGATTGGAAGCGGTTGTTTGACAGCGGTCGGAAACGGTGATGCAGCGTCGGCTATCTGCTCCATCCTGGAATTACAATTTATAATACAAAGTTAATAAAGCCATTGACATAATACGACACTTACATAATCTATTTAATAAGCGTTTTTAACTAAATAATGAAATAAACTCACGTTTTCTGTTGCCTCAAATCAGACGAGCATAGATTTCGAATATAATCGTCACACTCTCGTTGCTTTTGTATCTGGTATTCTTTGAGTAGATCTCTCCTGAAGTCGGTGTCGGGTGCGTGAATCATTGCTGGGTCAGGCTGCAGTGGTGCGCGCTCGGCGAGCGACGAGCGCGCAGTGGAGGCGGCGGTATTCGATATGGACGTGCACGCCGAGTAGTCGGCCCGGTGCTCCGGGGTGGTCGCCGTCGACGCACCCACGCTACTCGGCGTCTCAACACTCTTCGCCTCCCCGATCGGCTTCAATTGCTCATCGATAGGTTTCAGCGACTCGGTCAAACCATTAAAAATACTTTCAGAATTTTTGTTATCGAACAAACGATCAACAGACGTGTTCATAAGTTTATTTCCTTTTATGCCGGTGAGGTGGAAACCGGCGAAACATGAGGAGGAAGGTCCGTAGTCGATGGCCGAGAGGGCCATGACCGCAGGGTGTCGCGGCGCACCGTCCGGGAGCGGTCGCAGTGACCGCGTCATCGCGTCCGCGGCGGACCTCGGCCTTCTGAAAGGCATCGCCAAGTGGGGGAATGTGCGCGGTTTGATGGGAGTCACGAGCATGTGCTCCGTCCACGAGGTGTGCAGCGACGGACGCTCCAACTTCTCCACGTCTACATTCAGCATCCTCTGCTCGAATGGAACGCTGAACGTCTCCGCCGGTATCGACTGAAGCCACGACAGTAAACTTAAATCCGATTCATCGAACCCCGACCCGTCGAGCAACCTCGAGAAGCTCACCTCGTTCGACTGAGCCTCCTTCGAGCCCGTCGCCTTCGCTTGACAGTAATTTACACACGATTCATACAGTATCCCTTTGATAAGCAACTGCATTAACCTGTCATTTTTGGCGCATTTTAATATAGCGCTGCTAGATTTTTTGTCACACGGCAGAAATTGTTCTACTAACGGATACACCTCCCTGAAACACTGGACTCGGGCGTTGCTCGGGTTCCACTTCTTGAACTGCGCGTGATCAGTAATGCTAGGTAAAGTAAGCAGTAAACACAGATTCGAGTATTCTTCTTTAGAAGGGGCTAGTTTTTCGAGATCGCTAAGTACTTTGACCACTTCGTCGACGATATTTTCTACGTTATTGTAAGCTTTAATTTCAGATCTGATGCATAATAATTCTATGTATTTATGTCTGAGTATTGCGTAGTTGAATTTGTCCGCTTCGAACGCTTTGAGGGCGCTGAGGGGTTGTATGAACTCTAGGACGTCGTCCCACTGTCCGTCGAGGATGAGCTGCCTGAGGAAGAGGACGTCGTCGGCGTAGTTGCCGTTGATGACGCCGGTTTCGCGCTCGAGCGACAGCTGCGTGATATGCAGGTCGCGGTTGTGCAGGAACTCAAGCGCCAGCCGGACCACGTCGTCCTCGCGCAGGTTTAGGTGCGTCGACGGCATCGTGACGCACTAGCACGCCCGCTGAAACAACACACACACAGTTACACTGTGAAACAGCGTTGCTACACTTATTCTGAAGCCCGCAGTCTTATACGAGGAGATTCATTCCTCCGCTGACAAAGCTGACTAAGGCCCGAATATGTGTGTAGACAATGACATCGGAATATAGTCGGCTATTTCACTTATAAAGCGCTATTCAGTGAGCTACGCTAGTTGTTTCAGTGTGACAACGTTACAACGGACTTATGTTAAAGATAACGTTTCACATCACTAAAACTCCCCTTGCAAACTTAATTAGGTAACTTTTTTGTCCGTATACTATAGTTAATTCATTTTATAACACACTCTGTACATATAAGGAGTCGACGTCACATCTATGAGTCACAACTTGCGAACAACATTATGAAGTCATGTATTATTTTGATGGATACAATTTTAGTAACGTTGTTCAAAGTCACACGTAACAAATTGAACTATGATTTACCTTGTTTCAGTTAATTACGTAACTATTTCATGAAGACTTGTAAAAACATCCTTAGTATATAATTAATGCGAAAGTTTGTGTGTTACGCTTTCACGGTCAAACTCCTTAACTAATTATGATGTTTAAATAAAGTTACGATCCTAGATCAAACATCGGCTACTTTTTGTATTCGGAATTTCTCCGGGTACTGGTATGCTGCATATGTCAACAAGAGAACAGCTAGTCAATCATATATCGAAGTGTGAATTGTTGGACGATCACATTAATTCATTCTTCAAGTAGTTAATGAAGATGCACCATAATTATGGTTCCGTTAAATTCGTATGCAAGCCATGTCCAGTGACTGGCATAATTAACCAGAAATGCAAAACATAATTGGATCAAACCATTAAGTATTCAGTTTGAACCATTAACTACTTTCTTTAATTAGCATCTGTCTGCCTATTTAAAGATCAGCTGACATTGGCATAATATTAATGTTAAGCATATTGTACAAATTGGGTATGTGTTTCATGATTGTCTTCTATTCAGTGTGATATATTTTACCACCTTTTTCGTCTCAACTAAAATAATAAAGCAATATCAGCGCCCGCGGTTTTACTCGTGTTTTGTTCGTTCCTACGGGAAATTCGGGATAAAATGTAGCCTGTAATTCTCTATGTAAATACATCGTAAGTTTGTTGAGCATTACATATCATTTGTAGAGAGTTTAAATGCCTCACCACAGGCAGACATGTCTAATAGTAAAGTTATAAAATAAAACACGTTCCCTTTTGGTTAATTATAATTGACTGGTTGTGAATATGAAAGCCCCATCAGATAAGTGGTAAATAGCTTAGAAAAGTAAACATTTGACAGATTCTCAGATTACTCATAATATACGCAATGGTTAGAAACTAACATAAAGCTAGTTTTATCGTAAAATGACTTACCGGTATTAGTAGGCATGCATGGCGCATTTTCACTCTTTGCATGTTAAGCAACTTGCAGTTCGGACACTAGCCGAACCGATAATGGTATTTCTAGCTGCCTGAATGCTACCTGACTCCGGCGATCACATAAAATTTTCGGTACCTTTTGGTCTAAATTGATAAACCATCGCAGCGTTCTTTATGCGGTCTAAGAACACCAACACCAGGGCTGGCTCAACTTACTTACAGGTAGGTAGAGATTTTAGTACCACTTTAGATATTTGTGTGCAATCCTATCATATTTTTGGTATTATTTAAGGTTGAATTGAGATGAAGGTCAATATCGCTGCAGTGCAAGAGTTTAACCTTGAAACAAAAGAGAGATGGAAATACCGAGCACTGCCAACTAGATTCACGAATAAAATAACAAAATATGGGACACATGAATGTGTATTTCACTTTAATATGTCTATGAGCATTAAGTATGCAACATTACTGTTTAGGCCTGTATTCAACAAGCAATATAATTGTCAATGCCATGAATAATCATTTTAAAAATGGAAAGTGTGAGAAATGGCCATCAATCTAGTGGACACAGTTTATACATAAATCATTTACCTAGTTACAATTGTTAGGTTATTGTTATTTTATTGATGAAAATGGAGATCTTTGACAGTATTTCTAATCTAGTTATATAGGCACTTGTAATTTATAATAAGTACTACACATTTTTGAATTATTTGGTCATTATTATTATTTGACTATTCATATTTCCATAGTGTCCAGGTTTTGGCCAGGCAGTGGGACATTACAGGCTAATATTTTTGGAACGAAGTTCCTTATCGCGCGTTGCGAAAGGGGGCTAGACGGAAAAAGAGGTAACGACATTTTTTAGGCCAGAGAGGGACAGACAGAGAAACTTGCGCAGGCCAGAAAGAGACAGACAGAGAAACATGCGCGAGAGAGACAGACAGAGAAACATGTGCACGCCAGAGAGAGACAGACAGAGATACATCTATATATAGAGCCTATTTCGCATTGAACAGTGTGGTGTCGCGACGATTATTTTTGTTGATAATAAATAAACTTTGTTCCATCCGGGTGTCCCTTGACACCTCTCAAGTTTTTTATATAGATATTTAGGTATTTATTGTCAAGATTCCTAATAAAAAGGTTATATTATAGGCTAATGGCCTGTTACTTTGCTCTTAAATGTGACTTATATACAACAATAATTATGTATAATTCCAGAAATAAGTAAATTTTACAAGATCTTGAGCTTTATTATATTATTTATACAAAATCAAAATAGAGCTTATTAGGATATTCAGTCAACAACTCGTTTAATTAATTAAAAATGTAAACTATGAACAGAAATGTGAGTTACAAGCTTGAAGAATAACAATTATACACCTACTAAGAGTATTTTACGCTTTTAATGGGCACTTTCTAATTGGACAAAAAAATCTACTTAGTTTGAACAGAATTGGTTACTAGTTGCCATACTTAATTTAATAGTAGGCATTTTGAACTTTAAAAAATATTATTTTTAATATAAATACATATATTGAAATGGGTATAGTAGTTTATGCAACGTCATATAAAGAAGGGTATTAAAACACGAGTGTGAGTTTATGAAACGAGCGCAGCGAGTTTCATAATAGTAACGAGTGTTTTAATACCCGTGTTATATGCAGTTGCATACACTACTTTATCTTCACTATTTAATGCAATTAATCAAACAAAATTTTAAAAACAAAACACATTGCGAAACATTAAATTCACGCGTAGGTACGTGTATTGTCACAGTGAACTTGCCGCCATTAAAATCTAACCAATGAGAGCGCAGCTGCGCGTAGGGCCAATCAGGACCGAGCGAGATCTTACCAAAGAGTTTTGTGTATGTAGTTTCGACGAAGTTTTCACGTATAACCCAACTATTTTCAAAAGCCAGCCTAATATCAAAATTTTATACAACTAGTATGAGGATTTTGACATAAGGCTCGCCAGGTTAATTGGTCGCGTTATAATGATGTTATAATGTTAAATTATAATGATATTATAACATCATGTGCAATTGCTTAAATTGAGTGTTTTAGTTGTCTGTGCTATAACAGTAGTAATTATAAGTCAAGTATTGGAATCATAAGTAGAATGTTACAACATTAGTGTAGATAAAATATTAAAAAAACCCAAAATTAGTTATATAATTATTTACTCAAACCTTCTTTAATGTCTCAGTTAAACATAAATATTTATTGTTATTATTACATATGCATATTATTATTATTGATATCTTTAGTGAGATGAGAGGCCTTTGCCCAGCAGTGGGTCATTACAGGCTTAAACTTTACTTTTTTATTATTATTATAAATGAGCTAAGATTATTATATTACTGACCAGTTAACGGTGGGTACTGTTTATAAGTAAAAACATAATAGGTTCAAACAGTTTATGAGTACTTACTTGAATAGAATACTGGTATTTCGAATATGTATTTTGCATTACACTTTCACGATAGGCACGTTAAATAGTTAATTTATTCTCATCTAATGAGAAAGCAACAACACAGTCAGTTCCTACTTAGGCCACTTTTCATATCAAACATTTCACCACCAAGGTCTCCGAATCAAAACAAAGCCGGTGACTAAACGAACGTAAATTCGGTAATGTAGCAAAGTATATTTCTTACCCACCTATTTTACACCTACGTACAATCTGACTACCATAAAAGCCTACTAAATGCGAACAACGAATAATTAAATCACTAATCTTTATTATTCTGATAGATTACCCAGTTAACCACAAGTCTTCATGAAAGTAACTCAATCAAAAACAAGAATATTTACAGTTAGAAAAACTAATTTTCGAAATGTAAGAATCCATAATCAAAATAATATAATGTTCAGTAAATACCTCTGTCAGTATATCCGATGGCAATATATAAATTGGTTAGCACTACACCACATTAGAACACAATTATTTTAATATCGGTAACCGCTACAATAAAGAGAAAATAATTTAATTTTGTCCACATAATTTCGAAACAGTCTGAGAATTCGATCGAGCGAGAGCAATTTCCACAGACTAACTCTGCTCTGCTACGAACGAACGAACATACTAGCACAGACTAGGAAGGAAACATATATAAGTTCGAATCATGGACTTATTGTTTATAATAATAAGTCCATGGTTCGAATTGAGAGCACTAGCTAGCACAGACCACGAAACAAGCTAGCTAGCAGATTAAAGGACCTTGGGCAGATTACTATGGAGCCTGACCCGATACTCAACAGTGACATGACATATGACATTTGAAAGCTCTTGAAGAGTTGTACAAGTCGCCCTTTGACGGTTATGTCGAAATCGACGGCCAACTTGGTGTTTTCGACCACCGAAGATTGGAGTTGACCTATGCTATGGACGCTGATCCTAATGCTCAACAGTGACATGACCTATATCATTTGAAAGCTCTTCACGAGTTGTACAAGTCGCCATTTGACGGTTATGTCGAAATCGACGGCCAACTTGGTGTTTTCGACCACCGAAGATTGGAGTTGGCCTATGCCATGGACGCTGATCCTAATGCTTCACAGTGACATGCTCTATGTCATTTGAAAGCTCTTGACGAGTTGTACAAGTCACCCTTTGACGGTGATATCGAAATCGACGGCCAACTTGGTATTTTCGACCACCGAAGATTGGAGTTGACCTATGCTATGGACGCTGATCCTAAAGCTCAACAGTGACATGACCTATGTAATTTTGAAGGTATTGAGGAGTTGTACAAGTCGCCCTATGACGGTGATATCAAAATCGACGGCCAACTTGGTGTTTTCGACCACCGAAGATTGGAGTTGGCCTATGCTATGGACGCTGATCCTAATGCTCAACAGTGACATGACCTATGTCATTTGAAAGCTCTTGACGAGTTGTACAAGTCACTCTTTGACGGTGATATCGAAATCGACGGCCAACTTGGTGTTTTCCACCACCGAAGATTGGAGTTGACCTATGCTATGGACGCTGATCCTAATGCTCAACAGTGACATGACCTATATCATTTGAAAGCTCTTCACGAGTTGTACAAGTCACCGTTTGACGGTTATGTCGAAATCGACGGCCAACTTGGTGTTTTCGACCACCGAAGATTGGAGTTGACCTATGATAAGGACGCTGATCCTAATGCTCAACAGTGACATGACCTATGTCATTTTAAAGGTATTGAGGAGTTGTACAAGTCACCCTTTGGCGGTGATATCAAAATCGACGGCCAACTTGGTGTTTTCGACCACCGAAGATTAGTTGGCCTATGCCATGGACGCTGATCCTAATGCTCAACAACGACATGATCTATGTCATTTGAAAGCTCTTCACGAGTTGTACAGTACAAGTCGCCCTTTGACGGTTATGTCGAAATCGACGGCCAACTTGGCCCTTCATTCCTCTTATGACAGTTTATCTTAAATGTCATGTTAATGATAGATGTCAGATCTGTGATGTCAGATGTTATGTCATTACTATGTCATTGCAGTATAGGTTTTCAAAAATCTTGACAATTTAGGATCACAACGATTTTTTGACCGTATTTTAGAAATTAATTTAATTTTTAATACAAAATGGAAGACGACCCAGACAGTATTTTGATGCAAGAAAATTATTATCAATTGCTGAATGTCTCGAAAACGGTAAATATTGCATCACATGTTCATTTTTTAGAAGTCGGTTTAGATATATTACTTTACTACCATTATATAATCAGAATCAAATTGGATATTTACTTTTTATTTCGCTCATGAGCTCAATATTATTTTAGTTTATTACTTTTTTTTGTTTAACATCTTTCTTTTGAACACTTAAGTGCAGTTGCACCATATTTTTAGGTTATACATTTAATTGCAATGCAACCAATTGCATGTAATATTCATAACCTGTTATTCACTATGTAAAAGCCCCTACACTTGCTACAAGTGATATGCAGATATCCACTTTCCAAAAACCCTTTATATTACTGCTGATTAGGCGGGGTTCTTGTATGATGTAAAATTGTTGACATTGATGAAAGATACTTGCATTGTTAGCCTAGTTTCTATTTATATTCTACTATGGTTTTAAAAATAAAACTGAAAATAGGATTTTCTGCTTATTGAAACTTTGATAAAATGCAAAAAAAAATATTTTACATCAACAAAAGTATTTATAATTTCTTAATATTTTATTACTGTGCTCTGTCTTTGTATAAACCTTGCTAACCTCTTATGTATTTCAATTGGGCAGGCTACTCCCGAAGAAATCAACAGTGCATACCGACGATTCTCTCGCATGTTCCATCCTGACAAACACAGCACAGATCCGAATAAACAAAAATGGGCAGAACAGATATTCAACAAAGTCAAAGAGGCTTACGAAGTGTTGTCCGACTCGCACAAGAGGGCTATTTATGATACCTTAGGTATAGTATTGCTATTATCTACACTCAATTTTTTTACAAGAGATAAATTATGGACTAATGTGGTCAATTTTCTCTCGATAGAAGAAGTTGTCTGTAGTTTAAATATCAGTCATGATGCCAATATGGTTTTTCTCCCGCTCATATCATATTTATAAAAAAAAAAACAATTAATGTTTTTTAGTCTCACTAACACTTGAGAATGGATGGGTATTTAAATGTCTGTAGAAGAAGGAATGTTTTTATGTGCCGCAGTAACTGTTTTGATTTGGATGAATGCACGGAGCACACCTAGTTGTTACAGAAATTTGTACTAAAATTTGCCATAACTACTATTGATTTGCAGAAGCAAATCAATATAAAATAATCTTCTTAGTAAATTTCTCTTAAATGTGACCTTGTTAAAGTTTAGGTAATTAAAACACCTATAAAATAATAGCAATATGACCCTTATTATCAAATAACTCTGCCAAAACCTCTTTATAAATAAAAAGCCGCACCCTGCGGTGTTTCCCGCGTTGTACCCGTTCCCGTGGGAATTACGCTATAAAATGTATATCATGTGTTATTCTGATGTATAACCTATATTACTGTAAAGTGTCATCCAAATCCGTCCAGTAGGTTTTTCATGAAAGAGTAACAAACATACTTATACATCCATACATCCATCCTCACAAACTTTCGCATTTATAATATTATTAGTAGGATAGGATAATATTAGTTAATTCACATACTTTAAACATTTTCAGGTAAAAGGGGACTGGAGGTGGATGGATGGGAAGTCATTTTCCGCACCCGCACTCCACGAGAAATAAGAGACGAATATGAAAGGTGAGAGAGAACATTAACTACCATTATTTACTTACATAGTGTACACTTTTTGTGCTACAAAGTTCCCACTAGAAGTGCCTGTGGAGTCTGGGCCCCAAATCATGATAACATTTACATATTTCTTTGATTGGCAGTCTTACTAAGACAATGAAAGATAGGGATGGTTATCCATGTTTAAGGGCGACCTATGCCCAGTTGTGGGACAGTATATGACAAAATAAAATAATTTAAAAGTGGAAAAGTTATAACACTTGTACTGAAAATGTACCTTTTTGCTTTTTCAATTTCGTCTCCTTGACCTTACAAAATTTATCTTCTTACCTTATGCCTCTGTCAATATTATATATTATAATAAAGAAGTAAATTACTTTCACTACTATCTATACTAATATTATAAAGCTGCAGAGTTTATTTGTTTGTTTGTTTGAACGCGCTAATCTCAGGAACTACTGGTCCAATTTGAAAAATTATTTTTGTAATGGATAGCAACTGACATTCAACGGGAAGTTTATAGGCTACTTTTCATCCCGAAATTCCCAGGGGAACGAATACAACGCGTATAAAACCGCGAGGCGCTGCTAGTGTATGATATTGACAGTTCAATGACCGCAATGTATGGCAATTTAAATTTAACAATACTTGAATGTCAATGGTTCCAATTGAGCACCCCAGAATCCTTGCTAACTTAAAGTATCTTTATTCTGTGGTATTATTGATTATTATTAGACTTACCGTCGTTCTGCAATAGCCATCAATTCAATTGACTATTAATAAATTGACAAAGTTCAACATACATATAATTTAATGTGTATAACATTGTATTATTACATATTTATTATATCAATCACTCATAAAGTATGAGGCATTGCATGTGTTAGATTATTTAATGTTTCTTTCTCTTCAGGCTAAAGAGGGAAAAAGAGGAAAGGCGACTCCAACAGAGTGCTAATCCTCGGGGCACAATCACACTGTCCGTAAATGCTACTGATATGTTCACCAAATACTATGATGAATATGAAATGTAAGTACCTAAATAATGTTACTTTACTGGTTTTTATAATGTTACTTATACAACAACATGGAGAAATACTTAATATTAAATATTTCACAAATCTCAAATTTTAGGGAAGATGTAGGAGCTCTGCCATCTATAGAAGTATCTGGTATGAACATACAGCAGTCCATTGATGCTCCGGTCACACTCCGGAATACAATGACAGTTTCGGGGAATATATCCACTCAGAATGGCATAGGTGAGTTTTCAATTATAAATTAAATAGCAGTTAATCAAGATTCATGGCTACTTAAAAAGACTAGTAACATGCCCTCGCCTCCCTTCGACTAATTATAAGTTCCCAATGGAATTCTGGGATATAAATCCAAAACGTTAGTCTTGGATTACTGTGTCTGTTGTTAAAAACGGGATGAGAATCCGTTCAGTAGTTTAAAGTTTAATTGGAGGATACTCGAACGGACCAATGCCGCAGATAATATTATGAATCTTGACTCAAACATAACTTTGTTTAAGAGCTCTGTTGGTATCCCAAGCTTTATTAACTTAGATAACAATATTTGTTGCAGGTAACGGGTCTGTAAACATTTGTAACAGGCACCTTAGTTCAGAGAAGGGATGGACCGAAGTCGAGTGTGGTATTGGCAACGGACCACTGCTCGGCTTCAAGGTGTTCCGGACCATATCGCGGCTAATGTTCCTCAACTGCGGGACGGTGCTACAGTTCACTCCTAGAGGAATATCACCGAGTTTTGTGTCCAGTAAGTTGTACATTTTTCTTATGAGGTATAATAAAAACGTATTATTTAATGCCATTAAAGACCTTTTGGTTACTGAATATAATTGCGTAGCAAAGAAAATAAGACTTCTTTTCCCCACCAGCTATTTGATTGCATTGGTGGATAACCCCACTACTAAGTTACAATTATAAGTTTGATGCGCTGGATATCAAATGTATCAAAAGAATGGAATGTCACACAGTGTCCACCATACAAACACTTCATCAGATTCTCAAATTCCAAGCCTAAAACTCATGTTATCTCTTTTCCAGCTATGGCCTTACAGTTGGACGCGCACTCAATAGGCTACCTAACCTACCGCACCGGCGGTCAAGGTGGCTCTTCAATGACCACTATATACGTGCGGGACTCTGAGAAATATCATAGCAACACGGCGATGCAGATCGGCAATCCGCATTCCTTTATATCGTTCAACGTTATGAGGAAACTACCGCAATTTGACATGAAGTTGAGACTGGCGTTGAAGTGAGTAACGACATAGTTTTGAACTTACTCGATTTTCACTCATTTTTCCGGTTCATTTTATGTGTAGTTCAATCAGTAGTAAACATAGTAAAAGTAGGCTCGATTATGGTTGTAACTGGTCATTCCTTACTTGTTGCATTTTCATAGAACTAATGCGAATATTTATTTCCAATAACTAGTTCAATACATCCAAGGAATAGCACTACCAGGTAGCAAGAACAAAATAGTTCCACTAGAACAAGTGGGACAAAATGTTCACATTAGCTCTACATTCTATTTTTTCTACATAGATTATGTTTACATGCAACTGCCATGAAAAGTATGATATGAGCAAGTAATTATTTTTGTTTTGTTTACGTTTATGTTTGATACACAGCGAATTCTGCGACTTTGTTTTGAAATGTGATAATAATAAAATTTATTAAAATTTATGTTTAATATAATGACTAAAATAGTATATTGATAAATAAAAATCAACTAGATATGTTCTACTTTCTAGTAAACAAACCGTTCAACAGTATATATATTAAGTACTGTATCTGACCATCCACTCGATAAGAAGAAGAAGAAGTACTGTATTATATAGTTGATATCTACAGATAGACTTTTGTCCTTTCTTGGGACGGTAAACTTAAAGGAATCATTGAACTATCGAGGCCACCTTTAGAAATCCGTAATTTTTATGTTACCTTCATACTGACCCAGTAATTAGTCAAACTATTTTATCAACTAAATATGTGAAACAATCAATTTGATTTCAAATATAGAGTTGGATAGCATACTTTGGAAGTTAATTCTCGTATAAAAAGATGTCGGAATCTGTTTGTCCAAGATGCGATTGTAACATTTTTGTCCAGCATTGCGAATATGATTGATTATCTTTGTTATCTGTTTCTGTTTATCTGCGAATTTATTTTTAAAAACCTATGTATAATTTTATCACCTGTTTTTTTTCTCCTCACTACTACTAATATCTTCGGTGAGATGTGACACCTTTGCCCAGAACTTTGACATTATAGACTCATACTCACTTATTTTTTTTCAATCTATGCGAGATTCAAATCCCATCAGTTATCTATACTCTGAAACTCTACTTTGTTATAAGTTGGTAAATGTTATGTTCTAGGCTCGGCACGTTTGGAGCTATAGCCGAGTATGGGGCGGAGAAGAAAGTGTCCCAAAACAGTTGTGTGTCCGCTGCGGTTATGATCGGGGTGCCCAGCGGTGTGATGCTCAAACTAAAGTACGTAATATTATAGACTTGCAGCGCCCCGGTTTCAGCTGCGATGTGCCCTTAGACGAAAAATAGCCTGTATCCTTCCCGTTCAATCTGGATATTGAATACAAAATGAGTTATCCAAATCAGATTGGTAATTTCTGAGAGTAGCGCGTTCAAACAAACAAAAAACGAACTCTTCAGCTTTATTATATTCATATAGATTTAGAATAAATTGTTGATATATTAAATCCAAAACGCATGGAATACTTTTATCCCATTCAGAAAACAAACTTTGACATATTGGGATCTTTTGTCCCTTTTTACCCCAGATTTCCATTTCCCTCTCCCAAAGAAGGGAAGTATAACTCTCAGGGTACCTCCGCGCCTGAAATCCTTGTTTACTCACTTCAGAAAATCTTTAAAGGAAAAAAACTTTAACAATTTTTTTATCTGACTTCTCACTATTTTTTGAGTTTATCTGACATTGAGTTTTAGGAACCTGAAAAATACTCCATATTCACGTAATAGTAGATATTATATAAAGATAAAGGTATATTAATACGATCGTACCTACTTATTTCAGATGGTCATGCGCATCCCAAACCATAGTAGTGCCCATACACCTGTGCGAGGACGTGATGCCGTCCCCCGTGTTCTACGCCACGATAATGCCGATAGTCTCGTGGCTCGTGCTCAAGAAACTGATCCTAGACCCAATCGCTAAGGAAAAGGAACAGAGAGAAAAACAAAGGTCGATGGAGGCTAATTATGAGAGGTTCGTATATGGAAAAACGAAAACAAAAATGCTCTCTATATAAACACAAGAGGATACAAGAAAAGGGTTATAAGTTAGACATGTCTATGTAATGTGTCTATCTGTGACATTGTAACTCCTAAATAAATGGACGATTTATAAAGCCTTTTGCCTTTGCCCAACAATGGAATGATACAGGCTGGATCAGTAACAGTATTTCTTGGTAATAACGTGCTTTGAAATAATATTGGATAAGAAAATGAATGGAGAGTTATATGTAACATATGAGCAGCGAAACTAGCTTACTGTACTTTAAGACTAAAAGTTCTTTCTAAATACTAGAGGATATGGTTAAAACAACAAGTAACATTGTTAGCTATGGTGCTCTCAAAAATATAGATTCCGTCATCGAAACTTATGTTAATGCACTAACAATACATCAAACTTTGTAATTTTTTTAGGTTACAAGAAATGCAGAAACAAGCACGTGCCACAGTGGAACTCATGAGGGAAACCTACAGTAGGATGCGATCCGAGGAAGAGAAGAAGAAAGGACTTGTCATATTGAAGGCACTCTACGGGAAACTACCGCCAGGTATTCAAATTAAGTCTGTCTATACCGCATTCAAACCGTTACTATGGTATATATATAAATCTACCTTGTAGATCTACGATCATTAAGATGCAACGTTAGTCCACCTAATAGCTATACCACATGAATTTGCAATTGACATGAAATATATTAAAATTGTAGAATGTTTTACTGGAAAGAGCCAATCTTCTAATATTATTTAAAAACAATATTAAATTAGTATTACTCTGGTGCAAGTAATTCAACTCATCATCATTGCTTGCGGCACTATATTTTTGTGTGTTCATAATTATACAACTCTCATTTGTTTAGCACAGGTAACACATGTTCTTATCGGTATTTCTTATACGAAGAAAGAATATAAAGGAACATTATCCACCACTAGCCGCGCCCCGCGTTGGACCCGTTCCCATGGGATTTCAACAAACAACAAACAAGCTTACAAATTTTCGCTCTTTATAATATTAGTATAGATAAAGCTGCATGCGAAGATGAGTTGGACTATCTTTAGTAATATAGGTCTTAGGGTTTAACGTGAACAAGCACTAACTATTACTTTTACTTAATTTACTTTTCCTTTACTTACAGACGCAACAGAACACGAGATTCAACCCCCGGGCGACGGGCTCACCCCCGACGGGCCGACAATATACTCGGAAGTGATCGAGGTCACCATCCCCCTGCAGTGCCTCGTCAAAGGGTCGCGGTTGGAACTGCTTGAGGCTAGCAAGGTATTATTTATTATTCATTTATTTGGGACAGCCAGCAAAGACACAATGAACAAACAGATAGGCATTTACTCAGCTTATCAGTTAGTTAGATATATCTCCACACATTGACGATGTTTATCCTTCAATTTTATTTCATATCACATGCACCAGTCACATCTGGGTATATTTGAAAAATAAACACCCTTTACTTTAAGGGCATCCTGCATCATGAAAACTGAATTCAACTTCAACTTTAAAAAATCTCGGTATTGCTACTATTATGTTTTAGGTAATAATAATTATGAAATCTTATGCAAAACTAACAAAAAACTTCAATGCTTTTCCCGTAGTCGGAGCTGCCAGGATTCTACGACCCGTGCGTGATGGAAGCGAAGCACCTGACGATACAGTACATGTTCCACGGCAACATTCATTGCTGCACCGTCGAAGACAGCCAAGCCATTGTACTACCTCGTACCAGTTAGTATATTACGTAATATTAAGACATCATACCGAGTATTAGGGAATTCACTACTATCCACCTTGTCCCCATTCTCTTGGGAATTTGGAGATGAAACGTATCATATAATTCAGATCCCGTCAGTAGTGTTTTGTGTGAAAGAGTTACATACGTCCTTACCAACTTTCACATTTATAAATTTAAGTGGGATTCGTAAAATATCTTCACTGATATACCTACAGCTCCAGCAGTGTTGTTACTCGCTTACTTTTCTGGTATTAGTTATATTTATAAACTTTTCATTAACGTTATAAAAGCACTATCGCAAAACGTCGTTTTGTTGTAAAATGCGCTGTCATACAATAACTAACTAGGCTAACAGAAAACAAAAAATAACTACCGTTATGGAAAACAATATTTCTGCGGGGACGAGTACAATGCGGGTAAAACCTGGGTGATACCAATCAATAGGTGGTTCCATGAACTCCAAAGCCATGACAAAGATAAACATTGTCGTAGGACTTAGGACTTCGACACCATGTCACGATAAGATCTAGATCGCTTCATTTATTCTGGAGATTTCCCGATTTAACTCGTTCAAAATGACTACAACCTACGTTTTCCTCCTGTTAGATCATTGGCGTGTAAAGATTAAGATCTCGGTTGTCCAAGGTTTAATGTATTATAACAATCTGTACCCTTTTTATGAAAATGTGTATAAATTTATAAGAAGGGAAGGAAAGCAGAAAGTTAATAATTGAAGTTCTAATTCATTGGAAATAACGTTAATTAATATTGAAAAAACGCTAACTTAAAATAGCTATCACGTATTGGCGTTCGTCGCGGAAGATCGGAGACGGAGACCCGTCCAGTGTAATCCTGGCCTTTTTGTACTAATTAAATACTATCATAATTCATAATTAAATATGAATCCTACGCCTAATCCTCTTCATTGTACTTTCCTTCAGTATGCGGTAGAACTTTGCCCTGCAGTGAGATCCAACAGGTTACTTTGTTTTATTATAACATGTAATTTGTGTATGTCCATATTTTCGCAGATCATCGAATAAAGAGATCCTGAGAGTTAAGACAAAGGCGGACGACAAGTTCATTCGTCAAACACAACGGTCGTCGCGCTTGCAACAATCATACACAAGAACACAGCCCCAGGCTCTAGAGAATTCCAACAGAGAGCAAGAGTATTCAAATCTAGATATATTCATAAACGACACACCAATAGGTAAATCGGAATACTCCTGCGAAGGAAGCTATCCTTTAACGTACATAGTAATTGTGAACGACGCCTTACTTCTTTGTAACGAGCAATAAAATAACATAGACATATTTTTACACATTTGCAAAAGAAACACCAATCGTGATAATAAGGAAATAAATCGTATTTTTACATGAAATATATTTACAATATCGATGTATTAGAGACATAGCTGTAGTGATATACAATCAATTATTTTAATGTTGTGTTAGGTTAGAGGCGTGTCGTTTGTGAATATGTTCGGTAGTGAACACCAAGTCATTAGGATACAGAATTTGTTGTTGAATATATTTTGTACATCTTATTTGTCTTGTGTTATTGTGTAGTTCTAGTTATTGGACTCGCGCAAGGCCATATTGCATTTAGACTAGTTGATAGACGCCCGTGATTTCGTTCGAATGACTCATAAAATAATTGTTCCATTGGCTGCTACCGATATACATTAAATATTGTATAAGTATACAAAAGAAACCAGTATCCTAGTTGAAAATTGTTATCAGAGTTCAACTGTTTTATCATGTTGATGACAATATATTTGCATACAGAAAGGCTTGTTGTGAGCAATTCACATTTTGTGCTTAGTATGGTGTCAGTAACTTTATGAGAATCTAATTTACCGGATTCAGTGTGACGTAATACCAAAGTATGGTGCAGTATTCATTATGGCGTAGGGTGCCTATCTAGCAGAGCTATATCGTGCTATGCTTCGTTTGGTAACTACCATAAATATAAAATAAAATCATAAAGCATAGAAACGAACACACTATAGTGATGTTTTGTCCCTACCTGCCAAACATATCTACGTTGCTAATGTTGTTCTGATGGAAACGCTACCTTATATTACATATTACAATGCTACGTAGGTCTACCGTATCTCCCCTTGACATTTAATTTTATTTATTTATTTATTTAAGGACAGCCAGTGAAATATATATCAAACTTAAAAATAAAACTTACGACTAAATTAATTAATTAGATGCACTTTCTATAGGTGCCACAACATGCACATATTTTGATCAAAATATATATACTATATCCAGAAAATAGTAAAGCGCTATACTTTTATAACATTCCACGGCGCGCGGCTTGATACAATATTTTCAACGTACTCGTTTGCTATTGGAAACCGCACAAAAAATACATAAAATACTTGAGTTTCTTTTAGGTATTACATCTATAATAGTTCATGCATAGTTGTATAATATTGTTCACAAAAAAGCAAATATTTTCTTGAACAATTCAAATATTTGCTGAGATTGACTTAAAGATTGAAATAAAAATTTGAAGATTGAATTCTGGCAAATCTAATTAAAACTTGGTTTAACAAAATCGTTGCCCACTTTTCGCTAAAATAACTTTTTACAGTACAAGGTTTGTTCGTGTCACATCATTGATATATTTGTGAAGGAGCAGATGTGTGCAATTATCTTCAATATCAACTGTTCTTGTATGGAGTTGGTCCGGGGCTAACATACACCGGAATTATCCAGTCTACTGAGGTGGCGAAGGATTTCTGCACGCCAAGCCTAATTCCCCATTGTCCAACCAGTTTATTGATTGTCACGCTATCGTTACTAGTGTCAGATTAATAGTAATTTATTCCAATAATGTTGCGTGCGAACGTGTATACAACGTGCTCAGACGATACGGCACGTACCGCGGCATTGTTCGCCTTGCACGCTTTCGTTTGATTTTTTTAACCTTAGCACTTATTGCTCACTAAGTCTTTGTAAAAATATTCAGTATTACGCTCGTTAAACAGTAATTTTCTCGTGCCAGTTAAGTATCGCCCTATTAATTCAATAGACTCACAATTGTAGCTTATATAACTCAAACTAATGAGGTGTTATAGAATTTTCTGAAAAAGACAAAGTATCAGATGTATATGTTATTACGTACATTGAGCAGCACGTTATACTTATGATAATAACAGAACAGTTTCATTGCTGCAGTCTTCTACGTATGAACAGTTGATCATAGGTAGATAATGCCTGTTATAATCCTGTCTCAATGGTAGTCAGTAATAAGTAGTAATTTACACATAGTACTGCTAATGTAAATAAAACTACAGGAAATGGAATTATCCTTTGAAAATGTTAAGTACTTTGTCATATTATAATGATGAAAAATGTTATATATTGATATGTCCGTTATAAGTATAGTTTGAACATGATAAGATCCTAACTCCGCTTACCATTTTCGTGGGCTGACTACTACATATCAATATAGTTACAATCCACCTTATCACTCAATAATAATTTCGTTCTGATGACACATTTATCAAGTAATTTTATTTCTATCATTATTGGCACAATAAAATGGAAATTGAAACCAATTCGTTTGTGATATTTTACGATCCATTAAAAGGATCTCGCGATAACCTCTAGTCTCGCTAATTGTTCTGAGAGCACGCTCGCTTCACGACACGATTATCTCGTGAACATTGTTATTATTAAGGTGACGTGAGTTCAGCGCTTAGCTACTACGGAGGGGGTGGGTGCGGGGCCTGCGGTCCAACCGCGGGCGATCTCCCGCTCGCGCGTAGTTTGCGCGCTAAGTTTGAATATGTCACTCATTGAGATGCCACAGTGTAGTGACTACAGTAAAAAAGCCTATCAAGTAAAACTAATCGTAGATATTACGAAGGTTAGTATTATATTGTAGGTAGCCTTGGGAAAAATAACTAAAAAGAGATAAAAGGTTTAAAAAAAATATCGGTCTTATCACTGGGTGAAATCATTTTTATTGTCTAATATAACGAGCAGAAATATTTTTAAGTGTTTGAATTTCCAGGTTGGTTCGACCTAAAAATATATTTCAATAAGTTAGTATAAAATAATCGTAAAAATACCAAAATAAAATGTGCATGCCACCGAGTTCATAAGCCACGTCTTAGGAGACAAGTCTTGTCCTATACTCGGAATTTTAATTCGATTCCAGATTTGACATTAGCTACTGTCATTTTGTGAAATAATGATACCACATTATAATAGTGTAATGATGTGATGAAGAGGAAAAAATGAGTAGGCTAGATATGTTAATTGACAATATCACAGACACATTTATAATAAATGTTACAGAAAGTGACAGCGATAGCGATGACGGCGACAATTTATAAAATAAATTATTACCATTATACATCTATCTGTTTTATTTGTCATGTTCCTTCATGATCACATTTTTTTATTTATTTCACACACAATTATAAAAGAAAAGTCTAAGATCGTTAATTAATCGTCAAATCTAAATTATCGGTTCAGAAATATTTAATTTCCTGATATACTTAGTTTACGAGAGTAAAATTATAAGCGAGAAGAATCGATCCAGAAATATTCCATTTCCATATCGAATAATATCGCAACGTCACTATTTAGTACTTGTCATAATGTTGCAACACTGAAATTGTCAAATCTGGAATCGAATTAAAATTCCGAGTACTTATAGGTATCCCCACTACCAACATTGCAGCTGTATAGTTGTTCTGCTGATATTCTTATACTGTGACACAACATATTTTTTTGTTTTTTTTTCAAAGCAATAATCTACTAAATCTATAATAGTCCGGTCAATTTATACATTCGATGTTACATAAAGTTCCAACAAGCTGTAAATCAGGAAAATTGTTCAAAACATAATTATAAACAATGTCTAAAAGCTCTCTATCATTCCCGTGTATGGATTTTATTTTATTCAAGGTCAAGGGTAAAAAAAAGAGTTTATCGCGATTTTCAGCAAAACGGTAAGTTTTATCATAAAAGTACCTGAAAAAATAAAAAAGCTTATAAAATTCTCTATAACTTTAATTCTATCCACTTATTACATATTCCCAACCGTTATTGAACTACACGCTCTAGAAATGTAAAATTAAGGACCTCGGGCAGGTAACTATGGAGCCTGCCCCAATGCTCAACAGTGACATGACCTACCGAGGTCCTTAATTTTTACATTTCTGGAGCTTGTAGTTCAATAACGGTTGGGAATATGGAAAAAGTGGATAGAATTAAAGTTATAGAGAATTTTATAACCTTTTTTATTTTCTCAGGTACTTTAAGAGAAAACTTACCGTTTTGCTGAAAATCGCGAAAAACTATTTTTTTTACCTTTGGACCTTGAATAAAAAAAAAATCCATACACGGAAATGATGGGGAACTTTTAGACATTGTTTATAATTATGTTTTGAACAATTTTCCTGATTTTCAGCTTGTTGGGACTTTATGTAACATCACTCTAAATTTTTGGTTTAAATTGACCGGATTATACTTCAGACAGTTCTTATTTATATTAAAACCTCATTTTCACGCAACCGTCATAGTTCAAATTTATTACTGCGAAAAAAGTTTTAAATTTTGCATCTCCGCGCTCCAGCAAATATTTGGCATAGGTCCGTCCTCCACAAGCGCTTGAGCGCGACTGATCACGCCCCGCGTCACCCGCAACACGGCAAATTCTCGATTTTTTTTAGGTATTTTGAAATTGTGTTTAAGAATGAAATGAAAGGTTACAAAAAAATACCTAATGCCCTAGCTCATGCTACGACCTATATTATAGTTGTTTTTCTTTGGGAAAAATCTGTTTATTTTAGCCATAAAATTATTTTTAAATTAATAAAAGAGGCAACTTTGTGATTTTTTTCTATCGAGGGAAATTAATCCAATCGTGTACTGAAATACCTTTGCCACTAGAATATATCCTCAACTTTAATATAATAGTTTTTTAGAATCAAAATTGTGACAATTTATATGAAAATAGTTGGATGGAAAAACCGCGTTTTGCGAGTTGCTGAACTCACCTCACCTTAAACAGAGAAGATGTGTGACGTCACTCTTAGACTAAAGTTTCCATTGGTCCCAAAACAACTGGGTTATTGCCTCAAGTACCATTAACATTAGTACCATTGCCATAGTGATACTACTAATTACAAATTAAATAAAATAGTTGTTTTTTATCTATTTATTGTCACTGAACATTCAATCAATTCAACCGTGTTGGTACCATGGTACTATTCGAGTGTATTGTTGTAGAATATTGCCTTTGTATATTTGAAGTGCTTTGGAATTTAGAAGTGGGGTTTAGTCTTATTTTAAACTGACTTCAATAATCGAAAGGCAGTTCACAATTTGTATGGTTTTTGTGTGCTATCACTGTCGCTTCTGAATTTATTTCAAAATATATTTCCGTATGTGAGAGCTTGCAGAATGATTTAATTATATATCTTTTAAATAATGTAGTTATTATTTTAAAACATTGCATATTGATGATTAATGTTTTTTATAAAGTGGGTGTTTGGAACTGTCACAAAGGCGCTGGTAACGGAAGAACCACTGGGATTTCAGTAAAAATCTAATTATTAATTTATTCTAAGTTATGAATCAAAATTGTAAAAAAAATATGATAATAAAATACATATTTATTTGTTAAGCACTGTAATATTAATCTAGCTCTGTTGATCCTGTTTGTTGATCCTGTTGATCCTGTTCCTGCACATTTCATCTGGTTAAAATCGTTAGTACTATGTACTTGAAGTCACCAAAATCATTTCGCGGTTTACTAACATTATTCTACGGTATGCCCATTATTATTTGTATGGGCATACCGTAGAATAATGTTAGTAAACCGCCTGCGGTTACGGTATGTGGTCCATCTTTAAATAGCGTAGATAGATCGACGCGAAACGTCAAAGTGAAACAGGGCTTTTGAAATTCAACCTAGTTTCTAAAGTTTTTGGCCCATTTTGGAAGGAAGGATTTCCATATGTTACTTGTATTTTAATTACCCATCTTTTCGACTACGAGCTAGCTTGAATTGATCCTAACATATAGCTTGTTGTTTTTATTGTTTTCATTTGTTATTCGCATTTTAAAAAGTGACGATTGTTGCTTATACCTATTTACCTAGTATAACATCACATTTATTATGTAGTTACTGATTAATTCACAGGGTGCATGTTATTACATTATATATAGTATTTATATAGCCGAATATATATTATATAATAAGGCTGTCTGTTCACTGGAGTGGGCAAGATGGCGGAACTGGGAACGAAATAAATCCACCCATAAAATTGCATAAAACGCAGCTTGTATGCAATATAACAATACTATTGTTAACTTTTAGTGGGCAGGCAGCTTTATTATGTACCCACATTATGTCTAAAATATATGATTATTAGTATATAAATAATTTACCATTATTTGTTACTTTATTCATAACTCATTCATATAATATTCAAAATGTTAGTGTCTTACAGTATATTGTCATAGACAAGAGTACCTACATTGCCAAATAAAGCATGGAGTTAAATTCGTTTTGTTTTATTTTTCTTCCTAGTGTTCTCTTAGACTATATAATATGTATTCAGTATTTATTGCGTAGTACATATATATGTACCATATATAGTGTGTGGAAGAGAAATATGATCTTTAATATATCAACTATCATAAAAATAACATTCGATTGTTTTAAAAGTTATGTGTAAACAATGGCTACTTTGTTTTTCATGCCTTGGAAAATTAGTGAACAGAATCTAAGTTCGTACCTCATTTAAACTGTACTAATTTCAGATTGCAGACAAAAAAGCAAAAAAACCGTTCAGCCTAAACAAAAATATTGATTGATAACATTAGAAAACAGTCTCCTGATGTATCAACCTTGTCTACTACCACGAGGACAGCGTACTGCTAGCAGAAGCTATCAAAGATGTTGATGAAGCAATGCAGTGTCGTTCACTAGTTTAGCGCGTTTTGCCTACCTACATTAAGGCATTTAGATTTTTATGATGAGGAAGATAAAAAATAGTAATGTTAGTAAGACTTCAATAAATAACTAATTATTATTGTCCTGCCGATGGCCAGACCTATCATTTTTCACCAGCGGGCTATACAAGACATTATTTTTGCGTTGATGTGCGTTTGTTACCAGAACAATGGACGATAAAACTATGTTTGGATTAGCCACTATTATAATTATATTTGGGCACGTACTTAACACTTATAATTGAATTGACTCAATTTATTTACTAGTATTTATTGATCACACGCATCCTGTAGTATTTGATCATCCTGTAATTTTCATTATTGATTGATACACACACTACAAAAGTACACATATGGGAGTACCTAATTACACCTAGTAAGTACGGAACACCTAGAACCCACGAAACGTGTTGACAAATCTAATAGAATAGGTATTTATATTTAAAATCACACACCTAGGTTTTATGCGAAAAATTGTTAGTCTCGGAAGAACTTATTCGACAGTTTTTTTATACCTATCTCGGTGTAGATGGCGATAGCAGGCTAATCAATACCGACCAATATAAATAAGTTGTATTGATAAGTTTATGTATGTGCATTTTTTTTTCTTTTTTTTCCTAACCTCGAAGGAGTATCTTAGAACATGTAACATTACTTCAATATCCATTTTGATTTCTCGACGTTCACTTGATCAAATCGTAATTAAATGTGTTATATTTAGTAAGATTTTTTGATATTACTTAATAATACGTGTTCAAATCGCGAAAGATTAAAAAAGGTATTCACTGAAATGACTAATTCCAAAGACATCCTGAAGATGTCTGCGACATTAGGTTACAGAGTTGCTGTTATCAGAACCGCTATCAGGTTACTCCGATTTCAAAGGATTGCTATTAGTTTGGTTTTTAAAACACCTTATTGTCTTGAGATACCTACCGTTAAGTATTCATAGCGAAGAACACACAATCAAGAGTTCGAGAAATTCGATTGATTCGAATGGAAGGATGCGCCTAAGGAAAACAAAAAGGTAGTTGATATTTCTGTATCGACCTTTGGCGTTCGTTTGACTGAGGGATGGAATGCATTGTGAATGTTAAGCAGGGTTCGGCTTGAACACATATTGGATAGGCGGATGATAATAGTGGCATTTCTATCTGAGCGCTGCCGTGCTTTGGATGCGATTTATCGTTTAGCTTATCAATTATGCGATAAATAGTTGATGATATCCATATTAGACCTACTTACCTAGTGTCTTTCATGTGGTCTAAAAACAACAACGCAACTACTAGACAAGACAAGTAGGTACAATAGTTGGTCTCAAATCGGTTAAAAATGGGACCATTTTAATTTTATTTTAAAGATTCATAAACAGCCAACCTAAACACATAAAAAGTAGACAGGTATTGATATCATCATGCTGATATTTAAGTCGTTTAATCAGTACAATAGTCGACAACTCAGTAAATAGATATGAAACATTGGGTAGGCCAAATTAGGTCATAATCACCCAGAAAAAAACTGCAGAAAATAACTGAGAAAGTAACACAAACTTAGTACCTACCTTTATTAATTACCTTCGTACCTGAGGGTACTTAAGAATATAGGCAAACATTAAATAATAGTTGCCATTCCGAGAGTTTGTCAGGAAGTCATCTTTCGATCAGTCCACATCTGTATGCAGGGTTATTAGTACCTGCACTTGATTTACCTATAGCCAGTTAGTTACCGGACACTTCCTGCTGATTAGTCTGTACTCGTACCTCTGCTGTTATGTAGGTACATTACATTGTAATCATGCGCATCTAACAAAGCGATTCCATGATAATTGTCAATGATTTCTTGATAACCCTAGTTACTTCTGTTCATGGTTGACGATTTAATTAAACTCGTTAAACATTAGGTTGCACTGTTAGCTTCCGCCAGTCCCAATAAACTATTAGAGATGATAAGAAATATACACATAAAGATAAATATTTGAAGGTTTGTTCCGAAAACTTTGATATAATTTCTAGTTAAAATAATAAATAAGTATTAGCCTGTAATGTCCCACTGTTGGGCAAAGGCCTCTCATCTAACGGAAGATATCAGTACGATTAAGAGGATTAGGATTATTTCTAGTTATTTAGTATTATTTTCCAGCTGATTGCCCCAGCACCCATTGATCGGTGTAGATTGTGTAGAAATAAGTTGAAGGGACTGCCGTTAGTAGATTAATATATGGTTGCTTAATTTTTGGGACGTGTAGATTTGCTTTGTAAACGTGGACTTATAGATATGATTAAGCTGGGTTCACATGATCCCAGTCGTGCCGGACCAAGTACACACGGTCTTGTCAGATTTACGGATAATCAGATTTTAATCATATCCTGTAAACTGATCGTCTGAATATCTCGGGCATCTAATAGAGTAACCATGCGAGGGCATTCCGTCCGGCAGATTCCAATCGTTGCTTTCGTATGATAGCGAATATGGAAGCATTAAAATGGAAAATTAAAGTAAAGAAATTAGCCTGTAATGTTCCACTGCCCGTGTATTCAGCTTCATATGAAATAGGACTTAAAATAAAACAAAGAAGAACGCTCAAAATTAGTTCATTAACAAAGAATGCTACATGAGGTTACAAACACATATAGCCTTATCCTTGGTTGATTTAGCTTACGTTCTCGCACCAGTAAGCGTTAACTCAAAATGTCAGTCCCAACAGCCGTAAGAAAATGAAAAATTATAACTTTCTACTGGCGCATGGCGGCCCGAATAATTATATCAGACCGCCATTTAAGTTATGAAACAACGCATTGTATTTAACTGACGTTAAACTCGTGAACTTTTAAATAACCGTTTGAAACAACTTACCCTTAGTCACCTTTTAATCTATATCTATACTAATACTATAAAGAGTATGTAAGTTTGTTTGTTTGTTTGTATGTTCGAGCTAATCTCAAGAATTACCAGGCCGATTTGAATAATTCTTTTTGTAGTAGATAGCCACATTCAACGGGAAGGTTATAGGCTATTTTTCATCCAAAATTTCCCACGGGAACGGGTACAACGCGGGTAAAACCGCGGGGCGCTGCTAGTATGAGATATTCAGGTAACATATGTCTTATTATATACTAACTAGCAGCGCCCCGCGGTTTTACCCGCGTTGTGCCCGTTCCCGTGGGAATTTCGGGATAAAATGTAGCCTATAGCCTTCCTCGATAAATAGACTATCTAACAGTGAAAGAATTATTCAAATCGGTTCAGTAGTTTCTGAGATTAGCGCGTTTAAACAAACAAACAAACAAACAAACAAAACAAACTCTTCAGCTTTATAATATTAGTATAGATGCCGAGTAGGAATATGGCATGATAACGTGAACGTCAATTGACTCCTTCTCAATAGTGGCTATACCTATGTTACATTAAGAAGCAGCAGTAACTAAACAGAACTATTAAAATGAGCGTTAATTAAAAGCTTCGACGCTTTTGTTCACAAAAACAAAGTCATTTCCTACGACGAAGCAACAATGTAAAAAATACAGATAAACTATGCTGTACTAGCACAATGGGAGAATGAGTAGGTACATTAATCTAATGGCAATTACCTATGACGTCTCAAACTTGGGATGACTCTCAATTTTCAAGACCTCCCTTAAACCTCAGAAGCACGCGCGGTAATGAATGGGCTATTTGTACCCAGTTAATGTGTAATCAGTAAACACATACACATGAATAGCACTACGACAATCATTTATAACAATGAGAACGGCTAGTAACTTTCCCACAATATGTAGGTACTGTAATTCACCACATAATTGGCTGGCATTTTGAAACTGATGAGTTAAGTTTAGGTGTCCCGGCATTTGTAGTGTATCATTACATGTGCTGTTTTGTGAAACACACGTGACTTATTCGCACTACAATTGATTGTCAAGTTCATTACCGGTAGTACTCGTACAGTGGGCGGTAGGTACCGATAACGATAAGTTCCATGACTGCGGTACCTGCCGGGTGCCATTGGCAAGGCTGGGACACTAATCAATTATGCATGTCAAATGAACAAGTATATACTGTATGTATGTAACATTAAAATGTTTGTATTATATTGTTGTTTTCAAGATTGTGGTTACTGAAAATAATTATCGCGTCGTCGGGGTTTTGATTCAGAGTATTGTAAGAGGAAGCACTTCCACGTTCGTGTTCTATAACAAGGGACAAATTCCCAATGTGCTTCACAAATATTCCAATCCAACTTCTTCAGGCGTTAAATTATTCTCGGTCTTGGGGTGGATTGCACAAGCATTCCTAATTTTATTTAGCGCTTAAATATGTTTAATGAACAAATGAGGTTCGTTTCAAATTGTGTTCTACATATATGGTGCGAAATAATATACAATTTCGAACGAACAACTTTTGTTTCTTAAACATACTTAGGCACTAAATAGATTTAAACGTTCTCGTGCTATCTTACCTTATTTATTAGACATAAAGGAACGCTGAGATCTGATCTGATTGATGATGATCATGGTGCAGCAACTTAATCGTGGTCTTGTATCGACAAGACATGACTAAAAAACGCCAAGGCATCGCGTCGCGGCAGGTATATATTCCATAAACAATCCCTAGTTCCTACTAAACTACAACGGCGGAGACCAGATTTGACAAGACATGATATCATAAACATTTAGTGATGACTGGAGGAAATCTCGAATTTGAAATATTCCATTTGTTTTCGTATTTTGTCGCCCTTGGTTGCCGTCATAGCGTGCTAAGGGCAGGAATTCTTCAAATCAGAGGGTATTGCTCATTGAGCAATGAGCATCACTTTTGAATACCCTTGCCTTGATGAATACTCGCAGACCTGGGCTGACGCGACGCACCATGCTCGAGGCGTTTCTTTCGTCTACAGTTAAGTCAGTCGTTGACCATTGTAATGACCACTATTAATCGAAAATTCGTACACGAGATGGTAGTCAAATGATTAGATTTAAGAAAACGTGGTTGACCATCTTCTCAACCAAATCTGTATGTTCAAAAAATATGCAAAAGATACAGGTTTTCTTTAATCTACTTTGTCACCAAACAAGTTATAATAAAAGTTCATATTTTCCTTTATTTATACTTAAGTTTGTATATTTTTCGAAATGTCCGGAATTTTGGAATTACTTAGTGTATTAAAAAGCTTTATTTTCCTTATTATTCTTGGCGCTGTCGTTGGGTAGTACGAGCTGGTGACTATGTTTCAATAAATACGGCACGGCACTCAAATGATTCACGCTAGTTGACGTCTTCACTTGCATTGGTTTGTGATTTATAGCTTTGAAATAATTTTAAGAGTGTTCGTTGTAGTTTACCCGAATACGGAGGTAATAGAGGATAGCAATTATACCTATGCTATGGCTTTACAGTCTACACCGCATCCATTTCGATGGACACTCCGTGATCCCTGATCTTAAATCTTTGCTTTGTAAATCTTGGGAGAGACAACGTCCCTAAAAGTCGGCCTTAAAGCCTTAGTAAATCACTTCTGCAGTGCGGATGTCCTGTTGAGCAGCTGAACTCATTTTAACGATATCTATTTAATACTTAGGACTCTTATACAGATACCAGCATGATAATATGAAGCTGCTGCGGGTGAACCAGCAGGGAATAGATATTTAAGTATTAAATTAAGCAGTACTTGATAAATCCACAAATCCGTCAAATCACTTACACTTGACATGGTTTTTGACATTTGGACTAATCGATGACTTCAAGCTTGACCCCTGAGGGGGTCTTGAGTCAGCATTCAAAAAGACCCAATTTTGAGATAGTTGATGCATTTCAAGGCGTAATTAATTTTGAAAAAAGTCATGAAATATCGAGAAACACTAACACCACAAGTAACAACAATGTATGTGGTGTGTTAGATATAAATATATGACATTTAAGCTAATAAGTTAAGTTAAGGTAATAAGATTGTATGTAACTTTTATTCGTTTGGATAATAATGTTATCAAACACGATATTTAAGTATAAAAACAATAAATGCCGTCTACCATGAATTTCTATCAATTAGATAGCAGATAGAACGGACGAAGTCGTTTAAAGATGCCTTCGGATCCTAATCTATCAATGTCTTCTAATAACAATAGATTGAGGAAAAAAAATAGCTGTAAATATTTACTTTTTTTATTCAACCGCAATTATAATTTATGTTACAAAAAAACAAACGGCAAATCTTTTATGAAAAATAATAAACCAAAAAGTCGCAGAATTGGTTATTAATATGTGATACTTGATAAGCTCGGAAAGCTCTAAAGCTAAAACTCGTTGATGTCTAAATAAGGAAACATATTGATACTGGTAGGGACTCATTTTGTTAAAATTTACAAGCAATATAAAATTGTGAATACTACTTCGAGAACTAAAACAATGTTATACCTAATTATTGTTACATACCCATACCTAATATCAATAAGTTCTTGTTAAAGTGAAGCATATATTTGAATGGCGAATGCCGCATATAATATTAAGTATTTAAAAGGGCAATTTTTGTAGTTTTTATTAAGTATATTATGTGAGTATATCTTAGCAAGTTCTCGAATTTTGATTGTATCGTAATGCGGAGGGTATGTAAAACTACCGGACACGCTCGTTTCAATTGTTAAACTGTAAAAGGCCTGTGTGTCTAAAAACCATCAGCAATCCAAAAGCAGGGTTCAAAATAGTGCTTTTGATTTTTAAGGGTATCTGTGAGGGCAGCGCGGGCGGGTGGCGGTGGCGCTGCGCGCGCCCTCGCGCGGCGGGGTGCGCCAGCGCAGGCATATTAGCCGTCCCCGCACCTCGCGGCCTTCAGTTCCAGTCGCGAGCCGCTGCCGCCGACACGCAACGCCCACTCTCGCTTCCAACCGCCTCGACAACACACGCGTGTGTTTGCTTCTTAACTAGTTGCGCGCCCTTTCTCTCACGCACTGTGATCGTGCTTCGGTACGTGAATGCAAAACCGGACTACTCTCTTGACACGAAACACCACCGAGGGATCCGCACTTGGACTTCTGAAATTTACCAGCAGGTGAGTGATCAATAAATATCGATTTAGTAAACGGGCACAGCGAGTGTATCTGCATATGCGAGTTTGCGGGTCTACATAGGTGCAGTGTTACTTTCCAAAAGGCTGGTCGGACCCGGAGGAGGGTCGACGCGGCGCCCCGGCCGCAGCGGACGGCTCGCGAAATGTTTTCGCAGGTATGCGCTGGCGGTCGCTTAGCCCGCGCCTGCGCCGCCTCGC
This sequence comes from Cyclophora albipunctata, assembly GCA_963082685.1. Lineage (NCBI taxonomy): Eukaryota > Metazoa > Arthropoda > Insecta > Lepidoptera > Geometridae > Cyclophora > Cyclophora albipunctata. The sequence continues at coordinate 10,890,422 of OY720111.1, read as the reverse complement.
CTAGCACTCCGACTATATCGTTTACATTTTTGATGCAACTCTCTTCTGTAAATTATTCAACTCGTTCTCTTTCCTCTAAAGACACTCACGATTATTTCAATTCCTCTTTCTCGAGTTGTGCTACGCATATTACATCGATGTCGCAGTGAAAACTGGCGCTCGATTCGACGCGTATGTTTGGTTCTTTTGTTTCATCTATTTGCACGCGACTTGTATGAAACACAAAAACCTATTTTAATAACATCTTCTGTGGCTAAGTGTAGTCGTAATTTAATGATATGCATGATTTATTCGAAGAGGTTTCGAATTAGTATTTTATTGTAGAGGACACGCCACGTGAAGGTGATCGATGTTGCAATAAGTTTTGTTCAACTACCCGCAATGTCGTCGTCTCAAATAAATTCAAATTTAACCGTCTAATATAATTTAAAATCGTGTAATCTGGAGTAGATGCGTAACATAATAATATACTTATAAATATTGTATTCTCAGGCCTATTGTTACACTTATTCTATTTAGCTAGTGAATAATATGACAACAGAGTGAGTGAGATAAGAATAACACTACACCAAGACGTGTCATAAAATTAATAATAACATGCCTATACTATACCTATATTTTAATTTATTATTAGTTGTACCCATTTGATATTCTCTAAAAACAATTATTTTTTGCTATATATGAATGGAGTTATATTTTATATGGTATTCATAACGATTCAGCCACCGGTTGGCAATAGGAGGGTATGCAGCGCGCTCGGCGGGCTGGCCACAAAACAACGGATTGTATAAATTGTTATAATTTTGTAAGCATAATGTATGCATGAAAGAGTCATAACATTTACAATAACAACAAAATGACAAAACAGCTTTCAAACAGATACTGTTAATACTATACAAAAGGTCATACGTATTATTTCGGATACAGAATAGAATGTAGTTCAGTGCAAGTAAAAAAGAAATAATAAAACTATTTACAATGTTTTTAAAATATAAATCTTAAAATACATAATCTCACAATATAAAATATAAGTAAATAAGCTGAATACGTTAGCAATTAATAAAACAAATTGTATTGCCCACACAATCAGTCATGACTTGATACCTAGCGTTGACGAGAGCATGACAGTTACAACAAAATAAATGAAGTCTGTCCGTAACTCTATTCTAACATAATTCTAACTGACTGTAGCAATAAAACATAAGTAACGTCGACGTGTCAATTTATTGCTTATTTTATTGCTCGATTCGATATAAAAAGGCTATTCAAAGTTTGCAATCCTCTTGTGGATTACCCTCGACCTTATAATAAGCTTGATGATTTAAATAACTTAGTTATGCTACTTGGCATTGATGGTATCTCGGTGATGGCAGGAAGTGACGTGAGACGTCGTCTTCATTGTACAGCCTCCGAGAGGAAGCTGAAAAATTAAATAATTACACGATCTTGAAGAATATTCTCTAGGATTTTAATGAGTAGTTAATAGCCTAAACTACGAATTAAAAACTTAATGGTTTTATAGTTTAATTATCAATGTCAAGTTTAATTTTTGGTTCTTATTTTATGTTATTAAGGTTTACTTATACTACTTTTAATATTTACTTATTATTATTTACCAGTCGAATGTCGTTACGAGTATGTTATATTGTGTTATGTACTAGTAGGACCCGATGACATTATTTCTTTGGCACCGGCCAAGGCATCGTTGGTTTTCCCAACAAATTCTTAACCTGACTTTGCATCACATTTTCGTTTATAGCGTACTAAATATATGATAAACATGTGCCCTTCTTCACCCAGGCTTCACAATGAGACGGTTTAGTCCTAGTGAGTCAATGATCTGAAGTGTTTTCTCGCAAAGAAAAAAAAATTATTGGAGTCAGAGTTTTACACTACCCAGCAAACACATTTTGGTAGATTATTATTTTTTTACTAAAAATCGCCTTAACTCGTCAACCAAGTGCCACTTAATATATCTATCTACTCTCAATGATATTAAGAGGAAACACAAGAGCCCTTTTTCCATACTAACGTAGTCCCCTATTTTTTTTTCTCTACATCTTGAGGTTCCTCTTAAGGCTCTACGTTAATTCAAATACCTAAATGTATTAACTTGTTAAATGCTCGCATTAAATATACACAGATCATACTTCTAAGAAACTCCTATTAATATAAGTAAAGCCCAACTCGATTAAATTGTTTGTAAGCGTGTTGTTAAAAAATATATATATATCTTAGTTGTAAATAGCACTTAGATCATGCTGATTAAACCATTCATAAATAAATAAACATCGTAAGTTCAGAAATAATATAAAATGAAAAGAAACACTTGAAAGTGTACTGCATTGATTTATATATATTAATCCGGTTTATGACCAAATTACATAAATTAACTACAAGTAATACTATTTAGAAGTTCGCCCAATAAATCTCATTTGCTACTTAAAAACCGGTATCTTAATTATGACAATACGATATCTACTTTCAGAGTCAAATCATATTAGACCAAGTTTCTAACCATTAGTGTCGTAAACAGACGAAAAACCCATATGTAACTGTTGGTAGTATGTCCTTTACGTTACGCCGGGCAGGAGCGCGTGTCGCAAGCAGGGCGATGCTTGCTAGTCTACCGTCCAACGTTTCGACACAACACAGTATTCGAACACCTTATCATCGATGAATTAATCAATAACAACATTAGCGTACACTTTTTAGGTCGCCGAGATTTATTACCCTCCGCTAAATCAACAACAAAAATGATATAAAATTAAAAACTTACGCCGCACCGCCGCCTTGCGGTTATCCGCCGAACGAGCACCATTTAAAATAATGCGTCGTTATTTCATTTTAACTGGATATAACTAGTTAAGTCTAGTCCGAGGCGGTTGTGGTGTCGCGAAGAAAATGGAAGGTGGAATGTTGCATAACTAAACTGGGGACTTAAGTTGCGCTTAAAATACGAAAATCACATTCTGTGCGTTCGATTCTTTGGAGAAAATAACGCTGTGATCGATAGAAATGATGAAGTTTTACTTTAAACGGTTTTCATTAAGTACTTAATTAGTATTGATTCAGATACACGTTCGCCATTAGCCACACTTGGCAATACTGTTTGTTCGACGCCGTGCTATTGAATTGGAAACATTAATATAGCAGGATTCTTTGCGTATAATTTGGCGGCGGTTAAATTCGGTTGATAGGTATTTATAAAACATCGAATAACTTAAGTCGATGACTAGTGCAATAACGTGTTATTGGGTCTTAAAATATGCGGCTGGAGGTAGCGGGGCTCTGTTTTATAATGTTATAAGACGGCCTGTCCTTGACTGACCGATATACTGCCTTGATTGATGGTCAATAGGTCTTCGCATCAGGAAAATGTTCCGTTAAACTCAATCAAATCGAACGAGTTTACATCGAGGATGTATTCGCGGTCTCGTGAGTGCCGTGACGCGAATAAAATATCGACAAACGTGTATGTTTTAAACTCTAAAATATTTTCTTAATAAAAAAATGTATAAATGATTGTTTTGTCTTTTTGAAACGTGAGTTATGAAGTGTGAGGTATCAAACCGTGATTGTTTGTAAAACTGGAGAAACATTACGAGAACGTAACTCTAAGGTAAAATATTATCGGGTTTATCGGACGTACGAGTGGCGCGGCGCAGCGGTGCGGGCGTTCGGCGGTGGATTCACGTGCAACTTTATGTGTTTTTTAATTATTATTTACTCACTCATCAATTTTTAATCGACTTCTATTACTAGGTTCTCAATTCGTTTGTATTTTTATTGGGTTTTTTGGTAGATTATCTACACACAGTAGAGTGTCTGTACATTATACAAGTCATAAAATGAATCGCTATTAATAATAAGGAATAATAGCAGGAACAGTCTCGACTATAGTTAATTATTTTTTCGTAAGAATTCCGATTAATAATTCATTTAACTAATATGTTTCCGAACATCACTGATGTATAACAAGCTCGCATGCACACAAAAACGTGATTCTTAAAATCAACTTTGAAGCGATTCAAATCACTCACTAATACCTAACAATTTCAAGTAGTTAAATATAGTGGAGAAAATCACATAATGGCATTTAGTTATTTTTTAAGTACCAATATGATTCATAGGTAGTTACTGGATAATACATTTTCCTTGACGAGAAAAGGCGTTGCAAACTCTCGGTATCGGTAGGTAATTCAAATCGAAATGGTCTACAGACCAAGTTTATCCAACGAAGAAGCCTTATCGTGACCTGTAAATGGTCGCCGCATGTGTAACAAATGCAAAGTTTGTCTCAAAATGAAACACCACTATTAATTATCAACGCCTCGGCAACAAAACTGGGTAACTCCAAAATACAAAAAGATTAATTGAAACAGATTAATTTGTGCCAAATATTTGAAGGCAAGTTCCGTACGTTTGCCTACATTATTCAATTCGGGCATCGCACTCCAACCAGTTTTAAGTACAGATATATCTCGGAACATACATGTGACCGGTCCCAGACAGGCGTGTCCGAAACTCTAAAAATAAACTGAAAAAATATTTACAAGCCGTGCGGGATCCTTTTGAACGCCTGTGAACACATAACACTCGAGAAACACGTAGAGGTGGACACTGTCTGAATTAGACAGATTTACCAGATAATTTACCAAACACGACAAAAAATAGGTTCTCGTACAGCTTCTGTGATGAGTCGATAACATTTTCAGGTAACAACATATTCCAAATTGGGAATGTAATTGTTTAGGTACAGTCCAACACAAAAGAGATAAATAATCCAATGGACAACAAAAAGTTCTTATTGGAGAATATACGCGAACACAAGATTAAAGTAGCGATAAAACTTAATCATTTTGGGGAAGAAATAAAAAGAACGATCAATTAATTAGCAACATTGTTCAGTTTCTGTGGGAGACCTCAAACTGTGCCGCGAGTGTACGTACCTACGACACAAACCAGACACTACCTCTACGTGCAGTTCAGTTCTATCTGATTTGTTGTCAATCCGAGTACCTGTTACTATTTCGTTTCACTAGCCACTGCATTGCGTGACTAAAGAGACTATACAAATTTGTATTATATATACCTATTATATTATTTAAGTGTTCTGCCAACGGGAGTTATTTACAAAAGCAATTTTCTATGACTGACTGACTGACTGACTGACTTGCAGATTACAAATCTTGCAGTTAAATTAATATTTTTTTAATTAAGCCTTTAAAAACATATCTTATTTTAAAATATATTCGCGCTCTTAATTTAAGAGTATGTAACTGCACGTAAAATACTAACAGCTATATTGAAATTGCTCTAATTGAACTCCTGTCTGTTATGACTTATCTTTCAATACAATGTTAAACAAACAACTAAAGTTTGTTCCAAAATCAAAACTGTCATTTCCGGCTTCTTTCATTAAAGATGGTATCGATCGCAGGGGTTTCTATATCTATGGTATAGGCAAAACATTACCTTCACTACATAGTCCTAACTTCCTAACTTAATATTATAAATGCGAAAGTAACTCTGTCTGTCTGTCTGTCTGTTACGCTTTCACGCCAAAACTACTGAATCGATTTGAATGAAATTTGGTACACAGTTAGTCCAGAACCTGAGAAAGGACATAGGCTACTTTTTATCACGAAATTCTTGCGGAAACGGGTACAACGCGGGTGAAACCGCGGGGCACTGCTAGTATAAAATAAAGTCGTCTCTTTTTTGTGTCTGTCACACTGTTTGTCTGTCTGTATGCTTAAATCTTTAAAATTACGCAACGGATTTTGATGCTGTTATTTGTAATAGGTAGAGTGATTCAAGAGAAAGGTTTTTATGTAAAAAAAATACCGAAATTCCCACGGGAACGGGCACAACGCGGGTAAAACCGCGGGGCGCTGCTAGTTATTTATAAACCAAAGAGCACACAATTATATAGCTCTTAAAGTCAAATTAAAGTAGAATTCAATTGATCTCTCGTATCGGATCTGTCATCTGCAGAACATTAAAACTGTACCTGACGTCTGTGAGTGATGATGAAGCGAAGTGCAGAGATGCAGAGATAGAGATGGACCCATTACCCGTATCTATAGGTGCCAACTTATTTAAGTTAACTAACAGTTATTAAATACTGTAGAGTGTAATATCTATGCAGCAGGTAACATTTTTGGCTTGTAAGACAAAGATGTTGCTGGTTGTCGGCTGCGCGGTCGGGTGTCTTAAAAGTAAATTGTGTGTTAAAGTATCAGTTAGTTAAGTGCAAGATACACATAGTGCGAGTCGGTTGCAGGCCGATTGCGTCACAATAGCCAGCAACGGGCCCGCTTTAAACCTTCCATACAAATACAAAGAATTCAAAGTCACGCGACCCGCAACCGGCACGCATCCGCATTAGGTGTGTCTTACGCTTTAGAAAATAGTTCTAGTTAACCAAACCGTGCGTATATTACAATTACTAATTCATTTATATTAGGAAAGCAGTTTCTTCGAATAGTTTCCAAAAAGGCGCAGAAGAAGAATTCTTGTTTAAAATATGATAACTTTATTAAACATTGATTCAATGTAACCTATGTGAATTTAAGATGAGTTGAGCAACCAACATTCATTCTATATAGTTTAGATGATATACGATACCTAGTCAACGAGATTGATCTTTTATTGGACCTTCACGGTTCAGAGCCTCTGTAATAACTTTAGAAATATTCTCTTAAAGTTTTCATATAGTAAATTAGTAGATAGAAAAGAAATATGAGCAATGATTTAAATTTTATTCGTCTTGAGACAGTTATGCTAATGAGTACCTTAAGATATGAAAACTGGTTGAGGGACCGCATCTGGTCTCTTATCACTGTTCATTAGGTAATACGCTAGCCGGAGTACCCGGCTCTGATAACATCTCATAATATTTAAATGTAAAATATACTCGCAGGTACATTTACTCGTTATATTATAGATATTCAACGGTTCCGAAGTGATTACGTGCTTTTATTGTGAAGTTAATTATTTAATATTTACGTTGCTTTTATTTATTTATTCGTATTTTAAGTGCCTGTATCTGTAAAATGGTAGTTTACCACTGATAGGCAAACCATTAATATCTCTATTCCTAATCATTTTAAATATAGAATTCAAAATTGGCTGCTTTGTTTTAAATTGTTTTTAAAGATGTTCATAAACATCCTGAAAATTATTTTACATCTTATCAAAAGCTAAACAAAAAACGCTAATCACAAATAAAGTCGTAATTAAATGGACAGCTCAATGAAGCAAGTTGAAAGTAACGGGCTCAATCCCACTGCAGGGCAGAGCCCTCGCGGTATGTATCAGTGCAAGTTTAAAAATAAACTAAAAATATCTCCAAGGCGTACTTATACAGTTAAACACCATACCATTACGCTCACGCAATAAATTCTAATTGGCATTGCGAAACGTCGTCACCGAGGAATTTAGCGGTTAGGACTTAAGGAAAACGTACTCTCTTACAACTGCACACCCTAATTTGCAACTCGAATACGTCATTAAAATTTAATACATCCTTGCACAAATCGATTTGAGTTGTAATTTGAATCGGGTGGAGTTGGACTGTAGTCTGTACATACATGAGTTAGTTAGTGTTAGCCAGTAGAGTAACACTGAAGATTAATCATTTCTGCTGCAGATCGGTACAGTGAGGATTATGTGTAATCACCACACTTGCGTATTCAGGGTAAAGAAATAGCTAGGCGATTAAGGTAAAAAAAAATTTTTGGAAAATCCCGTGGTTGTTTGACATTTCGCAAAAAACTGTTACCACATTAAACTCCATAGTCATGGGCTAACTAATGTTGGATTTTATTGGTTTTTGACTAAATTTCTCAAATTTCTCAGAATATTAGCAAACTTATTTTCAAATGCTGAAAAAACATGTCCTATGATTGTAATCATTCCTAAATAACGTCACGAAACCAATTTCTTAACGTAACACGAAAAATAAATCATAATCAGGGACTATTTATTTGTTTAAGAGTTTTTTTGTCTTGATTTTTTTAGTTGGGATAGTTGGGATGCAGACTATTACTTTGATTCTATTAGTACTTGACTTGACTAGCAAAATGCGAAAACCGTGTGATGCCATACTTAAAAAACCATTTAAATAAATGCGATTTAATATACAGTATTTCCCAACGAACGAGTAAAATGCCTATTTCTGATATTTTGCTCGTGGTCACGAAATTGCATTTTCTTTTCATATAATATAACTATATATTAGAAATTTAAAATTCATTGTATTCTTCAAGTCAATGAAATGAATATAATATCATTTCATTTTTATATTCATTTCATTTATAAAATACCGTTTTATATATAATTTCATTTATTTAATTCCAATTGAGTCATACTTAATTAGACTATCTTGAAGGCATTTCATAGTTTAAGAACTAAAAATATCGAAATTTTGCAAAATACCGATTCAGTTGTCTTTTTACCCTATCACTATTTTTTCATCAATACCTGGTAGCTCTCCAACTGTCATTATGTACCTTCGAATTATAAAATACGGTACAGTTGGCTAAGTTGCATTTCTACAAGACGGCAAAAGCTCATGATCTACGAACAACCAGATATTAAAAGTGTCTTTCTTCGAAGTCTTTGTTAATAACTCTGAAAAACAAAAACATCAAAGGAACTAGCCCTTTACTAGACTTGTTTCCCAACTTACTGCATGAAAGAGTAGTAACAAAATACAGGATCGTTAATCCCCGTTAACAGCAAATGAAACAGATCCTATCCGTGAAATGTTTGGTTTTCTAACAGCCGTCAGGGGCGGCTGACCAGGATGTAAATATACCTTTACTTTAGTTTAATCCATACTAATATTATAAAGCTGAAGAGTTTGTTTTGTTTGTTTGTTTGTTTGTTTGTTTGTTTGTTTAAACGCGCTAATCTTAGAAACTACTGAACCGATTTGAATAATTCTTTCACTGTTAGATAGTCTATTTATCGAGGAAGGCTATAGGCTACATTTTATCCCGAAATTCCCACGGGAACGGGCACAAAGCGGGTAAAACCGCGGGGCGCTGCTAGTTGTCTCAATGATACCGCGACCGTCATCACCGCTTCGCACCGGTTTAGATATCTCGATATCTCCGTTAAACGTACTCTTGAACTTACCAATAATAGTTTTTTATAATTACCACGTTTGTTTCCGCATTACAAAGCGAGTGAGCTTTAGCTTAATCTCGGTAATGTAAATATCTGAGTCGTTTTTTAAGAAGTACGAGTTTTTATTACGTTTTTAACTATTAATAGATGGTTTATTTATATTTTAATAAATTAAGGTGAGATAATGTAAAAAATGTTTTATCAAATTACAAGGATGACTTGTTCAAAGACAGTGGGTGAATCCGCAGGGCGTTCCTTGATTGAAACAAAAACTCACAACACACAAATTGTAAAATTAATTAAAAGATGAAGCTAACAACTTCAATGGCAATCAAAAGAGCCGATTAATATTTATTGAATATCATTCCTGGCCGTATATTATTTGATAAATACATAAACACAGGCTTATATTAATTGAGTCGATCATCAAAATAATTGCACGTAGTAAAATTTAATATAGTGTAACTAATTAATCATTCGATCTTATCGATTTAATAGAATCGTGGTTTTGGATCGGCGGAATCGAGGTTATAGAATTGCAAATCGAGAATTTAATCGATACATTTAACTATAAATCAACATTATTAATATTATTTTGACAATTCAAATCTTTATCCGTGGTAGCAGATGATCCTACCCTACTTCTAAAGAAAGAAGTTATGCGTTAGCCATGTACGGGTTAACAGACTGAAATTGGAAAAATTAAAAAAATTTGAAAAATGACGCAGCAAAATGAAATATTCGCATTTAGGTACAGTACTTAAACGTTTAATTACATTAGTTTTTAAGTAATAATAAGGCCGCATATGGAAAGTAAGATAAGTTTACAAATTAACATTTTTCGCCACTATTATTTAATTTACATTAAAATACTTAACTATTTGTCTGAACATAGGAATTACTTAGGAATTCCTCGTGGACCTAACATTGCGGTACGAACGCAAGGTTATCGACATTCTACGCCGGTTGAATCAGTGCTGTACCAAAAATTATAAGTAAGGGCTAAATCAGCCAATTTGAACTGAAGTAATTTTTGTTCAAAACATACACGATAGACAAAGACTTTTTTTATCTGACTTTTCGGCAAAATAGTATGACAGTGTCACCGCATGTTACTCTAGGCGAGGACTGGTGACTGCAATGTGAAAAATTCGCTAGTTAGGTGCGTTCGGTGAGCGACTGCAAGTGACACTTAGGTGCCCAGTGCCCACTCTATTATGTAGACGACGTTCGGTAACCGAAGTAAATTGATTCAAGTTCGCCGCCCGTATTAGGAAGTGTTGTAATACCATTATTTACACTCAAGTGCTCCGTAGTATGTTTTGAACGGCGAAGGCGCGGCCCATAGAACCTAATCAAACGATTTACTTAGTGTTATAGTCTTGTTTCAATAAATATTTACCTCTCATAAATATCTTAAGGTAGTCAACCTTACTTCTGGATTACAGTGCGTTGATCAATATTAACATTATTGATAAGCAGTGTTGTAGTAAATAAAGGCAAGAATTCAGAATTCAATGCATTGCATACATTGTGCAATAACTTTTATATGAATGTAAAATACACTAACTTATTTTAACCGGCGTTGATAAAAAATATATATGTTTATTTACATTTTAAAAAACTATCGGCGCGCGGCCCTGGTTATCACGCGTTATACCTGTTTCCGGGGGAATTTCAGAATAAACACTAGCCTCTTGAACATGGCTATCCTATACAAAGATACTTCTTCATCGCTGACTGGTAGTTTCTCAGAGTAATGCGTTCAAACAAACTTTTCATCTAAAATCCAATACCTTCTTTCTGTGCGCTACTGCTTATGTTTTAGATCAAAATAAAACCAATTTCTATGTATAAACTTTCAACTAGGTTCAATCAATACGTTGTTCTGTTACTCAACTTAAGTAGATATTCCACTGCGTCTAAGAAAATAAATAATTATTACTCATAATTATTTGAACCCAATTTACATATTGTTACGTGTCTATTAAAATATTTGGTCGCATGACATAACCGAGTAACCGACCACTTATCATGGACCGAATGTTAAAACAAAGCAATACTAGTTTCATAAGACACTTGGTATTGGTAGATGACATTATTCTAGAACTATTACTAAACTTATCAAACGGCTGTGTCTGGAATATGCCCTGTGGGACGAGGAAAGAATTTAAAGCGGATGCCATGGTGCAAGCGAGGCAAAGGTGACGATAGAGTTTTTTGAAACATGTCACAAATGCAGTGACGTCGACATAAAATACCAAATAGTGTCAGTATGGTACCAAATCTAATCCTGTCACTCTATTCACTCTTAATCAAACTATTATTTACATTTTAAACAAATCCATACAAACAACATTCTAAGACACATAAAACCACACTAGACCAAAGTTCAAAGTTTAGATTTATTAGTTTGGACCAAATTTCAGGTATCGTTAACCCACCCTGATAGCCTTCACTCATCATTCGTCACTTTAAGGAGCCACATTACGTGCTAGTACAGAGTTGTTTACACTCGTATTAGTTTGCAACCAAAGCTTGCCGAGGCCGAGCGAGCTAGCGTGTCAACAAGACCTCAAACCTGAGCATCCTTCCCTCTCTCGCTCTGCTCTGCATCATCCCCCCCTCCGCTTTGAATCTTCCTCCGGAGGTCGACAGCTCTCGATTAACATTCAAATCACGTCACCATGTTTCCTACAAGCAACATTTCAATATTTATTATTTTAACATGAAAAATATTATTCCTATAAATGTCGTGAGTACGATATTAGACACATTAACATGCAACGGTTTGCAAATTACCTTTATCTGTAGTTTATCTGTAGTAGGAATTGTTAATATACTTAATATACCGTTTAGTTATAGTTTTTTATTTTAGAATGAATTTGAAAGTTACCAATGTGCTGAAAGAAATCGACATATATATCAATAGCATTCTAACAATAGAATTCAATAGAAAAAACACCTTGAAAAAGTTATGAACAACTTATTTTGTTCGAGTTTTTGTGTGATTTTTTGTGCATATGTATTAACTACGAAATACATTATTGGCATGACCGGGGCAAGGCATGCGGATCTTTGTTTATTCCAAGTACTTGACGTCAAATAAAAAAGATTCTTGCAAGTGTTCGAGCGCTACTGAACTTAAATATTAGGTTAGCTGTCGAATGAGATCTTTATGTACCATTGACCTTTTAATTATTATTGTGAAACCTTCGTTAGAGTATCAACTTAAGTTTTAATATAAGTAGGGTATCAAGGTATATTACAGCCTAGTGGATATTAATGTAGTGACAACCGACACTAGACATTTTCACATTTTTTGATTGAACAAAAGTACTTAATCCCAAAACTGAATCTTGAATATAATAAGGACAGACTATAATACTCTTTATTTTGAAAAAAAAATCAAACTAGAAATAGATATGGTTTAATAAATCGATCATTAAACTGACTAGCTTGACTGTCAATGCTCGACCTAAATCGCAGGTGTCTATATATAAAGATAATGTGTAAGTAGAGATCAAAGGAGGTAATGTAAATAGAGGCAGCGTCTAGTACGGAGCGGGACAGTTATCTCGCCACAGATTGCCGCGGCGACTCGCGGATCCATGTCAAACGAGCCTCTTCAAACTAAACACCTCACTTGGAAAATGCTATTCGGAGTATAAAAGTAGTGATTCGGGTTATAAGTATTCATACTCAAATTTAAATTCTTCATTCAAAAAACCACTTGTCTTTTTTAGTTTTGTTATACTTAGTATAACAAGGTACAACTGTTTAGTATACTGTGGTTTAGTGGTTTTGTTAGTCTTCTTCTTATCGAGTGGATGGTCAACCTGACCAATCCTGGTGTTGTTTTGTTAGTATAAAACTAGTAGTTTAAACAGTTTTGGGTATAACTAAGTAAGCATTTTAAAAAAAGTGCTTTTTACTTAAACCCATGTGTAAACGTTTAATGAAAGAAGTGGTTAGTTTCTACCCAATGTATAGTTTTCACTTTTAACTCATATTTATAATAAATTCATTAATTTAACTTATTTAACTGTGAAAACACATCTAGTTCAATCATAACGATTACTTAAAACGTAAATTAGAATAAAATTAACACTAAATGAATAGTCATTAAGCAATGGATCTTACTATGTCTGGCGTTCATTCGCGTGCCTCCCATAATTTACAGTCGTTTTCTTAAAAGTTTACTATTTTTTACTAACGTGGAACAATCGATCTCTGTAACAATTGCTGTCTTTTAACCTTTTCAATTTCCATTGTGATACAAAGCGAAAAATTTAGCCGACCCTGACTTAGTAAAATGCTATTATTTATCACACAATTACTTTTTCATTTGTGGTTCATTTTAAGTAAAATAAAAAGGAAAATTTATTTCCTCTTATTACGTAAGTACATTTTGCACCGGAAGTTCCATTTTCCAAGTTCAAATATTCAAAAATGTTCTACGTAAGATTACGATGTTAAAACAAATAATACATAATCTGAATTGAGAACATACCACCGACAATATAGAAATACGTGTAAAGAGAAACTTATAATATTTTTAAAGAGGTATAGGTACCTACTGTAGGTATAAAATTGTGAGGAATTACAAAAATAACAGTAGCTGTCGTGTTTACCTTGTGTGAGTTTAGTCAATGACAGCTTTTCAGGTGAACGTCTCGGTTAACAATGAGTTTTGACCCAATACTGTCCAAAATTATTTAAACTATTATTTATTTTCATTATTCATAGGTATTTAAATACATTTCTAGCTGCTTAAAATTAACAGGTAAACGTAAATATTATGATAATTTATTTTAAATGTATTTTAACGGCGCTGGCGCAAGGATGAGTAATGGAATTGACATTTTAAAGGACTGGCTCGATTGTTTTGTTATTTATGGCGGGTACCTACGGGGTAAATTGAATGAAACACCTAGAGATTTATGTTTCGTGTCCTTCTTGAAATGAATAGTAGATACCTACTTAAAATGAATTTGGATTTAAAATACTAATGGAATTAGGATTGGAGGGAAGAATTTAAAATACTAATGGAATTAGGATTGGAGAACAGTCACTGCATGCAGTCTATCACATTGGCCATGCAAGCAAGCTGTTTGACATGTCTGGAGCTCGTAAATTATTCCACTCGCCGACTCGCAGCTTGTAAATTAGCTAAATCTATACAACAAAATTAACCTTTGAACTGTTAACAGCTGATTTCAACTCATTCGTTTGATAACTGTAACTAAGATAAATATTTTTACACTAATTTGTTTTATCTTGAGTAAACAGAATATCGCACCATTCATGTCCATTGTGTGTTTACCCTACTGTGCACGGGCATAGAAAGGTAAACAGACTACGCACATATCTATACTGATATTGTAAACGTGATTTTCTTCCTTCAATTTAAAATGTTTGGCTGCTAACATGTCATGTAACATCTTGTCTCTACGCACTTCTTTATAATTGTCTTAAAAATCTGTTCTACAGGCTTAACTGACTAACTGACTGAGGGCAAACCTTAGCAAGCTCTAACATTTCGCAGTATATGAAGTACATAAAGAGTTGAACAGCATAAATACGGACTGGTTATTAGTTATTACATATCTATTTTGTATTTATAGCGTGATATTTTCCACAATGTGTGAGCAATAAAAAAAGCAATAAAATGCATTATTTATGGAGGCTTATACTGTTTTCTGAAGAGCCGTGTTAGCCTTGTGAGAAAAACACCTTCCGTTCCGGACGTCGGTTCAATCCTGCACCAATTATTTTTTCATTTAAAAATCGCCTTTGGTTCGGGGGGTTTTTAACCTCAAGAGTCCACAATAAGTGACCACATTTGGTAGTTTTCTACTTTTTCATGGGGTGGCATAGATTATAGATGATGGAGGTTAGCCAAGAGGGAGACATGGTGCAGATATAATGTTCAAGTATTCAAAAAGTTTTCTTTGTTTATTAATACTCAATGTTCTATTTTCAAAAAATCCATAGTTAACGATGCCCGTGTGTAACGCATAAAAATATTAATTCAACGTTTGAGGAAATCCACCGTCTCATTGAATTCGATTTGCCTCGACCTGATGTAATAATAAGACTGGTTAGTATTTTATTTGCGGTTTTAGACCTCATCATTAAAAAGGATGGTTTTAATTTACTTCAAACGCAACGAATGTAATTATCATTGATTACAGAACTAATTTATCAACTTATTTTACATCAAACTTGTACGGCTTTTTAAAATAAAATAATATCAATAAAACATTTACAAACAGTCGTAAGAAGTAATAAAAGATGTACTAAGTAATCTATAACGTTATCTATTTTAAAGTAATGTTTTAGCTATTATTTCATTTCACTTCGTGGCATCGCTGTGATCGCTCGCTACTAGTAGAATATACTACATAGTACTTAACTGACACTCATGAATGATTTTCACCCGACCGACTGCAGCGAAGTCCGAAAAGAGGATTATTAATAATAATAGAACTAGATGGGCACTAATGAGGGAGTTCGCTTATATATATACGGGTTAGGTTGTCAAATAATAATAGGCATGTAAGTCAATTGTTAATTGGCAAGAGTAAAGTCTTCTGTTCTTATATATATTTCTTATCTTATCTAATCTCCTATTGTTATATGTTCTCTTCTATTTAATAGATTTTTATTCCCTCTATAATAGATGTTGGACACTGGTCCTGCCGCTAAACGCTATCACAGACACTGCCTGCCTAGTTCATGGGCATGGTTAGATGGTATAATTGCTTGTCCAGCTCCTATACCATTTTCACAGCTCAGACCGTACTCACAGTAAGTCTTGATCAATAAGGGTGCGGCTCCATTGAGGCGGAGACGAGCGGAGCTGAGAGGAGACGTGTGGGGATTGACCAATCGTATTACATGAAATCCACATCTCGTCTCCGCTCCGCTTCAATGGAAACAGTCAAGCGGAGACGAGCGGAGCTGAGAGGAGACGTGTGGGGATCGACCAATCGTATTACATGAAATCCACATCTCGTCTCCGCTCCGCTTCAATGGAAACAGTCAAGCGGAGACGAGATGTGGATTTCATGTATTACGATTGGTCGATCCCCACACGTCTCCTCTCAGCTCCGCTCGTCTCCGCCTCAGTGGAATCACATACCTCTTTTCACAGCTCTGCTCCTCTCAGCTCCGCTCGTCTCCGCCTCAATGGAGCCGCAGCCTAAGCGTGGTCGCATAATGCGTAACTATAAGACTATTCTGCCAGGATATCCTGATTTGAAGACGGCTCGTTAAGACCGTCGTTTGTTTATTTACACACAATAGTGTCTCGGAGTCCAACCGGCCAATTAGTTGTTTCGTTTACAATAAAATGAACAAAAATTACTGTAATCAGGTATTACGTACAATCACACCTAAGAAAAAATGTTTATGAAAACACAGTGTTACGCTCGCGCACTCGGCGCACAATTACACGAAATATTTATGTACGCACACATGCAATGTGTACTTATATCTCCATTTTCTATTTCCGTTTATATTCCGTATAACGACCCGAAATTTTAAGTTATTAATGGCGCGTTATTTTGAATTTTTACTGTTATTTGACACAGCGAATAGGATATTTAAACAGTTAGATAAATACGCTTGATTTTGCTATATCACTTGTGTATCGTTTGACATACATATCGGGTTTAATTGGGGCTAGCAACATTTTTGTTGCATTTTATAAATGTGTCAGCTGTTGAATCTCTTTGATTAATTAATGAACGTAAGTTTTTTTTTACTTGTGAACGTTTTCGTTTGATAAATACTTAATAACCAAATAACGGTTAGGAGAAATCTTATCTTTGGCTTAATTATGATTGTCATTAACATATTCTTGGCATGTAAACTAATTATCTATTTCCAGAAAAAAACCTACGTGTTTGTTTACCGTCTGCGTCATGAGTCACGATTTACTTGATGCGGTATGAATTTTTTATGCGATAATTGCATTGAAATGCTTCTAAAAATGCATCGGAAAATGAGGCACTTAACCTTCCTTTGGCGTTATGTCATACGACGTACAAAATAAGTATTTTTGCCATTTCGAGTAACTTCTATGAATCCAGTAAATTGCTAGTTAATTAGAGGTCGATGAGTTTTTTTAGATTACATTACCTGCAAACAATGGATGCGAACCTCCGCGCGACAAAACCTAAGTGTCGAAAAAAAATAATGGGATTTACACGAACGATGTATATATTAATTGCGGACTAAATTCAAGTTCATGGAAACGTTTGTTTCCTTCAAAATAAACTTTGAATTGCATCGTCATTAGGTAGAAATTAATTAATGATTGTAATCACCCGAGGAAGTGTACTTTGTTGATGGATTCCTGAAAGTCACCGCATGACGTCACACTACTTCAAATTATGTCAACATTACGAGACCTCGACAGCCTAGTGGTTAGTGCACTTTCCTGCCAAACCCGAGCTACCTAGATTAACTATTTCCTGAATTACACGTTAGTAAGTGCCTGATCCCGTAAGAATTTCAGAATTAAAAAGTACCTATAAACTTTCCATTGGAAATGGCTATCAATAAAAAAATGGATTTGCAGTTTCTAATATTAGCGCTTTCAAACAAACAAACCACTCTCCAGCTTTATTACATTAGTATAGACTGGTTAATGCCCTACCGCGGGATTTTAATGTTTCTAATACCGACTTTAATTTCTAACAACAATTGTTCTTCGCCTTCCTAAGTACAATCGGTCAAACAAATAATGTTGGTCCAAAACTACACTTGTACGCAAACATGATAATGATGTAATTAACTCGTGAGATTTCGTATAAATATAAAAACAAACTTTGAATATTATTATTCAAGTTAACACACTCTCAGACAGGAACCTGATTTTTAATGTTAAAACCACACGTTTTGCAACACGGACTCACAGTTTCAATTGTTTTTTTGCGCATTTGGCACATTCAGAATAAGATTTAAATATTGTAGGTAATAAATCATGATAGGTATCTAATAAACGTGCTGTCTTTAATAGAGTTTGTCTATAAATATGCTGTCTTATTTACAAAATAATAAATTTAATAAAACTGGTCGAATTTGGACTAAGTTCTCAGAACTAAACTTACTTTCGTGACGTCAGATTGTACCTCCTTCAGAGTCAATTAAGTTTGTCTATGCTTGTACAAACAAACTCAACAATATCATTTTTTAAGTAAAATATTCAGAAAATTACAAAGAATCTTAATCCCACCCGATTTCTTAAAGGCTTCCACATTACGCACGCTTTATTAAAGGTTAGACGCACACACGTTTGACATGAACATACTTGTATTGCGAAAGGCAAACAGGAAAAAAAAATATGTTCGATTGTCCGTGTGGCCTAATAGAGTGGAGTACACATGACACTGCCGATTGATAGCCCATTGGGTAAGGTAAGGAAGACAGCGGTCTCCAAACCTCGACCCGAGGTTATTTCCAACACGAAAACTGCGCGACTTGAAAATTAAGTAGCCAAATCAATATTCTGCATTCAAACACAGCATATGTTTTCTTCATATGCCTACTGCAAAGAGAGCCGAACCATATAACGTTAGAATTATAAATGCCTAATTACCTACTTTGATAATATATTTTATTGTTTTAAGTTATTGTGGTTTCGTGTATGTAATTTGTCTCATTTATGTCATTTGTTCGTAGATACGCAATTTGTAATGAATTAATATTTTTGTGGTATAATAAGTAGTACGTGCTTACTCTAACCGTATCACCATTTTAGTATATTTTTTAAAATCTTAAATTAGTATATAATTTTTTTTAATATTTATTTTAACAACATTTTTAAACCGTGGCAAAAAAAATAGATTTTTGATAGGTACATTGTTCATAATTTGATATTATTCTGGGAACTGAATTCAAAACATCCTCAGGTATTTCGGAATGTCCTATACATGTTTTTACCGTAAAGAATTTTTAAATAAAATCTTAATTATTAATACTAAATTAATTGTATAAATTATACGTACAAAGACACAGGCGAGTCACTAATTAATTATTAAATTTTAAAATATGTGTAGGTACCTACTAGCACTTTATATCTAAGAAACTCTGACACAAGTATTCTTCATATAAGATGATCTATATGTTACCTATATGTATACATATTTCATTATTGTTTAATAAATGTAACTTCGCTCAAGTTCGTAAAAAAAAAAACATTAAAAAATTGGGCCGCTGCGTGGGATTCGAAACATCGCCTCATCCTTACAGAAAATATTGTAACAAAACTTCTAAACTATTGAGCCACAACGTAGCTTATATTTATTGGCTATAAATTGTGATCAGTCACGATTATGCTAATATTCCCATGTTATTGTTACCACCCGGTACAGTGCTGCCTAAGGGTGCATTTCCATTGAAGCCAAAGGAGCCCAATTAACCAATCACAATGCATTAGAATTGTCAAACAACGCATTGACTTTGTCAAAATATTTTTGTAATACATTGTGATCCATTGAACCGAAGCGGAACTACGCAAAATTCAACTTACCAAAGTTGAATTCTGCGCAGTTCCGCTTCGGCACATAAAGCCTGGCCGCATACGTGCGGAATCCGAATTCGTTTTCCGAATTCGTTTTCCGTATGCGGAATTCCGTGGACCTAGCGCAGACGTTCGTTTTTTTGCATTAGGATTTGTAAACTGCCAGTACGTTCAGTGGGGAATTGGTTTGATTTGTTTTTAATTCCGCACGGAAATTTCCGAATGTGTGCGCCGGCACAAACAAAACGTATTCGTTTTCCGCATTCGTTTTGTCATAATGTTGAAACACTGAAATTGTCAAATCTGGAATCTAATAAATTTTTTTAGTTATAGATATTGTTAGGTTCAATAAATTATTGACAGAATTTTGTATGTTTTAAAGAAAAGAGGTTTATATGTTTATGAAAAGAGGTTCGTTTACATCGCAAACTATTGGAGGGAAAGAGAATAAAAGGGCGGGAATCTTGATTGAACTCTAGAAGGCCACGGACGTGCGAGAAAAAGGGGAATAAAAAGAAAAAGGATTGTAAGGATTCAAGTGTAAGTTCATAATAAGGTAATTATAACGATATGAAGTTTATATATCTTTATGTTAAATTCAAAGGAATGTCTATTATGTTCATTACTAAAAGGTGTGTGTAAATATATTATGTTTTAAAGTATACAGTGGTTTTATATATTCAATTACCCATGGAATAGAATGGAAGTAACCTCATTCGGTTACAATATGTCCGATGCGCTCGGTGCGGGCGCGATACTGAATAGAAATTTCCGAATGTGTGCGCCGGCACAAACAAAATGTATGCAAGTGCTGCGTTCCGCATGACGTCATTAGGTTTTTTCGAGTAGGTCCGAACGCGCCGGCTTGCAAACGAAACGTACGTGCGGAACTTATTCCGTTCGAAAAAAAAACGAACGTGTGCGTCAAATAATGTATTTTCTACTGATTCCATGCATTCAGATGTCCGAATGCGGAAAACGAATGCGGAAAACGAATTCGGATTCCGCACGTATGCGGCCAGGCTAACGCGCCGGCTTGCAAACGAAACGTACGTGCGGAACTTATTCCGTTCGAAAAAAAAACGAACGTGTGCGTCAAATAATGTATTTTCTACTGATTCCATGCATTCAGATGTCCGAATGCGGAAAACGAATGCGGAAAACGAATTCGGATTCCGCACGTATGCGGCCAGGCAAAAGCTGCCTTCAAAAGCTTAGTTTAAAATTCAAACGTCTGTAAAATATAGTGTACTAGCAGCGTTCCGCGGTTGTACCCGCGTTGTGCCCGTTCTCGTGAGAATTTTTATACATATGAACCTTCCTCTTGAATCACTCTACATATTAATGAAAACCGTATTAAAATCCGTTGCGTAGTTTTAAAGATCTAAGCATACATATGGACAGACAGCGGAAAGTGACTTTGTTTTATACTATGTATTGATGGGATCGTGTAAAGAAAAAAGGCGGTTAGATAAGTCCGATTTGATGCAGTTAGGTTTAATGGAACCTGCACACAAACACGCAAATATCGCCTTAGTGCAGTCAGTTGCTATGGTCAATTTACACGAGATTATAGTATAACTTTATGCAAGCTTTATACACTCAGGTAGAACTGAAGGCAAAACTGTCCAGAAACATATATATAGAAGCCTACATGAGTAAAGGGTACTTGTACAGTCATTTTGATCTATTCCTATCTAATACCAAAAACGACTACCATTTTTTTTGTTAATTCCTTCTTTCACCTTTCTATACGTAACCAACACCATGTTTTTCAAATATTTAAACCCTCGTCGCTGTGCCAATAACCTCAGTAGCCCTACCCCGCGGGCCTCACTGACCGATTACTCCTCATTATTTCTAGTTGTGATTGGTTTTCTCTGGTAGTGGTGACCGGTTAAAGCACAGAAGCGTGGCGCCAGAGACCAACGTATCGAATACCATCACTTAAAGACGTATTTACACTTACTAATAATCACTCTAATTGCGCAAGAGTATAACCAGCAGAAGTGTAGTATGACAAGTAGTTTTAGGGCGGACAGCAGCATTCTTAATTTTAATTAGCGCGTAATAAGTGTTCTATTTCGTGCGATATAAAATACAATTTTAAACCAACAGCTTCAGTTTCATAAATAAACATAGGTAGTAAATAGTTTTAAGAGTTATTGTTCAAACCGTCCTTAGTATTTGTTTTATTGCTTGGAAAGAAAGAAATAAGTAGTTATATATTTTATGTACGATTGATTAAGCATAATCTAATGTAACAGTAACATATATCAATTGTGGTTCGTTAGTCTCGCTAAACTCGAAAACGTCTGGACCCATTTAGTCGATTCTGGTTTTTAAATGTTTGTCGTAATCCAGAGAAGGTTTAAACGGTAAGCAGTGACTGAATAAATGCGGGTGAAACCGCAGGGCATAGCTTATAAAAATAGCTTAGCATAGCTTATAAAGAGGTTTATTTCGTAATGGACCTATATAAATTGTATTGAAGTCAACTCACGTCCTATTATTTCACAATAAATAGAATATATATTTTTACAAAACCATGTCGAAGCCAAATAGAAACATATTTTCAGCAAACTGGATTTAGAATTCAATTAAAAATACATAAATTTAAGTTTTCAGTTTTGGTGGTTTTGTGTAAAATCCTTACGTAATATGTAAATAAAAGATAAATCTTTTTAAACCAACTGTACGTACATACTTAGTTAATTGAAAATCGACCATATTTAGGTGTAATGAATACTAACGTCACACTTAACGACTCGATGTTATGAGTCGTGAAGATATTATATTATACGTTAAATTTATATATATTAATTCAATGTTATTGTGGTATTGAACGTAGCTCGAGCGCAAAAAGTTTGGTTCAAAAAATATATCTCACCCCATTGGAGAAACTCTTCCTTAACAGCTAGATCCATTTTTATGATTATTTTTGATTGATTTAGGTATTTTTGTACGGAAAAGGATAATCTATAAATATAAAATTCAAAGTCCTGACTGACTGCCTAACTGACTGATAATCAACGCACAGCCTCAACCGCTACACCTAGATACATGAAATTTGGCAGGAAGGTTCTTCAAGTGACGTAAGTGCACACTAAGAAAGGATTTTCGAAAATTCCTACGGGAACGGGCTCAACGCGGGCATAGCCGCGGGGCGCTGCTAGTAAGTAATAATATTGACGGGCTTATTACTAATACTTGTTCACTTTTACACTTACTTACGTACTTACATCGTAATCAATCAAACAACGAATCGCTTAAAATTAATCATTACGAGATATGTTCGTCTGAAGATGTCTAAAGCAAATATTATGGTTTGTTCTCGTTATCTAAGTCTCGGTAACTTATTATTAGATCATAACACTACTATCGGTTAAGGTTGTGGAAATCGTCTCCTTTGATTACATTGTTACATAAGATTAAGATAAACGTCACTTAGATTTAGTAAGATACAATATATTTCTTTAACCAAAGATATTTTCCTCTAGAGGAAAACAGTTTATAATTTTAATGCAATCACCCCATCTCTTGATACCCATCTCTTGATCTCCAATTCGCCGCATGTCCCTTAACTATAACAAATTTTTCATAGACATAGACATATTCTCTTGCAAATCATACACATTTAAGGCTGACATTCTTTTGCGTCTAAATGAATAGTATAAGTTTATTATTGTTTATTATTATTATTTCCCACTTTCTCTCTACTTTATATACATATTGTTACATACCTATTCTATGATTTTGCTAAACTTATTTAATTATACTGCCCTTTAGCAACTAATATTCTTGTTCAATATGTGAATAACGTCGTGGGCAGGTACATTATTAATTTTGATTTAGTTTAATTTTGTCTCTTTTACATGTATGTATCTGCTGTTTGTTGTTCCTTGTAAATAAAATAAAAATCTCTCTTTTTACTCCTATAGAAGAATTTGTCTTGGATTGTAGAATCAGCCATATAAATTAACAATTTGAAACAGACTAAATCAAATCTAGTACATTATTCGTGGCATGTAACCACACGAAATCCTTTTAACAAGGATTTAAATATTGATTCGAAACTGCTAGTGTCCAAAGTGCGCAGACAAAGAAACAAGAACTCTTTTTACAACTCCATAAACAACGTAAAAACTCGTTGCACTCCAAATTGAAAGTAGACACACATTTATACATTTATGTCGCATACTTGTCTGAAATACCGTTGAGGGACTAAAAATCTGCTCGTTCGGTAATAAATAGTGTCCCGAGGCGCCACCAAGCCGAGTGCGCGTACGCAGATAGTAACTGCAACAATAAACGATGGAGGTCAATGACTCGCAGTTAAAGGTAATCTTTGAAAAGGTCTTGAAAGTTTTTTAGCTAGAAACTTTAATTACAACTTAAAGCTTGTTTTTGTCCGATACGAATTATTATTATCTACCTCACGAGCGTAGTCAGGCAGGTTTTAGTTTTTGGTAGGATGTTGGTGAAGAAAAAAATGGTTTTGCTCTTTGATTTTATTTTAGGTAGTTGTCTATTTCTTTGTTTTCTATTATTACAACCAACTATGGGGTTTATTGAACCATTAGCAACAAAATGCTATCGCTGGTAGCACTATATCTTATATATTCAATTATTTTCTTAACGCGATAGCTAACGCCATTATAGGCGCTATCAATAATAACATTAGGACCATTCCTGTAGAGTCAGCCACCCACATAAAATCTGTGTTTATAATCACACCCGCCATTTTTTGAACAATAGGCACTTATCAATATTATTGCTACTATAAATACAAATGGAAGTCTAGACGGTTCGCAAATTTTATTGTACGATAAGCAAACAAAAGAGACAAACAAGCAACAGGATGACTGATTTAAACTATGGTAGTCTGGCTCACTGTGATTACTGTTAGACAATATTCTTGTCTATGAAAACATAAGACACAAGTCTTAAAACATAAATAGGGGCGCAATCTAGTGACAAATCGTCTAGCAGACTTTTTGCCTTTATCACTAAATAAATTGTACTGACAACTGTCAAAAGATAATTTTGTTTGTGTCCAACAAGACAGACTGAAGATTGTTGTGACTCAAGTGGGCTCCGGGTAGCACAACCACAGTAGCGGCCATAACTCCATTTTGTAGCAGTGAAACTACATAAACTTTCCCCATTTTTCTCACATTTCCATAATCGTTTTTGATGTGTTTGTAATAGATATTTTAATTGGTACAATGACGTCAAAAAACTATTCTTATGCATAACTATGCAATGTGTATGTTAATTATGTTACATGTTTAATTACATAGGGGTACTATTTTAGGACAAATCTCTGGATAATTGATGTTTACAATGTATTTTGCAAATGGCGCCGAAACCATAGAGATTTGTCTAGTGTGTATAGTTATTTTTTAAATTTTATACAATTAGACTCACTCAATACCGAGCCACTACTTATATGGAGTCACTACTCCATTGTCCTACCTTACCCACCATCTCAAATATATTTTTAAACTAAGTACTTTTAATGAAAACACAACGCCATTATTTTCCGGCCTCGTTCGCAGCGCCCTCTGTAGACATAAACTCTAACACGTACTTAGCCCAAGTGAAAATTGACAATAAGTGACGTCATAACACTGTCTCGTAAGCGTACAATATTTGTGCAGCTTGCAAACAGTGTTCTTTTGTTTCGAACTGTAGTAAAATCGGCAAAGTTGCCGGTCGAACTTTTAGTTAGGTGGTATAGTGTATGGCGATTTTTGAAACAGAACATGAGCGTCATGTAAGACCAAAAAAAGTCATATGATCTTTTTTTTAATTTTTGTGGTGCACCTTGGTATTTCCACACCTGATGATGTTTCATAGAAAACTTTACGAAAACTTTGTCAAATTGGTAATTTATTTAAGAGACGTCTTGCCACAAGATGGAGACATCGAATGTTATATATCTGTGCAATTTTCTGATGTCTGATGAGTGTTTCAACCCATTCCTAAGTAGTTGAACTCTCCACTTGCCAATAGTCACAAGAAGAGCAAGTGAATCTACAAAAGTGGTCGACGGAAACTTTTGTTGTAAGTACACTTATCTTTTCTGTATATAATTTCTCGGTCTGTTTTCACATAGAAGTACTAGGACATGAAAACCAAATAACGAACTGTTAACAAAATTATTTTTAAATTAAAATTTAGGAAACTTGCTAAAACAGCTTTTAAATAATAATAAGGTTTTAATAGCATGTTACTGTTATTATTTTGACGCTTATTAATGTAATAAAATTCAAAGAAGTGTGTCTGCTCAATTATAAAGTAGTATTCTTTGTTTACGGCTTTTTATCGTGATTAAATGTGTATTCTGGAGTACGTCCTTATACAAATTAAATAATGTAACGATTTCACATTTACTTTCTCCGTAGGATCGTTTTATTTGCGCGCGGTGTCGTTGTCTGAACAAACTCGGTTGGTTTTAAAACCCGTAGCGCCCTGCGGTTTCTACTGCGATAGAATAGTTTCATCTTTGCACTGGAAATAAATAGTATAGTTCTTAATTATTATTTGTGACCCTATTTTGTTCGGAAGTCGTATGGACAAACAAACGATTAATATTATTAGAGATACTATGTATACTAACCTACTATTGGACTATCTGCTCAAGATAGGATGTACGGAGTATATTTTAATAACAAATAGGTATTTCCGAGTGTTAGCACCATCATTTTACAAATCGCCATAAAATACATTAATAGCTTTGACGTCATTTTAATATATTGCTTAAAACAATTTCATCTTGATGGAATATATTTTGCACATCGTTCGGGTTATTCCAAAAAAATATGGTAAATTACATTTCAGAATAAAAACAAACAATTTTCCCATTTAAGATGCAAATCCTAAAAAGGTATAAATCTCGTCATAAGATAATTGTAACGACTTATTAGTAAACAAAGTAAAAAGTGTTCGTAATTGGTCACATTATTGATATGAAAAACTATTTACAAAATGACTTTTAATAGTCTGCGAAAAAGGTTTTATTTGTTAATAATAAAACGATGAATTGTTTGTCATCTTTATTAAAACCGCAAGATTATTATTTTCCATTCAGTCATACTTATAAATGTAATTATAGGTATAGGTTATTTACACAATACATTGTGCAACATATTTAATTACATTGCTATAGAAATTCGCTAACCACCGTCCCTTGCTTACACCGTGGCACCTTTTAATCATATCCATAAAATCCCATCCATAATTAGTTGAAATGAACAAGGAAAATAGTTAATTAATTTCAAAGACCTAACTGAACGGCTTAAAATTAGCTCTTATTCAGAAAACCTAGTGCGTAATCACTTCAGAAATTCCTAGAAAATATTCTTAAGTTAAGATATAGCTGAGTATGTATTAGTTAATAAGCTGTCATTTTAGTTACACCACGCCTGACATGTGAAGCAGGAACTCAATCTAAATAAAAATTAAATAAAAATGACGTTCGGTTTTAATCTTTTTTTTACTTGTTTGTTGTTGTTGCTCTCCTCTGATACGTGACAGATTTCATGTGAACTTAACCGACTTATAACCGAAGCAAGAGGTACAAGTGTATAGTCGCGAAACTATCTTGGTAACGATTTAAACGACAGACCCGTGGTGCTGTGAATCAGTAAGTAGAATCACCTACTCAGAGTCAGTCCCTGTGTTACATAATGATTTTCTTAAAAGTATCTAATGAGTGATGATGACTAGTAGTTTTAAAGAAGGTTTGATATTTTGCTATATCATAAACTAGCGTGTCCTATAGAAAGAGAAAGAAGAAAGAGAAGAAAGAGAAAGAGAGAAAGTGAGTTCCATTAAACTCGCTAACATGTTGCTTGTAAATACGCGCATTCTGAACGCAGCATTAGTTTAACTACGCATAACCCTAAACATCTCATTAAACTTGTCTCATTGTTAAATATAATTTTCGTGAAGACATAATTTATTGAAATAACCCACAATTAAGTTGTTATTAACCGTTTGTAATTTTAACTCAATTGTACATAATAACTATAATTCCGTCACCTTAATAAACGCCGAAGATTTGCTGCGACATCTAATTGTTAGTACCTAATTAGTTGAAGTTATAAAATAAGTTGAGATATTGAGTATTTCAAGAGACATGTAATAAAAGTATATGACTCCTATATTTGACTCTCTGTAATTCAAATCTTCTGTTGGAATTTGCTACACACACAGTGCCGCAATCACAATGGCGGAACACTATGAAACTATTATCCCTTTAAAAAGTTTTCTATTACATATCAAGGCTTTATCTTACCAGATTTTCCATTGCGGAAAAATCTAATAATTCTGTTACAAATTCCGCTTTCCTTGTCGAATTTAACCTCCCTTCATTTCGTTTCAAATTAGGTAAAAATACATCGTTTTATAGTAACCTAAAAGCTATCTTCATGTATAGGTATCTCGGGTACTTCATTACGGTCACATATCAGTTAGCCGACCTCAATTAAAACGAAAGATTAATATCTACAATATAATCGGAGATGTCGTTAAGCCGTTTTTTCAAGCCGCTACTTTGTCGGTGGTTTTACAGTCGTCTCAATCAGGAGATCCCCATTACAATTAAACTATGACGTCACGTACTGTTTAGAAAAAACTATAAAATATTAGAGCGTGAGCACACTATACTCAAGACGGTGTTTAGACAGTCTTCTGGTTTAAGGAAATGATAATGTAAGAGCGCACGTTAGAAACAAGACGTCAAAGTAACATACTTTTTGTTAATTAACGACGGTTACTTTAAACGGTTGGTTATCGTAACATAAGTTCAAGATTATGTACACTGTTAAATACAAAGTGTTTATCTGTTAAAGTGTTTCGGGCAGCCAGTAGAAAGCGACGATATTTAATTTTCTAACGTCCGTTGAGACTAACATTTTGTGTAAACGTTTACGGTAAGCTCAAGCTACTCGCCCTAAATTAAAAATTAACTTTGTACTAGTAACTGTAGACTGACTACAGTTTTATTCGCGTCGAACGAGTTAGTTTTAAGACTGTTGTGACAAGTGGGCACAGGGTCTACAGACTTTGATAAATGCTACATTTCATACTGTGTTTTGTTCGCAACTAACTAACCTATACATCAACGTTATTGTTAAGTAGTTGCGAAATTGTTTTTGTACAGCCTTTAATGAAAGGCATACGCAAATAATAATTATTTGTAACATTGCTAAAGAGCTTTAAGTTATATTCTCGTGGGTACTTTGTACTGGGTACCCGCTGGCATTGAGCTATTTTACTAGTTGTGAATCCACGAGACAAAGTTTGTTTGACATGTGCATCTGTTGTAGGCTACTAAACCTGCTACCTATATTATAGTTTTTTAAACTGGCTCTATATCAATAAACTTGATATTTATGTGAGGTACGTAGGTTAACTACAAAATCAACCTTGAAAATATGTTCCTTTAACGTTATATCTAATCCTTAGCGAGGAGTGATTAGTATAAATGAAACTCAGTTACTTTTTGTATACATTTAAAGACATCCGATGAATCAATCCATCACGACTATAGGCGATGAACAATATTTATTGTTATTTATAACTTTAGGACTTTACATACCTAGAGCTGTTAATAAAATATACATTAGAAAAAGAAAAAAGGGCTAAGGTACTTAAATTACCAAAACGACCCCACTACTTAAATACTTGGCTGTCTTTAAATAATTATTACTCAGATTTTATCATTAAAAATGTAATTGTGAGAATATTCAGTTTGATACCAGCTCTTGTACATTCATATTTTACCTGACATCCGTTTCGGTACCTGTATTTAAAAAAAACACGTGTAATTATTATTTTAAAACATGAACAAATCAGCGTTTCATATTAAATTTTTCCTTTAGTTTTTAACAACAACTTCTTAAACAAGATGAAGCTGTATTACCTATACCTAACAAATGGGTAAGTACCTATTTTTTATTGAACTTTTTTTATTACATAGGTATTCCTTCCTTGTACTCGTATGATTATGTTTGGTTACAATAATTAGTGTAGTAAATGTAGATGTTTTGTTATTCTCTCCATTTGTGTATCACAAGCTCCATCGAGTGGTAAATTATACCTGTTCGGAATTATTATATTTAATGATTCGTTAGTAGACGCCGCGGTCACGTGGCTCACAATACAGGTGTTGACACTTAAACAAAACAACGTTAGTTTAATTTTGCTTCAAGGCGAAAGTGCGGCAATTTGAACATATTGTTACTAAATGAAATATTTAAAGAATTCTTGAGGAAATAATAAAATAATATTCACAAAAATCATCGCTTGTCGCGGATGACGTCGCTTGCACCGTGGCATTCCGTCAGTGTAAAATTTAGGGTCAAAACTGCGTTAAGCGTGCGCCAGTCGCGGTTCACTTTTGTATGGAACCGCGGCGTGCGCACGCTTAACGCAGTGTCGGCCCTTAGGCCCATAGCACACTGCGTATTTTATACGCGCAGGCGACGCGCAGATGACGCGCGTATACGAGCTTCAAACGAGATTTGAACGCAACCTTGTAACCTAGGCACACGGGGCGATCATGAATCGTGCGTCACCTCCGCGTATACGCACCGTCGCCGCTCGTAGCCTTTACGTTTTCACTCCTCCAGTATCCAGTTGTACAATGGCGTCGGTTGAGAAAACACTGCTCATTTGTACGCGCTTCAAAAGCGCGTATACGCGCTTCATGCGCTTGTATCATCAATGCAAACGCAACAATCAGCGTCTACGGCGCCGAAGACGCGCGTTCCTAATACGCGCGTCGCCTGCGCGTATAAAATACGCCGTGTGCTATAGCACTTAGTTTTAAACAATTCACTGAATACTTTCATTACAATCCACATCATTGTGCAAGTAGGTACTACCGAATAATAAGCTGTTCAAACAATTTGGTAATTCTATAGAAATGTCAACATCTCAACTGGAGGAGTTAATGTGAAATTACAAAAATACATTTATATTAAGAAACGTCGTGGTACGATGATGTATGTTTTCTTTTTAAAATCTTTACACTTCTTTAAATTCCCTTATTGCATAGAATCATTAAACAGGATTATTTATTGAATAGGAACAATACAAACTATTGTTGCGATGAACGGCATACTGTAAACGCGTCTTTACTTTAACCCGTTCACAAGGATTTGAAGGATTATTGGGTAAATTAATTCATTGCATTAACGTCGTGATATTATTTTAGAATGCAATGACAGTCAGCAGAAAGGTGAATGTAAATTATTTATTGTTCTCTCCAACCTTGCGTGAAAACAAAAACCTTTTTTTAATGTACTTTTTATATAAAGTAGTCGTCTTAATGAAAAAAATAATTTATCTTCATAACCGTGGAAAATTCTTAAGATAAGGCCCAAGTTTAAGACAATACATACCTAGGTTAGCACTTAGGTAACACATGTTCCCTGGATCTAGATATCGTATTAATGCCAAGGTGTTAAGGTACTAAAGAAGCTGTATTTATGTAGTAGCGGTTTGATTACATCTTTACAAAATATTACGTGATTTTGATTCAAGTTCACTTCGTACTCGTATTAAGTTATTTCGAGTATATTGTAATAATAATAATAATGTGCCCGCAGGGCAGCTTGTGGCGAGCTGTTGGTGAGTAGCGACACCACGGGCGATTCCCGAGTGCCCCAGAGAGCCGGTCAGGGCCCTCGTCTCCGGCGAGCCTTCCCCGGCCGGAGTGGACCCCAAGGGGGCCAGCAGGACTCTCGGCTCTGGCTTGCCTTCACCGGCCGACCAGAGGGGGGTCGTTAGAGGCACAGTCGATGTCGGCTGTGTGATCCGGGGGTGGAAGTGTTAAAGGGCATAACGCCGCGAGTACCGTAAGAGAAAGCGCAGCACACCTCTCTACACCCCCGAGTCGCCCGCACCGATGTTGCCCCCTTGCCGTCTCTACGTCGGCTGTTTCGGGGGGCCCATCCAGCGGGCGGCGAGCCACGGCCTGCCGCCGATAACTTGTTTACCACTAGTTATGGCAGGTGCCGACCTCTTTGCAATATCCCATCTCCAGCCCATCCAACCTTCATTTCCATAGCCCAGTCTTTTTCTTTCATTTTTAACAATAGTTCCTACTTCTGCGGGTACACATTCCCGGACATGTTGTATTGATGTGGTCGGGAGTGTGTCCCTGCAGTTGTAATCCATAACATTAAAGATCTCCAAAGGGCCTCTACAAGTTGGATCTGTATCCCCTTGCATTCCTCTCAAAAAGATCGGGCTTGTCCCGTGACTCCGAGGAGAAACAATAATGATAATAATGTACCCGGACAAATTTACATACAGTTAATTAGACCTAAAGTAAGCTCTAAGCTTGTATTATGGAATCTAACTCACTGATACTACTACATATACATACACACACACACTTTATATACTTTATAGGAATATATAATTGACACTCAGACGTCGTCGCCCGCAACTATGTCTTCAGATATTGTTGCCTCCGGCTGGGAATCGAACCCGCAACCCCCGAAACAGTAAGCGCTCTCACTCCCACTGTGGCAACGGGCTTGTCAAATATTGTCATTATTTGGGACTAATTATAACTTAACAATTTACACTGTCATATTGGGGATTCTGGTTGCCATTTGAATATGGGATTGTCTCTATAGACGCATGGCAATCGATTCGCATTCCCAATCCCATACGTTTAGTTAGGATTGAAGGGAAAATGATTGCTACATGTCTAAGAGGCTATTCCTACAGTATGACAGTATGAATTGCTATTCCTATAGGGTTATAGTTGCAGTTTATTTAACGCTCATATTAGTCACCAACATTCTCTTTCAATTAACGCACATTGATATCGACAAGAAAGATTCTAATCAGCTCTATAGTTTGGGAGCATAACGGGGGTATACAGAAAGACAGTTAGTGAATTCTTACAACAATACATGTACAAAATATATAAAATATTGGCGGCGATACCGTTAGCGGCGCGTACATCCCATTATCTCATTTTACATGCAACAAAAGAATAAATCCCTCCTTGACATTCAACTTTGAAACGGATTATCTTGCTTTAAAATCTAGATACCTAAAGAGTTGAGAACTTGAATACTATCGTTAAGGACACGGTCCGGAGATGGTTATCCGTTCTACTCACGTTTGTATTATTTCAATGTACATTATGAATACATTTATTATGTGCTAGTTTTTTTTGCGAATTATCTATACTTTGTTCGGTTTATATGTACTTACATTATCAGTTAGGTACAATTGTTCGTTTGAACTCAGTTCAACTTTGGGCTGCTTAAAAAGCATTTATTATTTTGGCAAATCCTTAATTGACCTTTTTGCTTACTACGAGTATGAGGTGTACTATGGCAATAGAATATTAAGGGATTCGGAATCACATCTAAACGGAAAATATAAAATTCATACAGACTTTATCTTAGATAAGTTTGTAGACAAATGGCAATCTCTTCGATTTCTATTTGGTTGTCTACAATCAAAATGTTTGTCTCGTGATAGTCACATGGTCATGACACTTTCCCATACATTTGCAGACAACCAAACACAATGCCAAGTGATTGCCAGTTGTATATAAAGGAATATGTGATCGTTACTATACAGTGGGTTGCCTCGCTTCAGGAACAAGCATGCAGACTTGTTTTGCCGCTAATCCAGGATAAGTCTGCTTAAATTGCTCTGCCTCACCAAAATACCTAGACTAAAGTCTTTATAAACTTTATAGTCATACGTCATTAAAATTCATATTAAATACAGACATATTTAAAAAAATTGTTTCATTTGAGAAGTGAGTACTTCACACATATTTCTAGAAAACGTAATTGAATCCCGACATAATGATACCTAGCTAAACGTTTGGTATGTAAGAGAGACGTCTCTGAGCGGAACCAACGATGATATGATAACATCAGACGATTCACGACCGGCGCGGCGCTGATTGTTAATGAAGACTCAATGTTTCCGTGATCTACACCTTTATTTGACCTCTTTATCTGATAGCATTGCATTTGTTTTTTTAATCAAACACTTATATTTTTCAAACCGAGAAGAGTGGCGAGGCATTGCCCAACAAATGGGATGATACGGGGTAACGGCGTAATGTAATAAAGTATGTGCATTCAGGACACTTGCCTGTAAGATTTTGTTAAGTTTAATCAATTAAATATAGGGAAAAATAATGTTTTCGGATTACCAAGCAGATAGAATACTTACGGAAGTAAGAATTGATTTTACAAAAATAAAAGGCAATTTTAAATATTTCTATCTCCTCTAGCTATCTTCTGTATCGGGGTTCGATTCCCACCCGGAGTCAACATTATGTAAAGAAATAGTTGCTGGCGACGTCGTCTGGGTGTCAATTATATATTTAGTAGCATCAGTGAGTGAGATTCGATATTACAAGTTTAGAGCTTACTTTGGGTCTATTTAACCGCGTGTGTGTGAAGTTTGTTACCAACAGCAGAGGGCAACACTGTCTTTCCACCAAGAATAAAATATACCTAATAGTTAGCTACACCAATATACAGTCGCTACGTCTTTTTGTCTTCGTGTCAGTAACCCTTAAGTTGTAATTAAACAATTGAAAGCCGTAATTAACGGTCTAAAACCGGCGATGGAAATTAATACCAAAGTTCATTCATTCATTGGACGTGACATGTTTACGTCATAAATTAAAATTGGCTGTTGGATTTTTTAGACCGCTAAGTGGCCGAATGAATTTGATTCTTGGGTGTTAATGTTTAACAAAAGACAAACGTCGAAATAATAAAGAACTTTTAACATCAGCTTGTACACGAGATACTTATATAGTCTGTGGTATGTTCTTTTATTTAAAAAAACTGGTAACAATATTCATAGTTTGCCGAAGGTACTTACGTTTTACTATTATTTTATGTATAATTCTAGTGTACGACTAATGACTCCACCAAGCGAATTATTAAAAAAACAAAACAGTAATTATTGCCAAAGTTGATTTAGTTTCACAACAAATATGTTGCATGCTATCAATGACTAAGTTCTAGAATTCGATCAGTCACGTTTACGAACAATAGTCATCAAGGTTTCAACAAATTGTGTTAGAAATTATTGGCAAATACTCGGTGTTATCAGTATACATATAAAAATAGTTGTTTTTTTTTATTAGTTACTATTTTTAAATAAATAACGAAATTCGGAAAATTTAAAAACATCCAGTCATCCGGTATCGAGTTCTTATACATGACACTACGAGTATACTGATATTATAAAGAGGTTAAGTTTCTGATTTTGTTTGTTTGTTTATGGGCTAATTTCAGAAAGTACCAATCCAATTTGAATGATTATTCCACATTCAACAGAAAAATTGTAGGATATACTTTTAGGATTATTCGTAGGATTTTTATCCCGAATTTCCCAAAGGAACGGGCACAACGCAGGTAAAACCGCAGTCCGCTGCTAGTTGGGTATACTATTATAACCAATGCACTCTTTCCCGAACAATACCATTATTATATAAAAAACTCAATTCTACATTCATAATGCACTAGATTGTTAAATTAAATCAGCATGTCTAATAACAATAACAATGTGCGTTTTAAACGTATTAAATCTTAGATTTCCGGCATTTTGAGATCTAATGGCTTGTTACGTAACAACCACTTGGAATGTATGTAACAGTGCTAGTATTAAACTGACTATCACCTATTACAATTACGGAGTTCACAAACTTGGTTATTAGGGAGAGCCACGGTCCAGGTGACTGCAAAAATTATGACTAGTAAAATTTCTGTTAAAAGAACACAACTTATTTTAAGTTGAGTTAAATTGTTCAGTACATTGATATCTTTAAAAGTTGCCTGTTACCGTCGCTGTAGCGTGCGTCGTGATATTATTGAAATTATTTGCCATAAGAACCAATCAGAATGATAAATTGTATCCCATGTGTTATTCTGATGTATAACCTAAATTACTGTAGTTTCATCTAAATCTGTTCAGTAGTTTTTGCGTAAAAGAGTAACAGTTTCGAATTTATAATTTTTTTCATTTTTTTTTCAAAAATAATATAAGTAGGATAGAAATAGAAAGTACTTTATTAAAAAACTGTAATTAACACATTATCTTTCGGTACATCCAAATTTCGATGGCAGCAAAGTAGAAACGGACATCTACATTTTTTCGAAAATGCTTTTTTTACAAAAATGAGCTTACATTAATCCTATGTACAAGTCTGTATTATTATTTTTTTCAAAATTCAAAATAATAAAGAAAATTTGACACGTAAATGAAGACATCTACACTGGATTTTTAAAAAACATCGCAGTAGAAACGGACATTTGAATTTGTCCGCCTTTACTTCGGAGCTTTGACAGATGAATGAAACGTCAACAAAGACATCAGTCAGTTGTCACATTCTAGCGCGTACCGGGTATGTTTTCGTGCGTTTTTATTGATAGTGCAGTCATTTAAGCTTAAATTAGGTAAGAATTGCGGAATTCGAGATACCCAGCTGTAAGTCTGTAAATACTTGTATATTGACACCCTAAAAGTTGTCTCAAAACCTACCGATGGTAGGGTGTGCGCAACTATTGAATTTCAAGGTCAAAAGTCAAAAAAAAGTGTTTTTCGCGAATATCTGAAAAACGGTGCAATGTAGCAAAAAAAAGTGTATGATGAAATGAAAGCTTATAAAATTCTCTATAACTTTAATTCTATCCACTTTTTCCATATTCCAAACCGTTATTGATCTACACGCTCCAGAAATGTAAAAATTAAGGACCTCGGGCAGGTAACTATGGAGCCTGCCCAATGCTCAACAGTGACATGACTCATGTCATTTGAAAGGTCTTGAAGAGTTGTACAAGTTACTCCTAGACAGTTATATCGAATTCGATGGCCAACTCGGTGTTTTCGACCACCGAAGAATTACCACTGGAGGTGCTGTGGAGCCTGGACGGAATGCTCAACAGTTCACATACACCCAGTGTCGATTCTTCGGTGGTCGAAAACACCGCGTTGGCGGTCGATTTCGATATAACTGTCACAGAGTGACTCGTACAACTCTTCAAGAGCTTTCAAATGACATAGGTCATGTAACTGTTGAGCATTAGGATCAGGGTCGATACTTCGGTATAGCATAGCCCAATTCCATTCTTCCGTGGTCGAAAACACTAAGTTGGACGGCGATTTCGATATAATTATCAAAGAGTGACTTATAAAACTCTTTATGAGCTTTCAAATGATATGTGTCATGTCACTGTCGAGCAATACGATCAGTGTAGATTCTTCGGTGGTCGAAAACAC
This sequence comes from Cyclophora albipunctata, assembly GCA_963082685.1. Classification (NCBI taxonomy): domain Eukaryota; kingdom Metazoa; phylum Arthropoda; class Insecta; order Lepidoptera; family Geometridae; genus Cyclophora; species Cyclophora albipunctata. The sequence continues at coordinate 10,853,446 of OY720111.1, read as the reverse complement.
CGAGTTGGCCGTCGATTTCGATATAACTGTCAAGGAGTGACTTGTAAGAGCTTTCAAATGACATTAGTCATGTCACTGTTGAGCAATACGATCAGGGTCAACTGCACATTAGTGCACATACACCTAGTGTTTTTTCTTCGGTGGTCGAAAACACCGAGTTTGGCGTCGATTTCGACATAACCATCAAAAAGTGACTTGTAAGAGCTTTCAAATGCGTAAGTCATGTCACTGTTGAGCATTCCGTCCAGGCTCCACAGCACCTCCAGTGGTAATTCTTCGGTGGTCGAAAACACCGAGTTGGCCATCGAATTCGATATAACTGTCTAGGAGTAACTTGTACAACTCTTCAAGACCTTTCAAATGACATGAGTCATGTCACTGTTGAGCATTGGGCAGGCTCCATAGTTACCTGCCCGAGGTCCTTAATTTTTACATTTCTGGAGCGTGTAGATCAATAACGGTTTGGAATATGGAAAAAGTGGATAGAATTAAAGTTATAGAGAATTTTATAAGCTTTCATTTCATCATACACTTTTTTTTGCTACATTGCACCGTTTTTCAGATATTCGCGAAAAACACTTTTTTTTGACATTTGACCTTGAAATTCAATAGTTGCGCACACCCTACCATCGGTAGGTTTTGAGACAACTTTTAGGGTGTCAATATACAAGTATTTACAGACTTACAGCTGGGTATCTCGAATTCCGCAGTAACTTGCTATAATCACTGGAGTATGAATTGGAATGGTTTAACGCATTCTACCTTAAATTAATCATTAAAATATCAGTTAAAATTCAAAAAATAAATAAATCATAGTATTATATTGCATTTTTATTTAAAAAAAAATATATTTTACGTGATTTGGTAACTAAATAAATGAGTTCAACTGATAGTAATAGATGGAGTTTAGTTGTAGTTAACTCATTTATTGATAATGTATAAAATGTTAAATGCAAAGTAAATACAGACATCTGCAAAATTTGGTCAAAAAAAGTAGAATACTGTTTGCATGTTGCTTAGATGTTCTTTAAATATCTTTAAATGTATTACAGGAGATTATTATCTTACTTTATTAGATATTTTAAATGAAATGGGCACTTTTTTATTACAGCGTATAAACGGTTATCAGGCAGATGTCTTCTTCTACGTCAAAGTTTTTTCAGAGTAAAAAAAGACGTCTACATTATTTAAGTAAAACAACGATATAGCGATAAAATCTATTACACAATTCATAAAGAAGGTTATTTGAAAGCATTATAGAAAATTTCAGGTTAATCGGTCCATAACTCTCAAAATAACCCCTCTTTTAAACTAAATCTGCTCTCCTGTAAAGTTGCGATTTTGTAGATGTCCGTTTCTACTTTGCTACCATCGATTTCTTAGGAATATATTTAGTAATTCATCTTTAAATAACATTTCAGTAGTTAACTTGAATAATTAAGACTAATTATGCAAATCGTTCCTCTTTTGTCTGTCGTTTTTAAAAGCCACCTTGACACAATATTTGCAAAGAATATCAACAAAACTGCACAGTGTATTAATAAGAAGAATGGATACAAAAAGTTTAATCATATTATGTCTAGAAATGTCCATATATGTCATCCGCCCTATTTAATTTGAAACAAATCTCAAAAGATTACCGCGTTCAAACATAATAAAACGAATTAGAGACACTACATTGTGCTTTTGACTTGAAAAATGATCGCTAAAATATTGAAACACTACCTCGCCGCCTCGCGCCTCGCGGGTTCTATGGCGTCGCGGTTTTACACGTTAATTAAATGGAGTGACATTCATTCTTTTCACTTTGGCACTAAGTATTGATCAAGTAATACTCGTATAAACATCCACTAACACCCCAGAATATAACTGTAGATAACATTTATCTATTAATCTAGGCTTCTGGTTTCGAAATTCAAATCTTCAATTTCGATTTGAATGGAGACTATACCCGGAATTTTAATTCGATTCCAGATTTGACAATTTCAGTGTTGCAACATTATGACAAGTACTAAATAGTGACGTTGCGAAATTATTCGATATGGAAATGGAATATTGCCGGATCGATTCTTCTCGTTTATAATTTTACTCTCGTAAACTAAGTATATCAGGAAATTAAATATTTCTGAACCGATAATTTAGTTTTGACGATTAATTAACGATCTGAGACTTTTCTTTTATAATTGTGTGTGAAATAAATAAAAAAACGTGATCATGAAGGAACATGACAAATAAAACAGATAGATGTATTATGGTAATAATTTATTTTATAAATTGTCGCCGTCATCGCTATCGCTGTCACTTTCTGTAACATTTATTATAAATGTGTCTGTGATATTGTCAATTAACATATCTTTGACAACATGGGATACGCATTTAGACCATTCGGTAGCTAATGTCAAATCTGGAATCGAATTAAAATTCCGCGGATACAAAATATCGATTCGCAATTAAATAAGATATTCGTATCACTACACTACACTAATAGATGTGGTATCATTATTTCACAAAATGACAGTAGCTAATGTCAAATCTGGAATCTAATTAAAATTCCGGGTATAGTGTGTTCCTTGTTTATATTATCCGTCTAGTGAGCTATGCGAGTTTGAAGCTTTTGTTACGGAGGTAAGATGTATTTTGTTTGGCTATGCGAAGCTGCTGCGAATGTTCCAGACTGGTCTAGTACTTATGGTGGTGTTTATTTATAGCGGAGGTCTGGCCAGCCACTCGCCCGGTCCCCGCACGTCGCCCGCGGGGCTTTCTTCAGTCTTCATAAGGACCAACACGTAGTATGTACCTAATTATATAATACAAACCGCAGTAAGCTGAGAGGATATAGTATAGGAGCTGGGCAAGCATTTGCCATCTAACCATGCCCAGTCAGGCAGGGTCCGTAGCATTAAATTGCGTGACCTGTTATCGTATAATATAGAAGGAATAAAGTTCAATTTACTTATATAAAGAAAGGCACCTTTATTCTTTAAGACCTTTCAATAGACGGCTTTGAAAATATTTTAAAGGATATTCCTTTATATTCCACGAAGACTTATAAAGAACCTTTTAAGGAGTTTTAGTGTAGAAGATTTAAGAGATACTTAATAAATAATATGCCAAATTTCATCACAAGCGTTTCCATATTTCAAGAGTAAATTAAATTCTCTTGCCCCTATAGACAATTGATACACTTATCGCGTTCTATTTGGCGGCTGTTAAATGTATGAGAATCTATCATACTTATTTATACATTTCGTAAGTAGACAACCTGTGTAGACAACCATTGTATAAAAACGATAACACTTGTCTGAGGCCCCGGATTCAATTCCCGGGTCGAACGAAAACATGTTTCCTACTTTTCAAACATGGCTCGAGTTTGAGATCATCAACCCGCATTTGGCAAGCGTGGTGATTATGCCTAATCCTCCTCACTGTACTGATATCTTCAGTCAGATGAGAAGCCTTTGCCCAGCAGTGGGACATTACAGGCTAATACTTACATTTTTTACGTGTCTAAGTGGTCTAAAATATGAGACAAACGGCATTTCAGCAAATGTATTTTTTAAACCATTAAAGTTAGTCATGTGCTCTGTGCCCGCTCCTGAGCTCGCTAACTTCGTATACTTGAATAATATACTAATTAATAAAATAGGGTCACTAGGTTACAATCATCAATAACGTGAATCCATTAACTATACCTGTCTCAATTCAACATGAATATAATAAACAACGAGTTGAAGATTTTTATTTAGTTTCATTCAGTACGGCATCAAAGTAATCAAAACGTGGTGATTACACCTCACTGTACTGATATCTTCGATGAGATGGGAGGCCTTTGGCCATCAGTGGGACATTACAGGATAATACTACAGTACAGTATAGCGTCTCATGCTAAATTAATTGTATAATTAATATTTCTTAGAACTTCACCTGAAAAATAATAAAGAAATAAAAAATATACCTGAATTTTCTAGAGCAATTTCATATTTTAAAGAAGAGAGTTTGAGAAGGGAATAGAGAAAAGAAGAATTTAAAATTAGATATAAACATTGAATCTTTGGACTCAATTTCTTTAAATATTTAGCATGGTCGAAGACTGGACATAGGCTATTTTTTATACAATATAATTTCCTCAAACAATTGAAGCGAGGGCGCGGGGGGGGGCGCTAGTAATTAACAAAAGACTGTTTCATAAAACATTCCGCTCGTAAGATAACATGCTGTCATGAGCGCAATCGTTAATACCTATCTCTTTTCGACTGGTTACATTTTTGTTCTCATTTGTAATGCTTCATTATGTTTCAATCAGGTGAAACGATACATGAACGAAAAGTTCAACTCATTTTTGCTTCGTATTAAAAGATATAATAAAATCCGCTTCGCTTCGCTTGATAATCATGTTTTGTCTGTTAAACAAATGAAAGTTGTAAAATTACAAACGTACTCGTATGCTCACCCAGCGCCGCATGCAGAGGTGACTTAAACGATTTGTGATCATCAACCCGCAGTAGGCAAGTGTGGTGATCCCGTCTAATCTTCCTCGCAATAATTTAATCTTCAGTTATCGCAGAAGCCTTTGTTTTGCACATTAAGTACTTTCGTAGTTATTTATTACTTTTATTGTTTGTATTTTCAATCTACAATAAAAGTACATCGGGTTATGAAATTGTAGAGCCTACATATATCTATAAAGGCTCGACATATTTAAACTAAAATTTTATAATTCGAGAGAGTTTTAAAGAGCTTAACATCTTAATGAGATGTCTGCTAAACGTACAATACAGGATCATAAAATAATGAAGAGTAATGAATAGATAATAGAAGTGTAAATTATTAGCAATAACAAACAATCGATAAGCACATGTTGTACACTTAAATGTAACATGGTCACAATTTATTACCTACTACAACATAATGCACCGCGAGTACTTTGCGTTGGTCTCGTTACATTAACTTCGCTCTGACAATGAAGGCAAAGAAAGGTACAACGCGTGTTGAAACTACATAGTTTAAATTAACTCAAACATATCACGTGTCAAAACACGCTCGCATTGATGAGATTTTTTCTTCCTCAACGATAGAGTGAACCCTAGACTTTGTATAATTGTACTGAGAAACGCTTCGCGTGTTCATTTCACTGTTGTTAGGATTGTTTTCATGAACATCACTTAATTGCCCGGTGGATGAACGGTTGCATCCGCAGATACTCTGTGAACATTGATTGTTATAGTGAGCAGGGTCGAGTTACCTGTTGCCGACTGCTTGGTAAACTGTTTGGGTTGATTTGGAATGATTCCTTTTGTACTAAACTGTATTGACTAACTAACTAACCATACTCATTGATAAAGGGGGGAGGGGCATGTTATAAACACTTTAAGTTAACTATAATCACTACATAGTATAAAATAAAGTCGTCTCTGTTTCGTGTCTGTCTGTCTGTTTGTCTGTCTGTATGCTTAAATCTTTAAAATTACGCAACGGATTTTGATGCGGTTTTTTGTAATAGGTAGGTAGAGTGATTCAAGAGGAAGGTTTTTATGTAAAAAAATTCCCGAAATTCCCACGGGAACGGGCACAACGCGGGTAAAACCGCGGGGCGCTGCTAGTACAATATATTTGCAAAATGACGTCTCGGTTGACGTATGATGCCCACAATATTGATTCTATTACAGCAGTCCGACAATGGTTGGCCAGTACTCGAACGTACCTTATTCGATTATAAATATTTACAATAATATTTTATTTTTCTTATCACTGACTGTGACGATTTAATTTCCGACCATGAAAAGCATACGATTTTCACGTATGATTCATTCAATACAGTCACATATCGTACATATGTTTTAAACAGATGTTTGCGAACAAATTCGCTTTGAAATTGCGTATTTCTGAAAATTTATAAAAGGCTCGATGAAACATACGTCTACTCACTAGTTGTCCGGCGCGGTGGTTCCACCCGCGACCCAATAGAAGACGGTAGTGTGAATCTTAACCATTCACGGTGCACCCGAACGCATACAAAAAAATCATTCAAATCGGTCCAGCCGTTTAGGAGGAGTTCAGTGACATACACACGTACAGAATTTTATATATAAAGATATTAATATTCCTTTTGAACGAAATATACATAAACATGTGTAGTGTTTATACTACTTTAAAAGTTAAATTTATGTAGTTCAAACCGACTCTAACTAGTAAAAACTGAATGATTCCAATCTACTTCGTACAATATTTTATGTGTTGAAACAAAATGGTTTTAAACATCTTTATACCTACATATATATATGCACCTTTATTATGTATTTAAAATTGGATTTTTTTACAGCGTTGGTCGTTGGTGGATAAAATGCTAATTTAATTGCTTATATTGATGTTATCAATAACTAGCAGCGCCCCGCGGTTTTACCCGCGTTGTGCCCGTTCCCGTGGGAATTTCGGGATTTTTTTTACATAAAAACCTTCCTCTTGAATCACTTTACCTATTACAAAAAACCGCATCAAAATCCGTTGCGTAATTTTAAAGATTTAAGCATACAGACAGACAGACAGACAGACAGACACGAAAAAGAGACGACTTTATTTTATACTATGTAGTGATGCATTATTTACCATTAGATAAATGCAACAATAAAAGAATAAGCGATGGAAACTATAACGTTAATTAAGCTAATTTATTCACTAGAGCGTCCACAAAAGTAAAAACCATTGGTAATTTGGTACCGCGAAAGAAAATATGAATTTGGAATTTCGAACATATCAATGAATGAACTATCAAATACATAGCCTTCATAAAACCGGTAAACAAATTCATAGAATCGCTTTTTCAAACTTCGATTTTTTTTTCGAATTCGGAATTCATTCTGTATGTACCTGGCGGCCCTTACTAAGTTTTCCATAGAATCTTGTCATCTTATGGAAATTCCTCGTCTCATTAGCAGTGTATAGTTTCGCTTCGTTCAGGACGGCCCCATCACATACGGTTTCCATAACACTCGACACACTGGGTTGTCCACGGTCACATCCAAAGTATTATCTTTTCGATATGCTACGCGTCTCTATTGTACTCCACATTATTATTATTTATTTGCCACAAAATATAATAATAAATTTACATAGTTTGACAACAATTCCGTAGATTCTTAACAATTCTTTGGGAACAAAAGGTTCAAAATGTATAACAATAACGTTATCTCCGTCTATGTGTTCAAGGTGCTTAGTTACGTTAACGAATGTATAAAAATATATAATTTATGACGTGTTTTGACAGTTTTTAAAGTATAAATAAATAGTTATTTGAAAAAGTAACAGAATATGACTAAGTAAATACATTGTTACAGTTCTAATTTTAACTCTGTGACCTACCATAGAAGATATCCGAGTATACAATGCTTCAGAGTGAGATATGTTTTTTCAATAATACCTACTGACATTAAATTATTTAGTTAAAGTGTGGCAACACATTTAAACCGGCATCAGAAAATGTATACTAACTAAGACATAACAATACTAGCGTGCTAGCGTCTTTGGCATTGAGCGAGTATTCAAGCTGCATGCCAGCGAGTTTAGAAGCTAGACTCACTGTCTTTAGAATTATCCATCCGGCTTGTAGAGTCGCTTACTGGTAACGATGCTGTATTGTATGACTAATTTCATACGTAAAAAGTTACAAATGAAAGCTCTTTTATAGAGGGATGAAAAACGGCCTATAACCTTCCCGTTGAACGTGGCTATCCATCACAAAAATAATTATTCAAATCGGATTTGTAGTTTCTGAAAGTAGCCGTTAGGAACAAATAAAGTGAGAAACTTTACCTCTTTACTTACTCGTAATACTTAGTAAAGATTAAAAGCACAAATAGAACAAGTTTAATTACTTTTGTACAAAACAAAATTTAGGCATAATAAAATAAAGATTAAGAAAATATTGGTCTAAACGATGTCATAATTTGAACCTTTATACATTACTGACATCGCTCGATTAGATACCTATCCAATTTATTTTATTGCCACTTCGTCTTCTTCTTCATCGAGTAGATGGCCAACCTGACCAATCCTGGTGTCAGAGTTAATGAACCGCCAAAGGCCTCTGACATGGCTCAAGTAACGACTACTATCCGTAGAAAGTAACCGGGACCGACGGCTTAACGTGCCCTTCGAAGCACGGAATCATCTTACTTTTCGAGCAATCAGGTGATTGCCACTTCGTAACACGTGTCGATAAACTATTCGCCAACTGGCAGCTTATAAACTCGCTTTCTAGCCGTCATCATACAATATTACAATAAGTGAATCCGCCACCGTTACTGAACAAATTATTAAAAAAAAAAATATCTTTGGGTTGCCATCACTTATCGACCAACCAAGGAGGAAATATGTTTATAATCTGAGGCTATTTATAGTCTCGTGATGACAAAAAGAATAGAAATTGTCATCCAACCAACGGCCATTATAACAATGATATCTTGATGTTAGTTATCACAGCATTGCAACATTGTGTTTAGGTATAGGAATAGGTGGACTGGATGTGTAATGTTTTAATAATATTAGCTTTAATTTAATTTTAAGTAACAAATTATATGTAGTAATATGTAGTAGTAATAATATGGCATCTACGAGTTGGATCTGTATCCCCTCGCATGCCTCTCAAAAAGACCGGGCTTGTCCTGTGACTCCAAGGGGAAACACTGTAAAAGTTGTTATTTAAAATAACATATTATGTGTCAAGAAACAAATTAAAAGCCTGTAATGGTACTACTGCAGAGCAAAGGCCTTTTGCCTCAGAAGCTTAACTACTAATTCAGACATTTCACAAAATAATGCATCTATATAAGTTCATAGTTTTGGTCGTAGCAAATTTAAGAGATAGTCCATTCAATATTATTCCTATAATTCCCGAGATTAGCTTGAACATACAAACAAAAAAATATCTCTTTATAATATTAGTATAGATACAAAAAGTGTATACAATACATACAACCATCTCAACTCGAGAAGAAGTTCATAGACAGTCTAAGGTAACCATCAGAACTAAAAATAAGAGACATAAAACTCCTACATACATTAAAAAATAAGACTATAGCGCCAGTCCTCAGTGAGTATCAATAATTATATGCTACTAGCAGCGCCCCGCGGTTTTACCCGCGTTGTGCCCGTGCCCGAAATTTTGGGAATGTTTATACATACATACATATAACCCTTCCTCTTGAATCACGTAATCTATTTTTTTTAAACCGCGACAAAATCCATTGCGTCGTTTTAAAGATCTAAGCCTACACTACATCCCATATGTAGGCTTAGATCTTTAAAGAGACAAATAGCGGAAAGCGACTTTGTTCTATACTATGTAGTGATTTGCAGTTGTTTAACTTCAATACGATCTGACATCTGTATTAATATAGACGAACATACCTGTACCAATATGTAATATACAGACAATCCGTTGAATAACGATATTAACGATGTATTCACACTGGATTCAATACGAGTATTGTATTTTTTAATCTTCAGTCATTGTATGGAGTTCAAAGTGTTTTTATTCTTCACTTAGATGAAATCTGAGTATATTTTCGCTTTCGTTTTATTGTGCTGATGTCTCGTTTAAATTAGGCCATTTTGCTCCGGTTACGTCTAATCCTTCTCACTGTACTGATATCTTCAGTGAGAGAGGCTTGCTCGTCATTAGAGATTTCAGGCTTATATTTACTAACTTAGTTAAAAAGCTGTAAGCTTGTTAGTTCATTAGAAAACAAATGTCACACAATGTATTTCCCAGAGACTAGTAGGCGCGGTGGTTCCACCCGCGATCAATAGATGGCGTTATAATGGTTTTGTAGATCGCGCCTACATTATTTTCCCAGATTTAGAGGGATCGTGCACATACATTTGTTCAACAGGAATAATTCTTCCCCTTTATAAAATTAGAATAGATATAGATGTATCACACTTTCTTTCTACTAAACTGGCTGGTTTGCAGTTTATACTCGTAAACTTGCTTAAAATAATAACACATCCTTATTATTATTTCCAAATTAGGAATAACAAATCCTATTTCTGTAAAACAATCCGTTAGAGTTAGTAACGTTATGTTTTTACGAGTATTTTATTAGAAAATGTATTTAAAACTTCAAGTTTTATAAAAATCTGTAGTTTAGGCCCATCTCGTAGCCAGATTTGGTAGCTAGCTACGAAATGAGAAAAGTGTTTTCCCATCTTGTAGCTAGCTACTAAATGGGAACGATCTATTCGGTAGGTTAGGGTTTTTTTTTTTACTAATTAAAATCCTAAATCTTGGACTTTCGAATTCCTATTTCGTAGCCAGCTTCGAATCGGGATTATTTCTCCCATTTGGAAGCTAGCTACCAAATCTGGCTACGAGATGGGCCTAAACCAAATCTGTAGACTTTAGAGCGCAGTCAATTGAAATTCTATGTGCATTTATACTTGCGCTTCAACCGTTTAAACCACCATTAAATATTAAAATGTATGTTTTACCGATTCAAAAAAATCGTAATCACTGTTACGTTTGTAAAGATGTTATTGGTCTTTAAATCTATTGCCTTAAAATATAATTTTCAGTAACAACTGTGGCTAATTTTACGCACGCGTTAGTATGACGCAAACAAGACGTTATCGATAAGACGATAACTTATTTTATGGTTTTGAAAAGGATATTTTTCTAATACTATTTTATTTTATTAGTTTGTTAATCAGGCGTAAGCGTTTCTGCTATTAGATGATTTATAAACAGGGGAACTGATTTTGGTACTCGATAGAAAATATTTTTTACTAGCTGCGTCCCGCGGTGTTACCCGCGTTGTATACGTTCCCGCGGGAATTTCAGGATAAAATATATCCCATGTGTTATTCTGATGTATACTTAACCTATATTATTGTAGAGCTTCATCCAAATCCGTCCAGTAGTTTCTTCGTGAAAACGTAACAATATATAAATAAATACATCCTCACAAACTTTCGCATCACTATAATATAATAGTATTAAAACAAAGTCGCTTTCCGCTGTCTGTGCTTAGATCTTTTAAACTACGTAACGGAATTTGAAGTGGTTTTTTTTGAATAGATTCACGCGGAAATAAAATAAAATAAAAAATATGTATAAAAATTCTCGAAATTCATACGGAAACGGTCACAACGCGGGTAAAACCGCGGGGCATTGCTAGTTTATAATATTAGTAGGATTCTACAGTCGACGTCATATCATATGTTTACACTTTCTCACCATAAGCCATTGTAATAAGTGTTAATGTACAACTGTACGTACATATACCTACGTTACATGAGCTCAGTTAAAATATAGTACTAAAAATTCGCACTATGTGAACCATCTCTGATAGTCTCCGGATCTACTCTTTGCATTTAAAATAATGTGATGCATATACGTAGAATTGGAAGTCTTTTTTCTGTTCGTTTTTCAAAATATTTTCCTATCATCTGCTGTCGCTTCACGCTGCGACCGCAAAACAGTTCACAGCACGCCGCGTCCGCAAACAGCGACTGCCGACCGCAGCAGAAGTGTCACCGCTCGCTAAAAATTTCATAGTAACTAGCAGTGAAACTTTGTCTGCAGGTGCAGTCTCCTGCTGCAATCGGTGATTCAAAACATACCATTAATGATCCCTAGACCTCAGTGTCTCATTTGTGAAATGCCTGACTTATTGCCGATTGGAAATGCCATATAACGTAAATATCCTGTCATTAAGATAAGATAGAAATTACATCACAATGTCAAGTTTCCCACGCTAACGGCAGATAATTAAAATGTTGCGCCAGTACTTGTTTTTATTTAAATTCAACACAATATTTAGGTACGTAACGGTCACTTATACTTTGAACAAGTCAATATTTTCGACGACCTATTAATGTTTGTGGACCATCAAAAGGTCAGCCTCACTAATGTTAATATTTCAAAACACAAGTAAGTAAATACTTCAACTGATGACTATCGGAATTGTCATTGTCAATTAGGACTCAAATGAAGAGATGAATATATTTCAATTGGAAGTTGTTCTTCAACTATGCCTTGTTATATATTGTGTCCCTTGATATATTATCACTAACAGTCTCCGACAGGCGACACTCACAGCCTTTAGTCACCATTACCGACTATGTCTTGTTCAAATCGGTTTAAGCAATTGGTATCAATGTCTCAATTCTTTATAGTATCTAATGCTTCATTAAATTCTTTTGAAAATAGATTCTCCGAGATCGAACACATGACCCTGTTTTACTTGCTTGGAAATCTTATCAATCGCGTGTGAGCGTTAGGGAGATGTAATGTGTTTCTGGCTCGTGATTGGTTAATTTGGATATATTAATTTTCGATCTCGCTCTAATCGCGCGTATCGCTTTGGTCTTGGCCTTCGAGTTGACTACATCGATTCGAGTAGTTTGCGAATTATTGGCCGCTAGACTTGAAGTGGCACTTTCACTAATACCTACGTTAGCGGTGAAACAAATATTTTTTCTGTGCCGCTTTTCTTTGCAAATATTGCCGTTTGTTTGTAATATTAAAACGTGCTTTATGACTCATTCGTTATAAGTTGTAAAGTTGTATGAGGATGCCTAGAGCACTGTTTGGACACCTACCCACTTTACCTAATCGTTCCTCACCCTTAAATACATACGAACATAACAGTACTTAACGATTTTCATATCTAACATTTGTACAGGCATAGTACTTAATAATTTCATGGGCAGTAAATATAGTTGTAAAAAAAAAACATAAAAAATATAAAAATAATCTACGCAGCGCAAAAATATCGAAAATCGTGACACGATCAGCACATGTAAAGTATTATTAATTATTTGTGTTTTTACTGGACTAGGTATTTCGATTTTATTTTAATATATCGAAGCTGTTGCTTCAACTAAATTAACATATTCGATGGATAATTTATACAAATCCTTTTTGAAATATTTACCGATTACTCTTATGTAAGTTCTTATATATATTATAATAGGTATTTAGGTACGCAGTATTTTTTATAATTTTTTATTAAGTACCTAATATTACATCTTCTGAGAAATCTAGTATTAACATCAGTCAACATCATTGGCAGATATATAATATTGAAAAACAAATAATAAATATTAACGGAATCAAACTTCCTTTTGTAATTACCTAGGTTCTTTTAAAAGATAAAACCTTATTTAATAATCTAATTTATACAAACCAAATATTAAATAGGAAGTAGGAGCTGTGGTAGGAGTGCCAAGAGTTTTACTCGCCATTTACCTGTTACTGTAGGAATTTCGGGATAAAAAATAACAGATAGTCCCAAAGATTATCAATCTATAGTATATGTTCAAGATTATCTCTACCAAATACAATACAATTAACAAAAGTCAAACTCTTTAGTTTTATATATATTCATAGTTTCAGTCCGGAATGCGTGGCACCAACTCTCGATTTTAAATATTTATTAATTATTTTATACAAACTTTAAATCATAAAAACTTTCACTAAGTCTATTAATAATTTGAATTTGAAACCAGATTTTGCCCGAGAATCCTTTACGCGAGGATATTTTGTAATTTTTGACCCAGTGAGTGGTATAATATTTATTTTAGATGTCTATAATTTATCTGATAAAGATTTTTTAAATGAGGAATGTTTTGAACAAAGCCATTTCGTAAAGAACTTAAAGAAGTTTGTATTAAGCTATATTACACGATCCTCCATCTTCTATCATTGATAGACATACTAGCTAACTAGCAGCTCGAGTTTACCCGCGCTGTGCCCGTTCCCGTAGAAATTATTCCATTACCTTCTATAATTAGGTCCAATACAAAATGAATTATTCACATAAGACTGGTAGTTAAAAAAAACAAACTCTTCAGCTTTATAAAATACTATAGATAGATAAACTAGCGGTTATGATCCAATGTATTTAGGACAACCAGATTTGAATTATCAGTTTTTATTTTCTGACATACGAGTATCGATATTGAATACAACTCTCAATCCGTCAAACTCAGAGACGACAAATGATGCATTAGAAGAGGTAAATGAGACATGTTTGAAATTTTGACGATTAGTTAATTTTTATTAAAAAAAATTTTTTGACCTGTTACCTCCGCGTACGTAAGTTCCCGTTTAAATAAATAATAAAGATTAGTTAATTCTCGATTTAATTCCCGTCTCTAATATTCGCATGCCATTAAAAATTTACTTTCACACCTAACCATAATGCCTCCCTTGGCAATAAAGAAAATAGATAAAGATACGGGATAAATATGGATGTTAGTATCCAATAATAACTCTGAGTGAGCAGACTTGCGTTATAAAACTAGAAAAACAGGCTAAATCCAGTTAGGGCTAAAATAAGATCTAGCAAGAAAGTTCTCATTACAATGTAGATTGCATTTATTACACTTTACATTAGAACTTTATCTACTTATGTGTTTGACTTAAGTGTTCAAGTGCCAATTTATTTTTAGTAGTAACGCCCCGCAGTTTTACCCGGGTTATGCCCGTTTCCGTGGGAATGGGATGTCTATAATCAAAATCAAGCTTTATTATTTTAATAAAAGACTATATATCTCTATAGACTATAGATCTCAGTAGACAAGTGGCAATGGCATTCTATTCCGTTGTCTACCATCTTCGATCAACAATACACAACTAGATGTCGGGTCGGCGCAAAAAATACGTCTCGTTGAATAAGGCCTCATTTGAAAAGTGGGCTCTTATTTTATTAATAAGATTTGCTACTTTATTGCTAGGTGTCATGGTTGTAATAAGGTTAAACTTCGAACTGTTTTAAAACTTTTGTTTCAGTTCGGTAGTAAACAAAATAAGCTGTCACACGTCATCCACGCGGACAGTATTTAGCTTTGATTTTGTACGTGACCCGATATCTAGTTGTGTATTGTTGATCGAAGTCTACCATCAAAATGAGTAGGAATGTCACTTGTACGTCACGTGATCATGACATTTGCCTACGTTTTGACAGTAGACCACCAAATAGAAAGAGAATTGATATAAAGAATTATCTCATCACTTGTATGGATGGATCGTGCATTTGACTACCGATTCCGAGGTTCCGGTTCTATACCTAATCACAGTCAAAATCGTACGTAAAAAGCTAAAACTAAAAAGTATTAGCCTGTAATATCCCTCTGCTGGGCAAAGGCATCTCATGTTATGCCAAAAAAAGTCTTTAAAGTAAAGCTCGTGTATCTAAATGTCAAATCAACAGATTATTATTATAAAATCGTCCACGTCCGTTTGTAACGAACAAAACTTTTTATAAACATCTACAATAAAAACTTGTTTATCAAGTTCATCTTGTAGCAAAGAAACACGTAGGTATAATTGTTTTTTATGAGCAATCGAATCGTTAAATGAATTATTTTTTATTCTTTATCTTCTCTTATTCAAATAAAAAAGATCTTATGTAATACGTAACATAAAGTCGGCTAAGTTTAACTAAATTAATCAGTTTAGTAACATTCATTTATGAAAACAGTAGACACCTGCACGGGTAGCATGAACACTGGTAGACATATATCTCTATAGGGTTAAAACTTTTGTCGTGTCTACGGGTTATGGCGCAGTTGCGAGCACATAATGACAGGAAGCGAAAATCTCTACTGTATACAAAACTTTCGCTACGGAAGACATAGAAATATTGCCCTTTACAAATATATTATATTTTTAACATGGTCACACATGATTACCGATAAATTTGTTGAAGCACAACACCGTCACAACACTATTTCATTCATTCGCCATTCATTCATTTCAGTGCGTTTTTGTCTGTGGTTATTGTTTCTTGTTTTCGTTTTTGTTACAAAAATATTGTATTTTGTAAGTTTAAAATGTCTTGTACGAAAAAGACAAGCTTTGTATGCACCTTGGAGGGTAGCCTACATATTTGTATACTTTGAAATGTCAAAGTCAAATTAGTCTCTGACGTAGACATAATATGGTCGTCATGCTCAAGGGCGTAGACATTTGTATACAAATGACGTACGCGACAAGACAAATCTATGTCGCGGTAGCTACTGTAGACAAAATCGCGATGACGTCAAACTTGCGCCATAGATGGTAGACATATTTGTATGTCTACTTGTCATGCTACCCGTGCTGGAACCCTAAAAAATTATTAACATCTTTAACAGTAGCCTTAAATATATATGTGTTTTTCATTCAGGAGTTAAATTTTGTATGAATTACCTAAAGAACTCAACTGTTGATTGTTGCTAATTTTACCATCGTGCCATCATTTAGCCTAGAAAGTAAATAACTAGAAATTATTTAGTTTCTAGGCTTTTCTTAACTATTACGGGGTGCGTAATTGAACAGCTTGACCGATTCTCATGAAATTTTGTGTACATATCGGGTAGGCCTGAGAATCGGACAACATCTATTTTTCATCCCGAAATTTCCGCGGGAACGGGTACCGTGGTTGAACTTCTCTGAAACGGCCGGACCGATTCTCATGAAATTTTGTGTACATATCGGTAGGCCTGAGAATCGGACAACATCTATTTTTCATCCCGAAATTCCCGCGGGAACGGGTACAACGCGGGTGAAACCGCGGGGCGCAGCTAGTAAAATATATATAATATATAACTTATACATAAGCATTGTTTCATACATTACCAATATGTATATAATAAAATCATTTTCTAGTTTCGCAATGTGAATAATATAAACAATTAATTACTAATGACAATGCTAATGTTTTTTGTAAAATAAATATGTTAAACTTGAACTTCGGATTATTGTACTCCATGTAAGTTGTACTCACACATCTATACATAATTTTGTTAATGGTTTATTTGTCAACATCAACAAAAGGAACAATGAAGCAACTTTATCATACAACCATTTAGGGCCGAAACTGCGTTTAGCGTGCGGCTTCATACAAAAGTGTCGCGTGCGCCCGTCACGTGCGCCCGTCGCATGCGCCCGCCGCGTGCGCCCGCGAAGGTTCACTTTTGTATGAAGCCTCGACGGGTGCACGCTTAACGCAGTTTCGGCCCTTAGACTAAAAGTAAATAAAAACTAACGTCTTCGACCAAGGAACAGTAACATAAATGTTGACATGAAATATTCATTGTCATATGTAGTTATGTTTTGTTTCTATTCTGTGTGTGTGTATATGTACGAATGTATGTATATCCGTATATTCGTACGTATGTTTATCCTTACAATCCGATTTCAGCTGCAGCAGTTTTATAGTAGTTATTGGTAGACCACTCTCTATAAATCTAACTTCGATATATGTACATATGTCATAGGGTTCCTACCATACAACCTCACAACTTATGATGTCATTACATAGGCGATAAAGAACAAATTATAGGCATATTTCAATTATTCAATACCTTGAAAAATAATCTGCGTATTTTTGCCTTAACAAGTTGTTATCTTAATAGTTCCCAGGATATAATCAGAGCGTAGGAATCAACACAATATGCAATTTTACAAGATTTTCCTTCACGTATTTTCCATATTGCAATACAATATATTAATGAGCAATGACATTGTACCGTGTGTCTCCTTACAGCGATTGTTGGTTCTAAGATTGTAACGCTTCGCTGGACAGCGGCAAGTCCTGTTCAAATACGATATAAAAAGATGATTGGATCGCTCTATTACGTGACAAAAACTTTTCATTAAATTCAAAAAAAGTAAATGGAAAGTCATGTATTTAATTACATTTCAGACATTTCATAGTAAAATGACTTGTGTAAGTCTAGCTGGAATTATTACTATCTATTTTGCCGAATCTAGTATATCCTTTGTTTTTGCGATATTAAGGTACTCCCTGTACAATTAAAGATCTGCTTGTTATTAACATCTCAAGTTCCATCCGGATCCTTTGTCCGAGGGCTCTGAGACCGTTAAATAAACGATTTGATTAAAAATCCGCTTGGAACTTGATCGACCGAAACGCATCGGCTCAAATCCGCTAAAACCGGTGCAATCCAGTTGTTTTAATTGTCTTAATGTTAATATAGCGTGCTAACTATAAGTTGCTTTACGTACAGATTAATAACAATATATTTTGTGTATCACTTTGTTAGCTAACTAGCTTCCTTGAGACCTTGTATTAGGGATGTTCCAATTGAGATATACCTGAGTATTTATTTAGTAGTCCGTGCCTTGTATATTATGCAACTTGTAGGTTAAGGATCTCGGTTTAAGTTTATAAAACACGTACGTTTGCGTTAACGCACGAGTATTCGCAACATCAGAACTAATAAAAACAGTTATATAAATAACAACACGAAAATTATGCAGTAGTTGTTAAATATGGCATTTTGTAAATGCCAGCTAACCGGGAAATGGTATAATATTAAAATGCGTCAACGAAGTGCCGTGGCGTGTTAGCTCCTACATCGAGGAATTACTTTTAGTTTTAACAAAGAAAATGTCTAAGACAGAGAGCGCCTACGCCGAGGAATGTTCACAAATTATTTTGCTCTGTTTATCGCGCGCTGGTCGCGGAAACTAAATATTTTATTGAGAAACCTGTCTTTTTCATGCAGGCATACACGGATTCGATGTTGCTATTTCACGCTTTATTTATGAAGTAGGTATTGAATTTTTTTAATGGTCATAGATTAATATAAGTAGTAGTATTAAACTATATCAGAATATCTATCAGAATTATCTGATCTGATGGAAAATTTAAAAAAATAATTGTACTGTAATGTAACTATATAATTGAATATGTTTCAATTCAAGCCATATCTCAAATTTGAAACCCCCTTACTTGTTCATTTGATTGAATTGCTTTGTGGTTACATTTTCCTGAATGCAGGTGGTATTTTGTGGTCAGTTGTGTCAGTTGTATAATATGGATTCTGAACGTCTTCGATACATATACCTAATACATAGTAGATTTTAAAATATAATTACAACTAGACTCCTATCCCCACATAGTCTCCTCTCAGAGTCTCTTTTGATACAAATGATTACGGTAGCGCCTTTTGCTATTTCAATTTCGAAACCGAGTCATCTCCGAGTTCATTAGAACTCGTTGTTGTTAGTGGATGAATGATTGTGTGTGATATCAATACTTTTCACCAATACAGAGAGCCAGGGACCGTACTGAAACAGTTCTTCTTAATTTTCGAATCCTCAAGTTTGACAACACTTACTTGTGTTTCGGAAGACACGTTAAATTGTCGGTCCCGGTTGGTCCACTCGTTAGACCATGTCCGAGGCCTTGAGGCGGTCTAAAAACTGCAACATTAGGGTTGACCACTGACCTACTCCAACTTATTTACCTACTTTTTTACAACACTTACTTTCGTAGAAAATCGGACGTATAGATATGTATTAATCGTATATTTTGTTGTCCAAATAGAACCGTGAGACAAAAACCCTCATTTTTTTCTAGGACTTAAGTCCTCCGAGGATTAAACTCAATCATCTGCGCAAGCCATTAAGAATTCAAGAACTTTAATAACTCAACAATTTTAATATCACCAGTCAGTTATGGGCAGTCCCAATTTTTCCAAATACTTTTATTTAGTGTTCCAAATATCAGCAGTTAGTTGTCATAAACAGTGCGACATAAAAAAGTACTAAAACCTTTTTCCAATTTATTTTACAATTCGCAGTGCTTTGAGAAAGCAGCTGTATTCAATAATTTCGTACATAAAACTCACTAACGTAAAGAACAAGACGAAACAAACTCTTGTTAATATTATAAAGGTGCCATCCATTTACGTATTATTTTATTCTGTCTATTCCAAATAAAATTGACAGATTGTAGGCATGAGCGAGTTAGACCTGCGAGTTGGCGAGCTCAATAAAAATTGAGGGAGCCTCACACGACACGTGTCAATCTAACTTTGAAGAAATCACCGACTCGTCACCATAATATCAACGAAAAACGCTTAGTACATTTAAGTATGAATATTAATTCACACGAGCGGCCAGTTTCTTTACGGCATTGTACCTTGAAACGTGTTAATGCGTTAGACTGCAAACACTGCAATCTACGAGAACTCACGTAATCATAAGCTCAATTAAATACACATAAAAGTCTAAACAACAGATAAATAAACAATAAAAAATACTGTTTTCCTTATAAAAAGCAGTTTCACACTTAACACCAAAAGCAGATATTCATAAGGAAAACGCAACTTCGGCGGTAAGAGCTAAACCAGTTATTCACTACTCGTTTCTTCACAATAGTCTTTGAGACAAGGCATTATGATTCAAATTCACTTATATTATGAGTGTGGGGTTAAAGTTTGCGGTGTAATAAGGTTTGAGTTATCTCCCTTTCAAATGTCATGATGGCATGTATAGATTTTGCATATTAACAGTTCGTCGGTTACGTGTTGGTATGCAGGACTTGGATGTAACACGCAATGCACACAAAGATTTCGGCTGACAATTTGATTAATTTCAACTAAATCTCTGTTTAGAATTAAGTGGATATCTATACAAGATTTTAAGCAATTCTCCTGATCTTGAATAACTATGATGGATGAATGATGAAATAAATTATTGGTGGAAGATGGAATATCAAAGAGCATATCATAAAGATCTCTAGCTGTTTTTTTCTAAAAGACTCAAGAATGTATTGCATACTCAGGTTTTTTACAAATGTTCTATGAAATTGTCTGACCAGCTATGTATAGTTTAATAGCTTTTATCCAACTGATTGTACCATCAATTTGCAAAATACTAGGTAGGTGTTTGTTAGGTTCATATCTCAGATAGACTTGCCAGAAATATGACCTCTGCTGGCGTTACGTCCTAATCGACATCGTTGTCAAAACAACTTAATACGAGGAACTGAAAATAGTTTTAATTATGTTTACAAATAGTGAAGTCGGTAGGTCGAGACGCCTACATAACTGTAAGTTACGAGAAGCATTCGAAACCACATGATAATATAACCCTTCGGTTGCTAATCTAATAGGGACAGTGTGCTCAGCACGTTCCGAGCATTTGGTTACTCGTACTGATGATTACCTCACGGTAAGCACCATGGAGTTTATATGGCATAATATTTTGAAATTCCAGTCCTCTTTTGCGTCTAGATTAGACTTATATGTGGTATGCTTGCCTGGACCTAAACCGTGTTATTTGGTACACTCTATATTTCCTTACGATAGTTACAATGTGGACTAATGTGGTCGATTTTCCAGCTGAACACGATTTCCTCTGACCGGGAAAGAGGTTTAGTGATGTCAGTCCATTGTTACCCTTTTCCTCAATGGAAGAAGTTGAATGATAAATCAGTCATAATGGGTTGAATTTTGAGTCGTAAGAGAAATAGACTATGATGTAGACCAAACCTCTATTCATTGTTTCATTTTTATTATACCGATTTCCTTCTGGGACTAACCAAATGTTATTTGTTTAGGTATATCATTATTTTGATTCTTGGGTATTTTTCTTTTTAGGGTTCCGTACCCAAAGGGTAAAAACGGGACCCTATTACTGAGACTGCGCTACGTCCGTCCGTCCGTCCGTCCGTCAGTCTGTCACTAGGCTCTATCTCAAGAACGGTGATAGCTGGACAGTTGATTTTTTTACAGATGATGTTTTTCTATTGCTACTATAACAACAAAACTAAAAATAAAATATAACAAATATTCAAGGGAGGCTCTAATACGTACAACATAATCTGAGAAGTAAAGTAAAATTGATTATTCATATTTTATGGACAAATAGAACCCTGAAAAATGCTCCTGAAATATGCAAAGATACACTGTAAAATAGGGCCTATAAAACGATAAAACTAACCACATTACGTATAAATACAATCCACTGTTTCCTACATTCTCACGGGCGAACAATACGTCACAGCGAATGGTTTCATATAACGAGTCTATTTTCACTTCCGGTCATTTCCACCCCGTCACCGCGGCCGGCGAGTCCAAGGGTACACCGTAATGGCTCAAAACAATCACACAAGGACACACTACGCGTTGCCAATTTAACCATACACAATTTACTGTACGAGTAAATAGCTAGATAACTATTGCAAATTATCTAATACAAACATAGTGATGTTTTTAGTGGTTTTTCTGTTTTTTGATGCCAATTAAGCCAAAATAAACATTAGAATCAAGATATTGTTTTTGTAATTTTGTCTTTTACCACAAAAACATTATAAATAGCTTTATAACATTCTTAATTAATTATTCTGAGAACTAATAATACCATAAATAACTCATTTTTTCTGAACGGCGTCTATTCTCTATGACTGCCTGCTCCAAAGTCCAGAGACAATACGTGGTTAACGAGCTGACCACTCAACTGACCACATCAGTTAATTATTAAACGATTAGTTTCAAGTCTTGTAACACATCCAACAAACAAATTAAAGTAACTTCTTGTTACGTGAGGATTGCGTTAGAATTGATTATCACGCTCTTATCAATAACGTTCAGAATTCACTTCGCTAGCAATTATTCTTTGATTTGTTTTGATATCAATTATTGACGCCTGTAATTAATTTATAACTAGATATATACATTTAAAGATGCCGAGTGCTCATAGAAATAATCTTTTTATTTAAACGAATACTCCAGACCCAAGAAGGGCATATGTAAACCAACTGAAGGAAAGAGCAAAAGTCGTGTCGTACCAGCAGCTGAAGAGAATGACGGATGATAGAGAAGAGTGGAAAGAACTCCATCGACAAGAGCCCAGCTCTTAAGTTTAAAGAAGAGAATACTCCAGACCCAGATGTGGGATATTAAAGAAGTTTTTTTTATTAATGACGAGAACCTGTCGGTTCAGTTAAACAGAAACGTTGAATAAAAATGTGAAGTAAAAGTATCCGTTAACGTAGTTTCAATCATAAAACCCAAAACTATCTGTTATTTTTATATGATTTGCTGGCACTTTATATAAACCACAATAATTATTTAAAAGGTTGACAAGGCTAAATGACGTTTGCGTTGCGGAGATATAAGATCTCATAAACTAGCTCCCATGGGATAAATGGAAATCTCACGCAATTTATATATTAATAGAACGCCGTCAATTAATAGCATCAATTTACTTCCGTAACAATAAAACACTTGTACGGCAGATATCTTAATTTTTTACTGTCATGTTCGTCTTCACCACAGTATTAACAGTAGGTTAGCGTATACTTTTTAAATACCTTCGTGAATGGTAAATATATATATATATATATATATATATGGTAAATATATATTGAATAAACTCATTTTTATTTATTTATTTATATATTTTGTGGAGATCTTTGCCCAGTTGTAAGTTTGGATAGGTCAGGCAAAAACAATATATAAAGGCAATTATTTACGTAGACATTTTGTTTAAAAAAAATTGAGAGGTGTCAAGGGACACCCGGATGGAACGAAGTTTATTTATTATCAACAAAAATAATCGACGCGACACCACACTGTTCAATGCGAAATAGAAAGACGAAACGAAAATATCTAGCTTGCTTTCTATAAGAGAGAGAGAGAGTGCATGTTTCTCTGTCTGTCTCTCTCTGGCGTGCGCAAGTTTCTCTGTCTGTCCCTCTCTGGCCTAAAAAGTGTCGTTACCTTTTTTTCCGTCTAACCCCCTTTCGCAACACGCGATAAGGAACTTCGTTCCAAAAAATACTGTGAGCTCTTTCCTAAATTCTTGCCTACTATCAGTGATCACCAGCTATCTATTACCGTGGGTCGCTTCAGATTATTACACTCACGCACCAGTTAACGTGAACACAAAATGTCAGTCTCAAAAAACGTTATGAAACCACGTTAACAGCATACGTAATCGTAAACTTTAAACGGACGTATGTTACGATAACCGACAGTTAGAAACAACCAACCCTTACTTGTACCCAGAGAAGTCTTTTAAGTCGACACTAATTGATGTAACATTTCAGACATTACATGTCAAAATCACTCATTAAATGTCTACTAGAGAACCATTTGATTTCTCTAAGTACGTGCGCCTGTGTTAGCAGTCTCAGAATACAGAATAACCAGAACCCGTGAGCGCGCATAATACTGTAGCTACTCAAACTAGCCTTAAATAGTGTAGTTTGATGCGCAACCGATCAGTCACTTTGTGACCGTCGGAACGCGCTAACGTGTTTTACCCGTGACCAATTTCACGAAACTATGCCGTCTTGTATCATTCCTACCTGTAAAAATGCAGTGGGTCTGAAAAAGAAACAGGATGGGATCACATTTCACGTGTAAGTATCGCATTTAGGTATCGTCTTATTTAAATATTTAATTATTTTCTCAGATTTCAATTGTCATAGAGAGTGATGCGTCAATCTATGCTAGTGTTGCCAATATAAGAGTTTTGATTTACCCTTCTTTTTATTACCTTTTGAGGGCTTTAATTCGTTGTAGAATATTAATAAGTAATATAATAAAAAATAACCAACTTGAAAAAAGAAAGTATAAAGCGTAAGTGCGGCTCCTATGTACCTAACCTAACAATCCTATTAAATAGTAAGTATGTTAGTCTATAGGATTTCTAAACAAATTTTTGGTGTGCGTGTGAGGTAGAAGGGGAGAGGGGGAGCGGGTATAAAATTATGTTTCTATATTAGCCATCTTAGATAGTGAAAAATTGTCATTGGCCCTAAGTTATTATTCTTTTTTTATATAACTCTTGTACCTAGCTGTAAGTTTTCCGAATACTTTAAAATAAAATAAAATAAAATAAAAATATATAATTTTTCCATCACCCGATAAAAGTGTGCAAACATTCACCTTAACACCGTGTTTTATTTAATATACCTATCTATTTCTTGAGATAATCAGGTAGGTACATAGTTATAAAGAAAAGGACAATTTTTATTCTATTATCATATTACCTCCGAAACTCCCAAAATTTACCCCAAAAATGGGCAAATAATGCGAGAGCTAACAACACTACGCGAGGGACTTTGTTCTGTTTTTGGACACAGCGTGTAGCTTGTAAATACATTTGAATGCTACATCTAGTACTTTCTATAATCTAAGTTAGCAGTATCCATTCTATATTCAAATACTTGTTTGAATAAAGAATGGATACTGCTAACACAGTCTAGTTTTTATTCATATAAGTAGACCACAATCTGGTCTGCATAAAACAAACACTTATGTTAATTTAACATCCTGGTACGAAACGGAGTATAAATGATAGAGTCCAAGTTACAGCCGCCTATGAAGCACGTGTCACAATTAACGAAGATACTGATTCACACACAGATAAGTGTACATTTTAATACGATCTCCTTCAGTTTGCTAAACATTACATTTATGGTCATTTTCCACTATATTTTATGGTTATTTCCAGGACAGAGGGTAGGTTGTCTTGTATAACGGCGAAACTAAGTGGCTAAATGATTATAATGTACTTATATTAATTTGGTATTTCTGCCAGTGTGGCTCAAAATGTTCAAAAGCTACATTCCCACTAAGTTATTAAGATTGCGCATAATCTAAGCGAGACACCTAAGATCTTAGTATAATTCTGAGGAACTACGCATAGACAAACTGCTTGTCTAATCAGACATCTTATAGGTTAAGTTGTAAAGAACCTAACCTACTGTCTGTCTATTCATATTGTCTTTTACTATGGCTCAATAGAGGCTATTGAGTATGGTCACGAAATTCGCAATGATCGCAAGGCCGGCGCTCGCGGAAATATTTTTATTACATACAAAACCTTCATCTATTTGTATGACAATGTTATTGATGTGATGATAATATTTATTGATGATCACACTTATAAATATGTATGATTTCAAAAATAATCAAACAGATGATTTATGGACGAAGATTGAGTGAGACCTCGAATGAATATCTAAGGATTATGTTGAGTTTACTGTGATTAATAGCTAAATTAGGAACCATGTTTATTATTATTATAAAACAGAGTTGTCATAAGCTGTCTATGTTTTTCTCAAAAACTACTAAACGGATTTTCATGCGGTTTTCACCACCATACAGAGTAATGGATGGTTTGTACAGGAAAGGGTGAGGTAAAACCGTGGGGCCTAGTACACCTATAAAAGTAATTAATATATAAAAGTAAAATATAAGCCTGTAAAATCCCACTTGGCAAACGCGTCTCACTTCGCTAAAGATACATTAAATCGTTTATATGAAATCACGTTCAGCAAATTCTATACCAACAATTTTTTATCGACTGTTTTAGTGACAACTGGTGTCAGAGTATTAGCTGCCACTAATTGTATGTCATTACTACAATCTTCCTGGTCGAAAACAACTTTATTTGGCTTCATCATTTCGTACCCGTTTCAGTAAACCTGTATGACAAGGACGTCGAGATCGACAAATGAATGGCTTCACACTTGACCGATATTATGCTTACTCGACGTTAAAACAGCTATTGTTGTGTTAAAAATTGCCAACGTGGTTTCGCTATTAACTTTTGGGGTTAGACTTTGGTTATACCTTCATTGATTTAGAGTATTTGATCTATGTTTTGAGTACTAAGTATTATTATAGACATCCAAAACTTTTGCCACAAAATATTTTACCTGTTCTTAGAAGTCTCTGCATTCAAAAATCAAAATGTATTATTAATATTGGTTTTAAAGTTAACGCAATTTACGTGATATTATTAACACATTAGCAATAAAATTATCACCGTTCATGGTCTAACATTATTGGCAAATATTTGACATTTTCAATAGGCTAGACGATAAACAAACAGTGTCCACTTTATTTGTAAATTGTATTAAAAAATAATGGATTTATTTCTCCTTCACTGTAATATTGTAAACAAAGCTTTAAACTTTAACCTTTATTACTAGAAATAGCTAAAAGTCATCAAACATTATACAGGGTGAAAAAAACATATTTAAGAAAAATCTATACTAATATTATAAAGCTGAAGAGTTTGTTTTGTTTGTTTGTTTGTTTGTTTGTTTGTTTGTTTGTTTAAACGCGCTAATCTCAGAAACTACTGAACCGATTTGAATAATTCTTTCACTGTTAGATAGTCTATTTATCGAAGAAGGCTATAGGCTACATTTTATCCCGGATTTCCTACGGGAACGGGCACAACGCGGGTAAAACCGCGGGGCGCTGCTAGTCAATAGATAAAAATAGATGTCACATAAATGTCCGTTAACCACGGCCATGTTGTATCTCCTTTTCAGTTCAAACAATCAAGCATTTTGAGTCCGCTAAGTTGATTTTCGTGACTCAAGCTCACGGATTCGAGTATGTTTTCAAAATTGTCAACTTTTGTTGTCCTTAACATCCTTTTGCATGCAAATAATGTAACCTGTCAACGGTCGTCTTTTGTTTACACAATGCTGCGTATCCAAGTCTTTAACAACAATATAACCATTATTATTAAATTAAGGGCGCACAGTTTAATCCGCGTTGAACTCTTTTCTGAGACTCGTATTTCATGTTTTTTCCACTAATCTTCATCTCATTATCAAAATACCTATTATATTTTACGTTAAGCTTAATCATTTTAAATGACTGACTTCTTGTATTAGGTTTTGTAAACAATAATTACAACGGTTTGGTGTATGAAAGGCCTCCCTGTAGTTTTAGAACGTTAGTAACTATTTATTAATCTGTGCTGTAGCCTATCTGGTAAGGACCCGGTGACGCAGGTCATTGGCTGACAAATCCTTCCACCACAATGACAAGACCAAATTACGACCTAAAAGAGCCACTAAGTGTCGTATCCATCCATCAACATTTTCATTAATATGGTCTTGTCTCCCCGATAGTTGCTGTAACTGCCGATCTCGGTTGTTTCATTGTCAGACCATGTCGGAGGCCTTTAGGCGGTCTAAAAACTCCGACACCAGGGTTGGCCACTAACCTACACGAACTTACTTTGACAAGCCCGTTGGCACAGTGGCAGTGAGAGCGCTTACTGTGTCGGGGGTTGCGGGTTCGATTCCCGCCCGGATTCAACAATATGTGCAGACATAGTTGTTGGCGACGACGTCTCGGTGTCAATTATATATTCTTATAAAGTATTTGTGTATCTATAACTAGTAGTATCAGTAAATTAGATTCCATAACACAAGCATAGAGCTTACTTTGGGTCTAATTAACCGTGTGTGTCCAGGTATATTTATTTATTATTATTACTTGCTTGCTTATCTCCGGTAAGAAGAAGAATTAAATGATTCGTATTTAGTTCAACTTATCATTCGCATTACTCAAATGAGACGACAGAAACCAGATAAAGATAAAGACAGCAAGACGTAACGAGATGTTAATGAATTAATTTTAATTTATTTTTGAACAAAAAATTAAGCATTGTTCGCGAAGTGTTCAACTAATTGTGTCATGGGAAATAATCTTTAGCACACAATAGTCATAACTACACAATACGGTATCTATTTAACGATATTAAGTCACACTTAATGAAAAGTGTTAACAAGAAAAGTACAATTTAGTATTTTGTACTAAGTATTCAAATCGTTATATCTGTCAGAGTTCGGACACGCGACTTTATTGTATCTTACCTTCTTAACTCCTTCTTAATCAAACATCAACCATCAAGGTTCGCGCCATATTGGACATAAAACACATAACTATCAATTAGATAACATTGGTCAACCGCCTGGCGGTCATGTAAAGGAGCCATTCATGTTAGGACAGAGTCGTTTAAACCGACACTTGATCAAAATATTTAAACGTTCGCAATGTGAGTAGCAATACAAGCGACAGCCTGCAGATATGTAATCGATAAGTGTGCGGTTGCAGCGTGTGTGGTGCGCATTATGTTTCACAATGGACCAATCAATGATCACGGACGATTTTGTGTTTGGTGTGACTAGAATTACATCCAGTGATTATGGCTGCCCGGTAGTCTTCTGTAATGGAGTACTTGACATCAATCAAATTATTTCCACCCCGTATCGTATAGTATGGTTCACAACACTAGAACAATAACTCTGTAAACATAGCAAAGCTCCCACGGTTATAATAAACATAGAATGAAACTGGTTAGCGGGCACATCTGAATGAATGATTTGATGAGTCGGTGTGTTTAATGGAGTCAACCTTGTAAATGTTTCAAATAAAATTAAATGCTGTAAATAAAACCAAAATGAACATTATTGAAATCGACTTTGAATTCAATTTACCTGAAATACACTTAATACAAGAATATAGAAGAGAATTAGTTTGGTATCGGTCAACCGCGCACACACCTTGGACACATGATGATTATGTGGTGACGAAACATTTTGTGAAACCCAACAAACAATAGTGCAATATGTACTCGGCCGATACGTTCCATTGTGTCGATAGATGCGGATCAAATCATACGTTATTATGACAAAAACCACACAACACCGCTACGCTCCTCTGAGCTCTATGCGGCTCTTACTTACACTACATCTAAATTAATATAATAAAGCTGAAAAGTCCGTTTTTCATGTATTTATTCACCCGCAATAACTTCTAACGTCGAATTTGAAAAAAAACAGTAGGGATGACAGTCATAGGCAACTTTTCATCCTGAATTCACACGAAAATGGGTAAAAGCGTGGAGAGTGATGTAAAAAATTATAAGACTTTGATGTTTGTTAAAGAATGGGTTTTTTTGTTGTAGAACCAACCGAGATAACACGGCATGACGGCTACACACGGTGGCGGTCGTGAAGATGACAGCCCGGACAGAGACTCCGTATATACGATCAAGTCGGGCCTCAAGAATGAGGGCTACCAGCATGACCGCGACTCGCACGACGACATCGTCAAGCCCCCGCCGCTGCCCGTCGAGGAGGACAGCTACCCCCCGGGCAAGGTAGCGCTACCCAGAAACGAGAAATGGAGAATACTGAAGAATATAGCGGCCGTGAGCGCAGCGTTCATGGTCCAGTTCACAGCCTTCCAGGGGACCGCGAACCTGCAGTCCTCGATCAACGCCGCAGACGGCCTGGGCACGGTCTCGCTAAGTTCCATATACGCAGCTCTGGTGGTGTCTTGTATATTTGTTCCCACGTTCCTGATTAAGAGGCTAACGGTCAAGTGGACGCTCTGCTTGTCCATGATGTGCTACGCGCCGTACATCGGCGCGCAGTTCTACCCCGCGTTCTACACCCTGGTGCCGGCCGGAGTGATCGTGGGGCTCGGCGCCGCCCCCATGTGGACCTCCAAGGCCACCTACCTCACGCAAGCCGGAAGTGTCTACGCCAAGCTAACTGATCAAGCCGTCGACGGAATCATCGTCCGATTCTTCGGGTTCTTCTTCTTGGCTTGGCAGACGGCTGAGCTCTGGGGCAACCTGATCTCCAGTTTAGGTAAGAAAACTTCATGACAACTCCGATAATTAATCTAGAATATGAATGAAGGCTAATGTTATATATTTCTTCGGCAGTATTTTCGTCAGGAGTCCATAGCTCAGGGGGCAATGTTACCATAGACACCAATAAGACCGTATTGACGTGCGGAGCTAACTTCTGCATGATCGGAGGGGGCCACCATGACAACCAGAACCTGCACCGGCCGCCGGACACCGAGATCTACGAGATCAGTGCGATCTATCTCGCTTGCGTCGTCGTCGCGGTTTTAATGGTAGCACTGCTGGTGGACCCACTCTCGAGGTAACTACCAAGTGAAAATTCTATATTTTTCGTAAATGTGGTCTTCGCCGTCCTAACAAGTTCGGTATTAAATATTAAATCGGTTTCAAAGAACTATAGATTCTTAGTGACATCATCACTCGTCTTCTGCAAAAAGAAAAAATGTAACAAAGTTGCGCCTGAACATTTATTAACTACATACCTACAGTCAGATTGAACTTCCTAGAAGCCGTCATTTTTTGTAACCCACTGTGAAACATTGATTACGTGAGTTCATTAAATGTTCGCTGCGATGCGCACCACATTCAATCGGTAGCACCGTTCTATATTCACATGATATTTTTCTGTTTAAGAAATATATTAAACACCCTTTTTCCAGTAATTTTAGTAACGAATATTATGAAAACACCAAAATATGAAACATGCCTTGAAAAACAAAACATTAGATACTACCTGATTGTATAGGTGATTCCCCCAATACAATGTTATTTCGATGATGACCTTCATTTGAAAACGAGACTTGAAATTCAATTATTGACCTTTACCAAGCAGGAAAATAGTTTATTTTTCTGAATGATTTCTTATAACGACAACTAACTATCGCTTGCTGCCATATGAGCGATTAAAAGTGAGGATAGATGAAAAGTCAGAAGGTTATCTCTGGTCCATTAATATATTTCTACCGGAGTTAAAATATTACGTTTTCTTTAAGGTATGGAGAGAAACAAAGACAAACAGATCCTTCCAAAGAGCTGTCTGAAATCCAGCTGTTGTCAGCCACGGCTTACCAGTTGAAGAAACCCAACCAACAATTGCTTATTCCCATCACTCTGTGGATTGGAATGGAGCAAGCCTTTATTGGCGCTGACTACACTCAGGTAAGAAATCTCACACAAAAACATAAAGAAAAGTATTAGCAAGTAATGTGCTACTTTGGTGACACTGCAGGGCAAAGGATTGATCCCATAGATAACCTTTTATTACTCATATTTTTATAGAGGATATAGTCTACGGTGCTGGCAGTGATTTTTAAAAAAAAGAACACAAAATTGTCACTAAGCGTGTAAGAGATGATGCCCACCAATTATTTTTTCAAAAAACTCGGAGTTAAGTAACTCGTATTGAAAACGACACTCAGTTTCTTGAAAATATTTTCATCTTCAATAATCCTATTTTAATGTCGAAGGTATAAAACTCGTGGCCGACTTAAAAACTTTGGAATATAGACTAAAATACGTCTAAATATTGTATTAAGCGCCCCGTAATATAGCTGAGAGTAAAAACTATGAAGTGTATATAATTTGGTATAAAGTTTTTGCTCAACCTCTAAAATACGTGTGCCGTTACTACATCAAAATAATAAACTTCGATTAACTAAACCGGACGCTGAATTAGGGTTCCTTTGCATTTGGCTAAACAGAATTTTCCTTTCATTTTTTTACTAAATTTGAATAATTTTATTCTACTATCCCTAAGTGATTATTAGGTACTACGTACCAGAGGATCTTAAAGATTTTATTTTTAATTAAATGTTGTGCAGATTTGAGCAACTTTACGTATTAGTTATGTATTAATTAAACCTTTGCAAAAAATTACAAAATTCTCCTGTCAAAAAAGAACATTTTCAGGGACCTGTGCAAGCCTTAAAGATATCTTCCTGAATCATGCTTCAATAATCATTATTTTAAGAAAAATCTCACTTTAATGATAATATTATTGTCACTGCCATTTAAACTATGTCGTGAAAGAATTATATAATTTCTTAAAGCAATATCAATAACATTGTAATGACATATTGTAATCACTGTATCTAACAACACTGTAACTAACCCATTCCACCAGAAGCCGATTGCACAAGCATTATGATTTTAATTAAGTGCCTAAATATGTCTAATAAGCAAATAACGTTCATTTTAAATAATGTTCTATTTGCTCCAAAATAAAATACAATTTTAAACGAACAGCTTTGGTTTCTGAAGCATATTTAGATAGATATATTGTGTAAGCAAAAAACAGTCTGCCGTGTAACAGACTTGTCTGTCATAGATTTTTTGATTGTTTGACCGCTGTTTGCTTAACAAAGGACAGTTTACGTCCAACAAGTCGGTCCAAACAAAACTGTTGTGACCATAAACATAGAAACCTCTTCGCAGCGCTCAGTTGTTGTGACAATAGAACTACTACCGAAGAGATTGTCTATGCTTGTGACTAGACGCAGGCTTTGCTTGCTTAACTACAGGCAGTGTATCCCTAACAATGACACCAAACCTATTCCCATTGTTTCAGGCGTATGTATCCTGCGCTCTCGGCATCAGATCCATCGGGTACGTGATGATATGCTTCGGAGTAGTCAACGCCATCTGTTCACTGCTATTCGGGTCCATCATGAAGTATATCGGAAGGTTCCCGATATTAGTGATGGGCGCGGCCCTTCACCTAGGGCTGATCGTCTGGCTCCTGATCTGGGTCCCCAACCCTAACACTCCAACTACGTTCTTCGTCATCTCCGGTCTGTGGGGAGTTGGAGATGCTGTATGGCAGACACAAGTTAACGGTAAGCGATACACTAAATACGGGTATCTCCTTTTTAAAATAATCGCAATTGTATAGCTACAAATGCTTAGTGTAAGTTATCGCCGCAAGCTTAAGTAAGCGCTAAGTATGTTACAAGTTGTAACTTACTAAATGAATTACCTATACTTTAATTTACATAAAAACCTTTATGGAAATAAAACATAGTTTTTATATTATTTTAAAAGACCATTCAAAACATTGGTTAAAGAATTTTTAAATCACGTGATGATTAACGATACCTCTTACACTAAGCATACAAAAATGTTATTAGTACAGAAACAGAGATAACGATACCAACGGTTTTATAAATTGAATATGTCATTAGGAGATATTAATATTATTAGCTCGTGTATCTCCGTGCGTCAGGGAACTGGTATCCAAAAACTTGTAACATACCAAACGTCTGGTTTCATGCAAATGCCCCGAGATCGCGCGTGAGGTCACGGCCTTAAACGATGCAACCGCTAAAGTTGCACCATACGGACTCCGCTTAATTTGCAAATCACGAAAAGGATGACCTACCAACGCTTTCTTCGCGAATATTGTTATACAAACAATATACCCGTTGTACACAAACTTCACACCGCCTAAGTGCCTCATGCTCGCAGAACATGCCTTTGAAATAAGACGAATTGTATGCAAAATTCTAAGCGATAAGGAAAATACATTATTAAAATTGACAAAAAAACAAATCGTAAAAGGAGTAAAATGTAAATGATAAAGTAAGTTGGTAAACAGGCCAGCTCAGAAGATGGTAAAATCTTCATCTAAACACCTAATTTGAATGTTTCGACACGTTATGAGTATTTTCCTCGTAACCCAATAACCGATAAACAAGATACGAAATTAACATACAGTCGTATCTAACATCTTAATTAATTATATCGAGAACCAATTAGAATAGGTATCGACTTCCGATTCCCTTTAAAATGTTAATTTTATTATTTGTAGTGACAGTTTTTAACAGAACCTCAAGGTTTTTAATAACGTGGAATCATATTTAAATGCGTTTATTGTTATTTTATTATGATAATTTAATCGGAAGAGGATCTCAAGATCACCCTGTGTGCGAGTTGTATTAAAGATGTTATTTATCTTCATAAATAATAGATAGGTAGCCTATTAACATATTAAATACGGTATTTATGTACAGCAAACTGAGGATATAATAACTTAAGACACACGCTAGTGCGGATGAGTGCGGTTGCGGGTCGCGTGACGTTGTATTCCTTGTATTTGTATGAAGGGTGGCACACTAGCCCATAACAGGTCCACTCCGAGTCCGCAATTGGTCATTATGACACCCGCAACCGCACTATGTGTTTCTGCGCTTTATACGATAGACTTCTCTGCGATACAGGAACATCGCAGTTTAGCTACTGTTTGAAAGAAATTAAGACGGATGCAATTTCATCACTACATAGTATAAAATAAAGTCGTCTCTTTTTCGTGTCTGTCACACTGTTTGTCTGTCTGTATGCTTAAATCTTTAAAATTACGCAACGGATTTTGATGCGGTTTTTTGTAATAGGTAGAGTGATTCAAGAGGAATGTTTTTATGTAAAAAAAATCCCGAAATTCCCACGGGAACGGGCACAACGCGGGTAAAACCGCGGGGCGCTGCTAGTTATTTAATAAAAACATAATTATTCCATCGACGTAACATATTGTCTTACTGTTTGAGTCGTCAGTTTATTACACGAAATTCTGTGTGGAATTATAGGTTCTCAGAATACGCAGCGTAATTAAAGTAAGATGATTGATTTGTTGGAGCGTTACGTAAACTAATTGTCTTTAAGCAAATATAATAAAATCGGTTGTTATACTAATTAACACCTTTGATTGGTTCATACACTAAACCAACAAATAAATGTACAGTCCTAACATGATGTACCGAGCAAGTTTTGTGTGCAATTGCTATGTCAAATTAGCATTGATATAAAAATACCAAGTCATTGAACACAATAAGGTACACGCGTAATTTCAGTTAAATATATGTTGTATCAAGTCATATGTACAGTATGTTCGCCATAATTATACCATAATTACCTCCTTGCTTCGTCGAACAGTATGTAAAGGCGGTTTCACATTGAATCCGACTCTAATATTGGTTAAGCGAACTTTATGCTACGTCAAACACCACCAGGACGGCCAATTGCATCCACTCATAAATAATTAGACGCCAGTGTATGTACTTAAAAGTAAAATTGACTTGAAGATTCTCAATTCAATAGAAGCGTGGTGTATCATATACTTGAGAACCTTGTCATTTTCAAACTTGACTTGTTTCACTGTGTTGAGTATCCTAAAGAATTATTTGCACTCACTATGACACGGTTCAATCTTGGATACATACAAGCTTCGTCGGGGACACGTGACGAACCAGTTTAGATGTTCGTACCACGTTTTTATCAAAGCAACAAATAAGTTTGTAATTAAACCTCCAAGTACCTACATTCCGTGTATAGTAATAACACAATAACATAGGATTATCTGTGGTTCACATAATTCGTTTTTATCTTCACGACGGATCCGAGCAATTGTTTTGTTTAATTCCCCAGTCGGATGCATGAATGAAATACATTTACGAGTATATAGGTACCTAATTAAACTATAGAGCATGAGACATATGCTATCTACGTAACTACTATAGGATATTTATAATAGACCAGAACAATCGTGTGATTTGGTTACATCATATCTATACTTTTAATTGATGAAGAACAAAATGTCTATATAACATCTATAGGGTGTATATTTTTTGTGATAAATTGAATAATCTACAAATTGAATGACAGATTATAAGTGATCATATCTATCTATTCTATTCTATTATCTATTCAACATCATATCTATTCTATTACCTTTTAAAATTTTCACATTAGCACCATCGATTGGATAGTGGATGGAACTACCGTACGGAACAGTACTTAAATAAGTAGATACAAATAAATCTGCACACCTCGCTAAAAGTGCTCATATATACTAATTAATCTAAACTGCTACTAACAAAACATGTAATATCAATTTCCAGGATTATATGGAGTCCTGTTCAGACGCAACAAGGAAGCTGCCTTCTCCAACTTCCGGCTGTGGGAGAGCGCCGGGTTCGTGGTGGCGTACGCGTACTCCACGCACCTCTGCGCCAGGATGAAGCTGTACGTGATGATGGTGGTCCTCATCGTGGGGGTCGCCGGCTACTTCGTCGTCGAAATCCTGCACATGAGAAAGGTAGGCTTCTTCACAATATTTATTTAGTTTTGCCATGCCGAGGAAGCAAATAAATACATATAACTAGACACATTCACACACGGTAAACTCACCAACAACTACTGTTGCCTATATTGTTGACTCTCAATCTCCGACACCGACGGCTTCACGCCAAACAGGAGATAATAATATTCAAAAGAAAACTGCTAAATGCAACAGGAAGCAGCGCGTTGCATACAATCAATAGTCTGCAACTGCTGTATACCCTTTTCTAATAGCGAAACAAAAAGGAAATAATTTGTTGAATATGTCGGAAAAGTCAATCATACCTACTTGATTCGTTTTAGTTATCTTATGACTACATGACACTGCAGTGGCGTCTATTGATCATTCACCCCAATTGCCCCACTGACACAACTAAGTAATTTAATCAATAAAAGCCACGTGGCGCTCTTGATCTACAGTCAACAAACGACCTCCTAGTCTCGCCTAGTCTCCTGGTACCTGAAGGTATGTCAGATCAATACTGGCCGGCTGCGACTACCTGTTGCAGGTTTCATAATATTGTTTCACTGAGGTTCACGAGATTGGGGTCGATATTAGTAGTAGAAGTAGTATTAGCCTGTAATATCCCTCTGCTGGGCAAAGCCCTCTCATCTGACTGATGATATCAGTACAATGACGGAAATATTTTAATTTAAAGAAAATTTACCTGCATCTGGCTTTACCTCAACTTGTTTAATATATCTTAAACTAGCAGCGCCCCGCGGTTTTACCCGCTTTGTGCCCGTTACTGTAGGAATTTCTAGATGAAAAAGTAGCCTAGATAGCCTTCCTCGATAAGTGGACTATCCAACACTGAAAGAATTGTTCAAATCGGACCAGTAGTTCCTGAGATTAACGCGTTCAAACAAACAAATAAACTCTGCAGCTTTATAATGCAGTATTGATTATTCTGTTGCATACTTTAAAAACGAGAAGACGATTGGCATTCTGATTGTTTTTAGTCACTGTTGAATACCTAGCTTTTCCGTACTTATAAATGAAATTTTTTGTAAGGATTGCATGGATTTTTGTGATTTAAAAATGACTGAACAGTTTTACATGAAAATTGTTTCAGAGATGGATGAGTCTGAAATAACAAGCTATTTATATTCCGAAATTCCCCAGAGCAAAAGAAAAACCGCGGTGCCCAAGTCGGTGTACTAATCTTTCATGACATTAAAATATTTAAATGAACTGACAACTTGAATAAGATTCAGTTAGATGTCCATATCTAGGTTCTAATTTTTGATGTACTGTTAACACACACATACACAAAACCTAAACGTAAACATTCAACAGACGTTCAGGAGGCAACGCATATCGTAGGTTATCTCTTTTCACCTGCAGAAATCCCTAGATTTAATACTGAAACAGTGTTTTGTGGGAGGAGCCGCCTGCACTAGGGGCGGTTGAATCTAAGGGCGGTAAATCTAGGGGTGGTCTGATTCATAAAATACATCCTTTAGATTGTTAGTTGCCTGGTACCGAGACCGATTTACGATCACAAACTTCGATCCGTTCCTTTCGGTTCATTCACACTGCAGTTAGTTCAGATAGGAGTGAACGTTCCCTCTAGAACTTGAGAGCCGATTCGTAGCGACTGTACCGTCCTTGCACTTGGGTCAGAGCGCCTCCTAACCGTTGCTTGCCTCCTAGTACAAATACTTAGATTTGGTAGTTTTAAAGAGTAACAATGTTGCATTGAATAGTGCACTTGTACATGAAACACTTCCTTATGATTTCTGCTCTCCGCATCGTACTTGCAGCTCGTTGCACTAACATTGTTGCACATCCATTACCTCAGTACAATTGCATCTCTATCAACTATAGTTAATGCAGAGTGAATACGATTGAACCTCTCCATTGCAGCTTGCATTTGTTTTGTCATGTCTTGCATATTTATATTTTTGTCAATCAAAGATATTTTCTAATACGGATTTTATATGATGATTTCTTCAGGTATTATTATTTTATATTTTTGTATATATATTGATCTTAATAAAATTTACGAAGACGCGTTAAATAGGTATTTTGTTTTTATTTTGTGTTTTTACGGTAAATGACATTTGAAATAGAATATTATGTGATTTTTTTGGGAAAATATTACAAACAAAAGTACCTATATGAAATCAATGAAAAAAATTAAAATAGAGTTGTTCATAAATGGTTAATATCATAAATGACCAGCATTTCCTTCGCTAGTAGTTTTGTTTGTAATATAACAACGATACATAGTCATTTGTTTCTATTACCTGTTGTTGGTGGGCATCGCGAAAACACTGTCTTGTTGTTATGATGGCCTAGTACAAGTAATGCAGAACGCATACAATGTTGCATATTGCACTTCCACTATACATACTATAGCTGGGTAGAGTATTGTACGCTATTCGACGAGCTGGATTGAAACTACTTTGAACCCCTGCAGTCCTAGTGTACACAGTACGTTATTGTACTATAACACTGGAAACTGCCGTTCCATATGTGACGTGTACTGGTTAGAGGGTTCATTTTGGCGACCTCCATCGAACTGAAGAGAAGATGCACTTCTAACTGAACGATAACGCCACTCAATTTCATACCCTAACCTTATAGAAATAAATATGTTTTTGGTAAACTACATATTATGTTCGGATCCTGACTTCATTTTTCATATGATGCCACCTGTACTGTGAGACCAATATCAATGAATATGATTGTTAATAGAGTTGTGTTTGTCCACAGGTCCGTCGTATGAAGGCGATCGCCGAGAACCCCGGCTCCGTGACCGCCGAGGCAGCTAAAGAACAACCAGAAGAGGAAGACGACGAAACCGACGAGATTGACGACGAAATCATCGTGACCCACCTGTAACGCGTCACGCTCATCGTCACCCAACAAGCAGCGTCATAAAAAGGCAAAGTCTTTAACGTCGCACGAATAAAATTGCCATACATTTCGTACGTACAAAAATCACGTATATTCTCACAATATAATATTTTTGATTAAACTCGAATTTAATTAGATCTATTTTCAGTAGTTAGTTGAATAAGAAGCGTCAATAAAAGACTTTACAAGTACAAAAGTATCTATGTACGTTACGATGCGTTGTACACTGCCTGGTGTTAGGTACAAATGTGATGATCCTCATTCACCTTTGGCTATCATTCAGACTTCAATCAGTACAGACAAGAGTCGCCGAGTTTTGGGGGATGCAACGAACCATTGAGGATTTCGTATTGAAAATAGAGGCTCAGTAAGTAGGTTTAAGTAGATGTAACCGCATTTCACTGGACTTAATTTATTCACTTAGTTCAATTTGAAATGGTGTCCTCGATATTCACGTGGAGATGTGTGAAACACATTCTTCTATTTTGGATATTGAGAGGGAAAGTCCAACTCGACAGATGTGCATCGGCCGTGTACAACGGAGTACCAGAAAGTATTGGTAATTTAATATAAAACACCTTTTTTATATTTTCACAGCCACTACTTCATAAAGTTCATTTTATTGTATGACTCTTTATTTTTTATCGTATGAAGTTATATGTAAGGTAATCAATCTCTTATCGATCTACATTAGTCCAGTGTTCAACTAACAAGAGGGGAACTTTGGAATCTACACATTTGGATTTTATATTTAGTATAGGGGTAAGATGAGAGAACTATACAAACTTGACAGTGTATAACTCATAGTATAGGGTATACATCATGTTAATAATAAACCCCTACTGCAGGGAGACTCGCCAAGGTACAAAGATTTACTCCGATACTAATATAAATTTTAATTATCTCAAAGTTATGTACTCTACGTCTCTAATCTGGATTTTTGTACATCTTTTATTTAGTGCTAAAAGTAAAATATTGAACGTAAATCTAATTAATTTAAATATTCAATTTACGTATTCTTTACAATTATTTTAATTAGATTAATTGAAATCAATAATTCGGCCAAAGCATTTGGTTGAAGGCGTTGTTACTAAATTTTTCCTAATTATTTATTTATTTCAATTCCATATAATTTTGTTATTTTTATATTATATTTATTTAGTAATTAATGTTTGTTATTAACGATGATTGAATTATATTTTCTTTAATTTATTATTTTAGTAAGTACCCGATAATATTACTTGATATTGTTTTGGTTTTTACATACCTAATTATTAATTTCAATTTATTCCATGTTAGCCTCCGTAACGACTTCGATGTTAACTAGACATAACGTATTGTTCTAATTGTATTTTAAATATATTATTTAATAAAGTATGTTACTAGGCACTTAGATCAAATAGTTAAAGTATGTATTATTCATAAAATGCTTTGATATACGTAGTTATTAAGGATAGATTTGCACTTCGCGATTTTGAGGATGATACTTAATGTAAATTAAAAATAATATTAAGCTCTTATTTCGTGCATATTTATACATAGTGTCATACTTATATAAATAGTTATTATGTACAATGACACAACCGCCGATCTGTCTGTGGTTATATACGAATATTTTATTCGGTTTGTTGAATAAATACATACTTATTGCCACTGCGGTTCAATATGAATCGAAAACATATTGCACATCAAAGAAAAAATATCAGTAAAATGAATGGTGAGCCGTGGCGGGACTTTGTTTTGTAAGTCTAAAAACGCACGGCATGTACTTGAAGAAATATATAGGACAGATCTTGTACAAATTAAACATAATGAAATAATCGGTCAAAGATGTTATTTATAGGAGTGGCTGCATCAAATACCGTTTTGTTTAGTGCCTGCTATAAATGTTTGAGAACAAAAGTCGATCGTTACAAATTATGTTCTATTTGGTATATTTTAATTTAAACGGACTGCTTTTGTTTCTTAGACATTTATTATAGATAGATATTATAGATGTCATACCCACAATGTTTTGAATAATAATAGATATGTTTTGAATGTAATTGCACTAACGAATGTTCATTATTGAAAACAACATCAAACACATCCGGCGTTACTTAGTTTAATTATGCATTATTAATTGTTTTTTTATGTATTTAGTGCAATTGGGTGTTAATATAAAAGAAGAACAAATACAAATGTTATTTAAAACTGTAATCAGAATACAATCAGGTCAGAAGCAGACAGTTGGGTGGACAACACCACGTGATAAATTTATTACCAGATAAATGTAGAAAATATAAGGTTTTATTTTCAAATTCATTTATCTATGTTAGTTGTAGCTAAGTAAGGCTATTAATATAAATAATTATTTTCTATTGTTTAATATACCTAAACATGATACTTATAATATTTTGAGTAACTTATAAGTTAATGTTAAAGGTGGAATTTGATGTTTGTGATGAAAATAAAGTAAAATTATTTGGTCTTTGCTTGTTTCTTTTCAATACATGGGTAAGTATTCTTACCTCTCCATCTAGATAGGTAGATAGAGGTACCTACCTACACAAGTAATAAATATTGTTATACTTAGTGAAATGAAGCCAGCCTAAAATATGTACTAATAAGGTGAGAACATAACCTAACTAGGCTCAGCTCCTAACTAACCTCAGTACTTTAATATCAGGTGTATGGCGATCAAAGAAGCTAAACGACAAACAAGTATAAATCACAAATCTATATTATTGTAATAAAGCTTGTTTTTTTGTTTATTTGAAGTTATGCAGTACTTCGCTCTTCCGAATAATTATTTTTGTAATGTATATATAGCCCTTTTCAAGGGAAAGGTATAGGTCATTATTTATCTCGAAATTCCCATGGGAACGGACATAACGCGGGGCGTTGCTAGTTTGCTTAATACGATCTACCACCTATTCGGAATGACCACATTTACAAAAGAGTCTGCAAGAAACATCACTGATCACCTATATTTTGTATGACCTATTAACTAGTAACTATAGATACAGAAGATATTATGCTATTACAGAGGGTTACAACAGTGAGATGTAACAAAGAAAGCCTATTTGTATGAAATACTAACAGCACCCCGTAGTATGACCAGAGCTGTACCTACCCGTGCCCATCGGAGTTTCAGGATAAAAAGTAACGTATAACATTTATCTTGAATGTGGTTATCTGAAGCAAAAAGAATCATTCGAATTGAACGGATATCTGATTCTCCAGCTTAGTTCGGGCAAACAAAGAAAAACGAATATCTTCAGTTTTATTGTATTTTTGTAGAAACTCTCTGATATAAATCGTTTTAAACAAAATATCATGCAATTTGGTAAATATTAGTTTTATATTCATATAGGATAAGTAACAATATCATAACCTAGAATAATTTTGTACCTGTGTAGAGCAAAGTAGAGCCGTGAAACAAGGCTGAAATTAATTTATATAGGTACATGCTACCTAATTAAAACTTTCAGTAAACGATACATGAGTAAAGTATTAAATATGATCCTACATAACGTCTTTATTCAAAAGTTGCTGCTTCCTTTCAGTACAACACCTATCAGTTCTTAGATAACGTATTTCTTTAGATATTTGATATCGATTTGAATATAAATGTAGGTCAGGGTCAGTGCCACTGCATGCTATGTAGGTCACACTATAGGAATACTATACGTAGGAGATCGGTGTGCTAAGTGCTACCTACAAATTGAGAATTCACATGTGTTTATTGGACACACACACACATCCGTATAACGATTTAGCCTCCCGCCTCTTTCCACACATAGATAACGAATACATGAAGTGCATACAACTGCATAGAGAGAACGAATCAAACTCCTCGCGTATCATGTCCTCCTAGTACTAACGGCACACTCGTTGCACTCTGCGCAGATCAGAACTGCGATTGTACAGACTGTTATCTATTCTGTGGCATTGTGTATGTCTGACTTCAGAATGGAGTGAGCTGTCAAATTGTTTGTGGATTTTATGTTGTCTCTTGTGTGTATGGATTCTCAAGCGGTATAAAAGTTTAAAAAGTGACTAGCGTTTTTCAATAAGTAGTTTAATAAAATTCAACGCCTTTTTACTTAGTTCTCTCTCATATTAATATAGCGAAAAAAGATCTTAATTTTTCTGAATTCTAACCTAATTGGTAATTGCAAGAATAATACATAGGTATATCTCAAGTTTAATTATTTAAACTTATGAGTTTAAACCACGTGCAACTAGATCAGCTAGTAGTTTGTCCTTTGTTAGTACACAATACGCATATTTATACATCACTAGCTGTGCCCCGCGGTTTCACCCGCAGCGCCCCCGTTCCCGTGGGAATTTTGAGATTTTTATTCCCTATAAACCTCACGGAGCCCGAGACCTTTCCAACGAATGCAAAACCGTGGAAATCGGTTCGTGCGTTCTGGAGTTATAGCGTCAGGGAGGAAAACCCGACTTATTTTTATATAGTAGACTACATTTAAGTAAGTAGGTACTCGAACTACATAAAATTACCAAAATATAAGTTGACCCTATTTGAATTAAATGTAGGTAAATTTCGGATAATTTTTCAGTAAGTTACCTATTATGTGTTTCTCCTCGGAGTCACGGGACAAGCCCGGTCTTTTTGAGAGGCATGCGAGGGGATACAGATCCAACTCGTAGAGGCCCTTTGGAGATGTTTGATTACAACTGCAGGGACACACTCCCGAACACGTCAGTACAACGCATCCGGGAATGTGTACCTGCAGAAGTAGGGACTATTGCAGGAAATTAAAGAAATAAGAATGGGCTATGGGAATGAAGTTTGGATGGATTAGAAATGGGTTATTGCAGAGAGGTCGGCACCTGCCATAATATGTAGGTAGAGAACAAGTTATCGTATCGGCAGCAGTACCTATTATTATCATTAATTTATCTTAACATCTTATAAATTTGTAATGTCTTAACATTTTATTGCTGTACGCTGACTAACGTGGTATAAATAAATTATAATCAGTTGCACTGATAATACATACTCGCCTTAAGTTGTTATCAGA
Source organism: Cyclophora albipunctata (assembly GCA_963082685.1). Taxonomy (NCBI): domain Eukaryota; kingdom Metazoa; phylum Arthropoda; class Insecta; order Lepidoptera; family Geometridae; genus Cyclophora; species Cyclophora albipunctata. The sequence goes on along the minus strand of OY720111.1, from coordinate 10,809,213 downwards.
TTTATTTGGGAACATGCAGAGCGGTTTCGTTCGGGTCGACCTCTGTCCTGCCTTTTTTAGATAATAATTGTAATGTCACAACCGATTGTCTTTTTATTGAAATTTTGTTCTAATCATTTCTCTTTCATGCTCATCTCAATATGATATTCGTAGGGAAATACATTCGTTAATTCTATTAAATAAATGTTTTTTTATCAAAAGCAGGTTAAATATCTTAAATTTTTCGTTGTAGCTATTATGAAACTTAAAATAGCAATAAATTTATGTTAAAACTTATCAGGTTATCAGGTTACAAGTGCTAAACTATACCTTCCCTTTAGTTAGTAAATAATCTGAGATAAAAAGAATATGGTATACTAGCAGCGCCCCTCGGTTCTACCCGCGTTGTGCCTGTTCCTGTAGGAATTTCGGGTTGAAAAGTAGCCTATGACCTACCCGTTGAATGTGTCTATCCATTACAAAAAGAATTATTCGAACCGGATAGGTAGTTTCTGAGATTAGCGCGTTCAAACAAACAAACAAACACTGCAGCTTTATAACATTAGTATCTAAGACATGCATTCCTATTGAAGCGAAATATTAATAATTAATTTACTTTTTTATTAAAACCAACTTTGCGTAGTTCCATTACATATACCGTGCATACTATAATATGTGGTTTAAGTTTAGTTTAAAAAAAATTATACAATCATACTAATATACGATAACTTTAATAGATTGCTGATAAATAAAAAGTAAAATAAGTATTTTTATTTGTAACGTTCATTGAATTTCACAGTAAACTTAGATGATAGTACAGTCGTGAAAAGTGCAATCTATTCAGGCTTAAACGTATCTCTTATCCCCGGAGGTACCAGGCAACCAGGAACCGGTAGAGATGTACAATATCGAAATAAAGGAAAATGTGAAACACGGCTTCAATATGCAACAGGAGCCGGGAGAGCGTTCTTTGTACAGTCGCGAAGAGTGAAATTCAAATTCAGTAGGCCTAGAAACGTATGAGTTTTATCCCCAGTGGCACCAGGCGATCATACAACAAAGTTACTCATTCAATTGCCGTAAAGTGCAAAACTGCAACGCGATCCATCCACCGCCCGCTGAGAGTACAGTCGCGAAAAGGAATCAATCAGGTCACTCATACAGATATCTTCATCGTATAACTCGCAACAGCAAAGGTACCAGGCTGACATAAACCGACGGAGTTGTTTCAATTGACGTGGGGTGCACGTGGGGAGGGAAAAGTCTACCCCCATCCCTAAAACTGCACCTTATCAGTTGAAACGAGATGGCTGCATACAACGACTCTTTCTGACCCATTCAAATGGCTCAGTCTAGACTTAAGTGCGTGCAACGTGTGGGGTTCACTTTGCGCATGATCCAAAGTAAAGAACGGTAAGCAGGTGTATTCGGTGACATCGGCACTAGAGCAACATACGTCGGTAGAGATGCAAGAAGGTTAGCACCTGTATGAATGAGTATTCATTCTACTGCAGAATTTATATTCTGCAGTCATTTAGGCAGGTAGGATCTGATCTAAGGTGAATTCGCATAACTATGTAAAATCCTTCAAATATTTTAATAAGACAAAAGGTCTGCATCGTCGTAGTTATTGTAGTTTTCTTAAACATATTCATTTTCCTGTTTAATTGTACTTACGTAATGTAGGTAAGTATATTTGAACCGCCCTGTCGTTTGTGTTACTATTTACTACGATAAAAGAGAATGCCTGTATGTCTTACGAAGAAAAAAAGAAAATATCTCCAAGAAAACGAGGACACTTCGTGTAATTAAAAGTTGGAACGAAGTACCTTATCGCGTTGCGAAAGGGGGCTAGACGGAAAAAATGGTAACGACATTGTTTAGGCCAGAGAGGGACAGACAGATAAACTTGCGCACGCCAGAGAGAGACAGACAGAGAAACATGCGCGAGAGAGATAGACAGAGAAACATGCGCGAGAGAGATAGAAAGAGAAACTTGCGGCGCGCATGTTTCCCTGTCTGTCTCTCTCTCTCTCTCTCTCTTATAGAAAGCAAGCTAGATATTTTCGTTTCGCCTTTCTATTTCGCATTGAACAGTGTGGTGTCGCGACGATTATTTTTGTTGATAATAAATAAACTTCGTTCCACCCGGGTGTCCCTTGACACCTCTCAAGTTTTTTTTAATTCATTTACGCCTGATGTTTTAATTTAGCTACACCTGTCCAGATGTCAGTCTGTAATCAAATCTTGCAAGTTAACCACTCACTTCGCGATTTCTGAGTGAGCGGTTTGGTAAATATTTGACAAAAAAAATATTTATGAAATATTTACTATTAGTAGGCATCCCAACGTTGTTTCGTGGAGTCACCTAAATGCGTCAGAGTAAGACTGAGATATGGAAGATACCACGAAGCCTACGAATCACTCAACATTTCTAAACGCTCGCGTAGCGGTGATGCCCATACGGAACCATCTTTTGAGAAAATCTTCAAGTAATCCCATAAGAGGCTCCTTTTACAAGGACAGACGATTCAGAGCAATCGTAACACGAATCATTATTTTACTTCACACACCTTCTTGAAAACCACCTCAGAATTTGTGTGTTTTACATTTTTTTCTTGTTTTGATGTAATCTTAACAATCCAGTAGATCCTAATGACACTTGAGTGATAATTACACGATAGGCACACGTACAGCTCCCAACTACATTCCTAATATGTCAAAATAAAATATTATGGCCATAACAACACCTGACGCCTAGGTTGTCTAGTGGCATGTGCTCTCGCCTGTCAAGACTGAGGTCTCGGGTTCTATTCCCGGGTCGAGTGAAAACATGTTTCCTACTTTTCAAACATGGCTCGGATTTGGATTTTACAGGCTAACGCCTAAAAGGGGGACCCCAGCAACTAGATTTAAGATATCATTGTATTATACTCTTTATGAATAAAAAAAAAAATATTTATTTATTTGAGATCACCAACCCGCATTAGGGAAGCGTGGTGATTACGCCTAATGTGAGATTAGGAGCTTTTGCCCAGCTGTGGGACATTACGGGCTTATAAATTTTAACAAGACCACTTCAATCGTACACCTCGGTTTTTCGAATACCTGCCTACTTATTCTGCACCAACTATACACGAATGAACGTGCGATTCTTAATTTTCGTTAAGGCGTTCATTAGTTCACACATGCATCATAGATCATAGATAAATGCTTATTCTATGAATATTGTTACTGTTTTTAATTTCGGTTCAAAATATACAGTCGTGTAACAAATCAAAATGTACCTGGCATTAAAATTAACCCTTTAAACTTCGTACCTGTCCGAAATACTAACTGTTTGTATGACTACTAACTAAATATGAGTAAATCAATTCTAATTTTCATCTGCGGGTCGTGATACGGGTATTAATTAGCTTGGATTTTCCTTATTACAAAGTGTACGAATTTAAAAAAATATATATTGTAAAGATAGTCTTGTTTGTTTGCCGTTAATTAGTTAATTGCTCGGATCGCCATAGTGACAGCCGTCACGGACCAATCGGACGGTCCGCGAACTAAAGATAGTGCTTATCAAAGTTGGAACGGTCATGAAGTAGTGTCCGACCGAAAGTTCGGTTTCGGTTTCGGTTTCGGCCGAGTTTCGGCCAAAAATCAAGTTTCGGCGGCAGTTTCGGTTTCGGCCCAAAATTGGCCGAAACTTTAGCCGAAACCGAAACTGATTTCGGTAGTTGTCGTGCACGCTCGCCTAATTTCGTTTCTCGCGGCAACGCTCTGGCGGGCGCTGGCGGCCCTGTTCGGGAATTGTCTTGCGCCGTTCGGATAGCTCTGTAGCAACCCAACTTAGTCAGTGCGTTATCGCCCGACGCAAACATTCTTTAGAGGTTATGTTTTGTTTGGTGGAACTGATTACATGTAAGTTTTTGTTTCGTTTCTGTACTTGAATGATTTATATAGTTAAATATTGAGTCAGTAACTTTGTTTTGTTATTATTAACAAATCAAGCCACATGTCAAAACGAGATTGTAAATAAAAATGTGAAATATTGTGTAGGTAAACTTATTTCAAGATTTGGTTTTCATTCCGATGACCTATTGATGTATTTTTGCTGTATTAGGGTTATTTTTAGAGTTTTCTTCTAAACTTCTAAATACAAACAAATAAAAACCAAAGTATTAATTAATATGATTTCAAAATAACAATAAGTAGTATTTAATGAAACAGTTACGATAAATAATTTGATTATTTATTGATAACTGAGTATTTAATGAAACAGTTACGATAAATAATTTGATTATTTATTGATAACTGATAAACATTTTGCTATGAGAACTAATTTTTTTTCAATATAAAAATATTATTAATATTTTTTTATATTATATTAAATAAATAGGTGGCAAACACCTGACAAATTTGCGGTTTGCGGACGACATTGCCATCTTTGCCCCCACTGCCCACGAGCTACAGGAAATGCTTCAAGAGCTTAGCACAGCATGTCTTGAGGTTGGACTTCAAATGAATAGGACGAAGACTAAAATTATGTCTAACAGCACGAGACGTAAGGTTACGGTAGATGGGCAGGATATTCAATATGTCGACGACTACATCTATTTGGGCCAGTTAGCAAGCTTCGAAAACAGGCAAGATCGAGAGATCGATCGCCGGATCGACAATGGCTACTGGTCCATGAAAGAGCACATGAAGGGCGACCTTCCCATGTCAGTCAAGCGCAAACTCGTCGACATGTGTATCCTGCCCGTCCTAACTTACGGTGCACAGACATGGTCTTTAACAGAGCTCCAGAAATCCAAGCTCAAGATCTGCCAGAGGGCGATGGAACGCAGCATCCTCGGACTCAAACGAGTCGACCGAGTGCGCAACACCACGCTGCGTTCACTTACCGGCATCACCGATGTCGGTACCAAAACCGCCCGGCTGAAGTGGGAGTGGGCGGGGCACGTGTCGCGGATGGCCCCACATCACCACCCAGTGGGCCCCGAGCGGAGCGCGGCGCCGCGGACGGCCGAGGAAACGCTGGCAGGATGACCTTGTCTCCTTCGACAGCGAGTGGTGGGAAACCGCAAAGAACAGAGAAGGTTGGAAGCGTTTGGGGAGACCTTTGCCCAGCAGTGGGACGATACAGGTTTAAAAAAAAATTGCAACAAAATTTTATATACTGTGTTTTTATTTCATGTCCTAATTAATGCAGAATAATGGGTAAAATGCACAAAATTTCAGTATTTTACGGAATTTTATACTTGACCACGTGAGTTTCGGTTTCGGTTTCGGTTTCGGCCGAAACTGAAGCCACGGCCGAATATTCGGTTTCGGTTTCGGTTTCGGCTGGAAAACCAGTTTCGGTCGGACCTTATCATGAAGTTAGTCGCAATACAGACATCATTGTGCGCTGTCGCTGGTCGCGGCGGTGATTCATTTAATTGTTTGGGTTTTAACGTGAGTGAGATGTGGCCGGACGGAGAGGGCGCGGTGGGGGTGAAGCCCGAGGGCGGAGCGCGCGCCAGCACCAGCTCGGACGTGGAGGTGTTCGACGAGCGCAGCCTGCCCGCCGCCGGGCTCCCCAACATCGCGCAACTCAACGTCACAAAGAGCTCAGGAGTCCACTTCGGACCCAAGTTCGTTAAAGTCACTCAAAATGTACACAACACCGAAGTCGTCAAAGGTAACTTAGCCAAAGCGATTTTAAATAGTCAACCACCGATAATGTATTATGATAACTTAACGTTTTAAGTAAACTTCGTATGCTAAATCTGTTTTGTCTCCTTCACGGAATTGCGAGTGTTTTTCCTCAACATGCAAAAACTAGTTTTATTTACAACAGTGTGTGTATGTGTGTGTGTGTGTGTGTGTGTGTGTGTGTGAAATCTTTAATATGTATAAAGTTTTTATTCGTGTTTTTACTTAAGTTTATATTTTTTGACTTACATTTTTCGAACTTGCAATTTTAAGATGTACATAATTATACTGACGTTATCTATCTGTCAGCCATTTTACTGTAATCAGTCAACTCGCGCGCATACACAACAAAGCATTGCGAACTTCAGTGTTTAAGTATTTTACTTAGGTTTTCTTTCGAATCAATGGCACAATAATAAAAATAATAAAAATAAATAATAATAAAAAATAATAATAAAAATTTAACCGACGACAGGGAATCGTCTGCTACATAAATAAGTCTCCTTTAGTTACGCTGGTAGGACACAGAGTACCGGACAAGGATGTACCATATCCATTTTGCACCGGTACTTCTTATAAACCGAAGTACTTTACTATATGTATGCAGTTACATCATAAATGTAAAGATATTACATTATAAATATCGAGTGTATCTATGGAGACAGGAAACGAAGACTTAGAGACTATAAGAAGTATCTATGTAATGACAAGTACCTTCCTACATATGCTTAGTCGAATCATACGAAACATATATAATGAACATCTGCCAATAAAATACTAACTGTGCACTGTAGACTTAGCATCTCAAGTCACTTTGCTTAAAATATTTTTAAATAACTAGAATGTCTATTATTCAAACAAATAAAATTTCACTTTCCATTGGAAAGTGTGATTGACTCGGCTTGACTCGTAAATTAAACTTAACTATGAACTGAACAGGTACAAGAGTAACGTTCACGTCGTACTTCACAACCGGAACTGAGTGCTAGCGAGTATTTGATGATGTCACAGAATAAACAATATAATTAACCACCGATTCGGTACGCACGATAGCGGTTGGTGCCACCATACGTAGGTACAAAAAATACATTCTGCCATGATTCCTAAAACAAAATTCCTGAGTTTAAACAACAGTAATCAAATTTTAAAAATGCAATGCACTTACAAAAAAGTAACAGTGTTAATAAATAAATAAATAGCCAAATCGAAAAAAAAATCCACTTGTTCTGAATCGGGAATAAGGATGGTTCCAACAATCTTGTTCGTATTATAAAACAATTCTATTCAATTTTGTAGGTAGCTAATCAAAGTCTGCATAAATAAAATCTTGCAATGAAGGATGAAGCGCTCTACGATGGAACGAGATAAATTGCAATCTGAACCTGTTTAAGAATATTATTATTATTTATTATTTTGTTCTATACAATTTGTTGTTTAACCCGTCATGTCCCACTGCTGGACAAATGCTTCTCATGTCACTGAAAATTCGGTGGCAGTGAGTGAGGAGGATTAGCCGTAATCACCACGCTTGCATATTACAGGGTGGTGTTCTGAACCCATACCAGAGCCACGTTAGAAAACTTAAGTGGAAACATAGGTATACGCTGGACCCGAGAACCCGGGACTCTATTTGTACCCGGTTCTGTATTTCAGTGATACTACACAGGAAATTAAAATAAACAAATAATATGTAATTAATTTACAATAATAACGAAATGTTATCTATGTACTTATAATTACGAGTACATACAGTACAGTTAGTCATTTAAGATTTAAATAATTAGTGTAAATACGTACACGTACATAACAGTGTACAACAGTAATTAATGCAGATTCATGTGTTCGACTAAAGATATATGTTGTCGAAAGAATCTGGTTATTTCTATAAAGAGAAATAGATACCGAAGAGGCATAGATACCTACAAAATAAAAACCAAACTCATTTTTGATTTTGTGTTATTGAAACGCGCTAATCCCCGCAACTACTTATTGTTAAAAGCAGCCTCCTCTGGTTGCTTTTAACAAGAAGTTCCTACAAAACTGGGAGGTAAAACCGCGGAGCGCTGCCAGTACAAAAAATTATGTGCAAAGCACGAAACCCCCATTAAGGCTAGGATATCCCAGCCATTTCGATCACTGTCACTCTGGGTAGAAAAGAGCGAGAAACACTACGGCGCGGAAATGGTGGTGGTAGCATCTTGCGACTCATTTTTAAGAATCTACCACCTTTCGTTGGATTGAATCGAAATTTTACTCCAGCAGTATTGAGTCATAGTTTACATCACTCAAATTAATTTTAGAAATATGCGTTTGCAATTGTTTAACAAACTAAGTGTGAAAGTAAGGTATAAAAGACCCATCTTTGTGCTTTTTTTCTATCGAGGAAATTAATAGTCAACGTGTTTGGGAAACAGTAGTATGATTAAACATATGATCAAGATTAAAAACAAAAAAAAAATGTTCTTGTAACGTTAAGACTTTTGGCAATTTTTTTTTTATAGTAGCCCTTTTTCTGAACTCATAGGCCCTGTAAACTGTTAACTATTATAACATCAGAACGGTAGAGTTCCAATGAATTATTTACTGCCCAATAACGCTACAATATTACAACCTTCAAATCAATTTAATTTGCAACAAGAGACAAAAACCGCAAGGTGATATGACGTCATTGAGGAAAAACGTCAGACGCCTTCCATATGAGTCGGTTGTCCTTACAAGTCTTGCAATAAGGAATGAATAGTATAATCACCTCACTAGGTATTAATTGAGTCCGGCGGCTTCACCCGAGGCGTGAAAAGGAGTTTTCGCAGAAATATCATTTTACTTAATTAATTGACAAGCCCGTTGGCACAGTGGCAGTGAGAGCGCTTACTGTGTCGGGGGTTGCGGGTTCGATTCCCGCGCGGAGTCCACAATCGTTGTTGTTGTTGGCGACGACGCGACGTCTGGGTGTCAATTATATATTTTAATAAAGTATTTTTGTATGTATATGTTGTAGTATCAGTTAGTTAGATTCCATATTACAAGCTTAGAGCTTAGTTTGGGTCTAATCAGCCGTGTGTGAATTTGTCCGTTTGTATTTAGTATTCATTTTTATTAGACCCAAACTAAGCTATAAGCTTGTGTTATGGAATCTAACTAACTGACACGAATGCATACACATACACTTCATATGTATATATAACTAGCAGCGCCCCGCGGTGTTACCCGCGTTGTATTGGTTCCCGGGGGAATTTCGGGATAAAATATATCCCATGTGTTATTCTGATATATAACCTATATTACTGTAAAGTTTCATCCAAATCCGTTCAGTAGCTTTAACGTGAAAGAGCAACAAACATACATCCATACATCCATCCTCACAAACTTTCGCATTTATAATATTAGTAGGATTAACACTCAGACATCGTCGCCAACAACTACTGTAAAATGTCTATATTGTTGACTCCGGGCGGGAATTGAATCCGCCACCCGACACTATTAGACTTAAGTTAATACGGAAAATTAATGCTAATATAACTGATCTATTGATTTATGTCCTTTCTAGCAGTGCCCCGCGGTTTTACCCGCGTTGTATCTGTTCCCGAGGGAATTTCAGGATGAAACGTAGCCTATAACCTTCCCGTTGAATGTGGCTATCCATTACAAAAAGAATTTTTCAAATCGGCCCAGTAGTTCCTGAGATTAGCGCGTTCAAACAAACTCAGCAGCTTTATAATACGAGTATAAGTAAAGATTTTGCGAGTTCCTCGTAAGGTAAACTAAGAGTAATAAACTTGTTAGATTTTTGTTGTTATCATTTATTTTATTAATAATAGCCCCGTAAGATAATAATTGTAATAGTAATCAAGGCAGGCACTGTACTGACACACCTAGGTTTAGTCACAAAGTAGGTTTGGTACCTAGTGGTACGTAGTGACACTAACGTGACGTATTCGTATGACGTAGCTTTGCACTCATAATCTATCAAAGTACGACTAAAGTACGTCGTGGACTCACTGAGAGTTTAACATTCAATTTTAATCACGATCGATTATATAAGTATTTGTTTATTTGGAGAAGATAAATGCATTTTTTTTTTTACTTAAGCTCGCTGTCCCACTGCTGGGCAAAAGTCTCCCCCAATTCTTTCCATTTATCTCTTTCCATGGCCAACTCTTTCAAATCCTTTTTAAAATCGTCCAGCTCTTTTCGCCATCGAGTCGGAGGCCGACCTGGGGGCCTGCGGGCATCCTGGAATTCCCATTCCGTTGCAATCTGCATTATTTCACGAACATTTTTACGTTTAATTCTATTTTTAAACTTGGCTTGAGTATTATATATACATGATTCATTATAATGCTCACTTCACTTTGTTCATTTCGAGTAGGTAGTGACCAACCCTGGTGTCGGAAATCTAGCCTCAAAATTAACAAAGTAACCTAAAGGACTCCGTCATTGTCTAACCATTGAAACAACCGGGACCGACTGCTTAAGGTGCCCTCCAAAACACGGTAGCGCTCAGCTACAAATGGCCCAGAAAAATGCAAATGAGATATTTGATATCCAGTGAGATACTACTTACCTATCTGATAATATTAAATAGGGATATCAACATTAATAGTTAGTAACTGAACATAAGTAATTTAACACGTATTTAAAACCAATTAAGAAAATGATGCTACGATTCCAAGTCACATCATTCCGTCTTAGGTACCAAGTCCTATTAGGTGCAGCATGCATAAAGATTATACGTAGAAACTAAGAGCCTTTATAAACGCTTCTTAGCGAAATTTTTGCTATTAAGGCGAGGATATGTGAAAATAACGCGCATAGTCGCTACTTTGACGATCAAATATCAACACTTCTATCGATTCTATAATAGTAGTTTATGCAACGTCATATAAAGAAGGGTATTAAAACACGAGTGTGAGTTTATGAAACGAGCGCAGCGAGTTTCATAATAGTAACGAGTGTTTTAATACCCGTGTTATATGCAGTTGCATACACTACTTTATCTTCACTATTTAATGCAATTAATCAAACAAAATTTTAAAAACAAAACACATTGCGAAACATTAAATTCACGCGTAGGTACGTGTATTGTCACAGTGAACTTGCCGCCATTAAAATCTAACCAATGAGAGCGCAGCTGCGCGTAGGGCCAATCAGGAGCGAGCGAGATCTTACCAAAGAGTTTTGTGTATGTAGTTTCGACGAAGTTTTCACGTATAACCCAACTATTTTCAAAAGCCAGCCTAATATCAAAATTTTATACAACTAATATGAGGATTTTGACATAAGGCTCGCCAGGTTAATTGGTCGCGTTATAATGATGTTATAATGTTAAATTATAATGATATTATAACATCATGTGCAATTGCTTAAATTGAGTGTTTTAGTTGCCTGCGCTATAACAGTAGTAATTATAAGTCAAGTATTGGAAACATAAGTAGAATGTTACAACATTAGTGTAGATAAATAAAATAAAAACACGAATTAAAAGAATATATCCTTAATAAAATTTTAAATCGAATAGAATTTTAAAATTCATTATAATAATGTAGAAATAAGATGCACAAGATTATGTAAAAGTAGCACCAAATATTATTTTCTCGTCCTAGATCTCGTTATTTGAAGCGATAGTCATAGTTTTTTTTTAGGAATATCAATTTCCTAATACTCACTTAGATTTTAAATCAGTTACATTTTTCATTTGACCCGCCAATTTCTATAAAAACGCAAAAGAGTTCAAATATTCGCCCGCCACGTATCACGCACTCGTGTCTTGCTTCACAAATCTCAACCTTATTTTATGGAATTAAGAACACCCCCTCAGCTCTGTCCGAGCGCCACATATCCTCGCCTTAAATGGTCAGTCCTTTTCCGTAAACGCTATTTTCTAAAGACAAAAACAGAAAAAAACACTTTGTGGTTTTGCTATAGAGCGTTAGTGAATAAGACGGAAAAATCTTTAAATTAAGGTTGGCAAAATACGGCAGCAAATTATTCCACAAGCTATTAATTTTTTTACAAAGTTTGAGCTATAAAGATCGGGTTATGAATGGACTACGCACTAAAGTTAGCTATAACTTTCCCGGCATCACCAAACATCAAACATTCACATCAAACCTTCTACCAAATATGGTCTCCTGGTACATCATAGTGCAAAAAACTTGGTTCTCGGTTTACTTCAGGCCGCACAAGCGCAGTAGCACTAACGAGACTTGCTAACGAGAACTTCACTCTAGTCTACGAAGTATCTATTAGTTGGGCTGTATTGATTTTTTAAAATAGTTTAGTATTACAATTAATTCAACTTTCATCCACAGAAAGGGGGAAATTATTTAATTACTAGTACCTATCCTGATTATTAGACCCAAAATGACTTGGGTCGAAATAAGATGGAAGACGAATAAGGTACATCAACATTTACTTATCTTGGTATACTAATGTAGTAAAGCTAAAGAGATTGATTTTTTTGTTTGGCTGAACGCACTACTCTTGGAACTACCAATTTGATTTGAATAATTATTTTTGTAATGAATAGCCACATTCAACGGGAAGGTCGGGCTATCCCGAATTTCCCACGGGAACGGGCTCAAGGCGGTTAAATACGATAGGGCTTAACTTAAACAATGACTGTACAAAGTTTGCGTGGATAAGTATGTATGTCAGATAATTATGTACCAGTGTACTACATCCGTATAATCTCGATATGACAAGACATAAAATTAACGATTTTTATTATACTTATGACGTTATTACCGATAAGAGATAATTTTAAATACAAACTGCGAAGAATTGTAACGTAATAATTTATGCACATTATTTTATTTATAGCCTGGGTACAGCGCATTGTCTAAAGCTCATTACTATTTGTTTTCACAGTTTATTTGTTATAGTCATCGGTAAATATCGTTCTATAGATCAATAGAATAGGCATTTCTTACCACAAGGGTACTAGGCCGTTAGAAACGAATAGAGGTGAATACTACGAACTACGATGCACCCAATTGACCTAGAACCTAGTTGTAGCCTAGTTCATTCATCTTGTTTAGCACAAGGTCTTCGCGTTTATGCTGCCCTAGTATTTTGCTATGTAAAGTATAATCTATGCTCTAGACATGCGCCAACTGAGCGCAAGCGTACTCCAATATATTTCTAAGGTATCTTCTACCTAAGTGACGTTGCAGACGTCAGTCATAGTTAAAGAGTGCCAATGCCGGCATTGGTGCAGTTAACAATAACATTGGTATGGCAGCTGTCAATTCAACTATGATTGAGGTAATTGCAGATAGTATCAAATTGAAACATACATAATATTCTAGTAAATAGTTATGGTGTTTGTGAGCTGGGACCCAAGCGATTTCTTCAGAGTGGTTCGGCGTGCTTATGAGGTTAACATATCAAAAGTCCTCGCATCTAGGCGGGGCGCCAGAGTGTGGGGAGAGGATGAAAGTTACTACTAATGAGTTTTCCCCAAATATCTTTAAAACGGTGCGTCGTAAAGAAACCGTATCTTCTACGTAATGAACCGTAAACATAAACGTAAATCGTATACATTGACCTACGAAGGAGTGAGACACTTTATGGCACCTAATAATGGGCACAGCGAGCTATATAAGAAGTGAGAAATCCAAAGCAATGCCTCTCATACCGTAGTGTAACTTGAAATTGCATATTAATTGATTTGAAGGCAACACTAACATCAGAATGATTAACATGGCGAAAGGCAAACCCGTTAAAAATCGAATTCATTTTCTTTATTCAACGACTCTGCAGGGGAGGTAGGGAAACTGTGAAAGTAGAAAAATAATCAGAAACAGTGGCCACCTCCAAAATCTGGTGGTAACAAGGTGACCGTCAACACTAATTTTAAAATCAGTCTTTAATTCTCATTTTCCCAGTCCCCAGTGTTTTTTGTTGTGATGAAGAGTAGAGTGTGTTGTTGTAGGTACTTAGGTTTGATTTGATTGTAATGCTAACTGAATTAAAGGTGTATGTAATAAATTAGATCTAGAAGTTGCTACCTCTGTTATCTCAGAAATTAATTTAAATTACAAGAAATGTCAGAGGAAATTTTATTATTTGAAATGTCATTAAAATGATTCAATGACAATGAATTATTTATAATCAGTATGTCAGAATTAAATTTGCGCCCTATCAAAATCAGATAAACTTTTTCGGTGTCCCAAATAACTCGGTTGAAGATCAAGATTGAACTTGTCCAAGTTATAAAAGAGCCCAAGAAGTATCCCATTAAAAAATTGAGTGGATTGATTAAATGTTTCAAATGTTGGTTTCAGGCCGTTTTCTTGGCCTCGAGTTGATAACGCCAAAGAAAGGGAATCGTCTCCGCTGCAGCGTGGCAGTGTTCGTGTGCTGGGCCGCGGTAGTAGTCACTGGGCTCGCGTTCTACCTGTTCAAATACATCTTGGCCGTGCCTCCTACCCGACTCGACCTAGGTAAATAAATAATTCCATATTGTTTCCCTCTTGCCACATAAGAATCAGTAAATTTATCATTTTTTACTTGAGTTGTGTTTGAGTCACTCAAATTAGCTTCTTACACTTCAGAATTGATACTTGCAATATATGTAATTAAAAATATCGTTTTCGGATAGGTATAAAGGAGCTATGGTATGTTCGCCGAGATGACTGGCAAGCGATGCCCGAGTACAAAATGACGTTCCACAAGTTGCCCCTCACGTACGTGCTGATAGGACACAGCGCTACGAACTACTGCGACGAAAAATATGCGTGCATCAAACAAGTGTTGGGAATACAGTCGGACCATTTGAGACGGGGCTGGGACGACATCGGGCCAAACTTCCTCGTATCCGGCGATGGGTTAGTCTTTGAAGGGCGAGGCGCAAATCTAATAGGGGCTATGGTCAAATATTGGAACTCTAAGAGTATCACTATCATGTTCCTCGGAGACTACAGCCAGGAAACGACGCGCCCTGAACAGTTCGAGCATGTTGCAGCCCTCCTGGAGGTACTCGTTACCAAAGGAGTTCTCATCAAAGATTTTATAGTCTACGGCCACTGTCAAGTTGCACCCTTGATCATAACTCCCGGGAAAAATATCATGGATAATATACATTTACTACCGCACTGGAACCCTGCTAACACGACCGGGTGTCTTAGATAATAATAATTAATAATATAATACTCATTATTTATATACGAAGACTGAGTATTTATGTAGCACTAGCCGCGCCCCGCGGTGTTACCCACGTTGTACCCGTTCCCGCGGGAATTTAGAGATAAAATGTATCCCATGTTAATTATTCTGATTTTTCCTATTATTCCGACTGTGTTCGTGAGCGCTTAGTCACTACGCTACGCTACGAGCGCTACAAGCCTATGCTAAGCTATAGAAAGCTTATCTTAGCTTAACTACTTAATTAACCTAATATTGTAAATGATATTGATATATGTGATTTCTTTTTTGTAAGTTAGAGTAAGTATAGGTATTAGGACATAATGACAGATTAGCACAACCACAATAATCTAATCTCTCTTAATATGATACCTTATTCTTAACCAAAGAATAAAACATATTTTATATTGAACTTTTTACTTTTATTTTATTGATCACTAGCAGCGCTCCGCGGTTTTACTCGCATTTAGCCCGTTCCCGTAGGAATTTCGGGATGAATAGCCTATAACCTTCCCGTTGAATGTGGCTATCCATTACAAAAACAATCATTCAAGACGGATTGGTAGCTCCTGAGATTAGCCCTTACAAACAAACAAAGTTATAAACTTTACCTCTTTATAATAATACTAGCTGTGCCCCCCAGGTTTCACCCGCAGCGCCCCCGTTCCCGTGGGAATTGTGAGATTTTTATTTAAGGAACACATTAAAAAAAGAATCAGCCAATTTGGTGCAGTCGTTCTGAAGTTATGCGCTTACCAACACATTTTGCGATTCATTTTTATATTATAGATTAGTATAACTATATAGCTATTAAAATTAATGGAATTAAAATCCGTTGTGTATTAGCAACGGCCAACGGTTTCACTAATTTTACCAAAACCCTAATGTAAATATATGCTGAAATGCGACACTAATTACTTTTAATTTGAACCATTATAATTATTCCTAATTAAATACATACTTTGGGAAGGATAGTTAGCGAAGTTAAGGAAAATTATTAACAATAAACAAAATACAAGCCACAGCAATATTGTTGTGACGGCTGTTTATAATGCGATGGCATCATATAAACAATATTTTGAAGAATTCTTTAGATAAACAACTAACTAAAAAACTTATAAAAGATTGTCAATGACAGTTTTGTCATATTTAATTCATCTTAGCCATCGAATTTAGTGGTAAAATATTTACCTACAGAATTACTTCACTAAATGTCACTAACGTTTTCCACTACATCCTGTACCTATCTGTTCGCTATGGGTTTTTTTTCCATACTTTTTGAGCATTGTCCTTTAGTTGGAAGATCCTCTCAGACTTTTATAAAATGTTTGTTGGTACCTAAGTACTGTAAAAATCCCTTCATAAGAATTTGGTAAAAATCTGGTATTATTCTAATCAAACAAAAACAATAATTTTATTTATAAGTATTCGATTCCAGAATTTGAGATGGATAGGGAAAGAAGGTAAAAGTTATTTTATTTTAGTTCAATTCGTAAAAACTCTGGAAGTATACTGGTTTTCAATATACATTAACACAAGTGAAAGAGTTCGAAGTAAGAAATTAACTTAAAAAGTAATAAAAACTAAGTACCTATTATTATCATCTTAAAACTGCAAGTTCCAAAGAAATATTTAAGGGCACATAAGCCTTATCCAGCTTTATCGAGCTATCTTTGATCATTTTATCGTAATCTTTTCAGATTTGCCTTTTCATAAATACATATGGAATCTTATAAAAACCTCCTCAACGATAGAAAGATTATCCTGTGCAGCCGCTTTATTATTCTTAGGGGTTCTCATAGGACTTATTATATTTTTCACACTGACTCCCGAAAAAGTCTCAGATATCGAGGACAGGGGTGAGTAGGCTTCATATGGAGTCAATCTGTTTCACCTAACATAGTGAGAGTATACAGCTAAGAGTGCATTTCTACGAGATGTGCTATACTGCATCGATGTAATAGACAACGTAACTTTTGATAAATAATAAAAGATAACTTACTACCTTATAAAAAACATAATATAACTGATCACCTTACACCAGTACTTTACTATGTGCAAGTGAACGAACTATAATATCGATATTTATGAAACGCATTCGTAGCAAAGAAGCATGGCGGGCCTATACAAAAAGCACCCTCAGTATTTCGTATCAACTATAACGAGAAAGCGGTGGTATCTATTTTCTCTTATGTAATGGACTGCCTGTACTAATTTAGTTGTGACACTTCTATTTTAGGGCCAGAAAACTGGAATATCACGAGAACCATGTGGCTTGCAAAACCATTTCAAACAAACGAAACCACCACTCCATTCGAACCGTTAAGACTTGTCGTCATTCAACATACAGTGTCGCAAGAATGTCATCGTTTCATAGTATGTGCAGCAGAACTCAGAAACCTTCAAGGATACTTTTTGAAGAAATATGAATATGATATACCGTAAGCATATTCCTTACCTTTCATTTTCACAAATCGTTTTTAGAGAACTTCGAGTCCACAATAATCCAAATGATGCACTCCAAAGGTTGGTGTGGACTTAGCGTCTTGAGATCCGAAACAAGAGGACAATCTTCGATCCTGTTAACGTAGAGGCTGTGGTAGAGGTTTAATCCACAATCGTACGATGTTTTGCTTCTCAGATATAACTTTTTGGTCGGAAACGATGGGAGGGTGTACGAAGGCCGGGGGTGGGAGAAGGTCGGTGCTCATACGCGGTTCTACAACCGGTGCTCTCTCGGCATCGGGTTCATAGGTGAGTAAATTTTGTAGAATGCTTGTCTTTAGTGTTAAGTTTTAAATTTGTAAGTTTGTATGTTCGAGCTAATTCCAGTTGGACTGGTAATTCCGATTGGTAAGTCCGATTGGAATAATTATCTTTGTAATAGATGGCCACGTTCAATGGGAAGGTTATTACGATATTTTTCATCCCCAAACCCCCACGGGCATCACACAGGTAAAACCGCGGGGCGCTGCTAGTCTATTATATAATGAATGTAAATCGTGTGAAGTAAAATAATAGTTTGTAAAAGTCAACCGTTACTTTCAGGAGATTATCGTGAAGAGTTGCCAGCTCATTCATCAGCCACAGAACTCCAAATGACCAGATTAAAAAAGCTTTTAAGTTTAGGAGTCTCTTTAGGGTATATCCATCCCCAATACCACGTTCTTGCCGCTAAAGACATACAAGAAACGGCGAGCCCGGGATCCAACTTATACAGAATTCTACAGCAATGGTCCCACTACGACAACGGTACCAATTTCGTTAACAAAACCTGTGAAGACATGTATGCTAATTTTCACGAAGACGGTTAGTTTGGCAAAACATAAAATACAGAGAAATCACCAGAATACCAAATGAAGGGTCCATAAAGACCTTGGTCTATTAAAATGTGACGAGACTATCGCCATGTCACTAGACAATAGTAAGTCGTATATTATGGAAAATACAAACTCATGTCATATCATGACTAATTCAATTATTATGGATAGAACATATACAATGTCACTTATGGATCTGTCAACTGCAAGTTGCCCCACAAATATATACCATAAGATGATGAGCACAAAATGTAACTGAATAATATGTTAATACAAAAATTAACAAAATTAACTTTCACGCAGACAATTCGTGAGTTTGTAGTAATTTGTAAAGAAGAATACATCATTCTTCTTTACGTTTCACTGGGCCTAAATTGAGCCAGCCCAGAACTTGGCCAGGATGACTGCATCATCTGAAGCCCTATTGAGATCAGATGTTGTACATCTAACAGGGCATTGAGAGCAGGTCAGTAAATGCGCCAGTTTGTTGATGTGAATTTCACAAAACTGTCTGATACTGACGTATTCTTATAGTAAAGTATTAGCCTGTAATGTCCCACTGTTGGGCAAAGGCCTAAGTTGGACAAAGAAGAGAAGAGTCTCTTCTTCTTCTTCTTGACGTATTCTTATAAACTACTTAAATTTAGCAAAAATATCAGTTATACCTATGAAAAGTCTACCTTGAATACTTTAACAAAAGGACAGACAACTGACCTTAAGGGTCGAATCTCCTTGTCGCAACTTGGGTAAGGATTACTAAAAGATCACCAATGCCAAACGCAACACACAAAGAATAGTGGGTACAGGAAGACTCGTACAAACCTAGTATAGTATCCAAATAGAGGAACTATTATTTTTATTCTTATATAGAGTCGCATAGTGGTATAAATGTGTCAACTTATTGTATATCTTAATTTAGAATGTGTACAATATGCCTGATTATATTGTGTGTAAAATCGTGTAATCTTCCTTCATAGAACAGGGATAAGTCTATTATAATGGATAAGAATAAAACCCAGTTGTTTTATTTATAAGTCCAATATGGTGGTGTACATTGCTTTAATCACAATTTTCAAAAATGTACAGAGCGTATAAATATTTGGCATAGATAACTTGTCTAATTATGAATACACTTGAACTTGAATCAACTAAAATAAAAGTAGACTCTTAATAGTAAAAAGATGTAATTCTGAAAGTTATTTTTTAATATTTTAAACACGTTCCGGAGGTTCTTTTAGGCACTGTTCAATACTTCAATGTTAAATTATCAAAATCGTACCCGGACACGGCGATACAGAACATATATCGGGACGACAATGATTTTGTTTACATTTTTCTTTTATTTCATTGAATGAATGTTCACAGTTTCCAATTTTAGCTTATAAATACAAGTATGAATTACATTTGTTTCACTGAAAAAAATAACAAGACTAGTTCATAATACCTAAGACCTTATTTCACGTTTAGTATCGAAATGCTAAAACATCAATCTGATTATTTAATGTTTCTATGTACTATTACTATGACGGGCACATGAGCTTATAATGATAGCAAACAATAATGTGATATCTTTGTAAAGCATTATAATTAAAGCATACGTTTGTTCAAAATTCCTTTTTTTCTTTGGGATATATAATTTAATATTTTTCTACAAAATGTGTTATCATCTACTAGTACAATATAACATCCAATGGTAATTAATGTTCGTAAACTATTTATAAAAGCTTATCACTAATTATCCGATTTATAAATGTAGGTAATCGATACCCATAGCAGGTCTCCTACCAGCTTCCGAAACAATTCAAGTTGTTAACCCAAACTACAAAAATATTTGAATGTTCGAAAATATCTCTTGCCAAATCGTAAATATCCTTAATCAATATACAATGTATTAAAAATATCAATTAAGAACTGGTATTTAAAATATACAGGCGACGAAAGCAGGCTCCAAAATAATTACACGACATTTTTGTGACCGGGATTTTTTCTCAGAAAATCCCGGCCTTTTTCAGTTCTACGACCTAAATGACTGCATTGTATCACCAATTTTGTAATCCCCACCTATAATTACGAAAGCATACTGATTCAAACATTTAAGTCCAGCTGCATTTTTTTCTTAAAATCTCACACGATTTCCGTTGAAGAATCCATTTGAATTTTAAGCCAGTTTCTGTAAATAATGTTTCTTAATCGAGCGACTTCGTCTAAATTACGCACAAATATCTTGAATAGAATTTACAGAACGTTATAACGAATAACAATAATTATTTTTCAATTTCTTTCCATCGTTACTGTTACTTTAAATATTGTGATGAATCAGTCAATTTGGAATTGTATTATTAAAATAGTTGTGAAGAATGGATATTATATTTTGTTCAGTTAGTTATACTAATGATCGTATCACCTATACAATGACTTGAATACTTGTTATAGTAGTAACATTAACTCAGCTGATCGGATTACAGTTACTATACCAACATAATTATTATTGTAAGTTATTTGTACTCAAATTAATTAATTATTGTAAAACAATTTAGTTGTATATTGGTACAAGCTTTTTAAATAATGTTTTAATATGAAGCAGCATTCGTTGGGAGTTGTCGACGATTTGAACACCACAAACATAAAGCTAACAGTATTTAAAACGCCTGTAAAGTAAATAAATTAATATCTTACTCCAAATATTTTGTACGATATAATCATAATAGTCTAAGAGCCAGTGAAAATCGACCTGTATGTATTCGACCAGACCTGGGGTTTGGTACCGTGAGGCCCCTATACCTATCATACATGAGGTGGGGAATCACTAAGCCCAAAGTGGTGGACGAGGGGCGCACTCAGGTAAGACAGGTATCGATTTCAGCAGACAACAAAATCTAAGCTACTATCCGGTCAGATGTATCCATAGTATTGTGCTCATTCTAGCCTAAATGAAATAGGTACATAGTGTTGTTTTCTTTTGTTTTGTTGATTTGTCTATCATTTATTCAATATATCTGACATTAATGTCCAGTGAAAAAAAACTATGTCAAAAGATTTTGAGATTGAGATTTTGAAAATACAAAGTGATAGCTCGTGTGAAGTATACTATAATGATGTTTGCCGTCAAATTTTTAGAAATCAAAAATGATCATAAGGTAAAAGTCGTGTCTGCACTTCGTAGCACATCTTCCGAGAAATAAATGAAACTGTTTATAAAGAAATTGAAAAGATTAAAATAAGTAGAAAAAAAAAAATTATACATGCACGATGCATATTTTGTTTTTTCTTAAATTCGTCTTAAATAAATAAATGAATGATTATTTGTTATTTGAAATATACCTTAATATTTGAGATTCTACCCAAATAGATCTGATAATTTTTTTTTTCTTTCAGCACTTTCAAAACTGTCTGCCACAATGCTAAACGCACGATAATGGTCTGCCAGTGTTGTTTTTAGATGATAATAATAAGATATTATCAAATTTCAAAACGGCAGACGTTGTCAAATGCATTTAAAATTCGCCAATAAATAAACGTGTCTTACCTGAACGCGCCCCCCGCCTACCACTTTGGGCTTAGTGACTACCTTGTACGGTAGGTATAGGGCCTCACGGTACAAAACCCCAGGTCCGGTCAAATACATACAGGTAGTTTTTCACATGTGTATCACTGAATAAGAAACCAAATCACCAATTTCAATAAAACTAAAGGAATAATTTACACAATTACATAGTATTTAATACCTACAGTTTTGAATATTTTTATATTATAACAATACAGTTTTCTACTGATTATATTATTAATAGTTATGGAAACTTTATTTTAGGAAGATAAACTAATGTGTTTACATGGTACATATTATATTTTACACAAATAATGAAAAACACGAGTTTCTGGTAAAACTGACATATAAGAAAGACAATACAATTTTCCACACATATCCTGATATAATTGATATAATTCTTATGCTACCACAATAATTAGAATAATGCTAAAACATCAGAACATTGCGCATGAATATTGTAGCGTGCGTGACACAGAAACCTATGCTTTACTACAATCCAATATTTGTAAATTGCTACATGTGTTTATTATAAATGTACATAATTATAATGTTACACTATGAATGTATCAGATCTATCATTAATCAGTTAAAATAGGTACGTTCAAGCAAATATTACATTAAGGAAATCGCATTTACCGCTGTATTATTGCTCATTTGTTTATCGTAAACATAAACACATAAATTACACGGAACCAATAAAATATACATCGAGGAAGTCAAAGAAAATCACAATGTAACGTCTACACGCGCGTATACGAACGATTGCCGATCGAGGTACCGTTCCGTTAATATAAATATTTAATTCAGTCTTTGGTTGTTCTCCAGTACATAAATCATATCAATTTGTAACCTAAGTAAATGTTTTTCTTAACGTTGTTATATTTTACTTGTTTTAATGTTAAAAAACTACCTTAATGATATCATTTCGCATCGGTTCAAGGAAATGAACGGTTAATTATAATGTGAATGATTTGTCAAATTACGAAAACAAATAAAAAGACAACGTTCATAATAAATAACGATAAGTAATAGTAGTTTGTTATTCGACCCTCAGCGACACATACCAGATGAAGAACAAACGCAAAACATATATGTTATACACGTAACACTAAGACTAGCATCGTCCCCAATGGAACATTCACTTTTAATGATAACAATCACTTTTATTGCACATCCATTTCTTTTTTTATAATCACAGCATGTTCCAAATAAAGAGATCTATTTAATAAATAATCGATGTACCAAAATATCAATCGTAACTAAGGCATTAGTTGCAAACCGCACCGCTGCGAGCCACTCGCATCAAACTTGTTATAGAGACTTTATTCACTGGGCAATGTTTGAATAATTCGGTTTAATTTCATTAAAGATTTATACAAAATATTTCTAAAGTAGGTATATTAAATAATATTTACATTTTTTATAATATTTAAATAGGTAGAAGTACAGGTTGAGATAGTACTTCCGGGAAATATAATGATTTCATTTTAAGAGTATAGAGTTGATCGGCGTAATAAAAGGTAACTCATAAGGCCTGCGCACACGAGTCACGTTTGTCCGCTCAACGGTGTCGGTGATTACTTTTAATTTCTTAGAAATAAAGCAAATGGGTATGAAATGCCGCGCATAAGATGGTTGTTTCCGAACATCTGTGTCCCGGGCGAATAGTTGTGTGCGCCGACCTTTAGTTATTTAGTGTGGTGCGTTTAACGTAATCTTCATTTGTTATGTGTCCAGCTCACGTCAGCCGCATCATTAGGATGCACTCACACACCTCTTATTCTGTCCAAATCAATCAGCAATTTGGTCCAACAAACTTAACATCATCCTCAACACATACATCATGGATTTCTTCCGTTCATTGCATCAATACGTGAACAATAAACAAAAGTATCTGATTTTAATAACACAGAAGAATGATTGATTCATAAATTATATGTTAGTAAGTGAGTCGCCTTATAAAAGTTCTAAGGGACAGTTCTCAAATTGATTTTTTGTTATTTTTTTATTAATAATAGAATTAGAACATAATATGGTCACGAAACCAGCAGGGAGTAACGCAATCAACCAACAATTCACTTGCCATACATAACACACAAACAGCAATAATACAGCGTCGTACAACACAGGTAGTACCAACGGAATTTTGAACAACGTGTCTATGCGAAAAAGAACCTCTCATTAAAAAATAAAATTCGAAAAAAAAGCAACAAAATTAGTTCGTTTTTATTACTTTGATATGTTCTTTGCTCATCGATCATCAATAACAATCATAAGCCGTACGATAAACAACATTCATGACGGCGTCGATGAAGGCATACAATGATTTTATAATGACTTTCTTTCCTATTAGTAAATATAACAAAACAATTTCTAAATGCTGCTAAAAAAAGTGGATCAGTCAGTCTCTCATGATTACAAATGACATATTTTGAATCCAAAAATCAAATATTTAGGATGTTTACCTACATAGCTGAAGAGCTCAAGAAGTGCCCAGGCTTTGATCCTGAGGGTTTGGCGATTTCTCACTCAGCTAACAGATCTGGAATCAAAGAACAAAACGATTCATATAAGTGTTCAGTGATGAACAATTCTTACAAAAGCCTGTTCCGATGGGAAACTCAATCAAGAACAGAACTTCTCTACGCCTTTCTGAAGGGCATTTAAATCGGTGTGGGAGAATTGAGCATATTATGTCATTTTAATAGCAAGGTATAAAAATGAATTGTACTATACATCTTTACCTGCCTAATATTAAAAATATGTATTTTTAGCACGAGTTTAATATTACGTTAAAGGTCGCTTCTAGAAAGATATTTTGTGCTTTATCTCATTTTTCTACTTATCTATAGCACATAAGACTTAATTGGGTCCAAGTGCCTACTCTCCCACCACCCCTCAGTCGCCTCTTTCTCTCACCTGTGATAGGGCGGCGCGGTCGGAAGCCGCGCGTGCCGTCGGGCCCGCGCGGCGTCCTGGCCACCACCACCCGCGGCCCGGACGACTCCTCCAGCGAGGCGGTGCGCAGCCGCGCCAGAAGCCGCTCCGGACGCTCGGCGCTACGACCCTTCGTTACTGAGGTTTTGCTACTGCAATACGAAACAACATCGTGTTGAAAAACGAAAGACATTATGCATCAGAATTTTACCCGTATTTTTTTTTGTGAAACGTATATAAATTGTATTAAAGCAATATCCTTCTACCGCAACAAGAAACAACACAATAGACAAATATAAATATATCTTCACGAAATACTTTTATGTTGACATTTTAGTAATGTATCAATATATTCAAGGCTTACTTAGTACCTCTTGTGATTTGCTCTTGGTACCCATGGTACATTTAGTCTAAAGAACAAAATTAATTAAGACGTAAAATGTCTATTCGTATATAATACAAATGAACTTACGCCACTTTGACCACGTTACAAGCGGAGGACTTGCCGTTCCTCGGGTTGGTCAGCATCACGAACTCGACCATGTCGCCGGGCTGCAGCTCCCAGGTGTTGCCAAGCACCTCCGACATGTGGAAGAAGAGGCGACGGTTCTCTTCCAACTCCAACGAGAGGAACCCGAACCCACCTGAATAACGAAACCAATCAAAATAGATGTTCTAATATGTGACATAGTAATCACTTATGTATTTCTAAGTCCTTATATAGAAATTGCAATTGCTTCTTAATAGAATAAATGTCTCAATACGTATATTTTGTACGAAAACAAAAGAATGCACTTGAGCTCGTACGCCTGTTCAAGGTCAAGCTCTGCTTAGCGGGACTACTCAAGAAAGCGATAGACTAGCGATAAACTTACTATGTCCTACAACTGGTCAAAGGTCTCATCTCACTGAATTAGTACAGTGACTACTAAAACGCTTAATTTGAAAGAACCCAAGTAAATCCCATCCTTAATTTATATAAACGAGTATTAATTTATATAACTAGCTTAAAAACTAATCAGTTAAATATTCTGATGATTGGTTTATGGCCCTGTGAATTAGGCAACTAATATGGTCAAAACCTGTACATACCTTTGATAGCGTCAACAGTGGCGCGGCGTTTCTTCCTAATAGGTACGATGTTCGTGGCCCGGCCCTCCACGTCAGCTTGGAAAGTCACCGGGTCGCCCACCTGCAGTATTTCACGTTTACACGACAGCCCCATAATGCCGAACTCGTACGAAGCGCCGTTGCCCTCAGCTTGAATCAAACCTGGACGAACAAAACGAAAACTCTGTACACTCTATATCCAATCATCCGTAGGCGAACAATCCCCGAAAGCACTTTTTAAACAAGCTGCGAAATGCATATTGTTGTTTAGAAGCTACGATGTCACAGACAAAGAAACACATTCAGATAAAATATGTTTTTATTTTTAGTGATGTCGCAATTCTGATTCCTATTTTGACTGATTACTGGATTGGTGTGAGAACCGAGTATAATATAACCAACCTTAGATAAGATTTAAATTAACGTTTAGATTTTTACAAATAAAAACTATCAAAATGAAATTATATGCGCTAACGTCGTACACGCGCCACTTCTAAAAGCAGTAAGTACAGGTACACACCTGAATAGTTGGGTTGATCCGGGTTAAGAGCTCTAAGCGTCCTGGTGACGGTTCCATAGACAATAGCGTCGAGTGACTTGGCGAGCGGAATCGATCCTTTGGGCAGAAGGCGAACAAATTCGGCGCTAGCGCATCCGCCGCCCGAGCCGTTCGCGCGACCCAAAGTATACACCACCTCCGAACCCAGCTCCAGGTTATCAGGATTACCTTCCAAATTGCTGTAACCAATTGAGTAATAGTTGTTTGTTGATGTTTATTTGTATATTTTGCTGAATCTATACGGAATTTAATGCAATATGCTGTAAACAAAGTGAAGTTGTCCATATGCATGGTAAAAGATTCAGCAATTAAAAGTTATTTGATTGTAAACGTGCGCAAATTTGTTATAGTATAAGAAAGAGGTGTTATTTTGTATCCCTTAGTGTATTTGCAATGTTCGGTCTTGATTTTATATTTGGTCTATGTATCAATTTATAATTTTTGAAGTCATAATATCAAGTAATCATAATACTTAATATTCCTTATATAAATTACTGTCATCTAATGAAATTAAGCTGTTCTTTGCAATCTGGGAGATATAGGTGGGAGCTTTCGCTAAAAAACTCATGAAAGCAACATAGAAAATAAACACAAAATAAATATCGCGTTAAATAAATAAAACAAAACAAATGTTAAAAAAGCGTATATTGTCGGGATCGACCGTTTTCACCACGACAAATTTAACTTGACCTCCAAAGTGGAATTGTATTGAGCATGTTCTTTCAACTAGACTAGTTGAAAGAGACAAACTTATCAAGATTATTACACAATTCTGCGAGTACATTAAAGTTCTTGTTAATGATACCATGTCAAACCAGTCTAAGGGCCACTTAGGGCTTTTAACAATCGCGTTGCATAAATAATCTCAAACTGAATACACTTAATAATGCAGGTCAAATAACAAAACACAAAGAAAGTACTAGACTCCTTTAACGGTAGTATTAACTGGTTCTCAATTCACAGTGCAGTCGCAAATGCAGGGGCATGAGAGGTCAATCCGTACAATTTCCTTTTGTAAACCAATTATATTGAGTTATATAGAAAAACATCAACTCTGACTCCAGATTGTCTCGGTTGCTGACCAATTCATATTAACGCAGATTTGAATACCCATGCAGATGTTTATTTCATTCAAGTTCGCTGTTCTTTGTGTTATAACCAGATCAAAAGATATTCGCCAGCAGGATGTTGTGAATACATTTTATAATACAGTCAAACTCATACATACATACATTCATAATAAAGTCAATATATACCTCCCCTCCTTTAGATTGTCAGTCAATATACAAAACCGAGTATTTCTTGCACGTGTTTATACATCGTCTATTCACCAACTTCTTCCTTGTGGATTTATGAACATAATATCCACCAAATAAATTCAAAAAAAGTCCTAGGCTTGAAGGATTCTGCGTCAAACATGATATTGACAAGACAATTTTCATCAAAATTGTTAAAGCGGTTCTGCCGTGCTAACCCCAGTTATCTTGAGTCTAGTACTAGTTGAAACAAAGATCTCAATCTCTTTTCACATAACCTTTTTATGCAGCA
Source organism: Cyclophora albipunctata (assembly GCA_963082685.1). Taxonomy (NCBI): domain Eukaryota; kingdom Metazoa; phylum Arthropoda; class Insecta; order Lepidoptera; family Geometridae; genus Cyclophora; species Cyclophora albipunctata. Next base: position 10,781,372 of record OY720111.1, on the reverse strand, counting down.
AAACAAAATTAAAGCGATACACAAGGAAGTTTAACGAAAAAAAACTTAAGATAAACCATATAAGGGAATATTATATACCAATTCGCTTATTATGCTAATAAAGTCAAGACCAAATTTTGTGGACATATAATGAACACCATGCACTGTGATCAATGATCATATATAAACATTTACAACAAAACAATAAATTTCGACTAGACTTCGGACATTAATGCTTTTCAAAACTAACTTAACTTTTGTTAATAATTTAATTAAAGAAAGCACTTTGTATTGTTTTAATTTATGATGCCTTCGAACGAGAACTATACCATGTTACTTTGCTTCGCTAGTTTTTTAGTATACACTAAATAAACAAACAAAGCTTAGCAACATACCTTAGCTGGTGGCAAGACACTCTTTCCCCTGTACTCAAGAGACATCAAATGATTTTTAAGAGTTTAATTAGTAATGTATGAAAAATTCCTGATATAAAATGAAATATCACCTGAAATGGAAGAACACTTCCTTGGAGTGATCCGAGGTCTCGATGAAGCCGAATCCGTCTTTGAGCGCGGCTATGAACCCTTGCATCACGGGCCGGCCCTGGCCGGCGCCGTTGTTGCTGCTGGACACGGTGTTAGTGGTGTTATGCTGAACTTGGACAGACATCGCCACTAACTCTTTGGTGCGTTTTACCTGAAAGTCAATTATACAATATTGTTAAAAAAGACACAAATACAAGGAAAATAAAAAATGCTGTCTTTGTATGGAAAACATAATATCAAAATCTGTTTCAATTGGTTTAGGTGTGAAAGCGTAACAGACATAATAACTGGCTTAAAATTACTTTAGCATTCACATGAATAAATTCCCACTGAAACAGGTGTTGTACTTTCGTGGGGCGCTGCTAATGTTTTTTACTAATTCAACTCACTTGGAACAAATCAAAGAGAACTTTGTCTCCGACGCGGGTTTGCCTTGTTTCAGACTTCTTATGCTTGTATGGGACTGTCTTTTTAGCTTGATTAATTTGACATGTGATGAGGCCGTTATATTCCTGCGGACAAAATACGTACCTGATCATTAAAGTTACTTCTTTGCGCAAAAAAATGTTTTTTTCTCTAACTAGAGACATAGACTCGAATATCTATTTCTTTACGAAGAGAAGAGATCATAGATTAAATAAAAAAACACTTAGTCTTAGGCGTGCATATCGATACCTCCAGAGTGACATCTGTCATACGTACCGAAGGCGGAGCCCTAGTGGGGCTCATGTTGGCCGGGTAGGGCTGCGCCTCCTTGGTAACGACGCCGCGGACGCCGCGCTCTACCAGCGTCTCGAACTTCACAGAATTGGCGGGCAAGTGCTTGATGCGAATAGCGGACTGACGATTGTTCATATTGGAGAAAGTCGACACTGGATCTACTGTAAACTCCACCTAGAGAACAAATTAAGATTTGATGCTTAGTTTGATTCTGCTCACTGAACTGATCTTCAGTATGAGACATTTTTGCATACGCCTTGCAGTGGAAAATTAAAGGCTTTTACTTATTTTTTACATTCATGTTGGTACATATTTTTGAAGTCAACTTATTATGGTTTCTTAGACAGGATCGGGGCATAACCACTATTTGTTATTCGGTGCATAACTACTTTTCGAGTCGAACCGATTGAAAATCAATAAATAGTATATTATATATTTATATATATAAAACGTATTATTATCTGTAATATAAAAATGAATCGCTGAATCTGTTGCTAAGCGCATAACTTCAGAACGACTGCACCAAATTGGATGATTCTTTTTTAATGTGTTCCTTATTGTCAGGACAAGGTTTATATAAGAAAAATAAGGGATAAAAATCTCAAAATTCCCACGGGAACGGGGGCGCTGCGGGTGAAACCGCATTGCACAGCTAGTGTTATATATAAATAGTATATATTTATATATAAAACGTATTATAAAATCGGTTCATCATTGGTGTAAATATTGCGTATTTGACAACTAAAAACTGTAAACTGTCCAATAGAGGACTTCCTAATTTCTACGCTTCGGTTAAATTCAACTAAAATATCCTGTATACAACTAAAAGTATATAATTTAAGTGTCAAAATTTTTCGATAGCCTTTATCCAACTTATTTAAACAAAGGACGTGACGTAGGTATATCTCAAGATTCTATTAAACTCGCTACAATAAATAGACGACGGACAAAACTAGGGGAATGAATAATAAAACTCGTAAACGTCACATGTTGGTTCCCAGGTGTTACGAAGTGATACAAAAAGACTCCCTTTCAAGAAGACAACCGGAAAATGTCAATCCACCCTTTACTTAATCTTTTATTTAAAACAAGATTTGTTGTAAAAAACAGATAAACAACCATTTAATTCATTTGATAGTCATTATTACTGTAGCATAAATAAATCTACCAACAGCGGCCGCTAGCTTCGGCCCGATCCATAAAATAAACGGTGACGAACTTAGAATATTTTATTAACAGTTGCTTTGTAAAGATGTATGTCTGCTCCATATACAGGTCAAAAAGAATTTTGCCACATATTAGATCTTGGAAATGGAAACAGGAATCTTAATCTTAAATCCCGAAATTCCTACTTAGGGTCTGTACCTCAAAAAGGAAAAAAGGTACCTATATGTATTGCTCGTCTATCCTATCTGTTCGTCTGTCTACTTACACCGGACGTGTATTATAATGTATTTCTGAATTCCATATATTTTTTGTAAACAAATGTGATACCAGTGCACAAAACCTGCACGAAAATCGTGCAGTTGTTAATTTGACGATTTCACGGTATTTATTTATCTTATAAAAATAAGGGGATAGCTATAATTATTCAAACGATTATGCAGTATTGACGTTTATAACATTGTTATTCTCAAGAAAATTCAAATTATTTAAAGCTTATACATGGATTTATTCATTTATGCTATTTATTCATTTATACTTGGAACACTACAGAGATGCTGAACATTTTTAAGAGTCGTCATTTTAGTTTATTTGTGGTTTGTATTTCGGACTCCAAAAAAACGCGCTAAGTATACTACGTCATAGGTGGCGTGGAAACGTGTGCATATTATTATTACGACCATTACAACTTTTACAACTTTTTGAATCGTTATATCTCAAAAAGAGTGGCTCGTGGGAAAAAAGTATTTGAAACATTTCTTGTAGATAATTTTACTATCAACAATTTTGTCTCAGGTATTTTTATGATAAAACTTACCGTTTTGCTGAAAATCATTTTTTAATCTTTTTCTTTTTAATTTACTGATAGTTTTATTATAAAATGTGAATTACTCAGATGCAGAACCTTAACTGATAGTGAATAAATGTATGTAATGAACTAGCAGTGTTTTTAATGTCCTAATTTTAAATAAATTACCCGAAGGTTCGACACACCTTCTACATTGACAGTGACAAATCTTGACATTACTTTGTTTACAAAAAATATCTGGAATTCAAAATTCAAAAATACATTATAGATAACTAAAACAGAGGTATTTATGTATCTTTTATTATTACTTATTTCGAAATAGCATTGAGATAGCCCGTGCATTCCAAATAACATCGAGCACGTGAGTAAAGGTCTATTTCCTTTTGCTTAGGAAAGTTTTACTTTGTTTCAGTTTATAAATAAATGTCGGATATTTCTAGCGAAAAAGTATGAACATCATTCGAAACAATGTGATAGACAAAAAAAAATGTAATGTCCTACTTGCTAGACAAAATACGGACGAACAAAGGTGTATTCATATTGGTGAAGTTAATTAATAGTAACTAAATTGTATTTACACTATACGTAGTCCCGTTTGTATAGCAAGCATGGAATATTAATAATACAGATATAGACGAGCATTAATGAAATTATATTTTCTTGGTAAATTGAATACTACTACGGGGTCCGCCTCCGAAAGCACTAAGCCTCAATCGAGCTCACTCTTATTAAAAACCCACAACGAAACATGTTACAGATATAGACGCAGAGTAGCAGAGCTTTATAGACATACTAGCAGCGCCTTGTGGTTTTACTCGCGTTGTTCAAATAAACAAAAATCAAACTCTTCAGCTTTATATATTAGTATAGAGTATAGATTCCGATATATATAAAAAAAGGATTAGCCTGTAATGCCCCACTACTGGGCAAAGGCCTCTCATCTCACTGAAGATATCAGTACAGTGAGAATGATTAGTCGTAATCACCATGTTTGCCTACGGCGGGTTGGTGATCTCAAAGCCGAGCCATGTTTGAAAAGTAGGCAACATGTATTCGCTCGACCTGGGATTGAACCTGGGACCTCAGTATTGATTGGAGTGCACATACCACTAATAAATAATAAATAATAAAATAATCATTTATTGCTACAAGTACAGTCACGTGCAAGTGGACATTTATTTGAAAATCTGCCCGTGTATACATTTCATTGCACGTAAGACAAAGTACAAAATTAAAATTTGAAAAAATGTAGCAGTAGGAGGCGTCTCAGCTAATGCTGTACCGAGGCCGAAGTCTCGGTACAGCGCTGGTTTTCAGACGCCCACCCTTCTGCCCCCCTATTCCCGGTCCAGTGTGCGCACCGGTGCTTGAAGCTCAGTGCGCTTGAAGGACGTGAAGCAATTGGTATTCCCGCGGCATCTCGTGCCCAGTGCTTAACGCTGCCAACATACTAAAAATTTTGGACATCTCTATTATTATGTACAAAAACCGGTAAGTACCGATAAATAGTCTGTAAAATTAAATATCATCCAACGTACGTACAATTTTAAACGAAAACTGAACTTCTTAATTTGACCGGGTTTTGTAACAGATTATTTGTCTGTGGTGGCTAGGCGCGCCTCCGCCTGGCCCGCACTTGTCATTGTATTGACAGTTTCAACAGATTGGATACCGGCAAAATTCCGCGGTATTTATTTACTCTTTTTCGCGATTAGAACAATAATTCATAACGATAACTTTACTTTTGGCCCATAGGAGTCGTATATCGCCGCTTCAGGGAAGCAAATCGATGAATAAACCCTGAATAGTTATAGTTATATAAATGTATATTATGTTAGTTTGTAAGGTATTTATATAAAGTAGAATGTAAGCTATATTTTATTGTTGCTCGGTTTGAGAGGTATCACCTTTCCGTGACAGTTTATACTAGTATGGGAGGTGATGTCTTGATAACTGAGCCAAATATAATGTACCTAATTACATCTGAAATAAATAAATTAATTGAATTGAATTGAATTGAATGTTTCTTCTTTGCATTAAGTATTTACAGAAATAACTGTAGTCTCTAGCTTCCAATTACACATTACACATTCAACACAATTGTTGTATTTAGTGTGCCGAGCGGTAGAGACGGCGTGAGTTCTAGTAGGATCTGCCGGAAAATTGTTTTAGTCACTCTAAAATGTTGAGTAAAAAGAGATTCCGGCAGATCCAATGGATTTCTGCAATCCCTCAGCCGTCTCCGTTCTAGTCTGAGCGCCTGTCTTTGGCGAATATCTTCCGCGGCACCTAATATATTTGCACGAGCCATTTTGATAGTAATTATTAGAAATCAATACCTAATAGAAGAAATTAATGCTTAGAATCTTAGAATTATTTGGCCGCCAATTATTTAGCGGGAAGAAAAAGTCAACCCTACTAATTTAAAAAGGTTTCATCATGACTCATAGATTCATACATTATTCGTTATTCGCAACATGGTAGGGTTATAGTGATTTATTGTTCCTCACTACTGGATAGTAGTTGCAATCAACGAAGGCCGGTGGTTAAACACTATGGCCGTGTGAATACCGATTTGAGTTTACCGGTTTTTTTTTCTAGTACATTGATGAGCATAGTGGCGTTGAGTGTTTAAACACTGAAATGCGCGCACCGGAGCTGTCAAACGCTTAAATGGCAATCACGAACGCCACTATGACGTCATCTCAGTGCGCACACTGGACCGGGAATAGGCCTGCTGGTAGACTTAACAAAAGTTCACATCGTCTCGCAAAATGAAATAAAAATAAAATTATGAAATAAGTAATATTTAATCTCCACCGACCGTGTGTGTGTGTGTGTTTGTGCTAGACCACCGAGGCGTTCCTAATATAGTTTCACATAAATCAATAATAGTATTTTTATCTTGAAATTTCCATTTACTTATTAACTATCCGGGACTGGAGTTAGAATATTACATAAGTTTTTGTATTAGCTATAGTATTTTAACTAGAACATGGATGTTTAAATATTTAATACATAAAAATTTTGTTCAATACACCATTAAATAACGTTGCAAAGCTAACTACTAGATATAACCAAAGCATACTCACAAAATGTATGGATATTTTGTAGAAACACCTTTCGAAAGTTTCCAAACATACAGTTACTGTTCAGTATATAAAAGCAACCAACATTCAATCTTCTGTTTTGAAACCGCGGGCCTCAACTAGTATAATACGGTAAGTGACGTACCTCGTCGCCGACGCTCAGTTCCCTTCCCAGACGGAGAACCTCGGCGAAATGGAAGAACATTGTCTGCTCTCTTTCCACGCATTTTATGAACCCGAAACCCTCGCGCAGAGAACAAACTACGCCTTGCTCCCTCCTGCACAGACACACATACAAAAACCCGTTAACATTCAAAAAATACAACGTAACAAGATAAGTGCATTCATATAGTACAATACAATCTCTTGCGATGATGATTGACATTAATCCCACTATGCCAATTAGTATTTTCCTGCGATTAACGAATAAAAGACGGTAAACTTGAAGTCAGATCAAGGTTATATTTATTTACATATCGGGTTTGCGTACATGGAAGACGTATTGGATCGAAACACCACTTGTTGTGGTTAGTAGTCAAGTAGATGGTCTATTTGAAACTAGCAATTTGTCTATTTGAATAGATTGAAGACGTACCTTTCTCCAGAAACGTTGAAAGACTCGTCGAGAAGCGAGATGTTGGTGGCTCGCTTCAGCTGGTCACGCCTGTCGGTGGCGACTTGGAACTGCACCCAGTCGCCGTGCTTCAGCGTGAACTCGCCGCATTGGTCCTTGTCGCCGAACGACACCTAGACAATCACATGTCGTATATAGCCATTTATTTCCACATCAAAAATATACAACAAACTGTGGCACAACCATCTTTAAATATTACATGAAGTAGCCACCAGCTCCATTCTTGTTGAATCTATTTTTAAGTTGAACAACATGGTTAAAATATTAGATAAAACACAGAAACCTCTTGTCAGTATGATTCCTCCTTACTAAAACCTAGTGGAAATCAAAACCTGTCCACTGTTATGTCTCCTCTACTGCTGGCCTTCTCAACTAGGGATGGTCATGGTTGTGGCTTCTTACCTCAACTTCAGAATGGTCGACGGCCCGGTAGCGGATCCTTCCAGGCAGAGGGTCGTTCTGCGGCGTGCGAGCCAGTCCGCCGCGCTCCAGCGGCTTCAACACCTGCCCGCGCATGATCTCCGGGCTAACATCCTCAAACACCACAGAACCGCTGGGAAGCTTCGATATGTTTACAGCCACTTCTTTTCCCTACAAAAAAAACATCAATTAGAAAAATTTACAAAAATGTATTATGGTCTTAGAAAGAGCACTCACGTTTCTAGTCTGAATATTAAACTCGACATCATCACCCAACATCAGCTCCTCCTTTATTTTAGCTTCGGAGTAGTGGAAGAAAATCTCTTTGACAACATCAGCGCGTTCGATGAACCCGAAATTCTCCTTCATTGAACAAACCACGCCGTGATATTTAACGGGATGTTGCGGATTCTCAAAACGCACATGACAAGCGCCAAGAGTTCCCCTGTGAAACAAACATTTTTGAATATACAAACGTTGAAAAAACAAACATTTTTCTACACAATTGACATTCATCCAGGAATCAATACATCAACTAACCTCTGATTAGTAGCAATTTGAAAACTGACAGCATCACCAGTGCGAAGAGTAACGTTACCCTCGACATCGTCTTTCGTGTATGGTAAAAAGAAACATTCGCCCCGATTTTCGTATGATATACGACCTGTGTTATCACCGGACCCTTCACCTTTAACTTCAGTAGTCACTGTACCGGTGACTCTGGCCTCGCTCAGAACCTGCGAGCAAAACAATGACTTGCAATACTTTGTACCTAAGAAATGAATAAACAGTAAGTTAAAGAAAGCCATGTTTAATTTCTTACCACTTCAGGTGCTATCTTAGTGACAATTGAGGCAATGGGCTTGCCTGTCCGACGGTCATAAGTCATCTCAAACTCAACAGGATCTCCAATTTTGAGATGTTCAGTGTTGCCACTGAATTGACTAAAGTGGAAGAAAAGGCGAGCCTGCCTCTCACAGCACTGGATGAATCCATATGAGTGGAGTAATTTCTCAATAATGCCTGTCTCTCTAATTGGTGGGTGGTTCACAGAGTCATAATTAGATGTATTGTTAGCTGAACTAGATGAATAGGCAGAGTCACCCATGGGACATCCGTCCATGTTGTAGCCAATGTTGAAGCGGTTACCGCTACCTGATTTCAGTCCGTTATTGTAGTTGTCTCGTGGTGAACTTGGATACTCACCACTGTACGAGCCTAAAAAGTATACAATAAATGAATTTCCAATAATATGAGCTATTACTTAATTTCCATTATGTTTAACTAAATAAATAAATAAATAAATACTTGGACAAATTCACACACGGTTAATTAGACCCAAAGTAAGCTCTAAGCTTGTGTTATGGAATCTAACTAACTGATACTACTACATATGCATACACAAATACTTTATAAGAATATATAATTGACACCCAGACGTCGTCGCCAACAACTATGTCTTCACATATTGTTGACTCCGGGCGGGGATCGAACCCGCAACCCCTGACACAGTAAGCGCTCTCACTGCCACTGTGCCAACGGGCTTGTCAACTGTACTAATTGTATGTATATGGTAACTGTTGACTTAAAATAAAAGTAATACAATTGAAAGCTTCACTATGTGAGCAATCAACTATCAATACAATATTGAAAACATGAATATGTTTCACCTACTATTGTTTTACTTTCTACGGATAGCAGTCGTTACATGAGCCATGTCAGAGGCTTTTGGCGGCTCAATAACTCTGACAACAGAATTTTTCAGGTTGACCAACCAGTCGATGAAGAAGACCTATGCAAGTATAGGTGTTGAAAAACTATACATCGAAGTTCAAATACCTTCCTACTTAGAGCCTAGAATTAGAAATTAAATATATGGTCTGATATCCTTCACCAAATTGCCACAAATTTAAGGTTAATAGGTTTCATACATTTTTGACAAATAGTTATATAGAATTGATCGTAAACTCAAAGCCATATTTTAACTCAAAGCCCTAAAGTATTTGGGAAATGTTATTTTGGGTTGAATTATCTTATCACTTGTTAGTTTCCTCAATTGGCCAGTTCTGTTAACTTGCCATTTTCCATATTCGTCAATTTCATGATATTCTCTATGTCGACTCGTCAATTTTCCCATCTGGTCACTTTACATAATTCACCAATTTTTGTCAATTGTACAGGTTACTCTCAGATACGATATTATACAACTTTTTTTTTGTGTATGTAAAAGCCTTGGTGGCGTAAGGTTTAAGGTTATGGTTATGTTATGGTTTAGTTAAAATTGAATGATTTTCAAGTAAAAACTCTTTAGTATACAATTAAAACTAAGGGACTGCAAATAGTTAATGTTGATACATATGCTTTTAAAATTACCTGTTTTTATCAATTAAATGTTATAGTTATTGATTTTTAGATACTAGAGCATTTTTTTAGAACTGGTTTTAATTTGTTTATCTTGTGTATAAATTCCATGTGATTATATAAAATATTAATAGCACGATTGTACTGTATTGACAAATTGCATAAACTGACAAGTTAAGTAAAATGACTTATGAAGGAAACTGACAAGTAGGGAAATTAACCAATTAACGAATTACTTAAAACTGATGAATAATGGAAACTGCCAGGTTAGAGAAACTGACGGATTGAGAAAACTGACCAGCGGTAACCCAATCCCTTATTGGAGTAAAAGAATCAAAAATGTTTGGATGTGAATAATAAAACTATAAATTATTCTCAGATATATTATTATTACCTTGAAGCGCTCATGGCGCAGTTTGACTAAGCAATGTTAGTTCATTGCGATAGTTTAGCAATGTGCAGTTTGAGCCCTAATTGGATGGGTGGCTGATAGTGGCATTTCTATCTGAGCGCTATCATGCTTCGGAGGGCACATTAAATTGACAGTCCCGGTTGATTCAACAGCTGATGTCGGAGGCCTTGAGACGGTCTAAAAACTCCAACACCAGGGTTGGCCACTAACTTTCTCGAGCTTATTTACTTATTAGCTGGTGTTACCTTGCAATTAACTCCATTCATCCTAATATATATATTATATATATTTGTTTTCTGTTAGTTTTAATAGGCTAACTTGGGGATAGCTACATTTAAAAGGAATGTTTTAAGCTACTTTTCATCCCAAACTTATTACTATGGGAAATAGTATAACACAGGTAAAACTGCGATGAGCTATTAGTATTGCATATATAGCAAGCTATAAATAGCAGGGAATATCGAAAAATAATTAGACATATGTCACAGTGACATTCTATCTACCTAATACCTTTTTAAAGCTTAAATGTTTGTTTGTTTGAATACACTTTTTCTGTAACTTCCAATCAGATTTGATAAAATCTTATTTATTAATATTGGATGTGATAGCAACATTAAGAGAAAAGTTCCCATAAGAATGAGCACAATTCAGGTAAAACTGGGGTGAGGCTAGTTAATTATATCATCTAATATATAAAATTCTCGTGTCACAGTTTTCGTTGCCATACTCCTCCGAAACGGCTTGACCGATTTTGATGAAATTTTGTGAGCATATTGAGTAGGTCTGAGAATCGGCCAACATCTATTTTTCATCCCGAAATTCCCGCGGGAACGGGTACCGTGGTTTAACTCCTCTGAAAAACGGCTCGACCGATTCTCGTGAAATTTTGTGTGCATATCGGGTAGGTCTGAGAATCGGACAACATCTATTTTTCATCCCGAAATTCCCGCGGGAACGGGTACAACGCGGGTGAAACCGCGGGGCGCAGCTAGTCTTATATATAAAAATTCTCGTGTCACAATGTTCGTTCCCGTACTCCTCCGAAACGGCTTGGCCGATTCTCATGAAATTTTGTGAGCATATTGAGTAGGTCTGAGAATCGGCTAACATCTATTTTTCATCCCAAAATTCCCGCGGGAACGGGTAAAAAGCGGGTGAAACCGCGGGGCGCAGCTAGTTTTAGTTAAAAATTGTGATTCCCAAAGAAATAATAGATTCATCCAATATTCCTCAAAAAATTAATGACAAAATGTCATAAATATATCCCAACTAGCAGCGCCCCGCGGTTTTACCCGCGTTGTGCCCGTTCCCGTAGGAAATCCGGGATAAAATGTAGCCTATAGCCTTCCTCGATAAATAGACTATCTAACAGTCAAAGAATTATTCAAATCGGTTCAGTAGTTTCTGAGATTAGCGCGTTTAAACAAACAAACAAACAAACAAACAAACAAACAAACAAACAAAACAAACTCTTCAGCTTTATAATATTAGTATAGATTCAATAAAAAATACATATCAGAGTGAAAAACAAATAAGATTTTACATATTTTGAATAATGAGATACCTATAACAGTAACAGATAACAGTAGAGATACCAGTAACAGTATTTACCTATAAAAGTGTAGGTACCTGTAAAAGTGCAGCATTCTAAAAAACAATATGATTTAAATACCTATCTGGTAATTGCACTAAAGAATAGAACAATTTTAGTTACACCGCCAACTACATTTAGAACAGTTCTTGAAAAATCGAATGTTTAAATCAAGTAAATAATACATGAAGTGTACTTACCGTTGCGGTAAGTTTGTTTTGCTTGCATATTGGGGTGTTGAAGATCAAGAATATCATGCAATGGGGATGAGTGGGATTCCGGCGGTTGGAACATTTTCCACTGAGGATTACTTGACATAATATTTCTTAGCTTGTCTCTTCCTTATATAATGGTCAAAAACCCAGTTTATGTACCAATATCACAGAAAATTGTGTTCAATGTTTTAAATTCCGTTTGTGGTGTTCAAGTTTTTATAAAACAGTTATAAATTTATAAATCAAATCACATTTTCATTAGTCTTTGTGTTCATGAGAACACATAAAGTAGGTAGGTAGTTAACACAAGAGTCACAATTTAACACCAAAATCACAATGTTGCAAGATAAGCTAGGTGCTTATTGGTACAGATGGTATGTTAGATCCTCAGATGTCTTCAATGCTTGCTGAATCGAAGCTCCGTGGTGCACTAGTCGGTTCAATGGTGTCGTAAAGTATTGTTGTTCTATAATTGATATAGTTACTCTGTATCCACTAGCTGATAGGACACTTTCTTTCTTTTGAAGGTAGAAAATTTCGTAACGAGGCCCACGATCCGACTTCTATAAATTTACAATAATGTCCATTACAACGAAGCGTCACGTCGGAACATCATTTTACAATTTATTATTGCTATCTACTGTAGGTATCGGCCGCCCGAATCCCGATACACCGATGTGCAGAAATTACAGCGCCGTGAACAAGGTCTAGTATGTTCAACTACGTCCCATAAGGCAATTACTTTATCACATACGATCAAAATGATGTTCGACAATCTTTACCGACAGTAATCAACCACGTTTGGAAGCAAATAAATAGAAAACCATGAAATTATCAAATCTCACCACGACACAGCACAGCACTGACGACATACCGCCATATTGAATGTCAACATTTTTCACGACTTGGTGTAGACATACAACTACATAAATAATTATTGGAAAAATTTGGAAATTATTATAAAAGTATTCAAATAATAACTGTAATATAAAACTATAATCAGGTTATTCCGGATTTTTTAATTTTGTGTTTATTTTTTTGTCGAAAGGCAAATGTCTGTCATGTGTATTTGATTTTTCTTTTTTTGACTACTGCTGCCTAAAAATCATATCAACTTACATACAACCTACATGAGTTAAAACCTCATTTATAAAATTATGTATTTAGAGGATTTATTTCATTTCAATATTGTCTATATCATAATAAATAGGTTTATTTAGATGAAAACCCTATTCGTCTGTGGAGACCCTTAAATAATATCGACCGAGATTCGAATTTTCTACCTTTAGTATTTTTCTATAATGGTAATACTGAAAATTTGTACGTCATTCATGGTCTAAAAGGCGGCAAATTCGATTTTTGAGTGAGTCTGTGGAGTGAGTGAGCTTGCCAATATATTAAAAAAATCTTTTTTCAGTGTAAAAATGTGCCGATTTAGTAAAATAATAACTAGTAAGCGAGAAATGCAAGTATTATTCACTGTTTTCTTAATATTATTGTATGGTGTTCTGTAAAACGCTATCCCGGTGGACTTTCAAGCAATGAAATACCTTAACTTTCGTCATTTTATACTCCGCGTTTAACTTGTAACATTTTCATCTCCGTTACTGTGTCGCTAACCTTATCCCCGTTATCCCGTAGTAAGTCAAGTACTTACATGATGGATCTATATAATAATTGTCACCTAGCAATTATATAATTAGGGGTTTTCACAAATAAATGTAGTACGAGTACTACCAACAAAGAGTAGGTAATAAGTAGGTTTGTGTAGGTACACAAACCTACTTATATATCTAACTAAGTAAATCAGGGGCAGGGGTTTTTAATTGTAGAATATATTTATATATTCAATTGTAGATTAGATTTAGATAGTTAAACGGTACCTGCTTAATAAGCTATGAAATTAGTAACATTTACAAATAGTAAAAAACATAACTTTTATATAAGTATATAAGTATTTTACAAAGTAACACATGTTTATTACAATCGATCCGTTGAATTATCTTTTTTCCTTTTCACCCCTATTCAGCCGAGCCGGTCCAATGATTCTCACACCATATGGTGCCCAGCATACTGGCAGGGTTCTCTTTCTAGCGAGGCTAATTCTTTGAGACGGATAGCCACCTGCTCTAGAGTCTCCAGATACCTCTCTGAGACGAGCCCAATTGACACAACTATCAATTGTCTCAAAACCCACCGGGGTGAAAGAGTAGCTTAGCATCTCGGATGTCCAAGTATTTACGAGTTTAGTTTCAGTTTAACAAATTAGTTAAATAAGTACTTAAACCTCATAATACTAGTTAGGTAAAGAGCAGTACCCAAGTGCAAAACTATTGTTTATTTGTTCCTTTCGTTTTATTAAATCAAGTGTACTTGTTTCGATAGATAAGTAAATAATAAATAAATAGGTACTTGGGTACATTATGGATAACTACTACTTAATTGTATTTAAGTGATAATCAAGTATGGCTTACGCATATTCGTAACTAAATATAACCTACTAACTAATATTATAGATGCGAAAGTTTGTCAGGATGGATGGATGTATGTACTTATGATTTGGATGAAACTTTACAGTAATATAGGTCATACATCAGAATAACACGTGGGATATATTTTACCCCAAAATTCCCGCGGGAACGGGTACAAAGTGGGTGAAACTGCGGGACGCGGCTAGTAATTTATAACTTGCTTAACCTAGGTACCTATAATATACTTACTTAACATAACAAATAATGTTTCGTTATATTGTACGAACAATTTATTTACAAAATTTTCACTTGATTATAATGTAATCATGTATTCTAACCAATTTTTGTACGGATAAAGATTTAGAATTACAAAGGGGAGGCTCACGCAGGTTCTGTCGCCCCAACTGAGGAATCCAACAATCCTTTCTTGTATCATTAGAACCGATCCAATATCTAGAATAAATTGCGTCACGTTTCTCAAAGTTCAATCAAAACTATCTTAAGTATAACTTAATTTAATAGATAAATAGGTAGGTACTCATTAAAATTCGTGTTTGAGTTTTTGTCTGTGGCTTACTAGATCTGCTTAGTCTAAAAGTAGGTATCTTACTTACCCAGTTGAACATTTCTCGGAGTCTTTTTCATGACACAAAACTCGTTAACTCTCATTTCATTAACTATTGGAGTTACTAAACGGGTACACTTTTCCAATGACAGTGGTTTAACGAGCATTACAGCTCGGAGACCTAGAATAAAACCCCAGGTACAAAAAGTGTCGGCTGACAATTTTTGATTATCTTCTGGTATGGACTTAATAATTAGCCCTAGTCCTATGATAGGGCATTTGGGTCAGGATTCTTGTATTTGATGAGCGCAGTTTTTATCAAGATAACCATGTTAATTTTTTGTAGGACTCGTTTTAACGCGGTGGTGGTGGCAAGTGAGGAGGATGAGGTATAATTTCGACGCTAGGATGAGGCCTTTGCTCAGCAATGGGACATCTAGATCTGAGTAACAGTACATTATTATAGGTACCTACTCGTATGTTTCCTTCTTCTATCAACAATACACAACTAGGTCACGTACAAAATCAAAGCTAAAAAAGCGTGGATGACGTGTGACAGCTTATTTTGTTTACTACCGAACTGAAAAAAACGTTTTAAAACAGTTCGAAGTTCAACCTAATTACAACCATGACACCTAGCAATAAAGTAGCAAATCATACGAATAAAATAAGTGAGAATAACGCCTCACTTTTCAAATGAGGCGTTATTCACCGAGACGTATTTTTTGCGCCGACCCGACATCTAGTTGTGTATCGTTGATCGAAGGTTTCCTTATTATGTTTATAGTCTTAGTGGTACCTACTTACTTAACCCAGAAAATTAACTAGGACTCACCATATTCCTTCCAATTAACTATTTTCATACTTTCAGCATGCTTGTTAATTATATTGTAATCAATAGCAAATACAGTTTCTGATGAATTTTCAGATGAATTTTCGCTATCTCCGTCATCCTGGCCCTGTCTTGTTACAAGGTTCATAATGACGTTAGATACTGTAAATATAATTCCAAACAAAAAAACTTGAAAAAACTTGATAATAAGTACAAATTCGAAACGCTTTAATACTGTGCTTCGGAGGGCACATTAAGTAGTCGGTCTCGATTGTTTCAGGCGAAAGACCATGTTGGGGGCCTTTAGGCGGTTTCTAAACTCCGAAAACAATGAATGATGACCATACGGTAATAGGTTCGTGTAAATTATATAATGGTCACCATCCTGGTATCAAAGATTTTAGACCTTAAGGCATCCGTCATCGTCAATCATTATCATCCAGATATCACCATTAGAAAAATCTTGAACAAGTACATAGGTATATAACGCCTAAATTCCTATTCATCCTATTGGTTTTGGAAACCAATCAGACCAGAGCATAGGTACTAATACCTACATATTATAAACCTTAAAATAAACATAAGTGTAAACAAAGCGGACAAAGTACCTACCTATAAGGTAGCGAGTTAAGTATTTGGTATTAAAGTAGTTTGTTTACCTACTCTATTAGTACGTCACTGTTTTAGTTAAGAAGTTGCAGTTAATTAAGGTCCCTAATACGAGTATACTTACTTTCAATTTCTCTTGTATATATATTGTCTGTATGTTCAAAAATTCCAATATTGTTGTTGAAATCATCGTTATTAAAATATGAGTGAACAATGCCTCGTTTGATGTCAGATTCTGAAAAAATTTAATATATCTTATTAGATTTAGAACCTATATAATACTGCACCCAACTGCGCCCAATAAAATGACAGTTACCTATAAGTATACAACAACTAATGATAAATATTTTATTTTCGTTGAGGATGTCTCAATAATAATATGTAGTTGTAAAGATAAAAATAGTGTGTGTTACGACACTATCTCAAAGATAATACAATTCCATCAAAATATGGGAATTATGCCTCAAAATTACATTTAATTAGCAGCGCCCCGCGGTTTTATCCGCGTTGGGCCCGTTCCCATAGGAATTTCGGGATGAAAAATAGCCTATATCCTTCCTGTTGAATGTGCCCATCTATTTCAAAAATAATTATTCAAATAAGACTGATAATTTCCGAGATTAGCTCGAACATACAAACAAACTTACAAATTTTACCTCTTTATAATATTAGTATAGATTATAGTAAAATTTGCCTGCAATGCTGTTTCTCGTTTCGCCCTATACTACCTCACATTGCTTATTTTCAGCCCCCATATCTCCAAAAATACTGCTCCTTTCACATTGAAATTGATATATGGTAAAGTTGAGGATGTACTCTAAATACTATACGAGGCGAAAACACAATTCCGTTAAATTTTCTCGATAGAAAAAAATCTCAAAGTTGCCTCCAAATTGTACATTAAGCGTGTATAACTCAATGAAAACTTTAACTATGATCTTTAAACTTTTCATTATAACTGCTCTTTATAAAAGGAAAGTTTTATGCGAGTTGAAATTTTTAAATTGCCTTTATTTTATTTTAAATGAGAAAATACCTAAAATATCAAGCGCTATAAGCATTCTCGGTTAGGCCGTCCTGCCGCCCGGCCCCCGACTCAGTCGCGCTTCGGCTTTCGGACGGCGAACTTGTGCCGCTTGCGGTGAATTTGAGGAATAAACTCGTGCATTCAAAAATACATTTGATCGACATTATGGGTAATAATCGTTACCGCAATAAAAAGAAGAAATTGAATTGGCGTAAAAAAAGTGGCCAGCACATGATGACATGTTTTTTTAGCTTTAGAATATTGATAACATTTTTTTTATTATTTTGATTATTTTATTTTATTTTATTTTATAACATTCTTTGGTACAGTTTTCTACAGTTCAATCTGAACTTTATTCCTCAATAATGTTCAAACCTTTTTTAGGGTTTCGTACCCAAAGGGTAAAAACGGAACCCTATTACTGAGACTTCGCTGTCCGTCCGTCCGTCCGTAGGACAAATGGAATGCGAAAAGATTCTGCGGAACCCTCAATGCACTGATGACTTGCAAATCTTGCAATTGACTATACAGTATTTCAAAATCCCAGATTTTTTTTGTAAATAAAGTAATGTCAAGATTTGTCACTGTCAATGTAGGAGGTCAGATGAGTCGAACTTTCGGGTAATTTCATTTAAAAATAATGATAAATAATATTACCATTAATTTATAAAAAATATTAAATATTTCTGTATGAACTTTTAAGGCTTGTTTTTATTATTTACTACAACAAGAAAACATATTTTATTCGAAATTAGGACATTAAAAACACTGCAAGTTCATTACATCAATTTATTCACTATCCGAAGAGATATTCAGTTCAGATTCTGCATCTGAGTCATTCGCATTTATAATAAAACTATCAGTAACTTAAAAAGAAAAAGATTTTAAAAAATGAGTTTTTCATGATTTTCAGCAAAACGGTATGTTTTATCATAAAAATACCTTAAACAAAATTGTAGATCATAAAATTTTCTGCAAAAAATGTATTCATACTTATTTCCCACGAGCCACTTTTTTTGAGATATAACGATTCAAAAAGTTGTAAAGGTCAATTATGACCAACGTGTGCATATTAATGCTCACGTTTCCACGCCACCTATGAGGTAGTGTACTTAGCGCTTTTTTGGAGTCCGAAATACGAACCACGAATAAAATAAAATGGCGACTCTAAAAAATGTTCTGCGTCTCTGTAGTCTTCCAAGTATACATAAATAAACTGCACAAAAAAAGTTTTAGATAATTTTAATTTTCTTGAGAATAACAATGTTATAAAAGTCAATACTGCATAATCGTTTGAATAACTATAGCTATCCCCTTATTTTTATAAGATAAATAATTACCGTGAAATCGTCAAATTAACAACTGCACGATTTTTGTGCAGGTTTTGTGCACTGGTATCACATTTGTTTACATTATTATGCATATTATGCATTATTATGCACACGTTGGTCATAATTGACCATTACAACTTTTACAACTTTTTAAATCGTTATATCTCAAAAAGAGTGGCTCGTGGGGAAAAAAGTATGAATACATTTTTTGTAGATAATTTTACTATCAACAATATTGTCTCAGGTATTTTTATGATAAAACTCACCGTTTTGCTGAAAATCGTGAAAAACTCTTATTTTAAATCTTTTTCTTTTTAATTTACTTATTATTATTTTTAAATGAAATTACCCGAAGGTTCGACACATCTGACCTCCTACATTGACAGTGACAAAATCTTGACATAACTTTGTTTACAAAAATTATCTGGGATTTTGGTATAGATTAATTTATTTTTATCTATATATATATAAAAAGCGGCCAAGTGCGAGTCGGACTCGCCCATGAAGGGTTCCGTAGCAGCGAGTAACATAATAAAGAAGTTCTTGAAGTTCGTTGTACTTGTTTATTTATTTACATTTGAGTTATTGAATGAATAATCAGTATTTTTTTGCGGTTTACGATTTATGTCGTAAAAAAAAAACTACTAACTAGACCTCGTTCAAACCAATTTTCGGTGTTAGATTACATTGTTATGTACATCATATATTTTTTTTAGTTTTATCATTCTCTTATTTTAGAAGTTACAGGGGGGGGGGACACACATTTTACCACTTTGGAAGAGTCTCTCGCGCAAACTATTCAGTTTAGAAAAAAATGATATTAGAAACCTCAATACCATTTTTGAAGACCTATCCATAGATACCCCACACGTATGGGTTTGATGAAAAAAAAATTTTTTTTTTCATTTCTAAGTATGGGAGACCCCCCTAAAATTTTTTTTTTTTCTATTTTAGTGTGAAAATATTAATGCGGTTCACAGAATACATACACACTAAGTTTCAACAACATAGCTCTTATAGTTTCGGAGAAAAAAGGCTGTGACATACGGACAGACGGACGGACAGACAGACAGACAGACATGACGAATCTATAAGGGTTCCGTTTTTGCCATTTGGCTACGGAACCCTAAAAATGAAACCCGCTTTCCTTGGTCACGGCATCACGCGTGAATGGCTGGACCGATTTTCACGGTTTTGCATTCGTTGGAAAGGTCTCGGGCTCCGTGAGGTTTATAGGGAATAAAAATCTCAAAATTCCCACGGGAACGGGGGCGCTGCGGGTGAAACCGCGGGGCAGAGCTAGTAAATAATAAATTTATAAATTAGAATGTTACCATCAACAAATTGGTAGATAATTTTATGTTGTAGTTATTCAGTGTCTGGATAAGATTTATTTGTATCAAATAAGTAGGTACATAATTATATAAAGATTCCCTGCGATGTCGGGTGATGTCAGTCACCAACAGCAATGTTTATTTTATTTCTATCATATCGGCCAATTTATTATACCATAAATTTATAATTGTAGGAACATAATTATACCCGTCCGGCATCGACCGGCCCGCGCGTAGTAGGTATTTTTGTGTCGTGCATGCAAGGGAGCGAGCGCGCGCTGCATAGCTGTGAGTTGCGCGCGATCCCCGCGACGCGGGCGGCGCGGCGGCGGTTGAGACGAAGTGGGGGCCAAATCCGAATACGTGCTGAGGTAGTATAGGCCCTTAGTACTTTACAAGGCATGGATGAGGTCTCATTTAGTTTGTCATATATATCATTAAAAGAAAAATTCTTACCCATTTCTTCATCTTCGATAGTTCTATATTTAATTTTCCATTTTGGTAGTAAATTCGCCAATTCTGGGTTTGATCTTATTATGACACAATGGGCGGTAACCACTGACCATTGTTGTTTCAGCAATAACGACGCACAAATAATTTTTGGTGTTGACATATTTAAATATACCATACCGATGGATTGATAGGCAGACGTTTTGTGACCTGGTGAATACAATTATCCCCTATTTTTCGTACACCAAAATTAATCATAAGCTCAACATCCGAACATCACTATTTTTTTTAAATCATTATTTTGTTCAGCTTAACTATCTAAGCGCTACCATGCTTCGGAGAGCATTACAAATTGTCGGCGCTAGCTGTTTCAATCATTAGACAATGCTGAATACCTTAATGGATGATCTCTTCGACACCAAGATTGGCCATTATCCTACTCGCACTTACAGGGAACGAGTAGCAAACATACCTAAATCTATAGGTAAACCTATCACCGTCCTCCCTCGAAACTTACGTAAGTGGTCTTTACAAGTATGATTACAACAAAACTTACTAGCTTTCGAAGATCGTCTTGTTAGTTTTAAATGTTCGCCAGCCATATGATCCACAAATAATAAATGTATAAAATAAATAACTACTATTAGTAAAACAAGAAAAAATGTTATAATCAAATGAATGAACACACATTTTTCGCCTCTAGTAAACTGAGATGGATTTTGTGGGTTTGGTTGCTCAGTATCTATTTTAATGTCTGCCATAGTTATTGGGTATATAAAATGTAAAATATATACAATGCTGACGATGCGTGACCTACTCGATTCAGAATATTGCTTTAAAAGTTTAGGTTTTTATAGTAAAATATGAAAAAGGTCGGCATGGGAATAATTTTCAATTTGGTTAACATCCGTTTTGGTGTGCTCACATGACTGATAAAATCCATAATACCTAGTTAATTTTATATGAAGCTATGTAATTTTGGGTTTTAAAAAAGCAATAAATGTTTTTTTATTTCTTTATTTATTATACAGTAGGCTCAGGCTAACTCATGGTTATACATAAAGCCACTTCGGTTTGAAATACGGTGCTTATTTTTGGCCTGTTATAATTTTAACCTAATTTTTACTCACCTATTGTAAATCCAGTTTAATTTACCTTGATAATATACATTAATCTTGCTAGTTTTAACCATCTAGGTCAACAACAAAAAGCTTCGCAATGTAATTTGTAAATGCATGAATTACATCTTCTGGTATCTCCTATTAACAAAACAAAAACCCGACGCCTGTGTTTTTTTAGTTCTGTGTTATTTTGTTTTAAGAAAAAAATACATAACACAAAATCACAGGCGCCGGGTTTCGATCCCGGGACATCTCGCTGTGAGGCGAGCGCTCTACCCCTGCGCTACGCCCGTTGTACTGAGAGGGCTGAATTTAAGCATCGCAAGGAACCTAAGAGAGTTTCATGAATATAGACGTAGTCTCAAAACTCATTAAAATAGGGTTCATTTTCGTTCGTGTATAGGAACGCAGCCCCATTAGTTCCTAAAGTTGTCATTTGGCGCTAGTCACTATGTAAAGCTGACCGTGTTGCAGATGTTTTATTTGAAGAAATGGGTCATTAAGTTTTACGTTACCGTTATATCTGATTGTAAAAAGTAATAAACCAATATCTTATTTAAATAAAAGAAAGTCGTGTTACGAGTAGTTACACTATTTATAACTCGAGAACGGTTGAACCGATTTGGCTGAAAACTGGTGGGGAGGTAGTTTAGAACCAGGAGACGGATATAGGATACTATTTATCCCGTATTTAACCTTTTGTTTACCGGCATTAGAAACACAATAGAAAATCAATTGTGTCTGGCTTGATATCGCGTCCGCGGGATATGAGGGGTTAATACGGGAACGGGTGCGCTGTGGGTAAAACCGCGGGACACAGCTTGTTTGTATTAAATCTATGTTGTTTTATATGAAACCAACAATTATCCAAAATAACAATTAGAAAATAGCTCGTAATTGTCCCTATCGAATAGTAGGCAACAGAAAGAAAGGAATCAATGATTGATATGATGTTATATTTATTGATACCTAGTAGATTGCTGTCATTGTTCTGTGTACGTAGCTATAATTGCTGTTATCTCGAAGATGACGAGATGTGGTGTAGGACTTTGCTTTGTAAGTAATATGTACGTAGACATGGACGGTGAGGCAGATTAAATTTATGATATTTGGAAGGTCTTGAGGAATTTCGGACATGTTTTTGACGCGTTATCTATGCCCGTATCGAACAGTCAAAAATCGAACGATCAAAATATCGATTGGTCAAAATATCGAACGCTTAATAACAATGATTAATTTAACGAAAAACAATATTTTGTCTGTCTGTTCTATCAAAAATAATTAATTTCTGGCGCTTCGCCGGCCGCTGCTGCGGCTAGATTAATGGAAAAGTGTAGAGAGCGCCATCTCGTGAGGCGAAGAGACTACTGGAGGAGTTTTAATGCGAAATCTGACATTTGTATCAGTAATAGAACCATCTCGAATTGATAAACCGCTACATGGCGACTGAATAAATGCAAAAATTAACCCCAAATCAATTATCCCCTTTCATTATGTTTTAAAAAATTCAGTCCTTGTATAAATATAGTGCTCATTTCGGCGTTGTGAAATAGAAACCGCTGCAATTCACGCGGACGAAGTCGCGGACACAGCTAGTATGTAATAAAATAGACAAAACACAACTTCCTGGAAGTACTATATTTTATTTTTCTATAAATACAATGACTATAATAACATTAAACTTTAATTTAAATAAAAAATATTCATTTAAATATTTAAGCTTGTTAATTCAGTAAAAAGATAAAGACTCTACCTGGTAGAGTCTTTGCATTTTTGACGTTTGAGCTTTATGTATGATAATATTAACAAAAACTCGAGAGTGTGATCGTAAGCCACCATATTGAATGACTGATGCCAAAATTTACCAATCAATCTTATCTGTTGATACGACTTAACTATCTATAGAAAGTGTAAAGACGACAAATATTTCGCATAGTTCTTACATTCATAGTTTTTAAATAATTCAGTAATATATTCAGTAAAAAAGTAACAAGCGACCAAAATATAGAAATGTTATTTTCTATGACCAACTCTTACTTTTTTGTAAGGGTTGTTCAGCTTGGGTTCAACATAGCTAGTATCTATGAATACCATTATGTTTTAGTCATTCATTACGACACTAATGAGGTATTGAGTGATTTTACTCATTAAGGCACGATACGGTAGATTTTCTGAAATTGGCAATATTTTAAAAAGCTTCCTACTTTTCAGCTGAAAGAATTACTGAATAACTATGAATACAAGATATATGCGATGTCATCTTTATACATTTTGTAGACTCTTTGTCATACAACAAACGATTAAAAAGTTATTTGAAAACATTTGAATCTCTGCACCTTTCATTCAATATGGTGAGGAATATCCCCCGAAGTCGAAAACTAGGATTATTATCAAACCTAAGCCCTATACGTTAAAAGCGCAACTACTCTGCTTGTTAAAGGTAAAATCGCTTATTGCTTATGTCTCTTGGTGTTCAATTATGAATCTATATTTGTATTGAAGTAATATATTTATACAAAGTCTAAAAGGGAAGAGATCAAAATATTTATGCTTATTTCCACAGAAAAAAATAAAAAGTTCAGACCGTACGCTGTGAACACTACAGTGAAACATACAAAATTACGGTCCGTATCATATGCACTTATGGCACGCGTTTTTTAACCGACTTCAAAGAGGAGAATTTTCGTTTTTACCGTCAATATGTTTTTTATATGTATGCGCTCGTTGTTTATTTTAATCAAACATTTATAACCAAATTTTAATTGGTTAGTGTCAGTTAACCCGTGACATACGAACGGATAGACATTTACCCAAATGTACGCCTTCACTGGACTGTTGACAGCGCTGTGTCTATACTTTTTATTTGATCTGAGGCTTACTTTATTAATATCTTAAGCTTCATGTACACATTAAATGAATACAGGCACTCGTAAAAATACATTTGGGTTTTGAGTTTATTTCGAATTATATAAAATACCAAGCTAAGTTAGGGTCTGTTCACACAAAACCTATTTCTAGGACCATGTTTAGGGTTCGTATGCAGTTAATGGTTTAAGAGGTTCCGTCACTGAAGCGGAGCTGAGAAAAGTTCAATTGATCAAATACTTTATAGAATTCGATTATTGTGCGTTATTACTTACGCGGCAATTTACCTGCGCAAGTGAACCCAAACACATTCAAGCCCAGGTTTTCCTGAACACATCACTCGCGCAGGTAAACTGTACACGTACAGGATTAATATAATCAACCTAGAGGATTGGTTAATTGAACTCCGATTCGGTCTGTTTGTAATATTGAAAAAACCGCTTTTTACTATGCGCATATAGATACACATAACAAAACATTTTTTTTTATTGTCTGTCTGTTTGTTCCGGCTAATCTTTGAAATGGTTGGACCGATTTTGACGGGACGACTTTCACTGGCAGATAACTGATGTAAAAATGAGTAACTTAGGCTACTTTTATACCCAAATTCCCGCGGGAACGGGTACAACGCGGGTTACACCGCGGGGCGCGGCTAGTTGTACTTATAGCTTTTATGTGAACAAGACACGTAGCTTTATGCGTCTTACATCTACCATTATACTTACATACCTACTACATTTTGTGAAGAATACAAATAATAGGTGATTCCTACTCCTATTGATAGTTTTACATACATTATTTTTTAATTCAATATCTTTATTCTTATTAACTATCATTTAAGGCAACTTGCACAGTTTTGAGCAACTCTTTATTTTATTCAGCGCTAAATATCCCACTTATAACCGCTAGCTTAATGGATATTACGTTTAAAACTTTTAACAATAAAACGACTAGACTATTTGTGATGTGAAGTAGATACACAGGTTTAACCTGGATTAACACATCAGGTAATTTTAAACCAGAATCCTAAATACCTGAATAATAAAAGGATATTTTTTAGAAATATTTAAGCACTAAATAAAATATAGGTATTCGTGCAAAGCCGCTTTAAATAAACCTTAAGCAGCGTATTATGAAAGTTGATTATTGCCAAATATTGAATAGAAAAAATTGCTCAATTAAAATAATCTCTAGTCCGCTCACAGTGGAAAAGAGATCCTATTAGATTTCATAAGACGCTTCCTAATTATTAGACTCTAGTCAAACTGTCCACAGGGTGGATGTTTCAGTGCCGCCAGCCCGTCGAGCACAACGTGACAGAAGGCGGCAAGACATCATGTGATAAAGACTGCAAGATGATTGATGATGGATGAACACATGGATTTCTAATCAACACATAGTATTTATCATATAATATCAAGCCTTATGTAACGTACATTGTGCTAGAGGAGCTGGAGGGAAAGTACTCGTAATATGAAAGTTATCAGATTGTACTAAAACGAAACATTCCTTAGTGCTTGAGAAGAAACAAAACTGCATAAAATGATTTTATACGATTGCCATGACAGCAACCGCAAAAAAGTGCACTTTTTTGTATCTTTCAATAGGTATAATCGTAACAGCTCAATCTTTTTAACAAACATGCATCTTATAATAAAGATAATATAATTAAACCACTAGTAGTAGTATAAGCCTGTAATGTCCCGCTGATGGGCAAAGGCTCTCCTCACACCGAAGATATCAGTACAAAACAGTTCTGTTTCTTTTCTACAAAAAAGGCAATGTTTCCATTAAGTAAATGTTATAGTTTTATTATTAAGAGTACTTTTTCTAGGTAAATAAAACTCGTAAAGAAACTTACTTATTATATGACTGGTTATAGATAAAGCTTATTCTTAAACATGTGTATTAAATATAAGTACCTTACTATGTCTTGAAATATTTGTAAAGAAGCCTCTACAATATTCGCCTAGGTAAGACGATACGCGGAGTACATTGATTTTTAAGTCAACAAAACAAAAGTTTAACAAAAGGAAGAAAAGTTTAAAAGTAAACAAACAAAAGTTTAAAAGTAATTTTCACAACCCTGTATTCAGTGGTAGAGTAATTACTTCGCCAATTTTGAGAATAAAAGTAAAGGGCTCTTCAAAAATATTTACATGAATCAGTTATAACTAACAAACACGTATCTTGACAAATATGATTTAGAATTTTTACATTTGTATACAAGTAGATTATTTTATATAATAAATTGTCCTAATAAAAGCATACAATATAATTAAGCATGACTTTATCAATGCGAGTAACGTTATCACTCATGGATATAAAACTTGTAACTATTTACAACGTATGACAGACAATTATCTAAAAACAATAACAAGCTTTAAGTTTTAGGAGTTGGAAATATGTAGTAATATTTTTAATCCAAATTAATAAAGTTGAAAACGAATAAATATCATCATTAATCACACATATCATTTGAAAATTTGAAGATAGCTAGATGGACATGTGTAGGCGTCTCTTTTAAACAAGTAGGAGAGTCTAATGGTGCGTTTATATACGACTACTAGTATTACAAATGTACGTATGTTTGCTACTTTTTCACGCAAAAACTACTGAACGGATTTTAATGAAACTTTACATAGGCTTACATCAGAATAACACATGGTATACATTTTATCCCGAAATTCCCTCGAGAACCACGAGAACCGCGAAACCACAGCAGCAGAGCGGGACAGTACGAACCTCATTAAACCAATCACAAGGTATTCCGAAAGGATTTTGACGATGCCAATCTTCGGTCAACAATACACAACTAGATGTCGGCTCGCACAAAAAATACGTCTCGGTGAATAACGCCTCATTTGAAAAGTGAGGCGTTATTCTCATTTATTTTATTAATTAGATTTGCTACTTTATTGCTAAGTGTCATGGTTGTAATTAGGTTGAACTTCGAACTGTTTTAAAACTTTTCTTTCAGTTCGGTAGTAAACAAAATAAGCTGTCACACGTCATCCACGCGGACAGTATTTAGCTTTGATATTGTACGTGACCCGATATCTAGTTGTGTATTGTTGATCGAAGATGCAAATGCGTTGTTTGACTATTTCAATGCGTGGTGATTGGTAGATTGACCACCGCACAGCTCCATTCCGTTTCAATGGACACACCCTATGTGTATGAACAGCTCAAATCTCATTAGAACGCAACGGTGATTCACTCATCTTAGATCTTAATAGGATCTTTAATCTTAAGTCAATTTTAAGTCAACAGAATTCTTAAGCACTAATTATGCTATAACTTGGTTATATATGCGTTGTTTAACAGTGTTTTATAACAAAGAACTAAAAATATGTTTTTTACAGATTAGTATGTCAAACTGTTTCAAATTAATTAATAATTTTAATATTGCTTTTAGTTCGCGGTTTTTATAGAAACACGGTTTTTATAGAAAATATATTTCATAGTACAAAGTTAAATCACTCGCTAAAACAATTTAAAGACCATCCTAACTATCAGTTCTGTTACACCCATGTGAACGTAACAAATGTCTGTAAAGCCCATAATATTAAACTACTCACACGGGTTTTTCCCCGGTAGAAAGTTTATATAGCAAGTAAACTACTTATTTATATTTCCCGACGTATCGAGTGCATTGCACCACTCGTGGTCGCAGGTGAACTGAAGAAATCGGAGTCCATGTTTTCAAGAGCCCTTTTAACTATATCGGAGATGATAAGCCTGATAAGGATATTAGTGAGCCCAAAAATTGCAATAACCCAATCCACATCCGTATACAATATTAAAGAAAGGCTCAAGGTTACAACGTTTCGATTTAACACAAATCCTCAAAATCTGCACCATTGGTTTCTAGTACTTACAAAATTTATGAAAACTAGAAACGTTTGTTTACACAGTTTCGCCTGGACCAAAAAATTAGGTTAAGCCTTCAAATTGTTTTAACCCATGAAGTCAATTCGTAGTGAGGAGTAAAACAAATACGAAGTATTACTTACCGTATATATTACAACAAAGTTACCTAGGAAAAATCACCAGCTCGTTTGGTTCTTTCAAATTAAACATTAGAAGATGATGCGATACGAAATACGATATAAAAACGCTGATACGAATTCCCATATACATAATTTGAAACTTCCTACTTCCTACTAATATTATAAATGCGAAAGTTTGTGAGGATGGATGTATGTAAATATGTATGTATGGGTGTGTTTGTTGCTCTTTCACGAAAAATCTACTGAACGGATTGGGGTGAAACTGTACAGTAATATAGGTTATACATCAGAGTAACACATGGGATACATTTTATACCGAAATTCCCGCAGGAACGGGTACAACGCGGGTAACACCGCGGTGCGCGGCTAGTTATGCTTATAGGAAGGAATGGTACATCCGTCATCATGTTGAAATTATATGAAAATAATAGAGGAAGAATTGCACCTTTTTAATTCATCGCAAAACTTACAGAAGCATTTAATTTGAAGGAACCCTAAACTATACCTAGAAAACCGAGCTGAACGACAACAAAAAAGTAAAACAAGTAAACAACATGCTTATAAATAAGGTCCTTATTACTATTTAGTCGAAACACTCTTATATTTTCTTCACCACGCGTCCGTACACACACAAATGACAATATTTCACTCGTTGAATCAGATTATAACGTTTGTCATTATTTAAATAATTTCATATCACTGCTGAGTCCATAGTTTTATTATTCTGTTATTTAATACACAATTTTCATGCTACCCTAAGATGTATTTATAGTTGCCACACACTAATTATTGTAAAATGTTCAAATAATTTATAATATTCGATGTGTGACTTATAATGACTAAAATTTCAGCACTTTAAGTACTTAAATATAACGGCTATGGACAATATATTATATTCGAAATTAAATATATGGTTTTAAATAACAGAATATTAAAGGGTTTTTAGTAGTTATTGTGTAAAAATATTTTTGTGTAAAAAAATATATATGTATAATGTACATAGTCAGTTATTCGTTAAAGCCCAGTGTGTGGCAGCGTCAATCTTCAGTATCTCTAATTAGAGTCCAACTATATGAAAACGATTTTCACTGAACGGCCTTAGTTCATGGATTGTTCACTGTTAGAAAGCGATAACGAAAAGTTTTGCACTAACGTTACGTCTAACGTTACAACAGACGAGACACTGAAAAACAAAATACAAATTATGTAGTTATTTATGTCAGTTTTATACACTCTAATGTCAATGATTAATTATATCAAACACTAGCAGCGCCCCGCGGTTTTACCCGCGTTGTGCCCGTTCCCGTAGGAAATCCGGGATAAAATGTAGCCTATAGCCTTCCTCGATAAATAGACTATCTAACAGTGAAAGAATTATTCAAATCGGTTCAGTAGTTTCTGAGATTAGCGCGTTTAAACAAACAAACAAACAAACAAAACAAAACAAACTCTTCAGCTTTATAATATTAGTATAGATTAAATGATATGGAACCGTTTATTTAAAGTTGATAACAAATGGTCAAAATCAATGTATTAGTAATGGGTCATTCGTTATCATACGTTTAATACTAAACAAAAGTACTCACTTCGTGGTCTCCTGGCGTTAGAGAATTCGGTTACTACTTGAAAAGAACATGTTAATCTTATCCAGCAACTGAAAAATAAACAGAATTGTTTGCGTAAGAAATGTTTTCTCTACCTACATTAATATCGGTTACCTACTTGCTTTTGTGAAATTGGCCTACAATTGTAAAAATAATATGTAGTGTAAATTATAATCATTTTTGGGTTCGTATCCGTAACGGACAATTGGTTTTTAGTTTTCCTTATAGGTATGGTCAACCCGAAATCGACCATTTTTTATACCCTATTTTTTCTGATGAGTAATTAAAGAGGGTTCTTAACAATGAATAAGGGTCTTTTCGTAAATAATCCCACAGAGGATATTAAAAACGTGAACCCAAAGACCCTATTTTAATGTTACCTAAACAATGAGTCACACATTCACTATTAAAGCGAATCCAGGGTTATATACGGTCGATTTAGGGTCTATGTAGGGACCTTAGGGACTATGTAGGGACCCGTAGGTAGGTCCCGACGCTTTGTCACGTCATAAAAGAAAATGTGCATCGAGAAAAGGCGCAGGAAACTGATACCTGCAGGGTTCCTTTTGATGATAATATGTTTGGGACCGCGGTCGAGTTGGGTACATTCTTATGAGAAGCAGACCCTTAGGGGCGCGGTGGTCTACCAGCGGCTACTGGCAGGTAGCCAGGGTTGCCTGATGGTAGGTACCGAATCACCAACAAACAAGTTGTCATGCCTGACTACCTAGACATTGCACAGCATCAAAAAGCATGGAATTCTACCTGTCCGTAGCCCACATTAAAATGCCAAAAGCAATCATTGAATAATCCAATAGTACCGTAAAAAGTAAATTTTTACCATTATTTTGAATTCAATTGTAGTTTGAAATCAAACACATTGAATGAACTAATTGGAGACAAATAGCACACAAAGTGTATAACTAGATTATCGACAAACAAGAAATATACTGTATCGTATTTTAATCAATATAAGTGACGAGCTCTCGCTTTCTACTGACTTTGTATCCACAGGAAAATTGGATCAAAACATAATACCTAACATATGTTTACCATTTATGTGTAGGTCCCTCCTTATAACTAAGTATTTATTTCGATATTAAATTTATCACTGAACAAAACACAACCCATGCATTTTTGTTAAAACGTCCAGTACTACACCTTCCACCAGATGTAGGTTGACTTACGAAAGACCCAAAAACAACTTGGATTTTCCAACATTTCCAAGGGGAAAGTGGAAATTTAATAAATGACCATTACTTATTTAAGAAATAATAGTATTAATGGTGCTACTAAGGCAAACTACTAACTGATAAAGTACCGAGAAACAGAATAGTTAATAGTTACCCTTATTGAAGCGCGAACCCAAAGACCCTATTTTAATGTTACCTAAACAATGAGTCACACATTCACTATTAAAACGAATCCAGGGTTATGTACGGTCGATTTAGGGTCTATGTAGGGACCTTAGGGACTATATAGGGACCCGACGCTTTGTTTATCACGTCATAAGAGAAAATGTGCACCGAGAAAAGGCGCAGGAAACTGATACCTGCAGGGTTCCTTTTGATGATAATATCTTTGGGACCACGGTCGAGTTGGGTACATTCTTATGAGAAGCAGACCCTTAGGGGCGCGGTGGTCTACCAGCGGCTACTGGCAGGTAGCCATGGTTGCCTGATGGTAGGTACCGAATCACCAACAAACAAGTTGTCATGCCTGACTACCTAGACATTGCACAGCATCAAAAAGCATGGAATTCTACCTGTCCGTAGCCCACATTAAAATGCCAAAAGCAATCATTGAATATTCCAATAGTACCGTAAAAAGTAAATTTTTACCATTATTTTGAATTCAATTGTAGTTTGAAATCAAACACATTGAATGAACTAATTGTAGACAATTAGCACACAAAGTGTATAACTAGATTATCGACAAACAAGAAATATACTTCATCGTATTTAAATCAATATAAGTGACGAGCTCTCGCTTTCTACTGACTTTGTATCCACAGGAAAATTGGAACAAAACATAATAACATATGTTTACCATTTATGTGTAGGTCCCTCCTTATAACTAAGCATTTATTTCGATATTAAATTTATCACTGAACAAAACACAACCCATGCATTTTTGTTAAAACGTCCAGTACTACACCTTCCACCAGATGTAGGTTGACTTACGAAAGACCCAAAAACAACTTGGATTTTCCAACATTTCCAAGGGGAAAATGGAAATTTAATAAATGACCATTACTTATTTAAGAAATAATAGTATTAATGGTACTACTAAGGCAAACTACTAACTGATAAAGTACCGAGAAATAGAATAGTTAATAGTTACCCTTATTGAAGCGCGAACCCAAAGACCCTATTTTAATGTTACCTAAACAATGAGTCACACATTCACTATTAAAACGAATCCAGGGTTATGTACGGTCGATTTAGGGTCTATGTAGGGACCTTAGGGACTATGTAGGGACCCGACGCTTTGTTTATCACGTCATAAGAGAAAATGTGCACCGAGAAAAGGCGCAGGAAACTGATACCTGCAGGGTTCCTTTTGATGATAATATCTTTGGGACCGCGGTCGAGTTGGGTACATTCTTATGAGAAGCAGACCCTTAGGGGCGCGGTGGTCTACCAGCGGCTACTGGCAGGTAGCCAGGGTTGCCTGATGGTAGGTACCGAATCACCAACAAACAAGTTGTCATGCCTGACTACCTAGACATTGCACAGCATCAAAAAGCATGGAATTCTACCTGTCCGTAGCCTACATTAAAATGCCAAAAGCAATCATTGAATATTCCAATAGTACCGTAAAAAGTAAATTTTTACCATTATTTTGAATTCAATTGTAGTTTGAAATCAAACACATTGAATGAACTAATTGGAGACAAATAGCACACAAAGTGTATAACTAGATTATCGACAAACAAGAAATATACTGTATCGTATTTAAATCAATATAAGTGACGAGCTCTCGCTTTCTACTGACTTTGTATCCACAGGAAAATTGGAACAAAACATAATAACATATGTTTACCATTTATGTGTAGGTCCCTCCTTATAACTAAGTATTTATTTCGATATTAAATTTATCACTGAACAAAACACAACCCATGCATTTTTGTTAAAACGTCCAGTACTACACCTTCCACCAGATGTAGGTTGACTTACGAAAGACCCAAAAACAACTTGGATTTTCCAACATTTCCAAGGGGAAAATGGAAATTTAATAAATGACCATTACTTATTTAAGAAATAATAGTATTAATGGTACTACTAAGGCAAACTACTAACTGATAAAGTACCGAGAAATAGAATAGTTAATAGTTACCCTTGTTGAAGCGCGAACCCAAAGACCCTATTTTAATGTTACCTAAACAATGAGTCACACATTCACTATTAAAACGAATCCAGGGTTATGTACGGTCGATTTAGGGTCTATGTAGGGACCTTAGGGACTATGTAGGGACCCGACGCTTTGTTTATCACGTCATAAGAGAAAATGTGCACCGAGAAAAGGCGCAGGAAACTGATACCTGCAGGGTTCCTTTTGATGATAATATGTTTGGGACCGCGGTCGAGTTGGGTACATTCTTATGAGAAGCAGACCCTTAGGGGCGCGGTGGTCTACCAGCGGCTACTGGCAGGTAGCCATGGTTGCCTGATGGTAGGTACCGAATCACCAACAAACAAGTTGTCATGCCTGACTACCTAGACATTGCACAGCATCAAAAAGCATGGAATTCTACCTGTCCGTAGCCCACATTAAAATGCCAAAAGCAATCATTGAATATTCCAATAGTACCGTAAAAAGTAAATTTTTACCATTATTTTGAATTCAATTGTAGTTTGAAATCAAACACATTGAATGAACTAATTGTAGACAATTAGCACACAAAGTGTATAACTAGATTATCGACAAACAAGAAATATACTTCATCGTATTTAAATCAATATAAGTTACGAGCTCTCGCTTTCTACTGACTTTGTATCCACAGGAAAATTTTAACAAAACATAATATCATATGTTTACCATTTATGTGTAGGTTCCTCGTTATAATTTTTATTTCGATATTATATTTATCACTGAACAAAACACAACCCATGCATTTTTGTTAAAGCGACCAGTCACCTTACTACACCTTCCACCAGATTTAGGTTGACTTACGAATGACCCAAAAACAACTTGGATTTTCCAACATTTCCAAGGGGAAAATGGAAATTTAGAAATGACCTTTACTTATTTAAGAAATAATAGTATTAATGGTACTACTAAGGCAAACTACTAACTGATAAAGTACCGAGAAATAGAATAGTTAATAGTTACCCTTGTTGAAGCGCGAACCCAAAGACCCTATTTTAATGTTACCTAAACAATGAGTCACACATTCACTATTAAAACGAATCCAGGGTTATGTACGGTCGATTTAGGGTCTATGTAGGGACCTTAGGGACTATGTAGGGACTCGTAGGTAGATCCCGCCGCTTTGTTTGTCACGTCATAAGAGTTTTCTGAGCATAGAGGAAAGGCGCAGGAAACTGATACCTGCGGGGTTCCTTTTGATGACAATTATCTTTGGGACCGCGATCGAGTTGGGTACATTCTTATGAGAAGCAGACCCTTAGGGGCGGTCAATGTAGGTAGCTTTAGTTTGGCTGATGGCTGGTACCTCAATACTTTTGAGCTTTTAAAGATTCCCAAAAAGAAGATTACTACCAACATATTACAGTTTACAAAACTTTGATATTCGAACCTGCCTGACGGAAGCTATACTTGGCTCATAGATTTATAATCAAAATGCCAAACCCATCGATCGAAAAAAATGTTTTCCGACTGTCGTTGAAAATTAATGTCTTTCACTTCATTTTAAGCTTTTTGAAATTATTCGTAACAAACGCATCATAAAACGACTTACTCAGATTGAAAATTCTTTAAATGAAAATAAATTCACCATTCTTACTTTAAAATTTTCCAAAACACAATTCATGTATTTTAATTTTCCACGTGAAAAATTACCACTTGTTTTTAGTATGTTGAAAACTAACTAAAGTGACGATTACAACACCAAGAGGAACGTGTGTAATACTTGTGCTAATGCCGATGCAATCCAGGTAAAACTACCGTACTCTATATGCACTGGCTAAATAAAACATGTACATAGAAAGGTCGATACAAAAAAAGGTAAAACCCGGTCCCGACCCTAACCGATTTATCCTGTACCGAGAAGACCCTTTGAAATGCACCCGTCCCTTCTCCGTATCGCATTGGAAGTAGGTAAATCATATTTTAAGCAAAATGTGTTTCCACTTCGGTTCAACTCTTAAGATAATTTTTACCAGGTAATGTTTTAAACATCAACAATCCCAATTTTAAACCAGCAAACAGAACTAGGAAAGTAACAGCCATGGAAGATAATTTTCCTAGCTATTAAGTGAAAATGAATGGGAAATACGCATCATAAAAAAGACCAAGAAGATTGTCCTGGAATTTTCATGGCTATCTTAAAACTTAGTTCTAAGTTAAGAACTTACCTTATCCTTATCTGTCTTGCTATTGAATGGCGTATTATTTAAAATACTGTTATTGCTGTTGCCGTTATTCTGTAAATTATGGAAAAATATCTACTTTATATAACTTAAAAATCAATATGTAGTTGGTAACCTGCCACATTATAAGAAATTTTCATCAAAATAAATAAATATACCCCGACAGATTCACACACGGTTAATTAGACCCAAACTAAGCTCTAAGCGTGTATTATGGAATCAAACTAACTGATATTTCTACATAAACATAGAAAATAAAAACTTTCCCTTTTTCTTGCCTTGCATCGGATTACCAATAACAAGTTTAATGCCATCACTTTTTTACGTAACCTCGCTGACCCACTGCTGGGCAAAGGTCTCCCCCAATTCTTCACTATTAATAATCACTATTAAAAAATATTAATGATAACAAATATACACGGGAGGCACAAAGTTTAATTAAAGTGTAATAAAAATTAGTAGTATAATCTTCAAACATTGACAAGCCCGTTGGCACAGTGGCAGTGAGAGCGCTTACTGTGTCAGGGGTTGCGGGTTCGATTCCCGCCCGCAGTCAACAATATATGAAGACTATAGTTGTTGGCGCCTACGTCTGGGTTTCAATTATATATTGAGTAGTATCAGTGAGTTAGATTCCATAAAACAAGCTTAGAGCTTACTTTGGGTCTAATTTAATTAACCGTGTGTGATTTTGTCCGGGTATATTATTATATTATACATAAACTTACCGAATTAGAGACAGATAATAATATGTTACAGAGGATCTCGTTCTTCTTGGCCAACAAAGCCATTCTCTTCTTCATCTCCTCCGACGACTTCAGCATCTTCTCAAACTTGTTCTTCTTGCATTGCAACCTGTTAACAAACGGAAAACTTTTAATTTCAATTTTCTTTAGCATAAAATGAAGATTATTCATACCATGCATAATAATAATGTACTACTAATATCAGACAAGAAACTTCGTATTATGAATGCATATCGAACGATTAGCATAAACCGTACGATTATCATAGATATCTTAATGTTGTCCACACATCGCAAGTCACAGTGTATTTTAACAATGTCAAAACATTTTTCTAATATATTTACGCAACAGTTGCTACATAGGTGTAAATCGTAAGGAAAGTCAAGTTTTACGCAACTATTTTCGTAACTTATAAATGGTCAGTTTTCAGAATTGTATCACTTAATTAACTGAAAGTATACTAAAATTAAAACTTAATTTAATATATTCCGAGAAATTAACACTAGATAAAACTAAAAGTAAGGAAGTACTTAACTAAAATGAACAATTAATATCGCGGCAATATAGACAATTTCATATCAGTGATAGTTAAATCATCGCAATACTATTAATAACAGTTAGGTCAATAACATCGATATCCGGAATAATTATATAGTGACCTAGATTTGAATTCTCATAACTCAGATACTGATCGATAAATCCAGGCTCGCTTTACCGGTCAAGCAACTGACATGCATCTAGTGCACACAACAATACGCATGCGCCCTTCGCATTCGTCATATACTAGATCCAGGTATCTAGCTGTGCTTCAGCCATCGCAAATAATTTTATTAAAATTAAAAATTCGGCACAATGTATCCCGCTAAGGATGCTCAATTTAAATCGTTAATGAAAGTTCCCATTATTGTATGCGCGTATCCGGAATGCAACATCAATTGGCGGGAACACAGTAAGTTTGGAATCACATTCCACAGGTATGTCCCATTTCATATGGTACTTTGATTGTTTAGTTTTACAACTAAGTTGAAACTCCTCGGGAAGACAAATGTGTTCATAACACTCGTATTCGATGTTAGTTTCAGTAATGACCTAGTAATCTGGTTTTGGGATGGTTAAAACATCGTAATACATGTACCACAGTTGCAAGTACCAACTCGTCTTAATGACTTCCTTACTGTATGAAAAAGGAAGTATGTTCAATAAAATTAGGCATTTACGCATTGTTTTGTCGTAGATCTGACAGTTTTAGTAATAAATCAAAATCGCTTGGAGAATAAATAGTCAATACCCCACTTTCGTTTGTAGCGCTGTTGCGTAGAATTTGGGAACTAAATGTTTTTCTTATAACTAAACAAATACATAAATTGTCGTTTATTTTCCATCTATTAGTTGTTAAATATTTTAATGATGTTTTGAGGATGATTTGTTCGTTAAAGCTTCCCGGCTGAGACACACTACAAGATGCGCTGGGTGGAAGTTATCCGCCAGTTGCGACAAGACAAGACCTGGTATCCCAGCCAAGATGCTAAATTGTGCAATTTGCATTTCAAGGAGCACGATTTGTACTACATCGGCAGCAAACGGCATGTGAGGCAAAACTCTTTGCCGAGGCGCATCGTGAGTACATATTTTACTTATATGTAGTAAAATAAAGTTGAGCGATTTACTACACATTAGTATTTTGTTTCAGTCTGGGTACTATCTTATTAAGTGTTGTTATTCTGTGTTTTAGGTACGGATGCCGGAGTTTATGATTGCGATGGGCACGAAGGTCAGGGCTTCGGGATCGGGATCCTCAGGATCTTCAGGATCCTCCGGATCGTCGGGCTCCTCGGGCTCCTCGGAATCAAAGGATTCCTCTCACGGAAAGCATGGCGAAGAGGCCTCAGGTGGCAACAAAATGCATTACGTTAGTAAAAAGTAGTTAGTTAAAGGCTATGTGACTCGCATAAATCGATATACAACGTGTAGGATTTTAATTTACAGGTTTCAATCAATAAAATCATAAACATTCGTGGAGTTTTAAGGTTAGCTTTTAATTTTAAACGTGTAAGTGAATCATGAGTCATCAATAATATAGTTAAGATTAAAGATACTATGTGTAAAATCTACTCTCTCGGTGGAAACATTTTAACAATAAAAGAGTCCAGGTAGGCTATTGTTGTAACTGTCAATTAGATATTAATATTTTTTAATTGTTTTTGGCCAAATAGAGGTATCTCGAATTTACGGCCTGTCTTTTTAAAATACTCAAAGAAAAAGCGTATTTGTTTCAAATACCTACTTAAAAATAATCTTTGATAGGTACGTGTTGTAAGTGTTATATGTAAAACTTCTATTGAGTGTGTTAATAAATGTGGATCAAATATTTATTTTTTATTGACAACTTTTAAATAAATTGCTTAATTTGAGCGAATTTAATAGAGGATGTTCTCATATAGTCTGTTTTTAATACCCGACCGTGCGGAGAGGGAGGTATTCGGTATCGAACTAATAAAACTTTTTTGGTTTATCTTACCAGTCAGAAGTAAATATTTGAGAATTAATCAAAATGTACTTTCTTAACGAATATAGTTTGATCAAAACATATTAAAAAAGTAAATGTGACGACACAATAGAACTGTGGTTTTCGGAATAGTATATTGGTAATTATCTCTTTTATAGTGGATATAGAGTTATTGTCGCTTAATAGCCAATCGAATGAACTAGAAATATAATCGTAATGATATTACGACTCCAGAAATAGATGTCCTTGAGATTCCTCATTCAAAAGTAAACATTAGGGATAACGAAATGATAATGGAGTTGTTAAAATATTGTTAGTTAATGGCAAATTAATCACTAGCGAGGAACACTTTGCGACTAGAATACAAATTATGACTAATTGTTGGAGATGGTTAGATTATACGTGGTAAAATAATAATGGTCATGTTTAAAACGGAACATAGAAAATTATACATTTTAAAATTCGCTAGCGAATGTACTTCACGTGTGATTATTTTTTGTTAGTGTTCGGTATATTATTTCAATTTGACATAAGCAACAACTAATTTAATCGCAATACAACTTCAGACATATTTATTTAGGTCCTTAATAAATATAAGCACCTTTTTATATGCAATAAACAAAACATAAATTCTTAAGTAATGTAGAATCATGCCAAGATAATATGTATTGCAAATAAGATAACATTCGATCAGAACACAGTAAACCTGAACGAAAGTACTAGCACTTCGTACCTAGTAATATTAAATAATATAGACTAATTAAGGACCTCCCCTTTTTACACCAAAATACGAATATGCATTCATTTATTTAAATATATAAAAAACAATAGCAAAGGCATATTAAAATATAGATACACATAATAAAATAAATACATTTCAATTGATATCAGGACATAATAATAATCTTAATATCAAACAAACCATCATTCGATTGTATAGTACCTGAATTCATTAACATCGCATTTTTTACATCTCTGTAATGTTTTGCTGGGCTCCAGATCGCGCGGGGTGCCGCTGCCGACTGCACAAAAACAAAACAATACCTATAGCCTCGCTGTGCTTTCACTACATTTGAGACAGCAAATTATCCAAGCGACTACCTTACCACCC
Source organism: Cyclophora albipunctata (assembly GCA_963082685.1). Taxonomy (NCBI): domain Eukaryota; kingdom Metazoa; phylum Arthropoda; class Insecta; order Lepidoptera; family Geometridae; genus Cyclophora; species Cyclophora albipunctata. The sequence continues at coordinate 10,741,294 of OY720111.1, read as the reverse complement.
ACTAGCCATGCTTATTAGTATAAAATAATCACTTTCATATATAAATACACTTCTAACACCCGCTACGGAATATTACGATCGCAATCGATGATATTCGCGCAACGCTCAACAACATAAATTCGCCGGAGTCTTGATGTTAGATATAAAATACATAAATATCATACCAATTCATTATTTCAAGCAATACATACTGTATAATAATCACGCTGATATAATAATGCATATGAGATACCTACTTTTGTTGCAGACTGGATTGTTTTAACAACACAACCTAAATACTATTGAAATTCGCTTACTGGCCATAACCTGGATCACGACGGAAAGATCCATCCGAGTTTCTGCTCCGTTTACTGTAAATTTTAAACACATTTATGGTTCGATGGTGAAGTTTACATCGAAGAATATGCAAAATGTAGTGCTTAAGTAGCAGATATTGTTTTGATGTCTCACATACGCTTAGGAATAGTGAACCGCAGCAATTAATTTTACACGTAAAAACAAGCGAATTTCGCCTAAAGGTGGTCGCATGCCAAACCTAAGCGTGCTGTAGGACATCATATTAAGTTAATTGTAATTCGCATTTGATAACATTTATTATCATGTTAAAACCTACTTGAGTATAATCCCATTGCTAAGCGACGAGAAAGAAAACACACATAAATACATACAATCGAATAATGATACCTTAAGTTGTTTGTGAAGGTCATTCATATTCTCAAATATTTACTGTACTGTATTTTCACAGCGACGGCACTTGTTTTAAATTTTTGTTCCTTTGTACTCAAAATAAATTTATAAAGATACCACTACTGCGAATACATCAGGTATTGCGAATGTTCTTTTTTAAATGATTATCTATTAAGTGATATCCATAAACCTAATTTTCCAGAAGGAATTACGACACAAAATTACTATTCTGACTGATAATGATAATCCCATGACAATCTGTTTAGAAGATTGAGAGCAAGAGCAGACAAACAGATATACAGACGCCTGGAACCTTTGTTTTATACTATGGTAAGATGTACAAAAATAAGTATCTCAAGACGCTCAGTACTTGAGTTGTGTAAATAAACTAGCAGCGCTCGCGATTATCCCCTTTCGTAACCTTGAACTACGCTGAGCGAGTTATGTGCATAGTTTAGCATCTGCATATCGGTGTTCAAGGCTATTTTAATGTTATTATTGTAGGTAAGATTATTTTGTTATCAATATATTGAGAATTATCATCTCTTGAAGTATACACAAGAGAAGTAAAGGGCCCCATATACGGTACGATTCGTCTATACGATCGATCTGATTAAAATCGTGACGATTGATCGCATCAAAAATGTCGCTCATACACGAAATGACTGGTCGTAACGATCGATCATTTACTTGTTTGAAGCTGAAGGTTAACGTGTTCAAATAATTAAATTCGTGTCTCATAAAATGGAAAATGAACGTCTTTTCCTTACCTATGTGGCGGTACTGCTGATTCGGATTCAAAAGAAAAAAGAAAGCCTAGAAAAATGTGGGTCGTTGATCGTAAAGAGCCATACACTGTCGATCCATCGTTACGATATTCATGATTGCATGGGTTTTGGTTGCGATTTCCGACATCATTTTCGATTAAGTAAATCGTTAACGATTTTGACATTCACCATCGATTCGTCGTTTCAATCGGTTTGACGCGACGGATCGTACAGATAAATCTTACCGTGTATAAATATTACCCTTAAGGTTTTGTTTTTTAAATTAGTGTAGGTTTGTGGCTAACTCTGGTGTCGGACTTTTTAGACCGCCTTGAGCCTCCGACTTGGTCTACACAAGAGATAATAATTCTATTCAAGGGTTTTTAGCAACCGAATAATAATAGGACCCAAAATAATATTATACATTTTGTCAGTCTTTGCTGAAACTGTCCTAGTCGCAGTCGGATAGTAGGTCTCTTTATTAATATGTGAAGTGTACCTAGTACCTACATGAGAGGCCGACCAGATCAGGCCGGACTGATACAGTTTGCCCGAATCGGATTCCTCACATACAAGGTAATACTGCCCGAATGCAAATTTCTTAAGGATTTGCATCTGGTCAATTAGCAGAAGGCAAAACTGTTTGTGTATCCATTAGAGCCTCATTTAGGCTATTTGCTATTATTGTATATTGAAATATGACTGAAGGCTAGGAGCTAGTTTGTTATAGTTATTAATGACATTATCTTGAATGTACATTCTATTCGGTAATGACTTATTTTTTCTCGAGAATAATGTAATACCTAAAATAAGCCGTCTCGTGGCAATAAAATAAAATAAGGCCCTTTAGAAATTGGCCAAAAAAATTGTACTCGTAAACTGCCTCTCGTCCGTGTATTCCGCTTCATGCAACCCTTGTGAACAACATACAAACATTCTTTCGCATAGGTTTCAGAAAAGTAATTGTGTTATCAACGATTAGTAATACTTAATTTGTGTTTTCGTCATCCGACTAAAATTTTCTTTACTAGGGTTTAGACTAATGTCAATAGCTGACTAGCTTTCAATTCGTTTACGCATAGGTGATTCTAGCAATGTATTTAAAAGTGATTCAATGACAAGTAGGGACCTATTTAATACCCAGATAAAAATTTCCCATATAATTATAGGTGAAATATAAACACCTATATAAAAGACAACATTTTATTTCAATCGCCATGCGCAAAGTATTACATACCTTAAATTAAATTGTATACAATGTCAATTTACTATGTATATTGCTATAAGTTAGGTCAAAATAATTCGAAGACGGGGCTACCACACTAATCGATCGATAGTTGATTGATATCATTTTGAGATTTAACCTCGGAAAGCATAGGATGAGGATAAGTTGTTTTAAATAAACCATTATTCTTCCATGTTACATTTAATTCGATATAGAATCGCAAAGGAATAGAGATATACCCAAAAATCTCACTTTTTTAATACTTTTGAAGCCTAGTGAAACGTTTAAACGTCATCATTGCAGATCTGGATAACGTAAAAAAAACATACAAAATAATTTGCCTTATCCCTTGCATTCCGAGATTAAGCCACTTTTTTACTTAAGTGACTGGATTATAAATTTAGTGGTTGGACGTCGATCGATAGTTTTTACTACAAACCTTTATAAAATCGATCGATCGCGATTATTCCTTATGAATGGGCATCGATCGAGAAGTTAGGTTTAATTTAAAATTTAAATTTGCACACAGCTATGAAATGTATCTTTGGAGAAACCACGTCAACGATTGATTTTATTCCAAGTCAAATAATTTATTATATTTTTCTCGCAATCTGCTATATTATGTTAGTGATAGACAGAGCTCAAAGCAAAAACAATACGTCTCTGTTCGATTTTGGCAATAGTTGGTTTGTATAACCGGCTTTTCGTGACGTCCTGTTCGTGACTGCGTAAAGTGACGACATTTAGTAACGAATAATAAATGTGTAATTATATGAGCAGTAATGAGCAGATTCGAGAAGTATATATTTAATTACGTCGTTTATGTTAACATGCTGTAAAATGGTAGATATCTCACAATATTTCTTATTCATATATATATAATAATTACAAATTCGAATCTATATACTTATATTATAATGAGGTAAAGTTTTTAACTTTGTTTGTTTGTTTGAAAGGGCTAACCTTCGGAATATTTCATCCGATTCATAAAAATATTTCGCCTTATAGGTACACTATTTAGGCACGGACATTTATGTAATAGGGATCCGTGCTCAAAATGCAATAATGTTACCAAGGTATTAAAAACATGCCTAAAAAATTAGTTATTGGCGTGCGCTGCCTATTGATGGTACATAAAAACAATTTTCTACATATTTAAATTACTGCGTACAAATAAGGTCGCGAGGGCATGTCTAACTAATAAAGTTAAGGCACAGAAAACGTTTTTGTAAAATATTCATATGATGATAATATAATCTATATCGAAATAAATGGCTCTGCAATCAAGGTTAATTATGTAACTTTAACTTCTTTAAATTATTAAAATCGCACAGTAATTTTTTATTATTTCTCAACATAACTCAGAAACACAAAAAATAGTAATGCTAGATCGCGGGCGGGCTGTTATAGGTACCTACTGTATCGTACGGATCGGTTCGGGGGATATTCGAGCGAGAGACGCTATGTATTATACCGATTTTCCCATATAAAAATTGATTGGACGAATCAAAACGATGGCGGGTCGCTAATTTTATAACGCATCTGAACTTCCTATCCTGAATCCTACTAATATTATAGATACGAAATTTTGTAAGGGTTTTCGCGAAAACTACTGAAAGATTTGATGGATCACTACAGTAATACGAGTATAAGTGTATACTACATAATATACGCACGGTCGCGTACATGCACATTACGCGGATTACACTATATCGAACGATTTGGGACGTGGGGAACGAGTACTTATTCGCAAGGATGATCATGACTATCATTATAACATGAATACGCTTTATATTATACATATCTTGATAATCCAAAGCAGAGTATTGGTTGCTAATAACATGTTACGGAAGAAATCTGACATGTGTTTTTTTGAGGCTTTACTTTAAATTGAAATAAAGGTTAAAAAATAATTGCATTAATGAATTGCGTTTAAAGTTGTCCACTTCTAAAAAAACACCCTTTTATTTTTTTATAAAATTGGGACATAATTTGTTTAACAACCATTTGTGTAATATACTATGTAATAGGAGAGAAATGCAAAACATTTGACATGGAATAAAGAAATCGCAATGCGAATTTACGCACATATTTTCGAGTTATTTTGACCAGCTTAAAACTATTGTTAGAATTACTAAAGAAATAACACTTTGCTTTGTTACAATACATACATTCATCAATATCACTCCACTTTCTTTTTGATACTGGTAATGAAGTCCCTAAGATTTCTGGAGACACTACATTGGGAGGGGGAGCGCACCCTAGTACAGGAACCGAGGGGACCCTGTAACAAACAAGTGATTAGAACTTATGTTAATGAATTTATTTTATTGATACCAAGTCGAGGAGTAATAAATACCTTGGATGCATCACTGGAGGTGGTGGATTCACAAACTTCGGGGCTTGAGGTGTTGAAGGCACTGGTGGTGGAGCTAGAAAACACAATTAACAATTAGAGGCTTATATTACTTAGAGGTTTCCTTAGAAACTGAGCAATATTATTACCATAATCAATGTTTATTACCATCATTGACATGAGACATTGGTGGCATTGGTGGCATTGGCCTGTTGTCTTCTAGGTGTGCAAATACATGAGGTGGTAAATAGAAGGTTCTGAAGAAATTCTCCTTTTCAAACACAGTAGCATGAACATATCTGCATTTTGGATAGTTACAACCCTCATTTTGATAGTCTTTACAGAATGTATACACTTTAGGAAGTTGAGAATAAATTATCTCATGTGCAAATCGGCACGAACTTCCTTTGTCACACATACCACGTGCAAATCTTAAACACATATCAGATTTGCTATCATTTTTAAATTTAGGAACCACTTCTTCGGCAACTTTTACACCCTTATGTACGTATGAGTCATCTATTTCCTTTTTAAGAACAATAGGCGTATCTGGCGGCGGGGGGTTGGGAGGCAACGGCGGCTGGACCATCATATTGTTTTTAGGCATCTCGTTATTATCCATTGTCATATTCACTGAAGATTCTTCTCCACCTTGAGTACCAGACATCTCCTCCAATATTTTGTCAGATTTCAAATACTTTTTCATGTGTTTGAAATTAGGCGAAGGACGAAAATTGATGCATTCATCTCCTTTGACTTTATTTAATTTATTATCTGAAAAATTTATATTTGATTAGTAATGAATAAATACTTGACATAAAAAATAAAGAAAATAGTGAATTCTAGAGGAATATTCTTTGGGTTATTTTTAACTTAACAAAATAATATGTCAAATTAATAAACTGTTTAGGGTATTAATGATTAATTTTTAAACCGTTAAAATGCATAACTTTATATAGATTTCTACTAATTAAAATGTTTTGCTTAAATAGAAAGTTTTAATCTTAGTCTAATTATTACATCAGTCATCTCTAAACCAAAACCATAAAGAAATAATAATCTAGACATAGTTAAACATAATCAAAAAATAATCTAATAGAATATTTTGTGTTTATTTATTAATCTATTTTTTCTTGCCCCAATACTAAAAGTTATACTTATTTACCGTTTTGTGAAGTAAATCCCAACAAAGTCTGATTCAGTAAGTTTTTTTTACACATTTACAAAAAGTTTACTCTGAAGTACTAAACTTGACAAACTAATTCGAAGTGTAACACTGACACGTTATAATGTTTGTATAAATTTTAAAAGATGCAAAATGATATTAGAAACTAGGTAGCTAATGGTGTTTGATACTACAACTCTGGGCGTTGATAAAAATACGAAAAACAAATGAAAACGTCATCGTTTGTCTTGACTTACCTGTCTCAGTGGCCTGCATTTGTATAAAAATTTATAACCACTAAATTCTCATAAAATAATGTTTCCGTTAGTCCATTACACCAAAAAGTATATATGTTTTACACTAATAAGACACAGCATAATAAATAATAATAATTATATAAAATGAACGTGTACGGCGACTTCATAACAAATGATTTCGTCTTCGTCTCGCGGTCTTACGAAGTTATGAAGTTCACTCAAATTCAAAATGGCCGCTCCAATGACCTCGGCAGTCGGCTTACTCCATAGAACTAGCTCGCTCGCTCACTCTAACTCAGGGTTGCCCACTTGCAAAAAGGTTTACCCAATAACAATAACCTAATTCATATCGAACAATCGTGAGTACCTACATACCTTGAGAATCCCTCTAAATTTATTATTTAAGAAATTGTATTATACAATTTTATTGTAAGATCTAAAAATGGATAAATTGTAAGTAACGTGTGTTACTTACAATATTCGTTCGAATATTGTGTATTAAGTTGTTCTAGAACGGTTAGAAAATAAAGTCCAAAAAAAGACTTATTTTATTAGTTAGTAGGTAGGTATTCCTTTTTTAGGGTTCCTTAAAGTGGAATCAGACGGTTCACACTAGTGGATGTTCACTCCAGAAAATGCATATTTTTTTTGTACTCCATAATTACACGGTTTATTTGGAATGACCTTTTTATTATTAGGTATGTTGATCCACAGAATGATGTAAAAATAGACATTAATCCGCAGTTTATATTTTTCAATATGACAACCAGATCAGGCCAATACATAGGCTACTTAATGTCCACTAAAAATGAATCGGAAAGATTGAACTTTCTTATGATTATTATGTTATGACACAGAGATCCCGAAATCCTAAATTATTTATCGAAAATAAACAACGATATCATTTTGAACAAAAATGTTATAAAGTCACGTGACACGTGAATGCCAATCAGGGCGTCGTGTGACGTCAGCTCACACTTTTATACATTTTAACCGACTTCTTCATAGTACAGAAACGGACAAAGGAGTACGAACGAATGAGTTTTATATAAATTTACAAGGCGCTCTCACTCAAGGTGTGACGTCACACAGGCCGTTTTTGAGTAGATTTTAATTTTTAACTTTAAAACGCAAAGTAATCAATGTTAATGAAAGATAATTGAAAAAATATACGTTTTATTATTAATAAGGTAACAGTCATAATATTAAATAGGTTTCAGGTCAACTAGCCTATCAAGAGAAACAAAATAACCGAATCCGAGTAAACGAACGTTCTGTCTCTGTTCATAAGGTTTTTTTTCCCATAGGATTGACTGTCATGTCTGTCGGTCCGTCCGTATGTTTCATCTGCTATATTCTGAAACTACTTAGATTACAGATTGAAACTGATTACAGTGAACCAATTTACAATGTTTAAACAAAATTAATCTTACTTGGTCAAAATTAGAGAAGGAATTGAACACCAAGCTACACAAAATTTTTTCTTGATTGTTCCATAATGTGGACCAATGTCGTCAATTTTCCGTAATGAGTCCAAGGCGCACTTTTCCAATTCATATTTTTATACTAAAGTAAAGGAGACCCCGGAATTTGGTAACCCTATCCGAACCCGAATGCTCCCGAGTGGTGAGCGAGCTCGTGTGTCCCCGCCCTAAGGTACCTACATTAGTGTAGGCCGGCCGTGGGTCCGGGACTACGATAATAACCACTTATTTCCCCATAGAATGTTTCCTTAGTGATGTATCCATAATTTTTAGGTATATTACACTAGTAGCGCCTCGCAGTATTACACGTTCCCGCAGGAATTTCGGGTTAAACTGTGTTATTTTAAAGTACCTAAAACCTATAACCTGTATAAGTTTTACCCAAATACGTTCTGTAAGTAGTTTATGCATGAAGAGTTACACATACCTACCTACATTCTACAAACTTTCAAAAATAACATTACTAGAACTATTTAAACTGTCACAAAATAAACACATCGTAAACACTAATAAGTACCTTCATGCGGGATTAGTGAAATATACGTTAAACTAATGCATGCAACGTTTTGGTCGCGTCGACGTCGCACGCCCTTGTTCGCCGTTTCACCCTCCGTTCCTTATTTTGTGCTCCGATAGGGGAGGGATCTGCCCTGTCGTACTTATAAAGATAAAGGAACATGGTAATGATAAAGCCTGCATTAGTTTCCCCGACAAGAGTTGTAGCTCTTTATATTATTTTATAGTAGCCGCGCCCCGCAGTGTTACCCGCGTTGTACTCGTTTCCGCGGGAATTTGTTATTGAATTACTGTAAAGTTTCATCCAAATCCGTCCAGTATTTTTTTCCTGAAAATGTAACAAGACATATACATACATACAGTTAATACATAAGTACCTACATCCTCATTCCTCACAAACTTTCGCATATATGTATATAGAATGTCCTATCCTACTGGATAGAACAAGATGTATGTAGGTATAATAATAATAATAATAAGCCCGCAGGGCAGCTTGTGGCGAGCTGTTGGTGAGTAGCGACACCACGGGCGATTCCCGAGTGCCCCAGAGAGTCGGTCAGGGCCCTCGTCTCCGGCGAGCCTTCACCGGTCGGAGTGGACCCCATGGGGGCCCGCAGGACTCTCGGCTCTGGCTTGCCTTCACCGGCCGGCGGGAGGGGGGTCGTTAGAGGCACAATCGATGTCGGCTGTGTGATCCGGGGGTGGAAGTGTTAAAGGGCATAACGCCGCGAGTAACGTTTAGAGAAAGCGCAGCACACCTCTCTACACCCCCGAGTCGCCCACGCCCATCTTGCCCCCTTGCCGTCTTTACGTCGGCTGTTTCGGGGGCCCATGTAGTGGGTGGCGAGCCACGGCCTGCCGCTGATAACATGTTCTTACATGTTATGGCAGGTGCCGACCTCTCTGCAATAACCCATTTTCAGTGCATCCAACCTTCATTCCCATAGCCCAGTCATTTTCTTTCATTTCATACAATAGTCCCTACTTCTGCAGGTACACATTCCCGGACATGTTGTACTGATGTGGTCGGGAGTGTGTCCCTGCAGTTGTAATCCATTACATTAAACATCTCCAAAGGGCCTCTACGAGGTGGATCTGTCCCTCGCATGCCTCTCAAAAAGACAGGGCTTGTCCCGTGACTCCGAGGAGAAACACTACAATAATTATAATGAATTACCAGAAATATATAATCCGACGCCCCAAATTCGACGATATGTGTAGACGATGCCATAGTGCTTCTGAGACCATCCAGCACATCACAGGTGCATGCAAATCCATAGCCCAGACCGACTATAAACACAGACACGATCAAGTAGCTGCCATAATTCACCAAAATCTAGCCATTCAAAGTAAATTAATCAAAGATAAAGTTCCTTATTATAAATATAAACCAGAATCAGTCTTGGAAAATGAATTGTTTAAAATATATTGGGATGGGACCGGACAATAATAATTATAACAGACAAGACAATTTATAACAATAAACCGGACATACTAGTATTGGACAAACAGAATAAATCTGTCTACTTAATTGATATTGCTGTTTGTAACACTCATAACCTCACAAATACACACACCGAAAAAATAGATACTAAATATACTGACCTCTCGATTGAAATAAAGACACAATGGCAGGTCCAGCACATCTGCACCATACCTATCATACTCTCCACTACCGGCGTCATTCCCAAAACACTACACACCAGCCTCGCTACTCTTAAAATGCCTCAGTTTACATATTATCTGTTACTGCAAAAAGCAGTAATCCTTAATACAAATGTCGTATAACCCGAAAATTTCTAAATTAGGTATATTATAAAATATAATAATTTATGTAGGTATGTGTAATTTTGTATTATCTATGTATGTATAGTGTATACTCTATTTTAATAAACGCACTTGGCTTCGGCCCGTGCTATAAGCACCCCTTGAAAAAGGGAGAAACAGTTTCTGTTACATACAATAATAATAATAATATGTCTTTATTTCAGGCAATAGGACCCATATCATACAATACAATACAATATCATTAAATAAAAATACAAAAATAATAAAAATAAATATATAAGTAGGTAGTTCTTATTGTGAGGACACAATGTCATTTTGTATTGTATAATCTATTTTTTTTGGATTGGCACAAAATGTGGTTAAATGTCGTCAATTTTCCAGTTGAAGACGATTGCTTCTGAAGAGGTAAAAGGTTTAGAGATAGGGTAAGAATAAAATAAAATTACTAAACCTTTTTCCTCTTCAGGAGCAATCGTCTTCGGCTGGAAAATTGACGACATTGGTCCACATTTTGTGCCAATTCAAAAAAAATAGAGTATAGGTATAGTTAGCGTCTCGTGGACTTACCCGCGATGTCAGTACCCGTTCCCCGTTATAAAATGTAGTAGGTACCTACAGCAAAGTTCGTGAGGGCATTTGTTCAAAATTTAGGTATAACCGCTTTTTATCAAAGTCCGTTCTAGTTTTTGCCTGAAAGACAAACAAATAATAGGTACTTAGGTACATTCTTACATCCTCACAAACTTTTTGAATTATATTTTGTACGATTAGTTAGGTTAGGATAGGGTGGGTAGATGTATCCCGTCCTATGTCCAATATTACATTGAGTTATATCTACCATAGTAACTACATATCGATTTATAATTGTTACGATATGCTACTGCTAATGCAATGTTCCGCAATATTGTTGCTGTATGGTGGATTTACCATTTATTTATGTTATTCAATATCAATGTTTCGATATTCAATTTATTGGGTGGGTGAGGACGTTAACATAGTCTTGATCCGTCTTTAATTTGGTGTAGTTATGTTAGCATAAGGTTCCCCTAAGAATTGTAGTTTTACTAGTCTCAAACAAAAACCTTTTGGTGAATTCTTCATAAAATTCCGTCATCTAGTAGGTAGCAAACGTAGTGATTATGTTGTCTTTGTAGGTAGCTATAAGCATGCATAGGTTATAGGTAGAGGGACGAGGGCGGAGGAAGGAAGTGAGTGAATGAGTTGCCTTTCCTGCTATACAGTGCATATTCTGTGATGTGCATGTAAACTGTTGATCACAGACGAGGAATGTTGATTGAATGCAAGAATATGTTGTCTGTAGGAAAGAATGAATGGTGTTTGAATTTTAGGGATTGGCATTGATTGGCATGAAACCATGGATTTAATAATAAAAACTGGATTGCGTACTACTAAATGTTTTTATGGAATACTTACAGTGCCCCGCGGCTTTACCCGCGTTGTGCCCGTTCCCGAAGGAATTTCGAGATGAAAAATAGCCTATAGCCTTCCTCGATCGATGAAGTGGACTATCCAACACTGAAGAATTTTTCAAATCGTACGAGTAGTTCCTAAGATTAGCGCGTTCAAACAAACAAACTCTGCAGCTTTATAATATTATAGCAGCGCCCCGCGATTTTACCCGCGTTGTACCCGTTCCCATGGCCATTTCAGGATGAAAAGTTACCTCTAACTTTCCCTCTTGAATCTGGCTATCCATTACAAAAATATTTTTTCGAATCGGACCACTAGTTCCTAAGATTAGCGCGTTCAAACAAACAAACTCTGCAACTTTATAATATAAGTATAGATTTTACTGAATCGAACATAAGAGAGAAAACGTCTCGCATGAGAAATATTACAGAGCCCTGTGCACCGCTCTCACTCGCACATTTGCCATCACCAAAAGTAAAATCACAAAGCAGTAGAATTTATGCTTTAAAAAATGTATGGTACAACAGTACAGTTTTACCAAGTTTTGCTAGTTTGCAATACATATAATTGGAAATGTATGAATTTTCTTAACATAATTATATTTTATTTATGTTTAAAGGAACCATTAAAAATATATTTGTCTGAGCAATCGGTAAGCATTTTGCTTTTTGGATTGGCGTCCCTCAAATTGACATATACCATTTTTTCAATGGATTTGTGATGATATTTTTTAATTTAAATCGAATCCAGTAAAAATCTTGTAGGTAATAATGATAAAAAAGTGTAGCGTGGATGAACTAAGTAAGTATATAACGTGAAATAAAAACTGGCAGCTACTAGTAATTTTATTTATCTACACTAATGTTGTAACATTCTACTTATGTTTCCAATACTTGACTTATAATTACTACTGTTATAGCGCAGACAACTAAAACACTCAATTTAAGCAATTGCACATGATGTTATAATATCCACATCGATATCGTAAAATCTCATTATAACATCATTATAACGCGACCAATTAACCTGGCGAGCCTTATGTCAAAATCCTCATAGGTACTAGTTGTATAAAATTTTGATATTAGGCTGGCTTTTGAAAACAGTTGGGTTATACGTGAAAACTTCGTCGAAACTACTAAACTTACATACACAAAACTCTTTGGTAAGATCTCGCTCGCTCCTGATTGGCCCTACGCGCAGCTGCGCTCTCATTGGTTAGATTTTAATGGCGGCAAGTTCACTGTGACAATGTAATACACGTACGCGTGAAAAACTATTGTCAGCTTTTACTCTTGTTGTTTGATTAATTGCATTAGTGAAGATAAAGTAGTGTATGCATCTGCATATAGCACGGGTATTAAAACACTCGTTACTATTATGAAACTCGCTGCGCTCGTTTCATAAACTCACACTCGTGTTTTAATACCCTTCCTTATATGACAGTTGCATAAACTACTATTATTTATCGGTGTAGATGACAGGTCCAACTGGTTAACTAACAGCTGTACTACTGCTGGAACACCAGCCCCTGTCAGGTGCGGTAGGCAAAACGAACTCAATAGTGATTATATTCTATCTCTTTCTTTTGTTTGAAATCTTAGAAGGACAACACGATTTTATCCTTAAATACTTAAAAAATTACGAAGTAATTAAGTATACCTCTACTAGCAGCGCCTCGCAGTTTCACCCGCGTTGTACCCGTTCCCGCAAGAATTTTCAATGCCTATATAACGTAGCCTATGTCCTTTCTCAGGCTATGGACTAACTGTGTACCAAATTTCATTCAAATCGGTTCAGTTGTTTTGGCGCTAAAGCGTCACAGACAGACAGAGTTATTTTCCCATTTATAATATTAGTTAGGATTATTCAATGAAAACGAAACATCTGAATAAATTTTAATTTCGTACCTATTAATAGAACGATTATTTTTAGTGATTGCAATCCCTTGTTCGTATTCTGTGAATGTAATCACAGATAGCAAATGCATGATAGAAAATTTTACTACAGTCGTCCATTCATTCACTCATTTCAATTTCCGATTTCCGTCCCGAAATTCCGAACAAAAACGAATCATCTGTGCGAATCATTTCATTTCAGTTCATTTCACCATTTCATTTCACTTCACTTGCTTTGGTCACTCGGTAGTGGTTAGACGTGGTGGTTTGACTAGGCAGCTAGGCTGCGGGGGTAAATGCCGGGGTAAGCTGACTTCTATTAACTGACGAAGGTGTGACGCAGCGCGAAGGTGCCTACGCAAGTGGTGGAATCTTAAAGGTCAGTAAAACCAAATTCTTATTAATTTTCTACTAAATTAACTACTTAAGTATAGGAATTAATTTTTCAACTGCGAAATTATTTTTGTCCGTTGCGATATTTATTTTCAAGATTTTTTAGAACTGCCCTCATGTAACTTAGGATAATATTTAAAAACAGCAAATAAGCTTATAATCCAAGTGTGATGGTATCTTTATTAGGTATATTATAGGCAAAATATTTATAAATAAATGAAGTAGTGTTGCCTAAAATTTCCCACTGCAGAGGAAAAGTAAAGGCCTTTATGGTTCACTGTTGGTTACCACGGTGGATTGGGGAAAACTTTCCCCCCTAACTTTTACCATCCCACTGCTGAGCAAAAGTTCTACCCAATATCACCAATCATTCCTATTATTAGTTTATCTTAGTTGGTATCTCCATGTATCCAATGTACTGAGTTGCAAAATCTTTTCATTGTCCGTTAACATTTTATTCATATCTACCCTACTTTTTGATTTATTTTACTCACCGCAGTGTATTTAAACAATAATTAAGTATTGCATCATGTTTAACAAATAAATATTAGTCCTTTCATATTCTTACCTATTTGACATGCCTTTTACCTTGTTGAAATATTCATAATTTTAGGCGTGTATAGAAATCAAGTGAAAATCTTTTTGCTAGTCACATTTTTCATAACTACCCTCAAATTTTCTTCATGGTTAAGTTAATGGTTAAACATTTGCAGACAAGAACAACATGAAAAAATATATGAGTAGGAAGTATTTGGATAGTTCACAGGCTGCTCCTGCTGATGTAGTTGATACCGAGGATTTCCCACAAATGCCTGCGTCACACCAGATACCAATTGACAATAGGCCCATGTGCCGCAACTTTGCGAGAAACGAGTGTAGCAGGAGCGCACAAGATTGTAAATATAGACATGAAATAATCTTCTCAGAAATGCCACTTGTTTATACATTTTGCTGGGATTATCAAAACAAGAAATGCTCTCGTACAGACTGCAAGCATGTCCATGCAGATGTCTTTCAACAGCAGCATTTTTATAGGACAGGCTACCTTCCTCCTTCAGTCCTTCAGCGCTCACCAAAAAGGCCAAGTATGTGATTTGATACCAATGTTTTTTCTTCGAGGCTCTACATATATGGTATAAATTCTAAAGTGTGTATAAGTGCAGGTATGTATGTTCCATTTACATATAAAAACAGTTCAACCCATTTAATTGAAATTGTGCATAGAGATGGATAACCTTGTGGGTGGATGTAGGGTATTTACATCCTGAATTTCAAATGGGAATGTGCATGCTCCATGTGAAGCGACCAGGATACTGAATTCAAATAAATACTCTGCAAGTCAACATCTATTGTGTATGTATGTGTTTACAATAGACTATAAAACTGCTTAACAGATTTTCATGAAGTTTTCCACAATTTTCATATGAAAGTTTATAATACTACTTTGACAAAACATTTACTGGTTCACTTGTGATGGGTAATTTGTAATCTAACGCAGTCTAATTTATTGTTACAGAACCTTCGGAGCCTTATGAATGTTTAACCGAAGAGTAAGTCTTCTTGCATAGTATATCTAATTTTCCCAGATAATTTTTTTATATACTATATAACAAATCATTATGGAATTTAATTGAGGAAATGCAAATCATTTATGCGATCGTGTGATGCGAATAGTGAAAATTTAAATCCTTTTTTGCTGAAACAATAATAGTTGTCAAAATTGTATGTGAAATATTAATTCTCTATTATTAAATATAATAATTTTTATGACATAACAACTAAAATTATATTCATTTCACACAGGCATTCCAACTTTGCCATACTATATAACTCTGGACAACAGACTGCAAAATCTGAACCATCAAGGAATAACAATCAGACAAGCCAGCAACCCACTGCAGTGACGGGAGGAACTCAGTCAAGCAATCCCTTTTCAAGTTCACTGGGTGCTAATACAACACCACGTCCCAAGCAGCATCACAATATTTTACATCAACAGTTTCCTAGAAGTGTCTCACCGGGCTGGGCACCAAGCCTAGTTCCATCAAGTACAGGACGTTTTCAGTTAAATTATCTCCATCTCTTAGGAGCTCAACAGCCAAGAATGGTACCTCCTCCTCAACCAAGAATGGAAGCTCCTCCTTTGCCTGTGGAACCATATACGTTGCCCCCGCCGCCGCCTGATTCAGAAACACAAGTAGTAACTTCGCAGTCCAGTGAGTTTCCACGCATGGTGCCTCCACCTCAGCATCAGGAGCCACAAATTAGGCACTGGCATTTAGGTCAACATGCCAGGCGTATCGTACGCCACACCTACCCGCACCGCCCGCAGTCAAGTCATCAACCACGTCAGGGCCCGAGTCGCCATAATTTGAACATTCGTGAGTATACCCTCCCTGTACTCTGACCTCCGAACACTCAAACAACATTAAGCTGTACCCAATTCCTTACTGAAACGCTGGTACTGAAAAGCCTTTCACCTTTAGTGGTTTTTCATAGACCCAGAAAATAAAAATAAAACAACATGATCTGGTAACAACGTATTTTTGTTGAACAGGTATAATGCCGGTCTGCCCAGAACATGCATCCACTTCAGGACACTTCGGTGCCAACGACATGATGATGTAAGAAAATATTTTACAATTTAAAATTAGTAATACATGCCCTGCTCTGTGATTTTGCGCGCGTTGTACCCGCTCTCGCAGAAATTACATAATCTTAAAAAAAAATAGTGTATCTTCATACCACTTTTGTTTATGAACCGATTTCCAAAATTCTTACTGGAACTGTTTCAATGTTAACTGATTAACATATGTGTGGCTTTATTTTGTTAAAGGCAGGAAAAGAACGAAGAGATGATAGATTTCCTCAACCGTAACAACATCATAATAGAAAACATGATGAACAAAGTCACTTATCTGAGGGGGTTGTTAGGTATCATGTATGCTTACAATGTGAGTTTCTTTGCTTTTTTTTCCTCTTCTGCATGATTTCACCCCATTTGCATCCTTTCCCATAACCACTCTGGGACAAGTTATCTTTATAACGCTGCAAAGTCCTCTGGGACTTTCAATCCCTTGGAAGTAGGACTTCATAAAAATCTGTCGGAGATTTTAAAGATTACCTTAGTACAAGTAAAAAACATACAGACGGACAAAACTTCATACACACTTGATAAACTATTGATATTTTGAAATCCTTTTCTTTTTATAAACATAATTTTTTTATTTGAATAAGTAGTGAATTAATTTTCATCGGCCGTGAATTAATTTTCTTTCATTGTGCCAAATTCTTTAAATTTAAACACTCTTTGAAATGAGTGTTGTTCACAATGTTGCCAATCTTTTCAGGATCGTCTTACTGATCAACAACGTAATGAAATAATCGAATATATTTCCAAGGGTAAAGATTTATATGAAGATGAATCCTGACAAATCTATGTTCGAATCCAAGTCGCGCCCTTCACAATAGGAACCTTTATTCTTTCATTCTTTAGCTGATATCATTTTTATTTTTATTTGGCATTTTTACTATTTTCTTACAATCCATTAAGCTAAACATTTACCCGGGTCTTGAGGGCATTATTGTCATTCTATATGGTTATAAAAGGACCAGATTTGGGCGGTCTAGAACTAAAAAAAACTGTTTTGACATATGTGTTTTAAAAACAATCGGTTGTACTCTCTGGAGTATTACTTTATAGGATAAGTTAAGTTAAGTTAAGTAAGTAAGGACCTTGGAAAAACTCATTCATTCATTTACGAGTCATTTGAAAGAGTTGTAAAAGTAATTTCTTGAAAGTCATGTCGAAATCGACGGCTAACTTTGTGTTTTTCGACCACCGAAAAATAGACATGTGCGCATGGGCGGTGCTGTGGGGCCTTCTCTTCGTCTGTATCGGAATGTTCAACAGAGGCGTTACCAGTTTCATTTAATAGTTCTTCAGTAGTTGTACAAGTCACTTGTTGACAGTTATATCGAAAATAATCGTTAAGACTTACTTGTACAATTCCTCGAGAGCTTACTACAAATGACGAGGGTTAGGTCACTGTTGAGCATTTCGATGACCCTTCATAGCATCTCCCATATGTATTTTCTTCGGTGGTCGAAAACACCAAATTGGTCTTTGTTTTTTATATGACAGAGTGACTTATACAACTCCTCAAAAGCTTACAAATGACATAGGTTTCGCCGCTGATGAGCATTTGGGTTAGGCTCCATAGTTATAATTCATATTAATCTGCACAAGGTCCTAAACTGTAGTACGTTCCATACCTAGAGCTTGGATATGTACTATTGACAATTACGTTCAAAATGTGACCACCGCTTATAAGAGCATTCACAGGAATCTCGCAACTATTTTGAAGTCATTTAAACTTTTACAATTAAAAGACCGTTATGTATACCACTTAAACTTAACGATCCACTTATTTAGCCAATATTCTTAAAGAAAATTATAAATTAATATTAATATTCATCACCATTCATTTCATTGTGCTAATTTTAATTCAATGGCTTTTTTATGTCGTCACATATTGGTATGTAAGCATTTTTGGGATATTTCGCTTTTGTGGAACACTACTCGGGCTTAGATTTAGTTATTTTTATCAGATTTTTCCTTTAGGTAATAATGATATTTTTACGATGACATTTTTTTACATTTCCATTTTATATGTACTTTTAAGATAGATAATTAATATTTAGTTTTTTCACGTGATCTTAAATATTTTTTTAATAATAATTAATTAATTGTATGTTTTAGGTACGATATAATTCTTAGCTGTGGTTTAGTACTATGGTCTAGTTTTAATCATTTATTTACGTCCTCTCATTGATTAACGATGATCACTAAAGATTGTCTAGGATAGCAGACAAACACATTGATATTGTATTTATGTAAACATCTAAGTGTTTTGGTGACTTAAAACAGATTAAAATTTGTCATTTCCTACATAAACACATGTCAAACCGTATCTGCTATCGATGCATGTAATGTCCTTACTTAAAACTTATGACCCTATTGTTCCATAGTGGAGGTCATCAATGAATTACTCTAATTAAGAGTAAAAAACGTTTGTAAGGTAATATTTGTTGTTAGATATTAAGTATTCTTAATGTTCACCGTAGTGACCTGAAAATATGTTAGATATTTAAGAATACCCACATTATCTGGGTATAAGATTTAGTGCCATTTTCAATATTGGTCTGTAGATTTTATCGATATTTGCTTATATTGTCAGATATTGCTTTTGTTTCTTTAAAATTATTGTTTTAAGATCCTGAACTCTCAATTTTCGTAGATTTATTAAGTCAATTAATATTGAATAAAGTGTGTACTTCTTCTTCAGAAGAAGAAGAAGTGTGTACTGAAAATAATTTTATTTTACAAGTATTATTCTTTCAGTTATTTTGTGTAGTGCAAAGTTACCTCTAAGAAACGATATCTGTCTACATTTTAAATATTTTTCATAAACTGTCTAGAAACTTTTAAATTTTGTAAAAGTAATGTAAACAATTTTTTCTTAAGATAATTATTGATGTGTATTAAAATAAAGATATTTTCGGAAACATATGTTTGATTCATATCGTAAAATTCCTAACGCCTTAGGTTAGTCAATTCCAGGATAATACGATAATATAGTCCTAAACTACGCCTATATATCGTATATTTTTAATATTGTCACTGACAGACTTATAGCTAAACTATTATGGGGTCTATAGACCAATAATTGGTTATCTGAGGGTACATTACAAGCCACGCTTACGGCTTACTACCTCAAACTCCAGGGTTATTAAGTAAGGGTAAAATTATTATACTATTTAGTGCCGGGGGTTTCAAATTACCCTAATTTCATATGCAACACTCATTCCCTAACTACCTCCTTGTAACTACTGAAATTGAGAAGGTTTATTTTAATTAGAAATGAGTTAAAACTAGAGATGTGAATTGTGACTGACTTAATTTTTAGGTGTTATAATTAGATCCATGAGATTTCATTTCATTTCTAAGGCCCCCTGATGGCTGATACCTAGTTGGACCGCAGACAGCAACCGCATGCGATCGTCTGATGATCTCGAACAACACGAACAATGTTCGCGAACCGTCCGCGGTTGCGATTTCAACCCAACTTCGAATGCCGCCTGTATACTTATTACTATTACTCGTATTACAAAATACTTATACTATTTACTAAATAGGTATATATTTATATAGATATTAGCCGCGCCCTGCGGTTTCACCCGCGTTGTTCTCGTTCCCGCGGGAATTTCGGGATAAAATATCCCGTTTGTTAGTCTGATGTATAACGTATATTACTGTAAAGTTTCATCCAAATCCGTTCAGTTGTTTTTGCGAGAAAGAGTAACAAACATACATACATCCTCACAAACTTTCGCATTTATAATATTAGTACTTACCTTCCTACCTACCCTTTTTCAGAAAGAATGTACCCAAGTACTTTTTAAAAGGATATTTGTATCCATTGTTATTACTTACTAGCTGTGCCCCGCGGTTTCATCCGCAGCGCCCCCGTTCTCGTGGGAATTTTGAGATTTTTATTATTTTATATAAAAACCTTGTGCTGGCAATAGGGAACACATTAAAAAAGAATCATCCAATTCGGTGCAGTCGTTCTGAAGTTATGCGCTTGCGATTAATTTTTATATTATAAATTAGTACGTATTTAGGGACGTAACTAGTCGACTTAAGTAATTCGCAATGGGTAATTTGTTTTCGCAATTTTATAATAATTACTTACATAACAATAAATCTGCCTACTCAGGAATATCTAACATAAACAAAATCCGGTATAAATATGAGGAACTTTGACAAAGAAGCAATAAATGAATTCGCTTTGCAAATTTCAAATAGGTATCTAACCGTTTCGCCTTTGAACGTTAAAAAACAATAGAATCTCATCAGTATTTTATTACTATACTAGCTGTGCCCCGCGGTTTCACCCGCAGCGCCCCCGTTCCCGTGGGAATTTTGATTTTTATTCCCTATAAACCTCACGGAGCCCGAGACCTTTCCAACGAATGCAAAACCGTGGAAATCGGTCCAGTCATTCACGCGTGATGCCGCGACCAAGGAAAACGGGTTTCATTTTTATTTATATTAGATTACGGTGAAATGTCAACGACTGGTGGAGTGTTCCACCGACAAATCAATATGTTGTCTGTCGGGGGTGCGGACAGCCGCCCCGTCGCCAGGCGGGACGTCTCCATCAAAATTTAAAAAAAACAAAAAATATTTATTGTTAAAACAGCTTACAATCAAATAAATAGGTGTGGAGGTTCCTCATTTTAGTATAACTTGTGTTAGAAGAACCCCCTCTCGTTAACCCGTGATACATTTTTTAATCATACCTATTTGAAAGGTATATATTTAACAGCAAAGAATAACATATAAGTACTTATACTTAACAACAGTAATCTATCACAGGTAACTTATTATAATGTCGCTGTTTGTTTGGCGTGAATATTTTTTATTTCAGTGGGTATGCGAATTTAAGTTGTACAGAGTGCGAGGAATGCGATACCAGTTTTGACAATATATTACAATGTTGCATTACTCACCCATCACTTATCTCACCTATACATTCCTGCTTCCTTGTCACTCATCCCACTGCAAGTGCATTTATTGCGCAACGCAAGCTGGGGCTTTATAGGTCGTCCCTCCGGCAACCCTAAGGTCCCCAAAACCAGATCGATACCGAGCCGGCGCACTCCCCTCGCGCGAGCGCGCATGTCTCCACAGTAAAGCATCAGTCGGCTACAGTCGCTCGTACAATAACTTACTTATTAAACATGGATATTGACGAGGAATTCAAGGTTCCGTAAGTAATTTTTTAAGTTTTATGTGAGCTTGTTGATTGTGCGTTGTGCGTAATGTGTATGTGTGTAGCGAGACGACGACGGCGTGGCGGTTGGCGCGCGGCAAGCGGCCGCACTCGCCGATGCCGTCCACCTCAGCGGCGTCCACCCCCTACACCCCGGAGCCCGAGGACGATGACGACGATTCCGACGATGAAAGACCGGAAACCGTGCTTGAACGACCCTACCGTTCAGTCTACAGTAACATCGGTGGACTCGAGTAAGCCTTAACAATGGACAGTATACTTAACAATATGGTTGCTATGTACTTGCCTATATTCAATACTTAAGCCAAATCACATAGTGATTTACTGACTGTGGACCGGAGTTTTAAAACCGCCGCTGAGATTCCTCTGAAATTGTCTGCAAAACAAACAAAGGTTTTGTTTGAAAATTCGATGCGATGCAATGTGTTATAAATATAGAATCGCTATTTTCGTAACAACATGGACACCGCTATCTTAACTTGATGAGACTCAATGGTTATTTGAATCACAAGTTGAGTGTCGCTTTGTTATTGTTTGCAGAGATATGCCTCAGTTGCGCGGTTTGCGTTCCGGACGCCGTCGTAGAAGCTGGCGCCAACATCGCAGCACAAGTAAGTGACAACACAATATAGTTCACAGTCCTAAAGAACCCTTTAAACCGTACTAACTTGGTATCCTAATTCCTAAAGCAGTGGCTTGTGACGAATTGACGATAGATGTTTAGTTACTCTTTCACACAAAACAGCTCAACAGATTTTGATGAATCTGGAGCAATTTAGTTTATATACCACCTTAATACGTGTTTTACTTATTATCCCAACATCTCCACGGGAACGGGTACTACGCAGGGCGCTGCTAGTACCAACAGTATGTTTAGTATAATAGGATTATAATTACAGCACAAGAAGCCAAGATGACGATCATGAAGTATGCTCAAGCTATCAGCATATTGGAGCCGATGTTCAAAAAGGAGTCGAGCCGCTTGAAAGACAAGCAGGAGCTGATAGCAGAACACATCGAGAACTTCGCAGACACGGTCTCGTGCCTCGCTGAGCAGCTGGAGGGCAAAGTGACTGTCCCGGAATATGTAAATATCGTCAGGCACTAAGGCGCAGACTAGGGGCTCTAGTCCGCCGGACTAAACTGACTGTCGAAGTTGAAGTGTATCGAATTAAGAGACAAGTCCTCATATAACAAACATTTTATTTGAGGACTGGTGTTCAGCGGACTAAAGTCCATCGTCTGCGCAGGCCTTCAGGTTTTACTCGCTGTTCTTGCTGTACCGTTTCCGTGGGAATTTTGGGATAAAAAGTATTACATTCCTATTCCATTTACTAGTTTCTCGCACTTTTTGATAACTTCTTTTTCTTAGGTCACATACTTCAAATACTCGTTTGGTTATTGTAACATATGTAACATATATATTTAAAAGAAAGCGCTGTTTCATAAATTCAATTACAGTCTTTTATAGTTATTTTGGTCATTAGAAAACCACGATCTTTATTTTCCAACGTCTGTTGTGACTGACATTATGTTTTAGTGTTTACTGGCGCGTGCACGTAAGCTGAAGCAACCGCCTTTAGTATAAGCGGCACTTAAGTAATCCATAGTTTAAAAAAAAAACAGTATATACATTATACAGTAAACTATAGAATTGGCAACTAATCTTCTAGTCTAACCCAAAACATAATTACAGGAGGAACAGATGAAAAAGTGCGACGCGAAGCAGGACTCGATTCGGAGCAAGTTGAAGGCTCTCGGCGTCAAGTTACCAGAGGAAGAGGAGCCTAAAGCCGAGGACGCCAAGCAGACAGACTATCGCGTCAAGATGGAGATGCTGTGCGCTATCGAAGCGCTCTCACTCCCAGACGACCCACCCAAAGAGAGGAAACCAGTCTTTTCAGATATCAACCTAGAAAACATGGAGGAAATGCTCTCCTTCCTAACTAAGAAATCTAAGTAAGCCACCTTTCCGAACTAGTTGTACATATCAGGTGTGATCGAATGTGTCCTGGCCCCGAGTTGCTAGTTCATAGTTTATCTCCTTCGCTGACTCTCTGTAAATCGATGATGTCTTTCCGTTCAACTTGTCTCTCGATCCACAGGAAATGATCACGTGGTAGGATGGTTTCAATGTGATTTATACCTCCCTTGACGCCTCGGTGATGTCACCGTTCGGTGATGGTAACTATAAGTATCTGTCGTAGGACTTAAAGTAGGGAGTTAGTTTGTATTGTAATTGTATCGTTGTGTTCTATTCGTTACTTGCGATTGCGGTTGGAATGATGAAGGCAATAACTTTTACATTATGTACTTGAATAACAAAAAATACGAAATCGGGGCTTTTGATAATATCTCCGCTTACAAAGCGAAATGGAGATTCGACTGATTAAGGGACCCATTTGGCCACCCAAATGTGGGTTTACAGGGTTTTTAAAAACACCGATTATTTTGATTTTCTATAGTGAACTCACAAAGAAATTTGATTTCTTTTTGTATAATGCACATTTGCAATTTAAACGAATGTTAAACGATGAACTCCTTCGGTCTCACTCAGATCAGATTGCAAAATAATAATCAAACATTTCATAAACTTACATCATTAAAATACTTTATTTAATAAAATTCTATACAATTCAATCCCTGTTTGTGCATATATTCAATTTACTTTAACAAATAAAGACGTCTAACATTATCTGGTATTTAGATCTGATTGATGAGATATGTTGTCCGAGGTGCGATCTGATCTGATCGCCTGGCGGGGCGGTCGCGCTGGACCCCCTGGGTTATCCGGCTTTATGGCCCAGAGTAAGTCTGGAGCCACTTGGACCCAATGGGACCTTTTGGGCTCGAAAACATTCATACCGAAGGGTGAGACCCGCCGTGTTCTGGAGTGTCACGTGGCAGTCTGTTGTTGCACAGCAACGTTCAGTATTCAGACAGCGACGCGGTCACACCGCGCCACCAAGCCATGCGGTGCTCCAGGGTGAACGTCCAGCGGAACGGCTCCTCCAGGCTCGAGCTATCTTCACAGTATAAAACATCCAAGGAATCACAATGAGATAAGCACCAATAAGTCTGTGTGAGCGAGGAGGAATCATACGTAGACTTCGCCTCGTTTGGAGGCGTCGGGTTTGCGGGCGAAGTCTGGGGTGGGGGTGAGGATGCGGTCCGGGGGCGGCGAGTCGGCAAGCTCGCCGTCGGCGGGGCCGCGCTCCGAGGGCGTTGCGGGGGCGGAGGTGGCACCGAGTGGGGGCGCCGCCAGCACGGCGCGCGCCAGCGCCGCGGTGCCTGGCGCGCCCGCGTGCAGCGTGTTGTTTACCGAGCCGCCCTCCAGCTCCTGTATGGGCGACAGCACCAGCGCGCCCAGCACCGGCACCTCGCTCTGGTACCCCTGCGCCATTATCACGCCCATGTTCTGCATGCCCATCAGCCGGCTCGGGTCCATCACCTCCTTGGTCACGTCCGGCGTCGGGATGCGCGGCCGGTTGCGCAGCGTGATCGGCACCGCGGACCCGTTGCTCTTCTGACCACCTATTGACATAACACTGTTAACCGAGAGATCGAAGGAGTGATTAATTTTGTTTTGTTTTAATTAAAAATAATTAAAAAAATGTGATGTTGGCCTATCGATTCGAATTGAAGTGATAAAATTAAAATTTCGGGTATAAATCGGAACAGCTCATTTTGAGAATAACGTATTGTTATAAAAGTAGGTTTTCATAAACTGATAGGGTAAGTTCATCATTGTGATGAATAAAATGAATGGAATGCGTTTGAGAAGAGAAGTGAAGAGGAGCGTGAAGTGCGAGACCGTGTATGAATGTGTGTGTGTGCGTGTTACCGTGCGAGTGTCTGGAGTTTTGTCGGTGGTGCGAGCGCGTAGACTTGCGTCCGACGAGGCGCTCGTAGAGCGACATCTTGTGGTGGTGCTGCGGCGGCTGGTGATGCGGCGGCGGGTGGTGCGGCGCGCCCGCCTCGGGGCTCGCGTACACCACGCTGTTGTGCCGCGCGCGCCCGAACAGCCCGCCCGACGAGTACGCCGTCGAGGCCGACCGCACGCTGCCCATGCGCGATATCTGTCTCTGGAACCAGTTCTTCCGCCTTTCTACCAACGGTGTATCGACACTTTCCTGTAAACATTAAGTAACTTATTATTACCTTACTATATTGAGATACCCGCTAACTCAAACTGTCTCCAGTCTGTCTTATTTAGTACTGTCTCATTTAGTAGCTTTTGATGTTTAATGTTAACGATAATTTATGTACTGGAATATTTTATAATTAAATGTAATTTAATCATGTACGTGGAATAGAATTGTATGTCGGTAAACGATGGTTTTCTATGTATTTGGAACCATCGTATTTTAATCTTTAACTATGTAAAACGTATTTAAACATTTCAAATAAAATAACGGTTAATAACATAATTTGTGTTGAAGTTTTATTTGAATATCCTCGAAAATATTAAAATATGATGTCACACTCATACTCGATAGTACTGTAAATTGAATAAAACTCAAACTCGAAAGATGGAAGAAGGAAGGATTTAATTGATATCGAGGGAAAACCACGACTACATCGAGCAAGACCGTATTTGAAGGGATTGAAAAAACGGAGCTTTAAAGAAAAAAACCTACAGAGTTCTATTGAAAAAACTGATAACATTTTACACTAAAACGCTCTGAAACTTACATAGTAAGAAAAGACAGCAGCTTTTACATCACATATCTCTAAAACCTACGTCGGTGGTACTTACATAATCTGCATAAGTTTCGTCGTGACTTTTCCTGGGAGCTTGCACGTTGGCGTATACAGCGTCCTCTGCCTTCACCTTGTAATGGTCAGCGGAGCACGGCGGCTCGTGCCTCCGGTAGTGCTCGGAGGCGACGGTGTACGGGAGGTCCTTGGGCACCACCTCCTCCCAGTACTGGTCCTTGAGTAACTCAGGGTGCTCCTCATGCATCTCGTCCACTATCATATAGGCCGCCTGCAACGACATTGCGTAACATTTAGCAACATCCTAATAATATTATGAATGCGAAAGTTTGTGGGGATGGATGTATGTATGTCTGCTACTTTCACGAAATAACTACTGGATGACTTTGGATGAAACTTTACAGTTCTTCTCCATCGAGTGGATGGTCAACCTGACCAATCCTGGTGTCAGAGTTATTGAGCCGCCAAAGGTTATATGTACATACATCAGAATAACACATGGGATACATATTATCCCGAAATTCCCCCAGGAACGGGTACGACGCGGGTAACACTGCGGCTAGTATGTTGTATGGGTAAGTAGCGTATAATTCTACTAATACATCCGAGTATTACGAGTAAGTATAGGTGCTAAAGTGAGGTTGACGTATAATGTGTCTATTACTCTGTCACGCTACTACTACTACTGAACAGATTTGGATGAAACTTTACAGAATCATAATATCTTCTTATCAGAATAACACATAGGATGCATTTTGTTTTAAAATTCCCGTGGGAGCGGGTACAACGCGGGTAAGATCACGAGCTGGTACAAATAAACTATATCGGACAAGCACATATAGGTGGCAAGCCAAGTTTGGGTAAATAGTGAGTAAGGTAAGAAATTCATTGCTTGGACGCGTTTCCAGGAGATAAATAAAATATAGTTTATGTATTACAACATCAAAATTATATATAGTCTATCATAGATTTCAGATTTAAACAATTTCAACAAAATATGTAGCTCCCAAAATCTTTGCTCAACTCCCTATTCAGCCGCAACTTGCATGTTTTGCAAAGTTTGCACAATTTCATATTTTGTCATAAATTAAGCTTTAAAATCTACGTCAGAATTAGACACTAATATTTAGGTATTAAAATGGTATTAGGTATTAATCAAATAATTTCAGTATAAAAATACCAGAAGAAAATCTAGCATTTTTAAATGTCTCCATACAATACAAACGTCCATAGGAGTTTGGCGGTTTAGCATAACAGACACTGCAAATATTAAGAAACGATTTATGTTACTAGTAATATGAAGTAATAATGATAAGCTGATCGTTGACGAGTGGGTGCCCACTGGTCTGACGGCTCCGCATCGTCTCGCCCGACCTCGTCTCCTCAAGGCGAAGACCGGCTCCAGTCAACCTTCATTAAACGTCAAAATTTGATACTAATTGAACATGTAATTAAAGTCGCTTAAAAAGTTACTACCAAGTCGCAAGTCTGTTCCTCCTTTTAAATGAAACATGTCTTTTGATTTAATTTAGCGGTTCAATTATTTTTAATTTAAAGAGTTCTATTTGGTGCAACATAAAAGAAGCTTTAATTTCTTTCAAAGGTACTTGCTGTATAGTAATTAGATTCTTTTTTGTCTCACTAGAAGTAAGTAGTATGAGAACGAAATTTGTGCATGTATTGTGTGTTAATTATGACTGTCCATGATGTGTGTTATTTTTTTATTTTTTTAAATAATTATTATTTTTTGACATTATTAACTTAACTAATTCCTTTACCTTAACTAATTTTACAACTTATTAATAATTTAAATTGATTTATATAATTAAAACTTAAACTTTTTTTGTGTAATCTTACAAGACAGTTGCACGCCACAGTGGTGGTAGAATGTATGGAACGATATTATAACTGTAAGACCTAATGTAACTACATTCAAGCAATAATAAACATTTCATTTCATTTCATTCATTCATTCACTATTAACCAACAAGCCGCGCCCCGTGTTACCCGCGTTGTAACCTTTCCCGCGAGAATTTCGGGATAAAATCCCATGTGTTACTCTGATGTATAACCTATATTACTGTTAAGTTTCATCCAAATCCGTCCAGTAGTTTTTTCATGAAATAGTAACAAACATACATAAATCCTCACAAACTTTCGCATATATAATATGTATGTATTAGTAGGATACATAATGCTAAAGAGTTTTAAGTCACCAGAAGTTGAAAAATTACATTACGTATCATTATTTATATTTACAAAAAAAATTACACGTTACAGTAACTTAAATTATTAGCAGCTAGCGGCGCCCAGCTGTTCTACCCGCGTTGTGCTAGTTCCCGTGGGAATCTCGAGACGAATATAACTATATAACCTTCTCGTTGAATATGGCTATCCATTACATAAAGAATTATCCAAATCAGATTGGTAGTTTCTGAGTTTATTACCAACAAACAACGTTAGAAATTTTACCTTTTTATAATATTAGTATAAATACAGTATCTGCTAATTCCACTGCAGTTCACAGTCCTCTGAATGGAACATTTAGTGTCAAAGTTCTGACCGAGTGTATATTTATGTACAGCTAATATTGACCCACCTTGATGTGCCTGTCTATGAGCCAGTTCAGTTCGATATCGTCGTCATCCTCTCCGAACGGGTTGATTAGCACTTCGGCGACTTTCAACCAGCCCACGTAGAAGCAAAACTGTAAAGCAACAGTATCGCCTCCTTATTTACTTTACCATAATTGTATAGCATGTATTTTATTAAACGCTAGTGCCTCCATCCATAGCAGGTAAATATGTTCGGTTAATACATGGAAGGTATTGTACAAGAGATGTGTCGGTTTAAAGTTGAAAATTAATATTATATCGGCAGACATATACCGCAGTTAGTAATGTTTTATCTAGAGCTACGTTGCTTAAGTTATAGTTATAAAATAGTTTTCAGATTATCATCTTCAAAACTATATATCCGATACTCGATAGTTATTATTCCAAGGCTTTCAAAGAGGTTTCACTCATTTGTTTAATTAGATACACTCCTTACCACAATAATTTATTTGTATAATTATATGGGTTTGTACTCTTTTTCTTACTAAATTAAAAATGTGGACAAATGTGATGAATTTTTCAGCCGAAGACGATTCGTTTAGAAGGTTTGATTATTTCACTCATTCTAACCCCATTACTGAACCCTTTGTCTTAATGGAAGATGTCTTTGGTTGAAAAATCAATCACGTTGGTATGAATTTTAACTCTCATAAGCAAAATGAAATATAGTTAGGATTGTTAATAAATAATGTAATGTTATTGTATTGTATTGTCAACACGTTGATAATGCATGCGAAGGGTTTTTTGACATTAAAGATGTAACTACGTATAGGGGATATTAATCTTAAATTCATGTACCTTAACAATAAGTTGACCAAGTGATATTTTATTATGGAATAGGGCGTGGTATTTACCTGTAGCGCCGTGAACAGTGGGAAGTATACGTCTGGCTCGTACTTGGAGGTGCTGCCGGGAGCCGGCGGCACCAGCTGTCTCCCCATCAGGGCCGCCACGAAGTACGTGTACAGGGCCAGGGTTACCACCTGAGATAATATAATAATATATACCCGCACAATTCACTCACGGTTAATAAGACCTAAGCGCCCGTGGCGTAGTTTGACTAAGCGATGTTAGTTCATTGCGATTGTTAAGCAACGTGCAGCTCGGCCCCTACTTGGATGGGTGGCCGATAGTGGCATTTCTATCTGAGTGCTACCGTGCTTCGGAGGGCACGTTAATCAGTCGGTTCCGGTTGTTTCAATCGTCAGACCGACCATGTCGGAGGCCTTTCGGCGGTCTAAAAACTCTGACACCAGGGTTAGCCACTAACCTACTCAAAATTAATGATTTAATTAGACCCAAAGTAAGCTTTACGCTTGTAATATGGAATCGAACTCACTGATACTACTACATATACATTTATAAGTATACTAGCCGCGGTGTTACCCGCGTTGTACCCTTTCCTTGTTGGAAAGGGTACAACGCGGGTAACACCGCGTGTATTCCATGTGTTATTCTGATATATAACCTACATAACTGTAAATTTTCATTCAAATCCGTTCAGTGGTTTTTGCGTGAAAGAGCAACAAACATACAGCCATACATCCATCCATACATACATCCATCCTCACAAACTTTCGCATTTATAATATTAAGAAGGATAGAATTGCCACCCAGACGTCGTCGCCAACAACTATGTCTTCACATATTGTTAACTCCGGGCGGGAATCAAACCCGCAACCCACGACCAGTAAGCGCTCTCACTGCCACTGTGCCAACGGGCTTGTCAAAGAAAGAAGACGGTTCATTGAGCTCTCCAAAATTAGATTATAACTGATTTTTCATGTTCAACTATCGTTTCATCTCTCTCGTCAATATATATTTGAATATTTATTTGAAGATCTTGAAGCTTTAAAAATAAACTGTTTGCTAGGCGACCGGAACCCAATTACAGGTCCTCACGATTAGACAGTGATAATTTGGCATAAGATAACGGTACTCTTTGACCCACTTAACTGTAGTAAGCAATAACAACTTGCATTAAAATAAACACTTATACCTGTAGTGAATATACTATTGAATCGATCGCAACCATCTATTAATATCGTAAATTATTTATATTTTAATTTGCGCAAATTATTTATATTTTATTCGCGCAAAGAAAGGGCAAGGCACAAGGTCGAGGGGTAACTCTGACTTCAGTTTAGCAAGAAACATTTTTTTTGTAAGACTTCGTTAAAATGAATACAAAAAGCGATTGTTTAAGATACGTGACTTGTCACGGAGCCGGCGACGAAAATAAAATCAAAACACGGGAGATACGCACTTCGTATCTTCATAAACTTCAAAATAAAGGACGCCTATGTATTTTCAAAGCGACATTGCTACATACTCGTAAGCACCACATTTTAAAATACATCCAAAGTTAAACATTACAATGGATTTTCCAACTATTTTTCTCTACTTCCATAAAGCAAATTAAGTTCGACAAGGAAAATAAAATAAATCTTATGAATCTAATAAATCTTAAGAACTACGTTATTTCCAACCAATAAGTATAAATATTGTTTGCTATGACATTTAGTTACTTTGTGGATTTGTGTGGGTTGCATTGTGAAAAAGCTTGTACACGGGACTCGGCATTAGTGGGGATTTCTTTGGTCAATTTGGAAAATTTTCGCACTGAAAAACGCAATAACAAGGAACAATGCCTGGTTAGGTTGGGCATCTCAAATAAAGCAATTTAAGTCCTTACAATTTTGACTGATATTGAATTTAAAAAAATGATATTGAGTACCTTCTATAGATGTTTGGTATCGGAAAATATAAGTATTTACTGGCGTTTTGGTTACCTTAGTACCCATATAAAAAACTTTTTGTAGCCTTCAAGAACTTTAAATCCTTCGTTTGGGTTTGCCTAATCAATGGTTCGTGTATTTAAAAATCTCACGTAAAGGTTTACTCTCAATAATGTGACTAACCCGCATAAAGCAGATAACTAAGTAGGTCCTTATCGGTGGAACTAATTTTGTCACACGTGGTGTATCCAACCAATACGTTGCAACACGCAATTTAAATAAAGTACTGCTATTTCAAGTGTTAATTTGTTTGTAACTAGCAGCACCCCGCGGTTTTACCCGCGTTGTGCCCGTTACCGTGGTAATTTCGGGAATTTTTATACTTATATACCTTTCTCTTGAATCGTTCTATCTATTAACGAAACTTCATCAAAATCCGTAAAGTAGTAAAATAAGGCAGGGGTAACTTTGGATCACTAAGAATTTATTTTTGATGTGAAAATAAATGATTTAAGAAAGATACAACTCGTAGTTGCTAGTATTAGCATTAAACCATTAACTATTAGTATTTTACCGTCTAGTGTTGTCATTTAGTTTTGACTAGCAGCGCCCCGCGGTTTTACCCGCGTTGTGCCCGTTTCCGTGGGAATTTTGGAAAGAAAAATAGCCTTTAACCTTCCTGTTGAGTGTGGCTTTCTATTCCAAAAACGATTATTCAAATCGGATTGCAGTTTCTGAGATTAGCGCGTTAAGAAAACAAAAAACCGAAGTCTTCAGCTTTGTTATATACATAAGTATAGATATAGATTATTATTAAATCTTCTCGTATTATCTGGTTTACTTATACAAACAAACGCGCTGTCAAATCAGTGTGTGGTGAGTTGGTGACCCTAGCGATGCTTGTCCACGTCCGCTCGCATCACACTCCAATGGGAATAAATTACACCAATTAGCCACACTCGAATGCATTGTTTACTTAGCGATAATGTTACACGTCGCCTCCCGTAGCTAAGAGGCTGTCCTTCGGTCAGATTAAGTTATGATCATATTTTATTGCCAGGCGTAAATAAATAGTTATTTAAACACGTATTCAGTCATGTATGTATTCTTGTTATAGGTTCCGCTAATTATTCTAATCCGAAGTTAAATGACATAGAAACGTCACTAGTAGTCACGTCAACGTACTCGTAGTTGTTCAGTGCGCGAGCTGAGACCTAAGTGATTTCTTCGGAAAGTAGTTCAGGGTGCTTAGGGTGTAAGCATACTAATAGTCCTCGCACCGGAGGGAAACGCAGGAGTGAAGGGAGAAGGAGAAAGATCCCACTTTCCAGTTTTTCGCTAATACCTAAAACGGTGCGTTTGTAGATAAAATATATCTTCTACGCAATGAAAGCTTAAAACATTTTCAACAACTCTTAACTGGCACGTCACAATTTAGATTTACCGAAGCATACCTTAGTGAAGGCGGGTTGATAGTAAAGGATATTATATTCTCTTTTAATATATACTAGCTGTTCCCCGCGGTTTCACCCGCAGCGCCCCCGTTCCCGTGGGAATTTTGAGATTTTTATTCCTTATTTTTCTTATATTTATAAAAACCTTGTCCCGACACTAAGGAACACATTAAAAAAAGAATCATCCAATTTGGTGCAGTCGTTCTGAAGTTATGCGCTTACCAACACATTTTGCGATTCATTTTTATATTATAGATTATGAATATTCCTGAGATAAGATCTATGTAAAATTCTAATAAACTTTTTAAACTCACACGATTTGCACTCATTATACTAAATGAAACGGGTCTGTATCGTGTTAGATAATTTAACGTATTTACTAAAATACGTACCCGACGTTTCGAGTGGATTACACCGCTCGTGGTCACGGGAAGACTGGCTGGAGAGGCGAATATTCAGGAGGAGCGAGAGGAGAGTGAATATTCGCCTCTCCAGCCAGTCTTCCCGTGACCACGAGCGGTGTAATCCACTCGAAACGTCGGGTACGTATTTTAGTAAATACGTTAAATTATCTAACACGATACAGACCCGTTTCATTTAGTATAATATGTAAAATTCTACCAAACTACATATCTTATAATATATATCTATTATATCGGTTTTACCGGCAGCGGCGCCACCTTTCCCGTGGGGATCTCGGGATTATTATCTCTTAGTATCATATTAAAAAAAGATTCATTAAAATCGGTCCTGGCCGTTCTCGAGTTAAAAATGGTGTAACTAACGCCACTTTCTTTTATAATTGATATATACCTACAAATTTAAATTTACATTGAGACATACATACCTGCGTATACACGAGAGGGACGCACACAGTGTCATATCCTATGAGGGCCCCGAGCCTCCTTCTGATGTCGGACAGCTCCACCAGCAGGGTCTGCACGATGTGGTCGCTGGTGATCAGCCCTTCCTTCCGCGCCCGGTTGATGATGTTCGTGGCCCACACCAGCGGCATCCAGTACTTGGACATGGGACTCTTACCATCCATTTTCTCGAATACTTTTCTCTCACTTTCCAGCATGAGACCTGAAAGAGATGGATGGATTATCTTAAGTATAGTGGCCATAGATTCTGTGGTTTGAGTATAGTTATGAGAACCAAGCTACAGATTAGCCGCACCATACGGTTGCGTCCAAGTCCAAAATCTGCGAACCCCGAAATGCAGTAATTTCGAGTGGTTAGGCCAAGCCTGATTTCGGAGTTTTAGACCGCCTAAAGGCCTCCGACATGGTCTGACGATTGAAACAACCGGGACTGCTTAATGTGCCCTCCGAAGCACGGTAGCGCTCAGAATAAGACCCGAACTAAGAAATCTTCAGGTATGAAACTGTGGATGTGCGACTTGAGATAGCTTCACATTTGACTCCCGTATGCTAGTTTCCGTTTTCCATACCGAAGTATTATTTTTGTACTTGAGTCGTTTAACTATGCTTACCAGAGTCCACGACATGCTGCCACGTGGGGAACCTTCTCTTCACCCTGAGGGACACCCTCTGTAGAGTGATCACGTACGCCAATATGGCGTATCTGACGATATTCCGCCGCATCAGGCGCCCTGTTTCATCCTAGAACAAGTGACTCCGATTATTTTATAACATGAGGATTTAAATCTCACACGAATACATATGATTGTTACTTATATTAATACGCCCGGCGTTTTTTGGAGTACTTTAGCCAGGCAGTGGGAGAGCATAGGTTAAGTAAAAAGTACGAATATTACAAACGTCTGTCTTCAGTCTGTTACGCTGCCACACCTAATTTACATAATTACGAACTTGGAGTCCCAAATGGGCTATTTTACGTAAAAATACGGGCTAACTAGGCTTTAGGGCGCCTTTCCACTGAGCTGTGCTACCGCGATACCGCGTGAGTATTTTATTTTAGTTATTTAATTGGTAGGTTTAGCAAGTGAAACGTTTATTGCTGTCAGTGCGCGTTATAAAATATTATTTAACCAATTAACTTTTACTGACCGTTGCCGCTAAACATCGAGAAAGTGATAACATTCAAATGTTTCATTGTTCCAACGTGTTTTTTGCAATATTATATTTATTACTGTTGGTGTGCACTTTTCATTCTAGTTATAGTGCGACTACGTCAAGTTAAACACTGGAATATGCAGATTTAATAAAATTACAAAAATAAGTGAAATGGATTCACCTGACGGGGTTTCTTAAATGGAAATTATTTTGACATCATTGCAGGCTAATAATTTACTTTATCTACACTAATGTTGTAACATTCTACTTATTATTCCAATACTTGACTTATAATTACTACTGTTATAGCACAGACAACTAAAACACTCAATTTAAGCAATTGCACATGATGTTATAATATCATTATAATATATCATTATAACATCATTATAACGCGACCAATTAACCTGGCGAGCCTTATGTCAAAATCCTCATACTAGTTGTATAAAATTTTGATATTAAGGAGTCTACACACCAAACCCGCCGACCCGCCGACACAGCCCGGCGGCTTGGTGTCGGCGACTTTGTTTCAAGAAT
Organism: Cyclophora albipunctata; assembly: GCA_963082685.1. NCBI lineage: Eukaryota > Metazoa > Arthropoda > Insecta > Lepidoptera > Geometridae > Cyclophora > Cyclophora albipunctata. Next base: position 10,705,366 of record OY720111.1, on the reverse strand, counting down.
CATGTCGGCGACTCGTACCCGCGCGTGCAAGTCGGCGGCATGGCCGGCGACTTGCGTACGCGAACGCTCAGTTGCCCGCCGACACTCCAGCGATAGTGACGTGCTTGTGTTTTACTAAAAAAGTTGTACTGATTTCTTGCCGCCGACTAACTCACCGACACATCCCCATGACACATGTTGGCGGGTTGGCGGGTTTGGGTCGCCGACACCAAGCCGCCGGGCTGTGTCGGCGGGTCGGCGGGTTTGGTGTGTAGACTCCTTTAGGCTGGCTTTTGAAAACAGTTGGGTTATACGTGAAAACTTCGTCGAAACTACATACACAAAACTCTTTGGTAAGATCTCGCTCGCTCCTGATTGGCCCTACGCGCAGCTGCGCTCTCATTGGTTAGATTTTAATGGCGGCAAGTTCACTGTGACAATACACGTACCTACGCGTGAATTTAATGTTTCGCAATGTGTTTTGTTTTTAAAATTTTGTTTGATTAATTGCATTAAATAGTGAAGATAAAGTAGTGTATGCAACTGCATATAACACGGGTATTAAAACACTCGTTACTATTATGAAACTCGCTGCGCTCGTTTCATAAACTCACACTCGTGTTTTAATACCCTTCTTTATATGACGTTGCATAAACTACTATTATTTTCAAAACAACTTAGTTATAATTTTTTAACGATAGAAAAAAGGTCATGGTCATGTTTACGTGGTAAAATTTCCGTTTTACATCCCGAACCGAAATAGTGGCAATAAACTACAGAATTTAAAACAATATATAACTAAAACCCAATTCACTAAATAGTATAAAAAAGTGGCTTTCCACTGTCTGTCTGTCTGTCCCTATGTATGCTTAGATCTTTAAAACTACGGATTTTGATGCGGTTTTTTTAAGTAGATAGAGTGATTCAAGAGGATGGTTTATATGTATAAAAATTCCCGAAATTACCACGGGAACGGGCACAACGCTAGTAAAACCGCGGGGCGCTGTTAGTTCAATATAAACTTAGGAATAGTTACATGATCAAAATTACGTTTTGAAATAGTAAGCTAGTTGAATTCTTTCACGCGACAACAACGTTTTATGTGTAACAAATCATTTAATGTACCAGCACAACAGACCTAACTACGTATTTCTTTGTTTCAATAATGTATGATTTACAATTTTGAGACAGGTTATTGTTGATTTGGCTCTTGGAACAAGTCTTGAACACAAGTAAAGATTTTCGAACATTTTGTATATTTCATTAAATGACATTGAAATTATAATACCTACTTATTTACACCACTAGTCTTATTAAATAGGTACAATATATTGCAATAACATACATACATACATGTACATTTTAAAAGGACTATGATACTTTTTTTGACGCGAAACGAAGAATCCGTCATATAACAAATACGAAAAATACTACCTTTATTTAAACAGCAAATATTCGGTAAACTTAAACAAAATTAAAGTATAAATTGTATTCATACGCTCACCGCACCCATATTTGACCAATATTCATATGAGTACAAACTCTACTTCCTACTCAGACTGTGTTTATACTACGAACTACCGTCATAAAAGCAACGATATAGGTATACCTTGATAGATAAGTACTAACAATAAATCAGAAAGTAACCCTGTCTGTTACGCTTTCACGGCTAAACCGCTGAACCGATTGTAACGTTTTGCACATTAGTTGTTAGGAAATAGACGAGCAAAGAAGCAGGTTTCAGGAATTGAAACAAGTTTATCTTTTATTTTACATTGTTATTTGACGAAATATAAAAAGAGGTGGCGAAAGATAAATCCAGGTGGAAAGAATTGGGGGAGACCTTGGCCCAGCAGTGGGACACAACAGGTTAAATAAAAAAAATCTGACGTTTCTTTTACGCCCCTTTACGGGAACCGTGGTCCCAGGTAAGTAAGCGAAAACTTTGTTACTATTTTTTTTAAGTGCCGAGGTTCAGTAATGTCGACAGCGACTAGCGGGTTTTTAACAAAAAGAACACAACATTATAGCTCATGAGCATTTCCATCTATGCTGCTGAGCTTAAAGTTTATATTAAAAAAATCGCTAGTTTTATGTTTAACTAACAGCGCCCCTTGGTTTTACCCACTTTTTGCATGTTCCCTAGGAAATTTCGGGATATAAAATAGCCTATAACCTTCCCCTTTAAATGTGTTTATCTATTACAAAAAGAATTATTCAAATCGAAAAACGAAAATCAATCAGCTTTATATAGGTATTAAGGGTCTCAGTTATTATCAGTTATCAAATGGTTTGTCCCTTTCCCACATAAGCTATTTGCCAAAGAGTAAAAGAGACAAAACACTTTAAAACAGTGTTTTAGTTATAGACCTATAGATGAATAAGTTCATAAACGATATTTAACTTAAACAGTGTTTTAAAGTGTTTTGTCTCTTTCGTTCTTTGGCAAATAGCGTATGTCGGAAAGGGATAAACCATTTGATAGCTAAAATGCATTTAATAAGCGTTTATTAATAATAGCAGCGCCCCGCAGTTTTACCCGCGTTGTGCCCGTTCCCGTGGGAATTTCGGGAATTTTTTTTACATAAAAACCTTCCTCTTGAATCACTCTACCTATTACAAAAAACCGCATCATAATCCGTTGCGTAATTTTAAAGATTTAAGCATACAGACAGACAAACAGACGACAAACAGACGCGACTTTGTTTTATACTATGTAACTAGCAGCGCCCCGCGGTTTTACCCGCGTTGTGCCCGTTCCCGTGGAAATTTCGGGATTTTTTTTACATAAAAACCTTCCTCTTGAATCACACTACCTATTACAAAAAACCGCATCAAAATCCGTTGCGTAATTTTAAAGATTTAAGCATACAGACAAACAGACACGAAATTTTGATGCGGGTTTTTGTAATAGGTAGAGTGATTCAAGAGGAAGGTTTTTATGTAAAAAAAGTCCCGAAATTCCCACGGGAACGGGCACAACGCGGGTAAAACCGCGGGGCGCTGCTAGTTTATTAATAAAGCCCAGAGTGTTTACGAATAAGGCGGTATTTATAGAATATAGATATAGGCATACCAGATGCGAAAGGTTGTTGAAGGGCATTTTTAATGTCAATTTCAATATTTATCAACTTATATTACGTGGAAGTGTCTGAATGCGTGGCGAATATCATGACTATTCGCAGCGATTATCGTCTATCGCACATTAGCCATGGCTTTCCGTGCGCAACTCGTATCGACCCTACCGCCTGTATATAATGTATATTTTAACCCCATATTACCGATTACACAATCAATTTCTTCTGTAAAGTTTTAAAATTAATATGGCTTATTTTCGATTTTTTTTCTTTTATATAAGTTAAAGGTTTAGAGATGAAAAAGGAAACACCTTTTGCCTCTACAGAAGGAAATATCGTTGTTTATTCTATTGAGTTTGAATACCACATATAACTAATAATATTATCAGCATATCCTAAATCGGTCTCATGTATTCAAATAGTGAATAAATAGTGCAAGAGAGACAAACATACGCGCTCAGCTTCCACTTAAATTTATTTAAAATGTCAATGTCGCACGGAAGAATACACAAAAACCCTATCAAATCACGAGGTACTTTTGAAAGACTTGCTGTTTATTTCAAGACAGTTTCACTTTATTCTGTAACTACCAGCCCGAAACTTACGACATTGACAGCTACGAGTACCTGTGGCTCCCTCTATCTATTCTATACTAATATTACTCGTATAAAGAGGTAAAATTTTTAAGTTTGTTTGTTTGTATGTTCCAGCTAATCTCGGGAATTATCAGTCCGATTTGAATAACTCTTTTTGTAATAGATAGCCACATTCAACGGGAAGGTTATAGGCTATTTATCATCCCAAAATTCCCACGGGAACGGGCACAACGCGTGTGAAATTGCGGGGCGCAGCTAGTGGTATATAAAGTCCTTGGTAATATCCAACCTCAATCATATTTATATAAACTTAGGACTCAAAAGAAGAAATACATATAAATATAGTCATGCTGTACCAATGCTAAAGTACCTTTATATAACGTTTCTATCGCCTCGGTGGTCTAATGGCATGTGCAATCGCCTGCCGAGTCTGAGATCTCGGGTTCAGTTCCCGGGTCTACCGAAACATCTTTCCTACTTTTCAAATATGGCTCTGGTTTCACCAACCCGCATTAGGCAAGTGTGACAATTACGAATAATTAGTACAGTGAGTATGTACTGATATTTTCAGTGAGATGAGAGGCCTTTGCCCAGTAGTGGGACAATACAGGCTATTACTTTACTTTTTGTTTATTATCTTTAACTCGTTAATTAGCCACATCTATTTATCAGTTTATAATTATAATTGTAAATACAAATGGTGCCCCCTTAGCCGAGTTTGCCTCCCCCCCTCTGGCCAAAATTTGGACCCCCGGTCCAATACTTGAATACTTGTATGTGCGTGCATGTATCAAGGCCTTTTTAAATTGGCACTAACAGAGTTACATGTCGAGAATTTTTTAATTTGCGTAATCATTTCATCTTCGAATAAGCAATTACATGGAGTCATTATTTCTTCGAATATACGATTATAGTTGTGGCCAATAAGTTGTCAATGTGTTCTGTAGTCATCTATATTTATAAGTATATATTGTCAATGTGCAATGTTATTAGATGTCCGTAACGGGCGCGCATGTATGATCTGTGCAAGGTAACCGATCCTTGACTATGTGCAGATGTGATGTGCAGTTGTTTCTTTGATTGCAATTTGCGGTAAACCGTGACCAGACGATTCAACTCTCACGAGTCTACCCCCATAGCTCGGCTTTGCCCGTGTTATAGAATCTCTTTTTAAAACGAAGAACTGAATTCAAACCAGTTTTCTATTAGAACTACCATTTTTTGACATCTATACTAAAGGCTTTATTTATATAAGTTTGAAAATAACTACCTATGACCTATGACTACCTAATATTATAAAGAGGTATAGTTTCTAACGTTTGTTTATTACAGACTCTTCCAGTCCAATTTTAATAATTATTTTTGTAACGGATAGCCACATTCAGCGGCTATTTTTTGTCCCGAAATTCCCACAGGAACAGGCACAACGCGGGTAAATCCGCGGGCGCTGATTGTTAACTAATAAATGTGCCAACGGGCTTGTCATATATGAGGTAACATACGAGATAAACATATAAATTTCGGGTTTTGAATTCAGTTATAAAAGACTGGCGTGTATTAAAGTTTTAGTTTCAATCAAGCTTCGTTATGTACTACAGTCAATTATTTAGGATGTACAAGACTTAACGTAGGGTTCATAACAACCTTAATACATCTTCAACTCGAACGTTCGCATACTAAGGAAACCGTAAAAGGCACGGTTTCTTTGGAGTCTGCTAAGACTATTCAACATACAGTACCATTGGTACTTTTTCAATTCGTACGGATGTTTGGCTGCCCCAAACGCTATTGTTTCAGTGTGAGAATGAACGTTTTTTTCATAACAATAGCTTGACACCCAATATGATATAACATTTCTACATTGGTGTTATTTAGTTGCCAAGTTGTTGTTTTTATTTCACTACAATGATCACAAAACATGATTCTTTTTTTACTTAGTTACTGGTACTGTAGCAACCGCATTATCAACGCTCAAAATCTTTGTTATTTTTTGCTCTTAATGAACGCAAGAATATAAAGGTGGCTAAGTACTTGTAACTTACTTTCTCAATCTCTATATTTACTCAAAGAGCCAGTTCATAGTAAGGAGTAATCGAACGCCTATGACTTGTTGGGCTGAACCGTAATTTTAGTTTTCCAGCCAATTACTTGGTTATATAAGTCAGTTAATTAATGATTGTTACAAGAATACACTCACACATTATTACCTACAAATAACCTTGCCATGACGTAAATAAGAATCGCAACAGACAATAACAAAAAGATAGAAATCAAATAATGACTGGCACTCGGGAACCAGCTATTATTATTAGTAACATAAAGTAAAATAAGTTAAACAGAACCTATGTTTATTAAATCTTGAAACTATGTTTCTTTGAAGCAATACGATTCCGTTTGACACTTATGGGTTTAATATAAATATTTATGAACATACTCAATGTAAAGAAAACAATGTTCTATCGAAAGACTGACCTGAATAAAAGGTAAATTAGTAAATTGATGTCTTGGATTTATAGATTAATTGAAGTGTGGTTAACTGAACTTTATTGAACACTGAGTCACAGTATTGAGTCTACTAGCTTCTGTAACAAATTGTATACTACTACTATATGCTGAGTTTAACTAATTATTTTTTTTGGTTTGATTAAACGCACTTATCTCACAAACTACTAAAACAATTTCAACAATTATTTTTGTAACGGATAGCTACATTCAATTGAAAGCGAAGACTAAAGAAAGGAAAGCTTTTCGTTCCACAGGAACGGGCACAACGCGGGTAAAACATCAGGCCGCTGCTAGTATTATATAGTTTGAATGAAATACGCACTAAGTTATAGATAGCACTCGTGGCGTAGCTTGACTAAGCGATATTATCTCATTATAATTGACAATCAACGTGCAGCTCGACTACTTACAAGAGTGGTCGACTGGCATTTCTGTTTTAGGGCTTGTTGCGCCAAATTGTTGCTCCAGGTTGTTCCATCGTTAGATTAGACCATGTCGGAGGCGTATAGGCGGTCTGAGAACTTGAAAAACTAGGCGATCTAACTTTACTACCTAAGTAGTTAAATTAGATTTTGTAAAAGCTAGATCAATCATCAAATTGATCGTACTATCAGATTCAAAGAAAACTACTATACAGGTTGTTTAGTAGTTGACCTAAAAAGCTAAAATAATGGCGTGGCAAAGAAAAGGAGCTACTGAAAATGATTAAATAAAACCTGCGATTTTAATTTAAAATGTTTACAGTTGGTAAAAAAAGTGAATCTGCACGACAATACCATGATTGTTTTATCTCTACTGAGAATTGTGGTCAAGGCAACACAATTACAGAATAAAAATGCAGACACGATGATTTCTACGTCAAATACCTACATAATTAATGCGTTTCAAGTGTAAATCAAGCAATTTTAAAATAACTATTAGCACTTTATATTTTACTTATTGTTTTGAATATAGTTTATAGTCCAAGATCCCAGCACTGCCAGACGCATTTTAACTATCCTGATGCGAAAATCAGTGTATTGTTATAGTTGTCTTTTATATATAGGTTATAGATATACCTATAGTTGTTAAATTATATTACATTGCTCGGGGGTCCCTTTTTATTCCAAAAATCACATTCCATTTGAATGAGACAATTTCTAAATGTAGTAATAGGATGTATCTTTTTAAACAGGGTATGATGTTGACACATTAGGGGTGATTTTCCACCAGATAGCTCTGGTTCTACATTTAATACGATTGGTGGATACCACCATATCTATATTATGTTTGATGTGATCGATTGATTGAATACAAGCCTAGCATAGGATACTTTCCTATATTATTTACTAGCAGCGCCCCGCGGTTTTACCCGCGTTGTGCCCGTTCCCGTGGAAATTTCGTGATTTTTTTTACATAAAAACCTTTCCTTTTGAATCACTCTACCTATTACAAAAAAACCGCATCAAAATCCGTTGCGTAATTTTAAAGATTGAAGCATACAGACAAACAGACAAACAGACAAGAAACAGAGACGACTTTATTTTATACTATGTAGTGATAATTTCGAATAAGTAGGTATACATGAATATCGCAAATATTGTATAAATTAACTTCGCCTTTAATCAAGTTTGTTTCCTTATAAAAATAAAATAAATGAAGGAATGTATAAAAATATACAGTAGTTTCTTTGGTAACAGGTTATACTCGAGAGCAGGTAAAACCGTGGGGCGTCGCACGTTTACTAATGTTTCACTTTAATCTATTCAAACTATTAATTTTGTAAATAGATACCGAATAACATCTTTATTATTTATATAATGATACATAGGTATATTTTTAAATATTCATATAATTTATCTGTGTCAGTATGCGTTTTACATAAAAATTCAATAAATAAAGAATCACCTTGTTATATAACTCAAAATTTATTGTAAGATTTTACATAATCAGCGCCGAAATGAAATTGGAATTTATCAGATGCATATTTCGTTTGGACTAAGCTTGTGAAGCTTGTAATGTCCACTGCTGGGCAAAAGACTCTCATCTAACTGAAGGTATCAGATCAGTACACTGAGGAGAATGAGGCGCAATCACCACGCTTGCCTATTTCAATTTGCTTTACTGGTCGATAATACGAATTCTTATTTCTTTTCGTCACGCACGCCTAACACGAGAACGGCTGGACCAAATTAGCTAATTCTTATTCGTTCTATGATTTTATTTAATGTCTTTCTGTTCGTTCTAGGTTAAAAATTTAAAATATTGTATTACTTCCCCAAAGTTTCACTGAAAATCTTAGGTCGATAATAAGTAGTTTATCAAGACATACCTAATACTTTGTTTCGTATGACAAAAACAAATCTATTTACCTAGATAAAGTTAAAGAGTTATTACTTTATCTAGGTAAATAGAATAGAAATAGGCTTCTTAACAACGCCGCATCAAATGTCCTAGTTAAAACTCCATTTATATTATAATAAGTAAAAGAAGATTCGCTCTAGATCTAGTTCAGTCCGATAATACTCGCACTAAAATAAAGCAAAGATTATGCTAGTCATCGAGTTTACATCGGACTGGGTCTTACAAAATAAGTTTAGTTATTTTTGAGGTCATACAACTAATACTTAGCCCTGCAACTTGGCGAATAGGTATAAGTTTAAGGTACTTTCTAGACTGACATCAATAAAAAAAAGCTAGTTCACGGGTTCATCTTAGGAAGCGTGGGTATTGGCCGCTCGGGGCGGTAGACAAACAAACCCTTATATGAAAGTGTAGCTGTTGAATTTACTATCTTATTATATGCATTATCTTAAATAGTGAATACAATAATATAATATAATACGTTAAGCCGTCGGTCCCGGTTACTTTCTACGGATAGTAGTCGTTACATGAGCCATGTCAGAGGCCTTTGGCGGCTCCATAACTCTGACACCAGGATTGGTCAGGTTGACCATCCACTCGATGAAGAAGAAGAATAGTGAATGTACTTAACTAAACTGTTAAATTCACTATCTTAAATAACTAACTGAGTAACTATTGTGGAGTCAGTTTCTAGAGTTTACAATGTAATACATAGTAAAGTATTTCGATTTTCTGATCACAATCACTCGATATAAGTAGAATGAATAATCATCTCTATATATAAAAATCAATGCCACTTTTCCTTGTAATTTTATAACTCAAGAACGGGCTCACCTATCCAAACCAAATGTTTAGGCTTTGTTCGGACTTTTCTTTCGGAAATTAAGCGTTTTCACTAGGTCCGAATAACATCCGTGCGAGCGGACGACTACGCACTACTGCAGCGCGTAGGACGACGTAATGCGCTTTAATTGAAAGAACCCCAAGTTTGGTTTAGTTACTTGATTTCGTGCATATTTTAACGATAATGAAATAATAAGGAAATAGTGAACATTAACAACAGTCAACCCATAGCTGAATACATAGTAGACAAGCATTTTGATTACGTCTAGCTGTGCGAAATTACAGGCCAAGGGCTTTATTCAAAACAGATTAACAATATTTTAGCTATCAAATGGTTTGTCCCTTTCGACATACGCTATTTTCCAAGGAGCGAAAGAGACAAAACAATTAATAACAGTGTTCAGTTAATGAGCGTTTATAAATAAGGAATGCGGTACTTTACTTGTTTACGAGTTGAAAGCTTTTTTTTAGCTCAGTTACAAGTAGGTACTGCCGCAAGTGCCGCAGTTAGTTATTGGTATGTATCAAAGCAGAAAAATATTGCACGTCTTTGTTATTAAAGTAATCACTCAACAGATGCATATCTCAGTACTTCAACTAAAATATATTTTGCATACGGATGTTGGTATAAAAACGTGAGGTTAATTACTGCGACGGTCAAACTATTATTAATCTTTTTTGTACAAATTAAAGGAACAATGTGTTGCGAGTACATAGGATATTCTGTCTAGATAGTCTGTCAAGGATACTTATTCTGTATTCTATCTATAAAGGGGTAAAATGTGTAAGTTTGTTTGCTTGTATGTTTGAGTAAATCTCGGGAATTATCAGTCCGAGTTGAATATTTCTTGAAATAGATAGCCACATTCAACGGGAAGGTTGTAGGCTATTCCGATGGGAACGGGCACAACACAAGTAAAACCGCGGGGCGCTGCTAGTAACATAATAAAGCTGAAGAGCGTGTTTGTTTGAACGCGTTAATCTCAGAAATTACCAATCCGATTCCATTTTTTGTAATGGATAGCCACATACAACGAGAAGGTTTTAGGCTATTTTTCATCTTTCATAAATGCGCAGATATATTATACTTAATAATACTTAATAGTAGGTGATGGGTCCACAGGTCATATTTTCATAAAAGTAAAGAATTACCTGTGTCACCTGGATGTTTTAGTAACAAACCATTGGTAAGTGCCCTAGGAGTGAATGACTAAACGATGTTAACTTATCATGAGTGTCAAGCAAGGTTGTGCTAAGCTGCTTGTTGGATGATTGTTTGATAGTGATGGAGGGCACGTTAAATTGTAGAGACCTGTACCCTGTACCTGTCACCTGTACCCCCTGCTATTTGTGAAATTGGTATACAAAACATTTTATCGTACCTACACCAAAGTTCATTCTTAGTATCTCTTACTAAAGAAACTAAAAGCTCTTTCCGTTAAGTTAGTGGGAACGACGAAACCACTGTACATGCAACACTTCGTCTTTGTAATGGTTACAACATAGAAAGTAATTTCAATGAAGAAACGTCTCTAGAGTAACTGAGTTTCATAATGGCCGGTTCACATTATTCCAGTCCAGTGATCCAGCGAGCTAATCCAGTCCAGTGCTGGACTGGAGCATATCGTTTACATTGTTCCAGTCTTTTAAGAGTAGCTGGATTGGTCCCCAAAACAATTGACTCGTATTCACTGTTCAACGTTCAATCTAGCACTGGATTGCAACTGGAATGGCTGTCTACACTATTCCAGTGGCGCTGGATTAGGTGAGCTGGAATGAAAAGTTGACGGTCTCTCCAGTTACTGGACTGGAATGCTCACTGGAATGGGTACATTCCAGTGTCGGTTCACATTATTCCAGTAGCATTCCAGTACTGGATTGGATTGCTGGACTGAAATAATGTGAACCGGCCATAAGGAAAGTTTATGTTGGTAGTCGTATTTCGTTTTATAAGTACGAGACCTCCGGGTCAAAGATAGTCTGTTGGAATTTGTGTAGACTTTAAAACTCCCGACGTAAAGAGAGTGAAAGAACTGTTATAAGTGTACTTCGAGGCAAAGAATCTCCCAAGGTTAAAGGAATTAGATATAGATTGCGAAAGTTATTAGGCTTATTGTTTTAACGTAACTTAATTCAGTTAATGTTGCTAGCTTTTCAAAAATTACATATTAATTTAATTTTTTAGTAACTTTCATGTCACGAAGTTAAGTATAGATAATACGAGTACCTACAAATGTATTTAAAATTAAAACTGTTACATACTTTGAATAAGTTTAGTATCACGTGTGAACATTCAAAACATATGATCGATAGATATGGCCTGTAATAGTTTGAAAAATAGAAATAGTATTATTAAAAACTATAACAAAGAGTATCGTTAATATTTAATAACAGGCGAGCACAGGCCGCGTTACGTCATACAGCGAACAAACATAATTAACAATACAGAAATATACAGTCGCATTTATAACGTTAGCAAAGGAAGTAAAGTAATAGACCATCGCAAGAATATTTCGAAAAAAGAAAACAAAAACACACAAATAATTGTTATTGGATGGATTGAAAAAGCATTATAACGCACGAACACCGAACGCCCTCTCTTAATTTTAACAAATATTCGTCGAAGAATAAGTAAGTATGTAATTTAATACAGTAAGTAATAGAATCCGTCCTTCGACAAATGGGATGAAGGAGATGCTTAATTTTTAGTGGTCCGGAATAGCTTGAAGGAATATGTTCCCAGTCAAACACACTATCACGATGTTTGTTACATTACTACTATTAAACATCCCTCAATGTTTATTAATGCCTTTGTTTGCCTACATTGTCCGACAGGACTTGACAAAAAGTGTGAAATTTTCAACAAGCATGGATGCATTTCTAGTGAAGAATGTACTAACTTAAAAAGTGATACAATAGTTGAATTAAGGAAAACATTCTGAGGCGATATAAAATAATGGTATGAAATACACTTCGCCTTAGCAATAAGAATTCCATTGTTTAAAAATTCGCTTGAGCTTACGATTCATACTTTCATGTTTTAAAACATTTTCAATTACAACAATTTGACAAATACAACAATTTGATTGATAACAATATCCTTTCTCTTGTTTTATTCATTGGGAGAAAATAATATTTTTAAAATAATTTCAATACTTTTATACACACTTTCCGTTAGGTACTTTATAAATAGTCCGTGCATGCACAATTTAAGCATTACAGTAGTTTGTTAGATTGAATTTTTAAAAGTATAAATATGACAAAGTTCTATGTATGCCCATAATCATAGGGTGCGTTTTCTATTGAAGCGGAGTGGAGCTCAATCAAGCAATTATAACGCATTCAAGATTCTGCCAATGTCAGCCGTGTTTGACAATTTACAAAGCGTCTGATTGGTCGAATGAGTTCCGCAGTCCGCTCCTGAAACTCACCCTTGTGACTACAACACTCGGGATTCCAATACTTTTTAGTTAGTTATAATTCTACTTATTCAATTCGAAAGTGCACTATTAAAATGATAAGCATGTAACTATTGAACAAGAACGCACATATTATCTAACCGCCACTGCTAGAAGTAGTCCAAATGTTTTCAAGCAAGCATTCAAGTTTTCAAAATATCCGGATTAGATTGAATCACAACAATCCAATTAACATTTCTGCAAGATTATTTTCAACGTTACAAGTTTATGATATGAGTAAGCTTTACACAAATCACGCAATGCAATGTCACAGTTGATATTAGTGTAATGATAAAATATATTTTATTTATATAACCGGTTTTAAGATTTCTTGTAACATACCCATTAATTATACTCAACCCTCTAAGATCTATATACAATTTATAATCCTAAGGGCTCGATCGTTTTTTTGATACGTGCGTTTTGTATGAAAAAAAATACTTTAATTGAAAGAGGCCTAATTGTTTATTTGTTCCATTTGAATGGACCGTTTAATTTCAAAGGTATTTAAAATAAATAAAATCAAGATTTTGATTAGATTAGATTAGATAGATAATATTAGATTCAACACTAGAGTAGTGAAATATACTGAGGGGAGGATGCCCTTCCATTAGAGCTATGTTGATGATGATGTACGGTGCTATGTCCATTTTAGTATTCCCCAATTTAAACTAAATTTATACTAGATCCATCCTAAATTACTATAAAATCGTTAGTAAAAAATAGAAAAAAAAGATGTTTACTTTACTGACCGCGCCAGGGATGCCCGCAGAGATGAACAGCGCCAGGGTGTCAGGCCAGGGGAGCAGCTTGTATTGCTCCCACCACCGCTTCACCACCAGACTCACGTAGAAACCCAGCACGAACGACATGGGAATCGACTCGCTTTGAGCTCCGAAATACTGACGAACTTTCTCGAATATTCTGGAAAGAAAATGATAAATTTTAATACAGAAAATAAATTAGGTTTGGTTAACTAAATATTAAATGCGGTTGCTAAAACATTATGTTCCTTTCAATGTGTAAATTTATTTACTGAAGTACTATATAAATATAAACTTCTTAATATTATAGAGTATTAGACTAATTAGAGTATTATACGTGTTTTTGGTACTCGTGTTTTAGTATTGTATTGTAATACCGGTACTCAGAAACTTCAATGTTTCCTTAGTAGAGATTCAATGAGTGATTTTGACATGTAATGAATGAAAAATTACTCTAATTATTTAAGTGTCGATGGAGGACTCTGAGAACGGCATTAAGATACCAGCTTTAATAAATATTGGTGAACACAATATGCTGCCACTGAAATATGGACACAGCAAACTTTGTTAAGAGACTTCGTGCCTTATCCATTCTTCCTAAGTAAGTAACCTGCGTTATGCGTTAAGCGCGGTTCACATTTGTATGAAACCGCGACGGGGCGCACGCTTAACGCAGTTTCGGCCCTTATAATTTAAATTTGTAACTGGTGTTTCTAGCGGAGTCACTCACTTTTCTGTAGAAAAAGGAATACATTTTTTATTCCATAAAAGTCTAACTCAAGGGTACTTGCCGACGTTACGAGGCGTAATATCAGCGAGCAACGAGCAATTTTTTCACATCGACGTACCGTTCCTTGCTCGTTGCGAGCGCCGTGTTTCTCTGCTGACGCCACGCTCGCTGTGTAACACCTTGTAACTTCAGTCAGTGCCTCCTTAAGATTTACTTTTGCTGAATAAGAACCTATGAAGGCGCAGGAGAGGTAAGCCCTCTCACAGACTTTTCCCTATAGGTGTTTGTAGATAAAAGCTAGTCCTAAAACGGACTTGAGTCTAGATTGCGCTATCCTTAACTGTGTGGCAAATTAATCAACATCGGCATAAACGTTCTTGAGTTTTCGTGTAACTAATCCATCTTTGTTTCATGAAGACATATTGTTGTCATTTATTAAACAAATACAATAGATAGACATAAGAACATTTCTTTAATTTATTTGTTTAGTTATCTCAAACAATGGGTATAAGTCGATGACATTAGCGAGCGCTAATATTTCCGCTGGCCCCCATTGTATGATCGAGCAGTGTACACAAAATTCAATGCAGAATTGTTATTTAATATCGAGGCTCGATCGTTTTACAATTACAGTGATACGCTAGCAATGGTTGTTATTGATGTACAGTAGGTACAGTAAACCCATGGAAATGTTGGCAGCATAGTATAGCATATCTGGAACCTTGTCGTATTCCAACTTCTATAATACCCATACACATTAAAAACAAATATATAATCTGATAAGTACTAAAATGCTTTAAAGTGATCATGTTATATGGCTTATTAAAACAGAATCAGATGTGTAGGTGTGCGAGCAGGGAGCTGTGAGTAGGACATTGATCTTTAAAGTACAAATCTAGAGTAAGTGTAGGTAGTTGTAAAGACTTCTTTCTTGTTGACGTAGCCTACATAGGTTC
Organism: Cyclophora albipunctata; assembly: GCA_963082685.1. NCBI lineage: Eukaryota > Metazoa > Arthropoda > Insecta > Lepidoptera > Geometridae > Cyclophora > Cyclophora albipunctata. The sequence continues at coordinate 10,690,115 of OY720111.1, read as the reverse complement.
AACTTTTATTTATTTTCATGTCTCGCCCGTTGATGGGTAATGATTAGGCGTAACTATCAACAACATTGAAAACAAATAGTTCCATTAGGTCAATGTTGTGTTTAAAAGGAATAACATAACCGACGATCGCGATACATAAAAAGGCAGTTAAAATAACAACTTTTTGTAATAAGTACCAACAGCAATCGCATAAACCGTCATAATACAAATACGGCGTCATTTCCAGTACAATTCGCAGCTTGCTAACCCGCGGCTCCACAAACACTGAGCGCTCTCACAATACTCATTCATGATTCAAACGAACAAACATTGTAATACAAGTTAAATATAATAAAGTAAATAACAAATATGGACGGGACAGGTAAATACATGCCGTCATATAAAAGTACATTTATTTCAAAGGCCATGCGGTTACAGTAATGGACAATCTAATTAGTAGAAACAGAAGTTTAAATAATTCTCCGAATAAATTGACTTCTGTTACATTTATATTAGACGTTAGACACAGGTCTTGCAACTTAATGCTGTTTCAAACACTGTCTGCCTAGTTAGATGGGTCATGCTGGCTCTGCACCTACTTATAGCATTCTTTTAGCTTAGAAGGCCGAATAATAGTTAATATTATTAAATATTAGGAATAACAGAATAATATTACTGTATTCGGTTATTCCGTATTCGGTTATACAGAAATATTATTCTGTTGATACAGAATATTAGATATGTAAAATAAATAGAATTATAATTAGCAATATCTATAAACCGACCTATAGCGTAGCCGAACATTGGAACAATAAATATGATCAAGTAAGGACGTTATTATAACGAGTACATACCCGTACTAATAGTACTTTAGCCTGCTGTCATTATACGAATGCAATCAAGATGAGTCACAAGACAGTATTGTTCGGTACAACAATAACCTGGCTAATAATAGACGCAAGTTTTTACAATAACTTGGTGCCGTTTGATAATAACACAGATTGCTTCTCCTTCAAGGAAAACAACAGATTAACCTTAGCCGATAGGTATTTGAATTAATTTTTTATTTTAATTTGATGAGATGTTTTGATGTACCGGTTACTGTGGCGAGTCACGAAGTTTCGCTTACACTTGCTATACGTAGATTGCTTTACCAATGAAGATGTGAGCTTGGAACAAGTTTACCATCAACGCTCGGAGTTTTAGCTTCGGATTTTAGTTCTCCGCTGTTGGTCAGCAACGTGCTGCTCTGCCATTATTTGAATGCATGGCCCATGGCCGATAGTGGAATTTCTATCAAAGCTCGTCCGTGCTTCGATGGGTAAGTTAAATTGTCGACGTATCATATCAGATTAGTTAGGTTCATCGGTGTATTTCAATGCCTAAATCCTTGCGAAGCCTATATGAGGTCTAAAAACTACGACACCAGGGTCGGTAAGTACCTAAGTACCCTAATCGTATAACCTAAAAAATCTTAATTTACGAACGAAAACTGATTTTGATAGTAATTTTTTTGTCTGAAAGTATCTTATGTGTAGTGTCTGAAGTATAATGTATGTTCCTATGACAGGAGCCTATACACAGCATTACCTTTGTTCTTATAGGGTCATTAGCTTATCATATCATATAATTTAATGTCTGTGTCACGATTACAGGTATCTAATTACAGAATAGGATGTATGTATAGTATTGTCACGGTAATAGAATCTAACAGTATTCCAACTCCATACAAACGCACGAAACTCGAGGTATACCTAAGCGCCTTGATCTCGGTACGCACTCAGTACCCTACAGTCGCGGATGTACCGCACTGACTTTTTACTTTTTACTTTTTGGATGTCCCAGTCGAGGCCAAAATATTCAGTGTGTAATTTATAAGGGTACTAGCTGCGCCCCACGGTTTCACCCGCGTTGTACCCGTTCCCGCGGGAATTTCGGGATGAAAAATAGATGTTGTCCGATTCCCAGACCTACCCAATATGCACACAAAATTTCATGAGAATCGGTCGAGCCGTTTCAGAGGAGTTCATCCACGGTACCCGTTCCCGCGGGAATTTCGGGATGAAAAATAAACGTTGGCCGATTCTCAGACCTACTCAATATGCTCACAAAATTTCATGAGAATCGGTCGAGCCGTTTCGGAGGAGTACGCGAACGAACACTGTGACACGAGAATTTTATATATAAGATATATATCAATAGTCTCATATATAGTATAATCTACTAATGAAATTAGCATCTAGCATTTTTATTCTACATTTCCTATTTCATTCACCATTAATTTTCATTTGATTGAATTAAAAAGTATATTACGTACAATAAAAAAGTAGAAAAATAAGTCAAGTCGGTAGATGAAATTGAAATACTGTAGGCGGGTAGCCCTAACGACAGGAACAAGCTACAATACTGTTAGATTATTTTACTGTGGTATTGTAATGTTTTTATGCCTAAAAGTCTAGGTCTTCTTCTGCTTTTAGACAAAGTTTGCTTAACTGTTGGAACATAGCCTTTTCGATATTTCAACTTGTTTTTGAATTTATTGAGAAAGTGTAATATGTATCATCACTACATAGTATAAAACAAAGTCGCTACTTTTTTCTGTATGCTTAAATCTTTAAAATTACGCAACAGATTTTGATGCGGTTTTTTGTAATAGGTAGAGTGATCCAAGAGGAAGGTTTTTATGTATAAAAATTCCCGAAATTCCCACGGGAACGGGTACAAAGCGGGTAAAACCGCGGGGCGCTGCTAGTACATTTATATATAACTAGCAGCGCCCCGCGGTTTTACCCGCGTTGTGCCCGTTCCCATGGGAATTTCGGGAATTTTTTTACATAAAAACCTTCTTCTTGTATCACTCTACCTATTACAAAAAACCGCATCAAAATCCGTTGCGTAATTTTAAAGATTTAAGCATACAGACAAACAGACAAACAGACACGAAACAGAGACGACTTTATTTTATACTATGTAGTGACTATGTAGTGAGGTACCAGTACCTAAACAAATTTCCACTAGAGGGCTTGGAAATGGTTTTTCACGGCAAATTTTAAAATCTTTAAATAGAAACTTGTGTTTTTTCACTCGTGTCCATTTTGTTTTTGCTGTAAGCAGAACCAATTATTCGCATTCAAAAATTCAATTAGTAACTAATTCCTAGAAACATTTCCTAGTAGCCTTCAAATTGAATATCAGCTCACCAAGGAAGTCCAAACAATCACGTGAGAATATTTCATGTAGTCGTTTCTTTAGTAATTATAAATATTGTATGAAATCTGTACCTCAATTAAAGTTATGACTAATGAGCATGACCTTATGATATCTTTGCTAATTATAATTAACTAGCAGCGCCCCGCGGTTTTACCCGCGTTGTGCCCGTGCCCGTGGGAATTTCGGGATTTTTTTACATAAAAACCTTCCTCTTGAATCACTCTACCTATTACAAAAAACCGCATCAAAATCCGTTGCGTAATTTTAAAGATTTAAGCATACGGACAGACAAACAGTGTGACAGACACGAAAAAGAGACGACTTTATTTTATACTATGTAGTGATACTAGATGCGCCCCGCAGTGTTACCCGCGTTTTACCCGTTCCCGCAGGAATTTCGGGATAAAATGTATCCCATATGTTATTCTGATGTGTAACCTACATTACTGTAAAGTTTCATCCAAATCCGTTCAGTAGTTTTTGCGTGAAAGAGCAACAAACAAACATCCATACATCCATCCTCACAAACATTCGCATCACTACATAGTATAAAATAAAGTCGTCTCTTTTTCGTGTCTGTCACACTGTTTGTCTGTCTGTATGCTTAAATCTTTAAAATTACGCAACGGATTTTGATGCGGTTTTTTGTAATAGGTAGAGTGATTCAAGAGGAAGGTTTTTATGTATAAAAATTCCCGAAATTCCCACGGGAACGGGCACAACGCGGGTAAAACCGCGGGGCGCTGCTAGTTTATAATATTAGTAGGATTTCTGTTGATATGATTAATACAAGTTAACAAAAGTATGAAAATTATTTTTTTGTTAAGTGTTGATGCGCTCTCATGATGAACTCCTAAAAACAATTGACAATCGCTTCATATCCTATTGTCTTCTGTCAAAATGTTTGGGAATGTGCCTCACCACGTGACTATAACGTGATATTAGGAACGAAGCGAAGCGTATACGAAGCGATTACCAGAATGCAAGCGATTGCCAATTTAGTATAAGACTATAGCATTAATGATTTTAATAGTTAACGTAATAAATAAGTGTTGGTAAAGAAATGAATTTTTCCTTGAAAATGAGCATGAAAAAGCCTCGGTTCTGTACCTAAGTGCTGCTAAAAATAAACTTGCGTGGGAGTATTGAGATTCCGAGAAAATGAACAGGCAATAAGAACTTACCAAAGAGAAATATAAAATGACGTAATATACTTGTATCTTAATTTTGAAAGAGAAACCGACAGATTCAATTAATTTGATTTACATCTACTTGAACTAAGGTTAAGTTACTGCTTGAGGATTCAGAGAGTTTTATTACGAAAAAAATATTAGAATGTAATGTCCCACTGCTGGGCAAAAGCCTCTTATCTCACTGAAGATATCTATACCATAAGCAAAACTTAAAGATCAACCATAGAAAATGGCTCAAAAAAACCAACTCTGTATTAACTTCCAAACTGTAACAGTTATGTAGGCAGTAAACCATGGACTATATACTTAAAGTGTTGAAATAAAACGAAACCAACCGAAGAAATGTGCCAGTAAATTGTTTAAACAATACACTGATATTAATGCGCTCAGAAATAAGTGTTATTTTAGAAATGTTATCGTTACACAATACACGTTGACTGCCGAGGTATTCACTTAGAATAAATACCTATTAGGGTATATTCACACCACGTATTTTACTTGTGTAAAAACCTCTTTTACTGCACTTGAAGTAATATTTACTTATTTTCCGGGATTCAAGTTATTTTTCTTCACTTTTACTTCTTTAACTAACTTCAATAAGGAGGTTCCTAATTGGTTGATTTTTTTAAGTGAAAAAAGAAGCAGTGAAAAGAAAAGGCTAACGTCGAGGAAAGAGCTGAATCGTGGAGTTCTTTGCTTAGCATCGGGACAGGACAGTTACATTATTAAAAACACAGATATTACGCAAAGTATACAAAAATGCGCAAAATATAAATAAATGTGAAAATGTCCATCGCTTAGCGTTGTATTTAGTAGTTACGTAAATATAGACCTTGGCCAAAGAAAAAGTTAACTATTCTTATGCAAAACTTTCTGCCACTATTCGGAAGGACTACACGCTTTCGTATTTATATTTAGGTGTTGTCATGTGGTGAGATCGATAACATAATGGAATTATAAATTTAACACTCGAAATGTAATTGTACTCGTAACTTTAAATGGGGAAAGATTTTTATATTCGTTTGAACATAGCGTTGATTTGAAAAGTAGCTACAAAGTGAAGTGTGAGATTAATATACTCGTATGTACTGTAATATTAGTGCAATAAAACTCGCTTGGTATTCATATTATATATATTAAACTATTATATGATAAGGTATGTTATAATAACATTAACATAGAGTTTTTTTAACAGATGTTTAGACATTATCTATCTGAGGTGGCCGGTGGAAATCGATGATTTACGCTGGGCTTTGGGCTGTGAAGTGCAACACAAGGTACTAACCTTTGTTGCTGTTCTGTGAGGGCGAATCGATACAGCAAGTTTATGGTGTAATACAGGGTGAGGTAGGCTAGTAGCTCCCGCCAGACCAACTTGTAGACACTCCCTCGCCATCTGCAAAGAAACATCTCGTCAAAATATTGTATACAATTGTCTAACCAAGAGTCAAAGGACATTCAAGTCAGCAACATCCACACAAACAAAATTGAAGTTTCATTGTGACTTTAACATAATAGCTTTTTCAAAATGTCATTCGAATTTACATACGAGATGTGTGTAATACAAATATTTTTTGTTTAATTTTTTGCTTGTCTTGTTACAAATTCCTGAAAAGGCTTATCTGCTTCTAACGGGACTTGACACGCTAAAAGATTAATTGTAACGGACATAGAGTGATCGGGTTAATTTTAAACTGATTTCACAATAAGGAGCTAGCCATATTTTGAGAATGCTATAGTTGATGGACAGGTAAGTCCAATGTGTTGTATTGGACTTACCTAGGAAAAAGAGCCTGAAATAACACAATTAACCCATCTATAAACAATTAATGACTACTTCTGGTTAAGTTATGGTAGCAAGGTTCGTTTAGGTTTGTGGCCAACCTTGGTATCAGAGTTTTCAGACCTTTGTCTTACTTATAGAGATAGAAAGAGGCGGAATGCTGCAGTGGCCGGCTAGTGCCAGAACCGATTACTGCCTACAGGGCACACGGGACAACGGGAAGTTATTTTACATATTGTATTCAAGTACCACTGTCCCTGTGGATGGGGACATGGTATACAGAGACAACGGGAAGTTATTTTACATATTGTATTGAAGTACCGCTGTCCCTGTGGATGGGGACATGGTATACGGAGACAACGGGAAGTTATTTTACATATTGTATTGAAGTACCGCTGTCCCTGTGGATGGGGACATGGTATACGGAGACAACGGGAAATTATTTTACATATTGTATTCAAGTACCACTGTCCCTGTGGATGGGGACATGGTATACAGAGACAACGGGAAGTTATTTTACATATTGTATTGAAGTACCGCTGTCCCTGTGGATGGGGACATGGTATACGGAGACAACGGGAAATTATTTTACATATTGTATTAAAGTACTGCTGTCCCCGTTGATAGGGACATGGTATACGGGGACAACGGGCATAGACGAATACTTTACTTTTTTATCAAAGCAAAGATAGTAATTCAGTTTTGCTAAGACCGAGACACCGTGGTCTTGGTAGTTATCTAAGGTTATATACAAGAAGTAGATACGTGTTTACAAAATCCTGTTTGAGGAAACGTGCACGTGACCAAAACTCGTTTGGAATACATAAAATTAAATACAATTTCGAACAATTAAAATACCTATTATTCTTATGTTCAAAAAATTACTTCGATCGATACCTATTTACTTTTCAACCGACAAAAATATTTGTTTTTTTTCTGCTCATGTTTAAAGGCCACAAGTTAAGGCCACAAGATGTGTTATGGTAAGTAATATTTTTAAAGGTAAATTTACTTATTTGTGGATTAATTCAAGCATCAAGGAACTGATTAAGGGGTAATTAAGTATGTTCTTTTTGATTTAACGGACTTGAGTGCCAGTAACGCGGGAATTCTAATCACCCAGGTACGCTTCGGATAATATGACGAGGAGATGCAACTTATTCAACAGAGAATATAAATACACAAATAGCTCGATGAAAATTATATTTCATTTATGAAGTGAAGCTAAATTAAGTTGTCAAGTGAATATGGTATAGCAAGTCCATGTTTTTCATTCGTGCTTTAACTACTTCGAAGGCAATTCTGAGATAGTACGTTCCTAAAACATAGTTTGTGATAATGGCGAAACTAACCTGACTTTGTTTCATAAGATTAATCAGTAGCCGCAATATTTTAATCAATCGATTAGAAACCACTTTATTTTCTTCCTGCGTCCACGACCAAAGTGTGAATACTATATAATTTTCCTCAATATTTTCCGCCATTCCATAAATCTACGGTTAATATAAATTCAATCTGTGTAGCAATTTGTGTCGCAGAGCGGAGTGCGCGGGTTTATCAGTGTTAAGAAGTGAACATTACACTTTGGTATTTCACAAAACACTAACCAAGCTGGTGCCGTGTCGTTACTTTAAAGTTTATACTCGACTACCTATAAATAGGCGCAGTGATTTCGGAGTTACTTTCACTAATATTCTAATTATCTCTGTCACGCCATTTATAAAATATCTACTTTCGAATCAAGCAATGACATCGATAGGGACATTCCAATAATTTGATAACATTGGATTGATTCGCTTGTTTCTGTTTTTAATTATTTAAAACCTTATTACAAGCTCATTGCAACTATAAGAGTTATTCCAAAAGTAATCATAAATGTAATTTCTAATTAGATACCTAAAATATCGATTTAATTCAATTCTTATTTTATATTCAGGAGGATATCTCAATGCAAGTTGGCAAGTAACCGCAACTGGAAATTTCACCTAAGCAACGTTTGACAAGCTTTAAATAAGCTACAGAAAAGACAAACACAATGCGTCATAAGCGGTTTGATGATAACAGGTTGTAGTTGAAGTCATATATGAAGTATACAACTAAGTAGTACTTAAACTTGAATTCAGATAGCGGTCAAAGTCGTAGGCTAAAGCTTGCATGAACCTTGGAGTCAAGTTAGACGACTTGCTGGAGATATATTCTAATAAATGAGTTACGTAACGACACTGCATTCATTAATATATAGGTATGTCTCGGATATCTGGCCCGGCCTTGTCACCATCGACGCAGATCAGACAGACACCCATATGGGACTGTATGCCTCTCAGAATTCAACCTAATTTATTGCATGTTATGAACTCGGACTTCTTGTTTAAAGTTAAATCTTGTAACGTGTTGTGTGTGAACCGTGTCTTTAAGTAGGTAACTACATACAGGAAAGTTAAATAATTCCAATAAATTTGTCAGATAGGTAATATTAATTGTATAATGAACGCATGAGTAGGTAATAAAAATCATTCAGATAAGAGACCTTAACATTCGGTAAATAGTGTATTAGATAATGTGAATGAAATTAGTCATCACACTTTTTTTTTTCACAAATTAGACGTTTGTTCGTGATTAAGATGGGTTTAGCTACGATTTAGCTATGAAATTATTTTGCAATGTCGCTGCCAATATGAATATCGATAAAGGTACTGGTACGAACGATGTGCCAATTGATATTTTTCCTGCTTCACTACCATACTCGTGCAAAAAGACAGTTAAAAACAATAGAGCATCATTGTCTTACAATATTGATCATACACGCGCTGGTAATAAATTACAACTGATTATTTTTAGTTTTTTTTTGCGTTATGGATGGTGCGGCCTTCTGTCTGCCTTGCTGTAATTTGAGGATTGCTTGCTAATTATCCACGTCGGTAGCCGTCCTCCGACCTTGTGTTTCCCTCACCTGTTAAAACTTTGGCCAGCTATTAGCTTTCTTTGTCATTCTTTTCTTTTCCGTTTAGCAATATTTATTAGTGCCGACATGACGATATTGGAAAAGTGTCATAAAATCAATGCTAAAACGTGTTTTATTAAGCTATTTCGAAGTAGAACACCTAGTGATATGTTCAGTACAATGAGTTAGCATGACCAATTGCCATTATAGACACGTATTGTATGTGTTTTTAAAGCAAGGCGAAGCAAATTCTAATTTAGTAAGATTTTATTAAACTATCAACTAATGAATGCGTTCAACTAATGAACGTTACTCAGAAAACCCATTTTATCCAACAATTGCCATAAATTATGATTTTTAAATGAAAGTACATAAAACTGAATTAAACTCGTGGAACCTGGGATTTTAATTATTAAGACGAGTGTATAGAGGTTTAATTTTAGTTCACTATGTTTTCTTATAGTTTTATCGTACGTAGGTACTAAGTTGGATAAATGAAAGAAATATGTTTAACAACAATACCTATAAAAAGATACATAAATAACATATTAGGTATTCGGTTAGTACCTGACTCATTATGAAATTACATTACTGGTGACGAAACAATTACTTTCTAGGTACGCTAACGGTGTTCGAGTGAGACTGAAACTAGCTTCTAAGTATTTGAATTAAAGTAGCGTTAGCTCTTACAATGTAGGTACCTAATATTAAATAAACTTAATATTATTTCTCATGTTGTGACATTTTTATTGTGTGTCATTCAATATTTAATACAGAGCGTCGATTGAATAGAACCAATCGTGGAGTGAATAAGCTGAAGTTACAGATGTAATGTAGTTGTGTATTGTAGGTACGTGTGCTAATTCAGTGTTGTTACTTTCGCCGCCTTTCGTCGTCGCAGCAAGCGATCTGCGACGGAGCACGGACCAGCACGCATCGGTTGACACAATGAACGCAGGAACACCCAGCCGTTCGTCATTCAATCGACAACTGAAACCAAGGCCTCCGATCCGATCCTCGCTCTCTCACCGACCAATAACAAACTTTCAATTGTCCTCCAAACGTAAATACGCGGATGGAAACTGTGAAATAAACCATGATACGTCACCATTTGGAAAGAGGAGGTGTATTGTTTGTTATTGGGTTCGGTGTACGGAATATGCGCGGTGTGGTGAGGGCGCGGCGGGAACAGCTGTTCGGAGCGCTCGGGCCGCGGTCAAAGCCTCGCGCCTCCAGCCACTCCCGCGCCCCCACGCGCCCACGGGTACTCACTTGCAAAGAATCCGCCAGAAACAACCGAAACTACTCCCGTTTGGAACTTCACCGGCGTACGATATAGTCATGTCTGATACGATTTAACACACCATAAAATTATTATTTATATATACACATACACGTTTTACTAGCGAGAGCTCGGTTCGAAACACACACAGAAAATTAAATAAGTTTTAGAAAGTAATAAAAGTTTATTAAAACTAGTAACTAGAGAAGGCGAAGGAGACGTTAGCTTAAAAGTGCACTTGTTTTGTTACATTCTGATGATGTGTTATGCACTCTGTCTTTACCGAATTGTTGTCGGGCATGAATGTGGGGCGCACGAGAGCACCTGCCACAGACTAGCGTTAAACTGAAGTTAACTGAACCATTAGTGGCTGCGCGGTGGGCGCCGAGGTGCGCGCGCGCTTGAGCCTCCACCTCGCTCGCCGCACCGCCGCTAGATGGCGCCACCAGCGGTATCATCAAAACAACTTACTAATCACCTAGCTAGATAAATCAATGCACAATACAACACGTACATAGGTACCTTCACAATTGTATGAGACAATTATCATTGCTCGCGATTATGAATCAGAGTATAAGTTATTACTTATTGGAATAAGTTTCCGTAAGCAGACGATAATTACGATGTAGCTGTCGTTGCTCCACAGTTATAATTATTTAGTACATGGAACTAATCGGCTCATGCATGCTTATGTATACGATAAGTAACTACGTAGATACTAATAAACATATTTATCTTTACATGTTAATAACACCTGTCTGTAAGTAGGTAATCAGAAACCTTTTTATATCGCCGTTAACGGTTCCTAACATCTGGCTAGGCACAATGTCCTCCAACTTAGTTTCTTCATGTAAATATTTGTAAGCGTAGTCTTTAATCACCTGTAACAAATGAATTAATTATTTTGAGGGATATCTATCCCTTTCTCTTTCTTCTTCATTCATTCATTTCGAATAGTTTAGTGGGCTTTTCTTAACTATCTATAATTATATACTAGCAGCGCCCCGCGGTTTTACCCGCGTTGTACCCGTTCCCGTGGGAATTTCGGGAATGTTTATACATATACACCTTCCTCTTGAATCACTCTACCTATTACAAAAAACCGCATCAAAATCCGTTGCGTAATTTTAAAGATTTAAGAATTCAGACAAACAGACACGAAACAGAGACGACTTTATTTTATACTATAAATATATATAAAAAAAATATAAATATACCTGGACAAATTCAAACACGGTTAATTAGACCCAAAGTAAGCTCTAAGCTTGTGTTATGGAATCTAATTAACTGATACTACTACATATACATACACAAATACTTTATAATAATATATAATTGACACCCAGACGTCGTCACCAACAACTATGTCTGCACATATTGTTGACTCCGGGCGGGAATCGAACCCGCAACCCCCGACACAGTAAGCGCTCTCACTGCCACTGTGCCAACGGGCTTGTCAAACTATGTAGTGATAGTGATATTATAAAGAGGTAAATTTGGAAGTTTTCGGTTTGTATGTTCGAGCTAATCTCTGGAATTACATTTCCGATTTGAATAATTCTTTTTGAAATAGATAGCCACATTCAACGGGAAGGCTATTTTTCATCCCATAATTCCCATGGGAACGGGCAAAACGCGGGTAAACCGCGGGGCGCTGCTAGTCATTAATCCTAAATATAACATTACGAGTATTTAATAAATGCGAAAGTAACTCTGTATGTCTATCTGTCTGTCACGCTTTCACGCTAAAACTACTGAACCGATTTGAATGAAATTTGGTACACAATTAGGCCAGAGCCTGAGAAAGGACATAGCCTACTTTTTATCGGAAAATTCCCGCGGGAACGGCTACAACGCGACTGCATAATGATTTTAAGCAAAAGCGATAGCTATGGGTACCGCCTTATATCATTAACAAACGGTGTGTAACTAAAACACTGTTATAATGTGTTGTGTTACGTCTCTTTTGCTCTTCGGAAAATTGCATGTCAGAATGTGACAACCATTTGATGACTTAACTTCGTTTATTAATATGGCCCGAGTCTAATTAGACCTATACTTATCATCTACTTACTTCTTGTTGCCGAGGCGCTACGGCTCTGATATTCTTGACTTCCTCCAGAATATCCGAATTTCAACTAGCCTTTCAGCGGGCACGTTAAAGTTTTTGCTGGCGCCACAGTATTTTCAGTTTCAATCTTTGGCGATTTACAGTACATTACTACTATTACTAGGGGTCCGTTCATAAGGGTGTTCAGTCCGTATTTCGTTATTTCTATTATTTATTTATTTTCAGCTTCACTTGTCCCACTGCTGGGCAAAGGTCTTCCTACCCTCTTTCCATTAGTACATATTTCAATAGTCCTGAAAAACCAGAACGAACAGATCCTGGCGGGCTTGAAGGTCTTATGTAGCACCTTTCACAAAGATTGTGTTCAACAATGGATAGCTGGCGCTTTCTAACCGACTTCAAACACCGAAGGAGGAGGTTCTCAATTAGGTGGGTATTTTTTACGTGCGAATTTGTTTTGATTGTGACCTAGTTACCTAGTGATTCGAAAAAAATTATGATATAATGATCTATGTTTCGATGTGGACAGTCTAGCTAGGTTAAGAGATATGATGGCAAGATTTTAACATTGGTAAAAAGAAGGGCTTGTCGTCTCGCCTGTGAATGGGAATCCTAGAGGAATAGCCCAGCCATGGGACAACATAGATTAGGCAAAAAAAAGGTTAAGCAAAAAATTCATTTGAAAGATGGAAAATAAGTTGAGGTGTCAATAGTCAACACAATTAAATTGTTTGTTAAATAGTAGGTGTACACAATTAAATAGTAGGTGAGGAATGCTGAAATTCGTTCTGAATTTTGTCACAAATAGTGTCAATTATTTCGGCTCTTAAGGTTTGTGCCTCATTTCCTAGATCGATTACTGAATTCGATTAACCGGTTTGGTTTTGCAATTGGTTAACCGAATTGGATTATTGGTTAGCCGATTCGTTAAAGCGAATTGAGCTGTTTACCATGACCGAATTCTGCGGCAGCATTTAATCTGATCAGGGAATAGAGTTAGTTAAAATTGGTCGGTTGACCGAATTGGGAGACTGTATGTATTATACCGAACATGCCATTCAGTAGTCATTTAATGAACTTCGTTTTATACGCCAACCAAATGCCTGTTTACTCTAGCAGATGAATCGAATACGGCCAACCGGATAACCGTTAACATCAATCGGTTACCCAGTACGGCCTGCTTCCAATTCGGCCTAAACGACTAATGTAAACGAACCATTACGCACTCGGTTACACATTACGATTGTGTGTATTTAATTATTTACTATTAGACATGAGAATTTACCGTTTGCATATATTTTGGTAAAAAGTTTAATTCCTCTGCCATTTCGTCCATTCAGTCTTCTAATCAAATATTTGAGAATTAATGGGAGGCATTCGCTTCAAGTATATTATATATGTACATCGATACGCAAACTTCGAGAATAGGTCAAGCATTTCAAACAATTTTATAACATTACTTAATAACTAGGGATTGAAACTGTATTCTTCTTCTTCATCGAGTGGATGGTCAACCTGACCAATCCTGGTGTCAGAGTTATTGAACCGCCAAAGGCCTCTGACATGGCTCATGTAACGACTATTATCCGTAGAAAGTAACCGGGACCGACGGCTTTTAACGTGCCCTGTATTAAACTGTATTAAAGCCCCTTGGCAGAACCATACACCAGTGAAACGTACATTTAAAAATTGTTTGGTTTTAATCTATATATTTTACTAGCAGCGCCCCGCGGTTTTACCCGCGTTGTGCCCGTTCCCGTGGGAATTTCGGGTATTTTTATACATATAAACCTTCCTCTTGAATCACTCTACCTATTACAAAAAACCGCATCAAAATCCGTTGCGTAATTTTAAAGATTTAAGCATACAGACAAACAGACACGAAACAGAGACGACTTTATTTTATACTATGTAGTGATTAAACTATAGCTAAGACCACACTCCATGTAAACACCTTTCAAACAACAAAACTAGATGCAAGTCGGTATATTCGTTATTTATATAGACTTTATTATATTTATATTCGAGTTATTTATATAGACAAACACACAGACTTACACCACTTTTATTAGCGGAGAAAAATCTGGTGGTGGTAGCTTTAAAATATATATATTTGCATGGATGCCTGAAGGTTTCGTTAAAGCAGTTTCTCAAAAAGCAAACATAATATTGGTATAAAAATTAAACAACGTTATGTAATAAATCTTATATTACCTCATAAATCAAATAAAATAACTGTAACTTCCCTAATTCTCAATCACCATACTCCATTCTAAAGAGCTCGAAGGAAAATAATTATTATTTATTATAATACATAAATACATTAGCTATATAATATTGATAACTGTTCAATATAAACTTATGTATAAATATAATGAATGAATTGGAATATCGTTTGAACGTGAGTTTACAATTTTGATTTAATTCACATTAGTCTACACCTACCAAGTAACACTCATGGAACTTCAGTAATAAAGCTTTTTAACTTGAACGATTGTATAATAACGGTCACCAACAAGAATGAACTGTTCAAATACAAACATAACACATTTAGATCAACATATTATACTAATTATTTATTTGAAAGTACATATAATGTTTGCGGTTAGAGACTAGTTGACCTATACTAAACTAAATTATATATATACATATATATATATATAACTAGCTGCACCCAGCGGTTTCACCCGCTTTGTACCCGTTCCCGCGGGAATTTCGGGATAAAAAATAGATGTTGTCCGATTCTCAGGCCTACCCGATATGCACAAAAAATTTCATGAGAATCGGTCGAGCCGTTTCAGAGGAGTTCAATTACGCAACCCGTGACACGAGAATTTTATATATTAGATTTAGAAATGTGGTTATTATACTTCAAAAAACGCAAGGAATTAATGTCAAATTAAAATTTGATAACCCATTTGCAGATTTCGGATAGAGATCGCATACTGGGACTGGATAATACGAGATCCCAATGCGGAATCACAGCGTTCATCCAGATATGCTTAAAACCTATTTTTTACGCATATTTATGATTCTGCAGCGGGATCCTATTCTAGGAGATCACAATAGCATCAGAGATTTATGACTTACGAATGAAGGTCCTATTTAAGTACAAGGAAGATAGCAACTTTGAAATACATAGCTATATAAATATTTGGGACGTTTTCGCATTATTTTTAACAGTTTTAAAATTTCATATATATTTCGCTAGTAAATATGATTTATTTAGTATCAGTCAACTACCCTATTGAATATTATTAATATTAGTAGTATTAACAATAAAGCCTCGAAGAACACTTTTATAAAGAAATGAATTTATTTGCAATAACGTTTGTTAGTACGACAATATATTCGATTGCTTGTTGTATGATCTAAGATGACGTGGTTCTAGACCAGATTTGTTGTTTAAATTCATTGAATTAGTGGGTTATCATTTATGAGTCTCCACAAACATACCCATGTTTTATTTTCCATGGTTACAGCATAGTATAGAGAGGGGAAGAAGGTTATGTTCATACAAACGCACCGCGCGCGGCTTGTATGTGTGCGCCAAATTACCTATGCGGCGCCGCACGCACACTTAAACAAAATCTCGACCCGTTTCTTAGTGCGCCGGTCGAGGCTAACACCGCACGAGGTTCGCGCGTCACGGCTTTTCGGCACCGCTAAATAAATGAAAAATGTGTGATTTTCTCAGGAGAACGTATTGCTGTATGTTTGGGCGTCTTAATAATACATCGATTCCAGAATTGTCTCTGTTCAGATTACCAATTGAACAGGAAAGGTAAGCAAGTCACTTATTCTAGCATATCATTTTTACTTGATGATGACCTATTTAGATACCTAGTTACTTATTTTTTGTAAAACCGACCTCACAACCCTGTACAATACAAGTAAAAAATACAACTTCCCGACCCTTGCCAAATTATACTGAGGTACTGAATTAAAATTCAGCTGGAAGTGACAACCCTGACACAGTAAGCAATTATATCGCGGATTGGGCCGGAGATAGCCTACTTCCCCTCTTTATACTATGGTTATAGCGAGTACTTATAGATATTCCAGCTACATCTTTGCAATACTTAAAAAAGAAAATTGCACAATTAATTAGAAAATAAAGTCTCTTATTTATTTAAATGTATTGCAAATTATTCGTTGAAAGTGTACTTCCGGCTAGTTAAAACGGTGTCACAAATTAGTTTGCTTGTCAATAATATAGTACAGTATTAGGTTGTAATGTCTCACGCATGGCTCATCATAGCGTATCTCACTGATGATATCAGCACAGTGAGTAGGATTTGGCGTAATCACCGCGGGGTTGGTGATTTTACACCCGAAGTATTTTTGAAATCAAACATATTTCGCTATACCCGGGAATATAACCCCGGCATCTTGGTCTTGGCAGGCATGTGCACATGCCGCTACACCACTAGGGCGTTAACAATAGGGAAATATTTTTTTATGACAATGGCTATAAAATTAATGCATAATGCCAATCACAGAAAAAGAACTTCATATTAATGAATGGTCATTGAAGTTATTGAACTTCGAGAACTTCATCAATAGAAGTACATTTTACACAGAAACCATTTGTTACAAAGCAATTAATCTAGCAAAAGGATGATTAAATTTAAGTATGTACTATCTCAAAACATGGGGGATAAAATTTTCACTCGGTTCAACATAACCACTGAATGATGATCAACGATCGGTAATGGAATATGAACTTGGGCCTCATTCTAACGATGAAATGTTTGGCACTAACTGAAGAGTTGTTCGGTCGCTCTTTCTAGTTCCCAGCCGTAGGTGGAGAGGGCGACGCGGGCCTCGTGCTCCTCGACACCCATGTCGAGCAGGCGCTCCACTTTGTGGTTGAAGTCCCAGATGACGGTGGGCCCGCCGGCGTACACGTTGGTCCAGTGTAGGGCAGTCAGGTTGAACAAGTTGGGGCTCTCCTTGTACTGCTTTGCCACCACCGCGTCCTGAGGGTCGTCCGGCTCAGCCGCGGACAGCAACGCCTGTATGGACAGCAGCACGGTGCGCAGCGTCAGCGCTGCCGCCCACTGGTCCTTCAATATATCTACGCAGATCGCTCCCGTCACTGAAGAAACGTTAGGATGCCATATCTTCGTTATGAAACGTATCTGAAATATTAGCATGTCAAATCGATACAGTTATACAGCTAAGTAAATTTACTTAATTATTAAAGGAAAATAAACATTATAGTAGATAATAATAATTATAAGTTGTATAAACGCAATTCATGGTATATACTATAAAACATTCGCATTGAGCTTTATCACAATAATCATGGCGCTATGCAGTATGTTCCAATTTGTGAAAGTAATTTTATGTACAGTGTGGTAAACGTTATAAATAAATAAATAAAATCAAAATCAATTTATTGCCACATAAAGAAAGTACAATACAGAAATGATTAAAACTTAAAATTAATAACATTTGGAGAAAATGGGCAAAAGGAAAGGGGCTCAGCTGTGTGTTGTGCGGACAGAGTCTACACAACGCTGTTTTTCAGTGACTCCCAGAGGTCTTAGGAGGGAGTTGAAGTAGGAGAGGGGTCGCCTAATCAAATAAAGTGTGTGTATGTATGTTACCTTAGGTGGGTTGAATGGGTATGTCTCTGGTACTTTGATTTCCAGTTGGAAGGTGCCCCCAGCGTACGGCGTGTCGGAGGGTCCCGCAATCTCGCCCTGCAGATCAGTCCAGCTGTTGTTCACTAGTTCCAATTTTATTGAACCTCCCGCCATCTGTAAATAACAAAATCACTTAAATAAGCCCACCGCATGGATAACATCATATCTTGATTAGGCCCACATAAGCTAAACAACAAGAATAACTGGCACTATTAAATAAAACCAGAGAACCAAATCTACCAGAATTAACATCAATCTATCGAATTGAAGAAGAAGAATTGTTTTTTTCCTAACCATTTTAATTTTAATTTAATCTACCAAAACGTCACGAACAATGACATAAAATGTAGAGTAAAAATTATTATAAATCCTATCGTGATTTGTATACGGTCATATGTCCAATTTATCAGGCAAGTGCACTGGGTCAATTATTGTTGATTGCCGTCATACACTGTGGATCGTTCGAGTAACGCGAAAATGATCTTTGTGCTGTTCTATAAGCTTTCAATATGTCTATAACATAGAAGTCCTATGTCATGCAAGAAAGTTACTGTTTAATGCTCATACACATTTTTCAAACATGGTTTAGGTTTGAGATCACACACCCGCAGTAAGCAAGCACGGTATGCCTAATACTCCTCGCTGTACTGATATCATCGGTGAGATGAGAGGTCTTTGCCCAGCAGAGGGATTATAAGTCAATACTTTATTAAAAATTCTAAAAGTGCTATGTTTTGTTGTTGCAGCTATGCTATACCTAACGTACCATAGAATAGCTTCAATGTAAATAACTAACCTAACCTAACCTTAATATGTGGTAAGGGCCTGCAAGTTCGGGTTCAGGTGAAGGTCATCAAAGGTTGCGAACTAAATAATTGATTGCAGTACAACCATTGATTGCAGTACAAACAGCCTCCGTGGTCTTGTGGTTTGAACACCCGGCTCACGATCCGGAGGTTCCGGGTTCGATTCCAGGTGGGGACAACAATATCTCACAAAAATCTCTTTGTGAGACTGTTCTCAGCTTGGCTACATGAGCCATGTCAGAGGCCTTTGGCAGTCGATAACTCTGACACCAAGATTGGTCAGGTTGACCATCCACTCGATGAAGAAGAAGTACAACAATTCACTAAAAAATGTTTAAAAAATAATTTTGAACATCAGTCTATAATTGATGGTGTAAGGCCTGAACACACCAATAAAAAAACATTCAAGAAAATGAATTGAGAACCACCTCCATTCTCGAGGATGGTTAAAAAACAAAAACATGAAACAATTTCCTAAAACTATTGAAAATCAACCATAAAATTCCTATACAAATAACTTGCAGTTAAATTGACAAGCGTTTCAGTGTCTGGCCATGAATACTAAATACAAATGTACCAATTGTTGTGACAAAGCCAAACTATGATTTCAGTATGTAAATTGATACATGTGATAACATTATTATTATTATGCAGCCATTATAGATAGTTATGTAGGCAACATTGTTTTAGGAAAATGGGGCAACATAGAATACATATATCTATACAAATATTTAAAAATGAAAATATAAAGTGACGGTTTTAGAGCTTATAATAAAACTTATGACATATAAACAAGCAATTTAATTTTTGTCTGTCCATTTGATTACTTTGTTTGTTGTGATTAGGAACGTTTGGATATGTTTTGGCAAGCCGCTTATTGGCAAATAGTAGATATTAGAAGGAGTAAACACACACTAACATATTTGTAAGACAAAATAAGAATTGATACAGTCCAAATTTTAAGAATGTAAACAAATGCTGTAGGCACTATAGATAGAAACAGGATAGTAAGAAAGAAAGTCATGTTCAAGTAAGTTGGCAACCTTGGTGTCTTAGGTGAAGTATTAATAGTATTACTGCGTAACTTTACACGGTAATACTATGACTATTATATTGAACTTTACACGGCACCTAAATAAATGAGTATAGTGAATTAGTGAGGTGTCTTGAATGAAATAATCTGCCTGAAGTATTGTCTCTAGTGTGCACACTTTCGTTCCTTTAAGATAAAGTATAATTAAAGTCTCAAGACAATTATTGTGATAGTAAAATTAAATATTTCTTTAATAGTTACCTACTTTGAATTTGTAGAAATTTATAGTTACGTATCATTGTTTATACCAATAACCACCAAATTTGAATGCACCATACTTTTTAGCAATTTGAGTATGGATGCCTAATGTTGTTGGACTGTTTTGTTACATACAAACTGTTCAGTATCTTTTTTTCTAAAATAACATTGAAAACTGCTTCAATATTAAATGTGTGGTTTAAATGATGAGCTTAGAAACAAACAGACAGAGGCTGTCTTTGGTTTGATGTGTATATGATGTGTGTATTTAAATGATTATTTGAACATAGTAATCAAGGTTTGGTAGTCTGAAGCAACCCATCAGATTGTTGAATAATTCTTGTTGTATTGAATAGAAACAAATGAAGAATGCGGGTAATTTTAGTATCATGGATTTAATATACAGACTGGATTGCTCACTACTAATATGTTTTTATAGAATATGCCATGTCAGAGGCCTTTGGCGGCTCAATAACTCTGACACCAGGATTGGTCAGGTTGACCATCCACTCGATGAAGAAGAAGATAGAATATTAAACTCTATGACATAGTGATAAGTCTTAATATTACTTAATTGAACCAGAAAGAAAACATCTCGCATGAGAGCCCTGTGTCCCGCTTGCACAGTTGCCATTACCAAAACGAAAATCATAAAGCAGTAGAATTTATTCTCTGAAACTTTAATTGTACAACAGTACAGTTTTACCAAGTTCTGCTAATTTTCAAAATTATTCATCTTAAGTATAAACAGTATATTATGAAATTTGTATTGGGCTATTTATAAATACGATTTTAAATTTAAGAGTTAGTATGGAATTGGAAAGAATAAAAAACAGTCTGCTTCTCACTGCAGAGCAACATTCACCCTCACCTAGATTCTATAGAGGTAAGTTTAAAATTATTAATCTTCTCTTGGCTTGTGTACAGATTGTCCACAAACCCTGAGCGAGTATATATACAAATAAACATCTCTTTGTCCTCCAAAGGTCAGTCACATAAAGACAAAAGTCAACTCATGATGTAGCCATTTCACAACTGAAAATTGCAGTTTAGTCATAATTAGTGACAACTATGACTGTGTTTTAAGATTTTCCTTAGTAAAACTTATTACAAGTTATATAGAACTTTCACTAAAAGTGCATTTCTACGTACCTGTTAACCTGGAATTGTTTTAGAAATTTCATTATTCATTAGGGATTTTTTGTGTGGCATTGTAAAAACATACATGACATTTTTTCTAAAATTATGATCATTCACTACATTCGGTACAGCTGTTTGGTGATAGAACTGTATGAACCTTTGTTGTTGTTGGTTGGCTTTCGAATCTATTAAACGTAAGTTTAGTTTGAGGGTATTTCATCCAATACCAGAACAAAGATGGCCTTGCATAACTCTAGTGCTAATTTTTGGATCATGCATTTTCATTTACATCAAAGTTATAGGGATATTAAAAAGAATCAATGAAATTTGGGACAAGACTATCATATCAAGCACACATGCTAAAATAAATTATAAAAATAAAGAAACATTGTCATGCTGAATCATGCTCACAATAACGTTAGCATCATGTCCCAAATAAACATTATTGTGTTCATGTGTTTGTAAGAAGTAAGCCAAATCATTGGCTAAATAAATAATAATGTATGGTTACTTGTACGCCTAAACATTAGATATACCATTCACAATACGAAATACATAGGAATGCCTTGTTACATGAATACTGTGTCAATATACATTGTTTGATTACCTCCTCGCTCTTCATGACCTCCTTGAATTCCCTTTTGATGCGTTTCGCAGCTATATTCGCCATAACTATAGATTTTTACACAATACAATTTTGAATGATGGGCAAGAGATTGCAAAAATTCAAGACGACGACAGATCGTACACACCAACATACATTCACAATTCAACACCACCAACACCAACACTGCAGAGCGAGCGGCACAATGACGTAAAATGAACGAATGGTTGATTGATTTGATTGATAAAGATTGATACGACTATCCACAGTATCCATAGAGAAAAGTTTGCTAGTAGCAATTACAATCTGAGACAATTATTTCATTATCTGTGGTTACATTATATTCAGCGCACTCATTCGTGGCGAACATTGCAGAAATAGTCTATTAATGTTCAAATAGGTGGCGCACTCATTCATACAAATTAGTTATAAGCCATTTAAAGAGATGGCGCTGTCTCTCCCTTTAGTGCAGTGATTAGAAGCTCTGAGCCATGCAGCCATGGTCTGAGGCCTGAGCGGGGGTTAATTTTGGTCGAAGTCGAAGCTGTAGCCATAAAATCGGTTCAAAAATGTATTTTTCGTGGAATAATAATATATACCCTTGAAGAGCTTAGGTAGGCTAGTAATGTTAGTAGAGGGATATTTCGAGACTATATTCTGTGATCTATTCATCCCTGGAGGTGCACCATGCGTACTAATGCGTGCATGACCTTTCGGTCGTGACGATAAATTAGATTTAGCATAATATACCGGAATCCCAGCATTCCACTATACAGGCAGGGATAAATATAACCATTAGGTTAATCAGACCGGAAAATTAATGAACCTAATAGGTACCATGGTAAAAGATGGTGAATTGAACCTGCTAATTAGAAATATTAGTTGGAACATCTTAACGAAGACCGTTTCCACTCGCAATATGAGTAGGTAGGTACGTAATTATGCAATAGGTAGATACAGTTTTGCCGTTCAGTTGCGTAACTTTGAGGAAAAGGGTCATAATTTGGTACAAAATTACACAATTCAAAATTTGTATTCCCACCGCGATTCAATTAGATATTTATTTCTACTCCAGCCTTTATTTACAACAACCAAAGCCTCGTTGTGCCCTAATTTTGGGACAAATAGTAGGTACCTACCTAATCTATAACCTATAAGATCTTGAGTACCTACCTAATCTGACTCATGTCTATTCAAAACTTAATAGAATAGAACACGAAACACGACCGTTCTTCTAGCCGCCAAAAATAAAAAAAATATTTATATAATTACATTGAAAGCACATAACTATCACAAAAACTAATTGAAAGTAACAATGACAAACTAAAACTTGATTTGTTAGTTTTAGCAAAGCCAATAAATTAAAATTAATAGGTATTGAATATTGCTGATTTGCTGGTCACTAGACCAGCTAATATGTAATAATGAAAATAATATCTAGTATACCTACTAATAGTTTTATCTAGTTCTATTATCTAACTCTATAACTAAGTTAGTTAGTACTTAGTTAGAGAGACTTACTGGCTGTTTTGTTATAACTATTAGTATACTAGAATTATTTTCATTGGATTAAAATTTCTCTAGACTTCGATCTACGACTATAAATTTCTTACATTCGTATGTTGGTAGTACCTTAGTTCCTACTTGATACTGTTTATAACTATGTTTTAAGTCCTATGCGAATACAAATTGTTTTATTTTGTTTTAATATGACAATCTTTAGTGTAGTCTCTAATGGACTTGTGTGGGCATTTAGTTGAAGATACGACTGGCATACTGATGCCCATTCGAGCACTCCTACATCTTTAGAGTCCGTTGCGCAAAAGACTTAAGATTTTAGTTATGTTTTATATCTTTACGTAATAGTAAATTATATAATTTTACAAAGTAAATGCAAATTTGATGAAGGGAAGGACACAGGCAGGGTACCGGTAAATACTTTTTTCTTTCATTATTGTTGAGCGAGTTTACATGCTGCTAGGCGGCGAGTTTTATAAATAAGCTTATAACGCACTATGCGTTATAAGCCGGTTATGCACTAGAGGCAGCCTCGGGGCGAGGGTCGTAAATCGAAGCTGCCTTTAGCTAGTGAATATCCGGCTGTATGAAACGCTGTCAATGACAAACACGCTCAGGAGTTAAGTAAAGTACTTAATAAACCCGAGTGTGTCTGAGCCAAGTTTACCTGAGCTGTTTTTTTATGGTCCAAGGCAGAGTGATCTGACTGTACCTTATGTTTAGTAACGAGCAACAAGTCTTGTGCCCTAAAGAGCACATCCAAAGATGTTTATCCCACTTGCTGGGTCCTGACCTCCTTGCGTCATTGATTTCGTAACAATCGTGAACTCCCGGTTAGATAACCTGAGTGGTCTTAGTGAACTGTGATACCAAGTTTCTGGTTTTCTGTCTTATTTAGTGCTGTGGTTATATCTTTGGTAGGTTAATATAGTGTCGGGTTACTTGCACGACTCAGGTACTAGGAAATATCTGTGTGCCTCGGTGTCATTTAATTATTAGAGCCTCATTAGAGGTTAGTAACGACTATAGTTAGGCAGTCTTTTGGTCCATGAAATATGAAGGTACCCACACTATATATAGTCTAGGCTTTTTTGTCTGTAAGACTGAAGAATTAACCGCTTGGCCGCCTGCACTTCCGGTCTACGACCCGACTCACAATGGTACCTAAACGTGAACGTATTAAAGCTCATTACGACGGCAGTACTTGTGCTGTGCAAGACATGATGATCTGGTCACAACACTGACGTCAGAATTTGATGCACTTTGCTCCCTTAATAAAGACAATGACAATGTTTTCTATAAATGGTTATTTCTAGGTCATGTTTAGATAAATTTGATTTATGATGTTTTAATATCCATTCAGTCGGTCTGAGAGGCAGGAAACAGTGGCTGGACGGTCTATTGTTCATCTTATCTCAAATGTGATTATGGCATTTGCATACGAAGCTACATTGTTTCGTTTGTATAAAAGAAAAAAACTAAAGTTTAAAGTACACATGAAAATTAAACGTTGAAAAGTTAAGTGTTTCTTTTGTTTTAGAGTTCGAAGATCTATTAAGAATATTTTCCTAAACCATTCTCATGGAAAACTAGCAGCACCCCGTGGTTTTACCCGCGTTGTGTCCATTCCCGTGGGAATTTCGGGAATTTTTATATATATAAACCTTCCTCTTGAATCACTCTATCTATTAAAAAACAACGTTAAAATTCGTGCAGTAATATTTGACTTTATCGCGAACAGACAGTCAGACAGACAGATGCGGCCGGAGACTTTGTTTTATAATATGTAGTGAAACTTCATGTTACTGCTGAAGATTTGTAAAATCGCAAAAAAAATAAACTATCTAGTTCAGGGTAAATTCTTATTAAATTATGTAGATATGTACTTTTAAGGAAAAGCGAGCCCTAATCTAAAAAATCGAGTTGTTACCGCCTGAATGATCATATCACCTTTCTTTCCTCTCGTACCAAAAATATGTATAGTTAGGTAATAAACACAAGTAAGAGTGTTACGTACTATCTTATTTATTTATCCTGCGCTTGATCGCGGAAATTAGCTCGCTTCACGTGCGTGCCGCAAGCGTTTTTCTCTCAAGAATGTAAATAGCCTTATTTTGACTAGTTAATGCATCGCAAAAACACGAGTACTAACGGCTGTCTTTGAATTGAATGGTGATTCGGATTCTTGTTCGACTAAATTGTTAGGATTGTCTTCAGATTGATATGTTGTGACGTTGAGGAAGCAGGAAGTAGTTACGGGAGCAAACGTTATATTAAAAAGTAAAAGCGTCGTCAAAGCTGTTCTTAACTATGTTTTGTACGCGTTAAGTTTGTAGGAAGAGAAATTATTATGGAATTAGATTAGACCGGCGGCGTTGCACGGCTTCATATGAGTCGAACATGTTAACGCAGAAACTACAAGATAAAACTGTTGTTTAATAAGATATTTAAATTTAAAAAAATGATTTTTAGGTGGGACCTCCGTTACCTCCGCCCCCTTCCTCAATACGTGCCTGAAACGGTATTTAGACTATATCTTAGTTGTGATGTCCACTGAGACTCAAGACCGAAAGCCGAAGACAATAGAGTAAGATGCCACTAGTGGTACAAGAGCAAGCATGCAGTACAACATTATCCTATTATTCATTACTAGCAGCGCCCCGCGGTTTTACCCGCGTTGTGCCCGTTCCCGTAGGAAATCCGGGATAAAATGTAGCCTATAGCCTTCCTCGATAAATAGACTATCTAACAGTGAAAGAATTATTCAAATCGGTTCAGTAGTTTCTGAGATTAGCGCGTTTAAACAAACAAACAAAACAAACTCTTCAGCTTTATAATATTAGTATAGATACCAATTAAATGTCAGTACATAACATCACACTACCATGTTCTACCAATGGTAATCATTGTATAGTAATAGCCTGTAAAGTTCCACTGCTGAGCAATGGCCTCTCATCTCACTTGAATCAGTGCAGTGAGGATAGAATACAAGTACTAAGAATATACGCTAAACAATGCTAACAAAAAACTACCGAATACTAATAAACATTTGGTTAACCACGTCACAATGCAGGTAATTATTTATGTGCAATGTCGTTCGTTAGTGCTCTGTAATTGAAATCACAGTCACAATTTTAATTAACCACACCTATGACTGTCCCATCGCAGTATAGTTAACTGAGGTGTAAATTGTGTGTCACTATAATTGGTTTCCCTTGCCAGCATTTCAATTACATTTGTGATATATTTATCGTTAATTTTATCGTTGATTTTACTGTGAATTGCTGACAATTGAGAACGGTGTTTAGTTTTGTGGATACTCGTATTTTTTCACTGAAGATACTCTGTAATTACCTAAGTGGAAGTTTCAGAACTAGGTTGACGCTGAAACACTATAAATAGAATTTTTATTATAATAAGACTATATATACCATCTAGTGTTTCAGGGTTAGTGTTGGTTGTCACTTACTTATACGAACTAACCTACTCATTCATCATTCATTCAAAATGAATGAACTGTCTTACTTTGGCGGTTTAACGCTAGATAGATAAGGTTAAACTTTGGCCCAGGTTTCTTAATCAACCTTTAACCTAGTACTGATAGTTACAACTTCAAAACATAAGATTGATTACATTTTTAATAGCCATTTCTTGCCATTACGCCAACACATATTGCACTCACTAACTAACATTACAATCATTTCTTATAGGCATGAAGATAATTTTATTACAACAGACAAGATCTGCCATTAACATTTTTCATGTTCATAACAATTTGTTTTTAATTTACAACGTTTCCTAACAATAGAAATAATGTACATTATTGTCGTTTGAACACTTCTGCGTTTAAGTATTTGTTAAATACCTGCCTGAAGATACCTGCATATTACATTTTGTACATATTTCTTATATTTCTATTAATTATTAAATATACAGTGATAGAGACACGCATCGTCCCTAAAGTGGAAGAGAGGATGCGGAGAGAGGCTACCCAGAACTAATGTGGGTTCTTACATAGCTTCATCTATTTATGGTATGTTATTATGGGCCATGTGGGACATGTAACATGTATGATCGTGTACGAGTCAGCATGAGGGATCGTGCTATATTACTGCGTTTTTCACTTGTAGCGCTCGAGACTGTGACTGAGCAGACTGAGCAATGTTAACTCATTGCGATTGTTAAGCAACGTGCAGCTTGGATGGGTGGCCGATATTGGCATTTCTATCTGAGTGCTACCGTGCTTCGAAGGGCACGTTAAATTGTCGGTCCCGGTTGTCAATCGTCAGACCACTTCGGGGGCCTTAGGCGGTCTAAAAACTGCGACCCCTGGACTGGTCACTAACTTACTCCAACTGACTTATTACTCCGTTTTTCAAATGCAGTCGCTAAACCTGATGAACGTTATCAACTCGTTATCAATCGTTCCAATCAACTTTGTCACCGAACGTCGAATTAGATTATGATGACGGATTCATGACTGGTGATCTTTGTTCCTTCTTTCGTCATTTTATATAACTAACTTAATAAAATAACGTATATATGTAATAGAAGTCAAAGTTCGTCTAAGTGAAAGCGTGAATACAAACGCCTGGACTTATTGCATGCATCTAGATTTCTATTTAAGACCTAGGCACGATTTTGTTTATATAACCGACTCGTAGACGATGAGCTAGCTGTGTAAGGATCAGATTGTTATAAAAATTAGTATTTTATACTAGCTTCGCCCCGCGGTTTTACCCCCGTTTGGCTTTACTGGGGGACTTTTGTAATACAAAAAGGATGTAAGAGGAGCGGTCTTGAATGTACTGGCAGTGTCTGAGATTAGCGCGTTCAGACCAACAAAATCAAACTCTTCAGCTTTAGGCTGGCCGCATACGTCGACGAATGCGGAAATCGAATAGAGATTCCGCACGTATGCACCTTTTTCGCGCCTAAATCCTAAAGGCTTATACTTTTAATATAGAGTATAGATTTAGGTAGGAATAGTCAAAGTTCGATTTTTTTCGATCCGGGATTTGTTCGACCATAATCATAAACCTTTTACCATAGACTTATAAACTAATTTAATCCCAAAGAATACGTTTAATACTCCATGAAATCTCCATGATTTAACTATAATATGTCCAAATAATTGGTGTTAAAAGTTTAATGATAAAGTGTAAGTATTTATAATTAATTATTATATGAAATATTAAGTTTTAAGCTATTGCATAGCTTCTATCGCGGGCCTTGAGCGCGGGGACCGAATCCAGAAATTCCGTAACGAAAAAACCTCACGCTCCCCACTCCGACGGGCAAGGAGGTGTGGCTTGAAGGCCGTGCATCGTCTAACGGCGTCGTTCGTTTCAGTTCGGCAGTCTTCGACACGGCGTTGTGTGCGATTAGACGTATTAAATTATAATTGCATAAGTTGATACAAAATGCTATGCAATAGCTTTACCGCGGCAGTCCCCGAGTGCCACACGTCTTTTTTGTATCCTTTATACCAAATATTGTCCTCCTCCGTTAATTTATTTTTCTTAAAAAGGAACTTAAGTATCTACTTTATAAGAATTAGTGAGTCGCCCGTTAAACTTCGCGGTATAAATAATCTTCTTTAAAATGAAAAGCAGAAACTGAAAGTGGTTTTGGGTTCCACAAGGATTAAATAAGGAATTTGTAGAGGCCATTGGCGGCTCAATAACTCTGACACCAGGATTGGTCAGGTTGACCATCCACTCGATAAAGAAGAAGAAGTATATTGTTATATAGTTGGAGGCCTATAGGCGGTCTAAAAACGACGCACTTATTAAGATATCTCTACGAAATGTACGAAATTATGTACGAATAGTTATTATAATATTCATGAGTATTTTACTTAGTGTGTGTTATAAGATTACGGCAATACGTGCTAGGTAGTAAGCTTTGCGACTTATCGTTTTGACCCCTTGAACCTCTTATTAAGAGTTGCCTGCTTGATCATGATAGTTGTCTGTTTAATTAGGAGTTATATTGTACCAGTTCTGTGTACCTCTTGTACCGGTACATCTTAATCGTCGTCTATAGTGACCGAGTTGATGAGCGGCAAATTGGAGAGTTTAATAGGGCACGATCCTTAGGGTGCGTTTCCATTTTAACGGAGCAGACCCGAGCGGAGCGCATTCGACCAACACAACATTGTCAAAATCTTTTCGTAATACGTGGATTTTTATTTCCACGTACCCTGTTTCCATTGAATCGGAGCGCACAAAAATGTCACAACTTTGTCTTTAGAATTCGCTGACTTATAGCTTCTTCACTCGCTCAACATATACGATGATGATGATTAAGCATAGATAGGTATATAATTTACACACAAACCTCGCCGACAACAATGCCTGCACATTCGAGACTCGGAGCAAGAATCGAACCCGTAACCACACTAAGCGCTCTCACAAACACTCACAGTCGAGATTTAATGAGAACTATTATAAGTTAATTTTAAAATCACACTGTACTTGCTGCAGGCGATTTTCTTCTAAAAGCAGCGAGAGTGCATTCTTAACCGTAATCATAGTACAACCTGCTTTGACATATACAGCCACAGTGTAATAAACATCAGTATGACAAGTCAAGATAAAGTTTTGTAACATTCCGTTTTTATACCTATTATTATGCTCGATATTGATATCGGTGAAGTATTGTGGTCATAGGTGTTTCTTTTGATTGAAAATGTTCAACCGAATGTTGCTGTCTAGCTTAAAGATAAAAGTAATTTAACAGTGTATGTTTCTTTACTCATCAGTGGGAGAATATTAGTTTTAAAAAAACTGATTGATTTTTTTCATATATTTTAAATAGCAGCTACTATACTACAAAAAGACGTTGCTGGCTACACTCAGTATCACATAAATAATTACATGTCAACAACAACAAAGATTAGTCTAAGTGATTTACACTGTGACACTTGTACTTGTATGTGTGTCAGCTCTTAGGCAATACAATTTCATTGAGTCCAGCCTAACGTTAGCAGTTAACTGCTATTACTTTAAGGAACTTTTTTTAAACCCTGTCACATTAACAGATAACTTGTAGTTAAATGCTCAGAAAAACTGTTGTATAATTAATTAATAGGGATAACTGTTTATTCAGAGGGTACGTATCGGTTGGTTCCGATTGTTGCAATCGTTAGACCATATCGGGCGGTTTAAAAACTCCACAGAGATGTAGAGTTTTTAACCGCCCGACATGGTCTTGTTTCTCATATCTATGCTATAACTCCGACACCAGGGTAGGCCACTGACCTACTCGAATCTACGAACTTAGGGCTCCCACACAAAACTGCGATGCGATGCGATGCGAATTCCATTTAATATATTCATCTCTTTTCTTTGTACTGTAGTAATGGCGTTAGATATAACTATTTCAGTTCGCATCGCATCGCAGTTTTGTGTGGGAGCCCTTACTTGTTTTATATTTTTAAGAAAATTAAGAATAAAACGATACCTTGGCTATAGGCATGTACCAGTGAGACATCAACAGGTCACACCACGTCTACTCAATTGAATACAATGACATGACTCGAAGGAGCGGTAGGTAAATCACTTAAAACGTAACGGCCATAAACCGAGTTTGAGCGATGTTATCTACGAAAATACGTAAAACATGTCTGTACTACATTTCAGTTTCCTTGTGCATTGTTTGTTGTTACGGAAGTTTGGTCAGTCCGTTGTGTTTATAGAATAAGCGCTGTAGTGTAGTGAAAAAATAGTACATATGATATTGAGAATAGAGAGGTGATACGATGGTTTAAAGTACAAATATTAACCAAATATATTATGTCATTATTTTTAAGCATCTGAGCAACTTAATTTTTAACCGACTTCAAGAACCGGAGGATGTTTTTAATACGATCGATATTTTTGTTTAATGTCACGTTGTATCCTTTTTGTATTAAAAAAAACACGACACTGCATACAAACTATAATATTGACTTGGAATCCTAAAAGGTTTTTTTCTAATACCCTTATGCTTAATTTAGCGTCCTTATTAAAATCAAATTTTATTGTCAAGTTTCTTGTCTAAAATGGAGTCAAGTCTGTATAATTTGCTATTTTCTAATGAAGGCCTGCTGTATAAAGGTTGTATAACACACCGCTCGGTCCCGGCATGCGGCAGTCATGCTGGTACAGTTTCTTTGTATTATAATAACGCATTGTATTTTCTACTAATTTAAATAACTTCTTAAACATTTCATAAATGTTATATAATTAATGAATATTTTAGAATAAATATTCTATACAGTAATGAATGATAAATTTTTGTCAGTTTTTACATAATACCTACAACATACTCCTTCAGAGTGACTTTCTGTCTACAATTTGGTTTAGTTTAAAATAACTAAACCAAATATCTAATGTATAAAACTTTATGTTGCTGGTTAAATGTTCAATAGGGTTAATGAAACACGAATATTTTTTCATTAAATTCTTTATTGGTATAACTTAAAAAAATAATAAAAATAAAATTGTACTTTAAATGGGTTGGTTAACCAACAAGATATTGAGCCCCAAAGAAACAACTACCAAGAAAGTAAACAAACGAAGGACATACTTGTTATGTTCTTGTTTATTTCTCTTTAGTGACAGTTATTTGCATTTTACTGGTAAAAATATGGCTTAGGTAGTGAATGTAATCTCTAATTAATAACAATATTTTTACCAGCAAAGAGCTTTATTACAATAACGTCTTTGAACAGACGTACAAGTTCGAAAAAGCCTCACTTTTGAATTTTATAATCCAAAATACAATTCAGTCCCTCCGTTATTTATAAGAGAACTCATTTGGAAATGATTACTTCCTTGTTTCAGAATATAACTAAAATGTTAATAACGTGGGACGTCTTCCATTGTCTAGACTAACATTGTATCTACATACAATGGAATAACAATGCAAGAAGCGAACTTTGTGAATGTATTTTGTTGATACAATTAATACAATGCTTCTTTAAAAACTAATATCTACTAATTGATTCAATTTCAACACTTTTTTGTTAATGAAGTGAAATCTTCTTGGTTTGCTGTATCCTCCTTGTCTTTACAATTACCATCAAAATATATTACAAAGTTCGTTTCTTAGGCGCACGCAAAGTCAAATACACATCGCGGGAGCATCTACATAGAATTATTTTTTGGTACAATCGCTTTGCCTGGGATAGCATTCGCCTTCGCGTACGCCTAAAGAAATCCACTTACCATACAACTGGTCTTGTTCACTAAAGCCTATTTACAAAATAATAATCGAGATGTATTGGTGTTGCTGGTAACAAATAGTTAACAAAATGACTATGTGATTATCTATATATACAAGTGGGGTGTTTGTACTTAGCTTAGTCCCAGCCGTGGTGTTCTTCGTGGTGCTCCTCGTGGTGTTCCTCGTGGTGCTCGTGGTGGATCGGCACCCACACCTTCTCCCACACCGGCTTCCATACCTTCTTCCACGCTGGTACCTCTACACTCTTCCATACTGGCACTTGAATCTGTTTCCATTTCTCTACCCATATTTTCTTCTGTACGGGCACCCAGACCTCTTTCTTAACCGTCTTCCATATTTGGACCTTCTCCTCTACCCACTCTTCCTTCTTCTCGGTGACCCACGCTTGTTTCTTCTCTGTTCTCCAGATTTGCTTCTGTTCCTCTTTCCATTCCAACTTCTTCTCTGTTACCCATTCCTGCTTTTGTACAGTTTTCCAAACCTTCTTCCACACTGGTTTCCAGATCATCTTTTTCCTCCAGAGGTCGTGGCTGGTGTACTCCCATCCGTGGTGGTCTTTGCCTAAGTATTTTTCGCCGGGTACTCCCTCTTTGACCCAGGCTGGGACATAGCTTTGTTTCCATTCGGGTACTTGGATATCTTTTGTAACCGGGACTTGGATCTCCTTCCATACTGGTTTCCAAACCTTCTTCCAGTCAGGGACCTGGACTTCCTTCCACACAGGGACTTGAACTTCCTTCCAGATCGGTTTCTTCACTATCTTCCAAGCCGGGACCTGTTCTTCTTTCCACTGTTGGACTTGTTCGGTCTTCCATGCGGGGACTTTCTCTTTTTTCCATTCAGTTTTCCAAGCCAGTTTCTTCTCAGTTTTCCAAATTTGTTTCCAGTCTTCTTTCCAAACGAGTTTCTTTTTCCAGACTCCTTCTGGAGGTGGGGGGGAATGCCACCCCCCGGGGGACCGCTTGTCTCTGGAGAGCTCGGTGTCCTTGGCGACGTCCGTGATAGGAACAGCTAGAGACGCGGCAATGGCCAGCGCCACCCATATCTGTGGACAACGCACGATACTTTATTACATACATTGTTTCAAACAGGAGAAAACCACATCAAAGTCTAATATTAATTTCATATTTTTTCCTTTAATTAACTTTACTGACCGAACCTCATATTCATTACATGGTTATGACCTTCTCAAAAACTTCCTGAAAGTGCTTTATTGTTCGTATGAATTTAATTATAATCATGTAGACAATATTTGTTTATATTTATTTACTTAATAAAATTATTAATGGAAAAAATTAATGTTATCAATTTAAATCATGAAATTGATTGCATATATTTAATTAAGTTTGTAAAATTGCGTATTAGTGGTAAAAGTATAGAAAGAATGATGGCATTTAACTTATGTGTGACATGTGAATAGTGGATTATTAAGTGTGGAATTAATTATCAAAAGAAATTCACCATTCATTACTAATACCACTTTCATTATGATGAGATTATGTTGTTGTTAAGCTCGTTTTAATGAAAAGTGAGAGTTATGCCAACATGTAATAGATGGACCTTGAGATGTGTCCATTACTATGGGGTTTGTCTTTGGGGTTTGACTTGCACAAAGTGTTTACGTAATATAAGTACAATCAAACTCCAAAATCCGAGTTATTTTCGCCTAGAAACGTATAATGAAAACATACTAATGTTTCATAATAAGTTTTATTTATAGTTTAATTTCATAAATTATTCAGGCAACGATTTCATATCTGAATAGTTATGCCCAATTAATTGCTTTGCTACACTGTAACAATTTGAAAATATTATAACAACGTCTCATTTAATTTCTTAAAATTTGGTTTTAGTTATATAGGATTTGTTATATTGTTTTAAATATTTGATTCGTTTTGGTTAGTTGTATAAAGGTATTTCTAATAAAGAGATATTTTCTTGTTAGTGCGCGTTGATGTCTTTTATACTGCTGTTCATAACGTTTCAAGTTATTATGTTGTTGACGAAAACCGTAAACAGAGGTATGTAATATTAAATAATTTATTGCAAATTATTATATTATTGTTAGCAATGTAACTTGTGATCAATTAAATATCACACAATTAATTCCCGGCTTTCATATTCCTTTTTGAGCCATCACTTTAATTCGCGATAATTTCCGACATGCAAGGATTTCATTGTAAAATTTGAGTTTTCAATGGAAATTATGATTAAGAAGGAAGAAAAGCTCATAAAACGCCGTTATTAATGTTCACTAAAATACGATGTCTATTTCAATTAACAGCGGCACTTTCCCGTGAAATAAATTTTCAATTTTATAATGTAATAGAGATTTCATAATTGTTTTAATAATATTATTAGATTAGACCACACAATATATCAAAAATGTCACAATTTCGTAGATTGGAAAAGATAAACAAATTAAAAAAAATCGAATTATTGAATCGGGAAAACCGCACTGGAGATTTAAAAATCGAAGTACTGAATCGGGAAACCGCACAAGCTACTATCGAGACCGTCACTCCCGAATCCTACCGCGACATGTTTGGTTACGATTAAGTACTATTAACACATATCACTGCACTTCACTGGAAAATCGGAACCCACCGTTTGCGTCAGCGCCCTCATCTTCACCTATGGACCTTCAGCTGAGCGACTGTACTCGGAGACGCTCACGCACTGGTTTTATCAGTCTGCCCCTCTCTCGCCTCCTGCAAGGATAGGACTTACTCTAGGCTCATCGCGATCTCATAACTATCCGATCAATATGCCTAATGCAGTTGTGATCTGTTATTGTTGTTACACGTGTGTCGGACTTTTAATTTGTACCGTTATTTTCTTTTCTTTTTTGAACCGTTTGGTAATTGGTTGATATTTATTCTGCTATCATTTATTTACTACTGCTCACACTTATCACTTATGTATTCAATTAGTAAAGTTTAGTGATTCGCTTATAACAAACAATTGAAGAGCAACGAAAAGCTCAACCTTATTAAAATCGTTTAAAGTATATTCTAAAATTTTCATTTGGGATATAATTAATTTCTTGATTTTATTTCCCTTAAAGTTGTGATGTTCTCGAAAAAAATTACTAATGTTTTCTAATTAAAAAATAAACATTAACAGTTTACAGTGAATATATTGAACTTTGATCTTTAGTTCAAGCCAATATTATTTATCGTATTTCATTCATAGATACTCGATTCAACGAGTTTAATATCAGATGTTGTACCTCCAAGTTAACATTCGTTGACCTAGGTCTTCTGGTAAACATTTCATACGACCTTGCGCCTAGGCTATGTAAATAATCTAGGTCTTAAATATGCACAGGTTCATTAGCTAAGATAATAAAGGTAAGTTTAAGTAAACAATTTGAAAAACCATTTAAAACTAGTTGTGTTACAAATAACTAATAGTATATTATCGACACATTACCACTAATATGGTGTTCCATGGCGCCTACATTAGGTTGCGTCACATTACATGCTTTAAACCATAAATCTATGGTTATAGAGTTTAAGATTGCACAGCGATTGTATTAAGAAAACTTTATTACATGTATGTACTGGTTTTAATAAGCTGATGAAACAGTAAAGGCAAAGGGTATTAGTAATTAACCTGTTGATGTAATGATATTAATGGAATTTTTTGATTTTTAAATGTAGTCTCGAAAGCCTAATGAAGCTGTTTTACAAAAAGTAACAAGAATTATACATGGGTTGAACAAAGATAACATGGTATAAAGATTGAGAACTAATGTTTTATTTTCAAGAAATCGCCTGCACTTGGTCCAGTAACTGTTTAAAACTCTCTCAAATTAGCTTCATGAATTTTCCTATTTCCTGATTCAACTTTTTTCAATTCAGCACATTATCTAATGGTTACTTTAAAAATCATCACGGGCCAGAAATGTACACTTGCATAAGTAATTAAGTAATTCTTCCCATGTCTTAATTTTTATCATTTCAGTCAGTACGAAAACTGTATCAACGAAGCTCCTATTTGGCCTTCGGGCCTGGTATAATCCTGACATAATCTAAAACAACCTATTGTTTTGCGAATATCATTTTCTTCATTCAGCTACAATCAGGCACTTCCGTAGGTCATCTTTACAATAATCGCAATAGGTTGATTTGAGTTATTTGAGCGCCAATTATCGCGCCCCACGGTGTTACCCGCGTTGTACCCGTTCCCGTGGGAGTTTCGGGATAAAATGTATTCTATGTGTTATTTTGATGTATAACCTATATTACTGTAAAGTTTCATCCAAATCCGTTCAGTAGTTTTTTTGTGAAAGAGTAACAAACATACATCCATACATCCATGCTCACAAACTTTCGCATTTATAATATTAGTAGGATATAAAATTGGCGAGTGAGTAGCAGATAGTGAATTCATCACAAGGCCATCTTGCTAGCACGTCTCGCATCTTAAAATATTTATATTAATTGCACTGTCCAGTATAAAATGAAAGCATTTAATTACGAGGGCCGAAGGAAGATGTTTTGCACATAATATGACCTTCTAATGTCTACCATTTCTACAATCGCAAAAGCCTAACCCCAAACTAAGGCCGGACTTACTCAATAAAAATAATGTTATTCCGGTCAGACGACCCCATGGTGACCATACGCCGCCTGTGATGTCCACCGATTCTTACCAAACAATATACGTTTTGAATATATTTAATCGGAATGTAGTGTATTCAAATATTCACCGCATTATTTGAACTTGGCCTAAATGCACTTCGGTATGGGCCGTTGTTTCGAGGGACAGTGTCAAGTTTAATTAGGTAATAATGATTAGAACAAACCTACTAGCATGTTTGGTAATCTATTGTAAACAAAGTTTGAAATGGTTTGTCGTGGTATGCACGGCACTGCGCGGCTGTTGGACGCATGGACAGTGCAATAACCATTTACTTTTCCCAATCCTCCTAGAAATGCTAACTAAAATGGTGACATACTTTTTTACTTTGAAATATTTGTGGTTAATGCGTTGTTTATATTGGACGAGTTTGCACGCAGCGAGTCGGCGAGTTTAATAGGCCATGACTTTTTAATGTCAAACTCCTCGCTCGCGTTTCAGAAGTCGATTCCGAAGCGGTAACACACTTTGATAAAGATAAAATGTAAAGTAATACGAGATAAGCACCGACTGCAAAATCACAAATCATAGGCATTCTTCACATTTGGATAAAAGGTTATCAAAATATATCAAACATCAATAATACTTGCGTCAAAGTTTGAGTCAGCTCGAGTGTTGAGATTTCACCTCGAAGCATATCGTTCCGCGTATTGTTCACGAATACCTACTCTCGTGGCTATTCTACTGTGACACTAATATTTATAAACGTACAAAATATTGGCAAGCGTGGTGATTACGCCTAATCCTCCTCACTGTACTGATATATCTTCAGTGAGATGAGAAGCCTTTGCCCAGCAGTGGGACATTACAGGCATTAATATTTAACTTTTATTGTTTTAAAATATTATTTCAACCCCAACATATTACATGTTTTTCCAAATGTTTGCTACATTTTCTATTATTATTCCATTATTTGATTTAAATAACGTTTAATATTTAGTACTTATGCTTTACTTACTGCATACAATTCGTGAAACATTTTAGTTTATGAACCCACAAGCGCCATATTTAAGGCATATTAAAGTCCCTCGCTAAAAAGCCAAATACAACTGAAAACAACAGACAAGGTCAAATGAAGATACTTTGCTGGCAGATGGGCTACGAATGACTTCACACAAAA
Organism: Cyclophora albipunctata; assembly: GCA_963082685.1. Taxonomy (NCBI): domain Eukaryota; kingdom Metazoa; phylum Arthropoda; class Insecta; order Lepidoptera; family Geometridae; genus Cyclophora; species Cyclophora albipunctata. The sequence continues at coordinate 10,651,642 of OY720111.1, read as the reverse complement.
AATGGCTCAATATTACGTACCGTAAAAGGTAATTTAAATCGTTTCGTATACCATTATAATTGCAATAAAAATTACCATGAATTTGTAATAAACACATGAATTTAATTAAAACTCACTTTATAAGATTGTTTAATCAATTACAGTAAAAACTTCAAAATTAAATATGGAACAGCAGTAGAATGCTTTCGAAATAACTGTTTGTTTGTGCATTATAATAGTGATTATAATCCAGAAACCAAAGGCTAAATTCTTTGCAACCCACCCTAATTTTAGTGTAAAGAATGGTGATAAAATTATGAATGAATACATTTGTGATTTTTTTTCTACGGAATGTTAGGATTACAAAATATAACGACAAAACAACCCGACAACTTACTATAGCATAACTATGTTGTTTTCGACTTGCTACTATCAAAATGTAGGATGATGTCATTGAACATTAGCTAATGCTATCGTTTAATCTACGTTTAAAAAATGCTGGTCACCGTCGCCAATTCTTCACTATGGTACCAGCTAAGTTAGGACAGCGTTGCAAGCCTCTAAGTAAATTTGAGTATGTAACAACTTTCTTGCTTCAGAAACATTATTTTTAAAGCATCACTTTTAATTCAAAGTTATCCAGTCTATTTACTTAATGTAGAAAACGCAACTTGAGTAAACAGAATCTGTAGTTAAGTGTCGTATACAAAATGGTTCGGCCATCGGTGAAGTGTTGCGTCATATATTTGTAGGATACTTCATACAAGTGGTTGACATGCGTGGACATTACTTAGGCAACGCGTGTTTTAATATGCAGTTAGAACCACACATACGTACAACAACCTGTATAATAGATCCTCGTCATGTAAATACGACCATTACTAACATCATTTGAAGGCGACAATTATTGACCTAAGCATGACTTTCACGGAAACACTCAGATTATCATGCTTATTACTAATGCCTACTTGAGGTATTAGTATTATCTAGATTTAGGAGTATCTTAATTCGTTTTTCTTTTTATGAGTTACTGATACTGATATGAAGTACTTTAGGTTGAATTTTTTTATTTTTTTATTAGTTATCATCAATATAGTTCATGAGTTATGAAATGAGGGCAAGAGTAATTAAAGGGTACCTAGTTCACATTACTAATCTAGACTAGACTAGACTATCTGTCGATCGCCTCGATACACCTCGTCTTCTTGAAATCACAGTAAACCAGTGTCATCATTAAAGTCATGTAAAATGATCATACTTTATAGTATAATGTAAAATGATCTTCAATAAATACCGATATTTACGATTTGGCCTCTTTCATACAAACGTTTTTTTAACGCTTTCGTAACTGCTTGTTAACTTTCGCGTTAACGTTTGAACGTTGATTAAAGGGACAATTGACTAATTGAGGTAATTTTTCATACATTACATTACAAAAATTACTCATTATCCTCGCCTTAAGATACATTTGACGTTTCTGAGTTCGGTGGTAAGAAGTTTTATGTCGTCTTCTTTCCAACCCCAAGGATTCAAAATAAATAATGAATAATGCGACGTTTTTAAAAAGGATTTTACGAACATAGGTACTAGTGATTTTATTTCAACGCATTTTTGACGCGCGATAAAAAGCGCTTGCGTGAAAGACTCTTATGCAATATTTAATTAAGTTCTCAAAAAACATAAGTAATAACTTAAGTAATGATTTCTTCTCGAAATGGAAACAGATATGCTGACAATAACTGTATTTTCGGAAATTATTCGTTTTTTTTCATCATTGGGGTCGCGATGCGATTACCTCTGTTTTTTGGAAACGCTTTATTCGTATTTATAGGTTTAATCATGTTGTGTCAACAAACTAGCAATGCCCTGCGGGTTAACCCGCATTTTACCCGTTCTTTTGAAATTTGTCTTAAACCCACCCTCATGAATTACCTTGTATATTGGTGAAATCAGCATGACAATGCGTTCCTGAGAAATTCGATTAAATACAGACACACAGCTTTTTGGAATGTTGTATTGATATGTATAAAAAATATTATATGTAGCTCACACACGGTGGCCAACCCTGGTGTCGGAGTTTTTAGATTACCTAAAGGCCTCCAACATAGTCTATGAAAAACTACTATCTATGGTTGCGGTATCAGCAGACCACCGAATCGCCACGCTTGGAAAGAATTTCATAGATATTCTAAACTGCGGTAGTATGCAGTTGAGCTTGCCTGCGTTCTGTCGGTTGTTAACTTTTGGTCTGTGGTTAACTTGTGCCTTTAAGGCCTACATAATCACTATATCATTAGATACATGTTGTTAAGTTGAACTTGCCTATAACTTGTGTATGCTTCTTTTAAAGACATGACAATACGTATTAATCGGGACTAATAAATTACGCACCTCTAACCGCTGTAGCTTTCAGAGAGGAATACTTCAAAATTAGTAAAAACCTACAGTAATATACTTAACAGAACCTATTTAGTCCATATGTTACCTTTGTATTCTTCATCATTGTGTGGACCGATTCAATTTATCGTATTGTGGCATACCAATGCTTAGCATCGATTGCGCTTGTGGATTTGACATTGTGTGACATAGTGCAGTGACTTCACAGCAAACATGATAAGAGGTGTGCCCACTAGAGAAGCCCTCGATATTTACTATATCTATATAGTCTATATATAAAAAAAAGTCGTGTAAGTTACACCATTTAAAAATCGAGAACGGCTGGACCGATTTTAATTATTCTATTTTATTCTATTTACTTGGTCAGGAATAGGATAAGTAATAAAAATGCCGAAATTCTTACGAAAACGGGTCCTCTACGGACGAAACCGCAGGAGGCAGCTAGTAATCTATATTTTTACCTACCAATGAAAATGATCATTCCCAAAGTCATGAACGTCTTTGCCCAGAAAATCGGCATATGTCGAACATTGTAATTAACCTTATAGGCCGAACTAATTATAAAGAGAAAATTTAAACACACCCGAAACTAATCACGTTTTAAGTTTTAACTGGTCAAGCCACACGTAATTGGCCTAAATAATATAAAAAGAAAACTAGTTGCTAATTCACAATTAACGTGGTAATTTCTTACATAACATTCGTGCACACGTAAGTTGGATACTCGGTAATATTTTCTTACTCAGTAGTGTAGTACCTTTATTTAAGTTGTATAAACTTGATTTTCTCACTATTCTTTGTAGGTAAATGTATATATATTTTTACTTATAAGGTAGATAATTTCAGTAGGAATGGCTTATGTATACGTATAGCAGTATTTCCAATCGGTATGATATTGTCTTCCAGAGGTTTTGGCTTAGGGTACCATCGAATATTCAATAAACATAATTATCAAATGTACTCGTAGCATAGCTCAGGTAATTGCAAACTTGTATAGATTACTAGCTGCGCCCAACGGTTTTACTCGCGTTGTGCTCTTTCCCGTGGGAATTGCAGGAATGCTTTATACATATAAACCTTCCTCTTGAATCACTCTATCTATTTAAAAAAAACCGCGTCACAATCCGTGCAGTAGTACTTGAGTTTATTGCGAACAGACAGGCAGACGTGGTCGGGGACTTTGTTTTACCTATAATTATGTATGTAGTGATATGGGATATACTCGTAGATCTTGCAGATAGAGGAGCTTTGAAAATATTTGATGTAATTAATATGTGTGTTAATATGGATTACAACTGCTCATGAAGGTATTTTCTTATTCAAAATTGTCCATTACTTGAAACATGTTTGAGGATACAAGATTTTTTTTAATTAGGGCATTTTCCCACGATGCTACACTGCGTCAAGTAAGAACCCTACTGTAACGATGCGACACCGCAACTCAACGCAACGCGTCGACGAAACTGGCACCGAGTTGACCAGACGTAACTGAAACCCAAAAACCTACAAGTGTCAAATACAGAATCCAAATGTACTCAAGTGACTCGCACCCGAAAGTCTCAACTCTTACGTCGACTTGACCATATGTGATATGGGTTAGATGTCAATCAAATCGAGTTCAACAAAAGATAATCGGTACACAATTGATGAAGATTTGAACGTGTTACATAACAAGAACTTGGGTGACCTCTTTGTTGATGTTGGTGTAAGATAAATCTGCGCGGGGCGTGCGGGCTGCGGCAGGGCGTCCGTAGTAAATCATAATAAAAGAGTAAATTCGATTAGGTTTGTGGCCAACACAGGTGTCGGAGTTTTTACATCACCAACATGGTCTATAATAAAAAATAAATTCCTAAAATTGAGACCTTTGTCGCCCCCCACCCCCCTCTCCCTCCGGCTCACCGCCTAGATGTCAGGACTTTTAGTATGTTTTCTCCCTAATACGTTTCTGTAGAAATCGCTTAGGTACCCTCTCACGCACTCTATAACTACTTTATCGATTGGACTACTAACTATTGAAACAACCAGGACCGACAATTTAACGTACTCCCCGAAGTACGGTGTGCTCAGATAGAAATGCCATTGTCGGCCACCCATCCAAGTAGGGGCCGAGCTGCACGTTGCTTAACAATCGCAATGAGTTAACGTCGCCTAGTCAAACTTCTCCACGAGCGCGTAAATCGTAATGTTTTCCAACACTCGTTGCAGCCGACCTGACAATCAAATCTGTCCGCTGACCCCGATGCTCCACCCGAGGCTCGGCGCCCGGTCTGATGGCATCTCGCATGCCCTTTACTCATTACTTCAGTCATACTTAGTGAAAGTATTCAATTTAACGTTTTGTAACAATTTTTTAGAACAACTTATTGGGAAATAGAATTTATGATCTGTTACCTGTAATTACATGCGTTGGAAATGTTCCGTTGTTTTGGTTGTTACGTCGTGGTTATGATTTGTTTATATTATACGAGTATGTCAGAAGGGTTTATAAGAGTTATGTATTTTGGTTGAATGTAAGCTATGTCACCGATGTGTTGGTTGCTGATAAATGACAGTAGCAAATTTTTGAGGAGAAAATTAGACAATAATTGTTTAATAGAGGCTTCCAAATAAAACTTTTTAAGCTATTGCATAGCTTCTATCGCGGGCCTTGAGCGGGGACCGAATCCAGAAATTCCGTAATGAAAAAACCTCACGTGAAAAAACCTCACGCTCCCCACTAACGCCATCTAGTGATACAAAAAAAAAACTATGCAATAGCTTTACCGCGGCAGTCCCCGAGTGCCACACGTCTTTTTTTATTCTGTTAGGTTCAGAACCTGCGTGCATTGTTACACAAGCGCGGACAGGTGCTCTAATAGTGGCCATTGTTTTAGACTCTCACACCTACGTAACTCGGGGTAAATTAGCCTAAACGCGCTAAAGCAAACAAAACATACTTATTACTTGTTTGTTTAGCCGCAGTCCAAACGTATTATTGCATTGCGAAATATAAATTAAACTAGCAGCGTATTACGTGTGTTGAGCTCGTTCCCATGGGAATTTCGGAATGAAAAATAGCTTATAAGTTAACCGACCCCGTGAATCGCTCTTTCAATACAAAAATTACAAAGATATTAGCTATTCAATACAAAGATAGTTATTCGAATCGGACAGGTAGTTCCGGCGCGTTCAAACAAACAAAAAACAAATATACTTTCAGCATTATACATATATCAGTATATGTAGATATAATTAAACATTCATCATATTTCTATATCGATACTAGCCGTGCCCTGCGGTTTCACATATCCCCGATATATAGTAGGGATTGATTGGAGTTCAAATATACTCATGAAAATGATTGGGATGTAATATAAATAAATCCATGAATGTGATAACAAAACTATGTATTAGTGAGTACGTAACATGTAGACACTATTAAAGTACCAAAAAATCATTGAAAGCGAACGTTTTCAAAATAAACAGTTACGGGAGCACTTGTATAAGTAGAACAAAATAATATCGAGTACCTTCGAGTATTTTCTTTTTATTAACAGTTACAAATCTAAGGCTCTAATGGTGGACTCAGACGTTCATTCGGGTGAATTTTCACTCTAGAGAAAGCTTCATTTTTCTTTCATTCTATTTTTAAACAGCTTAGCTGGAATAACATGCAAATATTGTTAAAATGAAAATTCATCCGCGTTTTTTTTCGATATATCATTGATTTTTCGTTCATTCGGAATATGAATGAATGATCCTGAATAAAAATATTTTAAGTTGATCAGTTCACTAATTAATTCATTCCGCATTTTTGTTTCACTTGCTAGGGTCACTGGGTTACATAGAGTGAAAGATGCAAAATGAAATATGGGTATGAACGATAAATAACCGTCTGATACCACCTTAAACAAGCCTTGAACGTATTACTTCACCATGAAACTGTTTCCGATTTGTCTAGTCATCATGACTAGACAGTTTCTGTCTATTCTGAACGTCACTCAGTCTTGTGTAAGCTTACTTAAGAATGGTCAAAGCCCAAAGCCTTCAATAATTAAGGCTTTATGTAAAAATAAAGCAGTGTCCTAATGTAATCCGACAGTCCATCCTGGGCTTCGAGGTAGATTGTATATTTATCCTTGCTTCAAGGGAAAACGCGCCAGCTACTGTTAGCTTTACAGACACGTTCATATCACCAGCCTTTGTCACTCAAATACAACTCCTATTCACAATGTATTAACACACAAAATCCATGTACCAGGAGCACAAGTATTCGTTTGAAACTTCATTTATAAACATTACTTAATACTCGCAGAAGAAAGACGCCGTATTCAATAAGCGTCAATCAAATTAATTTTCGAGTTTATCGAATGGACATTCATAACAAAACGTATGAGACGTTTTATGGTTTTTGCCTTTCAAGTTGCCTATTTTGCCTTTATGTCAATGCTAGGTACATAAAACGGTCATTTCCTAAGCATCTTTATGTCAAAAGCACTGCAAGTTATTTCAAAAGCTTCTATGGATAACGTATTATTCAAGGAATATATTATTGAAGCCATGAAAATGTTCAGTAAAACATAAATTACGAAACTGTTTCTGCTTTGATAATGAGTCATTCATTCATTTCAATCAGGTTAGTGGTCTACCCTTTTTTTTTTTTTTTGTTTGTGGTCTACCCTGGTGTTGAAATTTAAAGTCCGCCTCCGACATGATCTCACGGTTGGAACTGCCGGGACCGGCTGGCTTAACGTGCTCTAGACATATCCGTATGAGGTGGTCTCTAAAATTATGTAGGTATGTTGTTATTATCAAAAAACACACCAATTTCTAATTCGTCTGTGTTTTATGACCAAGCCCAACACTTAACATGTAGATAGTTTTAAATGAATATTTATAAATTTATTTATACATATAAATCTTTACGTATATTGTTTCAATTTTAATTATTTATTCCGTAATACTAATACAAATTCACTTTCATATAAACTGTGACCTCTGTGAACTCTGAGCACTTTCGCTGAAACTGTATACACTAGTTGAGATTACTATGTTTAAAATATGATCTTTATTATGTAAACCGCAAGGGTCAAATTGCTTGTTCAACTTACTTTGACTCAACTTAACATGGCCATTAAACTAACATCATACTTTATTGCAAAGGAAATAAGATTGTTTTTATAATACAGATTAATTGAACTATGATACAATGGGTTAAATATGGTTAAATTAAAAAAACATTTATTTCCATGACAATAAGAATAATATACCTACTTGATTGGCCAGGGTGCCAAATAGTCGGTCATTGTCATATCCTTCAATCGAATGATTCGAAATATATCGGATGCTTAATCAGTGAAAAACCACGGCTGGCTACATTACCATTCAATTATGAATTATTTCGGCGCGTATATTGCCTGTCGTTAATGTTGATGGCCCATAATTAATTATATTACAAGTGAATAATTTCCAATGCGGGTGAGTGTATACAGAAGTATATTTTTACTAAGAGACTGAACCTACTTTAGTCACAATAATCTTTAGATTAACTTTGGCGCAGTCTTTTGTCACTCTAAATATAGTTATCAGTACAATTTCTTTAGCATAGACGATGTAGCAGTTGAGGCATAGTTCGACTAAGCTTGTTAGATTGTTATGCAACGTGCAGCTCGGCACCTACTTGGATAGGTGGCCGATAGTGGCATTTCTTTTAGCATAGCGTCCGACAGACAAGAAGTCCGAGACGGCGAAAATTCAGTTAGACGTCTTGTTTTTAATTTGCACTGTGCCACACATTTTCTTAGAGCACAGACTGTCTAACTACAGTCTCGACTATAAGGGTCGTTCCTCATATGTTTTCATAGACTAGAAGACTGCCTTACTATAGTCTTGAGTAGTGGGTTCGGACTTAATAGTGGACTTCCTGATAAGGTAACCAAACTAGTTTTGTTAAATACACGTTAAGTCCTGTAAAGAGTATCTATTGAAGCTGGTGCTTGTAAGTATATTATATTAATTTTGCTAGCGCTTTCCATGTTACATGTTTCACTTTACATTGGTTTGAAAACGAAACTTTACGGCGCCAGAACTTTGCAATAGAATAATCATTATGATGGCTCGAAAATAACACAAAACATTACAAAATATTCTTAGCTGGATGGTCATGAATATGTTCGTAATATGGCATGCGACATTTATATTTTTCAGTGTATCTAAAAGAAAATATAATTATTCGACACTATTCGATATTTCACTGTATTTTTGATATTCCTTTTTCAAAAGGTCACTTGTCTTCGGTACACCGTGGCATCGCCCATGATAGTACGTTAAATGTAACGGACAAAGTGTCGATTAATTTTGTATCAGTAGCTGCCCTCAGAACCTACCTAAACCTACAATTTTGAAACAAAAACCAATCATTAAGAAAGGGCTTGTCACGCTGCGCTGGATGCATTCTGCGGTTTGCGGTCAGGTTAAAGCTCCGAAGTGCGGACAGCGGGCAGTATGCGTCGGGCTCGGGTGGCGAGCATCGGGTAGTACGATACCCGATACCTACCCGGACCGGCTTTTTTTATTTAGCAGTGGAAATGCATTTACGCACCCCCTCGTCCGGGTGGTGCTAGACGCCCGGGGTATGTGGAGCTCAACCCGCTGCAGGATCCTCCGCTCCCTCCGCTGGTCATCGCACCTACAGCAGTGACTACTCACTAAAACCACAGCTGTCTCTGGATGTCGGAAACAAAGATTCGACCACCAAGTGTGACCTATCCTTTAACCTCTCTCATTAGTACGTATCTCTGATGTCACATTACATTAAACTATCTACCTCATTATAATAAATTTAATTTCCGGATGAACGTTCTCGGTCCAAAACAACAAAAGACAATAATTTCCCTTATTAAATATTGAAATGAAGATAAGTAATGGCCGTAAAATCCAATGGCCAATATTTTATTCGGAAGAACACGCCAAATGTCGTTTGATATTCGCTAGGCCAGACAAGACACGAGACATAATATATGTTTTTCAACATCGCGTGAGGGTATTTTAGCATATAAATATGTAAACATGATTAATTGATTTCCGCTTTTTTTATTGCGAAAATAGAGATGGTTACGATTATATTCTAAATTATAATACTAATAAAAAGACCGGGCTTGTCCCGTGACTCCAGGGAGAAATACTAATAGAATACTGTTTTACCCGCGATGAACTGCTATTATGAACTAGAGTTAAATTTGATGTTAAATGTTCGGTTTTACTAGGTAACTAGCCGCGCCCCGCGCGGTGTGCGGTTCACGTACGGTGTGCCCGTTCCCGTTGGAATTTCGGGATAAAACATATCTATTGAATGTGGCTACTATAAATTACAAAAATAATTATTCGAATCAGACTGGCAACTTCCGAGATTATCCCGACCGAACATGAAAACAAAATTAAAAATTTTACTTCTATATTAGCTTAAAATATAAGCTCATACAATCATTTAAGCCTTAGATGATTGTATGAGCATCAATTAAGACTTTCACATTCCTTTAATTTTATTTAAAGAAGAAGAACTTCAACCTATTTTCTCCCTTTCATAAGTTAACCTTTGAATAAACCAACTAGAGAGAAACTATATTTACATACAGTTTATATGGTTGCAATGAAAGCTATCTCACTGCAAAACAAACCTTCCTTAACAAATTGGTTAAATGTTATAATCTAGTTGATCTGTGTCGAAAACTATTATTTTTGTGAACATTTAATAAATCTTGTTACATCACAAAAACATCTAGACGAGTGGAGCAATCGATCGAACAACAGTAATTAAAATAATCGTTATGCTAAAATAAAGCTTGTTGCGCAATACCCACTTGATTTTATGGAAATTAATCGTGCATGTTTTTCTAGACCCATCATTAAAGGCGTTTTCACTACGAAAGTTTTCAACACGAAAATATTGTTAAGTATCAGTAAAGTAGTAAAGTAAAAAGTAAAGTATCAGCCTGTAATGTCCCACGGCTGGGCAAAGGCCTCTCATCTCTCCAAATATTTCACTTACAGTGAGGAGGATTAGGCGTAATCACCACGCTTGCTTAATGCGGGTTGGTGATCTCAAACCCGAACCATGTTCGAAAAGTAGGAAACATGTTTTCGCTCGACCCGGGAATTGAACCCGGGACCTCAGTCTTGGCAAACGAGTGCACATACCACTAGACGATCGAGGCGTTGATATCGACTACAAAATGATGCTGTTTTCTGTACATAATGACGTTTGCATTTTATTGTACATTAAGAATATATCTATAAATATACTATTCTAATTCATAAGGTATACATCGCTACTTAATACATACATAGGTAGGTAATTTTGCTTTAAAACTGATGTATTACATTGGAAATGTTATCACTAGAACACTACCAAAATTATCTCTCCAAATATCATTAGAAAAAAAAACCTTAAACTAAAATTTTAGATTTTATTACTTTTTCTTTACATTTAATTTCTATATCGATGAAAAAGAGACTCATTGTGAACATGGCTTTAGAGTTAAATTGATATTTCGGTACATCTTTTAATTGTACAGTTGAGCGTTTGGATGTAAAAGAAATACGAATTATGTCCGTTTGTAAACACCACGGTGTTAACTTTCCTCCGTAATTTGTTCCGAGATATAATTGATTTGCTCAAACATTTGTCGGAATATTTGTGCGAAGTTATAACAGTTTTGTTGCATCGGTGATTGAAGGAAATAATTTATACTATACTATATAATATAGACGTAAAATTTTCATTTTTGTTCTTTTGTATATTTGGGCTAGTCTCAGGAATTACCAGTCCGATTCGAATAATTCTTTTTGTATTGAATAGCTATTTTTTAGAGGAAGGTATGTCTTGTCCGGATATTCCCACGGGACGGGCACAATGCAGGTATAACCGCGGGGTACCGCTACTACACATTTATATTTATGTAGTATTTAAGTAATTTTGTGTTTCTTAAGAACAATAAATAAGATTTTATTTATTCATCTTAATATGTATAAAGGCAAACCTGACTTATATATCGCAAAGCCGAAACTACTATATCCAAAAGCTTGAAATGAGGTGCAGAGGTTCCTTTGATAATATGAGTGAGCACTAAGAAAGGATTTTGAAATTGAACCCCTAACTCGGGGTGGATCTTGTGGGTGGTGCGTGGTGGGCCGGAGCGAAGCGAGGGCGGCCGTCAGATCAACAGGAACGCACAACTCAAACCTAGATCTTGATCGTAGAGACCTGAAACTGGAATTCTCAGCCTCCGTGGTCTAGTGGTTTGAGCGCTCGGCTCACGATCCGGAGGTTCCGGGTTCGATTCCCGGTGGGGATATCTCACAAAAATCACTTTGTGAGACAGTCCTCAGTTTGGTTAGGGCATTGCAGGCTGAATCACCTGATTGCCCGAAAAGTAAGATGATTCCGTGCTTCGGAGGGCACGTTAAGCCGTCGGTCCCGGTTACTTTCTTCGGATAGTAGTAGTTACTTGAGCCATGTCAGAGGCCTTTGGCGGCTCAATAACTCTGACACCAGGATTGGTCAGTTTAACCATCCACTCGATAAGAAGAAGAAGACTGGAATTCTACTCTTAAAGAAGTTAAAAGGGGGTATTTAGAACTACTTTCGACTTGTACGCGGACGAAGTCACGTTCTAATAGTCGCTGTAATAAAACAAGGTTGCCACTTCGAAGTCCTACAATTTGTAGTGGACTTCGAAGTGGCAACCTTGTTTTATTGGCTACAATTGTTTCAGGACACAAACTTGTCCTTTGTTTGTAACTAACACGAAAAATACCAACCGAAAATCGGTCTATAATTGGCGGAAATGTTACGTAACATACTCGTACATACGGATAAAAATCAGCCAAATTGTGTACTCCTTTATTGAAGTCGATCATACTGTCAAAACGTGCACCAATGTATTTGAATCAAAGGTTTCATTCAGCTTGATAACATGTATCTCGGTATCGCCCCGAGCGAACATCGACGTTAACTAAATGTTTCTGGTTGTTTTTACTTATCAGATAATCTCACCGTCTCTCGTTGAAGAGTAATTGTCTTTTTCTATGTTAGAAATCGCTGCCGCGGTCAATCAGCAAGTCAAATTATATATTTTCTTCGCTTCCTCCTCTTGTGCGGGTTGGTTCCCACAATTAAGGCGTTATCATTTGAGATAATGTTACGTGCAGCGGAGACACTTCTCACTTTGATCTCTCTGAATAAGTCATTGCGTAACTTTGAAATGTCAAGAGAATAGGCATGGGTGTATGTTAATATATTGTCCTGTAAGGGCGTAACACGGCACAAGCGATGGCGACTGTGGCAGCGTTTTAGGACAGTGTGGTAGCATAAAACTTAAAATGAAACTGAATTTGTCATATATTTTGCTAATCACGATTGCCTTTGCACAGTGGCACTCCCAAGACACTTCAACCTTTCAAGGAAGTAAGTTACGAAATAACGGAATCACAAGTTTCCAAAAAAACAAATCTGTTTGACCTCCTAGTTGGTTTATTCATATTTTTTAATATACACTTCGTAATCAATACCATACATTATTAGAAGGTATTAGGTAAACTAAAATTCATATTGACGGGTATTAGATAATCAGTATCGAAAATCTTGTGATTAATCATTATAATTTTAGAAGGAAATAAAGTTCAAAAGTATTCATTAAAATTAAAACTTGATTAGATACCAAGCCGTGGGAGTGAACATTCTGATCGTTTAATCTTTGACGTTAAACATGGGAATAAAACGTACTTGAACTTAGCGATTGTCGCTTCAAAATAACAATAATGGGAATCTGGAGACATCTTCATCAAGAGGCGACGTCTAGCATAATCTAGTAAAAGTGTATTTTTAACATGCAAGTTTTCAGGAAAATCCTACTAACGTATTTATGTGGGGGTTCGATATCCGTATCGTACATTTTGTTTCCGAGAGGTCTTAAGAGAATAAAAAGAACTTTTTAGAAAAAAACTTTTCATTCATTCATTCATTTCTCTTGAAAACGAAGACAAAACAGTTCTTTAGAGTTGCTTTTAGGCTTGCTGTTGCCTAGATTCGGGGGCGTAGTTCAAAGGTTAAAATGATCGCCTATTTCCTAACAAGGCACTTAACTGCAAGTCATTAAATTATATAACTATTATGCAACTAATTACAAACCTTAAAGGATATTATAATTTAGCCAAGATATGAGATGTTTGATAACGACATCCCGAATCAGATTGCATGTGGAAATAGAGTTAATTTAAGCCAGTATAAAAAAGTTTTCAAATTTTTTTTTCGTCCAGCAGGGTGATTTCTACGTAGATATAATAAGAGGTTATGCGTAGTCCCATTGAGGCGGCGAAAGCTACCGAAATCACTTCCGACTTTCGATCAATATGAAACTGCTATTATCAAACATTTATTAGATACATGAAGACGATCACCAACATTATTATATTAACCTTTACTTACACCCATAGCAGGTTGGGTTGCGGCACACCGAGCCTATAATTAAGGCTAATACCTATACACCATCACGTCACACTCCCAATTTGTGCATCCTAGGCCTCGAGCTTTCGACCTTTATGTAAAAGTTCGTTACATAACGAAAGTTATTTAGTTTGATATGCGAACTATGAACAATAAAGTCGTGCTCAGTTGCTGTTGTTACATAATTTACAATGTTATGACTTTATTCCAATGAACTGAGTTAGCATACTTTTTGCTGTCGGCTTCAAAACAAATGAAGGCGTAGGCTAGCCACACGCAATAGTGTTGACGAAAATTAATAATTTATAGAATAATTTTAATAGAAAACGTATATAAATATACGTCTACACACTTAAGGGAATGTTCAAAACAACACAGAAATATAATGCCAGTCAATAATATGATGATCTTATTATTTAAAAAAATGGCCTCATTTGACTTCTGCACCATGGAGGAGGATTTAATGACGGGTGATGCCTCTCGGTGACAAAATATTTGGTCGAAAAATAATGTTTATTTCTTGAATATTAGTGGCAAAGTGCCTTTTTTCATTCACGTTCATTGATACAATAGAAAAAGATTGCTTTTTAACTGAATATAAATTACAGTGATCTACAAATGTTAACTGTATTCAAATCTCGTAGTACACACAGATGCTAATTGATGTCCAGTTAAATCGTTCAATGCAACGAGTTACGTCAGAGTACGTGGAGGAACGCGCGCGTAATGTTATGGTGGAGAAATTCGTTAACCACCAGACTAGGAAGTGAGACAATACGGTCTTAGTCGGAATAAAAATGTTAAACATTTTTAAGACAATACGCGTACATAACGTGATTATTAAGGTACAGGTCGTAGATGGACAGCAAGCAGCAACTGCAGGCTGTTCGCGAAATAATGTTCGCGAACAGCCTGGTGGTGAGATTTAATAAATAAGGGTATCTGACCGAGTTCAACTTGAAAGACAAACTTGAACTCGGTTTTTTACCCTTATTTTTTTTTAAGAGTAATTGCTATTGATCTAGTTTACAAGCTGCGACCTACGGTTTCAATAGAAGCGAGCGTGCTACATAACTTACAAACTTTGTCATTGACAAAGCCCACTAATTACACAAGTTAGAGTTGAGCTGCGTAGCTGACATAGCGACGACTAAGCTCTAAAACCGATATTTTCTTGCATTCAACAATAGTCCATGTAATTACATACCTTTGCGGTAAACCTCAAAATAGCTTTACATAAGAGATTACACAAAACAACATAGCTACTCGGACTAATATTCATATTAAAATAAATGATATAGTGTAGAGTGAATTACAAGATTTCAGAATGATAATAACCATGACGGTGTTAAACTTTTATAGATGTGTAAATGGAACTCACTTATACGTACATATTTGTGTGGTAGCTGCGAGTAACCACAACATGCCAATCGTACTTGTGTGGTCAAATAAAGGCGCATTCCAATAAAGCTGCTGATCGCAACCGCAACATTTCAACCGTTTCGCAGCAACCGTCCCGTGAACATAATATTTTGTGTTGCATTTGTGCAGTAGACTGCGACACGAAAAGTGCACAGCTAATGTTCCCGAATCGCCTGCAATTGCGGTCTACCGCCCAACTGGAAATGGTTCCAAACTTAATTCAATTAAGATAAATATTGTCTAATAAGGGCTGTAGAGAGCCTAAAGAATAGAATTAAGTTCAGGTTTTCTTTTCAGGTCAAAGTTACTTTATTTAAAACTAGTAACGCCCCGCGGTTTCACGCGTGTTGTGCCCGTTCCAGTGAGAATTTTAAGATGAAAAATAGTCTATAACTTTCCCGTTGAATGTGACTATACATTACGAGAAAAAACAAATCGGTTTGGTAGTTTCTGATGTAAGTGCAACCCACCAAAAACATAAATGTAAAAAAGGAGAGCCAAGTTCAATACAAAAATTATGCATGGCTATGGGCTTCGCTGCAAAAAGAATGGAGATCTAAATGAGGGCCAAGTTCTAGGCAATATCTCAATATGTATTTATAGGAACAAAATAACATTATGAACAAGTATTAAACTCTATTTCTTCTCTTTATTGGATACCTATGACAATTGCTGTTATTTAAAAATGTGAGATCTTAAAGTGAGTTAGATTTGACTTGACCAGTTTTCATTACAGCAGTCATTTTATAAAGTTATTCAACATATAACAACAAACTGGCCAAGTTAAATCTAACCCACTTTAAGATCTCACATTTTTAAATAACAGCAATTGTCATAGGTATCGAATAAAGAGAAGAAATAGAGTTTAATACTTGTTCATAATGTTATTTTGTTCCTATAAATACATATTGAGATATTGCCTAGAACTTGGCCCTCATTTAGATCTCCATTCTTTTTGCAGCGAAGCCCATAGCCATGCATAATTTTTGTATTGAACTTGGCTCTCCTTTTTTACATTTATGTTTTTGGTGGGATATCATTACTTTTTGTAAAGAAAACTAGGTATTGATATTTATTGTTTTTTCTTGCGTTTCCGCTGCATAGGTACTTTGGTTCGTTCGCATTTTAAATTGTATCGTATAGCGCTTGTGAGCCGCGCGCTGCCCCAAGTGCAAGGCGCGAGCGAGTTCAACCAGCATTCTTAAATTAGTCAATACATACATTATATCGGTAACAATAATACATCGCTTTACTACCATGCAGGTATAAACCAACCGACCCGCTAAATTTTTACCAAATCGCTACCGCTTATAATTGTGTACTATTCATCAGAGCGTGACGCTGATTGGCTGGGGCGACGGTGGACCGACCGCGTCATAAGTACCTACCGCGCGCCGCCGACGACACACCGTTGGCCGGTTGTTTAGCGCGAAATTTAAGTTTTTTTGAATGGGGACACCACTTATTTTTTTTACTTAACTTTACGTTTATATTGCAGTTAAATAGCAAATATAATAATACATATATTGGGATAGTTTCAAATATCTGCTAGTAACGGTTCCAACGCTACAATTAAAAAATATATTTTTTGTATGGGGACCCCCCCTATTTTTTAACTATTTTATATTTTTAGATTTTTTCTTACGCTTACACACAATTACCGAGCTAGATTCCAAATTTCATCCTTCTAGGTTATCTGGAAGTAGGTTAGGTTTAGGTACTATATGTCAGTCAGTCAGTCAATACTAAAATTTACGACTTTCTGACGTTCATATCTTTATAACCGTTTGAGCTAGCTTCATGAAATTTGGGTTTCTAGATGTCCTAATGGATATAATTAAACACACGAAGTTTCATGTGTTTACGTTAAATAGGTTTTGAATTATAGAAGGGTCAAAAGTGGCACCAAATGGTTCGTGTAATATTACACTCGGCGCTGGCTAGCCGTTCCTTTGCTTGAACTTGGCTTGACACGCTGCCGCGTGTCTAGATCAAACAAACAAAAAATCAAGGTAAAAATCAAACTCTTCAGCTTTTTAATATTACTAGCTGACCAGCCAAACGTTGTTTTGCCATGTAACAATTAATTGGTGGTCCACCCTAATCACTATAAATTAAGATGTTAGCTTGAAAGATATTCTATCTTTCAAGTTGGATCAAATCGCACACGGTGTGCAAATCAAATTTAAAATCGGTTCAGTAGTTTAGGAGTCCATCGCGGTAAAACAACGTGATGTGACACATATTTTTTTATACAATAAAGATAAGTATTAGTATAACTATAGATCTATATGCTTCCCAGCTTTCCAGCTATATGCGAGTGAACAAGCTTAAGTAGTAAGTGAATTTCCACTGTTGCAGTAAAATTTCGCTTGCTAAAGCAAAGCGGTTATTAAAATAAAGCTTTAGTTTTGTCCATAACGCCTGTAGAAAATATAAACAGAACCAGATAGGGTCCGATTTTCGTCGCTTAGCGCTTAAATTATGCTAAAACTGCTAGATCGTATTATACCTACCTACATATACATTTTGTTTTTCCAAAAAACAAATCCTCAATTGGCGTGTTGTTATAAGTCCATTAGAAACGTATAACAAAGGAATGTGGGGGGCTATTAACCTATGTAATATGTCGAAAGTATTATTTTATTCAACTTTTAAACGTATTGGAAAATCAACTTAATTCTAATGCAGATAGAAATGAAAATTGCGCTTTAAAAATCTGTTATTTTAATGAAATTGTATTATAATATTGTAATATACCTATTTGTGATAGTGTTTTTGTATCAAGGAGTGGAATACAAAGGATTGAGTCTAGGAGGTCACGTTGCATTAACTATGACACAGATTAGAGAAATCAATTTGTTAGAACTTGAAGTTATGTTACCTACACCTGTTACCATCACATATTACCATAAGTTTTGACATTTCTTAAAATATACTGTACTACTATTATCATGAATACGTGCTGTTCTGTCTTTCGTTTCGTCTGTTCGTCTGTTTTTCGTTTGTTTGAACTCGCTAATCTCAGAAACTGAACAAAAGGCCTGAAAAACAGGGTAGTGGATGATAATGAATAGCCACATTCAACGGATAGGCAATAAGCTATTTTCATCTTAAAATTCCGACGGGAACGGGCACAACGCGGGAAAAACCACGGAGCGCTAGTATCGTATAAAAGTTGAAAATAACATTTTTTTTAAATTCTGATTCTGCAGGCTCACCTCTGAATGTATACATAATTACATATACGTTAACTTTATACCACTTTGACTGAATACGAAACGTTTGTCCTGTTATTCACATTTCTGTACGTATTACATACTAGCCGCGCCCCGCGGTGTTACCCGCGTTGTCCGCGGGAATTTCCGAATAAAATGTATTGCATGTATTATTCTGATGTATAACCTATATTACTGTAAAGTTTCATCCAAATCCCCCCATTAATTATTTCGTGAAAGAGTAATAAACATACATACATACGAGTACATACCTACATACATACATAGGTATATAAATTCGCATTTATAATATAGGATACAGGAATACACACACGGTCTAAAACCCTGATACCAGAGTTGGCCACTAACCTACTTGAACTGTTTTACTTCCACACATACATAAGAACTGAGTTATAGGCGTGGGACACACATTAAGGAATAGTGATGAGTTAATTGAATTATTTTAATTTACACCATAAAACTGTCACATATTTTAAACAGTGCGTGAGCGCTTCTTGTTGGTCAACACTGCTATTAAGGTATGTTTACACGCGGTTAACGATTTCATTGTATTGTAATATATAATGATCATTACCACATAGTATGACACCTTTGTGTGTGACATAACACCTTTAACGACTAGACTACACGTTGCGTAATGTTATCCTATGGTAAAATAAGCAGGGTTTCAATCGAGAAATATTAGCAGTTTAATTAGGCTTCTATTTATTTATTTACGGACAAGTAAAGGTTAAATTCAAACTTTTAAATATTAAACTAACATACGCAACTTTTATAATATTAGCAGCACCCCGCGGTTTTACCCAAGTAGTGCTAGTTCCCGTGGGAATTTAGGGATGAAAAACAGTTTACTTTTGTCAAAACTTTCTTAAAGTATATCGCAACAGAGCGCGGGAAGCAATCGCAGGTGCAATGTATAAACGCGTGCCAACTCAGTGATCCCTTTCATTGAACTTAGAAACATGGCTGATCATGGGATCATCACTATAATCTTAACCATAAACGCTGGCAACATTATTTTGACAGGTGACATAACGAACTGTCATTTTACTTTATCTGATATCTGGCTCGATAACTTATCTGACTCTAAATATAATACTAGCAGCGCCCCGCGGTTTTACCCTCGTTGTGCCCGGTCCCGTAGGAATTTCGAGATAAAAATGAAAGAATTTTTCAAACCAGTCGTTCCTGAGATTAGCGCGTTCAAACAAACAAACAAACTCTCCAGCTTTATAATATTTGTTTAAATTTGATTCGTACTTTTCTCTAATAATCTACATACAACGCTAACAATTTGTTAAAGCTATCATTTAAGACGCTTATCTTCACGACTATATTCTATTGTCCTTTACATAACTTCAATTAGGCAATTACTTGATCCTAATCATGGTTAATACATCTTGCATAATCATGTCAACGGGTCACGGTAATTAAATAAATATTAAAATATGTTTTCCTGCTGACGACTGTTGAAGTTGAAGTTGTTGAATGAGGGAGGATCCACGGCCACGGTATACCGTATAACGACGGCGATACTGACTAGTGATCAATAAATAATATTGATTTTACCTCTCACATGGTGCGTCATGCCAATTCCTAAGCCTTATTTCAAAAGACCTTATCTATACTGTAATACGAGTATTATAACTTAAGTCGTTTGTTTGTTTTAATGGTCTCGGAAACTACCAGTCCGAAATGAATAATTCTTTTAGTAACAGTTCCCGCAGGATTTCCGGATAAAATGCATCCCATGTGTTATTCTGATGTATAACCTATATTACTGTAAAGTTTCATCCAAATCCGTCCAGTAGTTTTTTCGAAAAAGAGTAACAAACATACGTACAAACATCCATACTTCCATCCTCACAAACTTTCGCATTTATAGGTAATATTGGTAGGATTTAAGATAGACAGAGAAAAATGCAATAAAATTGTATGACAAGCAAGTTTACATAATACAATACAAATAATTTAGTTCCTTATTATTGGCATAAAAACACATTTTACTATGCACAAAACTTGAAATACTACTTTCGTACGTGCACATCTTTAATTATATTTTTGTAAAAAATTTGTTAAATAATTTATCGGTGTTCAGACTTCAAAAAATACCTACTGAATTGAGAAGCTTCTTTTCCAGTTTTTTAGGTCTGTAAAATAGTTGACAAACGAACCCGAATCTATTAAACGTTTGTCGACTAGCCGCGCCCCACGGTATTACCCGCGGGATTTTCGGGATAAAATGTATCCCATGTGTTATTCTGAAGTATTCTGAAGTATCCTATATTACTGTAAAGTAATATCCAAATACGTTCGTAGAAGGGTACGATAGTATGAAGGATACTAATCCTTCCTACTATCAACAAAGTTCAACATACGAGTATACCTACTAGGTACTTAGCTGACAAAACACCGCGCCCATAGGGGGTTTGCATTCTTCTGGTAGTCCACTGCTATCAAAATGTATGTGTCAACTGTCAAGACCACACGACTATCTCGTGTCAGTCCTTTACAGTCGGCGACTAAAATAGCATTTTAATACCTAACTAAATTGACAATATTTTAAATAAGAGTTTTCTCCGAATAATTATTATCATATCTTATACATATTTATCATATCAACTCTTGTCTTCTGTCTCGGCGGGGTGAGCCAAAGGCCATACTCTCGTTGAAGACATCAATCAAACAGTTAGGTATCGTTAATAATAATAGTGACCCAATAAGATGTGATTTTGTGACGTTTATGTCTTACTAGCCGCGTTCTGTAGTTTCACCCGCGTTGTATCCGTTCCCGCGGGAATGTCTGGATAAAATGTATCCCATGTGTTACTCTGATATATAACCTATATTATTGTACAGTTTCATCAAAATCCGTCCAGTAGTTTTTTCGTGAAAGGGTAACAAACATACATACTTAATCTGACAAACTTTCGCATTTATAATATTAAGTAGAATTGAAGTTGCAAACTCGCAGGTGTAAACAACGACCGAAGATATAGAAACTGATATAAAAAGCCACCCTTTATTATATAGAGATGTTAAAAAAAAAATAAAAGAAGTGATGAACCAACATATTTAATTACACCTCCCGTACTTGCTTAATTAGATTTCTCTTTACACATCCTCATTACAATATAAGCAATTAGTGATGAAAAGAAGAGAACCGAATTGAGTTCAATTATTTAGAAAGAATGACACCCACTTAGGCGCAGTTAATGCAATCGTTCCAATGTAAAGGCTTTTACACACTCGGTAGCTTTACCCAAACGTTTTAAACTACCATACTTAGATTACCTATTTAAAGTTTATTAAAGTTGAGTAGTACCGTTGTCATGAAATATCATCATACTTATTCAACCTTCTTAAATTCATGCCTCGTAATAACAATAATAGGAAATTTAGAATTTGGTTATTATTACCATTTAACCATTTATGAACGGTTTTATATTTATACTGGTGGAGTATTTTTTATTAAACGAAACACTTTTTTAAAGAAATTATTTTTTTTTTAAACATAAGATAACATTCCCGCCACAATGCTATTCTACTATGTTAGGATAAATTCAAACTGTTATACAGCTTGGCGAGATACATTTATCTTTAATTTTTTGTATTTTTTTTTTGATGAATAAATAACAAAATAGAAAACCATGCCGGGTAAAGTTGCCGAGCCGCCGCTCGTTGGTCTAAAGGAGTCTTTAATTAAGGTACACTTAATTAGCTGCATTATTTGAACAAAAAACTCTAGTCTCTTTTATTGACTAGTACCTAATTGGATGTGGCACACTGGAAGTGATTCATTTAATGTTTCAATATGTATTCAAGCTGGGCTTTCATTACATATTAATTAGATGTAATGTGATGTACGTGAACAGCCGTTTATAAAGAGAGGTTATTTAAATAAACGATTTGTAAGTAGTGATGTTTTAACAGAAAACAATATTATGACTAATAAATCACCAGAAATATTTAAAGAATGCCTATAATTATTGTACAATGCCAACCTCCGAATGTATTCAAAACGATAATTTAATTAAGAGTCTAAGAGGTCGTCCTCAAACACATAAATTTCGTCTTTGGCGCCGTGGATTATGCAAAATTCCAGTATTTTTATTATGATTATGCATAAGACGATTATAATAGAGACCACGTGACTGTTACACACATAAGTAGGTGTGGCTTTACTGTTAATTTAGTAATAATATAATGGAATTAAAATAGATAATAACATAATGTTTCTCTATATGGCAATACTCTGTAATAAATTAGTGATGTCCATTATAATGTGATGTGATGATATTGATTGAGCAAACGATCTATGGGTGTTGATACTGTGAGACCAATTTGAATATCGTTCAGTATTTAAGAGTGTACACTACCTCAGTTCGCGTATTCAGATTTTCCCCTGAGCCGAAGCGGGACAGAAACACCTGAGCGCTTGGTGTTTCGGCCCGCGAATTGTAGGTATTTGCTCCCTACAAACATTATGGTACTCATTTGAAAAAACCGCAACATAT
This sequence comes from Cyclophora albipunctata, assembly GCA_963082685.1. NCBI lineage: Eukaryota > Metazoa > Arthropoda > Insecta > Lepidoptera > Geometridae > Cyclophora > Cyclophora albipunctata. Next base: position 10,628,603 of record OY720111.1, on the reverse strand, counting down.
GAATTGTTCTGTAAACCCTATTCAATTTACTACACTTTATTTTAATTCAACAACTTTTGTATTTATTGAGATATTAAGATTTTAGTAAAAATTTAGAGATAACTTTGCGATTTTTTTCTATCGAGAAAATTTCATGGAGTCGTGTTTTCGAAACATATGATCGATAGATTATATCATGAACTTTACCATACATACGTTTCAAAGTTAAATATTGAGTAACGAGGAATATATGGAGATCCCGCCGAGTTGAAAATAAGCGATTTGAGGTAGTATACACTCTTAACAATGAATGAAATGTTATCAACTGTGGCAATTAGGTACTCAAATGCTAAAGTTCTAAGCTGCGTTTTCTTCAATTTATTGGATAGCTTTCTTATTCAATTTCATTAATTCAATATGCGGTGCAAAAGTGTAAAGGATACGGTAGGGAGTCGAGTCGGTGAGCGCCAATGTCATCTGATAAGTGAAGTATGAAGACGTTAGTTGACCGAAGTGTATAGGCAATAGTTCGGCGACCGCATTAGCGAACTCGGTATTGTGAAAGGCATAATTTCCATGTCATCTCACAGGTACCGTCAAGGAAGTTCGCAGTCTATCCTTTTTAGGCGCTTTTGAAACCGAACAGAACAACATCATGTTAGTTCTATCATCTAAACATCTATTTTTAGATCGTGATGAAAGTTGAAGAGTATCGTTGTCATAGAACCATCATACTTATTTAACCTTCTTAAATTCACGTGTCTTAATAAAAACAATATTTTGTGATTCGGTTACTGAACAGTTTAACCGTTAACCTTTTACCGTTTAATCTTTCGGAACGGTTTAATTTACACTGGTGGGATAGATAATATTATACAAAACACTTTTTAAAGGTACTTAATTTAAGAAATATAGGGCATAATAATAGAAGATAATAATAACATAAATTACCAACTACCCCGATAGTACTTGACGTGAGTACATAATACATGGCGCCATTATTCTAAAAATAGCTATAAACAAAAACAATCACGTCCCAACACCTTTGATTCAATTAGGCCAAGGTACGTACTGTTTGTTAGGAAAATTTCAACTTTGACAATATTAAATTTACTTTTGTTTGCATTGCGAATATTTTATTTGTTTGGTGGAGGCGAACGTGTTCGAAGAAAGCGTAGGTACTAATGTTACACGTAACACTACACTATTACGCAACATACATATTTTTGAAATCATTTTCTTATATAAATACCTAGGTTCATTTGTGCAAGAAAAGAGAAAAAAAGAGTTTTAAAACCTATGCTCGGTATTTGCTATGTAAGTACATTAACTTCATTTTAGTTTTATTTTAACCACGCATACATATGACTAGGAGTAACAACATTTTGGTTCGATGTTGGTTAGAAATATACTTCAGATTATTACAAAAACATTTATTGTTAACATATAGTTAAAAACGGATTGTGCAAAAGGTTATCCATGTATAGATATGATAGTTAATCACCCATTTTTTCTCAAGTGGTAGAATAGTGTCGTGGTAAACACACCCATTACGTTACCTGATGGCTGATTGACTCGGTGGTACTTGTAAGAGAAAGCTTTTGCATTAGCGCTTATTTCCTACGTGATAGATGAGAGATAGCACATAATATTTTATTGGTAAGTATGTATTATGGACTAGCATACCCTCTCCAACGCATGCACATAATAGGACATTTCACTGATATTAACAGTGTACAATTTGGAAGATGAATTTAGTAAAATAACTAAAATTATGATCAAAACTAAAATCAGAATCAAAATTGATTAAAAAATAAAGAAATTATAAGCTCTGAAAGATTCTCTCCTGTCCCTTTCTTGTAAAACAATTTTTTATATGCGACTTCTATGGCGCTACGAGCTTTGTGAAGTCACAGAACTAGTAGTGCTGTCTCTGTCTAATCAGCAACTATAACCGCCTGTAAAATAATGGCGATATAAAAAACTGATTTTAGTCTATAACACGTGATAAAAAGATGAGTTAATAGAAGGAATTAAAAAAAAGGTGAAATATCCTATTGTATAGCAAGTAAAACGCGTTACAACCATTTCCATGAAAACGGTCTCGATATATTTCTTACTTGATTTCTGGAATTTTGAACTAATAAATAACATCACTACATAGTATAAAACAAAGTCGCTACTTTTGTCTGTTTGTTTGTCTGTATGCTTTTAAATCTTGTATTTAAATCTTTAAAATTACGCAACGGATTTTGATGCGGTTTTTTGTAATAGGTAGAGTGATTCAAGAGGAAGGTTTATATGTATAAAAATTCCCGAAATTCCCACGGGAACGGGTACAACGCGGGTAAAACCGCGGGGCGCTGCTAGTTTATGGATATATTAGCACAGTACTGTAAGACCCAACCCACGAACTATGCACTAGACACAAACAAAACCTCGAACTTACAAAAATCATACCAAGTTCACGTTAGCAAAACCGGGGCTTAAACTTAAATCGGCAAACATACCAACTGTTTATCCTCACAATATTTGTTCTAACTTCTGTGCTTGCTAACTCTATATACCTATCTATCTATATTTGGACAGATAGCTAACATGTTTGCGTATTTGTCATATTACATTAGGCTGCTAATTGTGGAGTTCAACTTTTAACTAAAAACAATAATGAGAGTCGTGGTTTAGAAAACTATTCGTTATAAAGAAAATAGGTCAGAAATAAAATTAGTAGAAAGTGGTTTTTTGATTTCTTTTTAAGACAAAGTCCCTTTATTTCAGAAGATATTCAACTCTTGTCTAAACATGATAATCGCTCTAGATTATATTTGATTGTGTATGGTTGTTTTCTATCATAATCTAAGAATATCAAGTACGAACGGACACCTTTTAGTCCCTCTGACCGGCAACTAGTGGCTTCAAAATCGTGGAGCGTAACAGGAATAGGGGTAGTCCTTTGCCAAACAATGGGATGATACAACCTAACAGTAACAGTATAATACACATAGATTTCTATAGGTACATCCGTACTGCACTGCCGAAGTAAAATAGTAATAACAAGAGATTGATAATTAATTAAAGATAACCTTTGAATGTCTCCTTAAATAATAAGTGATAATATAAACTATTAATTCGGAATTCGCTTATCTGTAGTTCGTGATATTCGTGCTACATACAAACTGCTTTAGAAATGAAGTTTCATGACAATGAAACATGAAGAATCTGCCTGTCTTTAACTAAGACCGTTAAATTGTCGGTCCCAGTTTTATTTCAATCCTTATACCATGTCGGAGGCCTTGAGGCGGTCTAAAAATCCTAGGGCTAGCCACTAAAATAGACGAACTTACTCTACTAACTTAGCGGTGCAGCACGGTGATACTTGTTGACTTTTTAATATGTTTTCATATTTTATTTACTTAACATTATAAATAGGTAAAATTTGTAATTTTGTTTGTTCGTATGTTCAGGCTAATCTCGGGAATTACCAGTCCGATTCGAATAATTCTTTTTGTAATGGATAGTAGCCACATTCAATAGAAACGTTATAAGCTATGTTTTATCCCGGAATTCCCACGGAAACGGGCACTAGCGGTTAAAACCGCGGAGCGCTGCTAGTTTTCTATATATATATAAATCCAAGTCCATTACGAACTATAAAATGATTACACATAGGTACATATTCTCTTTCACTCACTCTCATTCGATCTCGAACTGCATCAATAAACATGATACACATGTTTAGACTTGATATTTGCGGAAGATGTTTATCAATCCATCATATTCCGACGTACATTTAAAACGATGAAGCCATCAAAAGTGGGCGAGCACTGTTCCAATATGTTCCTTCCGAACCATCGCTACTGAGATAAACAAACACAAACATCATTATATTATTATCGATATTCGATACATTATTATATTATTTTATGTCAGACCTGTTGATAAGAATACGCCTGATAAGGTGTTGTATAAATAATATGTCGATACACAGTAAAGTGTCAATCTTCGTAGTGAGTGATATCAGGATACAAAATGCCGTGTCTAAAAATAAATACCAACTTATTAAGCAACCAAGTCCCGAAGGATTTTGTAAAGAATATATTGCCTATTCTTTCTCAGACGGTCAAAAAGCCTGTTGAAGTAAGTGATTAGTGATTACACAGTTTAATGAAAGACTCCACCTTCAGTATCAACTGTTGCCTGATAATTTTATTAACTTATTGAACAATATAAAAATGAATCGCTGAATCTGTTGCTAAGCGCATAAGTTCAGAAAGACTGCACCAAATTGGATGATTCTTTTTTTAATGTGTTCCTTATTGTCAGGACAAGGTTTTTATAAAAGAAAAATAAGGAATAAAAATCTCAACATTCCCACGGGAACGGAGCCGCTGCGGGTGAAACCGCGGGGCACAGCTAGTTGAACATAGATTTGATACCTATCACAAGCCGCGGGTGACCTCAAACCTGAACATAGACGTGGCTGGACAACACAAAATATAGAACACCTATTGTTCTATAATTTGTGGTACTAGTATCTTCAGGGAGCGCAGTTGTCTTTGTCCTGTAGTTGAACCAAAGTTCAACATTACGCGCTATTTTAGTAACTGTCGCTCTCAGAGACTTCTATTAAATAGACACGTAATTGATACATTACATATCAATATCACTCATTAAGGCTACGTTCACATGTAACGCGCGTTAACGCGCGTCAACGCGCGATCAAATTTGAAGAGAGTTATGTTCAGATGGCTGAATTGTGACGCGCGTTTTCAAATCGCGCGCTTAGACATCCTAATATATACCTAGCAACCGTTCACATGCGCGCGCGTTAACGCGCGTCAGCGAGCGTCAACGCGGCGCTCAGAGAAAAAGTTTCTAGACGCAGACAATCGCGCGTTGACTCGCGCTTTGATACTAGCGCTAGACTGACGAGTACTCTCGCACCGCGCATTAGCGCTCATCATCTGAACTCTCTTCAAATTTGATAGCGCGTTGACGCGCGTTAACGCGCGTTACATGTGAACATAGCCTAAATCTCTACTGAAGCATTTGACACCTCTGAGTACAAGTGAATAAAAATGTTCGAACTAATCATGCCAGTTGAAATGCAACATTCACATAGGTATGTAAACATTGCTCAGTTGATATCTTTCTTAATTCATATAGTTTTGCTGTCTCGATCTTGACATACTATTTCATTTCCAAACATGAGAGTCATCTTGTTTACGCATCTTTACATTTGACCTTTTCTCGTAAACCGTTCAAAAGTGAAAAGAAATGGCAGCCTACGTTGTAAGTGTATAGTCATCCTTACTGGCATGGCTCAGCTGAAATTTGATCTATTTTTCAATAGAAAAAGCATCAAGATGGTACTCTTGAGCAACTTATAAGCTATTTAGATACAAGTAAAGCAGTTTCTTACATTTTGATTCGAAATTATGACTTATAATCATTGAGATAAAAATGTTATATGAGGAAGGGTGTCAAAATAAGATTAAAATCACCACAAATTACCTATAATCCGAGAAAAAATAATATTAAGAAAACAGATAACATCATTAAGATACAAAAATGCAAGTAAAATACTCAGTTAAATGCCACCGCCTGGTCAAAGACCTGTATCTCGTAAGAGATCATCAGTATCACAGATCAGTAGGTAGATACAGTATAAGATAATAATGTGTGATTAGAGACAAGCTGAAATCTCTGTTAGTACTCATGTATTATAGAGACAATGGAGTGGCGACATAACAAAACAATTTGAATCAAATTATAGTTATAGTTCTAAAATATAAACTAAAAGTATAATATATAAACCTGTAAGTTCCGACGTCTTCCGTCAATAATGCAATACATCGCTTGTTTCAGAGGTTCATAGTATCTGTGTCTACCGGATGTATGCAATCTATAAACGGTGATGATGCAGCTCCCAGTGTGGTCGCCTCTTTGGAGTCCATTGGGAACCTGGGCCCGCGGGAGAACAAGATCATCGCGAAAGAAGTCACTGGATATATTGAAAGTACCCTTGGGGTTGATAGGGACAGGCAAGTACTAAGAACTAGACCTTATTGAAGAGCAATTATTTGGAAAATAATAATTAAAAAATTATAGTTTAAAAAAACTAAAAAAACACGCTTTTATTGCAAATTGAACTAAAAACTAGAAAATAATTTTTCTCCTCAAATCAAAATTATAATAAAATTTAAGTTGTAACACAATGATTCAATTCAGAGTAAAAAGCGTGGGGTGCATTTTAATGTAGTTCATAACTATCCTCTCATAGATAGTTACCAATGATGATTGTAATATTTAAAAATATTAAGCACCCCACGCTTTTTTACTCTGAATTAAATCATTGTGTTACAACTTAAATTTTATTATAATTTTGATTTGAGGAGAAAAATTATTTTCTACTTTTTAGTTCAATTTGCAATAAAAGCGTGTTTTTTTAGTTTTTTTAAACTATAATTTTATTTTTTATTTTTTAGTAAGCATAACATTATATGCAACTTTTCATCCCGTAATTCCCACGGGAACGGGCCCATCACGGGAAAACCACGGGACGCTGTTAGTGGCTAGTACCATTTAGTAAAATAAAACAGAACTCCCGTTCCGTCCCACAGCGAGCGCCCGTTGATGTCTTTTATATGAAGTAATAATTTTTTAGTAAATCTGGCAAATCCATTAAGGATAACGGGAAACTGTTATTAAATTATTGCATTGTCATCGGTCCTTGATACATATGCAAAGTTTCAAATTAATCAGACTTCTGGAAGTTGGTGAAAATGATGTTCAAAGATTTCATTACATACGTACATACATACATACATACATACAGGCCAAGCTAATAAAAGCGTGTTAATAATAAAAGCAGCGACAGTACCAACAAACAGTACCAACTGCGCGTTCGCGAATTATGAAGAACTAGCAGAGCCCGCGATTTAACCTGCAATGTGTCGGTTTCTGTGGAAATTTAGGGATAAAAAATAGCCTAAACCTTCCCGTTGAATGTGGCTATCCAACAACAAACGAATTATTAGAATCGGACTGGCAGTTTCTGGGATTAGCGCGGGCAAACAGACAAAAATACAAACTCGGCAGGTTTATTTATTAGTATTGATTTGTTGATGATATGACCGCAGCTTGTAAACTAGCTTAATCTTGTATAGACGGGACTCACATATGTACGAGTTTATGTATTTTATTCGAAAGCCATCCCTAATAATTGTATCTTTAGAAGAACTAGACTAATTTACCTACACACGGCTGTTGTGAATGAACACTTAAATTCTAATCATTTCATTGGATCTTCTGTTAAAACCTTATGTAATATTTAGTTAATTACTAGCCTCGCCCCGCGGTGTTGCCCGCATTGTACCTGTTCCCGCAAGAATTTCAGGATAAAATATATCCCATGTGTTATTCTGATGTATAACCTATATTACTGTAAAGTTTCATCCAAATCCGTCCAGTAGTTTTTGCGTGAAATAGCAACAGACATACATCCATACATCCATACATACATATGTACATCTATCCTCACAAACTTTCGCATTTATAATATTAGTAGGATGAAAACTGATAAATTACGACTTACTTTTCACATACTTTGATAATTTTATTTTATTTCATAGTTAAATTTATTATTAAAGTTATAAAACAATCCTGTTCCTATACGTTTTCAATAGTGACTAGACACATTGCATAAGCTCTATCGGGATTTGAACTCGTGACCTAAGTCGTGCCCGTCACATTAACCAATGGCCACCATATGTTTAAAGCTATGGTAAACATAGCAGCATTCTATCGATTCTAATATAATAAAGCTGAAGAGTTGGACTTTTTGTTTGTCTGTACGCGCTGACTACTACTTGACCGATTTTAATAACTTTGTGGCTGTTTATTGGATAGCCACATTCAAAAGTAAGAAATATACTTGTTATCCTGGAATGCCCAAGAAGACGGGCATAACGTAGGTGAAACCGCGGGCCGCTGTTAGTCTATACTATATCTATACTAATACTAGCTGTGCCCTGCGGTTGCACCCGCATTTATTCCGTCACCTTATAAACCTTCCCTGGACTTTCATGAATATTTCAAGATCAAAATTAGCCAAATCGGTTCAGCCGTTCTCGAGTTTTAAGCAGACTAACGAACAGCCATTCATTTTTATTATATAGATTAGAAAGAGGTGAAATTTAAAATTTTGTTTGTTTATGTGTTCGGGCTAATCTCGGGAATGACCAGTTCTATTTGAATAATTCTTTTTGTAATGGATAGCCACATTCACCGGGAAGGTTATAGGCTATTTTCATCCCGAAATTCTTAAGGGAACGGGCACAGCGCGGGTAAAACCGCGAGACGATGCTAGTAGATTATAAAATCGATTTGCATCCAAGTATCTCCGCATGTAACGATTACGTACACACATGGTATTTCTCATAAACAAAATCATTAACCCGCAGCCTCCATGTAACTTTAAACTTGTAACTTAACCAAATACAGCTTTCTTTCCGGGAAATATAAAGTAACTGAGTGTTACGACAGTAATCACTTCCATGGTATTGGTAACAGTACAATTATTTCAATAAGTACATGAGTATGTTAAAGAAGTAAGTATCTAAGTTCCAATATATTAATGTAAGTTAGCGGTTTTTTTTATAAACTTCGTTAACTGTTTTTAGGGTTCCGTAGCCAAATGGCAAAAACGGAACCCTTATAGATTCGTCATGTCTGTCTGTCTGTCTGTCCGTCCGTCTGTCTGTCTGTCTGTCCGTATGTCACAGCCTTTTTTCTCCGAAACTATAAGAGCTATGTTGTTGAAACTTAGTGTGTAGATGTATTCTGTGAACCGCATTAATATTTTCACACTAAAATAGAAAAAAAATAAAATTTTAGGGGGGTCTCCCATACTTAGAAATGAAAAAAATATTTTTTTTTTCATCAAACCCATACGTGTGGGGTATCTATGGATAGCACTTCAAAAATGGTATTGAGGTTTCTAATATCATTTTTTTCTAAACTGAATAGTTTGCGCGAGAGACTCTTCCAAAGTGGTAAAATGTGTGTCCCCCCCCTGTAACTTCTAAAATAAGAGAATGATAAAACTAAAAAAAATATATGATGTACATAACAATGTAATCTAACACCGAAAATTGGTTTGAACGAGGTCTAGTTAGTAGTTTTTTTTTTACGACATAAATCGTAAACCGCAAAAAAATACTGATTATTCATTCAATAACTCAAATGTAAATAAAAAAACATTTATTTCAAGAACTTCTTTATTATGTTACTCGCTGCTACGGAACCCTTCATGGGCGAGTCCGACTCGCACTTGGCCGCTTTTTTAAGGCAGAATAGCTAGGCAGATTGTAAGATAAGGTTTTAGTTTTAGTTTCTTTCACCCCTGATGCCTAGGCTAGGGGTGGTTAATTTGACAAAATTAGATGTCTTTACATACTCGTACGTTGACAGAAGGCAAACTAAAATCATATGGCCTATATTTTATGAAGGTAAGTACTTAGTAAGTTATGTTTACCCTTGAAAACATGAAGAAAACCATATTGATAAATTACCAGCTAAATTCTATTCATTAATTTTCTACAGAACGTAATTACTTATGCTAAATTTAAATAAATTTTTATATTAAAAATTAATTATGGGCTAATATGATGAATCGCAAAAAATACACGCAATTGGTGATGAAACACGAAATTGATTCAAAACATACACTTACTAAATAAACTTATGAAATGCTAATTTGAAGGTACTTATTAATTCATCCGTGATGAAATAAAAAATGAACAAACATTCTACTCGAAAATAAGATATGCATCCGAAGGCACGAGGAGGGAAATCTAGAATCACAAAATAGCTAACGTCGAGTCTTAAGGAAAACTTAAAAAATCGTGTAACACTCTCTATTTTTTTGTTCAAGCATGGAAAACTCATGAAAGCGCTATAAACAAAAAAAGTTGGTATATTTGTTTAAGAGCTATTATCTTACAGACAGATAAGCAGACATACAAATACATAGACAGACACTGTAAACCAATAACAACCCTCTATTAAGGTCGGAGTTAGCAATTAGAACATCAGTAGAGATTGTCAAATTGAATTACTCGTAAAGTGATGTACGAGTATAAGAGTGTCTTAACAATTTAAATCATAAAAATCTGATTTAAGAAACAAAAACTGACACGAAAAAATCTGAATTACACACTGCGCCGTTTTGAGGGATAGACAAGTCATTAGCAGATACGAGTAATTAGTACAATCTCTATCGATGTTCTAATTGGTAACCCGACGTAAATAGAGGGTTGTTATTGGTTTACGGTACCTACATCTACATAATAGATATTGCGAAGTGCTTATAGTTAGCAGGATTACTTGGATGCCTGGCCGTCGCCGACGTTGGTGAAAATACCTCTCATATTATACTCTCAAGCTGTATCCCAAATGTATTTAAAATCTAAAACTATGAACGAAATTAATAAAAAAGGATTTCATCAATATAAATTCGAATTTTGTAAACCAATTATAATTATATCTGCTTCAGAGACATCTACCAAAATATTTTATGATTAAATTATTATACGGTCAGCATTTAAGTTCCTTTCACTCACCACGGTTCTACTTCGTCTGTGAACAACTTAATGGTTCATTAAAAACCCGCTAGATGGCTCAATTTTTAAAGTTTGTAAAAAGCCCAACTGTGGCACAATGTAGATGAATATTTATTTGTAACTTATGTTATTTCAGAGTTTTCTTGACCTTCTACGACTTACAAGCGAGTGACGTGGCCAAATCTGGACTACTAGCAGGATAAAAGCTTCAAGAAATAATCCTTGTCGTTAAAAGCTTTAAAATCAATTATTAGGTACGATTTATACCTAATCATTAGTTATTTAGGATATTGTTATGTTTATTCTGAAATCGTGTTTGGAATAAAGAAATTAAAAATAAATTGGGGTCGTTTTAATTTATTTTTGATATTCATCATCGAACTTTACTAGGTACAGTTATATTACAACTATACTACTTATTATCAGGTTACTTGGGTTATTATCGGTACTTATATTATAAACATACATAATTATACCTATACATACAAATAAAACCTATATTACATATACCTTATATAATAGCCTCAAACTGTTAACAATCTAAAACTTTTCCACTTGACTTAGGGAATGTGAAATTTAATACCATTGATGGATATCAAACGCAGTATACAATTAGTTGGGGTGGAAAGGTTAAGGGTTAAGGGATTTTACAAATCTTAAAGCTATTTAGTACCATAAATATAAAAAAGATTTTGTACGTCAAACGAACTTCATTTGTTTTTAACGATATATATACGATATTCTCATTGGTGAGTCTATTCTGACTTAAATACCATCTAACATCGTATACATTCATTGTTATTAATATTTATTTTTTGTTTAAATTAACGAGCACTTAATTTTAATTGATACTTAATCGAATACCTTTATAATACGTAAATGAACCCAAAGGATCTTTGAATATATTACACGACAAAAAGTTTAATGGTTACAGACAATAATATAACACCCCTCCTTTTATAGGGGACTAAAAGGTCAGAATACACATGTCTGTAACTGACATACCAGTTGCTAGCACGTGGAGCACGTAACAATTACTTATAGGAGTTACAACTGTAGATATAAGCTAACTGGTATGCCTGTATCTGATAACTGGTTTAATTTACAGGCATGCGTTTCCGACCTTATGTCCACTGGTCTATTTTATGACATGGTTAACGTTTAAGTACTGTCTTGTGTGTTCAGAACTGTGAATATGGGCTTTTCACTGGGCTTTTGTCAATTCAACACAACCACAATAATTGACACTCACTGTATTCTTCCTGTAACAATTTGAAACCCGAGCCACTTCAGTTTACTTACGCGCACCGCTCGGCCCGGGGTTCGAACCTGAGGCCTCTACTTCGGGGACAGGCTTATTCGACACTGTCCTGCGAAAGCGCTGCTTTAAATATTCATACTCCAATCAATCATCCTCAATCCAGGATGCTACTTCATCTACCTTGCAGACATTCTTCAGTGTATCATTGTCAATGATGGCATCTTCTTCTTCTTCCCAGGAAAAGGGCCCGCCAATATCCGGGATCAGGGACTCCCTCCTATCGTTAGAACTATCTTCGCTTGCTGTCCTCCCTTCAACGTCTGATCCACCTCTGGGATGTCTTTCCTTCTTACGCTTCAGTTTGCGAGCTATTCTGTCAGCTCTCGCTTGCCAGCGTTCCAGGTTCTTCACCGCCATGCTCAGCATGGGTTTGGTGTTGGGAAGTATTTTGTACAGCATCTGGTAGCACGGCACGCATATTTGGCTTAAAAATCCAACCTGCGAAAATTTCGTATAAAAATGAGGGGGAGTATAAAGTATAGTGATAGAATATAGAGAACAAAATAGTATAACGTCTTCAACCAAGAATACATAAACAACTAACTTAGTTCAATTGCAAAATATATTAAGGTCTTCTGTATGAATACTGATTGCATTCCTGAACTATATACTCGTATATAAAAGAAAGTTGTGTTAGATACACCATTTATTACTCAAGAACGATTTTAATGATTCTTTTTTTAATTTTTTGGATAATAAGTAATAAAAATCCCAAATCCCCACGGGAACGGCTCCGCTGCGGGTGAAACCGCGGGGTACAGCTAGTGCCTGATAAAAAATACAATAGTGTAATCACTATATGTAATGATGTTTTAAGAATCATACCGTTACCACGAGAAGTGGATTCCGTTTTAAATCCAACGTATAACGTAAATGCTTTATATTATAAGTGCGATGCAGTCCCATTCCATTTACTTATATTATGCCGTTGGTATGTATACTTACCTGGCTGGCTGGCTGTTCATCGGGCTTGTTCCTATCCATCATTGGGATGGGAAGCCTTCCCGCCGCCCGCTCCTTGTCGCCTTGTTCGTAGAACTCCTCAAATATTACCTTCACCGTCTTGTTCTGTATATCCCAAGGCTTGGCTGAGGCAGACAGATCAGCTGCCGTCATTGATATAGCCATGGCTAAATCCCTGAAAGAACGTATTAAATCATTGCACTGTTCTTATTATTAAAAAATATGTATATTACTCTTTAATCTAGACTTATATAAAAATGCTACAGAGATTTGTTATTTCTGTCAGGCTATCAACTGAAGACGAAGGTTTGGGATATGGAAGGAAGGAATTTTGGGATATGAAATAGTGTATAAACTATTTCATAACCCAAAATCCCATAGGAACGGGCACGGGTGGTAATTATTAAGAAAAACAAATTGATAATTCAGTAAAATAATCACAAATTTAATAAAATCAAGGAATAAAACCAACCTGTGACTCTGTTGGTTCCAATTGAACCTGTGTGTCGACGTATCCCCGCACAGCTCTTTAATTTTTTCCAAATTGGGAAAAAATGCTGCTAAATCGGTGGCCAAAATGCATTGTCTTATGGCTCCCAGAATTTCTTTATAGTCCTCACTCGAAATATGTGAGAATATATTATGTCCATCCTGGAATAACGACAAGGTGTAATTATAGTTATTATTGATTATATCTAAGTATCAGAGAAGTTCATTATAGGTACTTTTTTAAGTAATATGTAGTATAAACAAAAAACTCTTTATCAGGGGTGATGCAATGGGGAAAGAGTCAACATATCGCCACAATCATTTTTTAAAATGTCAATAGTGTTCATTCATCCCAGTAGGCGTTTAAAAATACCATGTTACTTACTTGTTGCAGAATAGTGACGGTTATATTGAAATGGTGATGTTCCAGGGTGGACGTGGTGTACATAGCGGCTAGCGGGGATGCCGTCTCGCTCATGTACTTATTTGTATAGCCACGGTGGTCCAAGTCATGGCACAGGCACGCCACGAATAGTGCCAGGCTCTGTAACAACCCCACTCGTTGTTATTCATCGTCACGATAAGTAAATCTTGAAGATGAGGTATATGTGGGACTAGAATAATCGATTGACTAAAGATACTTTGTAGCAGAAAACTGTAAAGGGTTTTTTCCACTTCATTCACGCCACGCCTTCCCAGCTTACATAAACTCCTTATAACTACGCTATTTTGGGAAGTGACTACGCTCAAGCCACCAATCCTCAGAGATCTATCATAAAAAAATTAACCAACTCACCATGTTATAATTAAAACGTTTTCGAGCATTCTTCAACATCACATACATGGCATGCGCCACCGACCAGCCATGATCGAAATTATGGTACGGCACATTCCTGTAGTTCTTCTTCACCGTCAATATGAACGTGGTTATCGTCGTTCTGTCAAAGTTGGACATATCGAACAAGTCCGAAAACATTTCAACTACACTCTTACATTTCTCGAACTCGTTGAATCTGAAGGGATCTAAATAGAAATCGTTCAGGTCTACATAGATTGGTTTCCTGTCAGCTAGCATGGCTTGAACTTCATGATTTTTACATGTATTGTGGTAGCTGAGGACTTCCAGTGCTACCCTGTATTTCTGTTCCTTCCTCATAATACGATCGTATAGACGGGCATGGTGCAGAGCCAGACCGAAGAATGTGCTGAATATCTCAAACGATATTTCATCTTCACGGTTAAAATTATCGTCGTTTCTTTTGTTCACCATTTGGACTACTCCGATGACACGACCTTCCACTTTGATTGGCATGCATAGAATACTGATGGTTTTATAACCAGTTGCCTCGTCGACTTCTCTGAAATATTGATAAAAAATATTAAATAACGAAGCTCTCAATGAATAAAAATAGTGCATGAAGTAAAAATAGTGTATTAAGTTTTTGTATCATTAATTTTAGACGGAAGAGTAGAGATAAGTCAGCCCTGAACTTAAATCAGTTTTCCCAGAAAAATATTATGCAATCGTAACTACCTATTAAATCTGTAATCGGAGTAAGCATCCGGTATGTTCATGGTTTCTCCTGACAAAGCGACGTGACCTGCGATCCCTCTATTGATGGGCATTCTGATCTCCTTCTTCTCCATGTCTCGATCCAAGCCGCGTTCAAATTTCAAATCAAACACTGTCGAGACCAGCTCAAAGTTTCTATTGTCAACGAGAAACAAAGACGCACGATCAGCATTCACAAGCTTCTGTGCAAATTCGAGGATCCTTTTTATGAGCTGGTCTAATGAGACCATCTCCTCAAAGATTGCCCTGGAAATATTACTCGATAAGTAAAAGGTTGGTTATGCTTAAAACAGAAAAAAAAATCTACCCACTTGACGACGTCTAAGAGAAAATCAGATTCCTTTTTTTTATCCATGTACATATTGCAGTAATTCATCGCTAAACTGCCCCAAACCAGGAACGTTGCACATTTCTGCATTTCAACAGCTGTGAACCCTCGGTTTCTCCACAGCTCCAGCACATACGACGTCTTCCCACTCTTAGTTAGAACCGGAATAAATACGACATGTTTTTCATCCAGCTGCAAAATATAATATAGATTCGTTAATTATACTGACCTTAAAGTACCTACTTGATCTGGGAACAACATGTGAAATTACAATATAAAATAATATTATATGATGAACTTTACTCATGGTTAGCAAAAGTATAAATAACATATTAAATGCATTACAGACAGTAGTTCGCCTCGAATGAACGTGTCTCACTGTCCTCAATACTGTGTATTGTTTTATCGGTAAGCCTTACCTGAGTTTATGTTTTAAAATTAGTTTCTTTATCTGAAAATAATTCAAGTAATATTTACCATTTCTTCGTATTCGCACGCTTTCACAAAAGATTCTCTAGTCGCCGGGAACTTGTAGGCAGCTTCCTCGTGGGACATCTTTAAGCAGAACCCGCTTCGGGCTACTTTAAATACGTATGTCGCTTCTTCTGTTTCAACTCTCATTGAATCTGGTGCGGGAACCAAATTGCCCTTAAAAATGCAAATAACAAAGTGGTTCATTTAGTAACTAAATCTAAGAAAATAGGACCCTATAAATTTCCACTACTGGGCAAATGCCTAACATCTTACTGAGGATAACATTACAGCATTACAGTGAGGAAGTTTACGTGTAATCACCTCGCTTGTCTACTGCAGAGCAGTGTCACACAGAGTATTAATAGTAGTTTATGCAACTGTCATATAAGGAAGGGTATTAAAACACGAGTGTGAGTTTATGAAACGAGCGCAGCGAGTTTCATAATAGTAACGAGTGTTTTAATACCCGTGTTATATGCAGTTGCATACACTACTTTATCTTCACTAATGCAATTAATCAAACAACAAGAGTAAAAGCTGACAATAGTTTTTCACGCGTACGTGTATTGTCACAGTGAACTTGCCGCCATTAAAATCTAACCAATGAGAGCGCAGCTGCGCGTAGGGCCAATCAGGAGCGAGCGAGATCTTACCAAAGAGTTTTGTGTATGTAAGTTTAGTAATTTCGACGATTTTTTCACGTATAACCCAACTGTTTTCAAAAGCCAGCCTAATATCAAAATTTTATACAACTAGTATGAGGATTTTGACATAAGGCTCGCCAGGTTAATTGGTCGCGTTTTAATGATGTTATAATGAGATTTTACGATATCGATGTGGAATGTGGATATTATAACATCATGTGCAATTGTTAAATTGAGTGTTTTAGTTGTCTGCGCTATAACAGTAGTCATTATAAGTCAAGTATTGGAAACATAAGTAGAATGTTACAACATTAGTGTAGATAAAACATATTTTACTTAGGTTTCTGAACATAAATTGCACCTACTGATCATACATTTTACTTATCACATGTATAGTCCAATGATACCGAGCTAACAATAGGAATAGCTACATGCTGCATTCGGTATCAGATATCTACATTAATAATACTATTAACGTAACAGACCTCATAAAGTAGCAGATATTGAACATATGAAGGGCTTTCTAGGAACACTTCATAGATTCTGTAGGCATCCGCCGCGAGCGATGAGCTGATTTCATTAGTCAACCTCAACAAGATGGCGGGTCCAGTCGGCTCCTCTTTCATAAAGTCCAGAAGATTCTGAAGAGGCAAATTAACCATTACTATTTAACGCTAATGGGGCATTACGTAATATACATCAGCGATATATAAAACTAGGAAAGTAAATACATAATAAAAAAGAGTGAAAAAAAAGGCAGACACTATAAAAAAAAATGTACTACAAGTATAACAAAATCTATAATTGGGCTGTTGAAAAAAAAAAATTGATTTTTTTAATGTATTTTAAAACTTTATTATTAATAATATTGATATTTAATGCAAAAAACTTAAAAAAAATATTTTTTCAATTAATTATAAACAATTAAAAATTGATGAAATTTAAATAAAAATCACGTGACTATAAACGCGCCAAGATTGGTCTCCGTAGTTGTGACGTCATAATGTTATAGCTATTTAACCATAAGTACGTACAGCGTTTACAATCAAGATTCCCGCCCTTTTATTCTCTTTCCCTCCAAAAGTTTGCGATGTAACCGAACCTCTTTTCATTAACATTAACTAACATTATGACGTCACACGCGCTCGGGTTTGTTCGGGAGTTGTCGGAGTGTCTTCGGTTTAATTATATTAATTATAATAAATTAATTTTTATTTTGAAATAACTTTTGAATTATTGCGAAAAAAAAGAAAAAAAATTAGTTTTGTTATAAAACTAATATATAATCTTTCCATTTATCACAAAAATATTTTTTTTCAAAAGTCCAGTTATGATGAAAAAATATTGTAGGTACTTTAATAATTATTAATACCTAATAAGTTAAATTTCACAGTAAGAACCTTGTGTTTCTAGGAGACTTTTACTGAGAAACAAACAAAACAAAATAAATAGGTCAAGCTTATAAAATACTTTTATATGCAAAAAAAATTACCAAGAAAATCTGTTTTTCTGCGGAGATCCTAATGCTTGGAAGAAGACTGTGCGGTTCTGGCGATTCTACTGACGTTCTTGCCTGAAAATATATGAAATAGGACTTTAACAACGTAGTTAACGAACAATAGAGTTTATAAAAAATAAACTAATATCAACCACAATAACACTCATATCTATAGCTCCTTTAACGAGTAAAAATAATTATTTTTTACTTCCCTTAAATATACGTTAGCAGCATGAATTTAATACGCGAAAGATAAAAATCTACCCAATAGTATCATCGAATTACAATCGGACTTTAACTCAAGTAATGATTAAAAGAATCAAAGATGTCCCTGACATTTCTGGCGAGTTTCCTCTGAAGCCAACCCTCCAAAGTCCTCAAAGGCACGTGATCCACTACATAACATTCAAGAAATTCAGTATTTTTGTCCAAATACTTCGAAACTTCCTTCCCGTCGCCATCTGCAAGTAGGTAAAACTAAAGTTTAAACACAGGTCAAGTTCAGATAAACGATGCATAAAACTACAGGGAACGTTAAAGGTACTTAGGTATATAGGTCAGGTTGTCATTACTATGGATCCTCCCAATAAAACAGAGTGGTTGGAAAGAAGAAACTACCTTTGATTGAAACTAAAAATTGACCAGATTCCTAGAAAATAAAACTGTAATGGACGTAATAATAACGTTTCTAAGGAACGGTGACTATACGAGTATGAGCCTTACCTTGCTTATTCCTCTTTCTTTTTACTTTAGTTGCGAACCATTCCATTAGAGAAGACTTTGGAGATCCAGAAAGCGGCTTACTCCATGCCCCCTCGGATTGGCTCTCGACCGTCGAGATACCTTCAAAGGTTTATTTATTAGCTGATTAAAAATACAGTTTATATTTAAACTTGCTACTTGAATAACATTAAACTTTTAAGAACTTTATCATACAAATGGAAAGGTGGAAAAGACAAACATACAAACAAACAAAAAGTCGAGTTGAGAACAAAAAAATTATTGAGATTGAATTAAAGATAAAAGTGATAAGTGACGGTCTTGAATTTAAAGTCCCTGGTCACAGTCATATTTTATTGAACTAGAAATCTCGCACCCGCCAGCTCGCTAAGGGAAACGCACCATAAAAACGGTGCAGAGCTGTGCGGACTTCGATTTACCAATCACAAAGCATACGAAAATTTTATGGAAATAGTGATGCGTTACAATGGAAACTCACACTAAATCCACTCGAAGTCTAAGAATAGAATGGAGTCTGTGGAGACTGATTTTTGTTAAACTTGATATTCACTGAATGTAAACAACAAATATACGGTGCTTCATGTCCATGACTCATGGACATCGGCGACGTGATGAATTACAAATGTGTTGGATCTACAATTAATTTCACAAACGCCTCCTTAATCAATGTTGTTAAAGGATTATTCGAAGGATGTATTTTTGCTTTGAATTATAAAGCTAAGCCAAGAAATAATCATAAAACTTATTACGATAAATAGTTATCTAAGAAAAATCAACAACAAAGTTGTCCATTCTTACCACAAACCTTAGAAACGTAGCATAGAAACATGATATAGCAGTCCGATGGTGGAATGAACTAATCATATATAAAACAAGCATAGTCTGGGAGGAAAACGTTAAGAGAGAGAGAGATAGATAGAGAGAGAGATAGAGATAACGAGAGAGAGAGAGAGAGGAGAGAGAGAGAGAGTGGGAGTGAGAGAGAGATAGAGAGAGTGAAAAATGTGTTTTCATCAGAGCTATGTTATGCTACGTCGCTACTCTGATGATAAGGTACTCGTTTACTGATGATGACATCCATTGCAACATAACGAATGACTCTGGTGGAAAGACACGTTAAACCATTTGGGATGGTCACATGCCCAGACGAGAAGGTCGTAACAGCGGTCACATGTGACGACTAAGTATCGACGACACCCAAATATAAGCTAACACAAATAGTACACGCATTTTTGGTCCGTGAAACGTGTAAAATGTAAATACAATAACTCGTAGTATGTTACATTGAAGCGTACGTGACGAATAAAGGTGCTTACCGCAAGGTGAGTCGTGGACGTCGCGGGCGTCGCGGTCATCGCGGACGTCGCGGACATCACGGACGTCGCGGACGTCGCGGACGTCGCGGACATCGCGGACGTCACGGACATCGCGGACGTCACGCACGTCGCGGACATCGCGGACATCGTGGACTTCGGGGACGTCGCCGACTTCGCGGATGTCGCGGACGTCACGGACGTCGCGCACGTCTCGTATATCGCGCACGTCTCGGATATCGCGCACGTCTCGGACGCCGCGGACGTCGCGCACGTCTCGGACGTCGCGGACGTCGCGAACGTCTCGGACGTCGCGGACGTCGCACACGTCTCGGACGTCGCGGTCGTCGCGCACGTCTTGGAGGTCGCGGTCGTCGTGGACATCGCGGCCGTCGCGCACGCCGCGGACGCCGCGCACTTCGCGGACATCGTGGACTTCGGGGACGTCGCCGACTTCGCGGATTTCGCGGACGTCGCGGACGTCGCGCACGTCTCGTACGTCGCGCACGTCTCGGATATCGCGCACGTCTCGGACGTCGCGGACGTCGCGCACGTCTCGGACGTCGCGGACGTCGCGCACGTCTCGGACGTCGCGGTCGTCGCGCACGTCTTGGAGGTCGCGGTCGTCGTGGACATCGCGGCCGTCGCGCACGCCGCGGACGCCACGCACTTCGCGGACGCCGCGCACTTCGCGGACGGCGCGCACGGCGCGGACGGCGCGGTTTTCGATAGAAGGCAGGAGTCGGGGTGGCCGCTGTCTATTTTGCATCCTAAAGCATTGGTTCTGAAAATAATTTTAACATTTCACTAACTTTCAAATTATTTAAAATAATGCTAAAGTTAATCCAAAAAATAAACCATAGAAACAAATCGCAACATTAGTCAAACATAAGCATAAGCTGCATTGCACTGTTTATGAGTATATACTAGGAGTATTACGAGTATATAAAAAAAAACAAAACATTGAATGGCAATATATATATATAATACTCTATAAAATCTCTGAAATCCTAGTACTGAATACTACGAGTACATAATATGACTGTAACATTGAACCCGTGGCCTTGACATGTCAACACCACCCCACTACACGTTGCAGTGCTGACTGATTTGTGCCGTCTGCGTGCGTCGGGCGCACCATCAACAAACATTTTCAAAACTGAATTTACAGGGATTCAAGTTGTTAACGACTCTTCATGGAAATTGTGACCGTGTTAGCTTTAAATAAGGGTTACATTGCTTTGTATTCGCTGTGTTATTTCGCGACGAGGTTTAAGAGACACTCGAAGCACAATGCTGTCTGACAGCGCTAATCGCTCTTTATCCCTAGTATTTTCTCCCAATTGGACAGAGCATTAGCAATTGTGTCAAGAGGTATTTATTGTGAAACAATCGCTTTGACTTCTGTTTCAATTTATTAATGCTACATTCAGACTGAGCCAGTTTAAAAGGGACAAGTGCGCTTCTCCAATAAAACTTTTTTCTTAATTAATTAGTCATATTTAATTTTCAAAAAATAATTTTACGGATTAATAATATTAAGTAAAAATAATGTATATCTAGATAGAGCTAATGATTAGTTGATACCTACATGTTGACATTGGAGAATTCTAACAGATTAATTATTGTGAAATGCTATATGGATTGGTTGTTAATGTTAGTAGTAACAGGAATGTAGCTCTGACATACGAACCACACTAGATCCAATTAATGGGACAGTGGACATTGATGCCCATTGAGCCCAGCGTCGATTCAACACCTCAACGATGGAATTCGTGAAGCTATTGAGGGCTTACTGCTGCCACTTTGAGGTTTAGTGATAGAAAATTTCATGATTAGGATATGGTCCTGTAAACGTCGTGGTAGTTAGCTGATATTGTTTTCCATTATTAATGTCATAGCTTCCTCGTTACATTTAAATAAACATCCGATCATTTATCTCAGAAAATGCAATTTTTTCTTTGAATATCAAAATAACACCTCTTATTGGAAAAGCCTTTAGGTTCAAGAGATTTTGTCCAATCCTCCCTGAAACATTGTTTGATTTTTTTTGGCGCTCGCAACTTAAAAACATGCTCAATGTCAACAACGCATTTAAGTATAATCTGAACAATGCATATATTCGTAATTTATATGTATATGGCTCAGAATACTCATTAGGGCGTTAATATTAAAAGAATTGAAAAAGTTCAAAGTAAATTAACGAAATTCTTAGCCTTACGGACCACCACTGTCCTTATCGTGCAAATTACTCGACCTGTCTCTCTCATACTTTTGTATACTTTTTAAACACACACGATTTGCACTCATTAAAATAATGTCTCTCTCACTTTAAAATAGAATCTTTATCTAAGCGTCGACAAATTCATGAAAACCTAACTTTATATAAAATAGTAAAAGGTATTTTCGACGCTCCTCAGCTGTTGAGTCAAATAAACATTAAAGTACCGCTTAACTTGCCACGCTCCCGCATCACCTCACCATTTACAGCACACTCTCATAGAACTAACATAGGTAAATTCTCCCCTCTCAATCGATTCTATAAATCTTATACCAAACTGCTAATTGATAACCTGCTAAATGATGTTGAAATTTTTCACAATTCCTTCAACCAATTCAAGTGCATCGCCAAATAGTGCACCGAGCACTATTGATCTCATTTAAAATATACATCATCATAAATTTAAGAGCAAGGCTCTTATCGGTGAGTCCGATGCAGACTTCTCCATCTATTCCTATTCAGTGCAAGTTCCTTCACATCTCTATAAGACATGACAGACACTTTTTCTTTAATCTGACTCATGTAACTGATTCTAGGCCTTCCCCTACCTCGCTTTCCTTCAACTTTACCTTCCATGATATTATTAATGTATCTGTCATGTCGTATGAGATGTCCTATCATCTTCCCTCTCCTATTTTCTATTATCTCAAGTAACGTTCTACTCTCTCTCACCAATTCTAATACTTCTTCATTTGTCACCCTTTCCGTCCAATACATATATAATTAATTATTTAAAAGTTAATTGTATGTGCAAAGTGATGATATTGTTGTAGTGTCTAATAAAATAAATTAATTAATGCGAACACCAGGTTGAAGCCCATCAGAGGGAAAGTGTGATCTGTGAGGCAGCAAACAATCTTTGTGGAAATTTTCTGCAAACTGCAGCAATCAGAACTATGTGTCAGGCTGCAGCCAATCCGACGCTTTCTATCGTAACCACAATGTTGCTTTCGAGCAACGCTCACCTTACGAATTATCGGTGTATGTATGACAATGTAATGCCCTCAGAGAGATTCTGAATTAAGATATGCTTTGTCTTATCTGCAATTCGTGGTATAATTTGACCAAGCTACGTTATATAATTGTGATTGTTAAGCAACGTGCAGCTCGGCCCGTACATGGATGGGTGGCTGATAGTGGCATTTCTTTCTGTGCACTACCGTGTTTCGCAGGGCACGTTAAGCAGTCGTTCCCGGTTGTTTCAATCGTCAGACCATCTCGGAGGCCTTTAGGCGGTCTAAAAACTCCAACACCAAGATTGGGAAATAACCTTCTCGAAATGAATGAATGAACCTGCGACTCTCGTAACATGCGCCAGTCCCGAAATACACTAATAGCCTAAATTACAAAAAAGAGAAGCGAAGTTTAATCTAAAATATGAATAACGTACATTACAAAGCTCGATAGTCGATAGGTGTTCTCAATTTGTTATCGCCGGGTCGCAGGTTCACGCCGATAGTCACGAGAAGGACATTTACTTTAACATAACATTCACAACCCGCTGCCGGTTGCACCCGCGTAATGCTCATTTCCTTTGACATTGCTGGATATAATACCCTTGCAAGCTAAATATAATATTTTGAATCACCCGCCCACTCCCCTCCCACTTGCCTAGTTTCCCAGTGTCAACTTCAATACAGCCATCATTTAATAAGTAAAGAGAAGCAAAGATTATTATATCATGCAACCAGTTTGCGATTACACCCCACTCATAGCTTATGGTACATTTTTATCTTTTACTAGCTGCGCCCCGCGGTTTCACCCGCGTTGTACCCGTTCCCGCGGAATTTCGGGATGAAAAATAGACGTTGGCCGATTCTCAGACCTACTCAATATGCTCACAAAATTTCATGAGAATCGGTCGAGCCGTTTCGGAGGAGTACGCGAACGAACACTGTGACACGAGAATTTTATATATAAGATTTATTTTAATACATAGGTACCTATTACCCATTATTACCTATTGCCCCTACACCTATTACCTATTACCCATTATAAACTTAAACCAAATAAAATAAAATGAAAACATTGTTTCAATAATTATTTTGTTTACGATATACACATTCAGAGGGTATTTTTATTTACGAAATTCCTATGGAACGCATACAAAGCGGGCCCTGCCGGTACTGATAGTGGGAGAGTTTTATTTTTTGGTTTCGCTGGAACCTCATGACGGAATTGAAAAATATTTTTTTAAAAACCTGCGACCTGCATCCACCGGAAAGTTGGCTACTTTTATGCCAATATTTCCAGTACCAATATAACATTAATTTACCTAAAAATGAAATAAGTATATTTACCTACACAACTCATAGCTAAAACATTTGTGAAACAGGAATAGGGTACACTTAATTAAGATCTGGCAACTCTAACTAAAATGCGAACGCTTTTAATGAGCATAAATGGCTAATTGTATTCCCAATGCATGTATGCATGTTACATCTACCTAGAACCGTAGCGCTGAACAAACACAAATAAAGTATACCCAAAACAAAAGTACTCAACTTACTAAAACACTCAAAATTAAAATAAAAAAAGACGTGTGGCACTCGGGGACTGCCGCGGTGAAGCTATTGCATAGCATTTTGTATCAACTTATGCAATTATATTTGATATATTTGATATCTCCTCTCTCTCACCCCTCCCGCCTCCTCTCTCTCACCCCCTCTCTCTCACCCCTCTCTCTCACCCCTCTCTCTCACCCATCTCTCTCACCCCCTCTCTCACCCCCTCTCTCACCCCCTCTCTCACCCCCTCTCTCACCCCCTCTCTCACCCCCTCTCACCCCCTCTCTCACCCCCCTCTCTCACCCCCCTCTCTCACCCCCCTCTCTCACCCCCTCTCTCACCCCCTCTCTCACCCCCCTCTCTCACCCCCCTCTCTCACCCCCTCTCTCACCCCCCTCTCTCACCCCCTCTCTTACCCCCTCTCTCACCCCCCTCTCTCACCCCCCTCTCTCACCCCCTCTCTCACCCCCCTCTCTCACCCCCTCTCTCACCCCTCTCTCACCCCTCTCTCACCCCCCTCTCTCACCACCCTCTCTCACCACCCTCTCTCACCCCCCTCTCTCACCACCCTCTCTCACCCCCCTCTCTCACCCCCTCTCTCACCACCCTCTCTCACCCTCTCTCACCCCCCTCTCTCACCACCCTCTCTCACTACCCTCTCTCACCCCCCTCTCTCACCCCCCTCTCTCACCCCCCTCTCTCACCCCTCTCTCACCCCTCTCTCACCCCCCTCTCTCACCACCCTCTCTCACCCCCTCTCTCACCCCCCTCTCTCACCCCTCTCTCACCCCCTCTCTCACCCCCCTCTCTCACCCCCCTCTCTCACCCCCCCTCTCTCACCACCCTCTCTCACCACCCTCTCTCACCCCCCTCTCTCACCCCCCTCTCTCACCCCCCTCTCTCACCACCCTCTCTCACCCCTCTCTCACCCCTCTCTCACCCCCTCTCTCACCCCCCTCTCTCACCCCCTCTCACCCCTCTCTCACCCCTCTCTCACCCCTCTCTCACCCCTCTCTCACCCCCCTCTCTCACCACCCTCTCTCACCACCCTCTCTCACCCCCCTCTCTCACCCCCCTCTCTCACCACCCTCTCTCACCCCCCTCTCTCACCCCCCTCTCTCACCCCCCTCTCTCACCCCCCTCTCTCACCGCCCTCTCTCACCACCCTCTCTCACCCCCCTCTCTCACCCCTCTCTCACCCCTCTCTCACCCCTCTCTCACCCCTCTCTCACCCCTGTCTCACCCCTCTCTCACCCCTCTCTCACCCCTCTCTCACCCCTCTCTCACCCCTCTCTCACCCCTCTCTCACCCCCTCTCTCACCCTCCTCTCTCACCCCTCTCTCACCCCCCTCTCTCACCCTTACCTCTCTCAACACCCTCTCTCACCCTTCTCTCTCACCCCTCTCTCACCACCCTCTCTCACCCCTCTCTCACCCCTCTCTCATCCCCTCTCTCACCCCCCTCTCTCACCCCCCTCTCTCACCCCTCTCTCACCCCTCTCTCACCACCCTCTCTCACCCCCTCTCTCACCCCCAACGCACAATCGCACACAACGCCGTGTCGAAGACTGCCGAACTGAAACGACGTTAGACGATGCACGGCCTTCAAGCCACACCTCCTTCCCGTCGGATCGGGTAAGCGTGAGGTTTTTTCGTTACGGAATTTTTGGATTTGGTCCCCGCGCTCAAGGCCCGCGATAGAAGCTATGCAATAGCTTAATAATTTAACATTTTATATATAACGGACCACATGTAGTAAGTAGGTACGTAGTTCAAGTGTAGTCTGCCCGCGACCGCGAGTGCATCCATTCGAAACATCGAAAATCAAAGTAAGTGTTTCAGTTGCTTTTACAAAGTCCTTTGAACGTTCCCCGTATTTATACGTTGCAGTATATTTTCACATTGCGGAATGTTTTAAAATACCTAGCAAAGTATCTTGTCCATATATTTGCAAGTTATTGTTTTTCCCGTTCCCGGAATATGTAGCCTATAAACCTTCCTTGAATACTCCAATACAAGGATAATGATTTGAACATGACTGGTTGATCCAGAGATTAGTACGTTCAAACCAACAAGAAAATCTCTTCGGCTTTATTATATTAGTACAGACAAGATCCTCATTTCTGTTGCTATAACATGATATATGATAACATGATGTATGTTTGAATTAAATACGTATCAAGCAGAGTACTTTGTTTGTATTAGCCTGAAATATTCCAATGCTGGGCGAAGGCTTCTCATCTCACTGAAGACATCAGTACAGTGAGGGGAATTAGGCGTAATCACCGCGCTTTCTTAATGCGGGTTATTTAGTACTTAGTTTTATTTAAACTAAATGGGCCACCTACCCTGCAAGGCACGCCCGTCCTATCATGCCCTGAACATTAAAAAACACTAATAATTTAAACTTAAACAACTTCCTGAAAATTTTTAATTAACATGTGTATGAAAAATTTTCCCGCTTTAGAAAAAGCAGACTCTACTCGTCACTACATAGTATAAAATAAAGTCGTCTCTTTTTCGTGTCTGTCACACTGTTTGTCTGTCTGTATGCTTAAATCTTTAAAATTACGCAACGGATTTTGATGCGGTTTTTTGTAATAGGTAGAGTAAATAAAAAAAATAAAAATGTATTTATTGGAAACAAAAACAAAAATGGGATACAAGCAATAAAGTAACGATGATATCCGCAGTAGTATAACTGTGTCGCGGATATCAACGCCCACCTCCTATGTAAAGGTAGAAAGTACAAATTAATCCATTTTAACAGTTACAAAGGAATATACAATCAAAAGTTTGTAAGGGTATGTGTGTGTATGTGAGTGTGTGTGTATGTGTGTGAGTATGTGTGAGTGTGGTTGTGTGTAATTATAGAATGGTATAAGGGTTGTATAGTGCTAGGAAATAGATTGGCTTATATGTTACATTTTAAAAGTCGTTCTGTTTCGTCAAAAGAGAGAGTAAGAAGCCACTTTGTACATTTTAATTTTAAATTATGGCGAGACAAAGGGTAAATATTAAGTAATTTGTTTATTTATATGACGGCTAGCTAAGGCTGTACGGTGTAGCTGAGTTTGACAAACTTTGTCGGATCTCCTTTTGGTTTTATAAATGTTCGGGTTATAAGTAGTACTACAATGCTTTCGCACAATTGTCTGAAGGATGAATAATTGGCGTACGTTCAAAACTTCACACTTATTATAAATTTGAGCTGTGGGGAACCTTAAAGGCTTGGTACACATAACCTTAAGCACTGCTCTCTGAGCTATATCAAGTCGATGCATATAGTTTTTGACAGCCCCTCCCCAGGCTGTAATACAGTAACTCAGAATAGACTGAGCAAGAGCCAGATAAACTGTTTTAAGGCTGTCAAAGTCTAATAAAAGAGTGATTCAAGAGGAAGGTTTTTATGTAAAAAAATTCCCGAAATTCCCACGGGAACGGGCACAACGCGGGTAAAACCGCGGGGCGCTGCTAGTAACAAATAAAATAAACTCCCTACACTTTACTGAAAAATTTTAATCTGAAATTTCAGCTGGTCCTGTTTTACATTTAAAAGAGCGTATTTAGTTCAATCCTAAGTTTTACTATAGTTCCAGTACTAGGTACTAGTACTATTTAGTGAGTTTCAAAGCTGGCGAGTAAGCTACTGCGCATTCTATGACACGGGCGGCGCGACGTACAAGTGGAGTCTTAATATAATTGGCTTCAATAAAAACTGCTATTCAAATCAATTAGGAATTAACGAGACTAAGTTTATGTCAATAGTCCAAATTATTGGTACAGTTTAGTGATTAAATTGATATCATGATTAATAACCGCCTCTACCGCCTCTACCGGATCACGAAGGAGTAATTACATTAAGTAAATTCCTTAATTGCTTTTGGCAATGTAATGAAATTGTACATCCAGTGGTCAGCGGTCAATATTTGTCGTAGTTAGTTTCTTATTGGCTATTATTAGAAATTACTTTTTGTTTGACCGCATATTTCTGTAATTTCTTTAATTCGCACTATTAGGGACTTGAGATACTAGGATGATGTTTATGGAATACCCAAGAAACAATGGACGTCTCTTTGTTATACGAGGTCCTGGAATTTACCGCGACGGGATCCGATATTGTATATCATCCTCAATATTCAATCCAACTGAAACTATTTTTCCTGTGCTCGGAACATTCTTTCATTTCAATGTGAATTCGCCCATGAAATAAACAATCGCATATTGAACATATTTTACAACTTTAAAAGAGCAGATTAAGAAGAGATTTAAAAATATATATACTTTCATAAAAATAAAAATATTAATCTACAAATGCATCAATCTACGTGTCGCGGATGCATCAATGCATTTTAATGTGCATTTTAAATAATTGTTTACGTTAGTTTACAAATTTAAGTAAAAATCTATAGAAAAACACCGACAGGAGTGTCAATGTAATAAACTTTGAAGGATCATATGGAGTCCGACACCGGAATATTCGGTCAAATTGCTATGAACGAGTGCAGAATTTCAGCAAAATAATACCGCTAATGAGGACCCAACACGGACACCCAGTCAAGCATAGACCTGTTAGGTATTCACATGCTTTTTACGTAGGTATTAAATAATCATACATACCACTCACGAGGTTTTGAAAATCGTTCACCCAAAAGGTAAGTTTCAACTTGAAGACACAAAAGTTTATTTTCTAAGTTAACTTGAAATGTTTTAAGTCGTAGATGTTTAACACTGTATTTGTCTAAAAGCTGTATAGTTTTATTGAATTTCAAGTAGTTATTACGTATATTCGATATTTAACCAATGCCCAGCAAAGCGAAGGTGAAACTGGCGCGCGCGTCGAGCACTCTATCTAACCCTCTCGTCCTTACAACTGATTGAAACTGCTGCGCGCGACATCAACCCAACCCCCAGCGCCCCTAGCGGTGCATGGACACTGAACTAATATTTACATACACAAAATCAATAAATCTAGATACCAACTACTAAATCTCAATAAAAACATAAAACAAACACAAAATATGTTCCAAATGGGTTTAGATATGATTTATTAATTTATTTATGTTTCAATAAAAAGCTTTGCCTCAAATTACGAGTATTGAGATAAAATGAAGTCTGCTTTTAATCGTTTGAATGGGAGCTACCAGTAACAATTGAAATAATCTTTTTGAACTTTTATGAAAGCCAATTTCATGAAACAGGAGTAAGGTAGTAATTTTATCCCGAGTTTCCTATGCCACGGGTCAAACGCGAAAGTAGCTGCTAATGTTTGCTAAAATTCTTCTTCTTCTTCTTTGCTAAAATAATCCGTACTTATACGGAAATCTGAAATCCCTTTATTTATTTACCTGCGTAAGCACATTAAATTAAATAATGCTTAATAAAACACATAAGCACTGCACATTAATATTATATATTCGCAAATCATAGTTCTCTTAAACAGATATGTCCTTAGAGCTTATAAGGAAAAATGTTCAACAAGTGACCGATGTTTTTAGATTCTCGTGCTAGCAGTAGCACGCGGTTCTGCCCACATTGTCCTCGTTTTCTTTGGAGTTTTTGTAGTAATAAGCTTAAAGGTAAAAGGACAACCAATGGAACAACTAAACTGCCCAATTATATTCACAAACTTTGAGTTCATATCCGCCTGTTTAGGTAAGAATATGCAACAAACTTACATACTTACACTCAACACTCTTCGTATACATTCGCATTGATATTATTGGTAAATGATAAGATTTACATAATATTTATAACAAAAACAAGGAGCAGGGCTATCTAATGACTAGTAACAACAATTTAAAAAAATAACTTACCACTTTTAAACACCAGAGTTGTATTGTAACTTAACTGAATCCACAAAATGACTTAACTTAACTGAATCTCTTTTAATTCTTCAAAAAGTTAACGAAAACTTCATTAATGTGTACAGAAATATTTGATAAGGGTGTGGTCAATTCAAACAATTTATAATGCCGTCCAAAAGACTCGTATGGAATAATAAACGATTATTTTGTGAGCACAATGCGCTGTCGGCCGCGGCAACATCAGCGCTCGCGATCTGGCGACGAACTAACCAGCAAACTGGTATTATCGGAACAATATGACTGATTATTGCCTCCAATACCCACTCGACAGATACAATAACAAATTAAAACGTACACCGGATGGCCCTTCAGGTCCCAACGAAAATATGAAAAAAATAATAACGGAAAAATAATTGCACTGCACATGGAAAAATGTTACCGAGCTAATTGGAGTGTCGAATGGTTGTTTTGCAGAACAACGTTACAAGATGCATGCTTTAATTGATGTACTCTAACATTGATTATGTTTTAAAGTTGTTTGTATGTGTGAGTACGTTTTGCAAATCGATCATCAATAAACAATCAATGTGTAATTGTCGCGTTTCAGTTCGAGTTATTGATAGCTTAAACGATGAGAACATAAGCCTAACACAAGCAGAAAATTCATGATTTTTGTATCTTCTTCTTATCGAGTGGATGGTCAACCTGACCAATCCTGGTGTCAGAGTTACTGAGCCGCCAAAGGCCTCTGACATGGCTCATGTAACGACTACTATCCGTAGAAAGTAACCGGGACCGACGGCTTAACGTGCCCTCCGAAGCACGGAATCATCTTACTTTTCGGGCAATCAGGTGATTCAGCCTGCAATGCCCTAACCAAACTGAGGACAGTCTCACAAAGTGATTTTTATGAGATATCCCCACCGGGATTCGAACCCGGAACCTCCGGATCGTGAGCCGAGCGCTCAAACCACTAGACCACGGAGGCTGTTATTTTTGTATCAATAGACTGACTAATAAGCAATTTACTTCTTGTTTCTAATAGAAAGAAAAAAACAACAATTATTATTAAAACAAATTAGAAAAAAATTACAATCAATATCATGAGGATAAGATATTATTATACATACTTAAATGCTTAATATTTTGAGTGGGATGAGAGAACTTTGCCCAGCGGTTCAACTCAACTCAAGATGTAATGCAGTTAATACTTGTACACATTAGGTATCATTGCCTCAAACCATTAGACCGATTATCGAAGGATTAATCTAAGAGT
The DNA here is from genome assembly GCA_963082685.1 of Cyclophora albipunctata. NCBI lineage: Eukaryota > Metazoa > Arthropoda > Insecta > Lepidoptera > Geometridae > Cyclophora > Cyclophora albipunctata. The sequence goes on along the minus strand of OY720111.1, from coordinate 10,596,785 downwards.
ATTTTACAATAATTGTTCCGGGAATTGTTTTTTTATCAAGAAAATATTATTTTGAGAAAATAATTTCTTTTTACGTCCAATTAGGCAACGCTTAAATCATATACAATGGTTACGGAAAAATAGAAATTTGTAAAATACGATTTAAAGACTCACTGAAAGGGTCTTAAAAGATTAAACCAATAAATTAAAAACGTGATGGTATGTTTCATCTAATTTGATAACCCTAACACTCTGAGATCGTTATGAGGTATCTTTACTACTATAACAAAATTGAAAGGTTTGATTTTTTGTTTCTTGTTTATTTGAACGAGTTAATCTCGATCTCAACTACTCCGATTTCAATAAGTCGTTTTACTATCGAATGCAACTGGAAGATTAAGGGCTATTTTCTATAACTCTATTTGGACTTATCATTACTAACTTTATCTAGAAACTAGCAACGCCCCGCTGTTTTACCCGCCTTGTGCCCGTCGGAATTTAGGGATAAAAAAATTATATGTATAACCATCCCGTTGTATGTGTGTAATGTGGCTATCTACTATAAAAATCATTATGACAAGCCCGTTGGCACAGCGACAGTGAGAGCGCTTACTGTAGCGGGGGTTGCGGGTTCGATTGCCTTCCGGAGTCAACAATATTATGTGAAGACATAGTTTTTGGCGACGACGTCTGGGTGTTAATTATATATTCTTACTAGCAGCGCCCCGCGGTTATTCCCGCGTTGTTCCCGTTCTCATGGGAATTTAGGGATGAAAAATAGCCTATAACCTTCCCGTTGAATGTGGCTATCTATTACAAAAAGAAATATTCAAATCGGACGGATAATTCCCGAGATTAGATCGAACGTACAAACAAACAAACTTACAAATTTTACCTCTTTATAATATTAGTATAGATAAAGTATTTGTGTATGTATATTTAGTAGTAGTGAGTTAGATTCCATAATAGATGCTTAGAGCTTACTTTGGGTCTAATTAACTGTGTGTGAATTTGTGCGGGTATTTTACAATTATTCAAATCGGTTTGGTAGTTTATGAAATTAGCGCCCTTAAACAAACAAAAACCAAAACTCTTCAGCTTTTTTACATTGGTATAGATTCCATAGGAAAATAATGATAAAACAAGTGAATTCCTAAAAATAATCTCTCGACTCTAAATATTTGGTTACTTAAAAGGCCTTTCAAAATTCCAACAATGTCACAGTTTTTAATGAGCGGCACCACGGGCAGAAAAGCACTCGTATGAAAGATTCTACTAATTAATAAGGAAGCAAAATAATACTTTTTCTCTCCCCTACTATTTTGTAAAGTATAATTTACACCTACGGTGTGTACGGTGTAAATACATATATAAATCAACCAGTAGCGCCTCGCGGTCGCGTTTTACTTACCTGGTCCAGCGGGAATTCCGGGATAAAATGTATTCCATGTCTGATGTATAACCTATATTATAGTTTCATTCAAATCCGTTAAGTAGTTTTTGCAACGTGAAAGAGGAACAAATAATATATACACATAAACTTTCGCATTTACGAGTATAATATTCGTAGAATAATCAATTAAATGTTTTATAAAGAAACTTTACTTACTTACCTGTTTATTAAGGATGTTATGCCAAACGCATTTTATAAACTATCGAATAACGGAAAATGAAATATAGAAAATAGGTATCTGAAGGGGTATTTATCTATACTAATATTATAAAGCTGAAGAGTTTGTTTTGTTTGTTTGTTTAAACGCGCTAATCTCAGAAACTACTGAACCGATTTGAATAATTCTTTCACTGTTAGATAGTCTATTTATCGAGAAAGGCTATAGGCTACATTTTATCCCGGATTTCCTACGGGAACGGGCACAACGCGGGTAAAACCGCGGGGCGCTGCTAGTAATATCTAAAGTACACTTTAAGGGCATTAAGGAATAGGAGGGAAAATGAAGAAAAATTAACAAGCTAATGTAGAAAGATGACTGAAAATATCGGTACCTCGGTAAAGCGATCCTTCTCAATGTACTGCTATCTTCAGCGAGATGAGAGGCTCTTGCCCGGCAGTGGGGTATTACAGGCTACTTTACTTTACTTTATTAGGTAAAGCGTGGTCGCGCCTAATCGTTACGATACTACTGCGTGTTGGTGCATCTCAAACCCGCGCCATGTTTGAATGAACATAAATAGCATTCCCTTGATATAAATACGCAGATCGGAAGAAACATGTTCGTTCGGTAAAGTTTACATAGGTATTTATTAGTTTTCACTTTGAATTGAAGTTGTCGTTATATTTGTTAATATTTTACGATTTTCTAATCACTTTAAATTTATGTGATGTTGAGTTTATTTCCTATGATTTATTTTTTGTATAACTTTATCTATAAATATAATGTTAACAGCCTCCGTGGTCTTGTGGTTTGAGCGCTCGGCTCACGGTCCGGTGGTTCCGGGTTCGATTCCCGGTGGGGATATCTCCTCAGTTTGGTTAGGGCATTACAGGCTGAATCACCTGATTGCCCGATAAATAAGATGATTCCGTGCTTCGGACGGCACGTTAAGCCGTCGGTCCCGGTAACTTTCTACGGATAGTAGTCGTTACATGAGCCATGTCAGAGGCCTTTGGCGGCTCAATAACTCTGAAACCAGGATTGGTCAGGTTGGCCATCCACTCGATGAAGAAGAAGAAGAATATAATGTTTCAACTGTTCTTATACCTTTAGGGTGAAATAGGCTGTTCTGAACTACAATGACTACCACCTAAGATTGTACCCATATTTATGAAAAGAATAAATAATTTGAATGTGGAAAAAAAGTATAAGTACATATTATATTAACTTGTACAGAGATTACTTGGTTAGAATTCTTGTACTTGGTCAGAAAATTAATATGCTACGCACTTTTTTAAGTCAAGTAGATCATTCAAAATGCTGAGAACCATGTCATATTCAAACTACATTTATTGACTTACATATCCATGATAGATAATTAGCGATTTTTTTATTCGACACAGTACTAAAAAAAGTATAAAGATTTGCTGATAGTACCTATACTTTGGAAGCAATGGCAATACTCATATATTATAATCATCTTGACTGGTTCCCCACCGCGGAAAATGGAAAATGAACACTAACCGGCGAAAATAAATATCAAATATGGAGGACGGACTGTTAGTTGATTAATTTGATCAATATCCACCGTATCAATCCTTAGTTCGTTATCAGATAACACTCACCTAACACAGTTTATTTACATATTGGTATACTAATTATGTGCGAGTTAATATTACGATACATTCATTAGTATAAGTCTAACTGGAAACAAATTAAGTGTCCCATACATGGCGAGACTGATCGGATCAGGCCGAATTGCGACAGTCAAAAAGTAAACATAGATATCGCCTCAGTTTACATTGGTTCAGTTGCTCAGGGCGACTCGACACGATCATATTTAAATGACAGATATGACACATAGACAATATGGATTAGCATTCGGTCCGGCACAACTGTCCGGTGCAACTGAAGCACACACTGAAGACTGTAAAATTAACAAACTATCTATTCAAAATACTTTCCATTTTCTATACAATATATTTTCCCTGGAAAATGATACAAATATAAATTTCAAAGATATAGTTCAAGAAGTACGTTTTTTTATTACTATGGTTTGTGCGAATACAATACCCAAAATTGAAGCAGGGCGGAAAAGTAAGACGAGGATGTATTTGAACAAGAATCAATGGTAAATAACTATAATGCTAGTTATTATATCGGTAGTATTTTTCCCTAATTTTACACGACCTACCTATATTATTAAAATAAACAAGCTATGTGAATAAACAGGAAGGTTTACCACATCCCTACATGCTTAGAGCGTTTTCACATTATCCGATCCGATATCGGTGTCGGACGCCGATCCGATATCGGGGTTAAGTAAAATGTATGAAATAAGTACCTGTCTTTCATATTGTCCGGCCCGATATCGGAACATATTTCATACATTTGACTTACCCCGATATCGGATCGGCGTCCGACACCGATATCGGATCGGATAATGTGGAAACGCTCTTACGGTAAGAGCGGTTTCACATTATCCGATCCGATATCGGTATCGGACGCCGATCCGATATCGGGGTAAGTAAAATGTATGAAATATGTACCTGTCTTTCACATTGTCCGGCCCGATATCGGATATCGGAGCCGACACCGATATGTCAGCGGCACCATCGGACGCCCGTGAGCCATCGGACGATAATGTTTGCATGTGTGCTATACGTGTATCTAAATTGTCTCTGTGTGCGTAGAGCCCGATGCTAGTTTACTAGTTTGGTTGTTATAATTAAAAAACTTTCTAGGTGCGTTTTGTAGCTTGCTAAAAATAGTATAAAATGCTCCCTCTGAATATCTAGCTTCCACAATGGGATGTATCCAATACTGTCTGTGGACAGATCTTTTTTTGCGTCTCAAATATAATAGATACAGCAAATAAAGTTTCTATTATAGTCTGCCATGACGACCTGCACGCACTAAGCTATCGAGCAAATGGCCGTATCGGAACGATTTTATCGGAAATATGTGAAAATAGCACATGTGTCTATCGGCTATCGGATGTCGGCTATCGGTGTCGGACGCCGATCCGATATCGGGGTTAAGTAAAATGTATGAAATAAGTACCTGTCTTTCATATTGTCCGGCCCGATATCGGAACATATTTCATACATTTGACTTACCCCGATATCGGATCGGCGTCCGACACCGATATCGGATCGGATAATGTGGAAACGCTCTAACACTGAAGTAGAGAGATATCATTTATTATTATCTATTAAAATTAATTATGTATAGTGATTTTTCCATTGACGTGTCATATAAATAGAGGTCAGTGATTTTTTCGCATTGCGCATTCTCTATGCCATTGCGCTATTTATTTCAATCATGTCAAAAATGTCAAGATAAAAAATTTGGTGTAACAATGATACCCAAACAAAATAACTATTATGGACTATAATTTAGCTACCATGCCCTTTAAAAAATGGTAGGCTATAGGAAGAACGATACCCTCACGTCGTCACAGAAGCTCATCGCCGGCATCGCGTCGGGGATGATCACAAGGTTCCTAACTCAGCCTCTGGACGTCGTCAAACTGAGGACTCAGCTGTCGGCAAAGAAGAAGCACTCGCACCAAAAATTATTCCGAGTAACGAGGAAAATATTAAAGGAAGAAGGAATATTGGCATTCTGGCACGGCCATGCACTTGGACAAGTATATTTGCTTTTCATTTAGATGTTATGGCTCAAGTACAAAATAGATACACGTGTATATCCTATACACGTGTATCTAGAATATAGGATGTATGAATACAGGATAATAGGTATATTTTGTGGATAAAAGAAGCTGTATATGTACACACATGATAAGCCGGCTTTGAGGAGATGGATAAAGTAAAGGTTAGTTTCTTCTGTATTTAGCAGGCTAATTGTAAGCTTCTTAGTAAACTCACCAGAGCCCGTCAGTGCCAAACACCACAGCCAAAAACTAGGACATTTAACATTAATCTAACCATAACCAATCCAGTCAGTTGATGTCTTTTACTTGTCCTCTCCAAGGACTTTATATTCAAACTGGACTGCGGACTTGTCGAAAAAAAAACGTCTATGACAAGGAAGTCATAGAGAGCCCTGCATCCCTTTTTAAGTAGGGTGACCAAATACTTTAAGGGACGGAACTTAAATTGTAGTTGAACAGTTGGATTTATACAACGGTCAATAAACAAAAACAAATCCTATTAACATTTCTCACAATCTAAATCATATTAATTGGGTTCATTGCTAAGTACTTATATCAAAAGTTATTAAATAAGAAAATGTACTTAAGACGTTAAACTTTTATACACCAAGTATGAAACTGTAATTTTGGATGAATATGGTTAATTTAAGAAGAAATTACAATCTTTCACTTTTGGTAAAATAGGTAGGGCATTGAAATTATATTACCCAAATGATACCTACTTATGTATTTTAACTAAAAACGACTCAGGCAATGTTTGGTATGGTCACCCTATTCCGTGTGAATCATTATTTCAGTATTATGAAGTAAAATAATAGAAACATATTCTTACGTGTGAAAGGAAATTTTACAATATGTATTGCAAACTAGCAAAACTTGGTAAAACTGTGCTGTTTTACAATTAAAGTTTTAAAGATTAAATTCTACTGCTTTGTGATTTTACTTTAAGTAATGGCAACTGTGCGAGCAGGGGAGGGAGGGACACAGGCCACAGGGCTCTCTAATGCCTCTCATGCGAGACGTTTTCTCATAGAGTTTGATATTCTATAAAAAACATAATAGTAGTACGCAATCCAGTTAGTATATTAAATCTATGGTAGTACGTAATCCAGTTTGTATATTAAATCCTCTCAGATATACCTAAGCTTAGCTGGCTAATCTTGAGTTTAATTCGACTCCTACTTTTAGCCACAAAATGATACATTTACCCCCTGCCTTTAGCCGTAACATGATACATTGTTCACAAGCTATTCTGTTATGGTGATATTTTTAAATTTCTTTGGAGTCAAAACTGAAGAACAGCTTTTGTGTTAGATAACACTATGGGTCACTCATTATTAAAATATATATAATTGTGTCAACAGATCCACTCGATGGCATCTGTGTCCTGTCAGTTTTATATCTATGAAATGGCCACAAAATTCTTCATCTCTACAAATACCGTTAATAAAAATAACTAGTGAGTATTCTAATAAACTGTTCCACAACTCCTTCACTTATTTTGTACTTAATAGTTTTGCTTACACTTATTTTGCAGGAGTCAAAGTGAAATTATCTTCGCGAACATTTGCTGTGTTTAAAAAATATATGAGTTCATTATTTTATTTGTTATTATTAAAACTGTTTGTAACTGAAACTTCGACCCATTTTCTTGTCATTTAAACTTTTTACTTTTATCAACAAACTAGCTGTGCCCCGCGGTTTCACCCGCAGCGCCCCCGTTCCCGTGGGAATTTTGAGATTTTTATCCCCTATAAACCTCACGGAGCCCGAGACCTTTCCAACGAATGCAAAACCGTGGAAATCGGTTCGTGCGTTCTGGAGTTATTTCGTCAGGGAGGAAAACCCGACTTATTTTTATAAAGTAAACTAGCTGCGCCCCGCGGTTTCACCCGCGTTGTACCCGTTCCCGCGGGAATTTCGGGATGAAAAATAGATGTTGTCCGATTCTCAGACCTACCCAATATGCACACAAAATTTCATGAGAATCGGTCGAGCCGTTTCAGAGGAGTTCAACCACGGTACCCGTTCCCGTGGGAATTTCGGGATGAAAAATAGATGTTGGCCGATTCTCAGACCTACTCAATATGCTCACAACATTTCATGAGAATCGGTCAAGCCGTTTCGGAGGAGTACGGGAACGAACATTGTGACACGAGAATTTTATATATTAGATAAACCTCACGGAGCCCGAGACCTTTCCAACGAATGCAAAACCGTGGAAATCGGTTCGTGCGTTCTGGAGTTATAGCGTCAGGGAGGAAAACCCGACTTATTTTTATAAAGTAGATTAATTATTATGAGCCTCGTGCAGTTTTAAAGTTTTAATTATGATTTTAATTATGGTCTTGTGTTTCAGTGGTTTAATATATCTTCTGAGTGGTGTAATAGCGGGCTGCTGTAGTACGGCGCTGGTGTTACCTCTGGAGGTAATCCGAGTGAGGCAAATGCTCGTGCAAGACCAGTATAGAGGCCTTTTGAATGGCGCAAAGAACGTCTACAGAAATGGAGGGATTATGGCGTTCTATGAGGGCCTCTCGGCTTCCTTGTGCCAGGTAAAACAGTTCTCCATAATAATTATTTTTTTTATTTTGGTATCCCACGGCTGGGGAAAGGTTTCCCCCATTTTTTTCATCTGGTATCTATCTTTTGCCACTATTTCCACTCTTTTTGTCCCCAATTCCGTTTTCTTTGGAAGACGGGCTACCTAATAGTAATAAATCAAATTACTGTTTAAAATTCTTCAGCTTAATTCCTTATCATATTATATGATAATTGATAGATTAGATTATGAGATAGCATAATTTATTCGACCGGCCTTCGCTGCCGTGGAATAGGATTGCCTTATGTTAGGATATAAACTTGGAATAAAAGTTGCTAGAAATCTTAATAACACCGTCTGTTAGAAAACCTGTAGATTTGTTCAGTAGTTTAATACGAACTTACAGACGGACAGACAGGCAAGGAATTGGACTATAAAGTACATAAAGATGAAGAGAAGAGATCTAACGAAGCTAAATTTCATGCCAAACAATTTCGTTAGATTCCACAAATACAGTTTAAAGCCTAAACATGTTTAAATCACAACACTATTTTTATCGTGAACCATTAAAATATTCTGTATCGGTAAACATTTTATAAGGTGAATAAAATAGGATCTATTCATCAAGGCTGACTATTCGGCTTTGTGTATTCCAGATGAATCTAAGTCAGAACTGAGAACAGTCTATTTTTATTTGTCAAATTTTAGAGAAATAATCTTTTAATGATAATCTACAATTTACCACAAAATTTACAGGGATGAATATAATACGAATTACGAATTCGAATCCGACATACTCGTATAGTTGTAAGGAGTAGCAGGATTAATCAAACTTTTCTCTATTGTTTTGTCAATATGGATATTCAGCTACATATAATTTATTTTTAAATTATATAAATTATTATAAGTGCCTTTTTCGAGAGAGTTTGGCATATAAAGGTTTAAGGGTAGGTAATGTATAAGTTATACATTTAACGGCAATACTATATTTATAGTACTCTGTGCCCGCCAACCGTGTTCACAGAATATTCAACTAGATGTCTTATAAGCACTGCTCCAAAGGCACAGTCAGATGAAATATAAATAGATAAAAACGGAAGAATCCGTAAACATGGTTTTAATCTAAATGTGTAAGTAGTGATCGCTTCACCTTAAACAACAAGTAGTACCGATACAAACATTTCAGATGGGGCCCCAAGTCGGAATATCTTTCCTGACATTCAGCACCATTCAGCCGTTAATACTGAAACGGCTTCGCCATATGAACCCGCCGGTGGACAAAAAGGAACAAAAGACATCCGGTAACCAAGTGAGGCCGGAGCAGCTGGCGCTGGCGAGTTCCATTGCCGGGAGCGTCGCAGGATTCCTCTCCAAAACGTTGACGTACCCATTTGATCTATCCAAACGGCGAATGCAGATAAGTGTAGGTTTTATACTAAGTGTAGATATTATACACGTATTATATAACTTGGCGGATTATATATAAGCTGAAAAAGTATTAAAGAAAAATAAAAAACCTCTACGCTGCTAATTAATTTAGTAAGTGTTACACACACTCCAAGTGTAAGCCATCCCTGGTGTCGGAGTTTGAGGTTACCTCTGACATGGGCTACAGGTTGCCACAACCGAAGCACGGTAACGTGAAATTAGAACCACGCCCGAACTAGATATACAACAATAGCAAGATAGTAAAAACAACCAAAGGAAAGAAACAAAAGCATAATATTATTTATTGCCGATTGTTTTAAGATTAACTGTACTTTGTTTAAGCCTCGAATATCTATTACGTTAAATGAACGTCAGCGTAGATTAGGAAGCGTGCTTGCCACTTATGTAAGTAGGAAGCCATGAGTCTTCAACACAAATATAACAATTACCTCCAAGCCTCTTAATGGTTCACAATCGACACGATCTATAATGAAGCCGAACCGGTTCTAACGCTTCCTAGATTACCTTAACTTTCAACATTCTCTACGAACGTACTTGTAAATGCCGAAACTTTACAATGGAAATACACTTTCATTAGATATTAATACATAGTTAGTTTTACATTAATAAATCCTTTGAAATATGGGCACAAGAAAGCACATGGAAGAAACTTTTATGGATAGGAAAACATTTACTTAGCTGATTGCTAGATGTATATGTATATGTATGTGTACCTACCTTATCTGTCTCTGCATTTAAATAAATAACCTTCTTTGCCAGTAAATAGATTATGTGATCATAATATTTACCTTTCAGAGTCACATTGCTGACGAACGATACGCTACTCCAAGTACGGCGAAGAAATTGATTCGCTGTGAAAAATTGTGGCACTGCATTGTCAAAACGGTCCAGAAAGATGGATTTATCGGTCTTTTTCGAGGTTGGAAGGTGACAATATACAAAGCTCAGTTGACGAGCGTAGTCGCTTTTACGAGCTACGAAATGATGTGTTTTGTCCTCAGAGAGATATTGAAAGAAGAGAAACCACGTTGATAGTGTGTTTCTCTACAAGTTCTTCAACATAAACCAGATATGACAACCAATTTTGGTACCTATTTTACTGGTCTTTAATTTTGTTAAGTATTGGAAATACATCGGTTTTAACGGTCATAGCTTGAGCAATTTTACTTCAATATAGGTTTTATTTCCACCAACGAAAGAGAAGTTATCTTCTCATAGTTTAGTGACACTAAAACAGAGAACCAAATAATGCTTTCTTCTAAGTAACATACCTAAGGCCAGTATTAGCGCTCAACCGACCGTCGCGTTAGTGCGACCCTCGTTCCTGCCGGCACGCATAGCCGACCGTCTCCGTTCGTAACGTTTAGTTCCCCTGACCAACTAAACTGACCGGCCTAGTACAGTCGCGAACACGTACACCAAATGACGTGTTCACAAATTGTTCGATTCCTTACTATCTTCGTAAGCATATAAGGAATAGAAGACAAAGATGCCACATATTAAAATACTTTAAAATAAAATAAAAAACTTTATGAGTTACCAGCTAAATAACATGATGACTTAAAACATCCAATCATATTTTTTCAATGATGTTACGCGCATCCGTATGGTGTTAATATATCCAGAGCGCGTCGATCGACCGACGGTACGCATGCTGTGGCGCTTGACTTGACCGACGGTCGTACGGTCGAGCACTGTCACGACTTGTGAATTTTCATACAAATGGCAAACCACGACCGACAAACGCACCGACCGATGGTCTAGCACTAAATCCGACCAAAGTGGTGCACAGCGCGAGTCAAATACAGCGTTGTATAAATTTCACCACGAACATTATGGTAAATCAAAAAAAGGATAAATTTAATGCACTCTGTACATTAGTGTACATTGATTTGGTGGAAATTGGCCTAAATTGTGCCTTTTTATCGTATCCGTTAAATATTCGATGCCAAAAGTTTAATTCGATTTGTTTATTCAAAATCTTAACTGACTCTTTTAAAATAAAGTAAAACATTTTTTGTAAATGGGGCTTCTTACAAATATGACGTTTTGATACTGCTTCTATTTTATTCTGTGATGATTACGTATTTATTATATTTATAATTAATAGAAGTTTAATTTCAATGTTGTTAATAGTGCTGCATATTAGAATTTTTTAAAGTAAGTGTGCGTTATGAGATAAAATGGTCGAAATAAAACATTTATAGTTATTGTAAACACATCGTTTTTTTTCTTTGGTTCTTACACAATAAAACAGTTTTGTGGTAACTATAATTGGCGCTACGAAAAAAGTGCACTCGTAAACTGTGCGTCTCCTTTCGTAACTATTAACAAACAGTATTTGTATAAACAGTTTCTATAACGATTAAACTTAATACAATGCAGTGGTTTTACTACCTTTAGTTTTACAACGCATGCGTAACAAGAGATTGTAATGATTCCAAATCAAGGAGTTTTGTAAGGGAACTCGTTTAAACATGACTAAATGAATGTATCAATTTTGATGGATGCACTATACGTTGTGCAAGACGAGGGAGCAACTTGCCACAATCGCCATTTTGGTCAAATACATCCATCAAAACTGATAAATGTTTAAACTGTCCTAGATTTCTAAAGATGCCTGCCTTTCTTCAATATCAGTTCGTAAAACAGTAGCAAACCATTACAATTATTCTAAATTGTTCTATTGATGAGTATGATGATCATGACTTCATGATGATGATGTGCCTTTGAACTTACTATATAATCTGTGGACAAGAAAACTATAGTCAATAACATATACTTGCTGTTCCCCGCCGATTCCACGTGCCAAAATCCATCAAAATCGGTTTAGTGTTTTAGGCGTGAAACCGCCAGACAGACTGAGGTACAAATAGGGCAATGAATCAAGAAGATTTCATTACAGATTTCAGGAGTTGGAAGCTGCAAAAGGAATGAAAAAAGGGAACTATCGCTGGTCTACTGACAGGCGCCGTATCCCTCCCATTGATCTTGCCTGACTGCGATCTTGTCAGCGCTTGTCAGCACTAGTAAGTAAGCACTAGTATATAAACAATCCTGAGCTGGTAATGAAAAACGAAACCAGCAATAAACTGTATTGTCTTACCTTATCCTAAAACAATAAATTCAACAATCAGTTCCAGCCGTGCGACAACGACTCGCTCTCCCATCCGTGGTGTTCCTCATGGTGCTCGTGGACGGGCACGAAGACCTTCTTCTCAACGACTTCGTGCTTGACCACTGGGTAGGGCACGTGCTGCACCACTGGGTAGGGCACGTGCTTGTAAATGGGCACCTCCTTGATGACGGGCACCTCCTTCACCACTGGCACGTGCACGGGGACGTGCACTTTGGACACGTGGTGGTGGTGCACGGTGTGCACCTTGTATGGCACGTGGATTGTTACGTGCTTGTGGCTGGAACAATAAATAAGATTATGGTATAATCTCTGATGAAGATTATCTTATTCTAACTAACATTCAGTATGCCCTAAAATTAAACCCTCAACTTCCGATGCAACAACTACATACATATCATCCCAACATCTTCAAAACATTGTAGAACTTTGGATATCTTTAAACCACAATTATTTAGACGAGAATAATGGAGAAGCAAAGTTTGATGTGTAGTAGGGTCTGTAGTATTAAATCAAACAGGAAATACAAGAAGACTGCTAAGTATAATAAACATACTTTTATAGAGAAACTTAAAGTTAAAATAACCTTAACAAATTAACAACATTAATATGAATGAAACCAAAAGTCAAAAGCGGAACAGCAGAAAATTTCAATTACTCGTCATAACAAGCAGAACAACTATTATTATTTTAAACAAGAGCCCTATGTTTATAGTATCATTACGAAGTAACATTTAATGTACCCAAATAAAATGATTGCGTAAAAATAATGAGATACGAATTGAGATGTATACTTTCTATAAGACAAGAAGTGTTTACTGTGCACGGTAGAGCGGCGGGCAGGGAAACGCATTCGGCCGACATGTCGGTTACAAATAACGCGCTTTCTCTAATGTGATACGGGGGAAACGGACGATTTACAAGCAAAATGTGATGACTGATGGCGTAACGAATAATTGGGTCGGGAGTAAACCGCTTGAGTAACACTTTAATGTAACCTACTTTGGATCGCAACTTACATCATATCCTTTTCCTTTCTTTGGAAACAATCAAAATTGCATACTTAGATACAATGTATGTTAGAACGATGTACCTAATACCCCGTTCGAAAGAGTTTAAAGATTCCTCTTTTACCACTATGGTTTATAATACTGGCAAGTTTTTTTTCTCTAGTTTAAAGTTAATATTTGGCAACTTTAGAATTTTCGATACAGTTTTTTTGTATTTAAAGGTCCTTAATTATCCCTTTGAAATTGCTCAGTTCTTCATCGCTCGGTGATCATCTTGGCGGCCGTTTTAAAAAAGGCCAAGGAATTGGCATGTCTTGCCAACTCACATTGTCACTTAAACCATGTTACGATGGAATTAATGACATGTAAACTAAGACTACCGAACATCATACTAATGCTGGAGTTATGTGATCGACGTGATATCACCTCGACTCAGTTGTATGGAATACGTATAAGTTCCACGTAAAAGACTTTGTAAATAATACTAATACATCATGTGATTTTCACAATGTTCCGAATTTTATGATCTGGACACGACAGGAACAATGAAAAGAATTCACTCTCATACAGTTCGGTTTCTATCCATTAAATTAAGATCCTTTTAGAGTATTAATTGGTTTTAGCATTGATGATCAGATCGATCAGAAATCAGGGATTATTCGGTAATAATTTAAAAAAAATAATAATTTTAAGGTAGCTTTTACTAGATCATACATACCTTATCAGGGACATACCTTGGATACCAGACGTAACATGGGTATAGTAGTCCAGCACCCCAACAATGTCACGAACGAATTCGCATTTGTAGGCGATACTAGGTCCGAAACTCTTTATGTATGTCAATCAAGAACAACCAAGAAATTTAAACAACTTACTTTATTTGTACTCAAATAAAAGTTATGTAAAGTATGTTTTCCGAAAATTACAAAACAGAATGTAAATGAATCACATTTACGTAATCAAATTAAAAGCAGTTTTATTTAGCGAATTGAATAATAAAATAGGCTCAGTTTAATTTTTGGGTCATCGACCGTTCCGATTATAATTCAACAGTGAATATTTTTAATTATCTCTGTATTGTACGTTAATTTCGTTTAATTTCTGGTTTTGTCATCATTTGAATCAGAAATATTGGTGGTACAATTTGACCATAACTCGTACAATACATTAAACATTCTGTTTACGTAACATTAGTAACGATTTACTCAATACTGGTTCTCGTGATGTGTCACATTAATCTTCGTTTCAGTAATGACAGTCGTTGCCTTGTTCTAGACGCACACGCAGTCGATCCGTTTGCTCATAACTCCGTAAAATTGCACCAACTACCTATTTGAAATATCCTATTCACCAGCGGAAACTATCTGCCGTAATTTAATATAATAATCACTATTATTTCATAAAAATAATGTATCTCTATTGCAAAATTACAAACTGAACGGCGAACGTAAAATGAGTGATTTCTATTGCATAGAATTTATAAGAGGATTTATTTTCCTCAAAGGACAAATTGAAAGATATTTGTTCGTACACCAAGACTCTTACTGCGTCAATGTTCATCGGGAAAATGTCCATTTATTAATAAATAGTTCGAAACGTTTACAAATGTAATGTTGTCGGAGCATAGTGAATGAAAACATCAAAATTAATGAAATGTTATCGATGTTAAATTGCGTTTACAAGCCTACTATTATATCACTTGTAGTATATATTTATCTTGTAATGAAACCGGTAATAAACGATGTAGGTTGGTTTTGTTATCGGATTGTAGAGCAACTGACCGCCGAAATGCGGAAAGATGAGTGAAACAGTTGACCGTAGTGGTTGCGTAACTTTATTGCAACTAATGTGGAAATGTGCACACGCCTTAAATGTTTGATTAAGATACATCTGTATGCGGTGCAGGCTGTTACAGAATACCTGATGCTTTTTCTAGTTTTGTTGGTAAATATAGGCGTTTTTATAGAAAGAACAAACGATCATACTTAGGAGGTACTTCATTCAATACATTTTTGATATACATCATTGTATGAAACTGGCTACATTTTAATGACGTTTAAGTAAACTTGGAAATGTGCATCTAACTTAGATAAGTGTGTGAAATAGTTCTATATATTTTAATTATTTATTTATAAATACTTTATAAGTAATCCTTGAACGATCTTGAGTTATTAAATATACATGATTCCGATATCATTTAATCGCGTACATTTTTCTGAGAAGGTAAAGCAGCTGACATCTTTAAAATGAACTTTTCAGTTCCGTTCAATAAACTATTTCTGAGATTCCGAGAGTAATAATACATTTATATGTATTTATTGATTAGGTAAAGTTACTTATCGCGTTGAATGTTTT
The DNA here is from genome assembly GCA_963082685.1 of Cyclophora albipunctata. Classification (NCBI taxonomy): domain Eukaryota; kingdom Metazoa; phylum Arthropoda; class Insecta; order Lepidoptera; family Geometridae; genus Cyclophora; species Cyclophora albipunctata. The sequence goes on along the minus strand of OY720111.1, from coordinate 10,581,025 downwards.
CGTTTCAATTAAACACAGTTTAATATTAAGTACTATTTCTTTTTTGATGTCAAAGATTAGAATATGATCTAACTACCTCTCAATCATATAATTTGACTAGCAGCGCCCCGCGGTTTTATCCGCGTTGTGCCCGTTCCCGTGGAAATGTTTATACTTATAAACCTACCTCTTGAATCACTCTATCGATTAAAAATCATCATCAAAATCTGTTGCGTAGTTTTAAACATCTAAGTATACATAGACAGCGGAAAGTGAATATGATTTATATTAAGTAGTGATTTGAATGTTCAACTTGCATCGCTTGACCTACTGATACATAACGTTACGCGCTACTCTAAACTTAATCAATATGAATATCTCGTGATAATTATCAATACAATCTATTCAACCTACTCTCCTCATTGACTGACATATCCATATCTCCCGATAACATCGTTCGACGCATCGTAGTATTTGCATATATTATTTATTTGTAACGATTTCTTTTCGTAATTTAAATGGAAATTATTTATTACGTGATATTTGTGATGGTTTTAATATGCCAATTGGTTCTATAAATATAATAATATTATCAATATTTATTACCACCGATGTAGTTAATGGTCTGATATTTGTATTATGGTACTCGGTTAAATATTACTATGTTTTCAAAATTATGTGAAATTTCTATGGATAATAGGTATGTATCTGCGATACAATTGTATTTGTGTTCACGTAAACATCTCAGGTACCATATATTTTTTTAATTATTTAACCTGTTGTCCCACAGCTGGGCATAGGTCTCCTCTAATTCCTTCCACCTGGTGGAAAGTACCATAACATAATCAAAATGTGATTGAAAAGACTTTTGCATGTAGGTGTCTAGTATGTTAAGAATATTTTTCATTTTAATATTCTACTCAGTTTTTTATTGTAGTTTGGTGGTACTTTAAAAAAATAGGCTTTGCTTTATATTTTTATACTTTTTAAATAAGTAATGATTTGTTTTAATTTGGTCGCTGCCATTTGATTAAAGAACACAGATAATTTTTTTAGTGTTCTGGCGTGCGCCTCTCCGAAATACGTTCACCTATTTAACCTTTAAAACTGAATAAAAATATTTGACTTTGACTTTGAACCGCTAAATTTTGAAATGTAGCACAGATATTTAGTTATTAAAACTGTTTCCTTTGAAACCACGCTAATGATAATACTTTTTTTAAATGGAGAGCAAAACCACAGAATACATTTACTAGTTTTAACAAAAAGCTTTCATATGACTAGACTGTGTTACCTAACTATAATGGTTGTTTCTATTTTTCTATTTGTATCTTTTGGAATGCAATCGCGAAGTTCACTGCCAACACTTTGTATTTTTTTATCTTTTGTTCAGATTCCGAGGTGGTGTTTTTATTTCTGTTTATAAGGTTTGTTTGGGTTGTTTGATTTAAAGTTGTTCATATTAAATATGAAATTATTTAAAGTATTTTATCGATATATTTATTGTATTAATTCGCATTAAGCTTTATTTATAAATGTTTAAGGAAATTTGGTGTGAATTAATATATAATTTAATTATAAAATGAAACCCGATACATTCTTCATTCCAGGAACTTTGTATGAAAGAAATACGATAAAGTTCCTAAAAATCTAAAATAAGTTAAAGTAAGTATAAAGAACATAAAGTCCCGTGTTTATAAATAAATTAAATTCGTTCAAGTCGTTAAAATTGAGGTAGTATAAAGTACTTACTGTCCACCAGGGGTTGGGGAGGCGACGGCGACGGCGACCACCACGGCAATAAGCTGAAAACAAAACATTATTTAAAAATTGTCCACACCACTTAATTAAATATTTTTTTAATTAAATCACGTTATATTTAAAATATAATTTAACTGCACATAAATCCTTTAATGTTCATTGAGATATTTTCAAAATATTTACTAACGACACTCACAGCGAGTTTCGCGTACATCCTGCTAGTTTGGCTGGACTGATTTATTAACACACTGGCTTTGGAAGCTGCTTTACTTTCTACTTATTTGCAACGAACCTCAAGCTTATATAGTCGATGGTTTGCCTGTCTGTTTGTTGCACAATGTTGCCCCTAGTTCATCCCTACTAGCCCGCCTACCCGGCAGGTTTAGAAAGGTTCTCGACTCTTGCAGCTTGCAAGATAGAGGTGTCTATTTCATTTTGGCCGGACTGCCGAGTGGGGTGCGCTCTCAGCTCGTGAAGGTACATTTTGATCGACATTTTGCGTGTTCTAGTGGCTTCCAGTGTCAGTGATTACGATATCATGTGTTGCAGATTTGGTTTTTTCTTGTTTTTTTCTGTGATACGTGTCTTCCTAGTTATGAATAGGTAGGCTGTTCTGTATCCCTAAAATAAGTTTCAAAACCGTTACTAAGTAAAAGTTTTATACAAAGTTCAAGTGTATGTTTACTTTGTATCTTTGGGACATTGCTATGTTCATAGATTGTTGCCAGTCATCGTCAGTTAACAAATAAATGTAGGTACGAAAGATATGAAAAGCTATTTCACACCTAGGTACACCAAAATATATCAATAATAATTTCTTATTTTTCCTGGTTTTTTCCTTTAACGCCTACCTAATACCTGAAGAATGGAAATATTCAATAATAATTCGCATATGTGTGAAATAAATCCTCTACTAATAATTCGTAAATGCAATGCGATTGTAACGATTGTAACGAGCTTATAGCGAAATGTTTGTATACCGACGGTTTGCGATTTATCTGCACTAATATTGTAATAAACCTAAAGAGTATGTCTGTTTGTTTGTACGCATTAATCCCAGAAACTACCAATCCGATTTGAATAATATTGTAATGGATAATCAGATTCAACGGAAAGGTTATTGTATATTTTTCATCCCGAAATTAACAGCCTCCGTTGTCTAGTGGTTTGAGCGCTCGGCTCACGATCCGGAGGTTCCGGGTTCGATTCCCGGTGGGAATATCTCACAAAAATAACTTTGTGAGACCGTCCTCAGTTTGGTTAGGGCATTGCAGGCTGAATCACCTGATTGCCCGAAAAGTAAGATGATTCCGTGCTTCGGAGGGCACGTTAAGCCGTCGGTCCCGGTTACTTTCTACGGACAGTAGTCGTTACATGAGCCATGTCAGAGGCCTTTGGCGGCTCAATAACTCTGACACCAGGATTGGTCAGGTTGACCATCCACTCGATAAGAAAGAAAGATCCCGAAATTTCTACGGGATCGGGCACAACGCGGGTAAAACCGTGGGGCGCTGCTAGATTGTTATTTATCATACACATCACTTGTTCACACCCACGTAATCCTGAGTCTATACGCCACCCATCTATAAACCCACTTATTACCTTGTACAATCATTACAATTAGGGTTGGAAAATAGGGTATAGGGTTATATCATCTCTTAAAATCCCATCAAAGGAAAGTCACAGACTTCGGATACTCGTGGCCCACGGGGTGAATCAGTGTGTGGGTATTTATCTATTTATACTACAAAGTAAGAATAAACCTGAGAGTTTCTATGAACGTCAGGATTTGAATAATTGAATCATGGTACATGATTTTCGAAGTAGCATTGGGTCATCGTGGTAACACCATAGAGTAATTAAAGTAACACTGTTGGACTTACGTGTTCTCAAACATGTGGATGTTTCGGAAGTGTTACCTTATTCTAGTATATTTTTAGACTCCGGAACTATCAGTCCAACTCGAATATTTTGTTTTGTATTGGATGAGCTAGACTCCTTCCGGAAAGACTGGCCCTGTCTAACACTTAATAGAAAGGTGTGGAAAGGGAGTGGAGAGGCCTTTGCCCAGCAGTGGGACACTCCAGGCTAAATATAATAAAAATAATTTAATAATTGGATAGCTATATTTAAAGGTACATTTTGAATCACAGACACATATTCACTACTAGTTTCCATGACATTTCGAGCGTGCGGTGACACTTCTGCTGCGGTCGGCCGTCGCTGTTTGCGGAGTTTGAATAATATCTGTGAATAAGGTACTCGTACGTAGGAGTAGGTTTTCTGTGGTGTACAAGTAAATAATTTAAATAGTTAAAAAAAGTTTTATTGAATCTCTAATTGATTGAGATTCCCGGCATTTTGGGGAAATTTTCACACATTCGTCGGTCGTCGCAGTCGGCAGTTGCGGCATGAAGTCGGAATCGAATTAGCGACCGCAGTTAGCACTGCGGACGACTGCAACGCACTGCTGCCTGATGTCTGCAGTCTGCTGCTGCATTCGGTGATTAAAAATTAAACGCGGAAAAACTTCGGGTTGCGACTAGTTTAATAAACTGAGAGTTGGATTTTACGGAACGCCGCAAGTATCATTTTAAATAACAAACGTACGAACTAAGATCTATTATTGATACATGAATAGACATATCAAACGCACCAATTGCGGGAAACCCTTTTATATAAATAGTGTAAAGCTGTTCTTTGTCCATCGTATGAATACAACTACCATCCGTTAGGTATAAAAATATAACCTTAACAAATAGGAATGTTTTATCAAATAAACTCCTAAAAGTTTACGTTTAAGGATGACAAAGCGATGATAAAGCACCAAGAACTGGTGTGTACGAGTATTTGGTATTTTTAGTTCTTCCTTCTTCGATAGAGTTTACAAGTTCTATTACCCGAGTTCACCCGCGACCACGAGAGGTGCCCCCCTCGAAACGTCGGGAAATAAAAAGTAAGTTATTACTTGCTTTATTAACTTTGTAACGCGAAAAAACCAGTGTGAGTACGTTAAATTCTATTTCGTTTGATGTCTCACGTAACTTGATATTACTCCGAAGATGACGGTAGGACTCCTTCGTCTGTAGAAGCTTTAAGAAAATAATTTTAGCATAATTAAGATTATAGTGAAACAATACACAGTATAGATCCATAACTACAACCGAAGGGTTCAAATAAAGCAAACAGAATAAAACTGAAGGGGTTGGAAATTTTGTTTGATTGCGCTAATCTCTGAACTACGAACCGGATATGAAAAACTATGTATATGTGGTAACCACATTCAAGATATTAATATACAATTTTTTATCCCAAAACTCCTACGAAAGATTGGTAATACAATGGGAAACTGCTAATTTATATCTATAAGAAATTTGTATAAGTGATATTACTGTAAAGTTTCACCCAAATCCGTTCGGTAGTTTTAACATACATACATACATCCATCCTCACAAGCTTTTGCATTCTAAATATTACTAGTAGGATTACAGTCATAGTATATGTCACACATATTAGTAACAATTGAGCAGTTTGGATTGGTTTAATTAGTGGTTGAATTTAGTCATGGATTGTAAACAATAAGCTATTCCTGGTAACTCGATAGGCTGACTATGTTGAGACCTATGACCTAGATACCTATTGTATGTAGTTAGTACGTGTATTAAGAACGAAGATACCTATATTCACTATATAGTTTGTGTGCAGGTATGCTTAGAGGTATATCAATTCATTACGTGGTTTATAGTTTATACAGTAGGCACAATTTTCCGCAGTTGTAATATTAAAAAGTAACAAAAAATTTCATTGGTTAATCCTGTTGTCAAAGTTAATGTTTATGTAAATGTTTGTTTGTTTACTTACGATATTATGGCATGTTAAATAATTATAGACCAGCTGACATCAGAAGGTATTGCATTTTGGTCTCTGGAGGTGGTTAGGTTTCAGTTGTGTAGAGCTATAATGTGCCACACTACCGAGCTGACCTACAAGCCGACTAATTCCCTCCAGAGGCGGAGAAGCAAGGTATACTCCACTAGCCGTCCATACTCGTAAGGCTGCGTCTGCATTGAAGCGGAGAAGAAGTGCGTAGCCCGATTAACAAACCCAGCGCATCCCGATTGTTAAATAACGCATTGACATTGTCAAATTGTTTTCGTAATGCGTTGTTAAGGGACCGGCTCCGGGACCGCTCCGTTTCAATGGAAACACACCCGCAATGTAGCGTGTAACACCGCTTTAATGAGCTCCAAGTGACATACAGGTAGACAAGCTTGATGATTGTCATTGAAGTAAATTAGTAGGTTGCCTGGCGACAGTTTCCTAGCTCTTGTAATTTATATAACACTTGAATACCCGGTGATTCGGAATATTTCTTCCTCGTATTAATTAAGGCTTTAATCGCCTTCTATATTCCAAATAGACTCAAGTTTATAACAAGTTTGTTATTGGGTTTACTTACAAAGTACCAAAATAATGGTATTTATCAGTAATAATTTGAAAGTATCAGTAATTTTGTTATGAAATAAGGTAGAATCTCAGAATACAGAAGTACCTACCAGAAGGAGCATTCAAATGTATTTACAAGCTACACGCTGTGTCCAAAAACAGAACAAAGTCCCCCGCGTAGTGTTGTTAGCTCTCGCATTATTTGCCCATTTTTGGGGTAAATTTTGGGAGTTTTGGAGGTAATATGTTAATAGAATAAAAATTGTCCTTTTCTATATAACTATGTACCTACCTGATTATCTCAAGAAATAGATAGGTATATTAAATAAAACACGGTGTTAAGGTGGATGTTTGCACACTTTTAACGGGTGATGGAAAAACTTTATATGTTTTTATTTATTTTATTATAAAGTATTCGGAAAACTTACAGCTAGGTACAAGAGTTACATAAAAAAAGAATAATTACTTAAGTCAAAATGCATCGAGCAAACTACGCTTCGCTTCGATGGTTTCCAGAACTGTTCCAGCCGTGCTCTTTGTATAATTTTTGTCCACACCGCTTTCCTTTCCTCATCAGCAGGGAAGCTAAAATTTAAGATGGCTAATATAGAAACATAATTTTATACCCGCTCCCCCTCTCCCCTTCTCCCTCACACGCACACCAAAAATTTTTTTAGAAACCTATTGACTAACATACTATTTAATAGGATTGTTAGGTTAGGTACATACGAGCCGCACTTACGCTTTATACTTTCTTTTTTCAAGTTGGTTAATTTTTATTATATGTATTACTTATTAATATTCTACAACGAATTAAATCCCTCAAAAGGTAATAAAAAGAAGGGTAAATCAAAACTCTTATATTGGCAACACTAACATAGATTGACGCATCACTCTATATGACAATTGAAATCTGAGAAAATAATTAAATATTTAAATAAGACGATACCTAAATGCGATACTTACACGTGAAATGTGATCCCTTCCTGTTTCTTTTTCAGACCCACTGCATTTTTACAGGTAGGAACGACACAAGACGGCATAGTTTCGTGAAATTGGTCACGGGTAAAACACGTTAGCGCGTTCCGACGGTCACAAAGTGACTGATCGGTTGCGCATAAAACTACACTATTTAAGGCTAGTTTGAGTAGCTACAGTATTAGGCGCGCTCACGGGTTCTGTAGGTACTTCTGTATTCTGAGGGTAGAATGTGCCTTGGCAAGTGGCACGGTTTAGGCAACTGAAACAAGCGACGGTGACGAACGATTTTAATTAATAAGAACACTTATAAATATGCCTTGTGTCGATCGATAAATGAAACATAACATTATTATATATACATGTTATATTCAATTTCTGTCTTCTATCACAAAATCGCTATACTAGGCATCGTCTATCAACTATTGACATCTAAAACTCGATACTTCGCAGTACCCATCCTAAAAAGGTGCCCTTGCAGACCAAAATAAATAAATATGTCTCGCTTGAAGCACTCCCCCATTTAACCAACGTTGTACTTTTCCATTCCTATCGGAAAGTTGGGTTGGAAAGGAGCAAAGTTCCTCTTGATTCAAAGTACCATAAAACCATATTAATTTTCCAATCAGAGTGCTAGTCCAAACTATCCAACATTCAACTATTATTGTATGCACATATGAAGTACTAGCTGCGCCCGGCGGTGTTACCCGCGTTGTACGCGTTCCCGCGGGAATTTCAGGATAAAATGTATCCCAAGTGTTATTCTGATATATTACCTATATTACAGTAAATTTTCATCCAAATCCGTTCAGTAGTTATTGTGTGAAAGAGCAACAAACATACATCCATATATCTATACATACATCCATCCTCACAAACTTTCGCATTTATAATATTAGTAGGATCGAACCGAACAGCGCTATTAAAATGTCCCGACAAGCATTCAACAATAAATTGTCCATCCGGTCTAATGAGAACTAGCTCTTCCATCGAATGATTCCTTTTGCCTTTCAGAACTAGCTTCAGAATTCTAGTTCCAATATTAAAGATCCGGTCCAACCTGCATCTGTTATGATCACAAATAAAACATACTGTATACTGTAGGTACGTAGGTGTATCAATCTATTATATACTTGTATAAATCTAATTTTTGTTCGTTTGAACGTTATTGAAGACGGATTGCAAAGCTTAAAATTTTAGAGGCTATTTTTCAATCCGACATTTCCCCGGGAACGGACTCAACGCGGGTAAAACCACGGGGCGCTGCTAGTATATTATATGCTGATATATTCATATTCGGATTTCGGATATTAATTCTGAAAATGATACATCTAGAAAAGTCAGCGTTTAACAATATTTTGGTCACTATGATAATACTAGCCGCGCCCCGCGTTTTCACCCGCATTGTACCCGTTCCCTAGCCGCGCCCCCCGTTCCCGCGGGAATTTGGGGATAAAACGTATCCCATGTGTTATTCTAACTTATATTACTGTAGAGTTTCATCTAAATCAGTTCAGTAGTTTTTGCGTGAAGGAGTAACAAACATACATACATCCTCATAAACTTTCGAATCATAAAATTAGTAGGATAGAATTATTTATTCTCCTTCCGGCCTATATCGTCCATGTCATGTTGACCTACATTAGTTGAGATGAGACTGATGTATTGATAACACTTCCACCTTACCAACAGTGTGTTGGGTTCCATTGCAAAAACTATTCACCTTGGATTTTGGATCGTTGTCGTGCAACCAAAGGAGTAATCATTCATAGAAAACATTTCATACATCATTAACTCATTTCCCTTGGCCGCACAATCTTACACACTATAATAAGCAAAGTGGTCTAATAACAGTAACGCAATACTTACAAAAACCAGTCGGTTTTAAAACAGCTCCGAATTACTTTCATCTCTGCGACGGAGAATTAAAAGTGACACGCTTACGCACACGAAATGTAATATAATACGTTCCTTGTTACTACATCGATTATGTTCCAGATTCAGACAAACTAATAAACGAATAGTTCTTGCACAAATATTAGCATAATTTCGTACAATTTAGCAATTGGAGGAGGTCAACGTTTTGTTTTTTACAAGGACGATATTGCTCAAAGGTGGTGTATCTATATGTATACTATATACCAACCTCACTTCGCTTCGAGAGAAACGACCCCCCCCCCCCCCCCTTTCATGCTCAGTGCTCGGTGCTCACCTACATCATGAAAGGAACCACAGTACCAAATAAGTACAGTAGTTTAGGCTGTGCGTTGATATATATAATCTATTGCTATTCAAGAGGAAACAGGTTTAGAGATAGGGTAAGAATGAAATAAAATCACTTAACCTTTTTCCTCTTCAGAAGCAATCGTCCTCGGCTGGAAAATTGACGACATTAGTCCACATTTTGTGCCAATCCAAAAGAAATAGAGTACCTATAGGTTAGTTAGTCAGTCAGTCGGGTTTGCCACGTGGATCACGTGGATATTGAAGAAGTTAATGTGACAAAGAAATATGAAACATATCTACCTAGGTTACAGGACGAGAAAGAGGAAAGAACTTCTGAACGAGAGCCCAGTTTATTAAGTAGATAAATAGACATCGGGTTATACATAATAGTTAAGTAAGTTTTTTAGATGTGTACAATCAGTGTATGATAACAAAAAAGGATTACTTTACAATATTTTTGGTACTATTTAACTAAAATTCTTTTCCGGACTAATTATTATCATAATTAGTAGTTCTTGTATATAATTTGTGAAATTAAACACATCAACGGTGCAATTTGCAGTTCGTGATTAATTGCAATAATTCCGGTTATTCCACTAGAACTATTTTAATAGATGTTTATTCTATTTAGGTTTACAAAGTTATAATTCTAATGCTTAAAATATATCCAGACATATTCATTAAACTAGTTAGGCAAAGAGCATCACAATATTCGCAATGGTTTGCTCAACTTGTGAGGACTTGGTCTAGTAACATTTCCAAGAGCGCCGCAGGAAACTGCACAATAATAGATAACGTATTGCATCTGAAGAAGGCCGTGTTATGCCTTGTTGCTTTTACAACACCATAACAACAGTTACTTCATATAAGAGCCTTCGTAGTCTATACCTTCTTTCGGTTTTTTCTGCATGGGTAAAGCGGGGAATTCACTAGACGGGCATGTCCGCGGGCAAGCCTGCAGGCAAGTCCGACGGGCTTCGCTACTATCATGTCTGTGCTTTATCAGTCAGTGTAGTACTGCCGCGGGCGGTCTGGCAGACTGCCCGTTGGAAGTCCGCGCGATCTCATTTTGTCTGCACAGGCACCGACAGGTCCGAGCGTGAATGCTTAAGCGGGGAATTCACTAGACGGGCATGTCCGCGGGCAGTCTGTCCGGGCATGCCTGGCGACGCAATACACTTCACAGACTCTTCAGTTTGTTTTAGAACGGCTTCGCTATTAGTTGTGTTGCAAGATGGCAATGCAAAGGCGAAAAATTGCAATAGTTACGCTAAATCAGCTCTGGGATAAATTTCTTTACATTTTTCAATCAAATGTTAATAGGCGGTATTACGCATTTCACTATTCATAAATTCCTTGCTTTTTACCTTCCATAAACATGGATAAGTTTTGTATTCAGGAGGGAGTCAGGTGGAACTGAAAAACAGCGCTGCTTGACACTCAGGTGCCAAGCAGCTTAGAGCTGAGTTCCGCCTATTGCCATTATGTATATTAGTATAGGTTAGAGTATTAGTAACTAAGTTCTTAATATTTTTTTTTAATATTTTTAATTCTATGTATTTTGTTTTGTTTTGTTTTAAGCTCAAGTGTGTAATATTTTCTTCTAATGGCAATAAACAATTTTTTATTTATTTATTATTTATTTATTCAGCTATAAATTCTTCCCAGAATATTTTATTCTCATTAAAACTCATTTTAAATTAAAAATTCTCCACAACTCGTCGAACGATAATAAGCGGACGTCTGTTTGGGTTGCTGTCACTGCTAGGTCTGTCCACAGGCCGCCTGGACTAAGCATTCACGCTCGGACCTGTCGGTGCCTGTGCAGACAAAATGAGATCGCGCGGACTTCCAACGGGCAGTCTGCCAGACCGCCCGCGGCCTGTGGACAGACCTAGCAGTGACAGCAACCCAAACAGACGTCCGCTTATTATCGTTCGACGAGTTGTGGAGAATTTTTAATTTAAAATGAGTTTTAATGAGAATAAAATATTCTGGGAAGAATTTATAGCTGAATAAATAAATAATAAATAAATAAAAAATTGTTTATTGCCATTAGAAGAAAATATTACACACTTGAGCTTAAAACAAAACAAAACAAAATACATAGAATTAAAAATATTTAAAAAAAAAATAATTAAGAACTTAGTTACTAATACTCTAACCTATACTAATATACATAATGGCAATAGGCGGAACTCAGCTCTAAGCTGCTTGGCACCTGAGTGTCAAGCAGCGCTGTTTTTCAGTTCCACCTGACTCCCTCCTGAATACAAAACTTATCCATGTTTATGGAAGGTAAAAAGCAAGGAATTTATGAATAGTGAAATGCGTAATACCGCCTATTAACATTTGATTGAAAAATGTAAAGAAATTTATCCCAGAGCTGATTTAGCGTAACTATTGCAATTTTTCGCCTTTGCATTGCCATCTTGCAACACAACTAATAGCGAAGCCGTTCTAAAACAAACTGAAGAGTCTGTGAAGTGTATTGCGTCGCCAGGCATGCCCGGACAGACTGCCCGCGGACATGCCCGTCTAGTGAATTCCCCGCTTAAGGCAAGTTATAGGCCGCATAGACCTAAAAGAGGTTTCTATATATGCAACCTTTATGATTGTTGCGCTTAAAACACTGGCTTAAAAGGATGTGTCTTCATTTTTTTCTCTCTCGATCTATTTCTATACGAAGAAAATAGATAGACGATAGGGGATATACGAGTTAAGGTCGATTTATATCTACAGACATTGAGCGTGGCAGACACGTGCCGTGGCAGACAAAATGATATTCTTCCATACAGTAACTATTAACGTATTTATATCTATCGTAACGCGGCCGTACAGACGCGTACAGACACGTGTCGTGCCCGGCCAGTATTCTCGGAAAGAATATTTTGTCTGCGCGGTACATGTCTGTACGTGTCTGTGGCTCCTTGCCGGGCAGTGTGAATAGAGTATCGGAACACGCGGACGCCGATGACGGTGTCTGTCGGTAGCCGGGGTGTCTGTCACGGCACGTTTCGATACGTTACATATAAATAAATGGTGTCTGTGGGTGTCTGTCACGGCACGTGTCTTTAAGGTCGATTTATATCTACAGACATTGAGCGTGGCAGACACGTGCCGTGACAGACACCCACAGACACCATTTATTTATATGTAACGTATCGAAACGTGCCGTGACAGACACCCCGGCTACCGACAGACACCGTCATCGGCGTCCGCGTGTTCCGATACTCTATTCACACTGCCCGGCAAGGAGCCACAGACACGTACAGACATGTACCGCGCAGACAAAATATTCTTTCCGAGAATACTGGCCGGGCACGACACGTGTCTGTACGCGTCTGTACGGCCGCGTTACGATAGATATAAATACGTTAATAGTTACTGTATGGAAGAATATCATTTTGTCTGCCACGGCACGTGTCTGCCACGCTCAATGTCTGTAGATATAAATCGACCTTTATGCTGCTCTTTGTTGTTGGCAAGGACTTTATATTCAAACATAGTAGGTGTATGAAAACCATGGATTAAGTCTGGAAAAATCCGTATTCGATTTTTTTGGTTCCGAATGGAAATTTCCGAGCGCGGCGAACAATAGCAAATGTGTGGAAGTCCTACGCTCCGGATGACGTCCTTCGGTGTTTTCCTTAGGATATTTTTGAATACACGGGCCCACATTCGAAACCTACGTACGAAATTTACTCTCCAGCGAGATGAAAGGCTTCCCAGCTGTGGAATATAATACCGAACTGTTGTTAGACTGACTAAAAATAGACTAGACTGTTTCGATCTAGTCAATCGCAAAGACTATCCAAATAATTTGCGATTGCCCCAAAATGATGTGTACTCACATACGTACGACATTCTGATGATGAGTAAAAGGAATACTCAATAAATCCACTTAGTAAAAAGTAAAAAAGCAAAAGGAAAAAATCGAAGCTTCGAAGGGATCTACCTACGTTGCGAGTTGCTAAACTGATTTATAGTTTGAATACGAACGCATGTGTGGGTGTGCATACGAGTACATACATATATGTAAAATCTCATAATATTTAACCGTACCGTTTTTGGTTTAAAAAATATTTGGTTTATCGTTTTTATAATGGTAACCCGACAAATTCATTATACCATATTCCAAGTACCTAATAATTCGTTATACCTTTTGTTTATTTACCAAAGCATTACACTCACAAGTGTCTCTTCGATAAAATAATGCCTCATAATCTATAAGTAAAAGGAGTGAAGGTATGTTTTTAAATGTTTCAGAAAGATGGCGTAACCAAATCTTTGCATGACGCACGCGGTCATCCATCCATACACAGACGATATACAGATACAAATTAAAGTAATAATAAGTAGCGATAACTTCAAACTAGCTTATAAGTGGACATAAGTATTTTAATGCAATAGCTGTTTACTGTACAGTCGACGTCATACAGGTTTATTCTCTTTATTACAACGGCATGAGGCGAAAAAGCGGACTTTACTTTCGATTAACCGAAACAACATTACACAATGAATGGGTCCGCCGTTTGATTACAATATTATTGGCATAGTTTAAATCTCAACAGTATTAATTGGTCATATAAATTCATTTAACAGCAGACTAATTAAATAGCTTTAGTATCGAGATGCAATCAATAGACAATTTGCTAATTCCGCATAGCGTGCATAGCTGGACACCGATGTTTGGAATTTACTCCAATAATTACGATTGTTGATATTAGTCAATAGTCGTTACCTATAGTTGAACCTCCAGGTTGCGTATCTGTGCGACTAGTACTAGTTTGACTCACCAGTTGAACCATGATTGGACAGACAAGTGATATATTAGATACCCATTGAATTCACGTTATATTAGCTTTGCAGTGAAGGTGTTAAGTAATGTAAATTATATTCATATTGCAGTCAACCTCTTTATTGAGTTGAGACATAATGTTGGTCAAAGGTTTTCAACCCTTCTTCTTTAATTAAGTATAAAGTAAGTACTTTCATTTACTAAACAATGAAGTATAAATGGCTTTATAAAATATTTACCATACAATAACACCCGTGGCCGTGTGGCCGATAGGTGAATTCCTATCTGAGCACTACCGTGCTTCGGTGGACACGTAAAATTATCGGTCCCGGATACCGGTTGTGTAAATTGTCAAACCATGTCTATGGCATTTAGGCAGCCTAAAACTCAGATACTAAGGCTGGTCACTAACTTCGAACTTAATAATACAAAGTCGATGAAAATTGTGAATGGTAAACTTGAGATAAAGTACTAAAGTGTTAAGGAACATTAGCTATATCTCAATAATTTAATTACATGTCAGGCCATAAATTAAATTAAATAAATCATTTTAACTACCGTATCTTTCGCCATAGACTTGTGCGATATTTACTACACCATAAAGCGTGTATTAAGGCTTATGATGCCATCGACGTTGAACGTTTTATAAACATTATTATAGGATATTAATGTAAGGAGCCTCTCACATTGGTTGCAACAAGTAACTCGAGAACCAGTACGCAACAATATTAATATGAGCCAACTACTCGCTTCTCGTACGTAACATTTGTTGGGATTAGATGTTGCCCCTTACAACACTCACGTAAAACCAGACCCTTTATGTGTAAATAGAAATAGCCCCAAACCATTTTAATGTACCCAAAAATACATTTTGCAACTGACCGACATACGTAACCGAAATCACATTACACAGTTATCTTAAATTTAATTGCATGTAATTATAGCTTATAAGCGATATTATATTAGATTCATATTTACTTACGCCTTCTACCTGTGGAGGTAATTACGAAAACCGTGAAGTATTTCACGTTGAAGGTTTTTATGCACTGAGTACTTAATATGTAGTATGTACTTATACACTTGAGACATCTTGAAGGTCAATGGAAATAGATATTGATTCTATGTATGTATATTCTGTGAGGGAAGAGTGATAAACAACATTATTGCTATCGATCGATTGCGATGGTTTTATAGGCCATGGGCTAGGTATTTCAATATATTTTTTAATTTACGGTCTCCTTATTAAATTTTTTATAATTCTTTGTCCTAAATTATAGACATATCAAGATACAGCCAAACCATTGATCGTAGACACTTGAAACTTAGAGGGTGTGTTCTTTGTACGGCGTAGGCATCCGACAGGAAAGGGGTTTCCACCTCTCAAGGTGTGGAAAATAACGTGATAATTAGAACCAATATCGACTCCTACGCAGAGGAAGTCAGACAATTGGTAATAAGGACAATAACTAATCCTGCTAATATTATAAATGCGAAAGTGAAGTATGTATGTTTGTTACTCTTTCACGCAAAAACTACGCAACGGATTTGGATGAAAATAAACAGTAATATAGGCTATACATCAGAATAACACATGAGATACATTTTATCTCGAAATTCCCGCGGGAACGGGTATAACGCGGGTAAAACCGTAATACGTGGCTAGTAATATTATAATAATCTATCCATGGGTAATGATTGACTTCTAATTGTACTTGTCTTTAATGATCTTGCTCCTGAGTTTTCTAGATAAACAAACTAGATTTTCTCTTATATCCACTCTGGCGACGTAAGCCCAGTCAGTGGGCAATAGCCATGAACTTGAGCTTACATCCTGCGGTCTTCGCTCGTTGCACGGATTGCAATGTTATTGTAAAACTTATTATCTATCTATATAAATAAAAATGAATTGCTGTTCGTTAGTCTGCTTAAAACTCGAGAACGGCTGAACCGATTTGGCTAATTTTGATCTTGAAATATTCATGAAAGTTCAGGGAAGGTTCAAACGGTAAGCAATGACTGAATAAATGCGGGTGAAACCGCAGGGCACAGCTAGTCTATATATAAATAAATCAATCGTGGTTTGTTACTCTTGCTAAAACTCGAGAACGGCTAGGCCGATTTAGTTGATTCTGGTTTTGACATAATTATCGTAATCCAGGGAAGGTTTAAACGGTAATCAGAGACGGAATAAATGCGAGTGAAACCGCGGGGCGCAGCTAGTTATCAATAGGATCCTATTACATTAATGTTTACCGAGTATGATAGCTCGCCGTGGTCTACAAACGACTGCAAAAATTATTCTAAGTAAAGTATAAATATTGAAAGTTATTCTGAATTCAATATTGCTAGGACATTGGAGCCTGGAAATATATTATTAATAGCGTAAGCCGATCGTTGTCGCAGTGACTATAGGACGATAGCTGCACATAAAAAACGGATACAGTCCATTTTGTAGAGCTTCAGCAGTAGATGTGCAGAAAAATAAAGAACATTAAAAGCGCGAAAACTCGCGAGTGACCCGCTAGTATTTATAAATGAACAAGTATATGAGAAATCGTTTTGTAAATTGTATAGGGCTGTTCTCATCAAGGCAACCCAAAGTAAGTTATAACAACTTCAAAAAAGGGATCACGTAACGTCTGAATCTTTATGTTTGTGTACTTTCAACGGTATTACCGATTACCGGTACTTACATCGACACCTCCGGTAAAACGGTCGGTGCGACCTAATTCATAGTGTAGAATAACCATTACAAACAAGTTTGTTATAATTATCTGTTCAATGTGCACTGTCGTATTAGATCGTGCCTGTCTCAGCTAAACAGATATCAATTAGTTACATAATATAGAACAGCCGCTGAGTACATACTGTCAGTTTTTCTACATCATTCCGTAACACATTACGTTATACTTAAATTATGTAGGAGGATGCTTAAAGGACTTTTTAGACTTAAAGTACAGGTTTGGTTGGAGTCAGAATGATGGCGTGTGTTTCTTTATGTATACGTCCATTTCATTGCTTAAATACGCAATAAAAAGTTGTTTTGTCTTTAGTAGTTAAGTATGCCGCTTTAATCCTCTTCCTTGCACTGATTTATTCAGTGAAATGAGAGATCTTTTTCCCAGTAGTAGAAGTACATTATTTACTTTTTATGTCTGTGGACGGCCGCCATAAACTTTCTGTAAAAAAAGGTTGAAACTACGTTCAGCACCAGTCACACTTTTTTGTTGACAATTAGTGTGAATTTAAACAAATAAAAAATGATGATTACTCTTACTATACTTTCTTAGTCTAGCTAGGTAGTAAATACACCACTCAGCCGCAAAACATAACAATAGAATTGAATATTCGTCATTGTGTTCAAAGTTTTTGCTTTCATATCTGCATAAAGAAATGCATTTAAGGTTTCGGTGAAAGCGGCCGGTAACGATTGTGCATGACCTAGGTGAACTAACTAGCTTCGAGTCTAGAACTTAGAATGGTATTTAGATAATAGATACCTAAGTATTTATATTTAAGTAGGTCGACGCAATAAATAGCTGGAGTAGGAAATCTGACGTAGGAACATAGGTATATCTGATACAGTTAAATAGGCTTTTAGTTTAGTTATGTTAAAATCTTACGCTTACCGCATTAGCGCTCTTTAACTAAAACACTATTTAAAAGTGTTTTAATTTGAAAAATAGCGTATGTCGGAAAGGGACAAACCATTTGAGAACTAGAATGATGTAAATAAGTGTTTATGAATAAGCCCTTAGTATAATCTATTTTTTTGGATTGGCACAAAATGTGGTTAAATGTCTGAATGAATTTTCCAGCCGAAGGCGATTGCTTCTGATGAGGAAACAGGTTTAAAGATAGGTTAAGAATGAAATAAAATCACTAAACCTTTTTCCTCTTCAGGAGCAATCGTCTTCGGCTGGAAAATTGACGACATTGGTCCACATTTTGTGCCAATCCAAAAAAAATAGAGTATAGGTACGTGTTATATCTTAGTACCCATTCAAGTTTTAAGGGGTTCGCATCGTCTCTTAAGCATTTAAGTACTTACATTAGTTGTTCGCCGTAACAATACGGTGACCGCAAACGTATAAGAATACGGTAGTTCACTGCTTTTGGCGAGCTACATCATCTGTCACCTTATTCGGTGTCCACAGTCAGCGGAAAGTGTGAAGACGAACGTTTGTTGATCGAAGAACCTAGAGATTGAAATCACGAACTAAAGAAGTATAACCAGTAAGTGCTTCGCTCTCCCGTGATTGAAACAAAAAAATTCAGCGACCGTATTCGGTTAGTAGTGGTATTTATTTTGGCATTATTTTTAGTATTTCAAGTATAGGAATCGTCTTCGGTTGGAAAATTGACCACATTTTAACTCTCATAAGAAAAATAGAGTGTAGATAGCTACACTATTACAATGTTGTCAACGTTGTCGAAACTCATTAAATATCTTAAAAATGTGTCTTCTTCTTCATCGAGTGGATGGTCAACCTGACCATTCCTGGTGTCAGAGTTATTGAGCCGCCAAAGGCCTCTGACAAATGTGTTTAAAATAACTTTTACCACGTAATCACGAGCCTATTAATCGAATCAAAAGAAATTGTAACTCAATATTCTTCTCGCAGACCTTTGAATTACCATGCACATGTTAAACTAGGTTTATAGAGACCCATTGTGACAGAGTCTTGATGGTTAATTCCCATTTTGATCACGTATTTTTAGGTTTAAGGTATTTTTGGTTGACTTGTTGCAATCGGTGTGGACAGTGTTAGTTTCACGTCCTTGACACAGGCCAAGAGCGAGTCGGCCTCGCCTATGAACGGTTCCTTAGACCGAAGCACGTTCCAAAACCGCTATCATTTGTTATGCGCTATCAGTTGCCGAGATAATTTTATTCATATTTTTCATAATCATCATACATTTGGGTATTTTTTTGCGGTTAGCCTCTAAATTTGATATGTCCGAGAAAAAGAAATCTGACAGACGGACACACACAGAACATGACGAAAGTATAAGGTTTCCCTATTTTGCAATTTTTTTGCTACGGAACCCTGAAAAGCTGTCCATAAATATGTTAAAATTATATTCGCTTGGCCAAACGCGAATATGAATGTATCGATTTCCAGTTTTTACTTTCATTAGTTAACTACGGCAGATTAGCGGAGGGTAAGAAATCTAGCCTCGCTTAGGGTTATTTCAAGCTGTACAAACGTAACATACGTTCGTTAAAAAGTACGTACTCTGTCTGTGTGTTCTATACACAGAACATAGAAGCACCACGCGCCGGCCCGGCGGTGCTTCTATGCTCTGTGGTTAAATACAAAGCATTGTTTCATAACATTATTCGGGTTGCCAGTACAAATCCACCATTTTTAATTTCCTTACGTCCGTGAGACTGACGTTTTGAATTAACGTTTATTGGTGCGTTATAGAGTAAACTGAAACAACCGCCCTAGTGTAATGTAAATTTAACAAACAGAGCAAAGTACAAACTTGTGACCATGAACTCTACCCTGAACCTGATCAACAGAAAAGACTTGACTTTAAAGCCTACACTATTAGTTAATTGCGTGCCCATTTTCTGTTGTTTGCCACAAAGACAGCTATTAGATAATATTATGTTCGTAATCTATACTAATATTATAAAGCTGAAGAGTTTGTTTTGTTTGTTTGTTTGTTTGTTTAAACGCGCTAATCTCAGAAACTACTGAACCGATTTGAATAATTCTTTCACTGTTAGATAGTCTATTTATCGAGGAAGGCTATAGGCTACATTTTATCCCGGATTTCCTACGGGAACGGGCACAACGCGGGTAAAACCGCGGGGCGCTGCTAGTGTACTTATACAACTACACACCTAGAACTATAATACACAAAACCACACTTCATAATGATAGATCGTTTACTTAAAGTATGTACCTACCTATGATAGGTACCGGTATTTAGGTATTATAGACCGACACTGCCTGGTAGTTTAAGAACTGAAACATTTCTCCTTGTTGCCAACCACTTAAAAAAATTATGCCCGGGCCTACGTAGATAAAGGCACCCAAATTGTACGGCCGCTGGATTTACACGGCGGGTTAATTGGACGGGTTCTTTAAACAATCTTACTATAGTGTTTCTCCTCGGAGTCACGGGACAAGCCCGGTCTTTTTGAGAGGCATGCGAGGGGATACAGATCCAACTCGTAGAGGCCCAATCTTATAATTATTATTTTATTATTACTCCCAACAAGAGACAATTATTTTCCTTAGTAGAAGATCAAAGGCTTTTATTAGAAAGAAAGGAATGAGAATTGAACAGTGATATTTTACCTCCTTTCAACTCACATTTATCAAATTCCCCGGTCCCCGTTCCTAATTAACTCCTCATATGCCGGAACGCAGATCCAAGCCAGACACAATTGATTTTCTATTGTTTCTAAAATCCCGGCAAACAAAAGGTTAATTAAAGAGAAAGGCTCTTGTCAGTGAGTCCAATGCAGACTTCTCCATCTATTCCTATTCAGTGCAAGCTCCTTCACATCTCTATACGACATGACAGACACTTTTTTACTTTGGTCGCCGTTGTGCAACCTACAAATATTCAAAACTTTAAAATAACAATTAATTACCGCGTGTAACTATGATGTTGATTACACAAAAACTATTTTACGTACACCACTTTCCTATGAAAGTGTTGATAACTGCATAACAAGTAGGTACTTAGAATTACTTAATATTTTAATTGTGCTATTACAAGATCATCATGACGGTTAAGTTTTTACTTTCCATTGGCATAGCAACATTACATAGTAAGTACGAGGCTGCGCAAACCTAAGACCATAATATAGTCTTTAAATTGCTTTCTGCAGGACTAAAATGCACGCCAAGACAAAGCTTTTCTGTCCGTGTTTCTCTCTCCAAAGACTCTCTTTATTCAAATTGACAATAGTTAAGTAAAATTTTGAAATAAGTACTCCTACGCAACAACGGCAGGTCCTATTTTAGAAAACCACCGCAGGGATCCGAACCGAAATCGGTTCATCAATTCGATCGAAAGCTGCGGTGCCACAGATGGATACACATACCTACACCCACAGATAACGAAGTCAAATTATAACAACCCTCCTTTGCGTCAGGGGTTATACAAAGAAAAAAATGATAGTAGAGATAGGTACTACGTATCTTTGTCGTGATGAAGTTGTATGAAGGGGCGCACATTAACTTAGACGTCTCAGAGACTATTTTTCATGCAAAATATACTCGTAGGTAGTAGGTAGTTACTTGGTTTTGTCTTAAAATCTTGCAAACAACTGTTCATAAACTAACAAAAAAATATTCCGGCAAATTAAACACCTGCTCTTTTTTACTGTGCCTTTTAAGTCAGTCTAGTCTAAAAACTGGACTACCTATACCTAGTCTGCGATGGTTTTAATAGAACATCATTCATTATTCAGTGTGGGGCTTAGACACTACGTTGTCGGCCATACACTTCCCTTTTTTAGTGTTTACTACTAATACTAAGAATGCAGTAACAGGTGTTTGACGGTTGCCAATTGCATAATTAATCACTAGAAAACTAATAAATTTACTTGACAATACACCGTGTTTGATTTACCACAGAGAAAGGGATAGTAAGTTAAAGATACATAAGTAATTCTTATGAAAACGCTACCTGATTAGACCCCTTAACAACGGGCCCTATTTTTCTACTCAAATACGAATAAATTTCTGAAAATCGCTAGGTACTTTTACATGTAAAAATCAATATCGCGAAGCAATTGAGATTATTTCCAATGAAAACATCTTCTGGAACTGATCAGAGAATATTGTAAATAAGTCGACTAAAATATACTACAGTCTTGTATCTGTTGTTAGGCAATTAGAGGAAGATGTTTAATAACGTCCAAAAGAGCGATACATTCAAACAAGCTCTTCACACTCTTCATGTCTTCATGCTGTGCTCTTCAGCTATATAATTATTATAGGCGGCGAGTATTTTACAAGCGGCATCTATTGCAATTAAAAAGTACTATTATTATAAGATTTTAATGTCAACTACGGTGGGCAGATGGCGCTAATACCTTGTATGTCTGTCAATGAAAAAAAAGTCTGTCAATGTCATTGAATAATTTATTTTTGACCGTCACTGTCAGATATTTTATTTTTTTATCTGTGCTACATTTTAACGTTCAAATTTATATCACTTTCATTCATTGAGGTCTATGTTCATTCATTCGTCATTCATTTATTCATTCAACAAATAGGTTTGTTTTTGAAACGCGTTGTGAACTTGTAAAAGTTTTTCTAGAGTTAAATAACTCAGAAACAGTGATAACTGATAGTGATTATTTATCAAACATAATTATGTGATTACGCAACCCAATCTGTAATTGCTTCAAAGTCCGCGCACTGATTATTACGTTCTGAAGCAAACAATTATTGTAGTTTCTATTCTAAACAGTCTCTACCTCTACTTATTTATTTAAATTTAGTTAAAAATGCACAAAGTAAGTTGCTATTTAAATAATTCTAATATGTTTTACATTCAATAGGAAATGTCGCACACTAATTAGGTTAATCAAAGTGCGGTACGAGGTTTATAACCTCACCTGTAAAAGGGCGAATTCCATCCACTTTTTGTAGATTTATTAAATGCCAAGTACCCACTTGAATTTGCTTGTAAAGGTCATCTAAATAATTAAACACTCTAATCTAAACTCGGTTTCAGATACGCCTTATTAAAAGACACATTTCAAATCATTTTAATGCAGCATGAAGAATTTTTTTCTATGGTATTCATTGAATTCTGATGGTTTCTTTTCCAGGGTTTGGTTGGTTTGGTGACCGGCGGCGCGTCCGGCCTGGGACGTGCTACGGCTGAACTTCTAATCAAGCAAGGAGGTAGGATAGTAATATGCGACCTCCCCAACAGTACGGGACAAGAGACTGCAAAAAGTTTTGGAGATAAAGCTGCATTCGTGCCTGTTGATGTAAGTTCTGGGAAAAAAATTATGAGTACATATTTTTTATGCCCGGCAAGTGCTGATCCTAATGCAGTTGTTCACTTAAGAAAAGACAATCAATACAGTGATATACAAATTATTAAGTTTAAAATTCAAGCTTGTGAAATATTGTTATCATTTTTGGTGGTCTTCATCAGTAGTGTGCTCACATCAGTGTGACAATTTAAAAGAGGTGCAAGCAAGGTAACGAGACACAAACTAAGTGTTTTTCAAAAAAGTTAAAAAAAAGTATTAGCCTGTAATGTCCCACTGCTGGGCAAAGGTCTCTGATCTCACTGAAGATGGTAATATATGTGTAAAAATTAACAAATCAGTACAGTGAGGAAGATTAGGCATAATTACCACAAACCCGAGCCATGTTTGAAAAGTAGGAAACAACTAAATTAGCGTATTTCAATTAACTATATTTCAGGTTACCTCAGAAAAAGACATAAAGAATGCATTACAGAAGACAGTTGATTTGTTTGGCCGTCTTGATGTAGCAGTCAACTGTGCCGGAGTAGCATCTGCCTCTAGAGTGTACAACTTTAAGAAAGAACAGCCATTCGACCTAAAGGTGTTCCAGAAAACTGTTGAGGTTTGTTAAAATACAACTTCAATTCAAACAAACGAAACCCGCAATACCAAACTCTATTGTAATTGCTTGTCATTCCCAATTGCAGGTGAATTTAATAGGAACATTCAATGTTATCCGGCTGGCGGCTGGTCTGATCGGTAAGAACGCGCCCGACGGCGACGGTCAACGAGGAGTCATCATAAACACGGCCAGCATCGCCGCTTTCGATGGACAAGTGAGTGGAATTTCCAATTTAGAAATCTTCTTCTTTTATGACAAAAGCGTCAAAAATATGTGAAAAATAAATAAATGTCGTGATTGTATGTCGCAATAACATATACTTAACTGAATTTCCAAAGTTAATATAAAACTAGTTGTTCTGCATTCTAGGACTGAAACATAAGATTAAGAAAAAATATGAAGCTTAGATTAGAATTTAAAGTTTAAGTGTAAATTGTATTACAAAATTAATTTTATTTTAAACAATGTTGAAGAAGAATGTCATTTGTAAATATACATATTTATTGGGATTCAAAATGAAATTAAAGCCTACTGATATCTTCGGTGAGATGAGAGCCTTTGCTGAGCAATGGGAAATTACAGATTAATATGATTTAAAAAAAAAGTTAAGATTCTTTGTATCTTTTCAAACCAAATACTTCAATGACTTTACCTTACTATAGCCAGAGTCCTATAGGCTGTATAATTTACCTTTCAGCATGTTATAAAATACTTTCTCATATTTTTCAGATCGGTCAAGCTGCATACTCGGCTTCAAAGGCCGGTGTGGTTGGAATGACTTTGCCTATTGCCAGAGATCTAGCCAAACAAGGAATCAGATGTGTTACCATTGCCCCAGGTAACTAAATAATATTTATTTTGGGTGCTAGGTTCAATTCGGGTTCAAAACGGAATAAAAATATTTCCACTATTCTTTGCTAAGGTTCTAATGTTGATAAAAACAAACGTAGTTTCATTAATTTTCGATAGATGGCGTTAACATTACTGTATGCTCTGTGATGTCAGAGGTTTGAAATAAAAATTTAACATTTACGATTTCTCTGTGAATATTTGTTAATTTTTACAGATATCTTACTATCTTAATTAAATAAGGCAATTATATGATTGCGTCGAACCATTGATGAATGTCACGGAACAACAATTTATGTTATGACTTACTTTTGCTCAAATACTTGGTTTAGGCCCATCTAGTAGCCAGATTTGGTAGCTAGCTTCCAAATGGGAGAAATAATCCCGATTTGAAGCTGGCTACGAAATAGGAATTCGAAAGTCCAAGATTTAGGATTTTAACTAGTAAAAAAAAAAACCCTAACCTACCGAATAGATCGTTCCCATTTAGTAGCTAGCTACAAGATGGGAAAACACTTTTCTCATTTCGTAGCTAGCTACCAAATCTGGCTACGAGATGGGCCTAAACTAAATACTTTCATAGTTATGATGAATTCTAATTGAAGTTCCTATAATGTTTGATTTTAACCATTAAAATACATAAGTCTTTCCATTTTCGTCCATTAATTTTGCTATATGCTGAACTTCTTCCTCTTCGTGTCGATAGCACATAAATTAACTATTTAAATGAGCCCGCTCCAGTGCTTCGCTGCCCCTACGCCCTTGTCATTGGCGCACATGAGGTCACTCAATGTGCAGCTTAACTCAATCATACTTATCTTATTATTTCTTGTTCTTAATCTTATGTCACCTCATAAGTCTCTAACATCCTTTAAAAATAATCTTTACAGGTTTATTCCGAACACCAATGATGGAACAGTTACCAGAGCCAGCCATAAAGAGTCTAGAAGCTTCCGTTCCTTTGCCCTCTCGTTTAGGTCACCCTGCTGAGTATGCTTTACTAGTCCAAAGCATCATACAGAACCCAATGCTCAACGGTGAAACTATCCGATTAGACGGCTCACTCAGGATGCAACCCTAATTTGTGAGTAATTTCTTTACAAGAATTAATTATTTAATTCGGTAGTTTAGATTATATGTATTGTTATATGAATAAAATATTTGTACAGTATTTTTGTAGTTTTAGTTAGTGACCTTATTTATTATATAGTCATAGTGTGTAAAGTAGTATGTAAAAGCAGGGACGTTCTGGAGCGACCGTAAATGGAACGGATATCCGTTATCATTTACATGTACGGATAAAATTATCCGGATCCAGATTCTATACCCATAACATCCCTAGTACAAAATGTAGATAGTTCGTTGGTAGAGTATTTTGATGTAATCTTATAGGTGTTAGTGGCGAAAAGGTATTAATACTAAAAATAACGTTTAATGGTTCTTGGAATTGCAAATACTTTTGCGTTCATCACGCTCACACCTTCTCTATTCTATCTTTTGGTTGGACTTAGTAAATATGCGCCATTTTGTCTTATTAAAAGACTAGCAGGTGTCCCTTTGTATCCGTTTCCGTGTAAATGTTTGGAAGTAAAGTATCACAAAACCTTCCGCGCGAGAGACCTATCTATCTGTGAAACCCGCATGGAAATCCGTTGAGTAGTTCGTCGCTGTCTGGCAGCCGCGGAAGGATTTTATAATTTGCAAGGATATTAGTGTTACCTATACATACTATTAGTTAGTTCATGAGAAGTATTGTTAAGGTATACCTACCAGACTAATTCGCGAAGTAAAGACACAATTAGTTAAACGAAAATATCATTTATTTCTATAATAATGGACGACAAGAGGGCGCGCGCCCTCTCGCCGGCACGTGGTGCATCTCACAATATTTATTCATTATTAATCAATATTCACCAAGATAATAAATACAATGACGATTCACCAACTCACCGCCACATGTATGTTGACACCTAATCATCGTGTTACAAATAAAACTTAATGACGCATCTAATCAATTATATCGACAATAAAATTAAAGTATTAGCGACAACAATATTACAACATTACATTAAAATAAACAACACGTACCTAATGTGAGGTAATGACGCGATACACTGCGGTCTCTGTTGGTCTACGCTAACTGAATTGCGCCCGCGCTCGCACCGAAGAGACTCATTCTATATTTAAACTTGTTCATGATGCGACCTACTGGATTGTCCGTGAGGTTGAGTGTGAGGTGTGAGGAGCGAGTGTTGTCTGTGGTCGGTGCGGTCGGGGCCTTCAGTTAGAGTAGCGCAACCCGGCACAGACGCACCGGCGAGTGGACGTGTTAAGTTTTACTAACATGAGAATTAATATTAATGATGGTATGAAACCGATGCGAGGATCTGTTCCTCGGGGCTGCGGCTCGACTACAATCCGTATCACCCTTTACGTCTAAAATAATAAAGTAGCCATTTATTTTATGACATAATATGATTTATTTAATAATATAATTAACAGCAAATGCTTAATTGCATTGGTATTCGCCAGCCCCAGTTTCAGGTTCAACATTATACATTTGATGAAAACTCTGTATACCTCGCCCTATCTAATATGTACAATTGATAAAAAGAACTAACACGGCTCGCAAAATTAAATAAAGTAAGTTTCAACAGAAATTATCGCTTAGAATAATTAAAATTTACATCTACTATGAACTTTCAGGCGTAGGCCTGTTGTTTCGCTCAAATTCATTATCTCACGGAAATAAAATCCATGGTAAGTATTTACTATACACAGACAACATTAATTGATTTTAAACCTATCTTAACATTAATGAACAACAGTGGTTAACTACCGAGAGAGCAGAGGGGGACGCCCATCGCTTTACGTTAGCCATTAACGAGTTTGGAATGTATGCGACCGCGAGCGCGCGCCTCTTCCCGCCCCTCCTCTCTGGCACAACAACTCGATACTAATCATAATATTATGCCAGCGAAGCATGTGTGATGATGATTCAATTAAGTTCAAATATTAGAAGCGAACACCGATATATTTCTATTTGTTAGATTAATTAATTAGATTTTTATGCTATAAGTGCGCGAGCGAATCTGAGCGAATAACAGCGCCTAGAGGGGCGCGGGGGCGGGACGAGCCCCCCCGCGCCCCGCACGTCGGTACACACTAGTTATACTTACACCTAATTGAACTCAAAATTTACATTTAAATAGAACACTCATTGTGTATCTTAAATTTAAAAATACTTAAATCTTTAATTTTATAAATATAGATATTACTTACATAAACATTAAAATTACAGCTTCCTGACGTACAACCTAACATTAAGACGTAATCAATAGTAGGGTCGATTTTATATGAATAGATTAATTATAATAATAAAACATGTATCATATTTAATGAAAGTTATGAATGAGTTAAAGTAACGTACACATTAAGAAAGTTAAGTTTATTGAACACTGGCACCATTCACATTCATATCAATCAATCGCCTGCATATCGTCTAAGTGTGTGTGTCGCACTGCGCGCGCGCGTCGATGCGCGGCGCGCTTCCAGTACCAGGAGTCTATCGACAACACTAAACAATACCACTGCCTTTATCCCATTCGCCGACTCTGACTACTTGATAACATTATTATTTATTAAAATATTACGATATTACATTCAAGATTCTTAAATTAAGTACATAGATATTCACAAAAATATGTTTGTTTACTGTTTAAGAACATTAATTACACATTGAAACGATCCAAGTACTTATATTTGTTGGTTAGTTGCTATTAGGTAATATAAGAATATATTTTATGAATATTATCTGAAGAGTACATTCATTACATTTATACGAACATTATAAAGTAACACTGCGCATTATAAGTCAGTGGCATTGATAGAACAAGTAGACTCCTTCGATTAGAAATGTGATTCCATATAAGTATAAAAATAATACTGTATAATTAAGCAAATATTAATGTTCTGGTATAAAATACTATTTATACAAAATGGTAACGTGATTGGTAAAAGTAAAACCACAAAACTAATGCAAGGAATCCTTTACGTTGAGGTAAAACGGCATCAAAATGTTTTAAGTAACTGTGATAGTTATGTAGGTCGCCTTACGAATATTACGTAATAATTCATTCGTTTACCATTTCGCATCCATTCTATAGTGTTGCAATAAGCAAACTGGTTTCTTTTTTAAAAATTGGTCACATCGATGCGCCATTAACGACAGACAAAATTTGTTATGACTCATAAAGCCTAATGTACCTAACTATGTTAACGTCATCACAGATCAGCTTTGCTTTCATATAAAGCGCTTAAGCCCGTGAAGTTACGATTGACCCCAATCTCGTTACATTACGGCCTACGTTTCGTTACGAAACGCGTAACGTTTGCGACAGGGCGCGGTACCGACGCACCGATCGCTCGGTGTTCTCACTTGGGGTCCCAACGACACCTCACATGCAAAGGTAAAGGAGTTTAAATAGTACATTCATATCTTCATAATAGGTATTTTATACATACTCTGATCTGATTAATATTTTATATGTTTAAAATTGTTATATTATTGAATATAGTAAGAGCCATAACTAACATAGTTGTCAATGATTAAAAAATATGTGTCAATAACGGTAACATTATTATTAAAAATATTTCGATTAGTTTATTTAATGAATGTCAACTGATATTTAATATAATGTCATCATAAAAATTGTAGCACAACAATGTCAAGAGGAACTTTTTGAATATTGAATAGATAAAATAAACAGCAACAGTTGATTGTGCCCGGTAAGTACTCAATCTGGTCTATGTCATACAGCGAAGTTAACCCTCCCATCTATAGTTACGTCTATAGCATCTCAATCAACAAACAATATTAATTAACCATTTCATTTTAACATTATGTATTATTTCATTTTAATTTTAAAAAATAATTATTTTAATAAGCATTTAAAAATCAATAGATTTAAAAAATCTTCATGTGTTGTCAATAAAGTTAGTGTGTGTTCACTGGACGGTTTACATAACAAACATGGTGCCTTGCAAAATATAGCTTACATGAAACTAAATAAAGTAACATTTATATTGGAAACATCTATTAGATAATTTTAACTCTTCTACTCGTTGATGCATTCTACTATCTAAATATTCGCACTTGGTGCAATGATATTATGAAATATTAAATAAAATTCAGTTAAACACAAACCCTCTATCACATTACATATTAGTAATTAAATAGATCCATATTTATCTTATGCGTTATGAGCCGTAGTGTGTGGTGTGACCAAAGGCCTAGCCTGCTCGCGTGCAGGGCTGTCTGCTCCTGTCTGTCTGTCTGTCTGTCTCTCCAACCCGCCCGACACACGCCGTCTGTCGCGATATTATCAAGGGCATCTTTCTGTTGTTCTACAATAAAATTGACGCTTAATTAATACAAAAATAACGTTTTCAAATTAAATTTGCAACGCCGAAATACATGGGAATCTATAAAATATATAATGATTATTAATTTAATATGAATATTGATTTCCACTTTTGAAGTAGATTCATCTCTCTTCATACGCTAATATAATTATTTTTTAGAAAAATACGAAACCATGTGCTTTCAGTTAACATATTATATATGTTAATAAAGTCAAATATGTTGTATATAAAAATACGCGTCTCCTTCGGCCAGAACCCGTAGACGCAACGTATTTAATTATCTCTTTAAAAATCTAGGATTTTTAAGGTATTTTTGCACGTATGTTGAGATATATTTTACATAATTACACTTTTAAGTAGATTTAATCACTGTATAATGTGCTAACACGTTATTTACAATTATATATAATATTTATATTTTGTACTGGTATGGCCGATTAAAGTACTCAAATATATAGATATATAATATGAAACACTCAGTTTATACCCTATGGAACACTAGTACAATTCTTGATTAGAGTTAAGTTTAACGTTCCTATTATTACAACAATTATAATATAATTTCAATATTATAATGACAACTTTAATAAAATTTTGAAACATCAATGAAAGCCAATAAAACTATGAAGGTATTCGAATATGTGTGGCATTGTGTTGCGTTCGAGCACACATGTAACCGATCACCGAACCCATGCACCCGATCTGAGACACCAGCCATCCCCGCGCGCGCCGACCCGACCGGCTCGACACACAAGCCATGGCGCTCGTGTTGAATTGTACGTGAACTATACTTATTATACGCTACATTCGATTGTAGAGTGCTCTAACATTAAAAGAAACGAAGGTAAACCACACAGTAACATTAATAAGTAATAACGACAAATACCTCGACATACATACATACATACATAGTAACTGCAATAAAACTAACAATCACAATACTACATAATAATTATGATTATCGCAACTAACATTAAAACAGTTTTCACCAATTTCTTCGTTTATAATCACAGACGCTTTCCTAAAATATGTATAGTAATCCTCTGCTAACGCACCGGAGATAAAGAAATCTAATGTACAACATGACTTACAAGGTTTTGATTTGATAACTGCGTAAAATAAATTAACTGTAGCTACACGAACTGGTGCATATTAGTTTTGTATATTATGTTACGATTTAAGGTAGATAAATATTTGTTTTATGTGTTTATGGACTAGGCATGCGCGGCATCGCCGGCGCTGGCGCGATTACTTAATCAAAATCACACACCAAGTTACATCTACAACTAAATAAGTAATGTTTGTATAACTTATAGTTCGATCTGATGTGGTGATGGGGCGCTTCGCACGTTCGCATTCTCCACACGGGCCGAGCCTGGCGTTCACGATCTGGAAAGTGACCAAACATCTCGTTAATATAACGTGCTCGAAGTGCGTTCGGTTACGTTATATGTACACATTGATGCCCAGATCAGATGGAAAGTACTATGTACAGAAATATTTTTAAAGTGAGAACAATATTTCCTAGAATGTTGTCTCTATTTGATTAAATTTGCACTTAATTAGTAAAAAAAAGGAATCTTAGGGAAAATTCACATTAAAGTATTGTTTTCAATTCGGTTCCATTTGTATATGACGGCGTTGTCTAACATTTCGTTAAACGATGACCGATATTAAACTTATTAATTTATGGATCTTATGTCAACTGTAATATGCTTCGACAACATTATAGTAAATATTCAAATTAATAAAAAGAAATTGATGAAAATAAGCATTAAACCATATTAACTTTTAGTGCTAACTTTAAATTATAGCTCATTGAAGTCTACATATATTGTATAATGTATATATTACCAACTCAGTGATCTCGAGTTACATATCTTATTCATGTCATACGTTACCTGTTTACGGTTATAGTAAATTCATAAATAAAATATACATAATATATGTAATATGTCCGGATTGTTTGTATTATGAAAATAATGCCTTTAATATATATGAGAAGATCTTAGGTTTATGAACAATAGATAGTAGAAATCAATCTAAATAGTAATTTAATATGTGCAAATATTTTCTATTATAAGTATTAATGCTAAGTGCCTCACCCTCACCAATAAAGTAATATACCGCTGTACCAACCCCTCCCCTTAGCCACGACATTTATTTAAAAAGTTTTTATTTAAACTTGTGACGAAGTAATTAACAAGTTATTTAATTTTTTTTTTTCAAAAACCGACATAGTCACAGAATAATACTATTCCTTTGCCCAAACATTTCTACAATTGATTTTTAAGTAATAATAGCAGCACATTATAATATTTTACATTAAATTGCTTTGCTAAAGTGCACGAGTGTTTACATATTGTGTATCAATTTACAGGTAATGTGCTTACAGTGCGTAAGTTTTTAAGTTTAATATTGTACCGTGCGAATGCTTACTCTATATCGGAGTATGCGGTTGAATCGAGTCGCTTGGGAGGAATCCGCACCTGCCACAAACATTCACAATGAAACCAACATTGGCCTCAAACAGGCAATATCCAAGTGCCGCATTATGTATTCCAAAACGAACGTGCGTATTGTTATGCATAACTATGTACAATCATGTGGTCACATATTATTTTAAGATGAATACTTATTGTGTTCAAGTCTGTTCGTTCATAACGATTTGCATAAATTGCTTTGGTTTGGTATTAGTGTTGTGATGAATTTTCCAATCATCAATTGGAATTGTTTTTAGTGTTTTTGGTGAAAGCATATTGATATTTGTAATTTTTTTACAATTTTTTTACCGAAAAACAAAATATGCACGCCAATTAAAGGTTAAACTTTGGAAAAAACTATCTATTTTAAATAACGGCTTGTCAAATGTCCACTATATATTCAGAGATAATACCTTTGTATGTAGGTACACTTCCGTACAACTTCCGATCAGTATCTCTACATTATGCATTCACTAGGACCAAATAATGAATACTTTAGCCAAATAACCACAGGTTATTGGAACTAAAGTCGTTGTCTATTTGAACCTACGTGTTATGTCGTCCGAAACAGCCTCCACCCCTTTAAACATTTTAAACCAACCCTTAACATCCCTGAAGTTACTTCATGATACAAAATTGACTTAGATCAACATTACAATGAGATTACAGCGAATTGTTAAAGCTCAGTGTAAAAAATGAACTGTCATACATACCGGTATATGATATGACACAGCATGGAGTACTGGCGAATTTAAGTGCAAAATAAGTAGGTAAGTAAAATAATGAGTATAAATAAATACATGATAATAATAATAATAAAGTTATAGGGTAACATACAATCTGTCTAGGGTCGACGTGTGCTCGCCACTTCGGTTTATCATTTCGCCTCCGTTCGGCCTAGAAGGAGATTATACATTGGTGTATCTCGTTGGAATGATATACATATTCGTAGTATTTTATATAAGAAGATATATTATTTTAATATTGAAGGTAAAGGAGGGTAGATATTTACTTGCGCTTGGCGTGGAGCATTTCCATAAGTAGAGTTTGTGTGGGCGCTTGTCCGGCGCAATGTCGCTGGTACAGGTGGTCTTCCCCTCGGGATGCCAGCGCATGTATTTCAGGTACCACCATTACTAACTTGCCGAATTTATCCTGAAAATTATAACACCGAAACGTTAACATCGATACAGCCATGCAAGCCTCATTCTGAACGAATTACTAAACCTGTTTGATGATAATATTGCAATATAGACCAAGTAAGCCATCAGCCATCTATAATTAGTTTTGTAATATTACTTCAAAAGGAATATAAACTGTAAATATTTCAAAGGATATTTCTACCGACCCATGTTAGCAAAACAGAGTTGATAGCTTACTTCGGTGACAACTTTACTAGGCTACTCATTATTTATGTAGGCATAACCTGTTAGCTAACTGCCACGCCTGTATGAAGCAATTAAGTTACTTAATAGACATTTGTAACCATTGCTAACTTACAAATAAGTAAATAAGACACTGAGTTCCAAATCTACTTTCTAATTTAATTTACTTTGCTATTAAAAAGATTAATTGAAGTTTTTTAATGTGGTTTAGGTCTTGTTTTGCAATTTATGCAATTATTGTGATGCCACAACGATATTTAATAGTTACGAGGATTATCTGAGATGATAAGATGAAGAGCTTCAAAAATGTTGTATTCCTCACCTGTATCGTCGGATAACACGAGAGGGTATAGTCCAAGAGCGCCGCTTGCACCGTCTGGTATCCATCCCGGACACACTTCACGTTCACGATGCCTCTCACCTCTGAAACCCGAAGATAACACTTCAAACAATTACAACAGACACCTTAGCGTTTGTCATGAAACAACCAGTGTGAAACAAAAATAAATATTACGCGTAAACAGAAACATTCGCCGTATCGCATAACACTAGAAAATTAAAAAATAAAATGGATGAAGATGATGGTGGTGAAATACTAACCAGGGTTGAGGAGGAGTAAGAATTTGACGCAGATGTAGTCTGGAACATCGAACTTGAGTTCGGCCAGCTTGTTCTGGAGCTCGTTGAAGTGGTCGGCGAGGGAGGGGACGCCGAGCAGGCCGAGGCACAGGAGGTCGAACTTCTGCCCGTTGTGGAGCGTGGTCTCGTCCGGCAGGCCGTTGTGCATCCGCTGGTGCAGGTGATCCAACACCAACATGTCCGACCACGAGTTCTGCAGCAACTTCATCTGATCGTCCACCTTTAACAAATTACAAAAGCGTTGCAACGCATGCACGGCGACCCCATCTCATCGCATCACTCAGAACTACGGGAGATTCTAACGAGTCGTCATAGTACAAAACGATCAATGAAGCAGTTTTACGCATAATTTTCAATATCAAATTATAGCAGGGCGTTCTTAAACTAGAGTTTCTTCACACGAGACACACAAAACAGTTTTACGGTTTTGAATATCACGAGAGTTGTCTAATGTGAAAAAACAAATTTAAATTAATGTTAGTCAGGTTTTATTATTCGGATACATTGAACTGCCTCATTTTTCGATTGTAGAATATTTTCCGTAAATTTATTTTTTTAAACTATGACGACGAAATATGGGGGGGTTTTGGCCGAAGACATCCAGAATAGTACCAGTACGTGGTAGCATGCTATGACGCAACGTCGATTCCATGTGCCTCTCTGTTTATTGACCTTATTCTTAGCATTTGTTCGAGCCCGTCCGTTTATCATCTTCGTTAAATTGCCTATATTATTGCTCCATTAAACTCCACTAAAACACGACCACTTTTAAATTGGCCGCAAGTCTTGACCGAGTCACTGTGACGTCGCCGACGACCTACATTTTGCCGAGTTGCATTTGGGTGGTGCGCAAGCGCGTTAAATTTTGTCGTTTACGAAACGTTACAACTGAATATTAGAGTTCCGAGCTATTACTACACCGGCTTGAGTTGCTCAATGCAATGAGTTCGTAGTTACGATATCTGCTCAGCTAGCATATCAATGAAGACAAAGATTTTCTCTTCGTTGTATCTCTACTTTTTAGTCAATTTTTTCTACATCTACATGTAATGCCAAATACTCTCGTTTTTACTCTCAAGTGAAGACTAAACGGATTAAAATGTGTCAAACATGTCACTGTCATACAATATCTAGCCAATCATAACAGAGTAAGAGGAATGAATAGTCGAATTGAATGAATGAATCCGGTGTTGCAACGTCGAATTATTAGACAATATATTAGTGGTAAAATCAGTTTCTCTACCAAATCTCTCCGAAGAGTAGAGGTATATGTCTTCGTTTCTATGCTAGCCGGGCAGAAGTATGTTACCATATCTCCTATTTAGACATTTGTATGTTTTCCGAATTTATATTTTTGTCTCCAAGCTAGTATGTATATTCATACAATATTTCATTTTAAACTAGCAGTTAGTAATTGAATAAAATGTCTTCAAAAGAATAGTTTCGGATGTAGACAATGCCGGTAATTGTCAATGAATATTGCATGTTGTCAATAAAATCTAGCATGAAATAATCGACAAGTGCGATCTACGATATAAACACGTCATCGACCGCTCAAGTTCATCGCGCGCTGTTATGTGACTAATCGTAATTGGTAAGATATTACGTAAGAGAAAGCGAAGAAAGGCCGCGTAACTCGTTACGACCCCGTTAACGGATGGCGGCGCGCGTTGGCGTGGTGTGGCCGGTTACGCGCCTCGGTAAAAAGTGCTTTCTCGCGGCAACTCGGCCACGGCCACTGTGTCAAGTACGTGAACGAAAGTGCAGCGTTGCCGCCCCGCGTACCCCGCGTGCCCGCACCGTTACATCACATCCGTCTGGAGAAAGCTCGGGTCATCAACATTTAGGACCCTTCTTCACTAGCGCTCCTCATTATTTATTAACTTTACAAATAGTATATTTATACTCAATGCATTTTGTTCGTTTAAAAGACCTATTGTTTCATAAAATCTAGACACTTCTTAATATGTAGATTCATCTTAGATCGCCGTCTTAATTCCCAGAATGAATCGTAAATAAGTCGCGTCATTTTAGCACAAACAAAAATTATTGTCAGTGGTATCTGCAGGCGCGAACGAGACCAAAGTAATGTGTACGGTATGGCAACGTCGCTTGACCACGTGACTGACTGCGGCTCTTGCGTAAGCGAGCGACGACCACGTTACGGCGCGGTGGCGGCACTGGGGCGGCACAGCACCGCACTGCTCCACTACTCTCATACCCTAGTGCCACTACTCTATCATACTCTGTTACAATATTACTCGGAAAATGCACTATTTTCTGTATTACTGCAACGTAAACTCATCATTATAGAGCTTGAAACAAATTTCAACCGTTTTATATTTATGTATTTGTATTCTTTTTTAAAGAAAAAATGCTTTTGTTTTAATATTCCTTATTTTAGTAAGTAAATTACGGAAAATATCTTGGCAAATTGTAGATTATTCAAAAGGCAGGTAGCTTGTATGCTGTTCGTGGGAACTTGACCTAGTTGATTTGGTGCGGCGCGGCGGCGGCGTATCGATTGCGAGAGGCACCGCGTCGCCCGCTGCGTCATACACGCCCTTACTCACACACACATTACCAGTACTATTTGTTGGTGTCTACCCAGCAACAACAAATAAAATAATAAACAATTCGCTAGGCATTGAAAAAATGAAATAATCAGCAGTTTGGCACAATCAGCATAGCAATCAAAGACGTTCGCTTGCAGAGTTGGTGTACACCAGGAAGGGTTCAAGGGATTCGGGACAGGATTCTATACTTATCTGGAAATTCACCTTTAGATACTTAAAGAAAACGGTGTTCCTCGCCCAGTCCACTTGAGAGAACAAATTTTGATCAAGTACTTTGCACATTAATTCAAAGAGATCCACCTCACATTGATTGTAGGTTTGGCTTTGTAAGAGCCCAAAAAGTGAATTTTGCCACTCTCGGTCATCTATGGTTTGTACAAATTCCCGAATCATGGGAGACACTCGGAGAGTTTCGGTGCTTGTGGCCTCTGCCGTACTGGATGGGGTGGCTGCAGCGTTGTTGGGCGCATCGAATGAGAAGTCGGGAGAAGCAGAGTGAGGTGAATGCGTTTCCCACTTGTCGTGGGCTGGAGGAGGCGGCGGCTGAGGGGGCTGCGGCTGGGCGGCCAGCAGAGCGGGGCCCGGCGAGGACTCTGGAGATGACGTCAGTGATGACACTTGGGGTATTTGGATCTCCTGCTTCACTGGCACTGAAGCATATTGTGAAGTGAATCCGAGGACCAATCCACCATCACCGAGCGAGCCGCGTAGTGTCTGAACGGCAATCTGTCGCTGTCGCATAATTTGCAACTTGCGAGCTCTATCTCTTTTGTACATGGGGCCGAATTTATTTCTGCCACCCCGCATACGATCTGCTCGTACGG
The DNA here is from genome assembly GCA_963082685.1 of Cyclophora albipunctata. Lineage (NCBI taxonomy): Eukaryota > Metazoa > Arthropoda > Insecta > Lepidoptera > Geometridae > Cyclophora > Cyclophora albipunctata. The sequence goes on along the minus strand of OY720111.1, from coordinate 10,543,067 downwards.
CTGAAATAATAAAAATACAAGTTTATGAATGTGTTCAGAATGTACGCATGCTAAGTATAGCATTTTGACGACTTACAACCATGCTAAAATATTATACCAAAATTGAAAGACATCACAAATATTCGATTTTATTCTGAAGGTAAACAAATATTTCACCGCATCCTGGAATAGGTTTGGGCATCGATGACATTATCTTGTATTTATAACCGTGTGTGTTTTTACTGGGAATATCCGTGATAGGAAGAAATCGGTTGAAAGGCATTGTGTATTGTATGTTTCAATTTAAAGCTGAGAGACACAATTTGGCAAGTTAAGTAGGGAACTATATTATTCAATAAATATTTTATTAAGTTGGACCTGAAATTTAGGGCACCGGCCTCATAACGCGTACAGACTTAGCCTTTCTTTACGATTTTGGCTGCATTCCAAACAGAACGCTTTTCGTGATAACAACAATTTATGTATAAGTTGATTCCACTTCTTTAATGTCGTGATCGTGAACCGAAAACATTTCAGTACTTACTTACTTTTATTTGAATGTAATTGAACATTTTGATTGGTCACAGTTTGAATTAAAAACATTGCAAGAATAAGTTGCTGCACATTGAACCTGGTTATATAACTCTTACATTTTAATGTCAATACTTTGTCTAAAACCTGGTTTTGTAATAACTAAATGAGTTATTTACGGGCGTTATGATTGTTGCGAAGTATACGTTCAAATTCACCAGTTGATTATGTTTATGAGCGTGGAGTATGCACGAACATGTTCATATTTTAACTATTAACTGAACCTGGAGCGGAAGGAGACTTTCAGTGAGTTGTCGGCTCGCTCAACCCACGAGTTAAAAATAACAACCAGTTTTTATTGTGGCCAACGCGCCTCTGTGTGATAAGGACAGACTTATAGGAATTGAAGTAGAATTTAAGAGAGACGAAAAGCGTAACGGATTTAAGCGTCGCTGTGTGCAATTCCATTTGAGTCAGATAATGTAGATAAGATCATGTATGATAAATTAAGTTACTTTTACGGATTATGGACTTTTCGGATTATGGTTTTGGTTTGTACGGAACTAGGTATTTTTTAATTTAAACACATATAGCTCGCTTCATATCATGCTTATTGACAATCAATCATATCACAATAAATCATGCTTATTGGGTTCTAACCAGTTATTTCGTCCTGTCTTTTTACAATTTGTTTGTGATATGTAAGCTTTTTAGAAGGCAAGTATTGTGTTACGTCGCGACAGCACTTATTGTTGTACTGCGTGATTAACGTTATCTAGCTGAACCCTTATTATGAAGCAATACTTATTCGTTCTTTAGAATTTGTAGAAAAATAGCCACTTCTGACGTGTACAATTGTAGATTGAGTGTTTTGATTACCAACGTTTTATGGCTGACAGGAAAATGTTGACTAGAATCTTTAGATAGATTGTTATAAAAATCTGATATTACCTATCTAATTGAATACTCTATTACTGTAGCAGCCGATAATGCCGTAAACGAGGTCAGTTGTTTGTTACAAGACTAAAGTGGATCAAGGTCAAGGTCATTTTTACAAATCAAAAACATACATCTCGGTGACAGATAGTGTGCAGAAATAGACACATACCTACGAACGAGTTCAATTCGCGTTCTGCTGTTATTTGCGGCTGCGACCCACTTGACAGAGATAGGTCAAGGTCGACCTTGGCAACGAGGACACAATTTGTAGTTAATTAACATAAATCCATCACCATTTCCAAAAAACAATGCAAAAATGTAATAGAAACCATTAATTGACCTTGGAGAATAAGCTAGACCCGTCAAATTTAGTAATCGTGTCAACGAGATAATAATGTATATACTAAAAGGACGGGAAGAGGTGGGGATTGGTCCTTATGCCGACCGACCGACGAGTCGGTGAAACTTGGTCAAGGCTGGCATTGCCCCTGCCGCCCTCCCCCCATCCACGAACGTAGCCGAAGTTGGCCGAGTAACACGAACGGCGAACGCGCGTGGCTGTATAGACTCAATCGCGCATGAAGTAAAATAGCGGCAGTAGGTAAGTAAGCGTGTTGTCATACAACTGAAGATAAATCACATAGATACTTAGTTATCATCGTCCGTCATCACTACCTGCTCTTCGAATGGTGTCAAGATCTTCAACACCTTTAAAAGTATTGTCAAAGAGACAAACAACTCCTACGTACTTCATACTGATTACAATCATTACCAACATATGCTTACAAGAATGACTCTAAGCAACATCGAAGTAGTACCGTAAAATACGTTAATGATTTTTTGTGCTATAATACATGCCTACACTAACTGCACAATTGTATTTAACTGTTCCATGAGGCAATAACAAACTAAAGTATCACGCAAGCAAGGCTATGGCATATCCACGCAACGCAACGTAATCAGTATTCGGTTGGATTACTTTGTTCCAACGCAGGGGTTTGATGGAAGCGCCCGCATACAAAAATCCTTGTAAGATGGCTGAGCTCATAGTAATGTCGTAATAATACGACAGGTAATGCCTAAAAAATAGAAAGGCCCGGTGTGCGAGGCCGCTCTGTCGAAACACTCGATTCGGGTCAAGGCAGCGAGCCGAAATAGTCGGCTGGCGCGCGCGTTTTTATTGTGATCTAACATCTGTCGTGGCTCAGACGACGGGCGCGCCATGTGATTTAACCATGCCTACTCTATCTGCATGCCCTTACACTTTTGAATTATTCTAGATAGAGTTCGTTTTAATGCCTAATTAGTTGGTCTGATCAAATCCATTTCTAATACAGATAACATATTGCTCTTATTTGAAAAATCTAATGAGAATAAATTATACGAGACATAGTAAGGTATTCCGATACTCGTATTGCGAAAATAAACAGAATAGATATATACATTACTTATTTATAGAAATCAGCTGTTTTACTCTTCGCACTGACTCATAACACATAGGGCATTTACTTTCTTATATAATTATAAGAATATATAGCACGGGGTAGCCGTGCAACAAAATGGCTAATGTGAAATGAATACCTTAAAAGCTATGAAATTTGTTCCATTAGAGATTTACAAGACCCGTCAATTTGCCACCGATTCATAATAGAGTTGAGTACCAAGGTAAACTATATGGAAACGGTATATAAAAGACAATGACGTGAAATGCCGTTATGACGGGTGTTAATGGTATATTACATAAGGGAACTTGTGTTCCTATGCGTCAATATACACTGATTTTGACTAGAGTAATTAAAGGACTTTTACAGCAAGAACACAGTTAAGTTTTGCATCTTTATTGCTGTGAAACTCATTTATAGGGTTACCTCATTTATATTCGTAGTTAACCATATTTTAAAAGTAGTACTTTTACAAAGTACAAAATTGATCCATTTCGCGTTTTACCTAGCAAATTAAAGAAAAACGTGTATTATATGTGTACTGAAATAAAAACAGTATGAATAAGAAATGTGATACGTGTTCACGTCACATTTGGGTAGTCCATTGCGACAGGTCGACCGAGCGTCTTGTGAAACGGCGCTTGCGCAGCGTACCCCACCGACGACGGTTGATTGTGTTGAAATGAAACACACGAAACAGTCACTAGCGCACGCTTATAAACCTACAACCCTCTAGAATTCAGAATGATTTTTCTGCAACCCTTACTGATTATTCATGGAAGGCATACGGATAAGTGCCACTTTTATATTTTAAAGGACATTGGTTTTTGCTTCTAGACAAATTTGAGTGGTTCATTAAGTTAATAACTTGCTAATTAACAAGTCTTTGTAACTTTTAGTTTTCTGGCATAAAAACTTCAACATGAATATTGAAAACTTAAACCACATCAAACGTTGGGAACCATTTACGTAACACATGGGTAATTTAGTTGTATACAACATACATAGCTCAGTTGTCGGTAATCAACTATTATTGCCCAAGTACATCTAGTGTATAATATGATTGTGTGCTGGCCAACTATTTAACAAATCACTGCATTATAATTTGCATTTTTTACAAATTGTTCCTTCTAGTTTAATCCTGAATTAACTCTTAAAGTTTATAACTTTTGGTTATAGAGTTTACTTATTGAGTTATATTCAGGAAATCTGTGTTGAGTAGAGGCAGCCATTTGGTAGTGGCATTACACAAGGCTTGGTGCAGCAGGTCGGTCGGGCGGTACGAGCCTCTCGCAACCGCTCCGCTATTCGGGTCAGCCAACGATTTGTGTGAATTGTGCCATCCGACATATTATTGCAATAAATGTTGGCTGTCGACATTCATATACCATGTTTACCATAGGGTTATTTATGAATGTATTACAATTGGAATATATTCGGGTGGTGTATGATCTCCATTGATGAACGTTTGATATCATTGAGTTTCATGCCCAACCTCTAATGGCTCTATTGGTTTTGTTACAGCTAAATAAGTGCCAATTAAGGACTTGATATAGGTTCTAAGGATCCAGAATAGACTCCTATGGAAACTCTATAATAGTTTTTTTGTATAGCTGTGATTATGAGACTTCTAAGTCTTAGAAATTCTCTTTATTTTTCATTTTTATTGAAATCTGTTTAAAATGTACGTTCTGATAGAACTTTTTAATAGACCCTGAAGTAATATGGTTTGATTATTTTAGGGAACTTATTTATTTTATACCAGTACATTATTTCAAAGTGAACAGCATCTGGCGAAACGCGGAATGGCGAACGGCTCACGCACACCACCACAGTTCCATATGTAGTGTATGCACGCACAAACAAGCAGCGCGCGCGCCGCATCGCGGCCCCGCTCGCAAGTAGGTCAGGGCGCTCTGCGGCCGCGCGCGTTTTAAATTTAGAACGATCCGCACTTGAAGCTCCGCCCCGTACGGTCGTAATACAAGTTAATGTAAAACCTTCAAAAGATACATACACCTGTTAAAGACAAACTTATCTAGATGATATGCATCTGTCTCATCCTTGAGAAATGATTGCCCAAGCCATCTTAGATAGACAATTCCTAAAGGCTTGATTATTTTCAATGAAAATGCATACATTTTATCCAAAAACCTAAACCCGATGAAAAGTAAAATGCAGTAACTTCTGAGTCACATGGTTATTCTAAAAATGTAGCGATCATTCCAATTTGACTGAAAGTGTGATTTTCCACTTAATTAATTTTACAAATTTTATACCATTTTCGTACTTTGATTGGTACTATTAGTATTTTAAACGATTAAAATACTTATTTCCATCCCTGACACATAAAGATCTGTTGACCCGTATGTTTATGTATTTGCGCCATCATATCTAACCGAGTGATTAGATTTGGCACAATTTTCTTTATCAGCGTAACAACCTAATATATAATAATTTGTTTAAACTTTGGTAGTTAGTTTTTTTGGTTACTCATTAAATGGTATCAATATTTTGTTTCGTGACACCGTTTGCGTTGTCAGCCAACATTGTAGTTAATTGCTTCGTAGAAGACATTTTATTTTCAAATTGATGGATTTCTGCAATTTCGGTACAACCGTTCCATTTGTTCCACCCATCCTTTGAGCCATGATTACTGAAAATACCTATATTTAATGAGATGTCGTTCTTATAATTGCGTTTACACGAAGGTATAATACGCATTACGACGTAGGTTTGCAGGTATTGTGTCTCCTTATTATTTGTTCCAATGAAGAGCAGAACATGCTGGCGCACCTATGTGTGGGCGGTTATTACATTACAAATCTAGCTATCTGTCGTTGCGAAAAGAAGGCTACTCGGTTTTTGTTTGCAATAAGTTGGAAGTTTATGTAACTAACTGGTCTCTACAAACTAAGAAAGAGTCAAATATTAATATATACCTGCTTTACCAAAAAAAAAAGTCATGTATTTCGACTGTCGTAGTTTGTCTGTCTTTCAATTATGATATTTCAAGCAAATTATAAAAACTATGCTATATGTAATACTCACCCTCCAGCTTCATGCCGACATCGAGGCATTTCTGAAAACGGCAAAACGGACAGCGTTTGCGCTGTGTTTTGTCAATGTGGCAGGCTCTTTCAGCAACACACGTGTACACCTTCTTGTTTTGAACGGTCCTCTTGAAAAATCCTTTGCAAGATTCGCATGTGAGCAATCCATAGTGGTAGCCGCTGACTTTGTCGCCACAGACTGGACACAACTCTTCAATCACGTCCTTGGTGTCTGTTTGATCACAGACTGTTCCTGCTGCTGGTAAATAAGCACCTGGTTCTCCACCGGCGCCTGTTGGAAACAAATATGAAGGATCCAGATTGGCGTATCCGAAAGACTGTTGTTCGGGCGCGCATTGGTAAGCAGCCCCCTGAGGCACATATTGCTGTGATGTGCCCGAAGGTCCACCTGAGCCTGATCCTTCGGGACCAGGACTCAGATCGAATGGGGACATGTTGAGGGACATGAGGCCTGTTTGCTGGTCCATGGTCATGCTCGGCCGCACGGAGCGGCTACTTGATAAATCCCTACGGCGGCTTTCAACCGCAACAATGTTCACACAGTCACCGAGTTCACTAGCGGTCTGACCGCAACACTTAACTATTGCTCGCAGGTTGCACCTGTTGTAGCACTTTAATAAGAGGCACAGAAATCCAGCACATTTTGTTCTAAAATAATAATGATTAAACTACAGCGGGCATACGCCGAGCGCAAGTGTTTATCACCACACCGGTAATAGTTCTAACGACGCTGAGTGCGCGCGGTGTATTACGATCGCGTCTAGTTTTTAACTGTCAACGACAGCGGCTCGGACCGCGTGCCGTTTGGTAGACGTTCCACGATCGACTGGCGGCCGGCCGGCGACAACGACGCGCGTGCCGGCGCCTCCCGCATGCGCGCCCCGCCGCCACCCGCCATCCCCCGCTCGCTCGCACAATGGAAAACGATTAGGAGCCCATGTAATAAGTGAAAGTGAGTCGGTGACCCACTTTCCCGCGATCCAGGTCTATGTTAGTGCGCGTTCGCGCGGTTGCGCCACCGCGCGGGCGGGGACGGCGCGGGGGGCGGCCCACTGACCCAGTTGCGCGCAGTGCCGCAGCAGGGCAGGGTTGCCACGAGCAACCAGCTCATGTTTACGTTCGCTTACCATTCGTCTACGATTCGTTTTCGTTCTCTTACTCTGTATATTTGGTATCTACTTCACTATTGGCATAGCGCTGAACTTGTCATTAGAATCTTAAAAATATTAAACACGGCACCCTATTTCACAATACTGCAATGGAAATGAGACTGATAAAATATTTGCGCTATAATAACCCAGTTTCTTAGCGCTGATTAAAGAACATATTTTTAATTTTAACTTTTCAAGTAAATAAAATGTTTGGCCAATATGCCCGGACCTATACTCTTCCAAGCCCGGGTCAACCCTGGTAATAAATACGATTGGGGGATGAGAAGCCGTATTCCAAACGCTAATTTTTTTCCCGAGTATTTCTATCTATCTCTTTATTTTAGCTTGTTTTTAACCAAAATATTCTCCGAATGTATATTTTTTAATTAAATATTTTCACGTCCCTACGTCTTGTATTTATGAATTTCTGGATTTGGCTTTATGGAATGCATGGCCTGGACGGCACTATGCCAAAGAGTAGTCTTATAACCAAGTAATAAAAGAAATAAAATAAACAAAATGCCGACAAACAAACTGGCTTCAACTTACTATAGTCGTTATTTGCTTGGTATTATTTTATATTACCGGCACGCTAACTATTCATGTTTTTGTGTCGCTATTTTTGCATCGACTAAATTAAAGAAAATGCAATGTTGACATTTGTTGGGCTTAATATGCATTTATTGCCATATAATATTTCCTGTTCCCTGTTTAATTTCTGTTTATAATTGAAATAGGAATCCAATTACGAAAGCATTATTTTTGTATTTAAGTATCTACCTAGATTCCTTTTACAAATTATGCTTCTGTGATTAAATACGAAACCTTACGCCTACTTGCTTCGTTATAGATACATATAAAGTACCTATATTCGAGTCAAGCAATCAGGTGCAGTCGTATTTTAAATATTTTTGATTATTAATCATTAAAGCTATTCAACATTAAAAGCGAAATAAAGATCTTGACCTGGATTTTCTTAAATCAGTCAACAGGTCACGAACAAGTGACTGTCTGTGACAGACTTGTATTCGCAACGTAATATGATCCAACGTGATCTAAAACTCTAAACACATCACATCAGTACCCAATGTACATTACAGCCATGAAGGGTTTGAGACTATCTATGAATATAAATAAGCTAGTATTAAGGCCACCGAGGGCCTAGAGGCTACTCATCGGACCTATTTCAAATCGACTACCTAACCTAACCTTCTTTGATCCAATTTGGCTATACTAAATGCTTCCCAAAAGCAATGCAAAACTAATCTCATTAGTTCTTAAATAACATAATTTGTAAACAAAGTCCACACACACTATTTATGAAAGAAAGCGTACATTGTAATCAAGTGTAATACTAATGAGCTAATAAGGTACAATGACTCAACCGTTTCAATTTTATAATCAAGGCCTGAATACCGGATGAAAAAGCGACAGTTCGTTACATAGCCAGCAAGTATGTCATTTTCGCTATCGTTCAGACGTTGCGGCCTCAAACGAAAGCAAAAGTGGTTGCGGAGTCGCACGCGCAGTCTTCGACGAGGTGCTTTCTTTGCAAACGCACAACGCCGACGTCACACTTTCTCCACTACTGACGCGGCGATGACGCCTATTGATGTAACATCACATAATACGTTATGGTTTCGTTTCGCATACCACGTGCGTCGTTTAAAATCTTTTTTTTTTAGGATTTACACCTACAAAATGGCTTGAAATTGTTGTGTGTGGATCACACGTATTCTGCGTAATGTAAAACGTTTTTTCATAAATAACAAATAAGTAGGTCACGCGATCCACTTATTTCCTCCGCGTCGTTACTTTTGTTATCATTGCAAAACACAAATACATAATAATTATTCAGATGAGTAACTTCAGACGATATATAAAAGTAGAAAAATGGTCCTTTCAAATTAAAGATATGGCCACGAATAAATTTTATCTAGAATGATCGTGAATAATAGTCAAACCAAGGTACATACCTTTTATTATTCTTTTTTAGAGGTACTTCACGAACAATCACGAAAAATAATAAATATCACAATATTTTGGTATTACAATATTTAATGTTTATTTCATCATCATTTAAAAGCTAAGATTCCAAAAACGGATAATATGATTTTAACATTGACCCAGATACTTGGTAAATATTTTAATATCAAGTTTTTAAAGCGATGAATTTATAATTTTCTTTGATGTTTTGTAGAAAATAATTATGTTTTGAGGTAATTGGTTATTCAGTCGGATGATGATAATTGAAATTTAAATTGGTATTGAGAGGTAAACTAATTATGAAGGGCTTTCAGTCATAGGGAATTCGTTTTATTGTTTGAAGCACGTCAATAGGAATGGTTTGCCGCTATTTAACTCTATTTCGTAACGAACATAATATTACGAGTAGTTAACTGAAAGGGTGGAATTCTATATACAAAAATGTAAACCCACATTCAATGAAATGTTTGGAAAATAACCATTATAGTTTTCTTTCTCACACAATTAAGGACAATAGAAGAATCTAAGAAATATTTTGGTTCCCAAGTTATTTTTCAGCTGTTTCTAGAGATAATTTTGGTATACTTATCCGATATTTGACAAATATAGTGAGGTTGATGATTCAAAATCGTTATAAAAGTGTAAATATCAAGCATCTTCAATAAATCTGTAGCATGATATAAATGATCCTTGTCTCAATATAAAAATCTTGGTGTAGATATTCACATTTCCTCAATAAACTACCATTTTTGGTAAAGCCAATAAAGTTATGAATATATTACTCAAATGAAAATCTTGTGAAATAAATCCTGCGAGTAACAATGTATGTGAGATGTTATTCATGAGATATCACAATAGTAGCAGGCGAACGGCAAGTTATACTCAAACAATGAGGTCCATATCATAGTGTTTTGTGGTGACCTACTATTGAACCATTCTATTCGACCTGTTTACTTGCGTATTGTGTTTGAAATGAGAAAAACTCTGGATGAAATACCCGATTCTTTACAATCAAGCTACAAACACACTAAAGTGACTAGTTTTTAAAATTATTCCACTCGTCTAATACTTGAAACTAGGCTATCTAATGTTTGTTTAATATTTTAGTACTTTCAGCTTCATTCAAGTGATATGTATCTAATGAATCATGCTTCAGAGGGCACGTTATATGGTTGGGCCCCTTTGTTTCTCATGGCGGTCTTTTGGCCGTGTAAACTTCAATGGATTCCATGTAGAAATTTTGGGATAAAAGAAGCGTGTTTTATTGTGATTAATTTTGTTAAAATCTATACATTTCGCGAAAAAATAGTAACAAACGTACTTTATATAATACAAAAGGAACGGGATATTTTGGAACGCAGTATTTTGTAAGTACGTACATACATGAGTCAACATAATAAAAAAGATTCGTTACACTAGCTTCAGAGAACTTCCCTATTGCTCTACCATTGCAAGGTATTTAATATTCTGAGTTAAAATGATAATATAATATTTATTTCACAAAGTAAACATGTACAAGCTACAAAATAAATGCTTACATTTAATACAAACATTTTGTTTGTAACAAATTGACACACAAGCCGTATACAGTATATAAAATAAAATTATGTGTCTACACCCCTGAACTAGGAATAATCCTGTATCTCAGAGTGCAGTGTTCAGTATGACCTTCAATTGTCTGTGATAGATATGATTGTGAAAACAAATGATAAATAATAATCTTATAACTACACTTTAAAGTTTCTTAAGTATATAGATACTAGCCGCGCCCCGCGGTTTCACCCACGTTGTACCCGTTCCCGTGGGAATTTCGGGATAAAATATATACCATGTGTTATTCTGATGTATAAACTATATTACTGTAAAGTTTCATCCAAATCCGTTTAGTAGTTTTTGCGTGAAAGAGCAACAAACATACATCCATACATCCATCCTCACAAACTTTCGCATTTATAATATTAGTAGGACTATGATACTATACTTAGTAAAAATAACCTACACCTATATTAACTATTTTAAAGTTACAAGAGATTTTGTGATTTGAAGTCCAGTTCATGTTATAATCTCATATAAATCCTAACAATTGCCGTCACCACCCAACACTAACCCAGATAATTAACATTCTCTATCGCCCAATCAAAAGAAATTAACGTAATTCCTAATAGCCATTTTGTTGTTGGGTGGTAGGGGCGCGCGCACTTGCCGAGGGATGGGGTTCAATTTCAGGTTTCTGAGTCAAGAGCATTGGGTCACTGGGTCAATGATAACTCGACACTGGGAATTGTTTGATTCATATCACAATTAATACAATTAAATACATCTCAACATGTTTGACGAATCTGTAATTTGTAAATATTTTCCGATACTCTTGTCCTAAATATGTCAGTCAGCAAAAGATGTTTCTGTAAATATTTTCATATAGTTAATGCAAAAAAGAACATGGACCAAATAAACATATATATTTAATATTTATACAGACAGATGCTTGAAATTACAATGCGAGTTACCCAACAGCAAGATGCAAGGAAACATTTGACCTGATTTTGAGATAAATGTACGTCGAATTTCAGATAAGTTTCACAAATTCACGACACAACGTTTATATTGAAGTGGATTTATGTTCAGTTACTTTTTATTGGCACAAATTTTACAACTTTGTAACTGTGGCTGTATCTGGCGTTTTTTATTAACCGCTCCAATAATTACAATTCGAGTGGTTTAACTCTAATGAACCAACTAACAAATGACATTAATTCTGCGAAAAGCCTTTCATTTTAGGTCGAGGAAGTACCTGATAACAGTCTAGTTAAGTAATTTATAGTGGACATAGTTCGTTAATGTGTAATTTTATAATTAAGTATGATTGTACTGCCAGTTACCTGTCAAGTCGACTAATCTGTCACAGCTACTAATTTTGGCCAAATACTATATACCGTTTGACTTTGAATTGTGTAGAGGAAACCGAGTCGAAGAACAAGTAAATATTGATCAAACGCCTTACAGAAAGAGACCGTTTCGCGGAGGCATCCTTCATCTTTTTTATATTAGTGTTGGGTAATTTGCGCTGCTCCTCCTCTGCTATTCGTTTAGGCGTACAATATTAATTCCAAGTATGTAATATGATTATGATTATATTATTACCTTCGATTAAGCTATTTAGAATAATACGACAACTTAAAGTAAAAACACCCAAGCTAATCCAGTAGTCGTGCAATTTTCCTCATTTTAAATATAATCCATGTAATGAAATGGGTTATTTTATTTCTGCTCTTAACCTTTATAGCAAACAACCAAACATAAATAGATTTCTGTAATTTAATAATCGTTCTGAGATATAATCAATTGCATGATAAAATATATGAATCGTTTATTTCGAATATTTCTGGACATTCAAATATTCCACATCGAGTATTTTTCCAGCTTTGTTGACACCATTGTGTCCATATCCTAATCTGTCATATTGCTCCGCCTAGAACTCGTAGGTATATTGCAAAATAAATTCTATCAACTGTTCAAATGGGACACTTTAGCATAGTTAATATATTTATTTGGAACGATTTGCACAACACAATAACCACATTTAGGCAGCGAATACTGATTGATGTATGGTAATACGTACATACACCAAAGCAATGGTTGACAACTTGTAGGACGCGTTTTTTTGGAATACTTTTTCGTATTAGACTCTTATTAGGTTATATACGGGGTGGCTTTTTTAAATGGGTCAGTGGAGGCAAGAAAGAAACTATAAGAGATTCCATGATCTTTCTCTAAGGAACCATGTGTCTGATTTTTAAAATAAGATTTAAAAAAAAAAATTTTATATGGAAAGATTTTTTAGCAAAACATATCACGTTATTTCTTTAATCTTTTATTTAGTTAGCTAACTAAATAATATAATAATATTTATAAATAGTGTTTCTTAGCAAAACTTAATTGACCTTATGTATTAACACAATAAAAATATAGGGTGTTATTATATCAAATATACCCGGTTCGATTTCCGGGCGTTTTAATCATCAGAAAACATCAGAAAATGCATTAATGCTGTTATAATAATAACTAAAATACTCACTAAAATCGATGAATTGATTCTAAAAAAGCGGCCATGTGCGAGTCGGACTCGCCCATGAAGGGTTCCGTAGCAGCGAGTAACATAATAAAGAAGTTCTTGAAATAAATGTTTTTTTATTTACATTTGAGTTATTGAATGAATAATCAGTATTTTTTTGCGGTTTACGATTTATGTCGTAAAAAAAAACTACTAACTAGACCTCGTTCAAACCAATTTTCGGTGTTAGATTACATTGTTATGTACATCATATATTTTTTTTAGTTTTATCATTCTCTTATTTTAGAAGTTACAGGGGGGGGGACACACATTTTACCACTTTGGAAGAGTCTCTCGCGCAAACTATTCAGTTTAGAAAAAAATGATATTAGAAACCTCAATATCATTTTTGAAGACCTATCCATAGATACCCCACACGTATGGGTTTGATGAAAAAAAAAATATTTTTTTCATTTCTAAGTATGGGAGACCCCCCTAAAATTTTATTTTTTTTCTATTTTAGTGTGAAAATATTAATGCGGTTCACAGAATACATCTACACACTAAGTTTCAACAACATAGCTCTTATAGTTTCGGAGAAAAAAGGCTGTGACATACGGACAGACAGACAGACAGACGGACGGACAGACAGACAGACAGACATGACGAATCTATAAGGGTTCCGTTTTTGCCATTTGGCTACGGAACCCTAAAAAGATCTTCGTATCTTTTTTTATTTCAGACTTACATATGATCGGTTTAAAATAACCACCCTATACGTATAAAACCTAATAGGAGTCTAATACATAACTAACTATTAATGATCTACAGGGGTTTGACGTGAAACATTGCATAATATCATTGAAAAATGTAAGGATCATTTAGTTATGCGTATGTATTCATGTAAATTTCATGGAATTTAACTTCTTTCTAACATAGCACAGCAAAGTAATCATATTGACTAGGTCTTTTGTTTAAATACCTAATTGCAAAATTTGCTAACACTCTGGAAATGTCAATGTAGTATAATGTACTTGTAATTGGAAACTAGATTCCTACACAACTTCATAGGAATTTATATTGAATTTAACACTTCAAACGATGTCTATGTTATACTATTTTTACGTTTAATTTTAATTAACATTTTTTGCAAAAAAAAAATTGGCATCCCTGAAAACGGGAAAGGAATAACTGCAAAACTGAGGATTTTATTAAATTTTATTTATTAATTTTTTTGTCCAGTTTTGATGCCGCACGCCTACATGTCATGAATTATCCAATAATTGCGACACACCTTGTATACCGTACGTATCGTTTCGTTGTTCCATCCATAATAAATAGCGTCATTACGAACGTTTCAAGGGAAAATTAAACAATTATTGGCTTTACCTTACCACGGCATATTAATAAATAAGGGCCTGCATTGAACGCCGATCGCGAAAATCGATCGTGAAAATGGCTATGGATCAATATTTAACAATTGTGCCACTTCTACTAGCAACAGCCCCGAATTGAGGTTATCCCTAATGATGTTACAATATAAATGGCCCGTAATGTTTACTAAGTTCCACGAACAACCGGCATCCCTTCTACCCTAATTTACTTCAAATCCTTATTATAAGTTGCTATACTAGGCGCTTATACCTATTGGATTCTTAGTACTTAAGTAAATTGTTACGAAAGAACTAGATGAAATCTTCAGCAGAAATCAATTTTATATACATACACGTTATCATATATGTTCATTGTACCAACATTGCCAAAAAATGGAAATCATTTGTTCAATAACTCGTTACACAATACCTATCATGACACTACTATCATATATATGTTTTTGTTTGTGTAGTCTTTATAAACTATCAAATTTTTGAGAACATAATGCATCATGATTATATTAAATATATGTATAGTAGGTATATACCACTATTTCTCACGTACATGTAAATAATGTGAGCCTTGGCCTGGTTACCACGATTTTAGCGGTATTACAAAATACTCGAATGATGTACGCTGGTGCCCGACAGTGAACGAGAATACGCACTCTGGTTCTAGAACTCGAACGGACCAACACTATTTTTAAATTACGATGGTTTCGATGAGAATTAAAGTAAAATGGTATGATATTTGAAGGCATATATATATAGTCAGAAATACAATTCAATTCACACATACATTTATACAATGTACATTTACGAATTTAGTTCAATCGAAGTACATATAAACAAAAGTAGATCGAAATTGACTTGCAAAAGATCTGAATGGACAAACAGTGTTTAAACAAAAGAGTTGGCTAACAATAATCACATTATTTATTCATTATTTTTAGCCTAGATATCAGCCCGTCTCCGTCTTGATATAAATAACTAAATGTGTATGCTAAATCAATAATCCTCTTAACGGAAAAACACTCAATTTTTTTAACGTGTATTGAATAGACTTGATTATTACAAAGTGTTTTCAAAACAAGTGTAGGATTTTGAAAATTGATTAAGCGTAGAAGATCAGTAATAGACTAATAACCTTCAAAATATAAATCTAATCAGCTTTGTTTTATTTTATGCAGGATTTATAAGAGACAAAACATTTCATAATAATAATATTTCTGATAGACGAGGGAGCCTCTACTTACTCGTGTTTAAATAGAACGCTCAATGGAAAAAAAAATCCTTAAAATCCTTGGTATCAGCTTACAGTGTAGAAGAAGGAATCATAAGGGGTGTCCTTAAATTATCACAACTGTTGAATTAGAAAGGTAGTTTTTAGTCGCATACATATTTTTTATTGAATCATATTGGCGTTCAATTAGTATACTTCGGGGAATTTGCTTTTCGAACTTTATCAACGAAAGTTTTTTTTTACCCACATTTATGGAAAATTCACGGAAAATTTCCACAACACGAGGACGGTGTCGTATGCGGGGGTGCGTGGATGGCCATTGTGCTTTTTCTCAAACATGTTTTCTAAACTAATTCTTTGTACTTTTTATACAATAAACCACATACATATATGCAAAATTTCCATTTCCCAGTGTCGTATGCGGGAGTACGTGGAAGGCTATTGTACTTTCTTAGTCAATAAAAAAATCATATACGACGCATCAAGGCTATCTATTCACTTCAAACGATGCCGTAATAATGGGACACCCTCTAGAGTAATTTTTTTTTTATTGGAAAAATTTAGTTCTTTGTAGTTGTACGATATCCAAGGTGAAAATACATGTTGTCTCTTTGAAGATTTATATTAAAAAGATTTCCTAGAAAATGTCTACCCGGAGACCCTGAGGCGTCATATAATATTAACTGTATTTTATAATAATATCCCCATGCTGCAGGGCGGTGTATTGAATAATGACATCTATTGTTTTTCTTTTCATTTAAAAGCTTGTTTCGTTCGAAAATGTGTACAAATGTTTTGCCGTGATCCGGAGGACACGTTAAATGGTCGGTCCCGGTTGTTTCAATCGTCAGACCATGTCAGAGGTCGTTAGGCGGCCTAAAAACTCTGACACCAGAGTGGGCCACTAACCTACTCGAATTTACTTACTTTTAACCGTCAAAAAATGGAAAATTCACGGAAATTTTCTACAAAACGGGGACTACTATGTGGGTACTATGTGGGTACAAGGAAGGCCATTGAGCTTTTCCCAAACATGTCATTTTAGACGAAGTCTTCTTTGAACTTTCTTAGTGAATAAAAAATATCATACACGACCAATCAAGGTTATCTATTCACTTCAAACGTTGCCTTAATAATGGGACACCCTATAGAGTTTATTTTTATTTTATGGAAAAATCTAATTCTTTGTAGTTGCACGATATAAAAGGTGAAAGAAAATGTTGGGTTTTTCCTTTTGAAGATTCATATTTAATATATTTCCTAGAAAATGTCTACCCGGGCACCTTGAGGCGTCATATAATTATGTACTGTATTTTATAATATTATGGCTATGGCCGCAGGGCGGTGTATTCAATGATGACATCCACTTTTTTTATTTCATTTAAAAGCTTGTTTCTTTCCAAAATGTGTGTAGCTTTTTTACCATAAACTATTAATGAGAATAAAATCGTCAACAAATTGTACCACAATTGATTACAACGTTGTTTTTGCCTCCACTTGATTGTCCTATTGAATTTTGTCATTCAATATTTTCCTATAAAGCGTTCTACGTATTCTACGCACAGTGGAGCAAATGTTACGACATAAGAATAATATTTGTTATTGCTCAATTTAGCTTCGTCGTTCATGAAATGAAATCGATAGGCACTGGTCAAAGATTACAGAACATGACTCCGTTATTCTGACATAGACTCGCTGCGCTAGTCTATTGATAACTAACCAAATAAATTACCAAAATCAGGGATCACAAACATTTCGTAAGGATGCATCCACACCGTCGGTTTTATTTATTGAAATACAATCAATTATTCAGCTGCTAACAGTCGAGTTGAACACAATCAAAGAAAACATTATTCGTGTTTGGGGCAACCAGTTGGAAGGCATTGCCCAATTCAGCAAGGTCACTTAATATGAGAAGTGATTGTGTAATAAACATCGGTACAGTACATAGTAATGAAATCTAGCAACGCATCATACAGATAGGATTGAACAATGAAGTAACATTATTTTACCTACATGAAAAAATATAATTAAATAAACGACTTTTACACCGTGATTGCGTGATTTAGGAACATAAAGATTCTTTGCTATTGTTGTTTAATGTCAGTTTCAAAACGATAGGTTAAATGTATTCTACATTCTAATTTATATTTGCGGTTTAAATAAAACACGGTGAAGAGTATAATGTATTTTTTGGCTTTATTATATCGAGGTGGTGTATCCGCGAAACACATTCATTGGTACGCGCATTGCGCCATGCGCTCGCGCCGTGTCCCACTTACTAAGTTAAATTGAAATTCAATTTCGCCAAAGGGCAACTGTGTGTGAACAGAGACAGAATACTAAAGGGAAATAAAGAAGACATCCATTACGTTATCTTGGGATTTTTACTACTTAAAGTAATTTAACTGGCATCCATTTTATACTGTGAATAGGGACAAGGATGAGGGTGGATGTATGACATTTTGAAATAGTTTCCTTGACACAAATGTAATTTATTTTATTGTCAAATTAAGGTAAACCTACAATATCCCACTAGAAATATTTTACTTGAAAAAATAGCTAAGGTTTGTTAGTAAATAATATAAAACAGAACCCTTATTTTAGCTGTAACGTATACATTGATTTATGCATAGCTATTATTTTTTGGGTTTTATTAGACTATTATATTTAAGTTTAAATTTAATTCTGTTTATGGATTTAAAGATTCAAAGAACAAGCTCCCGTATAATGTGTTATTATTCAGAATAAGCTTTAAATTAGGTCGTACTTACGTATGTATTTTTCTTATGTAGGTCGAGTAAGCAACTAAAGAACGATTCAAACAATAACATTTATACGTGTATAAACAACATACAAGGCCATGTTTTATTGAGAGGTAAAAGTTATTAAAATTTTCAATTAATGCCGTTTGAAAATTGTGACCAAATAATCAATGCAACCCTGACACATTTTCAAGAAAACCTGTTTCACTTTGATGTGAATGTGTGATGTGATGGATGAATAACAATTGTTTCTATTGGAGAGTATTGCCGTTAATAATTTAATACTTTAACGTTATTATTATGTAAGTGAAACTGATTTACAAAATCCTTTGTTCCTCAAACATTCTGGTTGCATTGCACATCCGAGTCAACTGTTGCACAACCTGAATAACCCTCAAAATGAAAAAGCGAGCTCACGCCGACGTCAGAAACGACCACAATATTTGGAAATCGCAAATGTTTTGCATATTGTACGCGTACCTACCAGCTCTCGAACAGAGACCAATTTCGACATACTCAATTGTTTGTTTAAAAAAATCAAAAACTTTAGTGAAGAGCTTTTTATTGTTGAAACACTTTTATCTCGTGACATACATATGTGATGTGATGCCTGTAATTATGTTCATCTTATTTAATGGGTATAGATAGCACTAAGGATTTCTATTGAGTCGATAAGGTTAATCAATAATGAATTGTGAGCTAACAAAGTTAAGTAAATGTATTGTACTGTTACATAGTCATAGATGAGACCATTATTATGTAAGTGGAACACCAAACAACAGTCTCATATAAGGCTCTAGTCCAAACTTGTCCAAATTTTCGTCACATTGTCTTTGTTTCGTCTCCACCAGTACTGGGGCAGGTGAGTACCATTCTCGGTGATGGTTTCTTTAACAAACGGCACTGATTCTCAACATCCCCGTACACGTTAGTCTGAAAGGCCATTTACGACATACGAAAAACGAAAGCGATTATGTGTCGGCGCAGAAATTACGTAACATGATGAAATAAATAGGTTAGTAGAAGTTGTCGTAGTTTTAGCAACTCTTCTTTTAACTGATTCTATTAAGTATTTTTGTGAGTATGTAGTTTGAGAATATGTATTTATCTTAGAAAGTATAAGAGGACTAGAGACATAAAGACTTCACAAAAGTAACTGTATGAACTACTTAACGTTAAATATAATATATCGTACTTAGTAATGATTTCATAACAATATGTATGAACAATTATTTATGCAACACACATAAATACCACTCACCGATATTTATTTATCTCAATTAGTATATGTTAGGCATCGCCTACGTATAACCTTGGCCCATTTTAAATACTTTCGCCGATAAGATAATTTTATAAATAATGTTACAATATCAGCGTGCTGTATTAAATAAAACGCATGATAACGAGATACTTTCTTTTCTTTTCGCATCAGTTTTTCATATCGGAGGAAGTAAATTATTGTTACAAAGAGTAAATAAAAAATTGTTTTTATAATAAAAGTCTTTGATTAAATATTTATGTATTCTGGAAGTAATCTAGAGTACTATTATTCGTCATTTGATAACTGACAAAATGTATAACTTGAACCTTACACTTTTTGCTTAGAAAAACAGCTGATAAATGTCTCATCCCTTGCCTTTGTATATTTTCGTTATTGGGTTTTGGGATAAAATGTATAATAATTTGATGACTAATGCGTTGTGATGCTAAACTTACGTACATGCAAGTATTTTGTTATAGTCCGACACTGCAATCATTAAAATGTTAAGTTATTTATTCGTTATAAATATTAAATTATGCATTTTTAATTATATGCTATATTTCCTTTCCTTTCCACTCCCCAACCTTGAAGGTTCGATCGATACCTACTCACACCACTCGATAGTACTCGTTCTACTTCTCATTCAGTTTAATTAATATATTGTTATGACCTGAATCAACGACTGTGAAATGCATAAAAAGCATTTGTTTTAGACTGCAAAGTTAAAGTAATGTTTAACTGGCGATATGGAATAAATCGCCCGACTTACATCGTTCACCACTTGTACTAAATTTATCTTAGTCTTGCCGATACATTCAGCTTATAATTATGTGACTAAGAACTGAGTTACTAGTTAATATGAAGTAAAATGACATAATAAATGTAGGAGGTGGAGCTGGAGAAGGCGCGCTATATTTAGAGATGACGAAGACAATTTATACCTTATACTTACACCAACATGAAACTCTACTAAAGCAACAAAACACTCAGTATTTATTGGTAGTTACTTGGACTAGGATACGAAGCTTTGATTCGGAGAAATAATTTATTAAGTAGTGGTAACAGTAATTCAAAGGAATTAAATACATTAAATAGAATCAAGGCTAGGATAACCTGGCGGCGGATAAAGATATGAATAGGGCGTTATTTGCTATTGAAATGGCACGAGCAATCAAATAAATGAACAAGAAAAATAAATTAATAATTTGTAGACCATTTGCAATGTTCTTCAATAGGCATGATGACAGTAATCAAGTATCGCCAAAATATTTATCTGTCCTAATGAAATTGAATTTAAAGATTTTGAAAAATGTATTTATTCTCTTATTAATGTCGACATTAATAATTTATTTGTTAAAATAAATCAACAAAATAAAACAATCCGCCATGATAGCTTAAACAGCAATCAGAGAAATTACGTCACGTCTCAGTAAACGTCATTTTGTTTCGTTTAAGCATAAACGCGATCTCTGCATTTTTGCTGAGCCGTGACGTAATGACAGACGCCATGACACCAGCAAAGTTTTGGCGTAAATGTGAAACTTAAAATTTAAATGTACTTTTATTGCACAAAAGCCTGTGCAGAAATGTGATATAATTTAGACATTATAGATACTTCTGAATATTATAGAAGAGATTTTGAAAATTAGTCATCATGCCTATTAGATGCACCTAATGAGAAGGCTCCCACTTTGCGCGGTGGGGTTGCTTAACAATATAGTCAAATTATGATTAACCAAAGAAAGCGGATTGTTCGAGATTAAAGGTGATTCAGAGTTCCAGTAATTCATTGATTGAAAAATTGCGTTATAAATTAGAAACGACCTGCATGTTAGTACGCTTTTATTCATATTGATTGACCTCGTTTTTCAGTAGGTGTGAACGTGTACTAGGCAACTGAACATTTTACACTAGTTGATTCTCTAAAGTAGAAGGACTGTTTCATATTTTCCAAAATAAATCAAACGTGAAGTTAAACGTTTTGTGGATCAAATGAATTCCAAAAAGGACGTGTCTGGGAAAAAATCTCACATTTTCTGGATAATAGCATCCAACTGTGTTGCATTACTAGAGGATCATTCTAGAGATAATAATGTAAAGTGAGTTATGATATTATAAATTGAAGTGCAGTCTCTGAGGCGGCAGGACCTTGATGTTGCGGGAGAAGGGGGGACGTCGCAGGTCGGAGGGGGTAGGGGGGCATGGTCGCAGATGACGCGCGCCCTACTGGCACACTGACACACTTACCCAGTGACAGTGGTACTGCTTTTGGTCCGACGAGGTCGACACGACGCGTCTACTTACCTACGACACTATGCTTATGTGTACAAACATGAGTAAACATACGCCGCTCACATAACTTTTAATATCTCGGCGGAGCTTTCACTAAAATATAATCAACAATGTTAACTCCCAATTTAGTTTGAAAGTGTGCGGGGTACGCGTCTGCAACAATATATATGTTTCGTCATGCTAATAGGTGTCGGCTCAAAAATACGTGCATCAAACATGTATCGCTAGTCAGAGTTATTGGATCGAAGTTATGTCATGTTTTGTTTGTTCACGCGTGTCTTGAATATCAATAAACTGTCGGTTGGGATAGGTACAGTCACGAGCGTTAATTTGGGACCCATTTCCATCAAATGTTGTTAGAACATTCATAATGCAATAAGGTCGAAACTTTAGTTTGATAGAAACGTAAAGTTATCGATGGTAAACAATATGACATTGATATTACGATAAAATATTAGCTCTAAATAGCATAAGTTTGCTACACGATATTCAACCTTAGGTGGGTCCCAAATTAATGCTCGTGACTGTACCTTCTACAAACACCTCAGACGTTATTTCTGAACCAGTGAACAGCGAAGGGTAGTTGTCCCAGACGTCCTTTAAACTTTAAACATGCGTCTAAGAAACATTATATGACGTAGGTGAGCTTTGACAAGTGCCTAGTTACCATTTCGCACAAAAACAATGTGTACTTTACCAACAATAACGATCATATTATACGAATAAAATCATTTTCATCAAAGGGTGTAAAATCTATGCACAAATTGTTTCCCAACAACATTTTTTGCGAATTTATTTATAAAAGTAACCTTCAACATGTACAACACACCGCCAAAATAAATCTCAATTTCTATTAATTGACGAAACATTTTTGTGTCAAGGTGACATGTGTTGCATAAAGTTGAAAGGTAAAATCTACATAGTTATTTCAACCTTGTTGAATCTATTTAGCAATTAATTTTAAATGTATAAATAAAATATGCGATCTAGGTTTATAATAAATAAATACACTAGCGTCCTGCCCTCGCTTCGCTTCAGTCAATCAATTTCATATGGAAAATTCGAAATAATAAATGCGTGTCATCTTCGCTCGTATATCTCCCGCGCCCGTCTTGCGCGATACAGCAGGTATAACAAACCGGCCGCGTTCGAGCTGGACTATTTAGTATATTTATCATAATAACTCTGAAATGATCTGTCCGATTTTAATCATTAACAGAGGTATTTAAAGTTAACATAATTAACCTAGATTGTAAAGCCATTTATCATCATATGAATAATATCAACTAAAATTACACTCCTTTTTTAACTAACGAATTTTAACAAAAGACGCTTTTTATGCCCAAGTACTTTGAACATTGTTTTTATGTATCATCATGTAGTTTTAGCAGCGCACGCCAATAACTAATTTTTAGGCATATTTTTCATACCTTGGATTACATTATTGCATTATGAGCATGGTTCCCATTTTTTTAAATAATACATAGCCTATCCTATAGTCCGTGCCTAAAGTGTACTCTACCTATTAGCGAAAGAACTTTTGAAATCGGATGAATAGTCCCGAAGATTAGCCCTTACAAACAGACATACAAACAAACAAAGAGAAACTTTACCTCTTTATATTATAGTATAGATATAGATAATCAGACGGCAAAATGGTGCAAATTCATATTTATGTAAACGAACGACTTGCTCTCACTTCGCTTGGTTTAATCAAGATTACTTTAAATAATTCAGGATGACAAAACTTATTCTTAGTTAATAAAAAATAGATGCGACTGATCTGCTTAGTACCTGTGTCAAAGACAAACACCAGACTCCTATTTTCAAAACTTAAACATACCTATCATAAACTTTCTTTGAAAGATTTAAAATCGGCGCATCATTACTTAATAATTTTTCATTCAATTAATAATTTAATCGCTGAAAAACACATAATAAGTAAGAGTATGTTTACTTTTTTGATACAGAACTTTCCTGCTGAAGGTTTCCCAATCTGAGATATATCCAAAAATATTCCTAACTTATTTTGGTACTTTCCAGAAATGATTAAAATTAACCTTGATATTTCTTTATATTGCGTCCCCTTTATTTGTTGTTATACCCTTAAGGGGGCGAACTCTTCTGATAACTTCTAATATAAAAGATGAAGGCAAGCGGAAAAATAATAACTATTGCTTTTCCATAGTCTATTAACACCATTTTATTTTTGTAAATTCGAATTCAAAGGCATTTATTTCTAGGCATTTTAGTTTCGTTCAGTACAGCCCACATATCGTTTCCATAAGCATCTCCAAGTACTTATCATTTTCGATCTTCATCAACTTCTTTATGCGGGACTACGACAACAATAAGCTAAACGGATGTAGCCCTGCAAAGTAAAGTTTAAAACGTGCACCAAACCTACGCAGTGACATTTTTATTCTTAATATTTTCATGAAATGGCAGAAAGTCTTTGAATGTTCAAAAAGATTCTATATTTCATGGAAAGAAACACGAGTGGTTATACATTTTTACAATAAAAAAAAATTGTCGGATATATAGACATTTGTTTTGGTATATTTTAGGTTAACTTTTAACTTCAAAAGCTTCACATTAACTGTTTCTTATATATCTATATTCTAGTCCAGTACCTTTGCCATAATCTAATCTATCAGTCAAGGCCACACTTTATTACTGACATCTCCTCAAGAAATTACGCTAATAATTTGTATCAGTTTTCTGTAACTATTTTGTTGTCGATAACATTCCCTACGGGATGTCGGCGTGATTGAAAAATTATACGGGGAACTATATTGTTTACTATCTCCTTCTTAGATTACCCTCCACCTTATATAATCATATCAAGTGTAAGATCGCATATTTTCGCTACTCGTATATCCTTTTGAGGAGTTCTGAGTAGACCGGAATAGGGAGCCTGACAATGTTTAAATGGATATATCTTTTCTAAACTCTACATGTTTCAGTTTGATATTGCAAAAAATATCTCTACTTTTTAACCGACTAAAAAAAATGTGGAGGTTTCTCAATTCGACCGTATATAATGCTTTTTTATGTATGTTCGCAGATAACTTTGTTGTTTATGAACCGATTTTGATGATTATTTTTTGTTGGCAAGGAGATATTCCCAAAGTGGTCCCATGGTAAGGAAAGCAGGATCTGATGATGGCTTCTCAGTAAAATCGAGGGGAACTTTCGGAAATTGCAGGGGTGACTAGTGCGTTTATAATTTTTCTATTAAATATTATAACGAAAAATAACTAAAAAGAAGAAATAATCTTTTTAGTCAACTTCCTGATATATTTTATAGTTGAAAAATTGGAGTCGGTGCCATCAACTCCTTTTACTAGTATTGAAGTCGGTTAGTATTTTTTTAAGCTTTTTATAGTTTTATAGTATGAGTCGATTCACTCCGCAAGTAAATTTATATCTGTATTGTTTCTGTCCGTCCTATTTAAGATATCGTCCCACTCCCAGGTGAAGGGTCAGCTACTTTATGCATGGGTCGACTTTGGCTAATAGACTTTGAAACCACTGAACTGAAATTAATCAGATAACTGAGTCTGTTTAGAGTTTATTCAAAAGTGTATATTACCTTCACAATTATATGAAACACTATGAGATATTTTTCCGATACTTGATCGATACAAGGTTGTCAACAGATCTAACCAACGATTCTGCAAGGTTTTTCTGTATTGTTTTCCCATTGCAAATGAAAATTTCCTTAATTTGCTTCCTTTGAATTCTAAATAAAACGTTACTGTGTCAAGGGTTTTTACTTTGTTTTAATCCCCGTGTAATGAATTAGTGGTCTCATTCTTTGGTGTTTACTATTGTTTGCTATAAAAATGACCTTTCTTAGTTCACAACTATTTTATTGTTTTAAGGAAAATAGTAGTATCTACTATCAAAGACTTATGTTGTTTAAATAATTGTAATAAAGAAGCGAACTAATTACGAGTATATTGGAAATGTAGATTGATCCAAAAACATTGCTGCGTTTTACATTGAAACACATATAATCTCACATGTCGAGATTTATTATTGGGATAGGCAGTGGCATTGATCACGTTTTTTCATGCAGAATGGCCCAATAACCTAATTTATCCAGGTGGACACGGCACAGGTCGAGGATTCTCAAATAACTCACACGCACTTACCTAACCTAGCAGTTATTGTAAAATTAAACTACATTGGCCTAAAATACGTGTGTCTATTTACCAATAGCCGTGTTCAAAAGATATCTTAACACAAACATATCAACGAGTGTTATCTGCTCGGTATTATGTTGACAAATAGTACTTAACAACGTATTCAATATAAATCTGTATAAAGATAGTCTGATGTCTTTACGTCGTTAAGAATGTGGGCCAAGTTTACACGTAAGTAGGTCAGGGGGATTTGAACAACTGGGAGAAGATGATCATTCCTCAGCGGATATTTCTGTACCTTGCGTTTCATATTTAACGAATATGTTTTTGAATACACGATATGTATTGAGTATTATCAGAGTTTTACGACTCGCTTTAGAATATTCTTAATCTTGTTCTTTGTATCAAAAATCGAACCGTGCCTTTTGAATGTTTTGGATCGATTTACAAACAACTAGCTTTTGGTACTCACAACTCCAAAAGTAGGATGCAAAATGCTTGTAAAATAATGGAATATTATTTGTAATGGAATATTAAATGAAAAACATTATATGATATCATTTTCATGTATGACGTGGGTGAAACAGTGGAACCGGGGCAGCTAGGTCAAGATCAAACTCAAAAGTGGGTCAGTAGATCGCATTCATGCCTCCCTCGATGCCGGGAGGGTGAGAGGAGCTCTTGGTGCCCTTGGCACTACATCCAGGCCCCTGCAGCTTCATCCGCGCCCCACTATCACAATGAAACGCACACCTGTCCTATATTAAGGGATTTTCTTTCTATTTCAACCTGTCATTTTTCCCATCGCAATGCATTGAAAGAATTTATGATTTTAATTTAAAGAAATAGTCTTAATATGTGGGATTTAAAAAATTACAATACTGATATGAAAGTACTGTGTCCAAGTAAAAAAATTGGTCATAAACAATTAAAATAGTCCTCTGTTTTAAAGGTTTTAGAACTTCCACCTTTTCTTAATCGGTTAAAACCAACGTTCGCAACACAAACACGATGCATTTTGTATATTTTTTGAATATAATGAAATGTCAATGAACATTGCGTAATTTTATTTGACACAAATGTGTTAACGTTGTTTTAATTTAAATATTTACCTACCATATATATTTTTTGTTGAATGAAAACATTTATAATATTTATTTATTCATCCCGATCAAATACTTATTCAGTGACACAGTGAAAGTGTAGTTGTATTGTTTTTTATGTTTTAAAGATACATAATATGAATATACTAGCCGCGCCCCACGGTGTTTCCCGCTATGTACCCGTTCCCGCGGGAATTAGGGAATAAAAGTAGCCTAAGTTACTCCTTGTTACATCAGTTATCTGCACGTGAAAGTCCCGTCAAACTCGGTCCAGCTATTTCAAAGATTAGCCGGAACAAACAGACAGACAGACAAATTTTAAAAAAGTTGTTTTGTTATATATATATCGTGTGTTTATCTATAAGCACTTAGTAAAAAGCGGTTATTTTAATAATACAAACAACACTTCAATTTTATTTATTTGTATAGATGTAAGTACAATTTAATCTTGAGATATATAAATGTACGATTTAATCACCAAGGAGGACATTATAGTTAAGACGCCATATAATTTTCCAGATAGTCAAGAGCAACAGGATGTGGCAGTAGGTTTAATAAGTAAGACCTTATCAGAACTTTACTTTTACCTATGAAAGTCAACCAAGTCACCTAAGCATAACATCCCTACTACATAAAGCTAATTCTTTACTCATAAAGACATTGAATATTATAGAAAATAAAAGATATTTTTCCGTGTATTTTGCTATCGATCGCCACCCCATTCACCGCTCACCGTTGGCCTGTTAAAAAATTCATTCCACACCTACATAACTGTATAATAGTAAATTCATTTTATAAGGCACGGATATGGAGAAGGGCAAACTACCACTAACCACTGCCTGACAATATATTCTTTAATGGCTAATTAATCGTCTATGTTGCATTTAACAACTCCTACCGTTGATGCTTGCAACCGTGAGTGCATACTGCATGCATTTAACTCTATCGACCACTTAATAGTATATTCATGTAGGTTGCTCATATAATACACACATCCATATACATGACAAGAAGTGGGTCAAGTTTATTCAGAGTTAAGTGGGAGATACACTCCTGCATAAAGGTGCCACCATTTATTACTTCAACATGTTTGCCTTTTGTTAGAATAATATGTGTTGCACAACAGATTATCTTTTGTATTTTGAACAGATTTACTCTACGTATCTATAGCATTAACAATTAACTGCGAACTATCTGAAAATCAAAATATTATTTCATATCTCATTGAATGAATTATGTGCGTACCTACCAAAACTAAAATACCTAATTAGAGTATACAGATCAGCAATATTTCACTAATAATTTTAATTATCTACGTATATCAAATCTAAACTCACAATTTTTATCAAACTTTAATAGGTAGAATAATTTAATAGAAAATATAAGCTGAACATTTATTAAAAGTCAAATTGGATGGAAAATTTTGCGGCCCTGATCGATTTTAATGAACAGAGACTTTGCAGCGAAGCTCTATGCCAGACTATATTGATTGGTTCTTACTCTCCTTATCCTCTTTTCTAAAAACTTATATTAATTTTCAATTTAATATACCAACATAACAATTTATGTTATGATACCTACGATGATTTTGTTTTGTTTTCATTCAGATCTACGCTCAATATTTGGAAAAGTACTAATATTATGTACTGCATAATGGTGGTGAATAATGGGTGAAATTTCGATGGTAAAAAATAATGCTACTAGCATTTGCTGAAATTTGTTAAGTATATCTATACTAATATTATAAAGAGGTAAAGAGGTAAAATTTGTAAGTTTGTTTGTTTGTTTTTTTGTTTGTATGTTCGGGGTAATCTCAGGAATTATCAGTCCGATTTGAATAATTCTTTTTGTAATGGATAGCCACATTCAACGGGAAGGTTATCAGGCTATTTTTCATCCCGAAATTCCCACGGGAACGGGTACAACGCAGGTAAGACCGCTGGGCGCTGCTATCGTTGATAAGCTCTCCGCCAAGTGTCGGATGAAATGTTTTTTCATAACTAAGTTAAACTCGGGGTAATTGAAGAGAAATTCCAAAATATCTGCACAATGATATTAGTCTTCAAATATTCTAAATTGGGTAACCTCATTTCCTTACAAACACATTGTGTGTTGTTTGGACAAATATACAACATACATTATATTATATTGTTATACGGCTTCTCTGATTTATAAGTGGAACAATGCCTACGTTGCCTAGCTAAGGTACATTCGTGTGAACCAATAACTGGTAACAACAAAAACAGTTTGAATCAATCCTTATAAATTATACTTTACTAAATTGTTTCGCTAGGCACGTTGCTTGCACATAGAGACTCTTCACGAAAGTAAGCACATTTTATATCCCTAGAAATTACTAGAATTACTTTCGTGACTTTGCCCGCATGATTTCCCTAAGGGCACATTTTCTTTGAGGCTCTAATTTCTGAATGAGCATTTCGGAACATCTTGTTTCCTGCACAAATTCTAAAATAGTTATGAATCTGTAGCCTGCTAATCTAAACGTCTCTATTATTCAGATTTTTCAAATAATAATTCAATTACTAATTAATAATTAAATACAGTAAACACACTATAAATATCCCCTTGAATTCAAATTATGAATTACTTAGTAGTAAGTTGTGTACTATGAGTGTTTTATATTGATTCGTAGCTAGATAAACCTGCATGATAATAGTTTTTAACACCCGAATGCTCTAATGTCTAAATTAAATATAAGTTTACGTGCTACGCTAGTTTCGGACAAACTACATTATCAATTCACTAGCAATGCCCCGCGGTTTTACGCGCGTTATACCCGTGGGAATTTCGTAATGAAAAATAGCTTATAACCTTCCCGTTGAAAGTGGCTATCTATTACAGAAAGAATTATTCAAATCGGACCGTTAGTTCCTGAGATTAGCTCTTACAAACAAACAATGTTAGAAACTTTACCTCTTTATAATATTAAGTAAGTAAAGATTGAATACAACATTTATTGAAACCTGTAGACTACAAAAGAGCCTCGACCTAAATGTCACACATAGTCTTTTGAAAAACATGAATACTGAGCAATAAAACTATGTCCCCAGGATATGACCAGGATGGTGTATACATTATGTCATATACTTTCAGCAGGCCGCCTTAAATGCACATACTAATATTAGTAACTAATAATAGTAAAATCGATTCAGTAGCTGTCATGATGTTGACATGCGATTAAGTAACGAACCATGTTGCAAAATAACGTCAAGACTGTTTTCATTTCGACATAGGTATTTGTATCATGCTAGATTTCAGCGATATCTGTGTGGTGGTAGATAATATAAACACACAATGTATTTAAACGTGCGAGAGAGATAGATAAATGTTTCGCTGAGATGTTTTGAAAAGATTCGCTCAGTAGTTTGATTCGAACGAGCGAATAAGTGGGTAAAGGTCATACTCATACGCCATTGTGGTGTAGCGCGATCATGGTGAATGACGTGTACGAAGCTTCACTCACTTGTCGCAACCGCGCCAACGCTAACACACAAGTTCCGTGTTCATACCTACATTATCTCACCAAATACCGATAACCTACCAGCTACATTACAATACACCTTGCTTAGCGCTCGTGGCGTAGTTTCACTGAGCGATGTTAGTTCATTCCAATTGTAAAGCAACATGCAGCTCGGCCCCTACTTGGATGGGTGGCCGATATTGGCATTTCTATCTGAGCGCTACCGTGCTTCGGAGGGCTCGTTAAGTAGTCGGTCCCGGTTTTTTCAATCGTAAGACCATGTCGGAGGCCATTAGGCGGTTTAAAAACTCGAACTCCAGGGTTGACTTACTCGAAATGAATGAATGAATTAACTAATGGTTAAAATCTATAAAACACAAGATTGTGAACCCCTCACGCCATCTATCGACATCTTGTGGCAACAACATGTAATTAGTTTTGCTACATTTCAACATGATAATTCCTTAATTTGTTATCCAATCAAAAACAATTTTTAAGTAATTAAAATATTGCTAATTTGAATCCAGAAATATAGGGGTGAATTGAATATTAATTTGAGTTTTATTGTAAAAGATTATAAATTGCCCCTTTGTATAATGAGGAATCTTATTTTGAAGCTTTTATTGGAAAAGTTTATAACGTTTTACTGCAAATAAAACATTTTTCTCAGCAACATTATGTTTGTTGAAACTGTTGACTGTTTAGTAAATCGTGGGTGGAGTGAGTGACAACTGCTCGTTCGCCAAGAATATTTTAATAAGGTACTACAAATACAAACACCATTCTGTATATTTTTAAATAATTTTAAGTTACGTAATAAGGGCAAAGGAGTGAAAATTATAAAAAAATCCTTTGATACGAAGTAAAGAAAATTCAAACTGATTCATTTGTGTTTATCGTGTGATTAGGAAAAGTTAAAAATATCCATTTCACTGTACCATCGTTGTTAAGGAATATCAAAAGCACTAATTACTTATTAGAAATGTTATTTATCTATACTAATATTATAAAGCTGAAGAGTTTGTTTTGTTTGTTTGTTTGTTTGTTTAAACGCGCTAATCTCAGAAACTACTGAACTGATTTGAATAATTCTTTCACTGTTAGATAGTCTATTTATCGAGGAAGGCTATAGGCTACATTTTATCCCGAAATTCCCACGGGAACGGGCACAACGCGGGTAAAACCGCGGGGCGCTGCTAGTTTGTTTATAACTTTAAGAGCTTTCACTGTTACTTTTGTAACACGTAAAGCTTGTGCAATATACCTACAATGTTTATTGTTGTTAGTCAAGTAAAGTTTTCTGATGTATGCCTTGAAACTTAAGGCCATCAACACAAGCAAATCAACTGTGAATAAACACATCATGTACATATGTAATGTAACATACGGCTGACCACACAGCCCCACAATTGCCGCTCACTCAGTGATCCATTGCATGGATCGCGATCGTAAAGTGGCTGTCACGTTTACATTGCTCTTTCCGTTTGTGAGCAGCGAAGTAGTTAATAATAAAGTGTGCAGTGGGGACTGAAGTGGATGTTTGCGTCGCATAGTAGTTATGACACTGACATCGTGGTTGTTCTCCTCGACCTAGTCTGGTGGTGTGCCATCTAAGGAGTGTTATCGAGAGCAGGGCCATCGAGCTCTTAAGGGGACACTGCTCACTGCATTTTTATATTTACTTTTACTATTATTAGCGCCTGAGTCAGCGCTATTAAGGGCCATCGTTTGTTATTAATAGCACAGTTTTACATCAATAGCCCTGTAGAGCATTTTCAACAGTGTTGCTTTTGTAATACATATTTATTATTAGGCTTTAGATTCTTCAAAAAAACACGTAATTTTTTTTAAAGGGCGAAAAGGTTTGGCACTGAATTACGTAATGCACGATAATTCATTGATATTATTTTGTACGTTTAACAGAAAGAAATAACTCGAATAAATGGTTTATCAGTGGTTCAATATTAGTCTGATTTTGAAATAAATATTACCAATATGATTATAATACACAGCGTCGTCCACACAGAACTGCAAAATTATTATTTTAGATTCATATAAACGTTTATTTTTGACAGTAGCATTGACAAAATGGTTTGAATATATGAAAATCACGAGAATCGCTCGTTGCGACACACTGAGTCGAATTAATTACCTCGCAACCGGGCGTAGTATTAAAAAACTGTTTGCGCAACAGTCGATCCGCACCTTGACACAGATACAGCTCGAACTGTCGTTTTGAATACACAAAAACCGGACGACGCTTATTTTAAAATTATTTATTTTGTCAATGATTTCATTATATTTTCTTGTGTATTTTTAATTGTTTATTTTTACTATGTTAAATCTTTTTAAATTATTTATCTGTTATGTTTTAAAAGTTTTTTAAGTAATAAAAGTAATCAATGGGTGGGTGTTATTGGGACATCAGAAATGCATTGGTAAATCCGAAAAGTAACTTGTTTTAACCAACAGTTAACTCCTGCCCTGAACGACTGACTCATCACTCTCGAACCGTAACTACTGAAGTAAGAAACACGAAACTTACATAAGTAGATTTCTTTTGTTACTTAATATATCCCCCGGGGAAGTCAGTAGTAAATCGGATCTTCACTGTTATAATGTTATGAAAGATTTTGTCATTTCATTCGTTCTCTCTTTTAATTAACCTAATTTTATTTGTCTTCAAAAAGTTTTTTTGGTGCGGTTGTTTTTATTATTAAATACTGTAGTCTAGATTTGAATTTAAAATTGTTAAAAGTATTACTTTCTTAATAATTTGATATACATTTTTTATTTACTTATCTTATAGAAAATGTGCTATAATGTTGCTTCATTTGATGATTTTTTTCTTCAAAATTTAATTCTCTTTTAGTTTTTGCTTTACTTAACTATATCCGATCCGATATTACGTTATATCAATAATATGTCTAACCCCTGTGCTTCGTGAAGTTAGCTGACGTAGATAACATTCCCTCACCCACGCTCCATAACAGAATCCACACCCACGACCTTCGAAGCCCCATCTAGGGCATCGCTAGCATCTCAACTTGGCCAACACCTAGCCTACACCTTCCCCTCAGTTTGTTCATTCATTCCTTCTTATTCCCACCCCGAATAGCGACCCTTACAAAAGTACATACACCTATCTATATACTAAAACGTTATACTGGTTCAAAAAATGTTTGTCGAAACCGGTTTAGCCCTAAATCTAGACTAAAGATTTGTGCAAGTAGCCCTTCAATATAAACGAGTCCAAAGTAAGAGGTAAAATCCAGTTATTATTCAAATAATGTGCATGTCGGGTGACCCAAATATAATGTTTCATTAAACAACGCTTAATTACCTACACTTTATTTTACCTTCTAATGGATAAAACTGAGATTGTAACTTACTAGGTAGAGTAGAGTTTTGTATTATATGCATTAAAAGTATATAATAATCATCATCACGTTAAGTTATCCACCTTCATGTTCAGAGGCACAGCAGGTTGCGTTTTATCTGTCAATCAGCCATTTATTCAGTCACGGAACTGTTTTTTAAACAGAAATCTTAGTCACAGAGTTCCTTTTAGTCGTAGGTGTTAATTTTATAAAGCGACGTTATACGATGCATGAACTCTACTGTATACAGATTAGAGCAGTTGCAATTACCGTGCGAACGTATGTGACAACGGTGGAAACATCTGGAACGTACCGCGCACAAAAGGGATGTACCTACTACCTAGCTGTGCTCACGTACTAGGTTCTACAACACGAAATCACATGACCGTGAATATTGTGAGATACACACGGAAGTTTAGACGTGAATTCCTTCATATATTATTGATACACGTGTATCTTTAAAATAATTATTAAAATAGACAAAAAATGCGTATGTTTATGTTTATGTTTGTATGTAATCATTATTACTCCGTAATATAAATACTAAGCAAGATCTTCCTAATCTTAAAAAGAGATTTTCTTACATAAATAACGCGTCTAATATATCCATTATTTGAAGCGTAACAATGCAACTGAAAGAAATATTCAACCATTGTGACAGTTATGAAGAAATTGTTGAAAAAAAACTTTTTCAACGTATTTCATAATTGCTTTGTTAATTTTTGGGTTTCCATTTTAAATTTCGAAGTTTTCACAATGCGTCCGTTACAGCACACGTTGAGTACATACAATGTAACAAAGAAGCCTACCCATTCGTACTGAACGTACGTGTAAATGTTGCGTAACCGAGTACGTCGCGCGTCGGCGTGGACTCGAACCCGCATCTATTACAAACACGTACTTATTCTATTCTCTGTCTACAATACAAACAAACAAACGTTCAACTTTCCCATTTATCTATTCTAATAAATACTGTATACCTAATGATTTTAATGATATCACACGAATAAGTGCATTAAAGCATTAAAGCTGTGTACTTAATATACAAAGTTAAATTACTTCTTAGTTTTACTTACACAGCGTTTATTTATAAGGCGGTAAGCTTGTAATATGGAATCTAACTAACTGATACTACTACTACACAAATTCTTTATAAGAATATATAATATACTAGTTGTGTCCCGCGGTTTCACCCGCAGCGCCCCCGTTCCCGTGGGAATTTTGAGATTTTTATTCCATAAAAACCTCACGGAGCCCGAGACCTTTCCAACGAATGCAAAACCGTGGAAATCGGTTCGTGCGTTCTGGAGTTATAGCGTCAGGGAGGAAAACCCGACTTATTTTTATATAGTAGACTAGCAGCGCCCCGCGGTTTTACCCGCGTTGTGCCCGTTCCCGTGGGAATTTCGGGATAAAATGTAGCCTATAGCCTTCCTCGATAAATAGACTATCTAACAGTGAAAGAATTATTCAAATCGGTTCAGTAGTTTCTGAGATTAGCGCGTTTAAACAAACAAACAAACAAACAAACAAACAAACAAACAAAACAAACTCTTCAGCTTTATAATATTAGTATAGATTATTGCCATAATTGGGCTCGCATAATAAATAAGTCTTAATATTCGTCTTATAGTTTAGATTGCATATCAAAAGTCGTCAGGACTTTAACTAGGGTTGTTAGCTTTAAATTACTAAGTATATAGTTTTATGGGCAACCCTAACTTGTAGTATGCATAAACTAAAGCAATCACTGGGGATAGTAAAACTTTTTCCGTATCCGAGGACCAATAAAATACATTTAAATATGTTTCAATTGAAGTAGATATTTGCATTTCGAAATTAAAGAAACCTATTAGTTTAAACCGATCAGTTAACAGAATTCTGATTGAATTCACCTCCCACACTGCTATCAATCAGAAATATGTTTCAATTGAAGTAAGTATTAATCTATTACTTTAAACTGATGAACAGAATTTTCAGAATTTCTCTGATTGAATTCAGTGTAGTACCACCTACACTGAAATCAATCAGAAATATTCTGAAAGTTTTTAGTGATCAATTCGGAAAGTTATTAATTTTCAAATTCATCATTTATCATGTTGTAACATATTTTGTATCTTTTCAAACGAATGTAACATTCGTTTAACAAATCATTCGCGATATTGACTGGCGCGTGAAAATAGTTAAGAATAAAAGAGATAAAAAAGATTGTATTACAGTCTAATTTTGAGAACTGCGTGACCACATGAGGAAATTTTAATTTGCTTTAGTGTCTAATTTTTTTGCTTTTGTCCGTTACGTCATAACTTAAACAGAAATAGATGCTAAAAAATTTACTTTAGTTCTATCGGTTTTCAAATTTTGACAGTTGATTATGGTAAAGGTTTGTAACTAACGCCTAACCTCAACCTGTTCAAAAACTCATCATTCACCAAAAATAATGAGGGAAAGTATATTTATAGGCCGCCTTATTATAGGTAATAGTACAGAACTACCGAGTTCCACGAATCGTACACTCAGCGTAAATTATTCTCTTCAGTCAGCGCTTTAATACAATAAGTGACCTTCTAGCGATATCTTTTCAATAAGGAAAATATGTTCAGAGAATGGGGTTTCATATAACTAAATGCGTCTCTGATTACGAAATATCAAGGGCACAAACTCTCAATTACAGTGGGAAGCCTTATTAGTGGTTACGTCGTATAGCATAGGTATGTCGCTTATGTTTTGAGCCGTTGGGGACGCCACATGTTTGTGTAGGTTTCTTATAGCTGCCTCCACTTCGAAAGTACATAGACGTACTTACACTATCACTACATAGTATAAAACAAAGTCGCTACTTTTATCTGTTTGTTTGTCTGTATGCTTAAATCTTTAAAATTACGCAACGGATTTTGATGCGGTTTTTTGTAATAGGTAGAGTGATTCAAGAGGAAGGTTTATATGTATAAAAATTCCCGAAATTCCCACGGGAACGGGTACAACGCGGGTAAAACCGCGGGGCGCTGCTAGTCTTCAATAAAAGAAGTCAAGACATCACATTTGACAGCTGTCATTTTAGTACGGTCGGCCAAGAAAGTGGTCTACCACTTTTGACAAAAGTTTCTGCGAGATGTAACGATCGCTAAGGTTGACTTTTCAATGCACAATTATGTTATGACGTTTAAAATTGACCTTGTTGTTTCATGACGTTCAAATGAATCTCAACCGTAGGGTGGTAGACCACATATTTGGCTGACCGTACATGTTAACTTATTTGAATTTAATTTGTTTTAAATTGTATAGGAATGACTTCGGACATGAATGGTAAGTTGGAGTAGGTTAGTGACCAACCCAGCCCGGCTAGCATAAAAGTGAAGACAAAGGTTTTCTCTTCGCTTATCTCTCCTATTTATTCAAATTTCTTTATATCTATGCATGCAACGTCAACAAAAGAGATATTTCGTGAACTCAAGGGCGCAGGCGTCATATAAATGGCCGACGGCTACCTATTTATTCCCTTTAAATTTCATACGAAATGCTTCGAAATAAAGTGCAATTTAAATGCCCTGTCCTCTCCCGAAGCCAGTTAAATGTGGCATGAGCGTAGTACAGTACAGAGATATTATTGCTATCCTTTTTCAAGGGAAGATTTCCCTTTCTTCTAGACAAACCAATGTTACCCGTAATAGATGGAGTAATAATTTGATGTTGCATCCCCGGATATATTCGTGCAAATCGCACGCATAATCTGTGGAAAACCGATACAGGTGCGATATGATTGGCTGTGAAATTACATTGACAAATGATA
Organism: Cyclophora albipunctata; assembly: GCA_963082685.1. NCBI lineage: Eukaryota > Metazoa > Arthropoda > Insecta > Lepidoptera > Geometridae > Cyclophora > Cyclophora albipunctata. The sequence goes on along the minus strand of OY720111.1, from coordinate 10,505,075 downwards.
AGCGCCATCTTCAGAGTACAGTCAGTACTACAGAGTACAAGAGAATTATTACAAGCCTTGATTACAAAAGAAGATCTTCTCTTGAAAGAGTTAAGAGCGGCCAACCCGTCTTATTTTTCATACAAACGCTGTTACGTGATTACGGCGTTGTTATAGATCTTTCTTTGAAACTTTTTAGCTAATAAGTATCTTATGCACTATATCTAGGTTTCTATCGTAACAGAAAATCTAAATTTTTAGAAACAAATTCAGTATAAGCCTCCGAAAACCGGCTTTTTGCACAAATTTTACCTAAACTTTGGGCGGTCATATTGTACTTATAAATTGTAAAATTAAAGAAAATATTATGATAGAAACCTCGTAAATATAATGGAGATTTTAAATAACAATCATTTATTTTACAAACATGCAAGGTTTTTTAAAAAACACGTATATCCTGGAACATGTTTTATGAAGATTCCGCACACTATATTTTGTTCAGCGTTATCGCGGTCTCCCTTGCTTGTTGTCAAGTGACGGAAAGAGGTATGCGGGGGGCGAGTCTATCTATGAATGGCGCACTCGCTCGCTAGCTCGCTAGTTCGGTCGCTCGCTCGCTTCGTATAGAACTTTCTTCGTTCTTTGTATTGTGCCTACGATATATATTTTACTAGCTGCGCCCCGTGGTTTTACCCGCGTTGTGCCCGTTCCCGGGGGAAATTAAGAACCGCTCGACCGATTTTGTGCAAACTTCACATAGACCATCTACTAAATAGTCCGAACAAAGCCTAAATATTTAGTTTGGATGGGTCAGCCCGTTCCTGAGTTATAAAATTACAACGAAAAGTGGCATTGATTTTTATATATTTCCATAGTATCCCACACGTATGCTTTCGCGAACTTATTTGTACGCAATAATGAGCAATGAGCAATGCAACGCAATGTTCGACATAATCAAAGTTTGATTATGTTGAACATTGTTTTTATGTATCACTAGCAGCGCCCCGTGGTCTTACCCGCGTTGTGCCCCTTCCCGTGGGAATTTCGGGAATTTTTTACATTAAAACCTTCCTCTTGAATCACTCTACCTATTACAAAAAACCGCATCAAAATCCGTTGCGTAATTTTAAAGATTTAAGCATACAGACAAACAAACAGACAAAAATAGCGACTTATAGGTACGATATCTAGATTTACTGTGATATTATTAGGCGACGATTACACGTAAAGTATTTACTGTGATCCATCAGTAAATAATGACGTATCGTGGTATTTACTGAACGTGTAACCTAATGTATTGATGGATGTCAGTATTTATTGATGGATTTCTAGATTTCTTGATTCTGTAATGATGATCCGTCGGATTATGATTTAAAAAGGTGTTACTATTGTCAGAAGTTCTTCAAAGCAGGGTTCAGGCATTCGAAAATAATTCTCGTAATCATCCATTTTCACCATGTAATTTAATTTCTGCCATTAAATTCAAATGTGTGTACCTTTCCCTTTGTTGTAACCAATTTTATGCCCATCGCTTTCGCTTGGCCTTTTTATTTAAACTAAGTGCTAAAATAATAGCCACGCAACCTTTAATTTTCAGCTCTGTGGCCATTTTAGACGTGTAAACAGCAGGAGACCGGACACAATACTGACGTAATAAATACTGTACGTGTAGGCCGGTGTATTAATCCATCAGTAAATACTGAAATCCATCAATAAATACTGGATTGACGGATCACAGTAAATACTTTACGTGTAATCGTCGCCTTATGAATGGCATCGTACGTAACGTCATCGGCCGGCCGCCCCGAGTGAGCGACGAAAGTTATCGAATGCCAAACGAGCGCTCAGGCACTTGCTCACTCTTTTCGCAGTGCCTCTTTTTCTAACATTGCGCTAGTTGAAACAACAAGCTTTTCAATAATGTTCGCGTTGGAGATTGACGGCCCGGGAAGGGCCCTCTTAAGCAATATATATATATCTGTACTGTATTATGCTTAGGCCAAGAGCATTTTTAATGCCACTTTTATTTCCAAGCATTTTGGATGAAATTCGAATGGAGAGAGAGATATAAAATCTCTCGGGAAGAGTAGTCTTCACTTATTATACACTAGCCCGGCTGGTGCCGGAGTTTTAAACCGCCTAAGAGTAATTTCACTAGGTACAGTTAAATTTTTAGTAATAACTTTTTGGGCCCAACAGATTCCTTTTGGAACTACTCTAAACTCTTACTATTGCCTACTTTAGCTCTTTTCCACACTATACCATACTTTTCTATTCCTAGCCAGGAAGCTTAATTGCTTTATTAAGTTATTTAAAAAAATTACTGAATTCCCATTGTAAACGCCGCGGCGCCGAGCCCTCAGCAAGTCACGGTTTATTATGGTTTCAAGTCTTAATTATTTTCAAGTTACTTTTGAGACCGGATTCTATTTTTACTATCATTTTTGTAAATTGCAGTTAATTCTGTCGCACGCTGTCGTTACGCCGTGTACTGTTATTGTTTCGTCGTTATTAATTAAATGATTAAGGAAATAAAAACTTCTTCCTTTACTTTTTACGGCTTGTACAACAAAAGGGAACTTTTTATTGTGTTAAGTACGCCGTTTAAAACGCGTAGGGACGTCACGTGGCCAGTGTGGCTACGGCTTTCCTATATAAAACGTGTAAAATACATTTGAATTGTTTACAAATTTCTATGTGGTTGGTATTCTCGACACTCATCTACTTTAGATGCGAGAACTAATAAGTTCTTTGTAGGTAATTCCTCACTCCTTTATTTGGCCTCCCTCTAACCTAACCCTGGCTACTAACTTCTGGTAAATTTGTTGTTAACGTTACTTAGTAACCCCTTTATAAATAGTTGGTGTTCGTACCGCTCGAGCACGGGTCCCTCAAACAATAGGTGGAGCACACAACTAACTATATAATAGTCAAGTTTCTACCTTCAAAAGACGTGGGCGAGTTCGTGCGAACATCAAAGAATAACATTAACAAATATATTAACTTGACAATTTACATGTTTTAAAAGTTACAATTTGAGAAATTCGAATTGGTTAATGGCTAACTTTAGTGTAAGTAAGCAAATAAAAAAAGACAGTAACAGCTGAAAATAACTAGCGTCGGACATTTTAGGTTGTTTAAGTCGCCTTCAGTTTAATGAGCTGCATCACTGTTTGGAAAAATGTCTAATAACGTTTTGAAAAGTACTATTCAATTTATAATAAAAGTTACAATGTTGACCATTAATTAGTCTGAAATAGATTAGATTTGTAAGACTTGTGTTGGAAATGCGGTTACAAAGGCTTCAAATCATTGTAATAAACAGGAAAGTGCCAACTTGTATCGGGACCGGCCATTTTGCAGGGCATTTTCGTGTTTCGGGTAAATTAGGAAATTTTCAGCATCGAAAGTATGTCGCAGTTGTTGGCACCGACTGATGTATGTCAGGTCACGGGGGCTGGGCGTCATCCGAATTATTTTTATTGGCCCATCAGAATGTAGTCTGACTCAAAATAAACGTTTATTAATTAAATGTCTATTGGTTTATACTGTCCTCAGTACTACAATAACTGCTAGGCTAGTCCAGTTTGATAAGAATAAACCTATGATGTCTGATAGCCTGGTTCACGTTATAACTGTAAGTTCGGCGGCTATGCGTGTCTAGCCCTTGGTTTTAAGAGGGGTGATGTAAAACTTTGAATAGAGGCCATTTATGTTCTTTTTCGTCAAGTTATAAAAACTCCATCATATCTTAAGTTCCGTCTGTTATGAGGGGTCTTGTCCCTTGCCCTTGTTCGTAGCGTCTAATCCCCGACCATGGTCACAGCAGACTGAGTTTACTACTACAACCGTCCCGCCATTTCGCCTGTCGAAAAGGTTACCTCTAAATCTCTGGATTGAATAGAAAAATTAAAATCTGTGTAGTCTGAAAGGTCACAGATGCTACTTTGTAGAGATCAGAGATATATTGTGATCGTGGGAACTGGAAGGTAACCTTTACAATGTATGTACCTTTAATCGCAAAAAGAAATAAAGGAATGTAGGTAAAAAATACTGGGATACCAGCAGTCTTGATACATGTTGTTAATTAAACTATACATATCGCACCTTAAAATTAATGAATCATGTCATGGATACTCTTATTAAATAGTTTATTTTATTTAATGAGGACGTATTATTATACGTTGCAGTAACTGAATTACTGTTTGTGCATCCTGTTGAGGCGTAATTGTGATAAGTTGGACTTCGGTTGGCTCCATGATCATACGTTATCAACTATGGCACAATGGATTACCCCCATAGTAAATGAATGAACCGCCATGCTGTAACGAACAGTTCACGGTTCGTGGTTAGGTACCTATATCCGTATTTTATTTGTCGACCATTTACAATGTGTCTTTATTATTCCATGTTAGAAAAATCCTTTGTATTGTCTTTAAAGTAACTTGTAACAGATTAGAAGTGTTTTAAGAATAATGGGTATAAAATACAACAGAATATTTGTTCTGTATAAAACTATGTAATGAACAAGTTTTCAAAGAGTTCTAAAATGGACTAGTCATTTAAAATTACTTTATTCCAATCCAAATAAAAGTTACTCAGATACACTATTTTATCTGAGCACTTAACTAATCAAAATGGTGTGCGAATATATTCAGTAAAGGTCACTGGAGAATCAAGTTGAAGGGATTGTAAACCAGAATAGCCAGCGCACTAGGCGGAGAATGCATTTTATTAACATGAAGTGAAGTATAAACAAACGTAGCCAACTTTCCAAATAAAGATTATTTCTTATATTGAGGAAAAAGATTTAACAATAGGCCTATTCTTGTTGGCATTTAGGATCTATTAATTAAACATAATTCTTATTATTGTTCCAGTTTTGTGCGTTGTTATCGGGAAAATTTCCGTTTTAAAATGCAGTTTCACGCCCAGAGAGAACGTCTTACGTTGCGATAATGAAATAAAACTAAAATGGTAAACAGTAAACATTGCAAAAATCATTTATAGCTGTCGAAAATCTTCTCGTGTTCTACCCATGTTACACCTGTTTCTATTCTGGGATAAAAGTAATCTATAAGCTTTTAAATAAATGTGACAAGTCTACAAAATATTTTTCAAAATTCGACCTTGATTTCGGAGATTAACCCATAGACCCAAGATGTATACACATAACATAACCTCTATAATATTATTTTAAATTCTTATCCTTCGTTCTTAATCCTTATCTCATCACTGAGAAAAAATGCAATAAGTTAAATCATAAATAATATTGTATTATTACATGTGCTACATCACAACTAACAAAATAATTATGACCAAACTATTGCGCTGCACCAAAGAAAGACCGTTGCAAAAGTTGTCACATTTACGCAACGGTTCGCTGAAGAATTAGATCACTAATTGCAACTTATTGAATATGCCTATTCCTGAACTGCAATGAGTTATACAATCTAATATCTATTGATGATATCACAGTGTTACCAACGGTGTCTTATTGAACGTACATAAAAACAAAAAACATACTACTTGATTTGATATTCAACTTCTGTAGCTCCACTGAAGACTTGCATGCCTATTCGTTTTTCTTCAAAATCAATAAACATCGGCCTGTTACAATTTTATTTTATTATTAGATTGAATACAAAAAAAAAAATACAAAAAGCCTAGATACTGATACAAACATACAGACAGACAAAAAGTTGTGAGCGCTGTTTTGGCTACTTCTGCTCCAATAAAGACGTATAAAATTTTCTTCGAAATCAATTTACACATTAGCCTATTGGTCTAAATATGATTTTTATAAGTATCGTTAAGAATATAATGAGTGGATTCGATTATCTATTTCAAAACCACTATTCAATACTGAAATGAACTGTAATCTCAAATCACGACCTATAAATACGATGTTAACATTAGGCTGCCCTTATGTACTCGCGACGCCATCTATCGGATGTAGCTGTCAATGGAGGTTCTGGTATTGTGATTGGTTCGTGTTGGCAAAGTTTGAGTTGTCCTCAGTGTGATTACGCAATGAATGAATTCAGCGCTCACAGACCACGGTGAACGTGGAAATATTAAATATCTAGACTTAATATTCATAATTTTTATCAAGAAATCGGTTGTAAAAGCTCAATACGCGTATTCAGTCTTTATTATGACATTCAGAATAATTAATATCTTTATGGAACACGATTAACGTATCATATATAATATAGTGTAGGTATATTATACTCGTACCTACTTTGATACTAGTTAACACTAAAATAATTTCAGTTTAGTGCAATAATTTTATAAAACGAGGACGAAAACTCATATAATTCACCCACACTATGGCGCCAAACAGTTAATTAAAAAATAATACAGTTTAATTAAACTAAATTCCTGATAAGTATACCAAATATTGTAAAATAATTTGTTATGTTTTAATTCATTGTGCCTACACATGTGTGTTGGCTGTGTAAACATGTACATTATATACCGAGTACGATACAAGTAATGGGTATGTACTCTGGTAACTAGGTTACCAGGTCAGAGACGAGGTCCCCTGATAGTGACTAGCTGTTGTTTCCCAAACCGTCCGTTTGTTCTGAACATTACACAAATACTACCTGACTAATATTTTTCTCGGGATATATAAGGATAACAGGTTTTCTTGGGATATTCAGCTGATGTCATAATCAAGTTTTATTATCTATCAATAGTAATGTTAACTAAGTATTTTACAGTCTGTCGAATTTATTAAACTTTTAGTTAACTACATACCGACTCTTTTTTAGTCGTTAGCTAACTAAAACTAAACTTATAACTATTAATATTCAATAAATAATAATTATTTAAAAAAATTAACTCATTTTTCTTGAACAAAGGGTGTACGAGCGAGTATGTAACACCTAGAACAAATGCATGAACATTAAATACATACAAATTATTTGAAGTTTCATAGAGTAAATTAGAACAAAGTCTTTTATTACTCAGAGTGCTAGTTATGTAGCTTTTTATAAAATGTTCATTTAATTTATGTAACAACTCATTGAAGAAATTAGGAATTACCGTTCATTTGTACTACTTAAGTGACCTACATTAACAAAATAATAATACTAATTGAGGCAATAACATGTCTTTACCAATAACTACGAAACAATCTTATCGTTATCGCAAAATATTTTCGCCGAAGTTATTTAATTATTACCGATAGGGAAATGTAAATAAACAAATATACATTTCATACGAGTTACTTAGCACTTTTTAATGTTCTCACATTTTACTAAAGTTATGATCCAAAGTTTGGATCTAACGTGACGTCTGTTGTTATGTCGTTTTGTGTCTATAAATCGACAGGTTATCCAACAGTCTCGTATAAGATAAACCTTTTAGTTGTACCTATCTATCTGGGTCGGATCTGTAGTTGTGCAATTATACGATTAGGTCTCGTGTTCTGTGTGCAGATTAATTAAACCGTTTAAGAATAGAAATTAATAATATATCTTGTGTTCTACATGCATCAATTATTTATACTGTTATGTTATGTATGTCAGTAAAAACTAAACACATATAAAATCATGAAAATAATATTAAATAGTGATATTGGAACGTAACAATAATAATTGGGATTTAATTACTAAAATGCTTCATTAAAAGGAGAGCTTAGATACGTGTCAACTATGGTGTATCTTTCATTGTGTTGGAGTACAAGGACAGCTCGTTCAGTCATTTGTCAGAACAATTTTGCCCGCCTTTTGATGATAGTGATATGAAAGAGATCACTGAGTTATGGTGCATAAACACTAGCTTCCCGCGCTGTTGCAAAAAACTTTTGATGAGGTTTTGACTAAAGGGATATTTTGAAACTCTCGACCTTCCTCACTAACTTTTACCTAACCCCTAAATTCTTGAACGGAAGGGTGTTATGACAAAGTTACTCCCTATAACCTGCCGTTCCCCGTGCACTATCGGCCGAGGGTTGCTATTGCAGTTATAGGGCCGCGATATAATAATACTAATTCTATTCATAGAAAAAGCCCTCACTCTTTTGACGCGAGGTAGTAGTGGAGAATAATTTTCCCAGTGCAATATTTTTATTGCGTCACTAGCAGCGCTCCGCGGTTTTACCCGCGTCGTGCCCGTTTTTTATACATATAAACCTTCCTCTTGAATCACACTGACTATTTAGAAAAACCGCGTCAAAATCCGTGCAGTAGTATTCGAGTTTATCGCGAACAGTTGCAATTGCTGTTATTTGTAATGTGAGATCTTAAAGTTAAATCTAACCCACTTTAAGATCTCACATTTTTAAATAACAGCAATTGTCATAGGTACCCAATAAAGAGAAGAAATAGAGTTTAATACTTGTTCATAATGTTATTTTGTTCCTTTATATACATATTGAGATATTGCCTAGAACTTGGCACTCATTTAGATCTCCATTCTTTTTGCAGCGAAGCCCATAGCCAAGCATAATTTTTGTATTGAACTTGGCTCTCCTTTTTTACATTTATGTTTTTGGTGGGATATCATTACTTTTTGTAAAGAAAACTAGGTATTGATATTTATTGTTTTTTCTTGCGTTTCCGCTGCATACTTTGGTTCGTTCGCATTTTAAATCGTATCGTATAGCGCTTGTGAGCCGTGCGTTGCCCCCGCGTACAAGTGCAAGGCGCGAGCGAGTTCAACCAGCATTCTTAAATTAGTCAATACATACATTATATCGGTAACAATAATACATCGCTATTACTTTGACCTTGGTATACATACACATTGGACTTTCTTTTAAGTTACAAAAAGTTCGAACTAACAAGTTCATACCTCAAAATATTATTTCTTATTTTCAATAGAAATCAGAGAAACGAACCTTGGGCACTGATCTGTGTTATTTTAGTGAGCCGTGGACTATAAAATCACTACCATGCAGGTATAAAACAACCGACCTGCTAAATTTTAACCAAATCGCTACCGCTTATAATTTTGTACCATTCATCAGAGCGTGACGCTGATTGGCTGGGGCGACGGTGGACCGGCCGCGTCATAAGTACCTACCGCGCGCCGCCGACGACACACCGTTGGCCGGTTGTTTAGCGCGAATTATAAGTTTTTTTGAATTGCAGTTAAATATATTAAGTAGTTAGATGAATTGCAGTTAAATATATTAAGTAGTTAAATAAATAAATAGCAAATATAATTACATATATTGGGATAGTTTCAAATATCTGCTTGTAACGGTTCCAACGCTACAATTAAAAAATATATTTTTTTGTATGGGGACCCCCCTATATTTTAACTTTTTTATATTTTTAGATGTTTTCTTACGCTTACACACAATTACCGAGCTAGATTCCAAATTTCATCCTTCTAAGTCATCTGGAAGTAGGTTAGGTTTAGGTACTACTCGTATATGTCAGTCAGTCAGTCAATACTAAAATTTACGACTTTCTGACGTTCATATCTTTATAACCGTTTGAGCTGGCTTCATGAAATTTGGGCTTCTAGATGTCCTAATAGATATAATTAAACACACGAAGTTTCATGTGTTTACGTTAAATAGGTTTTGAGTTATAGAAGGGTCAAAAGTGGCTCCAAGTGGTTCGTGTAATATTACACTCGGCGCTGGCTAGCCGTTCCTTTGCTTGAACTTGGCTTGACACGCTGCCGCGTGTCTAGATAGACTGGGTAAAGATTTTTATAGCATACATTTAATTTTATTTATTCTTGTGTAATTTGTATTGTCATAAAAATACATTAGGTAGTCCAACATTTGAACACCGTTAGTTATGTTAAGTGGCAAGTCAAAGTCACTTGTGTGATTATTTAATGCACTTACCTATTATCATAATCACAATACGATGCCTTATCTGATAGAGGAACAATACGCTACTGCAGGTTGCTTGTTGTTATTTAAAACTTTATGTTAAATCTATCCCCTAAATATTCATTGAGCACATTCACCCCTCCGGAATATAAGTAGGTATTTTTAATGGGTTAGTATCTATAGGACTTCGTCTCGATATGACTAGGTAGCCGATACGACATAATCGTAGTTTGACTAAATCTCGATTGGACTCGATCTCGATTGGACTTGATCGTTATTTGACCAGATCTTTGTATGACTAGATAGCGTTATGACTACTCAGTGTATTGTTTTGTGGGAGTACAGTTGTGTTCAATATGATGATATGTAATATTTTATTTCTCTGGCTCAGACGACTACTACTTTCAACTAAAGGGTCTACTCGGCCCGCGGGCTTAGACGACTACTACAAAAAAACAATAACCCTAACCTACCGAATAGTACGTAAAAACAATTTTCTTCACTGATTTGTAACCAGTTCCGTAAAAACAATTTTCTTACTATTCGGTAGGTTAGGGTTATTTTTTTTTGTATCAGTTACGTAAAAAAAAAATAACCCTAACCTACCGAAGAGAGTGGTCGACTGAACCCGCGGGCTCAGTTGGCCAGACAGGTGGAACGACTCACCCACGCAAAAAATCGAAAGGGGTCATTCAGCCCGCGGGACGATTTTTATGTGGGATCAGATGACCATGAAGGCAAATAATCCAATCGAGTTAATACTTGTTGATACAATTGTACGTCATATAAATATGTGGTCAATCTGATAAATAGTCATACAAAGATCTGGTCAAATAACGATCAAGTCCAATCGAGATCGAGTCCAATCGAGATTTAGTCAAACTACGATTATGTCGTATCGGCTACCTAGTCATATCGAGACGAAGTCCTATAGATACTAACCCTTTTTAATAGCTTTGCTGTCGTAGTTCGGTCTTTTGCAGTTTTCGTTTAAGTCGCTGGTTTAAGGTAACTTTTGTAACAACTATATTTTGTATATTGATGTATGTATTATAGACAAGCCCCTTTGGTAATCTATGTCATGATATTACCTATTTGTTACAAAAATTAGTCTGTCGGATTGTTTTGTATGGATAATAAAATAATTACTTATTTCCGATTCGATTTGCTACTTTGTAAAGCCTGATAAATAAGTAGGAGGCTAATTAATATTAAATTCCAAGTAGTTTTTACATATTATGTATAAATTTGATAGTTACCTAACTAGGCCAATTAAGATAATTTGAAATCGGTTATCTAGCCGAACGGCACTATCAAAATATTGCAGCTCAACTAAAATGTAGGCATATCTGTTAAGTGCATCAGGGTGCACTATGAACTTTGATAAACTTCTTGAAACAAACTTGTTCAGTGTTCCTTACACACCACTACACGTCAACTCGTCCTACTTGGAAAGATTAAATTATACCTAGATCTATCTACGTATCGTGTATCATACAGCTTTGCTAAACTGAGTTACTGAGTGTTAAACTTGTTTTTTCTTCTAAATCTAATCAAATAAGATTGAAATTGTAAATATTATCCAAACTTTCTTGCAAAATTACATTTAAGGACATGCAATTGGAAGCAGACCACTACCACAGAGTCATTTTTAGGGTTCCGTAGCACAATGGCAAATAACGGAACCCTTATGGATTCGTCATGTCTATCTGTCTGTTTGTCCGTCCGTATGTCACAGCCACTTTTTTCTGAAACTTTAAGAACTTTATTGTTGAAACTTGGTAAGTAGATGTATTCTGTGAACCGCATTAAGATTTTCACACAAAAAACACAATAAATTTTGGGGGTCCCCATAGGTACTTAGAACTGAAACTCAATTTTTTAAGCTATTGCATAGCTTCTATCGCGGGCCTTGAGCGCGGGGACCGAATCCAGAAATTCCGTAATGAAAAAACCTCACGTGAAAAAACCTCACGCTCCCCACTAACGCCATCTAGTGATACAAAAAATAACTATGCAATAGCTTTACCGCGGCAGTCCCCGAGTGGCACACGTCTTTTTTTTCATTGTACCCATACGTGTGGGGTTTCTATGGATAGGTCTTCAAAAATGATATTGATTATACTTATAAACATTCCTCTTGAATCATTCTATATATTTTAAAAAGCCGCATCAAAACCGTTGCGTAGTTTTAAAGCTATCTAAGCATACATAGGGAGGGACAGACAGACAACGGAAAGCGACTCGTTTATACTATGTAGTGATTACTTCAATGTTACATCTCAATTTGAATTGAAAAATATTTTGTTAGGTTTATACAAAATAGATCTATAATCAACTGTGAGCTTGCAATACATGTGTTGAACTGAGCAATCGCACATTATAATTAAAATTAATCGTGTTAATGATACTGTACCAACAGCTTCTGTATTTCTGTACTCACACATAGATTTCGTGAGGCGATTATAATTACTTAGTTGAAACTTTAGTAAGTACTACGTCCAAATGTGCGTGTATCATGTTATTTTGTTCTATTTAACTGTTAGTCGAACATACTAACCTTGCTCTACATCCAAGAAAACAATTATATATTAGGCACGAGGTGGCATTTTCGAAACTTAAGTCTAGGTACCTAATTGTGATTGTAATGTTTCAAAATACGCGGGGTATCTAGGTTGCTAAGAATTAATTAAATATCATTAAAGTGCTACCCAATTATAATTAAAATATTTGTTTAATTAATTAACTGTTCGTTCTTCTAGGCAAACTAAATGCGTTAACTCTTAATTAATTAATGATTATTTAAACATTAAGGTACTCATAGGAATTAATGGAGTTTAGGAATTTTAGTATTGGTACTTGAATGCGTACATATCTTATACGACTTTAAACGAACTTAATTGTATTTTTATTACTAGTTTTATTTTAAAGTAACAGACCTCATGAATTATATCTTCAAATTTTTGACACAATCCAACAAACGTCAAGTTGTCTTTGTATTTGAACTTAATGATGCTAAGCTTATTAATGTTGTAGGATGTGATAAAAACTTTAGAAAACGACGTGGGTAGATCAAGTGTGCTATTAGTCTTAGCTTGGTATTAACCAATATCTTCTCTCCTATAAATGGTTTCTATAGCTGAGTTGACAGAAAACATTTGTGAAACAGATTGCTAACTGTAACCCTTGTTAAATTTTCTAATTTTAACAAAATTCTTTGAATTGTGTGTATTTTTTATGTTTTGTTACTTACATTGAGTTATATATGTACTAACGTACTAGAGAAGTCCCTTCAAACAAGCTTCGGCAGTGATTCGTTCCGGTCCGCGGACCGAGACTCATTTAGTTGATAGCGAGCTCTGGCCAGAACGTCATGTGTTTAAGCTATTGATGTTTTTCATAAAATATGCCTTCATGTGCATTGCGTTATTGTAAAAACAATTCTAAAAACACAAGTAAAAAGCTAAGGGGTGACCTTTCACTTGTATTGTCGAATTGTCGCACTTTGAAGTAACTAGATACGAAAATTCTTTGACTACTAACCTCCATGGACCTCTCTTATTCATTTCTAGCATTCGCAGTAATCCGAAAGTTCATAGACTTTGCGTTATTTAGTCCCTGAATTTCCCATACAAAGTTAGTAGACCTAGAGCCCGTGAACCCCAGACCTTCGTTATTTTATAAAAGCTGAAAGTTTGTCAGCGCAAGCTCCCAACACAGGTAAGAACGATGGACAATTATGAAGTTTGGGTTACCGTGGCTTTGGCAGGTAAACGGTACTAAAGGTGTGTAAAATACCGATCTAAATTCATCAAATAATAAAGTGCGATTTGTGTGACATGACATATGTCATTTGAAAGCTCTTGAAGAGTTGTACAAGTCACCCTTTGACGGTGATATCGAAATCGAAGGCCAACTTGGTGTTTTCGACCATTGAAGATTGGAGTTGACCTATGCTATGGACGCTGATCCTAATGCTCAACAGTGACATGACCTATATTAATCCGGTCAATTTAAACCAAAAATTGAGGGTGAGGTTGCATAAAGTCCCAACAAGCTGAAAATCAGGAAAATTGATCAAAACATAATTATAAACAATGTCTAAAAGTTCCCCATCATTCCCGTGTATGGAATTTTTTTTATTCAAGGTCAAAGGACAAAAAAATGAGTTTTTCGCGATTTTCAGCAAAACGGTAAGTTTTATCATAAAAGTACCTGAGAAAATAAAAAAGCTTATAAAATTTTCTTTAACTTTAATTCTATCCACTTTTTCCATATTCCCAACCGTTATTGAACTACACGTTCCAGAAATGTAAAAATTAAGGACCTCGGGCAGGTAACTATGGAGCCTGCCCCAATGCTCAACAGTGACATGACCTTTGTCATTTGAAAGGTCTTGAAGAGTTGTACAAGTTACTCTTAGACAGTTATATCGAATTCGACGGCCAACTCGGTGTTTTCGACCACCGAAGAATTACCACTGGAGGTGCTGTGGAGCCTGGACGGAATGCTCAACAGTGACATGACTTACGCATTTGAAAGCTCTTACAAGTCACTTTTTGATAGTTATATCGAAATCGACGCCAAACTCGGTGTTTTCGACCACCGAAGAAAAAACACTAGGTGTATGTGCAGTTGACCCTGATCGTATTGCTCAACAGTGACATGACTGATGTCATTTGAAAGCTCTTACAAGTCACTCCTTGACAGTTATATCGAAATCGACGGCCAACTCGGTGTTTTCGACCACCGAAGTATTGACACTGATCGTATTGCTCAACAGTGACATGACACATATCATTTGAAAGCTCATAAAGAGTTTTATAAGTCACTCTATGATAGTTATATCGAAATCGCCGTCCAACTTAGTGTTTTCGACCACCGAAGAATGGAGTTGGGCTATGCTATACCGAAGTATCGACGCTGATCCTAATGCTCAACAGTGACATGACCTATGTCATTTGAAAGCCCTTGAAGAGTTGTACGAGTCACTCTTTGACAGTTATATCGAAATCGACGGCCAACTTGGTGTTTTTGACTAACAGATATTACATAGTACACTAAACAATTACACGGACAGAACTACTGTGTGAGGTCTGAACAGGCCTCGTCTCAGCGTAATGCCGCCACGGTCGTGTGTCCCTGGCTGCGCTGATTTGTTTTTTTCCTCCACACACGATGAAAAATCATCCAGATTTTTCACTAGATTTTCTCAAAACAGAAGTAATTATACTTTCTTTGACAATTGCTTATTAAAATAATGTCATGGATTTCTGAACCTCTTAAATATTAACAGGATTAATTGTCCTGATTATCAAGTCACTTTGACAGGCACGTTATAGTTAGAAAGGTGTATGAAAAATGCGACAGCATGATAATAAAGCAGGTGGGCAGGTTTACGATCTACGGTTGAGTTGTGCAGTGCGGCGTTCACACCTCTGTTATTGCATATGGTGTAACAAGCATCAGTGTTCGCTGCTTAGTCTCTGCAGCCCGGAGTCGGACTGACCAACGTGCCCTACTGACACCGAATGAAATCAAAATGCGATGACGCGCGCCACCCACTGAATACGTAACGACATCGCTATTTGACAATACGTTCATAAAGTAGATACTCACACTCATTCACCACAATATGGCGGCTAATTATACAATCAAACTATTCTAAGAAACACGTTTAGTGTTGTGAACACATAGTAAATTTGTACTTCTCTTAAGAACTCAGTTTTAAAATGGTTTTAAATAACTAGCCGCCAGCCAACACTCAATCGCTACGATCACCTACCTACACCTAGGTAAGACAGCGCAAAAAAAAACGATGCGGCGTTGCCGCTTCGTGCAACCGAGCCGAAAACGTACGAGCAGCAGGTAGTCTCAAGTCTGTACCATGCATACAACATACATAATTTAATATGTGTATATGTTATTGTTATATGTATGTTATTGTTATATAATACAACACACACATTGAATACTTAAATCATACATAATATGATTTCCTCTGGAAAGCTCTCACAGGCCTCATGTTATGTCCCCAAAACCACTTACTATGACAAAATACAGAGTTTCTTACATAGAGATATTTCGTCTTATACGAAACCAAAAGGAATGAAAATCATCGTCTACGCAGTTACACTTAATTAAGCAATTGATATTCATAACTAACTTACAAAGCAAACAAATTAAATAGGTATTAAAAATTGACATTCGTTTCTAGTTGATTACGTATTTTAAAATTACGTAGAGTAAAGTAAATTAATGGTAACATGATGGAATGTAAGTAGGTACTTACCGGCGGCAGCGGGGTGCTCATAAACCTTCGGATCTAGGTCAAGATTTTCAGTGGATTTCGGCTCCGAAGTAGTCAAATTATATTCTAATGATACGTCGGTGGCTAAAACTTCACTTTTAGGTTGGCTCGAGGAGGCGACGAGACCTTGTGCTACACTCATTTTCGGAGCGTCTTCGTGCATCATGCACATTTAACAAACGAGGCGACTTGACGCCGTGGCTTACTAAAACTTCAGTTTGATACAATGATTGATATATTGTATGTTAAAAATCACACATTTCAAGCGATAATTCGCTTAAAAAACAAAATGTAGGTCTCTAGGCCACACTTCACTTACACTTTGATATTCCGACCGACACAACTGGGTTCAGTGAAGCCACTGTATTCATGACTGACATTGAATATGTCGGTAAAGGGCAGTAACAAATAACCCAATTCGAGAAAATCTGTGTCATGACCTAATTATTAAAAAAAATATTTTAATTCATTAATATATTCAGAATATATAATTTTGAAAGTAGATATTAACTAAAATCGGGATATAAATAATGAAACAAGCCAGAAGTTGGTACAATAGTAAAAGCTTTTATTTGTGTAAATGCTTGGTATCATGAAAAAATACATGTAAATGATACAAAGTAACTGCGTTTGCTCATGAATACACTGTGTTGTGTAATAAATGACCGTTTCTATTGCACAATCCTTTCACAAGGGCTCCGAATGTAGGTCAATCATTACTAGTGTGAATGCATAGTTATTATACAAAATACAATATTTAATGTAAATAGTACATGTGCTTTGAATAATTATTTAATTTGAATGTTATTATAAATAAATCAAGTTGTTCTTAATAATAATTAAAACTCAATATTAATAAGTGTGTATTATGACTTCCGCCGATAGCAACTCCATCTAGTTTGTGTTAGAGAAGTCGAGCTCTGTTTCTTCAGTATGTCGACAGATGTCGCTACTATGACTACTTTTTGGTGACTTTTTGATCTCCTATTTATTGTCAAAAAATATTTCAACCCTATTCTGTCTTATGTTGCGAATGGCGAAAGAAAGAGTTATCATGAGTTTTAACCGCAAAAACTTCTTCGTATTCCGCTAATAAATCAGTTTATCATGAATTTCAGGGCTTTTCTTCCAAACCATATAGAAAATTTAAGAGGCAAATGTAGCTGTCAGAGATAGCTATTGCAGATAATAGGTTATTAATTTTAGCAATCGATGATAGACATATTTTTAATAACTACCGATTATTTTCGAGTTACCATAATGCAAAACGTTGCGATAGAATTTTTAAATTGACATCAGGTGGTGTAACCCACTCGAAACGTCGGGATATCGGGAAATCAAAGTAAGTGTTTTTACTTACTAAAATAACCTTCTGTGTCGCGAAAAACCCCGTAGTAATACATTCATGATAGAATTGTTGTTCTTCTTTCTAGGAAGCTGAGGAAAAATCTAGGTTCCCACAATTTAATAGTTTGTATGGTTTTTTATGAAATGTTAAATGTATCTTATTATGGTAGGTAGATATTAACTAGAATGTAAAAAAGATATTTTTTTAATTTTTTTATTTAACCTGTTGTGTCCCACTGCTGGGCAAAGGTCTCCCCCAATTATTTCCACCTGGATCTATCTTTTGCCACTTCTTTCCACTCTTTGTCGAAGTCCTCCAGTTCCTTCCGCCATAGAAAAAAGATATAGTTAGATATAAAGATACAGATATAAAGTTTTTATTTGAACACTTTAAAACTTAGTAATACTATTTTAAGACTCATAGCGCATAATGGGACTGAAATGCTAACTTTTTAGGAAATCTAGTAAGTTGATTGGGGTGACTCTCAATATTCTTTTTAATTGAAACAAACCCGGGAGAAAATTACGTATCAACAGAAATTAATTATGTATTAACATTAGGTACATTAGGTATTTTGCTTTAGTCGGGGCCGACGAATAATATTAGCTGTACAATTTCTCCCCAATACTTTTTGATTTTGTATTTATTCATCGCAGTTTAAATAAAATTATGTAGGTAGCTCTTGGCAAAGGTAGCTTTTGATTTATTTTGAAGGCTATCATAACAAAACTCATATCCTTGTGATATATTCATAATAAATATTTGATCGGAGTAAAATATATTCCAATACAACAACTTTATAACTAAAAACTTTTATTATGTAATGTAGAGCTTTGCTATTTTATTTATTTACTAGCAGCGCCCCGCGGTTTTACCCGCGTTGTGCCCGTTCCCGTGGGAATTTCGGGAATTTTTTTACATAAAAACCTTCCTCTTGAATCACTCTACCTATTACAAAAAACCCCATCAAAATCCGTTGCGTAATTTTAAAGATTTAAGCATACAGACAGACAGACACGAAACAGAGACGACTTTATTTTATACTATGTAGTGACTATGTAGTGATACCTACAAACCTAGTCTAAATCACTACATAGTATAAAATAAAGTCGTCTCTGTTTCGTGTCTGTTTGTCTGTATGCTCATAGTACTCATATTATGATTATAGAGTTATTTTTTGCTTTTTAGTTTTGAAGTCGGTTTTTTTAAACGTAGTTTTTTTTAAATTTTATATTAAATACTTTTATCTACACTAATGTTGTAACATTCTACTTATGTTTCCAATACTTGACTTATAATTACTACTGTTATAGCGCAGACAACTAAAACACTCAATTTAAGCAATTGCACATGATGTTATAATATCCACATCGATATCGTAAAATCTCATTATAACATCATTATAACGCGACCAATTAACCTGGCGAGCCTTATGTCAAAATCCTCATACTAGTTGTATAAAATTTTGATATTAGGCTGGCTTTTGAAAACAGTTGGGTTATACGTGAAAACTTCGTCGAAACTACTAAACTTACATACACAAAACTCTTTGGTAAGATCTCGCTCGCTCCTGATTGGCCCTACGCGCAGCTGCGCTCTCATTGGTTAGATTTTAATGGCGGCAAGTTCACTGTGACAATACACGTACGCGTGAAAAACTATTGTCAGCTTTTACTCTTGTTGTTTGATTAATTGCATCAGTGAAGATAAATATAACACGGGTATTAAAACACTCGTTACTATTATGAAACTCGCTGCGCTTGTTTCATAAACTCACACTCGTGTTTTAATACCCTTCCTTGTATGACAGTTGCATAAACTACTATTTTTGATTAATTTCTCATTAAACCGTTATGACTATATTATTTGTAGATTGAAGCTAATGTGGAGCCGCCTACAAAATTACGTGGAGCATATTCTGGTCTGACTTCAAAAGAGAAGTTAGAAACCGGTCAAGTGCGTGTCGGGTACCACGCAAAGTAGGGTTCAGAGTTTCAGAATCGATAACCATATTAGTACTCGTTATTTATTGAATCCGTTATCTCCGAAAATCGAAGCTGCCTTATTCGCGATTATTGACGCAATTTAACGGTCGCAGTGTTCTGACCTAAAAACAGAGAATAATCGCTTTTGGAAACAGATTTATTTTTAATTATTCAAACTTTAAATAGGACAAGAGACAAAGGAATATGAAACAGTTTGGAATTTCTTATTCAACAAGAATGATTTAATATCTGGAACATCTAAAATTGCATAAACAATCCTTGATTTTTAGGGTTCTGTACCCAAAGGGTAAAAACGGGACCCTATTACTGATACTTCGCTGTCCGTCCGTCCGTCAATCAGTCCGTCCGTCCGTGCATCCGTCCGACCATCCGTCTGTCACCAGGCAGTATCTCAAGAACGGTGATAGCTAGACAGTTGAATTTTTCACAGATGATGTATTTCTATTGCCGCTATAACAACAAATACCGCTATAATAAAAACAAATATTCAAGGGGGGCTCCCATACAACAAACGTGATTTTAAAGTTTTTTACGCAACTTCACGCTGCGTCCATAACCGGCATTGAAGACGTTTGGTAATAAGACAGCCCGGATTAAGTGGGTGTGGGCTAGATGAACCCAGAGAAGTGGGCCCACATCATACATATCTCAGTGGGTCTCCGAAGGAGGACGACCTCGGTGTAGACCATAGTGGCATCTTCAACAGCGATTGATGAGATTTCGAAAGGACTAAGGAGAATTGCCGAAGTTTGGAGGAGACCTTTGCTTAGCTGTGGGATAATGTATGTAGTTAAAATAATAGGGATCGGCAATATATGGCCTACAGACTCGAGGCCTCTATGACCAGAACACAAACGTGCGACGTAAGTGTAAGCCAGGGTACAAGAGCCTTCCTCTCGATCCAATAAGGGAGAATAAGGGATTTTCCCTTTCAACCGCCCTTTTGGCTGCAGCGGTAAGCTCAGGGCTCACTTGCCGCTGGAGCCTCGTGATGGAGCGCATACGGTGGCACTGTGTGCGCCTTTCTAGTAAGTGGGTTAATCTAGTGATGTTAACCCTTAATTTGATTTTGTTCATCACAACAAACATTAAAAATAAAAAAATCTGAGGTCGAAACACGTTGCATTTTTCTAGATATTAACTTTTTTTTGTTTAGTAGAAATATCAAATTTTTGGAAAAAAATATTTTTTACCATATCAACAGTCAAATAAGTCAGTGTCAGTGCAAAATGTCGTCGAACCGAAAGGCGCCTATTTTACGCAAGGTATTTATTTCAATAATATTTTGTTTTATTGCTAATTTTGACGTTGTGTTGGCTTAGGTTTACTGACAAATATGTAAACTAATTGTTTTGTTATGCATAATGGCAAGTGATTATGGATTTGCTTGTTTTATTCACTTATAAAGTTGTTTGTTCATCACAGCGAACATTACCAAATACATAGCGAAAATGGGTTTTATTTTATTGTATATTGGGATGAACGTTGCTAAAGAAAGTGTGATTGATAATATTTTTTACTTTTTTATTTTTATTTACATATGGTTTTGGTTTCCGCTTCTTAACAGCATGAAATACGTAGTCGAGCACATCGAATATTAGCTCTTGTCCCAAGACACCATGCACCCTCTGAAACGAGTGATAGATCTTCGGATGATGGTGATAATGAGTTTCTATCTCCGCCCACAAGCTTAGCTTCATCTCCTCCTCGTTATTTTGACCCGTCGCTTAGGAGCTTACACTTATTAAGCGACTCTGATGATGATGTAACTGATTGTGAAGGTGATGAAAACGACTTGCAAGAAGACAATCCACATGAATATAACTGTGAAGAAAAAGATCAAGACCAAGAAAACACAATAGAACAGGTTCCATTGACTCCTATTATTCAGGATATTTGTCCATTATCTCCTGCGCTGCCTAATTATGACAATAATCCCTCACTTTCATCTATACCCTCTCTTCCAACGCCAGTTCAATCGAATAGTAGTGTTACCAGAAAGACAAGATCTTCTAAAACCATTAGAGCCCCGCCTGCCAAGAAGATTAAAAAAATACCTAAATTCACTTTGCCATATAAATGGAAGAAAGCTGTATTCCGGCACAGTGCTAGAATCGAAGATAATACCGACCCTGATCCGACTCCTACAAACAACAAATGGTGTCTGGATTACTTTTATGATTATCTTTATCCTGATGTTATAAGTGATATAACGGAGCAAAGCAACTTATACTCCGTTCAAGAAACTGGGAGATCTATTCACGTGTCCGAACAGGAAATGAAAGATTTCCTAGCAATACATATTCTGATGAGAATAGTTGAAATGCGTTCGTATTTAGATTATTGGAGCAATAAATTTAGATACCCGCAAATAGCTGACATTATGTCACTAAAACGTTATCAACAAATCCGAAGATATTTGCATTTTGTTGATAACAATTTAGATGATGGTGACAATTATTTCAAAGTGAGACCTGTGGTTGAGAAAGTGAGGAGAAACTGTTTATCACAAGATCGAGAAAAGAAATATAGTATCGACGAAATGATGATTGCATACAAAGGAAGAAAAGCTAATTAAAAAAATATATTAAATTATTATTATTTTCAAATTATTTTGTGATTCAGTTTTATTTCTTTTCTATAAGTTTTTTCCTTTTTTGACAATTTGATTAAAAAACTTCATTTTTTTCTTTCTAAAAGTATTTTTCTTTTTATGCCTTAATTTGACGATGTTCATCATGCTGAACATATAAATTTTAGGATAACTTTCAGTAAATTTAGCAATGTCCATCATGATGAACATCGATTTTCTGAAAATCTAATAAAGTAGAATTTTTTTTTAAATTTTTTTCCTAACCTTTTAGGACCTAGAAACTCAAATATACAAATAAAATACTCAATATAAACAATTCATACTTCTGCCAAATTAAGGGTTAATGTTTGAATTTTTCCTACTTTATTACAATCTTACAATCATGTTAATAATTTCCTATGTTATTTTATTTATTATATACTTCTGATCATACGCTACTTTGATTACTTGATTACTACTCGCTATAATAATCAAGGATAAGTATGATTACATACAATTTACATGTAATTTCGTTTCATTTTTATTAGTGTCACTTAAAAATATTTATCTGTATATAAAACCGTAGAATTAACTCGCTATATTTAGAAGGGAATAGACTAAGATTGTTTAACTGGTATTTTCAAAATTAGGATATATGTATGAATAACTGGGTATTGGATTCGGAACAAACCATGTAAACACCACAAATAAATAAAATATATATCTTTATTGTAGAAGTTTATAAATAAGTTGCTCTTACGTCTCGATAATTACTATAACAATATATAACTCACACACCCTCCTGATAGATTTATTCTTAATGTAATCAGCGTTGTATATCCAAGCATATTACCTAACAAAAAAATTGGGGATAACATCACAGGTATCAAAGTGATAAGTTTTTGGACTAAAATTGTAAACACAAGATATGATCGAAAAATACATTCTAAAAAATATACCTCATGTGTATCTAACAACCATTTTATTATGGCTTATGCATTTTGTTTGGCAGCGTTTAGGAGTTCCCTCGAAATGATAATTCTTTGGATCTGGGAGGTGCCTTCGTAGATTTGGTATATCTTGGCGTCTCGCATGAGTTTCTCGACGGGGTACTCTGTGTTGAATCCGTTGCCTCCGAAGATCTGGACTGCGTCCGAAGCGGCCTTGTTGGCGATTTCCGAAGCGTGGCATTTGGCAACAGAAGCCAAGACGGTATTCTTCTGACCTGAAATGATAAATATATTAATTATTTATGGGAATCATCGCTTCTGAAAACAAGAGTTAAAATCTAACCCTAATCGAAATAGAATCAATAAAAAGTTGTTTAAATAAAAAGTGTTATTACAGTAACAAGTGCAAACGACATTTCCTAATATTATAAAAATATTAAATTTGTAAGTTTTTTTGTTTGTATGTCCGAACTAATCACGGGAATTACTGCTCCACTAATAATGGATAATAGGATAATTATTAACATTCAACGGGAAGGTTAAAGGCTATTTTTTATCTCAAAATTACCACGGAAACGGGCACAACGCGAGGCACTGCAGTTAATATATAATATGTACGACAAAAATTAGTAATAATTTACATATTATATTTTTTTATTCTCTTCTTTTGAATCTTGTATAAAATCTAAGTTCGTTTAGTTTAGTGGCCAACCCGAGTGTCGGGGTTTTAGGTCACCGACATGGACATTGAAACAGCTGGTACACTCCGAAACACGGCAGCACTCGGATAGAAATGCCGCCCATCCAACTGCAAGTTGCTAAACAATCGAAACAATACACCACGGACGCTTCTATAGATGGTAGCGCCTGTTAGTAGATGTCTTTATATTTTAAACCTGTTATTCCGACTTTTTAGGTGACCCCGGGCACAACAGTCATAAAACTTTCTGAACTATAGTCTGCACGGCCAAAGCAACAATAATTACCATGGTCGACCATCCAAGCGGATTTCTGCCAAGCTAGACGAGCGGTTTCGACTCCGATGGCCATGTCAGCGAGCATGAAAGCGACAGCCTGGTGGTAAGCGATCGGCACGCCGAAGGTTTTCCTCTCCAGCGAATATTTAGTTGCCTCGTAGAGAGCGCGGTTAGCCAAGCCGGTTGCTCCGGCGGCTACCTAGAAACAGTGAGGAGAGTTTTGTAAGAGGATGTTTTAAATGCTACCTTAAAATAAGTTACGGACGGCTAAAATTAACATACTTTCTGCTCCCGGAGTAAAATAAGCATATACAGTTACCAACATATTGAAGGTTGCTTTTTGCACTTCTACATATTATTATTTTTATTAACGTTTTAGATTAGTCTCATGCTCATATCGTTAACAATAAGCGATTACTCGACATATCTTGCTAATACATATTATAAACGCGAAAGTTTGTGAGGATGGATGTGTATGTTTGTTACTATTTCACGAAAAACTACTAGACGGATTTGGATGAAACGTTACAGTAATATAGGTATCAGAATAACATTTTATAATTTTATCTACACTAATGTTGTAACATTCTACTTATGTTTCCAATACTTGACTTATAATTACTACTGTTATAGCGCAGACAACTAAAACACTCAATTTAAGCAATTGCACATGTTATAATATCCACATCGATATCGTAAAATCTCATTATAACATCATTATAACGCGACCAATTAACCTGGCGAGCCTTATGTCAAAATCCTCATACTAGTTGTATAAAATTTTGATATTAGGCTGGCTTTTGAAAACAGTTGGGTTATACGTGAAAACTTCGTCGAAACTACATACACAAAACTCTTTGGTAGGAACTCGCTCGCTCCTGATTGGCCCTATGCGCAGCTGCGCTCTCATTGGTTAGATTTTAATGGCGGCAAGTTCACTGTGACAATACACGTACGCGTGAAAAACTATTGTCAGCTTTTACTCTTGTTGTTTGATTAATTGCATTAGTGAAGATAAAGTAGTGTGCGAATGAGGTAACTGCATATAACACGGGTATTAAAACATATACCCTTCCTTATATGAGAGTTGCATAAACTACTATTATGTCACTGCTAGTTTTATTATCTTCGCGGCTTGTAAACTCGGTCAAAGTAAACGATCAAATGTATTAAAGTGTAGCTTACGGGTGGCCTTGTCTTGTCGAAAGCGCCCATAGCGATTTTGAATCCAGCTCCTTCGCCAATGAGCACATTTTCCTTTGGAATGCGCACGTCTTCGAATGTGATGCCGCGGGTGTCAGATGCACGTTGACCCATGTTTTGTTCCTGGACATAGAAAGAGATAATTTCAGCTAAATTTCTTTACAATTTTCAAATATCAAACAAATCATAATTCTATCATATATCATGTCCAAAATTCCTACGTGAACGTGTAAAACGCCGTAAAACCGCGGGGTGTAGCTAGTTTATTATTTTATTTACCTTGCGGCCAGGGTTGACTCCAGGCCAGTCCCTTTCTACGATAAAACCGGTGAAGGCTTTGCTTGCAGGGCACTTGGGGTCTGGGTTGGTTCTAGCCAACACGAAGTACCTGCAATCAGAGATTATTAACATTCACTTAAATGTGATTCATAGTGACAAGTATTTAATGGGTTTAACTACATTTAATATAATTGAAAAATACCAGGAACAACAAAGACCATTGTATATCGCATTCATTGACTTTCAAAAGGCTTTCGACACTCTCGCACACACAGCGATATGGGAAGCTTTGGAAGACCAGGACGTTGAACAAGAATACATAGACATCTTAAAAAAGTTATATAAGAAATGTACCGGTAAAGTCAAGCTGGACTCTACCGGTCAAGACTTCCCCATAGAAAGAGGGGTAAGGCAAGACGACCCCTTATCACCAAAACTCTTTATCGCCGTTCTCGAGTATATAATTAGTAAACTAAACTGGAATAAAAAAGGGTTATATATTCGGGGCAAATATTTAAGTCATCTTCGATTTGCAGACGACTTGGTGTTGTTTGCTGAAACTAGCTGCGAGCTACAGGATATGATCACCGATTTATACAATGCTGGCCGACAAGCGGGACTCGAAATAAATATATCTAAAACTAAAGCTATGACAAACTACAAAAAATCTGTTTTAAATATAAATAACGTACCCTTAGAATACGTAGATCAATATGTGTACCTAGGAAAGCAAATGGGATTTGATAGCAACATTAATGCATTGGAAGTGGAAAGAAGAGTGAAAAGCTCTTGGAACAAGTACTGGGGATTAAAAGAAGTGTTCAAAAATGACATGCCTATACATTTAAAGAAGAAAGTGTTGGACACATGTATTATCCCATGTCTACCTATGCGTGTCAAACATGGAAATTCACCAATTTAATAAATAATAAAATAAATACATGTCAGAGAGCTATGGAGCGGAGCATGTTAAATATCAAGAAAATCCAGAAAGTAAAACATACTAACATCAGATCGAAAACAAACGCAATAGATGCTCTTTCTCATGCTCGGGGATTAAAGTGGAAATGGGCGGGGCACGTAGCCAGACTAAAAGACCAAAGATGGACAAACATAGTTACTACTTGGAAGGGCCCTCAGGGCAAGCGCTATAGAGGTAGACGCACGCACGATGGGAAGATGATATTAAAAAAATTGCTGGACCAAAATGGTATCAAATAGCTCAAGACCGCGAGAAATGGAACTCTTTGGAAGAGGCCTTCACCTGAAGGGGGTTCCTTGATGTTGTTAAAAAAATAAAAATAATGAAATATTATGAAATGTAAATAGTATATAACAACAGTAAACAAAATATTAAATATCAATGTAAATATGTAATAATTTTTTAAGTAAAAGTAAAGTAAAAGAAACCTGTTAAACTAATTGTGTTAAGGAAATAAAGGGCTTTTTTATTTTTTATTTTTATTTTATTTATTATTTATAACTACGTTTACTACGATACATTTCGCGAGAAATCTTCTGTGACCACAGTTCCTGTAAAGAGGCCGAAACGTCTGATAAATATGTATCACTACATAGTATAAAACAAAGCCGCGTCTGTTTGTCTTCTGTTTGTCTGTCTGTATGCTTAAATCTTTAAAATTACGCAACGGATTTTGATGCGGTTTTTTGTAATAGGTAGAGTGATTCAAGAGGAAGGTTTTTATGTAAAAAAATTCCCGAAATTCCCACGGGAACGGGCACAACGCGGGTAAAACCGCGGGGCGCTGCTAGTGTAAAATAAAAGCAAAGTGTATCCGTAACGTAAACGTATGTTTTAATTCAAAATGAGTAGTGTTCGCTTAAACTTAAGAAACCAGTATTCAATGGGTATCAATTTTTTTTTCGGGATCCTGGCTAGTGAGCTTGGCAGGACCGTACCTCGGTTCTACATCTCGACGTAGGCAACGCGTCTCGGCTATATAATTGAAAGGAAGCTTACCAGTTAGCAACTCCACCATTGGTGATCCACATCTTCTGTCCATTGAGGATCCATTCGTCTCCCTTTTTCTCGGCTTTAGTCCTAATGCCGGCCACGTCTGATCCCGCACCGGGCTCTGTTACACCATAAGCCTGAACGAAAAGGAGAAATTAGAAAAGGTTTTTCTCAACTCTAATGTCTGGGTTTTGAGACAGAGTCAGATTGAAACAACTGGGTCCGGGACGGCATTCGGTACATTTCTAGATACATTTATTTCTAGTGGAATTTTCTAAAATATTAAACTATTACTTACCGCCACAAGGGGCTCATCGATCAATCTGCCAAGGTACTTCTTTTGTTGTTCCTTACTACCAGCAATAATCACTGGGGTTTGCTAAAAATATAAATTTAGATTAGGAATTGTCATTCAAACGTTGAACAATCGGGAATTTAGTTACTGTAATTTATGCATATTAGCACCTATGATCTTCGATCAACAATACACAACTTGTTGTGTATTTGTGTATTGTTGATCGAAGCCTATGATAGATATAATATGACTAGCAGCGCCCCGCGGTTTTACCCGCGTTGTGCCCGTTCCCGTAGGAAATCCGGGATAAAATGTAGCCTATAGCCTTCCTCGATAAATAGACTATCTAACAGTGAAAGAATTATTCAAATCGGTTCAGTAGTTTCTGAGATTAGCGCGTTTAAACAAACAAACAAACAAACAAACAAACAAACAAAACAAACTCTTCAGCTTTATAATATTAGTATAGATAAATAAACTTATTTCATTATAATAAATATATTCGAAGGAAGATTTACTAACAGATATATTAAGTTTTGTTTCGAAACATTTAAGTGTAATAAGTATAAAAATTGGTTATTTGATAAAAAAAAGTATAAAAAATATTTCAATGTTATTGTGAATTTTACAGTCCTCGATATGAAATGTTTATTGAAATAAGTTTATTACACAAACATGCACGAAGTTTTCATGGAGTCCTTGAAA
This sequence comes from Cyclophora albipunctata, assembly GCA_963082685.1. Taxonomy (NCBI): domain Eukaryota; kingdom Metazoa; phylum Arthropoda; class Insecta; order Lepidoptera; family Geometridae; genus Cyclophora; species Cyclophora albipunctata. The sequence goes on along the minus strand of OY720111.1, from coordinate 10,476,671 downwards.
ACTATGATAGAGAAGCTGTTTTCAAACATGTAATTAAAACATAAAGATATTTTATTTGTTGTGATTATTTGCATTACTTGACTCTTCATATTTGGACAATAAGGGTATAAAACAGTTGTATGGGACATAGGAAAAGATTTAAACATTTCAAATTACATAAGTATTACATTTTGTAGGTAGGGTTAACCAACGCTACCAACAAGATTTATATATGTAGGGGGTACGGAGGGGTATGGTAGGGGGAAAGCAACCAGAATTTATTTATTTCTTTCAACAATATTATCCACAAACATACAAATTATGCATCCCCAAACCAAACAATAATTACATTAAAACCATTCATAAAGTAAATTAATTTGCCTTCAAACAGTGTTAATAGACAAGTTCATGCATATATAAATGAATGAACTCACACCAAGACCACTGGCCTCCATAGCAGTCTTAATACCAGTGCATCCGAAGGCAAACTCTTCGGCGATCATACAACCGTCAAAGATACTCATGTCCATACCACCTGTGGATGGGTGAAAGCGAAAGCATGACTTAAGGGAGAGTGGAAACAGAACAGTGCCCAATGGTATTAATGGTATCCTTAACAAATCACATGGAGCTACGTCTATAGCCTTACAGTGGAATCTTAGATCATGTTAACACATTTTTAACTGATTCTGATAATGGTAGATAAGTTTTTATATATTCTGTGTTGTACATGATTTTTGATATAGTGTAAGAGCAACCTAATATTACTGATAATATAGTTTTCATAATTCATACAGTATAATAACTGTAAAGTACATACCTACATAAAATAATGGCATATAAATATAGTTATTGTGGAAAAATATATTAATTTTATTAACCTTATAATTTTGTTAACATATTCTGAAAAAATAAAGAAAATGTACACAATGTAACAATGTGCATTGTTATGTGAAACAATGAGCATCAAAATCAGTGATGCGTTTAGATATACGTTTATTGTACAACAAATGAACTCTAATAAGAAGTTCAACCTAAATGCGTTAACATAAGACAACAATGAGTACAAAAGATAAGCCGACGTCAATACTTGTGCTAACACTGGGAACAAAATGCATTTGAACAGTTAAGCTCCTTGACTCCACGTAAGCATTTGTAGTGCGATCCCCTTTAACATTTGGCGTGGTAATTCATTCCACAATTGTATATTTTCTTACATAACCCATTTTTACATAGCACTAAGGAATAACCCATTGGTTACCCAAACCAAAGGTAGAAGATTGTCAACTCACTCCCAAACCCGTGCCTCCGATGGCAGTTGTTATACCAGTACAGCCGAAAGCCATTTCCTCGGCCACTAGACAATCTTCAAACACGCCAAGGTTACCTACGCCCCCTGAAATGTACTCTCAAATCTCAAATATCAAGTTCCAAAACGAAAGTAGGTAACTACCCAAATTTAGTTATGTATTTCACTTCTATTGTGCAAATAATTTAGATATTAACGAAATTTTATCTTTGAAGACAATAGCATTTTTTTGCAAACTGTGCAAATAAATAGCCATTCATTGCTTTAATTATGTGAAAAAGTTATTACTAAAATCTATGTTGTTATTTTTACAATAGATAAATAATTGTATTGAGTAATTAATTAATTTTTTTTCTACAAATTCCCAGGAAGTAATAAATAAAATATTATGAATAGCAGCGCCCCGCGGTTTTACCCGCGTTGTGCCCGTTCCCATGGGAACTTCGGGATGAAAAATAGCCTCGTTGAATGTGGCTATCTATTAGAAAAAGAATTATTCAAATCGCACTGGTAATTCCCGAGATTAGCTCGAACATACTAACAAACAAATAAACAAACAAACAAACTTACAAATTTTAGCTCTTTATAATATTAGTATAGATAATCAAAGCAAATTCGATGCTTTTGTTGACTAAAAATGAAAGTGACGTCTAATAAATTGCGAACACCCTTGAAGAATGTTGGCTCCACTAAGTTAAGTATTATAAAACGATGCATAAAACCATGCTGCCTTCACCGAACAACATAAATCCTGTAAAACAATGTCTCACTCCGACATCGGTGATGTACAATGCTGCCATAATGCCTGAACAGCCGAAGGCTATTTCTTCGCATACAATACCAGATTCCAATACACCGAGACCTAGTCCACCTGTATATTCGTATATATTAGCTTCTATTTCATTTCTATTATAATTCTAATTTAACCAAACAAGGTGTTCATACAGATGCTATAGATTTGTCATTGTATGTATTAAAGGTTATTAGTCATTACTGTCATTAATACTAAAAATACTCATAAAATTAATAATAAATTATATTATATTTGATTCAGTAGATTGCACAAAGTTGCACAAATATATTATCGTTGTTACATAACATGCAAATAATTATCATAGTGTTTAAATACCAAAATTATCCAATAAATTAGAATATATGAGTTGCATACTTAAACAACCATGAAAACCTCTTCATTGATACAACATGGGCTGTAAAAGCAATAATAAAACAACTACTTACACCTATATTAGAGGTCAATATGGCTGCTTTAATACCAGCGCAGCCAAACGCAATTTCCTCTGATATTAAACATGAATTGAATGTGCCTAAGGTGTGGCCTCCTGTAATTTTTAGCTTTGTAGTTGATAAATCATTTTAAGGATTATAACTATCATATAATTTGTTATTTGGCCTTTGTCCTGCATTGGGACATTGAAGGCTTCATGTTATGATAAATAGGTAAGTATCAAAAGTTGTTACCGCAATGTTCGGGGATATGGCTGTTCATTAGGCCAACTTCCCACGCCTTCTTAACAATGGGCCACGGGTACTCCCCACTCTTGTCGTATTGAGCAGCTACCGGGATGATCTCCTCTTTAGTGAACTTGCGAGCCAAGTCTTGAAGAGCCTTTTGATCATCATCTAACTCTGGAATTAGTAAACAAATCTCGACTTAAGTAATGTTTAAAAACTGTAAATGGCACAATTTTAATGGTAAAATTTTAGTTTTAATAGCCAACTATGGTCTGTTAAGGGTCAAGAATAGTAATTAAGTCTGATCCTGATTTTCAAAGTCCATGGCCTTTACATGTGCTGGTTAAGTGAAAATTAATTTTACCTTGAATTAAATTTTATGTCGCCATTATTACTTATGTTGTTATCCCACATTGTGCAACTCCTTTAGCACTTATCTTAATCAGTATAGTATTAGGTACAAAGTCCTAGTATTAAGTTATTGTTATCATTCATATTATCAGCAGAAAAATCAACAAGTTTCAATAACAATACAACACCACCCATAAATAGATATGTACTTTTTTTTTATAAGGGGCATTGATATCTATATCCAGATCATAAACTACAAATACATAATACCTACTCAAGTAAACTTTGGTCAAGCAGATAAAATTCTTCAATATGATTAAATGTTCCAAACAGCAATGCTACATAATATTAATATCATATATACAACTAATTAGACTTTCAAGGGATAACTTCATAGATATGTTTAATGTAATGCAACACATCTGGTTCCTAGGGCCATTAGTTATTTGTCCTTTTCTACTAATATTTCGCTAATGCCAACAAATTCTGCTACCTAATTGCTTTGTAAAAATGTGAGTGACTGATTATGGTCAACCCAGGAATTACAAGATGAAAGTATTCTATGTAGTAATTAATGATACAAATTAAAATTTTCATTCAGTTCCATTTGGAAAACAGTCAGTCAGACAAAGGAAATGATTTTCAGTAAAAAAAAAAACAGAAAAATTATAGGTATGGACAATGTAATATCATGTCCGTAGTGTGTAAGAGTGACAAACTAACTGATCATTTCTTTCAGGTCAATGAGTAAGACATACATTCGCGTTTATCAATAGGAATACAATAATTACAATAACAATATCATACCAAAACACATCCCAGTAGTGGGGATGGGCTTCGCTGCCAATGGAGCTGAGGATGACAGTTTCCTGTAAAGGGGACGGGTAGCCCGGGCAAGCTAGAATAATAAAGTAAATTGTCTGATTAAATAAAAAAATATCATAAAGTGAATGCATAAAGTAAGATGTTAAACAACATACAGCATACAACAATAAAATTGATATGTTGAATCAACATTTACTAGAAACAAAAAAAAGATACAACATATGTTGGATATTATTAGGATTTAATAACTATTCCTGTAATTAGAAAGTCATTTAACATTTGTTCTTACATTAAATATTAAAGCATAAAGTGTAAAAATACTGTGGAAAATAACATGATATCGATGTAATATCCAGGTCATAGTAATTATCGAACTTTGGACTTTGGATCCTACAACCGGTTGTTTAAGTACGTATGTGTCCTACTACTATAAAATGGCAAAGAAATTCTCAATGGTTGTAGTGAATTAATTAATACTAAGCGAAAAGATTAATAAATAAACGTACGTGTGATATGGGATTCATCGTAGATTTTTCTTTCACGTAGTTGAAGATAACTTGTTCCAATGACACGTCTCTCCAAACTGCAAAGAACAAATGAAATATGAAAAACTTTTATGAACTAAAGGCAGGTATGACGCGTCAGGCTACGCAACCCACTTACTGTAGTGATAATGATAAACAAAAGAGATAAACATGAATTTAAAGTAAATTACCTTATGAAAATCCAAATTCAAATTGTTGAATGAATGAATGAAATAGTTTTTTACGAAACTCCCTTCAATCACCTTCATCAAAAACACAGATTAAAAATATCAAAATGTCAAAACTTAAAACAGTCAATGTCAATGTCAAGTCAATGTAACCAATCCATAGACTATTAACCGTAGTTTTAGGCCCATCGCAGACGACAGACTATCCGTGACGCACTTTTTAGTCTGTGAAAATAGAACCTAATATGTAATTCTAAGCAGTAACGCACACGACGCGCAAAAATCCGCGACCGAATTTTTGTGCGCCGCAGACTCGATCGCACAAAAAGTCTGTCGTCTGCGATGGGCCTTAGCCTGACCGCATACGAGGGAATCCGAATGCAGAAATCGCCATTCGTTTCCGCATTCCTAAATGCATCAAATCGATAGAAAATACACACATGCATTTTTCTCGTGCGGAATAAATTTCGTAGGTACGTACATTTCGAATGTGAGCCATCAGCCAGTGCGTTCGAAATCACCACACGGAAAAATATAATATATTATGACGAATGACGTGATGCGGAACGTACACTGGGAACGTAGCACCCATGCGTAGCACTTCCATTGCTAGTGAATCCCACAGACCAGGAAACAAAGACTTGACTTACGATGATAGTCTTGGAATTGAAGGTTAAACTGACTCGTTTTTGCGGCATGTGCATTCGGGTTGCGTAAAATGGTCGTTTTTTATAAAGCTTCTGTGATAAAAAAAATGTATGCCATGGTGTGTATTTTTTTATTTATTATTATGAGTTATGGATAATAAATATATATTTTTTCATAAAATTGTATTTTCATTTGTATTATAGCTAATTTTGTACAAGAAGCGGGAAAATAAAAGTTTATCCCGAATTCCAATTAGATTTCTTAATGAATTAAGTACATTGCTAGACTTAATAAATCTATTTAATAATGTAAGCTCGCTTCGTAACGATTCTAACGACATACGTTTTATATATAGCTTCCAGACAAAACTTTAGAGATATTGTCATTTTAATCTCACGCTCTACGACTTTCTACTACTTGCTAGAAGTAGCTTCACAGATGCGCATATTCGCGCAAAATGGCTGCCACGGTTGAGGGGATAAATTTTAATATAGTGATCATTTCGGCGTTGTGAAATAGAAACCGCTGCAATTCACGCGGACGAAGACGCGGGCACAGCTAGTTTAATAAATATAATTCTAAAACCTAAAACATCATTTCAATTTTCATCTATGCAATACTTAACTCATGTTAATATTAGGCAGGTCGCTAACAGCAAAGTCGAGGCGCAGGCGAGGCGCGGGCGCAGCGCGGGCGAAGGGTCGAATGTGCTAAGCGTCGAGGCAGCGGCGTTTATGCCTCGTTTGAATGTATTCAACATGTCGTCTTCGGAAGATGAAGACGTGCTTGCGCTTATACAAATACTCAATGTAAATATAAAAAAGTGGTCTCATTCATACTTAAGAACGAGCGATAAAGGCGGTGCGTTTAGATGGACACGCGAATTGCAATTATATCCAATTATGTTTACCATTAAAAGTTACAACTAACTACTTTTTATCTTCTGTTCACGGCTTCGCTCGCATAGTACCTACCCGGGTAAAATCTACCTACTTATGGTAAGTACTTATTTACCAAGTTATGAGAGAGTATAATATCGAAATACCAAATTTCATAAAAAACCGGTCGAGTGCGAGTTGGTGTAAACGCTCCTGTCACAAAATGTCGGACAGGCGAGCGGGCGCGCGCCGCGCCCGCGCCTCGCCTGCGCCTCGACTTTCGTTAGAAAACAAGGAACAATTAACGATGGCGACAGCTAGTTTTCTCCGTCGACAGCGACAGCCGACAAGACAATAATTTAGTCATTTAGTCTGTTCTCTGTACACACACAGAATCAGATTAATCGTAGAGGTAGAAACCACAGACGACGAAATAGAGAAACCTTTGTTTGATTCGTTTGATTAATGTTGAATGCAAGTTTGCTCTCTTGCTCGCACTTCGCAGGTAGGTATAAAATTTGACAGCAGGTCACGTAAAAAAATTGAACATTTTACATGGGGCGTGATGTTTATTTTATTGTGGTAATAAGTTTCCTGATGAAGCTGAAAGTAAATGGGTCAGGCTCGTAAAGTAGTCTCTAAGTATTAAGTTAGTAAATATTTCACTTAGGTAGTGAGTTCGGACGTGGTCAATTCGGAATGTGGTACAACCAAGCCGTGTTATGAATGAGGAAGCACTGTTGGCACGGGCTTCCGAGGAGCGGGAGCGCATCTTTCAGAGATACGAAAGAGGTCGCGAGAACCTCGCTGGACAAATTGACCCCTGGGAGGATCCAGAGTTTGAAGAATACCACAAAACTGACAGGTTCGTGTGCACGATAATTGTGGAAACGTATGCAAATGAATGCTTGTAAAATTGGGCGTTATCTAACGTATTATTCATTCTTAATTGCAAAATTTAGAAAGTCAATCAAGCAGATATGTAAATATTAAAATAGCTTTAATATTCAATTTCTACCAGAAACAGATTGTGACTGATTATACACAACCAATATTTTGTGGGTTGTCCTGATGTGTTTAGCCCAATGTACTTTTGTTTTAAGAAACATAAGTCCTAAGTTTAAGTTAGGTTAATAGTTATTCATGCAGATATGATATATGAATTATAGAGTAGGTACCTACCACGTCTATTTAGGTTAATGGGCACTTATTTACATAAAAATATTTGTGGGTGACTAAGTACATCCTCTTATATTTTCATTTTAATCAAATGTCCAATCTACTTCTCATATCAGCGAAATCATGTACATGTTTGAATGCTTTGTAGGTTTTTTAATGAATTCATGAATAACATTTTCTTATTATGAATAGCAAGAATGGAATAATCCATTCTTCATCTATCTGTTCCATTTATTATTATTTTTTTATGTTGGTCTTTACATGCAAGTTCAGTTATCATTATGATCTAATAAACACTCTGTATCAATGCATTTCTGTAAAACTTTCTTTAAAAATACTGATAGGTTATTGTGATACTAGCTGCGCCCCGCGTTGTACCCGTTCCCATGGGAATTTCGGGATAAAATGTATTCCATGTGTTATTCTGATGTATAACCTATATTACTGTAAGATTTCATCCAAATCCGTCCAGTAGTTTTTGCGTGAAAGAGTAACAAACATCTGTACATACATACATCCTCACAAACATTCGCATGTATAAGTAGGATAGACAGTCTTCATAATAAAAATAAGACAAAAAGTATGTTGAAAACCTCTGAACCAATTTACTTCATAAATACTGCATCCTGAAAATCTGACAGAGGGTGTGGTCTTCGTCTTGCAGTCGGCTCCTAAATGACAATCTCAATAATGGCGATTTAATTAACAGTATTATGCGAATTACTTGGACTTGGAATTACAGCGAATTATAATTACTTGATATTATTCAGTTTTATAGGTATAAATAGGTAATTATGTACAGAATTGTGTGTAAACATATGGTTAATTCACAAACATACATATGATCCATGTTTATGTAGGTAGGTATGTTACAATCGATTGAATGACACTTATGTAACAAACTTGCTGGTCTATAATAATTGAGTAAATCAATTTTTATTTTTGAGTACACGTAAGTGGATCTAATTGTCACTTTTGTTTACTTCTGAAGTAATTTAATACCTCAAATACTGTGTATGTTTAGTCAGGATAATATGCAAAGCAGCCTAGCGATTGTGCATGTTTGGTTTACAAAATTATTGATATTGCGTATGTATTATGTACCAAAAAATAATGATGCAAATTCATTTGTAAATTATGTGATACCTACTTCATGAAATAATGGTTGAATAAGATCACTTAAGAAGTCATTTAGATCAGAAAAGAATGGATACAACTAGTCTTCCTCGCAATACCATAACCTCTACAGATTGGCCCATTTCACCAATTGAATGTAATTCATTATTACCATTCCAGATATGGTTTCATTCACGATGAGCGGTTGCCGCAAAAAACGGCGCCGCAAAAGGTTAATATTGAAGTTGAAAGAGAGAAAAAATGGGTCAAAATGCTTGGCTCATGGGATAACCCGACGACCAGGGAAAAGATCCACAGACGCATATACAAAGGCATTCCAAACTCGCTCCGGACCAAGGTGTGGTGCAAGCTCCTCGACGTCAACAGAATGAAGTCAGAAAACTCTGGCAAATACCAAGAAATGTTGAAACTTGCCAAGCTCTGGTCGACGGAGGTGCGGCAGATTGACTCCGATGTCAACAGGCAGTTTCGTGAACACCAATTTTACAGAGAACGATATTCAGAGAAACAATGTTCTCTGTTCAACGTGTTATGTGCCTACAGCATTTACAACTCTGAAGTAGGCTACTGTCAAGGCATGTCGGGGCTGGCCGGTGTTCTACTCATGTATATGGATGAAGAGGATGCGTTTTGGGCGCTGGCCATACTGCTCTCGGAGAAGAAGTACTCCATGCACGGACTCTATGTGGAAGGATTCCCCAAGTTAACCAGATTCCTGGAGCACCACGATAAGATACTCATAAAATTTATGCCTAAATTGAAACACCATTTCGACAAGTTTGATCTAGACGCTATACTCTATTCTCTGAAATGGTTCTTTGTTTGTTTTGTGGAGAGAGTGCCATTTAGCCTATGCTTGCGGGTGTGGGATATTTATTTGCTGGACGGAGAAAGAGTGATAACAGCGATGGCCTATACAATACTCAAGCTGCATAAGAAAGCTATTATGAAATTAAATGATATGGATCTTATTGTAAATTATATTCAGGTGTGTGTTATTTAACGTTTCTGTATATGTGTATTAATGTTATGAACCCACATATTTGTTAATAATAACTAACTATCTTTTGTAGGTTAAGCTTCATAAAGACTTTGGTTTTGAAGATGATGTAGTGATTTTGAACTTGGAGCGAGCTATGGAAGAGTTGAAGAAGGCGAAACTGGACTACCCGGGACCTCCACCACCTAATGAACTGCCTAAACGTAGACTAGGCGTGTTCGTTGAGCCGGACAAAAAGTCCAAAATAGGGCAGAGAGCGGAGAACTTCTCCGAGACTGAAAACCATGCCAGGGCTACTGTGATAATGAGGTATGAAATAAATCTACACTAACAACATTACATAAGGCTGAATAGTTTGTTTGTTTGAACAAACATATATCTAGAGCTAACTGTTGAAGTGGTATAATAAATCTTGTATATCAATATTCATGTACTATGTTATAGGCTTATTTCAATATGGCTGGGGCTTAATTCATAACTAAAACTATGACCTACATCAAACTTACAGGTCTCTTTCAAAACACTGACAAGTTTCTTCCTTTAATAGAGTAGTTAGTTAAACATTCTCATGTATATTTTCATCTATATAGCATGTAATTTCAAACGTTTTCAGGCGAGAAAAGGCAGCGCTAGAGCTACAGGAACTGCGGGTGTCACAAAGCGACACAGTATCAGGTAACTTGGACTCGTCCACTCTCACCTCGCGGGCCAGCTCAGACGAGAGCTTTGGCTCTGATCACTTCACGCATTTATAATGTTATATCACTTTACGGGCTCTACACACTTTGCAATTTCCCATCCGATTTATCGTTATCATTATTTATTCACAAAAATAATAGCAACAGACTCATTTTTCCTTTGTTCAATAAAATAAATTTGCTGTAACTGCAAAATAAAATTCGATTTTTTTCTTCATAACTATAATAATAGCGAAATAAAGACATTTGTTCTTTTTTCATCGGCATTACTAAATCAGATAGAAACTGCAACGTTTGTAGGCCTCTTTACGATACTGTGGCATGTTATTAATAAAATTATTATCGGTACTAAATGTTTTGCTTAGATGTTCTATAAGGTTATTTATACCAAACAGATTAGTTGATCAAAGTGTTTGATTTAACCATATTGTAATCTCGATCTCAATTTCCAATCGTTTAGATGTACTGAAGAGTAAACAATACGAGATCGGAATTTATTTGAATCACCATTAGCATTATCGAGAGAACAATTGAATTTTAAAATTAAACATTTCCTTTTTGTGCTATGCATGTACAGTACATACTTGCTGGCAAGTAAGCAAGCACATACATACGTTATTTGTCTCGTTATAGGTATTAAACATAGTTTCACTCTTTTGGAATAATATTTTCAATATGCGATAAAAACAACATAGTATTGGAATGTGCAACTCGATTAATATTTGAATGGGTGGCTATCAGTGGCATTCCTGTTTGAATGCCACGCCACTTTAGAGGGCGCGTGGTCGTTCTTCTTTTCGAATCAGTAATAAGACCTTGAGGCAGTCTAAATATTCCTTAATCATAATTGGACCACTAAACTTACATATTTTGTAATAAAAACTATTTAAAATACATTGTCTATACTAACAGAAATAAATCGTAAAAGGAGAACAAATCGCTCTCAGCTCTGTGTACCATTAATATTTATTCAGTCCACTACAAATCACATAAAAACGTGAAAAGGTTAGAAATCGCTTGTAATAGCCATCTATGTGACAATATTCCAAGAATGTGTAGCTGTGACCTCTGTTGCATTAAATATATGCCACAATACCGTAAATACATAGACTTACGTACGTACATTTAGTTTGATGACTAAAAGCGCTGATACATTGAATCATATTGAAATTGCGATAGTAGTATCAACGGGAAACGTGTTTGTTTCGATAACGTTTTTTTTTATACATATGTATATGTAGTTGAATGTAGAGTTCCTATTATACAGAATGTGCAGTGATTTTAGTTTACTAATAATTATAGTATTTTCGATTCATATGAGCGGTTTGTTAATAGTTTGTGTGATTTTTTGTGTACCAATCGATAACAAAGAAAACAGTTTTGAATAATTAGCTATTGTTTTATATTTGGTCGCCATCAAGTCATAATAAAAGTGCAAAATCGAATTGAAAATACTATAAAGGGACTGTCCCACCGCGGTTCACATTACCTACACTCGCACATTTTGCCACAAATGCCAGCGTAGATAAAGTTTGTCGAAGTGGGACAAACTCTATCGTTGTTTTAAATGTATCGCATGTTAAATGCATGTTGTTAGCTCAAATGTGTGAAGAGTGTGTTCCCAGCCAGATAGAAGTTAATGTTTTTACGCTTTTACTTAGCATTTCATAGTATTACATTGTTTCTATACAACACACATGTAAATTGGTTAATAGTATTGTTCTTCAGTATGTTTAAGTACAAATCATTTTTCCAAACGTTAGTTTGTTAAATGAGTTATTGTCACAAATACCTACATTATATTACAGTCATATAGGACGGCCTGCATAACTTGTAGTTTAAGTTCCAGAATATGTACAACATAAAGAGGTTAGCTTTATAAAGTTATATACAATGTTTACTGTATCATCATGCAAATTAAGAAGTCACTTCAATACAATTTAAATCAAATTAAAGTCAACCAAATAATTTTTGTACCGATATGACGTGACGTGATGATGACGTGTATCATAGACGTGATGATACAGTAATCATAGTCTATTAGTGATTGAACCACAACATTGTACTAACATTTTTTGTTTGTCATATTTTGGTTCTACAAAAAATACTTTTATTATGCAAGTCGATTTAGTTTTTAGTTCCATTTCATATTTTGAAGCAAGTAGTGTTTTTCGCTAACTTTTGGTAGATATCCAGTATAAAACATTATACACTACACAATTGACATTAGAGAGCAGTAACTCAAAATATTCACTAAACTTGCAAACTGCATAACTTCAGTCAGTACGATGTAAGAAATACCACCGAATAAAATAATGGTGTTTAATTTCACATTTATTATGGGAATTATCACTGTGATGATTTAGGAAACTTGCCGACGTTTTTAAATATAAATATTTATATACTACATTATATAAAAAAAGGACTAATACAGTGTATCCCAGAATTCACTATTTAAAAATTAATTTAGGCTTAAATTCTTATTTATGGATATTTAAGAATATTATAAGTCTAGCAAAATTGATACGTTGGGCGATTGGGTTTGGCTGTATTATTTGATTATTATTTAAAGCGGCTGGATATTAAACCGCTTTCTTTATAGTACGTTTGAAACGTCTAGTAATAAAGCTAACTTGAATCAATTATTACATTTGTTCGGTTCGGTATTAGCCTCGTACCCACCTAGCGCACAGGCACAGGCGAGCCAAATGCTCGGCTGGTGTGGACGTGCCTCGGGCTGCCTCGGGCGCGCGTTTGCTCGGCTGAGCACGGCTCGGCCCCGAGCCATCTGTTGTCGGTAAACTTGACGCGCTCAAAGGTGCCTCGGTGAGCGCTGTGTGTTAGGTGGGTACGGTTATGTTTTGGCTCGCGCGCGAAGCTAGGAAAATAGCTGCAGCTGAATATACACGACTGTCCTTTTCGAATACTCGCGGACTTATGATGGCTCAGCCTGCCTCGCGAGGCGGCCTCGTGTAAATTTAACAAAACTACTGAGGCTGCCTCGGGAGCCATCGCTCGCGATCTGGACACCGAGGCTGCCGCGCGAGCCTGTGCGCTAGGTGGGTACGCGGCTATTGCCGCATGGCAAAGCCGATTGAACTTATCCTACCCCTCTAGCACAATGCACGTGAGGCGACGATACATGGCATAATAAATATTGTATGTTGATTGATATAATAAACATTATTCATTGATTGGAATATTTAAAATTACAGTTTTCCACTGTTTTGTAACCAATCAACCCACAGCATTGAACATATCATATCGTGTCGCCATCTGTCACGAACGTTGTGCTAGACGGAATGGTGCAGTTATAAAAAAAAGCCACAACAGAAAAGAATTAACTTGCATATTTCTATTACTTTTGATATCATATTGATACTAAGTTTCGTACACCAGTATGGCGAAGCCTAAAGGTATATAATATAGGGTTATGATGTAATAATATTTGAATTCTGGGATTCGGTGTAAGGATGGTTATGTGAGTGTTCCTGTACTGGCATGTGGCACGGAGGTGGGTTTATGTAGTAACTATTTAATTATAAATAAGGAACATTGCATTTAACATGCGCACTGTTAAGGTTTGAGGAGTTTACACATTTGCTAATGCATATATTTAACACTAGCAGCGCCCCGCGGTATTACTCGCGTTGTGCCCGTTCCCATCGGAATTTCGAGATGAAAAATAGCATATAAACCTTACATTTTTTGCCAGAATAATAACATAAAATATTTTATAAAAAAGTATATCAGTAAATGTTATTTGGAATATATTGTTCAAACGGCAATTAAATGTATAAAAATCAAACAAGAAACATCAACAAAGGCTAATAAGTTTTTACGCTTTTGTCTGATGGCAAATCCTATAACTATTTGTATAAACAAAATAATATAATATAATTAATAACCACTTTTAAATCGGGTACAATTACATTAACTATTAACACTAAATGATATCATGTAACTTTAACTGTAATATAATTAACTAACAATGGTAATACATACTAACGTATTTTGCCACTGTCCACCACTTGAATTTGAAATTCGGGTTTGATGTCACGAACAAGAGAATTCGCCAAAGCCTTGTTCAGTAAAATGTCCATTATAAGATTTATAAGTAAATTATATGAAATTCTTACTCCGTTTTTTTTAAAGGGCTGTTTAGTTTATTATTCATTAAAATTCTTGCTCAAATTATTCTTCAAAATTCTTTCTTCTTTCTAACTTCTAAATATTTTTTACGATAAGAATTCAGGCTAAACTTTTCAACTTTTCTCTTGTAAATCAAATCTCAATCCATACCTTGCCTCCTCAGATCTTAATATGTATTTAATTTTGTACAAAGGCTTGCTATGTGCTTTATTTATAATTCAGGTTGAACCACTGAACTTATTTATTAACACACATTTAATTTTTACTATTAATAATTATTAGATACTTACTCATACGGTACATGAATCTCTGCTCAGTTGATTTTTTAATATTTACATCATAAACCCACCACTAGCATGCTAACTAAACTACAATGATTATTTTGTCATAGGAATATTTCCTAATTCTATTGTATATTTATGTTAAGAATTTATCAGGAAACGGGAAGAAAATCATGATTTTTTTTTCGTTTTGGGTCGATAATAAATAACTAATTGATAAAATAAAAACGTAAACATACAAATTGATTGTTAGACTTGTTTATTTCTGTTACCTCTGTGTTGGATAATGTTTGTAATACAAGATTTCATGTTTTAGTTTTGCCTCCTGTGGTGGTTTGAGGGTAAAACGTACACTATTCGAGATACATGTCCTTACTGGCGTGTTACACTTAGTAGAGTAAAGCACACCGTAATCGCTTTTAGTTTAGTTATTTGAGTAGTTTGTTTAGCGAGTTTTGGTGTAAAAGGGCTCGTTTCTCTCCAGATGAAACTAAACTGTCCGAGGTCCCTTTGCGTAGCTCGAACGCCTCCGTCGACGTACGTCTCGAACACCACTCCAAAGCACCCTCATCGACTACCAAAGCACTAAAAAAAACCTACCTCGTCAACCAACGACCTAGAAGAATAAGAAAAAGATACAATTTGTAAATAAACATTTCAATGTAAATATACTACAAGATATTTCAATTAAGTTTGAATTTTTTGTTACACCTAAGTTTAATGAGCAGAGATTTATGTTTGCATGGAGTTGTATCGCTGTGTTAATAGTGCTAGTAAATGTGTGTTATTAAATAGAAGAACTTCAAAGTTTCAGGTAAGTTTTCAAACTTTAATCGCATGGTTTTCTTCACTTGCTTTAGTTTGAGTCTTTTTTCTATAACTATTTTTTTTAATTCTACATGAAATTTATTATCATTCAATATGGAACAGAGAATACGATGGAGTTAACTTGAATGTTTTTAAAATTTTAAATTCAGAACATAGCGGTGCGGCGACCGGCGCGCGTTGCGACGACTCAACCTCGGTGCTCGGTTCTCGTCGCTCATTGGCTGACACAAGCGTCACATCCACGGCCGATCTGAGCGTGTTCTCTAGTGGGCGGTCGCACGCGCCGGACAACTCGCTCGACACGCACAGCAACGTATCGGACGACGGCACTGGGTCAGATGGGTGAGATTGTTTGGTAGAGGGGTTCTGTCGTATTTGGTTGACAGTTTTATATCGCTTTTTTGTCAGATTTCTCGTACGTATTGGCAATTAAACTAATAGTTCAACTGGCCTAAGCGTCGGAGATGTCCTTACAAAAAATACCATTTCCTTATAGATTATGATACTTTAAAGTAACTTTTGTACGGTGGAACTAATTAGCCAGAGCACATGAAATCAAAACGTTTAACGGTTTACGTGTGCTTTATTATGGAATTGACTTAAAAACGTTTTTTTTACCTATAACGTTCCAATGTTAGGCAAAGGGCCAAACGGTACAAAGGTGAATAAATCACTTTGTAATCACATCAATAAATAATTACCAACCAAATACGCCAGTAAAACCCGTGGTAGGCTTAACGCTTGTGACGTAAAACGCGGTAGAAAACTTAGAAGTGTAGCTTTTTGCGGTACAATTAAATTAATTCACATATTTAAGTTATGTTTCAATGTTTCAGCTCGGGTATTTGTGGTTTGAGTATTCAACGGGCACCGTCTACTGCGCATTCGACGCCGCGGGCGACTCCGCATCCGCCCTCAGTGTCACCCTTGTCTGATGACGTAGTCCGCATCCACGTCACATACAACCCTCTAGCGGCCAGCCCCTCACACTTACACCCGATAACACCGTCCAAGTACAAGGCGTACACAGAGGAACACCACAAGCCGGCAACACTCGGCTTCTACACAACCAATGGTACAAACATACAATCAGACAACAGGATTAGGATCCAGGTATCTTCCGATGAACTCCTCACGCCCGTAGTCGACTCCGGAAGGATCATAAGCCCCCGTTATATCGAATCTCATGATTTTGATCTAAAGTAAATTATAATACTTTTCACATAACGATCTGAAAAGAATCTCCATTTTTTTCTTTGTTTCATATATTTTGTGAACGTCTTGAACACTTATTGATGAATATTTGCGTCTTATTTTATTTCTGAGCAATACTATTATTATTGACGAATCTGTTTTGCTCAATCTATGGTGAGTTTTACAAAACTTTTGGAAATTAAGAATATTTTATTGTTTAGCGTAAATTGCACGATTACTCAAGCTTGTGAATTCAACATTCTTGTAGAAATCATTGGTTGTTAATAAACTCGTATTCGTCCTTTATTAAATACACGAGCAATGAAGAGTAGTAATTACAGAGATAATATACTACGATTGTTAGGCATTATATTGTAAACTTATAACTGTATGTAAAACGCTGAAATTCCTCAAAGAAGTACTACTTTCTAGTGTGAGTGACGAAAGTCCTTTAGTTGTTGCTAGAGACATCACGACAAAATAATAATCAAACAAAATTGTAGTTTAATTTTACTATTTCATGTTTATAACTGTTGTGCTTTTTTTTTAATAAAAAAAATATTCGTTGGATGTTCTAGATATAAATTATTCGCATTTCAGTAAATTAAAAGAAATAAATAATTTAATCAATACACTAATGTGTAAATTAATACAATAAGAAAATTCGTCTCTATAGGTTTGTTGTTCCAAAGTCATTAATGTTGAAATTATTAGAATTCGAACAATATTACACACACTGAAGTAAAAAGTAGATGTTTACTGTTAATGTGAATTAAATTATATAAAAATTAAAATATTTGCTAGAGTAAATTCGTTCGGAAATATATTTCGTCCAAAAAGAATAAGGCTTGTAATAATTTATTATTTTCTCTAACTATTTGGACGTGATATCAAATAAATGTTTATATTTAAATCTTTTAAAAATATTGAAAAAATCAGTGAGAATTGCAATAATGTCAGTTATACAGTCAAACTGCCTGTTTTATAGATGTTAGCTATGTTAAGATGTAAATTATATTCCTTAAAATGTAAATAATATTCTCTATAGACGTTTTGTTCCGACACAGTCTGTAGCCGCTGCCAGGGCGGCTTAGATTCCAACTATTTTTGTACGATTTGGCGTAATAATATGTATTTTGAACCACGTTACCTAAATTCCAAAATCTAGAATTATATCTAGAATATATTATTTTAATAGCTCTAAACGGTTCGCGATCTTACACTTAAAGACATGGAGTAGCTATTGTCAATACAAAATTATGCATTTTTTAAATAAGTCGAAAATATAACATAATTTCATGTCTGTTTTTAGGAGAATAAAAAAATAGGATCAAGATTCTCGCATTTCCGTATGTTAAACCAAATGCGATGTTAATACTTTTTACTCTGTCAATTTGTGTACCACAAAATCTTGTGCCATTTCTAAATTAAGAAATAATTAAACAAGTCACTTAGTTTTTGTTTTAAGCAAGTATTTCGTATAAGTTCACGAAGTTCAATATGTTTAGTATTAAATCGTGTTATTTTAGTTAAGGTGTGTTTTGTGTTTGCGTACTTTAATTATATTATATTTAAAAGGCCTCTCTTAAGTACCGATGCTTTATATTTTTCAATGAAACAGCGAAACAAAACGCCAGACATAATATTTCATTCAAAAGACATGTCATAGTAAACTATCTATTACTTTCTTAGTAGCTCCGTCCAGTGGGTTATTACTAGACTGATTTTAATGATCTGTTCTATCAAGTCATTTATCTTAATTGGATTGAATGTTAACACTATTGCTTGCGGGCGAATGTAATATTTTATTTAATAGGTATGTATCTACATTTATTTATTTTGTTAGGAAGTATTTAATAATTATGTATTGATTGTGTAGTTAGTTTAATTGCATATATAAAGATGGCCAATGATAAAGTTACTTGTAGATACAAGTTATCACTGTTATCAGACACAATCCTATGCAACATTCTGTATACAGTTCTTGAAGGTGGACAGCTATATTGCGAAGTATGCGCCGTGAATTGTTTGTAATGCATGCATTGATTCTTTAAGCATGCCTCACGTGACAAAGCTATAGTTTTATGGAGGCCTGGGGAGGGAGAGTAGAATGATTAGTGGCCTATTGGGCGTGGGGGATCCGATCCCCAATTTTAATAAAATGTTTCGCATTCTTTCTAAATGCCAAATATGCTTCAAAGTGAGGCATGTGTATGGTAAGGCATCCGTGGCGTGTAGATAGCAAATATATTTGTCCATACTTACTAAGCATTTCCAGGTAATATAATATGCATAGTATTTGTAGCAGTGCACCCTTTCAATTATTAAAAAAATCAACTAAATTTTATTAGTAGCACTATGTGTTTTATACCCATATTTAATACTACGAGTATAATACAACCGGCAGTATTCACATTTCTTACATTGTAAATATTTTAATGTGTCTATGATTACATGACGTGTGTGTTCAATAGTTATACTTCATTGTTAGACGAAGAAATACCTCTCTCTTGTCTAAAGTACAGTATTTTGTGGTGTCTTTAATTAGCGAAAAATGTCAAGGTAACACATGGAATTGATCGATGTTAGATTTAATTATCTTATAGTTATTCGGGCTAGAAACACTGTTAATTGGTTATCGTTAAAATTGATGGTCTAAGATACCTAATAATCATTTGAAAGGTTAGCTCCACTCGCTACAAAATAGCGACGGAAAACGCAATAATTAATATAGAAATTTCGAAAATTGTTATTCTGAGTCTATATAATAATATACAAATAATAATACTTATATCTAAGTATAATAATACAGTATGCGTAGTCATACATATTTAAATTACGCACAAAACAAAATATGTATAATTTCAACACAATCACGGTAAAATAATTTTAATCAAGTGTCCTCACTTGTCAATTATTTATAAACGTTACCTCTGTATAGGCTCCTTTACCTAGCTGAATTACCTCAAAATTAATAAGTTAAAGAGAATTCGGATATTAAGAGATGAGGTATATTTCTTCGGACCGCGTATAAAACTATTCGAAGAATTCTTCCACTTTATACATAATAACAGTGAGATTAGTGCCTGTATGTTTAGTTATCTGTTATAGTATCTGTCATAGTTAACACGAAACGAAAAATTGTAATCTATTTGTGTTCAATTTGAATGTATCGTCCTGTCAACTGTAGGTCGTAAATAGTGTTGTGTTAGTTAATAACTTCTCACAACTTATGTTTCTAGCGCTCATGGCGCTTTACTGAGCGACTTTATGTTAGCTAATGCGTGGTAGAAAATGGTAGAAAACCCACTGACAGCCGGGCCTCTGTATTACATTTAAAATATTCCCACCACTGTGTGTGGTAGAAAATTGGTGGAAAACTCCACCAAAAAGAGCGTGAAGCTTAAGAAATAAATATTGTCTTTAAGATCGAACGAAGCCTTCGACACAATTTGCGACCTTTTGAAAATCTAGGAGTCCTATAGATCGTATTAATGGCCCAATGGATGGCAAAAAATTGGGGTAGGCTATAACTACGATGGGGCATGCGTGCCACCTCATTTAGATACCTAACTGTTACAATGTAATATCGTATTAAAACTATCTATAATTTAATCGGTGTTAAAATAAGATGTTCCATAAATTCAAGTCACTGTCTCTGAAACTGCAATAAAGTATTAAACGTTTTGTCTGTAATGTTGTAAATATACTCTGAGAGATTGTGTGTAAATCGAGCTGCATTGAGCCAGCTATTAGTATATGTAGAGAGTTATATAGCTTAAGTTCTTATAGCCAGTAGTTAAACAGCCGAAGGTATGCACATAACTGTACATTCTATTAGACACGTGATTCTATATCTCTTAATAAACTAACTTCTAAGTACATGAACATTAATAAGTTTTTTGGTAAATAGTTCAATAAATTGTTGCTGTAGAACAGTGTAATAGAGAAACTTAATTAAAAGATAGTATGAATTTCTGAATAGACAAGTTTTGGGTTTAAATTCGGGCGTTTCCAGTCTGGAAATTTCGTATTTATTTTTGCATTCTAATCGTTTTACTGTGTTATGTTGTTGCATTTTTAAATGTAATTCTAAACATATATTAAATTATTTCAAAAAAATAATTCATTCACAAAATTC
Source organism: Cyclophora albipunctata (assembly GCA_963082685.1). Lineage (NCBI taxonomy): Eukaryota > Metazoa > Arthropoda > Insecta > Lepidoptera > Geometridae > Cyclophora > Cyclophora albipunctata. The sequence goes on along the minus strand of OY720111.1, from coordinate 10,455,886 downwards.
AAATTTCAAATTAAAATCACTTCACTGCGTGTTGATTTTTAGACAGAAAGTGAATATCTACACAAGTAGGGGTCAATTCTGCTAAATCAATTGTGTGTGAATTGAATCTCATTTGGATCTGAATACATTAGTTTGGCACATTTTATTCCTGAATATACGGAATGTCGAATAAAATATAATTTATTACAAATCTGTCAATCGATCTGTCGATTCGATTAATTTGTCAGGTAAGTTGGCGACCGAACTCTTTATCGGCGAAATTCAGTGTGCGTTCGACGCGCGAGTTCTCGACCTTAAAAGTTCAATCTCCAACTTCCTTAATAGTACATTTTTTGTAGTATTTATTGGGTATGTGAGGTGTATGGATCTCTTGAAAAATGCTTTGGTTTCGAATATATTCGTATGGATTCATGATTGAAATTGATGCGCCCTAAATCATTCCGTAATGATAATATTAAGATGAATGTATGGAACTTGTATGAACTCAATGTTTAGTTAAACTCGGGTGTAGTATTTTGACAGTTAAAGTTGCGTAAGGACCAAATGTTTCGACGTGTGCGGTGTTTGGAGCACCTGACCCTTAGTGCATACCTGTAGCATTACCTAGACATCTAGATTACGCACACATAGTAACATTTGGTTCAAACGTGCCGTTATACTCGTAAGGTAGTCATTAATTGGATTTAAGGCTTCTTGTACACGCATGAAAACTACGATAGATTAGCAGTGCGTAAAGGTGATATTCTGAAGGCCACGGCAAACGGCAGACAGACGGCATGTACTGTAACATTAATATGACTGCAACTGATACGCGGCGGCACGTCTGATTCGGTTTCATTCAAATTAATTTAAATAAAATAATGCGGTCTGTCGTGTCTTACTTAATCGCACCTTAACATGAAACTAATAACGTGATGTAATGACGTTCGGTCTGTCAACAAACATTAGTCATTCATACAAACACCGAGGCGAAAACCGACCGTGTGTAACAGGCCTTAAGTTTGATAGTAGATACCTACGTCCTTCAGAAATTATGTTATCGTGGTTGAATTTGTTTGTGTTCGCTTTAGATACCTAAATGTCATGTCAATAATATGTAAATGTTAGCTAGTTTACTTTCAATGTAATATATTGTATATTTCAGAATTAAATATATAAATTGCAGCGAATATCTCTCTCCAATTAGGTACTTATGTCTGGGTCACATTCACGGTAAATGTGATGGCATTCAAACGTATATGTATGCCGTTAGTGTGGTCTGGGCATAATTATGTAAACAATATTTTGGTCTTTAATGATCCTAGGTTATACATTCTTTTTTTCTATTGAATTGCCAGTTTGTCAATTGAATGTTTTTCTTGTATTGTATGTATTATAAGAGTTGAATCGCTACATTTTATATTTCCTGACCTAAACTATAAATAAATACGTATAATTTGAAACTTGTTTTATTTAAAAAACTAAGATGTGTAAAAAAATAAAACAAAATAAATAAAATATTGTACATTTTATAATCAAATAACATAATAAATTCATTAAAAACCTATAGATCTCTAAAATAAACATAACTTGCCATGTCGATCTGAAATTTGATCAATTCTTAGCAAAAACTATAAGAATAAGGATAGGAACTACTTCTTAATAGAATGTCTACAAAATGTCTATGAATGTATTCCACACTGCGGTTCCTGCAAAGCCCACAAATATAATGAAAGAGACAACAGCTTCTGTCGACATGATGTGGGTGCATTATGTATATTTATAATTAGTTAAATTACAAATTACACTTACATTTATGTATGTAAACTTTGGTCAGTATCTATAGCTATAACTGCAAAGAGTTCAAAATAAGCTCTCTTCCTGATATTTGATTTCATTTTATGAGAACTGGTTTTTATAAAACATTATGTTGAGTTACAGAACATGTATATTTTCTCTTGAGGCTGGGATCCTATACTATACTTGGCAACGGGTGAGCTGCGCAGGATTGGAATTATATGCAGATCCAGCACGGGTAGCATGACAAGTAGACATACAAATATGTCTACCATCTATGGCGCAAGTTTGACGTCATCGCGATTTTGTCTACAGTAGCTACCGCGACATAGATTTGTCTTGTCGCGTACGTCATTTGTATACAAATGTCTACGCCCTTGAGCATGACGACCATATTATGTCTACGTCAGAGACTAATTTGACTTTGACATTTCAAAGTATACAAATATGTAGGCTACCCTCCAAGGTGCATACAAAGCTTGTCTTCGACTCTTTTATTATATTTTAATATTTTTGTAACAAAAACGAAAACAAGAAACAATAACCACAGACAAAAACGCACTGAAATGAATGAATGGCGAATGAATGAAATAGTGTTGTGACGGTGTTGTGCTTCAAAAAATTTATCGGTAATCATGTGTGACCATGTTAAAAATATAATATATTTGTAAAGGGCAATATTTCTATGTCTTCCGTAGCGAAAGTTTTGTATACAGTAGAGATTTTCGCTTCCTGTCATTATGTGCTCGCAACCGCGCCATAACCCGTAGACAAGACAAAAGTTTTAACCCTATAGAGATATATGTCTACCAGTGTTCATGCTACCCGTGTAGGAGTTTGATTTGTTCCCCACAAACTTGGTTGTGAAGGTAAGGGGTTGCTTGCCCCTGGTAGGGGTTATTTTTAAGGTGTTATGAGAGGACGCCGATGATTTCCCTTCTCTTGACCCCGCCATTGACTTGAGGTCTATGATAGTATTAGATTCAAATATCTCTTAAAATTTGGGTGGTAAAATAAGGTATAAGTCTCAGAATACAGAAGTACCTACAGAACCCGTGAGCGCGCCTAATACTGTAGCTACTCAAACTAGCCTTAAATAGTGTAGTTTTATGCGCAACCGATCAGTCACTTTGTGACCGTCGGAACGCGCTAACGTGTTTTACCCGTGACCAATTTCACGAAACTATGCCGTCTTGTGTCGTTCCTACCTGTAAAAATGCAGTGGGCCTGAAAAAGAAACAGGAAGGGATCACATTTCACGTGTAAGTATCGCATTTAGGTATCGTCTTATTTAAATATTTAATTATTTTCTCAGATTTCAATTGTCATATAGAGTGATGCGTCAATCTATGTTAGTGTTGCCAATATAAGAGTTTTGATTTACCCTTCTTTTTATTACCTTTTGAGGGATTTAATTCGTTGTAGAATATTAATAAGTAATATAATAAAAATTAACCAACTTGAAAAAAGAAAGTATAAAGCGTAAGTGCGGCTCGTATGTACCTAACCTAACAATCCTATTAAATAGTATCTATGTTAGTCTATAGGTTTCTAAAAAAAATTTTGGTGTGCGTGTGAGAGAGAAGGGGAGAGGGGGAGCGGGTATAAAATTATGTTTCTATATTAGCCATCTTAAATTTTAGCTTCCCTGCTGATGAGGAAAGGAAAGCGGTGTGGACAAAAATTATACAAAGAACACGGCTGGAACAGTTCTGGAAACCATCGAAGCGAAGCGTAGTTTGCTCGATGCATTTTGACTTAAGTAATTATTCTTTTTTTATGTAACTCTTGTACCTAGCTGTAAGTTTTCCGAATACTTTAAAATAAAATAAATAAAAACATATACTTAAAGTTTTTCCATCACCCGTTAAAAGTGTGCAAACATCCACCTTAACACCGTGTTTTATTTAATATACCTATCTATTTCTTGAGATAATCAGGTAGGTACATAGTTATATAGAAAAGGACAATTTTTATTCTATTAACATATTACCTCCAAAACTCCCAAAATTTACCCCAAAAATGGGCAAATAATGCGAGAGCTAACAACACTACGCGGGGGACTTTGTTCTGTTTTTGGACACAGCGTGTAGCTTGTAAATACATTTGAATGCTCCTTCTGGTAGGTACTTCTGTATTCTGAGGTATAAGTATGCGCAATCCGCTGAGTACTTCGATCAACAATACACAACTAGATATCGGGTCGCGTACAAAATCAAATCTAAATACTGTCCGCGTGGATGACGTGTGACAGCTTATTTTGTTTACTACCGAACTCTTCGATCAACAGTACACAACTAGATTTCGGGTCAGCGCAAATGATACGTCTAGGTGCTTAGCGCCTCATTTGAAAAGTGAGCCACTCTTTTATTTAGTTCCCTCGAACCACAGCCAATGTAAACACGTGTCACAATGCCGCAATGTTTATCCTAAAGTTGCAAAAATAATGGCCGGAAAAACAATTTAACGGCCGGAGTGTCTTACTTTCTGTGAGTACATGTAGAATAAGTTATATTTTATGCTTTAAACTAATAAATAATATCAAATTAAATAATTTTAAATAAACTTTTACGTGCATATTACAGATTATTTAAGTGTTCAACACGACTCCATTCCATCTGTAGTTCTTCAAAAAGAAACGAAACGAAAGGAAGGTAAACACGGGAATAATATACTTTAAGGTTTTTAAAAGTCGTTAAGGTTGATTTCACACTAAATGTTGTCTTTTCGTTTCTAAGTGACAGGAGTAATTTTAAATATTTGAAGATTTGCTACTTTATTGCTAGGTGTCGTGGTTGTAATTAGGTTGAACTTCGAACTGTTTTAAAACGTTTTGGTCAGTTCGGTAGTAAACAAAATAAGCTGTCACACGTCATTCACGCGGACAGTTTTTAGCTTTGATTTTGTACGTGACCCAATATCTATTTTAGACCGGGCGCTAGAGGTAAGTGAGTATGCAAAATATGAGTACCGAATTTCGCCAACGGATTTAAGTGAAGAAAAGGTCAAAGAATAATAATGTGGATCTTGCCGGTCAATTTTTTGGTCCATATTTTTTTTATCCCTCTTCTCTTATTCGTAAAGGGAATATATTGAGTACATGATATAAAATCATTTTAATGATTATTTTCGTAACACAGCAAGTGTATATATAAAAACAGGACTTAACAAAACAACTCTCTACGTCAATAGATGTAGAAACACACTAAACGCGTACGCGCGCTATGCTTACTGTATGGGCGAAGAATAAGAAAGGAGCGGGAAGGGACCAGCACACCCGGCGGCAAGATGTGTTTTGTCATTATTTAGGGTCTCAGGTATAAGAATCCGATCTTTATCCGATCTCCAATCTTTAATTTCAGTTCAATCAGTCGAAAATCTAAAAAGATTTATACAAAATTTCATCCCCTATTTCATCCCCTTGGGGGTAGAATTTATCAAAATCCTTTCTTAAGGGATGCCTACGTCATAGTAGCTATATGTATGCAGTCTCAGCCCGATCGGTTTAAAATTGACAAAGTTTCATACAAACTTTTATCCTATTTTATATAGGATAAAAGTTTGTATTATTTTATCCCCTTGGGGGTAGAATTTATCAAAATCCTTTCTTAGTGTGCACTTAAGTCACTTGAAGAACCTTCCTGACAAATTTCATGTTTCTAGGTGTAGCGGTTGAGGCTGTGCGTTGATTATCAATCAGTCAGTCAGTCAGTCAGTCAGGACTTTGAATTAACTATATATATATAGATACTATTTTTTTATATGTATATATAAAAACACGACTTAACAAAGCAACGTCTTTACGTCAATAGATGTAGAAACACTAAACGCGTACGCGCGCTATGGTTACTGTATGGGCGAAGAGGGGATGTGAAGGGAGCGGGAAGGGACCAGCACTCCCGGCGGCAAGATGTGTTTTGTCATTATTTAGGGTCTCAGGAATAAGAATCCGGTCATAGTTGCCGTCACTCGGATTTTGCATACTCAACTACCTCTAGCGCCTGGACTAGTTGTGTATTGTTGATCGAAGACCGAACTGAAACAAAAGTTTTAAAACAGTTCGAAGTTCAACCTAATTACAACCATGACACCTAGCAATAAAGTAGCAAATCTTATGAATAAAATAAGATCTCACTTTTCAAATGAGGCCTTATTCACCGAGACGTATTTTTTCTGCCGACCCGACATCTACATAGTTGTGTATTGTTGATCGAAGGCAGAGTACTGTAAAAAATGTTTAAAAACAAGTTTTGAAAATGTCGGCCACAAGGACTAAGATGCTCGCTAAGACAAAGGTTTGTTTTTGTTGGTTCCTTCTCTTCTCTCTCCCTATTTGTATATGAAGGGAAAAGATTAAATATAGTAAGTGAAGAAGAGAAGTAAACTCTTCGGCTTGCATCTTAGTCGTGCTGGTTCCATTTCTTATTCCACACCGCCGCACCCGTATCCAAGTCAATATACCCATTAGGTATAAAAAATGTATCAAACATTTAATAAGTACTTAACGCTATAAATATTATATAACTTATATTCACTAAATGCAACTCAAACGTACATTGATGTACCTCCTAGATTATTCCATATTTATGTGTCTAGTATGTCAGCCTGCAATGCTCTTAAAATATTTTAAAAATGTGAGTTTGATCGGGCTGTTAACATTATTCCTTAACTTTAATTAATGATAAACGTCAAATATACGCACTCAAGAAAGAAGTTGTAAGAAAATTCGATATGATCCACATTCGTTAAGTACCTACGCAATAAGCAATTCAAGCCCTGTAGAAGGTATATCATATTAATTTGTAAATTTTAAAATTATCCAATAAATGTTATCACAAATAGGATGTCAATTTATAACACATCAACTATCACACATTCAGGTTCACCACTTCCTCACAACACTTAGATTGTAAGTAGATACTAAAAGAAACCATATTAAAAGTCGAAAGACTTAGTCTGCATAAAAGTTTATAAAATCATCTAATTGTTAGGAATATATGAACTTTTAATACCGTTTCTTTTTCTTTGTTTCTTAACTTTTCCTAGACACCAGGGTTGGGAATGTAAACGAATCAAAATAGCCCAGACTTGGGGCATTTATATAATATAAGTATGCAGAAAAATTGAGGCAATTAATAGCACCATTGCTTTAGCAGTAAAAATCACTGCAAAATACAATAGTATGTATATTAAAATTAATCTAATTTGATGTAAGCTTTTCTGCGACTCTAACGGATATTTAGAAAATATTTTCTTTCTTAGTTGTCTTCACGGTTAGATAATTATAATATCAGCGCAATATTTCTTTGTAGGTCATTGAAAGTGGTAATGTGTATCGAGACGTTGTCGAAACTTCTAGCACGCCGCGAAACAAAGTAACTAAATGCTGTTATTTGTACCAGAAACAGAATTTCCGTATTCAGAGACATAATTTACACAAGCTAGAGCTTACGCGCTAATTATAATAACACTTTTTTGTGTACGTAACACATTCACAGATCCGTTTTACTTGCTGTTTTCGCGGATTATACTGATGACGGCATCGTGAGTACCGAATATCAGAGCGAAAAGGCCGAAGAAAAGAACAAGAATGTTCTTCCAGATTAGGTACTTGAAGGGACCGAAACCTATATCCCAGAAGGTAATAATTTCAATGAAAGCTGGCGCTATCAGCCCTAGGATGGAGAAGCAAAACGCTCCAATGACGCCCATGAAGGGACCAATGGTGGGAACTGCGACGGCGAGGAGTACGCACGCCGTTACCAAGACGGTCCTCGTGACGTAGTCGGCCAGGTCCGGACGCTTGGTGAACTTGTCCTTGATTCCGTTCCACACGATCTCAATGCACACGAAGAACTGAAGACCGAAAGTGCAGTACACGGCGATAGCGATAGAGATCTTGACAATTTGGGCAGGTCTGCAATATAAAGAATAAGAATAAGAAATTAAAAATTGAAATATACACAGAGATAAAATTAAAATACAAGGAACTTGGCAAAAGGCTGCAACTTAGCTGTTGCTGTGCGGAACGGATCCCGCCCGGCGCTGGTTCAAATAATAATATAAACACACATGTTTTAATTTACAATAATAACGGTTTCAGCTGGCCTGAAATAATCGATTTGTTATGAAAAATACTTACATTAAAGAGTTGTCCAAACTAAGAGTGATTGAGTCGTGGACATCTTCACCGAAGCGGAGGTATCCAAGGAAACCGAGAAGAATATACACGAGAGTCACTCCAGACATGCCCTTGTTCAGCACACCGCAGATGCCGAGCATCGAGCGAGGGGTCTTCATGGAGTTCTCTAGAGGCATCACAACACCGATAGCTTCCATGGCGAAGATGCTCAGAGAGAAGAACTCGGGCCATTCACCAGGTGATTTGAACAGCATGTCTGAGATATTCTCAGTTTTCAGTTCACTGGTTCCGACTAGATAGTACATGGTGATACCAAGACCCAGCCCCATCAGGACGTTGGCGATCATGGATACAGGGGCGAGGTACTTTAAGTTTCGGATCCAAGCCATCAATATAAGTGGTATGAGGAGAGCTACCACGATTAATCTGATCTCTATTTCGTCGCCATAGTGTTGAGTCACCACCTAAAATATAAGATAACATAATTTACTTAAATGTATATAAAATGTGAACAAAACAAACGATAAGGTAAACCTTAGTCTAATTTTTCAAGTCTTTTGTTGAAAAGGATAATAGATACTATACTAACCTGGCTAATATTTTTCGCTATGATGACGCTGTATACAGAGCAAGTTCCGAAATAAGTCAAGAAAAGACTGACAAGGATGAAGATTCTGAAAACAAAAAATATACTCGAGTTACTCACGAGCTTATGATTCGTTTAGTCTAGCAGGGCTATTATAAAATAGAAGCCAAGACAAAGATTGTCTTTATGTTTTTCTTCTCCATAAACTACTCTCTCGTCTTATTTCTATATGAAGAAAAGAGATAAAAGTATAGATATTTTGTCTTTGTTGTGCATTTTAAGCCCGCTGTTATTTCGTTAAGAAGAGACAGGGAACAAACAAAAAATATAATAAATGTTTTCTCTATGAAGGGCTAAGTCCCGTACTCGTAGACGTAAGTTATATAAACTGACGTCATGTCACATACAATTAATTCATGTCAAACATAAACAGCAGCAAGTACTATAATATAAATATGTATGTATGTATATGTCGTAGGGTAATTTGATACTTCGAATCTTCGCGGAAATCCTAGGGGTTTTGCGAAAACGCGGATAATTAGACATAGGCAACCGGCTAAAACTAGGTGTAGCCGCACTTCGGGTATTAGCCGTATGTCATTTTAATGAAAAGAGAGAGTTTAAACATGAAAAATAAAATAACCCTAACCTACCGAATTACTTACTATTCGGTAGGTTAGGGTTATTTTTTTTTTCATGTTTAAAAGTAAGATTTGATAATTAAAAGTAAGATTTGATAATTTTTCGCCTATGTCTAATTATCCGCGTTTTCGCAAAACCCCTAGGATTTCCGCGAAGATTCGAAGTATCAAATTATCCTACGACATATATACGCTTTAATTAAAAGATTAGTTTCGGATAACTTTTATATGTACTAACCTAAATACGTTGGCCCATCTTCTCAGAACCTGAGGTCCATTTTCCATAGCCGCTTCTCCAACTTCAGGGAAACTCATATTCGTCCGTCTAGTCTTCTTATACAAAACATGGGCACACTTCACCTGTTAACAAACAGAAAAAACTGGTGAAAAATGAAAAAGAAGAAATTAAAGAGGTAAATCATCATTATCGACTGGTCCCAACGTAAAGCTAAGTATATTAACATTTTTCCATATAAATAAGTAATTGTCAAATTGATCTGTTTTACGGTTGTAAATTGACATTGTATGTAAATATAGTGCAATGTTAGGTTTAACATTGCACTATATTTACATACAATGTCAATACTTTGTCTATTATCTGAGATTGCTATCCGATCGAGATTAAATAATCTCGATCGGATAGCAATCTTAGATAATCTATATATAAGATTATATAACCATAACCTACTTAAAATTACATTACTGATTATATTTTAGATTCTTTTAAACCTATTCTTTATCTATCAGTGCATGAAAATCGGAACAGAATCTGATTTTCACTTTTGCGGGTGAAAATCTATCGGAGAGTAAATAATTGCCATCAATCAGTATACTTCGCACATATATCATTAATTAGTAGAAAAGATTTAGAACTTATAATTTAAGTTACGCAATTGCAAGAAATTCGCTTTTAACTACAAAGCGATATCAAATAAATAATAACCATTCCTGCTAAAATTTCATAATAAAGTAGGCTATTCCTAACTCTAAACTATGTCAGCACCAGTTATCATCCGTTCAGTAGTTTTTACGTGAAAGAGTTACAAACATCTGACCTTCTTCTCAAACTTCCGTATTTATAATACTAGCCTCGCATTGCGTTGTACCCGTTCCCGCGGGAATTTCGTGATAAAATGTATCCCATGTGTTATTCTGATGTCTAACCTATATTACTGTAAAGTTTCATTCTAAACCGTCTAGTAGTTTTTTCGTTAAAGAGTACCAAACATACATACATACATCCATCCTCACAAACTTTCGCATTTATAATATTAGTAGGAAAAGTAGGATAGGATTACGAGTAGTAGGATGTATCAATAGGAATTCCGAATGAGTTACTATCTTCTAAATTAATCTGCGTTTTCTAGGTATGTAGGTACTAAGGTCGTAAGGTTATAGACGGCAAATTCGCAAAGCATCAATTAAAAAATAAATAAAACTTAACATAAAATACTGCAATTTAACAATTTAAGTCGCCTTGGTTTTTTAATACAGATAATACTCATTACTTACGAGAATATAAGAGCAGTGTGTGCAAATAATAGCAACCAGTATTGTGAAGAAGATTCCGTTGACCAGACCAGCGCACTTGAATGCTTTGGGCATCGCCAGGATACCGGTCCCGAGGGAAGCTTTCAGGAGATGGGTGAGGGTATCCATGTTCCTGGAATGATTGAAGGAGAACATTAGAGCGAAGAATAACTCTAGCAACGTGGAATGTAATCATCAGCAGATTCAACTTGCTTATGTGTTTCTACCGTAAAGGAAAATATATTTCTGGCATATTACTGGTGAATAATCGCAAATGTTAGGAAAGTAATAATAAGTCTGATAATTAGTTCTAAAAACGATCGCAAAGCTTTTTTGATGCATTTAATTGAATTTCAGCAAACTTTCAAATAAACGTATATTATTATTCTTCGTTATGAAAGAAGTGACAACATGACAAGATATTGCGGCTCCTTGTTGTCAAAAAACCCTGAATAAGATACGTGAACCATTTCTGATTGTGCTTGTACCTAATTCTTTACTCTAATTATTTATGTTTAGTAATACTAAATCGCCGCATATTGCATTACAATCGCTAGGCCAAATAAGGAAGATACTTTAAAACATTCGGTGAGTATGAAGTCATTTAGTATTAATCTGCGTTGTCCCATTGCTGGACAAAGGCCTCTACACTGTAACGATCATTGCAGATAGATATCAGTAGGACATAGACATTGAGGAGGATTAGGTGTTACCTTGCCTAATGCGGGTTGGGGATTCCAAATCCGATTAATAGTTTGTAAAGTGTATTGATAAGGTGTATTATACACCCCAAGAGCATTTTGACAAGATTTTTCCTTATACCCAGTTTTATCAAATGTAATTTGGAAATAAGTAGGTACCAATATTATGATAATAAATACTTACGACGTGGGTTTATCAAGTTTCCTCTCGGCGAACGGATCGAATTCGCCCGACTCCGCATCTTTGGTCATGTTGTACCTAAAAACAAATAGATATAATGTATTTCAGATAATCGCAATGTAGGCAAATATAAGTAATTTGTAATTTAAGGCCCTAAGCCATTTAAGATGCAGTCACTAATTAGGTACGAATTCATAAGAATTCCTTCTATAGCATGTGGTATTTATGAGAAGGTAGTAAGTATATTAATTTTTTGGGTAGGGTGTAAGGTGTCTAGATACCTATCGCTATATTGTATATTATAAATATACAACATTTCATTTTAGACTTACATTTTAAAGCATATAAGCTGAGGTATACGAATGCTATTTAAGAAAATAAGGAAATTAACGAAAACAAGTAACGACAATATAAAAAAAAATAGTTTTTTGTCAGTTACAAAAATTAATCACATCTAGATAGATAGTACAAATTAGGTACAGAAGTTTTAATAATATTAAGACATGTACTAAGAACGTTCAAAGTTTTCATGTGCCAACTGTACATAGGTATATATACATATATATATACTTAGGTATGTGTTTTCAACTCACTTGCTAATAATCTTCTCTTTGCTCTTCTCTTCGGGGGAGAGGAAGTTCTCCAACTCCTGAGCGGGGATACCCCCATTTGATTCCTGTGGATAAATAGAGAGACGTAAGCAACTAAGTACCTTTGTGATAAAACAATATTAGCCTGTAATGTGCCAGTGCTAGGCACAGTCCTCTCGTCTCACAAGCCACTACGTTCAATAAAATGGTGTATGCAAATTATACATAATGTTACACGCCATTACACGCATACTACATAGTATACCTACTGAGACCACATGCTTAGTAACAGGAACGTGTAGGTATTAGCTCTCCGGCATAGCTATCTGCAGCTAACTAGCTTATACTTGTAACTGTTCCTTCTTCACTACATAGTATAAAATAAAGTCGTCTCTTTTTCGTGTCTGTCTGTTTGTCTGTCTGTATGCTTAAATCTTTAAAATTACGCAACGGATTTTGATGCGGTTTTTTGTAATAGGTAGAGTGATTCAAGAGGAAGGTTTTTATGTAAAAAAAATCCCGAAATTCCCACGGGAACGGGCGCAACGCGGGTAAAACCGCGGGGCGCTGCTAGTAGATAAATAAATTGTTCACACTTGTTTCGTAAGTTTAAGCAAACACTACTCATTTGAAATAGAAACTATGTTACGGATACACTTCGTTTTTATTTTACACTAGCTGTGCCCCGAGGTTTCACCCGCAGCGCCCCCGTTCCCGTTGGAATTTTGAGATTTTTATTCCTTATTTTTCTTATATAAAAACCTTGTCCTGACAATAAGGAACACATTAAAAAAAGAATCATCCAATTGGGTGCAGTGGTTCTGAAGTTATGCGCTTACCAACACATTTTGCGATTCATTTTTTTTTATATTATACTCGTAGAAGATTTGTATCGAACGTTTCGGCCTTTTTCCTTTTTCCAGGAGCGTGGTCACAGAAGACTCAGATAAAAATGTAAAATAAAACGAAGTAAACGTATTTTCAATTTTAATATGTACGCTACTAGTTAGTACCTATAAATTTTGAGTATGTATATCTGTTTATTGTCATTTTTGCGGAAGAATATTGAAAGAAAAAAAATACTTACGCTTACCATCTTGATGTTTTATCCAACGCTTTTTACTTGATACCTGCGAACAAGTAAAGAAATAAGTTTAATGTTAAAGACAATGAAACGGGGTTTCTAGTGGTAGAAATAAATATTCAGTGGCTTTTATCTAGAACTAAAAATAGCTTGCAGAAATAACGTGTCCATTGCAGATGATGCCGCGGACCGCTTCTAGTAACACACTTATATATTAACTAAGGATGGGTTGCTTCAGTTTACGCTTACGCACCAGTAAACGTTACTACAAAAAATCATCTTGAAACGTTTAAACGAACTCAGGATACGATAATCTACTGTGTGAAACACTCCATCTAACTTCATCTATATTACTATCTATATTATCTATTTAAGATATTAGTACATAAATGTATATGTACTAATATTTTAAATAGGTAAAATTTGTAAGTTTGTTTGTTTGTTTGTTTGTATTTTCGAGCTAATCTCGGGAATTATCAGTCCGATTTGGATAATTCTTTTTGTACTAGATAGCCACATTCAACGGAAAGGTTATATGTTGAAATATATAGTTCGTCCCGAAATTCCCACAGGGACGGGCACAACGCGGGTATAACCGCGGGGCGCTGCTAGTAATATATAAATTAATTTTTCAAGTATCGAGACATGTGACCTTTGCTATAATACTAGTATATATGTATAAGAATGGCAGTATGATAACTTAATAACCTACAGGCACGTGTTGGTTAATAGGCTAAATCGACACCGTCAGTGCGTTTGAATATTAAAACAACTGAACTGCAAAGCTAATTATGTCATGTATCGCATATTAACCAGTGAAGTATTTGGGCATGATATTGTTGAAATATAATATGAAACTAATAGTTTGGTGTTAACATGTGAATATATCTATTATTTAAGTATAATTGAGTCGATCAAGGGTATATTTTCGTCTTTTTACTATTCAAAATGTATTTAAGAATAAGAACTGTCACAGGAATGGAGAGAAACTAAGAGTGATTTTTTATAAACACTCTTACAAGCATTTCTTAGTTGCCTTGTTGATCTCACCAGAACACTGGTAATGTTGCTGTACTATGTATGTTTGGTAGCCATCATGCTGCAGTCTCATCAAACATGGCATAGCAACGTATTAACAATGGTGGTACTGGTAATCCTTCAATCATCTAACGTAGAAAGCACAATTTTAAAGTGATGTTAAAAATGCGTTTATGCGAATAATATTTCGCGCGTGTCAAAATCAAACATGGCATAGCAACGTATTAACAATGGTGGTACTGGTAATCCTTCAATCATCTAACGTAGAAAGCACAATTTTAAAGTGATGTTAAAAATGCGTTTATGCGAATAATATTTCGCGCGTGTCAAAATCGGTAAAAGTGACATTCGAACGCGTGTTACTGCGATTATTATAACAATATACGTACGGTTTGCATCGCGAACATAAATATAGTTCCACAGTTTATACTAATTCACAGATGTTATATTAATTCTAACAACAAAGTAGCAATGTGTATAATTATAATTATTAATTTTTATTATACTACTGTTAGTAACTACTTTGTTTTGTAGTAGTATACTACTTTGTAGTATAAAATAACTTTTAGTAGAATACCTAATAGAGGTCGGGCACCATCTTTGCTTTTCTTTAACAAAATCAAACGCCACTATATAGTAGCTTGTTTCATCGAGTAGATCTACTCGATGAAACAAGCTACTATATAGTGGCGTTTGATATTATACAGATAACAAATAAGTATCTATACTTATTTGTTATCTGTATAATATCTAGTTAGGTATATCCATGTACATATAATTATAAATACATAAGTATAAATACGTATAGGTATATTCAAAATTGACACGTTCTGTCTTTTACTTACCCGCAAAATATTTTATGTCAATGGTTCAAGGACAACATTGAATTACAAGTAGGTAGTTATTTAAAACCTATTCCAATATCGAGACAAACACGACACAAAATACACATCAGATTTTCAGTAAAAAATACATTGGCACTTCTAAGTATAACTAAATATTTTATGAGCCCTGTGATCACCTGATAGGTGACTGATGGTAGACCGTGGATTTAGAATTCTAAAAAGGATCATAAGTCGTATGTACAAGCATGCCATAGGTACCTACATGTATTTAGGTAAGAAGTATTATACTTATTGGAACGATATTGATTATGTAAGAAACTATGTATTCTTTCAGTTACAAGCATCAGGGCTTAGTTTGATTCTGGTAAGTCAGTTGCAGTTGCTAGTTTACAATTTACCTTATACTCGTAATTACTTATTACTTTATCTATTATACATAGTAGCGTCTCGGGGTTTTACCCGCGTTGTGCCCGTTCCTGTGGGAATTTCAGGATGAAAAATAGCCTATAACCTTTCCGCTGAATTTGGCTATCCATTACAAAAATAATTATTCAAATAGGATTCGTAGTTCCTGAGATTAGCCCCTACAAACAAACAAACAAAGTTAGAAACTTTACCTCTTTATAATAATAGTGCAGAAGTAGAGATCAAGCGATGTTAATTATTATGCAAATCTTCAATTACAATAAGTAATAAACGCAAATTGTTGAGTCACGATCGTTTTTAACGATGACTTTAAAGTCTTCTTGACAAACTAATATTGACACTTCAAGTGCACTTATCTTATCAGTTGCATAATATTAGGTACCTAAGAGGTACCTTCAAAGAATTACTATGTTACTTGGGTGGATACTTTTTCAGAGCTCATTCTGTATTTTTAACTTGCAAATTACCAAATATGTAGTCTCTAACCTTTTTTTATTTACCAAATATGTACATGAGTTTTCCTCGTGATCCTCTGGTATTTACGACTCTTCAAATAAGATTTAACTATGTGTTAAATTCTAACTAGGTATACTAATCTATTTGCAGGCGAATTATTTAGTGTTGGTTGGGTGCTAATTCTGCTTAGCTCGCGAGTTGAAGACTACTACTGCAATGTGGGTCAAGTCAATGACTTGTAAACTATTATTAATATTGATTGACACTACTTAATATGGCATATCGATCGCCGCTATGGTTCGTACCTACGCGAAGGTAAATTTACTTTCTGTACAATCGATTTTAAAATGCTTGTATTAAATTAAATTAACGGCAAATGCTCGTTGGTTGTCAATGTCAATAAAATTTTAGTTAAGAACTAGCAGCGCCCGCGATTTTACCCGCGTTGTGCCCGTTCCTTTGGGATTTTCGGGATGAAAAATATCCTATAGCCTTCCTCGATAAGTGGACTATCCAACACCGAAAGAATTTTTCAAATCGTATCAGTAGTTCCTGAGATTATCGCGTTCAAACAAACAAACAAACTCTGAAGCTTTATAATATTAGTATCTATACTAATATTATAAAGCTGAAGAGTTTGTTTTGTTTGTTTGTTTGTTTGTTTGTTTGTTTGTTTAAACGCGCTAATCTCAGAAACTACTGAACCGATTTGAATAATTCTTTCACTGTTAGATAGTCTATTTATCAAGGAAGGCTATAGGCTACATTTTATCCCGGATTTCCTACGGGAACGGGCACAACGCGGGTAAAACCGCGGGGCGCTGCTAGTGTATTGATAATAGTAAAAGTACACCTCGACAAATTCACATACGGTTGATATGATAGACCCAACTAAGCTCTTATTATGGAATCTAGCTGATACTAATAAGTACATAAATGTACGTACGTCGTACATTAATAAATTCTTTAATACTTTATTCTTGTCAATCTGTTTTATGTCTTTATCAATACAATATGTCAGAGATAAATCCTGCTGTACCGTTCGTATGCATGATACTAGATTCTATCAGGGCTACCTACGCCATATCGAATCATGATATCGTGATAAGTCTATGATATCATGTATTTATTTACCTATTGGCATGAAGCACTAAAATAATATTATAATCTACTAAAACTAAAAATAATATTATAATCTCCCTAAGACCCAAAAAGACGTAGGTAAATACTAAAGAAGTGAAGTTAAAGTTCAAATTATTTCTTAACCTAAGTGTTTACATAAAACTCTAATGAATAATGTTTTGTTATTCAAAGCATATATACGTCGACGATGGTTGATCTGATTGTCGGCCGCACAAAGCAAGCTTAGTATAAGAATAAACTAATCTCCCCTTTAGTAACAAACCTAGATGCTCCCGACAGATGTCTAGATGCAAAGTAGCCGCATTTTGCTTTTTTTTTCTTACTTACAAAGCGCTGAAAGATTACTGTACTGTTTAGTTTTGTTTGTGTTGGAAATAGTCTTTAGACCTTTCTATCATATCACTACATAGAATAAATAAAGTCGTCTCTGTTTCGTGTCTGTTTGTCTGTTTGTCTGTATGCTTAAATCTTTAAAATTACGCAAGGGATTTTGATGCGGTTTTTTGTAATAGGTAGAGTGATACAAGAGGAAGGTTTTTATGTAAAAAAATTCCCCAAATTCCCACGGGAACGGGCACAACGCGGGTAAAACCGCGGGGCGCTGCTAGTAGACTAATATTATAAAGCTGCAGAGTTTGTTTGTTTGAAAGCGCTAATCTCAGAAACTACCAATACGATTCGAATAATTCTTTTTGTAAAAGATAGACACATTCAATGGAAAGGTCCCCATGTAATACACGAAAACTTTGTATCTATAGTAAAATTTGTAAGTTTGTTTGTCTGTATTTTCGAGCTAATCTCAGGAATCACCAGTTTGATTTTAATAATTCCTTTTAATAGATACCCTGTACTCACATTCAACGGGTGGTTATAGGCTACTTACTTTATATCCCGAAATTCCTACAAGAACGGGCACAACGCGGGTAAAACCGCGGGGCGGGTAAACTTAGTGGAAAGCTAGTGATTGCATTGTCACCCTACATTCTACGATTACCCATGCGAATCGAGCAGTATCTTTTCCAAAATATAAATTGGTATTCGTTTTTGTATACCGTGACGTTATTGTTAATTTTTTTTGCGTTATGTTGGAGTTATTTCAATCGTTATCGCATTTATTTTCAACAGCAATCGTGACCGCAAGTTTCTACCAGTTTACAGTACAGTTTTTGTATACCTATACTTGCGATAACAATATGATGAAAATTATTAACTTTTACGTTATTCTAAACATTTGTAGGTAAGTCGTAGCAATGGTTCGACATCCATTTGGTAATGACTTGTCTGCGACACTTTGTGTTTGACGTCATTTAAGTATTTACCAATTTAAGCAAATACAACATTCTGTTTTTGTCTGTTGTGAACCTTTGTGCAACTAGCAGCGCCACGCGGTTTTACTCGCGTTGTGCTCGTTCCCATGGAAATTTCGGGATGTAAAATAGCCTATAACTTCCTGTTGAATGTGGGTATCTATTAAAAAGGAATTATTGAAATCAGCCTGGTGATTCCTGAGCTTACCTCGAACATACAGACAAACAGACTTACAAATTTTACCTCTTTATAATACTAGTATAGATACAAAGCATTCGTGTATTACAAGAGCAAGTGTTACAATTACAAAATACAAACGTACATTAATTTGGGTCTAATTTCGTGCAACCCTGTGATTCTTTAAAATTAATAATTCCATTGACTAGAGTCTAGCTCTAGATACAACCCTAGTTTAAGTAGAAGACTTATTAAAATTAATTTGTCTTGTCTAGAGACTTGGTTTTCTTTTTCTAAGTATTTGCTTTTCACTATGAAAGAACCAGTAATTGACAAAATACAAATTAATATAGACGTTATGTAAAAAGTAGTTACTTTGACATCATCAATAATTCAATTTTATCAATAACATTGTTTCATTATTGCTACATATAATTTACGTCATATTGGAACAATCTGGACAAGCAAAAGGGAAAATTATAGGAATTGGCTTATATTATTTACTTGTAATAATATCTCAGAAATAATATCTTGGATGGCCAGTAAACAAAGTTAGAGGTCGACTATTTTCAGCTTACACGTGAAGTTATTATTCGGACATCGAGAAATATTTATCCTTCAATATATGTAAACAATTTGATATACCAGACTTTTGTAGGTTCAAGTTACTTCTAATATCGCTGAGTTGAATCCGCCCATATGACAGAGTTGTGGTACAATAAAAAACACACACGACCTACTTCTTTCAGGAAGTCGGTTAACAGAGGAAGTTATAATTTAATTCTAAATATTAATAAGGAAAATGCAATTTAACATCGGTTAAAATTTTCCTTTCCTATTAATTATATACCTTGTTGGTCAAAAACTTTGGTATAGCAAACGAAATAAGTTGGCACGTTGCGATTCGTACTATTGTTTTCTACCTAAGAACTATCTAAGACTGACTGACTGAAAAAAACTGTTTTTAATCAGTATTTCTAGTAGTTGACTAAGCAATGTTAGCTCATTGCGATTGTCAAGCAACGTGCAGCTGGACCCCTACTTGGATGGGTGACTGATAGTGGCATTTCTTTTTAAGGTTTCTACCCATTACACCGTATCATAACATGACCGTGCTATGAACGTTTCAGCACCGGCAAAATATAAGGTGAGAATAGTCGACGTTGTTGGTTGGTGACGGAACGGTCTAGTGAGCATAGTCTCATACTTTTCAATACAAATAATACTTTTTTGCCTGACACGTTCATAGCACGGTCATGGTATGATACGGTGTAATGGGTGGAGGCCTTTACCGCGCTTCGGAGGGCACGTAACATTTTCGGTCCCGTTTGTTTCATCCCATCTTACTATGTCGGAGGGCTTTAGACAGTCTATAAAATCCGACACCCGGGTTGGCGAATAACGTACTCGAACTTGCTCGATTGCTCGTCAGTCTTCTTCTTCTTATCGAGTGGATGGCCAACCTGACCAATCCTGGTGTCAGAGTTATTGAGCCGCCAAAGGCCTCTGACATGGCTCATGTAACGACTACTATCCGTAGCAAGTAACCGGGACCGACGGCTTAACGTGCCCTCCGAAGCACGGAATCATCTTACTTTTCGGGCAATCAGGTGATTCAGCCTGCAATGCCCTAACCAAACTGAGGACAGTCTCACAAAGTGATTTTTGTGAGATATCCCCACCGGGAATCGAACCCGGAACCTCCGGATCGTGAGCCGAGCGCTCAAACCACTAGACCACGGAGGCTGTTAAAGAGTGCTCGTCAGTATAATAGTTAGCAAACTGGCAGTCTCTAGTATGCTCTCCTCTTCTTCATATAATTCTACGAACCTGAAAACTGTCTAACTACAGGCTTAACTGTGTGTAAAAAAAAGTAAGTAAGTATGTGCCTATAATGCTAAGGAAGACTCTTAAGTCTCATGTACGAGTCAAGTAAACCTAGGCATACAATACATTATACAATTCACTACAGCACTCAGAAACGTACATTAAATCTACAATTAACTAAACGATGTACTTTGTCATATATTTCGTGTCAAACAAATCACTCATTAAATCACTCGAGTGTCTGAGCACGGGCGTAAGTAATACTGCTCTAACCAAGTACCTAATTGACGTTATACACAGATTAATATAAGTACGCATCACATTAGGTTTACACAATTTACGATGCATTCGATTACCATACATAAACACAAGTCACGTGTTTGTTTACACGAGTGCATGTTAAACTCCGTTTTGTTCAACAAGTTCCTATATTTAGAAGTAATTAACATTTAATGTCATTATTTAAATATGTACTGATATCTTCATTGAGATGAGAAGACTTTTAATCGTATCTACTGCATTTAAATATACACAGATAAATTAAACTGTTTTATCTATCACTAGCAGCGCCCCGCGGTTTTACCCGCGTTGTGCCCGTTCCCGTGGGAAATTCGGGAATTTTTATACATATAAACCTTCCTCTTGAATCACTCTACCTATTACAAAAAACCGTATCAAAATCCGTTGCGTAATTTTAAAGATTTAAGCATACAGACAAACAAACAGACAAAAGTAGCGACTTTGTTTTATACTATGTAGTGATTCTGTAATTATTAAACATGAACCATCAATACCATCATGGTAGGTAATAATTTGAAACACATGGGCAAAGATATAACAATGGCACGAACTATTATTTAAGTTACGTCGCTTGTTTCTATTTAATTTCTACATGAACAGAATTCATGTTGTTTGACAAAAATTTGCTTTTTCTGTTCATTGACAAAAATTTGCTTAGAGACGTATTTAAATAGACCGACAATTTATATTAATAAAAAAACTTATTTTTTTAAGATTTACGGGTACACCGTTTATATTCTTCTTCCTAACCTGCATCGACCCACTGCTGGGCAAAGGTCTCCCTCAAACGCTTCTATCCTTCCCTGCCCTTGTTTATTATTATTATAATAAAGAGTTAAATCGTCTCAACAATATTAAATATGTTTTAAGTGTTGGTCTTGGATTCAGATGATAATTATTTATAATTAAGTATATCATGTAATTGTTTTCATAGTATAAGTCGTCTCTTTTTCGTGTCTGTCACACTGTTTGTCTGTCTGTATGCTTAAATCTTTAAAATTACGCAACGGATTTTGATGCGGTTTTTTGTAATAGGTAGAGTGATTCAAGAGGAAGGTTGTAAAAAAATTCCCGAAATTCCCACGGGAACGGGCACAACGCGGGTAAAACCGCGGGGCGCTGCTAGTTATTTATAATTAAGTATATCATGTAATTGTTTTATATATAAAGTATTTGTGTTCACTTTGCATTGTATTTTGTACACATCTGTTATTGGTATCTATCAGAAATGAGTTCTTAAGTGTGTTATGTGCAACACTGTTAATGTGTCTTTCAATAAGTAAATAATACAGATACTATACGTTTTAATAGAATCCTTAATATCAGAATAGATGACAAACATCCAAGACCAATAAACGTCTAAATTCTTACTTTGACAAGGTACTTCTCAATATCAGGATTAGCCAACTAAAACCTTAGTACCGTGTCATATTACAAGCTGTGGTGTCAGTATTGAGCAGTCACGATGTAAACCGAAGCCGTGGCAGCTCGGGTTACCCCGAGAGGAAGCCATGTTGATAAACCATTAGTTAATGCTGAGATAAAAAAAAACTAACGATACCAACATTGTGGTTTCAGTGACACCTTCCTTAATACTGACCTAGATGACTACAGTAGTGAATATGTTCTTGTTTTTGGTGTTATGAGATTACTTGTTCCCAAACGAGTTACAAAATTTCAAGATACGTTGATATACTATATAGGTTGTCTTCAGACATTAACTCTGAGCTAAGTTCCAATCGGTTGAATCAGTTATGTGGGAAAGATCTAAAAATGTATGTTCATTGTATGACAGTTTTGGTAACAGTCTACTGTAAAATAGCATGTAGATTCTTGTGAGAATTTTCAGATCAAAAAAGCCTATGACATTATTTTTTCAAACACTGGTACTTCTGGTACCAAAACAAACCTTTCAGTTTGTATAATGTTGAAAAGTGGTTACGCAAAAGTAAATTATTTGGTACCAATGTTTATCTTTACTAATATTATAAAAAGGTAAAGTTACTAAAGTTTGTTTGTAAGGGCTAAATCTCGGAAACTACTAATCCGATTTAAATAATCCTTTCTGTAACGGATAGCCTCATTTAACGGGAAGGCTATTTTCATCCCGAAATTCCCACGGGAACAGGCACAACGCGGGTGAAACCATGGGGTACTGTTAGTAGTGTATTAGATCAATTATACCTATCATGGTACTGCATAAAAAACGTAAGTCTTTCCAGTGAGATGACGTTGATAGTAGAATACTAAGAGTACTCGTATAGTGTAACCCATTGGAGTACGGATCGGTACTACTATATGTCTACAAAATTATAAGGAATTTCTATTGTGTCCAGTATTGTTATTCATAGACGTGGACTCGTTTACTTACGTTTGTAACTACATTACACTGACAATAAGACGGTACCGTTAAGTTTAAACAATAGGAGTCAAGTTTGAAATAATTATTTTACCACCTACGTTTAACGAGCGCGAATCGAATATATTATATTACTAGCAGTGCCCCGCGGTTTTACCCGTGATGTGCCCATTCCCGTGGGAATTTCGGGAATTTTTATACATATAAACCTTCCTCTTGAATCACTCTATCTATTAAAAAAACTGCGTCAAAATCCGTGATGTAGTATTTGAGTTTATCGCGAACACACAGACAGACGCGGCCGGGGACTTTGTTTTATAATATGTAGTGATAGTGAAGTAGCGCCGCCACGCGGGATTGTGCCGCATGCGTTTTTACCGTACTAATGAGTATGTTGAATATAAAGATTAATAATTTTCACTCCCGGTTGTTTCAATCAGTAATACTTACTTGCTTTTGTAATGGAATCCTATTTTATCTCTCTGCTGGTCATTTATGATATACTAGCCACGCTCCGCAGTTTCACCCTCGTTGTACCCGTTCCCGCGGGAATTTCGGGATGTATCCCATGTGTTTTTCTGATGTATAACCTATATTACTGTAAAGTTTAATACAAATACGTTCAGTAGTTTTTGCGTGAAAGAGTAACAAAACTTCATACATACATCGTCACAAACTTTCGCATTTATAATATTAGTAGGATGTCAGTGTATAATTATAGAAAAATACAATTGTCCCGCGTTGTATTCCATTGTATAACCTATAAACTTTCCGTTAAATCCATTATAAACATAATTATTCTAATCGTATTGGTAGATTCTGAAATTCGCGTGTTCTAAGAAATAAAAAACAAAAATGTCAGTTTTATTATATTATAGTATAAATAAATTATTCAAATCGGATAGGTATGTAGTTTCTGAAAAACTTTTCGACTATATTATATAAAAGTATAGATATAGAATATATAATACAAACCACATTTAAATATAATGCGACGAATATGACTTCCTAGTTCTGATAATCTTCGGATTTGTTTACACGGAATTTAGAGACAGATAGATAACGAGGGAAGATAAACGTAGATTTACTTCAAACAACTTGTTAATAATATCGTTGAGTATAACTTCTTCAACAACAGATTAGAAGGCACATACATTTATTATTTCGACATCTGCGAATTAATCTGAGAAGAACCTTGGCAATCCGTCGCACAGAACCGGCAATCCCGGCAATCATGGTTGAGAAGTAGTAAGTAGAGGCCTTTGCCCTGTAGAAGGACTCTACAGACTTTGAATAATAATAACCGCCGATAACTTGTTTAGTACATTTTATGGCAGGTGCCGACCTCTTTGCAATAAACCATTTCCAGACCATCCAAACTTCATATCCATAGCCGAGTGTTTTTTCTTTATTTTCCTACAACAGTCCCTACTACTGCAGGACATATTCGTGAACATGTTATACTGATGCGGTCGGGAGTATCCCTGTAGTTGTACATTACATTGAACATCTCCAAAGAGCCTCTACGAGTTCGATCTGTAGCTCGCATGCCTCTCAAAAAGATCGGATTTATCCCGTGACTCTGAGGAACATTATAATAATAATAAAATAACCTTGTAGCAAGAACTACGATGAATATCCTGAAATAGCAGTTGTAATAATAATATTGCGTTTCTGAGTTGTAAGTAATGTACTTCTCACATACGCGGCAGATAAGAAAGACAAAGCGTCTGAAAGGGTAACCCTTGCCAAATCATGTTAATGGGTACAACTGACTTTATTGTATAATTTTAGTAATTTAACTGATCATGCATAATCTATTTGGAGTTAGCCTTGAAGAGAAACTCAAGTTAAACAAAGGAACAATGGAAACGTGGCGAAAACTGAGAATTTTCAAAATAAAATGTATTATATAGAGCGCTTTTGACTGTAACATAACAATCCATTATAAAGTTATTCATATACTTACTTTGTTTGGCTTCCAATTGTAACTTACTAAGAAAGCATTTGGTGTAGTTCAATATTATTCGGAGCCAAGATTAGGATACGAGTATTATAGGTACATACGCAGATTACAGAATAGATCTGTAATCAATTTAAAATGTGGTGCAATTCGATTTTGTTACTTTTTCGTTACGTTCTACGATTTTATTTGTTTGCATTATTGATCTATTTTTGCACGCAAATACTTACTTTATCGTTTGTAGAGTTTGTTATTGGTTATTGAATTCAGATTGGTAGTTTTTGAGATTAGCCCTTATATACAAAGTTAGAAACTACCTCTATAAAAATAGTGTAGGTAGATAAATATGGTTTGAAGGTTTGAAGCCTCACAGTTGTTTTCCGACATACGCTCGTACTGATATTTTGCTTAAGGCCTTTACCACACTTGACGGATCTTCCGTCGCCAATCTTCCGCGACGGAACGTCAATACATATCATTGCATATAATTTAAGCTGCGACGGAACCACCGATCTTCTGCGTAGTGTGCCCTCCTTTTATAATTTATATGCAATAATATGTATAGGCGTTCCGTCGCGGAAGATCGGCGACGGAGATCCGTCAAGTGTAGCAAAGGCCTAATAGAGACTAACAAAACTTTTAAATACATTAGTTGAGATCAAGTAAATATTAACCATACTTCTGCTTTATCAATCTGTCACATTTATTGTGACCAGATAAGCTATCACAATGACATTGACCTGTTGTGATCAAGACATTATCAGAGATAGTGAGAGATAACTTAGTATCAACTCAACTCGAGTTATTAAAGGTTCTGTATGTACCTTAAACGGCTCTTGGTCCTTGTTCTATTAAACTGCCTGCGAAATAAGCGTGGACAAACATTACTTAGTAGCAAAGTTGCTAGATAAGATACGCATTAACCTGCCCCATTTATATTTTGAGAGAAGACTGCAACACCTTCCCATATGGAGTTACTGTCGTAATCTACAAGTAAAGCCACGATTTTTCATTCTCTTACTATTGTGAATGAGATTTTGTGTTTACGTTTAATGGTGTGTGAAGTTTACGTTCACACTGTGAACGTAAACCGAAGCAACCCGTCCTGTCTTTTAAGTCCGACTTTAAACATATTTAATGTAAAGTTCGCATTGCATTTATTACTTTCTACGGATAGTAGTCGTTACATGAGCCATGTCAGAGGCCTTTGGCGGCTCAATATCTCTGACACCAGGATTGGTCAAGTCACCATCCACTCGATGAAGAAGAAGATTGCATTTATCACAATTAAAAATAAACATTGTGTTGTCCATGTATCTACTTATGTATTACATATCATGTGCACTGTCAACTTGTCGTAAACAAAACTTGTTATGTATGTTCACTTCATCAGTTAAATGAGATGCTTCCGTAATGTCAACTGTTTACGTAATTAACTACACTGTACATTGTACTCACAAACACATCATTTGATTGTATTTCAAATACCAACCTAATCATAAAATCACGTCCATCCATTAACTAATTTACCTATTTACCGGATAATGTTCCCACTTTCTTGGTCGTTAAGCAAATTGTATTTCCATTGTTGTTTTATCATTGTAAAGTCAATAAAAATAAATACCAATCGTAAATCAAACAAAATAATTACCTAGTAACCGATAAACACTTATAAATAAATAATATCGTTTGGCACTAGTGTGTGCAATGTGCATGTCGATTGTAATACGGTGCTATAGCAGTGCGGTAACGATTTCTTGGAATAATTATAAAGTTACTTAAGAATCGCTTATTTGGGCTCCTTCACTAGTGTAGTGGAGAGTGGAGTTACTTCCAATGAGCCCTAATAGGATCGCTTAACTTCTCTAACACTACGTAAATTAAAAATATGTTCGTTAAAAAGTTATGTTAGGAAGCCAAATTTTTTTCTGTGCAGACTAACATTTTGCTTTAACATTTACTAATGCGTGAACGTAAGGCGTCCCACTAATATTATTAGTTTTAATGTTACAGCATAGTCCATTTTTATGCACACGAAAAAGTAATTAGAACAATAGTACTTCTTCTGAGGTCTTAACAAATGATAGATATGAAATACAATTAAACAAATGTAATGTTTTAAGTGCTAATATCCATATCCGCAGTGAGAACACATTATCGGCTTAAAACAATAGCAAGCCCAAATAATAACTCGACTTGGGTCGTGACATAGGATGTGGGGATGATAACTTCTTCGAATCGAGACAAAGAGATCTTTAGGAAAGTGAATATATTAATTACTAGCCGCTCCCCGCGGTGTTCCCCGCGATGTATCGGTTCCCGCGGGAATTTCGGGATAAAATGTATCCCATGTGTTATTCTGATGTATAACCTATATTACTGTAAAGTTTCATCCAAAACTGTCCAGTAGTTTATACGTGAAAGAGCAACAACCATACATTATTTTGCTAAAGTTTACAGTTAGTTAAGTAATAATTTGTAATCCTACCTATTCTATTAAGTTATATAAGTATATCGGGTCCAGCTGAAAATCAGCGCTGTAGCTCCGGCTGTAGCATTACGCTGAGCTGGTAACCTTTTTTGTTAAGTTGTTAATTTGTACTTTTGTTTGTCCTATTTCTGTTGTGCTTTTTTAACCAAATACATTTTATTTCATTTCATTTCATCCATCCTCACAAACATTCGGATTTATAATATTAGTAGGAAGTAGGACTAGCCGTGTCCCGCGGATTTAACCGCGTTGTTAAGTTATAAAAATAACAATCCACTTCCTTCGGGGTTAAAATTTTTGCAAAGAATTTACTCACAATGTGTTTAGCGCTTTTTTCTTAGGTCAATAAATACTTCGGGCGTCGGGTAGTCTAGTTCGATCTGCAAAGATGATTCGGTGACCGAAATAGATTGAAGTTCGGCGACTGTATTAGCGAGCGCCGTAGTTATATTGTTCACTATTGGTGGGATTGCGAACCAAGCAGTCGTGATAATTAATTACGCCATAAAAAAAGGCTAAATAGTTTTATAGCTCTTTGTTTGAATGCGCTAACCTAAGAAACTACCAGTGCGGTTTGAATTATTATTTTTCTAACAGATAGTCACATTCAACGGACAGGCTACTGTTATCCCGAAATTCTCACGAGAAGGCACAACGCGGGTAAAGCCGCGGGGCATTGCTAGTAAAAACATATTTAAATTAAGTAGATTATTTCGAGCTGAAACTAGTATAGCATCTATCAAAGTAATTATATGTAAGTTGTATAGAATAACGTACTAACGGTGATTGCTGTACAAAAAATAAGGCTAAAAAAATGATAAACTGCTTTGAAACGGTACTTCTAAAAATGGTCCGGTGTGCGCTGATTTTTTGTTACAGTTTGTGCTGTCGTATATACTAATTGTCGTAAAAAAAATATACATATATATAATAAGTTCTGCCCTGGTTTTGCCTCATGCCCCGGGAGGCAAGGGGATAGGTAGGTATTAGGGTTGGCCACTAAACTACTCGAAATTACCAACATTTAGTTTCGTAGTCTAAAAAGAACACCGATTTCAATAATTTCCATCCAACATTTCAACATAAGACCAATTCTTCCGTTGAGGAAAAGGGATGGGAATTGAAATGGAATGAAATCACTAACCATTTTTCCTCTTCAAAAGGAATCTTCGGCTAAATAAATCACATTTAAACTCGCGTCACTACATAGTATAAAACAAAGTCGCTATTTTTGTCTGTTTGTTTGTCTGTTTGTCTGTATGCTTAAATCTTTAAAATTACGCAACGGATTTTGATGCGGTTTTTTGTAATAGGTAGAGTGATTCAAGAGGAAGGTTTTTATGTAAAAAAATTCCCGAAATTCCAACGGGAACGGGTACAACGCGGGTAAAACCGCGGGGCGTACTACATAAACTCAACTCATGTTGGTTGCTAACTAATAATAAAATTCACTATTTTATGACTTAGAAGCGTAATTGACATTTACGGACGAGCAACTTACTACCTAAATACATATACTAGACATCAAACAAATAAGTTAGCGGCCATCATTATACACCGTGTTTTCTAACCTTGATCCGAAGTAATGGAGGGGAAAATACTTACTTGCTTAAATTATTGTTTTACCTCTGTTATTGGATACTAATAGCACTCCGCGGTTTCACCCGCATTGTGCCCGTCCCCGTGGGATTTTCGGGATGAAAAGTAGCCTATAACCTTCCCGTTGAATGTGGCTGTCCATTACAAAAATAATCATTAAAATCGGACTGGAAGTTCCCGAGATTAGCCTTTACAAACAAACAAAGTTGAAACTTTATCTCTTTATTATAAATATATTATTATTGACTAATATAAAGGAATCTTTTAACCTTTTGACTAACTTCTGACTTTTTGACTAACTGCAGCGTCCAATTGAGTCAAAATTTGATGAATGAACATTTTTGGTTTTCGTGATAATGCACGTCCATTGCGTAAAATTAAAGGGCATTTAAAAATATAAAGCTTTCACTCTTTTTACAAACTTGAACACTCCAAAATTTGAATGAGAGAATTTCCAGTTTGACATGGACCTCGTACAAGACAAAACATCCATCCATTATACAGGTGTTACTATACAATAAACATTTGGTTGGAGCCGAACCGGCCAAAACCAGTTTCAGACTATTGTTTACTTTTTGATAAAGTACGCATTTAAAGCAGGATGTAAAACGATAATAAATGAATGAATTATACATATGTATATGCTTTTCCTTAAACGCAGTTTTTTAGTTTTTGACATTTTCGTAAAATCTAAAAAAAATTACTCGGTTTACCGAATCATATTTGAATTAATTATTAATATTATGAATTTATCAAAGCGAAGACTCATGTATACTAAAAAAAGTTTATTTGTTGTTAATTATGTTTATTAATATTATGGAGGACAAATATTAATTAAATGTCATGTAAATTCATACTAAATGTCAAGTTATTATTCCAGTCAATGAATTATTGCTGTTTCCTTAGAATTAATGTGTATTTTAAGATGTAATCGCAGGCGATGGTTTAGATCCCCCTTGCGTGTAGAACTGATATTTATTGGCAATTATAGCTTGCGAGTAAAGTTTCAAACTTCTTCGTCTATGTGTGCCTTTATGTAAAGAACATGATTCGTGAGTGAAAGAGACACTCGTAACTTAACCACTGTAATTGAATGAATGAATGAACATTTCATTCGATACAGAATACAGATCCATTTGTGTACGATACATGGCTGTATATTTTTACAAGCGAACGATCGTTCAGATTAATAAATTTATAATTTTTTTATATAATTAAATTTAGAAGAATATGGCTTCTTAATAATTAAACAGTAATTAAAAGTACAGCGGTCTTACGTACACTACATAGTATAAAGTAATACTACATAGTAAAAAGTATAAAGTCGCTTTTTGCTGTCTGTCCCTATGTATGTTTGTATGTATGCTAAGATGTTTAAAACTACTGCGCGGATTTTGACGCGGTTAAACGTTGACGATTTTTAAATTGATTGAGTTGACGATTTTTAAATTGGTAGAGTGATTCAAGAGGAAGGTTTATATGTATAAACATTCCCAAATTTCCCACGGGAACGGGCACAACGCGGGTAAAACCGCGGTGCGCTGCTAGTTTTTAATAAGTTTATTTGTTACTGTTAATCTCCTAAAATAGTCGAAACACTTATCAATATTTAGTAATCTGTGAAATTAGTAAAGTGAACATAAAGAGAACTATTTATTTTAATCTATATCTATATATCTATATATCTATATCTATATATCTATATATATATATAAAAGAAAGTCGTGTTAGTTACACCATTTATAACTCGAGAACGGCTGAACCGATTTGGCTGAAAATTGGTGGGGAGGTAGCTTAAAACCAGGAGACGGATATAGGATACTATTTATCCCGTATTTCCTACGGGAACGGGTGCGCTGTGGGTGAAACCGCGGGGCACAGCTAGTTTAACATAAAGATAGGTACAAACTCATTTATTCTTAACTTAAATTAACATTTTAATTTAAAGGAGCATTTATATATTTTATGATCTTACTAAAAGAAAGTTTTCACGGACGTAATTATTGTAATACTTTTTTTAAATATTTGAAAAAGGTACTAATACTTCTTGATGCCCGTCGCGTCCCTATGTTTGTTTAGATCTTTAAAACTGCGCAATGGATTTTGATGCAATTTTTTTAAATAGATAGTAATTCAAGAGAAAGGATTACAAGTATAAAAATTCCCGAATTTCCTAGTTTATTATAAGTACTCTACGTGATCAATTAAAACTTGAAATAAAATAAATAGGTAACTGTTTGGGGTGCACCGATGTTATGAATACAGACGTCAAACTTAGGACAACCCTCATAACTGTTTAAAAGGGGTTTGCTTTAAAAGGGGTTTGTTTTTATAGATACCCAACATCCATTTGTACAACATATTGTTGTGCAGGTAGCGAGCTACGGGTCTCCCAAACTATCCTGTTTGGCAACTACTTTACGTTGATAACAGACATTGAATAAAAAATCCAATTCAGCAGTGTTGTCACAATTCTTACTTGTTGAAATTACTTGATAAACATTTTTTTTGTAAAATATGCATACCTAACATCGACTTTTATGTGGCCTTTGCGAGGTTCGCATTTTATAAGACATGAGTACATTAAAAAAAACATAGCTTCGATGCTACAGACAAACCATTGCAATTGATAAGCAACATACGCATAAAATGACAAATTATAATGAGTTGTATCACTTTTAATTCAAATAGTTGTACACTATTTTACATTACAATATTCAAATTAATTAATAGATACAAGCTTGTACCTATATAATTAAAATGCGATCGTCTACGTGGTCACTGCATGCGGGACTCGGTACATCTTCTATTATATGTGATGTGACCTAATTCAATAATTACTACCGAAGTTTCAGTTGCAGGTATATCTACTTTCTCTTTTAATACACCTCTATAAAGTGAGACAGAGTGATCTGTAGAATGCATGACAGTTAGTTTTCAGTACTACCGAAAAGCTTTTTATACATGTCTCGATCGTTATAACTCGAACGCAACAAAAGTAACACATTTTATGAAACTTAGTTAATATTGTATTATAAATAGTACTTACAGGTCGGTGATTTGAGGACGGCGGTATAGGTTAGAGTTACACCGAAGCACAGAATAGCCACGTGCTTTATTTCAAGAGAAGTGTGCGTGAACGAGCGCTAGTGGCGGCGGTTATAAACGGAATGGCGGCGCGGACGAGACGAGCGAGCGAGCCGGCTCGACAAACTGAAGGGTAGGGTATGCCGCCGCAGCCCACGAGGCACGGCAACTCACACCAAATATTGCGTCATAGCCAACGTTTCAAGACGCGTCCACACGACACGACACAAACGATTGCGAACGCACAGATGCAACTCGGAATGCACGCCTAAACAAACAACAATTAACTACACTAAAACGGCCACTGGACTATGAGCTAACACTTGTCACTACACTCTGTTGTGCTCGCCGTAGTTATGGGGACCGATGACACAGTTTTCTGTCGAATAATGTCAGTATATGAATCATTAAAGCTAACATAGTTGGCACAGTTTTAGTTACACTCCAAATTTATCTACGGTTAATGACACCGACTACGTAATTTTAAATGTATAGAAGTTACTTACACTTTTACGTTGTGTTTACTATAATTAATAATTATGTTTCATCTACGAATATTGTATAAAAAAATAATTTGTTATAAAAAGTAACAAATTATTTTAGTACTGATTATATATATGATATATGACAAAGCAAAAGAATAAACAAATGTCAAGTTGTAACTAAAACAACTAGCAAATACATAAAAAAATATACAATAAATACTAAGTTACGTTCCATAAACAAGGCAAAAATATATTTACTGGGAACTTTGCTTCAATAATTAATTAAAACACGGCAAGTCAATGTTATCATTAAACATAGTAAAGTAATATTTGTATCTAATAGTACCGACTTTACTAACCTACCGTAATAACAACATGCATTTGCGAGCTTTAAATAAGAAGGCCTTGAAATCATTTAGCGCTATTGCATCATTTGTTTCATTCAAAGTTTCGTTCATGAAATAGGGTGCAAATGTTTACTCATTTTGTATTTATATAATCAAGTACCGATGTGGTTTACCTGCGTCTTGTTATTGAAGTTTGGGATAAAAATAAACCATAATTTTCCTCTGCAACGTGACTCTTATGTCAAAAACGAACGTTGAAATAAAATTTCTTCATAGCGGGTTAAAAAGGTTTCATTACGAACAGGTGACGCTCCGCTACGTACCGCGGTTTTCCCTTGCCCTTTCCCGTAGGAATTTTGGGATGAAAAATTGCCTATATAGCCTTCTCGTTGAACGTGGCGTTCCATTATAAAAATAATTATTCAGGTCGAATTAGTAATTTATGAGATTTGCGCGTTCATAGGAGCAAACTCTTAAATTAGTAAAGATACTATGTGTCCGGACCAATTCGGGTATTTGTGATGCTTATTCTGAAATACAACTGGTTTTTATAGAGATTAACCTGTTATCTGTGAACACCTAAAGTTAAAGTCTTCGAAACATTAAACAAAAAACAGCCCTCAGGGCCCTGAGTGCTCGAAGCGCCTTGGGGCATTTCTCCCCATTAATCTAATTGCAGAAATCATTCAACAAAACTTTAAATTAATTATTCGTGCTATTTACTTCTTTTTCCATATTGAATGAAAGTTTTACTGGAACAGAAAAATAACATGTTTTTCATCAAAGAATCTATAATGGGTTCTTATTAATTATTCTATGGGGTAGTTGGCTGACCCTTTATCAGTTTCAGGTTTCTGTAACACGATCTTAATGACGCATGATGTATAGAAAATTCTCCTCGTCAGACAGGCTTCACATGTATACTTCATTAACGTAATTATATTAATACATTCTTAACATTTCAACCATCCATGCATTTCCATTAACAATTAAACGAGTATATCGGTTTAATAATAGCGGTACATAAAATGTATTTTTAGAAAGATATACAACTGGTTTCTTAAGTTAAGCCAACAATTCTCATTTTGAATCGAAACTCCTTTTACGAATACATATTTATTTCACAATTTTAGGGTTCCGTAGTCAAATGGCAAAACACGGAACCCGCCATTCGTCATGTCTGTCGGTCTGTCCGTCCGTATATCACAGTCACTTTTTTCCGAAACTATAAGAACTATACTGTTGGAACTGGGTAAGTAGATGCATTCTGTGAACCGAATTAAGATTTTCCAAGTGCATCTTGTATACCTGTTTATTTAATACAGATAACTACATTATACAATTACTAACCAGCTATTTGAAAATGATATAATTTTTTCACTATTTAATGCACATAATAAAAGTAGAATTTGATTTAAAAAATCTTTAATTAATATTTTAACTGGACTTTCAGGAACATAACTATTTCAGGACATATTTGTAATTACGTTACTTTTGCTTACCTGTCTTGCGATCTTTTAGATCACAGCAGTTCGAACCAGAAAAAAATGCTTCTTATAACTGCTGCATTGATATAAGTATTTCTAGCTTGCCCTTTGTGGGGGCTTGTGACGTTGAGAAAAATATTCTTCGCCAAATAGTAAATTAAGTTTTGTTTTAAAAATATTTGTGTGTACTAGCAGCGCCCTGCGGTTTTACCGGCGTTGTGCCCGTTCGCGTAGGAAATTCGAGATGAAAAATAGCCTATAGCCTTCCTCGATAAGTGGACTACCCAACACTGAAAGAATTTTTCAAATGGGACCAGTAGTACATGAAATTAGTTCAAACAAACAAACAAGCTCTGCAGATTTATAATATTATAGTATAGATTAATTATTATTCTGTAATCAATGGGGCAGACCTTTGACTAGCATTGGCACATTTTAGGTTAAAAAAACATATAGGTATATACTTATTATTCTTTATCAAAATAATAATCGTTCGTAGTACACCACTAGACCCGTTATGTTACACTGGTAGCTAATTAAAGGAATGATTGATTCAATAGTGCGTGAGGATAGCTACTGAACTAAAATTGGGTCAAAGTAACCAGACCGAAGAGACTAATATCACATGTCTATTCTTCTGTCCGTTATAATATACTTATCCTGTTACTTATTTTAATTAAGTATGCAGAACTAATCGTGTTTCGTTTTAGATGGATCTTTGGATAAAAAAGTTGTCTAAAGTAAACATTGCGATTCGAAGAACCTTTCACCAGTATTTCAAAACGGGCTGTATCTGTTCCCGTGGGAATTGCCGGATGAAAACTAGCTGAAAATCTAGGATGGTGACTTATAGGTACATCTTATAGGTATTTTTTAACCGACTAGATAGATCGTGAGCGGTAGAAGAGAAGCCAAACGCCCCATCTACACTCAAGAAGGTAAATTCTGCTAAATCAATGTCTAAAGCCTTTAACTGCGTTAAGCGGGCGCCCGCGGGGTTTCATATAAAAGTGCTACGACGCTGGGATCCGCGCGGGCGGTTGTCGCACGGAGGACCCGGTTGTGCGGAAGGAAGCCCGCGGGTAGAAACCGCGCGGGCGCCCGCTTAACGCAGTTTCAGGCCTTAGGTGTCGATCGAATGTCAATCGGATTGCAATAGAATAGTCTGTTACTACACACTTTGTTCCTATCTGAATATCAATTGAGTTGAGTATCAATCAGAACAGATAGAAACGTTTGTATTCTCAGAAAACATATTGTCAGTAGCAAAATGCCAAATGTTTCAACTATTCTATCGACACTGGATTTAACAGAATGAAACCCCTTAGCCTAGATTGTTAATCAGCAACTCCCCATGTCGTCAATAGAGATTCAACTATTACAACTTTTGAAGGTCGAAGGTGGAGTGGAGACATTTAATTTACATAAGAAATAATTGTTCGGTCGACATTTTCTTAAAGAGCACAGTTTAATATTTGCATAGATGACTTTAAGAGGAAATTGATAAGATAAATGTTAAATATCACGTGATAATGCTTTCATGTGTTTATGGTATTTTTAAGATTTCGTTATTCTTCTGTTACTTTTATAACTAACAGTCGTCTTCAGTGAGATGAGAGGCTTTTGCGCATCAGTGGGACATTACAGGCTAATACTTTACTTTACTTTCAAACCAAACAAGTTATAACTTAATTACATCCTCAACTAAAAATACAACTTGTCTTAATTTATTTATTTCAAATTTTAATCCAATACCATTTTGGGATTAGACACATAGTCATTCTCAGTACATTTACCTATCTACATTATTCAATATGATTTGAGTAGATTCTGAAGGTCGTAACTCGTAACCTTGACAATTTCGTCTGCTCAAATAAATTTATGGAGATGCTAATTTGCTAAGCAGTTTGCTCACGTCATACTCACGGTGATCTGATTTTTTTAAGTAGATTTGAGAGGAGACGGATTTAACTTGAATAAATATGGATAAATATTATATTTTTGGAGGCAGCTATGAAGAACTGTAAAGACATTCTATTGGGAAATAGTGTTTCTCTACTTCCCAAAATAAATTGACCATCTTCATTAATCTGTATTCTACTGTACAACATCCTTTATTAACTACTAACAGTGCCCACGGATTTACCCGCGTTGTGCCCGTTCCCGTGAGAATTTCGGGATGAAAAATTGCCTATAACCTTCTCATCGAATGTACTTATTAATTACAAAAAGAATTATTCGATTAGGGTTAGTTGTTCTTGATTAGTGAGTTCAAACAAACCCTTCAATTTTATTATGCCTAGTAGTACAATAAAAAATATCGGAAATTACTTACATGAAAATGCTGATGTAGAATGTTGAATGCTACGCGGGAAATGAAAAGTCTGATGTAACAAGCGCAATACATTACATTCTCACGTGGAAATACTTTCATGAAACTTTTTTATTGATGCAGTAAGTAACTTCGATGGAATGCCTGATAAACTGCATTTTATGTTCGTTTTATTTCAATGAAATTGGTTCAGTAAATTGTTAATTGCTACTTTTGATAAGTTATGTCTAACACTAGCAGCGCCACGTGGTTTTAACCGCGTTGTGCCCGTTACCTCGGGAATTTCAGGCTGGAAAATAGTCTATAACCTTCCGTTGAATGTGGCTATTCATTACAAAACGAGTTATCCAAATCAGATTGAAGGTTTCTGATATTAGCGCGTTCAAACAAACAAAATAACAAACTCTCGTCTTTCAAACGCTGTAAAACGCAACGTAAAACGCAACTCTTACTTTAGTCATGCGTAATTCGAACGGTGGTCACGCTGTTAAAATATCGATAAATTTAACGCAAACGTTCACAAAACCAAAGTAACGGTGTAACTAATAATAAACCTATACATAATATGTAATAAAGCTAAGTTTGATTTTCTTTGTTTGAACATGATAATCTCAAAAACTATCA
Source organism: Cyclophora albipunctata (assembly GCA_963082685.1). NCBI lineage: Eukaryota > Metazoa > Arthropoda > Insecta > Lepidoptera > Geometridae > Cyclophora > Cyclophora albipunctata. Next base: position 10,418,361 of record OY720111.1, on the reverse strand, counting down.
ATACGATTTTTATAATTCTTTTTGTAATGAATAGCCATATTCAACGGGAAGGTCATAAGTTATTTTCTTCCCCACGGAAACGAGCACACCGCGGTTAAAACCGCGGGAGCTACAACTACTTATAATAAAAGGCATAATTTCATACATCTTAAAATGAAAATACTTAAGTAGGTTATTACGATACATTCTGTCAATATCTAGTTACTTATAATTAGGATGTTTTCTTTGTGTGTGGCAAAGGAAGCCCTTGATGAAGTACATCCGAGGGCGGTAAACACTCAGATCCGGTGATATAAGAATTAAATTAGTGGCTTCATGTTATCTCATTGGCAGATTCCTTTTGTCGGCTTTCATTCTAGTAGCTTAAGGCTTTCTACCAGGGCTATGGTGTGCCGTGTTTATTTAAATACAGTATCTATACTAATATTATAAAAAGGTAAAATTTGTAAGTTTGTTTGTATGTTCGAGCTAATCTCGGGAAATATCAGTCCGATTTGAATAATTCTTTTTGTAATAGATTGCCACATTCAACGGAAACGTTATAGGCTATTTTTCATCCCGAAATTCCAATAGGAACGGGCACAACGCGGGTAAAACCGCGGGGCGATGCTAGTCGTTCATAAGTGCCTTAGCAATCCTATACAAAACTATCGCGTCAATACTAGATGTACCTATGACCATTTTCTTTGAAGACAATACACACGCACACTCACACAAACACATCGTGCAGTTGCTAGGATGCATATTGTTAATTTCAACCTCGTATCTTAGCAAGGCAAAGGTGATAAGGTGGCTACAGTTGTCATGATTGGTAGATTGCTGTTTGGTTGCTATGCTACATTTGTTATAATTGGTGGATCCAAAATGTAGCATAGCCATGTACTATAACTTCACATTCAAAAACGCAGGCATGAGATTACAGATAATCTATAGAATAAAGCCTAAATTACATTACGAAATTAGTGGCATGAAATTAATTTCGTGACACTAATTTCACCAGTAATTTCACGTGTAAACGTTCAGTTTCACTATGCATGCATTCTTTCGTGAAACTAAATTAGTTTCGGGCCCTGCGCGATTTTTAGGTGAAATTAGTGTCATGCAACTAATTTCATAGTGTAGATGCAACGCGAAACTAGTGTCGCGACAGCATTTCAGAGACAGCAGCACCAATAGCTATGATATTGACAAGGCCATTATCTCCGCGATACTGATAATTTCACGACACTATAATTTCAACGAAAGTAGTTTTACATGTGCTGAAATTACTTTCACGAAACTAGTTTCATCATGCATGACACTAGTTTCGTAATGTAAATCCCGCATAATCAACGTATAGAATCAATCTTTTATTGTTACTGACAGGAAACTTTATATTTCGAAAGCGTTTTAATATTACTACAAATTAACGCCACCACGTAATTCAGCTAACAAATCATTACCTTAAATATTAAAATAACGAAGCAATAACAAACTAAACACTCCCAGCTGTAAACATATTCTGAACATGTCTATGTACAGACCAATTAGTGCTGACAAGTAAGCACATTAACCGATTCATTGCTGATGGCACGACAGGCGTGTCATCAATTGTTTTAACTTATGGCTTATGACACGAGAGGCGTGTCATTTTTTCATCGGTTGTAACAGCCTCAAATTAAGTTTTAGAAGGGTCTGCCCAGGACAAAACTATCAAGTTTTTCCACGAAAATCTAGTCTGTTGTATTAGTTTCCGGATATTGTGTGAATTTCGAGGTTGCAGGGGTTGTCAACCTTTTTAAATTTACATTGAATTATTTTTTAACGTTGCTGATGGCACGACAGGCGTGTCATCAATTGTGTTAACTTATGGCTTATGACACGAGAAAAAATATGGAAGGCACTTGATCAATTTTTTGATCAGCAATTTCTGTGCATGTACCACTGTCCTTAAACTTCTTTTGAGGCTTGAAAGTTCCATCATCTGAGTATGATTGTGAATTTTGTTCAAAAATATAATTCATCGTTTCTTCTTCATTTTCACATTGAGTCTCATCATTGTCATAGTCTTCTGTTTCCGGAATGTATTTGCGTTTTCGTGTCGATTCTAAAATAAGACTGTACCGTCTTCGCGGTATTTCGTAATGCACGTTTCTAAACTGCTCCACCGACCTGGAATTTGAACCAATGGGAGCACGTCTTTTTCTATGACGTGCAGCGCTCGCATTGGTTAACACAGACAGCCTGGCGGGAACAACACCTCGCCACTTCCGCACACGTTAAAAAACATGGCGAATGGTGGTTCATCTTAAAATCTATAAAATTCGTTGTCCCTATGCAAATTCGAGCTTCTTCATTATATACGTCATCAAAGCGGCGCCGCTGAAGGACTTAAACTGTGGTGTGTGTGGTGTGTCGTGCGCATTCCAAGGAAGGACCTAAACTGGACATTCCACGAGACCGCAGAAGGCAAGTCAGGTGCGTAGCGTCTTATTATCCTGTTGGTTCAAAGCCTAGAGAGCTGGGGTTCTTTAGAAACGTGCAGACAGATATATTAAATACCTAATATCAATCGTCTGAACAAAATGTTGAAAAATCATACAAAGGCAGTCAATTTAACAATCAATCTGAATATTTAATTTTATGCACTTCCGACAGCTATGACGAGCTACAAACTAATCTTGTCCATTAATTGTAATTATTTAAATTATAAGCAAGATATCCCACTCAAATGTTACCTTCCCCACGAATTATTTTTTGTAAATAAATAAACCCTAAGTCGGAATATTTTTTTGTAGAAATAAGTTTAAAAATTAAAACAACACAAAAGGTTTGAAACACCTGATAAACCGTGAAAACGCAAGAAAAAACATGTGGTTTATATACATGGCTGATGGCACAATAGGCGTGCAATCAACTTCTATGGCGCTTGACACGCCAGTCGTGTCATAGAAAATTTGTTCACAGCCACGGCGAAAAGTTTTAAAAAATGGGTGCCGCAATGAATCGGTTAATATACGAAGAACCAAATCCTTCGAAAACATTTGTAACATTTTCAGACACAATCTGTTATATTAATTATGCATGATTCGAACACAGTGAACATTGGTACTGTCTTTAATAAATATTCAAACATATCATATAGTTTGTTCATAAAGAAATGCCTTAGCGAAGAGCAAAAATATTGTTCATTTGAATTTGTTATGCTATGTCAGTTGGCATAGCAGAAGAAGTCTTCATAGTTTACTACTCTCATATGAGTGCAATAGGCATTAGAAATAATCACTGCGGTTGCGATTTGTGTGTTGGCGATACCACTATTTGGTTTCGCAGTGAAGTAAGATAAATAAAACATTTTACAATTGGCATATTTCCATGTACGGCGGAATGAAAATCCAACTGACCCAACAACTTAAAATTTTGGTGTCATCACAATGATAGATTCATTGGTAAAGCCGTGTTTGAATTTAATTTCGATAACTTGTATTCATCATAATAAATTAAGTTCACTATTATCACGGTAGTTTTTAATCCAAACACAAGCATACTCATACATCTTAAGTATTAGAAATCTAAAATTAACAATGTCATTCGCATCGACACCCATTTGGACGGGTGTCAAGAAATATTTCTCAAATAACTGTATTGTACTCTACTAGGTATAGACAAGGGAGCATCAGATAATATACGAGTATGTGTGACTACTACTTAAGTAAGTAGTTAGGGCTTTGGACACATTCGTACAATTTCCACGTTCGTACAATTCTACATTCGTACAATTTCCACGTTCGTACAATTCTACATTTGTACAATTTTTCCTAAATTGTTTTCCAAATTCGTACAAATAGGTGCTATAAAACCGATAACTATGGAACTAGTAAAAAAAAAATAACCCTAACCTACTGAATAGTAAGAAAATGCTTAGTTTTCTCACCTATTTGTACGAATTTGGAAAACAATTTAGGAAAAATTGTACAAATGTAGAATTGTACGAACGTGGAAATTGTACGAATGTACGCACACACGTTGTTCGTACTGTTTTCTTACGTTTAAGCGAACTACGTTTACGAATAGGTACACTTCGTAAACGCAGTTTTAATTCAAAATTAGTTAGTAGATTTAAGTAATTAGAGCAATTATGGGACTATCCCAAAATCGTATATAGCAGCACCTCGTGGTTTTACCCGCGTTAAGCCCTCTTCTCGATTTAAAACCTTCCCGTGGAATGAGGTCATTACAATTTTTTTTATTGAAATCGTATTGTAGTTTCTGATATTAGCGCGTTCAAACAAACAAACTCTGCAGCTTTATTACTCGTACATAAATGAGATAGTTCTCGTACTCGTTATAGATGCGATAGCTTTTAATCAAATGCGGCGAAAAACGCATTGAAATCAATACTAATACTAGCTGTGCCCCGCGGTTTCACCCGCAGCGCCCCCGTTCCCGTGGGAATTTTGAGATTTTTCCTTATTTTTCTTACCTTGTCCTGACAATAAGGAACACATTAAAAAAATAATCATCCAATTTGGTGCAGTCGTTCTGAAGTTATGCGCTTACCAACACATTATGCGATTCATTTTTATTTATATAGATAATTTATACTACAAAATATAAAGAGGTAAAATTTCTAATTTTGTTTGTTTGTATTTTCAGTCTAATCTCAGTAACCAGTCCAAGTTGAATAATATTATTGTATTGGGAAGCTATAACCGAGAAGCTATGTTTTATCCCGGGAACTTAAATTCCCACGGGAACGGGCACAACACCGGTAAAATCGGTAGTAGGGCTAGATTATATGTTAGGCGTATTAACAAGGTGTCATTCATTTATTTCGAGTAGGTTAGTGGCCAACCCTGGCGTCGGAGTTTTTAGACCGCCTAAAGGCCTCCGACATGGTATGACGATTGAAACAACCGGGACCGACAATTTGACGTGCCCTCCGAAACACGGTAGCGCTCAGACAGAAATGCCAATATCGGCCACCCATCCGAGCTGCACGCTGCTTAACAATTGCAATGAACTAATATCGCTTCGTTAAACTATGCCGCGAGCGCTACAAGGTGTAAAAATCATATACTAATGATGGACAAGGCTACTTCTGTCATAAGTGTTTGGAATTCAATCACGGTTTTGTAGTATAAGACTTTCAATCCCACTCAAAGATATAAATCTTCAAGGTTCTACTTGTCTGACGCAATATTGACGTTTGTTGACACGAGCTTGGAATGAATGAATGAAAAGAAAACCGCCCGCCCTCGCTGTATTTCTATAGAAGGTCCTAGTTAAATATTTTATTACCGGAACTGCAAAAAAATATTTAACTAATTTTTGGAATACCCGGACCGGGGGATTTTTTTTATCCTTATTGTATATTCTTGTATCTCGCAAAGTGAATGGCAACCCTGACATCTACCCGAAAATTATAATTAGGAAAGACCTCGACCAAGTCAGCTTTCTTTTAAAAAAACGCTTTCAAATCGGTTCATCATTTAAAAAAAAATTTTTTTTCAATTAATTATAAACAATTAAACAATTAAAAATTGAATAAAAATCACGTGACTATAAACGCGCCATAATTGGTCACTGTGGTTGTGACGTGATAATGTATAGCTATTTAACCATAAGTACGTACAGCGTTTAAGCTGATATCACATGCCACAGACAAACGTTAAAGCAGGTCTAATTTACCAGACCTCTCTTTTTGCATTTTGGGTCAAAAGCCACCATTAAATTTTATTACTTAGTTCAGTTTACATTTATTTAGGTTTAATGTATAGACGGTGTACTCCTACTATCCTACTAATATTATAAATGCGAAAGTTTGTGAGGATGGATGTATGTATGGATGTATGTTTGTTGCTCTTTCACGCAAAAACTACTGAACGGATTTGGATGAAACTTTACAGCAATATAGGTTATACATCAGAATAACATATGGGATACATTTTATCCCGAAATCCCTGCAGGAATGGGTACAACGCGGGTAACACCGCGGGGCGCAGCTAGTAATATTATAAATGCGAACATTTGTGAGGATGGATGTATGTTTGTTACTCAGTCACGTAAAAACTACTCAACAGATTTTTATTAAACTTTACAGTAATATAGGTCATACATCAGAATAACACATGGGATAAATTTTATCCAGAATTCCTGAGGGAACGGGCACAACGCGGGTAAAACGGCGGGGCGCGGCTTGTACTACATAACAGTTTATTGCTTGTACTTACCGTAGGACTAAGTTCTGTAAAGAATACTAATGTAAATTACTACTCGCAAATGTATGTACATTACAAATATACATGATACACGAGTCAACTACGTACATGCCAACCAGAATACATATAGTTAAAACTATCTGTACCGTTGTTCGATTTGTAATAAGTAATTCATTACATTATAAATAATTGATATTCAAAGTCAGGCACCTACAAGTGCAAGGTCTAGTTTAGTTACTTACTTTCTAGTGCTTTAAAATTCAAAGGACAAATACGCAGATTTTTTTTAGATGAAGTTAATTTTGTCCAATGTTTTATGGGCCATTTCCACCAGAGCTATGATATGATAAAGCAAATAAATTAACGAACATTCCCAACCAACCTGCATTAGACAAGCGTAGTGATTACGCCTAATCCTCCTCCCTGTACTGATATCTTCAGTGAGACGAGGGGCCTTTGCCCAGCAGTGGGACATTGCAGGCTAATCTAACGTTACTTTATACTTTTTACTTAATACACCCGGACAAACAAACACACGGTTTATTAGAACCAAACTACACTCTATGCTATAGTTTAATATGAATTGTTTCCACCAATTAAATCGAACGCTACATATAGCAACATAGGTACTATAGCGATGGTGGTGGTATCCACCAATCAATTAAAAAAAGCAACGTAGCATAATTATATAGCAAACCGGTGGAAAGTCACTCTGAGTAGTGATGTTAACAAAACCTAGTTAGCTGCGTCCATAGTGTAATAAAATAAGATACATTCGCTTCATGGCATTTTAATTGAGATAATTCGTTTTTAAAACGATATCAAGTCTCGGTGAAAAACAACTACATAATTTATTTAAGGCAAGAAGCGATCCAAACAGCGGTCTAGTTTCGGTTTACAGGCACAGACGAAACGGTTGGAGACGATCAGATGCAGCTCAGGTGTATTGGAAATCACGAATCTGAGAGACAAATAAAACATAATTGTGTATTAATATACACTAGCAGACCCGCGGTTCACTCGAGCCCGTTTCTTTGGAGATATCGGGATAAAAAATCCTATATTTCCATTAAAAGCAAAATAGAAACAAAAATGCCTAATCCGAAAAGGATTAGTATCAAAACGCAACTGCAAAAAGCTGCAGCGACACTATTCACACATGACCAAATGTTGTCGGTGCGATATGTTGAGGTTTTGGTACGTGTGGGAACCTTACTTGCTAACACCAACACCGCGCCGGTTTCTTCCTCTTCACGGCCCTGCAGCTCTTGCACGGCATGCAACATTCCGGCTCGCCGTCACACTGAATGTATTTGCACGAGTGCAAGGCGGCCTTGGGCTTCGCAGGAATCTTAGGAGTCACCAACTCCACCTTAAGAATTCAGACATCATTATAAAGTGCCATCCCCATGCAGAATCGAGAACCACGACAGAATATGGCGTATTCCGTCCAGGTTCGGCGACAGAATCACATCGGATTAGCAACTTTAGATGGTCATTCAAAAAGATAGCGACTAATATAGGTTGGTGAAGGTTTGTCGAAGTAATTCATACTTTTGAGAGAAATAACCAATTTATTACTTCTCGGTACTATAATTCGCTAATATAACTAAATATATGTATATTGATAGCTCATAACTCTTACGACTGCCACACCAATTTTCCGAGACATTGGTCAAAATGTTCAAGTGGTTTAGGCACTTGTGCATATAGTTACGTACGAGTATATTGTACGTTAGTGCATCGAGATGAAGTACTTACTATTAACCCTGAAAGTACGCAGTGACTTTTATTGCAATTGCAATCATACGCCACCAACGACGATTCACAGAATTATGGCAATAACTGGACAAGTGCGAGCCACGTACGCTCGTGTAGAGTGGGTTCCGTAATTTATTATTATGTACATATATCATTATGATATTCTTAATTGAAAAATCACAGATATCTCCCATGATTATCAAATCTCAATAAGCTTTAAAATGTTATAAAGTTTTTAAAAAAGTATCTATTCTATTAGTATAAAAATACTAGCTGCGCCCGGCGGTGTGACCCGCGTTATACCTGTTCCCGCAGGAAGAGTATTGTTTTTATTTAATTTTCCGATTAAGCTCTAAATAGCGTTCCTTTAAGTACCTACTTAACCCTAAAAACTGGCAATTCAACATGTTACAGCCGTCGAAATTTCGTATCGAGCATGCGTTGTTGTTTTTTCAATTTAAATTTAAACAATTTGACAATACAATGCGTTATTATTCTGAGTATTGAGTGATTGATAGTTATTACAATATTTTGTTAAACTCCATGGGGCCTTTGCCCTGCAGTGGGACAGTAGGTAATAGCTGATAATAATTCCTAAAGTTTCTCCAGTAGTATTTGTATCCATTACATTAAACATGTCAAAAACGCCTGTACGAGTTAAATCTGTACCCTCGCATGCCTCTCAAAAAGGGGTTAGTTAGGTAACTCTCAGGAGTAAGATAATCTGTACTAATATGATAAAGATGAAGAGTTTGTATTTTGTTTCTTTGAATATGCTTATTTTAAATACTGCAAATACCTTATCTCGGAAACTAGCAATCTGATTTCAATATTTTTTTTCGTAATGGATAGCCACAATCAATGGTATATCGATTATTACTCTTTGAAATTCCCCACGGGAACGGGTACAACGCGGGTCAAACCGGAGGGCGTTGGTAGTAATAAGATCATGAGTGAAATGGAAATACGTCACAAATAACCATGACTAGCAGTATTCGATGCATCTACGTCACATCTACGCCATGACGGTTCCACGCATGCGCGTAAAATCTACATATGTATCACAAATTATAGAACCCATAGCTAACTAAAGGGTGCCATAAATTCGTAATAAAATATTGCGTTCAGTCCTAACCGGCCGGTTGCAATTTTTGATGACGGACTCGTGGTCACACCGTTTTGTTACACCAGTGTAACTACGAGTAATTTATTTTCCTCTTGGTCACACTGTGCGGTGTGATCAACAGTAATTAATGAAACATAAGACTCGTGGTTACACTACTAGTGTCGGGAAAGTGACAGTGTAGGTACCGATCAATACGCTACTAATGTAGTTATCGAAACAAAAATAGTAATGGCATTTAGACACAAAAACACAAAAACTAAAATGAAACAGGCTTTACACAAACAAAAAAATAGACTCAATAAATAATATAATTTAATGTTAATAATATAATATAACTTTTGAAGTTCCAGTTTGTGCCATAATAGTGTCGACGGAGCTCCGCTGCGCGGAGCTCCTATTTCCGCCTTATTTTGGCCCTTCGGGCCTGATATAAACTTAACCTAACCTAACCTACGGTTGTCTATCGTAATTAATTTATCTATCGGGCACTTCACTACACACCTACTATTCAGTCAAGTGCGATCCTTTTTAGAGTAGTGTAACCACGAGGAAAATAAATTACTCGTAGTCACACTGGTGTAGCAAAACGGTGTGACCACGAGTCCGTCGTTCAATTTTTGGAGATTGATAATCTGTAGTCGGTCGTCGGAGCGAATGAACTATATAATCAATTAGGGCGGTATTTCCTCGTATGTGTACGATCATGTTAGTTCAGCCTGATCCGTTCATTCATTCATTTCGAGTAGGTTAGTGACCAACCCTGGTGTCAGAGTTTTTAGACCGCCGAAAGGCCTCCGATTTGCTTGGCCTCTCCATGTAAATCATAATCTGTACTTGTTAACCTCCCACGATATAAACTTATTAAAAATAAATTAACGTAATTTATAATTTATACGTGATTATATATAATCCGTATCACAGCATCACTAACCTCAATGCTCCCAGTACGATTAGGCTCGTCGGTCTGTTTCCCAATTTTCAGTACAAACACGTCTTTGTCGGGATGCAAGATCTTCTGTGCCTTCACACCTTTAGGGGCATTCGCCGGCGTCATGTTACAGACGTCGCATATAGTTTTGGGAGCGTCGATTTTGGTGTAAACCAATTCGGAATTCAAATGGGTACGGTTAGTGAGAGCCTCGCAGAGGTCGTCGGGTATCTGGGAGGATAATAAGAAACATATGTACTTATTTTAAACCGACTCCAAAAAGGATGAGGTTTGTATGTGATATTTCAAGTTTTAATTGCGGTATACTTATAATAAAATTTAAAAAAAAACGCTAGCTGTAGTGTGTGTTCTAACACGTAGATGGCGCTAGTATGAAAAGTTTGGAGGTCAAACTTACGTTATTTTCCCAAATTTAGTGGGGCCGCCGCCAAACCCACCCCACCCCATTTTTGTTTAACAGGCAAAAATGGTCTATAAAGCAGTATAGATAATCATCATGCCAAAATTTTTACGCGAAAGGGAGGTGAGAGCGACTCTGTAGGAAAACAAGCTATTGCCATTCATAATCACCGTCATAGACTTTGGGTGAAGATATTAAAATAACTGACATTTCCGGAATTGGAATATCTATGGTTTCTATAATGTTCTCTAACAACGCTCACTGCAGCTGTACTGCAGCCGACAAATGCAGTCATAGGCACAAAAACCTCTTTATGCTACCTTTGCTATTAGCTCCATCAAGAGGTCTACGTGTCGCACGATCGTCTTTAAAAAAACTTAGCAATATATAGAGTAAAAATGTGTGTTAACTTGGAAATTCATTCCATTTTCTGGAGGCTGGTTCGGATATCCACAGGTTTCAGAGCAGACAGACTCGTCGTCCTCACAAGTACACTGTTGCTGTAGCTTCATCTGGGACGGAGTTAACTTCGGAGTCTTACTAGTGCTTTTAGGCACGCGTATCTTTATCTAAAGCAAAAGAAGGTTAATGACTCCACATATTGTATTCACATTGACTTGTAAATTGTATTGTATCTTATGTATGAACCACGGCTCGTAGTGTGTCAGTAACCACTTTTTTTAAAAGGCGGTACGATGCCAAATTAGACAAGCCCTATAATATAATTCAAGATTAACGTCACGTCTTTCAGCAGTTGCTGATTAAACTTTGCTGTTTGAACACGTAGTTGGTCTATGATTTTTAAAACGACCTATCGTAGTAGCCAATACCTTATAGCATCCTTATCGAAGCCATTTCGAAGTTTAAAGGTTGCAAGTTAAGACAAACTTAAAACACCGATGGCCAGGATGGATGGATTGCAATGTGGGTAAAAGAGTAGGGCGCTGCTAGTCCTCCGGTTAAGATTTACATTTGATTTAATAAATAATGATACCTCTCCGTACTGATCTTCGGTGACATTAGAGGTTTTTGCCCAGCTGTGGGACATTACAGGCTAAATACTACTACTATCTTTCCGCTGTGTTATGTTGATTGATATCTTTACTGAGCCATAGAGCCTTTTCCCCTGACGAGATTTTTCAAAGGCCTTTGCTTATTTTAACCACTCAGCAATCGAAAATAGAAAAGCTTAAATTTTATATTAAATTGGTTTCTTTAGTAATTGGTAACTTTTACCTCATTTCCATTGAAAAATGCACCTATTTCTTCGTAAGGTTTTCGTGATTTATGTTCTGCCTTTCGTGTTCCATCCATTTTGCAGTTTTAAAATTTTGAATTTTTTATTATTTAAATTATATTCTGTCTGCAACCCACTGCAACCAAATCGTCTCTTTGTGTCTATGGTATCTATCAAGCCAGACCTTGAGCCAAACTAAACAGCACAGGAGACAGAAGCATCATAAAACGAGTAAATTAATACTGACTGTCATAGACTGTATATTAAATCCATGCTAGACACTGACCTCTATTATTTACACTGGACAGGCTGCTGTCATAATAATTTTGTGCCTATTTGAATGTCGCCATTTTGGCGCTGTAGGCCACTGTAGGCAGATACGATTGTGCATGGAACTAAAATTAGTGATGTCTTAAGTCGCCTGTGGTACCCCTATTTGCTTGCTGTGAACGTCAGAATTAGTTCTCGGGACACTCGCAGGGGCGCTTCAAATTGCCACACAAAATTAACTGTCATTTGTATAGTAACAGCCAGTCCAGAGTGTAAATAATAGAGGTCAGTGATGCCAGAGAACATCCAGAGACTTTAATATAATTTATACGACAGAGTATTTATACCTTCAACTCACTAAAAACAAGTATGCTAAAAAACTCTGAGCTAAAACTATACAAACAAATCAAATACATACATGGATTTAGTATCACACCAACGGTTTCAAAACACAACATTTTACATTTGCGTTAGGTTCAGGGATGATTCAGGGAGAACGGAATACAAGAAGATAAAAACCTATCTCTTAAATCACTCTTGTCTGTTGATGCATGAAAATGTGATGAAAATCCAATCCATTGTTTTCGATTACTTAGCACGAAGAATCTAGAATCTAGATAGAACGAGGCTGTCTTTGTTTTATATCCGTGGTGTACTTACTATAAAAATATACAGAAGCAGGAAACATCTTTAAAGACTACACGATTGAGTAGACCGATAATATATGTATACGAGTAAGGGTAGCTTACATGCGTATTAGACCTCTGAATAATTATGTTCTCCTATTTCGGAATAAAATGTATAGAATATCTTATTCTGATGTATTATATTTACAGTAGTGTTTCGTTGAAAGTGTAAGAAACCATATTTACTTACATTATTAACGTACTAGTAGCGGCCTGCGGTTTTACTCGAGTTGTGCCCGTTTCCGTAAGAATTTAGGGGTGAAAATAGCCTATAACATTCCCGTTGAATGTGTCCGTCCATTACCAAAAGAATAATTGGAATCGGATTGGTAGTTTCAGAGATAAACGCGTTCGAGATCAGTTTAATTTTATTACTAGTATAGATTACTAGTGTTTTTTTTCACGGCACAAAAAAATGCGGAATCGCGTTAGTTTAACTATGGCACAAAACATTGAGTTGAAATACTTACTTTGATTTCCCAACGTTTTGAGCGGAGTGCGCCACCCGTGGTCGTGGCTATCTTCTGTGTCGCGAAAAATGTGTACGAATCGCGAAAATTTGTAAAAGACTAAACATACATAGGTATTAACAAAAGTTTCGCATTTATAATATTAGTAGGATAAATACGAAAAGAATCAAAGACTATGCCAGACATGTTATTTTATTCGAAAACTATTGATCTCAGGAATAATTATCGCACTATCTGCCTTTCTTTTTGTCTTTTGCATGTTTGTGAGGACAGCAGCAACATGGAGGGCATTCCGGTTCACATTGGGTTTCTTTAGTGTCGATGCGACAGAGAGGATTTCTCTCCGGCCCCTTGGGAGTCACCAACTCCAACTCCATCTTACAATGTCTGTCACCTTGAGGTCCAATTTTAGCAACCTGGAATATTATTACTCTATTAGCAAGTGCTGGAAATGTATTCTTAGGGGTACAACTGAAAAAGTTGCAAAAAAAAAGGTACCTTGAGCACAAATACGTCTTTTTTTGGATGAATTACTTCTTGGGTTCGCGACGGGTCCGGTACATTGACGGGGACCATATTACACAAAAAAGGGCATGGTGGTTTTGCTCTGCCTGGTTGTTTTGACTGAGGACTGGTTTTTCCCGACTTGGTCGGTGATTTGGGTGATCTGGCCCCTGGGGACTCGCCTGGGGATTTGGCTGACGGATTCTTGGACATGTTCCACAATTATCTTAAACTGTAATATAAATAAGAAAACTAAAATTTTATTGATGTTGCTGAACGAAATGATATGACGGCTTTTTTTTTCAGTAGTGTTTTGTCCTATACTAGGGTCTGTCCATACGTCAAGCTTTGACTTATCTTTCAAAGAGTTTAATTCCATTAAATTTTTCATCAATTTTCTTTTAATGAGTTTTGTATTTTTTTAGTAATTCTGCCAATGTCATGTTACCGTTAGCATCACGAAGGTTAGCATAATTGATGGCATAAACAGACTGAACGACTGGTAATCAGTGTAAACCTCAGAATACAGAAAGAACCAGAAGCCGCATTCAAATGTATTTACAAGCTACACGCTGTGTCCAAAAACAGAACAAAGTCCCCCGCGTAATGTTAGCTCTCGCATTATTTGCCCATTTTTGGGGTAAATTTTGGGAGTTTCGGAGGTAATATGATAATAAAATAAAAATTGTTACTTTCTATATAACTATGTACCTACCTGATTATCTCAAGGAATAGATAGGTATATTAAATAAAACACGGTGTTATGGTGGATGTTTGCACACTTTTAACGGGTGATGGAAAAATTATATATGGCGTCACTATCGGTAGGTATGGTATCTCAGGGCGTAAATCAAAAGCTCGAAGCACGATCTAGTATAAATAATATAATGGAGTAAACAAAAACACAGACACGGTAATTAACACACACAACAGTTCAATGAAAGTAACAATTAATAACAAAACGTAAAATTAAGACAAGTGAAAAAATGCCCGTCGCGTCTATCGCGACGGTGGGACGAGTCCAGAGTCGCTTGGCCGCGGAGTGTGTGGGCGCAACTAACTATTTTAGTTCCGCTTCCTGGCCGAACATACTAGTTCTTCCGGTGGCGCCACTCACACATGAATCAGTGAATCATAATTTTACATCAGCTTATCGCCTACGTCTGCAAATTTAGATAAAATTTCATAAATGTCATTATTATATATAATTAGTGACTATAGTTTTGTACCTTATTTGGAAAAGCTTCTTTCTTAAGTCTTTTCAACCCACATTTTGTCTCCTAAATATATTTCTCCTCAAAATGCATCGAGCAAACTACGCTTTGCTTCGATGGTTTCCATAACTGTTCCAGTCGTGCTCTTTGTATTATTTTTGTCCACACCGCTTTCCTTTCCTCATCAGCAGGGAAGCTAAAACTTGAGATGGCTAATATAGAAACATAATTTTATACCCGCTCCCCCTCTCCCCTTCTCCCTCACACGCACACCAAAAATTTGTTTAGAAATCCTATAGACTAACATACTATTTAATAGGATTGTTAGGTTAGGTACATACGAGCCGCACTTACGCTTTATACTTTCTTTTTTCAAGTTGGTTTATTTTTATTAAATTACTTATTAATATTCTACAACGAATTAAAGCCCTCAAAGTAGTTGAGCAGCTTCAGTATTAGGCGCGCTCGCGGCTTCTGGTTCTTTCTGTATTATGTGGTGTAAACCATAGGTTAAATAATTTTATCAGAAGTAGATTTGATCCATGGTACCGGATAGCGTACACCATCCGGACTGATAATATTAATATTAAACTCTCAACTCTCTCGTAACTCCGAGGCTTGGGGAGTCTCGCTCGCACAGTTTCCATAACAAAATAAAATACCGAAGCAGCAGAATGTATTCTTTAAAACTTTTTTAATTGTACTCATTAGTATAACAGTATAATTCTACAAAGTTTTAATAGTCAATCGTAATGGCCGGTTTACATTATTCCAGTCCAGTACTGGATTGCTTACTGGAAAAATGTAAACCGACACTGGAATGAAACGAATCCAGTAAGCATTCCAGTCCAGTAACTGGATTCGCGGTCTACTTTTGAATCCAGTGCGATCAATCCAGTGCAACTGGAATAATGTAGACGGCCAATCCAGTGCCATTCCAGTGCTGTGCCAAACTGATCTCTTCTTGAAATCATTGTCACCGTAGTGTTCACACTTCAACGGCTTCTAAATAACTGGAATAATGTAGATGTTACAGATCCAGTCCAGCACTGGATCTCTCTGGACTGGAATCTCGCTAGAGCACTGGACTGGAATAATGTAAACCGAGCATAATTGTCTTCTTTTTCGTAACCTTGAATAGGATTATAAATAGTAAGTGTCCCCCATTTTATTTATTTTCCTAATATTTATGGAGACTTGATTCTCGGGCTTGCCACAGGATTTGCCACACTGTACACTGTACTGATATCTTCAGTGAGATGAGAGGCCTTTGCCTTTGCAGTGGGACATTGCTTGTTATTTACATTGACTAATTACTTTACTTTACTTTTACTCTTGCACGCTAAAACTACTGAACGGATTTGGACGAAACTTTACATTATTGTAGGTTATACATCAGAATAACACATGTGTACATTTTATCCCGAAATTCCCGCGGGAACAACGCGGGTAACACCGCGGGGAGCGGCTA
This sequence comes from Cyclophora albipunctata, assembly GCA_963082685.1. Lineage (NCBI taxonomy): Eukaryota > Metazoa > Arthropoda > Insecta > Lepidoptera > Geometridae > Cyclophora > Cyclophora albipunctata. The sequence continues at coordinate 10,402,073 of OY720111.1, read as the reverse complement.
GTAAAATATATATATATAGAAGTATAGATTTAGGTAGTAACTTTACTTATTTAATAACTTTTGTTTCAGTGAGGATTCAATTTTTATGGTATGCAATGATGATTGAAGAAATATTTATGGGATAGTGGGTAGAATTTTTTTCACGAAGCCAAAGTAGTTACTTTCCTTCTTGACTATCCCTAATTATGTTTGGTCACCCTACTTGGAAAGAGATGCGATCCAACATCATGACGTCCTTGTCGGCAAAAAAATTATTTGTATAGGTACCTTAGGTTTACACACAAAACTCAAGCTACTATCTAAGACTGCCGGTTGTCGGATTAGCCTTGAATAACTTTCTCAGTTTGCTTGATGAACATCTAAATTCCCTCTGTCCACTTGGATCCACTGCGTGGCTCCATTGATGGATCCTAGTACACTTTTTTGTCTACCTGAGTCCATCGAACCTGTCAGTTCCAAATAATGGATTCTAAAACACTTTAAGGTCCACTTGGATCTTATAAAAAAAAAAAATAACCCTAACCTACCGAATAGTACCTACGCCTCTAAACTCTTTGGTAGATCCAAGTGGACCTTAAAGTGTTTTAGAATCCATTATTTGGAACTGACAGATTCGATGGACTCAGGTAGACAAAAAAGTGTACTAGGATCCATCAATGGAGCCACGCAGTGGATCCAAGTGGACAGCAATTACGCTTAATTACGACCACTGGATCACGAGGTATATGTCGCAGCCAAGTAGCGTAATCAGCCGTTCAATCGACAGCCAAGCCTCTTTACTAAACAACGCCTTCAACTATCGGCCGTAGCGTTTGTAACAACATTTAATAAACGTTATTATTTTGAAATGTATCATATTTTTGTTTATTTTAAAATCTAGCTAACCTAACCTAACCTAACCTCCAAAATTCTTTCCGAAGTTAAGGCTTTTCTATGAGACCCTACAAAGATTATTAAATGTTTATTAATGTTGTAACAAACGCTACGGCTGAATATCATTCAGGCCGATAGCTGGACGTAAAGAGGCTGGGCTGTTGATTGAACGGCTGATTAAGCTAGTTGGCCACGACATATACCAACAGACATGAAATAAATACAACAAATAGAAGGTTTGGGATAATATGTTTATTAACTGTGTTGGGGGTTGGATAGATGTGACTTACTTTATATTTGTTTCAATTGATGTCTCATTAATCTGTAAATAATACGTATCATTCTGTGGGGCTAGTACGAAATAACTCGCTAGAAAATATTTATTTATATCAGTAACTAATACTATTGTGGAAATTATTCAACATATAATACTATCTGCCTCATTCATAAACCCTCTCTACTAAAACTCACTCACACACACACACACACACAAAGTGTTTTGTCTCGTTTGCTCTTTGGAAAATAGCGTATGTGGAACTAAAATGCTGTTAATAAGCGTTTATGAATAAGGCCCTATGAACCTAATCGATCGATAAAAATATTTTTTCGGGAGAATTTTGTGCTAGTCCCACAGTAACCGTATTTATAAAAAATGGTATTCCCATCATACTATTTAAAAAATTTAAATGCGTATTTTCTATAAACCAAATAATTCATGGATGCCGTAAATTATAAAGTGAAGATTTGGAGATAATAATCTTTTCGATAGTATCGTCTGTTTTATATACAGGGAAGCCCGCATCCATTAGAACAACATTTTCGAGGTGGACAAGTTGAGAGGCCACAGCAAACCGTACAAGGTCCACTCCTGCACCGTATGGGTGGGCAGACCTTGTTCGTGCGGTTCAAACAGGGTGAAATCAATTTACGGTGAGGTTTGATTCTAGGATGAGTCTTGCTTCTAGGTTTTCTTCTTCGACCAACTCGACACACCCGAGTGCATGGATCGAGACATGGTAAAGAACAAGCTGGACGGTAGCATGGCCGTTTACACGGACGACGACAGGATGGTGGGCCGCAGGGCCGCCCGCACGGGGAGCCGCAGGGTAGACCGCACGGCGGACCACACGGCGGAGGTACACACGATGGCGGCCCACACGGCGGCCGCCTGCACGGACGACCGCAGGGAGGACCGCACGGTGGTGACGCAGGCGATGGTGCAGAGCAAGGCGGGGAGCCACAAGGTCCCGAACAACATGGCGGTGAGCGGGGCGAGCCGCACGGAGAGCCGCCGCAAGGTGGAGGACTGCAGGGTGAAGGGCAGCATGGAGATGCACCGCAGGGGGGCATCGGGGACGGTCCGCAGGGTGCTGATCCGCACCTTGGGCATGGCAAAGGAGGACAAGGCCTAGGAGGGCAAGTTTGAGGGCAAGAAGGACAGGGCTTTCGACAAGGTGATTTACACGGTCTTCTACAGGGTGATTTACAAGGCCGCCTACAGGGGGGTGGAAAACAGGGCTTTCTACAGGGCGACTTACACGGCCTCCTGCAGGGCGACTTACACGGCCTCGTGCAGGGGGACCTACACGGCCTCCTGCAGGGGGACTTACATGGCCGTCTACAAGGCCGCTTGCATGGTGATGAACACACCAAAGGACAGGGTGGGGAACCACAGACGGGTTTACAAGGGGGTGAGAAACATGGCTTGCTTGGTGACAGACAAAGCGTTGGATAAATGGGAGATGAACACGCACCGCATGGAGACGACAAACAAGAAAGCCTGCATGGGGTTGAAAGACAGGGTCGTCTGCATGGGGATTTGCAGGGCCGTCTACAAGGTATTTTACAAGAGCGTCTACAGGACTTCGGTTTACATGACTTTGGTTTACAATATTTTGGTCTACATGGTTGTAGACAAACAAACGTTTTACATTTCGATGCACACGGACCTGAGTGGTAGCACGGCGAAGTACAAGGTGCGTTACAGAGCTTCGCTGGTGGTGGCGTCCATTCCAGCATCAATTCGTTCTTCGCTAAGGGGGCGCCAGCCATTCGTCTAACAACCAACTCGAAAACTCCTCGCCTTGAATTGTTGCCTGTTGTTATTTTTACCGGAGCTGGCTCATTTCCTGTTTTCATTGCTTTAATACAGTTGGGACCCGAGCAAAGCTCTTTTCCGCGAACCGGGCATGAATCTTTAGGGCCAATTACAATATGAGATACTGTGCCAACCATTTCTGTTGCTGCAGCTCCGGGACAACCGTCGTCATCTTTAGCATCTTTGATGCATACGCTTTTGCAAGTACCAGTTGCAGCATTGGAGCCACCCTTATTTTTGGCGATACTATCTGAAGATCTTTTACATTTTGATTTTGTTTGAGCACTATGAGAAGTCGATGTGGTCTTTGCTTGAGTACTATTTTCCTTTCTATGTGGACAAGATTTAACTTGTTTCCTCTTTTGTCCGAAAAAATAAACATCTGAACAAGCTCTATCATTTGACTCAAAAGCAATGTTGGAAGTGGGTTCAGTGGAGTTAGAAGCAGTGTCATAACCCATACAGGAATTCCTGCGAGTAACATCATTGTTGTAAGGCACTTGCAAACATTTGTTGACAGAGGCAGTGGCTTGAGTTCCATTACATCGACTTTGAAATAAATAATGACAGAGAGTCATAAATACAGTCGTTTCCTGGTCACTAAATAAAGCCTTCGTTGGATGATCGTAGACACTCATTAGTGGTAAGTCTAAAATTAAAAATGAATTGGATTCCCAATCATATTGCATATCTGAAAGGCAATCGGAATAGCTTGTATACGAATGGTTTCTTGTTGCAGACGACAGTTCCAATTCATTTGAACATCCATTATACTTCAAGCGTTCGTGTTCTTCAGTAGATCTGATAACGGATGTTATTTTTTCAGTATATTCATCTTCAGTCATCGTCTGGTAGAACGGCAATCTCGGCTGAACACCTACGACGATATGTTATTTATTTAGAGGGTTTGAATACTACTTTAAGCGCAATATTTTATAACCATTAATTATAAACAATTAATAAAATAAGTGTCTGGGAAAATATATTGATATACAATATGCAAGGACTTTACAATCGACTAGGACAAAGTATTGTTCATTGCCACTTGTCATACCTACTAAGATATTATTTGTATGTTGCCTTTCCAATCTACCAACCATATCTAATGTAACAGACAGGCACCATTAACGTTATAAATGAAAACAAAATCCAAAATAAATCATTTACATGGAAAGTAATACATTACTCGTAATTTGCACACATACAAAATAAATACACGATAATTGACTGACAAAATAAACATTTAATAAAATTAAAAATGTAAAAAATATTATTTAGCATCTTTTTGGCGTGGCAAACCTACTATTACAACAACATGAGGTGCATTGAGCAGTACGAGCTTCAGCTGTAGGAGCTGTTTTTTCCCTAGAATATATTGGAGTAATAAACTGATATTCTAATTTCGTCTTCCGGCCTGGCATTTCCATTGTTTTTCCGATTCTCATTTTAATAATTTGCGATGGGTAGTCATATTTGACTCCCGTGTACTCTTCAGCAGCCGAAGACATCAAATTATCAGGTTCGTCTCTAGCCAGGTCACCGATTCCTTCATTGGTGAAGTGAAAGTGAGAGCGCTGCTTATGCCCCTTGGTACAGGGTTCAGTTGGCATTTGAAATATCACCTTGTTCCCCGGCGGGCAGCAATCTGCACAATTTTGTGTTCGGGTCAGTAAACATGACAATAACTAAATAAATTATTCAAAACAAATAAATATATTGACATGTCAAACAGAAAGTCGTTTAGGTCTAATAGAGCTTTTTTCTTTTTGGGGTCTTTTTTATTCTTGGTACCCAACATTCACAGTTAAGATCTGACTGCATTTTATTATTGCATTTCTGGATAGGAAGCTTTTTATCTGGTCCTTTAGGCGCAACCACTTCAAATTCTACTTTACATTTTCTATCGCCGTACATAGCAGTTTTAGCAACTTTTAGAACAAAACAATCTTTATTTTGTAGAGCATTTTTTTCAGCTTTTGCATCCCCGCGAGATATTGCCGGACCATGCTTGGAGGCAGTCATGCAGCCCTCTGTAGTGCACGTGAACTGTGTGCCTGCGGGCTGCGGTCCATGGCAGCACACGGCTTGGGTAGGCACAGCCAAACTTATTTGGTTCTTTCCACAAGGCGGCATGCATGGTGCACCGCTTGTTTTTCCCTTTATGTATGGAACTTGCATAGCGCAGTTGGTTTGACTAATTTTCTTGATAACTGCTGCGCTAGCAGGCACTTTAATCTTTAGCTCATTGCCAGCGATGTTTGATCCTATCTCTTCAAATTGTTTACTGCGACCTGGCCACCAATAAATTGATTCTCATGCATTCAGGTTTCCATAATAGATTTAGTTACTATAATTACTTTTAGATTTTATGGGAGGCACCTATACAATTTTGTCTATTTACCCAAAGACTATTAATAAATGAAATTAAGCCAAGTTTCTCACCTTTGGGTACATGAAGGCAGTATTTATCTGTATTACGGCACTCCATTTTCTCTGTCCCTTCTAATTTGGGTCCAGAACAGAAACACGGGTCATCAGGGTCCACACAGGGCATGCTGTCGTATGGATCCTTAGCTGTAATTTAATTCAATTTCACAGTAGTAGACTAAGGTAACAAATACGTAATCTACAATGAAATCCTTATAAAAATAAAAGTTTTGATATTCCATATGAGCGCTCTTTTCAGTAACTACATCTTTAACTCTGAACAGTTCCATACCTATGGGGCAGGTTCCAAATCCTGGTTTACCGACAACCTGACCAGCTCGTGCCGCTCCGCAAACACAGGGATCATCAGGTGATTGGAACTGCTTCGGTGGATTACAAGATCTGTCAACTACTGAAGAGCCAGTCCCAGTCCCCAGAGTTGGCGGGCCCCCAGAACCATGAAACTTTGTTATTATCAATTTCCCAAAGCAAGATATTCGTAAAAACATAATTATATCTCCAGAATGTTCTCCATCAGATCCCATAAGTCTAAAAGTATCTTTCAAAGCTTGATAGCTGATAGAATTGGGATCTTGCAAGAATTTTTTACGTGCTTGTACAAACTCTTTAGTCATGTCAATATTAGCTTCCCCCAAGATTATTTTTGTTGGCAAGCAGCCACATGGCAGTGACTTAAAAACTGTTATCTTTATAATAAATTTGCTACAAGCACTATTGATATCGGCTTCTTTCATTGAAAATAGGCACGATTTGCCACTGTGGAAATTTTTAATATATGGCCCTCCACTGTTGGCGACGCACATCTCTGGGTCGTCGTCGCACAGCTCCAGCGGCTCCACGGACGGACACTCGACGGTTACGCATGTCCTGAAGTCCTTATCGGAAAAACACGGACTTTTGACAAACATTAATTTGTCGACCAACACCTCCAGAAGAAAGAGGCCATCATCCTGCTTCGCCATGGCAACTGGGTATTGAAGATGGGAATTTACGGTTTTTTTATATTTATTTATATATTTTATAAATCTACTATCATACTGAAAATTTTGATGACATGTCTTACCCCAAGAAAATTAACAAGAAAAACAAAAGAACTTGACAGAAATATATTTTATCAAAACGCAGGTCCAATATCTTGTGGCTTCTTTACACGATGGTGTTTAGGAGTATTACATCAAGAGTTCATTTTATACACGGAATAGCAAAGTAGCTACAGTAAACCGGTGTTATTGGGGACATTCTATTTACACAAAATATAATTTCTCACAATTTTGAGACTAAATATAATATTGTTGTATACATATAATAAAATTGTAAATGGTCGGTGTCTGTACATATAGAAGATATATAAGGAAAAATATATAAGAGGGGTTTTATGAACGCAATAGAACCCAAAACAATGATTTTTTTTATTTTTTGTCTGTTTGTTTGTCTGTACGTTTGTGCGCGCTAATCTCAGAAACGGCTTTACCAAATTGAATGCGAATTTCACCAATGCGTTGTGATTTGCTAGGATTAACATTTAGTCTTTGTTTCGTTTGTTCATAAATAAAAAAGTTATACCAATCTAAAGAATCGCATCATTACATCACATCACATCGTAATGTTTGTTACTCTTTTGCGCAAAAACTACTAAACGGATTTGGTATAAAGTTTCATACTTTACAGTAATGTAGGCTATATTATATATAATTACTAGCTGCGCCCCGCGGTTTCACCCGCGTTGTACCCGTTCCCGCGGGAATTTCGGGATGAAAAATAGATGTTGGCCGATTCTCAGACCTACTCAATATGCTCACAAAATTTCATGAGAATCGGTCGAGCCGTTTCGGAGGAGTACGCGAACGAACACTGTGACACGAGAATTTTATATATAAGACTAGCCGCGCCCCGCGGTGTTACCCGCTTTGTTCCCGTTCCCGCGGGAATTTCGGGATAAAATATATCCCATGTGTTATTCTGATGTATAACCTACATTACTGTAGAGTTTCATCCAAATCCGTTCAGTAGTTTTTGCGTGAAAGAGTAACAAACATCCATACATCCATACATCCATACATCCATACATACAAACTTTCGCATTTATAATATTAGTAGGATTAGAATAATATACAGGCTACAATTTGTAATTATATTATGTAATTTTGGTCGTAATATAACAATAAATGTCAATTAAGTCGGAAAAAAATAGACTTAAGTCGATGCACGATGGTGCGGAACCGGGAGAGTGCTACAATATGGAGGTGGGAGTGTGCTACGACGCGGAGGTGGGAGGGTGCTACGATGTGGAGGTGGCTTCGATGTGGAGGTGGGAGAGTGCTACGATGCGGAGGTGGCTACTATGCGGAGGCGGCTACGATGCGATGGTGGCTACGATGCGGAGGTGGGAGTGTGCTACGATGCGGAGGTGGCTACGATGCGGAGGTGACTACTATGCGGAGGTGGCTACGATGCGAAGGTTGGAGGGTGCTACGATGCGGAGGTGGCAACGATGCGGAGGTGCTTCGATGCGGAGATGGCAACGATGCGGAGGTGCTACGATGCGGAGGTGGGAGTTTGCTACGATGTGGAGGTGGCTACTTTGCGGAGGTGGGAGTGGGGGGAATGCTACGATGCGGAGGCGGGGGAGTGCTACGATGCGGAGGCGGGGGAGTGCTATGATGCGTAGGCGGGAGAGTGCTACGATGCGGAGGTGGGCGGTTGCTACGATGCGGAGCCGGGGGAGTGCTACGATTCGGAGGCGGGAGAGTGGTACGATGCGGAAGCGGGGAGTGCTACGATGCGGAGGCGGGGGAGTGCTACGATGTGGAGGCGGGGGAGTGCTACGATGCGGAGGCGGGGGAGAGCTACGATGCGGAGGCGGGGGAGTGCAACGATGCGGAGGCGGGGGAGTGCTACGATGCGGAAGCGGGAGAGTGCAACGATTCAGAGGCGGAAGTGTTTATTACACAAATAATGTCGGTGACTACTGTGTTTACTTTTTAAAGATATTTTTATATAGAAGTTTCACAATTTTCGATTGGGCTGCGGGCCCGCAAGTAGTAACTAAAATAAAAAAGGACCATGGGTGGGATACTATGGAGCCTGGCCCAATGCACAGCAGTGACATGAAATACAAGTCACTCTTTGACGGTTTTATCGAAATCGACGGCCAACTCGGTATTTTTCTTCACCGAAGAAAATAATTGAGCTATGGACCCTAATCGTGTTACGCAACAGTGTCATGACCTATGCCATTTGAAAGGAAATGGCTCCTCTTATTGCGTCGGGTAAATAAAAATGTTTTAAACGATCTATCACGAAACTTTATGTGACAGACTAAATTCCATGCGAGCGCAGCCGCGGGCAAAAGCTAGTATTATAATAAAAATGTAAAAAACCGCCGTCTGTACATTGAAGTTATTTGAGAAAAATATCACAGGGGCTTTTATTAATACTTCTAGCCAGTAATAACCCTCATATCATCATAGTATTGGCAATGTTGATGTGAGTTTGGTAACAATGATTTTCATAGAAACACTTTGCTAATGAGACTTCCATAAAAAAAGAAAGAAAAAAAATCAAAGAAGAAATACAAAAAGAATAAAAAGTTATCTCGTACCAATTTCGCATACAACACAATACAATTTAAGTAGGTATGTACAATAGTTCGCAGGAGAATTTCGCACTTAAAAAAAAACTGGCATTAGGTTTTTTTAAAAGTGCGAAATTCGAAAAAGTTATTCGAAATTCTCGTGAATCTGAACCGAATGTAAACAAGACATAAGACTTGCGATTCTAAGAGTACGGCGTGGGCGATATCTCACGGACGAACGGGGAAACTGGGGAGTGGCGAGGGAGTAATACTGATCTGATACGTGCAGTAGAGGTAAGGTCAGAAATCGTATCGTGGTTAGTCTAACAAATGACAATGTATCCTGACAACAGCTGTGAGTAAAGAAAGCTATGCTACTTAGTTTTACGTGGCCCCCATGTCGCGAACCCACTGAAAAGGGGCTGGCTGAAAACCAGCGCTGCCCAGAGTAGCATACTCTGAGCAGTACAAGCTGAGCCTTCTCCAATTGCTTTTTATTATTTTTAGTTTTATAAGAAGCTAGTTATGTAATTTTGTGTTTTTAAAAAGCAATAAATGTTTTTTTATTTCTTTATTATACAGTAGGCTCAGGCTAACTCATGGTTTACATAAAGACACTTCGGTTTGAAATACGATGCTTCGTTTTGGCCTGTTATAATTTTAACTCACCTATTTTAAATCCAGTTTCATTTACCTTACCAGTCAACTACAAAAGCTTCGCAATGTAATGCATCTGTGAGGTACCCGAATATGTAATTCTAGCATTTGTAAATGCATGAATTACATCTTCTGGTATCTCCTATTAACAAAACAAAAACCGGCGTCTGTGTTTTTTTGTTGTATGTTATTTTGGACTCCAAGCACAAAAAGACTAGGGGTCTTTTTTAGAAGACCCCGCAAGCGATGGCGGGACGAACTACACAACAATAACTGGCCCACAATAGCTCAGGATAGAGATCAGTGGAAGGAGGGTAGGGAGGCCTTTGCCCTGCAGTGGGACTAAGGGCCGGCGCCCACTGCCGGCACGGCACGGTGAGTCATGGCAAAGGATTTTAATACTAATTAAGTTATTTTGAATCTTATTTCAATGAGTTTAGAAATTATGTTACTTTATTTTGATACCACGCTGCCGTGTCGTGACGCAGGATGCTGCGGCATGATGCGACACGCCACAGGATGCAACGGCATGACGTGTCATGCTGTTTCATTCCACGGGATGCCCCGGCGCGCCATTGCATCCCGCGAGACGTATGGGTCACTTTGGGGTCGAGGAATTATGATTGCTAGCTAGTTGAAATAAGGTTGAAACTTATGCAGCATTTCGGTGAATACGCGCGGAGCAAAACTGATGGATGCCAGAGTGGCTGGGCTTTCAGCAGGATGCCACGGCATGCCACGGAACGCCGCGGGATGCCGCAGCACGCCGCGGGATGCCACTACACAACCTGCCGTGCCATGCTGTGCCACGCCGTCAGTGAGCGCCGGCCCTTATATGGCTAATTTATAATAAAAATATTGTTACTTTGTTAACAGAACAAAATAACAATTTAACTCAGGCGCCGCGAAAGTGTAGAGGGCGCCATCTCGTGAGGCGAAGAGACAACTGGAGGAGTTTTAATGCAAAATCTGACATTTGTATTAGCAATAGAACCATCTCGAATTGATAAACCGCTACATGGCGACTGAATAAATGCAAAAATTAACCCCACATCATAATTGATGTGGGGTTAATTTTTGCATTTATTTCTGAATTATTTAAAACATAATGTAAGGTGATAATTCCCCTTACATTATGTTTTAAAAAATTCAGTCCTTGTATAGATATAGTGATCATTTCGGCGTTGTGAAATAGAAACCACTGCAATTCACGCGGACGAAGTCGCGGGCATAGCTAGTAAGTAATAAAAATCCCGAAATTCCCACGGGAACGGATGCACTGCGGGTGAAATCGCGGGACAAAGCTAGTATGTAAGTAAAAAGGTTATAACGAGGTTTTCAAGGTTTAACCAATGACACAAAGGAAACACCACCGGGACGAAAGGTCACCCCATGCGCTCGGACTAGACGGTGTGAGGAGGGGAGAGGGGGGTTACCTGTGCGAAGGGGTGTCTAGCGCGAAGGGTAGACTACCTATATTATAGATACCCCACTCCGTGCGCATGGATGCTGCGCTCGATCGATCTGTTTCATTATTTAGTGTCCGACTGCAATCACTTCGTCGCTCCCGACATATTTAATTTATTACAAACCAACTGTTGTATTCAGTGTGTTTTGTGATTGTTTTTATCATCTCTCGCATCTGTGAGCTGTTATACAAAGTCCTAACTTAAAGTCAGACAGGTAATAAAGCATTTTAATACTAATTTGTCGACCACCGTTCACTCGCAGAGATCCATTGCCATCTTTAAAAATCGATACCTATAAAGTATTTGTGTTCAATAGAAGCTGTTTGATTTTTATAAGTCACCTTTATTACAGGTGTTAGAGGCATTAGAGGCCTTTGCCTTGCAGTGGAACATTACAGCGCACTTCTATTTTACTTTACCTACTTATACCTAAATGCATAATCTGGAAAACTGATATAAAATGGCCGCTTTATTTTCACAAAAGACAATGCGCAAAGTAGGTTCGGTGAGAGAGGAAGGTATTATACGTTAGGTATTATTCGAAGATATACATAGGTGGCTGGCTTGGTGACCACAGTGGGAACGTTGGATCTCTGCGAGTGATTAGTAAGAATTTTTGAGCGACTTTTCAAGCTTACGCAAAAATCAATAATTTCAGTTACTTATACCTACAACATGCGGGTATTAAGAAGACGTAGAAGAAATCAAGAAGAAGCTGGACCGTCGCAGCAACCACCGCCACCACCACATAAAATATACCATGAACTTTTCAAACTGAAGCACGAAGACCAGGAGACCACCGAGTGTTTCGTCGAGAGGTTTTTGAAATTGATATACAAATTGCCTTCTGGTGACCTTTCCCTTAAGGTACAACTTGATATAGTGTATAGCCTACTACACGAAAGAATCCAGTCACGAATTAATAGAGTTGACTTCAATATTTATAGTGAACTTTTGGCAAAGGCGAAAACGATCGAAGAGGAGAACACAATGCGAACTTTGCGTCGCAGGCGTGTATTTACGAATATTCCACCGTCGGGCGCACGTAGGTCGACATTGGCGACATCTCAGTCGCTCATTAATGCCCGTACCAGATCAGATTCACGCGCCCGCTTAATCGCCGAGGTCTTGTTGCAAGACCCTTGCTATCACGCCCTAGATCAAGTAGACAGCCCAAGAAATACTATCGTCGATAGTCGTACATTAGACAGTCGGCGAACTGCCACCACTCCTGATCGTAACATACCGTCGATCCCCGGTATTATTCGGATCAGTTGCCGCAGGTGTGATCACTCGGACAACCGGATCTTTGTGTTGCGCGGGCGCGGATGGTTTGAAAACGCCCCGGGTTGTGGCCGGCTACGCGGCTCGGGACGCGGCTTATTATTCAAAATCCCGCCATGCTACGCTCGGAATCACCCGTTGTATTTGGGTACACAGCAGGCCTCACGTCGACTTGCCGCCGGCGCACGCCTGCCCTCAGCTCAAGTAGCAGCTATTGTCGCGAACCTGCGTGGAAGGCCTCAATGCACACCTGCCCCTGGTCATGTATGTCGCGCATCCGAGTCGGTACCTGGTGTTATGCGGGTTCAGTGCAGGAAATGCCAGTTTTTGGACAATCGGGTGTTCATATTAGAAGGATGCGGGCTCAGATCCGGCACCAGCTGGCTGTGCGGCATAGGACGTGGCATCTCATTTAACATCCCGCCATCTGATCCTTAAGGTGACGTGAGTTCAGCAACTCGCAAAACGCGGTTTTTCCATCCAACTATTTTCATATAAATTGTCACAATTTTGATTCAAAAAAACTATTATATTAAAGTTGAGGATATATTCTAGTGGCAAAGGTATTTCAGTACACGATTAGATTAATTTCCCTCGATAGAAAAAAATCACAAAGTTGCCTCTTTTATTAATTTAAAAATAATTTTATGGCTAAAATAAACAGATTTTTCCCAAAGAAAAACAACTATAATATAGGTCGTAGCATGAGCTAGGGCATTAGGTATTTTTTTGTAACCTTTCATTTCATTCTTAAACACAATTTCAAAATACCTAAAAAAAATAGAGAATTTGCCGTGTTGCGGGTGACGCGGGGCGTGATCAGTCGCGCTCAAGCGCTTGTGGAGGACGGACCTATGCCAAATATTTGCTGGAGCGCGGAGATGCAAAATTTAAAACTTTTTTCGCAGTAATAAATTTGAACTATGACGGTTGCGTGAAAATGAGGTTTTAATATAAATAAGAACTGTCTGAATTATAATCCGGTCAATTTAAACCAAACTTTAGAGTGATGTTACATAAAGTCCCAACAAGCTGAAAATCAGGAAAATTGTTCAAAACATAATTATAAACAATTTCTAAAAGTTCCCCATCATTTCCGTGTATGGAATTTTTTTTATTCAAGGTCCAAAGGTAAAAAAAATAGTTTTTCGCGATTTTCAGCAAAACGGTAAGTTTTCTCTTAAAGTACCTGAGAAAATAAAAAAGCTTATAAAATTCTCTATAACTTTAATTCTATCCACTTTTTCCATATTCCCAACCGTTATTGAACTACAAGCTCCAGAAATGTAAAAATTAAGGACCTCGGTAGGTCATGTCACTGTTGAGCATTGGGGCAGGCTCCATAGTTACCTGCCCGAGGTCCTTAATTTTACATTTCTAGAGCGTGTAGTTCAATAACGGTTGGGAATATGTAATAAGTGGATAGAATTAAAGTTATAGAGAATTTTATAAGCTTTTTTATTTTTTCAGGTACTTTTATGATAAAACTTACCGTTTTGCTGAAAATCGCGATAAACTCTTTTTTTTTACCCTTGACCTTGAATAAAATAAAATCCATACACGGGAATGATAGGGAGCTTTTAGACATTGTTTATAATTATGTTTTGAACAATTTTCCTGATTTACAGCTTGTTGGAACTTTATGTAACATCGAATGTATAAATTGACCGGACTATTATAGATTTAGTAGATTATTGCTTTGAAAACAAAACAAAAAAATTTGTTGTGTCACAGTATAAGAATATCAGCAGAACAACTATACAGCTGCAATGTTGGTAGTGGGGATACCTGTAAGTACTCGGAATTTTAATTCGATTCCAGATTTGACAATTTCAGTGTTGCAACATTATGACAAGTACTAAATAGTGACGTTGCGAAATTATTCGATATGGAAATGGAATATTTCTGGATCGATTCTTCTCGCTTATAATTTTACTCTCGTAAACTAAGTATATCAGGAAATTAAATATTTCTGAACCGATAATTTAGATTTGACGATTAATTAACGATCTTAGACTTTTCTTTTATAATTGTGTGTGAAATAAATAAAAAAATGTGATCATGAAGGAACATGACAAATAAAACAGATAGATGTATAATGGTAATAATTTATTTTATAAATTGTCGCCGTCATCGCTATCGCTGTCACTTTTTGTAACATTTATTATAAATGTGTCTGTGATATTGTCAATTAACATATCTAGCCTACACATTTTTTCCTCTTCATCACATCACTACACTATTATATGTGGTATCATTATTTCACAAAATGACAGTAGCTAATGTCAAATCTGGAATCGAATTAAAATTCCGAGTATAGGACAAGACTTGTCTCCTAAGACGTGGCTTATGAACTCGGTGGCATGCACATTTTATTTTGGTATTTTTACGATTATTTTATACTAACTTATTGAAATATATTTTTAGGTCGAACCAACCTGGAAATTCAAACACTTAAAAATATTTCTGCTCGTAATATTAGACAATAAAAATGATTTCACCCAGTGATAAGACCGATATTTTTTTTAAACCTTTTATCTCTTTTTAGTTATTTTTCCCAAGGCTACCTACAATATAATACTAACCTTCGTAATATCTACGATTAGTTTTGCTTGATGGGCTTTTTTTACTGTAGTCACTACACTGTGGCATCTCAATGAGTGACATATTCAAACTTAGTGCGCAAACTACGCGCGAGCGGGAGATCGCCCGCGGTCGGACCGCAGGCCCCGCATCCACCCCCTCCGTAGCAGCTAAGCGCTGGACTCACGTCGTCTTAAACGAGACCACGGTGAAGTTAAACTTTTTACTGAAATAATTTGATGTTTTATAAATGTAACTCTAAATACTTAATAATACAATTAAAAAGTAACCACCCACTTAACCCCGTATATCTTGTAAAAGGTTATTAATTGTCTTGTCCATTGACAAGAGTATAAGAACGTATCTAAAAATATTCAATTATTTATCCCCTCTTTTACACCCTACCCCATAAGTAAAGCACCCCTCTTTTTCCGTCGGAGATTTAAAATTAGTTATAAGTTTTTATAGAGATAAGATTATATCTATTGGAATAAACTAAGCGAATTCATCAGCAAGTACAGATGCGATATGCACATGCGATTGAGGGTGTAGTTTGTAGGTTAGAATTGTTTGAGTGTCAGTGTGAGAGGTTTAAGTTTTACGCAAGTGAGTCACCAGAATCTCACCGGGGGAGAGGGGGGTATGGTTAAATGTCTCTGGCCTAGGGGGAAGGGGTATAAGCTAAAACCGATTGGAAAATGTATGAATAATTGTAGGTTCCCCCCATACTTGTCAGGTGACACCCTTGTTTCTATCTAATGTTAGGCGCCGGCGCGTGTATAGCAGCTCGAACATAATTATTTGTCAAACTTAACCATTAAGGGTGGGTTATTTCAAACGCTTAGTTGTCGTTACATACGTTCGATAACAAGTTAAGATTTCTTAATGTGAATTAAATATTTGTTAAATACAAACAGTTGTTAGATAACTGAAATAATCCACGATATTTAATTTTCTTACGTCCGTTTTACTACCGAGACTAACGTTTTTATTGTTTATGTTAACGTTTACTGGCGCGTAAACGTAAGCTGAAGCAACCCACCCTGTATTAGATAAATACATAAAAATCATTCGTAACATTTTTAAATGCGTGTTTTATCCATTTATTGTAACTTTATTATACAAGTATGTGCGCAGGTCCTGTAGGGATTATGATTAATATTACTAAATTATATCTAAGGATATGTTTTTCTCTATTTAGGTAGATGGTAAATTTAATTAGATGATAAGCGACAATCAAGCGAGCTTAGTCCGCAAAAAAGGTACCTGCCAGCTGCCAGCCATTCAGGCTTTCTTTAAAGGTGGTGGCAGAGCATAACTTATACCAATATTATTATACTCGGTATAGTTAAGTATATACATTTTTGGAATGAACATTTTTGATAAAAGTAAGGAAAAATTACCAAAATTCGAGCCATATTTTATAGATCTTATCTTTATCATTATATCTTACATCATGGAATCGTGTTTTAATATAATAACTACTGTATGCATGCGTAATAATAATAATACATATTTACTAAATGTCCTTTGAATATCAACATTATGTTGTTTTTTTTTCCTTTACTCAACCAGTCCTCCTCCCTGATATCTTTAGTTACATGAGGCTTTTGCCCAGCAGTGGGACATTATAAGCATATTTACTTATTTCGAGTAGGTTAGTGGCCAACTCTGGTGTCGGAGTTTTTAGACCGTCTATAGGGCTTCGGAGGGCTTCGGAGGGCACGTTAAGCAGTCGCTTAACGTGCCCTCCGAAGCACGGTGGCGCTTAGATAAAAATGCCACCAGAGGCCATGCTACACGTATCTAATAGCGATTATTACGCTATTAACTAACATCGCTTAGTCAATGTATGCCACTAGCGCTCCAGTGATAAGCTAATATACTGCTGATAAATCCCTGCCTAGCCTGTAGACCTATAGCCTGATTGCCATGAAATTGGATCGCCCTTTTTTGCAGTTATTGTACCGGGAGCCGGATGTGGGAATTCCAGCTCCTCTCTCTCACTAAAGGACGTTCATCACGTCCCTTTTTGGGAGCGGAGTCCCACGGAGGCGAGCGGCGCGCTAGGTGTTCTGAGCGTGCCGCTCGGCAGACGCGATGAGGGGTGATGAGACGCTTTGCCTCTCCCTTCCCCTCCGAGACGTGCTCGCCCACGCGAGCTGGTGGCGTGGCTGAAGAAGCGGACATCTTGGTATGCCGAAAGGTAGCCCTGCGACTTCAGCCTAGGCCATAAGTACGGAGCACGGATGGGGTTTAGTGGGTATTACCCGACACGATTGTGCCGGGGTTGAGTCCCACATACCCCGGTTGTTTCCCCAAACAACCGGGGATGCGTAAATGCATTCCCCATCCATAAAAAAGGGGTTATTGTACCCATATTGGTGGTATCAAAAACTGTCTCGACGGAGCTTGTATTACTGCGGTTTTGGCCTCTTGGATCTGAAACCTACTGTAACGAGTATCGTAGCAAGGTTCGTTGCCAGACTCAAATCGCATATTTTTGTCTCTACGGCCCTGTACATACATATTACACTACAGATTCCGAGTATGAAAACATACTTGTATTTATTGTAGTTAATATAGTTGAAAGTTAGGTAAAAGAAACTACTGATATTCTTCATTATTGTGTCACATTTTATTAAATCAGAAATAAGATACATATGTTTGATGAAGGTAAGATTTGGAATAGTTAAAACTCCTATCGTCTGTAGCGGTACCTCTTGAAGTGGAACCACAGTTGAAATATGTTGTTGTGGAAATGGCATCGAAATCCTCTCTTGTATGAGTATTCCCACTCTCTGTTTACTATTTTGAACGCTATATCTTCGTAGGGCGGGCCTGCATGGAATCTCAGCACTGCAAAGTCCGGATTCTCCGGGCATTGTTTCTGTAAGATAAAGTTATAAGTTCAGCAATTTATTTCACAAGATAAACTTAGTAATGTATTTTGAATTTACACTACGTTTACGGATACACTTCGCTTTTATTTAATACTAGCAGCGCCCCGCGGTTTTACCCACGTTGTGCCCGTTCCCGTGGGAATATCGGGAATTTTTATACATAAAAACCTTCCTCTTGAATCACTCTACCTATTACAAAAAACCGCATCAAAATCCGTTGCGTAATTTTAAAGATTTAAGCATACAGACAAACAGACAAACAAACAGACAAAAATAGCGACTTTGTTTTATACTATGTAGTGATTTTTATCAGACGTTTCGGTTTGCCTGCCGGAGTGTTCGCTTGAACTTAGGAACCAGTTAGTAATTTATTTCTAGCAAATAAGCGTTTTAGACAGTTCTGTTCACCATTCGAATTATCATTTTAAATGCGAATGTTTGTGGATTTATGCATACAAATGTCCCACTGTAAGGTACTAAGATTTCAGTAATTGAGTGTGGATATATATTGATTTAGCATTCGATATTGGTTCATTATTAACATGGCTAGGGGTTGAGATCACCAAACCGAGGCACACGAGACGCCTTTACCAGCACTGGGACATTACTGGCTATCATTCTGTATTACTAGAATAGGGTGCAATGCGACTTAAGCAAAATAGATGTTTTATCTCGCGAGCGCACTCGAGCCATACTTGTACTTGTATATTTCTTAGGTCAAATTACACCGTTTCTATCTCGAACCACGACCGGCTGAACTCGGTTTAAGTGAATTGATTTTAAAGGTTTGAACTCAGTTAACCTCGTGAACTAGGATTAAGTTTATTGATCGAGTTGAAATTAGGACATAGGATGCATCATATTGCGCTTCAGAACACTAGCAAACTATCAAGTATTCAGTATTTTTCAGGGGTGCTCGTGAAATAACTATAGTATACTAGCTGCGCCTCGCGGTTTCTCCCGCGTTGTGCCCGTTCCCGGGGGAATTTAAGAACAGCTCGACCGATTTTGTTCAAACTTCACATAAACCATCTACTAAATAGTCCGAACAAAACCTAAACATTTGGTTTGGATAGGTGAGCCCGTTCTTGAGTTATATAATTATAACGAAAAGTGGCTTTGATTTTTATATATAGAGATAACTATAGTTGTGATGATATGAATATCTTACCAATGTAAATGCCGGTGTGACGTTCTTGTCGATAAGATCCGGGTAGAATATATTGAACTTGTAGCCCTGCACGATCTTGGGCGGCGGGTTGTCCATATCGTAGTGGGTTTGGTTATACTTGTTCCATTCGAACCCGGTGTGCACTCTGAGGGAAACAATACAAGTAAAGTATAATGAATGTGGGGAAAACAATATACCACTAAATATAGGAACGTAAATCAGATTCGTGCATTCTATTTTAATTTATATATAAAGGCGCAATTAATATCTACAAATAATATATTGTCCGAGTTCAATAATTTCTGACAGATTTTTTTCCAGCTTAACGGTGAAGCCTAGTAACCTTATAGCTCGTCCAGTTAATAGACATGAAACTGATTTGAGGAAATTGAATCGTTAGTTTTTGTTAGGTGTGATACAGTTGTTAAAGTTTGCGTGGTCTATACTTAGATGATGAGGCTTAAGTATAAGAGGAGGAATACACTCACAATATGTTACTTAACAATAGGTACCGATAGATTAACATATGCTTCAAAAGAAGTATCTACAAACTGAAAACTATATTAAATCAAAGTTTTAGCTACATCGAGGTCAGTAAGTGTCTCACCTGTTGAAGTATCTCGGTTTCCTCGGCCTATACTTGTCGGCCCAGAGACAAGGTTGGTCAGGCAGAGAGTGTTCGCCGCCGAAGGGAGCGTCCTCGGGCCCGCAAGCGCGGCGGGCGGCGGCCTCGAGCGCGCGCGGGGAGCTGGGCGCGGCCGCGGCGGTGGCGGGTGGCGCGGTGGCGGCGGCGTGCAGCCGCGCGCGCAGGAACCCTAGCCTGGAGCAACAATATGAGGGTATAGAGGATAAGTTAACCTAACCCTTATCACTGTACTGATATCTTCAGTGAAATGAGAAGCCTTTGCCTGAACATCGATGTTAACGATGATTGATAGATAATTTAGCGTAACAATCAAAGAACTACCATAAATAATTTCAAATCTGGATACGGGTAAGAGATATAAAAGTCGTTTTGTGTTCGGATGATAATAATCGATTCCTACTTCTTTACTAATCGGTTCTTCTCCATTCGTAATTTTATTGTTACTTCATACATTGTATACTTTAGTCTGCTCAAAATCATTACAGATCTCCACCATAGCCCCCGAACCGCAACTAACCTGCGCTCATCTTCCTCCCACTCCAGTACGATAGTTCCCGGCTCGATCTTGCTCGGCGACAGCGGTTCCGGTGAATATCTTTCCGCGCTATACATCGCCGCTCCGCCGTCCGATTCGGAGTCCGAAACGGGTGCAGGCTCGGGTGTGGCCGGCGGCGGAGAGCAAACTCCTTGCTCGCGTTGTAACTGGCGCAGCTTGCGACGTAAGTTGTGCTGGTGACGTTCGCGAAGACGAGCACGGGCCATGTGCGCTGTAACATGCGTTTTGTTTGTTATTAAAAATAAACACAGTACAGTAGATCAAGCAAAACTACGTCCTGTATATTTGCAAAACACGTCCCAATACAGATATAGTAGACAATGTATATGGACTTTATGTAGCCCGAGGTGGGTGACAAAGTAGCAGGACTTACCTTCGAGCTGCGACAGCAGACTTTCCCAATACCCCACATCCACACCATCGTGTCGTCCACTAATCTTCTTCTGAATATGGTCACGCATCGAGCTCAGCTGGGTGCCGCTCTTGCCCCTGAACACCTTAGTGACGTCATCAGCTACAGCTTGATGGACGCCGTCACGCGCCGGAGCGGCAACGCGGCGTAGCTTACCTAGTTCATCCTTTACTATAGTCTGAACATCTTCCCAGTACGATTGATTTTCTTCGCTTTCTAGCTCTTTGTATACCTGTAGCAATAAACAAATGGTATATGACTTTAGAGTTGGCCACTAACCCCTTGATTTTTTAGCTAAAGAAACTCTCACTAATTAGAAAACAACACAAAAAATAGAATATGTATAGAATATTGTTAATCACCTTGATATCCTCAAGCAAATCTTCCAGATCCTGGGCCTGGAGTCCGTTCAGGTAAGTGTATGGCTCGTGCATCTCCAATGCGTCCACGCACTCTTCAGAGCTTACATACGACGCTAGGAGGTCGATGGGCTTAGCTGAGGAAGAAATTTTACAGATATAAGTTTGTCTGTACATACAGAGTATGTTATGTCCTATTTGTTGACAGCACTGTCTCTTAGAGTTTCTATTGCATCTGGAAGTGTAAAAACTGTTTGCCTAGTAATGTCTCACCAGTAGGCATTTCATCTTACAGAATATATCGAGGAGGAAAGTAGGAAAATCTGTTAATATACTAGTATGTAATGTTACTTTGTTGATTACCTCGTCCGTCTCGTATACGGATCTGCGAGCGCAGTCTTGCCTGCTGCAAGTGGAAGGCGTCTTCATGTTTGGCCCAGCTGCTGAACTGTTCGGCCTCCCGGGCCCGGGCCGCCGCCGAAGCCTCCGTTTCGCGGGCCGCACGGTCCGCCTCACGCTCCAGCCGACGTTGTTTTACCTATACAATGATATACTTGTAAGTTGGTATTGGTTAGTGGTTTACTCAGCAGAGATAGGTTGCGTCAAGACAAAGATTTTGTTTTCGCTTTGCTCTTCTCCAAAGACCTATATGTCTATGTCTATATGAATACCACTATAAATGTTAGTAACAATAAACTATATATATACAAACCTTCTCCAACTCAATTTTATTTTCCAACTGCTTCTGCCTGTTCAGTGCTTCAAGTTCTTCATGAGAGACCGTCTTGACGCCTTCTCTGGCGAGTTTCTTGGACCATACAAACGTGTTGGTGAGCGCCGAGTCCCCGAAAGGATTGTCCTGGTTGGTGTAACACTGATACTCGTTGTCCCATCCCATGCGTTCGCGGCGTTTTCTCTCTTTCTCCTGTTTAGCCTTCAGTCGGCGAGCCCTGTGGTACAACAATTTAAGGTTATTTGATGATGTTATTGACAATTCACATTTCTAAATGTAATCACTTCAATAACTGACCAGCTTCATGAAACATACGAGGGCGGGTCAATAAGTCCGTGACTTTTGCAATAAAAAACAGATTTTTTTATTAAAAATATATTTTATTTTTCAACGTAGTCTCCCTTGAGCTCTATACACTTTGTCCAACGCTTCTCCAATTTTTTTATCCCTTCCAAAAAATATGATTTGTCGAGGTCGTCAAAATAGGCCTTTGTTTGCGAGATGACTTCATTATTGGAGTCAAATCTTTTTCCACCAAGCCATTTCTTCAGGTTTGGGAACAAGAAGTAGTCGCTCGGAGCCAAATCTGGAGAATAGGGCGGATGAGGGAGCAATTCATAGCCCAATTCATGGATTTTGGCCATGGCAACTGCACATGTGTGCACCCTTGCATTGTCTTGGTGGAAAAGAACTTTTTTCTTGGCCAAATGAGGTCGGTTTCTTTTTAAATCGTCATTGATTCGGGCCAATAAGTTGGCATAATATTCCCCATTGATTGTTCTTCCCTTTTGAAGGTAGTCAATGTGGATTATCCCGCGTGCATCCCAAAAAACAGTCGCCATAACTTCATTGGCCGACAATCCCACCTTGGCCTTCTTTGGCGCCGATTCACCCTTGGAAACCCACTGTTTTGACTGTTGTTTGGTCTCTGGTGTGTTGTGATGGATCCACGTTTCGTCCACGGTTACAAAACGGCGCAAAAACTCCTCCATATTACGATTAAACAATGCTAAACCTTCCTGTGAAGTTGTTACACGATTGCGTTTGTGGTCGACTGTGAGCAAACGCGGCACCCATCTTGCGGACAGCTTTCTCATGCCTAAGTGATCATTCAAAATTGAAACCACTGAGCCATGCGAGATCCCTACTTCTTCCACAATCTCTCGCACTTTCAATCTTCGGTCGGCCAACACCATATCGTGAATTTTTTCGAATGTTTTGGGTGTAGAGACCTCAACTGGGCGTCCAGGACGCTCGGCATCTTTAGTGCTTGTACGGCCACAACGAAATTCAGTAAACCACTTTTTTACCATGGAAATCGATGGTGCAGAGTCCCCATAGTATTTATCAAGCTTTGCCTTGGTCTCGGTAATGGTTTTTTTTCGCAAGAAATAATGCTTAATAAGCACACGAAATTCACTTTTGTCCATTTTCTCGTCAAATTAGTGAGTAGTCTGATAAAGATAGCTGTAAAACACAAACTAACTGACGCAGCAAGTTCAAATTTTCAGAGGAGTCAACTGACAGATGCCTGTTGACGGGACCAGTATTATTGTTTCAGTAAAGAAGTCGGAAATTCAAAAAGTCACGGACTTATTGACCCGCCCTCGTACATAATTATAATGAACTTTGGATGTTGAGATGTTTATTACCCAAAGTGCTCAAACTTCATAATATACTTTGACATAACATTTATATAGCTGAGATTAAAATAAAAGACAGACAACCTTCTGTTTGCCAATAGGAAAAAACTTACAACAGAATCAATGGGAATGCATACAGCATCGGACAAAAAATAATCACGTAAATCTGATGAGAAACCTCAGAGTAATCAGTGTACATACATAAAAAAATACCAACCACATTGAGAACCTCCTTTCCTTTGGTGGTTCAAGTTGGTCAAAAAATTAATCTGCTTTACTATAAGTAAGTGAGTTAAATAATATTTTAGTATAACTGTTAAGCTCTGTACTCAAATATGGTGTTACTCGATCAAGCAAAGATATTGAGTAAAAATCACATCAACCAATTATGAACTTAAGTATTCATGGAATTTTGAAGCCAACATGTAATAATAACTAAGATTTCACAATATTGTGTAATACTAAAAATAGTCATGGTTTCACTTTTATATTGGTACCATATGGGACGAAATCTAGTCTGCGTGTTAGTCTAGCTAACCTAACTATCTATATACAAATCTTAAATAAACAAAGAATCACAGAAGACAAGCTCTAAACAATGTGCTAGTCTCTAGTTTGCAGGTTAACATTAGAGCATTCATAATAATACAAAACACTGACTAAACTGAAATAACTGACCGTTTCTCCTGTGGTGTTTCATTGGCCTTGATCAGCTCCTTCTCTTTCCGTTTCTCCTCCTTGAGCCGGATGCGCTCTGCCTCCAGGCGTTGCAGCAGATTGATCTCCTCCTCATCACTCCCACTGCTGCTACTGCTCGAACGTTGCTTCTTCTTCTTTTTCTGTTTCTTATGCTTTTTCATTTTGCGCTCACGACTCGAGTGTGACCTCTGAGGTGAAGACGAACTATCCCTATTTGATTTGCTTGATTTACGATCTTTGTGTCTGTCTGTTATACTACTCCGAGCTCTACTGCTGTGATGACTAACTTCTCCTCTAGAAGACCTGTAATTAAATATAATTTAGCAATAAGACTTCATTTAACTAAACAGAAAGGCAGTACAAATTACATAAGCTGAAGATTCAGTGTTCCAACAGATTCTTTAGAAGATTCTATATCATTAAAGAGGTAAACATGTTTATGTTAATCCACCGTTGTCATAAATTGGGAATGACTAATGTAATTTTATTTATTAATTGGATAATACAACAATTTATTTATTGGATACTACAACAATAAAATCACTTTGCACTTACAAACTTTACTAGAAATAGGACGAGGCTGAAACTAATTCTTACAATTGCTGACTTCTAAAACAGGTTATGTTGTTGAGTCAATGATGATGCTTTGAAGAGAATGAAGCATAAAAATTATCGTTTCAATTTGGCCGCGTCGTCTGTACTGTTGTTCACGTTAGGCACACGTTAGGGTACTACTACATCGACAATAAGAGACAGGACAGCAAGCTTATCGGCACTATCAACTCATTGCAACGGGATTTGCTGTTCTCTACAAAGGTATCAGTTCACGCTTGGACCTCTGTGCTAAATTTCATCCAAACCAGTGTTTATAAATTTTGAATGAAATAAGAAATACATAGAGGAAATAACATCCAGATCAAGCATCGATAACGATAATGTATACACAACATTGGTCAGTTTTGGACTTTGATATCAAAAAGATACTTACATTATTCTTCACTGATGTAAGTATATGTTTTAACCAGTGGACAACAGGTACAACACAACAATAGTAATACCACTCCAAAACTCCAAACGAACTATCTTCAAGTGAACACAGATCCAACCAGCACTTTCAGACCTTAGTGAATTAACGAAGTCAAAACTTCAGAGATCAGTGAAAGATTAGGTTTGCAAAAAGGTGTGTTTTAATTAAACTATTGGATTTAAGAAGCGACAATATGTTGATAAATTACATAAATCTCACACAGTATTTGTGTGAAAAGAAAAAGAAAGAAAATAAATTTCATCCACCAAACATATTGATTGATTGAATGATGAATAAAAAAAAGTTCTCTGTGATCTACACAGTTCACAGGGTTCACCATGGGGGTTCACATCTTTGTTTCCTGGTCTGTGGTTCACAGCACAGAGCACGGCATCGACCAGCATCGACTATAACCGACTTTAACGGAATGAGTATATTTGGCGAAAAACTGACATTTTCATTTTTTACTGTCAACTGCTAATGACATAATTTGTATTATCTGTGGCTGTGTGAATGTCTTTGTGAAGGTCCGGTTGGTTGAGTAAAGTCCGCTACAGACTGACAATAAATAGAGTTCCTGATCCTGTACGCAGAGGTGACCTGCTTTAAATTGGGCTTTTGAAAAAAAAAATATTGATTTTTTTTATGTATTTTAAAACTTTATTATTAATAATAATGATATTTAATGCAAAAAACTTAAAAAAAATATTTTTTCAATTAATTATAAACAATTAAAAATTGATGAAATTTGAATAAAAGTCACGTGACTATAAACGCGCCGTAATTGGTCACCATAGTTGTGACGTGATAATGATAGAGCTAATAACCATATACACGTACAGCGGTTACGGCTATTACACGTGTAACCGAATGGGGCTACCATTATGACGTCACACGCGCTCGGGTTTGTTCGGGAGTTGTCCGAGTGTCTTCGGTACTGGATTCAAAAATTAATTTTTATTTTGAAATAACTTTTGAATTATTGCGAAAAAAATAAAATAAAAATAGTTTTGTTATAAAACTAATATATAATCTTTCGATTCATCACAATTTTTTTTTTTTCAAAAGCCCATTTGAGGTGTAATTGTTATTACAATGTACGAGTATAACCCAAGACTGATTACTAAACAAGCTTATCTCATAAATTGACTTATTATTTTTTTACGAACTTTTTATGTTACCTATGTTTTAATAATTACTAAAATATTATACTTATTCCAAAGTAGTAGCCATTAAACTACATAAATAACCAATAAAAAAAACTTGAGAGGTGTCAAGGGACACCCGCATGGAACGAAGTTTATTTATTATCAACAAAAATAATCGTCGCGACACCACTGTTCAATCCGAAATAGAAAGACGAAATGAAAATATCTAGCTTGCTTTCTATAAGAGAGAGAGAGAGAGCGAGAGAGAGAGAGACAGACAGAGCAATATGCGCACGCCAGAGAGAGACAGACAGCGCATGTTTCTCTGTCTGTCTCACTCTGGCGTGCGCAAGTTTCTCTGTCTGTCTCTCTCACGCATGTTTATCTGTCTGTCTCTCTCTGGCGTGCGCAAGTTTCTCTGTCTGTCACTGTCTGGCCTAAAAAATGTCGTTACCATTTTTCCGTCTAGCCCCCTTTCGGGCAGTGTAATTAAATAAGTTTAACAAAATCATAGACATCAACAATATGTGTATATAGTAGAGAGAAAGTGGGAAATAATACAGGGCAGCTTGTGGCGAGCTGTTGGTGAGTAGGGACACTACGGGCGATTCCCGAGTGCCCCAGAGAGTCGGTCAGGGCCCTCGTCTCCGGCGAGCCTTCACCGGTCGGAGTGGACCCCAAGGGGGCCCGCAGGACTTTCGGCTCTGGCTTGCCTTCACCGGCCGGCCAGAGGGGGGTCGTTAGAGGCACAGTCGATTTCGGCTGTATGATCCGGGGGTGGAAGTGTTAAAGGGCATAACGCCGCGAGTAACGTTTAGAGAAAACACAGCACACCTCTCTACACCCCCGAGTCGCCCACGCCCATGTTGCCCCCTTGCCGTCTTTATGTCGGCTGTTTTGGGGGGCCCATCTAGTGGGCGGCGAGCCACGGCCTGCCGCCGATAACTTGTTCTTCACATGTTATGGCAGGTGCCGACCTCTTTGCAATAGGTAACCCATTTCTAATCCATCCAAACTTCATTCCCATAGCCCATTCTTATTTCTATAATTTCCTGCAATAGTCCCTACTTCTGCAGGTACACATTCCCGGACATGTTGTACTGATGTGTTCGGGAGTGTGTCCCTGCAGTTGTAACCCACTATGTACATTAATCATCTCCAAAGGGCCTCTACGAGTTGGATCTGTATCCTCTCGCTTGTCTCTCAAAAAGACCGGGCTTGTCCCGTGACTCCGAGGAGAAACACTATAATAATAAACAATAATAAACTTATACTAAATAAATATAACATATAAAACATTGCTTTAATGATATCACATTGATATTATCGTTATTAAAACACAGTTTCCCCACTCTCATCCATTCGATTATTTTTTTAACTAAGTATTGATTAATTTGAATATAAAATAATATAAGAAGTAGGTATATTTAGTAAGAGTGCGTGCGATAAAATAAAGTCTCTAATAAATGAATTTCCAATCCAATTACCCCATTATACTTTTAAGACTGTGACTAAGAAGTACAGTGAGTGTTGCCAATCGTCTCTGCGACTGGGTCACTTCTGCATCGTAGATTGTAGCTTGCTTTGCTTGTTGGCTAATCGTCTGGTACGACCTTAATTTTAATATTGGTTGGGTTGGTTGGGTTGGTTCTTGGTTGTTGGTTGGTAGTTTGTTGCAATTTGCACTGCGCCGAAGATTTTAGTAAATGAAATTGAGTAGGTACTATCGAAATAGTTATTACTAATTTTTATTATGACACGTAACTTTAATTAAACGTGTGGTTTCGTTGCAAATATGTCAAAAAACATCGTATTCGAGGGATGGCTTACAAAATCTCCACCAACGAAACGGATCTGGCGCACAGTAAGTAACACTCTGGAACTTTACGATACCTTGTTGATACATTTTTATGTGTATTGCATCAATCAAAGGACGCATAAATCTCGTTAATTATGTTGAAATTATAATTAATCATGTTAATGTATAATGAAGGTGCGTGATTTGTAAACGTGGTTATTGTAGAAATGGCGGAGAAGGTGGTTTGCCTTGCGGCAGTCGGGCGAGCTGCCTGGACAATACTTCTTAGATTACTACGCCGACCGGAATTGCAGGCGACTCAAGGGCACTATCAACTTGGATTTATGTGAACAAGTAAGTAACATATTTTTTGTCCCAAATGTAGGTACATGACAGATATTCTAAAAAAACTAATTCCACCAACATTGTTTGTTATTGTTTTGCACTGTGTACAACTTAGTCAAATATGAACTTAATTGTTTAAAAAAATATACTTAGTTATTGAATTTGTACCGTAGGTACCGGTATTGCTTTACATGGCTAGTTTGGAATTCAATGTTATAAACATTAATTACTATGCAAGTATACAAATTGTACAATAACTATTTTAGGATAAAAATTTTGTAGACATATTGTACACTTACAATAGATAAAATCCAATCCGTTTGAGAACTTAACAAGAGTTCTGAACACTGATTTTAGTTTTTGAAATATGTAACAAAAGTTGGTTTTAAGTAAACCAGAATTATTGAAAACCCAGCACAAATAAGTTTTCATATAAATTTTTGTGCAGCATCATAGCAAATAATAAAGTTTAAAATTTCTCGAGTTGTGATTCAAGGTAACTGTTATTATCTTTTATTCATTAAAATATTCTAAATAGTTGGTGTCTTAACTACTATGTCTATTATTAAACTATTATAACTGTTTCCAACTGATTCAGGTAGATTTTATAGTTATTTACCTATGTTAATCTTTTGTTTCCTGTAATTCCTCTGGGAATGTTTTGAAGAGTTGAAAGTTTACGAGGAAAATGAGTAAATAACAAAGCAGGATATTTGTGTTACTAATGCAGAGATTTCTTTTAATTTGTTTTCCTTGTGGTATTAATAGCTAACATTGAATTAGTTCATTTCAATATTGACAAAATTGTGTATCGTTCAGTGTATGAATTAGAAAAACTTAAATATTTGTTTTCCATACAACTTTTTAACACAAAAGTAAGTGTGACTATTTATGTGATAATTTTTTAGAATTTAGCTTAGAAGTTTGGAATATGTTGAACAAACAATTTATCAGAAACTGAAAAGATTGTTTGTGATTTTGTGTTTATTGCATTATTTGGATTTATACTGATTAGGTAATTTCCATAAAATTGCAATTCGTTAACTTTAGTTTATATTGCTTAGGCCTAAGATTTTTGGTACAGTATTTTGTGAATATTCCAGGTGGATGCTGGTCTTCGTATGGAAAGGTCTGGCAATGGCACACTAGATCCGAAGCTGCGAGGCTCCGTCTTCACGATACAGACACAATCGAAGACTTACCACTTGGAGGCAGACTGTGAGTCTGAAATGGAGAAATGGGTGGACGCCATATGTCGAGTGTGTGGTTTACGTGCCAGCGATGAGTCAACCAATGTTCTGAGTAAGTACATATTGTTTATACATTAACCTACTCGAAATGATTTGGTTAATTTATCGTAACTCTGAGGCTGTTGGTTATGTTTTGTGTGGGCTGTTAGTCTTCAATTGTGTAAAGTGCACATTTTTTGTCAGTCCCTGTTTTTTAAATCTTGCAATTATTTCTGTTTCCTTTTAGCAATTTAAAAAATATCATATTTTATTACCCTCCAGTAACTTACCTGAATTTACTTATTTATGTTGGTATAGTTTTATTTTTTTAATTAATTGGTTGGAAGTTTAAATATATATGTAATCTATATGACATGCCCAATCAGTCTCACGTGAATACACATATTTTGTCCTAATGGACAATTTGTAATTAAAAATTAGAACTTTTCTAAAGTAAGGTAAGTGTATAAAATATTAACTTATGAACAAGACAACTTGTAATAAAAATATATTTCAAACATAGCATACATATTGCAACACAATTAACTGTTTTATCAATATATTGATTGATCACTTGAAATCCCTAGAAATCATAACATTAAAATTAAACACTTTTTCCATGTAATACTTGAATGATTGCCCATGTAAATAATACCCAAGTTTATTGCGAATTGTAATAAACAATTATTATTTGGAGTGATTAAATATTCTAGTATATGATTAGTCATTTTAATGTGTCAACATGTTAATTTTGTTGCAGTGGTTTTGTGACTTATTGATATATAGATAAGGTGCAATTACGTCTGCATGGGTTAGTTGTTATTGTTTAGTTCTTCATTATGTACAGACTAGCCGCGCCCCGCGGTTTCACACGCGTTGCACTCGTTCCCGCAGGAATTTCGGGATAAAATGTATCCCATATGTTATTCTGATGTATAACCTATATTACTGTAAAGTTTCATCCAAATCAAGTAACAAATATACATACTCGTACGTACATCCATCCTCACAAACTTTCGCATCACTACATAGTATAAAATAAAGTCGTCTCTTTTTCGTGTCTGTCTGTTTGTCTGTCCGTATGCTTAAATCTTTAAAATTACGCAACGGATTTTGATGCGGTTTTTTGTAATAGGTAGAGTGATTCAAGAGGAAGGTTTTTATGTAAAAAAATTCCCGAAATTCCCACGGGAACGGGCACAACGCGGGTAAAACCGCGGGGCGCTGCTAGTTTATAATATTAGTAGGATTACTGTAATATATCACATGTGTGCTTGCTTATGTTCTGTTAAGGATCAAACTAACTAATGATAATCGTTTGCTATTTCCGTTCGATTGTACCTTTTTTTTGTAAATAATTTTTTTTTTGTAAATAAACACCCTTTTTTTTCTCTTGCACTTATATTTTGCTAATAATAACTAATACAGTTAGGAATTCAAATCGAAGTAATTTAATACTATTTTAAGTAAACCACAAGATACACTATTTGTGTTAAACAATATATTTTATTTGAAAGGCGACTTGTTACTTTTTGTTGTTGAAATAGTGTTTAGTTTGTAATTAATTTTGGACTGTTAATTTGTTATCAAATGGCTACTGAATCGATATGCCATCCATTTGTGTTAAAACCACTGAATCCATATGTAATTCTATTAAAATAATACTAATATAATGCTGAAAGGTGAAGTAATCTCTAAAAGTGTAAACCATTCTGATTCCAATAATTATTTTGTTAAAGCGGGAAAAACTGCGAATCAATCAAGTCCATATTCACGTATATTATATTTTGTTAAGCTCAAAAACTACCAATGATTCATGTCATTTTTACTAAACGACAGAGTAATTCACTGCGTATTTTGATCCTTATTTTTGGGGGACAGGGGTAGAAAGCGAGTAAAATAGCGGGACGTTACGGGTATTTTGTGATGTTGTAACCGTGAACGAAAGTTGGTAAATATAAAGTTTGCAAATCTTTGTTCACAGAGCTATGCTTGCGTTGCGTTTCTTTGTTGCTCTTGTCATATTGTTTATCTCATTAGAATATATACATCGTAGTGTTTCTTAGTATTCGCTACATATCATTTATAAAAAGTGGATTGCACATGTTCATTTTGCATTGCGAAATTCTATAGTTTATGCTTACTGATAAATTGTAAAACAAGGCCAATTGTTAATTATCCTACTTAATATATGATTATTGCGAAAGTTTATAGGCTTTTGTTGTTTGTACTTATTTAAAATGTACTTTACTGATTGTCATAAAATACACATATTTAGTTAATAACCTGGATTGACATTGGCGTTTTTATGCTGAAATTTTAATGGGGGTGAAACTGCTGGTACACTCACATGACATCTGTACTTAATATCATCAAGAGGTAAAATTTGTCTGTTTGTTTGTATGTATGTTCGAGTTTATATCGGCTAATTACTCGTCCGATTTGATAGCCACATTCAACGGGAAGGATATATGGTATTTTTCATCCTGAAATCCCACGAGAACGGGCTCAACGCGGTTAAAACCGCGGGGCGTTGCTATACTCGGAATTTTAATTCGATTCCAAATTTGACAATTTCAGTGTTGCAACATTATGACAAGTACTAAATAGTGTCGTTGCGAAATTATTCGATATGGAAATGGAATATTTCCGGATCGATAATTTAGTTTTGACGATTAATTAACGATTTGAGACTTTTCTTTTATAATTGTGTGTGAAATAAATAAAAAAATGTGATCATGAAGGAACATGACAAATAAAACAGTATTATGGTAATAATTTATTTTATAAATTGTCGCCGTCATCGCTATCGCTGTCACTTTCTGTAACATTTATTATAAATGTGTTTGTGATATCGGATACAAAATATCGATTCGCAATGAAATAAGATATTCGTATCACTACACTACACTATTATATGTGGTATCATTATTTCACACAATGACAGTAGCTAATGTCAAATCTGGAATCGAATTAAAATTCCGAGTATAGTTCGTAATAAGAATACTATTGATGTGGCAATGCCCGTTGACAATAATGTCTGTACTTAATATTTTTTCTAACCAATTACTTCATACTGCATAATATTGTTGCGAAGGTTTCTCCTATTTGACCATGTTTATGCAGTAATTGCAAGTAAAAGACACTTTGATAAATGACTAACAACTATACCACCATGTATTCTACATAATACTATGTATAAATGCGAATGTGTGTATGTATGTTCCGTGTTTCAGGCTAAACCGATTTTTATTTTCATATACATATTCAGGCCTCTGAGGCTTTCTTTCATTCCGATTTCTGTGGAAACGGGTACTAAGCGAATGAAAAAGATGTGAACAGTTAGTTATGATAATTTTAAAAAGATCCGTAAAATAAATAAGATAGGGACATTGTTATTAACAATGCCTCATACACTTAAACAAGATACATATGTCTGTTATTCTGATAATAATAAGAAATCGCAAAGGAGATAATATTCCCTTAATTGTATGATAATCGGAAATGTTAATTTTGTTTCAGAAACCTATCAGAACAATATATCAACAATGTCGACAATGAACGAGCATTACGGGTATGGTGACGGTACCAGTCCTTATATACCTATATCTGAGTGCATTACGGGGGTCAGAGCTCAGGTAAACATACATTATGTATCCTTAACAAAGGAGTGAAAATGAAATCCCTTTGTAAAGGATTTTGGACTAACTAACCCATTGTATAAGCGTTTTGATGACGCCTGGTCTTCCTCACTGTATTGATATCTTCAGTGAGTCGCGCTCGTGGCGTATCTTACTAAGGGCTCCCACACAAAACTGCGATGCGATGCGAATTCGCATCGCAGGAACTTGCGATGCGAATTTCTGCGATACGAACTGAAATAGGTATATCTATCGCCATTACTACAGTACAAAGAAAAGAGATGAATATATTAAATGAGAATCGCTAATTAATGGAACAGCATCGCAAGTTCCTGCGATGCGAATTCGCATCGCATCGCAGTTTTGTGTGGGAGCCCTAAGCGGTGTTAGTTCATTGCGATTGTTAAGCTATGTTCAGCTCCTGCTGGGTGGCCGACAGTGGCATTTCTATCTGAGCGCTACCATTTTTTTTTGGAAGGCATGTTAAGCAGTCGGTCCCAGTTGTTACAATCGTTAGACTTTAGGTCTTTAGTCGGCCTAGAACTCCACCAAAGTTGGCCACTAACCTACACCAAATTACTGATTGAGTGCAGAGGTCTTGGCTCTGCAGTGAACCATGACACGCCACAAAATGTACAAACGGTTCTTTAGTCTCGCTAAAACTCGAGAACGGCTGGGCCGATTTAGCTGAATTTTATTTAATATTAAATAAATGCGGGTGAAACCGCAGGGTACAGCTAGTAATGGATAAATACTTTGGATATTTATACTAAAGTTCCTAAAGGGGGCTACGGGCAATAAGCTAATTTTGTTTTCTTTTCAGGATGAACATAGAGCATTCACATTCGATCCTAAAAACATTGTAATGAGTACTAGAACTCCTTTCGAAACGGTTTCGGATAATAAGACGCACCAAATGTACATGAGCCACCCTCACATTAGACATAACAACACAGATTGCTCCGAGAATGATTCTAACTTGAGCGATGAGGAGTGCAAATCATTGAATGCTAGTCAATCAAATATAAGTAAGTATAAACATAGTAACATGTATCATAATATCATATCTTCTAACTGTATTCAATTGTTATATATTTATATTATCCAAGTCAAATTGCTGACATATGTATTTTATAAATTAAAACTGTTATTTTAGGGGACTGGTCTGTAGCCAAGTCATTTACAAAATTAGCAATAAGTACAAAAAGAAACGGTGTTACTGAAGATGGTAAGCAATCGGCATTTATCTAATAAATATGTATTGAGAAACATGGTGCATGTATTAAGAAAAATGAATGTTATAGGACCGCCGCCTCCACCGCCAAGGCCGCCTAAAACGTTTGCGATGAGCAAAGATATCATGATCCAAAAGGATAGCTATCAAGGTCCCAAAATACAGGAACCGAACGAAGCGCAAGAAAATGTTTCTGTGAGTATTTTCAACATAAACTAGCTCCCGCGGTTTCACTCGCGGTTCCCGCGCATACGTGAATTTCGAGATTTTTATTACTTATCCTATTCCTGATAAAGGTAAATAATATAAAAAAAATGTTTTGTTTAATCCGTCCTGCCGTTCACGATTTATAAATGGTGTAACTAACACAAGTTTCTTTTATCTTATATATAAAATTCTCGTGTCACAGTGTTCGTTCGCGTACTCCTCCGAAACGGCTCGACCGATTCTCATGAAATTTTGTGAGCATATTGAGTAGGTCTGAGAATCAGCCAACGTCTATTTTTCATCCCGAAATTCCCGCGGGAACGGGTACCGTGGTTGAACTCCTCTGAAACGGCTCGACCGATTCTCATGAAATTTTGTGTGCATATCGGGTAGGTCTGGGAATCGGACAACATCTATTTTTCATCCCGAAATTCCCGCGGGAACGGGTACAACGCGGGTGAAACCGCGGGGCGCAGCTAGTATAGATAGAAAAATGAATAAGGTTTATCTTTATTCTTTACTACCTAACCAACCAATTCTAGAGTCTAGAGTTAGTGCCTAACTGATTGTATAACGGCCTCCATAGTTGACTACTTACTCGTTCTAATGATTGACTACGCGACCTATGTAGCGGCATTTCTATACGAGAATAAGTATAATTAACATGTCCTCTGAAGCACGGCAGCCTTCATATAGAATTGCCGCTGTTTGCCATTTGTTCAAGTATTGTAAAACTCTGTAATCACGTGTAGTGATTTGAAATTGTTAGTGTAGCTACTTTTTGAAAGAAATAAAATAGGTATGTGATTAATGAATGAATGAAAATAATGGATTATATTAATGACTCACTACGTGAATCTATATATCTTTCTGCAGTAGTTTTTATGAGATTGTCTTGTAAAGATGACCATAATGTTAATATCATTTGTTGCAGCCACATTCCCTGCCTTGTTACCGAGTGCCGCGCCGGATGTCGCACGGGGGATCTACCTTCTCTCCAGGAAGGTCTCCGATGATGTCCTCCATAAGGACCACGGACGATGAAGACGATTTCTCACCAGGACATTTGGTTTGTATATCTTATGTAGTGAAAAAGCGTATAATATAAAGATACTTAGATCCCAATGTTGAGTAAAGTTATTTTGTTGTAAATACATATAAAGTCGAGACTTAATAATACAGTGTAAAGTTCTATAGCTCATTTGAACATTTGATAAGTGAAAGATTTCACTGTTGGGCAAAGACCTCACTGAAAATATCAAATGCCAGTGTAGATGTAGTACATTTTTATTTATCCTAAATTGCAACCAGAGTTCAACTTTTGCTCGTTTGCATTTCTCGAATTGAATTTCTTCATTTAATGTGTATGTTAGCATAAATATATGTTATAGGATGTCTGTCAATGTTTTCTCTTATTTGAAACTAGTAGCGCCCCGCGGTTTTGCCGGCGTTGTGCCCGTTCCCGTGGGAATTTCGGGATTTTTTTTACAAAAAAACCTTCCTCTTGAATCACTCTACCTATTACAAAAAACCGCATCAAAATCCGTTGTGTAATTTTAAAGATTTAAGCATACAGACAAACAGACAAACAGACACGAAACAGAGACGACTTTATTTTATACTATGTAGTGACTAGTAGCGCCCCGCGGTTTTGCCCGCGTTGTGCCCGTTCCCGTGGGAATTTCGGGATGAAAAATAGCATATAACCTTCCCGTTGAACATGGCTATCATTACAAAAATAATAATTCGAATCGGATTGGTAGTTTCTGAGATTAGCGCGTTCAAACAAACAAACTCGTCAGCTTTATAATATTAGTATAGATATTATGACTCAGCATGAGGTGATTCAACCTAATTGCAACATTATAATTACATTGTTAAGTGTTATTTCTGTTTGCAGTCCATGCAGTATTGCAATTTGCCTCCCCTCCCGCCGGCCGTGGATCGGGCGCTGAAACCGAGACATTCGAGTCGGAGTATTGGACATATCAACCATTTGATTGGCCACGTGAGTTCTTTTGAATTTATTATGTCAAGTTTTACCCCAATAACATCTATGCCTGCCTTTACCAAAGCGATATTCATAGTATGTTGATAATTCAATAGAAGAGTATCTTAAGAAAGGCGGCTGTAAAGTCGTCTTAAAAGATAGTTTTCAATACATTAGTATTAAGTAGCTATTAAAAGGTACAATCCTTGGTACAAAGACCTTTTACCTCTATCTATAGAAATTATTGGCGTTGGTTGAAAAATCGGACTCATTTTTTTGCATTAAGAATCATAAGAAGGAATTGATTAGAGTTATTACCCAAAGTATTTTCTTGCTTACTTGATTTATTGTGCTAATATGATCGAGTGATTTGTTACAGGGCCTTCAATTAAGTCATTGCAGCGACATGAAGGCGGATGCCCTTCAGTATTTAGACCTGGACTTACACACGTCTAAGCCGGTACCATCGAAGGTAAGTAATGGGCCCTCTCAATCACTTCACTTCATAGTATAAAACAAAGTCGCTTTCCGCTGCCCGAAATTCCCATGGGAACGGACAGAACGCGGGTAAAACCGCGGAGCGCTGCTGCTATACCTTGCTACATATTAATAAAATATTTGAACATCTACTTTCAGCCCCAAGATATACCCCGAAGAAAACCGGAGATAGTCCACGACAGGTCCCTCTCTTCATTAGAAGATGATTCCGCGTACAAAACAGTGGATTTCGTCAAAACTGAAGCATTTAACATTACACGGCAAGATGCGGAGGCGTCGCGAAGCAATCACCATTGAGCAATACATTTTTAATGTTCGTATTTCCAAAATAATTTTAAAATTATTACTATTTGAAGACGCTACGTTTTCCTCTACTATTTAGCTAAACATTTAGAGAGAAACTATAAAGTTACTTGCACATATAGATGCTTGGTTGCTAAGAAATTGTATAGTCTCAATTACATATAGCAAGTTAGATGCTAAGCAGTGAATATCTTTTACTGTTTGACTCACCCTGTGGGATTCATTTGGTGACAATTATTGGGTGAGTTTATGAGCCGATTAGGAAGATTCTGTGATTGAGACTCATTTTATATTAGCAAGGAAATCGTGCGAGCTAAAGTACCATTCTTAAGATGGGCAAGCAAAAGAATTTGCTCATTCGTCTATCACATTCTTAAAAACACAATTTAAACTTAGTATTATCACGCCGTTAATGTCTAAACATTCCTAAACCCTATTTTCCAAATTATTCGAAATGTATTTCTAATCATTAGCAGCGACAGCATGGTAGAAAATTAATATCAACGGTAGATTTATGTTATGATAGACCGTTTCGGGCGAAAAATCTACCTAACTGCCTACTTCAAGCTATTGACTGATGAAGCGATACATAACAAACGGCTTTACTCTGTGTTGTATAAACATGTTGAGTTAAATTAACTCCTATAAAAAAGTCTGGATTTGCCAGGTCGCCACAATCTACCTTTAATTCTTGTGGCTTACACAATGCTGCCATTGTATTTGAATATTGAACGAAAAGTCGTCATTTATTAAGCATTTTGCATTACTTTTAAGATATGAAAGCTTTATTGAATGAAAGTATGTGAAAGTATTAATATAATGTAAAGACTAGTCTTTACAGTATATTAATTATTATTATACTTAATGTATTATTATATTATACAAACCCGTCAGTACTTAAATAGCAAATAATTAAATAATGTACAATTGTTATTTAGTTTGAAAAAAGTATATTCTACTTAAATAATTGAATTAATAATTAATATCCGGTATTAATTAAATTTTGTGAATAAATACCTTTATCTACACTAATGTTGTAACATTCTACTTATGATTCCAATACTTGACTTATAATTACTACTGTTATAGCACAGACAACTAAAACACTCAATTTAAGCAATTGCACATGATGATATAATATCATTATAATATAACATTATAACATCATTATAACGCGACCAATTAACCTGGCGAGCCTTATGTCAAAATCCTCATACTAGTTGTATAAAATTTTGATATTAGGCTGGCTTTTGAAAACAGTTGGGTTATACGTGAAAACTTCGTCGAAACTACATAGGGTCAGGTGGGGTAAAATTGAGACAAAATACCAATCTTTTAGTTTTTTATGACCCAATAATTATTTTTTACTTGTTTAAATGAATTATTATGATACTATTTCTTAATAGCTATTAAAAAAATGAATTCGTTTGTAAATAGTCATACGCTTACGACACGTTTTGGTATAAAATAAGTGTCTTATTATTTTCCTCCAAAAAGGGTAAATATGAGACATGAGCTTTAAAATATAAGACAGCCCTCATTTTGTATATCTTTCCATATTTGTGACATTAAAGGCTAAGTATAAGACAAGGAAGGTTAAAAATGATACAATTTTTTTATTATCTCAATCAAATGTTCTTTTATTAATGGACTAAAAATTAATCAAAAATATCGTCACGAGATTTCGTTTACCAATATTTTTACCTAACGTTTGACAGTTAAATTATTAAACATTGTTTTAACATTTAAACGCAATAATGAAAAACAAACAATAAAATTATAGAAAAATATAAAGAAAACTAAGATAAACTCGAAAATTAAGCAACATCGTAATCCACTTATATTTAAACACTAGACTAAACAGTCTTTTAATTAGGAACTTCTTGTATTTTAAATCAGTTCAATAATAAAATTATAATAACAAACATAGGCTTAAATTAAACTTATTCGAGTTACTCAACACGATATTTTTCGAAGTCAATATCAAAAATTAAGGCGCTTCTTTTATTGCTTTGTGTTGGAGGTGCCAATTTCATGACAATTTCCTCTTTATTGATAGAATATTTTATGTGGACAGCAGGATAAATAAAGAAAATTTTCTTTGATCTTTTAAGATAAATCACGGACATATTTTCTCCATCAGTCGCTTCAATTCGGGCCACATAATATTTTTTAGTGTTCTTTAGAGAATGCTCCACAAGTACAAAGTTCCCAACTTCGCAAGCTGATCCAATTGCTTCATCTCCAGTAGAGTCTTTAGAAGTTGAAGGAATCACATTAACTTCATTGTGGAGTAGGTCATTGTGGAGTAGGTCACATGTTTCATCTTTTTCTGTCTCGTTTCTAGCCTCATTTGAGCTGCCAGCTGCTTGCTGGTCGATTGTTGGCGTGAGCACGCCAAATTCACGATCATAATCATCTAAAATGTCTTCTAAATTGTAATTTTCAATATCACTTTCGTCCGCGTATTGCACTTCTTCATCCAAGAACAGATCTGAATCTGTATCAGACCCTTGCCGAGCAACTGTTCGTGTCCTTTTCTTAGTCTTGGGTTTTCCTTTAATTATATTTGTTTCCTTGTTTTTCTTTTTGTCTAGATTTTCTATACTCTTTAAATAATCTTCAGTAGTCAAAACTTTACCTTTCCCATCTATTTTTCTTCTTTTGCTTGAAGGCGGTGCTGTATGTTTAATTTTGTCCAACAGTAACGTTTCAAATGAGCAAGATGGTCTGGGATCTTCAACGGGATCAAGTTGAATAGAAGTTTCGGTTTGTAATAGCGATGGTGAATCACACTGTCTAGAATCTGGCAATGAGGGTGACATACATTCCACGTTTTCAGGCAACAAACCGTCAAATATATTTAATGGATTTGGGATGGCATCACCTGAACTTTTTGCTGCATTGTATCTTTCTAATTTTTGTGGATTT
The DNA here is from genome assembly GCA_963082685.1 of Cyclophora albipunctata. Classification (NCBI taxonomy): domain Eukaryota; kingdom Metazoa; phylum Arthropoda; class Insecta; order Lepidoptera; family Geometridae; genus Cyclophora; species Cyclophora albipunctata. Next base: position 10,361,614 of record OY720111.1, on the reverse strand, counting down.
AGACGATCTTTTGGGTAAGCATCTTTATTTACAGGGTAAAGTCCTGTTACCCTGAAAGACTTTTTAATAACCTCTTCTGAGATACCATCGCGCCAGACTTCACTCAATAGATTGCAAAATTCTGATTTTGTAAGACATCTTTGGTTCAATCTTTGCCATTCAATTAGTTTTTCGTTCCATTTGTATTTTATTGGTCCAAATAAACTTCGGTCCATCGGTTGCAGTAAATCTGTGGTATGCGCTGGCAGCTTTAATAAAGTCACGTTTTCGCGTAATGCTAACTCAATTGTAGCTGGATCCAGATGGGTAACATGCCCGTCAAAGATTACAAGCAAAGGTCTCTCATGCACTGTCTTACAGAAGTTGGCAAACCACTGGTTGAAAATGCTAGTCATCATCCATCCGTTATCTGAGCATGCATAAGTAGTTCCTGAAATATCGTTCGTACCTTTCCAAGAGCTCCAGAGATTCTGTCCTTTGAATATTATCAGTGGTGGCAGTAATTTTCCATCTGCAGAAGCGCATCCTAACACCGTGGTATTTTCTTTTCCTGATCCCTTAAAATAGAAAAATAATAATAAATAAATATTCTGGACATTTCTTACTATTATTGTATTCGTTACTATTGTAATAATTTAAACATAATTAAAGTAAATAAAGAATCACCTGTATAATTCTGTGTGCCTTCTGTCCTTTTTCTGTTACCCCCTTAACGCGCCCTGGATCAGAACAGAAGTAAGTCTCATCTAAATTCCAAATGCACTGAGGTTTGCTGTGTAAATCAAAAGAAGTCATCGTTTGATCTAATAATTCATAGAAGGAGTAGATGATAAATGGATCGCTGGTAGCTTGGCGTCGAGATTTTTCTAATTGTTCCAGTTTTTTGGCGATTAAACCATTTCTTTTAAAAAAACCAATCAACCAGTCTTTGCCTGGGTAGTTATTTTTAAAATTATTTCGAATGTTATTTTGAACAACGTATGTATGAACAATATTCTTTATTTCGAGCCTGGTTAACGCCCATCCCCATTTAGCCATTGTTTTTATTTTTTCTGACAGATCTATTTCTTCTTCTCTGCTTAAAACCGTTTTCCTTCCTTGTTTGTTTCCATTTAAATCGTGAATTCGCCTCCATAATAAGGATTTATCAATATTGTACTTCTTTTCGGCCTCTCTCAATGATAGATTGCCGCTTTTTACATTTTCCAGAGCTTCTTGTAACTTCAATTCGTTGTACGTTTTTGGTTTAGGTATATATTTTCGAGGCATGATTAATTCTCTTGTCTTATTTTTATACCACACACTGTCTTATATTTTACCTATAGCCTGTCTTATATTTTCCCCCAAAACCAACACGTGCTTACTTATCGCTCGTCACCCCGACACTGACGGCGCGCTGTTTAGGCTCAAGGTCAATAGTCGGCCCGCGTAAGGAGCGGGGGTAAGAGCGCGGGAGGCGCGAATCAGAGCGACACGACGAAAAGTGCGCGACCCGCGTATAAAAGATTTCGCGCCAAAATTTGTAGTGAGTTGTAAAATATTATTAAAAATATATTATTACTAAATAACCAAGCAATATAAATTTATTTTCTAATTTTATAATTAATGAACTTTATTTTTAATGGAATACGGTTCTATTTGATGTTTATTTCAAAGAAATATAATGGTGTCTTATTTTTACCTATAGATTTGGGTATCTTATTTTTACCCCACCTGACCCTACACAAAACTCTTTGGTAAGATCTCGCTCGCTCCTGATTGGCCCTACGCGCAGCTGCGCTCTCATTGGTTAGATTTTAATGGCGGCAAGTTCACTGTGACAATACACGTACCTACGCGTGAATTTAATGTTTCGCAATGTGTTTTGTTTTTAAAATTTTGTTTGATTAATTGCATTAAATAGTGAAGATAAAGTAGTGTATGCAACTGCATATAACACGGGTATTAAAACACTCGTTACTATTATGAAACTCGCTGCGCTCGTTTCATAAACTCACACTCGTGTTTTAATACCCTTCTTTATATGACGTTGCATAAACTACTATTATATTATTTTACAACCGTTACGTTACGTTACCATTAAAAAATTATTCGACTTTTGCAGTATTTTCATGTTTTAATTGTTTCTGTCACATCATATTTATTATCAAAAACCATCGTAACTAGTATTTTTAAGGTAATTTGAAGCAAAATGAAAGCAATTTTAGTATAATTGCAATTCCTTATAGTAGAGAATAGTATTTAGCCTAGTTTAGTGTAATAGGCTCACAAAATAGCCATACAAATAGCGCACAAATTAGTACATTAAGACTGTAGTGTGTAAGGACAATTGTAAGATAGAATATCTTTAATAAAATACCTAGAAGCGATTTACTATATTATTCAATTCGTATATTTAAATGTAGTGTGCAATAAAAATATGTCGTTAAGTTAAAATTTATAGAAAAGTAAAATTTACTTTAATTATAAATAATAGCCAAAGGTCTATTTCATTTATATACAAAGTGATAGTATTTGTATCAGAAATTGTATTGATTATTAAATAGCATTTTTGCACATACACTTTCTAATTATCTTTATATTACAAATATTACTTCCATGAAATCACGACCTTACTAATTAAGTATTAGATTTACATATTCCTTCAGTTGTTTGACAAAACGATTTAAACTATGAGTATACGTATTTCAGCAATGATTTCAATTTCCAATCGTTCTGAAAGTTGTCGCAGTGTTTACAGTTGAAGTTTGTAATGTAACCAATGTTTCAGAGAGAAACAGTGACGCGAGATTATGAATGAACATTAAAAACATATAACAACAAATGAACATATAAATCAACAAGGCGGGTACTGATAGACAAGACGTTATGTAACGTTACACGGCGAGCATTCGCGCAGAGAGGGGAAACGAGCGGCTCTGCTGTTAAAAAATAGCTCGTTATGTTATATAGATTAGTACCCGTCTTAATGTTTCCATGGAGGAACATTCTTTGAATAAATCCTATGTCACATTATATTATTAGGGTTTGACATAAAAAACTTCTAATTTTAAATAACAGTAAATTCGGTAATATACATATCAAATATTCGGTAATTAAAAAATCTTATATATTCACCTACTTTTCTAGTACACTTATATAGATAATTTTAATTGTATACCATATGACATAATTCAAATATAATAAATATTTACCATATTCATACTGTCTGAAGATAATTCAGACTCTAAATAAATTAAGTTGGTACCTTGAATGTACAAAGTTGTAAGTCTCAAGCGATAAAGAGGTTTAGTATTTCACAATAGATGATATTCTCATTATTTCTTCTAAAAGACAACATATTATGTCATTTAAGTTTTATCTGGACAGCACATTTTGTCCTATGTTTTTAGCTCTTATATTAATGCTCATTTTTAAATGAGGCTTGCTTCCTTAGTTAACGTAAACGCAAGCAATATTATACTGTTGTAAACTTTATAAAATGACGCTCCATAGTCTAGAATGTATTGTTAGCCTAAGTGATTTTATGTGTAAAATTATTTAAATGATGCTAAGTACGTAGTATTGAATATTATAAAATATAATTTTATTCAAATTATTGGGTTTATTTTTTATAAAGTAACACCTATTAATGTTAATCATTTCAGGGAAAGTATGTATGTATCTAGTAATGAAAAAATATCTTTGACTAAAAGTATCTCTAAATTAAAAAGCAAACGAATGATATGATTTGGTTTTAAAATGAAAACAAAAAAGCCAATTGTCGGCTTCATTCAAGGGGATAGTAATATAACACAAAAAGTATTATAATTAAAAAAATCAAATACCTTAGCGCGTACTTATGCCCCTCCAACTTGTACCCGTTCCCGCGGGAATTTCGGAATAAAATGTATCCGATGTGTTATTCTGATGTAACTTCTATTACTTATATTTCATTCAAATCCGTATTAGTTTTTCATGAAAGAGTAACAAACATCCATACATACATCCATCCTCACAAACTAGCATTTATAATATTAGTAGCAAGTATATATTTCTTAACCATCAACGCCCTCCTACGTAGAATTAGAACATTAAATAACATTTTCATTTTCACCACGATTAAGTCAACCTCAATGGTTCATATCTAAGGCTCAAAATCAAACCAACCCCAGAAAATTGAGTTTAAACGCCATCTATGAAGTGGGTATGATAAGTACGCTTTGAACCTGAAGGGTTAATTATGACTTAGGTTCATATTTGATAACCTTTAACCCTGATTTAAATTTTATTGATTTGTTATTTACAACTAGATGGTGGTATGGTGATCTTGGGTAAGCAACTAAGTACCTTCTTCATAAAGGTGTTTGAAACAACATCTCCAACTCTATAAGAGTTTATTTTTAGGGTACTGAGACTTCGCTGTCCGTACGTCCGTCCGTCTGTCACCAGGCTGTACTGTATCTTAAGAAAGGTGATAGCTAGACAGTTGAAATTTGCACAGATTATGTATTTCTTTTGCCGCTATAACAACAAATACTAAAAATAAAATAAAACAAATATTCAAGGAGGCTCCCATACAACAAAGTTGATTATTTGCCGTTTTTTAAAGTATGGAACCCACCGTGCGCGATTCCGACTCGCATTTGGCCGGTTTTTTCAACTATAAAATACTTAACAACCTTATGTTTACAAAGTTTTAAGATCATTGATCATCAAATACACTCTAGTGAAATGTCGCTCATTAAAATAGATGCCATTTATGAAATACTAGCCGCGCCCCGCGGTATTACCCGCGTTTATCCCTTTCCCGCGGGAATTTTGTGACAAAATGTGTTATTCCGATGTACAATCTATATTAATGTAAAGTTTCATCCAAATCCGTCCTGTTGTTTTTTCGTGAAAGAGTGACAAACATACATACATCCATATACTCGTATTCATTCTCACAAACTTTTGCATTTATATTAGTAGGATATTTAATAAGAATTATTGTCTTCGTCTTTCGTTGCATAGTGTTCTATAATAGTACATCTATACTAATATTATAAAGAGGTAAAATTTGTAAGTTTGTTTGTATGTTCGAGCTAATCGCGGGAACTATCAGTCCGATTTGAATAATTATTTTTGCAACGGATAGCCACATTCAACGGGAAGGTTATAGGCTATTTTTTTATCCCGAAATTCCCACGGGAACAGGCACTACGCGGGTAAAACCGCGGGGCGCTGCTAGTATCTAATATCTATACATATGTCTAAAGAAAGATAAATAAAGAAGGAAAGAAAAATAAAGGGCCAATATTAATAGTAGGTACTCTGCCTGTATCAATAGGGGTCCGAGCAAAATTCAAAAGCCACTAATTCATTCTAAGAAATTCAGCCTGTCAGTTTTATTTGTGTGAGCTTTAAAATAGTCTTTTTATAGTCAGGATTCAGTGCATTTGCATCCCCGGTCGTTTAGGTAAACATTTGCATTTGCTTGTTTGCTATGAGGGACTCAAATTGCCCGACCTTTTTCATATTGGTGATATTTGAATTAATGAGCTTTACCTATGTTATTTCTGACTCACGAATGGGACAGATTGGTATAGCATTTTTATTGTACTGTACACTCTGCAGTTAACTCTTTCTATTCTAACTCAAGATGGGTCGTAGTGGAATCGCCGTTTCATTGTATCTTAAATGAGAGAACATCCAGATGGTAAATTTTAATTTGATGTTGGTTTTGCCAACATGTGTGTACAGTGTGCAGTTTATCACACTCCCTTAGTGTGCACTGCACACTAAGGGAGTGTGATAAACTGTCGTAAACAAATGGGACTTTGGGTGAATTTAATGTCGAAAACTGAAGATTTTTGTCATCTTAGCCATCAAACCCTTTTGATAACTACAAGTAGGTACCTAAAGATGACGAGTATTTCAGGTCCATATATATAATGGCACATTCTCCAAATCCAGGGTTAAAACAATAAGCTACTCCATATCTGTGTCATGGTCAAAACAGATGTATTGTATTGTTACCAATCCATTGTGAGTTTAAGCAAATAGAGCGAATCTAGACTCGATATACGAGTGTACCGATTGCATGATAGACAAACTTTACGTAAACTAGATATCTCTGGAAAATTTAAAGCGGTTATGTGTGGTGTGAGTTAACATTCACCATTTTATACAAGTGGTCGGAAGATTATTTGACTTTGCTTTGCTTTTTCGGGTTAAAAATAGCCTACGAGTATGTAGTGATAAAGCTTAATCCTCCTCACTGTACTGATATCTTCAGTAAGATGAGAGGCCTTTGTCCAGCTGTGGGACATTGCAGGCTTATACTTTACCTTTATGTGTTAATCTAGGCTCTTAGTTATCTCAACGCTAAGATTTTACCAGATGTACTTTTTGACTGAAACTAAAAGACTATCCATACATCTTTAAAAATCGCATTTATAATTTTGAAAGGATGACCCGGCAATGATAACTCGGCAATATCTTACACTATATAATGACCTGAGAAATCGCTTCTATATACGAGTTTACTTAACCTAATTACTTCTAATTAAGCCCTTAAAGCCACCAATAACAAACTATTCCGCAGTCTATTTACCAAATTTGAATCGGATAATATTGTAATCTCGTACAGCCATTAAGATAATAATCTCTGAATCCCAGAAAATATAAGGATTGAGTTTTAATTAACTCGCTCACAGTCCGATATTGAAGAATGGATTGCTTTGTGCCCCGCCCAATGAAGTATTATTAAATTATGGAATCTAAATTAAACTTTATTAACTTTTGTCAGTATCCTAAGTAAGCGTATCCTGAGTTTACCTTTGCGCACTTTTTGTATTGGTATTCCATTGCTTTTAATCAAATTATTTTTTCTATTAGCGTTCATACCTAGATATATAATTGTAGGGGCCAATTCATACAAGCGGAGAGAGGCAGCGTCTAATCCATACATTAATACCAGCGCAGAATCGAAGTTGGGCTTCAATTTGAAAGTTAGCACAGCAGATTTACTAACTCTATTATCTTCACGTTAAAGCCCATTGAATCTGTAGAATTCATTTCGAATTCGTACGTCTTTTATTTTCTCATGCTTTACGTTATGCGGATCGAAATCGAAGCTACATTTCGTGTCTGTCTCGTGCTAATTGGGCTTCAGCTGAGCTATACTAATACGTTGATATGATCAGCGGATACCGTATGTCGTGTAGCAACGTAGCATAGCATTAAGTATGCTATCGGATTTAAAGGATCTATAAACAAAAGACATCCGGTCCAGCGATCCAGCGGTACCTTTAGAATTTAGCAATTATTATAAATCCAATTTTAGTTTAAACGTTTTTGTTTTAGTTGAAATATGAATTTATTGTCCATTTCGATAGTGAACTGATTGAACAACCTTTTTATTAATTTATCAATAGATAGGCCGTAAACTAAGACTGGAGCAAGCTGTTCCATTGAAGGCATCAGACTTAATGTACCGCCCACAGCCTTATGTTTATTAAGCGGCAAAATTTTATTTATTTAATCCCCTTGTGGTGGCCACGGGATTAGGAATAACTTTTTATTAATTTGAACTTTAGACTCAGGTATACCTATATATTAATGAGTTTCCGTTAAGTGTGACTCAGACCTAACTTGCAATAACTACAATAAATAACTTAAATACACAGAGTTCAGTAACAACTTGTTATTTAAATACATACCAACATTTAATTCTGTAGTCATTCTAAAGTTCACAGACCTTTTCGTCTAACTTTGAACATTTGATATGACACGTTATTGAAACATAACAAATAAAGGGGGGTAGACCGAGCCCCTAATAGACGCAGCGTCTGGTAATTGGTTATACTTCGAGTTTGCTTTTCATGTCCAAATGCAGTGTATATACGGGCTTTTAAAATTGTAGCGTTCATTGTCGTCCTAACAATATGTTGATATGTTTATATGTATGTAAACATCGGTTTGCCGCCGCTATGGTAGCTAAGACAGTAGCAGCGCAGCAGAACGATAAAAAACGAATATGTTGAATGAGAGACCGGGCATTGATGGCCCTAAATAGAGAAGAGTGGCGGGAAATGGGAGAGGCCTCTACCCAACAGTGGGGCGGAACGGGCTAACAGTAATAATACCAGTATGTTTAATGAACCTCAAGTGTCTATATGTTGGACGTTACGGTTAGTTACCACAATATATATTTCAGTGACCTTTGCGGGTTACGCTTTAGCAGTGACTCACTTGCCATTGGATAGTCTACATTACATATCTATGTATATAAGAGTACATAGAAGAAAGTCGTGTTAGTTACACCATTTATAACTCGAGAACGGCTGGACTGATATTAATGATTAATTATTCTATATATCTTGGTCAGGAAATAATAAGTAATAAAAATCCCGAAATTCCATCGGAAACGGGTGTGCTGCGGGTGAAACCACGTGGCAAAGTTAGTTTTGGATAAATCATACCTTAAACTGATAGAACTGTGTGTATAGTAAGCATTTTAACACTATTATTGTCGTATAGATTGTTTAGAGAACAAGAAAACAAATCATAGAAAATACTTTCTTCAATGCTAATACAATCCGAGTCCAAAAACTAACGAATCATTTCACACTCCTGAAAGTTAAAAACCGGTCCCTTTTATTAATATAACAAAATGCTACCGTGACTCAAGTTAACTCTATTCTAACTAGAACTAACATGCTCCTAACTTGTTAACTAAAATAACCAACGCCTCGTGGCGACAAAGGTGTGACTAAACCGTAGAGTAATAATCATTGTAATTATCGTTCAATAAGTACTTTCAAAGCTACCAACTGTTAATTTATTCATAACCGACACACTATAGATTAACAGGTACTTAAAGGCACATAAATTATGAGATCAAGCTAATTAATTAAACGGCCGTCGGGGCGTCCGCACCTATTAATTAATTGTAGCTTTTGTATTTACTCAAGTTTAAATCATGACTCTTCGTGACACAGATATTCATTAAAACATTAATATATGTACCGCTTGGTAATTTAATTAAATTAAGACGTAGTAGGTCTAAGATGTTAAGTTTTATTCTATTGTTTAGTTGATTTTAAGTTTTAGTTTATTTTAGTATATAGTTTTTGATTGTTTTAATAGTTTATTTTAGTATATAGTTTTTGATTGTTTTAATAGTTTATTTTAGTATTTAGTTTTTTTATTTTTATATTTTAGTTTTGATTTTTATATTTTGCACACCCTTTGGGTTTGTAAATAGATGTAACAACTATTTACGCAAATAAATGATTTGAATTTGAATTTGAATTAGGTATAAACATTAAAATTTGTAGTTGGCTACGTATGTCGTAGCCGATATGCGAGCTACGGCGTAGTACTTTGTAAGATTTGCTACGCCGCAACCGATTCACAATAAATGAACAACGTATGAAAACATAATGAACAACGCAAGCAAAGAGTTATAAATTTGAGGTGACAGCATTACATTATGTTAGTTTGTAACGCAACGTAACAGCAAGGCGAGGTGTTTAGCTAGAAACATATAAAGTAAAATTACCATCTACGAGGCGAACAAAAATATATTGAGTTTTGTCTCTATTACTATACGCCCTGCGTGCTAGTTACTCGTAATATGAGACAAAATAACTACCGCAACTAAATAAGCCAAAACGGTCTCAAATAAGTTTAATTCAGTACGTGGAATCGACAAAGTTTTCTAACGTAAAGACGTGGAATATTGTAGTGAGAAGGTAAAACGTTGTAGCTGATACAGTTCGAGATACCAAGCTTATCTTAAGACTAGCATTCATTCTATTTCCGTTCCCTTTACCGCAAATATTTCGCATTTTATTGGATATCTTACATACTTTATTACAAATTATATCCATTTCAATGAAATTCGGTTAGCAATTTTTACAATAAGAGATGTCGCATACTTGTTTTATTGTAGAATTCACAGAGAATAGAAATCTCGGTGGGTGTTTGTTTCTCTTTCACATTTAAATAACGAACGAAAGATTAGTAAAACAATAGAGACTCAATATTTTTTGTTCGCCTTTGGTAGATTATTATTAAGGTAATTTTACGTTAATGTTTCTAGGGAAATACCTAACCTTTCTTGGTAAGTTGCGATACTACAAACTAACATATGTAATGATATATCGCCTCAAACTCATAACACACCTATTTTTACTTTGCTCATAGACATTGTTCAATCACTGTGAATCGGTTACGGCGTAGCAAATCTTACAAAAGACTACGTCGTAGTTCTCGCACCGGCTACGACCATACGTAGCGAATAATGGGGAAACTTTTTTGAACCCCCCACGCTAAAAGAGGGGTGTTATAATTTTGACGTGGTTGTATGTCTGTCTGTATGTCTGTCTGTATGTCTATCTGGGTGTCTGTCTGCGTGTCTGTGTGTCTGCCACATCATAGCTCCCGAATGGATGAAGCGATTTCAATTTTTTTTTAATTTATGGTGAATTATATGCAAGTATTCTTAGACATGTTTGATGAAAATTTTGAGCCGTTTCAAAGTTCTGGGGGGTGAAAGTGGGGAAGAGTTCATCCCCCACCCCCCATATTTCGGTTACCCGAAAGTCTGCCAATATATTTGAGTGGGGTCTCAAATGAAAACTTACTGAAAGGGAATATTGATGACTTAATCGAAAGTGTTCTTAGCTTCGTTTGTAACAAGTATGTACCTATAAAAAGTATAAAATAAAATAATTAAAAACCCCCGAAACAAAAACCTAAGTTCACTTTAAAAAGTGTTTGAGACAGGGTTTTTAAAATTTGAAGCTATACAAAAATATGAAGCTATAGATTTACATTAAATCAAATTAATACGGTTAATTACGCATGTAATTCTTAATTACCAATAAATATTTGTTATGTCGCTTTAATTTCATTAACAAATGGGTGATCTGCAATTTGTTAATTGTACAGGGCGACTTCAAATTGGTAATACAAAACACTTGATTTTGGCTTCATTAATGCTAAGTATTGTAATTAATTAACTCCGATGTTAAAATTAGCTGTCTTTAATAATTGATAATTTTCTAATAAAATATTTAATTACAGTCCCGAAGTGTGTTTACCCCACATTCAATACCTAACTGTCAACTGCCAGACCTGTCACTCGATGTTATCAACGTAAGATAATAATTAATGGTAAGGTAGCCATATGAAGCCAAAGAAAATGGGATAATTTAAAATTACCAAAAAACATACTTCTGGTTATTTTAAAAGCATGAGACCTAATGGAGGTGCTTAGTGTAGGGCAAACGTGTGCAAAACTTTGATTTTGTATTACCAATTTGAAGTCGCCCTGTATATCAAAGTATGATTGTCTGAAGCGCGATGGCTGTGTTGCACAACATTTTGTTAAAATAAAAGTGTATTACAAATATACAGTAGTCAGTAAGGCCCATAGCACACGTTTTAGGAACGCGCGTCTTCGGCGCCGTAGACGCTGATGCGCCGTAGATGCGTTTGTATTGATGATACAAGCGCGTGCATGAAGCGCGTATACGCACTTTTGAAGCACGTACAAATGAGCAGTGTTGTCTCAACCGATGCCATTGTACAACTGGAGACTGGAGGAGTCTCTGGTCAAAACGCAAAGGCTACGAGCGGCTACAGAGCCTATACGCGCAGGAAACGCACGTTGTATTATTACCCGTCTGCCTAGGTTACAAGGTTGCGTTCAAATCTTTCGTTTGAAGCTCGTATACGCGTGTCATCTGCGCGTCGCCTGCGCGTATTAAATACGCCGTGTGCTAAGAGCCTAAGTTGTATTTCAGACTAGTTTCGTGGACAGTCCTTATTTGTTCTGGTCATCCTCTTTTTCTGCAACTATGATCCTTTCAGTTAATCTCCGGGATTTCATCTTTACGCAGCTATTTCAATAGTTATTCTGCTACCAAAGACTAAGACAATTCAATGGAACCAAATATCTCAAAAATCGGAGTAACTGGTTCGGATTATAAATGGTGTTACTAACACGATTTTCCAATTATTTAATTGTATAATATTTATGTTATAGGCATCTTCGGTGAGATGAAGGGCCCAGTAGTGGGAATTATAGGCTCATATTTTACTTTTTTATGTTATATACTCGTACAAGCAGTGCCCTGCGGTTTTACCCGCGTTGTGCCCGTTCCCATGGGAATTTCGGGATGAATAATATAACCTTCCCACTGAATGTAGCTATCTATTACAAAAAGATTTATTCAAATCGGACTGGTAATTTCCGAGATTAGCTCGAACATACAAACAAACAAACTTACAAATTTTACCTCTATAATATTAGTATAGATATGTCTCGTTATAATCGATTGGGTCGTTTAACTCGGAATGTGACTTGTGCAAACAGACTTTATAATATTACGAGTATATGGATTATTATTTTCGCACGGTTGCTCATAAAGTAACCAACATTACCCTATTTTACGGCGACCCTGAGCAATATCTCGAATGTAAATTTCTAATGAAAACCGTTGTACGTAAACACAATATTACAAATGAATGTTTAGGAATTATATTGTTGATTGATTAATTTTTTTTAACTGAAGGTATTGTTGATTACGCTGACGTCATGCTTTCATTTCATTGTGCGTTTCTTTTCATTTCAGTTTGTTATGTGTCAAGCGCCTTAGCCATAGGTACATGCACCTTTACCTACCCCCTGACTTACCCTCCCTTCGGTCACTTTCGAAACCAAAGTTTCTTATCGAAAACGTTAGAGGAAAATGCAAGACGAGTGGCTACTAATGTTGACTAAAGAGAGGTATGTAATACACTCTGTAATTACGTAATTAATGAAAAGACCGTGCTTGTATTTTAAATTAATACGAAATGGATTTTGTGTTGAATTAGTTTGCCACACTAATGTATAACAACTTTCTTTCTTTACCTGGCGTAAATAAAATTTGGGACTGTTAAAAACTACCTTCGGATTGATTTTGACGGTGGTGCTTAGATCTATTGACATAAGGATTTAGTTTGTATATAGTACCGAGTTGTAGAAAGTACAGTAACTTTCTGAGTGGAGAATGAGTCAAATTAGGTAATAGAGAGGTAAATGAGTGTGCCGAGCGGAGTGGAGTGGAGCGGCGTGGAGTGAGTGGAGGCGACGCGTATCGCGCGTGAACGGACGGGTTTATGTAACCGCAGCAGGATTCGGAGCGAGCACGATCCATGGACTCGCGTCCGTTAGGAAACTTTGCTCATTCATCTTTTCCCTAAAAGCGGGGTGCGAGGGGTCGCGGGTGGGTGCGCTACGGCGCTTGTTATGTAACCGCGCGGCGGCGTGGCGCGCGCTGACTCTCGCTCCGACAGCCCCGGCGAGCGCTCGACGCCCGCGACCGCGCTCTCTCCTCGCGCCACTCGCCGTTCGACGCACCGCCCACCACTACTCATCACAACTCACACACAACAACTACCAAACTTTCTGCTGATTTTTCTCCCGACTTCTCGACCGAAGTGGTAAGTTATTTGTTTACTTACCATAATTCATCATTTGTTTATATTCACCCCCTAAGGGACCAACTTTTGTTATATAACATTTTGTCATTTTACGTTCCTCTCGTTTATTTTGTCCTTTTAACATCTTTCCTACTTTAAGAACAGCAGTTTGGCGAAAGTATTTGTCGATATTTATTATTTAAAAAGGTTTTCAGTGAACGCTCCAAAATTAAAATGTGAGGCTTCGTTTTACGTGACAGGTCTGTACTCAACTTTAGTACCACTTTTAGCGATCGCGGGCTTGACGAGGATGAAAATTCAAATTCGATGTGCCTTAAAATATTTTAAAGCGATATTACACACTTAGTTAAATTGTTCCGTCTTAGAATAGCTGTCGCGTAAAACACTTTGCCGCCTCTAGCCGAAACGTTTATGAGCTACAAACACGCAAACATGACATTGTGTTACGACTCATAGAGTTTTAGTTAATAATGGATTTACACACTGAACATTCTGAACAAAATGCTCGTTACAGAAATGTTCATCTTTTTCGTCGGAGCGGGGAAATTCTTTATCCGTAGCGCTGTGCTACGCAGCGTAGCAGCTCGTAGCACTCGCGGCAGGGTAATAAAGTGCGTGTCAGTTGTTCACGCCCTCTCCATGAGGTCTTACCATGATTAATGTTCGGGGCCTCCGGTCCATGGACTAAATTATATAAAGCTTTATATGGTTACAAAAGGCAACAGTTATTACTATTCAAAGTCATGAGGCACATTCAATAGAACCGCTACGAGTACACGGACACTTTCACTCACGCCTTTTCCTGATCGCATTTTCTATCGAACTATTACTTGTTTTTCAATAATATTGAATTTAGACTGTCCTTTTTTGTAATACATATTGGGATTTTTGTGCATTGTTTATAAAGAGAAGGCTAATTTTAGAATAGGGGATATGGCTTCGTAAGGGCGGGGGTTATTCTAAATATGAGCGAGTTAAGTCCCGATGGCCATTTATTATTAGACGGTGTACAACAATGGAGGATTAATGAAAAGTGCAACTTTATTAAAAATATTTTTAATATGAAAGAAGCTTCTTAGAATGCAAAACATTGAGAACAGTCGAATGAGAAAAGTGAGTTAAATAAATGCAGTTTTACAAGCGTAAATAATATAATCTTATATTTTTTGCAGTGCTTCAAATAGATACGTGCAAATATTTTATTCGTTAAGCCCTTTACAATGAAATGTTTTAAAATTGAAGTCCGCCATTTTCGTGTAATTTTATTGCAGGGCTGAATACCAATTTAGATTCGGGCTTTGTTTCAGAACAATTCTTACTCAGCTTCTTATTTTCTTAGTTAGAACAAATTATATAAAGTGTTTCATAATACTGTTATATACCTAATAGATTTTTATTAAAATACTAGTAATAAAAATTCTAGCTGAACTTCGTGGCACTTCAAAATTTCTAACGAATTTAGTTTTAAATTAATTATACTATGTCTAGTGTTTTTATTTTTATAGGTAATAATAATATGTCGTCAAGAAACTTACACAAATTGAATTGAACTAACAAATCAGTTTATAAACAAATATAGTAAAAAAAACGATTTTTTTATCTGAAGCGTCGTGATCAGGATTATCCTTCTGTTCTAATATTTTTATGAGATCAAGGGCCAAAGCCTAACCGTGGGACATTACAGGCAAATATTCCACCCAACATTTTAATCTCTTATAGTTTTCCTTATTTAACTATAACTGCGTCTCGCAGATTTACGTGGATAGAAATATATAAAAGCCTATACGTTCCCGTTGAATGTGGCTATCTAGTACAAAAAGAATTATTTAAAAAAATTAGATAAGCTCGAACATACAAACAAACAAACTCAGAAATTTTACCTCTTTATAATATTAGTATAAATTTGACCATAGATTTCAATCAAACGATTTCGATTAAACCGATCATACAGAGGATACATGGATATCAAATCGATTTAGTGATTAACTAAGCACCTCCTACGGTCTTTTTTACCTACCTGGATGTTACCACCCAACCGAGCTTCGACGGAGTTGCACGTTGCTTAACATTCTATGAGTTAACGTTCATGTCTTATTTTAAAGTTCTCGACCTAGTTCGGAAAATAATATTCAGTGTTAAAAAAGTATGCCGCTTCGAAAAAGCAAATAAAGTACGAGTAATACCTCGTCAACTTTACTTACAACAAGCAGCTTAACTTCCTTCATTTTCTTGGAAATTACAGAAATAAACATAGCATTTGAAATGTCCAAAGGAAAATTATGTCAACCAACAAAATAAAATTGTTTTGTAAACATTTTCAGTGTACACTGCACTTACCTTTACTATTCAAGCGAAGTAGCCATCGATAGGATAAATATATCTGAATTGCCGGCAATTCTCGGATCACTTGTAAAAGGTTGCGGCAACCTTTACTGTCCACAGAATACTTGATCAAGGATCTATTTATAAACAGAAACAGTTTCAAATAAATCATGCAGCAAGGAAAGTCACAATTGTTAAGTCAATTATCTGACTGAAGGAAGTCATGACTTTAGGCGGTTAGATTTTGGGAAGTTAAAAAAGAATTTTGAGAGGTTATCACCATTATAATGTTTGACGAAATAATAGTCTTTACCGGTTGTCGAGTATCTGAGTAAGGAAAATTTATTTAAGAAAGATAAAAAGATTATTTAAATTTTATTTCTTTTTTTCACTTTGTTAACTTAACTGGTGTCTTATTTTGTACTAAGTTGATGCAGTAACATTTGCCACCTATCGATAAGTGGTACATATAAGGATAAATGCCGTAACACTTTTCGAAGTACCACAATTTACAGAATAATGATGTAAGTGCATATCATTATTGCATTCCAAAATTTTAACTACACGAATTTAATGCCTTTCCATTTAAATTAAACGGTGGCGTGTTAAATTCTCACTAAATACCGTGAACAGAAGCGTGATTCTGCAGCGTAGATTTATTCGGATTCGCTGGCGTATGGAAGGATTACTTCTTCAAAGTCAGCTATTTGGAGTGAACCGATATGAGTAGGCACCGAAAGTGTTCCCATCTGATACCAAACCGTTTCTACTCATTCAGTATGAACACATCATTAAGTTTTATGTAAGAGCCTACCCAGGATTGTATTATCTGAAATCTATAACGGTGCGGAGATCATGACGAAGGCGTTACGTACTCACAACTACCGGGGTACACTAAACGCAGATGTTTACCATTCTTTGCCCTCAGGCTTCTCGTAAGGGATGTGGATTACGCAATTTGTTTAAATTGTATTACTTAACATTACTACACTTTTAAAGCATCTGAATAGTATTTCAAATAGAGGACTGATATTGTCTTTCAGTGCATCTATCAATAGTGATCTCTACACTAATATAATAAAGCTGTAGAGTTTGTTTTATTTCATTTCTTGTTTCTTATTATTTCGTTTGTTTGAACGCGTATAATCTCAGATCCTATCCGATTTGAATAATTCTTATTGTAATCGATAGCTTAATTAAACGGAAGGTATAGTATAGGGTATTTTTATCCCGAAATTCCCGGGAATGAGAACGGGTACAGCATGTATAACTACGGGGCGCTGCTAGTAGTTTATAAACTAAGAAAATGAAATGTAGATAACCCTACATTTCATTTTCTTAGTTTATATATAATACTAGTCTCATGTATGTTTATTATAATAAATACAGGAATAAAATCCATTGCCATAGAGGAAAATAAACCTAGTAAACAATGGGGGAAAAAAATCTGCTGTCTTATTTCAGTTAGGTTCGCGTAATCTTGCCGTATCGCCGTCCAATTACGGCGAATGTAATTAGAAGGTGCTTCACAACTTGAATAATTTATGCCGCGATGATTATTTATATTCACGCGAACAGAACGGGTAACTTCTAACTTGCTATTTAAATAATTTTCGTTTTATAAGCGTAGCGTGTCTTGGGCATGATGTTTGGCACGCTGCGCTGATTTCTCTTTGATGAGCAACTTTTTTTAAATATTTTGTGACCCATTGCTGGAAAAGTTGCTGAAAGAAAAAAAAGGAATCGCTACTTATTACTATTGCCGACGTCATTGTTGGTATAGTATACACATATTCGGTCTGGCTATAATCGGCCTCGGCAGTAGCCTAATTCAAATATGCGGACAAATGTTGTAAGATTGGGCAATAACCGTGCGGAATAATTAAGTAAAAACCGGCAGCTTAACCAATAGTTTTGTGTAATTTACACAACTTATAATTGCCGAACCGACTATGCTGGTCCAACTATGTGTGACAACGCTAAATGCTTCTTGTTGGCTTTGTCGTTCGGCAATTATTGACAATACGTCTGTGTCGTCGGAACATGTGTGTATATACCGTTACGTATTGCTTTTATTCTAGTCCAGACATCATCTGACATGCAACAGACATTGTCAGCCCAATTGCATTTAAACGTTGCAGCCCTCTGTCTGAGTGACACCTAATATTCCCGTTTTAGAACGTAGTATTCCTATAGCGGTTAATTAATTTGCATTTTATTGAGACTCATGCTATGCTCCAAAAATTAGTAATTCTGTTGTTCTGTCGTGTATGTGCCTGCCTTTTATTATAAAAAGCAGCGCCGATCTAAACGGCTGATTAAGGCTTTTGTTTAGAATTATGCATATTTCTTAACTTACATCGGTACGGCGTTTGACACGACGTCTTCCAGACGAAGAACTGTTCTTAATTTGGCAGATTCTTAACAGCCTAATGCCAGCGCCATACTTGACGGATCTTCCGTCACCGATCTTCCGCGATGGAACTCCAATACCTATTATTGCATAAAATTAAGACGCGACGGAGCAACCGATCTTCGGCGTAGTGTGAACGCTATTAGTAAATTACATGCAATAACATGTTTTGGCGTTCCGTCGCGGAATAGAAGTAACAACTTCCCGTTAAGTGTGGCGCTGGCCTAAGTCTCCTCCTACGGTTTAATTCGACGTTACCGTTTAATTGTATTAGTAAAATGTCGTGTGAGAAGTTCTAGTTATAAAAAACACTTCAAACAACTTTAAACACAAACTAAACCTGCTGTATAAGTATACTAAGGGCCATATTAATGAACGCGTATTAAGAAAATTTTAGCCATCAAATGGTTTGTCACTTTCTGACATACGAAATTTTCCTTTGCTTTAAACTTTTTTTAGTTACAGAGAGTTATTAATAAGGCGAAAATAGTTGTCAATTGATTGAAACCGCCGAGAGTAACAGAATAGATCGAATTTAATAAAGTGTAAGTTAAATTCAGTATTCGCTTGCGGCCACGAATGGATCGAGTGCGGTAAATCTTTCGAGTGAACTCGCTTGGAAGCGTGGAGTCGTTTCTCTGATAGTCGATGTTGGTTTAGGCCACTTTACGAGACCTTCACAATGATCGAGCGACATCTATAGTGTTGTTACAACAACTAATACGAGAACAAAATGGGTCTAATTGCTTCTGTCAATGTTATGACTACACTTCACTACATATTATAAAACATAGCCCGGCCGTCTGTCTGTCTGTCTGTTCGCGATAAACTCGAATACTATTACACGGATTTTGACAGGGATTTTTTAATAGGTAGAGTGATTATACAATGGTCTAAGATCCGAGCCTATATCGACCTTCACCGAGCTGATAATAGAACGAAACATATTTTATCATGAATTTAGTATATTAGAAAACATATTAAAAATGGGTTGGCTAAAAAAAACCTGGGCAGACTATTTTTAATTATTTAATAAAATAATATTTTAATTAAATGTTGCAACATCAGGATAATAAAAAAATATAATATCAATATATTGAGTTATAACCATAATAATATATCTATAATCTACAATAGACGATAAAAATATCAATTACTTACTTTGAAATTTTTTGGCTCTTTCTGGAAATAGAAAAAAACGTGGACAGCCGAAAATTCAAATTAAAAAATAACAAAAAAGATAGACTCGACATCTTGTATTACGATTTAAAATTTATTACAACAGTATAAATACAAAAATAATAGATATTAATTAAAAATAGTCTGCCCAGGATTTTTTTAGCCAACCCATTTTTAATATGTTTTCTAATATACTAAATTCATGATAAAATATGTTTCGTTCTATTATCAGCTCGGTGAAGGTCGATATAGGCTCGGATCTTCTACTACAAGGTTTATATGTATAAAAATTTCCGAAATTCTCACGGGAACGGGCGCAACGCGGATAAAACCGTGGGGCACTGCTAGTCAATTATACTTTTGAAAATATTGGTCCTTTTAACCTCATTGTACTGTTTATTTTGGTTTTGGTTAGGGAATATTGTTTATGGTTTTTTAAATGGTGACCCTTTATCCTCACTATGAAATTAGATGTGAAAAATACTGTTTGTAAGTGGAAAAGTAATACGCAGTTCAGGAATTTGCTGATGCATTTTTACGTGGTACGTATGATACGAGTAGTAATTACCTTTCTCTTGTATTTGGCTATCGAATACTGAAAGATGTTTTAAACCCAACTAGTACTTCCAGAGATAAGTGCGTTAAAACAAACAATCAAAAACAACCTTTAGCTTCGATGTGTTAAGTTTGTACTTACATAGAGAGGCCAATATTATTTGAGTATCGCCTTACCTTTATATTTGAGTTGTTTTTCCTATTTTATTGAAACCATAAATAAGCATTACTTACGTCAGGCTTGGGGAACTAAACTAATGTTCGGGCCGAGTTATTGGAATATTTCTTTTGTTTTCATACCTTTTCAGCGGGCTAGGAAAAGTTCCTAGAGAGAGGAAACCTTTTACTATGCTTAAATAGACATATGAGAAACCATTGTACAGTAAGTTAGCAACAATAGCTTAGAAGCAAAACAATCAATCAATCTGTGGTCTATTGGTATGTGCGCTCGCCTGCCAAAACTGAGGCCCCGGGTTCAACTCCCGGGTCGAGCGAAAACATGTTTCCTACTTTTCAAACATGGCTCGAGTTTGAGATCACCCACCCGCATTTGGCAAGCGTGGTGATTATGCCTAATCCTCCTCACTGTACTTATAACTTCAGTGAGATGAGAGGCCTTTGCCCAGTAGTGGGACATTACAGGCTAATACTTTTACTTTTTTTTACTATGCTTAAGTCTATAGTAGGGTATAATATTAAATAAAGTCACTTTCTATACGAAATTTCTCACAAGTATCACGAGATCTTATGTATTCATACAACCGAGATAGGCACTCATAGAAAAACTAGATAGTTTTGAAAACATTTAGTTTTCAAATTGCAAACCAAATTAAATTACATTTTGTTTAATTGCGGCTGCACAAAGTCAGATGAAAAAATCTGCTTGAATTTTACTTTTTTGCAAAGATTTCCGCATTCGGGCAATTTAGAATCTGTGATACCGGAGGGCTCACATAAAACGCGGAGGCATAGTAAAAGAGAACTACATTGAATAAAATGTTGAGACATGATACGTTTGACGTTTTCTATTACAAGCCCCTATTTATTATTGACGGAAGGTAGATTACAAAACGTCATGTTTTCTTTACATTTCATTTCGGAGTTATATACAGCACAATGTATATGAGAACCTGTAGTTATGTATGTATTTTGGACTTTAGTTTCATCTCATATACAATTCTTGTGTCGCGGTTTTTGTAATTAAACTCCTCCGAAAGGGCATGACCGATTCTCATGAAATTTTGTGTGCATATCGGGAAGGTCTGAGAATCGGACAACATCTATTTTACATCCCCCTAAATATTAAGGGTAGTCTACCTCTTAATTTTTATATGGCAAAACCACGTTTGCCGATGCAGGTAGTAAGTATCTAAATTATCGTTTGTATGTGGGTTTACATTTGGATAACTTGTTAGAAATATCATATCATATGATGATCAGGATATTTCACATGTTAGTGCACATGTTTAACACAACGTATTTTATTGGAACTCTTATACCTAATCTTCGTGCGCAACCTTATATTTTATTTTCGCCAAGGAGTTGTTACAGTTTACGCAACCCTTACTTGTAATAGAATAAACGATCAAGTTGTAAAACGTATCGTACTCCGTCGCTGATGAGCACGATTATATTTCCCTGCGGTTGTAAAACAAGCATGTGGTATAAAATATCGTCGATATGAGTACAAACATTTAGCGAATGCTATAGCTTAAAATATATACGCAATAAGGCGTGTAGGCGAGCTCGGGGCCCGTGGGAGGGGGCCTGTAAGGGAGGGATACGAAAACAAACATACCTACTTGCATACAAATCACCGCATTACGAAGGAGTCGTCGCTCTGAGCCAACATCTCCCACCTAAATAAGGGGATTTTTTTGTCGACTGCAGCACTAAACCTGGCGGTACCATCGGCCCGAGTTTATTAAAATATAACGTTTTTATATTGTTAATTTTAAGCAGGTGTTGGAATGACGACGCTAATCTGGTGGAAAGGTAAAGATACAAAGGAGTAATGAGGCATTGAGCTTCGGGCTCAATATCATTTTAGCGGAGATTAACCGGGAGACGTCCGCGTCTTTTGTGCGCCATTTTTTTCCGTTTTAATCCTAACTTTTAACACTTGAATTGTTTTGCTTCTGAGCTAATGTTGCTAACTTACTGTACAATGGTTTCTCATATGTCTACTGATTGCGCAATCTTTCAGTTTCGTTGAAATGTGACCTACAGAAACTGGCTATATTTATTTAAATCTAGATTTCAATATTGTTTAGTTCAGCGGTAATTAACCAGAGGTCGCTCTATAATATAATTAAGCTATCTTCTCTCGGTTCCTTTTGTATGCTTTCTTTGTTTTAATTTTCGGCGCCTGTCGTTGCTAATTAGCATAAGATAACCGACGGTGAAGCTTTCTTGAACGGAAATTACATTTTCATTTACGGTTAAGTCAAGTAGTACTTTAAAGCAGATTGCGATACCTTTTGCTCTTTGGCCTTTGATGGGAGATATAGTCTGCTTTTCGGTTAAGTAAAGCATCTCTGCCACACGCTTCATAATGTGAAGTTTGACGTGTGAAGTAACGGACTGACACTACCTTTCTTAGACTAGTGACTAACTTCACACCGGTCATTCATTCGTTCATTTTGACTAGGTCCGTGGCCAACTGGCCATCCTTTCACACCAGTGAAGTAGTATGATAGAGCTGAATATCCCATAGGCTAACAAGTAATACACCGTGTGTTTAATTATGTTCTAATTTATCCTTTAAGGTACTTACTTAAATTTATATCCAAGTCGGAATTCCACAAAAAATCAAAAGCATAAAAAAATTGGTGTATAGATCCCATCTGAATATGCTTTTCTTACTTATACTTAAGATTACATATTACTTTCATTTTGATTATTATATTATTATGGCTAGGTATTTAAAAACACATTATATATTATTAAAAGTTATATATCTGATGTTCACTCTAATTATAAATAATGATATTAAAATATGTTGTTCAAAAATCCTTTATCTGAACCTGTAATGACAGGCATTTTCACAGCTTAGCGATGAAAAATAAATTATAATGTTACAAAGTAGAAATCATTTATTATAGAAACAGGTTTAATTTGAGTTCCATTATAAATTGAACCGGGGCAATATTAATACAGTATCAGAGACCAAACTAAACATACTGGTGTAATATTAGTTGGTTGTAACTTTAAGTTATTATGTAAAGTTCACTATGAATCAGTTTAAGTTAGAGTGACTTCCTGTCTCGGGCAGTCTTGAGTAAGCCACTAGCGTAACTTATATCGGTATTATCGGCACCTTGTAGTTTCCTCACTCTACATACGTGTATTGCGTGTACTAGACTAGGCTTTGTGGCAAAGACAATTGGGATGTAGCTATTTCCGAGTATTCTATGTATTGATATCTTCACTGAGATCAAATCAAAATCAAAGCAAATAGTTTGCTGAAATCAAAATATACATACATACTCTATTATATATCGACTAAGATATATGTTTATGATATACTACATGTTAAGAGATGGCCTATGCCCAGCAGTGGGAAATTATATGCTAATACATTTTTTACACAGTCTAGTCGGGTAGAGGGTATAAGTATTATGTTCCATTGTATATTTTCTGAAAAGTATTGAACCTGGAAAAAGGAAAAAGTAAAAAAAGTATGAACTAGAAAATAAACCATTGCTCACTCTAAAGTTCTATTTTATACTTTCGTTAAATCGCTTGGATCAAACTAGTGCGAAAACACCCTTACTTTTAACAATAGCGCCCAACAATTTCCTGGTTTTCGAAAGAAAATATAGACAAATTGCAGCTCTTATTCTTCCTCGGGGAGATGGATATGGTGTTTTTTAATTAAAAAGAAATTAATGGACAAGCTTTATAAAATACATTACATTTAAAAAACTTTAGAAGAACTAAGAATTTTAGATCAAATTGTTTTTTTTTGTTGACTTACATGAGTGGTGTTTATATACCTATATTTAGGAAATTTAAAAAGGTTGTAGTAAAATATAAGGTGTTCTGTAATCTTTTTTAAATGTATAAACAAATAATACCGCTGAATAAAATAATCTCAGTGATGTAGGCCTTCCCTTAGACCTTCGCGGAAAGCTTTTGAAAAGCTCATGTGAACATCAGAACTTGCATTCACTCTTGGGAATGATTTTTATTTTGCCGGAACTGGAGTACGTTATAATTGGGTTATACCTTTTTCATCAATAATTATTTTGGTACCAATTTAAATTGAAATTTTCGCATTTTCCACAATCAAACGAGTACCTAAATACTTTATAGTTGAGCCACGAACCACTAACGACTATTGTATATTTTATAGCATTTGCTTTGCAATCAGTTGCAGTATAAATTATAGGGTTTTCTGTGGTTAATTGAAGAGAGAAGAAAATTAACTTTGAATTTATAGTTACGTCGTTTGAATCGGTTCCAAAATAATTATCAGAGTTCTGTCGCAGAAGATTGGGAAAAGCGATTAAAAGAAACTGCGAGTTGTGGGTACCTAAATGAAATGCATCATTCCATGAGTGGTTGAACGGACAAGAAATGCAATTTAACAACTGAAAAAAGCAGTATCATCTTCGATTCTATAGATGACAGAGTTCTTCGATTCTCTCCAAATACTAAATTACAGTACCAATTTTCGTTTAAATTCAGAAGTGCGTGGTCCAGGCGTTTAAAATTAAGATAGGTCGTAAGGGTGGAAGGGTGAAAGGTCGGTCGGCTTATTAGGTACAATCAGCAACTTAATTACATCTAGCTCGTGATCCGGGGCGGCCTCGCATTACATGAGTCGAACAATGTTGGAGCTCCATTGTGTTCGTCGTCCCGAAGATTGACATTTTAAATATTGTATTAAATAAACAAATTAGACTGCTTGATGTATGTAGTAGTGATAAAGTGGCAGGCCGATAGCGGCATTTCTATCTGAGCGCTACTGAGATTCGAAGGGCACGTTAAGAAGTCGGTCCCGGTTGTTTCAATCGTCAGACCATGCCGGAGGCCTTTAGGCGGTCTGAAAACTCCGACACCAGCGTAGGCCTCCAACCTACTCGGAATGAAATTAATGAATCAGGGATAAAGTGGTTATAGCTATTTGTCTTCGTTCATTTTTCTCTTTATATTTTCCCAATCGTTTGTCTATAGTTTTATAATTCCTTAGAAAGTAGTTTCTGCTACCAAAGTGCAGACTTGTTAAATAGAAAAACGACAAGAAACACCTTACAACAAGGCCGCTTCTAAATAAAATGTACGGCTCAAAAAATTCAGTTAACTAAACTCTGAGATTGCCTTTCGTCAAGATATAAACAAAAAACTTTACCCGTTCATTACGGACGTAAACGAGAATAGCTCCGGAGAAAAATATTCGAATAAAAACAAAAAGAGCGCTTGCCGTCGTAATAAATGGGCGTTATTTTTAATTTTTTGCAGTTTAAACAAGGCTTTTAATGCATTAACATGCTGCGGCGACGTTCATTCCGATAGTTTAAATTGAGCCCCAAACATTTTCGCAGCTTATAAAATAACATACATATTTCAAGTGTTTTTCATTAATCTGATCCATTCGAGATGTGGGCACGATGAGTGTTCATTGTTGTGTTTTATTTTCAAATTGAATTCGGCTCTAGTTTCACGCAAATTCTTTACATATAAATTTTTTTAACCAATAAATTCAAAAGCCGCTATCGAAACAATTTTCTACCCAGTAAACGGTGTACCTTGAAATCAACAATGTTGATCTACGAGTAATACTGCGTTTCAGCCTGATATAAAATTCAACTCGGGTACAAGTACTGAAAAGTTTTTGATTAGCGACGATGTATTTTATATAAGCTGTAGGCGGGAGAATTTTGAATTAACTTTAGCTTCTTTATTAAAAATACAAGTATTTTATTTCAGTTTCGCACGATTACACAATGTTGAATTGGTATTCTCCTTCCATCACAATCAAAAGAGATAAGCCTGTGATATTAAATTCATATGTTTTATGTTTCTTTCATTCGCTATAAAATTCCATAAGCGAGAGCAAGCAATACATTTAAATCAGCAGGTGCGGCATTACCATAACTCGGGGGTCGTGATTGTTTCACTCAACATTGTCGTCACGGGCCACCCGACCATTCTCTATGATAAATCTTGAGAAGCACCACAGCTCTCTAAGGCCCATCCTAAACGTGTAACTTCTGTCAAGGCTGACTTATTTGCGTCGGATATCACCTAATTCCGATTCCCCAGAAGTTTTTGTCCTCCTCCACAAATTGATTCTCGCGAGACCAACCTTCTCATTGGTAAGAAAACTGAAGTCAAGTCTAATCTCGGGCCGACCTATCTATTTGTTTATACCTACTATTATATTAAACACACCTCCTGAACGCCTATTTACCTTTGTTGTACGCAAGTAATTTAGCAAAATCCATTTTAATAATGTTTAATGATAACAACGAAATTTAATTAAAATGCTTTTAATGTTAATAAGTACACGGAATAGACGTGGACTTGAAATTCTTATTGTATTATGAAGCTTTAATGTTCATACATTCTTTATTCAAAACAAAGGACCCAGAGTCATCCTCCTTTGCTTTGCTACTTTAGGTTTGGTTAACAAATTATATACAATGCAGCGTAGCATATCAAAGTAGCATACGATTGCTATGGTGGAGCATTTCCTCCATGAAGGTGCCAAAATAGGACTTCCATTTTATAAAGTTGGGTAGTAAGTGATTGTGTAAGATGCTCACGATTCTATTGCGTCCTACATAATAATGAAAGAAAAATTCTTAGCATGACCCTGTGTTGTTGGAATGGAATTCCTCCCAATCCTAAAGTAGGTGGGTTCGGACATATCTCAACACTGTTCATTTGGACAAGCGCTTTTAGGGAACGCCTTTTATTCGTGAAGCCATTTACAAATTACAAATACAAGAAAATGATCGATATTATTACACCTCAATCCTTATTGTAAGCGTAACATGCCTCGAAACGAAACGTTACCACGTTAATAGAATCAGATCCATGAGTTTATACAACAGTTTATCGAAAAGCTTTTTATCCCAGAATTCCCACGGGAACAAAAATTTGATAAAACCGCAGGGCGTTATTAATGTTAACAATTAAGAGTGATTTTCCCAGAACAATGAAGTCTGTATGATGGAAAATCAAGTGATTTCCGGCCCCTAATAAGACATGTAAAGGCATTGTTTGTTTGCGAAATTTCAAGTATAAACAAAATTTTGGACAGAAAATGGTAGACGACTAAATTAAAGTATTTTGTTGCCCTCCGTAAAATTTATTGGGACATAATCTAGGAGATTTGTAGGAATCTTTGTATGTTAATGTAGAGATGAAATGTTTTCATTTAATGTTATGACAGTTTACGATAACTAAAATCTATACGGAAACGTACAAAAAGAAAAGCTAATCGAAAAGCTTTCTGAACTACATTTTGTGAACTAAATAATACAAAAAGGATAAAAACTGATAGAGTCATCCGTGTATGTACATTGTACTTCACTACATAGCTGCATAGTATTAAACAAAGTCGCTTTCCGCTGTCTGTCCCTATGAATGCTTAGATCTTTAAAACTACGCAACGGATTTTGATGCGGTTTTTTTAAATAGATGAAGTGATTCAAGAGGAAGGTTTTTATGTATAAAAAATCCAGAAATTTCCTCGGTAACGGGCACTACGCGGGTAAAACCGTGGGGGGCTACTAGTGCATACTAAAGTCTTACATCGAACTGTTCCAATTTCCGAATCAATGTTACCCTTTAACAAGTTTAAAAGGAAAAGCGTTATTCCGTACCCTTCCGATTTGAGACTTTCAAACGGAAATGTGTCATAAAACTAGCAACACACGCGGCTCTGCCCACGTTTTACCTCAAAGTTTGCGAACGGTACCAAGAGTTATAAGTACTATTATTAAGTGATTTTTTTATTTACTTGCATGAAAAAAAAATTATTTACATAAAAACATGTCAAAACTTGCTCGAACCACTAATCTATCGAAAGATATACTAGGTATAGGATATTAAGTCCGGAAGTTAAAACAATAACTAATATAATATGTTTATTTTACGTGAATCATTGATGAATCACTGTTGATTATTTAATTATTGAATTACAATAATTATTATTGAATCATATGAATAACTACCACCGCCCCGCGGTTTCACCCGCAGCGTATTCATTCCCGTAGGAATTTCGGGATGAAGAATAGCCTATAGCCTTCCCATTAGATATGGTCATCCATTACAAAAAGAATTATACAAATCGGGTTGGGACTTTTTGAGATTAGCGCGTGCAAACAAACAAACTTTTCAGCTTTATTATATACCTATAGAAGTATAGATAAATTACTTTAGTGTAGAAATCTTATTGGTTTAGTCACAGGTGTTATAGTTATAGTATTCCTACTCAATAAAGACCGAGACTATAGCGCACGTGGCGTAGTTTGACTTAGCAATGTTAACTCATTGCTATTGTTAAGCAACGTGCAGCTCGGCCCCTACTAGGATGGGTGGCCGATAGCGGCATTTCTATCAGAGCACTACCGTGGTTCGCAGGGCACACTAAATCGTCGGTCTCGATTGTTACGTCAGACCCTGTCTAAAAACTCCGACGCCTGAAGTTTAATTTTATAAAGTTGGGATCACCCGTTTCGCTCTAACGCTTTAAAGCGTCCCGAATGATGAGAAATCGATATTGTTACCATAATTCGTTTTTCACCAAAACCTGACTCCCCGGTCAGAGGAGAGCGCAGTATCAATATCCTTCACCTAATTTTAATATTACCGTCACATCCAACAAAGTTTGCTTGCGGCGATAATAGGTACTAACCCAACGTACGAGTATAACGTTATAATACTAACCGCTGCACTCAGGAAAGGTCATTGAGAGATTTTTGACATAACTGTTAAAAAAAAATTGCCTGCAATGCCCCATAGCTGGGCAATAAACTTCTCATCTCACCGAAGATATCTATACTTCAGTACATAGAGGATGATTAGGCGTAATCACCACGCATGCCTAATGCGGGTTGGTTGATTGTAATACATTTTACGTATGAGAAATTACATCAATTAGTTAATTGTCAATTTTATTGATGTCAGAGTCTAAGTTAAATCTGAAGGTAGGTAAAATTTGGCGACAGTGGCGCCCTCAATCACATACAAACTTAGTTGCTACTAACACTTTTAAAATATAATTAATACTTTAATCATTTTGGTCATTTGTTTTGGAAGAATAAAGTGGTTCTGTGTGCATGATAAAAGGTTTATTAAAACTTATTAAAATGTACTTAATACTTATGAATTATAATTATTATAACCACATTAATTAAAAGAAAACAACAAAAAACTAAAGAGTTTATTTTCTTTGTGGTTCTGTCGTAGATTTTGGTAGAATAAACAAACCAAATGCTCTTATTCCGCCGAAAAGGCACGTGCTTTCCAAATTAAGCTACCATTTTAAAGTCTGTTGAAAGCGAGGCTCCAATTAAGAGCCAGTACGTTTCGCTCTCACAGTTTACGGCAGCTCACATAGGGATAAAACGGGTGACAAATACCCGGAGGCTGTGTGTCGGTCCGTGTGTCACAATAGTGGTTATGTGCTGTTTAATGATTATGCAGCGTAAAATATTAAGAGTAGTGCAAATAAACTGGTTATATATTTATTTATTTTTTGATACGAACACTAATTATCAATCACAAGTTTTTTACGCTGTAACCATATTTTGGGGCTCTAGATTTTTCCCTGCTTTCCAATACGTACAAGTTTGTATAAACATTTTGTAGTCGCAAAATATTTCCATTGGCTTTTTTTTAGACTTTGAAAACGATTTCATTTCCATTTCAGAGACTGATAAAATCATTTTTTTAAATGGTTATTCAAATTTAAAAAGAATATTCGGAGTATAAAGTAACCATGACACTTCTCTCTTATCACTACATATTATAAAACAAACTCCTCGGCCGCGTCTGTCTGTCTGTTCGCGATAAACTCCAATACTACTAAACGGATTTTGACGCGGTTTTTTAAAATATGTAGAGTGATTCAAGAGGAAGGTTTATATGTTAAAAAATCCCGAAATTACCACGGGAACGGGCACAACGCGGGTAAAACCCCGGGGCGGTGCTAGGATGAAGTAACATTTGATTTATCGAACGGGGGTAATACTGAGTATAACAAAAGCGAGGATAGTGGTATTAACAAGGCTGGTGTTTTGCACATTTTAAACTTTACCCGAATACAATTTCCAATCACGATTTTGTTCCAAGTTGTTGAATGCCATAAAAAGACTGACGAATAATAAAATGTTCTGCGAATAATTTTATACCAATACCTACTTTCTATTACACGCAATTACGGAGCAATTCAGAATTTATTTATTATTCGGAGGACTAAAGTATAAGGTGGGCACTTCAGTGCTGAATAAATGAAAATAGCATATTATTACGAGTAAATAGCCGATATTATTGAGCAAATGACGGTTATTATTCGTGTATACTTTTTGCTAAGGCCGAAGCCTTTTTTTTACGTCCCACTACTGGTCAAAGGTCTCCCCCAATTCCTTCCATGTATCTCTTTCCAGTGCCAACTCCTACCAATCCTTATCAAAATCGTCCAGCTCTTTCCGCCATCGAGTCGGAGGCTGACCTGGGCCTGCGGGCATCCTGGAATTCCCATTTCGTTGAAACCTATGCCTTATCTTAACTTTGATATTTTAAAATCGACTTTAAGTAACAAAAACTGAGCAAGAGTCTTTAGATGAAACTACTAGAACTTAATACAGTATATTTTTGTTTACCATTTTACCAATCAAAGAGATCGCTAAACAAACACACTATTGGAATGAAGCCAACCATTTTATGCGCTGCAATTTAGTCCATCATTTTGAAAAAAAAACAGTTAATGGAGAACCTTGATTCACTCACGGTGGGGGAGCAAAAAGAATGCGCTAACAATTTGAACAACAGAGAGAACGATCAGCCGGCATCGATGGCTATTGTTCAATTACGGAGCTGATTCAGGCTCCTAGTTGGAACAATCCAGGATTATATAGATATGTTACTGCGCTGTAAGCCTTCTCTCATATGTGTCCGTTTATATACTCGTATTAACGCGAGCTATGCATCTGCTATCTTAAAGTTAGGTTAACATTGTGGATATTCTTTAGTTTAAGTAATCACTTACACAGATTCTTTGAATAGTTTAGGCGTAGGTGGTAGAGTAATAAAATTTAATAAGAAAAACTCCTTTGACAGACCATGATGACAGCAATGGTCCGTTTTACTTATTTAATTGTTACATCATCTTTTTATGAAGATATTCAGTATCTTTTTAGTAGCCATTTATTATTAGCAAATCCCTTATTCTTATACAACTAATACTTTTTACAAGATTCGAAGTTGAAACTTGTTTAAAATAAAATGGGTGCAGTGACTCATTGATGAAGTATGAACTTTATTCGTTTCAGAAAATACATTATTTTCAGTTGTGTGCTAACTTTATTACACAACGCAAAGTATGTAATGAGTTACACTCGTGTAAATTTGTTAATGATCCAATATGTTTCAGGAATCTTTGAATAAACTTCGAGTGTTTTAAATCAATTTACTCCAACAATTGTTACTTCAACACTTTTAAATTTGTATTCAATATTATTCAGTTGATAAAAATAGTTTTAAGTTTATCTATACCTGTTGGCTTCGCAAATAAATAATAAGAAAAATATGGAAATCACATTATTTTCTGTTTAGTGTTTTCTGCTTTTTCTTTTAGGTATTTTATAATCATTTTGCACTTAGATACTTCTACTTTTCTCTGTGTGTATGTTTCTATGTGCTTTTTAATACTATTTAGTGGTAAAGCTACAAGTAACAAAATCAACTTCTGAGTGATATTACGGATGGCTGGAGATCCAATAGGTTTAGCCCTAGTGCCGTCTCCAAACCGTCGCTTCTGCCCAGTAGGTAGACTGGGCAGAAGCGACGGTTTGGAGACGGCACAATTACTTATTGCATACTAGCGGCCCTCTGCAGTTTCTCTCGAGTTCAAATATTTGGAATGGGTTCGAAAATAGTTCCAACTTTTCTCATTGTCTTCTTCAAAACTTTATAGTAGAAAGTGGAGTAAGTTACGTTCCCTAACGCGTTTAATTTAATCTGAAAATTGGACAAAAAGTTTAATAAAAGAGTCTGCTTCTTATAAAGTCATAATATAATTCATTTATTTCAAGTAGGTATGAAACCAACCATGGTCAGAGTTTTTAGACCGCCTATAGGCCTTCGATATGGTCTAATTATTGAAAAAAACCGTGAACTGCTTAATTTGCTTAAACACGATAGCGCTCAGAAAGAAATGCCACTTTCGACCACCCATCCAAGTAGGGGTCGAGCTGCACGTTGCTTAACAATCGCAATGTTCAACATCGCTTAGTTAAACTATGCCACGTGTGGTAGGCAAAGTGATGTTATAACAACAGACATTTCCATTTTATTCGTGTGTATTGATAGCAATTTGTGCTCTCACTATTTCTTTAGCAAACCCAGACAATCTTTTGTAAAGGGTTTTTACAAGATGTTCTTTCCAAATATTAAATTGTCCTCGTAGATATGATTGTAGCTGTAGCACAAATGTGGAAACGAGAGAGGTACAAACACGTAACACGTTCCGGTCAATAGGAAATCGAACGTTTTACAATCACTTCGTAATTTCGCTTGTGTTTCCTTGTTATTTTCATTTCGGGATTTGTGGAGGTATATTGTAAACGGTATATCAAAGACTGAGATTGGGAAATATGTTTGTAAATATGTATGGTTTTGAGTACAATAAAGGTGAAGTTGATTTTATGGCGTTAGTTTCATGTTGTATTTGAAGAAATATTACGTTTTTCTTTTTGTATATTGTAGTCACATTTAAGGGATTTAGGTTACTTTACACAATGCAGCTAAAACCGCCGGGCACCGGTAGTTATAAATAAATCCTTTTCACGAACTTTTGTCCTACGTGGACTAAAATATAGTCTATAAACTAGACATTAAAAATTAAACGAAAACCAATTGCAATGGAACAATACCGCAATATATTCAATAAACAACATCAATTATTTATTAAAAATAACCTCATTATTGTGAATGGAAGCTAGTGCCGATTGAATACGCTTATTTTCGCAGTCGGTTTAGTGAAACGTTCGCTTCCAGGTGCAGTTGGATGCACATCGAATGAATTTACGCTACATGAGTAAATAGCCATGTACTTACTCTTACGTGATACCACAGGGTGTCAAGTACCCCTTTTAATATGCTAATTGTTTCGTTCTATTCCAAGCCTACGAGTTTTATTTAAGTTCTCTTGTTTTATCTATACTAATATTATAAAATTTGTAAGTTTGTTTGTTTGTATGTTCGAGCTAATCTCGGGAATTACCAGTCCGATTTGAATAATTTTTATTAATAGCCACATTCAACAAGAAGATTATAGGCTATTTTTCATCCCAAAATTCTCACGGGGACGGAAACAACGCGGGTAAAACCGCGGGGCGCTGCTAGTTCATAGATATAGCGCTTGTGGCT
This sequence comes from Cyclophora albipunctata, assembly GCA_963082685.1. NCBI lineage: Eukaryota > Metazoa > Arthropoda > Insecta > Lepidoptera > Geometridae > Cyclophora > Cyclophora albipunctata. The sequence continues at coordinate 10,328,073 of OY720111.1, read as the reverse complement.
AAATATTACTAGGTAATGTTAACTCATGGGTGGGATGGGTGGTTAAAAGTGGCTTTTCGGAGGGCACCTTAAATGGTCTATCCCGGCTGTTTCAATCGGAGGATATCGAAGGTCTTTAGGCGGTGTAAAAAGTCTGAAATCAAGGTTGATCACCAACCCACTCGAAATTACCTTTTTCACTCATAGCTCTAGACGGATAAGTTTCGTTACCAGCAGGTTTCAGGAATACAAAGTTTTATCGTTGTCGTTAATTACATTTCAAGTTCATCTATTAATTGAAGCGATTCAGTTTTACTAAAAACTTCATCGAAACTAGTGGAAGAAAATTAAGCAATTAGCAATGTTAAGTGCTTCGTTAGGCACTTGACATTATCGGTGCCGGTTGATTCAATAGTTTTCGTTTTATACCTTTTTGTGGTCCAAAAGTCCATTTTATACGTTTGACATACGATTGGTCACTGGTTGATTTTTCACATTAAATACATATCTTAATTAATCAAACTATTGTACACAATATCAAACTCAAGTCAGTATAGTTTATATTTTGAAAATATCAAATAATCTACTTTTCCAGTCTCCAAAATTTAATATTTATTACATATAAAAACATTTCATTACTTTTGTTATCTTAGATTGATCATATCGTTTACTATCTGTAAATCTCTTTCGATATAAACAAGCGAGCACTAAATGAATTGGCACATGTATTGGTACATTTATCTCGTCTATGAGAGCCTTGTTAATCTCCAAATTGATGTTATAAAAATAAAACGGATGTACGAGTTTATATGGCGTGGTTTTAGTGATACTGCACTAAGTTATTAACTGTCGCATATTTGTGTTTTATCTTGTAGAGTGTAGTACAGATGTTCGTTGAAAATTATCGGCTATTGTTATTGGAGTCGTTCTTTATCATTTTAAAATCTAGTGCAGTTTGAGTTTTACGTTTTCAGGTTTTTGAACAAAATGTTCTGGCTGTTTAAAAAATTTGATAAACATATAAGTAAAATAGGCTTGTAATATCTACTTGCAGAGCAAAATTTTCTCATTTCATTGGACCAGTGTCTTAGTAGGCTAGGTTTCAGCTCTTAAATCGAAAACACCGTTGTAGTAGATGTCAGGTCGTTACTATCTATCAAAGAAGTGACTCCTTCCGAAAAAGTCTTCCCATCCTATACCAACAAAGGTAGACATTTGTCCTAAAGATTAAAAGAAAACGCAATCACAGTTACAAGCTATTACCTAATTGCCCATCCGTCCGTGATGTCAGAGCAACGTATTTATCGACTCTAAGCCTCGCCATTAAGGTTATGTTTCAAAGTTTCTTTGAGTAGTTCAGAAGTACCACACGTTATATGTGAGTGAATCATGCGAGCCACTCGGCAACCATTGCCAAGCTTTGCGGAGATATTGCCAGTATGTTAGAAGCTATTAAATCCGTATGTGTAATGTTTATTCAAGGAATTGTCTGTAAAACCGGAACATTTGTTAGTCAAATATTACAAGTGGCTTTTTTAGACGCCATATGTTAGGAGTACTAAGAGTTAATACGTGAACTCGTCTTGTCATATTTAAACAAAGAGAATATAAGCTGTTTGTTTTTTTTTTCGTGTGAAGGCACTAATCTCTGGAACAGTTGACATTTAATAATGATTTTTGTATTGCCTAGCCACATATAGCAAGTCTATAATAAACTACTCATCATCATAAATTTAAGAGCAAGGCTCTTGTCGGTGATAAACTACTATCATCTCTTAATTCTTACGAGAACAGGCACCACGTATGTAAATCCACGAGGCACTGCTAGTTCAAACAATAAATAACAAACGATTTACCTTCGTTTGAGTTATCAATTTATTATTTAAATGCACTATTACGTACTTTCATATACAAATTATAATGAAACAATAGATGGAACACCTTTTAGCTGTTGCAAATGAGAGGACGCTTCTAGCCGCTTAGTAGTTTTAAGTGCCGGGTCTTGTTGCATAGAATTTAGGAGTCTAAAAGCTTATGACTTATATTACAAACTAGCTGTGCCCTGCGGTTGCACCCGCATTTATTCCGTCACTGCTTACCTTGTAAACCTTCCCTGGACTTTCATGAATATTTTAAGACCAAAATTAGCTAAATCGGTTCAGCCGTTCTCGAGTTTTAAGCAGACTAACGAACAGCAATATAGATTAAAATACCGGATCACTAAAATTGTGTTTTATATTACAAATCTGTTATAATTCAACAAATGTTTAATTAAATAAGTCCCCGTTTCTGTTGTGCTGCCCTAAGTGGACCAAATCGTATATTACTCGTAAATAAATTCCCGGGCAATTTTTTTGATTGCAATTATTATGATCATTGGTAGGTATATAGTATTATTTATATTTCTTTTCATTCCACTTTGGTATTCAAATCACATCCCCGGAGAGGCAGGTATGACAAAAATAACAAGAACAAAGCTTTCTATTTAACATTAGAGGTACATTACGTTTTATGAAGATGGAACGCTAAATAAATTGCAAGTCCCGAATCGCCCTCTACAGAGGGACAGGAAGTCGGCGGGTTCGTTTTTATTCTTCCTAGGGACCGGCATTACCTTCACCTTTAAAATATTACGTTTTCAGGTTTATATTTAAAATAATTGAAACGCCTCCAAACGCACGAGACGATAAAATCTGCACGAGACCCATTGTAGTTCCGCTTCCAAACTATTTTTCGCTGAAAAGGAGACCGTTATTTTACATCACATTAAGCACAAAGTGCTCCGTCACTTTTTAGGCAGCGCTCTAATCTCACAAGAATATTGGTAAAGTATAAAAGATACAAAGAAAAGTTAAGTCGATAGCAAAAGTAGGTAAAGCATCGAGCGGGAGCAGATGGTAGGTTCTTGCATTAAGAGCGAAAGTCAAAGGTTAAAAGAAAACATGAGACATCTCCCGCCCTCGTGATATAAAAACCCCACATCTTTTGACATGAAGTAAAATCGATGAAACATACCCGTACCTACGTAATGGTCGGCTCCTGAACCGGAGCCAAGTCGGATGCATTGAAACAGCGTACGGGTGTGTGTGGATGGCATTTAACTCCTACACTTGTTCTAGATTTGTTGCTCTCTTTTCAGGGTTCCGTGCCCCAAATAAAAAAAGAAACGGAATCTTTATAGGATCATTCCAGCTTGGGATTGCGTTTTTGAGCGCTTAAATCGGAAATTTTTAAAAACACCTCAATACATCGAATGAGAACGAAATATGAACATAGCATATCTCTGAAACTATTGGGCTTAACATTTTGAAAAGACTCACAAACTCCGACAACAGGGTTGACCAGTGGCCACGAATCTACTCGAATTTACTCACTCGTACTCACTTGATAATTATTAAAAGAATAGCTGCTTTCCTTGTTGTTGCCGAAAACAAACCCTAAGGATCATATAACGTATCTGAAATAACAAAGCACAGAACCCTCTCCAAACAAGTACCTAACTCGCACTTGTCCGGTTATAAGGCTCACCTCGCGTGTACCTAATGCGTCCGCGAGACGATCAAGTGCACTTGACAAGTCGCAAATGAATAAAACTTGTCAAGTCGCGTCAAGTCGCATCAAGCTCAAGTTGGTTCAAATTTGTTGTCAAGTTATCATCAAAATTATTGTCAAGTCATGTCCAGCACGTAGATACTTGACGGGAATTGTCAAGTCAACGCTGTAAACGATCAATATTCACTTCAAGCCCGTAGACTTGTCAAGTGCACTTGATCGTCTCGCGGACGCTTAACGCTTCGAAGTTGACATTTCATTGTGTAATGCCACAAGCGAAGTTTAATACATAAAGTAGCTTCTTATACGAAGAATTGTGTTTGTAATAAATTATGCGAGGGGTTGTAATAACACTACCAGCTTGTACCTCTCACTCAGATAAACTCACAACTTAATATACGAAGGCAGCTTCGTGCAGAGCACATACCAAAGGAAACGTTGTTTAGTACTAAATAATTGGCGGTTACGAGTGTTCCAACCTTTCATAATTATCTTTTTAAATGTTAATTAAAATTTTATTTACGTAATAAATTACTAGTTGTTTTCTAAGGGGTTGGGGTATTTCATTTGGCAATTCTCATGAAACACCACGTCAGATTAGTATTGGAAGTATTGCTTAATCTTGTTTTTCAATAAAATCAAAAACACTCGAAACGCTTTTGTGAAATACTGAATCGTGACTCTTAGGACTTTTATGTATTTTTGAATACTTTGTCAAAGTTAAAATGAGGGCGACTAGATATCTGGCTGCGTTTAGTATTCGGCCATTGGTATTGTAACATAGCTTTATTCACCAAAGTTTGAGTTTGTTGATTTTCTAAACAAAGAGTTATAATCTTCTTTTTAGAAAAAGATAACAGTACAGTGAGGAGGATTAGGCGTAATCACCACGCTGATTAATCCGGGTTGGTGATTACAAACCCGAGTCTTGAAAAATAGGAAACATGTCACTTGGAAATTGAACTTGAAACTTTATTTTTGGTAGGCGAGTAGGTGCACTTGCCTACCACTAGACCGTTAGACCACCGAGACGTTACATAGACTCTTTTTAGTATAACAAGAATATCGTATACGAATACTCACCTTAGTTGAACATAAATACTAATAATGCACACTACAACCGGTTCACGCATTAAACCAAAAATAGAATCGTAAAATGTCAAAGTGTTAAGTCGAAACTTAAAGCGCTTCCTCGAAGTTAATGGTGGCATTAGCAATGAGGCGCCAAGGCAGGCACACGTCATGTCATTATATGAAGTTAAGTGGAAAGAGTCGTCAATCAGCCCGGCTAGCATATCACTGAAGAAAAACTTACCCGTACTCAGACACGTCAAATGCTTTCATTAGAGATTTAATGCGCGATTTGACATGTAATGCATGAAAAATAATTGCAGTAGTAATGTAGTTAAATAACGATTTAATGAACGCGTCTGAGACCGGCAGTCAGTTCCGTACACGTTATTTTACCTATCGTTGGATTACCATCCCTAATTGAATTCCGTCTATTAAAATCCTTATTTTTGTGTTATTACCAGTTTCCTGATTGAATTTTTAATCGAACGGTGTTCCCGTATTCCGGAACTTGGAATCGAATCCGTTAAAACTTTTAATTCACGGTACCGCGTCGTGTGTGGTTACGAACGTATTGATTTCTCTTTTTTATACGAAAATAAATAACAGAGCCCGGTAATGGAAGAGTGATTGTTTTCGTTACTTTTAACGTTTCCTTATCGTTACTCTGGTCACGGTATTAGTATCTAACAGTATTGTAACTCGGCCCTGTCTTTGATTTCGATTCCGTACGCACAGACGCGATAGGGCTACCAGCTTACAGTATTTTAATTATATCTAACGACTTGACTTTTTTATATAGTTTTTTTTTACTGTACGTATTATATTTTCTAATAAAATTAAATTAAATTCATGGTGAATGAAATGGGAAGTGTAGAATAAAAATGCTAGATGGTTGTTTCATTGGTAGATTTAACTAAAATTGAGACTATTGATAAAAATCACCCTGTTAAATTACACACTGAATATTTGTGCACCGACTGGGATGTCTGAAAAGCTTTATTATGAAATTTAATGGCATATCAAATTCGCACTGATATAAAAATAAAGAAGTCACTGCGGCACATTCGCGACTGTAGGATACCGAGTGCGTACCGAGATCGAGGCGTGTAGGTATAAACGCCGAAACGACGAACTTATACAAAATATTTTGATTAAAAATTGCCATTTTGGTCTAGCAGTCTTGAGTTAAGTTAATTGAAATAAAATTTTGAAAAGTAATACAACTTTTTTACAATTAGTTACAATGAAACTAATTTATAAGCATACCTTTACAATGAAAATATTTTGCAAACTACTTCTTACTTACGAAGAACGAGAGCACATGAAAAATACAAAAGAATCCTCGACAATGACTTTTCCTTCAAATTGGTTAATAAGAATACAATCGTAAAACTTAACTGCATCAATTACCAACTTTTACACTTTTACCCTCTTTTACCTTTCAAATCCTAATAAAATAATAACTACGTAGAGTGTACACCGTACCTTATCATTTAATTAAGTTGAATCGTTTTCGAACAGCTCAGTGCGAGCTTAATTTGCTGACTGTACAAAATCCCCTGGAACTACAAGCAATTTGAACTTTAGTACAGATAAGTTTAATGCGGAGTGTTGGGGTGTCTTGAGTAAATAATTGTTGGTAAGTATAACGTACTATGTGCTTAAGATCACACGTCTTGTAGCGAATGTTTGCTTAATACGAGTATTTCACCAGTAAAGTTTGACTTTAAGATGAATTAATGTTCTTCGTGTCATAAGACACGAATTCCCTATTCCCAGGTCGAGTGAAAAACATGTTTACTTCTTTTCAAACATGGCTCGTGTTTCAGATCACCAACCTGCATTAGGCAAGCGTGGTGATTAAGCCTAATCCTCCTCATTATACTGATATCTTTAGTGAGATGAGAGGCCTTTGGCCAGTAGTGGGACATTACAGGCTAATATTTTCTAATACTACGAACTTGCTTACATGAAAAAGGAATTTGTTGGGTAGAGCTGTTCACCTTGGAACCGCCTTGTACCGCATGGACGCGTAATTCTGCGTTATCCGCCAAAAAACACCGCTATTCTGTTCTGTCAAAAACGATAGAATACAGCATTCCTTTTTTTTAATATTTTTTTATTTAACCTATATTGTCCCACTGCTGGGCAAAGGTCTCCCCCAAGCATCGCCAACCCTCCCTGTCCTTTGCGAGCACCCACCAATCGCTTCTATAGGCGATTAGATCGTTCCGCCAACGCTTCCTCGGTCGACCTCGACGTCGCCCTCCTTCGGGGACCCATTGAGATGTGATGTGGGCCCACTTTTCCGGGTTCATCCGACTCACGTGCCCAGCCCACTCCCACTTTAGCCGGGCGGTCTTGTCGCCGACGTCTGCAATACCGGTAGTGGAACGCAGCGTGGTGTTGCGTACTCGGTCAATGCGCTTTAATCCGAGCATGCGTTCCATTCCTTATTATTATTATTCATAATTGTATACAGCAACTAATTCAGAAATGCACCTATATAATTATTATTTATCTATACTAATATCATAAAAAGGCTAAATTAGTTTATTTGTATGGTCGAGCTTATCTCGGGAATTACCTGACCGATTTGAATAATTCTTTTTGTAATAGATAGCTACATTCAACGGGCACGTTATAGGCCGAAATTTCCACGGCAACGGGAAAATCGCGGGGCGCTTCTAATAATATATAATGCAATGGTATAGTATTCTCACCATTTATAATGAAGCAATAAGCATACATCAAGCATACATCTCATTCTCTCAATATTATTTCGATAAAACTCTCCGAAATGTTAGTTTTCTTTCCATTTATGACACTAACACGTGCCAATATTACAAACTTATTTAATACGAATATGTTTTCCAAATGCATTTGTGAGTGTGGGCAAAGTGTACTTTAGTCTCACATATTCAAGCATACTCATATACATGTAGTATAATGAGCATCACCGTCTCGCCAGCAGATGCCGTAACATTATCCGGCCACTGCACTGCAGGTTATTTGTTAATATATTTTTTTTTAATTAAAAATAAAATTTAATTAACTTTTTGTTTAACATAACTTAGTTGATATAATCATTTGTTTTCTTCATTAATGATTTTAAGTCAGTTATGTTGTTCATTTGTTTGTTTACTGGTACTGGTATATTCGGTGTATCAGTGAGTAGCCTTTGCCCAACAGTGGGATATTACAGGTTCATATATTTTGTTGCGGTATGATGATGGTACACCATTATTGATGTGTTTCCGTACAGTCGATATTTTACTGTGGCAAAAAGAAAGCTAAACTAATGCGTCCGCGAGACGATCAAGTGCACTTGACAAGTCGCAAATGAATAAAACTTGTCAAGTCGCGTCAAGTCGCATCAAGCTCAAGTTGGTTCAAATTTGTTGTCAAGTTATCATCAAAATTATTGTCAAGTCATGTCCAGCACGTAGATACTTGACGGGAATTGTCAAGTCAACGCTGTAAACGATCAATATTCACTTCAAGCCCGTAGACTTGTCAAGTGCACTTGATCGTCTCGCGGACGCTTAAGCAATTAATACTTGGAAACAAATGAACGCCGTTTTTATACAGCTCTAATTCTTATCAATTTCGTTGAGATACAACAAGCACATAATTCCATAAAATAATACCTCTGTATATTTCAAGCCGATGCAATTCGTTAAGAAAATACGCTTCAGAGAGATTACTTTTGTCTAAGCTTCTGCCGCGCGACGTCGAAGTCATTTTGCGAGGATCCAGGGAATGTGATTATTTGGCGCGAAATTATCTTCAAAGCTTATTGTGACTGTTCTTTGTTCTAGGTGTATGTATACCGGTTAGCTTCCCATTGTACTTCATTAGATTTGTGTTATCTTTTGTTGTACTTATAAAGGTAGACGACACGACCCACCTATTAAAAGAACATTATAGCAAACTTTATTTGTCTTTTACGATCACGTATCGTCACGACATTCTAATGTCAAGGTAATAGATGCAAAACTTTCCAAAATTATGAAAAACGAGGAAAAACGTTTTGTAAAATAAGTGCTTCTAATGTAAACGTTACGAGTATCAACCGCGAAGATCAATTCCTACAAAATCGGTATTTATCGTTGTTGGAGTGGAGACAGCCGCTTAGGAAATATTGAAAATCGTCATGTCTGCTTATACCGAGGACCAAGCAGTAAATGTTTGTTTATAAACCATACCACAATCGTGGAGTTTAATGAGATAAGTAAAAAGTTTTTGTTGCGACACTGACTAACAACGTCTGTTACCTACTTAGCTTATAATGGCCGAACAAATATTTTCTTTCACTAGAGACGTTAAGACGAACTCAAATATAATTTTGTATAACAGAGTTATTCAAAGTTAAATATTCGGGGACATTTTTCCTGTCTTTGGTTCTCGTTTTGGGTAATGCAATAATGTTGTGTGTGGAGTACACTCGGGGGAAGTGTGAAAAATCGGAATATTTTGCGGCGGCATATGAGACGAGCCGCAGTCATCTGTAGAGGGGATGCACTGAAAGTTTTACTCCCCGTTCACTTCAAACGAGCGCTCTTTTAAATATTAACCGACGAACATTCCAGTTATGTTTCATATCTTTGTCTTGGATGTTTTGAACAATTTGAATGTTTAAAACGTTACTGAATAGAAATGACATTAACTTTAATAAAGTATGCTAAAAATGCAAACGGGCAAAACAGTATGAATGTTAAAACAAATCGCAATAAGCCGGGTGGGAGTCGATATTGGATGGAACAGCTATCTCCATCGATACTATAGATAGAATATCGATACTGAGAGCCCACGCCGACACAATAGGAAGTGGTATTAAAATATACTACAAACAACTGGGCGGCTTGATGTCGGGGGCGATGTGGGGCTTGAAACAAATCTACTCATACAAAAAAGTTGTTTTAGATTCCAACTTTTATTTAAAAATTCAGTTTGACACTAACCATACATCATGATTTTGAATACATTATTAATTCAGCTGAAAGTCAGCGCTGTAGCTCCGGCTGCAGCATTACGCTGAGCTGGTAACCTTTAGTTAAGTTGTTAATTTGTACTTTTGTTTGTCCTGTTTGTGTTGTGCTTTTTTAACCAAATACATTTTATTTCATTTCAATTCAATTCAATAAACATGGGTACAAAGGTATTACAAGATGTTATAGTAATAGCAGTTACAGCAATGTTTCATCATGGAGGTAAGTGAACTACTATACATTGGTTTTACTACATGAACATACTAACCGTAAATAAGTACTTCTAATTTTTTAACAGACTTCAAAATCCAAAGAAAAATGTTCTCAATTTGAAACGTATGTATTTTTTACTGTGCATATATGTATGTTTAACAAACGAATTCAGCCTCCTAAATGAATAAATACACATACAAAGTTACAACGTCACCATAAAGTAGGATTGCAGTACAAACTATCAAATAAACTGTGGTGATAAATGTATTCGTTTTGAAATATGAAGCACCTCCCCTCGAGCGGAGTGAGAGCGAATGTGCCTTGATCTGCCGCGCTGAAACTCTGCCGCGACTTAACTGAGACATTCACGTCTCAAGGTTTCTCTGCCTCTATTCCACGTCTTTATTCCTAGATTTATGCGCGGCTAGAGAGTTTTAGCGCATAATGTATTACTATGTTTAATGGACTTAGTTTAGGTTATTACGTTAATTACTGATTTAGGTTCGAGTATTATTTCAGTGCGTCTGTGTACGGTAGATAAACATAATATTTCTACTTGTTACTTAATATTTATTAGCTTGTAATATACCACGTCGGAGGCTTTTGGGCCGCTAAACTACTTGAAATGAATGTAGAAGCTTGTAATGTTTCACTCCTGAACAATGAGGCATTTTACTAAAAAAAACAGTAATTGTTCTAGACGTCTATATTTTTAAAAGCTCGGTTTATTTGCACGTCTATATTAATTACTAGCCATGCCCCGCGGTTTCACCCACGTTGTACCCGTCCCGCGGGAATTTCGGGATAAAATGTATCCCATGTGTTATTCTGAGAAATAACCTATGTTATTATAAAGTTTCATCCAAATTCGTTCAGTAGTTTTTGCGTGAAAGAGCGACAAACATACATCAATACATCGATACATACATCCATCCTCACAAACTTTCGCATTTATAATATTTGTAGGAAGTAGGATTTAACGTAAATCCAACACTCATAATTACATACAATGATCAATCAGAGAAACATAAGCCTTTATGATCCATGTGTACGCGACATGTACGTATTAAATCACAATCAGAACTCTATTGTGCCGGTAAGGGCCTCTAAACACGTAAACACTATCTGCACATAGAATCTATAGCTGTTAATGCAAGTTAAATGGATTATGAGAAACGTTCGCGTAATATATTATGAGCACTGATAACCATTGGGTCAATCCCCAATTTATCTTCGGGAATGGTGTCATGGCACGGCCCTCCCGGGGCTGTAACTACGATTATTTAACTGTACAACTATTTGAGATACCTTTGATTTAGTAGGTTTTTTAACTTGGTGACTACGGGCTTTGGAGAGGTCGATCGATATACCTTTTCTCAGCTGTGAGGGGCTTCGGATAGAGAAGACTGGAGAGATCGGGGAAGGATGTCTTTCCTTAGCTGTGGGACAAGATATTTTAGTAAAAACTCGTTCTATTTTATATTTTTTACAAAATTAGACTAGTGATGTGACTTCTGCAAAAAGTGTTTTACTAATGTTATTAGCAGTCTTGCATTTATACAATAAAAAAACTCAATTTGCATCGTTTATCACACAAATAGTTCATAATATAATAAAGGGATACATATGACTCTACTTGGAGTAAATCTTCTTATGACTCTACTTGGAGTAATGCCATTTTTAAACATAATTGAATATCGGAGCTCTCTCCCTCCACCCTCCCCCTCTCTCTAATACATTGAAATTAGGTTTTGAATTTAGATTTGGCTACTTATGTATATTCATGGCCATATATTTCAGTGGACTATAAACACTGTGTTTAAGCATTATTGTTGCTTACATAGGTAAATTGCTTTCTTTTTTATGTGTATCGTTTCGTTTAAGTAGTTTAATAAATCGATACACATTAGTATAGTAATTAAAATAAGCAATTTATTAAACTACTTATATTGTGTTCGAAATAATGATAAAGCCATTATTAAGCTAGCTAGTAAAGATAACATTGATTTAAAATTCTAGTGATTTCACAAAGATCGTGAATTGACGAATTCACTCTCTAAATCTATCCTTTTCAATGCGTCACGCCCTGCTGGTTTGTTCCGTAAAGTATGTATATGCCTCAGGGAAAAAACCTCTCATCTCACTGTAGATCAGTACAGTGAGGAGGATGAAGCGTGCATCATGCTTGCGTCGCGGGTTGGTGACCTCAAACCCGAGCCATGTTTGAAAAGTAGGAAACATGGCATCGCCCGACCCGGGGATTACACCAGAGATGTCAGTCTAGTCAGGCGAGCACATTTACCACCAGACCACCGAGGCGTGCACCGTAATGTACTAACCGTAATGCATTAATGTACATAAAAGTACAAAATTCGAAATGAACCGACAAATCTCCTTCGAACCGGGTTTCAAAGTCAGCCCTGAAGTTGTAATAGTACAACTCGGCGAGGATTTAAGTCAGTTAAGACAAAACTGTAGAATTCCTAATGAAGGTCTTAAGGCATAATTTCTTGTTGGAGTGAGCATTGCTTTTAAAGTTATAAAACTAGTGAGATGGCATCTCTAAAACATTAATAGCTAGGGTATTTAAAACCGATTTTAAAAAGGAGATTTTTATATTTGAAAGATGTGTAAATGAAGTAAACGCTGAAATATCTCTGTCAATTATGGAGGGTAGTACTTTTTTTTGGAAAGAGGTTCATTCCTGAAAATATTCCACTTAAAATGTTTGAAGAAATATTTTTTTCATATATTTTGAGACGCCTCGGTGGTCTAGCGGTATGTGCGCCCGCTTGACAAAACCGAGGTCTTGGTTTCATTTCCTGGATCGGGCGAACACGTGTTTCCTATTTTTTTTAATGGTTCAGATTTTATATATTATATATATATTAAATTTATGAGAGTAATAGATAAACCGTAAAAAACATTTCAACCCCTTTTTCTAAGATGGCGGCCGTGGGACAAGGGTGGCGGTCCCACACTGACCCCCCTACACATCTAAAAAATAAAATGGCGTCCTCTAAAAAACGAAACCCCAAATATGTAAGTTTTCGACTCGTATACGTACTGAGACTCTGGTTTTACAACAGGATTAACCAACCCAAACCATTAAAATTTATCGAAGAAAAGCCTTTTCAGTTTAATATTGATAGGATACAACTTGATTGTATTTTAGATAACGCCTAAGTTAGGCTGTTCTAGCTAAACAGTGTCTAGTCCTTAATCTGTGAGATAATCTTAGAGGTGAGAGCTCAGGTACGTCTCCGAAGGTTTAATTAGAAGTTTCAGGACTTTGAGGTTCACCGCAAATATCAGGACACTTGTAGCTTTAATAAATATATGTAATTATTACTGACTGTTTTAAGCCGACTTTGTCCAGTTGCCAATTGAAGGCAGCTGTGTGAAGATTAAGTAGATGGCGCTTTACGTTATTTTTTCAAGGGGTCGTCGAGCACATTTTTTCAAAGCGAACAAAATAATAGTAAAGTCATCGATAGTTATTATACTTATATGGATTTCAGTCCGCAAGACACATGTTGCCTCGTACTAAGGATTATCTCTAGAACTAATTTTGGAGAAGAAAATCTCTGCCAAATGAAGTTAACACTTACACAGGGTTGGCTAGTAACTCGAACTCACAAATGCTATAAGATTTCCGAATTATTGTACCAGAATTATCTAAACATCAATTCGTCGTATAAAAATATATATAATAAAATATAAGAGCCACAAAGGGAGGAGAAACCCCATAGATAAAGGTTTAATTAAAAGGGCTTCTCTCATTTATATTCGGAACGGGGCGTCTAATCAGGTGGGATGGCGCAACACACGCCGATAAACCTGGATTGATATGGCTTAACACACTTCAACTGGCCCTATCCAGTATTTGTTCTGATATTAAACTTAAAATTAACCATGGTTAAATAAACAGCGTCAACGGTTATATAACTAACTAGTTACTCGTACAGGGCAGGATTAAGACCCCCTCCCTCCTAGAAGGCAACTCACTAAGTTTACTGTACGTCTTAGCCCCCTCTCGCCTCGGACACAGGGGCTGGTTGGTTACACAAAACCAGGACTGGTCGTATCGATCCTATGTAGTTGGTATCGACTTCTACACAAAACTTTACGCATCAGTTTAATAATTTAAAATGAATTATGAATATGAATGATTATTGTCATAATTGAACTCAACTATATGATACTCTAATGACAATATTCGTAGAAATAAGCGTTTGGTCATATTGTAATCCAATGCCTATAATGGAAGGAATAAGCGTTAGGTATTGACTTAATGGTAGTTATCATAAAGTCTAGATCCAGACCGATTTGGGAGATATTATGTGTAATAAAGATAATGAGATTAATATTTATGTAGATGCTTCTTTTGAATTAAGAAATAGGCTGCCTTTGTTCAGGCTGTCCCACTGGCTTTTTGCTATGAAAAGTTGGCTGAAATATTGAAGAAAAGTTATTTTTAAAATCTTTATTTAGGACTTTTACACCCTTGCTTGTGCCCGCTCCAAAGTTAAGGTAAGTAGTTTGCTATATAGAACCTTTACAGTCAATAACATCATTAATGGAAATATTACAAGGCTTTGTAAAATTGGGAGTGGGCTGGACTCTGACGCGGAAGAATCCGGAATAGTGGGCCCACGTCACATGTCAGTGGGTTCCCGAAGGAGGACGAAGAATCCTACCTAATTCATCTCCTACCTCTATTACATTTTGATGAAATATTTAGTGTAAGCTACATTAGGTGTAACATTTTAGACTGACCAAAAATGTTGAATGTTCATATCGTTAAAATTGCCACAAAGATAAACGAACAAAAGTGAATTTCATTACAATAGTTATAGGCAAGGTTACCGTAGTACTAATGTTACTACTAAACATGTATTTTTAGTAAGTAAGCGTACAACACACACATACATAAATGTACATGTTGGTGTGAGTCAACATTACTTAGCGTTTTGTCGACAGGGCGGTGCTGGGTATTTCGTATTAATTTTATAAATTCAACCTGTAGATTGAATTCGTTCGTAAAAAACCAACGAAAGCCTCCGTAGGCAGAAATATCTACCCTTTTGGGAATACAGGTGTGACGTGTTTACGCAATACGATGGCTATTTTAATAATAGGTTTATCAATTTTATAATCATAATTATTACGAGTAAATTAACATTATGTCGATGAATTTAATGAGCACGTTTTGAGGTTTATGTTCGGCTAAAGTTGTGTGCAGTAATGATCACCAAGCTTGTCCACCATATTCGGTTGAAAACATATTTTATTTTGACATCATTAAAAATGTGAGCGGACTTTGTGTCTTTGAAATGTTAGTTTGCATGAAGAAAATGCTAATGTTTATACTTGTTTTATCAATAAATAAAATTAAATACGCAACGGATCTTGACGTAGTTTTTTTAAATAGATAGAGTGATTCAAGAGAAAGGTTTATATGTATAAAATCCCGAAATTCCTACGCTAGTTGTAAATATAAGATACTAGCAGCGCCCCGCGGTTTTACCCGCGTTGTGCCCGTTCCCGTGGGAATTTCGGGATTTTTTTTACATAAAAACCTTCCTCTTGAATCACTCTACCTATTACAAAAAACCGCATCAAAATCCGTTGCGTAATTTTAAAGATTTAAGCATACAGACAGACAAACAGTGTGACAGACACGAAAAAGAGACGACTTTATTTTATACTATGTAGTGAAGTACTACATATTATATAAATTATGTCTTCGTATTTTTCGATTACATAGCAAAACTCTTTTCAGGAAAGTATGCAATAAAATTCTTTATTATTACAGTTGAGAAGTTCAGCAACACCTCGCATTTAACAGCGAGACTTTGTCTTATTAAACTTGGTATATTGAAGGAAAACAAACTTATTGTTTGTGTTCCAAGCGTTAACGAATGTTTAGTATCCATTCTACGTCCATTTTGCTGAGATATTGAACGTAGTTTTAGATCGATAAATTTGCTAATATCAACCACCCCTTGCTTTGCATGAGCTCCTTAAACAACCCCTTAAAAAATATGATATAGCATATTTCATATTTAAGCTATCATAACATTTTAAAGTACCTAAATGTTGGTACAATAAAATTGATATGTATAATTTAATTTCATTTTATCCTCCAGACATACCTACAAACTCCATTTTTATAATATGAATTGTGTTTTTATTAGTATGTATACTTAATACTCTTAGGTGAAGAGTGTATTTAAAAAAATAATAACTTGTGAAAAGACGGTTCTCTGGTAGCTACAATATGTTTTCGATATAATATGTACTCAGATATCTATACTAATATTATAAAGAGGTAAAATTTTTAAGTTTGTTTGTTTGTTTGTTTGTTTGTATGATCGAGGTAATCTCAGGAATTATCAGTCCGATTTGAATAATTCTTTTTGTAATAGATAGCCACATTCAACGGGAAGGTTATAGGCTATTTTTCATCCCGAAATTCCCACAAGAACGGGTACAACGCGGGTAAAACCGCGGGGCGCGGTTAGTTTCTCATATAAAACACTTTAACACCCAACACTTTTATTGCCATCCTTTTTCGAAACACTTTCTAGATTTTTCTCAACTTTTCGATAAGATAAATGCAATAAATCGTTGTCGATCAGTCTTGGATAGGTAACCTTCGAACTATTCTATCGAGCAAGTGAATGTCAACTCTATTGCAATGAAAATTGATTTATTTTTGGTTGGGTGAAAGAAGTTTCCGTTTTACTCGTGGGAAAATCAGGAACAAAGAAATCTGTCTTTTAAAGGCCGATGCAGAAGTACAAACATTTTCTTATATTGACTTACTAGTGGAGTCCCGTCGGAATGATCCCGTAGGAGAATCTTGACCAAACGACCTTTGACTGTCTTGAAAGCTCAGTGTAAATACCAATGAAAGAATTAGTGATATTTAACTAGCACATTATTATTACAGTATTTGGTTTTGAAAATCCTAATGTACTCTACCTTTTATAGATCTGTTAGTATAGAATAACTAGCAGTGTTTCCTGGGTTTTGCTGCGTTGTAACCGCTTTCGTAGTAGTAGTAGTTTCGTAGTAGTACCCTTTTATAAGGGTAAGTTTATTCGTCAATTCATTTGTTTGTCAGAAACTATACTAGTTAAACCAATATAATACACCGGATTTCGTTTTCTGAAATTACTACGAAAGCGGTTACGACGCAGCAAAACCCAGGAAGCACTGCTAGTTAATTAACAGATCTATAAAAGGTAGATTACGTTCTATTATTCGTTCTATTATTAGAACGAGAAGGTTTAATTCATAAATTAAAAGTGACTGATTACTCTAGATGGGTCATAAATAAAATGTTTGGGTGGAAGCAAGGGCGTCGGATATAACGCAACAATATGTATTTTCAGAGTTTTTGTTATAAACCCGCGAGAAGTTATGCGAGGTGTGTTGAAGTGTTTCAACCCCAAATGATAAATGAGATGGCTCCTAGTTTTGAAGGTTTTTATCCTCGTGTTTATATAAGATATCTTTTATGAATGTGAGCGATGAGCAACCGTTGAACCGGTTGAGCAAAATTTCTATGGAAAGAAATCTATATGTATCGTATAAGAAAGTCGTGTTAGTTTCACCATTCATAACTCGATAACGGCTGGATCGATTTCAATGATTCTTTTTTATTTTTTTTATTTTGTTCAAGAATAATAGTAATAGAAATCCCACGGGAACGGTTGCGCTGCGAGTGAAACCGCGGGGCACAGTTAGTACAAAATAAATAAGTTCGTGTACATTAGAGGTTGGTGTCAACTGTCGGAGGTTTTAAACCGCCTCAAGGTCTCCGACATGTTTGACGATTAGTATTCTATGATTGTAAGTATACAAGAGATTACGACGAATTGAGAACCTCCTTATTTTTTGAAGTCGGTTATAACACTTACCGCCCTATTCTTAAACGATATTTAACTTAAACAGTGTTTTAAAGTGTTTTGTCTCTTTCGCTCTTTGGCAAATAGCGTATGTCGGAAAGGGACAAACCATTTATTAGCTGTTAGTAAGCGTATATGAATAAGACCCTTAGTTGAGCAACTGCATATATTATAGTTAGTCGGGCTAGTAATTTACTAAAGTGAAACTCATTGGATTCAGGTTTTCCGAATAGTAACTGCCCTTTTTTGGGGAATGATACTTTTACATTTCAGATTCTGTGTAAACAGAATTAACATAACATACATCGTCCGATATTTTTCCAATATCCCCATAGGTACGCCTATGTCCTAGATAAAGTTTCGTGAAATATTTTAGCTCAAACTTTGTACTATATAGGTTATATCACGGAAGAACGAAGTAATATCATATCTATTTAGGTATTCATGACTTGTGAATTTTCGCCTGTCTATCAGAGTCTTGGGTGTCGTGGGAATTACTTGTTTCTAGATTGATTTCGAAGAGGTTACTCAATTTTTTACTGACGTTAAAAAACTGAAAATGCTTCGCAATAAGTGTCTATGTTCTCTTTAATACGTATATTTTATTTTAATATCTCCTATCTCCGTTGTCAAAAACTCTTTCGGTATTATATGAATAAACTAGCGCGATGGTTCCATTCGGCCAATAGATGGCGCTAGTGTGTCAATTTTCTCAGATCATTCATTTTGTTATCCAAAAAGAAAATTTTCCTGTATCCATAATTAGTACAGATATACGAGTACAACCAGAAAGATTAATATACCAACCAACTTCAAAAAAGTTCTCTTAAAAGATTTTTTTAGTTTAAATCGAAATACGAATATTAAAACATCCTATCTTCCTACGATTACCTGCTCTATTACATATGTCATAAAATATATTTTACACTGTAACATCGGGGTAGGATCAATATTAGTCAGTAATCTTGGTCTTCGGTCAAATCAAACGGACCCCACACTCATCTCCATTTATACCGTCACCGACCATCGTATTTCAGAGGCCGTGAGCCGCGAATCATCCCTTTTCTAGATGTACTTTTATCTGTATAGATATACTAGCAGTGCCCTGCAGTTTTACCCGCGTTGTGCCGGTTTCCGTGGATTTTGGGATAAAAAAACCTTCCCGTTGAATATGTCTAACCGTTACAAAAAAAATATATCAAATCGGTCAAGTAGTTTTTGAGTTTATTCATTACAAAAATACACACAAAAATACTATCTTTCCTCTTTATAATAGTAGTGTAGGTATAGACTTTTCCTTTAAATATCTAGTCTAATCTAAAAAGCAATTTCGTGTAGGTTAGTGGCCAAATCTAGTGTTGGAGTTTTTAGGTCTTCTAAAGGCCTTGAAGATAGTCTATCGAATGAAATAACCGGAACCGACGAAGCACGGTAGCGCTCAAACAGAAATGCCACTATCGGCCACCCAACCACGCTGCACGTTGCTTAACAATCGCAATGATCTAACATCGCCTAGTCAAAGTATTCCTTCTGTAATGAAACTGATTATGTAGCTGTAGACTTTGTTTACACGTTCCCTGTCCCCACACAAACATGCAAAACTGACCCGACACGTCCAATAGGTTTTTTCTCATAATTGGTTTTTTTTATAGTCATAGTGTAGCCCTATTAATAAAATAATTTAAAAAAAAAACGGGAAGTAGGTTTTAATTCCTTGAAACACATATGGTTCAGAGCGTGAGGGAGACATTTTTGCTTCTGCACGTTCATGAAACACATGTGGTTCAGAGAACTTTTTTTAGTTTTTCAAAAATATTTGTATGTGGCAATACTTTATTGTTCGTATTATAATATCGTAAAATGGGCCCTAAAAGAGGTCAAGTAATTGCTCGACAGAAGGACAATATAACAGTCATGAAATGGAGAGACAAACGAGATGTTGCCATGATTTCTACATGCCATGACGCTAGTATGCAAGTGTCTTCGGGATATCAACCGAAATCGAAACCGAGAGCCGTACTCTATTACAATGAGCGAAAAAAGGGCATAGATGTATCTGACCAGCTTTCTAGTTATTATGACCCTAAAAAAAGTCTCTGGCATGGTATAAAAATATAGCTTTAGACGTTTTGATCTGTGCATCAGTAACAAACGCTACGCTTTTGTACCAGAAACTACATGCAACTACTAATAGAAAACTACGCAAAACTGTACTACAGACGCAGCAAGAAATTATAAAAGAGTTCTTGCAATTGAACAATGCATCCGATGCGAGTGCAAATACATTGACTAATAGTCCAAGACCGTCTACTAGCTCGATCGCAAGTCAGCATTTTCTGACTAAAATTCCGCGGAAACAAGACAATAAAATTGTCAGAAAACGATGCCATGGATGCTACGAAAACTTGCGAAAAGAGGGTACAAACTGGCAAATTGCTGCAAAAAAAGTAAAACGTGTAGATACTGAATGTTTGCCATGCAAAAAATCGTTTTGTTTATCCTGTTTCCAAAACAAACATAACATGTGGTAGTTCAAAATAAATTTGTAATTTCTTAAAAAAATAAAAATATTTATCCGTATGTCCCGGCGATTTTATTTACCTTATGATCGTACCAGCACGTCCAATACAAAAACAATACAGTTCTAGCACGTCCAGTACAATTATCCGCTTTAGAAGATGTATGTGTCTCCTGACCCACATATGGCTCAGGAGCGTATTAGTGCTATTCAAGTACGCATTTTCTGAACCATATGTGGCTCAGTGGACAGTGAACGTGTTAATTTGACTCACACTAATCCCTGAAACTATCACTCGAGTAAGATTTGAAAACATCTATGTACTTATCCCGATATCTTTGTATCCCTGGAGCTTTAATCCCGCAATCCCCAGGAACGGGTAAATCTCAGGTAAAACCGCGGGCCGGTGCTAGTATGATATAATACCATATTGATTAACTGGAACCTCACACAAAGGAAAGCTTTAATATTCAAGTTCCTTTCAAGGTACAAAGGATTTTACTAAAAGTATATTTACATGTAGTAGCGCTCATGGCGTAGATTGACTAAGTGATCTTAATTTATTGCGATTGTTAAGCAACGTGCTTCTTGGATGGGTGGCCGATAGTGGCATTTCTATCTGAGCGCTACCGTGCTTCGGAGGGCACGTCAAATTGTCGGTCCCGGTTGTTTCAATCGTCATACCATGTCGGAGGCCTTTAGGCGGTCTAACAACTCCGACACCAGGGATGGCCACTAACCTAAACGAACTTACTTTTTAAATTAGACTACACTGTGAGACTACATATTTGGAGAAAAAATCTATCTATCTGTAAATATATATAGCTAAAAGTACGTACAAAAAAATCATTTAACTACTGAATTGAAGTTTGGTGATTTGTATGCCACACAATAATCAGCCGTACTACATTGCATTAGCTGTATTAATCACAAAATCACTCTTTTAATAAATAAATACAAGCCAAATCCAATATTGATAAAGTTGTTTCAGCAGTTTGCGATCAGCCTATCAACTTTATAGGACCAATTTAATATTTTGAAATGCACACAAAATGTTTACTAGGTTGCAATATTTTTTACTTTATTAACTTGGTCTGTTTGATCACCGTCAGTCGTAAAATGTTTATTTAGTTTAAAATGATTTTTGGAAATTATAAACGGATTTGGTTTGAACAAAGTTTATGTTTTAACGAGTTCTATCTATATATTACTAGCCGCGTCCCCGCCTCGCGCCGTTGTGTTGGCTTCAGCATCGAAGTCGCACTTACTGGATGAGAGCGTGCTCCCCAGGTAGCGAAACCGATCAACCTGTTTGAGCTCATCCTCGCCGAGCTTAATAGTCAGTGTCTCGCGACCTTCAATGTCTAACGACATTACCTCTGTCTTTGTGACACTTATCTACAAGCCAATTTGTTGGCAAGCCTCGTGCAACCTGGACAATAGCTCTTGCAGACTGTCAGGTGATTCGATCACAAAGCAGAAGTCATCAGCATACATGATTTCAGTGATCATTGCAAGCGTACATAGTACGAGCTTTGGACAAACCCGACTGACTTACTGACTGACTGACCAACTCGACTGGTTGACTGACTGACTGACTGACTCACTGACTTACATATATCAATGCAAAACCGAAGCGACTGCGCCTAGAAACTTGAAATTTGGTACAGGAGTTCCTTTCACGATGTAAGTGAGCAATAAGAAAGGATTTTGCGAAATTCAATACTTTGCAACCCCTTGCTTTGGGTGAAAGGGTTACAGGGGGTGGCCCTTTCAACCAAAGCAAAGTGATCGCTAGTACTATCGTACATTATATCTAATGTGAACTATTCAAAAATGTTACGCAATAAACGAAATCGGAGCAAGTGATTTATGATAGCTTTGGGCAAGTTTCTGGTGATTTCTAAACAATAGAAGTGCCCATTTATCATACACAAAACTGGACTAGCCTGCCAGTTATTTCATTTCTTCGGCTGCCCCAAGTTTCCCTTGAGCTTTCATCACCCAAACTTACGGTCCTCAGATGTTACTTTCACGATCCGACCGGACATTCCGCCCCAAAGGGAATTATTTATTTATGGTGATGCCAAGCTATATGTCATGGTTTTTTAATATACGTTTTTTGATAAATAAATAACTGTATTGAGGTAGTTTACGTGCGACGTGTTACCATCGACTTCTATTTTATAGCCAAAAAAAACTAAGCATTTTCACATAATACCAAAAATACTTATCCCCTTAAAACTAAGTTCATTAGTTTAAAAATACTCGTAGTGAACATTTATTCACGCAACACGTTCGTAACGGTGAAATTAGTTCGAATAACTCGAGAACTTTGTTAATTTGAAAACAACACTAAATAATAATTAAAACCAGTATGTCGGTTTTAACGTGAATGTACTCATTACATATTAGGGCACTTTCTAATTAAGCGTTTTAAGTCGTCCTGATACGTTTTGTATAAAAAACCAAAAGAACATCATTCGCGCGGACGACTGCGCATTGCGGCGCGTAGCCGATCGAATACAAACGCTTAAATTAAAAGAGCCTTAGACCGCTTTTTTCTAAGACGATTATTTCGTTTGGTAACTAACATTCACTCACTTAATATAAAAGCTTTGTTTTTGCATCAATCGATATACCTAATTTAATTTCAAACAGAATATTCCCACGCATACACACATCACATGTCAATACTGTTGTTTCAATCTGCCAATACAACGGAATGATGTATATGCCAGAATTGTAGATTTCCAACACAACATTTTAATTAATACTGACTGTATTGGTAACAAAAGCTGAAATAATTTGTTAACGGAAGTATTGTCTAGTCTTTAACATATCAACAGTATTGTTTTACGTGAAATGTATACGAATTTTCCCATAGCCCCTTGTTAAGGGATTTAAACCCATTTCATTAGATAGATGGACATTTAGAGAATAGCAATCTGAACTATGTGACTGTCTAAATATTCCACCAGTTATACTTCGTTAAGGGTACGTTGTTTAAACGGTTGGCTAACGTAACATACGTTTGTTAAAACGATAAGAAAAAAATACGCTGTTAAATACTTACATGTACATTGTTTCATAACTTTAATGACAGTTTCTTAATGTTATTTGGGCGGCCAATAGAAAGCCACGATTTTTATTTTCTTACGACTGTTGAGGCGGACTTTTTGTGTTAACGTTTACTAGTGCGTAAGCGTAAACTGAAGAAGAAGCTTCTTTCTAGAAGCCTCTACGAATAGAGCTGCATTCTCTTTGATACCCATCGAAGGCAAGGAGAATCACTCTACTTGTTATTTCATATAAAGTCTACTACAATATTGCATATTATTTATTGCACATTGTACACAGGTTTCGCATGTTCGCACTTGGATAGATAATGAATGGATATGACTGCTGTTCCACTTTCAAATATAGCTCATTATGGGTAACATAGAACTATACACTTTGTGGTTTAAATATTTAAGTTTCTACCGGGATTCTATATAATATGCTTTTACCAATAGACAAAGTGATTCATGATGACCTGCGGCAACTAATACAAAACCAGTAGTACAGCAATAGTTCAGTAATATAGTAATAATTCAAATAATAGTATTCGAAATTGCCTACCATCAAAACTATGAAGTTATCCAAATAATTGAACAATAAATATTCGGATTAATGAATATAAATGGCACCATTAGGTTTATGCGTTCTTTCAGCCAATGACTCTTCTGCGAGTATAATTTTAATAAGAATTCCTATTCCCCAATCCGATTTCCGAGATCTTATCGTATTTGACATGCACCATGCTCGCAATGTAAGTACCTCCACGCAGCCACAAAGCGCTATTCAAAAGCTGAATGCACACGTTAAACCATTAATGGCGTTTTGATTGTCGTATAGGGGGGATGCTCTAAATTGGGAGCGCTGTGAGCACTACGCTTGATTGTTAGCCGTACCTTTTGGCTGATGAAAATGTCCGCAGTGCCGCAGTGGCAAACTAATATTTTTCTCGCATTTGTGGATAAAAGCTGTTTACTTCGACTCGCGAGAACCGTACGCCATAGAGTTGAATCGAAAGCTTTTATATTGTAAATAATAGTCCCGTTGGTCGATGACAGTGAATATAATCAACCCATTTTCTGAACGGGGGTAGTAGTAATGTATTCGGTTGGGGTAAGACGAACTCTACCAATAAAATCGGACTTAAGGGACCGACACGCAAGCAACAATTTAAGTGGCTATACCATGAACTGGACAATGCTAAATTATATAGATTCTGGAAGCGAGGAGGAAAACTGATGAATCAGAACAGACTCGATGGCGCTGGCTGCTCCAATCTCGAGAGCATCTATCGTAACCTTGTCCTACTTATTTATCTATGAATGAAAGTTGAAGATGTAGTTTTAAGCAACTGTCCAATAACAAAAGAAATATTGTTATACAAGTCGGTAAAATAAAGATATAATTATATCATAACTAGTAGCGCCTCGCGGGTTTACCCGTGTGTACCTGTTTCTGTAGGAATTACGGGATGAAAAATTACTTATAACCTTTCAGCTTTATATATTAGTATAGATAGCTGATATAGAGTGTAGATGGACCATTAAAGGTCATACTTAATTACCTTCACATATACGAATATAACAGATTCATTAATAGTAATATATTTAGTTAAAAGAGTCATGTGAAAGCTCATTGGTGTAATAAAGTTAATGCTTGGAATATTAATATTGCCTAAAAATTGTTCCCGTTTTACTGTTTAATAAATTATTTTGCCGTACAGTCTTCTCGGCAAGCTGAGCACAACTGCAAACTATTACGAAGCTAACAAAGAGTGTTTAAATTTCCCTTATTATGTAGTAGCTACTGAGGGCGGGTGGCCCAAGAACTCTTAAATCGATTAACCAAATATATTTAAGAAACTAACGCTGTTCGTTCAAAATTGTGCTTTGTTTTACACCCAATAGAATGCTATTTAAAACAAACGTTTTGTAAACGTTTTGTAAACTTATTTTAATTCAAAATTTTAAGATTTCGTGTGCAATCCCTGAGTCATTAATTAAACGATATATGTAAGTTGTTTAGTTAACTTTACACCTTAGTCTTAGTTACTTGCTAATCGTGTTTTAACAAATACGAAGGCATAATAAATAATATACCTACTATATCTACTGAAATCATACTAAATACTAGGTATATCTACTGAAATCTGAAATCTATTTTCCTTTCACGTGAACACAACTCATAAATAAATTAAAAAAGCAAAAAGTAAACTGGAATAACAAAAACATCGATGGCTGTCAAATCCATTTAAAGCTTGGAGTTTCAGTCGCCGTATTTTTTGCTACAGTTGCTATCCAAATTAGCTGCAGCACTTTCTTGAATAATTAATTAACTTTTACAATGATACATTTATTTTGGTCGGTTAAAACTGTACGAGTGTCACTCTGTCTACGAGTATCCGTCTTTTGTTTCCGCCTACTAGATAAATTTTACTGAATTTTGATAAAGAAATAAATTTAATTTTGAATAAACATATATCCTCAAACCTCCACTGATCCAAATACCAAAACTGGTAAGTCAAGTAAACCTACAAAGACATTAAAATATATAAAACGAGTACATTTATTATGATTATGTTTAGTTGAAATAAAAGAAAGCTTAGCCGAATTTGGACCGAAATACACCAACTGAAATAGCTTAACTGTGTTTGACACTCATCCATTTCAGTCACACTCCGTAATGTTCATAGGATATTCAAATTCTAGGCTGAAACGAATTCGCTTAATTCTACAACAGACTTAATATAGGTATACTAGCTGTTTCGCGCATTGGTTTCACTCGCCATTCGATGGTGAACATTTTGTCGCGCTTCCGTTATTTTCCCAGATTTAGTCGGGTCCCGCCCATACATTTTGTTGAGCAGGATCAATTCTCCGTCTTTCTACAATTATATGACATTAGGGGGTACATTATTACTATCAAGAGTATCTGGCGGTTAGCCAGTCAATCTGTTGAGGCGCTGAAAAGAGAACATGCCATTCCCTACAGTATTGACAAATAATATCTAATTGTGTTCAAGATAAACACAAGAGGTAACGAAACCCAGGTTTAGCCCCACTTTATGTAAAGAAAACATGAAAAGATTGGTTCCCATTGTTTGCGAGTGGAAGCAAACCTGTTTCTTTTGTGCGTTTGAGTTATGGGGTCATGAGGGTGATTGATAACAGCCGTTACTTATTCGACACCATTTGTGTTTGGTCAACAGTCGTAAAACAATGTTATTTTACAAATATCAACCTTATTTTAATATTTCCAAGGTGTATCAAGTAGAAAATGTGTATTGATTGCTCCCTAATGTTTGCATGTGGATTACGATGACAAATATGTGAGCTTTTTGTTGGCTTTTTGTTTTTGTAAAAGATTTATGCCAATTTGATGGACGTGTCCCTAGAGATATAGCCGTTCGAATGTGCTTTGTGCAAATATCTGCTGTCCAATACGAATAATTTATAGTATGAAGGCTTTATGATCCCATATGTAGGAGCAATAAAATTATAATGCTTAAATTCGAATACAGCTACGCTTTTGAAATGTTTCACAAAGTAGGCTAAACAGAAGCAGCGTGCATTTATTGTTGAATATTTTATGACTAAATAGACATGATACATTTGATATTACCATTTTTCTGTCTACTTTTTGCATTAGTTTCTTATGCTGTGTCACGAACATGAAATCACGTTTTTGATCGAGCAAATTCTTGGGACATTCGTTGAATTTGAAACGTCTTCGGGTACGTCGATAATCTTTTGCGGTATTGTGTTTGTTGTTATTATGTTAGATAACGCAACCTGTTTCACAGGACTCGGTGACAAAATGTTTACCCAATTCCTTCGTTCATTGTGAGCCCCTTTTATGTAGAAATTTGGGTGATTTATTTTATTTCACGAATTCTTTTTATAACAAAATTCAATTGTTTCGTTATCTTTCTAATATTATCAATTATTTGTTACTTAAGCTTGTATAATGTCCATATCATTAGTTCTTTTTAGTTTCACTAATAATTCAGCACCAACCTTTCCATTTTTAAAACATAATAAGTGAAAATGTCTCATAACTTACTTACAAGTCCTAACAGAGCGAGTCAAATAATGTTTTAAAATAAAACCTTCTTTCTTAGCGCTTTAAATGCAACGAGCACTTAAAAAGCTATTCGTCTTGGAAGAACGAGTATCTAAGTGACTTCAAATACTCTTCAGCATCCAGCAGCCTAAGCCTCGTCCCACGCTATGTATCTGATCATTAGCCTCACCTTTGTTCCAATAATCCCTCTTATAGCCATCCCATCCAATCGCCCATCACGGCGACACTTACATATTATAATACCTATAATATAAGCCAATTAAAGTCCCCGACAATAGAAAGCGACTCTTTGTCCAAAATCTTTTGAATCTCCTCTGTATTAAATTAGACGTCTTTACACATAATAGGAAGGTCATTAAGCTATTTTTAATTATGTATGGCAGTCGGGTAGTACAAATTAAATAACAGGTGTTTGGTGAAGATAATTATAGTAGCAATCAATATTACTTTACCGGTATTACTGAGGGGTGTCTGCATATAATTGAATTCAATAAATGTAGCGGAAAGTTCGTTTCGAATCGCAATGTGTTCACGCTCGCGATCTCGAGACGTGACTTAAAGCTTCGTGTAGATTTTAAATTGTTCTGTTCTACTTTTGCTTCGAGTTTTGCCAATAACTTACCAGTAAAATGTATGATAAGGCGCCCTTTCGACTGATCAAGGTGGTGAATTCAATACAATGCGAACAAGCTACTATTTGATATGTATGACTCTTGCGTTTTAATGATCTTTGCCAACTCGAGGTCTAGCGATCAATCTAAACGACGACTTACAGTTGTGTTCTAAACAATGCGATGCTGCAGCCGAACTTGCAGCAGAACAGAAAACATTCTTAAAATTGTTTCGTCAAAGTAGGGATTCAAATATCGTGCCGTTCTTTCCATCTTAGCTACGCAATATTAGTAAAGAGGGAGCCAAATATAGGGTAGGATGGAACAAATATCAAGTACAAAGTGCCAATACCTAACTTATGTTAGAAATTTAGGATTATAAGTATATATTGGATGTCGATACATGTCCAAGTTGGTCATCTTACCGAGTTTGAACTATTGAACTGGCAAATTTAGTATACATTAGTTTAGGCCTTTGCCGTTATCTAGGTATTAGCCCTGGGCGGTGCTAATTTAATAATACAATAGTAATACGGTTAGTGTATACTATAGAGATGCAGTATTGTCTTAAGCCATTTGTGACGGTCTACTGATTCATGATTATTACATAAACCACCGGATCATTGAACACGTTGGTAACACGTCACACTTGCTACAGTGAGCTGTTCAAGTAAATAAACCTACAAAAACTTAGCTACACCCAATTCATTCCTAACGCTTATAAGCCAAGTAAAACTCGTAAACAGAAATACTTATACATCCCGGAAAACTTTAGGACATAAAAGAGAAAATGTTTAAAAAAATATATGGGTTTTGGAAGTCGAGTTTACATCTCTTAAAGTATAAAGAAGACAGAGTGGTCGTAATACTTGATTTGGGTCCCAAAAGGACTGTAAAAGTGTATAGAATGGTAACGCTCAACGTTTATTGGTCGGTTGTGGCTTTTACTTTTTAATGCATATTGATGACGTGCTCGTAAATATATGATGACGTCATGAAGTGGGCAAGTACCTTCACAGATACTCGTATCTATCTTTAGATAACCATCATAATTAAATGTTTAAAAAAAGTTGTGCCATACGGAGCGCTTTTTACTAGAAAAAAAATCTTAAGACATTAGGTACCTTTTTTATTCATTAAGGGAAAGCAGAGATTAGCGATAGTAATTAAAATACTTACTGAACTTAAAAACTTACTTGGCCTGTACCTCATTCTGGGCTTCATCATCTCCCACAGCTGGACAAAGGTCTTGATCAAACAAAAGTATAAAGCAACTAGACATGGTAAAGCCTTCATTTTGGTATGTTTAAATTTGTATTTTCATTTTACATGCCAGTGGGGTTTCCACATCTTCATATTTAAGTTTATACTTTACACTTCATCCGCGTGGGATCTCATAGGAGCCGTGTATATTCTGAAGTAGAAATAAGTGGACGTCACTAGTCAACCGTAAATTACAGCTATGCAAATAGTGTAGCTTTAAATGAGTTTTTACGGAAAAGGTTACTAGCATAACATGCTTATGGACTTAAAATTCTACATGTTGGACATATTAACTCTTACCTCTTTTACTTTTAATATTTCAAACTCTTTTGCGTAGACTAACGAAGATAAATTGTTTTATTTTGTAGATATTTTTAGCACAACTAGGAAGAACCTTAAACAATATGGGTTTGTTCACGCTTTTTTACAATTAGATATTTATGATTTTTATAAAATCGTATATCAAATATTAACAATGTCCAAAATGTCAACAGTAATCAAAACCTGTTGCCAAATTTCTGTTGCCTGGTGTCTTAGGCGTGAAACACACAGAAACGACGTAAGGTGAAGGCGCAGCGAAGGCGCGGCGAAGGCGTGGGACGGATAAGGCACAGACGCGATAAAAATTATACAGAAGAGGCAAAGAAACGTTATGATGTGTCATTATACAGGCAGACTTTATTGCGATAGCATGTCTTCGTCTTCAGAAGATAAAGATGCGCTTGCTTTGCTGCAATTAATTAATGTCCAGGGGCACAGAAGATATTGGGTGCACCCTGTGTGGAAATTGTCACAAGAGCATAAATATTTTAAAATCATGGAACAATTATATGAATATCCTGATCGTTTTCGTTCAGTATACAAAATGTCACCAGAATGTCTCAATTTTATATCTATACTCCGACTTGGTATAATCGTAAAGAGCTGGATATTGTTCCACTATCTCGCAGAACTGTACATTAAAATCAATATCATCACGCATTTTTGAGTTTGTAAAAACTGAGCATACCGTATATCAAGCGACGTGCTCTTTGCGCGGCGCTCTAGTCACGACTGTGAGCGACGCGGCGCAGGCAACGAAGCGGCGTGCCTGCGCCCGCCCCGCTTGAGTGTAATTCACGAATATCGCCTGCGTACATTTTGTATGAAAACGTTTTGAAGCAGCACACGCCTGCGCCGCGCCTGCGCTGCGCCTTCACCTTACGTCGTTTCTGTGTGTTTTACGCCTTAGGATATACTCGTAAGAACCGCAATAATATTAGACCTTAATCCTGAGGTGTTTTTTTTTATTTGACAAGATAAGACACAAGCGTGTAGCTCCGCAACCTTTATTTATCTTTGTATATATATAATCCTACTGTACGTGTGTATGTCACTGAACTCCTCCTTAACGGCTGGACCGATTTAAATGTTTTTTTTTTGTATGCGTTTGTGTGGCACCCTGGATGGTTTAGATTCACACTGTATTGGGTCGCGGGTGGAACCACCGCGCGGGACAGCTTATATATTCTCAGTTAAATCATTGTGACACTTAAGTAAGCAGGTCCAATTTACACAACATACACTGAACAAACCAATGTTAAATGACAGCATGCACAGAACAGAATGACAGCATGCGCAAATATGGAAAATAGACGTAGCAATGTTCTTTACAGCTGTACTTACATCTCAAATCTATGTGACGTGATAAATCCATGAGTAATCCTGGTATTCCCCTCGTCCTGCCGCGACGGGAGCACGCCTCGCGACGCATTCCTCTACATACCGCATTCAAACTACCTTCATTATTCATTTCACTCCAAGAAAACTTGGAGCGCGAAAAACCGGAAATTCATTTACATTTGACCAGCAAATTGTTTTTATACGACTTAATTTTGGTCGCCATTTTATTGTTAACGGAATAATGTAGCTATTGTCACTAATACGAGCAATAATGTGCCGCAATTACAGGTTTTTATATTGAATTCTGCTTTGTCACTAAATCACCAATTTTCACTAAATTATTAAAATAGCTTTGCGTTGTGGTTTTACCCGCGTTATAACCGATCTTGTGGGAATGTTTGCATGTAAAGTAGTCAAAAAGCTTCTTCTTGAATCACTCTGCATGTCAGTGAAAACTGTATGAAGATCCGTCAAACAGTTTATGAGAAAATCTATGACATACAGACAGACATATTTTGGAGACTTTGTTTTAAAATATGAATAGATGGTATCTGGATTTTAACGAAATATTAAAAATTGTAAGATGGAGTTGCTTGGTTCAATTTTGGTGGTGATTTCGAGGAGCTACTTATAACAATAAGTCTCTTACAGGTACTTGCACTTCGGAGGCTTGTAAAACATATATCTAAACATTTTTCTAGACGCTGTATTATGTAGTCTAGGTTTAGAACTGGTATAAAACGAAGTTTTATGTCCGTTGTCCAATAAATACGTCGTAAACGCAGTAGTAACGCCTATCTCTTCGCCATGGGAATAATGAACCCTAGAGTTTTAAATATTTTATGATTTAACATTATAAATATATTGAACAAGGGTTTGTAGTCTGGCATAAAGTATATTTGACGTTCTCAATATAATAGAATTTGTTCATGGATTCTGCTTTAGACTTACAACTGAAGCACCTGGACAGAAAGATACCAACAAAATGAATTAAATAATATATTCTAGATATGCCAACTACAAGGCACGAATAAAAAACATACATTTTAAAAAGCCAATGTTACTAGTTCCACTGATAAATTCACTTAGTAAACGTTGATTAAGCCGAGAATACGTTACGTTACGTTAATAACGTATCATTATGAAAACTACCTTCGCGTCGAGACAGCGTAATTTAACTTTACTCTCATTAACCATACTTTACGTTTACATTTCATACACCCAAAAGTTCGCTCTTTACGACCTAACAAACAGACAAAGTTCATTAATTATGTTTTTATATTATTATAACTGTGAAGTGCGTGCTAACTACTAGTCTCAAGAGAGTATGCTCTAGTTATGTAGATTAATTTGGTAACTTACTAATGATACAATTACTTGGTTCACATTTGTTTTGAAAGGAGTAATTAGATGTTTGGGTTACGTTTGGTAGGTTACCTATTTGGACTTAGTCATGAAGGCTGCGGATATGAGTTTATATATGGATAATATAGGTTTTGAAGAGTCCAGTCGGATAAGTCAGTTATTTCGATAAGGTTAGTGGTCAATCCTAACTAACATTTCAAGCTAGGTTATACTTATTATTGGGATGA
This sequence comes from Cyclophora albipunctata, assembly GCA_963082685.1. NCBI lineage: Eukaryota > Metazoa > Arthropoda > Insecta > Lepidoptera > Geometridae > Cyclophora > Cyclophora albipunctata. The sequence goes on along the minus strand of OY720111.1, from coordinate 10,295,559 downwards.
CGGCATGACGAGTCATCCCGTGACCACGAGCGGTGTAATTCGCTCGAAACCTCGGTTACATATTTTAGTAAAATTCTTTAAATTATCTAATGGTGGCCATATGAGCTACGAGAAATCACTATAATCAGACTCGAACGGCACAATTTATCGTAAATGGCTACAAACAAAAATCGGAAGTCTGTACATCGGAAGTTTTATAGCATACATGTACTGATTTATCGGTACCGTTCGAACTGTACAGTCTAATCGTAGCGATTTCTCGTAGCGTATATGGCCACCTAAACGCGATACAGACCCGTTTCATTTAGTATAATGAGGGCAAATCGTGTGAGTTTAAAAGGTATGTTATACTTTTTTTCAAAAATAGAACCCATAAATCTTAAAATAAATATTTTTATTTGGCTACAAACATAAAGTGAAAACGATAATAACTTCTAAAGCAAAATAAAATGCTACTTAAACAAACTTGTATTAGAACAAACCATTTAATTTCGTCACCTTTACAAAATCAAAAGTAAACGAAACGTTTGTTTATTGTTTTCTATAAACTTGAATTTCAATTGAAAGGTCACAATCACGACCTGCAAAGGTCAATTTACTTTATTAACCTCACCCGTCTGGACAGTGACCTTACTGTGATATTTACAAAGAAACGTTACACATATCATATTACTAAAATAAAAATTGTTATTGATTGCTTTTAATTTTACAATTGGTTTTTCATGGCTCGGGGTTTCAGCTAGCGTAGAGGACTTTGCTTTGCAATGTGACATTATTAGCTAATACTCTTAAACTATGGTATTCAAATTTTTATAATCTAAAAATCTCAATGAATATATTTCATTATTCATCTACGGTGCTACATGACAAACGAATATAAAAATCAAGTTGTAGCTTCCAAAAATATAGTAAAGTTATTTACATATGCTATGCCACTTTATCAACAAAAAAACAACAGTTTCAAATTAATAATAGATATTATTAATGAGCAATATAATCTTTAATATTTATTTGCTAAATATTTTGGACGGCAGCAGATACATGATAAACATAATTTTCACTATTTCCAAGTAAAGTAAATACGTATAATGTCCTGAAAAGTGCAGTGGAATGGAATGGTCATGTGAAACCGCAATAAAAGGTGAACACAGCGAAACACAGCGCGCTAGAAGGCTGCAAGTATCAATTTCAGCGTGCATAACACTGAAATATTGTGACGTTTATTAACAACGGGCATGAGTGCGACATACACACAAAGTAAGGTGCTTTTCTTGTTCCCCGAACCCGCATAGCCTCTGGGTAAGGTAACTCCCATAAATACACGCCAGATCCAAATTTTACGTGTCGCAGTATTTTATACAAAAAAGTTATATTGAAACTTTGCACATTTTCCGCTATCGCGGGTGAGCCACTCTCATCAATCGAAAATCGATTACAGACTTTGATGATTTTGCTCTCTTGCTAGCAATTTTCTTTGGAATGTTTTGAGTAAAACTGTGATTTGTCTTGATGCAGGGATTAATTAAATGGCCTAGTTTGAATAGGTCAGTTGCTAGTCTAGAAGTTATAAGACCGTAACAATTCCTAATTTAAAGGAACTTCAATGAATGTTGTTGCTATTTCCTCTTCATCTCAAGGACTGTGTTTTACCGAGTGTGACGGATGGCTCCCTAGTTTGTTAAACCTCCGTCGCAACTACCTCAGTGCCACAGTCCCCAAGAGAGATAGATAACTCTCACAAAAACAAATAACTACGAAAAAGGCATTCAATAAAACAAATGAAAACGGAAACGGAAAACAAACAATAAAAACAGATTTTCACAGAATAGAAACATTGTAGTCGGACAAAGTTATGGCATAAATAAAATAGTTAATAAAAAGAAAATAAAACCTTACACTAATCGAGATTAATGTCTTAGTGGAGATAAAAGAAAAATAAGAATCTATGGTTGTATTATTTAATCAAAACATGGTTTATTTACAAGTTGCTGTGGATTTATGGTCGCAATAGAGGCCGTGACGTCAGCTCATCTCTGCATGATGTTGTAAAAGGGCCCCTGTGAGTCCCGTCCAATTTTCCCTTACATTTAAATCACTGTACATTGGCTCATTGTTCGTGTTCATTTGGACCTCGCGCCCGCTGCAATAAAATGCTGATTAACATATAAACTGGGGCTGGCCAAGTGCGGGTATTGACGACATTACACGATTTCGTTTTATCCTATGATTTTTTTATTAACTCGATCTTTTTTTCAACTCGCGTTTAACTCGTTTTTGTTATCAGAGTGATATTGTATATTTTTCAAAAATATATTTTATCAAAAACTGTGTTTTCGCAATAACAAATACGACCAAAAGGATTGGCCAATTAGGTGAGCCACGGAAGTTATGCGCTAACAAAGGTTTCGGTCATTCATTTTATTCCTACACTAATAAAAAAAATCTATACTAATAAAATAAAGCTGCAGAGTTTGTTTGTTTGTTTGAACGCACTTATCTCAGGAACTACTGGTTCGATTTGAAAAATTCTTTTTGTAATGGATAGCCACATTCACCGGGAAGGTTATAGGCTACTTTTTATCCAAAAATTCCCACGGAAACGGGTACAATGCGGGTAAAACCAAGAGGCGCTGGTAATTTTATATAAGTTCGAAAAAGTCCTATGCAATTTGAGACCATTGTTAATATTAGGTATAATACAAAGTGATAGTACCATGTCAAATAACTATGTAGAGTAAATAATAGACACCCCGGTCCGGAGTTAATCATCCTGCATCCCAACCCGAGCATGTCAATAAAATGATACTATTAACTGAAACAGTTAAACTTAATTAAAACTCAGTACCAATTAAGTTAAGTTTTCATTTCTGACAGCAGTTCAGTCTTAATTAATCAAACATTTCAAATAAAGTAATTGATAATTAATGGGTCTTCACTTAAACCTTGATTACACGGAGACGACGACTCACATTCCTACATACATTTCCTACCTACTCATTGCTTCTATCAGGTAATGTATTTTTTGTGTAAAGACAATATCTTTCAATCTATTCCGTATACAAGAAAAAAATGTTAATATTACCGTCGTAAACACGACTGTTAAGTGCCGAGGCGTTCGAGGAATTCAATTGTGATAAATCCACGTTATGTACCACATTTATAACGCGCTACTATGTTATATATATGTTCGATGCGACATTAGACATTCAAGGAAATAGATAAGATGTATTGCGCAGGCATGTCTACGAAATGTCTACGATACCGAGTGATTTGCTACGCCGTAGCACGATCTTGTTTGTATGCTACGGGGATTCGTGTTGATTATTGTTTTATCTTTTCGTTTGATTTATGTTAGTTTTACTCCAAATTGTACTGGAAATGTTAACTGTGGCGCATTTTTATTAATTGTAAAATGCTGGGTACTTATGATAGGAACTACTTTCCTTATTAATGTCTAAGTTTATAAAACAAATATGCTCAAGTAAGAACAGCATTTCTTCAACCTCCTTTAGCGTTTTATCTGAAAACAATATTAATTTTAAAATTCTTCCAATATTTATTGACATTATTAACAGTTAGTTTACGATAATCTGTCGTTCCAAACACGAAAGTGGTTTTTACGAGGCAGCGTTTTTTATGATACACTTTTAAGCGATCCCTTATACTTGTATAGAACTTGTCGCCGAATTTTATTTATAGACGAAAGTGATAAAAAATGTTACATCATTATATGTATGAGTTACTGAAATAGGCTAGTAGTGCTTCTATGTATCAGTTTCTAACTAAACATAGCTGAAAGGATAAACATGTTTTTCCTTAGCCTTAAAAAATCCTCAGCTTAAGTGAAATATAGAAGGCGACGTTTATATATGTAAATGCCACTTTAATAAGCAATATAATATCGGTAGTAATAATGAATTCAAAAATCGGTAACGACCACTCCATTAACTCGGCGAGCAATATTTAATATCCAATACATAAAATTGAAATATGGATGTATTCGGTTTAACGCAGAATTATGAGACTTTGTTTGTAATCGTTTTAAATTATTATTGGTGACATTATCACTACATAGTATAAAATAAAGTCGTCTCTGTTTCGTGTCTGTTTGTCTGTTTGTCTGTATGCTTAAATCTTTAAAATTACGCAACGGATTTTGATGCGGTTTTTTGTAATAGGTAGAGTGATTCAAGAGGAAGGTTTTTATGTAAAAAAATTCCCGAAATTCCCACGGGAACGGGCACAACGCAGGTAAAACCGCGGGGCGCTGTTAGTCTACTAATAAATAATAAATTATAAACTCTTATTTATTAGTATAGATACTAATAAGATAAAGGTAAAGAGTTAATTTTTTTGTTTGTTTGAACGCGCTAATCTCAGAAAGTACCAATCCAATTTTGATTGTTATTTTTGTAATGAATAACTACATTCAAGGGAAAGGTGATTAGCTTATTTTATCCTGTATTTCCCACAGGAACGGGTACAATGCGGGTAAAACTGCGGGGCGCTGCTGTTATTCGAATAAAGTATTCACCCCGGGTAAAACTAATGTGTAATGAACTTTACTCTTGAAATGTTTTTAAAACGGATTATTCACTACAATAGGGTATTTCGCCGTTTATTTATTATTATTTCTATTAACTCATCTTTTTATCACGTGTTAGAGACTAAAATCCATTTTTTATATCGCTATTATTTCCAGAATTACAGGCGGTTAAAGTTGCTGATTAGACAGAGACATCACTACTAGATCTGTGACGTCACAAAGCTTGTAGCGCCATAGACGTCGCATACAAAAAATCGTTTTGCAAGAAAGGGACAGGAGAGAATCTTTCAGAGCTTATAATTCCTTAATTTTTTAATCGACTTTGATTTTGATTTCAATTTTGATCATAATTTTAGTTATTTTACTAAATTCATCTTCCAAATTGTTAACTTTTAATATCAGCGAAATACCCTATTACACTCTTAGTTCGACGTAGACATTTATTTGCATTGTCTGTAATATACTCAGCTGAATTACGAAAAAATCAGGCGTCGGAGATCCTAGACGGTTAATCTGCGATGTGATACATCTAAGTAAATTGAAGACGATTTATTGCAAATTGTAATTTTATTCGCCTTTACGAATTTCAAATGAAATGACTTTTCTAGGCATTGTTGTATGAAATGAAGGCACTTGTTCAGTATTCAGTTGAAGATAGGAATAATTTAAGTTAAATCTAGCTATCTGACGTAACTTTCTTAAGGCCGATGTTAGTGAAGTCTTCTATTCTGTTGCCATATTTTGCTAAACACAGTAGTGTACGTTATTATTATTTTTTATATATTTTAGAAAATACTTTATATCATTATTTTAAATGTCAAGCGCTAATAAAAGTAAATATCAAACTGCCTTAGATTTTTTTTAACAAAGTACCACATCCATTGTCACAATATATTATTCTTTAAATATAAGATCTAGTAAAAACATTGTTTATAATTGGTTTTCGAACAACAATATCCTTACTTTCATCTATAATAAACCAATTAAATAGACACTCCAGTTTGTTAACTGTTGGCAGTGTTCCAAGAATACTCGGGTTACAATTCAAATTTGATTTAAAAACTGTTTAATTAATTGGTTTACAAGGACTCACTCCGGATTTTGGATTACGAATTAAAAGACGGAGAACAAAAGTATATTGAGCACATTAACATTAAAATAAGAAATGCGTTTTTTAGATTAAAAACCCTATATAAAATCAGACCCTACATCAAAGAAAATCTCAGATATCTGCTCGTGGATTCTCTAGTGTTATCTCAATTTAACTACTGTTGCACGGTTTATGGCCCTAGACTTAATGCGTTCACAGAAAAGGCAATTCAAAGGATACAAAATGCATGCATTCGTTTTACATTTAATGTTCCCAGAAGGGAACATATAATGCCATTTTTAAACAAACACAAAATTCTAAATATGAGTGCTAGAAGAGAACTTTATCATGCTTGTAGCATCCAAAAAATAATCTGGACAAAAAACCCTATTTATTTATTTGAGAAACTTATTTGGGTAAAAGAATCTTCTCAAAGAAGTCTTCGTTCTGTCTCACAGAGTCAACTGCAAATCCCTACGCATAACTCTGCCCGTTTTAAAAGCTGTTTTAAATTTACTGCTGCAAAAATATGGAACAATATACCTCCACCTATGAAAATGAAAATGAGTTTATGCTGTTTTAAATATAAATTCAAATGTGCATTACTGAAAAGACAAATTGCAGCAGAAAATGTATTAGAATCCTATAGGTACACACTGTCGTTAAATTCATTTTTCTAGTGATCCTAAAATACTTAACGTCGCGATAAACAGACACACGCAAAACAAACACATACACAAACACAAACACACACACACACACACACACACACACACACACACACACACACACACACACACACACACACATGCAAAACGTTTGAATATATTCACTAACGCTATCGCCCACAATCAGCGCTTGTTCCGCCGTTTCGGTTAATTCTGTTTTTAAATTTTTATTTTTTTTTCTATTAGTTACTATTTTATTCTATTTTTAATGTTACTATATTATATGTACCGTCATCTTTAATTATATTAGTATATCCAATAAGAATAGGGGGCGTCTGAAAACCAGCGTTCTACCGAGGCCTCGGGCCAGGTAGAACATCAGCTGAGACGCCTCCCATTGCTACATAATTTTTTAGTTTTAAGTCTTGTGGATTTCTGTATTTTTTGTAGCAATAAATTTTATTTTATTTTATTTATTTATTTATTTATTTACTACATCTTCAAGTTCGTTTACGATTGAATTTGGAAAAAATATGTTTTTGGCATTTTGCACAGATTTTTTTATTTGAATCAGAATATTCTTCTTAGTTTAACAAAGTATTTCTGTATAATATATACAAATATTCTGTATATTACTGTAATGTTTCGAAGAGAATAAGCACTATTGATATAAAATTACATAACACAAGCAATACCTACTCGTAACTGCATGTTGAACGTATACCGTCACCTGAAAATTTACCTGGATTACTACGGTTACTACCTGTAAATGAGTAGTTACTTGTCTCACAAAAATCTCTTTGTGAGACTGTCCTCAGTTTGGTTAGGGCATTGCAGGCTGAATCACCTGATTGCCCGAAAAGTAAGATGATTCCGTGCTTCGGAGGGCACGTTAAGCCGTCGGTCTCGGTTACTTTCTACGGATAGTAGTCGTTACATGAGCCATGTCAGAGGCCTTTGGCGGCTCAATAACTCTGACACCAGGATTGGTCAGGTTGACCATCCACTACCGGTAAATGAGCGGATACTCCCTTTTAATGCTTGAAAAGCCTACTTAATGATTAAATTGCTTTCTCATCGTTCTCCCGCCAACTGATCCTTATTTATGTGGCAAAGGTTAATAAACAACGTTCAAACGTTCCAAAATCATTTCGATTTTTACGCTCCTTTTTATTGCATTTTCCCTTTTGTATGTTTAATGGATTTAGGTGTAAGATATTGGATGTATAGACTAAACGAACGAGTATGCATAGGATATTTGGATGGACCATGTGTTAAATATGAGTAAATTATAAGCATTTTTGTAGCTAAAACGATATGTTTGCTAATTAAAACGAACATTAATTTCAAATGCTTATAAGTAAGTACGTAAGCCTGAAACGTCCCACTGCTGGGCAAAGACCTAAACACTTGTATGTCACCCAAATTATTTAATTCTACACCTTAATCAAACATGACTCGAGTTTGAGATCACCAACCCGCATTAGGCAAGCGTGGTGATTACGCATCATCCTTCTCACTGTAATGATATCTTCAGTATTTTTATATTAATTTGAGTACTCAGGGGTTAATTAAACATACGTATTAGGAAACCAGGACTAGAAAGGCACTAGGTACTAGGAAAAGCCTAAGCTACTAATTGCGAGCTATCTCCTAGCAAATTACAATAATCTTAATCCGAATTAAAACATCACAGTATTATTTTTTTATGTTTTGTACAGATGCTTCTATTCCAATGCAGTGGACTAACAGCTTAGTTGCGAAAGTAGAACATTACGCAAAAAGTTGTTTTTACAGGAGTTCCGAAAGACTTTAAGCCCGTTTTGAGTAATAACTTTGTGTTTTACTTTTAGACTGATAAGTGTATACAATGTTTTTGGAAAGGTTAATATTAAAAAAACTTGAGTGGTGTCAAGAGACACCCGGATGGAACGAAGTTTATTTATTATCAACAAAAATAATCGTCGAGACACCACACTGTTCAATGCGAAATAGAAAGACGATACGAAAATATCTGGCTTGCTTTCTATAAGAGAGAGAGAGAGAGACAGACAGAGAAACATGCGCGCCGCGCATGTTTCTGTGTCTGTCCCTCTCTGGCGTGCGCAAGTTTCTCTGTCTGTCCCTCTCTGGCCTAAAAAATGTCGTTACCATTTTTTCCGTCTAGCCCTCTTTCGCAACGCGCGATAAGGAACTTCGTTCCAAAAGTCTATCTTATATATAAAATTCTCGTGTCACAGTGTTCGTTCCCGTACTCCTCCGAAACTGCTTGACCGATTCTCATGAAATTTTGTGACCATATTGAGTAGGTCTGAGAATCGGCCAACATCTATTTTTCATCCCGAAATTCCCGCGGGAACGGGTACCGTGGTTGAACTCCTCTGAAACGGCTCGACCGATTCTCATGAAATTTTGTGTGCATATCAGGTAGGCCTGAGAATCGGACAACATCTATTTTTCATCCCGAAATTCCCGCGGGAACGGGTACAACGCGGGTGAAACCGCGGGGCGCAGCTAGTAATCTTATAAAATATTTATTAATTATTACTGTGTATTACGACAGTTTCGTTTAAGCAGTCGGCCCCGTTTGTTTCAATCGTTAGACCATGTTGGAGGCCTTATGGCGGTCTAAAAACTCCAACGCCAGGGTAGGCCACTAACCTACTTGAAATGAACGAATGAATGAATTCCTAAGTTTTATCAGTATATTTATCTATAATATAAAAATGAATCGCTGAATCTGTTGCTAAGCGCATAACTTCAGAACGACTGCACCAAATTGGATGATTCTTTTTTAAATGTGTTCCTTATTGTCAGGACAAGGTTTTTATATAAGAAAAATAAAGAATAAAAATCTCAAAATTCCCACGGGAACGGGGGCGCTGCGGGTGAAACCGCGGGGCACAGCTAGTGTTTTCAATAAAACTCATACATCGTACAGTAATCTCGACAACATAATAATATGCCAGCACGTAACAAAAGCTTTTCAAATATCACCAAATAAACAAATGATATCATTCACAATAGAATATTTGATAAAAAGCCACCATATTTTTACAGAGACCGTGTTTGAATACAAAGTACTTTGAAGAATAACTGCGGGTACCTCCGCGCCCTCCAAATAGAGTATAAAGAGAGCAAAGAAAGAACGCGATCGATATAAAATCCCATGAACCGATCTAATGTACCGAAACTAGATTATAATATTATATCCACGTACCATAAACCTGAATTGTGGTGGATCCGATAAGGATTTGCTACAGACGGAACTCTGCGAGCTTTCAACATTCGATTTCGAGCTTTTGATTATATACGGCATTGATATCAGCGAATATGGATACTTTTTACCGTCTTCAAAAAATAAGATCCTGTATTAGACTCGTATATTATTGTATTTGAGTCTGTTTATCCGCTTTTCTTTCAACTTGTAATTCCTTTTGGATGAAGTTTTTTGTTTATTTTGTTATTCGAAAAAACTTTTTATATCGGTTTAAGAGATAGTATAAATAACTCACTAGTTAATTTAATATTCAATAGGTACGTACATGAACACAAACATTTATAGTGAAAACATCTAGAGAACACAAACATTAAGCCTTTTGTCGAAAAAGGATTATGATAGTGACAGATTGTAGCGACATCTCGCGAGCAACCGAATAAGTGTTCCGACATAAATCTCCGGACGGAATCCAATTATGAAATGTTATTACAGGAGTGATAGTTTCAGTTTCATTTCTATGTTTGTGGGATTGTTACTCTCTCTATATGAATCTTTTACCGTAAATCTTTTATGTAATGAGTTTACTTTAACAGCATTACTGCAGTAATAACCAAAGTTAAATAGACAATTAACTTATTGACGTAATATTTCATACAAAAATTAACTCATGAACTTTTACTAAGCAATCATATGACGTCTTCGACTACCACGTTAAGACTCTCAGGGCCTTATTCATAAACGCTTATTAACAGCACTCTAACAGCCTCCGTGGTCTTGTGGTTTGAGCGCCCGGCTCACGATCCGGAGGTTCCGGGTTCGATTCCCGGTGGGGATACCTCACAAAAATCTCTTTGTGAGACTTTCCTCAGTTTGGTTAGGGCATTGCAGGCTGAATCACCTGATGGCTCGAAAAGTAAGATGATTCCGTGCTTCGGAAGGCACGTTAAGCCGTCGGTTCCGGTTACTTTCTACGGATAGTAGTCGTTACTTGAGCCATGTCAGAGGCCTTTGGCGGCTCAATAACTCTGTCACCAGGATTGGTCAGGTTGGCCATCCACTCGATGAAGAAGAAGAACATCACTTTAGCTCCCAAATGGTTCGTCCCTTTCCGACATCCGCTATTTGCCAAAGAGCGAAAGAGACAAAACACTTTAAAACACTGTTTAAGTTAAATATCGTTAATGAATAAGGCGGTCAGTGTATACTCACACACTCGCCGATTAGATTATAGTATCTGTGTCAACATGGGAGTTTCAATCTAGTTAAACACTGTATTGTGACACCAATTCAAGCTCAATTTCCGGGCATTTATAAACATACATCTCTCTAACACTAAACGTTATACAGAGTTGAGAGCAAAGACGTAAATGTCAGCAACCTGCGTTTTTTAAAGCTTTCAGAATAAATACAGTATGGAGCCGCGGCAACAGTGTATAAATGGTTTGGACTAGTTTTATAAATGTGTCTGGCTGTTTTCATAAAATATGTATACAATACTAAAAAAAACTCGAATATATGTATGTTCTATTCGTAGCCAACTATTGGCATCTGCTAGCAATTTTTCCGGAGCATTGTTTCATCAGTGACAGTTATTAAAGTGTGCCTGTCAATTCAATACGGAAATAGTATTTCCAGTTAAAAAGTATAAATATACTTTAGTACGGATAAAACATGTCAATAGTCAAACGTGAGATCTTGTTCAACTTAAGAAGTCTTTTGGTTAGATTTTTTAAATTGTTTGGTTTATGGGATGTATCTCCGAATAGCAAAACATTATTTATTTTTACTCTTTAGGAGATAGGAATTATGATTGACCGATTGCAATGACTTTCAATTTGTTTAAGAATTGACATATATTCAAAATCCCTTTTGAATAAAATTACATTATACCATAATATTTCCAACATTATTATTTAATTTTCCAACTTATATAGTAACAACAAGTGTACTCGTATTCTTAAAAACTTTAATACACAAAATGTTAGCTTTAAAATAAAATGCCGTCACGAGTGTCATTTTCCAATGTTGGTTAACTGCGAGTTGAAATCGCTCTCCGCATAATTTCATCTTGTTGTTGTATAATTGAATGAGCTCAAGTCACTTTTTGAATAAAGAGTAACACAGCTTGATTACTTTGAAGTCTAAATTAACCGGGAGATGAAAATTGGCTCGGTTTTTGGAATTTAAAAGTGGACTTATAGCACGCTTTTTATGTAAACGACGATTACGACAGTGTGTTTAAAAATAAAAAGCGATGACTCAAGCTTTTAAGCAGGAGTTTTTAAAGTATATTTTTTCAAATAATAATAAGTCTAAATACTGATATTATCTACATTAATATCACTTACTTACGTGTATGAATTATCCTAAGTAGGTTGGAACTTAAATTAAGGATAATTTGTCACAGCGGCTGTGATACTCGTAACTTTTGTTTTTACGATTTAATTACGAAGTTTAGTCTTGCAATTGAGATGCTTTCGAACATGCCTTTGGATCTACTAAATTGAAACAAGGAAAAACATGTATCAAATGGAAAATACTAATTATATTACCATCAAAACTGATACTTTCATGATTTTTGCACAACCCATGCAGTCCCACTGCTGGGCGAAAATCTCCCTAGATAATTTTCCGATTTTATGAGCGTAAGATAATAGTAATAAGATTGTGACACCAATATGAAACCGTGGCAATATGAAGATGTTTAACAGTATTGAACAAGTATCATCTGTCTACATTTTTATTAAACCAAATAAATACGAAAATATTCTATTTATAATATACGAAAAGTACAATTTGTGAATTCCGAACTGGAAATAAGTACATTATACATAACTTTTAAAAAGATCCAGATAAGATCTGTAGCTTTAATAATATAACCAATTCCTACGAACGGGAAACAAAAACAGATTCTTTATGTATAAGTACCTATTTAACATTCGGAATAAATATTCTACGCTCGTGCGATGAGATGATAAGATCTGAAAGCTACCCGGTTATGTTTTTTGAGTGAAAAATAACAGTGCTACCGTCACTCTATGCTATTGGCGTCGTATTCAGATCAGAGGCAATATCCGATTCAATTTCCTCAAGTTTATACGTTTTTTGGTTTATATTTTGTACTGTATGAGTGACAAACACAGGTCGACGGAAGGGCTTGGCCCTAGCCTGGCCATTCCACGGGTCAAGGCCGACCTCACCCCAATCCATACATTATCTGATATAAAATAAAGACCTAAATAAAACTTCGTCGCCAAAATATACGAACTTGATTAATCATTACTTCACAGATACTTCGTTCAGTACTTTATCCCACTTTTTACTGTGTCTACGTGGCGCAATCGTAAAATTGACGCATTAAAACGAGGGCGAGTTCAAATTTGTAAATTAACAGATTTCCCACTAATTTCCTGCAGGAGCGAAATGTCGAGTAATCTTAATTGAATTGTTTTAAATGAATTTGTGAAATCAGTTAGGAAGAGCGATTGTATACTATACGAGTGAACTAAGTGAGATCTAATTTGAGATTCAATTTGAGTGATGGGGTCTAAGCACATAAACCCACGGAACGACCCATAAGAGTACCTTGGGGCGAAATGCGCCGCGGACGTGGAACGGATCCCAGAGGCAATAAATTAGCGAACCCCACCTTAAACTCGAACATTTGGAATTAGTAATTATCCTACTAGATTAAACAAAGGTACAATGAAAACAAGAATGAGATCGGCAAATGGGAAGTAAAACAAGTTTGTACAGTTACGACTCTGCAGATACTATCCCGCTTATCTTGAACATGCGTTATGTTATGTAAGTAAGTAAGTAAGTATTAGCCTATAATGTCCCACTGCTGGGCAAATGCCTCTCATCTCACTGATGTTATCAGTACAGTGAGGAGGATTAGGCATAATCACCACGCTTGCCAAATGCGGATTGGTGATCTCAAACTCGAGCTATGTTTGAAAAGTAGGAAACATGTTTTCGCTCGACCCGGGAATTGAACCCGGGACCTCAGTCTTGGAAGGCGAGCGCACATATCACTACACCACCGAGGCCTTATGTTATGTAACACGTGATCATTTTCAAACTTATATTTAGTATAACGACCAGTAAGTGGGCACTGAAAAATGATAACTCTGTTATATTCCACAGTCTCCACTCCACTGTAAAGCAAAGGTTTTGTTCACTGAAATATGACCTTATCGTACACTCTTGTCTAGTGCGAATCCCCTAACAACAGTACAATAACAATAAAACAGTACAATTGTCCATATTTTTTATGCAGAAATAAATTGTTTAACTTAACAGAATAATGTATGACTACAATTAACCGCAAAATTACATACACATATGATTATTCTAATTTTCTTACATGGTATTTAATGCTTATCCTTATTAATGGTACTGATATCTTCGGTGAGATGAGAGGCATTTGCCCAGCACTGCGACATTACCTACAATACATTTACTTTTTTTACATGGTATTTTGGTCGACGGAAACAAACATAGTTAAAACTACTCTTTATTTTTCACTAATAAACTTTATGTTCGTATTTAAATGTATTGTAAAAACAAATTCCCCACCGACCTGATATAAAAGACAAATAAAACGATAAAACTTATAAGTTTAAATGGGTTTATTGCTATATTTTACAACTACTTGTAAAAAATGTGTATCGCAAAATATAATGATAATTTTATGTATATTTTACTTACAATTTTATGTTGACTCTAAAAAGAAAGTGATACCTGAGAATAAAATTGAATTTGAGTTGCGAGTTCTCTCGCAGCGAAAGTATAAGTTTCTACTTATACTTTCGCTGCGAGAAAAATGTTCTCCTTACCAGACGTTGCTATAATAATTGCAATATTAGCAATAAGTAGCTATAATACCTCCATTTTTTCACCAACTTATTCTATCCCAACCTTAATGGAATACGAAAATCCACAACCGAGTAAAATTTACTTTTCTAGGAAAAAGTTTGAAAATTAGTGTCAAAATTGAACTTCGGTAGGATATATGTTGGCCGAATATAACGTCTCTAAACCAATTTCGGATGTTTAGTTGGACACTTTTCACAAATTACTTTTGACATGGTTTTTATGAACGATTGTTTAATGACGGCTTTCTTTGCATTATTTCGGTTACTTGTAATTCGTGCACTTTGAGAAAAATTGAATTACAAATCCAGAAAAATAAATATTTATTAAAATATTTTACTAAATATTTCAGTCTTGTATTTTGATCAAGATCTTACTTTATTTTATAGTCATTCGTTCATTTCGAGTAGGTTGGAGGCCTACTCTGGTGTCGGAGTTTTTAGACCGCCTAAAGGTCTCCGACATGGTCTAACGATTGAAACCACAACGACTGCTTTCCGATACATGCCCTCCGAGGCATACGGTAGCGCTCAGATAGAAATGCCACTATCGGACAGCCATCCAAAGCTTTTTCTAAGTTCGCCACGAGCGCATTTTATAAAGTGATCTTCTTCTTTTTCTTCATCGAGTGGATGATCAACCTGACCAATCCTGGTGTCAGAGTTATTGAGCCGCCAAAGGCCTCTGACATGGCTCATGTAACGACTACTATCCGTAGAGAGTAACCGGGACCGACGACTTAACGTGCCCTCCGAAGCACGGAATCATCTTACTTTTCGAGCCATCAGATGATTCAGCCTGCAATGCCCTAAGCAAACTAAGGAAAGTCTCACAAAGAGATTTTTGTGAGGTATCCCCACCGGGAATCGAATCCAGAACCTCCGGGTCGTGAGCCGGGCGCTCAAACCACAAGACCACGGAGGCTGTTAGAGTGCTGTTAATAAGCGTTTATGAATAAGGCCCTGAGTGTCTTCACGTGGTAGTCGAAGACGTCATATGATTGCTTAGTAAAAGTTCATGAGTTACTTTTTTTATGAGCCGGGCGCTCAAACCACGAGACCACGGAGGCTGTTATAAAGTGATAATCTACATGAATTCCTGAATAAATGCATTATAAAAAATATTACAAATTCCACGTGTCGAGCTCTGCACTGATTTGATTGTTCCTTAATTTATATGTTAATCTGGACATCGTTCTCTCGCGTTAACGAGAAACCGAATTTGTATACCATTTTAAATAACCATATCAACTCATCAAAGTGCGAGCCAAGGGCTCTATTAGGACACCATCGCATGGTGGCGCATCCAGTGGCGCCACCTTAAAATGTTCACAGTTGTTTGAACAGTAAGGCGGTGGCGGTTATAGTCAATTGAAGATGAGTTAGTCTTGAAATGTAACTACTTATTCATTTAGTCTTAGTTCATGACAAAAGAGATTATTGAAGTGTATAATTTAATCATTCCACATCCGTACGGCGTATAACCCATACAACCGCGAATCACAAATATTGATAGGATTTTCCGAAGTCAGGAGCGTCCGTGACGTAACATCCATTTGGGCAATCTCGATCGCAAACGTTAAGAATACATTCTGAACTCATAAGTGTCTCACATCAATTTCACTTTAATCTATAAATAACTTTTCATTTTCATTTCCGTACATTATATCTTGATTTCCGTTATTTTTTGCCGAAAATACCAATACTTTTTTTGCTTCATCTTACGGTTTATTCAAAACTAGCAGCGCCCCGCGGTTTTACCCGCGTTGTGCCCGTTCCCGTGGGAATTTCGGGATAAAATGTAGCCTATAGCCTTCCTCGATAAATAGACTATCTAACAGTGAAAGAATTATTCAAATCGGTTCAGTAGTTTCTGAGATTAGCGCGTTTAAACAAACAAACAAACAAACAAACAAACAAACAAACAAAACAAACTCTTCAGCTTTATAATATTAGTATAGATAAATGGACGCAAGGTACAAAGACCTCTCTCATTACTGAAAATAAAACTGTTACTGAATAAAAAGATTAAAATTATTTTCCGCCGTTGAAAATCTTCTAAGAAGTGATTTACGTAAAAACTGTGAAGAATTTAATTAAAGAAAAACCTAATCTGTCCGAAAAGATTATGATATTTGTTTGACTTTCCTCTTGGTGTCCGGTTCTTTATGTTACTATATTTTTGTACAAAAAGTCTTTCAGATGGAGGTAGAAACAGATTGAAATTAATGATAGCTTGTAGGAAATGTTTATCACGCTACGGTTTTACGAATAAGTCAAGTAAGTATCACAAATTGTATTTACTCATAGTCTCTACTTGTCGCAGCCTCTATAGACAATTAGATACCACGGATTAAGACCTCATGACTAGGTAATATTTTTAGCCATTCTTTAATGGCATAATGATTCCTCTCTCTTTCTCTCTCTCTCTCTCTCTTCCTGGCTATGTGTACCACAAATAATAATGATGATGATTCCTATGGAGTGTTATTCCTATACCTACCTTATCATTGTCACCAAGCAAGATAAGGCTGACCGCTGACATACGAAACGAGACTTCGCTATCTTCGCTAAGTTATTAATATATTCAAATCAGAATTATTTTAATTGCACCCGACTTAAACAACTATAGTAATTAGCGCTATTTAGAATAACCGCGTTTCACGCAAAAGCTGTGCAACAAATAAACCACAGGCGTGTTTATGCGGTTGTACACACATTCACACATAGTGTGTGTTTATGGTTTGTAAACATGTTTGTCCAATAAACGACGTTTCCTATTTCAATGAATGATTAGAGGCAGTTGAGGCTGCCTTTGGACTATTTGAGATGTTAGCACGACTACTTATAACCCAATACCTGCTATTAAATACGTCTTATGAAAGCCTCGGTCAGGTGACAGAGCCGACTCGGAACCGAAGGCATATTCGGACTTTGAGATATTGCATTTTCTTACTCCTTATTAAAAATAGTAGTAGTAATATATCTTAGAGTTAAGACAATATTTTTGAAACGTTAAAACTTGTATGGTGTATAAACAACTTTTAATGATGCTGTTTTACAAATAAAACTTGAAAAAATATAAGGTTAAACATTGTCTTAAGTTTAAAATAATCTAATTACCCTGTATTTACCTCTTTAGGGAAATGTGTAGGTAATTTGTATGAATTGCTTACGTAGTAACCTTAGATAGCTCAAAATAGATATACGAGAAGCCACAAGGATTCAATTATATTATTATATTTTAATTTAATTATATTATTAAGACAATTACTTGATCGACGCACACTCCACGTATGATATCGAAGTGTTTTGGCACAACAATATCTAATTTACGTTTAAATTGGTTTCATTCCACGCTTTGGTATTTGGATTCTGATAAGCTAAAGTTTCAAATTGACAGAATGACAATTCGGATTCTGTTTCCCCTCTTGCTTGAATTATCTCTCTACAGCAGCTTTGCCGCAAACTTCCAAAGCTCGAACTCAAATGATACAGAAAGAAACTTGAAAATTCTTTCGATTTATTTAATTTATAGACGATATTCTTGTTTTGTTGTTAACTTGTTGAAGTTCTTTTGTTTGGAGTATTATTTATTGTAAGTTTATACGTGTAATCAGGTGGGTACTTTTTTCGTTTGCAATTTCGTGACTTTTATTACACTTTTTTCTTGTTATCAAAAACATTAGATTTCCTATGCTAATATAGATGCCTATAACTTTTAAAGCATTGCATGTTAAAACATAGTAATGTTAATATAAACATTACAAAGTTCTCTACAAATTGTTATTAAATTGCAAAAATTGCGAGCATAAATAGTGGTTGCCTCGAGTAGTACATTATTGGTGTTACAAAAGAGAAAATAAATGTCTCTAGAGACTTGCTAAATAATTTCCTTTAAGGGTCGTCGTATAATTTAAGATCTTAGGGGTTTTATTGGTTTTGTTGACAAATAGCCGCTTAGAATATACTTGACTCTATATAAGTGTATATTGGATAAATAAGGGTGTCTTAATGTCCACATTATAGATATTTGTATCTTGTTATATGCAAACGCAATATTTTCACACAAACTCTACCTTTTCAACGTAATTTCGTGATACACTATTTAGTTATCAATTGATAAGATATCATACTACTGACTTGTATAATCTTATACATAGTAATAACAAACTTAAGTACAATAACAGCAAAACAACTAACAAAATGGGAAATTTTCACCCTACCAAAACTAAAGTACTCAAATTTTATTAGTTCAAAACTACCTTACGTACATTTGAAAAGTTAACATGGCGGCAAAATATTTTGGTTTACAGACACTTCTACAACAGAATCGAACTGGAAGCTTTAAAATTAACTAGATTCTAAGGTCTTCGTTGAATCACGAGTCCTGATGATGTTCACATTTTCATTGTCGTTGTTTATAACTTTTTTATGGCTTGAAAGTAATAAAAGGAATCGTGGCGGAACGAGGCATTGTTTAAAAACTCTAGGGAAAGTTGCAGCTTACTTAAATACTTTTAAAACAATGTAACCCATAAGAATGTTCAGTGAATGTCAAGCTCTCATACTCGTTTCACTCGAATTTCCACAATCTTTTGTTTTTCAGAGTAATGCCTTAATCATTGGAGCTCACGACTGATTCAATTAAGTAGTTTTCGTTTGTATTGTATTTATCTACAATTGTAACTTGTTTACACAGCAGTTTCGGGTCATGCTCGTATACTTATATAATAGTGATTTTTGTTTGTGATACGCACTTACATAGCTTGAATGGGGGAAGGCCTTTGCCCAGCAGTGGGAAAATACGGGCTAATAGTAACAATAACTTACATAGTTAACGATGACCAAACTTGTTGATTTCTAGGTAACCTATTCTCATTGTCCTAGTTTTTTATTTGTAACCTGTTCCTAATTTGTCGCCCTCATTACATTATTAATCTTGATCCTCCTTTTACCACAACATAATAGACATATAATTGTATTCGAATACGGTATAAACATCACTTTAACATAATCGCGTCTCATTGTATAACAAACAATATTACTATGTCAGTGTCATAAGAAACCACACTATTGTGTCAGAATGTTCCCAAAGAAATCCCTGCCTATTATTGACCTGCCTACAAATTGGTGCGACATCTGCTGCCTGACCTAATTTCTTGCTACCAATTTGCTTGTTTCACCTTTGTCAAAGCAAAACCGATATTGTGTTTGAGATACACTGTTTGTGTGTGTGTGTAAGTGAGTGTGGGTGAGTGAGATAGAGAGTCCACTATAAATTAGAAACGGTATTAAGTCAAGAGTCATGTGTGATAGATAGACGGAAAAAATAAATGTGATTACCCGACTTTCAAAAACGAAGGAGCTCAATGTTAAAACTTACTTAAACGAATATCCACTGAATCGTTGTCCATTGTTGCAAATGTTTTTAGTCATTTACTGACGATTCATTTCATCGAAGAGTTCATGAAGCCCATGGTGATTCTATTAATGGTCACAACTTCAAAACTCGTCAGTAAAATTAACATGCCCAGAGGTCTATATCTAGCCGTGGTACAATACAGGCTAAATAATAATCATAAATAATACACCTCTCATGCTACTGAACACTAATTTGTGTTGTGGTGTTAAAGCTTACATTTACGTAGCTATCAAGTAAGTAAGTATTAGCCTATAATGTCCCACAGCTGGGCAAATGCCTCTCATCTCACTGAAGATATCAGTACAGCGAGGAGCTATCCTGAAGCACTAACTTTATGGGCAAATGCCTCTGAGCCCACTGAAGATATCAGTACAGCGAGGAGCTATCCTGAAGCACTAACTTTATGGGCAAATGCCTCTGAGCCCACTGAAGATATCAGTACAGCGAGGAGCTATCCTGAAGCACTAACTTTATGGGCAAATGCCTCTAAGCCCACTGAAGATATCAGTACAGCGAGGAGCTATCCTGAAGCACTAACTTTATGGGCAAATGCCTCTGAGCCCACTGAAGATATCAGTACAGCGAGGAGCTATCCTGAAGCACTAACCTATCTCACTGAAGATATACTAAAGTACAGCGAGGAGCTATCAAGCACCAATCCTAATTCCAAAATCTAAAATGAAAAAGTCCAACTAAATGAATGAGCCGGGTCCGCCACAAAACCTTTATGTTTTCTACAAGTTTGGATATGTTGACGGGCCCCGATGACTCTGATTAAGCAGAAACTGTTGTTGTTACATTATTAACATACTTTTCAAGGATGGTTTTTAAACATAAGTTCAATACGTGTAGGAGAATCTGAAACTACTTCTTGTGAAGTTTCATATTGAGGTCAAGTTTTGGATGTAGCTGTTATATTTGTTACTAGCAGCGCCCCGCGGTTTTACCCGCGTTGTGCCTGTTTTTCCGTAGAAATGCTGGGATGAAAGTTAGCCTATAACCTTCCTGTTGAATGCGGTTATCCATTGCAAAAAGAATTATACAAATCGGACGGGTGATTCTCAAGATTAGCTCGAATATACAAACAAACAAACTTAAAAAATGTACCTCTTTATAATATTAGTATAGATGTTATATTGATAAATGTTATTTTAGTATTCCATATGTATATTATGACAAACGGACCCCCGAGTTATGTTTAAGTTATGTTGAATTAGGTAAGTTCTATAAGTTAGGAGCAGCGCCTCGCTGTTCTACCTGTGATGCGCCCGTTCCCGTCGGAATGAAACATAGCCTGTAACTTCCTGGTTGAATGTGGATATCCATTAAAAATATTTTTTTCATCCAATCGCATAGGTAGTTTCAAAAATAAACTCTTAATATATAAGTAGGAAGTCTAGATATAAAAATGTGTAATTTGCACACGCCATCTGTGCAGGTTTGCTGGCTTACAAAGGTAAAACCGATATGTTTCAGTTTACATACACAGTTCAATTATACAAGTAAACTCCATGGGCCTTTTTAAAAACGCGGTGTTACTAAAACACTGTTGTGTTTTGTCTCTTTTGCTCTTCGGAAAATTGCGTATGTCAGAAAGTGACAAACCATTTGATAGCTAAACTGTTCTATAATACGTGTTTATTAATATAGCCCTAACCCTATAGGTAAACAGCAATACCTACCGAATTTGGCTACCGTGATGTTCATAAATATTAATTGTAATAAATATAATAATTAATTCATGTCTCGTGCAAAAACATGTTAACTTCACACCTTTAAGAGCAAGGAATTTTCCAAGTCGTTCCAAGGACTGATATGTTCAGTGGAGAATGAAGCTTGTCAATGTTAACTGAACCGGTAAATCAATTAAGAAAATACCAGTGGTTTTGATTATCTGCGATTTAAACAGTGAAATAACAATGGCTTACCCCAATACTGAAATAGGTTAAATATTTACAAAATATACGGCCCATGTGTGGCTTAACTGTCTCGTTGGAATTAGAATTATTTTGAATAGTTTTCGATGTGGGATAACCGGAGGATACCTTTTCGTTTGTAAATAAGGACGTTGTCGTGTGGGTATCAGATATAGTACAATAACCCGCCGGTAACTTATGAACAGGTTTCAGAGGTTTGCCATGTTATTTTTGCTTTATGGATTCGGTTTTATTTTTATCACACTTTCAAATAAATTGAATGTACTTTCCTGTATTTCGCGTTGAATTCAAACAAAACCAAATGGAAATATTCGACCTTAGTCTTTTAACGGATTTATACTACAAAAGGTGTGTTTTATGAATTTGTTTTATATTTTTATTTCACACGCGACTCGTTTTTAGAACATCAAACGAATGCATTGATATGATGGACTATTTCGGAATTAGCCTTGTTCATGCTAAACCAAATTGAAAAAGACGACCATTCATGACGGATTTATATCCGAACATAATTACAAAAATAGAGACATTCGATTTTTAATTTTGTGACTGAACCTTGTGCTAAGGATGTCCTTAGCACAAGGTTCAGTCACATCATGTAGTGATACTCGTATGTACGAGTATCACTACATAGTATAAAATAAAGTCGTCTCTTTTTCGTGTCTGTCACACTGTTTGTCTGTCTGTATGCTTAAATCTTTAAAATTACGCAACGGATTTTGATGCGGTTTTTTGTAATAGGTAGAGTGATTCAAGAGAAAGGTTTTTATGTAAAAAAATTCCCGAAATTCCCACGGGAACGGGCACAACGCGGGTAAAACCGCGGGGCGCTGCTAGTAATCTATAATATAAAAATGAATCGCTGAATCTTTGGCTAAGCGCATAACTTCAGAACGACTGCACCAAATTGGATGATTCTTTTTTTAATGTGTTCCTTATTGTCAGGACAAGGTTTTTATATAAGACAAATGAGGAGTAAAAATCTCAAAATTCCCACGGGAACGGGGGCGCTGCGGGTGAAACCGCGGGGCGCAGCTAGTACTAATATAATAAAGCTGAAGAGTTTGATTCTTTGTTTCGTTGAACGCGCTTATCTCGGAAAGTACGATTCCGATTTGAATAATTCTTTTTATTACATCAATTTTATTTCCACATTCAACGAGAAGGTTATATTTTTCATCCTGAAATCACGGGAACCAACATAAGGCGGGTAAAACCGCGGGGTGCTACTAACTTGGCTAACACAACATAACTTACAATAGGAAACAGCTCATTAAGTACAAACCGATTTCGCGTCACAAAACGGTAAGTAAACTAATATAATGCAAAGCGAATTAGCCTAGCGAATGTCTTCAATAAAGTCACTTAGTTAGGTCATAGCTACATTGCATGCGAACTCCCCGGTGCAAATAGCCCGAAGGACTTCCTTTTCCTGCCATTCACAATAACTACCTGTGGATTGCATGCCAACAATCGTGACAGTAAAAACTGAAGCACAAATCATAATTTCATATACACCAGGTTTACGAGCCAAGCAACAATATAAGAGGGCCCGATAAAATGCTGTTACTAACCATTCCAAAGAAGTTAGCAGAATAATCAAATTCTAAACTTACAGAGTCCTTTTGATGTAGCGCGTGAAAGATGTTTCGTCTCGTTAACTCCGAAGCGTCTGAAAACGTGTTATCTTGATTATTATTACTATAATATTGTGCACTCTGCGATGGAATTACATTTCAAGCAACAGCGACTGCATTCGTTCTAAACGAATAGCTCTTAAAAAGGATTTTTCCGCTCGTTTCAGATAACACCGACGAAATCGTAAAAAGAATAGTAATTTAAAGTGTTTTTCTAAAAGTTCTGTGTTTCTCAAGTGTGATGGGGACCAGGCGTGTTTTATTTCGGCAAAGGATAGATACATGTAACCAGTGAAGGTAAAAATATATTCGAACTTTCCCTTTTTTATAACCTTTGATATTATTTAACAACGTTTTCAATTTCATTAAAGCTCACGTGTCACTTCCATGTCATATCACTTAGTAGGGGCATTTTTATTTGTTTCTTCTTTTGGAAAACTGATTATTCCTTCTTTTATCATAAAGGTGCTCCCACACTGCTGTTATAGAATGTTAAGTAACGTTAGTAAACATTTGTTAGCTAACATTTAATCACCAAAGTCAAAAAATGTTTTCATGTTAGTAAATGTTAATTAACATTTTTGAACAAAATTTTGTTTGTAAACATTTTATACGGGTGACGGCGGGGTATGCGGTGAGTCGATGAGTTTTTCTCTAGCTTTAAGCGTTCGGCGCATCCAATAAGAGCGCTTTTTCTTTTTTTTTAAACAAAAAATGAAAGCTATCCCAATTAGCAAATCTTCTTCCATTTTCGTGTAGACGCCTCAGAACGCAAAACCAAACTGCGAGCCAATGCCAGATTCAAAATGTTATAAAATGTTAGTAAACACTTTCCATCAGTGTAGGAGCACTTAAAACATATAACAGTTCCTAACAAAATGTAAGAATTGACAACATTTGTTAGTAAATGTTTTAGTGTTCAAAAATGTTTATAAACATTTTGTAACAGCAGTGTGGGAGCACCATTAAATGTAAAGGTGCTCCCACACTGCTGTTATAGAATGTTAAGTAACGTTAGTAAACATTTGTTAGCTAACATTTAATCACCAAAGTCAAAAAATGTTTTCATGTTAGTAAATGTTAATTAAAATTTTTGAACAAAATTTTGTTTGTAAACATTTTATACGGGTGACGGCGGGGTATGCGGTGAGTCGATTTAAGCGTTCGGCGCATCCAATAAGAGCGCTTTTTCTTTTTTTTTTAACAAAAAATGAAAGCTATCCCAATTAGCAAATCTTCTTCCATTTTCGTGTAGACGCCTCAGAACGCAAAACCAAACTGCGAGCCAATGCCAGATTCAAAATGTTATAAAATGTTAGTAAACACTTTCCATCAGTGTAGGAGCACTTATAACATATAACAGTTCCTAACAAAATGTAAGAATTGACAACATTTGTTAGTAAATGTTTTAGTGTTCAAAAATGTTTATAAACATTTTGTAACAGCAGTGTGGGAGCACCATAACGTACTGAATGTATTGTTATGACATTTATTTGTCATCACTACATAGTATAAAACAAAGTCGCTATTTTTGTCTGTTTGTTTGTCTGTATGCTTAAATCTTTAAAATTACGCAACGAATTTTGATGCGGTTTTTTGTAATAGGTAGAGTGATTCAAGAGGAAGGTTTTTATGTAAAAAAAATCCTGAAATTCCCACGGGAACAACGCGGGTAAAACCGCTTACTTATATCGAGATCTGTGGCCAAACTTGGTGTCGGAGTTTTTAGACCGCCTAAAGGCCTCCGACATGGTCTAACGATTGAAACAACCGGGTCTGACTGCTTAGCGTGCCCTCCGAAGCATGGACCAAGCACCAGGGTTGGCCACTAACCTACGAGTACTCTAAATGAACGAATCTAACTCTTACTCGTAAAAGAAAGAAACTGTGTTACCTACTGCGAATAATGCGGTCAGGAACCATGTACATAAAACACCAAGAGCTGCTCTTTTATAAAGCTCTGTATCTGCAGTATTTTATTCGCAACTGACACAACAAAATCACATGCCACTTGTTTTGAATACAAACAGGATGTTACTGAAACGAGTCTATATTAGTATGATTTACACAGAATTTCAAAGGCATCATGTTGGCTTTTGGTCGGATTATGAGCTTTAATGCCTAGTGCATACGGGGTGGGGTGAGTAGATAGTAGTGAACATTAATTTAATATGGAACCGTTACCGACGGGACGAGACTAGTGCCGGCTTGTTATTGGAACTGAAACAACCGACATGCTTTGTTCAGCTGAGCAGGTGTTAAAAGTTCATAAAACAACAGTAAAGTACCGCTTTGGAGTGACTATTGATATAAAAATTATACTTCTTGTTTTAATAACTCGCAGGTAACTGTAGCTGTAGTAAAAACTCAATTGAATTTTTTTACAGGGTTCTCTCTTATTTTGATGACTATGATAACGACATTTGTGAGCTTAAATAAGACTTTAAGTTTATTTGAATCACGAAACTGAAACGAATTATAACCAGTATAACAATGATACGGAAATCAAAGGTCACGGTGCCTAATATTACATATCGGGGCCTGAGGCCGGTTGATTTATAACCGCCTTGAAATGGCTTGTTTTCGCAAAATAAGTATTTCGTTTACGTGTTACCAGTCCCCCGTTCGCTACTCGTCCTACAATATTCAGAAGAAGGAAAACAGCGATAATTTATATAGAGTGGGACAGATATAGAAGATTAGTAGCATTAGATAAGGACAGGCTGATGTGGGGGACTGTTGACTGAGAGCGGGACGAGCGGAGTCCTACGTGACCAAAGATACCTATATGAAACAGAACATGCAAGCCACTCTGACGTCATTTCAGAAACTGTTTGCTTTACTCGTGCTGATGTTGCCACAGCTGGTCTCCAAAGTGGAACTGATACCCTACCTATCTTTGTATAAAATATATAGACATCTTTAAGATGAAGCCCCACTTAACTATAACTTACCCAAACTCAATTTCGTAGTAGTAGAGTATTGGTACTAATTTAGAATGTCTGCTTTCAGGTGGAGTGAAATTAAAGGGACTGAATAATATGTAAAGGTCACTCTTTTGTGACCTACAGACTTGACTAGACTAGTGCATCAGGTGTTAAAAAACAAACGCGAAAATGGGGAAGAAGAACTCTAAACTAAAACAAGATACGATCGACAGACTCACGAGTGCCACATACTGTAAGTACCATTCATATTCGACACATGTTTCAGCCATTTCAGTATAGGTTACCTAAATCTTTACAATTTGTGAAATTCCAGCATCAAATAAGTAAAAGCACGATTTGCATTGCCAACAAGTTTGAGACGTAACTTCTAGGTTGTCAAGTATCATATAAATACTTGAACAGAAAGTTTACCGTACTCTTCTAGGATTCGCCTGGCCAGCCGGTATCTGCTCTGTTCTTAATGGAATGCCAATACAATTGATATATCTATATTTATTTGGGTCCCCGAGATGCTCTTATCTCTAATAAATTGGATCGACGAACTTAGATATAAATCACATTTTCTACTTCAGCATCTTACGGACGTGTAGGTACAGTGAATTGGCAGAAAACGTTAACGATACGATATATTTGGCGTTTGATAGCTGAAGAGCGTCCAAATATCAACTGAATTGACCACAATTCATAGATTTGTTCAGTCGAATTAAATTCGCAACATCAACAAAGAGCGAAAAAAGGTGAACCAAAAATTTAAATTCTTGGTCGTTTTTATCTGTTACCATTTCCATAACGTGTTAAACTCTAATCTGTTTGGTATTGCAAATGGAAGAACAACAAAAAGGCTCGATTCTGAACAAGCATCGATTGAATCGGTAAACACTGTTCAAACACTCCATGTGCTACGAACCAAACCAAACGTTAATTTTTACACCTATTTGCTATTCCGCAGTGAATGATTTGATGTTTTTGGTATATTCCGTGTGGTGCTGAAAGAATTTATATGTTTTCTAATTCAGAATAAATTTCACAGTAAAATCGTGCAAAATCGTGAATTTTAAATGGAGATTAACTGATCTTAATAACACTCTAAAAGTAAAACTAACGAATTGGATGTAGTGCACGGTGCAGTCATCCCTTTAGCTTAATGTGTGCTAATGATAGCACCATCAAGCTTCGTTTATATAGTATAGTAGCACTTTACTAAGCGAACGTTTAGATTGAATACGCATACAAGTTGGCGACCTCTTAATATAAAGTTTGAAAGACAAACGTGACGTATCCAGCGAGTTCAATAGAACGCGACTTCTACGAGTATCTTCTAAATGAATATTTTCAAAGGAAGGCATTTTCCAACTTACTCTTCAAAAGATAATGGGCACAAAAGTCTGCTCGTTATTAAACAAGTGTTAAATTACTGTATTTTATATATGCAGTTGAGTTTCATGTTTCAAGGTTGTGTGTTGCAGGTGCAAGAGTTTGACTATATTTGTCTGGAAGGTATTATTCAACTCTTGAAATCACGGCTTGTAAAAACACTTAGTCTTTACGATTCTTTAGTCGTCCTGACGGCCTTATAATTGAAGACCATTATTCCGATGACGTCCAGCGCAGTACTCGCGAGGCCGCTGATCACAGCTCTCTTCGAGTCTTCGCGGTAATTGGTGCCACTTTTTGATATTCCTATTATAGCATTGACAGCCGTAAATTTTTCCTTTAATCGCATCTTTTTAACGGAACTGCATTTAACTGAAAGCTCTTTTGAAGCGGTAATGCTTTTTTCTAAAAACAGCTATTATAACATCAATTAATTTATAAGTGAACAAATTATTTCGTAAATTATGTAAATTTATTCCGTGGCATATTAATGTTACGTTGTACCAATAAATAATTTGTTCATGAGAGTAACTTCCTTTTAGTTGTTGGTAAAATTATAAACTATATTCATCGGTATCAAAATTAAATTGTATTTATTTAAAATTGAAAAGAATGGCACACTGAATACACTTCTGTGACCACGGTTCCTGTAAAGGAGCCAAAACGGGACATAAAATCTTACGCCTACTCGTATTATAAATGCGAAAGTTTGTAAGGATGGATGTGTATGTTTGTTACTGTTTCACGAAAAAACTATCGGACGGATTTGGATGAAACTTTACAGCAATAAAGATTTAATATAATATAGGTTTTACAACAATACATCAGAATAACACATAGGATACATTTTATACCGAAATTCCCGCGGGAACGGGTACAACGCGGGTAACACCGTGGGGCGCGGATAGTGTTAAATAAAAGCTAAGTGTATCCGTTACCTTGGGCAGGTAACGGACGGAACGTTACGTAGTTTCAATTCAAAATGAATAGTTTTGCAACCAGTACGTATTTGTTATAGTTGGTCACACTAAGTGAAGGTGCCCTCTGTGTTTCGTGTAATCGATCTCAGTTAAGTGAACCGTACTGTTTCGTATCCGTCAATTATGGACAGAATTGAATTGGTGATTGCTCTTCTCATGTAGATAACTTAATGCTCAACAAACTAACGTATTCGATTCAATGACGAAACAGCTTCATGTAGTCGTTATTACACAGATATGAAGTGAAATATGAAGTGTTAAAATCGAAGTATAAGGTTTTCATACTGATTGAGGTGAATTAGTTTTAACTGTTTACCCGCGTTGTTTCCATTCCCGTGGGATATATAATAGTATTTATCCTTCCTTTTTAATATAGCTATCCAATAGAAACACAATTAGTAACATAACTAAGTCCAAATGAAGCCAGCCCATCTCAATTCTTGTGGTTTTTTGCAACTGTGCTACCTCATGCCTCAACCGTTTAAGAACCGATTACGAACATTCGGTATATGAAAGGACTTTACAGAATGGTCCTATTTTTAACCGATATCGAAAATTGAGGAATACAACGTTCTCATGTATGGATAATATGTTTGTTACTCGTTCACGAAAAAACTGCTAGACGGATTTGGATGAAACTTTACAGTAATATAGATTTAACATGAGAATAAAACTTGAGATACATTTTATCCCTAAACTCCCGCGGGGACGGGTACACCGTGTCACACCGAGGCGCGGCTTTTAGCATTTAATATTTTTAGTTTTAATAATTTATCACGGGTATGTTGGTATCAAACATATTAATTTAAATTATCTATCAATTACTTCCACAAATTCTCTTAATGCTCGTGTGGTGGTTTACGACCACACTCCTCGCAGGCGTGAATCAGAAGCGTAATAAACATGATGATGACTTTAATAGCTCAACTTTAGTTAATGGTCTGGAAGGAATAGCTGCTACGAGTACTAACTGACAATACATATATGAGTAGGATATGACATGCCAGTATGAAAATGTTACATACGAGTAAAAAATAAATTGAAGGAAAGTCTGTAATGTTTCCTCTGCTGGCAAAGGCCTCTCATCCCTCTGAAGATAACAGTACGGTGAGGAGGATTAGGCTTAATCATTACGCTTGCTAACTGCGGGTTCATAAATAAGAGTGTTCAATGGTCATGTAATAAAAAAAATTACGTTAGAAAAGACCTTGGGAAAATTTGGCCTAACGCTCAACAGTAACATGACATTTGAAAGCTCTTGAAAAGTTATACAAGTCACTCTTTGACGGTTATATCGAAATCGACGACCAACTCAAATGACATAGGTCATGTCACTGTTGAGCAATGAGCCAGGCTCCATAGTAACCTGCCCAAGGTACTTTGATCAGTTTATAACCAACTTACAGCAAACATATATAAAATAAAACCTACATACATACGTGTATAGATCTCGTATGTAACATTATTATTTTTAGTTCAAAAGCAAGACTTTCATTAATTACCAACATTTTTCATAAAAAGTAGTCATTGCACTATCAAACAAGAATAAAAATGTAAATAACGTAAATTACGTAAAGTAGTGTAAAAAGAGCACGGTCTGAGCATTAAGTAAGTTATGTTCGAGTAGGTGAGAGGCCAACCCTGATGTCAGAGTTTTTAGACCGCCTAAAGGCCTCCGGCATGGTATAACGATTGAAACAACCGGGGCCGACAATTAAACGAGCCCTCCGAAGCACTAGATAGAAATGCCATTATCGGCCACCAATACAAGCTCTACGTTGATCAACCATCGTAATAAGCTAAAGGTAAGCGACAAAAAGTACTACACGGATTTGGATGACACTTTACAGAAATATAGGTTATACACATTGAGTTATATGTACTACGTACTAGAGAAGTCACTTCAAACAAGCTTCGTGAGAGCTTCGCACCGGGGCGGGAACTTGTGTTCACTTAGTCGATGGCCAGCTCTGGCCAGAACTACATGTGTTACAGCTATTGATTTTTCAAATAAAATATGCCTTCATGTGCATTGCGTTATTGCAAAAACACTTTAAGTAACACAAATAGAAGTAAAGGAGTGACCTTTCACTCACAAGTATAATTTTCTACTCCGAAAACAATTTTAAATAAATATTTAAAAATAAATATTTTTACATCAACTAACGGTCATATTACAAAGAGTATATGAGATATGAGATACAGAGTGGACACTATCGACGAGCATTGATAAATTCCTAATTCCGATTGATATTATATATCAACCATCTTTTTATATTAACCGACTTCAAAAAGGAGGTTTGTTCGACCCTAAGTTTTAAAAACATAGTTCTATTTTTTGTCTGCCATTTCTCGGAAACTATTGATCCGATTTGGACGGGATTTTTTTTAAATGGGTGTTTTATATAATTATGGTAAAATGCTCCATACTCTTAAAAGGCTTCAAAAACGAGGCTATGCATTTTCGTTTGATTATTATTCGATTGAGTATGTAAACAAGGGCTTTCACTAAACGTTTTCAAAAAACAACGGACTTGAAAAAAATCTTTGACATTAAAGGGATGCCCCAGGAATGGATCTATTACTTTCGACTCCAATTAAAAGTCAAGCATTTATATTACCAGTCTGAGTTAATAGTGTTTTATATTATTTTTTTATTTAATATTTTTTTTCATTTGTCTGAAAAAGGTTTCCTGGGCAGTTTCATGAAACAAGAGAAAGATGGATTCGATTTGTCAAAAAATAACAAATGCTCTAGTCGCTCCTATAATTTTCAAAAGTTTCTCTCCATTTCACTGGGATGCCATCATGAGATACCTCAAAATATCTTCAAAAAAAAAACATGAAAATCGGTTCATATAGTAACAACGGATTATACATCCGCGAGCGCACAAAAAAACTCATGTAAGTATATACGGACAAATTGAGAAACTTCCTCCTTTTTTAAGTCGGTTAAAAAACCTTTTGCTATTATTCTTCATATACTTTTTTGTTTGTTAAATAAAAATAAAAATTTACTTCTGAGATTATTGAAAAAATAAACTAGGTACATATTTCTACTAAGAGTCCGGTCTACGATGATTTTTATAATCTCTATTGTTAAATTGCGAGTAATGTCATTCAACTAGACCTATCCGTCAATGTCATTAGAAAAATCTCTTCACGATTTTTGTTCGACGTAGCCTCTCTAGTACGTAGTACATATAACTCAATGGTTATACATCAGAATGCTATATAGGATAAATTTTATCCCGAAATTCCCGCAGGAACGGGTACAACGCGGGTAACACCGCGGGACGCGGCTAGTTTTACACAATCTGGCCGCATCTTACGACGTTCACACTATACAAAATTCTTTTATAACATTAAGCAACAAGGATAAAGTTGAACAACGTTTTATAACGCGTTTTGTTACAAAGTGTGGACGCGTCCTTATGTAAGCTCTGACCGCTAAAGGCCGTCATCCTTGCCAAACGACATCATAAGAGGAAATCGATTCAGTGAAGCATCGTGCTGTGAAATGGAAATGCAATTAGAGGGACGAGATTCAGTTATTTGTTACGTTGCTTATCTTCCACTCGTTCGATACGTAATGCATTATCTACAGACTGAAACTATAGACGGAAAGTACGAGTATCTAGGAGTCTAGGAGTTAAAGTAAATTGAATAAATTAAGGTATTGTTTTCGGCTATTGTCACTACACTAGGCACTGAAGCGTGCCAGGACTAATACCACCATGATGAATGCAATGTTTTTTTGCATGGACCGAACTAACGCATTGTTTTTATTGGTTTTTGTACTGTCAATTTATCAAGAGTTTTATTACAACGTATATTTTGAACATGGACAAAATACGTAAAATCTCTTGCAATTACTCTCTAGTCTTTCATTTTCTCTTTTCAGTAAACGGTATTCCGGTTCGCTTTGTCTTTAGAAATGCAACTGACTCTAGACTCTAACAATTAGTTCCCTTATTGTTGTAACAGTGACTGGGACAGTATCGAAATCATCTTCATTGTTTGATTAAAGCAAAGCATGCAATGTTCAAATCAATAACAACTTAGGGCTGTATTCATTAACGCTCATTAACCGCATTAGGGCTAACATATGGTTTCTCCCTTTCCGATATACGCTATTTTACAAAGAGCAAAGGTGACAAAACACTTTATAACAGTGTTTTAATTAAAGATCGGTTATGAATAGAAATGCGGTTAGAGCTTTCGCAGCCTTTTTTCAAACAGTCTTTAGACAACCCGGGTTAACTTCTGATTTATGAAAACACTAGCAGCGCCCCGCGGTTTTACCCGCGTTGTACCCGGTTCCCGTGAGAATTTCGAGATAAAAAATAGTCTATAACCTTCCCGTTGAATGTGGCTATCCATTACAAAAAGAATTATTCAAATCGAACTGATAATTCCTGAGATTACCCCGAACAAACAAACAAACAAACAAACAAACAAACATACTTACAAATTTTACCTCTTTATAATATTAGTATAGATGTGAAGCGTAATAGAGACAGAACGTTCTTCAATATACTTTTTCGACTTTAAAGACTTTTTTTTCTTAGACTTAGATTGTACCTGATAGATTGATTAAAGACAAAATACGAGTAATAATGACAATTAAGTAAAAACACTCCCTTTGATTTCACGTGGATTGCACCACTAGTGGTCGCGTGCGAGCGGTCGCGGGCGGTGTTCGCCCGCGACTACTGGTAGTGCAATCCACTCGAAACTGTGCCGCGAAAAAACCCAGTAACACGTGTGTAAAAATCGCGAAAGTTTGAAAAAAACGAATGACAAGTAAAGACTATCCAAACTGCGAAAGCCTTAGTATAACAACTAATTAAACAAGCTTCGAAATCCAGATTGCAATCGAAACTCCAAAATGAAAACTTCAATCCAATTTCCAACCGTAATGTACTTTATTTTAATTTTCTTACACAAAAAATATTGCATGTCCCAAGCAATTTCCGAACAAAGCGCCCGGCAGGTAAATACAAACAGGGGTAATACCATAAATACGCGAAATGAATATACAAATTTTCTCCACCTGACTGTCGATTGAACTAAATTATTCATAGGACACGTGTAATCATCAAACGTATTGCTGGCAATACCGGGGCAATACAGACGTCTAATAATAAGGGGAAGGAAACGCAGTGCCTGTGACATGTGCCGACATATTAATAACATATTTACAAAGGAAATACAGATTTCAAATGGTACCTTTACTTATCACTGTGTTTAAATTTAAATGCTTCCATTTCTACCCGCGTTGTGTTCGTTCTCGTGGGAATTTTGTGATCAGAAATATCTATATAACCTTCCACTTGATTATGGCTATCCATTACAAAATTATTCTGACTAATAGTTTCTAAAATCTGACTGATAGTTTCTGAGATAAGTGCGTTCAAACAAACAAATCTTCAGCTTTATATATTAGTATAGATAAACATAGATAATATAGTGAAATGTTAAACGTTTTTGGAAAATTCAATATAATAAAAGAACCTATTCCTTGAACCAATTCAACACTTATATCATCATCTGTGGCCGCCGTATCTCCGGCAAGCCAAACATCCGGCCATCGCGTTACTTCCGAGATGAGCCCCACAAGTATAAAAAAAACACTTTATTGTTACCATTCGGATTATTTACAAACATAAACAACACTCAGATCAATCGGCACCTAGATTTTACTTTGATAAGCTAAGAGTGCCATTTGAAAATACTTTTCCTTTTTATAGGTGCCTATAACCGTTTATTACAAGAGCTATTTTCCCTCTGTGTACCGACGGCGCCCGAGTTTAAATTTAATTTTGTACCTCTCCTAAACTGACATAGCTTTTTATGCGTAATTTTCAGTACGGTACTATAATCTCTTAGTGCATTATCTTTTATCCAAAGGCGTTTGCAATTCAGTCGATGTTCATACAATTTGCATGTGGGTTTCGCTTTTTAAATCGTGTGGTTGGTTTGAATGAACTACACCAGAAAGTAGAAAAGTGGTTTAAAAAAGCTGTTCTATTTTAAGAGCTCAGCCGACTGAAAAACAGTTTTAAACTGAATCTCATAAAGTGCAACATTCTGCAGATCATTACAGGGTTTAAAAGGAACAAAGAAAATTACAATGCCCCTCTCCTTCCTTGCAGTAGCATCCGATCTGTACTTATAGATGTACAAAAACATCCCATTTACTGAAAACCGATTCACTGAAGCATTTCATTCAATTCTCGCTTGCTAACTGCTCTGTAGGCTTTAATAGGCACTAATGGACGCACTGAATCGCGACAAGGATTTCAGATGTCTTTTAAAGCCAACTATTCGTTCAATAAACGTTTTATATTCATTGTTTGCTGAAACTTGTTATTTTAACTGGCAGATGCTTGCAACTTGGCACCGAATTTAATATTTAATTTTATTAACATTAATTTGAACTTCGTTTGATTGTAAACTGTTGTTCTACTTCTATATTTGATTATAGTAACAATGGTTTGGAATTAGCGTGCATTATATTAGAAACGTTTAATTAAACTATTGATTGCCATAAGGAAATTGACCCAAATTCTGTAGCGACGCAAACTCAATAAGTGAGTATATCTTGTTAATTCCCCCAAACATGTGTAGGCAGTAATTTGTGCAGTCCGAGGGTGCGTGTTCAGAAACCATGAAATCCACCGACTCCACCTTAGAGACTTGTTTCCTCAAAGCGAATTATCAGTGAACCCATTTAGGTCAAGGATAACTGTAATCCACAGTTAATTAATGATCTAAATTATCACGTCAACAGACAATGGGCTAACGGTAGGAATTATTTGCATTCAAAGTACTTGGTTAAATATGAACGATGGGTTGTTTTGTTCCGTGTTACTTGTAAGATGAATGCACGGCGTAAATCACATGGGTACTCGTTAGCAGAAATGGTAGGAATTGGGGTTTGTATATGTTGGAGATTCGAGATTTGTCAACTTTTATATCAGTTATTATGTTTGTTTGTTTTATGCTTCATAAGCACTGGTAATTAAGTTTGACTAAGCGATGTTAGCTCATTGCATTGTTAAGCAACGTGCAGCTCGACTCCTACTTTGATGGGTGGTCAAATATATACTAGTGCCGATTATCTAACCATATAGCGAAGAAGCTAACTATGCCTATAGGTAGTTCAAGAGAGAACGCGATTCAAAAATTATTTTGGAAAATGTCACTAACTACAATTAACTACCATTCTTGTGTAACCTTCTACTATAGCTGATAATCCTGAAATGTATTGCTATTTATATAATGTATATATGATAAGGGTTCATAATTTTAACGCGCAATTTAGTAAGGTATTTGAGCTGAAAGTATGATATAAGTTCTGAGCGAAATATGCCGTCGAACAGATTCCGAGAAACCATAAAGTTGCATGACCTGTGTCTATCATCCATCATACATGAATAGAGGCAAATAATTTAAAAGACTTATTGGTGTTGTTGGACTGAATTAGTGCTTGGTATCAAACTGCAAACACAAATCAGCCGCAATTTCAAACTGACGTGGTATTCAATAATTTGAAAATAATAAGCGGGAATGCCTACGGCCTTTTGCAGTAACTATAATTTTTCCAGTAATTTCCTTTGTCACGTTGCGAATCTACGACAGTTATTATATAGTTTGCGTCGCAAAATTGTCTAATGATATTACTTAATGGACGATTTCCTTTTGATAGTTAAGTAAATTGCTGTGCAATTAGATTTTGCGTATTCCGTGCTAGTGGTTGGAAGGGAACATAACCTCTCTAACTCTATATTAATTTATTCTCAGATAATCTATCTTTATTATAAGCATTTTGTTTCAAAGCGCTAATATTCAGAACTACCCGTTGTATTTTTTAAATAGCCACATTCATGAGCCAAGCATGTTTCCAATTTACAATAATGTGACTGGGGATTAAGATCACCAATCCGCATGAGGCAAGCGTGGTGATTACGCGTAATCATCTTCACTCTACTGATATCTTTAGTGAGATGAGAGGCCACTGTTCAGCACTAGGACATTAGGCCAATACTTTAATTTTAGTTTACATTCACGAGGAACGTTATAGGAGTTGTGTTTTCTGTAATCCCCTCGGCCATGGGAACAATGCGTGTAAAACCACCGCGAGCTGCTTGGTGAGAACATATATACTTGACTCATACAGACATTAGTGATTGGCGACCGATATCTCTCTTGAACAAAAGGCTTCAATTGATTGCGATCTGACGCACTTACGTACATTGGTTTCTCTACTTAAGCGTCCGGACAGTATCAATAAAAACTAAGAAATACTGTCCTCTATATAAAAGTATTCGAGCTAAAAAGTACTCCAAGAAAAAAGGTCTCACAAAAATAATATCTAACATAAGGGTAGGTCCACAACGAAGGTCTGTGTTCTGAAATTTATTCGGTAATAAGTAACAGTGTTAATCCGCCTTTAGCTGGTTCCGAACGGTAATTGCTGAGTCTTCCCGAATAAGTGACGAACTTGGTTTTATGACCGAGTTAAGTAAGGAAGTTTATCTTTGGCGCCGCGTTGGCTGATGGCTCCCTCGTACAGTCTACTTACTTTGTTATCTCCTATAGATGTCAAAGTCACACCTGTCAAGCTACGGTTTACGACTTCTAAATCTATTTGATGTTTATGAGATTGTGAAAAATGTGTTGTAAACTATCTTCAGAGAGATGTTGGAAAGAAAGCACAGCAAAATTACTGTAGGTAGAGATAGCGACAAGATTTGTTTGACTTTATGAAAATACTTATCTTAAAATACTTATCTATGTTAGCGATCAACCCAAGACATTGATGATAATAACTTTATTTCCCCATATACATAGTTATATGCATATTTATTATAAACTAGCATCGCCGCTTCCATTGGGATTTCGGGATAAAAAATAAAAACGCGGGTAAAACCGCGGGGCGCTGCTAGTATATTATAAAACAAAGTCTCGTCAAACTGTCTGGCTTTTTGTAATCGGAAACTATTGAACGGATTTTCATGCGATTTTCACCAATATACAGAACCATTCAAGTGGAAGATTTGGGATTACTTTACATTCTTAAATCTATAAAGAAACGGGTATAAGCTCCGGGGCAGCGCTAGTATAAATCTATATCACTACATAGTATAAAATAAAGTCGTCTCTGTTTCGTGTCTGTTTGTCTGTTTGTCTGTATGCTTAAATCTTTAAAATTACGCAACGGATTTTGATGCGGTTTTTTGTAATAGGTAGAGTGATTCAAGAGGAAGGTTTATATGTATAAAAAATCCCGAAATTCCCACGGGAACGGGTACAACGCGGGTAAAACCGCGGGGCGCTGCTAGTTTAAAATATATCCTTACGTTGGTACTTATCTTCATTAACTAGATAATATTCAATTTACCAAGTCAAACTTGGGTTCTAAACCTAATCAACAAATAAATAACGTCGGTGATTAAAATAAACATAAAAGTGAGATTAAAAGGCTTTCGCATAAAACCTCTATTTAATAAAGAAGGCAAAATTTTATTAAAATATTACTTGGCGTTAAAATGAACGACACCTGAGAACAATTTATAATAAAATCCCTCAAGCATTTTATAGTGGAAACTTTTAATAACAAACCCGTGGGATTGAAATATCCGTACTTTAAAAATAAAAACAAACGGCGACTTTTTAAACTATGGGTGGTATCGAGACTTTTGTTTATTCTATTTTTTTGATATCGATTTTCTTTGTCTGTTACAAACTAACGTAATATGAACCAATAAAAAATACACATAGTAAAGATCGCTGTTGTCCACTTTTATACCTATTCAAATCATATCAAACTTAGCATGAGCATTTAAATATCTTATTAAAAATCATTTTGACATTACATATATTTCCATAGAAACAATGTCGAAATCGATTGATTATTGGGACTTGTCGTAATAGTTTACTTGTTATAAATACTCACCTAAAATGAAAATGCAGTAAGAGCATCTGACCACAAGTGATTATTTAATTTTAATTTAGTTTTCCAAAGCCCTGGAGAACCTGCTTGTGGCCGGATTTGAGTATTAAGCGCGCCTGACATAATAATGCGAGCACTTTG
The DNA here is from genome assembly GCA_963082685.1 of Cyclophora albipunctata. NCBI lineage: Eukaryota > Metazoa > Arthropoda > Insecta > Lepidoptera > Geometridae > Cyclophora > Cyclophora albipunctata. The sequence goes on along the minus strand of OY720111.1, from coordinate 10,256,755 downwards.
GTGCAACGGCGTACCACGTTACTTTGTGTAATGCTTTAGTGTGGCTAAACATTATCTATTTTATACCTTATAAACCTTAAAGGTAAAATTTAGCCTTAGGTTAGAATTACTAATAAAATGTTATTCAATTTATTCTGATTACAAAGTGTCAATACCAATTCTTGGCCGCTGAAAATATTAAAATTTTACATTTCCAACGTACAAACTATGTCAAAACGTTAATTACGAACAAAGTCTTAGCTTTCAAAGAAGCTGTCTTAAAGCCGCACTCACAGACGTACATTAAATCTACAGTTAACTAACAGACGAATTTTTCATACATTACTTGTCAAAATTACTCATTAATTGTCTATTATGGAAGCATTTGACGTTATTTGACAAACGAAAGTTATTAAGATCTGCCCTAAGACATTTTAACGGCAGATTCAAAGTTAGAAAGATAGTCCATAAAATAATCCATTCTCAGTTAGAATGGGACTACTCACCCTGTTGTTAAAGGACAGGTGTAAATTCCAATTTCCATGAAATAATCACGACGTAGTGCTTTTAGTATAAGAGATCCCGTGACCCGTGTCCACATACTGTAAAGCGTAGTTGCAGTGTGGTTCGGGCTATTGTCCTCGACACGACTTGTGATGTTCTCTCAGACAATTTAAGCCAAGTTCGGTATACGACAATGTAATACAATATTCACCGGAGTCAAAGACGTGCGGTAATTAGTGTGACAACGTTCCTTCCCACCACCTCGAAACATATGACTTGGAACTTTGTTATTAGAATGGATAGCTGTCATACAGCGATGTCGGGTAAGAGTGTTGCAAAGTTCTGTCCTGAATTCAGCAAGTTTGTAGTTTAATGTGTCGGTAACTAACGCTTCTAATACACCTTGCTGATACAGTAAACGCGAAAGTTTTAGCTGACATTTGTCTTAAAAAAACCGCATGGCGCTGGCTAGTTCTTAAAGAAAACCCTAAGTTAACATTATAGGTATTAAACAAGTCTAATACAGGAAACCACTTCAAATATTACCTGAATATTAAATGGCTGGCCGCGCTTACAAATAATACCCACGCAAATGTTTACTTCTTTCGGGTATCCGTTTGCCGGTTCAATATTTAACTCCGTCCAAGATGGCCAATATGACCCTTATCCGTTACAATAAACCAACAGTTACTTTACTAATTGTAAACGCAATTGACGGTGTAATAGTCCAATAATGTTATTATATTAACTTAATTTATCTAATAATTTGGTATTTTGGTTTTTGACCAACAGCGCGCCGCGGTTTTACCCGCGTTGTGCCCGTTCCCGTGGGAATTTTTATACATATAAACCTTCCTCTTGAATCACTCTATCTATAAAAAAGAATCGCGTCAAAATCCGTTTCATAGGGACAAACAGACAGCGGAAAGCGACTTTGTTTTATACTATGTAGTGTTTCAGTAATTAGAAAACTTGGTAGGCTTAATTCAGGCAATGCAATTACCAGTTACCTCGTTATAGTTCAGAGTTTAATCAGTGTAATGCATCTCAATGTATTTGCTGAAACGGTTAAGCGGATTGCTATAATGAGATAGATGTGTGGTTAGTCACCGTAAAATTGTAAACGCAGTTGGTTTCAAATCCAACGAGTAGGATTATGAACTGTCGATAGACTTTCAACTGTACACATCATTTAAAAAAAATAACATATGGTTTTTTGTTCGTTCATAATCTGTCCATATAAACCACAAAATTGTGAACGTAAAAATGCTGCAAGAGCTACTCACACTATTAAAATATGTTATTTTACAATATATTCAACATAATATTTTCTACCTCCGACCTAAATGTACGGTCTAGATGTCTGTATTAGACCTAGAGACAAACAATTATTTTGTTTAATCTCACAATTGTTCAGCTAAACAAAACGTTTTGTTCAGATGTAATCAGGTTAAGTTAATACTAATTATCTTGATTGAAGCTCAACATTAAGTAGGTATTACGTTTTCTAGCCTTTTGGCGACCACAATAAAACCGGTTTTCGATCTTGGGTTTGTTGAGAAAGATATTATTATTTGTCTATCCAGAAAGAAATTAGATCTACAACCATAAAAGTACCCCTTGAATAATTTTCTTTCCCAATGTTATAATGTCAACGATAAATCTTTTGGCGTTCGCTTTTTAGTTTCTTTTACGGCCGCCGCGGCGGTGTGGCGCTGGCGAGGCCTATTTTTTTATTATTATCTCAAGCGGAAATTCGATTTGTTCCGATCCGATTGTTGAATTTATATGAACTACGATTTTTTGAAACTGCCTAAAAATGAGAACATTCTGCATGCCCTTTCATATACCAAAAGAATTACACAACCAACTTAATTCTAACAAAAATATTTTTCTCTTATTCTAGCAGCTGAATACCTTTCGAATATCTGCTTTTTGTTTGCATTTGTCGGTTACCGTATACGACTCACAATTAAAGACGGCTAACCGAATACCTACATATTTACTTTAGTCGGAGTCGGCGACCGAATACAAACTGCAGACCAAATAATGGAAACTTGAGATGAAAATACATGAGTTTTTGCATTGTATGTGCTTTTTACCTTGTGTATTTTTCTACCTGTTCTGGCCAAAGTTACAAAGATAATTCTACTGAGCAATATGGTCGCAAAGCACTTCGCTACCCATCAGGGATATCCGTTGAAACTAAAAATAGTAATCTTTCCCGAAATGATGCCGGAATTTTGATCCCAAAACTGTAATATGGGACTCTGTTATCACCCTGCATGCGTACTTACCTACATAACTAAGAAACATTATTTCGTAGCACCATCTTTATTTTCCTGCATTACCATTTATTTGTTCTTGTCCAAACGTGTTTACTGAAGCACGCGGACGATGTATCCGAAACGTTTAATAATATGCTACAGATACCGTGTAAAGAAGGTGGAAGGATATTGTCTGTCAAACGTCCATACAACATCAGAAACCGCTTTGTGGAGAAATACCACTTCTACAATCACACTGTAAAGATACTTTTATGCTTGCCATACACGATCAAGTTCACCATCAAGTTGGCAGCGGTCTTGATGCGGCGTCCAGTTAATTTGACGGTGTAAGAAGACTTGTCATGCACACCCATAGCCATACACCGTCAAGTTAAATTGGCGCTGCATCAAGTCCGCTACAAACTTGACGGTGAACTCTCGGTGACGCTTTTCCTGTAAAGCAAAGGTCGTGAGGGTCATAATCGTTGCTAGCCTTTAGTCGCTGACTCCAAATGTTGCTGCTCATATATTTTAATAAGTATATAATTAATTTAGTGGACAGACTGAAAATCAGTGCTGTGTCGCACCAGCGGCTCAGCGGACACTGACTCTGCTCCTCTGCATCGTAAATTGTTTTGTTCTCTGTTTTATTTTTGTAAAGTGTATATTTTTGATGTGGAAATAAATGGTCCGAGTGAATAATTAATAAACTCAGCTAGACTTTAAACGTCAGAATTAAATATTACTCTTGAAAAGATACATATACTCGTATATTCCATTTGTCTAAATTCGTTCTTCGTGGATTTCCTATATAGCAATGCTTGAAACTATTTATTTACACTTCGAAGCGCAAGTAAAGCCGGATAAAGTGGCCGGTGCGGGAGTTATTCACACTACGGCGGAGTGTAATACGTTTATTTTGAGTAAACATTGCAGTTTACACCTTTTAACCCCATTAGCACCCCATACACAATGGACAAAACCTTCCGCGGTGACAATTTCGTTTGTGAAAATTCCGACGTAAAATTTTTTCATATAATTAAGTTATGTTGCCTTTAATGTTATATGTTTGTTGTAATAACACTTGTTCTGTGTGATTTTTTAATGAAATACACAGTGCAAATTAAGCCACCGTGGCGTGACATCACAGCATTATTCAAAAAAGTAAAACATATAGCCCGTTCTCACTTGTCAGCTATAGAGGCTGAATGTGATAGTGGCAGAATATTTTATACGACACGCACTATTCGGACTCCTGTTTCGAGCCCGAAAATAAATGAAGGCTCTACTCATTTAAATTCAGATTCAACAACCAAGAATAAAGAGCAGGCTATTAGGTCTAAAAATACATTGTTTATCAGATCGAAACACTTAATAGGCGAACCAAAATAGGTCATGTCTGTGAAGTAGATTACGCAGATAATAATGCCCTAGGTAGCCGCATGGAAAAGGGGCCACTAATCAAGCGACCCATTACGTATTCACGGTCAGATAATGCGGTACCACCACCACCAGAGCCTCGATGTATACATAAATATTAAATCCGGGTAGCAAAATTTACAACAGATTACCTAATATCATAAATAGACTTGATCGCTTATTTTCACATAAGCGGCTTAGTATGGGGGTTTGTCGAACGCCCACCCAATGTACGATAAATTCGATAAATAAAATGAATATTGTTATGAGAAAGTGGCGTTTCATGTGCCGTTTGATATAGTATTATCAAGTGTTTGTTTTTATTTTTAAATGTTAGAGATTGATACTCTTCGGTGGAGAGTCGTGGAATAGAGTTATTTATTTAGTAAATAGGATTGACTGCACGGTGGTGGATAAGCTTTGAGATTTTAAAGTGGTTTAACCTATACTGAGAGGTAAGGAGATTCTAAAATCAATCTTTACTAATAGTAGCAAACGCCGATTTTCCGCATAAATTGTTTTAAAAACAATTAAGGTGTGGACCCCATTTAAGGGTATGAAAAAATTTATATCCTGAAATTTCCACGGGAACGGGCGCAATGCAATCCACCTTCTAATATTATATAAACAACATCCCTTCTTAGATTTACTAGGTATACAAAATTACCCGAAGTAAACCCGATAGCTAATAAAGTACCCCACCAATACTAGCTCTATTAAATTTATTAATAAGTAGTGATTCTGTTTAGTCTATATTTCAAGGCAAATAAACAAAGCATGCTATCTTAATCGCACATTGTTTGGCGTGGCCTATAAAATTGGTAACAATCAGTAATACAGTCACGCATTTCGAACTCGTATGCGCCCAGAATCACTGAGTTAAATTAGAAAATTACGGACAAGAATACAAATATTACGTAAATACATGCTCAAGTTACAAACCTTACGAATAATACCTAGCAGCACCCCGCGGTTTTACCCGCGTTGTACCCATCCCTGTGGGAATTTCAGCATAAATAGATGTTACAAACCTTCCTCTTGAATCATTCTGTATGTTGGTGAAAATCGCATGAAAATTTGTTATGTAGTTTTTGAGAAAATGGAGTACAGACAGATAGCTTTTGAGAACTTTGCTTTATAATATGTATAGACTAGCAGCGCCCCGCGGTTTTACCAGCGTTGTGCCCGTTCCCGTGGGAATTTCGGGAATGTTTTTACATAAAAACCTTCCTCTTGAATCACTCTACCTATTACAAAAAACCGCATAAAAATCCGTTGCGTAATTTTAAAGATTTAAGCATACAGACAAACAGACAAACAGACACGAAACAGAGACGACTTTATTTTATACTATGTAGTGATAACGTATTTGGAATATGAGAGATTCTAATTTCTAACTAAAGAGCCGTACATAGATATAAACTAGATCTTAGCTCTGAAGATTAGTGTAGGTAATGTCTACTACTATACTGCTATACTTGGACTTGAAATGTTAGGATAAGATGAAGATATTTACAGTTATATTGTAAATACACTTACTAGGCGGAATAATGAATTAAACGCGGGTAAACGTTTATATATTCGTATATGAGTGCTCATGAAACATTGCAAGTTTCGGTGATATTGTTATTGAATTTTACTCGGAAATTATATTTGTAACTATTTTTAAATTGGGAATCAAACTTATTTGAGAATTGCGATGAAAGGAATGAAAATTGGGGAGACATTTGCCCAGCGCTGGGACAATGCGGTTAAAATAAAAACGAGTTTAGAGCCAGCGACTGCGATTATTCGTCCTTGCGGTTAATGAACATGAACTAGCGAACATGTTCATCTTTATTTTATGAAAACTCGTGTTTTCTTTTTTGACCGAACATCGGCAGAACAGCAAGCATTTGCTCAAAATAAATGTTTCTTCAGAACAAGAAATGTAAAGGTGTCTTAAGAAATAACCCTCCGATGATTAGTTAGGTATGTGTTAGAAGCTCACTTGAAATATTCAGTTAGTTCATTTTCTCTTAAGAATGAGATGAACAATGAATTTTCTTTCAGTATCAAAGTAAGGGTGCCCTTGGCAGAAGTTTGGAGCGATCGGTCTCTTAATCCTAAAGCTTTTATAAATTTTAAAAGGTAAGGAGATTCGGAATATAATGTAAAAGGTTCTTAGCCAATTATGCCAAGTCTTTGTTTAACACAGTTATAATAGGGCTTCTTAAGAAACTCTAGAAAGTTAGCAAATGGACTAATCTGGGGCACGACATTTTTAAATACCGGCGTTATTAAAACTGGCCTAAAAAGTAAATTAGCTTTATTACAATAAAAACTCATTTCATAATACTATTTAATGTTGCGAAAGGGAACTTGGAAAAGGGAAATACGAATGTACGATCAACTGCTCAAGAGATATTAACAAAATCGTGATTCAGATGAATCACATCACGTAATCACTACATAGTATAAAATAAAGTCGTCTCTTTTTCGTGTCTGTCACACTGTTTGTCTGTCTGTATGCTTAAATCTTTAAAATTACGCAACGGATTTTGATGCGGTTTTTTGTAATAGGTAGAGTGATTCAAGAGGAAGGTTTTTATGTAAAAAAATCCCGAAATTCCCACGGGAACAGGCACAACGCGGGTAAAACCGCGGGGCGCTGCTAGTCTATAATATAAAAATGAATCGCTGAATCTGTTGCTAAGCGCATAACTTCAGAACGACTGTACCAAATTGGATGATTCTTTTTTTAATGTGTTCCATATTGTTAGGACAAGTAGTTTTTATATAAGAAAAAAAAGAAATAAAAATCTCAAAATTCCCACGGGAACGGGGGCGCTGCGGGTGAAACCGCGGGGCGCAGCTAGTATATATTATAATCACAATGATAAGAAGGATAGGAGTTAATCTCTCTATTGTTGTGTATAAAAAAGTATTTATTGTTGTGCAAAGACAAGATATTTTTTGCCTTTTTATTCCTTAAAGGGTTTATAAAGTACTCTTGTTTACGAAGTCGGAGGAATCAAGAAATAAACCATAGAAATGAGCGAAAGAGGTTTTTAGAAGATTTTCGTCGTGGTTTCGGTAAAAATGTTTAACCTTATTACTCGATTTCCATCGAATCGCTTCGAGCTTACTTGTGGAAATTGCCTGCTAGACCTCTTTTCAACCAAATCCGCGCCACCCCTACCTGGCAAATGCAAAAATGTATTTTTATGAAGCCATTGCAATAAAACAGTTACGTAAGTTACGTAACCACCCAACCGCAGCCTACAGAGGTCGAAAAACGGATTTACCAAATGAAAAAATAAGAACAACAACACTCGGAAATAAAATAAGTAATAAAACGATAAACATGTCGGCCGAGCCGAAGGACGAAACCCAATCTCGATACAAAATATAAACTCAACGGATAAAACAAACTATACAACGTTACGCGTTCCTGAAACATGGTACCGTACCTTCTTACTATTCAGCATAAAAGATTTTTATAGCCGTGGTATTTTCATAAGAATTCAGTTAACACGGCCAGAGAGAAAGGGGGAGAATAATCGAGATATAGCCCCAACCCTTGGAGCTGTCATCACCTGCATTCATAAAGAGCTCACAGTGGGATTAAAACGAAACGAGGTCGCCTGAATCACATCTTTTCCGGAGTGTTCACAAGGAAAAAACTGTCAAGGAATCCTCAAAGAATTTTACACTTTACAGACTTATTCAAGAAAACCTTTTCAATAGGAATCATGGAAATACTTATAAGTAATACGCAGTATAGCTTTTTGTAAAGAAATTCATAGTTATATTACACGTTACTTAGTTTCGCCGTGGACTTTGTGTGTAGAGTATCTCTAGCACATTCGTATTAAAAGGGTGCTTTGAGTGGCTCTAGAGCTGTGTTCTAATGCGAATGTGCTTGAAATTGGAGCTCATATTATGTTGGTTGCACTTGGATGTGGTTCATTGTTATGAGTATCTTCAACCTTCGACGTAAAAGATAAGGCATTCGAGCTTTTTACACATGGAAAGTAGGCGCATAATGCTGTGGCTAGGTTGTACGAGTACATTTGCTTTTACTTAGCTTACTCATAAGTACAAGTTTATTAATTTCATGATCGTACGTTTCATTTCGATTCAAGCCGCTTACTCTGAAAACATATGAAATCGAACGTGAACGTGTGAGCACGATGATTGGTTCTCGGTAAATAACTTTGCCACGTCCTACCAATATTATAAATGAGAAAGTTTGTGAGGATGTATGTATGTTTGTTACTCTTTCACGAAAACACTAATAGACGGATTTGGATGAAACTTTACAGTAATATAGGTTATACTTCAGAGTAATACATGGGATACATTTTATCCCGAAATTTCCTCGGAAACGGGTACAACGCGGGTAACACCGCGGGGCGCGGATAGTAATTTATAACAGTGACTTAGTTTTTGCTCTGTTTCGAAAAAAAAATACTCACGACGTATTCTCGCACCCTATTGATGATAAAGTCAACTTTACTTTCTCACAGTCTTTAACATTGTATCATAAGGATTGAAATACGTATAATTAATGTGACAGTTATTTTCAAAGCCTAATTGACTGATTCAACGATTATTTTACTCTTAATTAGCGGTAAAATTAGCTAACTAGCTATCATATCCTTTTGTATTCCCCTTTGAATGCGGCTATCCATTATAAAGAACTAGCAGCGCCCCGCGGTTTTACCCGCGTTGTACCCGTTCCCGTGGGAATTTCGGGAATTTTTATACATATAAACCTTCCTCTTGAATCACTCAATCTATTACAAAAAACCGCATCAAAATCCGTTGCGTAATTTTTAAGATTTAAGCATACAGACAAACAAACAGACAAAAGTAGCGACTTTGTTTTATACTATGTAGTGAATTGGTGAATTGGTAGTTTCTGAGATTAGCGCGAACAAACAAACAAAAATCTAACGCGTCATCTTAATTATATAAGTTTAGATTTTCTTACAATTATTTGAAGAACTTATCTCAAATTGCTCATATTCGTACACAAACGAACTCTCAACTAATGAATCTATTACACCGTCGATAGGAAGTTTTAATTAATGTATGCGTCGTGCTAGGTTCTGTTCTGAACTGAACTTCGAATGCCATTCCGCAAATAACCAACTAATAATTAGCAACTATGGAATACATTTGACTTCCTAGCAATGTATTTTCCACCTGTACGTTTAAACTTTGGTCACAGAGTTAGTTAGAGATAGCCTTGTTTAGGAAAGAGCACTAGATAGTTTCTTCAAAGCCATCGGAAGTGTAATGAATGTGCCTAATTTTTCGCACTACAGTTTTAAAAAAACATATGTCCTGCAGCTACAATTTACAGGCCGATACTTTATTTGTATACAGGACTCGCACACGGTTTGGTAGATCTTAAACTAAGCTTTAAACTTGTCTTGTTATATTAACGCTATCTACGTTAATTTTGATGATTCAGACGATGACCAACATTGCAATTAATCAGTCAAGGAACAAATGTTTTTTTATACAGGGTTTTATTCTCACTCAATTCAGTGGCGTGGATCTAAAGAAAACCTCTTACTATCTCTTGTAGTTTCAGACTTGCCCATACCGAGCGATAAAAAAAACCATCCTGGACATAGTTTTGTGCGATACCTTTGCAACAACAGTTTTATCCGGCGGCGCAAGATATATATTGAATGTACGAGAATATTTTCAATCCGAGTTTTTGGCGGTGATACCGCATTGGTCAAACGGCTAAACCTATTTTTTACTTGTTTGTTAGGTGACTAGTTCAAAAAGGCATAAGATTTGATTTTTCAGAGGGGCCTTTTCGTTTTCACGTGTAGGTATACTGAATATACTCGTAGCATTTCACCGTTTGTGCTAGGTACAGGCAAAACAAAAAGAACTTCTACGAGTATATTCTATGTTTTGTTACAAGATTTTGTATTAGGTTAAAAAAATGATGAATAAATAATTTGTCATTTCTCATTTAAAATTCAAACTATCATGAGGTATTTTTTTACCAAAGACAACTTCTTCTATTCAAGAAAAATCTTTAGTGATGTGGTAAGAATGCTTTGAAATCACTAAACCTTCTTCCTCTTCAGAAGAAATTGTTTCGGCTGAAAAACAATCACACTAGTCCTTGTTTTACTCTCCTAAGATAAAAATAGTTTAAAATCGTGTGATTTTTAAATGTTTGTTGTCTCCGTCGTTTATCAAGCAATTTCTATTCTTGTAAATGAAAGAAAGAGTAGAGAAGAGTTGCATACTTCCATTCATCTTCTCATTATTAAACGAATTCGAAATAAAGATAGTTCTCTTAAAAATGTAGTTTAAATCGGTTTATCGCAAATAGATTGGTAGGTATATGTTTTTTATTGTTATAAATTTACTGTTAGGCCAACACAAACTATAAGGTATCGTATAATTGTATCCGCTAACACTTTACTGGGTTAAAACTAACTATAATAGTGATCCATGATTGCTCAAGTCCAGACAGGTAATTATTGTTTCGAAATGACATCGGGTGTACAAGTTACGACTATCATAAAACTGAAGCAAAGCATTTACAAGGGAGTAATCGTTCGAGAGGTTGATTTATTAGCAACAGGGCGATTGTACTTTATTATGTACTACAAACTTTCATAATTAAGACTGTATGCTTCCTTATTGCCTTCCTGCTGATATGAAAGTGTCTGCACTCTCTTCCTACTATTTTGAAAATCTTTACCAAAATATCAAAGCTGAAGAGTTTGATTGCTTGTTTGTTGGAACGAACTTATCTCAGAAACTACTAATTCCATTATAGCCACATTCAACGGGAAGGTTACAGGAAGTTATTAAGGGAGGCTTGTTATTGAAATTGTAGAAATCCAGGGTAGGCTTAAAAGTAGTAAAGGATTCAATTCGGTCACAACCGCAGGGTACAGCTAGTCGTTATATACATATAGGTATATAAGAGTATATCAAAATGAATTGCGGTTCGTTTGTCTCGAACTGGGCCAATTTGACTTATTTTAGTATCTTAATAATTATGCAAGTTCAGAGATATGAGAATTAGATAAGGATGAAACTACGGGGCACAGCTTATCTTATAAAAATAATGTTATCACGTCAAGTAGTCGGTCCCAGTTAGTCATATTGGAGGCTATTAAAGGGCCTAAAACTAAAACACCAGTAATGGCCACTGACCTATAACTATATAGTATAAAATAAAGTCGCTTTCCGCTGTCTGTCTGTCCCTCTGCATGCTTAGATCTTTAAAACCACGCAACGGATTTTGATGCTGTTCTTTTTAATAGATAGAGTGATTCAAGAGCAAGGTTTATAAGTATTCCACGGGAATGGGCACAATGCGGGTAAAACCGCGGGGCGCTGCTAGTTTGAAATAAATGAATGAATTTCCAAAACTACAGTAAAGTACAATATGACGTATTCCTTTCGATTTCTTTTGAATTGATTCCGCGTTCGAGTCACGTTATAGTTTTAAAATGTTGTCACGGCTTATTGCACTTCTTGATGTGAATAATACCTTCGCCGCAAAATGCATGACAAAGAATTAGGAGAAAACAAAGCCAACACATAGGTACTTACTATTACGTATTTCGAGTTGCGTGACAGACATACTAGGGACTCGTGTGTGTTAATTTACAATGTTTTAAATCTCGTCCTATCATATCATGTAAAGAAAAAATCGCGGCAGTGCTTGACAAGGTTTATGTGGTTTACGTATATACATTTGTGAAACCCTGAAACCACATCCTATGTATACTTTTACTATATGAATTGTATACTCGTCGGAAAGAATGTGATAAGTAGATCTTATCTCAAATATCTGCATATCACTGAATGGATGAATATTTCATAGCTTAGCATCGTCCCCAATCACAGTTACCATTTAAAATATGCCAATAGCACATCCATTGTTTCACACAACTCATAGAAGTGGTAACCCAGCGATAATCGCCAATTTACGGATCAGTATTCGTCGCATGCCACATCAATTTATCCGCGTATGTCCTTCGAATGTGGATGCAGTCTCTGTTCCATTAGCGAGCACCGTTTCAGATAAGTAATTACTGTTTACTTTAATTAGAAGCCGTGCCAACTTTGACGTGAATAGCTATTAGTAAATTGTCTTTGTAAGAGAGGCAAACAGTTGCATCTCAAAGCCCTTTTGTTCTTACACAATAGAGATACAGGTGAACTCGTTTACAGAACAAAACCTTTTAACAACAGCTTTCTTATAGACTAGCCCTGTCGACGTGATACTTTATCTTTGAACGTCTCAAGTACGAGTATTTTCCTTTGTGAATGTATTGAATTTGTAGACTTGACCTTATGAGTCATGTTTGACAACGTTTACATTGTCTGCGTTATGACGATATTTCAATATCGGGTATCAAAGTTCCAAGGTGACTGTTACACGGACAATGAAGATCGGTGTTGAGCTTAACCTTTTACTATAGAGCATTGTGGTCACTCTCAGATCAGATACCTGTGCATAAGTCTGCAAAAGTGCGCAATCAACATTTAATATGAGCCTGAGCACTCTCTTGCGGCTTTCACTTACTTATATATTAATTAGAGACTCACGTTCGTCTGAGACACTTTATCATATTTATTGAAACAGAAACTTTTTTATCATAAGTAGCTGATCGCATTTTACTGACATAAAATACACCTAAAAAGTTAAAGTTAATAATGCCTCTATATAACAATCTGCGTTGAATAACTTAATGAATAGTTGTCCCAATATCCGTTCATGATAAATCATTATCTTTTTGTGCGTATTGTGTCTACATACATTCAGACTCAGGTGGAAACGAAAAACATTCCAACAATTTCTTTTATTGGTGATTGATCGTAAGATTAGCGAGCCCAAATCCTAGCGACATTAGGGTTTTATCTCTCTCGTATTTGTTATCAATCTCAATTCATGTTAAATATTGTTATAAATATTTCTAACCTTCTGGAGCGGTAATCACTTAATATTCTTACGAGTTATGTTTCCTGCGGGTCTCGTAGACCTCATATAGAGCGATAGATCCCTTGCGGCCCGTCGGTGAGCTCTCATCTAAAGGCCCCGAGATCATATTAATCCTATAACAATTACTTATCTAATCCCTTGTACGCTCGCCATGGAACTTATAACAAAACAAAAAGTTTATTTATGTTTGGTACGAAGTTGGTTTACGACAAAATTCTGTGCTCTTCATTTTCTTGCCTGAATAACTTTGACTATTCATATTGTTCGAGCATAAAACTTTTAATTATTGTGTTCTTTAACTTTTGTAAGACGATGTTTTCCAACGACTATTGGTGTGAGAAAGCTACTAACTATTGAATCCATTTCGCTGGACTAACTTGACCTTTTTGAATTAACTTTATTACCTACTAGCAGCGCCCCGCGGTTTTACCCGCATTGTACCCGTTCCCTTGGGAATTTCGGGATGAAAAATAGCCTATAACCTTCCCGTTGAATGTGGCTATCTATTACAAAAATAATTATTCAAATCCGACTGATAATTCCTGAGATTACCTCGAACATACAAACAAACAAACAAACTTACAAATTTTACCTCTTTATAACTCGTAGTATAGATATACCTATTTGTATTTGATAATGAAATGATATAAAGCTTAGTCATTGGTGAATAAATTGAACTATGGTCAAACTTTGACAATTAGGCGATCTCTAGTTAATACAAAAGGTTGTACACCAAGAGATAGGTACATTCGCCCAAGTCTCTGTAAAAAACCAGCTCGTAATATTTTGTCGCAAAACAATGGCCGCTTGCATTTGAAATCACGACAAAGCGCTTTATTTGCTTGAGATATATAGAGTCGAATTGTAGCATGCAAATAGGCAACCTGCCATGTAGTTTCGTACCTCGCATCGGATTAGAAATTTAAACGATGCTTTGCTTTTGGCCAGATGTTCTGCACTAATAAAAGTTAACGCTTCTTGTTACGTTACGATTATTAAGATAATAATACACACAAAAGCATGTGTTGTAACACTTGTAACTTTACACAAATTGTATTAGTGATTATTGCTGTCTTAATTTCAGATGGTTATTATCGTGGTTGAGCAATTTTTGACCTTGATAATATTGAGGGGCGGTTTAGTGCCTTTTACCAGCAGCACTTTATAAGTAATAGCTCTTTATTAGCAAATGCTAGATGTAGTTACGTATATAGGGCAATCGTGATTACGTAAGATCGGCCATCACATCTCATACTCGACCGGACCGGAGTGTGTGAGAATGATATGGAGATTAAGACGCTTCGCAAAATGAGAGATAGAGATACGATGACGTCACGGGAGGAGATGCCGGACGGGTACCGGGCCCACTGATATCCCACTGATATCTGTACTAATATTATAAAGAGGTAAAATTTGTAAGTTTGTTTGTATGTTTGTATGTTCGGGGTAATCTCAGGAATTATCAGTCCGATTTGAATAATTCTTTTTTTAATGGATAGCCACATTCAACGGGAAGGTTATAGGCTATTTTTCATCCCGGAATTCCCACGGGAACGGGTACAACGCGGGTAAAACCGCGGGGCGTTGCTATTTTAAATAATTGGAGATAATATTTGAATGCATTCACTGTAAGTACATACATATATACGTTCTAATTTAGATAGCCCTAATATACCACCACTACCATTTCGGTTTCAACTCCGCTTGGATCTAACAGTTTTCTATATTATAGCACGCATAGTTTTCTATATTAAATGTACTAACTGCAATTCAGGGTACGTGTCCACAAAAGCCGTACAGCGAAGCGGTGAAAAACGTCAAGTTATAAAAGCGCAGCTGATACTCGCGCGTTGACTACCGGCACATAATGTAGGTATGACTTCTCACCAATAGTACTCACTCTCAAGTATTTGTGTATTATATGTAGTAGTATCAGTGAGTTAGATTCCATAACACAAGCTCAGAGCTTACTTTGGGTATGTGAATAACCGTATGTGAATTAGTCCGGGTATATTATATTATAATAGACTCGGTGCGGTAGCTGAGTTTTGTCAAGATTACTGATTGGTTTTTATATTCATCCCTTGGTATTCTACAGATTAATCTAGAACAAACGAACGCCCATGTAAAGAAACTTTTTCCTACGTAATAAGTTACAAAACTTTTGCTTTAATAACTTGCAAAGGCCAGTATTCTTATGAAAACCTTTGTATGTTTTATGCACTTGTAAAAATTCAATTCATCTACTTTCAACTCTCCCAGAGGACTTACAATACTTGTCTTTTGCACAAGGTTTAAAAGATAATGAAAGAAATCCAATTATCAAGGACGATCAGATTGTTATAGTTTGCAAAATGTATAATTGGGTCGTTATCATATAATTGTTGTAATTAATTATTTCTTTAAATCAGTTTCATAACACTTAAGCTATGTAGGTATTACGTATAACCTAGATCTTGGAGAGAAAGGAATAAATTATACATATGTAATATATTATGTATATTACAGACTAACATATTAATGTGTAATTTTATTCTACATCGTCAATTAACTGTTCTACGCTTGTAGAAATATAATTGGTTTGAAAGTATAACTTGATTTGTAGTATTTTTTAGAGTCTTGGGATTTTTAATCTCACAAGCACAACATATCTTAAAGTGAAGGGTACATATTTTGTTTTGACTAGAATATATTCATATCTAGAATATTACCGTATTCTGCATGTGGTTTCAACGGTATCGATTCTGTGACCGCTTATCTATCCACAAATCCATCCTGGGCTTCCAAATAATCAAATACCAAAATTAGCCCAGTTATTCCAGCGGTTCTCGAGTTCCAACGAGACATTCATTAGTGTAGAGTAGGTTAGTGGCCAATACATACTTACAGTCACGAATTTATGTATATAGATTACTCTTCAAAATAGCACCTCCTTTTACCTTCTTCTTAAATAAAGATTTAAATCCATCTCAGTAGTTTCCGAGAAACATTTATACCGTCCATGTTTTATGCGTTTAGTTGTTAAAAGAATATCGTCCGGAACCCGTTTTCGGTTCATTTAAGCCTCGACCTTGGAAGGGTGGGATCAATGAATGAACACACAAGACATTGTTACGATAGTAATACCAACTTTGAAATCTTTTTATAGAGAGTTCCCTCTAAGAGGAAATTTGCGAACCGCTGTGGCACGCTCGACTAAGTTTTTTCGGCAGGATGCCAAAGTATTCCAACGTAATGTCATTTCTTACCGGCCAAGGGAGCGCCCCCACGACTCCGTGGCGCTACACAAACTCCCCCACAACGTATCTGCAAGTCACTATCGTTTATTAAAATAATCCTTAACTTTATATTGGAAGTTGATTTACTCTTTTTAGGTAATATTGAATAGTTTCAACGTGCCAAAAGCGGTCAAATATGATTACTTTCTCGATTTGTATTCCATCATTGAATGTCTCGACAAACTAGATTTCTCCCTGCACGAAGTGTCATGTTAAGCCCCACCCCCGTCAACCGTGCTCATACAGTGACAGTTACCCGAAAACTAAAATATCGATTCAGAACCTATCACAGTAAAAGCATCGATATGTGAATGAAGTGGGAAATTAGATACATACAATTTTATAACATCATATTCACTGAGCTTCATGAACACAGTTCCGAGAAAGTAAATGCGCAATAAAATTAAAATATATAGATAACCATTGAAATAAGTAAAATAAATTAAGTTGAGAGCTATAAATAGTGTGAATCGTTTTCCCGGATCGTAAAATGTTTAATAGTTGTGTGGTGCGAAAGATATCGGAGTGGTGTTGTGTAACAGTGATACCATCAGATAAATGATGATGAATGTCTAATTGCGGCGTGTGTTATGTCGGCCGGCCGGGCGGGCCGGGCGGCCGGGCGCGGCGCAGCGGCGGCGCGGGCGCACTGCGACCACCTCGTTACGCTCTCTTGCATAACCGCAGCCTGGGATTGTTCTCTCGATTTAATAACCTAATGGTACTCCAAGTGCGAGAAAGGATCTCGAAACTCGATCGCCACCGCCGACGTCACCTGCAGGGGCAACCTTTCACGACTACTTTCGGTAATTATGTAATTCCCCAATCCATTCACTTGCGCCGAAACCCCTTACAATCACTAAATAAACAAATTTTACATTAAATTTGGTTTTATTATAAAAATAAAAAAAGCTATATTATAATACATAACATAACAGTCGCAGTATAAAAACCTCCTTTCGAAACTTTAACATGTGCTCTAATAACAAGTAAGATGAGTGGCGATGATGAGACGCATGATACGGTGAGGGTATGGGCGCGGCCGGACGCGAAGCAGGGACTATGTACAGGGGCCGGCCGCGCGCTCGTCTCCTGCAGCGGACACAGACAGCGCTGTACACTAACAGATCGTTAGCTTCGATCAGCGCATATCTGAGCTTCCACTGGTATTAGTGATTCGCTTAGTGCAGAGGTCCGGCGACGTGTCCGGGAGGTCCGTACTGGGTGCTGGTGGCACCACCGTGGGACCCGCTGGAGCTCTCGTCGCCGCCGCTGGCTCCGAAGTCGCCGCTGATCTCAGCACCGTGACCGGTAGCGCCAGAGCCAGTAGCTCCACCAAGACCGATAGCGCCGAGCTCGTCACCACCTCCGATGGATCCACCTCCGATAGATCCACCTCCGATAGATCCACCACCGATAGCACCACCGCCGAAACCGGCACCTCCGGCGACACCACCCTCCTTCTGGGTCTGGTACTTGATGAAGTAAACCTCGGGCTTTGAGGGCTGAGTGGGGGTGGGGGTGGGGATGACAATGTCGGGCTGCTCCTCGGGCTTCTTGACCAGTACGTACACGAGGGTCTTCTCCTCGTTCTGGGGCTGGACGGGGATGATGGGGGCGACGGGCGCGGGGGGAGCTGGAGCCTTGATGAAGATGATCTTGTAGTGCTTCTGGGGAGCGGCGACGGCTGGGATGTTAGGGATTCTCTGTTCGACGGGTTCTGGGGGAGGAACGTGCACGTAGATGTGCTTCTGGACCAGAGGGGCGCCAGAGTAGCCGCCGGCGTATCCACCGGATGAGAATCCGGAGTCGCCACCGAAGCTCAATCCGCTGCTGGCTCCAGAGAAACCGCCGGAGGATCCACCTTGGGAGAAGCCGCCGGAGGATCCACCGTGAGAGTAACCCCCGGAGGAGTGTCCTCCGAGAGACACGCTGCCGCCGGAGAAGCCTCCGTGGGAGCCGATGGAAACGGACCTGTGGCCGCCCAGAGAGGCGCCGGAGTACCGCGAGCCGGGGGCGGAGTACGAGTAGCCCACTGGAGGCTCAGGCCGGCCGTAGGCCATGGCCACGCAAGCGAGGATCTGCCGACAAACAGAAACAACCATTAAACAACTACAGATTACACTACAACCATACTTATTATCTAAAAACCGAACTTCGAAATTACGTTTTCCTAAACGTATGTATAGTAAACGCCCGTATAATTTACAGTCCTATATCAGAAACGACAATTAAATAAGTAGACACAAAGTAAAGGGCGAAACAGTATCAATTCGCTA
This sequence comes from Cyclophora albipunctata, assembly GCA_963082685.1. Lineage (NCBI taxonomy): Eukaryota > Metazoa > Arthropoda > Insecta > Lepidoptera > Geometridae > Cyclophora > Cyclophora albipunctata. The sequence goes on along the minus strand of OY720111.1, from coordinate 10,238,043 downwards.
AGCAAACGTACAGTTGGAGATATTCCGTAGAAGTTTTGCAATAAACGTAACAGAGATAAAAGCGACTCTACTGAAAAGTAATAGAGATGCGAATCTAGGCAATCCGACGTGACGTAAGACGGATCGCTCCGTACGCGGCTGTCGTAAACAAGTTGGAATAATCCGTATTATACAATAGGGTCGAGCGCTTGGAATTTCGGTTGTAGGTAAATCTTAGGTGAAGGTATTCGTATTCGGTAAATACAAATAGGCGAGCTATAACCTACCGCCGCAGCGGCGCGACGCGTGGAAATGGACTCACTAAAATGGAGATCGTACTTCCAATGAATAATGATCGAGCACCCGCTTCACACACTCGACAACAATTCGCGATTGTGATCCACATTTACCGGCGCGTCTCAACTACTTTACAAAGCATTTTATACTTTACGGTTTTGCACTTTACCGAGCATTTTGTAAATAGGTAACATGTTTCCAGGATCACTGGATTTTATGTCTATTTGAGCGTTCACACAAATCACTTTTATCACAAACTATAATTCACTAGTTGGCACTCTGCGAGGTCCATGCGATATTTATCACTAAGCACTTCACTTCAGTTCCATTTCGGGTTGCTGTTGGGAAGTTTCATATAACAAATAACATTAAACACAATAGAAGTCGCATGTGCCAAGTAGTAAATTAAATTAAATAATTAATTAGGTGAGATGCTGGGGTCCTTACCACGAATGCACGCATATTGTGCTTGGTGCGAGAGGTACTCTGTGTTAGGAGTAGCTGTGCGTGAGCTAGTGGGTCCACCGATTAGAGCTAACCAGAGATGTTCCTGTGTCGGTGAGCTTGTGTTAACTGATGACATTCGCCTCAGTAGCCCGCTCTTAAATACCAAAGTGTTCATCTCGTCGGAACTCCATCCCTACGAACATTTCACTGGGTAACGTGCAACTATCGTCATTATTTAACAAGTGTTCGCTCCTTTCTTTTCGGCGAGGCTGGCCCGGCCGCCGCGTGCATTCGATACGACGCCTTAGCGACCTCCGCTCGCCTCTGCCACACACGTACTCCACACACCAACACCTACGGACTAAATTACTTTGCATTAAAAACTAATAATTCGACCTCATATCGATCTAACTATTACATCCGCTCGGTATTATTTATTCTAAAGATTTTTTTATTTATTCTTATTCTATAGCTGCAATGAAGAGATTGTTAGGGATTATTTTCGAAAGAACGAATGGCGTGAAGTAAACGGCCTTACTTTAAAAATTAAATCATTTATATTGCAAGAAAGAGTTTAAATCCGATTCATATGATTTTAATTATAATTTATTGACGTTAAAAATATGTTAAATCAAGCACTATGAATAAATTCAATGTGAGTTTTAAATTTACTTATAATCTTCTCAATTATATCATTAAAAGTAACCGCCCATTATCGTTAACTATGTAATCCCTTGATTCTCGACATACTCAATAACTCACTCTAACAAGTTTTTACGATCCGTAACTATAAAATTATTCTTAATGTCTGTTCTATGAAATCTTCACTTAGCGTAACTTGTTGCAATTTGATGTATAATTCTACAATTGTGATGCTAAACAGTGAGTCTAGACTGGTACAATCTTCGCGCCCTAAACGATAAAATCCATTGTCATTCTGAACGCGAGTTCGTTACCCAATGGTGAGGAAACAACTGGCAAACATACTTTTAACGCCATTATCACATAATGTTTAGTTTATAATATCAATAAATCAATACATTTGCGCCGTTTTCGTAATCTATTAATTTAAATACAATATTACTATATGATGTCATACTCCCGTAGAAATAACATACTTTGGGTGTAGAGGCCAACCGCGTTTAAGTGTTTAGACCGCTGACGGCCTTTGCCATGGTCTCTCGGGCAGTTAGTATTATACCTCTTCTCATTATATTTAATTTATATGAAACCTGAAATCTTCAGTAAGTGCTATTTTACGTCTATTACCAACCGACCAACCACTCTGTCCACCTAGGTGGACGGTTAGTAAGTTTTTTTCTTAACCAACAACCCGCCTAGTTTGTCCAACCTAGTTGGTCGGTTAGAACTATTTTTTCTTAACTGCCAACCTAGTTGGTCGGTTAGAACATTTTTTACTTAACTGCCAACCTAGTTAGAAAAAATAACCCTAACCTACCGAATACAATTTTCTTAAAAAAAAAAATAACCCTAACCTACCGAATAGTAAGAAAATTGTACTATTCGGTAGGTTAGGGTTATTTTTTTTTTTGTCAGTTGTTTCAGAGTGTCAAAGGGAGAGAAATGTAGGTTGGCAGTTGGGAAAAAAATGTTCTAACCGACTAACTAGGTTGGCAGTTGGGAAAAAAATGTTCTAACCGACCAACTAGGTTGGCAGTTAAGAAAAAATAGTTCTAACCGACCAACTAGGTTGTTGGTTAAGAAAAAAACTTACTAACCGTCCACCTAGGTGGACAGAGTGGTTGGTCGGTTGGTAATAGACGCTATTTTAGATGGTACTAGAGCTCAAAATGGCCTCCCATCCTTCTCTTCTACACGAAAAATGTCTTAACAAGCAATAAAAGTCCCGCCAATCAGGTGTCTATGTTTTGTTTATTAATGAAGTAATAACATGTCTCTTGCGTAGAGATATTGAAATAATTTATATTTCAAGTTAATAAATAAATCAAAATTTGGTTCAATTAAGACTGTAATGGACAATTTGAGAAGCCGACTGGCACAGGTGGTTTGTATATTCCATTTATTGAGCTGAGTTTTAATGACTGCATCTGGGTGGCAAAATAATAATTTCTCGATAAGGGTGCTAAAAAGTAAGTAGGTAAATAACTTAGATGAGGTTGGTAGCCCCGGTGTCGGAGTTCTTAGACCGCCTATAGATTTCGGACATGACCGACAATTTAACGTGCCATCCGAAACTCGTACCAAGATACTAATTTATTGATCCCAAGCAAGTTCCAGCAGGTTAGTAACCAACCCTGATGCTAGAGATTTATACCGCTTAGAGCCTCTAAAGGTTTTTGATATGATTTAATAATTAAAACCACTGGAACTGACTATTGTACATGCCAAAGTACGGTAGCGCTCAGATAGAAATTACACTATCGCCAACCCATCCAAGCAGTGGTTGAGCTGCACGTTGCTTAACAATGCTGTGAGAGAACTTTAATCACCACAAAAGCTCCTTAGGGTCCTGACTCCAATCAACCTCGTTCCGTCTTCGTTTTAAACATCTTATAATTCGACCCCATAACCGGTAAACAATCATTCTCTCTAATGCTTATGTTTAATGCTTTTATGAAAAAGGCCCTTAACCTTTTCTAAACTGATTACATTGTTACTCGGCGAAGTATTTCTAAATCCTTTCCTGAGATAACGATCTCAGCTGATCTGGGAGCAATCTAGCCGGAAACCGTTCACCCCTATGTTCCCGTAAATACAATGAAATGGGAGCAAAGGTCACTATTCTAGGCTTTGTCGGCTTTCATGAAACAGTTTTATCCGGAATCTAGACTACCGATTTTTGTATGAGTGGTACGTTCTAGAACTTTGGGTTTTAGATTATTTTACATTAATTGCCTTTAAGTGAGACATTACTCAGCTAAGACTAGGTTTTAGGGGTTATAATTCAGTATTATTACATGTTACGTACGAGTATGTTAGATAATTGAACAATTTACATATAAAGGTCTTTGTTAACCTTTAGTATCAGAACGGGCAATAATCAATCATTCTTCTACATATAACTTAAGTTTATAGCCTCCTAGACAAATGGCAATCGATTCGTATTTTAATAAGTTGTCTTACTATCTTAAAATGTGTAATAATATCGCGTGATAGTCACGTGGTCATGACACATTCCCGTATATTCTACTTTCAAAAACACATTCTACTTTCAAAATGTAAGACAGAAGACAACATGAATGCGAAGCGATTAACTTGTCTGCATGAGCCGTCCAGGAGAACATAAATCAATAAAACACAACGCAAGTTATTGCGTGTCCAAAATGATTCTCAGTTCTTACTATAGACAAATAGTCATTAAACAGCGATCAAAAGCGGTTTAACGTTCCGACTTAAAGCCAAATAACCCGTAAGGTAACAACGTTATCAAGATTTTATCGGTAAATATAAGGAGTTTTCCGACGTTGTGTAGGTGCACTTATACTGCCATTGGGTGTTAAGCTATAATTATATTGGTTTGAATCTACACGACTATTCAGTCATATATATATTGGCGTGTAAAATGAAAAGGTTATAGGACCTCAAGCTATAGTACGTCACCACATAATATAACATCGCGAGACGAGACTTCTGGGCACTTTTAAAAAAGCAAAAACAGCTTTCAATTTAATTACAAGCTTGTTAGGATGAATACAACATTACTACGAGTCTAATATAGTCATACATATCTAATATAGGTCCAGTAAAGGACGTTTAATAAAGCCTAGTTTTTTAGAAACCCACAAAGCCAAGATATAAAAGTGTTTTTAAATACTAAAGGGCCTAACTTATCAGAGATATTTTATTGTAATGGTATTGCATATTTTACTTGTATAATAAAGAAGTAGAGCAAAAATAAAAATAATTGAAATAATAACTAAATAACGAATTACTCTGAATGTTATATTCAACTAGCCATTTTTTGGTATTCTCTTTTTCATACAATCCTTCTCTAAAAAATATTCAATTTGGTGCAGACGTTTGGAAGATATCCGCATACAAACATTTGGGCGATTTATTTTTATTTATATAGATTAACTTTGTGACATCTTGGAGATATCAATCTTTGATAGAACTTGCATTACTCTGAGTACATTTTTGCTTTGGTTGCAAATTTCAAGATAGAATACTTACTATCAGAATAGTAATCCTAAACTGTTCAAATAAACCCGATACGAATGTTACAATGCTAGAAATTAACCTAATTTAAAGATTCATATCTATTGAAATTAGATAATAAGAATTATCGATGATAATCGATGCAAATAAATTAATAATATAATGAGCGAATTAATTTACTTCTGGTTAAGTGAGCGATACGATCAGATGATTCCTTGGTCATAATACCGTTTATGTAAGCCGTTTAAATGATCAAAAGTCTTCCTTAAAATAACAGGCAACAGCTACTGTATTTTAGAATGCCATGCAATTTAAATATTTATTCAAAATATACCGTTGATACATAACTTTCGTACTTATTACAATATATATTTGAAAATAGTCACTAGATTTTTGGTTTTAAAAAGACAGACTTTATTGAATGACCTAGACTGTGTGATAGTAAAATCTTTCTTAACTTGAGACCTACATAAATGTTCCAACAAAAATCTTGAGTTTCTTTTTTCTATGAGAGATGGCTCTTCTATAAATCTGTTATGATACTGAGGAGTATCTTTAAGGTCAAGACCCCATAAGAGGCTCTCTAAATTGCTCGATCGAGTAGTCTCTTCAATTCGACATAATATCATTATGGTATTTTATTATGTAACGGCGATATTATAAGTTGTGAGTTGTATTCATTAAAATATTTCTGGTTGTTTATAAAGAATAAAACTTTTGTTGGTTCTTCTTTTATTTATATGCTATGAGATGAAAGGTCTTTGCCCAGCAGTGGGATATTACAGGGTAATACTTACTTATTTTTACTTAGTAAAAATGGTTATAAGCACATCTAACTGAGAGTTAAGCGTTGTTTAGATTGAGCAAGTTTACAAGCCGCTAGCTGGCGAGTCCAATTGAAAGCAAGGAAGCGAACAAGTTGATTGCAACCCACTGAATCTAATCGTATTATTGTATCGTCAAAATAACATTCTATATGACTAAAGAAGAAGATATGACTCTTGATGTAAGATTTGAATCTATTTTAAAGTCAAATAGCGCCTATAATAATTAGAATTCTGAGACGAACACTCGTGTGGGTGTCAGCGACGCTCCAGCCAAGTATTGCTCAATCAATTTATGACAAATAATTCAGTATAAATTGTCAACAAGTTGGTGGAATACCAATAGTTACCTACACTTGAACGCAGCATTAATTATGTGTATTACGGATGTTAAATCCACGCGTATACTCCTTCCTAGTCCTTCATTCATATACTTCATTGCGATTATCAACAAGATTTTTGCAATGAAACCACAATATTAAGTTATTTGTTTGTAAATAAGATTGAGCAAACTATGACATTAACAATATATCAATATTTCTTTCCCATATATTTGTTCAATAACAACATTACTAATAAAACCTGTGCAATGTCCGACGGGTTTAAAAGTATTCGAATCTCAATAGTAACATTTATTACATATCGAATCTATTAAATACCAGATATAAACCAGATGAACTATAGTTCGTTATTAACTGAATCTGCGATAAAATCGAAGTGTAGAAACTAGGTTTCAACTTTGAAAAGAGCAGTAAATAGTAAAGTCGAGTCCACGGCTCCATTTAGCTGAAACTCTCAAAGGTAGACGGTTCCAAATGAATTTCTACTTTAGTTAAAAGTCGAAGCTTGTTGATACAAAACGTCTGACAGTGAGGAAAACTCACTGAGAGGTAAATTTAACTTTAAAGCTTTAGTCTTTGTGGGGAATGCCTCATTAGCTACTGAGGACCATCTTTATTCCAGTCCTCGTACCTAGATAAGCAGGAATCACTTAAAATTTTATTTGTGTTGATCTATTGCCAACGGAAATGTGTCACGATCGCGTCGCATGGCACAAACTTAGCTAGTGCATGCCTGGAGCATACTGGTAAACTAGTTTGTAGTTCTTACTCATCTCCTGGCATTTGTGCATGCCTATTAGCATGCCTGCTTATAGTCAGGCACACATGCCAGTATCTGACAAGTGTGTATTGTACGTGGACTTAGGCATTCTAGTTACTGTTCTGTTTCACAGGCATGTACGAGTATGCACACTGTTCACGTACAGATATTATACGTAAGATCAAAACCAAACCACTAATGAAAAACATCTATAAAGTTCTAGCAAGAAAACATTATTAGATAACAGTCATTAATAACTACAAGTTACAAAACTACGGTATATTAATCACTTAAAACTAACTACCATATTACGTATATGTTATTCTTCTCGCGACCTCGTCGAAAGCAATTTACTAATGAACTTGTAAATAGTAAAAATGTTGTATTCATTCATTAATATTTGGAAGCATCGTGACATTGAGTTGAATTTCTAAAGTTAACCAATTAGCAGCTTTGCAGGAGTGACGATGACTGTGCGTTTGATTCGGTTTCTATTGCTGTGAAGGTTGCGGCTGCTTAACGACTTTATCCCGCACTTGAGCTAAGACCTATTGACCTTGACTTAACCTTTTTCAACGAATATACATTCACTTATATCATTACATGAATATGTTTTCTTAAAATATACTTTGTTGTTGAACTCAGACGCCAGAGAGCTCTTGGCCATCGGTGCTGCCGATGCGCATTGCACCCTTGCTTCGATAAGTAATTTTGAAAAATAATTGAAGTATTCCAAATTATATAGCATCAAAAGCTTCGAAAACTAGTTTTTTGTTGTAGAACGTTTTTCTGTCGTAAATATCAGCGCTGTCCACACTCGCGGTTTATCTACAGTGACACATTGTGTATCTAAAAATTTAAAATGATTCGCGCTGCATGCAGCCTGAACAAACTCGAACGTTCACCTCGAATCAATGCTCGTATTTTGGTCAAACAAAGACGAAATGTGCCGAAAAATCCATCAAATATTTTGTGCCGAAAACGTTGATGGTTTTTCAAATAAAAATATCTTTGTATACTTTGTGGACGCACACTAATAAAAAATCAGTTACAAACGTATTCATATGGAAAAATCCTTTTGAATTCAGATTAAGCTGGTATAATAGTTAAATAACCGTAAAAAGTTCATTCATTAATGAGGAATTAATGTTTAATGTAAAATTTCGACGGCGGCACCAAAAATGGTTTCAATTGAAATACCCTTACAATCATAATGCTGGTGGTAATATACAAAATTCTTTCAGTGATTTCATTTAACATTGCCATTGAATTTGTAGACCGTCTTTGGGCTATTCTAATTAATTTCAGTTTTAATGAACAGCTAGACATTCCAATTAAGAGATATCTGTCCACATTATTTGTAATTTATAACTTAAGAAAAGGAATTATGTAAGTACTAGCCTTTGTCTTCCAGTAAACTAGTTTCTTAGGCAGTGCAATTGACAACACGGCTACAAAATGTATTGAAGGTAACTTCGACATTTACCTTGAATAAAAGCTTAACAACTCAGTCTTCTCTGACCACGGTTTCCGGGAAGGGGTGCAAGTCCAACCTTTGCACCCTTTAAAAAGAAGTGCAGTTAACGTCCATTCAGTAATTCAGTAATTCTTCACTTGTTTCTTATTGTGATCGTTAACTGTATGTTTAAACGTTTCAGTGATCTTTCTTTGTTATTTTATAAAATCTATCTTTGTTAGCTGTAAGCTTTGTAAAAGCTATAAAAAACATTGTTTCAAAACAGAATTAAATTAGTAATACGGTTTTATTATCACTTAATCTTCATGCTATAACCAGTGAGCAATGGCGCTGAAGTTCCATAAAGAGAAATGGAAAGTCTGTTCATCGTCCGGTCAGCTGTCTGTCGGTAATTTTTCATGTTCCTCAATCCACAGAGCCGTCCTCACGTTTGTCCTTAAAAATATTATTTGTTTCGACCATCAATCACTTGGTTCATTTATAAAAATACTTTTGTTCTATTTGTGACGAAAAATGAAGTGGCGAGTTATAGTGAGCTGGACGTAAAGTAGAGACTTCACTTACGCGTGGAGGATTACGCGTAATACACCACGCTTGCCTAATACGGGTTGGTGTTTGAAAATTAGGAAAAATGTTTTAACTCGACCTGAGAATTGAACCCAGGGCCTCAGTCTTGGCAGGCGAGTGCACATGCCAATAGACTACCAAGGCGTTGCACACTAACATTTAATTTGAGGGAATAAATAAAATGAAAATTGTATCTCATACCTTTTTACTAATAGTTTGACCTGTTTCGGTCTGTGCAAACCTTGCTAGTTAGACTAACTTCCCAGTATCCAATACAGCTGAAATTGAACCCACTCGTGCCTTGCGTGACACGAAAACATACTCAAAGAGTCGAAAATAAAAGTGGAATGTTTTTATTTTCGCTGGAAGCTTGATGGTTGCTTGCCTGGTAGGAGTCAGGAAGCTTTTGACCTGAATAGAATAGATCATGGGGAGCTTTTCACAAAAAGCTCAACATTGAGATACTCAGCTTTTAAATACATTTAATCATAGTAGAAGTGACCCGTGTTTTGCCGACCCTATAACGCCGGTTAATCCAATATTAAAATACGGAGACAATCTTTTCACCTTCTAATCTGTAGCTTTTTTCTCGAATGTCGAACGGGAGAGGGAATTGAATTTTATTCAATAAAAAAAAATCGGATTGCACTAGTCGTTGCTGAGTTCCTGATTTGCTGCGGCTCCTAAACGAGAGAAAAAATAAATAAAAAATCAAGCCTCAGTTTTATTTGGTTGTTGATCCGATAGAAAATCGTTCGCAAATGTAACCAGAACTTCAACAATATGTTTATCAATACGAGCTACTGTGGTATCTTTTACGCAAATCGAACAATGTATTGAATTTATTAATTCAATTCATTTCATAATTGAATCAATTGTACGTCTTCACACCACGAGCAAAATGTCAATCACGCCATTTTGTTACAAATTAATTCACGGACGGCGTTATTAAAATCTCTTGTGTACGACTTATACTAACGCTTTATTAAACGAATATGTTTATTTTTTACTTAAGTCTAATTTGTTGGCAACATTTTTAATACAACAAAGTATATCTGTGTCTTTTATTTGATCTCTTATCTTGGCTTCTCTTTTTTAGACTGCGCAGCGTCGCCTTTTCGAAATGGATCCTTTTAGAGATTCCTGTTATAAAGTGGCGATTTTCAACCGAAAAAGGTCAAAAATCGCCACTAAGGCTTTTTGCGGTTGACATGTTGTAGCCAGTTCAATTTCAGCACCGCAGCTGTAAGGCCTGCGTAGGTTTGATAGTCCGGTCGGTGTTTCGACCTTACCTTACCTTGTAAGCCTTACGTATAAAATACTAGTAACGTCCCGTGGTTTTACCCGCGTCGTGTAATTGCCATGATAATTTTGGGATGAAAAATAGCCCACTTTATGTTGAATGTGGCTATTAAAAAAATAATGATTGTAATCGGATCATTAGTTTATGAGATTTATAAACGCGTTTATACAAACAAAATCTAAGTCTGCAGATTATTATATTGCTAAAGATATACTAACAATTTTTTCATACGTTCATCATCGGATTTTGTCATAAAAAATATGCATCTGACCCATTTATATGACAATATTGGTCAAAGGCTAAAAACAAAGAGCTTCCTATCAAAAGGAAATAAATAAAAATGAAACCAGGAAAGTAAATGTATAGTAACAATTGTTTTACTACACTTTGATAGCGCTGTTACTAGTTTACGAGGCTCTTCGGTGGCCATTGTTGTTGGATTAATCGGAAAAACAGAAGATATTTCTTTTAAAAATTTGATTTCAAAACAGTAAATTTATTTCATCAAATATTTTATTTCCAAGTATATTTCAAAACCAAAATGCAAAAGTGAGTGCAGAACTTTTAGAGCTTATGCGTTAGTTGGACAACAACTTAAATCTTTTAAAAGCTCAAAAGATATGGTTTTTTTTCACTGTTGACATCTCGAAATGTACTGAATCAAGACTAATAACAACTATCACCAATTTACGAAAGCTTTCGTTATCTCAAGGAAAACTACACATTCGTGCAATATTTATTGTACGACATAAAGTAGATTTCGTTTGTGATTTTGTGTCGGTCTCGCTCCACCTGCAAACAGGAATATTTCCTGGAGTCTCTCTTTAAATCTCCATTTAGAGTCACCCTGTCTAGCCCTGGTGTTATTTCACGATGATAAATAAAAATATTCACAGGGTACTGAGCTTTGGAGGTATTTGTGCTCGTATTTTTATATTATATTATGTTTATGTACAGTCCTCGGAAATTCCAGTATTTATTATTAAGCATTTTCCTTAAGTTACAATTTTGTTACTTGGTGTTTGGTTTACTTAGTTTAATACACACACGTTACAATATTTATAAAGCTAATACTAAACAAATAATATAGTCAAAACAACTTACTAACAAAATGTTACATTATAAAAAAATATTTCATATTCACTTAAAAGCGTTTCCTAGCGCTTTGAATGTATTCCAAAAACTACCTAAATTCCTGACTAAAATCTAAAAATGATGTTTTGAAACTTAGCCCCTAAAGTTATATTTCGCATAGGACGGTTCAACCCCCGTAATGGGGCAGATAGCGGAGTACTCAAGTACCATTTGGCTAGGAAACAACAAATGTGTTGTTGCCCATTAAGGCTATAATTATAGTAGTTTAGTTTTGTTTTTGTATCGAATTTGAGGCAATAGAATGTATGTGGAAGGCTCTTTTGGAGAATACGAGAACTATACCTATAGCGGGTTTCCCGTAAAAGTGTTATGCCACCAGCAGGCTGCTGGACGGATTTGGATGAAACTTTACAGTAATTTATTATACATCAGAATAATACATGATCCATATTTGATCATCATCCTTTTGACTAAAAAATAGTGAAGTTAAAGTCATATATATCTACACATAATATCAGGCGTGGTGATTACGCCTAATCCTCCTCATGGTACTGATATCTTCAATGAGATGAGAGGCTTTTGCCCAGCAGTGGGACATTACAGAATTATACTTACTACTTAATACCATTAACATTAAGTGGCACTTAAGTTTAGCGTAACTATTTCTGCATTCATATACAGATATATAAATCATATAAATCATAGACAATGAACACCTAGTTTTAGTTTTCCTCCAAACTACTGCACTACGTGCGCCTAACATGCGCCTTGCATTATAATTGCTCACTTTACGTAACCCAAATTGTCTTTGTTCTTCCTACATTTGTGTTTCAAAATACCTAACATTGACTTTCATTTCTAAAACATACAAGAGAGTTAATTAAAAATCATATTAAAATAATACTGAGTTACAAAGGATTTCCAATATGGCTACTAAGTTTAATAGCAAAACTTTTACTTACGATGCTGAAATAACGCGAATCTAAGACGAAAACTTGTTAATAAACCAAATAGTTGAGTAGGTTGCTTGTTTTCGAAGTTTACATAATCCATGGCCGTTAAAGGTGGCTATACTCGTATCTAGCGATCAAGAGCGCGCTTGAGGAACGAGTTTTACTTTCCTTAGAGCAATAAGTAGAACAACTGTGTGATACGTCGAGGTAATGGTCCCTGACTGACAGGAGCTGAAGAACGCAGTGTCTTAATAATATAAGTCTTTTTGTTAATAAATAATTTTCTACCATACCAGTTCATTGCTTGACGAGTATATGTAGAGTAATTTATACATTTAATTAATTAAAATGGTAAATGCTTGTGTGTGTGTGTGTGTGGGCGATCTGTCGCCTGATTAGGTGTCAGCAGTTGGAAAGTCTATTATGATATGAAGACATTCGGCGACCGAAGTTATCAACCACAAGTCTGGCATCTTTTAGGTAAACGACCTAATGTAATGTATAGTATTTTTTCGAATCCGCTCGGTAAATCAAAAGACATCCGCGTTCAAACATACCACAAAAAATCTTTTAACTATTTGTAGAAAAGTAGTTTTTAAAGCTTAACAAAAAGTACTTACTAAAATCTTTCCCGCCCTATGTTATTTTAATAAACAGGAGATCCTAAACCTAAAAAAATGAAATACAAATAATATACCAAATTCTGTTTCTATTTTAAACGAACGAACGGTTCAAAATCCTAATGCGATACAATAAGATAACATTAAGCTTGTTGAATGGAAGTAATCCGATTACTTACTGACCAAAAATGGCTTACATGTGGTCAATCCACTTTCGCTCGCTAGATCATACTGCGACCGTGGTCACCGCCACCGCTCGCATATGTAACCATTTTGTACTAACCACTTTTCTGCATAACTAGTTATTTGTAACAGTTAAAAATTAATTGATTGATATGTTTTAACTGATATTTTATGAAGGATGTCTAATTCACTAAATCAAAATGGTTTGAACAATCTAATATACTTACTTTAATCAAATATAAAGTTACGATACAATGTATGTATTGGATTGGATTGGAATTCAAGTTAGAAATAGCGGATAAAATATAATTAACTAAAGTACCTGATTGTTTGTCTAAATTTTTGGAAATTCATGTCTATTTAAGTATATATTTTATGTCTAGAAAATTACGCGATAAACTTTTACTCAATGTTCCGTTCGGATTACATTCAATCGCAAATTCAATTTATCAATCAAATATCTCTTTAAAATAATGAAACCAATAAACACAAGCAACGAAATAAGCTTAATCAGAAATACATCAAGATTGGAATATCCATTTATTAAAATCTCACGCAAGTCCAAACGGCTTTGATTAATGTTCCCTGATCGAACTCCCCGGCGTGCCTCTGCGATGTAGCACGTTCCACAGGTTACGGGTAAATTATATAATTCCTTGCTCTACATCAGGGGACGGGTCCTGCGAAACTGTGCCATAAAATGTAAAGGATTTTATCGGTTTTGTGCACACAACTAGAGGTATTGTTTAAAATGTAAAAATTTCCAATTTCATCCTTTCTCTGAGCAATCTCCAGTAGAAAAGCATCATGAAGATTCTAATCTTCCTTACGGTAATAATATGCTGTGACATGAGAGACCTTCACCCAACAGTAGAATATTACAAGTTTTTATCTCTCTCCCTCTCTCTCTTTCTCTCTCTCTCTCTCTCAGTGTCTGTCATACTTACTGATATAACTAAAATAATCTGACTTGCTAGCTGCTGACTTACTAGCCGCCGCTAGCAGCTAGCTTCTGTATTCCAAAATCCTATCTCTAATGAATCTATCATAATGACCAAGGAACGGGGAGAACCAGGACGTTAACTCAAGCGATGTCAACCGTAAAGCTATTACACGAATATACAAGTATTACAGTAATAGCTCGCAATATAGCTTAAAAAGGGTTGTTAGAACGGGTGTGGATCCAATGTCCACCGGAATAACGCTCCTTCAGCATAGATTTCCCTAACGAGCGACCCTGCACGGTTTGCATCCAACGATTACCCGCAATCTTTATTACATCATAAATATCGCCGCTATAAATGAAGAGCCCGCTTCGCTTCTAATATTCCTCCTCCCATAGCAAATTATTTTAATTTGAAATATATTATCAAAGTGTTCAAAGCACGCCCGAAATTGTGTTATGCAAAACAAAAAGTCAACCTTATTTAAACTCTTAATAATGTACATTTTGACTTTTAATACCTATTACTGCAATAAGGTAGGTTTACTTATAGAGGTGACCTTGTAAGGTCGAATCTATAGAAAGAAACGATGGTTATACAACGCGGAATGATGCAGGCGAACATATTCATATTCAAATTGGCAAATTAGACTTGAGTAACTATTTAAATTTTAGATTATTACTAAAAGCCGTTTTATGCCACTTTTAAAAATAGTTTTTGCTAACATTTTCTTCGTTTGCAAATATATTATATGTTCATAATATTATAGGGTTAGCTCTCTTCTAAACAAAGGTAACTTCGCACGATAAGGATTAAACCTGGAGAGATAGAACTGAAGGCAAAGTTGTCCATATTTCGTACTTTACAACGTTACAATCGACCCTGTCGCGAGCTTACCTGACGGCCGGATTATACAAAGAATTGGAACCTGACAGGTAGAACTGACCTTAAGGGACGGAAGCCCGCGCGGGTGTCCGGACGTAGCACTTTTGTGTGAAACCGCGCGGGTGGGTGCCCGCTTAACACAGTTTCCGAAGGTCATAAGTTCGTAAGTAATACGATATTATACGTGTGTGTGTGTGTGTGTGTGTGTGTGTGTGTGTGTGTGTGTGTGTGTGTGTATAAACAAACATATATAACTGCCCTGAACAGCTTGGTGTCCAATTGGCTAAAGTACGCTTAGAAACCATGACAGGGGCTTATTTACGATGCGGCCTTATTTCAATGTCGGCCAACAAATTCGATTACCGTTCTACCTATTTCTATAAATTACTATGTACACCGCAGTCTTCTGTGACCACGGTTCCAGTAAAGGGGCCGAAACGTCAGATAAAAATGGAAAATAAAAGCGAAGTATTCGCTTAAACTTAAGAAACCAGTAATTGTTATGTAATTCTCAGTTGGATATAATCGGATGGGATATAATAGGATGCGCTAAAAAATAAAAGCTTATGAGAGGATTTCATTGCGCTGAAAATAGAACTAGAGTACAGATTAACGGCGGACGTACAGAATAAAAATACGAGAGATTTTCAATACGTCCTACACAACGTAAACACTAAGCTACTGTAACCCTAAGCTGGAAAAAAATAAACAATATTTTCCATTTATATTTTCCCTATATTTATTTATTAAGCTCGCGATTGTTAAGCAACGGGCGGCTTCACTTCATCTACTTCACACTTGGGTAGTGTCTATGTTCCGTGTTTCGGAGAGCACGTTAAATTGGCGGGATCGCTGTTGTGATAGTTTGTCCATGTAGGACGCTATTTATCGGTCTATAAACTCCGACACCAGAGTTGGCCGTAACCTATATGTATATACTTACTGCCTCACGACGTAAACATAGCGTGCTCTATCTATGTACGCCTCTGGTTTCATTTATATAAACCCAATCTGAAAGCCTATAACGAACGACCCTAAAATGAATTATGAAACCTTTTATCTGTTTTTATCTTACAACTAGCAGCGCCCCATGATAAAATAATAGCCTATAACTTAAAACCTTTCTCTTGAATCGGGTTATCTAATAGTTACAATACGAATTATTCAGATGAGACGCAGAATTCCTGTGGAGCACGTTAAGACAAACAAAAAATTAAATTCTTCAGCATGCTTTGATACGTTACTGTACTACATCTATACTAATATTATAAAGCTGAAGAGTTTGTTTTGTTTGTTTGTTTGTTTGTTTGTTTAAACGCGCTAATCTCAGAAACTACTGAACCGATTTGAATAATTCTTTCACTGTTAGATAGTCTATTTATCGAGGAAGGCTATAGGCTACATTTTATCCCGAAATTCCCACGGGAACGGGCACAACGCGGGTAAAACCGCGGGGCGCTGCTAGTTGGTATATACTTAATTATACTTGTCATAGCCTAGACAAGTAACATAGTGCTGATTGTATCCACCAGCCATTTCAAACATAATTATATCTGTCTAGCAGCGCCCCGCGGATTCACTCACGTTCCCATGGGAATTTCGGGATGAAAAGTAGCCTGTAACCTTCCCGTTGAATGAAGCTATCTATAACAAAAATAATTATCCGAATTGGACGGGTAATTCCCGAAATTAGCTCGAACATACAAACTTACAAATATTACCTCTTTATAATATTAGTATCGATACACAAATACTTACTTATATAACATCATTTATATTCTGTACGTTACACTTTAATTATAGAGTGTTACTTAGAATCAAATAGAGAACACACTATCAGTAATTGGGTATTTAGGTACCTTCTATAGTTAACTATCTTCTATAGTTTACTATCTACGAGTATTAAGGTTTGGACCTCAATTTTACTAATGTATAAGTAACAGACATTCCCAACAAGTAATACAAACATATACATATAATGAAGTCAAATAAGGATCTCAATCGGAGTATTATTGATTCTTGTAAACTTCTTGCTTCTATCTACCTAATATATAACAAGTATTCTACATTTAACTTTGTAAATTGAAATAGTATCGATCAATCATATTACGTTGTACGGTTTAAAAGTGTTGGTTTAAACCGAAACGTGCTTCATCTTAGTAACTGATAGAGAAAGAGATCCCCAAACATTTCCATCATATAAGGCGACGCGAACAACGCTGCTGCAGTCAAAATTGACGCAGAATCAAGTTTACATAACACTCTTGAGGCACTTACAGTACCATATTGAACAATAACATAATATAAATTGCTTTAAATTATCAGAAATGTGTTGCGTAACAACTACTTTAAAGTACAATCATTTGATAATCTCTGATAGTATTATCTTACGCATTCTCGCCTGCACCGAATATAATGTTACGTGTACTCGTACGTTATTGCTGGTACTTGGGTATATTTTGTGATACGTTTTCCTTCATAGTGACACAATGGTGAAAGTGAAAGTAGTCCAGTACAGCCGGACAGCCCTTCGGATGCACTTGAATGCACTGCCGCAATATAATCACGTTTATTGTTACACAAACCATTAACATATATATATATATATATATACTCGTATATATATATGTATACTAGCAGCGTCCCGCGGTTTTACCCGCGTTGTACCCGTTCCCGTCGGAATTTCGGAACGAAAAATAGCCTATAACCTTCCCGTTGAATGTGGCTATCTAGTACTAAAAGAATAATTCTAATCGGACTGGTGATCCCCGATATTAATTCGAATATACAAACAAACAAACTTACAAAATGTTACCTCTTTATAATATTAGTATGTTAAAAAAGGTAAACCTGACTGACTGACTGACTTTTATATTATATACCAACGCACAGCCAACCCTACTCTATCTAGAAACTTGAATTTTTGGTAGGGTTCATGATGTAAGTGAGCACTATAAAAGGTTTTTGGGAGATTCAACCACCCCGGACGGGGGGCGACCCTTTCACCCGGAGCAAAGCGAGGACGAACGCTAGTCCATGTGATATGATGCAGAGGTGTTCTAATTGCAATTAAGTTTTATACTATATCAAATGTTAACAGTAAAGGTTAATTTAATTAAAGTTCAGGTGTTTGTTTCTTACGTATGAACTAAATATTTACATATAAGTGAGATAGATGTTTTTTTATATCCACTGTACTGAGATCGTCAGTGAGATGAGAAGCTTTTGTCCAGCAGCAAGACATTAAACAACATAACACTTAGTTACCGTATTTAATCCAAAGTTTATTTGATTAAACCACCTAATCATCACTACATAGTATAAAATAAAGTCGTCTCTTTTTCGTGTCTGTCTGTTTGTCTGTCTGTATGCTTAAATCTTTAAAATTACGCAACGGATTTTGATGCGGTTTTTTGTAATAGGTAGAGTGATTCAAGAGGAAGGTTTTTAAGTAAAAAAAATCCTGAAATTCCCACGGGAACGGGCACAACGCGGGTAAAACCGCGGGGCGCTGCTAGTTAATAATATATCTTTCTGTTTAAATAAAACATATTTCCTTCACTCTAATCTGACCGGTCTTGAACGCTGAACGGTCTCGGCCAATGAATTTTGTATCAATCTTTAACTACATTACACAACGTATAAAATTTAGTAGCACACGCATCAATCCACACAAACTATTTAAGAATTAATTCACTCGAATACAACTCAAACCCGATTTGGTTTCGTACAAAAAGGAAGAAGACTTTTTCCTTAAAGTTTTACTGATAAAAGGATCTTATTGATATGAAGCTCACATGCTTCGCTTTTGCCAAGTGTTTTATATCGATTTTATATCAATATTGTAAATCTGTTACTATTAACTCTGATTTATGGTCGATATAATTCCAATATCACGTACATTGGGAGAATAGGAGGAAAATCGATATAAAAACTTCTTACTCCGTTTTTAGCGAAATGAGTACACTATAGCACTATTAGTAAACGCAGTGTAAAAAAAACACTGTTACACTGTGTTTTCTCTTTTGCTCTTCGGAAAATTGCGTATGTCAGAAAGTGACAGACCATTTGATAGCTAAAATGTTCCTAATATGTTTATTAATACCGCTCCATAAGTATATACATAGTAAAAAGTAAAGTATTAGCCTGTAATGCCCCACCGCTGGTCAAAGGCCTTTCATCGCACTGAAGATATCAGTACACTGAGGAGGATTAGGCGTAATCACCACGCTTGCCTACTGCGGGTTGGTGATCTCTAACCGGCTTATATACATAGTAATGTAATCAAATATCATATGAAGCGAAGTTAAAAGACATTTAGTCCATTTTTTATCCATTTTAAATGTTCGCGATTCGCAACCTGCAACTCGGCCTCTACTTAGATGGGTGGTCAGTACGTGCATTTTTACCAGAGCACTGCCTTGCGTTAAATGGTCCCGATTATTTTAAGCGTTAGACCATTTGAAGGCCTTGAAGCGGACAAAAACTCTGACAATAGGGTTGGCCACTAACTTTCACGAACTTACTTATACATACATACCTACTTATTATATACAAATGTTACAAATTTGGCTTCTGTTTCGATTCCTCAGCATTAAATTTCCAAGTTCATTTCATTCTTTCAAATACATCACAAATTTGCAACAAACTAAAATCGAAATGTATAAGATTATTTAGTTACGTAAAGGCGTTCTAACTTCTGAATTGCAACGAAATACAACTGCAATGTTATTTGTAAGAAGATACGGTACGTTCAAACAATTCAACAATAGTATGCAGTGCTTACAATAACATGCGTTTACAGTAAACTTATTTCCAATTATAAAGTTTCGATTTAAAGGATAGAGATATGAGATAAAGCTGCAGTATGTTAGAACATCAACGTGTTATTTGATGCTACACTGTTCAGGTGCTCCCACACTGCTGTTATAGAATGTTAAGTAACGTTAGTAAACATTTGTTAGCTAACATTTAATCACCAAAGTCAAAAAATGTTTTCATGTTAGTAAATGTTAATTAACATTTTTGAACAAAATTTTGTTTGTAAACATTTTATACGGGTGACGGCGGGGTATGCGGTGAGTCGGTGAGTTTTTCTCTAGCTTTAAGCGTTCGCATCCAATAAGAGCGCTTTTTCTTTTTTTTTAAACAAAAAATGAAAGCTATCCCAATTAGCAAATCTTCTTCCATTTTCGTGTAGACGCCTCAGAACGCAAAACCAAACTGCGAGCCAATGCCAGATTCAAAATGTTATAAAATGTTAGTAAACACTTTCCATCAGTGTAGGAGCACTTATAACATATAACAGTTCCTAACAAAATGTAAGAATTGACAACATTTGTTAGTAAATGTTTTAGTGTTCAAAAATGTTTATAAACATTTTGTAACAGCAGTGTGGGAGCACCATTCGGTCAAAACTATGTTTGAGAGTGTGTCCATGGACTTAGTGAATTAGAATCATGTATGAAGTTACATGCAAGTACGGTCGGCCAAGAAAGTGGTCTACCACTTTTGACAAAAGTTTCTGCGAGATGTAACGATCGCTAAGGTTGACTTTTCTATGCACAATTATGTTATGACGTTTAAAATTGACCTTGTTGTTTCATGACGTTCAAATGAATCTCAACCGTAGGGTGGTAGACCACATATTTGGCTGACCGTACCTAACATATCTCTCTCTTTTTATAACTATCTCTGAGCGTTTGTGAGTATTTGGGACGGACGGCACCGATTTATAATTCAAGGTGAAGAAGCAACTCTCTCCCGATATGATTCACGTACCAATGGAAATGTATGTCGAACATAAATAACTACATTTACTTTTTGAATCTATTTCCATTCGATTTTATTCCTTTAGCGGTGTATCGATCCTGTGTACCGCGCGGGTTTGTTGGATTAGGTACTTCAGCAAACTTTTGCTTTTTCTTGCTTTATTTATTTTATTGTATGTTTGTCCTTTGTTTTTTATACCTGGCTATTCAGTGGTTTCAATAAATGTGAAACTAACGGAAATCTAGACATAAATAAATAGGTATTTGTAGGTATTTGTATGTCATCCAAAAATTCACACTTGGGTTGACCAATAACCTAATTAAACGTACTTTATTACTTACTAGCTGCGCCCCGCGGTGTTACCCGCGTTGGGAATTTCGGGTTTAAATGTATTAAATGTATGTTAAGTAGTTATTTTCTTTAAATTTTAGTACTTTAGATAGTAACATGAATCGGTTACATAATCGGGATTTGGATGAAACATTACAGTAATATATGTACATCAGAATAACACATAGGATACATTTTATCCCAAAATTCCCGCGGGAACGGGTACAACGTGGCAATATTATACAATCACTACATAGTATAAAACAAAGTCGCTTTCCGCTGTCTTTCTGTCCCTATGTATGCTTAGATCTTTAAAACTATGCAACGGATATAGTTGCGGTTTTTTAAATAGATAGAGTGATTCAAGAGAAAGATTTATGTATATAAAATTCACGGGAACGGGCACCACGCGGGTAAAACCGCGGGGCGCTGCTTGTCTTTATAAATAGTTAAACTTATGTGAAAAAAAAAATTTATTACACTCACATCGCTTGGTGTGACACTAAGTAAAATCCATATTCCTAAGATAGATAACTATAATTATATAATCTCCAATTAATACGAACCGTTGTGTTGCCAAATCTATATATAAAAAAGCGGTCAAGTGCGAGTCTGACTAGCCCATGAGAGTTCCGTAGCAGCAAGTAGGTAACATAATATAATAGTTCTTTTAGTTCTTCTAGTTAGAAGATTTGAGTTGATTGAATGAAAGGTAAATTGTGGTTTACGGTTTATGACGTTTTAAAAAAAACTACTCACTAGATCTCGTTCAAACCAATTTTCGGTGGAAGTTTGCATGGTAGGTAATGTTCATTATATATTTTTTTTAGTTTTATCAATCTCTTATTTTAGAAGTTACAGGGGGAGGGACACCACTTTGGCAGTGTCTCTCCCGCAAAGCATTCAGTTTAGAAAAAATAATGTAAGAAACCTCTTTTTCAAATTTTATAATTTTTGAAAAGCTATCCTACCTATAAGCGTTCCATTTTTTGCGATTTGGCCACGGAACCCTAAAAATTACGTGTCACGTTGTTTGTCCGCGATGAACTCCTAAACTACTGAACCGATTTTAAATTTGATTTGCACATCGTGTGCAATTTGATACAACTTGAAAGATAGGATAGGATTAGATACATCTCAATATATAGTGATTAGGGTGGTTTATCCCTTAATTTTTATATGGCATAACAGCGTTTGCTGGGTAGTATTTATTATTATATTAATATTGCCTTATTTGAAAGTTAACATTGTAATCTAACTAATCCCGGCTATTATTTTGATATCAAGTTCTTTTATTAAAAATTAAATGATATTTTTTAGATAACTTACCATGTCAATTTTGCCTCACATATTTAGGTACTAGCAGCGCCCCGCGGTTTTACCCGCGTTGTGCCCGTTCCCGTGGGAATTTCGGGAATTTTTTTACATAAAAACCTTCCTCTTGAATCACTCTACCTATTACAAAAAACCGCATCAAAATCCATTGCGTAATTTTAAAGATTTAAGCATACAGACAGACAAACAGACAGACAGACACGAAAAAGAGACGACTTTATTTTATACTATGTAGTGATTTGCTATAATAAGGTACGAATGGTACGAACATACCAACAACGTACCTTCTGTATATTCCTTCTTAAAATAATGTTATTCTAACTATTGTTTATGCGGACTGCGGTTAATTTAAAATACACAAATACTACAGTAAGGTTCTGCTTCTAAACATATGAAGGGTTGGCTAGATTCAGCTTTAGAGACGATTTAAAGCTCTGCTTAACCGAGACTTGTCGATTATCTCATTCCAGTTGAGTTAAGAAGTAAGTTAAAGTCTTCTCTTAACACATGAGACATGTTTGAGCGCTCGTAGCGTAGTTTGACTAAAGGATTTAGCTAATTGTGATTGTTAAACATAGTGCAGGTCGGCCTCTACTTGGATGGGTAATCTAGCTGTCCACTGTTGCTGTGGGATCTACCCAGCTGGAACGGTGGATAGTGTCACTTTTCTATCTGAGTGCCACCGTGCTCGGAGTGCACATAAATTTATCGGTCCCGGCTGTTTCATATTGACCATATCGTAGGCCTTTAGGCGGTCGAAAACCTCAGACACCAGGGTTGGTCGACTAGTCGTACTTACTTTTACTTAAGAGAGACTTTCGACAAAGACAGTATCTTTCTCGAAAGATCTGATGGCGAGTATCACGAACACGTACCCCTAGGTTATAACAACTACTGTGAAACAAGTTAGCCCCAAAAGGATTAACTCACACACTCACACGAGTTACTTTCTAAATATTGATTGCGAAATCAACACCGATTGACACTTCGGTTTGATATTGCAATGTAATAGGTAATTGAAGCCTACGCCAAAGCACAAGGCGATACAAATTACAATTGGCAAAACCGTCGAGTAGAAATTCGGAATATATAATTTTATCAATGAGTACATATTTAAATTAATTCCGAATACATTCCGTGTGCATGCATTCTCATGTATAATTAGGTGAACAGGTTTTTTTTACATAATTTAAATTTCAAATACTATGGTTGCGTTACCGCGAGTTTCCATAATTGAGATATTAACATTCTATTATTATCTTACACATTAGTGAAACATTAGTTGTAATGTTTGTTGTTTGGTATATTATTATTTTTTTTATTCTATTATGTGGTCTGAGAGGTATGCTGCTTGATTTGGTTGCTATATAACAAAATGAGTAAAAAAAATATTTATTTTAATCTTTTTACTACTTTCCGTGGGAATGTTGGGGTGAAAAAAATATTCGAAATTGAATTGCGCATTCAAACAAGCAAAAAACACAATAAAAATCTCTTCAAATTAGTATAGACTAGGCACACTCCGCGGTTTCACCCGCGTTGTGCCCGTTCCCGAGGGAATTTCGGGAATTTTTATACTTATAAACCTCCCTATTTAAATACTCTATCTATTTAAAAAAAACGGCATCAAAATCTGTTGCGTAGTTTTAAAGATCTAAGCATACATAGGGGCAGACAGACAGCGGAAAGCGACTTTGTTTTATACTATGTAGTGACAGTGATCAATACCAATATTAAAAAGAGGTAATGTTTTTAAGTTTGTTTGTTTCTTTGTATGTTCGAAGTAATTATCAGTCCGATTTGAATAATTATTTTTGTAATAGATAGCCACATTCAACGGGAAGGTTATAGGCTATTTTTCATCAGGAAATTCCCACAGGAACGGGTACAACGCGGGTAAAACCGCGGGGCGCCGCTAGTTCGTTATAAAGTTCGTACGAACTATAGTTGGTGTGTGGCTCTGTGTCTTTTTTCGTCTTTTGTTCGCGATGGAACTTCCAGCTCCGGGGGCGGAAAACTGGATATCAATACAATAAACAATCAAGAAAACTTCCATATCTGATATCTCTACCTGCGCTTCATATATCAAGAGTTTACCAGAGCTATGTTACGCTACGTTTGTTGTCCTACGTAATACCTTAGGTATTGAAAATGTTCGTATATGATTGGTAAATATCGCCTTGTGTACGATTTTATCTTAATAATATTAGTATTGAGCACATTTCTAATACTCTAACATCCTAAACTGAAGGGAATCACTAAAGTATAAGTTATTTCGTGTAAGCTAGTAGCCATATTAAAGGTGTCTACACACCAAAGCCGCCGGCCCGGCGGCACGAACCCGGCGGCAAGGCCGGCGGCCTGATTTTGAATGAAAATCGTTCAAAATCGTTCAAAATCAGGCCGCCGGCCTTGCCGCCGGGTTCGTGCCGCCGGGCCGGCGGCTTTGGTGTGTAGACACCTTTAATATTAATATTTATACGTTTTTTTAAGATAACCTAAAGGTCTACGGACTTAGTCCATAGATTGAAATAACTGGTACTGATTCTACGAGCCCTCTGAAGTCCAGTAGCGCTCAGATAGGAATGCCCACCCATGATCATCCATCCAAACTGCACTTTGCAATGAGCTAATATCGTTTAGTCAATCTATGCCACGACACAGGCCACGATCACCACGTAACATTGATTGTATTTTTCTTATTTTTAATCAAATTGTTAAGTCACTTATTCATGTCATATTGCCGTGACAGTAAACAACCAAAAAAATGCGAAATGATTACCAGCTGTCTTCTGGGGCCGATAAGCAAAAGTCAGGGTGGATTACACAAGAATTCTTAATCTAATAGTAGCGGCATGTTTAAAAACAAATGACGATCGTTAGTGTTCTATTTGGTGTGACATCTATCTAATCTAATATATAAAATTCCCGTGTCACGTTGTGCGTAATTGAACTCCTCTGAAACGGCTCGACCGATTCTCATGAAATTTTGTGTGCATATCGGGTAGGCCTGAGAATCGGACAACGTCTGTTTTTATCCCGAAATTCCCGCGGGAACGGATACCGTAGTTGAACTCCTCTGAAACGGCTCGACCGATTCTCATGAAATTTTGTGTACATATCGGGTAGGCCTGAGAATCGGACATCTATTTTTCCCGAAATTCCCGAAATTCCCGCGGGAACGGGTACAAAGCGGGTGAAACCGCGGGTCACAGCTAGTCTATATATATAAAATTCAAAGTCCTGACTGACTGACTGATAACCAACGCACAGCCTCAACCGCTACACCTACAAACATGAGATTTGTCAGGAAGGTTCTTCAAGTGACGTAAGTGCACACTAAGAAAGGATTTTCGGAAATTCCTACGGGAACGGGCTCAACGCGAGCAAAGCCGCGGGGCGCTGCTAGTAATATATAATTTTGAACGAGCAGCTTTTGTTTCTAAAACAATAGATTTAAGAGTTCTTGTGCACCCTCAGAAAGGAAGAGATGAGCACGGAGTTATCTTTATTTAGTTCGAACATACACGTAACTATATAATATATATCAAATATTATAAAGAGGTAAAGTTAAACTTTATTTTGATGTTTGTTTGTTTTATTGTTAGAGCTAAACCGCAGGGCACAGCTAGTATAACTATGAATTTCAAGTATGAATTTCAAGCGTTATGTTATGACTACTAATGTCATTCTAATGTAATACACGGTATGAAGTTCTATCTTCCGAGTTTACCTGAGCAGGAGAAATATTCGAGAAAGGTAGGGCAGCGCATCTTCTCGATCCAGTTTACTTGAACAATCAAGTTTATTTCAATCGCGCTGGTAAACTCGCCAGACATAGCCTAACGTGTAATCCTTCCTACCATTTTTGTCCCACTGTTGGACAATGATCTCGCCCAAAAATCGTCAACATCGACCTACCTAAGCACTATTGTTAATAATATCTTCTTTCCTGCGTTAGTAAAGAATATTTTCCAAGAGTTTTGATAAAATAATATGCAGAAAATATGAAAAGCCGTAGGGTCAATTTAAAAGTGCATACAACTCGTTGAATAATGCACTCTTAACTTGAATTGCTTTGCAAATTAATACATTCTCTGCCTAAATAAGTTCATAGAAGAAAAAATAGTGTTTATTATGCAGTTTTATGCTACGATTTTTATTTTTGAATAACATTTTCTTTAATTTTATCTTTTATACATGGCAGAATCCTTTATAACATACCTAGTTATAGGTGTTACGATAAGTTAAAGTATACATTATGTTTGCTAAAAGAAAGTATTAAGTTTCATTACATCAGCTGCTCGGAGCTAAGATCCTGTTGAAAATATCACTTTTCATAGGAAAACGCTGCCAAATATTTTGCACAAGAATGCCTCAGGCAGCCAGGATTTTGTACGTCTACGTTCATACTTTCCCACTCGTACATATAAATAAAACCTTTCATAACTCCAATGCGGTTTACGTTCGGGATACCAATATCGTTCAGGTGCTACTGTGTGCCTTTCGGAGATCATATTGTAACCAACAGCCTCGAGAAAATACTACAAGTGTAAAAAGATGACACGAAATTCTGCACTTCTATCATAATCCATATATTGATTAGGCAATCGTGGTGATACGATGGTGATACGCTTCATCATTCTCACTGAACTTATCTTGTCCTCTATCTTCAGTGTCAAAAGAGGCCTTTTGTCAGCAATGGGATGTTACAGACTATTGCTTTACTTAATTTTGAAATATTCATAAATTAAAATGACTGTTAACATATATCTCATCGATTCCCTTCTGTGGTCACCGTAGGCCGTAGGTACTTAATGTATTCTGTCTGGCCACGGAACACCCCAGTATTTAATACCTCAAACGGGAATAGTATACGAGCGTGACTCGTATCGCTAATACATGTGACTTCGGCTCAAGGTACTTCGGCTCTTGGTGAGTCAAAATTACCGAGTCAGTGATTGAATGATTGTCATTTCGCTGATTTTAACCAGGGAATCAGACTTACTGTTAGTCTGATTACACAGTTGCATAGTTATGTTGGAATTCGTGAGTTTAACGATACGACTTATATAGAAACTAGCCGTGCCCGGTAGCGCGGTAATTTCGGGATGAAATGTATCCCATATGTTATTCTGATGTATAACCTATATTACTGCAAAGTTTCATCCAAATATGTCCAGTAGATTTTTCGTGAAAGAGTAACAAACATACATACATCCATACATACAGCCTTCCTCACAAACTTTCGCATTTATAATATTAGTAGGATTTGTGTGTAGGTACTCGTATATGTGTTACTATATAAGTACATGTTAGTCATATCAGTTAGATTTCATAATACATGCATAGAGTTTCATTTGGAGCTAATTAAACGTGAATAAGTCCTGTACATTTGCATCATATATAGTTATTAGTTGCCTCGGTGAATCCGACGCGCCCTAACAAATATAATCGAATGAAATCTATGGGATTTAATATGTGAACGAATTTCGCATGCGCTTTCCGAACAGTGTTGTTCAAAGCGGAATCGTTTGTGTGGGTTCTAATTACCCATGTACTGTATAAGGTACCGAAATCAACAAAAACAGCCGTGTTTCATATGTTATGGGTAAATGCCTCTCATCTCACTGAACATATCAGTACAGTAAGGACGAAATAAGATATAAATATCTATATTTTAGCTACTAAAATCCTTTTAATAGAATTCTAGCTCATTTTTCTTGTGTATTTTCACCATATTTACCACAGAAGGTGACGTAACTCGTATGTCTAGACGAAGATTAATTTCGAAGGGACATCACAAGCTATTTTTCCAAAGTTTGATAAACAGTACAGGTCGTCCATACCGAAACCAGCCTCTGCAGAGACCGACAAGCAAAGCCCTCTGCTATATATCATTACACTCTAATTATATAGAAAGGTGCTAAACTAACTGGTTCTACACATGAGGTTTGGCAGAGTTGAACCCGGTTACGTGAGCGAGTTCAATAATAAAGTTACATGGTATCAATGTAGCGATGCGCTGGGAAGCGTTGCCAACCAGTTCGGCCGTCACAGATTCCTATTAGTTACCGCACTCGGTGATCGGTCTTATTTCCATCCACCGGTATCAAATACTCAATGAATTGCGCAACACAACTTCATATTTTTACTATAATTACGTTTTATTGCCACATTCAGTTGCGGCGAAATAGAAAACGAATAGGCGGAGGAGGCTTCTAAAGTTCACACGAGATGCGTATGAATTGTTTGTGTTTTGTCAATAACACTTTAGATACGAGTTAGAATCTTCAAATTTCATTTTTGTATACAATTTCATGCGAAACGTGACTTTGATACTAACGTGAGCACCCATGAGAGGGTGTAATGTTCAACTATAGGTGCGGCTATGTTTAGTATTTGCAAGGCCGAGTAAAGGGCAGGGGGAATTCTCTCTCACTGAAGATATTAGAACAGTGGCATTATCAAGCCGCTTATTGCGCTTGGCGATGCGTTGCCTACAAAACGTAAAGTATGTGGGGTTATTTAAGTCTTTTCTTCAAAGGATAAATATATGGAGCGTGAGTCATGTAAAATGGTAAAATTAAAACGTTTCATTGACCGATTTAATAAAAAGGAGGTTCAGCATTCAAGTCATAAGTATGTACAGCAAATTCGAACAAGTATCTATGAGTGTATCTATGTCTGTCTGCGATTTTCTCTAAACTACCTACTTGTCAGATTTGTCGGAGTTTTCATTACTGAAATGTATTATTTCAAAGAAAGTGGAGTTTAATATGTTAGGAAGTCCGTTTCATATTTTTAAAAGTGCTTGTTATTGGGTCAACCCTCTTGAACCGTGTTTTAAAGAGGAGACGTCAGAGTCTTGATTCCTACTTGTTCTGCCCGACACGGCCTTAAAACCTGGATTAGGTACGCGCTGGATTTAGTACAAATTACTCAAAGTCGACCGGATGCTAGAGATAGGTTATGCTATATATAAAGCTTTAGAATGAAATATACTTCAGCCTTTGAGCTGGGCCACAGTAGATCGGATCAACTATCCCAGTTATAGCTCACTAATATCAGTCCTTTATTATAGTTTTTATTTGTATTTAACAGCAGTTTTACTACAAAATTATCAAGAACTCTTTTCTATAACAGTTATCAATTAATTAATGATAAACGAATTAAATTACCTTTATAGGTAATGACTAATTAAACAGAATGCATTTAGCAAAAGCAGTATAATGTAACTAATCTCTAGCAGGGTATGAAAGCACAGTTTGAAAGTTTTACGACTTGTGTGCAAAGTTACACAACTCATAAAATGTACCTTCTGAACTGATACTAAAACGACTTATACGAGCAATCGTTAATCCTGCGGCGCTGCCGAGAGAAGCACTCGGAGGTTCGACACTGTTCGTTAAAATATACTTAGACTGGAAAGAAAACCGTCATTAGGGTCCTTGGGAAGATATGCTGGTGACCATGGCTACTGATGACCGCTGTTAAAGTAAACTGCGCC
Organism: Cyclophora albipunctata; assembly: GCA_963082685.1. Lineage (NCBI taxonomy): Eukaryota > Metazoa > Arthropoda > Insecta > Lepidoptera > Geometridae > Cyclophora > Cyclophora albipunctata. Next base: position 10,208,281 of record OY720111.1, on the reverse strand, counting down.
AGTACTGTCACTAATGCTGTTCATTTGGCCAAAAGTGTCCTTTTGTGAAGCAAGGTCGGTCGTTTTGTCGAACAAACTGTGCTCGCCGCCAGTGTTACCTCGCGTGACTAATATAAGTGTATTATGTCAATCAAGCCTTTCTCCCGTTCTAGGTATGACAGCCATATTGTTCCCCAGACGTCTGGTTAACGATCTATAATGGATTCGAGGGAGCTAACCAGATTTGAGTCATTAGCTTCGACTTAGTGAAAGGGAATCAAAATACTATTGTTGGTAGATTAGCTACCTTATTAGGGAATTTATTATAATGAATTGTTTGTAAAATATTATTATGCTGCGCTATAATGAAAGTTAAAAAGATGATACGAACTTTATATCCAAATATATATCGTTAGAAATCTGGCAGTAGGAAGAAGTCTACTATGTCTCTTGCACCGTATATCGGAACCGGTCAGCTGGTAACCGGTATTTGGTATCGGAAGTAGCATGAATTTCTTTACAAAGCTCTTAAAGAAGCACCGATAAAAGCCGACGTCAGTGACAGATCACTTATCGGAGCGGTGAGCGATGGTGCGTGCGCGCAGGCTTCCTCTCTATATCATGTCACTGAATTTTTTAAGAATTAGGTAGTTTGTAAAAATCTATACTAATACTAGCTGCGCCCCGCGGTTTCACCCGCGTTGTACCCGTTCCCGCGGGAATTTTGGGATGAAAAATAAATGTCCAATTCTCAGGCCTACCCGATATGTACACAAAATTTCATGAGAATCGGTCGAGCCGTTTCAGAGGAGTTCAACCACGGTACCCGTTCCCGCGGGAATTTCGGGATGAAAAATAGATGTTGGCCGATTCTCAGACCTACTCAATATGCTCACAAAATTTCCTGAGAATCGTTCGAGCCGTTTCGGAGGAGTACGGGAACGAACATTGTGACACGAGAATTTTATATATAAGATAATAAATCTAAGGAGTTTGAATTTTTGTTTGAACGCGGCAATCTCAGAAACTACCAATGTGATTTGAATAATTATTTTTAAAATTTATAGCCACAGTCAGCCTGTCAACGGGAAGGTTATGCGTTATGTTTCAAAATTCCCACGGGAACGAGCACAACAGAGGTTAAATCACGAGGCGCTGCTAGTATATAATCATTCGTGACAGTTGAACGTTAAAGCGATAAAATTAAACGCTATTACTAGAGTTATTATTCGAGGGAAAAGTTAGCTTTCGATCGAGTTAATTAAACTGAATTAAGGTATCATTGCTACAATTGTACTAAGCAGTTTAAACAAGTTATAAAAAATATTCCATTACCGTATTGGGGTCGCGGTTTTGAAACTACACAAGAACAGGCACTTGCTTTTACAAAAATAAATCTTGTAAAAGTAACAAGGCTCTTGCAATGGAGTTCTGAATGCATAAATTAATTATCCATGTACCATTTCATATTACGTGTATTATGCATACCCAAACACAGTTTAATTGCTTATATAAAATTTATAAACATATTAGAAAGTGTTCAAATATTCACATAGAAAGCTAACATTTCTAGAATTTGCACTCGATCTTGTTATTGTAACGTATAAATACTTTTATTACATAATGTTTTAATTAACGAACTCACGTGATTTACAATTGAAATACTATTGTTTTATTTATAACGACCGCTATAATCATAACTAATGGAATTTATTTAGGGATCATACTTTTTAAACTCACACGATTTGCACTCGTTATACTAAATGAAACGGAGATAAATTACGTATTTTTGTAAAAATACGCTCGTGGTCACGGAACCCCGTGATCCCGTGGATCCCGTGACCACGAGCGGTGTAATTCGCTCGAAACGTTCGGGTACATATTTTTACAAAAATACGTTAGGTATATTACGCGATACATACCCGTTTCATTTAGTATAATAATATAATTATATTATTAAAATAATAAAAAGAACTCGACGAATCTCAACTACTGGAGGGAATTGAATCAAATCAAAATTATTTATTTGTACGGGTCATATAGTTCTTAACTCATATACAAATAAAAAGAACCTTTCGACATACAAATAAAAAGAAGAGACTTAAGAAAGCATAAAATTATTATTATTATACAAAAACATAAAATAACTATAAATAGGTATTACTTAGTAAATCAGAGACAGATTTTTCTAATAATAGTTTACTTATAATCTAAATTATTGAGTGACAGTTTTGTCTTTTAAACTACAAAGTAACTTAATGTAAATGACTGGCGGCATACCCAAGATATATTTTTGTTAAGATAGGGATGCACGGAGGAAGAGGGGTAAAGTCTTTGCATAAACATTTAACTAGTTATAGCCTTTTAACTTGTGAATATTTCGAGATTTTTCCAATTCGGTAAACAAAGCCATGAAATCAAAGAAGAATCGATCTTTATCAATTTAAAGTTGTAGGCGAAATTGGGTTATGTGCGAATACTCGTAAATTAAAGATACAAACGAGAAGATAACGTCCATCTTTTGTTATAAATTGTTAACCGTTGTTTAACCTCATCTGACATCCTCGATATGGAATAGTAGCATGAACAAGTCGCGCCCCGCGGGTTCTCTCGCGTTTTATCCGTTGCTGAAAGAAATTTGGGAATTATCATAGTAACATTAACCTTCGTTTTGAATGTGACTCTCACATACAAAAATATATTTATCAATCCCACTGTTAGTTCCAGAGATAAGCTCGGTTCAGAACAGACAAACTCTTTACAGCTCGACAAGTTTTACTATATTATGTAGTATAAATTATTCAAAAGTATGCAATATCTTCATTAATATGTATTATCATTAATATGTATTTGAGTAGTTGATAGGCGCCGAATGTTAGATTTAAAACGATAAAACTGTAGAGTAAATTGGGTTTTGTTGCGAGAGCATGTCATGGCCGCTACCGTATTCATTGGGTAGAGTTATGGGTATTGTAATAGGTGTTGCAGATATTTAATGGACACTTGTCGATTCAATTAAGTAATTTATATTGATGTTTTTGAATATCAATCACTTCACAGAAAAGCTTGTGCTTTTGAAAACTGTTAGTTGGTTGGCAAGCGCTCTCTTTACACACCCTCGTTAAATACTCCTTATCTGTAATAATAACTTCACGGATGACCTTTCCCCTGTATATATATATAGATATTACAGGCGGTAACTCCACCTTCGGTAACACCACTGAAAAATATAAACAGACAAATTCCTTGATGTTATTGAATGTTTTATCATCGTCTGTTTCGTGTATAAAATAAATATCTTTTCTACATTCAACAAAATGTATAAATATATACAATACTTTCACACGCATTGAGTTTTTTTTTTTATATTTGCTCGTATGTAAAAGGTATTTAAGATACTTTTAATATACTCGTACATATAAATATATTGTACTAGACGCGCCCCGCGGTGTTACCCGCGTCGTACCCGTTCCCGCGGGAATTTCGGAATAAAACGTATCTTATGTGTTATTCTGATGTGTAACCTATATTATTGTAAAGCTATTATTGTACAGTAGTTTTTTCATGGAAGAGTAACAAACATACATCCATACATCCATCCTCACAAACTTTCGCATTTATAATATTAGTAGGATTCTTGTACATAACTATTTGATTGTAATATTACCGAGATTGTTCACCAAGTAATTGTAATTACATATTTTTATATGTATTCATTTTAAAGTTGAAGTCGTTACGTACAGTGAAGATAATGGAACATTGTGTTAAAACAATGAATAAGAAATAAAACGTGATTTATTAAAATGTATCGCACTTTCGAACGGCAAGTAAATTAGCGATGCCGTTAAGTGCTTCACTTTCACCTTTTAGTTACCTTTTGTTTGGATTGATTGCAAAATATCATTTGATTAGTAGATTAAATTTTAATGTTAACAAAGTGAAAAACTAGGAAGGCTGACCTCACCACGACTTAGGTCCAAATACACCGTTTCTATCTCGAACCACGGTCAACTGAACTCGGTATTAGTGAATCAATTTTGAAAGTTTATACTCAATTTAGCTCGTGAACTAGGATTAATTGTATCGAGTTCAGTTATAACCGTGAAATTGGGGCTAAGCCAATAAGAGATAGAGAAAGCGCATATATTTTTTACGAAAATATTACCGCATAGAATACGACGTCCTAGTACACTTATTGACCATGCCTTTACTATGCAATGTCAGGCAATGTCATGCAATGTCATGTAATGTCCGTAACATTAAGTAGCAATCTCTGGCCACCTTTATCATCGAATGTCGATGGACTAGAGAACTAAGTATATACGTTTTACTTTGTATTTTAATGTGTTTGTACATTTACTGATATCACCAAGCTTTTGTTAAGCTAGTCTAGGATATCTAAGATATCTTAGAAGCCCTTTAAAGAAGACAAGATCTCACTATATTAATTTGGTTGCTTTTTACAAAACAATTGCTTACTAATATAATCAAAAACGAAAAATGTAGGTTTAAAGTTTGAGAGCTTCGGTGTAGGTGGTATCTAACTAACCAAAGCTACAGTTTATATGCGGCAGGTACAGTCACGTGCAATGAAATGTATACAGGGGCAGATTTGCAAATGAATGTCCACTTTGAAAATTTCAAAAACATATAGCCACTTAATAATTTATGCTATATAACCACACGAGTTTCTATTTTTCTATTCTATTTCTGCATGTGATCGTGTATACAAATATCTGAAAACAACCTGTGTCCATATTTTTGCACAAAAATGTATATGCTTACATTATTTTGAGAAACTCGGGTGGTTATATAGTATGAATTGTTAAGTGGCTATATGTTTTTGAAATTTTCAGAGTGGACATTCATTTGCAAATCTGCCCCTGTATACATTTCATTGCACGTGACTGTACATACATATATTAATTACTAGCTGTTACCAGCGGTGTTACCCGCGTTGTTCCCGTTCCCGCGGAAATTTCAGGATAAAATGTATCCCATGTGTCACGAATATTCTGATGTGTAACCTATTATATATTACTGTAAAGTTTCATCCAAATCCATCCGGTATTTTTTTCGTGAAAGAGTAACAAACATACATCCATCCTGACAAACTTTCACATTTATAATATTAGTAGGATTTGTTTCAACAAAATTTTTATTAGTACTGTATGGTTACTAAAATATATAGAAAAAATACGACCACATTTGTTTTTGTTAAGAAAATATTTTTATTTAATTCAGTCTCCAAACATAATCTGTATTTACAAATGAGTAGAATTTAGAGGTTTTATTCTAAAAGTTATTAAGCGATTATCTCATTAGTGCTAAGCTACAATAGAGAATGTCATGGCGGCGGTTGAATATAATTCTGCTAGTATCAACTGAAATGTAATAAAACTTAATACCTTTAAATCGAATTCGCTCTACAAATAGTACTTACATTATTTATTTAACAATATGGTTTTGTTATTTGCGCGGTGTTTCTAGTAATACGAGTAACTGTCTTAGTTAAGAGAAAAGCAGACAGCTACACCGTGTTCTATTCGTGAAGCTATTACAAAAACAACATCCATAAAACAAATTAAAAATAATAAAATAAAATAAAATTTATTGCAAAAAAAATAGGGAAAACACAAAAAAAAATTACTCGTTTTACTTAAAACTAAATAATAATGTAGCAGTGGGAGGCGTTTCAGCTAATATTCTACCTGGACCGAAGCCTCAGTAGAACGCTGGTTTTCAGACGCCCCCTACTCTACTCCTATGTAAAATAATTTACTTGTGAAGTCACAAATGTATCTTTACAATATATTATATACAACCTTAATAAATAAATAATAATACTAAACGTTTAGAGAAAGCGCAGCACACCTCTCTACACCCCCGAGTCGCCCACACCGATGTTGCCCCCTTGCCGTCTTTACGTCGGCTGTTTTGGGGGGCCCATCTAGTGGGCGGCGAGCCACGGCCTGCCGACGATAACTTGTTCTCTACTTGTTATGGCAGGTGCCGACCTCTTTGCAATATCCCATTTCCAGTCCCTCCAACCTTCTTTTTCTTTCATTTTTACTTACAATAGTCCCTACTTCTGCAGGTACACTTTCCCGGACATGTTGTACTGATGTGGTCGGGAGTGTGTCCCTGCAGTTGTAATCCATTACATTAAACATCTCCAAAGGGCCTCTACGAGTTGGATCTGTATCCCCTCGCATGCCTCTCAATAAGACCGGGCTTGTCCTGTGACTCCGAGGAGAAACAATATACTTACTAGTTATGTTACACCAAACGAGCAATTCATTTAGTTTATTGTTATGTACAAACTGTCCATTTCTACTTAAACTTAATATTGTGCAATTGCCTAATGGATATAAAAGTTTCTTTTGTCCGTGAGTTTATTCTTGAACTTTACGAACTTTGCTATTTCGTGGCTTTTGATCCCGGTGACGGTTCGGTTGCTATCGACTATGATGACCGGATCCTTGCCTTTCTGAATCACATCATCGACTGACTCAGATTTACTAACGAAGTATACTTTGGGAAGGCTTAGTTTTGATAAATCGTTCTCGTCGGCGTGGAATATGATGTAGACGACCAGCGGCTGTGACTTGTTCCCACTGATCCGAAGATGTTGTGGCGCTGTGGCCACCACTACGTTGTACACGGCGAATTTATCCGAAGTCAACGGCAATCGCAAATAGTCATCGAATCTTAACGCCTTCGTCACCAGCTGCTGGGTGGTGGCCGTGCCGTCACCTGCCTCCTTCTTCTTGATACGTTGGGTCAACAAAAACGATGACTGATAGTTGTTTCCCTTCACGCCGGGCTCCGTCTGTTTGTGCATCGGGGGTGTCTGTACTAAAGGAGTTTTAGTGAATCGGGAGCTGTACACTTTCTGTTTGAATTCCTCTTTAAAATTACTCGGATTGAATTTATAAGTGAATCCATGATTGATAGGTCTGCCGACGGAAAACTGGTGCACATGTACTATGAAGAAGAATGATACTACCTGCAAATTGAAACCGGCATTAGTATAGGAAACACTTTTTAACTAAACAGTGATTTACGACGGACCACACCTGATTTATTAACATGTCCATTTTGAACTAAATAATTTCTAAACTGTCTCGCCCGCTGGTTGATTGACACTGGCTGACGCTCACAGAATGGACTGAAATTGTTTTCGTAATATGCAGTGTTCGGATGTTTACACTGATCAGTGTTTTTGAAAACAACTAAAACTCACGGACACCGATGACAATAACATTACATCTAGAAAACATATCAGCTGCGCAGGCGTACTACGGAATATTATTCGGGAGTGTGAAGTAATGGATAGGAGGTACCCAGTGCGAAGCCAGTAATGTGAAATGTTTTCATACAAGAACACATTCTACGAGTATTATTATTTGTTAGAAGGAATAACATACGAGTATCAAAAACTCGCAATTGCTCTGACACCTAAGCATCAGTAAATCAGTATAAATAAAAACCTGATAATCTTTCACTAATTTGAGTGAAAAGGATTCCGTGAACGTGAAATCACTGACTTTGATGATCAGATCACCAACCTGTGATCAAATAAAATCCTACTCAAACTGTTTAGCAAAATTACTAACAGACCTTAACACGCGTATCTCGAAAGGCGCTATAAAGTAGGAAAATATAAAGCTTATAAAAGCAGGTAAAAACGAATATAAAATATCAATGTGTGTTTAGTGTAAGTTTAATAATGTTTATATTTAGGTTTAGTTTTTTGGTAATAAATACATTTTTATTTTTTATTTTTTTATTTTAATGTTTAAAACATTTCTTTGATCAATTAAAATTATTATCTTCCTACAATTTCCTGTAATATACATTTTCGCTGAAATGATAAAAGTACAATTTCAGTGGATGGACGACAGAGAGGCAATCATCTGGATTATATTGAAAGCATGTTAGGATAGTAATATGAGGGCCAATTTTATTATACTCGCATGAACCATGAAATGGACCACCTTAATATATATTCAAATCGCGCCAACGTTTGCATATTCGCGGTTAGATGCCCCCATAAATTCCTATGGAAATCTATAAGTGACTTTGTGCAGATACCTTATATTTAAAGAGAACCAATATCTTGTGTGTCACAAAAAGCGGTAGAGGAAAAATATAAGTTTGGGATATCAAACTTGAATCTGATATGAAGTATGTACATAAATAATGGAAAGAATGGAATGGTGAAATTGTACTCTTTAAACGGTTTTCTAACAATAGCAACAGCTAAGATAAAAATAACTTTCGATAAAAAAAATAAAACAATAATTCCCGTCGACCTTCTATTCAATTTGCTCAAATGTTAAATAACTTGCCGTCAAGATCGGTCCGTTATTATTGAAATGGGAATGGCTGCATTTCCTATCATCTCATCATTTTGAAATAATTTCCCTCGAGGTGGCATTTGGGGCCTCGAGATGTCGCATTTGTATAGAACTTCCAAGTATATTAAAAGTTTCGACGTAAACTTTGTTTGTATTATTTGGGTGAAGTTAAATGTATAAGCAAGGGCCCTTTCGCACTGTGTAACTTTGTTTCTTGATTAGGTCAAGTCCATTGTTTCCGAGCCCACGTATGACCGCCCGCAGCCCTTCCGCCGCCCGTTCTCTATGAAATGAGCTGAACTGGTGAACACAACCGTAGCCACTGTACAAACATAATTTGTATCTAAACAGAACTAATTTTGTTTGTGTAAGGTATCATAGCATCATTAACTTTGAATTAAACACATGCATTTATACACCCGGCTTAAAACAAGTATTTGGGTTTTTTTAAGAACTCTTTTTGAAATGGTGTCCCGTATTGTCCCACTGTTGGGCAAAAGTCCATTCCCGCCACTCTTCTCGATTTTGGCCCACCAATTGCCAGTCCCTCTTTTAGGCATCCAGTTCGTCCCACTAGTAGATTAATTTAAGTCATATTTTATAGAACATACATAGGTAACCGAGACAAGTATAAAAGTCACATTTGAGAGTGTAGCCTCACTTCTCATTTCTCAGCATTTTATTTATTATAGTTGAAACACAAACATTTATTTAACGCGACCTGTATTTCGCTAAAAGCTTCCCGTTTGAATTCTTCCCGGGACACCTCGCTCTGCACCTAGCTCCGCATTGCGGAACAAAGCGCAGCGCGATGCGAACAAGCCTGACGCAATGAGCGTCTACCTTAATATTAACAAATAGCGTCTACCTTAATATTAAAAATAAGAAAAAATATCAGTGTTAACGGATAATTTTTAACGTTTCATTGTAAACTGACGAAAAATCATGCGTTAAATTGTAAATGGTTTGTACATTTCCCAATCTTTCTACAGTTTATAATCTTACTAGTTGGATTATACTTTACTATACTTTACTATAATCCGGTGACATATATCTGTACTAATGGTACTCTGCGAAAGCTAAAGCGAAAGAGTTGAATTTTTCTTTTACTCACTCACTTAGACGAATCCGAGTAATGTCATCATCATTCAACTAATCGTGTAAACATGGCGTAAGCGCGTCATAAGCGACATAGAATTTCTTGGCGCTTGAGACCTTTCAACATTGTACTCTGGAAATGTGTGGGAAAACGTCACCTACCCGTCAATATCATAAAAAAAATATCTTCACGATTTTTGTTCGACGTAGCCCCTCTGTGCCCATCTATCAAAAGTATCGTCGCAAGTGGGCACACCCAAGGATGCCATACCCTCCCAGACACGTGTCACTATTATTCAAGATTTGTACGTGAAGCGCTTGAAATTAAGAAACACAGGAATTTCAACCGGGAAAGCGGTTTCAAACTATCGCCTGCATGGAATCCAGTGATTGACAAGTTGACAAACGTTGAGGTATGCATTAAATATTTTATTCGCGATTAAGTCCCGTCTAAATTAGTGTTTATAATATAGGATATTTATTAGGTAACTCACGATCTTTTGTTTCTAATTTAAAATCAACAATGCGTTAATCGTCCAACAATATGATTCAAGATGATTTCATTGTCAGAAATATTAACAAATAACTTCACCTGAGTTTAATATTGGTTACGACCACTGATTTGCATAATGTTGTTTACGTCAGTTGTTGGAAACCTTTTATATTAGATTCGACATGGAAAATGTTCTCTCGCTTCGTTCCTTGTCTGTCTAGAACTAACATTCGATCCGAGGATTTCTTCTTAGTGGAAGCCCTTTTAACGTTTACCATAAAAGCACTATACTAGTTGGTAAATATAGATAGAAGATATACTTACGTGTAGACCACACGTGGGACTTACATGAGTTTGTATAGTTTGTTAGAAAACCTCGAGTATGGCCTATTTAAAAACTTTTTGATCAGCTTGTAATAGGAGCTATGACTCCCCTTACTAATCATTAATTAAATTAAATTAAATCAACAATGCGTTAATCGTCCAACAATATGATTCAAGATGATTTCATTGTCAACCCTTAAAACTGGGATTGATTCACATTTATTGTGGAATGAAGAAAAACGTAAGAATAAATTTATTGCCAAAAATAGAAATCGTTAATTTTCCATTTAGTGAACATTTCCATCTGTGTCAATTCTATTCTAAGTTTGACATTATTATGGATTCCAAACAAATAACCAATCTAACAGTATTTTAACTTTTTAGTTTAAAGTGTACCCCGCGGTTTCACCCGCAGTGCACCAATTCCCGCGATAATTTCGGGATTTTTATTCCTGATCAATGAGTGGATGGTCAACCTGACCAATCCTGGTGTCCGAGTTATTTACGTATTCATGTAACGACTACTATCCGTAGAAAGTAACCGGGACCGACGGCTTAACGTCCCCTGCGAAGCACGGAATCGTCTTACTATTCGGGCAATCAGATGATTCAGCCTGCCATGCATTAATCAAACTGAGGACAGTCTCATTGTTCCCACCGGATTGAATCCGGAACCTCCGGATCGTGAGCCGAACGCTCAGACCACAAGACCACGGAGGTTGTTAAAATAAAAAATGATCATTTAAATCTATCTAGCAATTGTAGAGTTATAAATGGTGTACTAGCACGGTGAAAAGTTGCTATTAAACCTTCTTACTTACCTACCAGTTATCCCGTGACCACGAGCGGTGTAATCCGCCCGAAACGTCGGGTACGTATTTTAGTAAAATACGTTTAATTATCTAACGCGATACAGACCCGTTTCATTTAGTATAATGAGTGCAAATTGTGTGAGTTTCAAAGTATGCTACCTAGGTACCTGTGAACTTAAAGTTATTGATCAAACTGAGTACTTGTCCTACAGATTAATTCAATTTAAATGTCAAGCTTTCTTAGAAAAAATAAAATAAATGTTAAAATAAGTCGGTATTTACCGGCTTGGCCCGGCGGTATTCGGTCGGAAGTCGCACCACATCAATCAATTCAGTACAAACTTTTAACGGATTCCGGTGGGCTGTCCCAACCGAAGAAATGCCGTTTAATTTTAAACTAGTTTCGGACGTTTATTCAACTCGGTTCAAATAAAACTGTTACAACTTTGTATGGACCCTTTTATCTTTCCATTAGGGGATGTTTACACTCCCCGCTAGAAACCAGCAAACGGTAAGGAAACATTTTTAAAAGATAAAACATGAGTAAGTATTTCTGTTAGTTTTAACGGTAGCTGGTGGGAGTAATGGAGAAATTAAAGAGTGTACCTACTTTGTTTGTGGGTGTTTATAATTATCTTCTTTCTTCTTATTATTAAAAATGTAAAAGCTGTTAGCAAAAGCACTTCTAATCGTTGTAATATTGGCAATGCTTTAAAGAAAACGATTCTAAATATACCTCCATTATTTGTATTAATTTTACGTGGTGCCGTCTCAAATGCGGAGTTTTCTCGCTTTTTTCCATTTTTGGCGGTTTTCTCATTCTTAAGATCGTGATCTGAATAGTTTTTTATTCTACCCCATTCGTTTGGGTTTCCGATCGAAGCCCTACGAACATCAACGTGAAACTTTAAGCTATCTCACTCAATTTACTTACTACGGCCTTGTTGTGAGAATAAGTTTAATAATGAAGGGGGTCCCTTCATTCCTTTTTCCTTTGGTCGCAGGTACACTGCCATAACCTAACCTTTAACATCAATCAATCGAATACTCTGAGTATCGGGTTGTAGTAAATGACAATCAGAAATATTAGCTAATAACTTCACCTGAGTTTAGTATTAGTTACGACCACTGATTTGCATAATGTTGTTTACGTCAGTTGTTGCAAACCTTTTATATTAGATTCGACATGGAATATGTTCTCTCGCTTCGTTCCTTGTCTGTCTAGAACTAACATTCGATCCGAGGATTTCTTCTGAGTGGAAGCCCTTTTCACTTTTACCATAAAAGCACTATACTAGTTGGTAAATAGATAGAAGATATACTTACGTGTAGACCACACGTGGGACTTACATGAGTTTGTGTAGTTTGTTAGAAAACCTCGAGTATGGCCTATTAAAAACTTTTTGATCAGCTTTCAATATTTATGTCAATAAAAATGGCAAACCACAATCTGGAATAGTTCCCTGTGTAGTAGGAGCTATTACTCCCCTTACTAATCATTAATTAAGCTAACATTACCCCCCTACTCCTTCCCTCCTCTGAACCAAATATACCCCCTGTCATGAAAAAAATCCTGAATCAAACCAAAGTAGTAGTACCAAAGTTATCGCTCTGCAATTTCATAATTTGAATACATAGGTTCACCAAAACAAAAGTCAAAAGTTAAAACGTCTACGCAAACATCACTTTCTTTTCCACATTCTCTATAATAAAATTTATATATTATAATAAAAATTTTATCACCAAAAGATCACATAAAAAGGTTATCTAATAACCAGTTAGAAAACATAAAAGAACTCGAATCTGTTGTATCAAATCTAGATCGAAAAAGTTATTTCATAATCACTACATACATAGTATAAAACAAAGTCGCTACTTTTGTCTGTTTGTTTGTCTGTATGCTTAAATCTTTAAAATTACGCAACGGATTTTGATGCAGTTTTTTTGATGAAGTAATAGGTAGAGTGATTCAAGAGGAAGGTTTATATGTATAAAAATTCCCGAAATTCCCACGGGAACGGGTACAACGCGGGTAAAACCGCGGGGCGCTGCTAGTAACATATAAAAGATGTTTGGATCGCATAATTCGAATCCGAATATTCTGATATTAGTAATAGTTACCTAGATTAGGGCACTGGTCGTGCTCGTGGCGAGGATTGAACAAGTGAAGTTAACTCATCATAGTTGCTAACACGTTGTCGTACGTAAGCGATAAACGCGGCGGTGCGACGCGACGCGTTCCCTTCGACAAGGACTATACTTGACGGATCACGTGGGACAACGTAAGCAACGCATAGCTCCTGATGTCGCGATAGTCGCATTTTATCTGAGTGCTACCGTGCTTCGGATAGGACGTTTAATCGTACGTCTCGGTTATTTCAATCGTTGTCATCATGTCGGAGACATGTCTAAAACACTGATAACAGGGTTGGCCACCTACTGGAATTTAGTTCGATTCGATCGAATACAAGTATCGATTTTGATACCACTAGTCGTACCATAGATCAAATAATGTATGTAAAAAATATATTATCATCTGTCGTAATTTGTTATTTTTGGAGTGCTAAATAAATGTCTTTCACATTGATTGATTAAAACGATGCAAATATCTGCATAATATGAATAAACTCTATCAATATCTAAAGATAATAAAACACTGATATTTAAATTAAATCGTATATATTTATTAACTAACATAACAAACGACATAAATACATTACAACCTATTTGGATTGTTATAAAATATAACCGCTTAACGATCCTTAAACAAACCAAGAAACTATATTTACGAGAACAGATTCTTAGTACCTATGTTAATGGCGCGGCTTTCATCTTTCTTAACCAACTATAAATCAAACCAAGTTCCATTATGTAGAACAAATAAGTTATGAGAATTTTCTTCTCAGAAATCTCTTCCAAAAAGTTCATTTTCCCGTTCATGTAACTTGAAATAAATATCAGTGGCTCCATTCAAGTAATTTTGACGCCCTGAAATTCTTTGGCAATGTTACGACTTATCATTAAAATCAATTTACTGGAATAATGAATTATCTGACGCTGGAAAGACAAAGATTTCACACTCACCCATTAAATTATCTTTCATTCTAATTTATGAAGTATTTTAAATTATTTTATCACTAATTTATATGAATCACATAGATTGTAGTTTAAATTATAGTCCAGTTGTAATAATCTGCCAAACATTCGTTATAAACATTAAACAACGCGTTTCTTTATATATTTTCGATAACTTCAAGAGAATTCTTGTGTCTAGTTAACGAAACGCATTAGTTAAACAATTCCAACTCGCCCAGACGGCAGTGAACCAGAATAAATAATATTCATTTGGCTATTTCCGTACCTTTTAGTCGATGGGGTTTGGGACACACGACGAAACAGGACCCCAAGCCCGACAGACTTTACATTACGAAGTCAAATGTAAAGTTCAATATCTAATGAATATCGCAACACAAACTACAAATTATAGTCATTCGCCTGTGAGCAAGAACCGAACTTGCCAAATGTTAGTAATCAAGAGTTGTTTTTGTCGAGATGTAACCTCGCCCCGAATTCAGTGGGGTGTTTTGCAAAAAGAGAGCTTTCGTCAAATTGGTTATTGATTTGTACACCGGAGTGGTTCACTTTGTACTTGACGTAGAAGACCTCGGGCGCGGAGACGGGCCTGGGGGCCTGCAGGACGGGCGGCCGCGGCTCGGCGCTCCCCGACAACACGTATATTAACGTCTTGTCCTCGAGCGGCGCGCTCTGCAACAGCTCTTGGACTCGACCATAATCAGCCTCCTGAGAAGGCGCTTTTATAAATATTATATTATATTTCTTCGTTTGCGGCGATGGAGGGGCCACCCGGACCACCGGCGCCTCTTCCTCCGGAGGCGGTGCGTGGAAATATATGTGTTTCGAGACAATGGGCTCGTCCGGCACGATAATTGCGGGCCCGCTGTAACCGTTGATTAAATTATTTCCCGCTTTCCATTTTGAACCGTCCGAATTCTTTTGGGCGTTTGTAGATAAAAGAGAAATGCCGTCATTGTTCTGTGTCACGACGTTGCTCGGTTGATGATAAATGTTTTGGTGATGATGATGAACAACTTCGTACGTGGGTTCCGGGTTAAATTTATTTTCGTAATTCTTTTGGTGCTGCAGGTATAAATAGTCTCTGTAACCTATAGAATATGGTGAATAATTTTGAGGTACCTCTTCTTGAACTCGATAGTTAGTTGCCGCGGGAATAAATACCACTTGTCGGCTTGCCGAGGGGTACGACAGTTGAACTCCGAAACTCGGCGCAAGTAAGACGCCACCTTCCGTTATCACCGCTCCGCACGCGAATAGTATCACCTATAAACAAAACATTGTTAGCACACGCGCACGTTACAAGACAATGTTTACAACACTGACAAATGAGAGCAGTACATCAAGCATGACCCTTGATTGAAATGTGCAGCACTGCAATATACTGACCGCAGTTCGATACATATCTGTCACTTGACTGTGTAAATCGTTATGAAGGGGACATTGTTCGCGACAGTATATATAAACACTTTCACTCACATAAATATCGGAGTTTGTTGATGTTTGTTAATTTTGCATAAAATAATGAATTCGATCTCGCTTCCGCCACTTCCGGTATTCGGTAAAGGAGTGTCGAGAGTGAGCGTATTAGCGAGTTTATCGGTTATTTTACGATGTTTTCGGTTCCGGACAGTGATGAGAGTGAGCTATCAATATACTAAGGAAGCATCATAAAACCGATGTTATTTGTATCAGATGGTATCGTAAAACGTTTTGCGTGATCACTCGTCATTTCCTTCGAGTATGTTAAAACCAAATGCGATGATAAAGTCCGCTCACGGAATCGCTTCTTCGCAACAGCGGCATTACATATTACACAATATTGATTAGAATTCAAGCGAAATATTCACATGGTATAAATCCCATCTAGACATTTGTGGTGCCGCTACAGAAGCGGCCCCGTCGCCTCTAAACAGGTATAATTGAACTACAAATCTCTTATTATAAACGTTTAATTGACAAAAACAAGTTCCCATCGAATCGTTTCGTAATTGGAAATTTAAGAAGTTGAACGTTATTTTAATTGAATAATAATTGTTTTCACTGCGTTTAATACACATCTTATTTTTGTTATGAAAGCACGTATCGTAGTGACGTCGGCGAGTAACACGATCGAGCTCGATACAGCGTGGGCCTGAGAAGGTCTAATGTAAACAAACAGTGTGGGCGGTATGTGCATAATTAGTGGAAAAATACAAACAAATTTAAATAATGTAAGCATTCTGGAAATATACTGGACTACCGAAAAATTCTCATGGTTTGTCCTAACAACTGTCTTTCTAATTTTATTTAACAGCGAATCAAATAGAAAACCACAGATTCCTTAATTCATTCATTTCGGATAGGGTGGCCAGCTTATTAAGACCGCCTAAAGGCCTCTTACATGGTCTAACGATTGAAATAACCGGGATTGACTCTGAAGCACGGTAGCGCTCAGATAAAAATGCCCCATCCAAGTAGAGGCTGGCCTGACCATTGATTAACAATGGCAATGAACCAACATTGCTTCGTCAAACTACGCTATGAGCGCTTTAGCTTAATAGAGCTTTATGTTCTCGAAATAGGAAACAAAGATTTCTACAATCATCACAGTGGAATACTTTTCCATTCGACATAAAAGACAATGCTTTCGTTTACTTAGATTTATTAGAGCAAAATAGATGAACCTAGAAGGGATTTTTCTCTATGCCTTCTATTGGGTTAACATCGATAAACTGTCATGAAATCGCACATTTGTAAAGTCCGAAGAGCTTTCTCTTTATCTAAGGCCGACAGAAATTGAAAGATTTCATACTCTTTTTGTAAATGTGAGGAATCTGTAACGAGATAAATCATTCCACTGCGCCGGGGAACCCGCGTTGAAATATGCTTTATAATTTATATGCTAATGTTCCTTAAGCTATGCGTTTACTGTATCAGTCTTGAAGCTTATGATGCATAGGAAGTGTAGAATTAAAATATTTTAAAAATATTCATCATACTTTTTAAACTTACACGATTTGCACTCATCATGCGATGACTGAAGGAATTCGCTCGAAACGTTCGGGTACGTATTTGAATAAATATTATCTAACGCGATACAGACCCGTTTCATTTAGTATTATTACATTCTTAGGGCATTCAGATTTAGCGAATATGTCTCAGTTTGGTTAGTTACGAGCGGTGCTCGGACATAAAAATGCCTACTAATGAAAATATTTCAATAAAAAATCGTAGAGGAACAAATGTCGCTCCTTTGTATATTTCGAAGTTGACGCAGTGGTTACATTCCAAATGGATTGGCATGTTTTAATTTATCTGTTGTAGAATCAAAGTACAACTAAGTTTTCAGAAACAATCTGTTAGAGAATTTAAAGAAGTCTCTTAAATTATGTCTCTTTCTATCACTTTAAAATGAAACACCGAAAAGCCCGTTACATGTTTTCCCTTAAATATTTAGTTACAATTCGGCCCATAGTCATAGTCCTCGGCCTGGCCACGGGGATCGGCGGTGCGAACGTCGAAGCAAAGGGCGAGGAGACGACCATTCGCGCGGCACCGTTTGCAGGCCACGGCAGGCACGTTCGCCACCGCGACCAATGAAGTCCGACAGCGAAATGGCTTTATCCAAATTATCTCATCGCTAGACGCTTCGCCGTTCGTATCTCGCGAATATTCGCATCGGTGAATGTCCCGTGGCCAGGCTGGTTATATGTGTCATACTATAGGAAGTTGGCACAAAGATCCTTGAAAATCTAATAAATAATGATTTTCCTTTGTTTCAGTTACCGAGAAAGAAATACGATTGTGGTAAGTCATAAAAAGGAAGTAAAATGTGTAAGTGCCTACACTGAGTACATTTTTAATAACGTTAACATGTTTTATATTTTCAGGCACAAAGGTTTCCTGAAAGATTGTCCAAACGGGCTTTTAACGGAACAGGTACAGATATTTTATTATATCTCATATAGATTCCGTGACTAGACATGTTTAACTACTCGTATCGTACATTGTATTATACAATCACAGTTATATTAGTACCTACCCTTAATTAATCCCATATTGTAGCCGGTTCTGTAAGAATCGATGGCATAGGATGGAAGAAAATTTCGTTCAACGAGGTGTAATACATATAATAAATAATTATATTTCATGAGTGAGAGGCCCTACAGGATCTTACCATTAGCTTAATTTTGTGAAACCTTGTTGAACTGTCAATGTTTTCGATAGCTAGTTTATATTTCGAGGGTTTCGCAGTGACTATTCGTTAATCAACGTTGTCCCATTACCCCATAGCTGCATTAGCTGCCTATAAATCGACAAACATCTTAACTTTACCCATAACTTGAAGCACACGTCACACGAGATCGTAATAACAGGGCTAATTACCCCACTAGGAGTATCCGGGATATATAATTTTGATTAATATGAAATAAGTTCCAAAACTGAGCATAATGCTTTCGCACATTGGGGATTTATAGACTCGAGTGATGTTGATTAGGAAGGAGATAGTAGCATGAAGAGACATCGACCACAGCATCGAACACATAGCTAAAATATGTGCATTTAAAATAAAATGGTCCTCAAGCGTTAAAACTACTCTATTTTTTCAGGGCTTCATTAAGATCTACAAACAGTTCTTTCCACAAGGAGACCCGAGCAAGTTCGCATCTCTAGTCTTTCGTGTTTTCGACGAAAACAATGTAAGTATTTGTGTTTTAACTTCAACGTTTACATTCAAATGGTTGCATAATTTAATTTGAATTCTATGTCATAATGAAATCGATTACCTACTAGTTGCCCATTTTATGATCCTACAAAAGCTTCATTAGTCGTATTTATTGGTAAATGCTAATTAATTTCATCACAAACATGTTGTTAATATTTGCAATTCGTCGAAGCAATATCGCTCAATTAAAAGTAGCTGTTCATACAGAACCAATACACGGAGTTGCAATAACATGCGAATGTTCTGCACAATTCAATTTGTCGAGCATCGCTCGTTGATTAGTCAATCAGACTAGAACTGTTGCCGGCGATTCAATTAATCTCAACAAAAATAGTGTAAGAGATTTCCAATCGCTCGGTTAACGGACGAGAATAACTTCGACATATGACTTTGTTTTCGTTCTGTTCTGAGTTCTGTGAAACGAAGTTCGATTTCTGTGTTTATTTTCAACTATTAGTTTAAGTAAGTACCTACGATTCAAAAGAAAGGGTTTTGATTAAATATGCTTGTGAACTATTACATTTTATTGCCTTTTCGATTACTGGTTTAAGTTTAAGCGAACACTACTCATTTTGACTTGAAATTCCCTCTTCGGTTGTCTTACACCTTATCATATTGAATCTTAAGTTTACGAAAACAAAACGTAAACACAGGTGAAGCCACGACTCTACTCAAAGTATCTACTGAATATTTAACTGAATTTGTTTATCTCGTTACGAATACTTGTCTAGATGTCAATTAATTTATATTCTACTGCAGTATTCAATATTTATGATGCACAGCGCTGACATTGTCATAACGCAATTTGTATAGCGAACGGGGCGTTTATAATTTTTCACTTTGCACAGTGAGGAGAAAATGATAACTTGTGTAATAAAGTTTAACTAGGCTGCCGTTTTTACCGCGTTGTGCTAGTTGTTAGGGGAATTTTAGGATTTAAAGTAGCTTAAAACCGCCCTCTTAAATGTGGCAATCCAATACAAAAATATAATGAACCAGCAGCGCCTCTCGACTTCACCCGCGTTGTTCCAGTTCCCGTGGGAATTTTGGAATGAAAAAATAGCCTTTCCGTTGAATGTGGCTATCCATGGCAGTGCGAGCGCTTACTGTGTCGGGGGTTGCGGGTTCGATTCCCGCCCGGAGTCAACAATATGTGCAGACATAGTTGTTGGCGACGACGTCTGGGTATCAATTATATATTCTTATAAAGTATTTGTGTATGTATAAGTAGTAGTATCAGTGAATTAGATTCCATATCACAAGCTTAGAGCTTACTTTGGGTCTAATTAACCGTGTGTGAATTTGTCCAGGTATATTTATTTATTTTTACAAATTTTACCTCTTTATATATTAATATAGATTATTCGAATCCGACTGATAATTCCAATGATTAGCACATTCAATTATACAAAAAAATCAAACTTCGTTTGTTATTATGTCAAAGCAGATTTGATCAATGTCCTATTTTCTTTATTCTCAGGATGGATCTATTGAGTTTGAAGAGTTCATACGAGCCTTATCAGTCACGTCACGGGGGAATCTCGACGAAAAACTTCATTGTAAGTATTCCTACTTGAACCTAGAGCCACAACTAGGGTCTATGATGTAACATTGTTATATCAAACTATACAATACAGTTCGTTAGATCAATCTGTATTGAAACAGTATACAGATATAAAATATATGATCTAAATACGTCAGTTTACCTCTTGAAAACATTACATTTGTGA
The DNA here is from genome assembly GCA_963082685.1 of Cyclophora albipunctata. Lineage (NCBI taxonomy): Eukaryota > Metazoa > Arthropoda > Insecta > Lepidoptera > Geometridae > Cyclophora > Cyclophora albipunctata. The sequence continues at coordinate 10,187,681 of OY720111.1, read as the reverse complement.
ATACAATTTTTATTTTCACTTATTATGAAAGTAATGAAAAATCAATTAAAAAAGTTATATTAATTATTATAGTATTTTGTTTAGTATCAAATAGATATAGTTCTTGACTAACGCGTAACATCTTATATATAAAATTCTCGTGTCACGGGGTGCGTAATTGAACTCCTCTGAAACGGCTCGACCGATTCTCATAAAATTTTGTGTACATATCGGGTCGGCCTGAGAATCGGACAACATCTATTTTTCATCCCGAAATTCCCGCGGGAACGGGTACAAAGCGGGTGAAACCGCGGGGTGCAGCTAGTTTATTTTATAAATTTTGACAATAGAGAAGCGAAGCGAACTCGAAGCGATTGCCACTTGTCTATAGAGGCTGCTTAACTGAAGCTGAGTCGGGTCGCCGGTGTTTTAAAATACCAATTCGATAGAATATTCATAGATTGGTTCAATCCAATTAAAATTTTGCGGCAGGTTTCATCTCGAAGCATAAATCCGATATAACAAGATAATATGTCGATTTTTTTACCTATTGGTAAACAATACAGCGCCCGCGATGTTTGTATCAGTTTACTTTGTTAAGAGTTTCACATTTATGTATTAAAAATGCAATAAAGTCATGTAAATATTTTTAAGATAAATTATATACCTACTTACTTTACGAAGTAGGTATAACATGGATAGTCGTTTGTTAGGCCATTTCCTCCACAATTCAGAGATATCTAGTTAAGCTAATAGGCTAATGAGGATCTATCAGATCGTAACCTAAATAAATCATACCCGTATTGGTTTCCGAGTATATTTCACCAAACCGCCCAAAGTTAAGGCGGCAGTACCTACAATAATCTACGGATCCAGCAAATAGCTATTAACTAGCCACCTATATCACTGTGACGTTAATCCAAACAATTCTACGGTCGCAATACCTTGCAGGATTAAACTGTTGATTTATGATCATATAATATACGATGCTTAATTACTTGGCGTTGTGTTTACAGGGGCATTTCGTCTGTACGATGTTGACAACGACGGATACATAACGCGGGACGAAATGTACAACATAGTGGACGCCATCTATCAGATGGTGGTAAGTGTCTTCGTATTTATCTTAGACCAGACATACACGATACACACGGCACTGACCCCAAAAACTTGAAGACAGAGTGTTACATGAGTGAATAGTTACATGTACTTACTTATATTGGAAAAGCTGCAAGTCCATTATTTAATAAGTTTATATTTACGTTGACGTCTCGGTGGCCTAGTGGTATGAGCATTCGCCTGCCATGTCTGGGGTCCCGGGTTCAATTCCCGTATATACATATGTTAGGTAAATTATTATTCCATATACCTACTCGTAGTAAAAGTAAAGTAAAGTATTAGCGTGTAATGTCCCACTGCTGGGCAAAGGCCTACTCATAATAGGATTTTTAATCTATTCTGCCTATAACCTCTTAATAGCTTTCCATATCCCAAACATGTATCATTGTCGTCATTTACAACCACTTTACATACATTCCAGGGTCAAACCCCGCAGCCGGAAGACGAGAACACCCCTCAGAAGCGCGTCGACAAGATCTTCGACCAGATGGACAAGAACCACGACGACAAGTTAACACTGGAGGAGTTCCGCGAAGGGAGCAAGGCCGACCCGCGCATAGTCCAAGCTCTCTCGCTTGGGGGAGATTAATCAACGGTCATTCTCTCGCCGGATTTCACATTTACTTAGAAAGACAAGTGAAAAGAGACCGCCGCGTGGTCCTCTATTTAAATTACTTCTTTTATCTATCTATGCTAAATGCTTAATTGGCTTTGAGTTGCGATCAAAACAACTTTTTACTTATATGATTTTATTAATATCAGGCTCGCTAATGCTAAATGCTAAATGCTAATGTTTTATATTGCAATTCTTTTAAATGCTGTTTTAATTAATTTCGTGATCAAATTACCATGTTGTTGTTGATATTACATTGTTGGAGCGATTCGAGATCAACGAACAATGATGCTTTTCCCGACAAACACGCGGCGGACAGTATGTTGTATCTATAATTTGAAACATTTGCCAATATGATACAGGGCAAAGTGCGAGGCTTCTTATTTATTATATTTCATATTGTATTTATATGTTAGTAATGCTTTATATACTTAATTATGTACTAGTCTTAAACCTAAATTGTATTTACCTATAATGTTCGGACTTAACAAATTAAGGAAATAATCTAAAAATAAAATCCAATTAATGAAATAATACGTTGAGAAATTAAATCACAAGAAAACAGTTTAAATTTAAAAACAACATAGTATTAAAAACATTATTTATGATAAGTACATGAACAACCCTGAATTTATATAAGTACTTTCATGGTTGTAAAGTGTAAATATAATTTCTAATGATATGATTACAATTATGATAGAATATATAAAATGACGTGTTCTAATAATTATATATGATCCTCGCCATCGTCGTGTTGGCAAATCTGAGCGAGTTCTTTCTAAAGTAAATGATGAATGCTGCGCTTGTGGCGGGTTCACTTCTACTTTCATGTTATAGTTTGTCATTAAACAGTAGGTCGGGACACGCGCCATGCAACCCGGACACAGGTGCCCTGCGAGGGATTGATCGTGACGTCTGCACGCGTCACCAACACTCTATTACTCTAATCGATCATGCACATCCATTTAAGTAATACTTATTATTTACAGATCTAGATGATTACAAATGTAATGTCACTACTTAAACTATCTTATATTGATCGTTAACTTTAGGTGTTCAATATACCTTTATAGACGGTATATTTTAGTTCTTGTCTTGTTTACGATCCTTCTGGCAGCCGCGTAGCCGGGTCGGCCCAGGACGGGAGTTCTGTGTCACATTTAATGGAAATACATTTTATCACTTTACTGTAGGTTTTTAAGAGTTGAGCCCCATTAATATTTAACGTTAAAATTGCATTTTAAGACAATATGTATAACACACCGGCGTTCTGGCTTTTACAGCCGTCATGTTATGAGAAAGCTCAAGTTGTGCGACGGCCAAGCCGTGTGCCGACTTCCTCCTTCGCCGCCGTCGCCTCTCTTGGCCCGGCACCTCACGGTCACGGAACACCTCGCTGAGAGGACGAGGAGCGTCATTTAGTAAACTTATGAAAAATGTTATTGGAATAATTAAATTTAAGGGAAGTTTGTTCAATATACAATGTTACTTTATTTCGATAGAGTAGGAAATTGGGAAGGAAAATTTGTTAATGATAAACATTATGAAATCCATTCGTTTTAAAAGTGATTTTTGATAAATCGCAGCATGTTAGTAGCGGAATGGGTGCGGTGGCAGCGCAGGCATGGACCTTCCTAGGCAGTGCTTACGAGCTTGCGGCGTGCGAGCGGCCAGGGGCCTCCGCCTCTGACCCTGGTAACCAACAGGCAGGGCGTCACGCCGACATGCGACACCCGCGGCGGGTCACGTGCCACGTGTCACGCCCGTAGCGTGACGTAGCTCTACACGCTCACTGTACTCTGTACTTGCAAGCCGCGTATTTCCGCTTTCTTGCCAAATCCACCGTCACTAACTTCAACCCTATCTCATGCAGATGCGCTAAGCACCCTTACATCTTCTTGGCGATTTCTGAAAACATATATTTTGGAGGACTTTTGGATATTTCCGTTAGCGACTCTCAACGTATGTTAGTTACCTATTTTAACATTTAAGAATCTACTTATAATATAATAAGTGTACTTTTAACGGCTTTGTAAGAGAATATTATATTTTGCATTGAAATACCTTCTTATGATACTTGTAACAGAATTCTATATACTTACTTAACCATAACTTATTAATGTTAAAATAAAAAACTTTTTGCTATTTGTAACATTTCAGATATTATCTATTGAGGATGGCGTAGTTTGAATTGTGATAGTGTTAGTGTTTGATCGCGAGTCAATTTGGTTTGTGAGGGGGAGAGATTCCTCCCGGGCTGTGCATGCGGTCTAGGCTAGTCCAGACTCAGGCTAGACCTACGTAGCTGAGGTTACTCGTCACGGTGTGATAATACGTTATTTATTTAAAATGACGCGAGCATATTCGCTTGCTTGTTGCTTAATTGTAATATTACCGACATTATTATTTGGCTGGATTCGAATCCTGAGTTTAAACACTTTGATGAGATTACCTATTGTGTAATAAATAAAAATCCCAGTAACTGTATTAATCAAAAACAAGCAGCTTAGTGTCGGTACGTTGTTGTCATAGATAGTATAAATTATTTGGCATAATTTGCAAGATATTAGGGGAGATTCCACATTGTTACCACAAGTCTAACTATGCATGATCAATCAGCGGCTTGTTATGCTAAACACATTGCAGTGTCGCCCGGCTTTCCTCGAATTCCGGTTACACTACCTGTGCATTAATATCACTATTTTGAATATTTCTATAGATTTCGTGAATGTTAATAAATACCGTGTCGTTTTTTAATAATACTGAATGTAATAATACTAATCACTCTTATAAGATTTCTTAACGCTTCCGTAATCGTTGTTACACTTCTAGTAGGCTACTGTACAACCTGTTTACCATTACGAGTCTATACTTTATGTTTAGGTTCTTATATACGATAGTGGGTACTAACTATAAACCCAATATGTTATCTAAATGTATTTTTCTGTAATCCAGCATTTATTATTAATGCTTAATAATCATGCGTATTAAATTATTTGGTGTCTATTATATTACAGTGTAAACTCTTTATAACGAAACTCAAGGGACTGAGCATTTTTTGTCGTTATAGAGAGTTATCGTTATATGGAGTGAACAAAACATCAACCAAATTAACAAGAATTTTTACGTTTACTGGCCATGTTAACAGTTTCAAAGTAGGTTTACGACTGATAATACGATAGGTACCCAGTATGCTTGGTCGAAGACCATCACTTCCGAGAAAACAATGCGTCTTACTGCACGTGTCTAAGGCAATTAAGGATAATAAAAACTAGACCGACCTCGGATGTTTCGGAGTTTCAAAGTCTTTGTTACCTGATAACATAACAAAAACAATAATACCGATAATAAATATTTACTGTCTAAAAATATGAACACATTTCTTCGTAATAGAGAATGGTGTATCGCTATAAAGAGTGTTTCAATATGTGTGTTTTAACGCAAACCAACCAAGTTAGGCTCACTTCAACGTTACAGGGAGTTTATTGTTATAAAGGATGACGTTATAAAGAGTTTACACTGTATTTAATTTAAAGTAAATGGTACATGTTATTATATTTTTGAAACAATATAGGAGTGCTTTCACTACATCCCACGAAAAAATAAAAAAGTCATAGGCCTTAATATCCCACAGTTGGACGAAGGTCTCACTGAAAATTAGTATTGTGAGAAGGATAATGCGCAGTTCCATAAGCCACACAACAACTATTGCAACAACAAAGTCAATTTGAAGCACATTCCAGTTTGACCCACAGTGGGACAGAGTAGTGGGACTTAGTGAAGGAAAGTATGTACCTTTAACCAACAGATAAATAAATTGCGACATTCATAAACCTAGTTGAAACTCATGAATATTATTAAGTCCAATCTTTACCGCTTCGACCGAAAATATCTAGGTACAACATCCATAAACAAACTAAGACATAAAACACCATTGCTAAGACACTCGTCAATCAAATTGGACTATAATTTAGTACTATTATAGTAAGTTTTACGAAGATGTATGTCTATTAGCCATACAGCAAGCTACACAATTTAATTTTGAATTTCATTCACGAGATTTATTCCGTTTTCGACCCACAGTACCTGCTACGAAGTATATCTTGTAAATAGAAATTACTACTTACCTACTCGCCTCCTTATAAGATTAGAATGTAATAACATTCACTTTTAATAATAACGATTATTATTAAATAAAAGTTGAAACTTATATTGTTGTTTTTATTGTTGTTTATGCCTTTTAGTGGTAATTGTAAGACCTAGATTAGAATCTAAGTTTACGAGATACGAGATCATTACGATAGTAGTTGTACAAACAAACTTATTATTTTTTTGTACAACTCATCATCATAAATTTAAGAGCTCGTCTCTTGTCGGTGAGTCCGATGCAGACTTCTCCATCTATTCCTATTCAGTGCAAGTTCCTTCACATCTCTATAAGACATGACAGACACTTTTTCTTTAATCTAACTCATTAACCGATTCCTTCCCCTTATATTTTATTGTAGCTGTACAAACTTATTATTTGCGGTTGATGCTATGGCATCAACCGCTATGGCCTGTGTGGCTATGGCCTGTCGAGGGTTCTGGTCGCAAAATTAACTCTGTGTCCCCGTAAATGAGACACACTGATTTATTTATTTGCTGCTACGGACCCGCTACTGGCCGATTTTGTTTACATTCTTAGTACTTTAACAGATTCAAACTTCTTTTATACTTGACAACATTTTATAATGTAACAAAGTACTAAATTGCATAACATTCGCATGAGATGACAATATCTTCTATCTTTTTAACTTTCAGGAGATTTTGGGGAAATTGATAGGAAAAAAAATAGTTACTCTAATTATTCAAATTGCCTCAAACCTGAAAACAGCAAGTCAGCAAGTAAGGTTTGAGGTTTTTGTTTACAATCTTGTAATAAACTCACTGAATAAAAAATAATGAATAAATCAACTAAAGTATCGTTAAAAGGTAGGCTATTAATAAAATAACATCATTTTTTAATCGTGTTTTAATCGCAAATGTTTGATGGTGCACAATGATCACATAACAATACATTGGCCTTGCTTGTGGCGTCAGTTTTATAATTAATAATTAAGTTTTATAAATATAACTGGTAATCAGCTTGTGATGAAATGGAAAATCCACATTTTCCCATTTTTTTTTAAATTATTTTGTATGCAGGTATATTATTGTTTAAACGGCAATAAATTAGTTTTTATTTAATTCGTCAACAAGCTATCCTACAGGTGATGGGAAAATATAAAAAATCAAAGCCTAGTCAAGAATACCTAGATAAGCTTAATAATGATAATTTACGAACAGTGGCAAGTGGCACAACAATCCCGAATTATGGCTTCATTAAATGAAGTTAATATGTAAATTTTACATTAAGTAAGGATATAAATAAATAAATAAACCGCACCAAAATAATTGTGTTTTCAATTAGTGGGGAAATGTGGAATCGCTATAGGCAGTACAAAAGGCGACAATACATGATCAATACCATGCGTTTATTAGTGAAAGGTTTAAAATACGATTATTCCGTATATGTGTAAGCAATTAACAGTATTTACCAAATCATGTAAGGTTAATACTCTAACCGGTTTAGGCCCATCTCGTAGCCAGATTTGGAGCTGGCTACGAAATAGGAATTCGAAAGTCCAAGATTTAGGATTTTAACTAGTAAAAAAAAAATAACCCTAACTTACCGAATAGATCGTTCCCATTTAGTAGCTAGCTACAAGATGGGAAAACACTTTTCTCATTTCGTAGCTAGCTACCAAATCTGGCTACGAGATGGGCCTAAACTCTCTAACCACCGAACTCAGAGACGTCAAATTATTCCTCAGGATAGGTCAACGAGTGATTTTTGACATGTATGAAAAATATGTAATTTTGATTTAATCATCGATTTATTGACATTGCGCTACTAATGTAAACTAGGTTTTTATGGTATTATATGCACTGAGTACGCGTTATATTTACAAAACCCTACATAGTTTGTTCGAAAACCACCGTCGTAGTGATCAGGCAACTAACCATCCAGTCGACCGAACGTATCGGCTACTAATTGAAATCACAGCAAAAACCGCCAATCACTCGACGGTCACCTCACCGAACACACTAATATCTACGCTAAGCTTTGGTAATACATATTGTACAAATAGAAACAGCGATTTTATCAATTCTCCATACTTTAAAGATCCTCTACCCAGCCAGTCAAGAGTTTATCACTAATACATTCAATGTAACATTTCGCCACTTGCTTCGAAAATAAACTGTACAAATACCGCGAAAAATCATTAATTATTAGGTAAAAAACTTCAATAAAAATAATTGCATCATTGAAATTTGACATTATTATTAATTTTACGTCAATTATCATTCAATACTTGGGCACAATACATATTCTACATTAATTTGCCACACTGTTAGAATGTAAGACATAATTTACAAACTAAAATATATTTTTATCAATAATTTAGCATATTACAACGAGTCAATAATTTTAGTCGAGATCAACTCGCACCTAGGGTTCCATAACTACGTATACTCTATTTTATCTTACTGGTCCCAAAATGTGGACCAAGGTCGTCAATTTTCCAGTCGAAGACGATTGCTCCTGAAGAGGAAAAAGGTTTAGTGATTTTATTTCATTCTTACCCTAACTATAAACATTTTTGTCTTCAGGAGTATTCGTCTTCGGCTGGAACATTGACGATATTGGTCCACATATTGGGACCTGTAAGAAAAGATAGAGTCTATACATAAAATAAATAGTAGAAATATTACCTTAATGTAAACACAACTGCACTTCGATGTCCAAAGAACTTATTATATTATAGCAAAATAAACTAAGATTCCAGTTACGGAAACCCTACAAAAATTATAATAGCAACACAACACGCGTAAATACAACTAGAATAGTAAGCACAAGTTATACAAGTAACATCTTATGTGATGGAGTGTGCGGGGTTGGCGCAACTAGGTAACAATTGGAGGGAGCTAGTCCTCTCACAGAGATAAGTAAATGGGTCGTATGTAAAAATCGGAGGCTCCTGTGACTATTCTAGTGGTTCTGGCGTATAGTACCTAGTTACGCGTTATGGTTAGTTTAGGCGGGGCACTGGCGGAGGAACTCGGAGTCGAAGTAGACGACGGTGACGGTGAGGTCATCGCGGAACATACGGCTCACGTCTGGCGACAGGCTCAGCAGGTGCGCCAGCCGGCTGTGGTCCACGCCGTACTCCGTGCCCCCGATAGCGTGCCGGATCAGGTGCGTCGCAGCGTTCCGGTCCTTCGGCTTACTCTTCAAACTCTCCTTCCGATGCGTCAACAACTCGTCTATATCCCCCAGCTGAATGTCCTTCTTAGGCAATTTTAACGGATTGAAGAACACCTTGCCCTTCATGTGCTCACCGACCAATTTGACAGCTTGTAATGGAGATATCATGTCCCACAACCCGTCCGAGGCTATTATCATGAACTTGTCTTTTGGTGATAATCGATGGTAGGAGATGTCCGGCTTGCAGCTGAGGTACGGCGGCGTGTGGTAATTGGCCGGGATGGCTTTCTGTCCGATGAGCGGCACGGCCACCTCGCCGAGCGTCTCCCGCGACCACTTGTACCGGTAGTCGCCGAGGCTGCGCAGGGGAGCCAGCTCGCCAAGTAACCGGTCTCTTCTGATAACAGTTTTCCTTTCGACGTCTGGATGTTCGTTCCATATTCGTTTGAGCTCATCAAAGTTTTCCGCATTGTGCTCTTTGGTTATTTTGTTAGCTACCCAGACGTTGTCGTTGTTGACGTTGGAGCCGACGACGACGTTGCAGTCCCCCACGTTGGCGACGTGCAGGTTGGGCCCGTTCACATGACACACACACGCCACCGCGCCCGACATGGCCACTGACAACGTCTTTGGGTTCACTTTACCAGTCTCCTTGTAGGGCTGCACTACCTCCTGTGACAAATCACTATCTAGCCTCATTATAGCTATGTCTAACGAGGCCCCCACATCTGAACTTGGCCTATTCAGTTTTAATAAATCTACTAAATATTCTTTAAAACTTTTTTCATATTGCACCTTTAAATCTTCAACGATTTCAACCTGAAATTGAATTTTTATTGTTGAAGACGATATTTGGAACATGCTTTTAAAAAATAAGTTGTTCTGGTACTTTAACAGTCAAAAAAGAATAATTATGGGGCTTTCGCATTGCATTATATAGAGGACAAAAAGTTATTATAAATCTTACTCTGTCATTGAAGGTTTCTATTAAAGTGTCCACTTTAGGCGAATCTTTGATAAACTTCTTGAGCTGATCCACGGGGAGCAATGCTGCAGCAATGTAGCTGAGGAGGCGCTTTGAGATGACCTGCGCACACGCGGGACCACCATGGCCATCAAACACTCCAAGAAGCAATCCTGAAAACAATTAAAAGAACTTTATCACTTTGATAGTCTTGAAATACCATTTTGGAAAACTATTGAGGTGTGTAAACTAGTAACATAACAGCTTTTTGCGCATATTGCTGCGACACTGCCCCCGCCCCCTTTTCACATCTTCTTTAGTTTTTGTGATCTGTGGGTTACACATATCAGACCCAGTAATGCCTGCCCATATATGTACTTCAAAGAAATAAGACTAGAAAATTAGATATGACATACTAATATATATGCCACTAGCAGCATCCCGCGGTTTTACCCGCGTTGTGCCCGTTCCCGTGGGAATTTCGGGATGAAAATATAACCTTAACTAATGAAAATATAGCCTAAAACCTTCCCTAATGAATCTGGCTATCTAGTACAAAAATAATTTTTCAAATCGGACTGGTAATTCCCCAGATTAGCGCGAACATACAAACAAACAAACTAACAAATTTTACCTGTTTATAATATTAGTATAGATTAAGTAAGAAGTGCATGTCAGAACATGAAAGTCCTGTAATGTGAATAATTTAGGCACTAATCAAATAAAAATACCTGAAGTCATCCTACACACAGCTTCACTTCGCGTGTCTTCTATTGGATCGTTGGATGCCAGCTGGTTTGAATCATATGATTTGATACACCCCGTGTGGAACTCTTTGTTGAATTCATTTTTCCGTAAAATCACAGTAACCTGTGAAACACAAATTGTTCAATCATAAGTAGTAGTAATATTAATCTATATATAAAATTCAAAGTCCTGACTGACTGACTGACTGATAAATAATGCACAGCCTCAACCGCTAAACCTAGAAACATGAAATTTGGCAGGAAGGTTCTTCAAGTGACGTAAGTTCCTACGGGAACGGGCTCAACGCGGGCATAGCCGCGGGGCGCTGCTAGTCTATACTAAAATTATTAATTCAGGTTAATCTCGGGAACTACCTGCCGGATTCAAAAAAATATGTTTGTATTCGAAAACTTCTTCCAAGAGGTAGATTAAAAGTTGTTTTTATGTCACATTTTCCAAGGGTATGGGCACAACGCGAGAAAAGCCGCAGGGTGTGGCTAGTAATTTTTAGGTCAACAGTTCCTATATAGTCTATATAGTCTTAGAGTAGACACAAACCAACAGCATTGTTATATCAATAGTCAGTTTTAAAATTTTGCCTGCCTTTTGGGAATAAAGTATCTTAATATTCAGATACTTTGTGGCCACAATATGATGAAACATACCATAAATATCTAACCAATTCCTATAAGGTAAACATAATGATTTATTAACAGCTTGATAACATACAGCCTAAGAAATAATAGTCATGATATCAATACATAATAAAATTGCAGCATTGATTAAATAGATAGCAAGCTGACTGGAACCTTTACCTCTTGAAGGCCTGAGTATTAGTGAAATGTAGCATCTTGGCACTCACCTCTTGAGGGGACGGAAGGACTGTCATACCATCTTTGTGCGATTGTGTAGATCCTTCAGAGGAACAAAAATAGCGAACGTTTTGCAAACTAATCCCCAACTTTCCATTGTGTATAACCTGGGTTTTGGTGGTACTCAGCAAGAACTTCTTCATGGGTGTAAAATCTAATTTGTGGCCAACATTAAAAATCGATGCGATGCTCGAACAACTCATATTTAGAGAATTAAACTGAAAGCGTCGCTGCCGGGTATCACGAGCATGTTATGCAAGCACTGATTCGATACAAAGTTTGACCCAAAAATATTTTAAATATAATTCAGCTGTCACTTTATTTATAAACCCCACTAAAACTTAGACCCCTGGGATGAAAGTAACGGAAAAAATAAATATGTTTCTGTTTTATGTATTCATTTTAATTTAAAACTGTATTAGATCTTTTGATTGTGTTTTTTAAACCAATCCAATCAATCAAACCAAAACTAACCAAATTAATTTGACTCAATCCGTAGACTCAATCAAACCAAAGCAAATCAATCAATGTTCTTCCGTCCGTCCGACTCGTGTCCGACTGACAAGTCCGACCGACTGTCTGTACTCCACCCACAGACTGACTAGTAAACAAAGTGACAAGACAAAGACCACCTACCTGTACTCTATAAATACCGTAGACAGAGGATACTTTTCTATAACTACGATATATACAGAAATATGTAGGTACTAGACGTCAATGTCAAAACCTAACTGACACACCACATTATCCATACATTCATTCACAGAGAGCGAACAGCGTATATTTATTTGTAATCTGTAATTTACAATATAAATAAATATTGCCATTCTTAATCATAATTGATCATCATAATGACTCACAATTTTGTGATAAAAATTAAGTGCGGGTAGTTTGTGCGGGTAATTGGGAAAAAACAATATCGTGTATGCAGTGAACATTCGCCTCTCCAGCCAGTCATCCTGTAACCACAAGCCGTGTAATTCCCTCGAAACGTCGGGTAAGTATTTTAGTAGAATACTTTAAATTATCTAACACGATACAGACCCGTTTTATTTGGTATATAATATACGACAATAAACATGCAATTATTGTATGTTAACTTACTTGACGTACTTATTTTTTTATATAGGCACACTGGATACGCATTGCGCATGGCGTTTTCGGTCGAAGCCGTCGAACAAATTCGTCATTCATCGTTCGCTTTGCCAGGCCGACGTCCGACATTGTGATTTGTAAAATATTTTCCAAGAAATTAAACAAGATGTCCGGGCAGGTGTTGTGTATAGAGCCCCAAAATGAGATCAAATTTAAGGGTAAGTTTTATGATTAGTTTGCTTGTCCAAAAACGCCCCGAAATGTAAAATGAGCAACATAGGTACGTCGCGATCTAGCTGCTGATAAATGGAGTTTCTATTTCCAGATATCGGCGTTTTGTCAGGGTGCGGTTTTTTATATTCATAATAATTCTTTAGCTCTATATGACAATAGATTCCTCTAAATAATATTACATTGACTCATATAAGTCGTGTAAGTGTGAAGATGATTACAGAAAGCAATAGCTGCCATGCCACATGCCATGTTCTTTTTAACTAGATACCCTAGAATTTTATTGGAACATGAAAACTGTAGTCCAAAACTATATTAGATTGTTGTCGGTGTCTGGTTAGGTGCATAATAATAAACGGCTATTCTAGTAGGTATACATTAGATGGTGTTCATGTAACATTTATTATATTCTGTAATTACTTACTGTTGAACTATTATAATTATTGAGATCTTGTTTTGATTGTTGTATGAATAAGTGATTTGCAGATCAATCTAATATTGTTACTTTTGCCTATTATGAAAAGTGCTACACTAATCTTGGTCCATTTCAGACAGAACTGCAAAATTTTAGCCTAGCCTGTTTACAATTAGTGTTATCAAAAATTTACTGAGAAATAAATAGTTACATACTATTAAATTCATGTTTGTGTGTTTAAAGTTTCATGCATTATCATAATCATAGATCTTAGTTATTTCAAAGCTAGTGACTCATTAATTAGATATTTTACAATAAACAGGTAGGTACGATGAATTGGTTGTATAACATATTGTATCCACACATCCTAAAAATATTAACTTTAAATACAACATTTTACTTAAATATTATATGTACTTAATACAACATTTTGTGAAGAAACAACTGTTTACTTACTTTTTTAAGAATCATAACTATTTGTGATACAAACATATCATAGATTCTAGAACAAATCTGAAAATAAATAAATACTAGAGCATAAAGAATAAAAATTGAAAACACCTGTTGTATTTTCAATTGATATATGAGTACATATTTGATTTTGCTATGGAATAGTTTTTATTTTACAACTTAACACCTTCACTACCAAACTCATTGTTAATGTATTCACTGTACATATATCTAAATTTATACTTCACTACATAGTATAAAATAAAGTCGTTTCTGTTTCGTGTCTGTTTGTCTGTATGCTTAAATCTTTAAAATTACGCAACGGATTTTGATGCGGTTTTTTGTAATAGGTAGAGTGATTCAAGAGGAAGGCTTTTATGTAAAAAAATTCCCGAAATTCCCACGGGAACGGGCACAACGCGGGTAAAACCGCGGGGCGCTGCTAGTAATATTGAAAGTTAACATAAACAGATACTGCAAATGTCTGTAGGTCTGTGTGTTGATAGGTTCATGTCTGTAGGAAACATGAACTGAATGCATGCATATTTGAAGGCAAGCACAAGTACTTGTCTGATTCAGGAATGACAGTAAGGGTGTATTCCCCTTTTACCTTTAGTAGCAGTACTAGTTTTGGCCTGCAATGTCCCACAGCTGGCACAAAACAGAAATTCATACAGATGACATTAGATTAAAAAAATACACCCATTTAGATTATTTGCTAAAATTTCACATAACTGTTCTGCTGCATATAACATCAACTCTTCTTCAAACACATTTTCTTCAAAGTCAAACTAAGTTAATTTATTAAAATCATTTGGATCTTTTCAGGAAGAAATGTAATCATATTGTATTCTCTCTGAAAAACATCACATAATTGACTACAGAGAGATTTACACTGTTATTAAGCGGACTGAAATATTAGCTTTGAATAATAATAATTTCATATATATATTTAATCTGATTAAAATATATAGCATATACAAGTTACATGCTATTTTAAAGATATTCTGTTTATTCACAACTTAATTAAAATAGCAAAGAAAGGTACAGATATGTTGTGAAACCACAGGAAACAACTAGTATGTACTTATTAGTTACTAAAAGCCCAACTTGCTTTAAGTTGTTCCATATCTGCAATGAATGCAATTACTGATACAGATTCTTGGGTACAATTTGGCATAAAATTATGCTAATTCAGTAAGTTGTATCTTATATTTCATGTACAAAAACACAACCTTACAGCTTAACAAGTTAGGAGTTTTATTAATTACATAGTATTTAGTTTCTTAGCACCCTTACAGTATTTAGGATCACGAAATCCCTGTTACCAAATATACTTTCAATAAAAATACTGTCATAGTTTCTGTCATTAGATATTCACTGCTGGCCGTATGATATGCCTCCTCCATTGATCGCCACAACGGCTGATCCTGCAGATGGAGACTTGCCACTTGCTTGACAATACACACTAAAAGCATATATACGGTTGAGTTAAGAAACCTCCTCCTTTTTTAAGTCTGTTAAAAACATAATTTATGAATGAGACTTTTTAGTGTAAACTAAAGTAATAAAACCAATTAAAATGGTTGATGTACATTTATTTTATCATACTTCAGAAATCTTTCAGAATATATAATGATATTTTTTTCACATATGTAGGTAGGTATTAATTTAGTTAATTGGTATGTACATGATTATAAAAACAGTTTATTTATATATGTTACCGGAAATGTATGAAATCTAGGATTTGTATTCAAATCCTAGGAAATGTGTACAATTCCTGGGAATTGTATACAATTCTGTAATAAAACACGTTATTCTTTTTATTAAATTGGATACAATGAGAGATTACATACATTTCTGGTAACATGCATATTAAAACAATTTATTATTATGAGTATACAAAGTAAAGGCGTAGGTTAACTAAAACCTGGGCTAGACTTGATCTTACTTAGTATCCTTTATGACAGTATAACATCAATGCACATTAATTGATCCTGTTCTTCATATTCGCTGATACTTATAATATAACTAGCAGCGCCCCGCGGTTTTACCCGCGTTGTGCCCGTTCCCGTGGGAATTTCGGGAATTTTTTTACATTAAAACCTTCCTCTTGAATCACTCTACCTATTACAAAAAACCGCATCAAAATCCGTTGCGTAATTTTAAAGATTTAAGCATACAGACAAGCAGACAAACAAACAGACAAAAATAGCGACTTTGTTTTATACTATGTAGTGATACTGAAATGTGCATAAAGCCTTATATAATGTATTAGGATTCAATCAAACAACTCGGATAACTTGAGTTTGTATGCTTAGTTATTTCTCTGCTTAGTAACTAAAGGCCGATTTACACTGCAATAAGTAGTGAATTAAGAAGTCCGTCCAACATAGGCAAATGAGAATGAATGTTATAAGTTACCGTTGATGTAGAATCGCCATAGATAGTAGTTTTTATCCAACTTATGAACTGTAGTAAACTCGCGCGTCTACCTGCCGGCTAGTTAAGCTATCGGGGTGCGGGAGTCGTGTGGGGAGAGGGGGGAATAAAAATAAGATGGCGAACTTTTACTCGAGTTATGGGGGTTAGTTAGTTAGCTATGGTATGGAACCGCTGCCTCGCCTTTATTTGCAATTAATATATCTTTACAATTATTGATTATTTGTTCTTTAATAAAAGACTGATTTATTATTACCAACAGACTTTTTCTTTACACGCTTCCACAATGACAGTCTGGAAAAATAAATAAAAAATGATATATTTCATGATTTTATTATCAAGGTATTATCATAAAACTGTTGTAGTTTTCTTTTCAATTTTACCTTCTATTGCTTGACGTAGATTTAAAAGATGCGAACCATAGCGAGACTCTTTGGTAGGTGTTTTGCGAGGGTGCCATAGCGGTACGGTACCATACCTTAGCGGAACTAACCGAGTTTTGGAGTCCCAATAGCCGAACTCTATAATAAGATGGCCGGTGCAATCTGATGTAGCAAATCAAGCTTTCACATTGTTTATATGTAAATCAATGTAAAATTAAATTTACTTTTGGCGTTCAAACTACAATAACAACTAAAACGACAGTGACGTAAGATAATTTGCTACACTATTGAGTAAGTGTAAATGGGTCTTCAGTTGAAGTATTCAAGACTTCGTAAAATAATTTAGTATTTCGATTTTTACCGAAATTGAAATAGTCAATATTATTGAGTTTTTTAGTTGATTGTACAGGTACATTCGAGCAAGGGGGCACCACATACATGAAGCTTACTAACCCGACCACCGACACAGTGCTGTTCAAAATTAAAACGACCGCTCCAAAGAAATACTGCGTGCGTCCCAACTCCGGGGTCCTGGAACCCAACTCAAAAGTGGAAATTGCAAGTGAGTACTCAACAAAGGGTATCAATTACGTCATGGATGTTCATAACTACAAAGTCTTCTCAGATCAGTTAGAAAAGGGAAGGATGTTCGTATAATGTCAGTTGCCAACCCTGGTATCGGAGTCTTAAAGACCGCCCAAAGGCCTCCGACATGGTCTTATGATACAAACCGGAACCGACAGTCAACTTACCGATGAAAAATAACACTGCCAAAAGATAGTTCAGTATGTCAGTGACTTCAGTACAAGTGCAGTCCATCATTTACACCTTCTGCGTCAAGTGTGACAATGCTCTCGTCTAGCCCCGCAGTAGTGATTAACCAACTGATTGTCCACAACATTTGTTTCCAGTTACGCCGCAGCCCGTATACGTAGATCCGAATGAGAAACACAAACATAAATTCATGGTGCAAAGCATCATCGCTCCGGAGGGCAAAACTAACGTAGAACAAGTTGTAAGTATTTACTATACTAGCAACGCCCCTTGATTTTACTCGTTCCCATTGAATATCTGCATAAAAAGTAGCATTCCTCTTGGTATCCGATACAAAAACAATTATTATAATGGAACTGGTAGTTCCAGAGATAGCAAGTTCAAACAAACAAAACATCAGACTTCAGCTTTATTATATTGATTGATCAAATGTTGCATGCAATGTGGGAACAATTGCGAGAAATATTGTTTTATTGTCGCAGTGGAAGGAGATCAGTCCCGATCTAATCATGGACTACAAACTGAAGTGCGTGTTCGAAGTACCCCGCGGCGCTACACTCAATGTAAGTTTATAATATGATCGCCTTTTCTAGTTTACTCAGTAAACAACGGATTACTAGTAGATTCAGTACTAGATTAGTTTCTGTTAAGCAAGAACTAAGATTTAACTTATAAATTAAACTAAATATATAACGCTCCTCATTATAAAAAACAACCAAATATTTTATAAAATATCGTATGGGATCGTAAGGATTTCAAATAGCTTCCTGAATCGAAAGCCGAAAATAACATAATCTTAATTTTTAATTAGTTATTACAACATACAATAAAAAAGTTATAACATTGTTCATAGTTTTTAAACTTATTCGCACTACTTGCATTAATTATACTAAATACAGACTAGACAGACAGAACTAGATACAGTTCCGAAGTTAATACACTGAACACTGCATCTACTACATATGTATGTTGGTCCAGGATGCCGGCGACAGCGCCGTGGCCGCAGCGGCTCGGAGCGACGCCGCTAAAAAGCGAACGGTAGCAGCCGAGGAGGCAAAGCCGTCTACAAAGGTATGTCTCCTCACATCTCGCCACATTGCTTCTCAACCCACCATAGAACCTTGACATTTGTCCTTACTAACATTTCAATTGTTCATTCCCTAACTGACAAGTTTCCAAAGTGGGCTAGAAACAATTTGTACCTCCCAAGTCAATGTTCAGTAGTGCACTGTTTTGGTAATGTTTTATTTATGTATAGATGCTACAATATGTGTGCTTATTCTGTTAATATGTCCATTCCATTGTCAATCGAGTAGTGATGTCAGTGTCTGGATGAACTGGGATGTGTTTGTCCACCCGTGGGACAGGGTTGTGAATATCCCGAGCTTGGCATGTTGTTTGTCTTCCAGGATCCGGTTATGAAAGCGCCTGGCGATTCTACGGTCAGAAATGTGGTCGATGGAGTCACAACCAACACGGTACCTTTTAACACCCAATATTAGGCCTGTCACCACTATGAATGAATCGGGTGGATTGTAATCTCTGTAATTATTGTGGTCTCGATATTATGGTACAATAGTTCTGTAGAGGCTAGGGTTAATTTTGTAGGATATATAGTAACCTAACCTAAAATTAATATAATTAAGAATTTAAATATACTAACTGCCTGCAAGTGTCTAATATGCATGTCTAATCAATCTTATGGCAGTACATTACTAAACGGTTCAAACAGTAATTGGAACCAGTAATATATGAATTAAAATATCTATTGAGGATATTAATACACTCGCACTTGTTAGCTTTAGCAACCCGAGCTAGTTGCGCCTAAATGCGATAAACTAATTTCGCAAAAATAACTATAAATCGAAAAGTGTGCCAAAATGCATCAAAACGCTCTACACGTTTTACCGCGAAAACCGACAAAATCGTGAATCGTTTTCATCGTTAGATGGCGCTGTAATGTAAACGCGTTTCAAATATTCTTCCAATTGGCTTTGGGTCCATTGCTTTCGGTATAAGTGTCAAATCGTTCTTTAAATGAAATCCATCTTCACTTTTCATCAGTCACAGCTTTTTTTAACCATGCACCTGTTTAATTGTTTTGCAATTGTTTAAAGACTGAATCAAGGCCTACACTTCTTAAAAATATACGCATTATTACTAATCGCTTTACCTAAAACGGTGAACAATTTTCCAGTTTTGTAATTATTTTTCAGCCATTCAATAAGTACGAAAGCGCGGAAAATGATCTTCAAAAGGCCAAGATAGAAGTTAGTCTTTTGAGAGAAGAGGAGAGCAAACTAAGACATGAAAATCTTGAAATAAAAGTGAGTTTGACTTAGTATGGGTTTTATAGTTTTAATTAATTAACACGCTGAAACGGTTCAAGGCAGGTAGAGTAACATTAATTAATATTAACCAACGTGTATGAGTAACGGTGGTCAGTGCTTGCTTGTTGATAAAAATTTCCTGAATGTCCCTAATGGTGCCTTTCCACTTAGGTATAGCTAAATTGGTAATCGACAATATGAATTTTTAAGTGTGGTGGAAAGGGGGCTTCGACGTAAGTATGCTTGTTAGAAACCTGCCTAACTGGATCTGACCTCAACCTGCCTGAACTCCCAATATTTTATTATTTTACTTTCGGTGCTGCGATGCGATGTTGTGAATATCCTGCGATATGCACTTTGCTTCGCCCTTAGAGGTAGAAATATAGATGTGCTTTCGTAGACACCTATTTACGTTTATTATTGTTTAAAATTAAATTCTTCTAAGAAGAAGAAATTAAATAAATTTATAAAATTGGATTAAATGATTGAATGCTTGTTACAAGGAGTGCTATAGCACAACACAAGCATTCACTTTTCATATGAACATTATTGATTACGCAAATTCTCTTTACTGTTAATTTACTGTGAGAGGCATCCTGTATTAAAAAGATATTTGAGGTTTTACCAATGTGTGAAATATTTTTTTATCGCCTCACAGTTTAGTGGCGTCTTTTCACTTGACTAATCTGAGTTCCTCAGGTTCGATTCCCGGGACGAAAGTAACATATTTTAGTGCACTTCACAATCTGAGATATCGGGTTCAATTCCCGAGTTAATATATTACTTGGTATCTATTTTCCCAACATGGTTTAAGTTTGAAAGATTTCACAATTGTACAATACTGCTCATTTGGTTCTGTTAGCCACACTTTGTTTCCTAAGATCGAGTGCCTTTGCTCTTTGGGGATCTTACTAGCGGTTACTTAGTTTGTGTGCATGGTTTTGACAGCGAATTTATTTTTGCCTGCCAAGCGATTTTATAACTTTAAGCGAAATACCAACATCAAACTAGATGTTTATGAGAACTACCCCCCACCTTATTTGGTAGGGGTAGTATTCATATGCTGAAATATTGTTTAAATCGGAATATGAGTACCAAAAATTTGGAGCCGCCTGGTTGTTGAAATCGGTTGAAGTAAAAAAAGTTTTTAAACCGCCAAAAAGTCAAGGTCAAGAAACGTTAACTATGTAATTTTCACTGTACTGATATCTTCAGTTAGATGAGAGGCCTTTGCCCAACAGTGGGACATTGCAGGCTAATACTTTTTTTTTTGTGTAATTTTCCTTAAAATCGAATCAATGATTAAATCCTGAAAGCGTGACAAAGAGATATAATTATAACAGGTACTTTCGCATTTATAATATTAAGTATGATATTAATCTTTTTTCTCGGATTATTATGAGTTAAATAATTG
This sequence comes from Cyclophora albipunctata, assembly GCA_963082685.1. Taxonomy (NCBI): domain Eukaryota; kingdom Metazoa; phylum Arthropoda; class Insecta; order Lepidoptera; family Geometridae; genus Cyclophora; species Cyclophora albipunctata. The sequence continues at coordinate 10,166,562 of OY720111.1, read as the reverse complement.
TTTTTAGGGCATTTTCCATACACATTATTTATTTTTTGAGGCGAAGCGAGTATTGAACTCTTCTGTTTACCAAAATATTGATTGTAAGTCAAATGCGACTAAATGATGACTTCCCATGATAACCGCGGCTACTACCGCAGGGCACCACTAGTCTGAAATTCATTGACATTTGCCAACATGTCAATTCAAAGGAAGATGCTTCTTTAGCTTATTTCTAGCGAAATCCTACCTGCATTTTTGTTTATTGAACTGCACCTAGCGAAATATAGATTTAAGTTCTTATGTAAGGTGGACATAACTAGGGAGTGGTTAAACCGGGCATATAACATAATAATGACCCCACTACAGTTATATTTTATTTATACATTGTCATCTTCCTAGTTATTCCTAGTTTAGTTAGATATAGTGTACTGCATAAGTTTCGTGTGTACTTGACGGCGCGTATGTTTGCGTTGCAGGAGGAATTATTGCGCTTGCGGCAGATGGTGGAGGGGCGCGTGCAACGCCCGCACTCGTACGGGCCCGAGAAGCAAGGCACGCAAGCCGTGGTGCCCATGTTCGCCACGGCGCTGGCGATGGCCATTATTGGCATCATCATCGGCAAGTTCTTCATGTAAACGCCGCGCCCGCACCACACCGCCACCTCAAACATACATACGACAGCTTCAATACCACCCGTCACCATGACACTACTACATCCATACAACATTCTTACCCAATTTCGTTAACTAAATCGATCGCATTTCACATACCCAACCACACTCGTACCTCTATGTATGTGTAGTACTTAAATGTAGCTGTGAAATGTTAAATCTTAAGGTGTTCTGTGTAATTAATTTGTAAACGATCTGTATGAGAGAGAACTCAGATTATGTTCAATATTGTTTGGCGTCGGTCACGTGTCACGTGCTACATTTATTTTCTATTTTACATGTGTAAAGGATTTCTTTTGTACATTAGGAATGTTAGTTCGACTGTAATTATATAATTGTTTGTCGGTCGTTCGTATTATTTATTTTTCTGTTTGCTATTATTTAGATAACAGTGTACTCTATCTAAATGATATGTTTAATTTTAATTGTTACTTTGGTTTAAAAATATATTTTATAATATTGTAACTTTTGTAATTTTTCCTATTTAAACAACGTCCGACATATTTTGGAACATTTACGAAAAATGTATCTTAGTTTTCAATGTTCATTTAGAGGATCCTCTAATATCTATGCGGTACGCAGGACGGTTACTTTAAGAAGTCAATAAAAGCAGAAACATTCAAAACTCGAGCTATGTGAATGTGTTGCTCGCCGCCGGGGTATTCCACCGATCACAATATGTATTGGTGCTAGCACTAATGTGATCCGGTTAAACGTGAACGTATTAGAAGGATTTCTAAGAAGAAATAATGATTTATGTATATATAACAGACTGTACTGTAAAACGTAGGATTCAACATGCACCTCCACCACAACGAGAGCGACCCGTCCGCAACGGGCGGATCGTCTGACTTAACGAAATGCCGACGGAATGATTCCATAGTCTACGGTTTTGCTTCGGCATTTTATGGGAGACATGTCAAAATAATCGATTAAGCTGACGACGAATATTGGAAAATATTTTACCTATAGATACTGGACATGATATTTCCAGATGATTTTATCAGTTTTAAAGTAACCTAGCAGCCCCAAAGTTGTGTAGCTGTTTTTATAGATACGTACGTCTTCGGCAGATTTTTTGGAATCCGGCTTTTTCGATTTCGTTCGAGTGGTGGTGTAGCTTTAAATGGCTTGTATTAAGATTCTAGCTCGTTAAAGCCACCCTGTGTATTAAGCTAAGATCCGTACTTATCAATCTTTCTAATACATTCAAAACTAGCGGTATAGATTACCGGACTCACGTACAGAATACCTGGATAAGCTTTATAATGCGAAAACGATTAGCTAGGCTAGGTTTTGGGGTCTGTGTAGTTATAAGGTCAAACAGATTTGACCATATACACAAACAATAAGCCACTGATTGATGATTATGAAACTTGCTGCGAAGTTATACTATGTAACATCATGCTTTGATGAATCGGGGAGTGTACTAGGGAGTGTAATAAAGATAAGGGCAGCCTCCTGGACGGATCAGTTGATGAATACTCAGGGCAGGCTGCGTAATTCGTAGTTCCTGGATTAACGTAGTACTTTAGGAGTCGGATCCTTTATGAACACTGTCATGTCTAGCATAATCTACTGCCTGATGAGCTACATTATTTCATTCTGTATAAAATAGTTCGCTGAATGTCTCAATTCATGCTAATGTGAAACTGATGTATTCTTCATTAAAATGTAGTCTAAGATCCGAGCCTATATCGACCTTCACCGAGCTGATAATAGAACGAAACATATTTTATCATGAATTTAGTATATTAGAAAACATATTAAAAATGGGTTTGCTAAAAAAATCCTGGACTGGATTTTTAATTATTTTGCAAAAAATGATTTTTAATTAAATGTTGCAACATCAGGATAATAAATAAATATAATATCAATATATTGAGTTTTAACCATAATAATATATCTATAATCTATAATAGACGATAAAAATATCAATTACTAACTTTGAAATGTTTTGGCTCTTTCTGGAAATAGAAACAAAGTGGACAGCCGAAAAAACAAATTAAAAAATAACAAAAAAGATAGACTCGACATCTTGTATTACGATTTAAAATTTTATTACAAATCAGTATAAATACAAAAATAATATTAATTAAAAATAGTCTGCCCAGGATTTTTTTACCAAACCCATTTTTAATATGTTTTCTAATATACTAAATTCATGATAAAATATGTTTCGTTCTATTATCAGCTCGGTGAAGGTCGATATAGGCTCGGATCTTCTACTAATAGGTCTATGTATCTGTTTTGAAGTATCACTTAACTCTAAATGCGTCATATGTATATGGGCAATAATCTCCGTAAATAGTATTATCAATTATTAAATGGGCCTTTGCATCAATAAGCGGGCTGTGAAATCGCTACAGTTGTCATGTTTTTAGATGAACCTACACATATTTAACATAATAATACGTATCTAATACGAATATGTACTATGATAATTTCACCATATATGTATTTATATAGGGGCAAACACGAATGCATATACATACAGCAAGTTTAAATATAAATATTCATCATGATGTACATGATAACGTAAGGATATTTTCAAGTAACGATTATATTTTAAGAAGCCGTTTTCTGTATTTATTTATTTAGTGTTAGGAGGTCCAACAGCTTGATTGCAATGAACATTTTAGATATAATCAAAAGCAGGAGTGATGTACAGTCAGTGTGGTTTACAAATTAATGTAATTCAATAATTTGAAGGTTTGATGCGATCGATTAGGCTTTAGCTGAGCTTCATATGACGGGCGAAAACTACTTAGCTTTAAGTTGTAATATCGGGATGGAGGGATCCTAGCTTACAGTAACGGTTGAGGGCTCAGCTAAATATCGTCGAAACGAAGGTGCGAAGTGCGGTTACACTTAATTAGAAGTATATTACAAATTTAACAAATCTGTTTTGTATGTCACGATGATATCCCGTAACTATTAGGCGTCAGCGTTCATGTTTCATACCACATTTAATCGTAGTTTTGTGTCAGTATATTAGAATGAGTCATTATAATTAATTGCATTTTTGTTACAAACTGATTGGTGTTGGGTATAATTTTTTTATTACCAGTGTACATAGTTTAAGGCGCGTCGCTAATAGAACAAGAGTCGAGGCGCAGGAGAAGAGCGGGCGCGGCGCGCGCGCGCCTCTTCTAAAAATCTCTTTGATTTCCATTGTTTTTTATGTAACTGCGCTAACAGAACAAGAGTCGAGGCGCGGGCGAGGCGGGGGCGCGGCGCGGGCCCCTTCCGCGACGCTTGCTTGCCTGTCCGCCATTTTGTGACATTCTATTTCTATCAGAGGAGCGTTTACACCGACTCGCACTCGACCGGTTTTTTATGAAATTTGGTATTTCGATAGTATACTCTCTCATAACTTGGTAAATAAGTACTTACCATAAGTAGGTAGATTTTATCCGGGTAGGTACTACGCGAGCGAAGCCGTGAACAGAAGATAAAAAGTAGTTAGTTATAACTTTTAATGGTAATCTTAATTGGATATATGTAATTGCAATTCGCGTGTCCATCTAAACGCACCGCCGCTATTTGTATAAGCGCAAGCACGTCTTCATCTTCCGAAGACGATATGTTGAATACATTCAAACGAGGCATAAACGCCGCTGCCTCGACGCTTAGCACATTCGCCCCTTCGCCCGCGCCTCGCCTGCGCCTCGACTTTGCTGTTAGCGACCTGCCTTACATCGGTTTGTACGCGGCGACCATCAAAGTTGCGAGTTTCGATTGATTTCCTCTCCTGGTTTAACATAATTATGTTTTGATATTTTATAAGTCTGCTGTGTTGGATTGAACTAAGATCTTGAACTAGATGCGATATGTCTTGATCGGTTATAATCACCGTAATAGTATTATCTTTTGGCCTTTATGTCTGAGCAGGCTGTGAAGTCGCACCGAAGTAAACACGTTTAGATGAACCTACTAATGCAAGAGGCAAGGAAACAATAACGTTTACTTTTAGTTTTTTCACTCAATATTTTCTATTTAATTTGGTTAATAAATAACGATTTGAAATAATGACATGATTTAAGATAACATAGTTAAGGTAAGATCGTTATAGTTAAATTTGGACGATCAGAAAACCTGAAATTTTCTGTAATTGGAAGTACATATACTGGTAAATATACGACGTAGGTGCATCCAATCGTGTATTTTTAAATTAAAGTTTCCGTATGGTATTGTTGTTAATATAAACTATTATGCTATATTGTATCGTTTTCTTAAATAAAAGACTTAATTTATGAATCTTGTTTTATTTTTTATAACGATTCTTATATCCATTGTGGAACTGTTAACAGTACTCAGGTAGAGTGTGTTCAACTAAATTCCATGTTGTAGATCTTCTCGTGCCGAGATGGTTATTTTATCCTAATATTATTACGAGTATAAACACACTAGTTTGTGAGGACTGAGGATAGAATGTATGTATGTAGGTATAGTAGAAGATCCGAGCCTATATCGACCTTCACCGAGCTGATAATAGAACGAAACATATTTTATCATGAATTTAGTATATTAGAAAACATATTAAAAATGGGTTTGCTAAAAAAATCCTGGGCAGACTATTTTTAATTAATATTATTTTTGTATTTATACTGATTTGTAATAAAATTGTAAATCGTAATACAAGATGTCGAGTCTATCTTTTTTGTTATTTTTTAATTTGAATTTTCGGCTTTCCACTTTGTTTTTATTTCCAGAAAGAGCCAAAAAATTTCATAGTAAGTAATTGATATTTTTATTGTCTATTATAGATTATAGATATATTATTATGATTATAACTCAATATATTGATATTATATTTATTTATTATCCTGATGTTGCAACATTTAATTAAAAATCATTTTTTGAAAAATAATTAAAAATAGTCTGCCCAAGATTTTATTAGCAAACCCTTTTCTAATATACTAAATTCATGATAAAATATGTTTCGTTCTATTATCAGCTCGGTGAAGGTCGATATAGGCTCGGATCTTAGACTAGTACTTAAGTTTGTTGCTCCTTGACACAAAAACTCGACGGATTGATTTTATGAAACTTTACAGTAATGAAGGTTATACGTCAGAATAACACATGGGATACATTAATCACGGAATTCCCGCCGGAACGGGTAAAACGCGAGTAACACCGCAGGGTGCGGCTAGTATTAAATATGTTTAGACCAAAATTTGTGCCGATTGTGGTGCGTCACACCGCACACGTGGAGCCTCTTTTCATGCACCCCAAGCATCTTGTAGATATAATCAACATTATCCCTGTCATGTGTATGTGTATAACTGAAAAGGATTAGATAAATAAAACAATGCGTAATTGAAATAAATTGGATAAATTATATATTTTATTTGATTGAAATACTCTACAATACACAGAGTCAAAACTTAATATTCATCAACAATACGTATCCACTAAAAGTAGAATAATATATATTTTTTTACAATTTGCACAAGGATCTTAAAACTAATAGGGTGCGTGTGCGGCGGTCCGGCGCTGGGTCATCGCGGTGACGCATCTCGAAACGACACCAGAAACCGGACACAATAAATAAGCAACAAAATAATTCATCAACCGTACACAACATTTGCGGTACATATACGAGTACATTGAAGTAATTAAATACAAACATAAATTTTATTTCACACCAGCATTATGTAATGGAATTAATAAATATAAATTTAATAATTTGAAATTCTTATTTTACTATTATTGCGAATATCTAATAGAGTCGGTGTCTCCATGTATATACAAATTATTAATACTTAAACAAATCCATAATAACTAAGGCCTTGACACACAACTATTAAATTAATGGCTGATGCAGACCAAGAGTAACATTTAAAAATACTGCGCATCTATGAGATCATAATTATTTAAACTACACCTACCTAACCTACCTCTTTTATGCTATAGAGGTTGAAGTTTGTACAATAATAATCAATTAATGAATATGCATATGATGTATTCTGTGAATTCAACATTTTAAAGAAATAGTAAATATTTTCAACATATCTTAAGTACATATTTATAACTAAAATTAAGGTCTTGCTTTTGTTGATATTTGAATACTCAAAATAGTTGAATAAGCGTATATAAACTTACATTTTAAAATAAGTAACCTTATATCGTTGGTTTAATTTATTCTTATCTATATTTATAATTATCGTTACGTCTCCCGGACATTCGTATGCGAATTATTAACGGACCTTTTTAAAATCGGATTTTAGATTACCTAATTTTGTTTTGATGGTATTTTTAAGGGTTTTCAATCAAGGGGTTGCAATCACTAAGGTACAATAATATCTATATTAAATGGAAGGATATTTAAAGCTCATAATCGAAAAACATATTGAATGAAAATTACATTTATAATTGGACAAACATGGAAGAGGAAATAATATTTTAATCTCATTATTTACTTATAGAACTTGACCTTAACCAATTTTAGAAGATCCGCTATAAAAAGTGCCAATACTATTACTATACTGATAACCGGCAAATCCTGTCTAGGTATAACTAAAGTTAAATAATCCACTCTTACAAGCAGTACAAATAGTAAAAAGCAGTGAAACGTGATTCCTTACAGGACTGCCAGTACGAAATGCAACGAGATGCATTCTGTATTATAAGACAATAATAAAACTGCATTATGTTTTATTGCGCTTAGTTTGATATAAGCTCTATAGTTATAGTCTATAGTGAACGTACTCACACGGGTTTTATTGCTGTAGAAAGTTTATAAAAGCAAGTAAAACTAGATTAAACTTTTTATTAATATCTATAAAACAAATAAATATGAAGGCCGTTCATTCGTACACTTGGCTACAAAAATCTTCTATACATACGAATGAGAACAACCTAAGCACAACTAATTTAGGCCCTACACAGATGGACGGGAAGATATGATTTACATTATAAGAAGATTGATTCGTAGTTCCTAAGAATAAAGCAGATTGCAATTCATTCTTACTTACAAAACATGGGACAGAAGGTAAAATTACTTGTAGAATATTTTGGCTTGAGTATGTATAAAAGGATTTGTTACGTTATTTTAATTTCAGCGATAAAACAGCTATTTACTCCCGAGACCTTGTCCACATGTTAAACTGCCGAACCGTCGGCTTGGTGTAGTTTACACATCCTTACACGACATGTTCGCCGTGTAAACCGGATTTCAAGTCAGCAATCGGTAAAAAGCAATTAAAATCAGCAGCGAACAGCTGGCGATACCAGAGTTTGGTGTCCGACCGGGAATATCAACATTATTCACATATTTAGTGACATTGAATCGCTACTACAATATTCTGGGCATCGAAATATCAACTCTGATACCGCCACTGTTTAGTCGCTGCCGTGTGTCATAATTTGTTTTAGTCGTCTATATCTATGTTGGTGGTTTTATCACCAAACATGGGTTCATCTTTGAGGAAGGTTCCGGAACGTTCCATGATGGGTATCTCTTGGGGAGGCGACCGGGAGCCTTGCTTAGAGTTTCCCTTGCCGGATTTCGAAGTGTACGTCTTGTTTGGACTCTCTTTTAGTACTTTAGGTACTATTTTAGCGATACTTGACTTGGTGGCGTTCATTAGGGAGCAAGATGGTTTCCTCTCGTTTTGTTTGGGCTGTACCGACGAGGATCGATTTTCCTTCACCGACCTGTCTTGCGCAGACCCGCTGTTTTTGTTCTTCGGCGCGTGCGCCGGCGGTGGGTTCTTAGCATTTTTTAAGTACACAGGTATTTTCGTAGATTTCGCCTTATTGGACGACGTTGAATTTTGGTAGTGTTTTGCCGACTGGATTGCTGTAAATAAAAAAATAATGTGGTTGTAGAGAACGGAGTAACTCGGACTAGGTAACGCCAGGTTATTTTAGGGGATACCCACAGGGATACAACAGGGTTGGTTTTTCCCTGTTAGAGTATATAAAATAGTGCATTTATACTTACATTCAGTGGACCTCTTGGTCTGGTACTTGGACTTGGTATACGTCGCGTATTTGTTGTTCGACTCGGAGAGCGAGTCGGTCGAGGGGTCGGCGGTACGCGGGCGCGAGCTGGTGGCCAGGCTGTCGTGCGAAACATTCGTCTTATCCCGCGTCACGCTTGTCTTGTCGTACGACATACTTGTCTTGTCACGCGACGCGCTGAACTTGTCGCGGGCGCGCCCGACCAGCGGGCTGGAGTTCCGTGACGATTCACTCGAAGAAACCATCCTCGCCACCGGCTTTTTTACCGATCTTTCATTCTCTTTGGCTACCCGCGGCTCCAAATATCGCGGTTTTGTATTCTCATAAGGCAGCCGACCCGTCTTCCCGGGCGCAACAGAGGTCGGAGGTTGGAAAGTTTTTATCAAATTATATTTCGCCCGTTTCTCTTGAGCTTTCGTGGTCCTCACTTGTGGTGGAGCGGTTTTGTTAGATTTAAGTGATGTTTTCTGGTCTGCACCTGTTGGGAAAAAAGAGATTACACATTAATACATCTATCTATAAGCACCCATTCCATACGTATCATCATTATAATACATACCTGTAAGCAGGTCCAGTGAGCCACCTGGCGCGAGCGGCTGCGGTTTGGGCGCGTAAGGCACAAACGAGGCTCGCACCTGGTCTATATCGAGGCTGCGACTCGTATGGGACTTGTTCGTCTTACGATGAGGACTCCGGGCCTTTCTGATGGAGAGCGGCGAAGGGGTGAGGGGCAGGGCCTGTCCGAACATTATGCAGCCGAGCTCGCGCAGTCTTTTGCGGAGTTCGTTGGGTAGTTCTTTGAAGGCTTGTGAGCCGACGACGCGCGGCGCCGCTCGGACCAAAGCGCCTTCGCACTGCAGCTGCCAGCTAGCCGCGTGGCTCTGCAGCAGGTTGTTGGACTTGCCCTGGTTCCCGTTGGCGATGAGGTCCGGTTTAACGAAGTGCTGAGGATTGAATAGTCTTTTATTAAGTCGGTATTTAATCATGGTGACCAATATAAAGGTCAAAAGGGCACCAAGGCATACACTGGCGTATTATGAACAATAAACAAAACACCGCAAATACCTAGCACAGGAACTTAATCAGCCTAATTTCATAATTCCCTGACTACTGTTCACAGAAGCACTACAATTACTTAAGTGCTTACATCATTATAAACAAGATTGGAGAGGTAGGCATATGCTTTGCACGCTTCGTCCGGCGGTGCCCACTCTATAGCTGCACTGAGACAGTCGTGTAACGCTTGCGTGGCGGGTCGCGGCGCGCCGAGCGGATGTTCGGCGAGCGCGCGCAGCACGCCGGCGAGCCGAGCGGCCGCGAACTGCGCCGCCGCGTTGATCAGCCGGCGACACATGCGCGCTACCACGTCTGCCCAGCGACTGCTTTGGAGTGATGCCACTAGTAACATTACAACATATTATTATCATTAGAAGTCTAATAAAATGTGTAATCTTAAAATGCTAACATCATTTATTGGAACCAGCCGTAATTGTCGCTTCTGAGGTATGTGTAAGGATGCTATGGGGCGGTGGCATAGTGTACTTTACTTCAAACTAATCATCACACTTACCAGTCATTCCACATCCATAAACAGTGTCCACAAAATTGTCTGTAGTCAAGTTAATTATATGTTCTTGATAGCACTTGTCCAGCAATTCTGAAGGGAGCGTGGCGAAGGCCTTCGTCGGCCATACTTTGTGGAAGTACTTCGTGATCCATCGGAGACACTTGCGGTACAAGTCGTCCAGCCCGTACACTGAAGATAGGGGGAAGCACTCGAGCACCCCTGCTGTGCAAACTTGACAAGGCTGTGGAGGAAATATTGGTTAAATGTGCTTTTCAAGATAGTAATGCTATGCTGCGTTTGATATTATTCGTACAATTTCGTTAAAAGCCTTTTTAGCCGCCTTTTTAACTGCCAGTTGTAATTTATTCATAATATACTGTTTTACTACTAAAGTAAAAAATACATCTTGAGGAAGGAGAAAATATCGCAATACAATCACAATTTAAAATTATTTTATTATTAAATAATTCCCACAACTCTCGTTATAAAACCTGTACCTTATGAAAATGATGACAATATTTCGCCTTGAGAGTGAACATGATGGCTTCCTTGAGTCCCTCCAAGCCCAACATGTCCGCTATAGTGGCCAACTCGACGATGCTGATCGAGTCCGGGATCATGGACACCCCGGAATAGATGTGGCAAAGAGCGAAATGCACCACGCTGAAGGAAAACCTACGAACGAAACATCGATGTAGCTAGTTCAACTCTTATTTGCATTCGGCGTATATATGTCGCTGATGACCAAGTTGTTTAAGCGACCTTAAATAAATAAATTAAAAAAAAAAAAAAAAAGACGGTTAAACCTTTACTTCATACAATTTACGTTAAAAACACAAGCATCTTTTTTTAAAATAAAATTAATACTTGTTTTAAGTTAGCAAATTTGTCATAATTTACTCGTAATAAATAAATGGCCCTTACGGAGGTAGAACGATAACGTTTCCAGCGCTCTCCACCCACCCCCCACTCAACATGGCCGCAAAGTACTGACATCTGGAACAAAGGGCACATCATGTTATAGACATAACAAATAGAGTGGTATAATCAGATATCGTCATTTTCAGGACACTACTGCAAACAACATTTATATCTAGTATTGATCACATGGTCTCTTTTACAAGGTCAATGCCCGCGGATGGTCTAAGCTAAGATATTATCATGACCAGGAACGGGCAAGTATGCGGACACTTGCGATGTTTATATACAACCCAGGCCTCGGAAACGGCGTACTTAACCGCTGGCCTACAGGCATGTTAATATAATTATTTACCCTTTATTATTTTCTTTATAAGTAGTAAAAGTTCTACATTACCTTGAAGATAAAATGCATTTATGCGCTTTGATCCGTCGGCCCGACACCTCAACGATGACGTCAGGCGCTATCTCCTCCAGGAACATCCGCAGCAGATCCTGGCCCAGGCGCGACTGGCAGCTACTGATCAGACTCGCCGTTTGACTAGTTTCCTCTGTAGTACTGTTCTCTGCGAAAAAATATGTGATGAGAAATGGAACGTATCTGAACATGGAAATTTGGATTTTTGCATATCTTATGGAACCATCCATTAATTACGCAAGACGATTTGTGTAAAGACGTAGATATTAATTCTCATCTCTTTATGGATTCTACCTTTTCATTAAGAAATGGAAAGATATATTTTTAAAGAGGAAAACGAAGTAAAATAGTTGTTTTGGCTGGCATGGCCTTGCAGCAGAAAGTTATAGAAGTCCTTCAAATACTTCTCCCCTAAGTCCCTACGTAATAAATGGATGGACCAGATGGGATGTCCATAACGGTGGCTTACCGACGATAGAGCGACACATGCTGCTCTGCACGCTACTCATCTCCGAGACGTCAGAGACATGCTCGTCGCCGTCCCCGGGACTCATGGACGTGCCCATCCGCATCGGAGACCGCGTCCGGCTCGACAAGCACCCCGGCATACTCCTACTGAAGTCATTCTTCAAATGCGGAAACAATCGGTTCAAACTTAACGTATTCTCAGAATGAAACGAACTTATTATGTCAACAGATCTCGAGTTAGTCGAACACGTTTCGGTCCAGTTGTTTTCCGGAATCGACCGCGTCATCCGCTCGAAATGATGCGTCTTCTCAAGCACTACTTTAACATCAGATATTTGCACTGGTTTGTCTAAATCCGATAGTTTTACAAAAATATCATTGGTACTATTGTCTGGTGCAGCTTCTTCGTGGATCATTGATTCGACTATGTCGTTTGTAAGACTGCGGGGCTCTTCTGATATGATGCTTTCAAAATTCTCGGTATCTTTATTAGCAGAAGCACTTCGGCTGCTTCGAGTTCGAATAATTTCTGTGATGCTTATATTGGGATCGTTGCACAACGATTCAAGTTTTTCAAATGTACTTTCATCGACGGTTGTTGTCTTCAGTGAGCCGCTCGTAGATTTGGTTGTTTGGTTTGCGGGACTTTTATTTTCAGTTTTTGCCGTCTTTTTCTTTCCTATAGAGGAAGACAGTCGAGCTGGCATCTCTTTCACCGTTGTTTTATCACCTAAATCTATAAACAATGAGAAAATATTTTTCTTTTCATTGTTTTCCTCTTCGATGGGTCGCTCGGGAGGCAAAGCGTCAGGTAATGTCGAGAGGTCAATGTAAAACTTTTGCGTGGATCGTTCGCTACTGTCGGAATCTACGGAGCTGCGACTCTTACAACTGTCGCCGGAGCTGGCGGGCCTCGAAGACAACTTTAGGCTTTCGCATGCTCTGTCACCAGGTTTACTATGAACCTTGTTAATCTCCGGTTTTGTATCGCATGACATGTCGACCACCCAAGCCGCAGCGTTGGAGGACGGTCTGGGTGATCTTTCTGGTCTCTCCTCCTCAATAGGTACGTACGCGCCAGACACTATCGGCATATTTTCAACTTTCCGTCTGCACATTGGACTTCCAGAATGACTGTTTAACTGCGGGAGATGGTCTTCGACCGATGCTCCGCCCGATACTATGAGAGATTCGCTTAGATGCATCATGGAGTCTATAGCTTGTTTTCTTAATCTGTCGTTACATTCTCGTCTTGAAATTACAGAGTCATTTTCACTTTCTTCTGATTCATTAGCGTCGTATGTTCGGAGGGATATGATTGAATTGTTAGGTGTACTTGAAAATATTGTTAGCACTCTGTTTTGTGGGCGGTCCGCAGAAATGTCAAGCGAAGCCTCGTTTGAAGTGTTTGGAACATCGGTTGTTGTTTTTTGTTCTGGCACATTTTCAAACCCGTTTGCACACAAAGAATCTTCTGTGATTGGCGTCATTTCAAAAATGGTTGGGGATTCATCTTTTTGTATTGAATCGGGATCTCTATCAGCTTTTTCTAAAGAGTCTTCGTTATCAATTCCTTCTGATAAATCATCGGGGCTTTGATCATATTTTCTTACACAAGCTATAGGTTTACATTTAGTAATCGGGACATTTTCCGACTGAGGTATCGCTACAGCTTCGCTTGGTACTTCATGTATGATCATTGTTTCATCCCCTTCATCTGCTAAGCTTGCAGCGTCTATAAAACAAGACGTCGACTTAAAGGGAGACTTTTGAACTAGACTGGGACATAGTTCATCAGTAATATTAGTAATTTCGGTGGTTTTTGTTTTGTTTTTAACACCTGTTATCTCTTTATAATTCATATGTTCGCGTTCACTGTTAATAAATGTTTGACATATTTCGGTTTCCGTGGATTTTGGAGGGAAGACCGATTCCCAGGAACCTGTTTCCGAGGACAATGAAGATGATTCCAATATAACGATCTCTTCATTTTGCCTCTGTTTCTCTTCCTTGGAGGAGGTGCCGCTCGCTTCGCCCAATAAAGGTGGCTTATTGTGTTTGATATCTTTGTATTCAACCTCAGAAGATGTAGTGGCTGATAGTGAATGTTGTGACGGGAATATTTTTAACTTTTGTAATTGTTTTAACTCTGATGCGGAGGACAGCGTGTCGTGGTTGTTGGTCGCTTCGTCGCTCACCATGTCGAGGAAGGTGCTCTCGGTGAGCGACAGGTCCGTCAGCGTCACGTCCTTGTGACTGTTCAGACTCTCCAGCATCCCTGTGGTTTCTAACCCAGAGTCTGTTACAGTGAACGTATTCTCCATCTTGGTAGGATACTCACAAATGTTTATTTGTGAAAAACATTCAGAAATAGGTATCCCGGGTGAAACTGTGTATGTAGCCGATAAATAGTCGGAAGAAGAGCTAGGTTCGTCAGTAACCAAACTGTCGGGCGAATACGCTGCGTCAGTGACTCTCTCTGCACGTACTTGACTAGATGCGTTATTAAGTTTATTATGCGAATTATTTTTTTGTTTAGTAAACTCGATTTCTTTTATATCGAATTGTTTTACAATATCACAATGATCGGAATGTTTGTTTAATTTGGAAATATGACTAGAATTAAGAAAGAGTGAAGTAGGTTTAACGCATTGCTTATCTTGTTTACTATTTATATCTTCTTGAGACTTGATAAACGATTTAAATGCACTGGACAAGGCGTCTTGTTCGATCAGTTCTTTCTCTAAGATATTGCCTTCGATAGGAACTAAGGCGTAATATTCTTTGTTTAGTTCTGTACTAGGACTGGAACTTTGAGGTTTCTGTTCGGCACTTTCAGGATTGTTGCTAGGGTAGATAGTGGAGTATACGTCGCTACTTATTTTGTAATTTTTAGCAGAATTCAGTTCTATACTAGAACTAAAAGTATTTTGTAAGCTCCCTTCAGGATTGACGCAATAGGGGGTGGAGTGAGGGGTAGAAAATACGTCGGTGTCATCAAATCCTTTTTGTTTCCCCGTATTATTATTATTACTAGTCACTGCTCTACTCAAGCTAAGAGTATTGTTTAAGTAATTGATAAATTCCTTTTCTTGACGTTGAATATTGCACTCGGTGTAAGCATCACTGAAAAATAAAATGTTTGGTTACTAACATGGATGCAGTAGGAATTCTAAAAACGTTAATAAAAGCAACATCGAGTTATGACAAGTGATGAGACGTAATAAGTGCGAAGCAGTTGTAACCGTTACCTTATGAAAGAATATATTTCATCGAAGGTGTCCCTTTCGATGTTGAGTCGCAGTATCGTTTCAAGCTTATGGTAAAACTTATGAGTACGTGCTTTTAAGATACAAGAATGAGTTAGTATTTTTAGTTTCCCACACACCACCTCAAGGTCAGAATATATCGATTCGTCGAAAATTCTGGAATAAACAGAGATGAAGATTGCGTCAAGGAACAACATTTCGCAATAAATTAGTGATTATGTTACTGAGACCACAACACGACACAAGCGTTATATAACAAGCACAATATAAGTTTACGAGTGCCTTTCATGATACAATACAAATATCCCGAGACGTCGATTAGTTTGGGCCAGTTTACAAGCGGTCGAGTTTGACACATATAGCCGTATAGCGTCACGCACTGACGTTTTATTGCACTCGCCTTGTAATACCGCGGAATCTAACCAGACGACTAGAGAATATAAACAAAATGTCGAGGCTAAATAAAAACATACATCGATTTGTTTACTTTATATTATTTTCACTTTTTCTCATGCCACTATAATGTAAGACGTAGCCACGTAGGTACACGGATGGCATTAAAGACGACTCGGCTACGCAAATAGACATTACATGAGCGAGTGCTAAATAAACCAAACCAAGAAATGTGTGTCATAATTCAATAGTTTCACCAACCGGTCTCTGAATCAATAAATAAACTGGGTACCGTAATATACAATTTTAATACAAGAAAACGGCAATTTTCGTCATGAATTACCACAAACTACAAGCTTAGAAGCTACAAGCCGAATTATACAGAAAGCGAATTTGACATTTAATTCATGTATCGTTTCATTTATCGTACCGCACTCAATAACGGTTCTACGAGTTCGAGTACCATGGAGGCATGGATAGTAATCGTAGAATAGAAGTTATGTTTACCAACAATTACCTATTGATGTTAGATCGAAATAATCCAACGATGAATAAAAATAAACCGTAATCGGAAATCATAATACGAGTAAATCATTCATTACTAAAAACAAAACACTTTAGAAAGAGTAATAATGGACATTATGCTTAGAGGGGAAATACGCTATGTATTTCTGTAATAACATTTAAGTTAGTAAACGAAAACCATAAAGTTAAAGTCGTAAACTGTGAAAATTATAGCAAATAATTAATAGGCAGAATTAAAATTGGAAAAACAACTTTCCTTTAGTAATAACAGATTCTTCATGGGAATAGGAAGGAGCTCGGCAATTTAAAAACACTTTATTTTATTGAGAAAGTGATGTTATTAATTACACGTAAATTTCAACACCGAGAATAACAGAGGGAAAACAAATGATTAACATACTAAAACAAATATTAAATGTTCATTTAAATTCTTGATTAGAGAAGTAAGTATATACCTTCTTCTGTTTCAGTGCCTATATGCGAGTTACATTCCAATAGGATGTTAAATGGAAACCTATTGGAAAGGTATAAGAACTATCTAGTCGAGTACCCTCCTGCCCACTACCCTGCTTTCTTTTTGAATTGATAGTTTCTGTACAGGCGTGGTTAGAGGCCTTTTGTGGCAATACAGTTTGCAAATCCCAGGTGCCCAGAGCCACTTAAAGTCAAAGTCCTTGACAGATTCGGGGAGGGGGTTGTAAATCCCAGATGCCTAGGGTCCCTTAGGGTGTTAGTCCGACACACTGGTTCTGTGGCGCGCAATGTTCTGCGGTGGAACATACCTTGCGACATCCTCCTCGAGTTGCCGTTGAAGGTGCAGATCCAGATGGGACTCCTCATCTGATGCGGAACCAGACGACTCACAAGCCGACAACGGCTTAAATCCCGATTTCGCCCCCGGCATTAAGCATCTCTTAGGCCTGCGCAATAAATAAAATACTTATTAGCATACAATGTCCCACTGCCAAAGACCTCCTTCTTCATACATTCATTATACTAAGGGTACAGTGAAGCTTATTATTGGGAGAGACTTTTTCAATCATTGTCCATCCGTGATGATATTTTATCGGGTTGCCACAGTGCAACGTCAGCGACAGTGACTAGCGTTAAGTTTGTGATAAGAAAACAGTTTCTTTTTTTAAACTTCGGTAGTCAGCGTCTTCGTCGCCATTACTAGTCTAGTGTTTATTGTTAGTACGAGAAGGTCCATTACTTAGATTATAAACCGAATGGAATCAATGATCAAAGGTCAAACAAACATCGAAAAGCAAGTAATTAATACATCATTATAACTGATTTATCGAGTTAGGTTATTGAACTAATGTAAAGTTGATAAAACACCGCAAACCCTTAACACTTACTCGTACATCGTCATAACGCGATTGTATCATAAATGTTTAACATAACAAGTCTGTAATATTATATTTCATAGCCATCAAAGGTTCAGTTTTGTATATCATATCAACACTTACAATACGTAGTCGTCAAAAATATATAATACAACAATTTATTTATATAATAAAACAATAATATCCTGCAAAAGGAGGAGTTTTAAGTGGTTAAATGCAGTTACATTATTGTATAACTTAATTAAATGATACCATACAGTGTGATATCTCGACATAACGAAATATAATAGGTATTGGCGACAATAACGTTATTCTGAATGCAAACCATGTCTCTATTGTCTGCTCAAACGAATATGACATCATTTAACATCAACTATACTACTCTCTATTGTTGACGGGTAAAAACTATACTTTGTAAGGCAAAGTGGGGCAAAAACGGCGCGCAATGAGCACATTAACACTAACGTAAGGTATAGGCCTTGTTTAATGCCATGCTACATTTTTTACTGTTAGAATCTGAATTCTTGCTTTATATGGAATGTGAACTAAATACTAATATTTTGCTCATTACTCATGATAGTGTTTTAGAAATGAAAGTTTTCTTTTTGGTTTTATTAGCAGATACAGAAAACTATTGCCGTGTATTTTAGGATGGACGGTAATGGTTTTCTATAGTTTAGTGGGTTAGCACTAGCCTTAGTCTTTAAGGCCTCTTACAAGTATAATATAAGTTATATTTTAGTATGTATAATATTATAATACATATAGTATTATGTACATAAAGTAACTTTTGGAACCTTGCTTTGTTTATTACATCATTACCTACCTTATATACATTACCTTACCTACCAAGATATGAATTTAATAACAGTAGGTACAGTTTCACTTTTACGAATTTGTCCATGCACTGATCCATTATTAACTATATATTATGTTTACCAAACTTCTAATTAATTCTAAATCTAACTATAGTTCAGACTGACATTGATATCCACTATATCTCACAGAATTCAATATTATGTTACTAAGTTAGTCCTGAAGTATGATGAGGACTTGTTATCAATTATACATAATATCTATTTAAATAAGAGTGTTTAAGTTTATATTAAGCAATATTTATAGGCACTTTATATGTAAATCTTATTGGGCTGTTATATTATTTCCTGAATAAATACTGAATACAAAAATTGCCCCGAAATAAATGTATTTATGATTGAATATTAGTAGGTCACAAAAGGCAGCAAATTGGAAGTGGAGAGTTAATAAGAAACCCATATTATTATGAAAAAAGAACAATATAAAATCATAAATTATTTTATAGCTATTTTAAACTTTCGCGGGATGAAAAAGTAATGAATAATTAACAAGTTTATCGGAGTTATTTGATTTGATCCGATTGGGGCAAAGTAAATATCGCTAGAATTATTGGTTAATAAAATTAATTTAATTGCGCACTGATATGAGGGTAGGTAATTTAAATTAAAAATTATAAAGTTATTATTTAAAATCAAAACGGAGCGTACGTACGATATGTTATTTATGTTTAAATAATTATAGATTTTTATCGACGTGCGTCATGCGTGCACAAGACTAGTGCACCGGCCCGCAATTTAATTCTCACACTGCGTGTGCTGTGCTCTGTAGCATCCTATTCAGACCCGTTGGACCTACAGTTTAAAGAGGAATATCTTCTACGATGACGCAATCGAGTATTTTTTACTTTACATACAAGTAGGTATGAGTTATAAGTAAAGGCACAAAAAATATACGAGAACAAATAAGTAATTTAGAATAGTTCTCGACCATTTTACATAAGACACCGCACTTCTTACATAAATATAGCCTTTTTCTTACCTAGTTATTGCTAAGTACGACGTCTTTCACTTGTTTTTATTTAAAACATAACACAACAATCGGCACTTTACTTCAGACCTCGATCGATCGATACCTAATTTTTGATGAAGGTTTATAGCACAGATTGCTGAATTGTTACCACCCACAGACTAAATTATGAAAGGGAGCCAAGTGACCGACTAACAGGCGGAGAAAAATAAAGTGAAAACACCTCTATTCTCCGTATAAGGAAAACACGGTGTAAATAATTAAAAATCATGTTGACAGCTCCAAATAAAACAGAAGGTACTTAGACCGACATGGGTTAAACTTAAAAATCTTAAAATCAAAGACCACAGATTACTAGTTTAACAAATAATAGCAAATAACCACAAGACCATGGTATCCAAACGTGTACATACATTTGACTGATCCCATTCAATGCCTCACTCATTCATTCACTCATTGCAGTGAAATGAAAACGATACGATGCCCATGCCCTAGTTTCGTACTTACTAAACGATTTATCGATTTTGAAAATATATGTAATATTTTTCATTTATCATGTCCTAAAAGTACAGTGTTCAAATGCAAGTAATTGTAAGAGTGAATATAAATTTTATCGTAACGATTGAATTGTCTTAAAACTCATAAATGAATGATCATCGATTTTTGGTAATGAATTGTTATACCATTTTCTAAGTATTTCTCTCTATTTTTATTTGATGTATTTGGATATGGAATCTTCATCTGAGAATTGGGACCCAGGTAACTAAAAAATCTGTTTTTGGGTTGGTTTCGCACATTTTTACTAATATTTATTTTTTAAGTTAATTCCTTTACATAGACTCGTAATATACTATTTCTGTAACCGGGTAGCTACTATCCTACCCGGTTACAGAAATAGTATTTGGGCAAACGCCTCGCCCTAATTGTCAAAAAAACTTAAGTAGGTACCTATAGTATTTATATGGTATTTACATGCTTCCTTTCAAGTTCCTATTTTAATAACTAAATCTTTGAATGTTAATTTTGATTTAAAAATCCTAATTTATTATTGCAGTTGACTAGAATTAAAGAAGAGTAATGTCTAATTGTTATAATTCTAGCATTAATCCGGTTACTGACCTCACTGAAGGAAGTCCAGTCAGATGGAGAAGATGTTGCGTTCCTGAGTGAACTGCTGCAGTCGAAGCAGCTCCATGCACTGGTGCAAGTCCACAACAAGATTGTTGCTAAAGGCAAAGATGACAAGTTCTATCCTCTCCTCTCAAATGCTATGCAAGTCACCCTCGAAGTGCTAGAACTCCTTGTCAATGTTCTATCTGTCTCTAAGGAGTACGAAGAACTCCTTGGGCTGCTACAAAAACCACATTTTCAAGTAAGTTTTTGACTGTTTAAATTATTTGTGTACTGTAAATTATTTAAACTAATTCTCTTACATTCTGTAGGCTATTCTATGTACCCATGATGCAGTCGCTCAGAAGGATTACTATCCTCACTTGCCTGATGTTCCACTTGATACAGAAGAAGATGAAGAAACCGTCAAAATAGTTCAGCTGGTGAAGAGTGATGAGCCTTTGGTAATTAAAATTGATTTAATATTGTGATAAACATAAGATACATGTAGAAATAGCAGCTGAAGTATATCAAGCGAAAGGCTATTTAATTCATTGTTAATATGTATGTATATTAAATGTTAATAACTCTTTAGGTTATTGCATCTAATACTTACACAACATAATGATGGATGTTGTTCTAATATTTTATTTGATATGCTATATTTATTGCTATATAGACAAATGGATGCCACAACACACAGTTGACTTAATGTTCATATTATTATATATAATATTGATCAAACAAATATACATAACATATATATTGATTAGTAATTGTAAATATACATGTTGTATGTGTTCACATTTATGTCAATAATATATTTTGGTTCATGTACACATTTTGCATTGATGTGTGTGTGTGAATTATTGTGAGTATTTATCAGTATCACAGGTTACAATGATAATATGTAGATACTATAGAGATTTAATAAGTTATTGGGAATATTGAAGAGTGAAAGGTAAACATGTTTTTATCATTGAAAGGGTGGCGCACTGAGTGCAGAACCAATAGTGGTGAGTATCATACATGTACACAACTGGCTCGCATATTGTACCAACATATCGCTTCTCAACTTTATTACAAGTACCCCATTTTATTATATTATATCCAACCGAATCGTGTAATGTATCCTCTATCATATTTTTTCTCTGCAATGTTTGATATGACTTTTTGTTAGTGTGTACACTACAGTACCTGTTTCTGTTCGCATTCAATGTTCTATGTTCTTTCTGTTTGGTTTTCCTGATCATTGTCCACGGATAGATGTGTATCCAAAGAATAGCTGCTATCTCTAGATGTGAATGCAATTTGTATTGTGTAGTTATAAAACCTCTGTTTTATCCACACACATTTGGACACAATACACATTGTTTCTATGATTTATCGGATTTGTTTCAACATTGATATTATTTAATTGCAGTCTTCTTCATGTCATTCCACTATTCGTCTGTCGCCAACACCTGTTCATAAGTTAGTTAAATCATGGGTTAGATATAGTTACCTGCTTTTCGAGTTACTTAATCTTTACTAATACGAGTATACAAAGCTGAATAGTTGGATTTTTGTTTTTTGTTCGTTTGTTCGCACTAGTGTCAAAAACTACTTGACCGATTGGAATAATTATTGTTGTATTGGATAGCTTTTTTCAAGTAGAAAGTTATACGCATTTTTTATCCCGAAGCTCCCTCAGAAACGGGCACAACCACGGGGCGCATCTAGTTAAACATAAGTTGAGTATGTTCTATAGTAAATCCATGCTGCTATATGCTGTTTTTAAAGAGATAGAAAATATAGAAAGATTAAAAGCCTTTATAAAACCTAAGCTACCAAGTAGTCTGGGCCACTGGATAAATGTTTGCCCTTGACGATGACTCTTATGACACTTGACGATTGGCCTGTGACACAACGAAGGGTCACAACTTCAAACTAGTTAATAGGTAATGGTAGCGTGTGACAGAGACCACGCTTCTGCCTACAAACCGAAACAAGCCATAGTTTTCCCTCCAAAACCCTCGGGCAAGATTTTGCCATACCCATGTAAATTTCTTCCAGGACTACTTAAAACAGGTGGTCATTTTAAATTCATATTAAACTACATATATTCTAAAATGTTAGTTTCGGAACCGATTTTCGAAACTTCTTTCGTTACATAAAAGGGTATGCTCCATACCGTTAATAATCTTAGTAGAATATGCTGTTTCAATAAATACAAAAAAGTTCCTAAACATTTCCCAAAACCTCGACCTTTATCTGTATCAACTGTTGTATAAACAAAAGCGTGTACATACAGGGTGCTACCATAAAGACGGATGAAGAGACTGGGAAGATAGTGATCGCGCGGGTGATGCACGGCGGCGCGGCGGACAGGTCGGGGCTCATCCACGCGGGAGACGAGGTCATCGAGGTGAACGGCATCGGAGTGGAGGACAAGACGCCTGCTGACGTGCTCTCTATACTGGTAAATACAAGCTAGGGTTAGACGGTATTATTGGCAGGGCTATATACAGTGGGTGGAGTTTGAAATCCTCTTGTATTTTTCTGCTACGGCTGGAGCTATTCAAAATGAGACCATTACCGGTTTTTTATGTGCAACTATCATAACCATGATCACTGGGACCTTTTTAGACTACTGGGCATAGGTAGGAAGACCTTCATCGATTTCCAGCTATTGGTATCTAGGTCATAAACTGACCAGTAGGACTAAAAACACAATATAACTTCTATTTATTATCGTATTATCTATACTTCTATACTAATATTATAAAGAGGTAAAAATATTAGTTTTTTTGTTTGTTTGTACCCGTCCGATTTGAATAATTATTTTTGTTATAGATAGCCACATTCAACAGGAAGGCTGTAGACTATTTTTCATCCATAAATTCCTACGGGAACGGGCACAGTGCGAGTAAAACCGCGGGGCGCTGCTAGTAAATTAATAAAGAGAAGAGTAGTGACAAAACCTTTGTCTTGGCATGTACCCTATTGGCTCAAACAAGTCAAGGTCATGTAAAACGTAAAATAAAGTTTCATATAGTACATTGTTACTCAAGCCAACGTGTGTGCCAAGTTTTGGCTCTAGGAAGTGAATTTAAAGATTCCATTACTGACATTGTAACTCTGAACATTGTCTTATCTATATACTAATACTTTAGACGTCATAATCTCCGGAACTACCAGTTAGATTTGAAAATAATATTGCATATATATATTATAGCGTGCACGGATATTACATGCTAATACAACTAAATACTAAATTATAGTCAAATTCAAAAGTAAGGTTATAAAAATTCCAGAAAAGGTGTGTCCAACCCGAGTAAAACCGCGGTGCGGTGCCATCACTATATTTTTTTCTTAAAACTGAAAAATCTGCATACATACATCCTCCTCGTAAAATTTCCTGCTTCTATCTAAGCAGATAGAAGCAGGAAATTTTACGAAATTTTACATGTTTGGTTAAATATTATAGAAGTTAAAAGCTTAACTTCTATAATATTTAACCAAACAAGTAATAGCAATACACACTTACTTATCCATCCTCAGAGACTTCCCACTAACATCGGCACAATCTTGTCCACAGCAACACTCTGAAGGCACGATAACTTTCAAGCTGGTGCCTTCGTTCGGTAGAGGCGGGTCCCGAGAGAGCAAGGTGCGGGTGCGCGCGTTGTTCGACTACGATTCCTCCGAGGACCCCTACATCCCGTGCAAGGAAGCCGGCCTTAACTTCAAGAAGGGAGATGTACTGCATATCGTCTCGCAGGACGATGCTTATTGGTAACTAGCAGCGCCCCGCGGTTTTACCCGCGTTGTGCCCGTTCCCTTGGGAATTTCGGGATAAAATGTAGCCTATAGCCTTCCTCGATAAATAGACTATCTAACAGTGAAAGAATTATTCAAATCGGTTCAGTAGTTTCTGAGATTAGCGCGTTTAAACAAACAAACAAACAAACAAACAAACAAACAAACAAAACAAACTCTTCAGCTTTATAATATTAGTATATAATAAACAACTAGCGGCCTCCCTCGCTTCGCTTCGAATGAAAGGGCCGCTTCCTGTCAGGGGTTGAATTTCGCAAAATCCTTTCTTGGTACTCACCATAAAAGGAATCCCTGTACAAATCTTCTTTTAGGTGCATAACCTATATTACGAAGGAGTCGAAGGAGACAAGGTCATCCCGCCAGATTTGGATACAATCGTAAAGCCATATTTTTATTGTATCTTTGAATATAATCGTAAAGCGATTTTTTTTATTGTATTGATCAGCGTTTATTTCAGTTAAGTTCCATTATGCATGCATGTATTTAAATGGTTCGTTGTAAACGGCCGAGGCGACTGCAACCTTCAACTGTCTTTCACTGTCGTCGACCGCTGTCGATGTCTTCCGTTTACGTTTGTCATGGACATCGTACTACACGTATGAATCATCAAATATTGATCCTGCTTAATATCAATATGTGTGTATGAATACGATTACTCAACTAACTACTCGTACATAGAGACGATAATGAATTCTACAATTAACTAATTGATTTAATTTTCATACATAACATAATTATGTCAAATCTCTCAGTAATCTTAAGAAATCATTACTCTGAGTTCAATATTCAGAGAAGTCAATTAAATCTACGATTAACTAATTGAGTTAATTATCATACATTAAATGTCAAATATCTTTCATAAACCGCGCCAACTGCGCAATATCGACCGTGCGCGGCGCACCATCCGCGGCGCCGTCCACGGCACCGTGCTACGGCACGACGTCGTGTCGTGTCTCGGTGCGGCGCCGTACCCGTGGTGATGGGGCCACGCCATAAGGAAGCATCTGAGTGCGTGCGCTAAGGTATTTAGACATGAATGAAGTGACTCTGAGTGCTGTTTTGTAGGTGGCAAGCTCGTCGCGAAGGAGACCGCGTGATGCGCGCGGGGCTGATTCCGTCGCGCGCACTACAGGAGGGCCGCATCCTGCACGAGCGACAGGCAGACCCGCGGACTATGGACGGTCAGTTACTTACTCACTCAGTTAATTAGTCAGTTACTCAGGCAGTTAATCAGTCAGTTACTCAGCTTCAGAAAATTGCGTATGTCCGAAAGTAGCAAACCATTTGATAGCTAAAATGTTTTGGCCGTTAGAGTGTAATGTCCCACGGCTGGGCAAAGGCCTCTCATCTCACGGGCTCAGACTGGAATGAAATTTATTTATAGAAGGAATTGTTTTGGTTTGGAAAATCGACCTTACTTACCCTTACTTTACGGTCTTTTAACAATATTTTTAAATAATCTATTAATATGGGAATAGAGGATAGAGGAGTAAATAAAAAAAAAAATGTGTTCTAGGTAAGCCCGCGCTGTGCAGCCCGTCGTCGTCGAACGGCGACTGCGGGCCGAAGACCCCGTGCTCGCCCACGCCCGCCACCGCCCTACTGCCCTGCAAGTCCCTGCCCAAGGTCAAGAAAATCATATACGATGTCACAGGTACTATATACACGAGACTTGATAAAAGGTTTACTTGCTGCCTTTGCTCACTTAGTACCGGTCAATTCAGCTTACGTTCAACTAACAGTAAATGTTAACACAAATTGTCAATCTAAACAGACGTAAGAAAATGAAAGATCGTGGCTTCTTACGAAACCCGAATAACTTTATTAGATTGTCATTTAAATGATGAAACAACAGTTTGTATCTAACAGCGTAAAAAATTATGAACTCTTTAAATAACGTATGTAACGATAACCGTTGTAAGTATTTGTGGCCTTTGACATGAAAGAGAAGAATGAACATTAAGGACCTAAGTCATTAAACGTTTATTAACAGCATTTTGGTTACCAAATGGTTCGCGTCCCTTTCCGACATACGCTATTTTCTGAAGAGTAAAAGAGACGAAAACACTTTTTAAAAGTGTTTTAGTTAAATAGCGTTTATGAATAAGGCGGAAAGGCTCGACTTAAATTGACGGTGTACATAGACCGTCGTTAGACCATGTTGGAGGTCTTTCGGCGGTCTGAAAACTCCGACACCAGAATTGGCCGCTAACCTACTCGATATGAATGACTGACATGAAAGAAGAATAATCTAAGGCTTGACTTCTTAGGCTTAACTCTGTAGTGTATTGTATGGGCAGAAAACGACGACTTCGACCGCGAGCTGGTGCCCACGTACGAGGAGGTGGCGCGCCTGTACCCGCGGCCGGGCGTGGTGCGCCCGCTCGTGCTGGTGGGCGCGCCCGGCGTCGGCCGCAACGAGCTGCGCCGCCGGCTCATCGCCACCGACCCCCACAAGTTCGTCACGCCCACCCCTTGTAAGTATAACTAGTGATAACCTCCATTATACAAACGTGTTCACGTCTTAACAACGAACTTCGGATTCGTCTTAGCCTGTTACCTCAAAACAGTATTTTAGGTTTAGGCCCATCTCGTAGCCAGATTTGGTAGCTAGCTTCCAAATGGGAGAAATAATCCCGATTCGAAGCTGGCTACGAAATAGTAATTCGAAAGTCCAAGATTTAGGATTTTAACTAGTAAAAAAAAAAAAACCCTAACCTACCGAATAGATCGTTCCCATTTAGTAGCTAGCTACAAGATGGGAAAACACTTTTCTCATTTCGTAACCTGTATTTTATACCGACTGTGGACTGTGGGACGATAAATGATTACTTTTTGAGACTTAACCAAGAGTTCCATACTATATTTAACTATATCTTGTAGACACATCGCGCCCACTGAAGGCGAGCGAACAGAACGGCAAGGAGTACTCGTTCATCAGCCGAGAGAAGATGGAACAAGACATCAGCGACGGCAAGCTGATCGAGCACGGCGAGTACAAGGGGAACCTCTACGGGACGTCTGCGGACAGCGTTGAAGCTATCATTAACTCAGGTACGTTCACCTATCTTGCTAAGGTTTCTGAACGAATATTTATGGACCAAATACTCAACCTCAAAATAGGAAACAAAGCTCAAAACCGATGTTCACTCTAAATAGAAGACTAAAACAAATTGTTCCCGGTTCGCTCGCGCCAGTGTTCTGGAATGGTCGCTCAGATCAGTAAGTGAGAACGCGGCGTTAGAAAGTGAGGAACTAGGGAGTGTTTGGTTGCGGGAGAGATTGATCTGTTAAAGTAAAAGGCTGCTGACTGTCTTGCCCTTTTACGGGCAAGTCTGCAGATTGAGTGTGACTCCTACACTACACTGTCATAGCACATACCTATAGTAAACAAGGTTTGGCGGACATGCCTGCACTCTGAACTCATATTCTTATAATAAAAAATATTAAAATATTTCATATTACATTACTGAAAATATGGCTTCCTTTTACTATTACTTTTTGGCTCAACATTAAATTATTGAATTTGCAAGTATGCTTGCAAATTGACCCCATTACATCAATCAATTTAATTGTAATTATTTTATTTGCAATCCTTTAAAATTGCCTTCAATTGAATTGACTTCCCCAGGTCGTATATGCGTGCTGAGCCCGCACTGGCAAGCGCTCAAGATGCTGCGCACGCCTCGCTTACGGCCCTACATCGTGTTAGTAAAGCCTCCCTCGCTCGAGCGGCTCATAGAGACTAGGACCGCGGCCAACGCGAGGTCGACCTTCGACAAGGAGTCTTCCAGAGCTTTCACTGTGAGTGCCCTACAGTACGCACCTTTAGCCAATCAATGGGTTAATCCATTTCTAGATTATACTAAGGTCGCGAAGTATGTATATAGAATTTCGTGTATTGAGCTTTATGTATTTGACTACGTCAGTGCACAATAATATATCTGTCTGACTCGCACAATGCTTTGGCGACCGGTGAAACAGCAATACTTTTGTGAAGCACTGATAGAGGCGAATAGATAAAAGAAACTATTTTTGCGACCGCAGTACAATCTAGAATAGGATCAACCCTTTTAATGCCTGACAGCACATCTTTTCCTAAATCACATATTTTTCTTACTATTAGCACCAAGGCATCGTCTTCATGCCATGACGTATGCATTTTAATTTTCAGCACAACATCTTATCTTTGCTGAAAATTTGCCAAGACAAAAGATTTGTGTTTTATCTGTTTTATTCATGTATAATATAGAATTAAAATTATCTTTGTACTTTTGAGCATCTTTGCCGTGCGGTTATCCATTGTTTACCCCCAAAATACAGCATCTCTTATCCAATCGAGCCTATCCGGACTTGACCGTGACTTTTCGGAGAAACGTGTCCGTTTAAGATAATTATAAGATTTTTTTAAATAAAGTAGCTCGAATATCATTTGCTCAGTCATTTAATAAACATTTTGCATTGTTCCAGGAGGAAGAATTCGCCGACATAATAAGTTCAACGAATCGCATCAACTTCCTTTACGGGTATATGTTCGACGAAGAAATTGTAAACGACGACCTCGCTACGGCGTTGTCGCAACTCATCAAGATATCGTGGCGAGTGCAGTCCGAACCGCTGTGGGTGCCGGCGTCCTGGGTACAGTAAGGGGAATACTGTTTACTAACGAAACAAGGGTACTCGGCAACTCACACGAAACTGTCTAACTAACAAGGACCAACGAAAAACTGACAGAAATGTACCGTTTTGTTGTTAACCAAAAAACTGGGCAAATGATTAACTTAAAAGTAAAAATACCGATCTCAAAAAATTACTCACACATTTTCTTTAAAATAACAATAAATAGGAAATGGTATTGGCGCATACATAAGGAAGCCAGCGCTGGTTCTGGATGGTTCTGGTGGCTGGATAGATTCTGATACGATTAGTGCTGATACACCAAAAATAAGTTATCAGCCTGTATTGTCCCACAGCTGGGCAAAGGCATCTCATCTCACTGAAGATATCAGTACAGTGAGAAAGATTAGGCGCAATACACCATCACAGGCTTATTTATTTCTTTATGTATGCAGCCATTAATTGCTTAATGTAAAATCAGTTTAACTAACAATGACGACAGAATGAAACAACGTATTTAATTCTTGCTACATAAATTGGATAAAATACATATGATTGAATAACTAAGAAACTATTGAAGTACACATTCTTTCCATGACGTAACGTCTTATATACAGTTTGCGTAAGCGAGTGAACTATCCACTGGATGGCTTATTGACTAAACCTAACCTAACCCAATGTTAGGCTGCGTTTCCACGGAAGCAGAGCCGAGCTTTGCCGGCCAATGCACTACGAAAAGATTTTTACAATTAAAATGCGTCGTGATTGGTGAAGTGAGCGCCGCTCGGCTCAGCTTGTATTTAAACGCATCCATATTTGCTCGTCATTTCTTTATTTATCTTTGCTTAATACTAGCCTCTACATACTACCTCTTGCTTCGCTTCGGTTACTGAGGATTTCATGTGGGAAATTCGATATAAAACATCCCTTGTCTTCTCGCGAATATATATATACCTACATCGCTCGTATCCCCCCGCGCGATACAGTAGGTATAACAGGCCGCCCGCCATCGGGCATTACTATTTTGTATATTTCTCATTATTACTCTGAAACTAACTGTCCGATTTTAATTAATTAAAAAGGTACTTAAAGTTACATTAGTAACCTTGATCGTAGAGCTATTTATTTTGATGTAGATTAACATCATCATATCGATTTCATCAACTTAAAATTACACTCCATTTGTAACTAATGAATTACCATATTAAATAAAATCAAATTAGTGTGTGAATTGTCTATTATTAATTAGACAACACAGGTTTATGAATAGACAGTGAATTCGCCAGCTAGTTAGTAAACTCGCTTATTAAAAACATGTTCTTTGGACAAATGAGTATTAGTATCACAGACGTCAACGTCGGTACCAATAACCTCTACCGACAACCTAATATAACAGTTTTGACATTGTTTTCACGTGAATAAATCGTTTTAGCTGCCAAAACTATGGGCCGGCCGTTGACATGACTTACATGACATGTATATTATACAAACCCTCGATTTGATTATAAAACATTTTCTGTAAAATTGAGAAAGCCGGCTGAAACTTACTAAATTAACAATTTTTGATTTTTTTATAAAGAGTTCTACCATAATTGATACAATAGATTAGATTAATAGTGAACCGGAATATTAGATAATTTTGTCTCAGCTAGCAGCGAATGCATTTGTTTCATTGTCTCGTGCCTAACACTATGTATCGGGGACAGTCAATGTTTTTATATGAAATATCTTCAGCTGACAATACAAAACATCGCTCGGTACTACAGCTCTGCCATTAGTAACCCAAACTTGATTTTTGTTATTGTAAAAACATTAACTCTCTCTCTCTCTCTCTCTGACTCAATTAACGCTACCCTACTGGTAATTACAATATTCAACTAAAACAATAATATTCTATTGAATTAGTGCTATCTAAATCAGATTTTACAAATAATAATCAGAAATCGTGTAACACTGTTGTCGAAACTATATTTAATATAATGAATGTTGATTAGTGTTTTATTGAATTGATAAATTTATTATATTGCGTTTTTAAATTATATATGATCTGTTTTGATTAGCACTAGTTGAAGTCGCAAGTATTTGATACGTGAGGAGTAGACGCTTGCATGGGTGAGGCGGACACCACGTGGTCAGTGTTCACTTGTACCTGTATAGTGTATACACACCTTAATGTGCTTTCTCTCCATCCCTTTGTGATCCTACGCTAATGTACCTAGTTGTATACACAAGATGTGTTTAGCTTACTGTTACCACACTAGCCAAATTTACCTTTCTTAATGTTTACTTTTTAATACTTTGTATTGTAATGTAAGTGAGTATGCGAGTTTATTGTTTTATATATTTCACTCTTAAGGTTTTAATAAATAGGTATACGCCTTAAAATTAAGATTTTCGATAGATTAGGCAATAATTTATATGATTTTACATTATTGTTGTATTGTTGTAAACACAGCGACTAGCGATGCGATTATCATGTGTCGTGTGTCATTTTTATTCACTTTCTATTAAGTCGATTCTTTTATATAAGATATTGATTTTAATAAAATTATACAATATGGTTCCTATTTTTGAAAAATCTGAAATTTTTAACTTCCACATAATAATTAAAGGTACTTTAAGTGAGTCACTTCAGTAGTCATGTTTGTTTGTTACAATTTAGAGTACAAAATGAGAAAAAGCATTTCTAAGGTAGTTAAGTAAGGATGTGTTCCATTGGCCCTTGCTAGTCGCTGTGTAAATAAACTACGTCTTATCTTAGACTTACCCGACTGCAGCAGCAGAGGGGTTATGATACACTGTAACACTCAATACTCAAACAAAACATTATATCGCACTACGTATCATATGAAGACGTTTTGACAATATAAAGCAATCGTAGAAATACATATTTTGATGTTTAGTTTATTATTCCTGGTTTACATTAGTATAGCTTGTTATATGTAAGCTAATAAAATAAATTTAGATTGGTGGGGCGGGTAGTCTGGCTAAGCTACTCCTTTTAAAGGGACTAAAATAACAACAAAATATTTAATTTGGTCGTTACTCCCAACTATAAATAAAAAGTCCCGTCTTTTGAATATGGTAAATATTGTATTGCAGACTATTCACTTCATTGGAATGAGGATGGACATTCGATTAAAAATGTGGTTGCAATATTAGTCACTTATCCTAGAAACAGTCTTATTATAACTCCTCCGTAATAATGTAAACTACTTGCTCTAATAATGTAAACTAGGATCCAACGTAAACGCAGTGTAAAGCCGCTCGCCATTGATGAGTTTATATTCTTATTAAGGTTTGTTCAATAAATAAAAGTTATATTAATTAGGTTCATCAAATAAAATTATGGGTAATTCTACTTTTCCCCACTATACATATCTTATCTAAGGTGTTCCGCTGTTATTGAAAAACGTTCAATTATTAAACCTATAATACAAATTATCTAAACTGATACAATAATGTGCATTCTTATAATATGTATCTGCTTTTGTATTTAGGTACATTATGGCAAATAAATAAATTTGAATTTGAATTTACCTTAAGCCGCTGTAATTAGTTAAAATAATTACATTATATATATGACTCTACCACCCTATATGACTGTACCAATTAAGATCATTTTTTGATTGAGATGAAAGTATGTTACATTTCAGTGAGTCGTTGTTCATCGGTGGGGGAAGGTGGAACTATCAGTATCTTTATAATTATAAGGAGTGTGTGTTTTAGCCTTTTTATTAATTTAGTACACATTGAATCAGCCTGTGTGTAAGCATTAGATTCTAGTCATTCCATGTTCGGGGCCCCTTAGAATAAACAAATGTCATATGAACGAAACTTACAACTCACAGTTCAAAGTTTGGCTTAATCAAAATAAGACATTGTTAGTTACTACATAATATGAGATATTGTATAGGTTTAAAGAATATCGTATTATTTTTTCAAATACAAAATCGTTAGCATTAGTTATCAATGATTATTTTTCGCTGCAGTTAATTTGTACCGCGCGTGACGTAGTTTGAGGAAGCGATGTTAGTTCATTGCGATTGTTAAGCAACGCGCAGCTCGGCCCCTACTTGGATGGGTGGCCGATAGTGGCATTTCTATCTGAGCGCTACCGTGCTTCGGAGAGCACGTTAAACAGTTGGTCCCGGTTGTTTCAACCGTAAGACCATGTCGGAGACCTTTAGGCGGTCTAAAAACACCAGGGTTGGCCACTGACCTTCTCGAGTTGAATTGAATTGCTGCAGATAATATATTTGAGTAATATTATATTATATAATATTATTATACATTGCTTAAAGCATAATGAATATAGTGTATTCCGGGCGGATTTGCCGTATTTAATTAAGTAGTACATAATATATGAAATGTATTTTTCTTTCGGTCATTACATTAATATTGTATCGTAAGGTATTATTTGCTTTGATCTAGTGTACGGACACGTTGTTATGCGTTTATTACTTGGAACCCGTTCGATGGAGATCCTCTCAGAGTTATTATATGATAGATTAATATGTACTGACGATACGATGTGTGACATCTGTCGTTGTGTATCAAAATTATTATGTTTTAGTAAAATTAGGAAATATAGCTCGACCCAACGCTGTATACAATTTAACAAGGCAAAGGTGACAGCTGTAATACTGGGAATCGTGTTTTGTTGAATCTTCACAGTTCTTAGAGTCTAAACACACTATTCCGAAAATACGCGACCGAATTTCGGCGTGATTACGCCTGCAATGTATTGTCAATTACTGATGACACACTATACCGAAATTACGTCGCGTTATAGCGTAAAGTCGAACTTCGGTCGGGCGGAAGTTCGGCAGCGATTCGGCGGCAATGTTTTGTTTTACACGCGACCGAAGTTCGGTGAGCCATGCGACGATGCATACATAGAGTTCAGACCATAAACCACAACAGCCATAAGATTTTTTTTTACTTCCTCTTTGTTACGACGCCATGACAACGCTTGAGACACTGAATACCCAAAATTACGCAACTAAATTTCAGCCGCGTAATTTCGGCTCTTATCGTGTATCATATCAGCCGAATGCGACAGAACGTAAAATCAGCCACGGAACTTCGGTCGCATATTTTCGGCATAGTGTGTTTAGACGCTAGGGTTGTGACAAGTTGCATTCTATTATCGAAATCGCTACGAGATTAGTTCCAAATTGACATAAGGCTCCGTGATGCACTTGTTCACATTTGGTAGGAGCGAAGCGATTAGCGATCAAGCGAATGCCACTTGTCTGGGACAGGAAGACTATCGTCTATTGATTTAGTACGCGCCCTTGACGTCAGCGACTCTGGTCGTCAGTGAACTTACATTTATTAAGTATTATCTACATGGTTTCGTGCCACTGACGCCAATAAACGCTTTCTGCGGTCTTACAACGCCAGTTTCATTTTATTGATGCGCAAATTGAAAAAAAAAAATATATTATTGAAAAAGTCTGAATTATACACCAGGGGGGTTGTAGGTCCCTTATATTAGTTACAGTCTTATTTTCTATGGTAAAGTTACTTTAGGGTTCCTTCAAAACTCCGCACTTGATATTTTTGATATTTTTGCGTGATATCTTAAATGTTTCTGGTTTATCGGTATAGTCTTTGCTGTCTGGGGACTAGATTAAACACTGTTATTTTGAATCTTCGATATTGTTCGTAATCCTTTTTAAAAATAACGGTGTATCTTGTAAACCCACGCTTGTGATTTATTTCGTAGTAACGTGTTCAAATAGCTTTTAAAGCATACGTGGGTAAAACAACCTGTCTGTAAGTGATTGTCGACCGCAGGCCTAACGGATGCAAACATGAAACTATAATAGTTTTTGAATTATTCGAAATTATTTGTAATCGTCATTTTGAAGTGTTCTTAGCTCGTTGCACACTTTATAGTAAAAAAAAAGATGTCCAGTCAGTTTGAGCTTGGTTGAAGTAGGATCGATAAAATATTTTTTCATTTATTGATATATGCATCAAACAATCTTAAACCGACTGGCCTGTAGTAGGATTTATATAAAACTACCCTTTGAATGTTTAAAATGATATTTAATTTGAGTGTTGTGTCTGCGGTATTTAATGTGTAATCTAAACCAGTGTTGTTAATCCCAAAACTTGTGTTCGTTAGTTTTAACGTTGTAAACTGTAAAGCTCTTAGAAAATGTATTGGCTGGTCGGAATTATGTAACGCAGCCGAAATGGAAAATATAAAATGTCAAGGTATCGCGTCGTGCAATGTTCGGAGCAGTCAATATGTTTGTCAAATAACGAGCCAAGGTAATGTCTAGTCAATGTTAGATTATGTGGTATGAATAGTTTCATGCGCGAGTTATTTCGTAGATCTTATAGTGCGTATCCATTATTTGAAGATTTCATGTGGTATTCGCATACTAAATTATATTAAGGTACAGAGGGTTATTAACTTATTGTTATGATTAAGCTACAGCGATTACATATGCCGACCATATGGTAATCGCACGCGAAATGAGGTTCAACTCCCGGTGAAGTGTCAAGTTTTGGATATGCATTATGTTCTACATGTCCTTGGTATTTAGTAGTCATACTAAATTGAACTAAGACAATTATACAACAATGAACTCAATCGATAGCAATATATCGTGTAAATTCGCGTGCGTAACAGCGTACATTTCAGTAGTTATTGCTGAATTGTAAGTTGTTGCGGTACCTGAACCCTCCACTAATAGATGATTCATGTACCAAACTTGTAGGACGCATTGCGTCTCGTTCTCGTCTGTAGTCCAACGCTAACTGTGACTTCTACTCGTAGCTGAAACGTTACCTACTTTAGGTCAATAACCTATTTATAAAAGGTTGTTCTAGTTTCGTTTAGCTTTTCTCTGCTAAATATTATTTACGCCTTAGTTGAAGACTTATTAGTAATTTTTTTATAAATTTCTTGAATCTAGTCCAATGTCGCTCATAACTTATTTATTAGATTATATTATAATTGAAATGTTGATGTATTTTTATTTATTTTTATTGCTACAATCTACTTCTATCTAATATCTCGTCTAGTCATTATATTTATTTAATACAAAAATAAATTAAAAAAATAATAATTGTATCTATATCCAAAATATAAACTGTATAATATGTATGTAATTATTGTATCAATAAAGACAACATCAACTTACGCCTGTGTTTCAATAAATTATTTATTGTGTTTAGTTGAGTACGTATATCAAGAGCACTCGATTTACAGCTATACAAATCCGACTAATACTGCAGAAATGTATATTATGTATAATGGATTCCAAATCTCGTTATAAGTCCAGATTAGGTAATAACAAATGTCATAACAGAAGTTTTGTAATCTAAAATAGTCGCTGAAATACGTAATGAGAAATTGCTTGAAAATATTATCATTTCAAAAATTCATAACAGGATTCACACCATAACAATTATGTAAACCAACTATACAAAAAGAATCCATTTTTGTATTAATAATAAATCTGCGAAAAATATAACACTTACATAATCAATCGGCGTAATTTTTTGTCAGGCTGATCTCAATACTCCCTATACAATGGACCACTACCAGAAGTATCTAGTAGTATTATTATAGATGGTAGTAGTAACTACCATGTATAATAATATTTTTTTAAATTTATTCGCACCCCTGATTCATATTTATAGTTATATGAGCATAGACACGTCTTAGTGTGCGTAATTATCAGTACCGTCTGCAAGATCGTTGTTAATATTCATTTGACATATCCCACTGAGAATAAGTTTTCTCCGTTTACTCCACTGATCATGCTGTCGCTACTTCAAAGACAATCTTGACAGGATTAAAACGACGCGGGCATAACTATATCAATCTATATAATGTATTCACAATTACCTACAAGTACGGCTCAAGGGCGCTCTAGAGATAAAACTACCCTGAAACTTTCGATCCCATTAGAATCATAATTTTTATAATACCCACATTCGAAGGGATGGGGCATTTTTCATTCCGCAATTCCCACGGGAACGGACACAACGCGGGTATAATGTCGCGTGGCGCTGCTAGTACATACATATATCTTCTATATATATAAAAGAAAGTCGTGTTTGTTACACTATTTATAACTCGAGAACGGCTGAACCAGGAGACGGATATAGGATACTATTTATACCGTATTTCCTACGGGAACGGGTGCGCTGTGGGTGAAACCGCGGGGCACCGCTATTCCAATATAAAATATACCTTTAGTCCAATCGATAAAGTCGAAAAATTTGAGTTGTTCTTTAATTGGACTACTTTGACGCTTTGAGTATGAATCCAACCTTTGAGGTGACTATGGGACGTGACAGGTACTTGTAACTTGTACTCCTTGCTCGTTGTACGTTCAAAGAGTAGAATAAACAAAGAAAGACAACTATCTTTCAGTTCAGTTCAGATTTCATTAATGCGA
The DNA here is from genome assembly GCA_963082685.1 of Cyclophora albipunctata. Lineage (NCBI taxonomy): Eukaryota > Metazoa > Arthropoda > Insecta > Lepidoptera > Geometridae > Cyclophora > Cyclophora albipunctata. Next base: position 10,129,205 of record OY720111.1, on the reverse strand, counting down.
TTTTTATGTATTTACTTTGTGTTGTATAATTAATAATTTTATTTATAAGACGAGTTTAAACTTATTCTATGTACCTATACTTATTTACTTCAACAGTCACAGTACCCTTTAATATAGGTAACTTAACTTCGCCACAAAGTACGAGTGTAAGATTGAAAGTATAATAGAGACGACCTTCGTAATACGTGCTTGTAATGAAACACTTTGTCAATTTAACTTTATTATTAGCTGTATTTTGTTATTATGCTATACAAGACGTGAGGGGTAGCTCAAATATCACTTTTGAAGATAAGCGTATTGTAAGTACAGCCGAACTGGTTGACATGATTGAGAAGGAGCGGAACAAGAAAAGTGCCAACCCTCGGCATCATGTCAAAATAGTGAATATAACGTCCACTGTGCCTTCTACTGGTTAGTCCTGTTATTACTTATTCATTAGAATCATGGCCATACGACTCGGCACGAGATCTGTGTGAAAGAACTGCCGACACCCCCTTCGTCAACATTGTGTCGTCTCGTCACCGATTATCTACTATAAAGCTCTTACTTTTATTCCTCGCTGACTAGTGACTCTTATTACTAAGCTTTTCTCTACTCTGAGACAAACCTAACTATGTAGTGACCAATATGAAACAATTTTCCTATCTTTCTAGATGGGAATCCCATCAATATCCGAAGTAACCAGTTGAAGGAAGAGACTACACAAAATGTAGATGAGTGTGATAAATGTAAATGAGTAGTCAGAGTGAATTCTAGTTAGGGTTTTGATGGAAAAAGTGTTGTAATCCACTTAGGAACTTTCTTCTTTCATTTTGAACAATTCGGAAAAGGAGGTTACCCTCTACCCTATCTCTGAATATACACATGAGTTTGTTGTATGTATCGTCCGATACCATACCACACAGTCTATTATGGTGTAATTGACAAGTGGCTCTCAACATTTAACATCATCAGCCGACGTAACAACCGACACCGTGAGAGAGGCTATTAATGTTGCTAAAATGTTTGAGAAACTTTGTAAGAAGGAGTGAATGGATATTAGAACTGGTGGCAGCTTCTGTGCTATTATTATTGACTGTTGGGAAGGTCCTTATAACAATTTATTCAAAAGTGGTTTGGAAGATTTCGCTCGAGACTCCAGTGTTACGAAATATTTATTTCTTTGGTATTGTAGTTTCCTTGTTAATGTTTTGTGTGTAAGTAAGTACATATACGCCTATAGTCGAATATACAAGTTGAGCAAAGTCCTCATTTCGCGGTGATCCTCGACGAAAGGAACCGCGTAGGCGTTGTAACTGTGGTATAACACAGTTTCAAAACTATGCGCTATGGCGTGAATTTGCGTGTATGATATGAATATTATACTTAGATAACTTAAAGAGTAGTTCGTAGCGATCTTGGCGCAGTTTGACTAAGCTATGTTAGCAATTCGCTACTTGGCACCTACTTGGTCTAAGAACTCTCAGTTCTTGGTTAGGCACTGACCCACTCGAACTTACTTTGTGTCATTAGTTACAGAGATAGACGACGAGGGAGAGCATCTGCATCGGCGCAAGGTGTGGGGCCGATGGGGCAGGTGGGGCGGGTGCTCGGCCACGTGCGGGGGTGGCGTGATGGTGCGCGGGCGGCAGTGCGTGGCGGGCCGCTGCGCGCCCGGCGAGCGCGAGGAGCAGCGCCGTCCGTGCTTCGCACCCCCCTGCGACAACTACTCCTAGCAATCCTCACCATAACATACTCATTATATTAGTAAACAAACATATACTTACCTATTAGGTAGTATGTATATATAAACAAACATATGTATATCAGAGTGTCTCTTCATTTACTGACAACCTTAACTTTAACTGTATATACTAACTTAGTCATTATGCATAAATATTAGACATTATATGTAATATCCAATTAATCACTTTTACTGTAACATATAAAACAAACAGCTATAGCTATAAATTACAGTTAGGTATTTTTAATATACTTAATACAGTAATATTGATAACTCTTAGTTTCACAAAACCTTTCAGTAGGTACCAACGAACATGCCTATGTATTGTATTGTTTATATTATACAAAGGTCTCATAATTACGATCGAATAAGGACCTACCTAAAGTACACGAGTAGATATGCAAGTACATTCTCAAAGTACATGCGTTGCTGCGAAACTTGCCTTTGTGTAACAACAACAGCACACAATCAGCACTGATAGTAGCGGAACCGTATCTAGCTTCAGGAAGGGGAAGACCCGGCCCAATCGGAGTCATCTGGCGGTACATACCGAGCGATGATTCGGAGTCATTGGCTAGGGAGCCTGCGGTGACGTCACCGGGGGTGCTAGGGGCGCTGCACTATACCTAGGTCACAGCTACGCCCCATGCGCGCGCCTGCTATCTGTCTGCACCTATATACTATTACTATCTAGTGCTCTATTTACCTACAGACGCCTCACCCCCGTCTACCCCTGATGCACTATCTAGATTACATTATTGGAATAGATTTTGGTTAGATATGAATTTAAATATTTGTTTAATGTACCTAGTAAGTTGCTTTCTGTAACTTAGTACAAATATATAAATCTATAGATACAGATAGGATAGGCACTAGATTAATTTGTGTTAACAGATATTCCCCGTAGTCCCTATTTAGAAACAGAATGACGACCTAAACCATTGTTTAATTAAATCAAAAATGAATCACACATGAATATTTTACTTATATTCTGAGTAAAATATTTTATTATATTTTACTTATATTGTAGTAAAATATTTGAAGGTTGACCGTGGACTCCTAACCATGAAAGACGTAGGTCTGGACAGGATATAGGTACATAAGTACTCGAACGTTACAAGTCGAAGACAAGTTTAGGTACGAATGTTTTTTGTAAGTACCTTTGAGTTTGACTCGATCGAGCTATGTACGAGTACATATAACGGTTTAACGGATTTGAGATTTTGGCCCCACGGTTAGATCATAAACTGGATCTACGCATATTGTATACTATTATTTCGGTAACTGGTTCCGCCTGGGGTGTGACTATTTTTAACATAAAAGTGTATTACTGAAACGAAGCAAGTATATATAACATTCAATTACTAAATACGTTTTTAATGTTATGCAAGGGGTGCTGAGAGGATAATGCCTCATTATATTCGGTCAGAGGGGATTTGTAACTCGACTCGAATTACCAGCTATACTATACAAACAAGGGAGCGGCCGCGACGACAACACGTTCAGGACATCTGCAGGGTCGAAGAAGTGCCCTTATCCTAATTGCTTTATTATGTGAAGTAATAACAATATTATCGGTTTGAGATCGAGCGCAGAGCTGTCCTGCGCGCGTCGCCGCCGACTCGCTCTAGACGAACTGAGAGCCTGCTCAGACGCGGTCACCTCCTCGGGAACCACACCACTTCATATCAATTTGAACTCAATATTGCTTGATATCATCATACATAATGTTGGTGGAGATCTGTCTGGTTATGAGGATCTCGATGAATATATCCAACATGTCGTACTCTCTGAGGACTATTGAAGCCACGCCGTGCATTGGTAAACAAAGTTTCATCACAATAACAACGAGCACTTCTTGTAATACACACAACTAGTACTTCAGTTGAATTTATAAATACTGGTTAAGGTACTTGTTGGATCAATACAAAGCACTCCGGTATTCTGCGATAGAGATCTGTAGTAACAAAGCGTCCCTCTTGTTCGGTTTAATAATAATAGAAATGATTTTATTATTCACAATTTACATCATTATATTCGGGTCTATTTGTAACGACAGTCAGTGTTCATTTCGACCGAAATTCTTGGACATTTACATAAAGAAAAATATTTCGACTTCAGCGATGAAGGACGTAGTGACGCGCGACCCGCACGCGAAGACAATAAAGGTGGACAAGGCCGTCGTGTCCTGGACGCCGCTCAGCACCCAGGAGCGCGAGCAGCGGGAGAAGATGTTCCAGAACAACTCCTTCATGCCCATCTTGGTACGTCTCCTCCGCACTCTACTCACACACACTCATCTCCGTACTGAGTTTTCAAGTGTTCCTTCTAATGCAACCGGTTTTTTTTACACAAAGCAGAGGCGATTCCAATTTTACAACCCTCTGTGGTCGTGTTTCAATAGGAGTAATCAAATCAGGGGCATGTTATGACTTCATATGATGTTTTATATCTTGTTACTTACTGCGAGAGCCACTGGCGGATTAAGGGGCAGTGAGACCAAAAGATGATGCTCAATTGAATATACTTCAATCAATACAGGGTGAGCCAAACTTGTAGGGAAAGTAAAGGGGGGATAAAAGGGATATATTGAAGATAATAAAATGAACTCAAAAGACACAATTCTTGACATTTAAACCCGGCAAAATGTAAAAAAATAACTCCCGTGTTTTTGTTATGCTAATTGACAGTGCTAAGTAGTAGAATCAAATTTCTCTAACATCAAAACATAACAAAATTTATATTGTTTTACACAAACGTAAGTAATTTTTTATTTCCTTTTAAGTACGAAAAAATCCTTTTGATTTTCTAAACAGTTTGATTTTCACACTCTGACGGTTTTTAAAAGCGCCTGTCTGTGCTACTAACTGTTGTGTAACTGTCTGTGCCTGTGTATAAAAATAGTACATTTAAAAAAAATCTGGAGTTTATATTTTTCTACAATAAAAATAATACGTATTAGCTCAGTGTACTAACAATGTTTGAAAAATCCTTGATTTGAAGAAAACTATTGAAGTTGAAAAATTTACATGATAATTTATGATTTTTATTGATGCCTACCGCATTGATACTTATTTGTTACACAAACACGCGTGCCTATAACTACCATAATGACTCAGGGGCGTCTTGACATAAAATAACTATGCCTACCATTGGGTTTCCTTATTTTCCGTGGGCGGAACTAGTCCACCGGAACAAGGTCCTGAGTGCCACCCTGGAGGGTCTCACCCTTAGGTCCGGCTCCTCGCGGGTCATTAACACTTATTTTTCCTGGCATTGAACCTTTGAGTGGTCACTCGCAAACCTAATGTTGTAGAACCCAAACGACGTGTTCAAAAACTCTCGAGCATCAAGGATAAAGCCAAACATTATTATGAGGATGTCCAAGATTCCAAAATTCCGATATCAACCACATTTCAATCAGGTAAGTATTTCAATATCAATCTACATTCCAAAATTCGGATATCAACCACATTTCAATCAGGTAAGTATTTCAATATCAATCTACATTCCAAAATTCGGATTTCAACCACATTATAGTAAGATAAGTATTTCATTTCAATCAGGCAAGTATTTCAATATTCAATATCTAATCTGTATCTATCCAGGGTTGGTCTCAGGATTTTGATTTGAGGGGGCTTGACCCTGGTAGAAATAGATGATATTGGTTTACTATATGTTGCGGGAGGGTTTTTCAAGCGAAACTATTTTTAAAGTTCTCAGATGATTGGAAGTTTATCTCTACTAGATCTTGAACACCCACCCTCCCATGCTCCTGGATCCGCCACTGGACTTTGCATTAACTCAGATTACTCAGATTAAATTCTTGCTAGGTTCTGTTTGTTAGCAAAACTGATAAGATTATGACTAAGTCTGACCGACAGAGTGGACTTATACAATAAAGACCTTGTTAGTAATTATCATACTTAGGTCATGTGTTCATCCCTTTAGTTCGACACCCCTTAGTTTGCAATTGTTATTATAAAGTTAAAGGGTTGGTACGTGTCATTAGATTACTGATGGCCCTGTTGTGATGTAAGTGTCGCACACTGCACCTCGCACCCTTTATTAATGGAGCCTAGGTACCCTACGTACCTTAGGTTAAATAAGCACTTGAATCACACCCTTTGTAAGGACAAAGGGTGTGATTCAAGTGCTTATTTAACTTACCCGAGATTAAACAATATTCATGCTACTTAAAATTCAACCCTACGGCACAAGAAATAACGACTGTTTCGAAATATTAATTTAAACGATATGTTGAATGAGTGATGTGATGGGGTTGAATGTTTACATGACTTGCTTGACGTTCAAGTGGGCGTGTATGATTTAATCTTCTTAATTTATTCTTTAATGAATGATGTTTATCTTCAGGAATATCTGGAACCCTTCGAACCTCGGCCTAAGCCGATCACTGTGATCCAATTTAGGAAGAACGGACATTTGAAAACGTTATTAAGAAAGGTAGGTCGATATCGGAATTTATTTATTGAATTAGACACTTCTTCATCATCGAGTCATGGATGGCCAACCAGACCAATCCTGGTGTCAGAGTTATTGAGCCGCCAAAGGCCTCTGACATGGCTCAAGTAACGACTACTATCCGTAGAAAGTAACCGGGACCGACGGCTTAACGTGCCCTCCGAAGCACGGAATCATCTTACTTTTCGAGCAATCAGGTGATTCAGTCTGCAATGCCCTAACCAAACTGAGGAAAGTCTCACAAATAGATTTTTATGAGATATCCCCACCGGGAATCGACCCCGGAACCTCCGGGTCGTGAGCCGGGCGCTCAAACCACAAGACCACGGAGGCTGTAGACACTACAACAATATCATCACTTTGCACTTACAATTAACTTATAAATAACTAGCCGCGCCCCGCCTTGTTACCCGCGTTGTATCCGATCCCGCAGGAATTTCGGGATAAAATGTATGCCATATGTTATTCTTATGTATAACCTACATTACTGTTAAGTGACATCCAAATCCGTTCTGTAGTTTTTGCGTGAAAGAGCAACAAAAATACATCCATACATACATCCATCCTCACAAACTTTCGCATTTATAATATTAGTAGGATAGGATAGGATGAGATAGTAAGATTTATGTTCTAAGTGACATATCTTTACAGTATCGTACAACATTCTATGCTTTATAAATCAAACTAAAAATATGTCTAAATTAACATTTAATAAGTGAAAAGATAAAATTAAAATAGAAATAAAAAAAAGGAACTTTAAACTTTTTGTACCTACTAGAGGAGCACAAAGTAACAAGACCAAATAGGCGTTTATATTTATACATATCTTAAATGAGATCAAGCGTGCACGGAGCACTCCCTGGCGATGATTGTTTGAAGGAATTGTGGAAGATGTCAACGTCTTGCTTATCAATTAGCAGTTTGCTATAAGATTTATTAGGAATAAGAAAATTAGTGACATTTTGTTTTAAAGTTAAGAAATAATTATATGTGGGAGTCCAGGTGTGGCCTGCATTCCAAATGATCTGGACTTGTAGCATCCATCAGAGCTGACGTACAAGATTTCCACATCCGTGCATCTCATCTGAAACACTTTCATTTTACAGGGAAACGACACAGTTGAGAAGGCGGAACTACAATCACATTACAATAACATAAGCAGCTTTTGGGAAAATTCAAGACCTGAGTCATAGTAATAAATCTTTGAAAATAATGTAGTCTAATTAAAGAACAACTCAAAGGAGGGTATAGAATGCGTGACAGAGTACCTAAGCGATTTCTTCTTAATAGCTTAATAGTAATTTTATAAGCTTTCATTTCATCCTATTTTTTTTTTACTACATTGCACCGTTTTTGAGATTTTCGCGAATTACCTAAAATTTAGACCTTTGTCACCCCCCCTCCCTCCGGCTCACCGGCCTCCCTCCGGCTCCTAGACGTCAGGACTTTTAGTATGTTTTCTCCCTAAGCACCCTGAATACTTTTCTGAAAAAATCGCTTAGGTACCCTCTCACGCACTCTTTAACTACTTTATTCATTGGACTAATGAGTAATAAATTATCTATCTACTTTTTTTATACTTGTTTAATTCACCAACTCGATGTACCCACCCGATCTATCAAGCTCGTCCTCATTGGATAAGGCTTATACAAAATTATACACTCAAGTACTCGTACTTATTGCCAATGTACCTAATAAATAAATTGCCTAAATGCTTCTTGCTAGAACAGGATACCTATAAGTACTACCACTACTGTACTTATACTTATTAATGCGTATATGAGGTACTTTCCCTGCCGAAATATAAACGTGTTATAGGTAACAATAAAACTTCACGGTAACTACCTCATAGGCAAGTAGCTCATTTTAATGGCTCCATAATATTTTATCAGTAGTGTTGAAATGTAGCTATGTATTTAAGATGTGGCACACTGTTGTTATTGCTAAATGCACTGAACAGAGTAAAACTCTGCGATGGAGATATTCAAGCTGCTGAAGACAACAAGGATGAGGAGAACAGCTTAAAACAAGCTATATTTTTGGTTAAATTGCTCAGAAAAGGTATGTAAACGATCTTTCTTATATATAAAGGATTTCATATGTACCTATTAGAATTTTAACTAAATAGTCTGGTCTCCCATATCCGACCACTATATGACCGTCTATACTTCCTTTACACTACTCTTAATCGTTGGCTTCCCCTTTTTGAAGATCTTCTTTTCCTACAGAAGACAATAACATAAACTTATTTATTTCCGAAGAATACGGCAAGGTGGTGCGTGAAAATGATGAGCTTCGAGCAGCCCTCGCCACCACGACGAGGCCAGAGCACCAGACACAAATCACGTGCCCGATGCGGGGTTAGTGAATTCACGCGACACATCTACAACCACCTCTCAAGTAGATTTAGTAAGGGTTTCTCTTTCGTTGCTGCTAACTGCTCAATCGATCCAGCGAGATAATTTTGGCTCACAATCTGCAGCAGAGCCACAATCCTACTTTCTACTCGTAATTTCTTTAAATGATTTACATAAGACAGATGTACAGTCACGTGCAATGAAAACTATACACGGGCAGATTTTCAAATAAATGTCCACTGAAATTTTCAAAAGTAAAGAGCTACTTAACAATTTATACTATACCTATAACTACCCGAGTTTCCCACGATATTGAATAAAGTTTTGGCCAAAATATGGACACAGATTGTTTTCAGATATTGTATAATAAACACCATCACATGCAAAAATATATACATATTGAATGTAAAGAGTATTATGATCATTATGAATTACAATAATATGTAATCGATATTATTTTACAAAAATGTAAACAATACTATATTTCATTGTTATGTATATGTACAATGATGCCTGTGATTTTTTTCTTAAATATGTATGTATACCTATAAATATAAAAAATATACACCTTATAGTTTTCCATTTAATGTAAACATTCATTTTTGTCTTATAAATATTGTTACGAAGGTAGCCAAGATGCGGTGCGTTCAAAAGAGCCTCTTTGGGGCCACAACTCTTCGCCACAACTGAATAAAAACAATTGACTTTGAAAGTTTATAGTTTAGTATCATTGTTGAGACTAATTGTAGTGTTTGTTTTTCTTGCGAAGGACAGAATGAGTAATAACAATGTGCCGTACCGGATTTCGGCACATGAAAAACATAAAATTAACGTTTTAAAAGAGCAGGGGTACTCAGTTACTGATATTGCAAATAATGTCCCAGTAAGTATTATCCGTTTAATTAAGTACTTATTTACATGTTAATTAATTAGCTAATTATTAATCTTTTTTTTAGAGGAAGACCGTGTATGTCTTTCTCTCAAGCGGTGGGAAGAGAAAAGGTGACGTAGTTATTGTCATCAGAGCAAAGGCCGTGCCCGTACAACTACTGAAGGGCACAATAAGGAGCTCGTGAGCCGAGTCCAAGGTGAAGGATTCGTTACAGTAAGGTGTACGCTTCAACCATTCGACGACTCCTACACCCAGCTGGGATACATCACAGAACTCCGGCGCAAAAACCAGTCTAATCCAGCATAAACATCAAAGATTACAGTTCGCCCGGGAATAAGTATATAAACTTCGATTTCAGCAGCACCAATTTTTCTGAAGAAAAAGTCTTCTGCTGATGGACAACAGATATTTAGAAAAAATATACGTCCATCGAGGTGAAGTGGTCGAATAAGTTTTGGTGTTTGGGGATGGATGCCAGCCAGCGGCCCCGGTGAGTCGGCCCAATTTAGTGGAAAAATGAACAGCCAGCAACATAATGAAATATGAGAAGAGGTTTTATTACCTAGTCTGGAGATATAATTTCCTAATTCTGGACCTTTTCCTTTTGTGCAATTTCATTCGCATTTCGCATTTCGCATTCGCATTCGCGTCTAAGAAAAGACTGGTTCAATCGCCATCGAAGTGCAGTTATTTTGCTGCCATGACCGCCGAAAAGTCCAGACCTAAACCCCATAGAGAATCTTTGGGGTTGAATGGTCCAGCAGTGGGACGGCGACCGAGTAAGGACACGTGGAGCCCTTATTAATCATGCCCATGAAATATGGGACAGTTGCAGAGGATTATGCATAAATATGATTGTATCAATACAGCAAAGACTGTAGGATGTTGTCGATGCTCAGGGTTACGCTAGATTTTAATTTCTCCACTATTTATAATTAAATTGTATAGTTTGTATATTGTTGTTTTTTGTTACTACCCTAACGAGCCTGGACGGAACTACGTCAACATGTTATTAGCAAACACTCGGTATCATTCAATCAATGTAAATGTAAATTATTAATGTTATACAACTATTAATATAGTAAAGTATCTACACATTTTGATTGTACAATAATATATTTTATTTCATATCCATCAGTCCGTTAGAAACGGCATTTAATGGAAAGTATAATAATTATAACGTTCATTATAATATAGTTGTAATATTAATAATCTAAAATAGCGTGTATGAATTATTTTGAAATTGCTATGTGTGTCCATATTTTTGTCAATATAGTAGTCCAGGCGCTAGAGGTAGTTGAGTATGCAAAATCCGAGTGACGGCAACTATGACCGGATTCTTATTCCTGAGACCCTAAATAATGACAAAACACATCTTGCCGCCGGGAGTGCTGGTCCCTTTCCGCTCCCTTCACATCCCCTCTTCGCCCATACAGTAACCATAGCGCGCGTACGCGTTTAGTGTTTCTACATCTATTGACGTAAAGACGTTGCTTTGTTAAGTCGTGTTTTTATATATACATATAAAAAAATTGTATCTATACATATACATAACCATAATTAATTATTTTGTACTACGTCTTCTGTGTCGCCCTGTATATATAATTCAAAGTCCTGACTGACTGACTGATTGATAATCAACGCACAGCCTCAACCGCTACACCTAGAAACATGAAATTTGTCAGGAAGGTACTTCAAGTGACTTAAGTGCACACTAAGAAAGGATTTTGATAAATTCTACCCCCAAGGGGATAAAATAGGGGATGAAAGTTTGTATGAGACTTTGTCAATTTTAAACCGATCGGGCTGAGACTTTGCATACATGTAGCTAATATGACGTAGGCATCCCCTAAGAAAGGATTTTGATAAATTCCACCCCAAAGGGGATAAAATAGGGGATGAAATTTTGTATAAATCTTTTTAGATTTTCGACTGATTGAACTGAAATTAAAGATTGGAGATCGGATAAAGATCGGATTCTTACACCTGAGACCCTAAATAATGACAAAACACATCTTGCCGCCGGGTGTGCTGGTCCCTTCCCGCTCCTTTCATATTCTTCGCCCATACAGTAAGCATAGCGCGCGTACGCGTTTAGTGTGTTTCTACATCTATTGACGTAACGTATACACTTACCTCTAGAGTCCGGTCTACTATTTGTTTTAAAAAAAATCAGATATGACATTTATTTGAAAATCTGCCCGTGTATACTTATCATTGCATGTGACTGTATGTATGCACATAATTTTGGTATTGTAGGTATTGTTGTTTCTGCTATACGTACAATAGTACCCTGATACCTGTGCCTGATACAATAACATACATTGTGGCTGAGCATACCATGTTAATGTAACAGAGCCACAACAGACAAACGCTGTGTTTTTTTGCATCAAAACTGTCGTAGAAAAAAAAACGGATAACCGTAATAACCGTTTGATAACATCTATACAGTGGAAAGGAAAAGGAAGTGTACGGTCGGGAAGGAAACTTTTGTAATTTAGGTAGGTAGGTAGTCTTATTACTGAAACAAGGCTTCATCTAAGTATTACTTATACTTCCAACATTTCAAAAATATATCAGACGTTGTTTACTTTTGGGTATCTTATGTCAACACAGGGGATGTAGAAGTAAATGGCACAGCATCGCCAAAGGAGGCGCAACAAGATCAGCGCTCCCTTTATTCTAGACGACGGTCATTCAAACAGGCCAGACGACTTCGTAAGGGCCACAAAGAACAGCCCAAGCACAGCAAGAGCAACCATGCGCTAAACAAGAGGACAGGTTTGAAAATAATTCCTTATTATGGCTATTTGTGAGTGTCCTAATACTCATTAACGCGGCAGGTTGTTTTTTTCTAAAAAGCATCATAATACTTTTATTTTCAGGTCAACACAGGAGAAATATGCTCCAAGATGGTAATGTTATGAAGTGGACAGAGGTCAAATGTTAATTTCGTATATAAAATAGTGTACAGATTCATAACCGTTAATAAACTATCATATACTTTCCAGCAAACTACACCGTAAAACCTGCTCTAAGAGAGGATACTACAACGCCTCCCAGCACCACAACTGTAGCTGCAGAATCAAAAGGGGCCACGGGAAATTCAACTAAAGATCCCGTGATGCACCAGGTCGCTTCACAACTGTTGCACGAACTAAAGGCCGACAATTTAGGAAACAAAACCACGGTATCTCCGAAAAAAGCTACGAAAAATAAGAAAATAAGTATACGGATGCCTACGACACTAAGAATACACTTACAACGTAGCACCAGATATCAAATACCATTCCCTGAAAACCACGCATTTTGCTACACCAACCCTAACAACCCTCTGTGTCGCACTCAGATTTAAAAGAAAGACTCACATTACAAAAGATATGAAAAGTATTTTCTCCCATTTATAACATTAGCTTACATTTGGTTTCATATGCCGATCTCGTCAGTTCACCTGGGCGACCTCAGGTAAGTTTTATTATACCCGTACCTGATGGGACCTAAGTGGGCCCAAGTATAATAGAACCTCACTGTAGGTGTTTGCCCGTAGTTCACCATGGTGAACTAACGAGACCATATTTTGTATCACCGTCCTGTAAGCTAAGTCATATTAAAGCCCTGTTTTCATTCGTACGTTTTTCACGAATGTTTAAATGAACCCTTGAGAAAATGTTTGTATAGAGCACTAAGCGAAAACGCAGTTTGAGCGGTGTAAGCGTGTTTGGCCTAAAAAATATGCCTTAGTGTCAGAAGTACCATTGATTTGTACCATTGATGGTACAAATCAATGGTACTTCTGACACTAAGGCAAAAATATTTCTTCAGACCCATCTGTAAACGGGTTTTAGTACACCATGTTTAAAACGTTAATTTTACTCTAAGTGTAGGGCCACATCTGCGGAACGTACGGCGCCGAACCTTCCGCTAAATACGCTCGTAGTGTATTTCAAGTTATCTATGACACATCAGTACGCGGCGTAATTTCGACTGATGTGTCATAGAGCGGAAGGTTCGGCGCCGTACGTTCCGCAGATGTGGCGCTACACTAAAACATTGTTCTTCCAATCAGATTTCTGTAGAGCAGAGCAGTGCGTCACTGCGTTTCAAAAATTGTTTGTTCAAATGAAACCTAGTTTTAGCAAACATCATGTAAACTGCTGAAAAGCGGGAAAGGTGAGGCGAAAAGATGCTCGTGGCCTTGGTAAACCATGGGCAAAACATAAATAATTCTCAATTAAATAATCTTATACATAAAAATGAAATGCTGTTCGTTAGTCTGCCTAAAACTCGAGAACGGCTGAACCGATTTGGCTTATTTTGGTCTTGAAATATTCATGAAAGTCCAAGGAAGGTTTAAACGGTAAGCAGTGAGGAAAAAAACGCAGGGCACAGCTAGTAATTTAATAACTCATAATAAAATTTAATTTAATTTCACCAAGGTGAAATCAGACATACATTTATTAAAGTTAGTTAATAAATAATGGTCAGTTCAGTAACATGCCTATTGTGATTCAAGTTCCTAACTCCTTTATCCACGTTATCCACGTTAATCACCTGAGCTCGATCACCCAGGTGATTGTATGGGCCGATTATGTCTTCTGAGATCCCCCAGGAGCACAGAAGACATAATTAGTTAGACATTTTAGTTCTGTGACTTAAAAGACTATGCTTTACTCCTGACTTTTATCTAGTAAAAAAAAAAAAACACCCTAACCTACCGAATAGACATAATCGGCCCATACAATCACCTGGGTGATCGAACTCAGGTGATTAACGTGGATAACGGCCCTTTATCTAGGGTAAAGTAGTCTAGAAATAAAACATATTTTCAATTTCCATCCTTTTATTTACGTTAAGAAACCTAAATTTTGACAAATTTTAATTACGTTTAAAATAGCATTCTTATACTATGTTGAAATTTCTTTTAATCAGTTCCCAAAAACGCACAAAGATAATTATCATATTCATTTAGTAATATTGAGGTAGTTATTAGTTTCAGAACTTATACCAATTAATAAAATGGTACTAAAATAACAGATATAATTCAAAGAAAATTTAGGTGGAATATGTAATGCTGCAAACATTAAGAACTTATATTAATAATAGAATAAAAACAATATGTATAAATGTATATTGATTCTTATAGTGAGGAGAGAAGCAACAACAACAGCTTCTCCGAAATCTAAACATATAATAGAGTGGATGGCGGGTCCCGCGACCGCGCTTCCCGTCACGTCCGGGTGACGGTGTCGGGCCGAGCCGCAGGCCGGGCCCGGGGGCCGGCTACTGGCGCGCCGCGAGTCGCGAGGCTCGGCATCACCGCCGGATACATACAATACATAATACACAAACACTATCTATAGACTCGATGAAACTTCAATACTAGTATAATATTCAATTAAGGGAATAGTTGTAACATACGTTGAGTGCGAACTTTCCCATTAAAAATAACAATTATGGTAGTGAATTCTCGGCTAATGCAATGTGTGCTTCACAATATCGAATCAAACAAATCTAAAAAACATTCACCAAAACTAGAATCATTTTATTTTAGAGTCTAATTTTATTCATGCAATCACATAATATTTAAGAGTAAAAATCAAAAAATTCAGCCGCTCACACGCCAAATACACAAATGGTTACACACATGAGATAGTAATAATAAATGTAATGCAAATAACAGCAGAACCATCAAACAAGAATGACGTAGATAATTAATTACCAATAATGAATGCAAGTAATGGGCGCGAGGGCGCGGCGGCAGGGGTGTAGTTCAGTCTCGTTTCCGCGCGCCTCTCGCGCCTACCCTCAACTTAAACTACTTCACAACGATACAAATAATCAACTTAAACTATTTCTGCATCCTAACTTCACAAAATCATAATATAATCTTCTTGCATACATTGGAAGGAATAAACAACATGCCTAAATATGTACACTTCCTGTCGCAGTGAAAGTAACTCGTTTACAGCATCCCGTCTGATAGCCGATGCAAGCGGAACCAGCCAATCATAATATATAGTATGTGGTAGCGGCAGCGTACCATACCAATCAGATGCAACCAACTCATGTCTCTTTCAATCAAAATATTACACCTTTATATAAAACACACATATAAACCACGTCGAACAACAATTAGTTACTACGAAGGTACGGTATTGTACAAAGCCATATTTAACGTACATAACATGATAGTCTGTTGACTGAAAGAGCTTACAATTACATAAATTATAATTGTACCTTTTATAATGGTCGTCATTTTTAATGGAAACGATTGTTTCATTATAAATATATCAAACATCAAGATCTTAGTTCTATTCTACATTTTGTCCACTTTCAGGAAAATGGTTAATATATAGGTAAGTAATCTTTTGGAATGTTTTTCATACATAATATAATATGCTGATAGTAAATGCGTAACCACACAAAGTGTTTAACCAGAGCTCTCTAAACGGACGTCACGAGCTCCGACCGCCTGTCGGAATCCATTGACAGAGCCCGATTAAACATTTTACAATTCAATAAGCCAGTTTTAGTAGTTTGACTTCAAAATATTTCTCAGAATATCTCGACGACAAGTTTACAGACAGTGGTAACTTGTTAAGTGACAACTATCATTAGGATATAAACAAGAGGCGAGTGACGACTCACAATATATCAACATAAATTTGGCCATCGTGCGTGACCATGCATGATTAGAGTTCCATGCCACTCGCGGCGCCCCGGGCCGGGCGGGCCGGGCGGGACGGGAAGGCCGGGCGGGCCGGGCCTCAGCGGTGAAACGGGGCTTGCATGCGCCTCATGCAATGCCTCCGTTCAATATCAATATTAAGTCAAGTGACATGGCATGGAGCACTAACATTAGCAAACAACAAGAAATATTCTAAAATAAAAAAAATACTAGAACCGCACAGGGACTTTCAACGACGAAAAGCGAAGGACAACGTAGCAGACTACTTGGCTAAAGGAACACCGAATAAATAAAGCCCATGTGTGGTTGTACAGTATTTCTAGATTTATGAACATTTCTTGTATTAAATCGATTGTATTGTAAACATTAATAATAAACATTAGCAATAATAACGTGCGATCAAGCTAACACAACATCTAGTGTTAAAGTCGAATACCGCAACTGTACTCGCCAATATATTATGGGCAATTCCTTCGTCTCTGAACGGGTCTCGAGCGGCTCCGCACGGAGCTACGTTATACTATGTGAGGGTCGGATTCTAATAATAACTAAGTAAGTATCCTCCTATGCAATAACAACCGAATATAACCAAAGTCCACCGGTATTTACTATACTTTCCAAGTAGCTAAGTTGTTTACAATTAATTAATTATGTAATTTATCAATTCGTATATTTTCGTAATCTTGCGTGAGCTCTTCTTCAGTTCAAATTGAGGTAGAACAATAATTACTTCAATGTAAATTCGAATGCAGTTGTTCTTGTTCTCGACTGATATTAAAGCCATAGTGACAATGGTGTTCGTATGACAGGGCATAGGAAACCACTACAAGCGCGGTCAATGTGAGATTTACAATAATATGTGGAAGCCGTACATATAAAATCATTAAGCTGTTCGTATCATGTAAATAATATGATTAGTTGTTAAAACGTATTGTACCGTTTACATTCAGCACAACTGGTCGGTTGACGTGTGAACTGTTTGCTTCGGTTCATGTCGAATGAAATGAAAATTATTTTGATGCATTTGGGATACGGAGACGTATCGAAACGTAATTCACCAGTATCACCGAGACAACATGTTCAAGTAACGGCGGCCGGCGACGGCGCGGCGCGTGGCGCTCTGCAGGGCCGCCGGCCACCTTCAGTTTCCGGTTTCATGGAATTTTAGTATAATCTAACCTAAATATAAAAGTAAACAAGAATGAAAACCATTCTTCGTGACATTTTGCCAAAAACTTCCATATATTATTATCACAATTATACATATAAATACACATCTAAGCTTTCCATCAATTTTGATATCATTCACTTAACCTTAATCTCTCATATTAAATTATCTCACTTGGCACAAATTGTAACGCAACTCGTACATTTGAATAATGAAATCGTACATACTACAATTCATGGAACCGAACTCAGTGACGCTCCGACTTCGCGCCAAACATAGCTACGGTATCGTCTTAACTTTACAAATATTCCAATTACATTTCAAGGTAAATTACAAAGCTAACAAAAGACAAAAGTACTAAAGAAAACGATCAACAAATGTCACTTACAAATTAAAACGTTTCAGTATCTCCTTAGTTTCCAACAATCACTAGTAAGTATATAAAAAATACGAGAATCCGTGTCACGCATGCGGCGTGGGTGCGGGCACGGATGCGGGCACCGTGCGCCGCGCAGTGCGCGGAGTGTCTGATCTGGTCGTGTCGGTCGGTCCGTGTTGGCGGCGGCGGCGGCGACGGGTGCCCCGCTCGCCCTCTTTGGATTTGTTACTAACACCACTATGCGCTTCGCATCGCCACCTCGAGCGCGCAACTCTTACAAACAACTTTCATAGTGCAGAAATTTAATTGTATCGTTTTAAACAAAATTCTTACAATTAATTCTCGTCTTGTAATGCAATCAAAAAGCATCCGTTTGACCAATAAGCCTCCTCGTTAAAGCAAATTCGTGTTCATTAACGTTCCTAGTCGGTTTGGTTGAATCCCACACACCCTTCGATATTATTAACACTAAGTATGTATATTGTAGTGATCTTATTAGAATAATCTATTATTTTATAACAAAACAAAAATAATGTAATTCTCTGTATAAATCGATACGGAACTATTAATGGGTTTTCAACATTTGTATATGTATATAATAGAATAGAACATAATCAACTATTGCAATCTCTGTACTCTCTGTATAAGTAGTCAACTGTATGAAAACAATATGTATATAACAATTTTCTATCGTTATAATAGTGTATAAGAATATGAATATATCATAATATATATGAATAAATATTCAACTATTAATCAACATTAGATAGATTCACGGAGTAAAATATGGATATATCAATAGTAGGTCGTTACTTAAATGTATTGTATAGGTATTTAAAATTGACTACGTATGTGTAAGTTAACAACAGGAACGAGCGCTGGTGCGGTAGGTCCGGGGGGCGGGGGTGAGGGGCGCGGGGGCCGGGGGCGGGGGTGTGGGGGCTTACTGCTGCGGGGGCGGCGGCTGCGCGGCGCGGCGGCGGCCCGGCGCGCTGGCCTGCGCCACCATGGCGCGGATGCGGCGCTGCGCCGACTGCGACAACACAATCACACTGTTATAACACCTGCGCACCTCCTCCACACTACAATTCGCTTAGGGACGCTTCACATTTGACTGAAGATGCGTTGGTGTTGGTAGCCAGGTTAGTACGACGACGCACAATGTTTTATTACTATCTGTTCGCGCGCCACGCGACCAAATACGCAGCGCATCTTCAGACTAAAGAAACCCGTACACATCAAAAGAAAATGTCCATTACTTACAAGAAAGATATAGCCAATGTACACTCAGCTATTTTGTGTACTTATTTAGTTTCTCATTCATTCCATTCCTTGCTCTTATGTATAATGTAAACGCAGAAATATAATAAAATCGCCGTTAGAGAAGTCCTTATCTATATATATATATATATATATATATATATATACATAAAAAATAAATAAGCACACACTGCTTTCAGTCCATCACTCAAACTTGAAACCGGGCGAGGTGTAGTTACATGTCCATAACAGAACCAATTAAAGACGGGTGTATTTTATTAGATATTTTTTTATTTTTATTATAGTTTAACATACAGTGTTATAGACAGTCGCCAATTCGATTTATAGTAACGTTAATATGTAAATTGACACTCACCATTTGTGTATCATTTAAGAGACAACAAGTAGTAATGGCCACTGTGTGACGGACTTTGAGGACTTTCACATCCTTTTACCAGGTCTCAGTCATGCCGCTTCGGAGGAAAGCTATAAAATGTAAACATCTCGTTATGACACAGTGAGTCAATCTACATTAACTATAATCCATTTCGCTGCAGCCAAACAATTCATTATAATAATAAAAACTTATACTTATCTGTACCTTATCTCTTAATCAGCACAAGCACTTGTTTCTTATATATAAACATAATATGTACGTTAGTATGGACTTGTAACTACTACAGGTTTCTTACGAACTAGTACTTCTCATTCACACTTCAACATACATATCGATTGATAATGATAATAATACTTAAATGTAAGGTAAAATTAATAATTCGCTTCAATAAGGTGTCTATATGAATGTGTGACTGTGTGTGTAGGGGGCGGGGTTATATGCTTATGGGACAACTTGGTAAACATTTGATTACTGCAGTAACTTGTTGCAAACCTGGTATTTGCATGTTGAAATAATTATGTATTTGCACTTCATGAGCGATAACAATACAATTAGTTTGGCTACAGCTGGTAACAGATGTGTACCATGAGTGGTAGTGGTAGTGGTGGTGGTGGTATTGGTGTAGTTGGTGTTGATATGTACCTGTACGCTGTAGAAGGGCCCGACGATGTGCACGGTGGTATCGTGGTCCTGCGGCTGGCCGGGCGCCTGCGGCTGCTCGGGCAACTTGATGAGCGAGCCGGTTACGCGCTGCAGCTCGCGCACATTCTGCCCGCCCTTGCCGATGATGCGCCCCACCTGCGACGACGCCACAACGATCTCCACCGTTAGCCGTACGTCGTCCGAACCGGACATGAAACCTTCCTCTCGCATCTTTTCGAAAATCAAATACTGCGCCTGTAACACACAAATATATTCCATTTTAGATTACATACTTCAAATCAGTAAACCAACCTAATGAGACTTTCTGATCTGATAACACTAGCATATCAAAACCTTTCTTAATGTTGAAATCGGTTGATAAACGGCCAGATAAACAGGAATAAATATTGAACAAAACCAACACATGAATTGCGCACTTCCTTTTGGTTTGGGGTCGGGTTAATATGCACATCAATTGAAGAGACACAGTGCATCAATAGCCCCGTACCCACCTAGCGCACAGGCTCGCGCGGCAGCCTCGCGAGCCAAATGCTCGGCTGGTGTGGACGTGCCTCGGCAAGGGCGTACCCAGGATTTCAGCTAGGAGGGGGCAGGGGGCTGCTTATACATGTGTCGAAAAGATCGTCGGTCGGGTATATTGAAACAAAAAATCATGAAAATTGACTTTTATTCATTAATTTTGATTATGACACAAAACAAAATATTATACATAATTATACTATACATTATGTATAATATATTAATATATTATGAATATATAAATATATATTATTATATTATGTAATAAATACGTTGCGGCACGACCGACACGACTCACTATACGGACTCTATATCGAATGTTGTAGAATATTTAACTATAGAACAAATCTGGCTGAAAAGATATTTTGTTTCCAACACTTCATTTTGCGCAGAGTAGGTAACACGTTTTTAATTTCTATTTGCCAAAAAAAATTACATTTATTTAATCTTCTAGGGGGGGGGGGGGGCAGCTGCCCCCCCCTGCCCCTACCTGGGTACGCCCTTGTGCCTCGGGCTGCCTCGGGCGCGCGTTTGCTCGGCTGAGCACGGCTCGGCCCCGAGCCATCTGTTGTCGGTAAACTTGACGCGCTCAAAGGTGCCTCGGTGAGCACTGTGTGTTAGGTGGGAACGGTTATGTTTTGGCTCGCGCGCGAAGCTAGGAAAATAGCTGCAGCTGAATATATACGACTTATGATGGCTCAGCCTGCCTCGCGAGGCGGCCTCGTGTAAATTGAACAAAACTACTGAGGCTGGCTCGCGAGCCGGACACCGAGGCTCCCTCGCGAGCCTGTGCGCTAGGTGGGTACGCGGCTATTACTAAATAAATCATGAAATATGCAGAGTAATGACGCAACTCGCTAAGTAGGTGGCGAGTGACGCGCGAGCTCACCTTCCATTGCGCTTCCGGACTACCCACGATGGTAACCTTGCGCTCCTGCTGCGCGTTGTTTTGATTTTCACCCTGTTTGTCCTGCTCCAACGGCGCAATCTTCACTGAAGCTTTGCTAAATCCTATTATGTGGCGGATGTGAGAGCCTTTCGTGCCAATTATAGCACCCACTGCATTGTTCGGGATGTACAGGTATGTGGTTTCCTGAAAAAATAAAAATATCACTCCATAAACATTCTTAAAACTTACCACAATTATTTGAAGTTTTGACCAAATTCAATTTACTACGGACCAGTGTCAAAGAGTGTAGTAGTAAGTTACCTGTGAATCCCCGGCGCCTTGTTGCGCGCTGCCCTGTCCGGCCAGTGGAGCGTAGATGGGCGGCGGGAAGGAGGGCGGAGCGCCGCAGAATCCGCGCCCTGTCGACATCATCGCCATCGGGTGCAGCCCCGGGAACATTATACTCTGAGGCGCCAGCATCTGCAATAGAACACATTTCATTCATTCACAACCACACACTCCTCCATCCGACTCCATTCAACTGAATATGAAACCATATGCAATACCTGTAAATCATTCTCATAGCTTTGACGCAACTTGGCCGATATTTGTGACTCCGCTTTAGCCATTTTTTCAATAGACCCTTTGACGGTAATGATGCGCTCCGAGTTGAAGCTATTCATCATGTCATTGATGGACGAAACAGTTATCTTAGTGTCCGTTTCTTGCATAATCCGCTTGATGGTGTTACCGCCTTTGCCAATAATGCGGCCAATCAAATTGTTGTGTGCCAATATTTTGAGACAGATTTCACTGGAAACAAAATAAATAAATTAAGTATTCACATTGTGACAGAATGAAAGTAATTCGTTACACTATTTAATATGTTGCGTAGAGTCGCTACGTACTCTTTGTTGGTGGTGGCGGCCTCCTGCTGCATCACTTCGAGTATTCTCTTGCAGGCATTGGTGCAGTTCTCGGGGTTCCCGTAGATGGTGATGGCCTTCTCCAGCGAGCCGACGTTCTCTTTGCGGTGCACGTCAACACGGGCGCGGCTCTGCTGCGTGATGAGCCGGATGGTGCTGCCCTGGCGGCCGATAATAGCGCCCACCATGTCGCTTTGCACCAGCAGCCGCAGCGGGAAGTCGGTAGGGCGCGAGCCGCCCGCGATGCCGCCACCGCCCCGGCCGCCACCGGGCCGCCCCCGTCGTCCGCCGCGGCTGTTCTGCTCGGCCGCCTCCACCTTGATGCGGGTGCCTTCTAGTTCCAACCCGTTCATGCCGTTTATGGCCCTGCAACAACACGCACCATGTATCGCATTCGACACTGTTCAGAACGCGCACAAACTACATCACTAAATGATGACCGTTTCAAAGGAACATTGAAGTCATGCTCGTAGACGCTTTACTACTTTTTGTCGCGTGCTTCATGGGTTAACTATTGTGGTTTTAACATTTCCATCCATCAACCAGTATTAGTATAAGTAGAACAAAAATTAAGCCCTCACTGCATAACAGGTGACAGGAAAACACGTAATGCAAGATTTATTTTGCACCTACTGTCACACTCCTTGTTCATCGGAAACTGATCAATACAGCGCCGTTCAAAAGCCAACTCACACCACCAAAACCACACCTTGGTTATTTTTTCAGAAAGTTAAAGAAATAAACGTATAAGGAAATTAGAAAACAGTGCTAGTTATCAGCAGTATTTACAAACAGGTTAAAACTTACGATACTGTGATAATGAGTGAATAGAATGTAACCATTACTACCAGTTGTGCTAATAAAACCAATTCAACTGAAGTTAAATGAAAGAACTGGTTGTTAATCACATACACCTTTATTACTATTTAGAGTAGAGAAATATATTACTGAATACTAAATAAACAAGACGTTAGATCATGAAACGAGATAGCACACTTCAAAGAAGACACCACACCACACATGACATGCAAGAAAGGAAGTATGTAGAAAAGAAGAAGAAGCCAAACCAAGCGTGCCGCAGGCCGAGGCGCCGTGCGCCGAGCGCCACCGATGGAGTGCGAGTCGGTTGGATACCGGCAAAGGGAATACTCACTGCATCGCCTGCTCCGGAGTCTCGAATGTGATGAACACCGCCTGGGTGTTAGCATCGCGCGAGTTCGCTTTGTCGCAATGCTGCACGTTGCCGTACTGTAAGAGCAGAGGCTCGATGTTGTCGAACCGGATTTGTAGCGGCAGCCCACTGATGAGAATCTTTGACGATCGGCTGCGACAAGCGACAATTTATCACTTTGCGTTTCATTATGTACGAGTACATCTAATGTGTCGCCAACTCACACCCGAATAACATATTCAGTGCTCATGCTCACATTTAATACATAAAGATGATGGATAATTTCTGCGAATGCGGTGCTTACTTTTCTTAGGTGAGACAAATCTGATTCACGAGCTTATCATGCTTTTAAGTTAAGTATTGTTTTTTTATAGTTACTTAAATCCAATTTAAACCTTTAAAATGCCATTATTTTACTAAAAGTGCGAAATATATTCAATGTCTAGCAGACTGACTAAGAAATATAATAGAAGACGAAGAGCCCGTGAGTAACAGAAAAACAATTTATCGATGTAAGTTTTTCACTGCATACTCCCAAAATTGGTAACAACGATGGCTAATCACGGAAATCTGTTAACTTTGAAGTAAATTGCTAAATAACAGTCATTTTATAAAGTCAGTTAACTTAAAGTAGCAATCCAGACTGTAGACGCCCTGGTAAAGTAAATTAATTGCAGTTGCTTTTTCTTTCATTTCATTAAGAATTTTATAACTAACTAGCAGCGCCCCGCGGTTTTACCCGCGTTGTGCCCGTTCCCGTGGGAATTTCGGGATTTTTTTTACATAAAAACCTTCCTCTTGAATCACTCTACCTATTACAAAAAACCGCATCAAAATCCGTTGCGTAATTTTAAAGATTTAAGCATACAGACAAACAGACGCGACTTTGTTTTATACTATGTAGTGATGAAGAAAATTTCGTTTCCCTTTTCCCGATGTTTGGCTGTATTCAGAATGACATCTTGCTGAAGTCAAAAAAATAAATGTTTGGTCAAAAAAATTCTCAAGAGGAGCACTGAAATACGAGTTCTTTCAGCCTTTTTTAATTTTCTATTTCAGGTAATAGCGAACACACCTAATAAGCTAATGTGAATTGAACGGAAAGAAACATAAATGATGGTCGTGTTGTGACATCAGAGTTCAAGATAGGCAAAATACATAAGAATAAACATGGTATGTATTTGGAACTGGTGAGATGGGATGGGACTTCCTATGCTTCAAAGATTGCAATATTCTCATTGGAATGTACTCTTAAACGTTTCGAGGTTCCAAAAGCTTTTATATTAAGATGGGTTCGTTCGTAGTAAACATATCATTATTAGTTAGTGTGACGATTCGGTATGTTTTAGTTAGAGTTGGCACCAGTCTCGCTAAGATCTGAATGATTTTAATATTTTATGTTTTCTTAAATAAAATCTAAAGAAACCGCTGCATCTATGCGTTGGTAGATATTAAATTAATACTTATTTTAACAACTTTGGTCGATGATCTCTGCCAAACAAAAAGGCGTCGCGATCAGTTGGCATTACAAAGTTCATTGGTCTCAATCTCAAGTGTAGTGACGTAGGTACGTACGTAGAGTAGTGAGGTACGAGGTGCTGTAGCCGTCTCACTCGCGGCTGGGGAACCGAGCTGCAGCGGCACCGCTCTAGCGAGCGGCGGAAAATGCCGGCTGATAGATAACGCTGATAACTACGTACGTATGTATGTATGTATGTATGTAGGTACAACACAACTGACAACGTACAGTTACGAATACTGAATGAAGTGCGTTCAACACAATTTTTGTCATTTAGTATACCTACTTGTTGTAGCTATCCATAGTTAGTTACAAGAAATTTAACCGCGCAAGGAGTAAACCGCGCTAGACCTAATCCGGAGACGCAGGTGTTGAGCTTCTAAAAGGGGAGGTGGTAGATGTCTTTGATAAAAACCAGGATCCACATAAATGCAATAAGTAAGGTGATTAGGTAACCAACAACCCTAAATAAAAAATATTAAACAACGATAGATATAGTAGTAAGGTTACCTACGCTAGCATTTGATCAAGTGTCGTTGGTTGATAATGTTATTACGAAGTTGATTTAGTGAGTGCACCAGTGCAGTGGCACCGGCATACATTAAATACGTAGTATAGCTGTAAGTATGGTAGGGCCGCAGAGTACGAGAGTAGAGAATGAGCGGGTGGCACGGGCGGGGCGGAGCGGGGCGGACGCGGGGGCGCGGGGCGCCGCCGGCCGGCATGGCCCGGCGCGCCTCGCACCGGCCGCGCCGGCGCGCTCTGTCATTACGTGTATTTGTGTGCGACTGTCTGGTTTGACTCGGAGTTGCGATTGTGAGTGTTGGACTGTGGAATGAGTGCGTCGCCCGTACGTCACCCACCGCTATAGTAAAGCAACAAACCGCCCGCGCTTTCAGGTTTCCCGCCGCCACCGCACCGCGCCGCCACCCAGTTCGTACTTCATATTCTTAAAACTCACGATGATTCATTTCATGGCATATAATAAAACAATGTACCGCACCGCGCCACTGCATACTGGCTTCAAGGCACGGCTCACATCGCAACCGCCAGCCGCCATTTTACTTTACGCACCACGTGTTTTTATAGTGCATATTATAATTCAATAACCAATGAGTTTAAAAAAGCTTGAATTAAGTTGAATTACAATTAAGTAGGTAGGTATTTACTCCATTCGTACCATTATCAATAGACAACCGTTAAATTCGTCTATATGTGGAAAAGGATGATAAAAGAGATCTTCACAGGTTCCAGTTCGGTTCTAATATAGTTTAGCACTTTCTTGTATCTAATTGGTTTGAGCAATCATGCACTAGTCACATATTGAGCTATCATGAGTGTTATCTATCACTGATGATCATACCTGTTGCGAAATCTAGCCATTTTGTAAGCGGTTTACTGAGCACAACTTGTTCTCGGAGACACAAAGTCACTTTAAAGGATTAGATCTATTGCACTTTAAACTTTAGGCAGTGGGTGAAAATCCTGGTAAATAATTGGCACAAGGCGAGCTGGGCTTGTGGAGCAACAGTGAATGTTGACGTGTGACTGTTTTAAGTTAGGCCCGAGCAGTATGCGAACGGGCGGCGGACGCAACCGAGTTCAGATCGGACTTGCAATGCAAAACGACAGCACACAGCCACACACAGCCGGCGAGCGCTGCGCCACCCGCCGCATCCCGCGACCCGCTCCACTCGCGTCCCACCCACACAGCCTAACTCATCTTTGTAACTAAATCCTTAACTATCTAAGTGCAGTTAAGCACTTCTTGCAAATGCATCGATTAAAACTGTTATCAACGCAACACATGCCACGTTTTTTCAGGTCATGATTTTAAACCCGAACTTAGGAGGTCAGTCCACGCATGGAAATACTTTTTAATTTTAAGTCTGTTCAACACGTCCGTGTGTGAAACCAATCTTAGAATTGAATTTTGAACCAGTTAATCCTTCACTGATGTAGTAGACATTTGGCACCTGGAGCTCTGAGGGCAATACAACTTACTAATTTATCGTAAATACCTATATGTATATCGGAAAGTTTATAATAATATTTTAGGTGTTGGCATGTAGACGTAAGACAGTAAGATGCACCCGGGCGAAAATGATTTAAGAAAGGAAGCTAAGTAACGCAACGGGCTGGATAAGGATCGATCAAGTGTAGTAAGGTAAGGTGCTGTAGATGCATTTGAAACCTTTACTGTAAGAGTAAAAATCGGTTTGGTATCATTGATAATTAACGGTTTTGATTATTTATGGTTATTGTGAATAACAATAACATGTTTAGAATTCAGCCTAATAGATTTTTTTGTTATTTTGTTGATGACATCATTGGCCCAGTTTTGGAGACGTGAAGTGAGTCCGGACCTAGGATGCTAGGATGATTGTTTTCAACGACCAACAAGGCCAAAATGCAAATAAACTTTTTTATTTATTATAATTTCTATCATCATAGTTAGTTATTTGTACTAGTTATTTTTTGGCTTAATCTATACTAATATTATAAATAGGCTACATTTTTAAGTTTTCTATACTACTAATCACTACATAGTATAAAATAAAGTCGTCTCTTTTTCGTGTCTGTCTGTTTGTCTGTCTGTATGCTTAAATCTTTAAAATTACGCAACGGATTTTGATGCGGTTTTTTGTAATAGGTAGAGTGATTCAAGAGGAAGGTTTTTATGTAAAAAAATTCCCGAAATTCCCACGGGAACGGGCGCAACGCGGGTAAAACCGCGGGGCGCTGCTAGTATTATATAGAGGTAAATTTTTTAAGTTTGTTTGTTTGTTTGTATGTTCGAGGTAATCTCAGAAATTATCAGTCCGATTTGAATAATTCTTTTTGTAATAGAAAGCTAGATTCAACGGGAGCCTTATAGGCTATTTTTCATCCCGAAATTCCCACGGAAACGGGTACGGGCGCTGCTAGTACCTTAATAAACAGCAATCCTTTTGTTGATATGTTTGTAAATATAGTATAGTTATTTACCGCAAACTGACCGACTAACTTTCAGACGACGGATTCAATATACAAAAAAAAATACAAAATGTTTATTTCCAAAAAGCTGCCTAATATAACAGTAACTATTTTTTTTCTACTTGGTCTGGGGGACCCAAAAAACGATTCTTAATCTATGAATTTATCAAATAAGTATTTGTATTAGTTATAGTATTTGAGTAAGTAGTTATCTATAATATAAAAATGAATCGCAAAATGTGTTGGTAAGCGCATAACTTCAGAACGACTGCACCAAATTGGATGATTCTTTTTTTAATGTGTTCTTTATTGTCAGGACAAGGTTTTTATAAAAGAAAAATAAGGAATAAAAATCTCAAAATTCCCACGGGAACGGGGGCGCTGCGGGTGAAACCGCGGGGCGCAGCTAGTTTTTGATAAAAACCAATTATCTATATTTTCCGCCAGGAGTGCAATTGTCCAAGTGTAAACTATTTTTCATACGAGTTACAATGTTGGCTTTTGTTGACAATGTTGAGTTGAATGTTGTTGTGGTTGATTTTCCAGCCTAAGAAGATTCCTTCTGAAGATGAAAAAGGTTTTGTGATTTCTCACCCCATCACTGAACACTTTTCCTCAATGGAAACAGATGTTGATTTAAAAAATCCGTTTTATTTTTTGCATGGCTAGGTTTGCTTTGGATGGCACTTCACTGGCACGTAGCTTACGCTACAACTACAAGTAACGGGTGTATCCCGTTCGGCCGATCGATCGATCGATCAATCGGCCCTATGAAACTTATTTTTCCCTTTTGACCGACCCTTCTTTTTATATATATGCACAGTCGTGTGGAGTAATATACTAATGATTAAAAAATATACAAACTGTTTATGATATATTTTATATTAGTTACGACCTCTTGTTAACTTATTGACACTATATACGCAAGATTACTATTTTCGATTACCAGAAAATCAATCACAACTTGGAAGCCGCGACAGCACGCCTACATTTTACTCTTGTTCTGGTACTCAAACCCAAATAACAAATAAAAATGAAGCCACCCAAACTAATACTGATACAACTTTAATTCTCGAGACTGGAGAGTTACTGGCCAAACATTTTTCGTTAAACAAGAACAAAAAGAAAAATGATTTGTTTCTTCGTCTTTACTGTAATGCCGTAACAAAAATGATCGAAGATATCAAGGATAAAAGTAGCAAATAATTATGTACTTTAATTAATAAATACTTAGTTATTCCAGCAGTTATTGAATTTTGTTTTGTTTTATAGTTTAAACAGTTAAGAATGATTATTTTATGTTTATTTAGAAATGTTTCAATAAAACTAATTTGCAAATGACTGTACACTTTTTAATTAGAATCGATCGAATTTCCCATATGTTAGATAGCAGCGCCCCGCGGTTTTACCCGCGTTGTGCCCGTTCCCGTAGGAAATCCGGGATAAAATGTAGCCTATAGCCTTCCTCGATAAATAGACTATCTAACAGTGAAAGTATTATTCAAATCGGTTCAGTAGTTTCTGAGATTAGCGCGTTTAAACAAACAAACAAACAAACAAACAAACAAAACAAACTCTTCAGCTTTATAATATTAGTATAGATCAGTCGGTCAAAAGGGAAAAATAAGTTTCATAGGGCCGATTGATCGATCGACCGATCGGCCGAACGGGATACATACACCCCAAGTAACAGTGTTATATTTCGAACTATTATTTTAATAATCAACGACCAAGGGCGAGTAGAACTCGCCTTTCAAGGGTGGGTTCCGTAGCACCGCCTAAATATCAATATCATTGTTTACCAGCAAGTAATAACTTTGTTCTTAGTTTAGTGTTGTATGTCTGTATATTTGCGGCATTGAGATATATTATGTACTACGTACTAGAGAAGTCACTTCAATCAAACAAGCTTCGTGAGAGATTCGTTATGGTGCGGGGTCAACTGTTCACTTAGTCGATGGCCAGCTCTGGCCAGAACTACATGTGCAGCTATTGTTTTTTTTATAAAATATGCCTTCATGTGCATTGCCTTATTGCAAAAACACTTTTAAAAACACAAATAAAAGTAAAGGAGTGATCTTTCATTTGGAAGTATAATTTTCAACTTCGAAAATAATTTGTCAATATTGAAAAAAAAAATGTTTACATCAACAAACGGCCATATTCCAAAGAGTATATAGGATATGAGATACAGAGTGCACATCAAAGTGGACACTATCGAGATAAGACGAAGATAAATACCTAATTCCTGTTGATATTATATATCAATCATCTTTTTATATTAACCGACTTCAAAAAGGAGGTTTTGTGTTCGACCCTAAGTTTTTAAAACATGATACTATTTTTTGTCTGCGATTTCTCGGAAACTATTTAACCGATTTTTTGCGGAATTTATTATACGGGATTTTTTTTTAAATGAGTTTTTTATATAATAATGGTAAAATGCTCCATACTCTTAAAAGGCTTCAAAAACGAGGCTATGAATTTTCGGTTGATTATTATTTGATTAAGTATGTAAGGACTTTTACTAAACGTTATCAAAAAACAACGGACTTGAAAAAAATCTTTGACATTAAAGGCGTGCCCCAGGAATGGATTTATTAATTTCGACTCCAATTTAAAGTCAAGCATTTATATTACCTGTCTGAGTTAATAGTCATTTATATTATTTTTTTATTCTCATCAATACAAAAAAATTAAGCTCAATCACAAGGTCACTGCTCTAAACCGTTGAGGAGTTCCCTTAACTATTCTTCGTCTTCAACATCTGGCAGTTCTATCATCAGATCGACTCCAGACCTTTATTAAATTGTAGTATTAAAATATTTAATGGAAAAATTAACAAATGCTCTAGTCACTCCTGTGATTTTCAAAAGTGTCTCTCCATTTCACTGGGATGCCATCATCAGATACCTCAAAATATATTCACAAAAAAACATGAAGATCGGTACATATACAACGGATTATACATCCGCGAGCACACAAAATAAATCATGTACATGTATTATGTATATACGGACAAATTGGGAAACTTCCTCCTTTTTTAAGTCGGTTAAAAAACCTTTTGCTATTATTCTTCATATACTTTTTTGTTTGTTAAATAAAAATTAAAATTTAATTCTGAGATTATTGAAAAAAAATAGGTACATTTTTCTACTAAGTGTCCGGTCTACGATGATTTTTATAATCTCTATTGTTAATCCGAGTAATGGCATTCAACTAGACTTATCCGTCAATGTCATAAAAAAAATCTCTTCACGATTTTTGTTCGACGTAGCCTCTCTAGTACGTAGTACATATATCTCAATGATTTGCGGTATAATGCTAAAACAACTAATTATTTATTTATCTCATTCAAGAAAATTACGTTGAAAGTGTTCATTTGAGTTCTACAGCATATAATATATTTTTTCATTCTCCTATTTTATAAGTTAATTGAAGGGATTTTTTTAGCAATTGTTTTAGAGAACTAATGGTTTAAATTTTTTAAGACGTGACAAGCAAGACACCCCACCGTATAATCTTCTTCTTCTTCATCGAGTGGATGGTCAACCTGACCAATCCTGGTGTCAAAGTTATTGAGCCGCCGAAGGCCTCTGACATGGCTTATGTAACAACTACAGACTATCCGTAGAAAGTAACCGAGACCGACGGCTTAACGTGCCCTCCGAAGCACGGAATCATCTTACTTATCGGGCAATCAGGTGATCCAGCCTGCAATGCCCTAACCAAACTGAGGACAGTCTCACAAAGTGATTTTTGTGAGATATCCCCACCGGGAATCGAACCCGGAACCTCCGGGTCGTGAGCCGAGCGCTCAAACCACAAGACCACGGAGGCTGTTACAAGACCACGGAGGCTGTTAAACCACGGAGGCTGTTAACCATATAATAAAGGGTATGATATTTTTTTTTTAAAATCAGTTGAATGTATGGGGAGAGCACGCCCGTATTTTGTTTGTATGAACACAATTATAAAGCAATTTACTGAACACAATTACAATTGTATCTTAATAGTTTCTGAATACGCTGTAATATACGGTCGAACGCAGGGGGGACTTCATGGTGATATGGTGTCTGAGGGTTCCGTTTCTGGCTCCAAGCCCTAAGCTAAACATCGCGGGCATAACAGCAGGATCGATAATATGATGAAAATAGTAAATTTCTTAACTCCCAGCTGAATTTGGTTTAATGAGCATATTAGTGAATATGCTCATTATCAAATTAAAAAGAAAGGGGGGGGGGACCAGATTGAAGATTTACAAAGTAATGGGAGATGGTATTACGCATCGCTCGGACCCGATTCATTTTATGTCGATCATAACTAACGTAACCATACGTCCCGTTTTGAACGGGACAGTCCCGTTCTTCGGTCGTCTGTTCCGTTGTCCCGGGAGATAGCCCCGGGACGAAAAATGTCCCGTTTTTTAAAATGGCGCGGAAAATTGTTCAGCCGGGCCGCGCTTCTTAGCAACCGGGGTTGAATTTGTAGTCCGGGTTTGGACAATAGATAAAATAATTATTGGCTTTGATGAAAATTACATGACGCTTAACTCAACATGTGCCTTAATTCCAGAAACTAAAAATTTCGCTCGCGCTCCACGCCCGCTCAATTAATATGTACCTATTAGATAAATTGATAAAGCCAGACATGCAATGGCTTTATGGGCCCAGTAAAAACTGAAAAATATTCGCTCGTCGCCCGTCGAAAATACAAAAAAACTTTATGGTCCCAAGATAATTATAATTAGAGCTCTAGTTCAATGTGTAAATAAATTAACCTGCGAAAAAATCGATGTCCCGTTTCTAACCAAAAAAATGTGGTCACGTTAATCATAACCTTAAAATTGAATGAAATATGCCTAAAAAAATATACTTAAACACTTTTTCGTGG
Source organism: Cyclophora albipunctata (assembly GCA_963082685.1). Taxonomy (NCBI): domain Eukaryota; kingdom Metazoa; phylum Arthropoda; class Insecta; order Lepidoptera; family Geometridae; genus Cyclophora; species Cyclophora albipunctata. The sequence continues at coordinate 10,096,303 of OY720111.1, read as the reverse complement.
CGTGGTTTCAAGAATGGCTGGATAATAATTTAGCATTGTAATTAGACTCTTCTTTAGCACCACAATTATTTAGTAGTCAAAAGCACTATGGTAGACTTCGACCTGATTGTCAAACATTAACTTGTACCTCCTCGAAAGCTTTCAAGCAATTAGTTTCATCACTGTTGAACATTTAGGCCATGGCCCCATATGAACATCCGTATTGAAAACCTCCTCCTTTTTTTGAAGTCGGTTAAAAAGAGCCCCTTTGGGGCCAAAACCGAATAAACATAAGTATTTGACATTGACCAATGTGTGTTGGAGAATTTAAAATTTAAAATAGTATTTCAGTTTTTATTTACGTATGGCGGCACTGCGCAGTAGATAATGTTTAAACATGCGCCAAGCCCATGCTCCAGGCGATGTTACTTCACATTAATTCACCCCTTGTGTGCCACGTCTTGTGATAACACAATTTTTCTCCGAGCTGCAGGATTTATATTGATTGGATTGGATTTTATATGAAAATGCGCTAAGAAGTCATCATTTTCTGCCTGTCAGTGTTTTGGTCTAGTCCACAGAAGATGTGTCATTGTGGCTACTCTACTACTCAACAAAACATAATTTGATAACATATTGCGTAGGTGGTCTAATGGCGGGCGATAAGCTTCGTAACTGTTGCGATTTATAATTATTATAGCTGTCATAAATAAGAAACCGGACCGGAAGGTTAAATTTCGTCCATTTGGAATTTTGCAAACCAGTATCAGAAACAGTATAATATTTCTGAAAGAAAAATTTGATGCGTAGAAAGAGCGGTGAATTTTGTGTCGATACCATTATAATAATACAACAGAAAAGAAAATAAAATATAGAGCCGTAAAAGCTGTAATTTCAAAGGGAAAATATCAAAGTCCCTGTTATACATTCAGGATTTCTCTTTTCAATTTAACAATATTTCTAAGAAGAATTTCCTGGAAAATGTACTAGTTCTGCGAGTACTCCAATAATAAATATGGATCGATAACTTATTTCTAGTAAACATAAAATCATAATTCTTTGTAATATTCACTTTACTAAGACTTTTCATATATTTTTTGCACCATCTTTTTAATGGTTTTAAATAAGTATATGAAGTCTTAATGAAGTGAATATTACGAAGAATTATGATTTAATGTTTACGAGAAATAAGTTATTGAGTATAAGAGCATTTTTAAATTAATAAAATAATCTTAGTTTTTAATGTTTAGCCAAGATTGGTCAGGTTGGCCAAGAAGAATGTTTTTATTAATTTAAATAAGCTCTAATGCTTGTTGTAAAATATATCTAGGTAGGTAAGGTGAATTTTTATGAAAGGTAACAATATCAATACCTACGTATCCAAAACGGTGAGAATTATTTGTCTAAGTTTTACTAACTTGCTTCCGTGCTTTCCATACCCCACTGTTCCAACTACCACTGTTCAACCCCCTCGACCGCCTTAACCCAGTTAGTACTAGTTCACTTTTTAATGGATTTTTACAGGGATGGATTTAACCCTCAAGGCCCTTACTACACTTCACACTGGATTACTAAGGTACCTACCTATCTATGTCCTTACTGGCTGCCCTGGGCTTCGTCAGTATACTATTACCTATGTTATGCAAAAAAAATTACCTATATCTTCTTGTTTATTGAGTGTCCTCTATACTCTACCATCGTCTAAAAAATATACAAATCGCGACTCCAAACGTTAAGATTCATTCATTTCGAATAGTTAGTGTCCACAGTCCAACCATGGTGTCGGGAGTTTTTAGACCTGGAACTGGAAAGGAAAGATGCGAGCGCAGCTCACAAACAAATAAACCTAAATGCACAAAATAGATAAGTACTGAGTACCTGCCTACTCTATATAGGAATGCAAGCGCGAGCCGCGCCCGTCGTATGTATGTGGTCGTATGTATGTGGTCGTATGCTGTGGTGACGTCAAACGCTGAGCTACACCGTGAAATAATTATTGCGAGCGCAACTTTAAGTCTCATAACTACTTATTTCATTTCTTCGAATAATATTTTAGATAATTCTTTCAGTTAACTAGTTCCCTCTATATTTTCATAAAATTATGTAGGAACCTATTAATAATCTTAATATCGATGTTATAAAGCTTCGTCATACTATTTTGTGATACTAGTTTTTCCACTGAGTGGTTATCGCAGCTGTAGGAAGTTATCTTCAGTAAGATTTTAAGTTGACTTAGATCCATCCATCCATCCCATTCTGACGTCATTTGTATGGATTCTTGGCGCCCGCGGTCCCGCGGATGCCGCTCAGGCAGTGGCAACCAACTCGCCCACTCGAGAGTCGAGACCCGGTGCTTGCCGTGAGCACTCATCTAGATTTATATTTAACCAGATTTAAATGTAATTTTATACTAGTAAGCAGATAGTAGAAACAATTTAATAAATAAGAAAATCAACCAAGATTTACCATGGTGAGTACATGTGGTATGGTACCTACAGTGATTTTTAGTAGGTACCTATTGTGATAATCTGAATTGTAATTGTATTGTAACACGTTCCACCCGTCTAACTAAAGAGATGTGCATTATGTTGTGCCAGTACTGTCCCCCGTGTAACAAAGTCTAAAAAATCCTCCAGTAAACTTTCTTGTTTATTTCCTGGCTAGGTACCTACTTACTTATATACGTCCTGTGTGTAATAGAAGTGAAGTATTCCTTGTACCATATAAAAATATTATTAAAAAATAAAAATTGATTTGTACATATTTTCACGTATTCTTATCAGTTTCGTAACCAAATAAATACACAAGACACGGGAAGTGGTATTACTTCCGTAACTAGGTGATTTTAATTTTCCATGGAATTTTTGGATAAAAATCTCCACAGTAATGTGAGTCAAGCAAGCAGCGCCCGTGCGGGCTTCGGCCCGTACAGCAACAGTTGAGTAATGAGTTGCAGTATTTTGCCAAGTGCCTTGTATTTTTATTTTGTTTCCTCTTTGTGTACCTAGGTACATTATGCAATTTTTTATTTTAGTCATTAAATTTATTTTATTCTTCTTAACAAAAGAGCAATGTTAGACACTAGCCATGCCATTATTTAATACATATTAAGTTATATCCTACTTTGTTAAAAGTTAGAAAAATTAGGACTGGTTAAGTAAGAGTCTAACCAAACAACCCACTCCACACGGCAAGTAAACTGCAGTTGGTCTCTGCAAAAGCAGAAAAACATCTTTTTACTCATGTTTGTTCCGAACCGGGCAAACTGTTGCTCTGTTACATCGAGTGGTCAGATTGAAAGCTATGAAGCGATTTATCCTTTCGCTGATTTCGATTCGCAGCATTTTCTACCAGATCCTCAAACAGCCAATTCTATCATATAAGTAGCTATTTATCTAATTTTTGAAATACTTAAGTATGTTAAAATTCCCCATATTCCAAACAGCAGATTTAATTGCCTAGCCTGGCACCTTGCATTTTTAAGTCGTTACGTAAGTACTTATATTATATATATATAACCATGTTATGGGGCGTAAGGGGCGTCAACCAACATCTCACGACGCCCAAGTCAACCTCACCTGCTCGTGGTGCGCCCTGCTAAACAACCGACGAGGCTCTGACGAAACACCCACCAACCCGCACTGGACCAGCGTGGTGGGTCACGGTCCAAACCCCCCAAACATGAGTTTACAAAACCAACCAAGGCCCCAAGTCTCCGGCGACCCCAGCGGCTGCGCGGACGTTGACGGGCGTGTTGCCAGCCCTGGGATCAGGGGTGCTAAGAATCCCCGGATGCGACCCCACCGTCAAACGACCTCGGCTCAATTCATAAAGGACACCGATAAACTCAACATTTTGACATATAACGTAAGGACACTGCTAAAAGATGAACGTCTCATAGAACTAGAAAACGCACTTAAAGACATTAATTGGGACATCATGGGACTTGCTGAAGTTAGAAGGAATGGAGAAATTACAGAAGAACGAGAGGATACTATTTTCTTCCACTTCGGAGAAACCAGCGGACAACACGGAGTGGGGTTTCTGGTGGCTCGGAAGTGGAAGAACAATATTATCGAATTCAAAGGATATTCAGAACGCATTGCAGTACTCAAACTCCGCTTAACACCCAACACTACATTAACGCTCATACAAGTGTATGCACCAACATCTGCATATAGTGACGAAGAAGTTGAAGCCTTTTACGATGTGCTAAACAAAGCCTGCGACGACAACCGAGGTACCTGGAACATGGTCCTCGGCGACTTTAACGCAAAAATCGGTACCAGGCAAGCAACGGACACTAGCTCCACTATTGGTCAATTTGGCTTAGGCGTCCGAAATGAACGCGGTTCTAGAATGATTCAATTTGCGTTCGGACAGCAAATGACCGTTGCCAACACCTTCTTCAACAAGAAATCACACAGAAGGTGGACTTGGATAATGCCCAACGGATCCTTCAAAAACGAAATAGATTATATGTTATCCTCAGACCGACAAATAATAAAAGATTTAAGCGTCTTAAGCAAAATAAAATTCAGCTCCGATCACAGACCCCTTCGTGCAAAAATAAGATTTAATTTTAAAATACATCGTTTCAAGAGATACAACCGGAAACCAATTCGCCACTCCCAATTAACACTCATAAATAGTGCAGACCAATTCAACATAGAATTAGCCAATCAATTCGAAATCCTTAAAATCGATGAAACCGTAGACGTAGGAGAACAGTATAGAACCATAACTAAAGCAATATGTACTTCTAGCCGAAAAATTAAAAGATCAAAACAGACAAAAGCAAATCTTTCAGATATAACGAAAACCCTGATACAAGAACGAGAAAATACCGAAATATGCACTACAGAATATAGCAAGATAGACAGAAAGGTGAAACGCAGAATAAGAAAAGATATCAGATTACTTAATTTAGAATTAATGAAAATAGCTATCGAGAAAAGAACATCATTAAGGTCAGCAAAGCAAGGATTCTGTAGATCAAAGCACTGGATTAACTGTCTGCAAGACAACAAAGGCAAAAAACATAACAGTCAAGAAAAGATTATGACCATTTGCACTAACTATTACAAAAATCTTTATTCCGACACCACAAAACATGACGAAGAAAGTACATACAATCGCCCGGATTCCATACCTCTCTTCACAACGAAGGAAGTTCATGATGTTTTTAAAACTATGAAATACGACAAGAGTCCAGGAGACGATGGAATCACAACGGAAGCGTTAAAAATAGGTTTGCCGGCACTGCTCCCCCACATTACGAAACTATTTAATTCCATACTAGATACGGGTGAAATCCCAAAAGAAATGTGTCACTCAAACATAATCCTCCTTTTCAAAAAAGGAGAAAAGTCTGATATAGGTAACTACCGACCCATCAGCCTAGTGTCACATTTATATAAAGCCTTCCTTAAAGCCATCCAACACCGTATCGCAGGCCTTCTAGATCAGCACCAACCAAACGAACAAGCGGGCTTCCGCCGTGGCTTCTCCACTACCGACCACCTATTCACTTTAAACCAAATAATTGAAAAAGCCATAGAATACAATAAACCAATTTACATAGCCTTTGTGGATTTCACAAAGGCTTTTGACAGTATTAAACACGCCGCAATATTTCAAGCATTAAAAAACCAAAATATAGATAGTACCTACATCGAACTTTTAAAGAAAATTTACAATATCAGCACAGCCAATATAAAAATACACAGCAACGGACCTACTTTCAAAATTGAAAAAGGAGTGAAGCAGGGCGACCCTCTCTCGCCGATCCTATTCACCTCAGTTCTCCAGGAAGTATTTAAGACTCTTTCTGTGGCTTGGGCAACAAAGGGAATAGTTGTCAACGGCAAACACCTTACTTTACGTTTCGCCGATGATATCGCAATATTTGCCTCTACACCACACGAACTTCAGGAGATGTTACAAGAATTGAGCACGGCATGTCTTGAGGTTGGACTCCAAATGAATCGGTCAAAGACAAAACTCATGTCAAACAGCACGAAACGTAGGGTCGAGGTAGACGGGCAGGTGATACAATATGTTGACGAGTATATTTACTTGGGCCAGTTAGCTAGCTTCGAAAACAGGCAGGACAAAGAGATCGGTCGCAGGATCGACAACGCCTGGAAGAGCTACTGGTCCATGAAGACGCACATGAAGGGTGACCTTCCTCTGTCACTTAAGCGTAAACTCGTCGACATGTGTATCCTGCCCGTCCTAACCTACGGTGCCCAGACATGGTCTTTGACGGAGTCACAGAAGTCCAAGCTCAAGATTTGCCAGAGGGCGATGGAACGGAGCATGCTCGGATTAAAGCGCGTTGACCGAGTACGCAACACCACGCTGCGTTCCACTACCGGTATTGCAGACGTCGGTGACAAGACCGCCCGGCTAAAGTGGGAATGGGCTGGGCACGTGAGTCGGATGAACCCGGAAAAGTGGGCCCACATCTCATCTCAATGGGTCCCTGAAGGAGGGCGACGTCGAGGTCGACCGAGGAAGCGTTGGCGGGACGATCTAATCGCCTTTAAAAGCGATTGGTGGGTGCTCGCAAAGGACAGGGAGGGTTGGCGATGCTTGGGGGAGACCTTTGCCCAGCAGTGGGACAATATAGGTTAAATAAAAAATAAAATAAAAAAAAAAACCATGTTATGAGGGGGGCATTCATGTCTCACGTGTGCTCATATACATATCAATGAATATCGACTAGTCCACTTCAATTCGCAGGTAAAATAAACATCCCTTCCCAATTAATGTTTCAATATCCCACTTGAATGCGCATTTCAGATTTCATTTTAATGATCGGTGGGAGGTGCTTAGTAGCTGGTGGAGCTTTTCATCTCTTGGAAAAAGGACTTAAACCGTATAATACCTATCTATCTAAGAGAAAATCCCTACCCACCTTGTTTACAACGGAACGGAGGAAAACAACATCAAGAAAATAAACAAGAGAGCATTTCTAAAAATAATTCCATCGATCATTATTCCTTCCTACCTTCATTAATCCCCTCGGCATTAGAAAAACGTTCATGGAAAAATACTTACTTACTAGTAGAGCTATAAGTAGGTAGGTATCACTACATAGTATAAAATAAAGTCGTCTCTTTTTCGTGTCTGTCTGTTTGTCTGTCTGTATGCTTAAATCTTTAAAATTACGCAACGGATTTTGATGCGGTTTTTTGTAATAGGTAGAGTGATTCAAGAGGAAGGTTTTATGTAAAAAAATTCCCGAAATTCCCACGGCAACGGGCACAACGCGGGTAAAACCGCGGGGCGCTGCTAGTTTCTAATAAAACATTCGGCTACGAATTGGGTAATATAGGACCTAGGTACCTAATAAATAAAAAGAAACCGGTTAAATTGAGTCCCAATCTAGCCGGCCTCAAATCGCACACATCAACACCATGTCTTACTTAACTCCAAATTTTGCACAAAGTAGGTAGGTAGGTAGGTAGGTAGGTAGGTAGGTAGGTAGATCAGGTAGTTTGTAACCTCTACTCTACCAACGTGTTATTCAACGTCGTGTTATCTGTCGCTGTTTGACATGAATGTGTTGTGGTTGTGGCCCTAAATATTGTTCATTAAATGGTAGTACAGTCACGTGCAATGAAATGTATACACGGGCAGATTTTCAAATAGGTAAATGTCCACTCTGAAATTTTCAAAAACATATAGCCATAGGTATATACCTAACCACCCGAGTTTCTCACAATACACAGGTTGTTTTCAGATATTTGTATACACGATCACATGCAGAAATATGTAGGTATCCATTATTAATTATGAATTACAATAATATGTAAACCATATTATTTCACAAAAATACACAATAATATTTCATTATAATGTATACAATAATTATGCCTGTGATTTTCTTATACATTTCATTGCACGTGACTGTACCTAACTAGATACCTAAGTATATAATTTTAAGTACCTAACCTATGTGCCGATTAAAATGGATTAATTATTTATTCGTTATTTTATTTTATTATTAGTAAACGGTTAATGCTAAAATCTATGCCTATATTCTATATAGGTACTCAGTCAGCCGTGAAATCAGTCAATCCAATCACTAAGGACGATAACAGTTCGTCAAGTATATTTGTTAGCGGGCCCGTGTGGTAGCGCCCCGCGCCCGGCGCCCATTCGTTTTGAACAGCGATTGCCTGGCGCCTGCGGAGGGCGGTCGTCTGACACCGCCTACTTCGTCTGGTACAAGCGTCACCAGTCTCGTGTCCCGCTTCTCTTCAAGGCTTAAATTCACTAATATTTGGTTCGAGAACGCGAACAGAGCACGTCCTTTCCACAAAATTAAAAAAAAATGTTTAAGTTATCTCATTAAAATGAATAACAAGTCAGGTCTGATGCAACTAACTTCAGAATTAAGTTTACCCTTATGCTAATAAAAGAAAACACAATTGAAATAAAATCATAAAACTAAACGAGCTAAATGCGTTCGGACTGGACGAAGAGACCGAGCCCACTAAACGATCACTTCACTGTTCAATCCAGGATGCCTTGCACTGAACAGATAACTACGCACGTTCACGCTACCTACGTCACACTATGAATCATTTTGTCAATCAACTACCGGTACCTAGGTGCCTGTATTATTATGAGACAAATCCTAACGTTCGGCTACTCAATCAAGGTAGAATATTCCAATGACAATAGATATGTACAGTTCAGTACATCCTACCCTTTCTAACCCAAATAGAAATGAAAGCGACTGCGCCAAGAAAATACTAATCGATCGAAAAAATACGTAGGCACCTAGGTAGTACCTACGGGATTTTTTCGTTAATGAAGTCTGAATAGTTTGACCATAGTTTGACTATGCCATTTTAAGGCAAATGAAGAATAAACTGTTAGCTGACCGCTAGTTGCTGATGGTGAAGGAGTAAATTTTATAATTTACGTGCAGATCATGCAAAAGATTTTTAGCCGACTCGACTGAGTAGGTACCTAGGTTAAGTATAGCATAGGTTACTAAAAATCGCCAACGTTCTTGTGTTCAAGCTTAGTTTTTTTCATATTTTTCCTTTGCCCATATTTTTAAGATAATTTCAGCTAGTTTGCTCTGGTGCCTTGACTCTGCCGTTTCCGTGCGGCAAACTAAAAATAACACCTAGAGCAAAATCTTCAATGAGCTTTTGGTTAAAATGCACACTGAAGTGAGTTTCACTCAACCTCACTTGATATTTTTATAATTAGCAAAAAGTAACATGGCATCAGCCGTTTAGATTATAGCGATAATTTGAAAAATTTGCAGTTAATTTGCGTACGCATTAAGTAATGGTACATTACTAATGGATTGTAATAGAAATTATTCTATGGCGCATAATATTAAACGGTTTTCAATAAAAAGAAAAACACCTGTAGATTCTACGTCAGTAATAATAATAAGATTACTTGCTAATCCTGGTGGATTTTTTGGCTTTGGATCAAGTAGGTGAGTGGTAATTCAGAAAGAATTGTGATATTGATATTCAGTGTGTGATAATTTAGGTACAAGGTAAATAGGTCATTTAGGAATAAGAACTATAAAAAAGTATTAATATACCTACTTAAGACAAAAATCATGACATTTCACATTAGTGACAAATGTAACGGTTCCGATGGAACAAACTAGACTAACTGAAAGAGTTAAAGAACTAACGCATTCCGTACCACACCCTTTATTAGAGGAATTTTTGCATGTACAGCTAGGTATATTAAACTTATCCACAAATAGGTACTTTTTAGAACCTATAATTTTAAATTAATATCTAAATACATTGAAAGGAAAATTTTATACATATCCAAATTATTATGAATATGAAGCATCGAATTTTGGCAACATGCCTACAGGAAAACTAGAACTGAATCTTTGACTTTCAGGACCAGCAAGGAAATAGCGTCGCAGAAAGTGACTCACGATGTTAAATATGTGTGGAGAGCTGGACGGGAAGAAATCGATACACATGTTAGTTCTCACCAAAAAACACTTATTTTGAATGGCTTTTATTATAATAGGGTAAAAATATATAAGTAGGTGATATAAGTATAAATATGGTCGAACCTTTAAACACAGGTTGTTTCAGAGAAAACGAAAAAAGCAATCCTACTACCTAATATTATAAAAGCGAAAGTTTGTGAGGATGGATGTATGTATGGATGTTACCCTTTCACGAAAAAACTAATGGACGGATTTGGATTAACCTTTATACCTACCCCCTTGAGATAAAATTGACAATACTCGTAATTTGCTGATGCAACAGATGTCATTAGAATTAGTTCTACAACAATGACTATTTTTCAAATACGAAATTCCGAGGCAAATAAAAGGTGTGGTCTTTAACCAAACTTCCCATTTTTAAATACCAAGTAAACTGAGAGAGAGACCCTCTGCTTCGCTAATCAGCTTGAAATAATCTTTTATCAAAGACCGATTGATCAATTTAAAATCCACGGGCATCTGCGCGCGCCTCTTGCGCGTGCTATAGCAGGTGCGTATCCGCGAAATTGTAATGAAGGTACCTACTACCTACTTTGGATTGAAAAATGCACTGTTCAACGCCAGGTGCGCCGGAACAAGCTCGCACTGAACGGTGATCTGTTTTAAAGTGAGCAACTTCATTCAGAACCAAGTAATGTAAACGAGTTATCAACGGTTTCTCAACTTTGTTTGATACTTTTTGATTGGACTTTAACATGACTAAACCAATGAAAGCGCAATATTTTAAAAAACACTTCTTATCAATGATGATAAGTTATCATGTTACGAGCAAATGCTCAATTTGGATGTAAGGTACCTACCTTAGTCGGTTCATAGGTACTTGATTTTTTTCCAAGAAATTGTTTTATGTGTGACTAATGATAATAAATATTTTTCATCACTATACTAATATGATATGCTATTCCTACAATATCTTATATGCGCCCGGTGCAGTGCATTAGTATTTTCAAAATAATGGGACTAAGTAAATCATAAATTCATAGTGGTCATTCATTGGTCGTCAGTGGTCAACGGGCAATTTAATGATTTCGCCAGCTAAGGCCATATTTACACGAAGCAAGTAAGCGCGCCATACCATACCAAGTACCTACGCAAGTCTAAAAAGTTTCGCCCAAGGTGAAGGGCGTCAATTGCCTCACAAAGAAAATTGTTTTAATAACTCGTGGCATAATGTCAGTAGAGTTTTAACATTAAATAATGCCTTATACCTGCTTATAACATCTTTGCAAAGTTGTTAAGAAACAGAACTTTTTAATTGGTTGGATAAGTTTAACTCATTTTTAGCTTTTTGTGTAAGTAAGCGTGAGTCGATGTCTCGGGGTACACTACTAGGAGTACTGCAAATTTCCACGGTGCTTGATGCAATAATTTATGCCAAAGATAGAGCAGGGTCTTACTCACGGAAGAGTTTAAAAAAAGGTCATTTTCTTAGTAGAAAAATGACAATATTTAAAATTGCTAACATATTAGGTATATTAATCAATATTGAACCATGCCAGACGCATAGTAGGTAAGTTAGTTTACTTACTTCAAAGTGGTCTTTTGAGAATTAGATAATTTTAACTAGGTACTTCGTAGGATAGTAGTCGTTACTTGAGCCATGTCAGAGGCCTTTGGCGGCTCAATAACTCTGACACCAGGATTGGTCAGGTTGGCCATCCACTCGATGAAGAAGAAGACTATAATCTATTTATTTTGGATTGGCACAACATGTGGTTAAATGTCAATTTTCCAGCCGAAGACGATTGCTTCTGAAGAGGAAAAAGGTAAGAATGCAATAAAATTACTACCTAAATCTTTTTCCTGTTCCGGAGCAATCGTCTTCGGCTGGAAAATTGACGACATTGGTCCACATTTTGTGCCAATCCAAAAAAAATAGAGTGTAGGTACTTAGTTAGGTAGGTACTTTAGCATTCACTTTTTGGGCCATTGTCATGTTATAAGCAGTCAATTCCATACCTAGTTATTTTTACTTGCAGACCGCTACATAAGATCTCAACCCTGGTTCCACTATCAGACCCGGAGCTATTGTGTTGTATTGTGTCAAAACACTAGCCAACCCAAATACGACGGTATAACTATATAGTTTTTTTTATAGTACGTTTTCTGCTGAATAGCAACGAACCTCACAAAAATAAGGTTATTGCTATCGATTGTGATCAATTATGGTGGAGTTTACTCTGCTCTATCGATTGGTATAATAAGGTGACATGAAGAGTAGTCTACCCGGATCTACGGTAGTAGTATAGTAGCAAGTTTTACAACTTACGTAGTACCTAAAATCTTTTTTTTAAGTAGTAAAACTTATTATCTTTACTTATACTTTAGAGCCAGGTAGGCCAGAGGTGGGTACTTAAGTTTCTTTCTGTATGCGGTTTAAGCCATATGCATTAAAACCGCGACTGCACCCTTAACCAAGGTAAAATGACTTGTTTACTCAATTTATACCTATAATTTGAATGCAATTTTATAGAGACACTAGCCGCGCCCCGCGGTGTTACCCGCGTTGTATCAGTTCCCGCGGGAATTTCGGGATATAATGTACTCCATGTGTTATTCTGATGTATAATCTATATTACTGTAAAGTTTCATCCAAATCCGTCCTGTAGTTTTTACGTGAAAGAGCAACAAACATACATCCATCCTCACAAACTTTCGCATTTATAATATTAGTAGGATTGTTATGGCAATTACAGACTTGGCTTGCGATACTTATTGCCGTGTGTTGCTAGGGGTAAATAAAATATTATTATGATGTAAAATTAACATTTTCTTAAAATGAAACTTATCATTTGCGATGTGTCGGATATCCGTATCCGGATCAATGTCCGCGGATACACCTACTTGGTTAACGACCCGGCACATCCCTAATGATCACTGCTGGACAACCCGCTGTATCTTAATCAGCCTTTAGTGAATAAAATGTTAAAAACCCCCCAGAGGTTAGTCTCTCAACAATTCTGAGACCATCTCCAAATAAATTGTATTTATTGGTTTCCTAGGGTAATATTTTTTGTTTATACGTACCTAGTAGGTGATACTAATAAATTAATAACCTCTCGTGGAATGGAGAAGGCAAGAGTCAAAATATTACTCTCAAATGCACCTACAATCCGAGCTTAGGTCATATAGGTATATTACACTAGTTTTTATTACACTTCAATCCATGCATTATTTCCGAAGTTACAACGACGAGAAGTTCAAGCCCTTTTTTGAATTTACGAGATTAGGTGCGCTTACGCTATGACGTCACAATACTGCTCAGCCGCGACCGCGAGACGGCCGGGGCGCGGCGGTCGGTCGGTCGGTCCGGTGAACTCCAGTAAACTTTGGTGCGTTTTGGCGTCTCGTTTCATATTATTTTGATTGTGTTCGTATTCATAATACCATATTTTAAAGAAATAAAGTAAATTATCCTTTATATCCGATTAACTCAAGTGAAACGTGAAGTGTGTAGAATGGAAGAAGGTTTTTTAATAGGTCAGTCGGACAATCTGCCAAGAATGGATAGTTTGATTGTGGCACAATATTTCATAAAGAACCAGGATTTTACTGCTGCCGAAATTCGTGGAATAAAGATAAAAAGGTATTTACGTTCTGAGTAAGCATTACCTACTCTCGGGTAGGTATTTATTAGGCAGTGTGTGTTTCATTTAGTATTATGGACGGCGATAAAAAAATACTACCAATCTACCTACATCTCGAGGTTTTCGATGATTATTTTACCTCTATGTTTTATTAGTACAGAAAATGTCACTATTTACCCATATACAGATGTAGGTAAGTTCTAGTAGGTAGGTATTTACGTAGTTATTACTTTTCTGAGTAGACAAATAGGTAGGTACCTACCTGCCTATTATTATAGTTTTATTTATTATAATATAAACCAGATATTTTTTTTTATTTCATCCAATGTCCGCTTTAGTTTGTTCATTCACAGTTGTTTTTTTTAATAAAAATAAATAATACTTAGTTAAGAAATCAGTGGTGATCAACTTTACTTTTTTATAGGGGTGTTGCAAGTATGAACGCTAATGTGTCTGTCTACCTATGTCTGTCTGCGTGTCTGTATGTTTGTCTGTAGTAACGCAGCATATTTTTCACACATTTTTCCGCAGAGAACAGTTAAATTTTGATTTTTAATGCGCAGCGGCGTGCGAACGAGAGCGCGACTGCCGAATGAGTTGAACTGTGACGTCACCGACTAGTGAGCGCCCACCCGCGTTTTTAAAATCCCGCGGCCGAAAATACGCACTTTGATCGTTAATATCTTAGCCATTTATTGAGATATGGAAAAAGTGAAAACACAGTTTTTCTTGTAATTTTGTGTAGATTTATTTGGTGTGTAAAGTAAAAAATGTTTGGCTTCTCCATTCTTTGTTTTGTTATTATGTTTATCAATTAGCCAATAGTTTAATGAGTTAGTTCTGATCTTGAACTTTTATCTTTTTTCTAGTAGTCGCACTTAAATCTAGAAAAACTTGCAGGCTGACTCTATCTATACTATACTAATGGCTCTAATACTGGTCGATTGCCCGTTGCTCAGAGTTGAGACTATGAGGTCGGTACCAGTACAGTTGCTGTCTGACGGACTAACCATTGGTGCCCAACCTAAATGAGATGATGATCAAGTTGGCTAAGATTAGGAATTATAGCCAAAACAGAATCTAGGTGATCTACCCAACAATAATGGACCAATGATCTATGAAGTGTGAAAATAGACAGTTTAGTGACCCGTGAGCAATGAAGGACGTGCTAACAGCTTAATACCTAGATGTAGAAATTGGGACCTAATGAAGAAGGATTTGTATAAGTGCCTATCATCCAAATCCAAATTACTACCTAGTTATTAAACAACTCGGTACCTATCAAATATTCGAATTTATGCTGAGTAGGTAGTTTAGGTAGGTAGCTCTACCTACACGAATACACGATGGAAACGAAACGCGACGGCTTATGAATTTATATCCCTCTAATTAGGAGTAGGTACCTATCTACTAGGTAGATAGATACCTGCCAACAAGCGTTCTGCGTTAGGATGTAGGTAGGTAATTCGCAAGCACGCACCACGCATGTTGATAAGTATTACCTACCTATGTCTATGACTTGTGTATGTGGATACCTACTCGCAAATTAGTGGTAAAAATAGGCATTAGTTTACTAAGAAGGTAGGTTGAGGTACCTAGGATTTTTTTTTACCTAAGTTAATTTAAATAGGTAGTTTCGTACGCAGGTCCGTTAGTTTTAATGTACACGTAACAAGTAAACCTAATCATCACCACATCTGTTATTAGAATGAAATTTAATTTCCCGTCAACGACGTCCGTCGCGTCGCTCTGTCTGTATAATCTATTTTTTTTTGGATTGGCACAAAATGAATAAATTTTCCAGCCGAAGACGATTTCTTCTGAAGAGGAAAAAGGTTTAGAGATAGGGTAAGAATGAAATATAATCACTAAACCTTTTTCCTCTTCAGGAGCAATCGTCTTCGGCTGGAAAATTGACGACATTGGTCCACATGCCAATACAAAAAAAAATAATATACCTATAGGTAGTTAGGAACTTTGTTACTTAGAAACTCAAAACCGATCGAATGGATACGCCTGTGGTTTTTACCATTAGACAATAGTGATGCACATGAAAAAAAATCGATCACTTTTCCTAATTTTTGTACAGAAAAGTATGTACATTGTGGGTAGGTAATTCGCCGGGGTGCTGCCCGTGACTTGTATTAATCAAAAGGCGCGGCAAGAAATGGAGCAGTCGGTACCTAGGTAACTAACTAGGTAACTAACACAAAAGAAAGGATTTACGTAGTTGTAATTTCGTCCGGTGACTTTAATTACTTATATTATTATTACCAACATGTATAATTTATGCAGGGTATCTACCTAACCTACCCACCTAACTAATTATTGATTGGACAGTCAAATACGAAATATACCAAAGAACCATCATTCGCAAAAATATCTTTATCATCAACATGGTAATATGCTTCCTAATAATAAAATTTACAAAAATATAGGACTTACCTGTCTTCGTATGTGGGAGTGGCATCGCCGGAGGCACCCTGGGACATTTCTCCGTCCATGGTATAGTTTTGTAATAGTTTATAACAAGGTTTTTTAGTCACACACGGTTTTTATGTTAGGGTAGTGTAATTTGGCACACGGAATGTTATAAACCGGTGCGCACGTTAAGGAGGATAGTGTGCGGAGTGCGTCGCGCCGCGCGGCGTGGCGTCAGCGTCGCTCGGTCGGTCGCCGGGCCGGGCGGGTGGTTGATACAAACTACGGAGTGAAGTGCGCGTCGTGGGCCGCGTCGGGCGGGCCGAGCGCGCCGGGCGCGGCGCGGGGAGCGCGGCCCGCGGGGAGAGCGGGCGCGGGCGCGGGGCGAGCGCGGGAGGCGCCGATTGGAACACAGTTTGTTGCTTCAATGAATTGGATGGAATGGAAGTGCGGTGCGGCGCGGCGCGGCGCAGCGCAGCACAGCACAGCACAGCGCTGCCGCCCGGTATGCTCCGCCGCGAACGGACTGCAGGCCAAACGCGTTGGGGCCGCCTCTGGGCCCTACCCAGCACTACTCTACTGACAGGCCGAAACGGCCGCCGCAGCCTTTCTCACACGCGATTCACTAGCTTTATCTTCTAGCGCTCAATCTATCGACACTTGGCGCGAAGCCTGTGCTGCGTGGCTCTGCTCATACCAGAACTATCTAGCCAGATGGATATCAATTACGCAGTTATTCCACAGAGCCCCTTGCACTGAACGCCGCCCGTTGCTGAAGCGCCGCGGCCGACTCGGCTACGGCTATGGCTTTCTTCTGGCAACAAGTCTAGCTAGCTGAGTAATTGATGGGGCCCAGGTGTATTGGCCCGTGCCGAGCGCGCGTTCCTTACTCCACTCACACAAGGGATATTATGCTTTACTTCGCAAGCGGGTTCCAAAACCCGTTTTATATATAGGTACCCTATCTCAACGGGTACATAAATGTAAATGAATTGGGGGTACCTGAATAGTTCATTCAAAAGACATCTTTTAACTTTGAGGTGTAATTATAATATCCAATGGAACGGGGGTCGAAAAACGTTAGAAAGTTCAAACTGGTACGACATGACACGGGACATGGATGGCGTCCAGAAATGTTTGTGTTAAGGTTTCAGTAATCCTTCGTAACCCCTGAATCTACTCAATAAGTTGTAGTTTAATACTTGAGTCGCCATATATACCTACCTAGGTACCTACTAGTTTTATAAAATTAAAAAAACTATGTACCTACGTTTCAAAAAACGACTTCAAAACTAAAAAGCAAAAAATAAGGGGCCAGACTGACCATCACACCACTCTGTCACACTAGTATGGTGGTTAGGAATTCTATTTCTTAACTGTCCCACCGACAAAAGAAGATCGAGAAAATACGATAATATCAAGTAGGTATGTTTAATATTTTAATTAAAACATAGTTAAAAAAAAATAACCCTAACCTACCGAATAGTACCTACGTCCGCGGGCTGAATTGATAAGTGGCCAGTTATCAAGGACTTAAATTAGGTATCAATACATTAGGTATTAATACTTATTGGTGATTTTAAATGGTGTGACGGTTAAGAAAACAATAGAAAAATTGCAAGGAAATATTAACTGTCACACTAGTGTGACCGATAAATGATTTTTGCTATACCCTCCGTTACATTATTTAAATTTTAGTTAGGTTCCCGAAGGAAATTTGGGATAAAACTTTAAACGGGACCAATGGGAATTTCTACAGCATCGAACAAAAAAATAATCGCGTAAATCGGATGACAAACCCCAGAGTAATCGGTGTACATACATAAAACAAAAAAAATATATATACCCACCGAATTGAGAACCTCCTCCTTCGGTTTTTGATGTCGGTTAAAAAAAAATACAGTTATCTACACGCAATCCTAGTCTCGTATTGATAAATCGAGTGTACCACGCATGCAGGACACATCTCTAGATAATAACTAAGGGAATAAGGGCGTGACTCCAACCCCTATTTAGTCAAAGGAAATATCGTTTGCATTGCCCATCCATTTCGTAGTCAAATAATATATACAGTACCTATGTAAAATAAAGCGACCGATTATAATACAGGCAAGGTCGAAGTTATACCTAGGTACTTATAATAATTATTACAAGTACTACATGCATACACAGGCAATTTGAGTAATGTATGTAATCTAAGCATGATAAATTGCAAAATAAATATTAAGTAGGTACCACCTATATTATTATCTATATATATAAAATTCGAAGTCCTGACTGACTGATAATCAACGCACAGCCTCAACCGCTACACCTAGAAACATGAAATTTGGCAGGAAGGTTCTTCAAGTGACGTAAGTGCACACTAAGAAAGGATTTTCAAAAATTCCTACGGGGACAGGCTTAACGCGGGAAAAGCCGCGGGGCGGTGCTAGTATTACTATACCGCATAAATTTTAGCAATAATCGAAATATTAATCAACAATAAAGAAAATCTCTAGAATTGTCGTTTATTCCTTTTGGCGTCTTCATAAACGCTCTTTAACTAAAACATTAAACGTTTTATCCCTTTTGCTCTTTGGAAAATAGCGTATGTGGGAAAGGGACACACCATTTGATAACTAAAATGCTGTTAATAAGCGTTTATGAATAAGGCTCTTTATTGAATTTAAACTATTTCGCTTTGTAATAGAAAACACACGCTTGGCTTCATCAAGGACTAAATAAAGTAATAATTAGCCATTAAAGTATCCTTGTTGTTAGGAACGCCTTTGCCTGTAGAAGATTGAGTTAAACTTACGCAACGAAAAGCCTCAACCTCTACTAGAAGGTCTTCCGTGGCAAATATAATAATTTCATTCGGTCGCTCGTCACGTGAAATAAACTTTGTAAAGA
The DNA here is from genome assembly GCA_963082685.1 of Cyclophora albipunctata. NCBI lineage: Eukaryota > Metazoa > Arthropoda > Insecta > Lepidoptera > Geometridae > Cyclophora > Cyclophora albipunctata. The sequence goes on along the minus strand of OY720111.1, from coordinate 10,077,400 downwards.
CCTACAAAGTTCTAACGTAAACGGAATCACTGGATTATGTTGGCTAAGTTACACTTCTTAGGTAATGAAACTTGGAAGGATAACTTACTTAAGGACTACTTTTCAATTTTTCTTTATAAAAGTTGTAAAAGTACTTATTTGCCATTCGTAATAATACGGCTATTTTAAGAGGAATTCTTAAGCGTGTAACCGGGGGTTAATGACTGGGGTAAGACTTCTTTTCGAGCCGCAAACTTGGGAAGGTTATTAATGTAAGAGTGTTTGATAATGTTATTATTATTAATTAACCGCGGCTGCGGTATCATAAGAAGTAATTAATTGGTGACTCAGAAAAACTTCGTGTCCGTCGTCTTGCATGAGTCATCTTGACGCGTAGATCTTATCAATCAATAATAGATGCACAATATACCTACAACCTCCGTAATGATCTAGCTACATGTGGCACTCACCTCCATCCCTGGCTGTTGTCGTTGCTGCTGTCCTTCAGCTGCGTAGCGCTCGCACTTTGCAGGTTGGGCATACTAATTCTGAAATAATCAGAAACAATTTTACAGTCCTTTCAGAACTTAACATAACTTTAAGAGGATTTAAGCTAAATAGGTGCCTTTCAAATGTTTTATCGCTCTGTCTCTCGCTTCCTCTTTCCTTCGGGAGCTAAGACATATCAGACTGAAAATTTACACCTAAATCTCGTTAAGTATCTAAATTTTAATCTGCCTGTACGGTTAAAGTTGTTATATTAATTGTGACGCACGCAAAGTCGGAAGATCGGAGAGTCCAGTACAATGTTAAAGGTACACGTCGTATGATTAACAGTTGTTTGGAACATCAATAGGCCGTTAGCCGTTAATAAAAGACAGAACATGTTACACGATACTATCTTTTGTTATGGCTATGAACACTCGGTACATGAGTGGCCCTCGGATACACTCATCACATCAGCATCACGTTTGCACTAGCAACAACAACTTCATACGTGGTTTCTCATCATTGATTAGAATCACCCTTGCCGATATCAAAGCCGATGTACCTATAGAATTGAATCCATAACTTATACTTAGTAAACGAGACGAGACGGTACGATAGGTACAACCTACCTACGCATTCTATATTAAGCGTAAGCCTGCGCAAGTCAAGTACGATAGCTTGCTCCTAATCAATCTTTTTACACGACACGACAAATCTAGTGGTACCTTATTTCACCTTCTTCAAAATCTTAAGATATAGGTACAAAAACTAGACGAAGTAGTCGAGATTAAATGACTATTTACTTGATTACCTTACTTAAAATACCCTGCCTGCCGGACATTGACATAAAGTGCGTTCGATTCATTAGAAAATCAGGGTAAAATACAGCTTAAATCTAAATAGTGGTATATAGAGGGGACAGACAAGGTGGATTTCCGACCCACACCACTGCTCGGTGGCGCAGGCTCGGGGCGGGGTCGCGAGGCGGCGGCGTTTCAGATACGCTGCGACATCATCGACACGTCACCAATGTCACCATGCCACTGTCTGGTCTGTATCATAGCAACATCTACCTACATACATATCACATTTTAATGGGACTTTTACCTGAAGATATTGGTGTTTGTAGGGCTATATTATATTTCATGACATTTTATGTACCTATCAAGGACCCAAGTTCCCGTGGCTAACAATTTTATAATTTAAATTCTGAAAATTTACGTTTTAGGGTTCCGTACCCAAAGGGTAAAAACGGGACCCTATTACTGAGACTGCGCTGTCCGTCCGTCCGTCCGTCCGTCCGTCCGTCCGTCTGTCACCAGGAACGGTATAGCTAGACAGTAAATTTTTTTACAGATGATGAATTTCTATTGCCGCTATAACTACAAATACTAAAAATAAAATAAAATAATTCAAGGGGGGCAAACAACAAACGTGATTTTTTCCTTTTCTTGCTCGATACAAATATTTTTTTATAATAATGATAAGGAACCTTTCGTCTGCGAGGCCGACACCTTTTTGTCCGAATATCTTTCATGACCTTTATACTTTTTCGCATCGGTATGTACTGCAATACAAAGTGTATGCTTACTAGTAAGTATCTACCTACTACTTTATGTGAAAACTGCACCCTTAGATATGTAATCTACTCATTTATGTAAACACAACCCCCGCTATGTAAGTAGGTACCTAGACCTACCTACACGTTCGCTTTCACTCAGAAAGACGACTAATTGGTTTTAAAATAATTTTGTAAATATATATACCTATTAGGACACTGAAATTTCTTCTGGAATTGGTTACCGGAAATTTAATTTAGATATACTACGGGGAACAAGTATTAATTTGATAAGAGTCAATTTGAAAGTGTAGGTAGCCTCATATCTAATAGGTAGGTACCTACGCGTTTCTTTATTTTGAGCGGCGTCCATAAAATATCTCCGCGAGTGCCAGAGCTGAAGACTTTTGTATATCGGTTAGGTAGGTACCTACCTTCCTAGGGAGCTACCTTTATACTTATGTACTTAGGTAACCGTATTTTTACTCCTTATTATTATACCAATATAACCTAGACACTAAAAGACTAGAAAAAACATTAGATGTAATTTTAATGGTCCAGAAAATGTCTTTAAGTTGTAATCGGTGAACGTGGAGTAACCATTGTTTCACAACACACAATGAGCTGTTAATAATGCATCGCCAGCCAAACAATACCTACATGCAAATAGTAGTTGGCAACAGGTAGTTTACCTACTAATTAGTCCTTCTCTGAAATGTTCACTCGGCGCCGCGCCGCGCGCACCGCACCATACGCACAAACTATGGAAAGTTTGAGTACGAGTCAGTGTCTACTACCAGACTCGAGAATGTTCGTTTCGATGTTTCCATTACCTAGCTATTAGGTATGTACCTACTAACTGATTGTAGGTATATTTATCCGTTATGTATGATAACACGAAAGGTAGGGTAGCAGAGTCGATGAATGGACGTTTGTTGATATTAATGCAGTAAACCTAGGGTCCATTCACATTTTGAGAAGTCTAATTGGGAGGAGGGATCAAAAATCATCTTACGAAACAGTAAATGAATACATTTCTTTCTTACCAATTTAAAAGTATTTTGAGCTTTTATAGGAAACTAGGTAGGTACCTACCAACCAAAAAAAAATGGTTTTAGGTAGGTTTACGTTAAGTACCTACTTACGTAATAATAAATAAATACTTAATAAGTTCCCCAGCCACCCCATCCGTACCGTACCTACCTACTTCAATCGGCAAATATCAAACTAACTAGACGTTTAGTTGTTCGTGGTTTGGGCGTGACTGTATGATGTATCCAGGAGTATACTCTATTTCTTTTGGATTGGCACAAAATGTGGACCAATGTCGTCAATTTTCCAGCCGGAAACGATTGCTCCTGAAGAGGAAGGAGGTTTAGTAATTTTATTTCATTCTTACCCTTTCTCTAAACCTTTTTCCTCTTCAGAAGCAATCGTCTTCGGCTGAAAAATTGACGACATTGGTCCACATTTTGTGCCAATCCAAAAGAAATAGATATTAGGTATTTCTAGGCGACCGGGCGTGGGCCATCATAATCGACCTCAAAATCGTTAATGTTAATAAGTACTTACCTAGATATTAAATAATTTTGAGAAAGCCTACAGTGACCTTCGTCTCCTGAATCTTCGCACGACCCCGATGACTGTAACCACATATTCTGTTTAACTTGCCTAAATAGGAACATGTTTTCCATAAAAAATGCAACATACCTACCAAAGTAACTACGCTGCGATCAATACAGCGAATCATGCAAAATTATGTTGTGTTGTGGATGTTACGTCTTATCTGGCCCGAAATTGCAGAATGCCGTTCAACATTTGTGGTGCTGGTGAATGACTTTAGATTATTCCTACTAATGCACTAACTATAACCCTATCTCTAGGTAGGTACCAGGTATTTAAAAAATCTATACCTATCAATTTAACTATTTGGGAGCGTTCATGCTAAATCGTAAAGTCGGTTAAAATTACGGAATAGATTAATTCTTTTTTCACCCTATTCACTAAGGGCGGGACGCGCGCTTGCGTAGGTAAGTAGGGTACTTACAGTTTTTTATTTGCTACAGATGGCTCGACTATCAGTTGTAACCCGCCGTATGAGTATCCTGCAACAATACACACGAAATTCAAGGTAGGTATTATATATTACAAAAAATCTCAGCCGTATTATAGTGGCTGGGTTGTTATGTGAGGACCAACAAAATGTTTGAAACACCATAGTCCAAACAAAGAATCACAGAGTCATAGTGCGATGCGGTCGGTTTGGGAGCCAGATTGTTTTTCAAGCGACGACCTTAACACCCCTTAGTCTACCTAAGAAGGTACCTACCTACTGACAGAGATTCTTTCTTCAGCGAGGTAATCTTTATCCTAATGTGAATATGCAAACCATTAATAACTTTACTTTCTGTATTCTGCGACGCAAGACGCCCGAGAAAGTAGGTACATCTTGTAGCAATCAATAACAGCTTCAAGCGACTGTACGCTAATTTCAGTTCTAAAAGCACAAATGCATCCCCGTCCACATTGCAAGGAGCCGCTTGTCACCTAGGTAACTTGCCTACTAATGAACGTGTCAGAAGACAACGAACTACCTACCTACATTACCTACATGTACTAGTGCTATCTACGTCCAGTAACTGCATGACTGAATGACCATCGATTTGTGTGATCTGGAATCGAGTAGAGATAACCAAGGTAGATATCAGTAGTTATCCATTGCAGTACTGGATGACTGACTGACCTGACTGTCACTTTGCTTACCATGAAGTTTGTCGATAGCACGATCAGCAGTAGATTGATCAGGAAAGTCCACAAAGGCGTATCCACCTCTCTTTACAGATATTTCTGATATTGACAGATTCTGTTCGGCAAATAACTGCCTAACAGCCGCTTCATCTGCTTCAATTGGTAAATTACCAATATATAATTTGTTCATAGCAGACACAGCTTTCTGTTGGTCACTCATTTTTGGAAACGGATAGGTACAACCTATTCAAATACAAAATTAGATATTAAAACAAATCCAAGGACTTCCGTACAATCAGACACAACCACAAAAAGTCAGACAACGCACTTTCTTTTGTCACTGCATTACCTGTCAATCAATCGACAACTAAAATTGAGTTTGAACTTAGAACATTAGGCATATATTTTTTTTATTTTTAAAATACCCATGGAATAGGCCTCATCCAAGAATGATGCAGGCAGACATTCTACGGGTAATGTGTAGTTGAGCGCTACTCGACAGGCCTATGAACAAACATAATTTACTTTGTAAAGTAAATTAGTTCTTGCTATCTATTTCTATAAAGGTATTATTTATTTATTTATTATTGATCCAGACCAGACTTTATCACCAGTGAGACGGATATCTAATCTAATATCTATGATCTGTGTCTATGCTATTTGAATGAATGAATTAGGAATTAAAATTCAACAAATCAAATATTTTATAAAGTTAATTTTGAAATTGATTCGATTATAATAGGTTATTAGGCATATCAGTGCTTAAAAAAGAAAATTATAATTTGTTGTAAAATCGTAACTTTTATATACTTACTATAGGTATTACGTGTAAAAATAATTTTAATAGACTTTATCATTGGAATAAAAATCAGTTCATTTCCCAACCACAGATAGCTACATTTTCAGGTACATACCTACGTTGAGGTTCATGTAGAAATAAAATGAACTGAAGACTTGATTTCCATGTGGCAGACAGTATCAATGCACAATTTCTTTTGGGTTTCGGAACTCCATATAAAAAGTCCCACTCATTTTAGGCGAGGATTTTTACCTCAGACAGATGGACAGGCACGTCAAACTTATAACACCCCTCTTTTTGTGGCGGGGGTTAAAAGTGTGAACACTCGATCGAAACATTATCGCACTCCGTAGATCTCGCAAACGGATAATAATAGGTTAAATTAGAAACAGGATAATGCGAGAAATAATAACAGGATAATGCGTTTTGAACAGAAATCAGATACTAAGTTAAATAGGTTCCGTAATAGTAGTTTATGCAACGTCATATAAAGAAGGGTATTAAAACACGAGTGTGAGTTTATGAAACGAGCGCAGCGAGTTTCATAATAGTAACGAGTGTTTTAATACCCGTGTTATATGCAGTTGCATACACTACTTTATCTTCACTATTTAATGCAATTAATCAAACAAAATTTTAAAAACAAAACACATTGCGAAACATTAAATTCACGCGTAGGTACGTGTATTGTCACAGTGAACTTGCCGCCATTAAAATCTAACCAATGAGAGCGCAGCTGCGCGTAGGGCCAATCAGGAGCGAGCGAGATCTTACCAAAGAGTTTTGTGTATGTAGTTTCGACGAAGTTTTCACGTATAACCCAACTATTTTCAAAAGCCAGCCTAATATCAAAATTTTATACAACTAGTATGAGGATTTTGACATAAGGCTCGCCAGGTTAATTGGTCGCGTTATAATGATGTTATAATGTTAAATTATAATGATATTATAACATCATGTGCAATTGCTTAAATTGAGTGTTTTAGTTGTCTGTGCTATAACAGTAGTAATTATAAGTCAAGTATTGGAATCATAAGTAGAATGTTACAACATTAGTGTAGATAAACGATTTTATTTACCTACCTACAATGTACGATTGTCAAATAATTTCGTGTTTAATGTTTAGTACCTACATCAATCTAAGTTATTTTCATTTTTGGTATGGTAGCTTCCAGCCGGGCAAACATTTCCTTGCAATATGTGGCTGTATTATATCCGAATAATTACATCCTGGTATCCAGATATTATGTACACGGATATTACACATTTTCCACCAGATATTATGTATTCGGATATTACATTGCCCGGCCATAATGATTACGATTTTCATCACAGATTTTCATATCCCGCCAATTTATGTTTTCACAGGCTCCAAATTCGTCAAAGACAACGAAATTATTATTCCTTAAACCCATCTTATGGAATAATAATTAATTTATCTGTACCTTTACTATGTACGAGGGGAGATTAAAATTACCCTATGAAGATGCGATGAAGACGTAAAAAAACCGGCCAAGTGCGAGTCGGACTCGCATACGGGTTCCGTAATTTTAAAAACGGCAATAAATCACGTGTATTGTATGGGAGCCCCTTGAATATTTGTTTTATTTTATTTTTAGTATTTGTTTTTATAGCGGCAATAGAAATACATCATCTGTGAAAATCTAAACTGTCTTTATAGCTATTACCGTTCTTGAGATACAGCCTGGGTGGACGGACAGACGGACAGCGAAGTCTCAGTAAAGTCCTGTTTTTACCCTTTGGGAACGGAACCCTAAAAATCAATGCCACTTTTCGTTGTAATTTTATAACTCAAGAACGGGCTCACCTATCCAAACCAAATGTTTAGGCTTTGTTCGGACTATTTAGTAGATGGTTTATGTGAAGTTTGCACAAAATCGGTCGAGCGGTTCTTAAATTCCCACGGGAACGGGCACAAAGCGGGTAAAATCGCGGGTCGCAGCTAGTACTATATATAACGTAATATATAACTAATGTTAAATTAGCATGATAATCAGTTCGGTACTGTTGGTGAGTAGCGACACCTAGCGCGATTCCCAAGTGCCCCAGAGAGTCGGTCAGGGCCCCCGTCTCCGGCGAGCCTTCACCTGTCGGAGTGGACCCCAAGGGGGCCCCCTTGGCTCTCATCTCTGGCTTGCCTTCACCGACCGGCCAGATAGGGGTCGTTAGAGGCACAGTCGATTTCGGCTGTGTGATCCGGGGGTGGAAGTTTTAAAGGGGATAATGCCACGTGTAACGTATAGAGAAAGCGCGGCACACCTCTCCACACCCCTGAGTCGCCCACGCCGATGTCGCCCCCTTGCCGTCTCTACGTTCGGCTGTTTCGAGGGGCCCATCTAGTGGGCGGCAAGTCACGGCCTGCCGCTGCTGATAACTTGTTCTTTACATGTTATGGCAGAAGCCAACCTCTCTGCCATAACCCATTTCTAGTCCATCCAAACTTCATTTCCATAGCCCAGTGTTTTTGTCTCATTTTCTACAATAGTCCCTCTGTAGGGTATATTCGCGAACACGTTGTAATGATGTGGTCGGGAATGTATCCCTGCAGTTATGATCCAATCCATTATATTGAACATCTCCAAAGGGCCTCGTGTGTCGATGAGAATTAATTTCTCCCAATAACGAATACTTAAACCTATTTAGCTTATTGATTTGTTAAGATAAGAAGGAAGGCACATTTTAGCGAACAACATCAGCAGTGGTGGTAAAACTAAACGTTTTATTTCTGAGACAGAAAGAGAGATGTTAAATAAAAGGAGCGCAGACATCATAATTCTAATCTGACCGATCCATAACTGCCGTACTCAGTCCTAGACGTCAATTATTACTTCTATACTAACTATCCTACTAATAGTTACATAATTATTATAAATGCGAATGTTTGTGAGGATGGATATATGGACACTACTACACTACTACTGAACGGATTTGGACGAAACTTTACAGTAATATAGGTTAAACATTAGAATAACATATATGCGACATTTTATCTCTAAATTCCCCCAGGAACGGGTACAACGCGGGTTAAAACCGCGGGGCGCGACTTGTATACTATGTTAATATTATAAAGATTTAAATTTGTAAGTTTATTTGTAAGGAATGTTCGAGCTAATCTCGGGAATGATCTGTCCGATTTGAATAATATTTTTGTAATAGATAGCCTTCAACTGAAAGGATATGGCTATTTTAATTTCCCATAGGAACGGGCACAACGCGGGTGAAACCGCGGGGCGCTGCTACTCGGCAATAAAGTAAATGACGTATTTTTCATGAAAATCTCACATCTCCTAAGGAATCATTTTGATATCTCTGAGTAGGACCATTATCTCAGTATGTACTGTCATACTGATGACTTCTCATCTTTTTTAAGCATTCATAGTTGTGTGACCACGTTAAGTACATGTTGGTAACCACAAAAGCAGGAATACTTTCTTTAATCTCGCCCTTATCGACGCAGTTGAGTTTCTCTGGTGGTAAATCCAGCATGTATCACAGGCACAGGCAAGTATGAGCAATCTAAGGTTCGATGCGAATTGCTTAATGTTCACATTCGCTACTACTATCGCCATCTATTGATGATTGTTTCACTCGTGTACTGTTATTACATAAATAGAAGCGACCGCGGGTGTACCCGTGTTATGCCCGTTCCCATAGGAATTTCGAAATGAAAGATACCTTCCCGTTGAATGTGGCTATCCATTATAATAACTAATACTCTAATCGAATTAGTAGTTTCTGAGATTAGCGCGTTCAAAACAAACAAAAAAACTCAGCGTTTTAATATTAGTATGGATTATTTTCGTCTACTTCCGGACCTTTACCGGACCGGACCGTATCTTAGGAATGAAAGAACTATCTTCGTTGTCATGAATTAATTTAGTCATCATGTCGACTAAATTAATTCCTATTTACCGCGTCCTAATCATGGGGTGGACACTAATCTTCAGAAGGTGCTTAACAAGGACCTAGTTTCAAGAGGTATAACGTGAACCCCTTTCCCAAAGTCATGACACAACGACTACCAAAGAGGAGATGAATACCGTCTGTACGGCGGAGTAGGCAGACCTAAGGACCGGCTGACCTTGCATATAGGGGTATCTACTCAGTATGGGGTTACTTTAGGGCTGTACTATCGGGATTCACCTTACGGTTCAGTTGACGGTGAAGCTCCACTAATAAGATTCATCGGCGGCACTCAAGTTTCCTAGGGAAGTTTCCGTCCGCCTTAGCGCCAGGCGGAAGCCGACCCTTATATATCCCAGGCATTTTTTATCTTTGTCTGAAAATGAGTGCAAATAAGAGACGGAGAGAAAGAAGGAGAGGAAAGGCGTGGCTCTCCCTTCAGTGAAAATGACATTAACATGAAATTAAAAGCCTGTTTGCATACAGAAAACCGCATATGAGAATTTGCCGGCGGTGAAGTAATTAATTTCAAAACCAAAATCGGTTCACCGGTTCACTTCCTAATAATGAATGTATGCAAATCTGCATTTCATTTGATATATATGTCATTCGCATTGGAGTTAGGCCCACGGTCTATAGGTTATAACAAAATAAGTATTAGCCTGTAATGTCCCACTGCTGGGCAAAGGCCTCTCATCTCAATTAAGATATCAGTACAGTGAGGAGAAATAAGTATTCTGTCATATGTAAATCAGTCCTACGATATGTCAGATGCTGAATTTTTAAAATAAACACTTCTTTATTTATAACATCAATTATTTATAAAAATATTTTTACATAAATATTTTATTTACAACATTTAATAATACTATTTACAACAACAACACCCATCTACATCTAAAGAATTGATACGACGAGATAATTTAACAAAACTATCCTTTAAATTATTCAAAAATATTCTCTTAGCTTATATAACCTCATAAATTCACATTTTTCCTTATTAACTATTTAACATCCATAATTTTAACAACATTTAATTCTTTAATTTTGAGTACACTTTTTCTAAATACTTAACTAAAAACCTACATAATTCTGATACCTTAAATACATAAACATTGATTTCTTTTTACTAAAATCACCTGATGTAATTGTGATTATTTGACAGGCATTGAGTTAAAATAGACTGTACTCAACGTCTCTCAAATGTAACAATTTAGTGTAGCGCCACATCTGCAGAACGTACGGCGCCGAACCTTCCGCTCTATGACACATCAGTCGAAATTACGCCGCGTACTGATGTGTCATAGATAACTTGAAATACACTACGAGCGTATTTAGCGGAAGGTTCGTTGCCGTACGTTCCGCAGTTGTGGCCCTACACTTAGTGTAGCGCCACATCTGCGGAACGTACGGCGCCGAACCTTCCGCTCTATGACACATCAGTCGAAATTACGCCGCGTACTGATGTGTCATAGATAACTTGAAATACACTACGAGCGTATTTAGCGGAAGGTTCGGCGCCGTACGTTCCGCAGATGTGGCCCTACACTTAGTGTAGCGCCACATCTGCGGAACGTACGGCGCCGAACCTTCCGCTCTATGACACATCAGTCGAAATTACGCCGCGTACTGATGTGTCATAGATAACTTGAAATACACTACGAGCGTATTTAGCGGAAGGTTCGGCGCCGTACGTTCCGCAGATGTGGCCCTACACTTAGTGTAGCGCCACATCTGCGGAACGTACGGCGCCGAACCTTCCGCTCTATGACACATCAGTCGAAATTACGCCGCGTACTGATGTGTCATAGATAACTTGAAATACACTACGAGCGTATTTAGCGGAAGGTTCGGCGCCGTACGTTCCGCAGATGTGGCCCTACACTTAGTGTACCGCCACATCTGCGGAACGTACGGCGTCGAACCTTCCGCTCTATGACACATCAGTCGAAATTACGCCGCGTACTGATGTGTCATAGATAACTTGAAATACACTACGAGCGTATTTAGCGGAAGGTTCGGCGCCGTACATTCCGCAGATGTGGCCCTCCGCTTACATTCGTTCAAATTCGTCCACGTATTGTTTTTCGGGGGATAAGCTGCCGTTTCCAGCAAGCGATTTGATCATGTCCATCCTGGCATGCAGACGGAAAAGTAGTCGGGATTCGAGGGAGTATCCCGAATACTTTTTCCTAAAACAAACAATTACAACTCGATTAAAACACAGTATTTATCACAATACAAATATCACAACAACCAGTTACGTAGACTAGTAACTTATGTACAATACTTATTATTCCTCGGGAATCGAACCCGAGGTCTAGTGTTAGTAGGCGACTGCACTTGCTACTACACAACATTGCAGTATACGTAAAGTAAACTTTCAGAAAATTAAATGTAAATCATAGTTTCACAGCTGAAACTAACACCACGTCTTCCCAAGGCTCAAAGTAGTGGAGAACTGTTTGCCCTTATAAACAAGTATTTCATAAAGGTTTTTAACAAGCTTTTATTCTTTGCCTTTATCATGCATTGTCATCCAGACCAAGTGCTCGCATATCAGCTCAATTGGTAACCGGGAAATGTTTCAAATTTGGCAAGATTTGATTACAAACATCGGGACAGGTCAGACTAAATAACAAACTTGAAAAATGGAGTGCTATACAGCGTGTATTGCAGGTTTGCGGCATTTTGCTTTACCTCTGTCTGCTGGTCAAATTGAGACGTGAACAAAAACATGTGCCTTCTTTTACCGAGTATTAGGCAAGCGCGGTAAATATGTCTAATCATCATCACTTTACCAATATTTTAGGTGAGATGGGAGACCTTTGCCCAGCATTGGGACATTACAGGTTAATACTTATAAAATATGTTTTAGGATATTGAAAGTGCGTGAAACTGTTGATATTTGAGGTGATAACTTACTTGGCCTCTATCAATAAGCTCCGGGAAGTCTCCAGGTTGGTCAGCTGGTAGTAGCACACGGCCAGCTCGCAGGTGGCATACGGTAGCAGGAACGAGTCTTCTTTGATGTCCCGCCGTAGCCTGGAATAGTTAATAAGTACAATTATAAATTAAATACATTCTCACCTGCGTTGCACCCATTCCCGCAGGAATTTCGGGATAAAATGTCTATCATGTCAACATTACATCAAAAATGTACAACCGGTATTATTGTAAAGTTTTATCCAAATACGTTCAGTGGAGAGTAACAAAATACATACATCCTCACAATTTTTCGCATTTATAATATTAGTAAGATAGGACTGGAAGTGGTGTTTATCTGGTTGTAAAATCATCCTTATTGGTTTGGAATTAAATTCTTAGAAGAATACCTCTCTCCTGATTTCGAGGACTACGATTTCACAGTCCGTAACCGTTTGTGTCAGTTTGTGTGTATTACACATATATTATAGTGGATACGTCTACGTTTTCCTTTGTGTTTCATTACCATACGCACTTGAAAATGCATAAGTTGTCCATTTATACCATATTTTTTTTTATATTTTTTTTATTTTTTATTGTATTTATTCATTCAGGTATTTCAATTTTATTTATTCATTCAATTATTTATTCAATTTTTTATTTTACCATTTATACCATTATGGTTAATGAGGTTGATTTTTTCATTGAACGGACTGATCTCTGGATCTACTTTTTATCCCTAAATTTCCACGTGATAGCACAAGACGAGAGTAAATACGCGGGGCAGTGTTAGTGTTACCATATACGTACTTGAAGATCGGGGACAGCTTGTCGATGGCGAGGAGCGGCAGGTTGAGCGCCGAGTAGCAGCATCCTTCGATGTACATGAGCAGCGCGCGGTTGTCCGCCTCGAACGGGCCCATCCACTCGCGCCCTTCGCGCTCCAACTGACGCCACGCGCGGCCCACCAGCTGCAATGGACACAATAAAAAACTGGTAGGTAGGGACATTTTCTATATCATCTTATATTTAGCTATCCATCAATAATACAAAATGTGGGACAGACTGCGTGAATCTGCATGGGTTCGTTCGTTCAGGGTGCTTTCGGAGCAAAAAGGAAAGTTCTATCCTATCATGTCCACAGTCGAGTTTTTCTTTAATATACATATTTAACAATAAATAATAATTATCTTACAAAAATTGCTTCGATAATGAATAATTACCGAAATAATGCGGTGGATTGCGTTTTGGTCCTTGGCCAGCACGGGCAATAGGTTCCAGATGCAGAACAGCTCGTACATGGGCAGCAGCAGCCTGTTGCCCTGCGCCCGGTAGCGCGCGCACCGCTTCACCACAAACTTTTCCATGGGGAGCGACTTGCCTGCGATGCGGCTTTTCAGTTCAGGAGCGCGTCTGGGTACCGAGAATTATCATTAGCAAGATTTGATCATACATCTGCAGACACCGAGACTGGTTAATTAAAAGAAGCTTCTGGTAAAACTATATGTAAAAATGCAATTATTTTTTATAGTTTGTATTAAAATTGGGTTCGCCAATTATGATCGCGTTCACCGTCAGATTAATTATCAGAGTCTTTTCTTTGGCCATTGAAGCAGTCGCTATGGCCGAAATCAGGCAGAAAGATGATGATGGCTTACTGCATGAGGTCCTCGATGATCCGCTCCTCGCAGGCGGTGATCTGGTCGGCCAGCTGCATCATGAGCGCCGCCTTGATGTAGGTGTGGCTGGCGCGCGACCACGAGCTGCTGTCCAGCAGCTTGTCGGCGCACCCCGCCGCCACGCGCCACTCGCCCATCAGACTGGACAACATACATGTGCAGCCGTTAGTTAGGTCAAGGTTCCGATCAACAATACACAACTAGATGGGTCGCGTACAAAATCAAAGCTAAATGCTGTCCGCGGGGGCGACGTGGTGACAGCTTCATTTGTTTACTACCGAATTGTGTCTCAGTTCTAAGTTCAACCTAAATACAACCACGAGCAAGCAATAAAGTAGCAAATCTTATTAATAAAATAAGAGCTCACGTTTCAAGTGCGCTCTTATTCACCGAGACGTAGTTGTGTATTATTAATCGAAGGGTGAAGGTGTTGCACCGAATGTTATCACATGTTCATCATAGAGGTGTACAAAAAACTTTAAACTACTTCTTCTATAGGCCCATTTCTTGTACAGTTAAAAATGTTTTGACTTGTACATATGTAATGTCCCACTGCTGAGCCCGAACTAACCGTAAACTCGAACCCGAATATGTTTAAATGGTAAACACACTGAAAACTTGTTATATCCTAGTTCAAGTGGCGGTTGAGTACACCCAAATGCGTATGCCCCTACGCCAAATGTGCCCAATCCCTACGACGACCTGCATACCCAGTGATCCACATGAGCTCCCAGTTGCACAAGGACTTGAACTGCGCGAAAGAGTTAGGCGTGAGCAGCGCCTGGCGGTAGCACTTGGCGGCTTCGCACAGACGCCCCAGCATGTAGTGCAGCCGCGCGTGCAGCATCAGGAACCACACGCTCTTCGGGTATTTCTGCAGGGAGAGGAGCATTTGGGTTATATCATTTTCATGTTTCTTCATTCTGATATCACACGTTTTATCAGTCTCCGTGGTGTAGCCTACTTATGTGTCATGATGCTAGACTGTAGTTTATTTGTGTGCCAGTGTTCATCTAAGATCAGTTCCATAGCTTATCAGCATCCATGCATCCATCCCTGTGAACTTTCGCACACATAATATTTTTGTAAGATAATGTATCCCAGTAACCAGCAAGACTCTTTTTATAAGATATTAATTACATATTTAAAGTATACTTCTAAAGTGGGAATATGTAATCTGTGATTGCTTTAAGTATAAGTGTATCTGTCCCCAGACCTATGTTTATACAGACTAGCAACGTATAAAGTGGTAATTGGTATCCACCAATGAAATCAACATGGCGAAAGTGGTATCTTCTAATCACTTCAAAAGCAACATGCGATGGTGAAATCAGATCACCCAAAATATCCAACGTAGAATAGTGATGGTACCATCAGCACCAAATCATCCACCAATTATAAAATAGCGATGGTTGTATCCACCAATCACCCGTTTCCACTTAGTACCCGTCCATAGTACATAGCATATGGTGCATTACCTTGAGCGCGTCTTTGAGCAGCCTCTCGCCGGCGAGCAGGTCCCCCTGGCCGCCCGTGAACTGGCACACCACCAGGTGGTACACGAGCAGCGTGAGCGAGCACAGCACGGCGCGCAGCCCGCCCGCGCGGCTGCCCTTCTCCAGCTCCAACAGGCCGTAGTACTGCGGGACAAACAACTTGTCATGTTATGTAAATGTAACCTGTACTGTCCTATAATATAGGCCTCTACGTTCAATGAAGATATCTGTAAAAAAAACAATATACGATCTGGGTATGCACCTTTACTGTCCTATAGCAAAAGTCTTTGAAGTCACTGATATCAAAACAGGAATACTAAGTGGTAGATCCAAGATTTTGATTTGGAGGTCTTGATCCTGTTGGGGTATAGGATTTAGGATAGAAGGAGGAGGAGTGACACTGATGCGGAGGGGGTTATAAATAATAAAAAGCCAATTGAGTGTAACGCCTGCTTGCTTGATGTTCTGATAATTTATTTTACGCTGGCGTTGACAATCCATTGCAGCGTCGCCATCTTCGTCGAATTACTTTAATTAAAGGAATATATTTAAATAATTGAAGGAACACTGACCTTGTTGCCGGAGAAGCCGACGAACTCCAAGAGCGAGACGATCTTCGGAGGGAGCAGGGAAATCATCAGGTTGAAGGCGGCGGTGCCGAGCCGCACGCCGCTCTTGAAGTGCCGCCGGGACTCCGTCGACTCGAACTTCTTCTTCGACTCCTTAATTTCCCAACACACCCTGACAACATATTAATTAAAAAATATTGTAATCCGCTTAGTTTATGCTTCAATAATAACTAAAGTTATAGTCAATTTCGAACTAAATCATTTTAAACAAAAACTTTTCAAAAAAGCTTCCTGCAATGGTAGACATAACAGATAAACACGATACAGGAACGAACGAAAGAACAGGAAATTTACGATATTTTTATGTATCGTACAAGTCTGTAAATTCCCACTGTTGGGCAAAGACGTTCATAAGATAGTATATCTGTGCAACGAAGTGGATTAGGAGAGTAAACACCATGCTTGCTTATTGGTGTTAGTATATCATTACACACACGAGCCAAGTTTGAATAAATACAATATAGTTTTTTTAAGTTTCAATATAATTTAATTAAGGCAAGGCAGATAATTTAAACATTATAAACCTAAAAGTACTTACAGTGGCGCCCCCTAAAACTTAATTATACTTTTTATGAACATTGTATTAATTACATACCCGAAGTATTGTTTATAATTTGATTTGAAGATTAAGGCAATTCAATTATATTTTATTATTTGAAGTTAATGAGATGGTACTTATAACACCTTGAAAAATCTCTGCTCAGATATCATTCTAAGAGTGAAATCTTGTTAATATAATCAGTAGGTAAACTTTTTTATACTTATTTATTCAAAAATACAAAAGGTCAAGAGAACATAAATAGAATGTTCTTTTTGCCTTTTTAAGAATACACAATATAATTATAATAATATATAACTATATATTGTGTATTCTTTAAAATAATGTTAGTTAGGTAATTAAGAATGTCACAAACGTTTTAATGTAGTTTAGTTTTATAATAGTTTAATAATAGTCAAATTTCTGTTACATTAACAAAACAATTGATTTTTGTGTTATAGTTTCGTTAATTTGAAGGGTTATAGGCAGTTTCCAAATCGGCATCAGAGCTTAACCACTAACCTATACAAGATTTGTCTATCTTTTGGTTTGGTTAAACCACAGACTTAACCGTAAACAGCTGCATACATTTTTGTGAAAGCTGTGGAGATAGTTCCAAGGTTAAAAGCTTTCAAAAAATGAATACCAAACTTCTAAGGAAATAAACTTCTGGCTATAATAAATGTACGAATGAGCCAACTATATCTGAAAAAATAATTAAGTGCGATCCCCATATCTGTTCATCAAAACACTAGCGCCATCTCTAGGGAACCTGTTAGAACAAAGCGAGGAACAGAGTTAATAATATTAGTGACAAAAGCAATACTGACTGGTATGCATCGAAGCAAGTTTTGACCTTGAGCGTGCCCTTGATGAAGGCGGCAAGGTCCTCCCCCTGGATGACGGTGAGCGCGGCCTGCAGCAGCAGCGCCTCCGCGAAGCACAGCTCAGCGTGCGCCTCGTTGTCCGTGTATGACGAGAAGTTTGGCTGGGGAAACAGTTAAGTTACCGCACTATCCCAATAGCTGGACAAAGGTTTTCATCAAGGACATTTAAACAAGCTGCTGTCCTCTTAAATGAGCAAAGGTCTCTCCTACTAAGTTGTCTCCTAAAGGACAGTTATATAAGCTGGGCGAAGACACCCCATGGTTTGCAAAAAGGACAGTTATACAAAGGAGAACCCCTGCAGCGTTAGATGCCAAAATAAAGGGTTTGTCTTCGTTTTTCTCTTCTCTAAAGACTCTATAAAGAAACGAGATAAAATATATCAGAAATATTATATTAAGCATCTTAACTGAAAAGAAAGTTGTTAATCTCTCTCCTAATATCGCCAACTGAGGAAAGTTATACAAATTATTACAGGCATTTATGAAGCTTCATCTGTCTGTGTGAGTCTGTATTTGAATCGGGCACTTTCCGTTGACGCCGATACGTTTAGTTTAGATGATAATGCATAATAATGGTACAGTATATAAGTATGCTTATTGTATTTACGTACATATCCAGTCGTTGACTTCGCATTAAGTTCAATTAATCAAAAAACCTTAAGTTTTTTGGCCTCTCAAAGACTTTGGGTCATACTCATGTCCCCGTTCATCTTACATTACTGAATATTGACCTAGCTCTGTGTGGTGTGAATAAGTACTAGGTAAATAACAATACAATATACCTGTTGCATTATCTTTTTGGTAAGATTCAATTACACAATCCTATTTAGAGCGTTGGGTATAACAGTGTGTGAATAAGTCTGCGCCAAAAACAATCAAAATCGATTCAGTAGTTAAGGCGTGAGAGTGTAATAGTCGTATACAAACAGAGTTACTTTCGCACTTAGATATTACATAAACCACGGAACTACACTGAATAAACGATATATTTATACCTTTTTAATCAAAGATCCCAGGCTAGCCACAATTGAGAATTGCTTCCTGTACTTATTACATATTGATAAGCATTGTTTGATGGCCGCTTGGGCGCGGGTGATCTGCACTGGGTCGAAGGTCAGCACGGCCGGGATGAACAGGAAGATTGCGGTGCCCAGGCTGTGGTAGAGGGAAATGTGGCTCCTGCGAGGAAAGCATACTATTACCATAAGAACTTACCTTCACCGGACTTGCACTATACTAGTTAATTCTTCTTCTGCATTCTATGAAGAAGTAGAAGTCTCGTATCCAGTACCGCCATACCTTCACAACCTGATCGTCTCTCGACAGTCATGATAACTACAGAGTACAAATTACCCTTACTGTGACGGCCTTCGCTCTGCACCGTAGTACAGCTATTAATTTTCTTTTAAAGGTATGTATGTACGTACTGTAAGTAGCCCTTATTTTTATTCCATTGTTGGTCGTAGCTCCCTGATTCCCGTCACAAACAGTAATCGGAAGTCATTCATGTTATATAGATTTCAACTTTGTAACATTGAATGTAAGCAGCAAAGGGTAATCATTGAAAATAATGGCCCATTTAAAAGGAATCGCAATTACTAAGATATACTATGTTCACGTAGACTACATGGCCCTTATTAATAAACGCGGTGTAACTAAAACACTGTTATACTGTGTTTTCTCTCTTTTGCTCTTCGGAAAATTGCGTATGTCAGAAAGTGACAAACCATTTGACAGCTTAAATGCTCTTAATACGCGTTTATTAATAAGGCCTTATAGGTACATCCTGATTTTTTGTAAGAAAATTTGATAAAGGAGAGCGGCGAGTAATTCTCCATTTATGCGTGGTATTATCAGTTATATCTTTTCGTTCAAACATTCAGCCATTGTTCCAGTTGTAAAACTAGAATGTGTTTCATATCTTATCGCAGTATTGTAGAAGATACTCGTTAAATATAAGAGATTAGTACATTTTGAATCCATACGCACAGATAATTCATTAACAAACTAATATAATAAATCTCCTGTAGTTTGTTCACGCCACCAATAGTTTTCAACAACTTAATATGTTTGTGGCAGTAGTGCAGGATTTAATTTAGATGTGCTACTAGCAGATTAAATTCCTTTGTCCTAGGGATGGGCTTGCTGAGAAAATTGTGGTTGTCATAAGTACGTACCAGGGCTCCATGATATTCATAGCGCCCTCGACGTCGTTGTTGAAAAAGATCTGCATTGCTACTTCACAATCTTCAAATGCCCTTTGCAGGGAAACAGTATTCCTGTAGAAGATAATAGTATTAAGTTCACGTAAAGTACAAAATGTCACTGCACTTTTGTACAACTTTGAATACCGCGCGTATAATGGAGCGTCCTTAGGAAATATAATTTAGGTTAAGGTGCAAGGATGCAAGAACGTGTATAGGAATTTCGACTTCTCCAGAATACAAAACATTATATTAACAGCGACCAAAATAATATTTAAAAGAGTTATTTATATAAGGAAACTGACGACCAATATATTAAATTCCAGACGTCCGGAACAAAGCGCGAAAGCCGGTCAAACAAACAAGTTCACTTTCTTGCAAGTTACACATCTTTTGATGCAATATCGAGTGGCTCGGGCACAGCCAACTCAATGCGGCTGGAGGCTGGAGGAGGTCCAAACCTGAATTATCAAAAAAGTGCTCCGTAAATTGCATTTTTTGGGGTGTTTCCTAGCATGTGGATCATGTCGAGCGGTTGACTTACTCGCTGCTGCCGCGCGCGCTCCTGCGTGGCCGCAGCATGTTCTCGGGCCCGCCGACCTCCGGGTTCTCCAAGATCCTCAGCACTTGCATCTCGTTCACGAGCGAATCTTCTCTTTCCTCTTCAACTTTTTCACTGGATGTGGGGTTGGGAAAGAAAATCGGCGCCCGTTCACGCGCTCTTCTCATCATCTCCATGTCATGGTGATCATCGGTCGCATCTCGAAACTCATGCTCGTCTACCCTCTCCACATAAGCGATCGTTTGTATACGGTGTGCCGTTGTAGGTTGGGGGGCTGCGTCCTCGAACACCTGCCACACATCATTCATTCGGATCAATAAAAAACGAACTCTATATAAAAGTAACAGCCAAGAAACAAAAACTTCTTCATGATTTTATATCAAATAAAACGAAATCTATTAAAAAGGTGTTTATCACCTGACTGACTATATTTCTCTTTTCTACGAAAGATCCTGCATAAGCTTAGTCAAACGAGGGCGAGGGAAGTAATAAACTAGTGATGTTACTAGCCTCGTCTTCCAGCTCGTCATCCGACAATTGTGAAAGCAAGAAGTCGGCGCGTGCGGCGGCGGCCTCCTCCGATAACCCCTCGGCAGGACCAGCAGCGGCCTTGCTAGCCATCGTGCTCTTCGTTCGTCTACGAATAAAACACCTTATTAGTAGGGGCCCATTGAATCGGCTGTAACTTGCCGAAGTGTTGGTATACATACTCTGATTACTGGAATAATAATAATTTCACACAAATAATAATTTGCTAGTTGGTTGACTTTTATTTGATTTCAAAATTGTTTAGGAAAGCTGTCCTTTGCGTGTTGCTACAGTACAGTACAGTTTGGTACCAAATAATTAGTACTTTTAAGTTAATACAACATCAGACAAATAAAAATAAATGAGGTCAATCGCGAGTCGGACTCGCCCGTGACGGGTAGCAGCAAATAACATAATATAACAAATCTTGTACTTCTTGTAATTTGAAGATTTGAGTTCCCCCAAACATCAATGAAAGGTAAATTGCGGTTTATGATTTATGAAGAATAAAAAAACTACTTACTAGATCTCGTTCAAACTAATTTACCGTAGAAGTGTGCATGATAATGCACTTCAATTTTTTTTTAGTTTAATCATTCTCTTATTTTAGAAGGGGTGGACACATTTTACCACTTTGGAAGTGTCTCTCGCGCAAACTATTCAGTTTAGAAAAAAATATATTAGAAACCTCAATAACATTTTTGAAGACATATCCGCAGATACCCCACATTGGGTTGGAAGAAAAAAAAATTCAGTTGTAAGTATGGGGAACCCCCATTTATTGTATTTTTTCTATTCTTATGTGATCTTTATGCGGTTCACAGAATTTACCAAGTTTCAACAGTAGGTATACCTAGTTCTTATAGTTTCGGAAAAAAGTGTCTGTGACATACGGACGGACAGACAGACAGACAAGCCGAATCCATAAGGGTTTTGTTTTTTGCCATTTGGCAACGGAACCCTAGCAAAGCAACACAATGGGACAACAGGATAAGTTCGCTGATATGTTGTTTACACGAAATCCTGTCGCCTTCGCTTTACCAATCGATGACTCCGTAAAACCGATCACAATAGGAGAATATGTAAATAACCAAGCTGAAACGCGTCAAGTCAGTAATATTCATACAAGATTTTTAAGATAAAAATATTAAATTCTTACTTATGATCTGTCTCAAGTATAAAAAATATTTCTGTATCTAACAAACAGCAAGGTATCGTAACGTCGCATATCATTGGTTCTAATGGCATTAATACTCGTAACATGGCAATTACGTAGCACACTCCTACGTCAAACTGAAACCACGTTTGAACAAACTCTTTTACAATTAGTCAATTACAAGTCGAGATATGGACCACATACTTTTAACTTTGTATTCACAAACCTGCTTTTAACAAAAATATTAATTATTAATAGGACTTGAATTGTTGATGAATTAATAAAAATACTAATATCCTACTCTTGATTCTTTCATATTGAAAGATTCAATAATACTGAGTAGTGGGAAATAAAATCATATTTTAAATGCGTAGGTTTGGCAGGTACCTAATTTGATTTATTTATCTGAAATACCCTTTAAAATGTCTTCAAATAAAACCTGTATTTGTAATTATTGTGCAATTAAGATTTTATGTTATAGAACTAAGTCTCGCGTTCCGTCCTTTTTTAGGGTTCCGTAGCCAAATGGCAAAAACGGAACCCTTATAGATTCGTCATGTCTGTCTGTCTGTCTGTCCGTCCGTCTGTCCGTATGTCACAGCCTTTTTTCTCCGAAACTATAAGAGCTATGTTGTTGAAACTTAGTGTGTAGATGTATTCTGTGAACCGCATTAATATTTTCACACTAAAATAGAAAAAAAATAAAATTTTAGGGGGGTCTCCCATACTTAGAAATGAAAAAAATATTTTTTTTTTTCATCAAACCCATACGTGTGGGGTATCTATGGATAGGTCTTCAAAAATGGTATTGAGGTTTCTAATATCATTTTTTTCTAAACTGAATAGTTTGCGCGAGAGACTCTTCCAAAGTGGTAAAATGTGTGTCCCCCCCCCTGTAACTTCTAAAATAAGAGAATGATAAAACTAAAAAAAATATATGATGTACATAACAATGTAATCTAACACCGAAAATTGGTTTGAACGAGGTCTAGTCAGTAGTTTTTTTTTTACGACATAAATCGTAAACCGCAAAAAAATACTGATTATTCATTCAATAACTCAAATGTAAATAAAAAAACATTTATTTTAATAAACATTAATCTTATGCATAAACCCTGAACCATTATTTTCTTATAATAAATCTGTAATCTGTAATACTTATACACCATGAGTAGAAATTATAAGTCGCGCCAGGGTTTGTGAGGTCGTTAATCGATCACAACCCACACGCTAAGTAAGTAAGTAAGTAGTAGTAAGTACAACGAACTTCAAGAACTTCTTTATTATGTTACTCGCTGCTACGGAACCCTTCATGGGCGAGTCCGACTCGCACAATCAATTTTTTTACTCCAAAAGAGAGCTTTTCGCGCGATTTATAAATTGGGGTCACGTGAGTCACTAAGGGAACGTTTTAAATCCAGTCGAATCCTTACCGTTCCTTCGTTATATATATTTGAAAATATAATGTATGCCCGCCGAAACTTGAGTAACCTTAAGGTGCGCGGAGATCACCACAGTTTTAATACGCGAAATAGAAATAAGCTTGCTGTTGTTAAGTCCAGGTTAGCGCGAACCGGGAAGTCTTTCATTGGTAGATGTATTCAATTTTATAATAAAATTCCCAAGGAGGTAACTGGGCTTAGTGAAGGTAAATTCAAATCGTACGTTAAAGACGTTTTATTGACTAAAGCATACTATAGCGTTACTGATTACATTGAGGACAAATATGTCTGGAGTCAAATTCCTGCACCAGCAACACAACCTGATTTTGACATGTAATCATACTTATTAGTATTAAATTGTATTATACCTTGATTTAAAAAAATAACCAGCAGAGTTTCTTGCCCATTCTTCTCTGCTGATGTTCTTCCGAATGGGTGGTACGTTCAAAAGAGCCTCTATGGGGCCAAAACTGAATAAAAATATTTGACTTTGACTTTGACTTGGCCGCTTTTTTTAGAAGTGTGTAGTGTAGTTTTTTTGCCAAAACTCGGCAAATTGTATCGTAATAAGTGGTTTTCTTGTTTCCTTTAGTTTTCGAAGTTCGAAGTCATTTCCGCCAAAAGACTGCGGTTAATGTCACATCACTTACATTTCTTGAGGACATTTGCATCGTCATTGACTCGTTGCTAACTTATTATTTGCTCGGAATAAAACGTGCCCAGTGCGGAGCCTCTTGCTATCCCGGGCACTGCCCAAGTAATAACTTTTAATAATTTCAATGTACAGAAATTCTCTTCTACAGTTGTATTATATGCAAAGATAGGTAATTTAGGGGTTACACTTTTAAACTAGGTATTTTAATTCTCCGAATAGAAAATTAAATATGCGCAATCTAAAATGTAATTATTACGTGCAGGCTGCTGCAGGATACTATAATAAAAAGTAACAATAAACATATCTTTATGATACAATCAAAAGATGCAGTTATGAATAAATTAAATTATTTGTAATAAGTAAAAATCAAATTAATTTCGAACAGTCTGATTTGTCAGCGCAGCACCTAAAGTAGGATGAGATTAATACACGACCCAAAACCTATTCATAAAACATTACTGTAATTGCAGTTGTGCATACAGACCATAAAAGCATCGTAATCATTATAGTTTTCTGAATTCATTATACCTACATATGTTGCATTAATTGTATAAATGATTTTATTATTTTTCATGGTTGTTCGGTTCGTCGGATAAGTGCATAATAATGATTTAGTAAAGGTCATGCTGTATCAAAATAGCACACGAAGAGGTGAACCGGATTGAATATCGGCAGTCACAAACACGTAATCAAAACATCGTATAACTAAAACATTAGTTGCAAAAACTTAATGAAATCATTATACTTGATTCCTAAGCTTTGATTAGATTAAGTTTAGCTCAACGTCTGAGACATCGTAGCCTTTTGAAATATCTACAAATTCCTTATTAGCAGTTTAGCCAATAGTGATAACTCGAGTGTACAGTAGTTTCTTTGGATAACTCGTACGAAGTAAAAAGTTCATTGGTAAAAATATAATATGTGTCTTATGAAACCACCGTAAGCAAACTTTCTAATTAAAACAATGGAGAAATAACTGAGTTGGCGGCAATTAAAATTCTATACTTTTATTATTTACCTCATTATAGTAATGTTAAGTTTCTGATTACGCCACAGATATTGCATGGTATACACTGTCTGGTCATCGACTCCATTGGGTGGTATTTTTTGAGCGCTACAGTGTCTCGGCGGATCTCAATCTATGAATTGAAACCAGAATTAACCAACGATATCGTTAGCTAACACTAGTTGGAGTGTGGCTTTTCATAATGAGGTTAAATTTTACATAAACTCTTAATAACCCAAGTTTATATAATTACCAACTACCGACTATCAATCTCCCTAGGACAAATTTATTTATTAATCTATACAATACAGTGTCGCATTAACCTATAGATTATTAATCATTAATCAGTTATTAGACTCAGATATGAGTACTTACTAATGAACTTATCGAAACTATTTGTTTGTGACAGCTCAGAAACCTATCAAGTACTTTCGGACAAAGGCCGTTGACTAAATTAGATTATGTAATAGACTCTCCAGAAACCCGCCGTCAGTGAAATCGCTACACTTGTAATTAGATTAAAATAATTTGGGTCCCGAATCGTAGATACATAAAATCAGAGAATTTTTGAAGGGCCAATATCTTATTCAAATAACATTGGAAGGGTAGCGGGTTAACTGACCATTGTTTAAAAGTTGACCAAGAAGTTATAGAACATTGTCAGGCACCTATTAGTTCGGACATATAGGTATCTGAATGTCGTTACCACAATAAATGATAGGTTGTGCCCTAGTCGTAACGATTTATAGTTTTAACAAGTCATTACTGCATGTTATCTTGTAATGATGAATACGTATGTTGCAACAAATATATAGTAAACAGGTAGATATACTTTAATTGTGATCAGCACACCGATGCTTACATTGTAGTGCAATTTGCTAGCATTTATTTTATTACACCGTATTATTTATTGATGCTAACGAGATAACTAGTTTTACATGCGGTACGTACCAGCCGGTTAATTATAGGTATCAAAAACTTTGTATTTAAATGAAAAATATTATATTTTCCTGTAACTATGTGATTTGTAAAATATTGTTGTTTACATAAAATAACTGTTGTGTTAAATTATTTTAAAACTTATTGCCAATAATGATCGTTAAAGGTTATTCTATATTACCTACGTAAGACATCTATACTACGATAATACGAGGGTTGCCTTTTAAGTTCTGTCGTTTCCATATTTCCCGGCAATTTTTAATTTTGAACGGTTTTATATTCGAATGTGTTTAAATTTTGAATCTCAAAACAGTTAAAAGTATTAGGATTAATGCTATAGTTTAGTCACAGCGTCGATTGGAATCTGTCAGGTTACGTACGAAATTGAATGTTTCTAAGGAAAATGTTCGTGCAATAGTTTTCTACAACTTTAGAAGAGGCCTGACACGGCTTCAGTGTTTTGAAGAGCTGACATCTGTGTTCAGTGATGAAGCCCCATGTCTGCAGGCTGTCGAACGCTGGTATTTAGAATTCCAGCGTGGACTTACTAGTGTTAGTGACATATCTCCCGAAGGACGCCCTAAATCCGCCTTCACTGAAGATAACATCATTGCTGTAAGACAACTAATTCTCGAAGATCTTCATGTGACGTATCGAGAGATAGAGGCTCTATTAGGCATCTCAGGGACAACCATTCAGAAGATCTTGCATGAAGTGCTTGGTGTGAGAAAGCTAGTTAGCCGTTGGATACCGCATCCGCTTTCCGACGATCACAAGGCGGCCCGCGTCGGATGGTGTAGGAAAACTCTGCAAAGGTTCAACCGAGGAGGGTCAAATCACGTCTACGACATCATCAGTGGTGACGAATCTTAGACTACGATCCTGATTACAAACAACAATCTACAATCCGGGTCTTTCAATACGAGCCAAAGCCGACTAAAGTTGTTCGTTTTTGAAGCATTTCAAAGAAGATGGTGGCCACGTTCTTTGGAAAAACCGGCCATGTTGCGACTATTGCACTTGAAGATCGTAGAACGGTT
This sequence comes from Cyclophora albipunctata, assembly GCA_963082685.1. Lineage (NCBI taxonomy): Eukaryota > Metazoa > Arthropoda > Insecta > Lepidoptera > Geometridae > Cyclophora > Cyclophora albipunctata. Next base: position 10,050,217 of record OY720111.1, on the reverse strand, counting down.
CACGTGGAGTCGTATACCACAGTTTGTTTACCACAAGTCATCGCCGAACTTCGAAAATCTAACTCAAAGCGACGCATCACGATGCACCACGACAACGCAAGCTCACACAGCGCTCGTCAAACGATTGAGTATTTGATGCAGGAAAAAGTAGAAATTCTTGACCTTCCTCCATGCAGTCCTGACCTAAGCCCTAACGATTTATTTACATGTCCTAAAATTAAGAAAAGTCTTCGTGGTCAAACGTTCCAGTCCGGTGAAAAAGCAGCCGACGCTTTCAAGTCAGCCATTTTGAACACCCCCACTTTAGAGTGGAATAAATGTCATAATAACTGATTTGAGCGAATGGAAAGGTGTATTAAGCTACGTGGTGAATACTTTGAAAAACAATAAAAAGTATTATAAGGTTCTAGTTGTGTTTTTTCTTTAAAGGACTTAAAAGGCAGCCCTCGTATTATTAAGAAGTAAAATTTTTAGTTTTGTTTATTTGTATATTCGGGGTAATTTCGGGAATTATCCGTATAATATTTTTTTATTGTAATGGATAGCGATCTATTCAACGGGAAGATTACAGGCAATTTTTCATCCCGATTAATTTCCACAAGAACGTGCACGCGGGTAAAACCGCGGGGTGCTGCTAGTTAAATAATCGTTTGAGTTATTTTAATACTACGTATTACATAAACATGTCGCGAGTTTATAACACAGATATGTAATATTTTGAATAGTGTAAGGTTCTGTTGGTGCAGTAACACGAAAGTGAAAGCGGTCAACACGAAGGCTTTCCTTTACTTTCACTGCGATATTATTTCTTGGTGATTACGGAGTCGAACGCTGGACCGATCTCGTCTCGCCACTCACAACACAACACACTCGATTATACGTTCTTAAGTAGGTACCCGTTGTATGTGCCAGTAAAACCTCTCTTAATTCAATACACTCTTGTTGCAAACTAATGCTAGACAAGCTGTAGCTCTAGTAGGCTCCATTATTTACGACTAGAAAGAGCCTAAAGTTACTACGGCTTTATTAAACTCCTTAATCCCGGCTTTGTGTCTGCACTCGTGACAAGTATATACTGTTTATGTTTATTTTATGCCCCGGACTGTTTGACCAAACTGTTGATTTAACTAATAACAAAATCTAGGAGACATCGCACCATTCCTTTGACAAAGACATCCCACCATCCATCCTACTCTGACGGATTTTTTTCCTTCAAATAACAAATACTTACTCATAATCTTCGTTAAGAACTAGGTATCTATGCATAAGTGCTTTCGCAATGTGCTAAACGGCTTAGGGCTTGCAGGGCAAACATTCACAGCTCGGGCCAAGGCCTCGAGTTGTTTCTTAGGTAAAGCGTACCAGTCCAATTGAGAGTCCAACCAATTTAATTACCGCGTCCCATCATTAACAATATTGCGACTTATTTGTGGCTTTCTAATTATTATTTTTCGTATGAAAGTTGGTAAATATTGTCTTACCCGCACCAACAACATGTTTAGTTTTGGTGAATGGAAGAAACTTTTAAACGAAAACCCGCTTTATGCTAGAAAATCCACTCTAAGAACATTTACCTTTGTGTTCTGGACTTGTGGGTCACAGCGCGTTGCACAGTGAATCGCACCTAAGTACTAAAGTCCAAGGCTAGGCTAGGGTCTAGGACAGAGCTCAACGACGCAGATGCGCGGACGGGATGCGCGGAGTGCATTTTCCGATCTCATCGATAAGCAATGACCTTGGGTGCGATTCCGATTGCCCTAACTGCGTCATACTAATGGCCGCTATGAGCTTTGTGGACTTGTTGCGCCCGGCCAACCCTGGGCTACTGAGTATAATGGAACCAGAAGGAACATTCTTCTATTACTTTTCGACACTGATCAACACAACTGACGGCCGAAAGATTTCAATTAAATAAATAAATAATACTCGTATATACCCGGACAAATTCACTCACGGTTAATTAAATAAATATACCTGGACAAATTCACACACGGTTATTTCTCTGTCTGTCTCTCTCTCTCTCTTACAGAAAGCAAGCTAGATATTTTCGTTTCGTCTTTCTATTTCGCATAAAACATTGTCGTGTCGCGACGATTATTTTTGTTGATTTTAGATAAACTTCGTTCCATCCGGGTGTCCCTTGACACCTCTCAAGTTTTTTATAGTTAAAAATTGTTTTATATTAGACTCTATTCGGGCAATTCTTATGTGTATAATCTAATGACAGAACACAGTAATGACTCTTAGGGGTTGGTCTTCGTTTGAGGATGAGGCAGGTTCTTGTTGAATCATCCATGATCTTAGACTCAGACATGGTGTCCCTCTGTTTGTCTCCATGTTGTCTTTGTGCCAGCTGTTCAGTCCAAACCAGTCTGATTACTTCGACATGGACCATGTGCATTGTAAAGGACGCTATAAGCTCACTCCACAAACTTAATGCGTCCGCGAGACGATCAAGTGCACTTGACAAGTCGCAAATGAATAAAACTTGTCAAGTCGCGTCAAGTCGCATCAAGCTCAAGTTGGTTCAAATTTGTTGTCAAGTTATCATCAAAATTATTGTCAAGTCATGTCCAGCACGTAGATACTTGACGGGAATTGTCAAGTCAACGCTGTAAACGATCAATATTCACTTCAAGCCCGTAGACTTGTCAAGTGCACTTGATCGTCTCGCGGACGCATAACATTGTATTCTTAAGCTATCTTACTATCAAGACTATACATTGGCGCACTTTTGCTAAAGATATTGATGATGATATTCATTTCGGTGATATAATATAAATCCTTAATCTCAATCTGCTCCGGACATTAGATAAAGGATGTATTGACTATATGATGATAACGAATTATAGTTGAAGGAACCTACTATTTTTGTACATTATGGGTAATTTTTTGCCTGTAGATTCATGGAAATTAATAAATATAATGTTTGAGTGAATATGCAATAAATATACCTATATTTATATTTTGAGTAGAAAGAAATAATTCTCTTTCATTACTAAAACCTTAATGCAAGGTTTGCAATCGAAACAAAGGTCCTGGATCGAATCCTAATTAGTTAGCGCTTTCTCAAAAAGTTTCTGTTTTACATGGCCGAGATAATAATTCAAATTAGGAATTTTATCAAACCCTATGACTTTTTTAAAATAATTCCATTTAATAAACTTCTTCAGTATAAATTACATGAGTAAAAGAAGAAAGTTAAAGGACAAAGAAAAGAAAAATACAAGATGGACGGAGCAACTCACCCGCCATAATACTTTCATCTTCAAAACTATTTATAAATCTGAAAGATGGCCGACACTTGATAACTTGATAAATTCCAAAAACTACACCTGTGAGACCATGTCTTATATTCAAACAACAAGAAATAGTTAAAAAGCTGATAAATACTCACTAATGTGCAAATGTTTCCAACTGACGCCTACTGAATGTCACAGACTAGCTGTAGCCATGGACTTATGCTGTAGCTGCGTAAATGACGAGATGGCTGCTCACCAAGTTTGAGTTCCAAGTTATTGATTAGGTTGCTGGCTGTGTCAGTAGAAAATAGGTCAAGGCTTTTCAACCTTCACCTAATGAGCTTTTAGGCATTTGTGCCCAGATCTAGACTCTCAATCCTACAGTATTTAATACCAATCGCAAAATTTTAGTCGAAGAAGGAAAATTAACCATTAAACAGAAAAACTATACGTTAATTTAATATTTTTGTAGGTGTGCACAAATAAATAAAACCTGTACTAATATTATAAAGCTGCAGAGTTTGTTTGTTTGAACGCGCTAATCTCAGAAACTACCAATACGATTCGAATAATTCTATTTGTAATGGACACATTCAACGGGAAGGTTATAGGCTACTTTTCATCCCGAAATTCCCACAGGAACGGGCACAACGCGGGTAAAATCGCAGGGCGCTGCTAGTACAGGTATAAAAAATATATTCGCAAGACAAAAATATATAAAGTAAAAATATTTACCTGCGATATGTATGCGCCTAATCAGCAGACACCTCAATGTTCATGAAATTTAAACCGGTCGATAAAGCGCTGATTTTGTAAATATTACTATTTATTTTAGGTAAATATTATTAACACTCGCAACCCATATGCGCTAGCTCCGCGATCCGCGACCGCGAGCGAATTCAAGTCAAGCAAGACTCGACTTCATTCACACTCGCTCGACTCAGCTGACCCGACTCGAACGAACGAAACAAAACAAACAAAAGTCAACGCAACGATGCGATGTTTCGTTCTTCAACATCAAAATCAATTTTTATGTCAGCTGCTGTGTTCTGTCGTTGATCAATCTGTGATCTGTGGTCGAAATTACTGTGACCACAGACCACGAACCAATAGGCCTGCCACCTGCCACAGAGATATTAAATGTTAAATGGAGATGATGTATGTACAGACCACGAGTACTTAAATGTGAAATCTTAGCTCTTTTTCAGTATTTAATAAGTAAGTAGCTATGTTCGTGAAGGCCATGTAGTCATAATTTCTTTTTTAAATTCGTTTGTGGTGATTTTATATTTCCATCTCGTCCGAACAACGTAAAGAAAGTAAAATATTTTTGCTCTGTTAGCAATTCAAAATGTTCGACGATTATTTATCATTCCCAAAACCAAGAATTCATTCGTTCAGTCAAATAGAAACGGACGGAACGGAAAGTGAATGGATGGAATGTGGAAAATAATATGATACGAAGAAAATGGCTTCTATTTCTAAAATTGAAATAAAAATTGAAAAATTATGTAGAACATGTTTATCAAAAGATAATGAACTGAATTCTCTATTCGATGTAGTATTGGGAAGTTTTTCTTTGGATTATATTGTTACTGCTATTACTGGGCTAAAGGTAAGTACAATTTAAAATTGTACTGCATTGTTTTTAATAATTTATATAAACAGAGCCGAGTTTGTAAATAATATGTAAAATCTCCTAAATTTATTTTTGTTGACTTAATGTTAACTTTCTATTCTTATTGATTACATTACAGTACATAATGTTATTTTCTCTTTGCACTTGCTATGTATATTCTGCATCTATGCGAGATATTAAATAGTCTTGTTAATATAGTTTTTTATTAATTTGTAAGTAATATAGATTTGTTAACTCTGATTTAATTAATAACTTAGCGAATTTACCGTCGTTTACAGTTATGGGCAAATGAAGACAACCCTTGCCTTGCCTAGCAACTATGTACTGGTATAAATAACAAATAATAATATGTATTGGATTAGTAATTATTGCATTATTGAATCATATCTGCTGGTGAATTTGTATAATAAAATTGTGTTGCATTTGCTGTGGCTGCTGCTGCATTATCTTACAATGTTCACATTCTTATCAATAACATAGTATATGAATGTATGCCTATTCATGTTTTAAATGTGTAGGTAAATTAAGTTTACTTATAATTTTATTCTGTACATTATAGGTATTAGTATACCTAGATGTTAAAATCTGAAGGGATTGATTTTTTGTTTGTTTGAATGGGCCTCAGTAACTATATAATCTCTGATTTGAATAATTCTGTTGGAATTAGAGTGAATGAACTACATTCGGAGGAGGGAGATAGACTGTAATTTTCATCCTGAAATTTCCACTGGAACAAGTTATTATGGGTCAAAACATGGGGTGCCACCAGTACAGTAGTAATATTTGAATATTAATATGAAAAATAAGATCCTGTAAACATATCAGCTCGTGTAAATGAGAAATACCTAATCCTAAACATAATCCTGCCTAAAATAAAAACTAATGTTTCAGAGGATATAATATGTATGTATGTTTATTACTCTTTCACACAAAAACTACTGAACAGACTTGGATGAAACTTTCCTAATATAGCAATACTGGGTATGTCTGCTAGGTGCTACTATTCCTTATTTCTGAATTCCAGATATTTTTTGTAAAAAAAGTAATGTCAAGATTTGTCACTGTCAATGTAGGAGGTCAGATATGTTGAACCTTCGGGTAATTTCATTTAAAAATAATAATAATATTAATTTATAAAAAAGTATAAATATTTCTGTATGAACTGGTCAGTAATAGTTGACACATTCAGCGATTTCCCTACTTCCTACTAACTATCTAAGATGCGAAAGTTTGTGAGGATCGATGGATATGATTTATATTATACAAAAACTGCTATCCCGGTGGTTACTAAATGTGGAAGTTAGATAATTGTTATGGAACAGCTACTTTTTATCTCATAATTCTCACTGCAATGGGTACAAAGCAGATAAAAACTATGGTGAACAGCTGTTTTGTCCTGTGTTTTGTATTTGTATTTATAGACCTTTACTTTTTATTAATATTAGATTGTAGTAATTATATAATATTTATTTATATGTGTATGAACTTGCATTGTAGATACGCCGCGGCGATGGATTACCAAGCACAATATGCTGTGAATGTAAAGACAAGGCTGAGAAAGCATTTGATTTCAAAAAGAAGTCGCAGGAGTCATACAATTCCCTCAAGGGATTTATTAAAAATGAAAAGAATGTGGATGGCTTGTCCATGGATGATGTGGACCCTGATGTAAGTCATAATTTGTTTTATTATTTTCTTGAACTCGTGAATTGATTTATTTTTTTATAGGTTTGACATAAAATCCTTAACTCATTTCTTATTCATTCTATTATTATTGAAGCTGTACAAACTTAATTGTAATGATTCATTTTTAGAAAAAGGAAACCGATGTGAAGTCAGAGCAGGCAGTATTTAATGAGCCAGATGATTTGTCTGATCCTGATTACAGTTTACCACTAAGCAATGGCCCAGACGAGAACTATGAAAATGGTAATCAAAATTATAATATTTATGTAAAATTAAAATGAGATTGGAAGTTTGGTATCCCGAGAGACTTTTCAATAGCTCCTCGGAGTCAGAAGCCTTAACATCATGGATGTTCTGGAGTAACCTTTAATTGTTTCTGACTAAGCAAGACAATTATTATAATTAAAAATCTTTTATAATACTATTAGTAAATATTTATACTATTCCATTTTTTAATTACAGAAACAGTGAAACGAGAGGGTGGTGATAACGAAAATGTATCATTCATTGAATGTAAAAAATGTTGTTTGATGTTTGAAACACAAACCAAGTATCAGGAACATAAGAAAAAAAAGTGTATAAAAGGTAAAACCAGCTACATGTAAATATTATATCAAAATAATTACAACTATTTGTTTTCCTCTCTCCTTATTTTAATTAACATTATTTTAGTTGAGTATGAAGATGCAAGTGGTACATACTGCCCAATCTGCGGCACTTGCTATGACGGTGCTAATAGTTTGTCAAATCACATGTGGGAATACCATGCTGACCTTATGGGCACTAAAAAAAAAGGGCGCCCCAAAAAAGTCATGACCACGGTAAGTTCTTATCAAAATTAAATAAGTTGTGCTGACCACTGTATGATCTTACAGACTCATCCCAGGACATTACATGAGTTACAACCTTGTTAATCTCTTAAAGTCATCCTGACTTCTCCATACACGGTTCCTAGATGATAATCAATCTTTGATAGTAGGTGCGATAGAATTCTCCAGAGGAGGTTTAACCAATTGATTTTATGAATTGACGTTACTACTCCTTTGCCACTTGTTGTAGCGGTTGCACTTAAAACTGTTATTCAATCTACATTTTATAATAATTTCCAATAAATAAATGGAAACAAAATAATTTATTTAAGTCTCAATCTCTTTCAGAGTTTCAATTCAAACTCATTGAAAAATATTATTGGTTAGTCTATGCCTGTTTCTTATTTACTGATTTCAAAGTGGTAGTGGTTGATAGGGGACAACAGTATACCAGTTACTGTTAGCCTGTTTCATCCCATTGTTGGGCAAAGGCTGCCACTTATTTCCGCCACTCTTCTCGATTAGAAGCCACCATAGTTGCCAGTACCTCTTGCAGGCGTCCAGTTTGTCCCGCCACCGCTTGCGCGGTCTACTGATGTAACTGAGGTCATTTTTGGGTTTCTGCTTGACATAGACCTTTAAATGTTTCAAATACTCCTGCACCACGGTTGGCCACAGACAGTTCTAACCTATGTGGAATGAACTTTTAACTTTTTTTGAGACCTCTTTGGCGAAGTAAACAAAATCGAGTAGGCCATGGTAATTGCCGCCATCTGTTGCGGCCATTTTGTGATCTTCAATTTTCTTTTACTTGTTTCAGACAATTTTGAACAAACTGTCGGAAAATGGCTTCTTTATATCATCTATACAAGGAGCAGATTTTAAATGCGCTTTTTGCAAAGCAACATGCAAGACCAAAGAAGATTTGTCAAATCATATCCTGGGCCACAAAGGTAAAATATTGTAATCCTTTTTACATTGTAAAAATTTTATACGATTTGCTTGGTTTGTAAAGTATACAGTTTGGTAGTTCAGTATAACGTTTGGTAATGGCAACTGTGCGAGCGGGACTCAGGGCTCTCTAATGCCTCTAATGCGAGAAGTTTTCTCTTTGTTTCGATTAAGTAAAATTAAGACATCACCATGTCATAGAGTTTAATAAACATACTATGTAGTACGCAATCCAGTTTATATATTAAATCCATGGAATACAATATCAATGACATGCTATCTGAGTTTGGCAATAGTTTATTGGGACTGATCGGCCGCTAATCAACCAATGAGTTTCTTTGTATATTTGTTAATAATTGTCACTTACTGTATTATCTTTTTATAAAGTTTTAACAGATGAGTATTCATTCATTAAATTATTGGCAGCAATATTGACTGAAAATAATGTGATTTGTTGTATTATCATTTTGTGATTGAGTGTGTCATAAAATTTAAAATAATTTATTTCTTTTAGATACAAAGGTGGTCTGTTGTATACTATGTAAAAAAATGTTTTTGAAGAAGAAATATTTCGAGCTACATTCATGCATCGAAGACTCCAATTTAAAGAGGCTAGTGTCCAATCAAATGGATAGTGTAAGTAGCTACCACACTCCCCTAGCATTCCTAATAATTGAGCATTCATAAAATTATGAAACCTGTGCATATATTACACAATTCTTGGTTAATAAGCAGGTGTTTTTCATTCCAGGATGCAGATATTCATACAAGTAAACACAACAAATTAGCGTTCTCTAGTGAATTGACACTGCAAGACCTGCTAGATCCTAACAATGATATGGTAAATTGTCACTAGTTTTATCATTATGATACAGTTTCGGAAATATCCGAATAATCCGAAACATAGAGTTCCGTGCAGTAATTAGACGTCTCGTAATTTCGGAACCTAAAATAATGTTACCAGAAACACCATACTCATCTATAGTGCCTGCCACTACTAATGTAAAGTCGTGAAAGTGAATGATTTATTAATTTCATATTAACAACTTTCGTCCATCCTTATGTTCATTCATTCAGTTTTCCCATCACTATTTAATTTCTCAAAACGTGGCCACACTGGAAACTGGAAGTTATTCCGCGGAAACAAGTGTAAGTATATTTAAGTCAGGGTTGTACCCAAAAGGACTTTTACCTAATTGGTCCTTTTCTTCCAGGACACTGGTAACTTGACCCAGGTCTGTAGTGCGTGCAGCGGCGTGTTCCTGTCGGAAGGAGATCTCATCAACCATCACGACGCCGAGCATCCAGAGCTGTCCTTGAGGTGTAATCATTGTTCTAAGGTACGTTAGCAGTATTTGTATTGTATTTATACTGGTAAAGCCGTGGTTTCATTTAGTGCTCTGAACAATCACTAACTGGGCAAATATTTGTTGATCCACTTATGACTGCTACCACTGATTCGCACATAATTGAAAATGAGTATTTTCATTCACTGACACCATTAAAATTGGTCCCAGAGTAACATTACTGAACGAATATGTTCGCTCGCTTTAGTGTTTTCATTTAGTACACAAACGATTGCTCGCTCAGGACTGCTCAGAGAACACTTTATGAGAACGCAGCTTTAAACAATGTTATATGTTTAAACATTTGTGTATATCTTGTTTCTTTGCAGGTGTTTGCGTCTGTCAGAACGGCAGCCCGACACAGGATTATCTGCAAACAAGTTGAGAGGACACACAAGTGCAGCACCTGTGGCCTCAAGTTCGCCTACGAGATATCACTCAATAAACACATTCTGCGCTACCACCAGGGACAGAGCGTCTCTGTCGCGTTCATCAACAAGAAGCCTAAAGTCAACGATAATGTACGCTACCAGTGCGACACCTGCAATAAATTATTCCAAAGGTTTGTATATTTGCGTATTGGATTGTTACATAATGGTTAATTTTTATTTAGGTCTTCTACATTTTCGACAGTTATTTGTCAAAATTGTATTTAATTAAGGGCTGATTGTTTAGAGTGGTGTTTGAGTATTTCCGTGTAACTTAATCAGTGATTTAAATAAAAGGTAAATGTCTGCTAATATCAACTTATTACTTGCAGAAAAGAGGCGCTCGCTAAACATACCAAACTGCACATGGCAAATCAGAAACTTTATGAATGTGATATTTGCCAGAGGAAGTTCAATAGGAGCGACAATTTACGGTATAGTGACATTCTGAAATAGTTTGTTGTATTGGTAGCCGCCGATCCTAACGACGCATAAGGCGGGGATTCTGAGCGCTCTGTCAGCCACTTGGGGTACCGACTAGGGATAAACCCGTTCGATATGAAAAGTGTGAATGTTTGCTATCCAATACACAAAGAATTATTCGAATCTGACGGGTAATTATAAAGCTTGGCGCGTTCAAACAAATTCAAATGCTTCAGTTTTATTATAAAAGTATTGTATTGTTGCCTGTAATGTCCATTGCTGGGCAAATGCTTTTCCATCTTACTGAAGATATCAGTACAGTGAGGACGATGAGGCTTAATCACTTCGCTTGCCCAATGGGGGTTGGTGATCTCTAACCGAGAACTAAACCCGAGATGTCAGTCTTGGCAGACTATCATCACTCGCGCGTACCACTATAACACCGAGGATATAAATATAACTTCACACGTGTGTGTCTCCAGTACGCACAAGCGGACCCACGACGCCGATCGCACGAAGCCGCCCGCCAACAACTGCCTCTGCCTGTACTGCGGCCGAGGGTTCTCCAATTCATCCAACCTAATAGTGCACATGCGCCGCCACACCGGAGAGAAGCCTTACAAATGTGACTTTTGTGGGAAAGGTTTGTTATTTTACTAAACAAGGAGAATATTACATAGTGACGCTTAAGACCTTAGTTTTCTGTGTCCTTCCTATACAGTAACAGAATCGTCTCATAAAAAGTTAAAAAACGTAATGTATCTGTAAACGTAGAATGTATTAATTCAGCCTCTCAGTATATATCTATATTGGACCGGTGTGTCTGTTATTTTCATTTGTCTGTTTCAAGCTTATTTTTAGATATTTCTGAAACCGTAATGATGAGAATGTTTTACTCGTAATATAATAACATCCTAAAATTAACTTACTAAGTTTACCCTTTGCAGGCTTCCCAAGGTCCTCAGATCTCATGGTTCACAGGAGATCACATACTGGCGAGAAACCCTGTGTTTGTCGGATATGTGGCAAAGGTAACTACGATGAAACATACTATACAACCTAAGTTACTTACAATGAAGGTTTTTAGGGTGCCTTTATCGAGAATAATATGTTGTTATGGGAAAATAACTATTTTGGGAGCTCTGGTCCCTTAACACCCGTTGACCAGCTAATGTTCCTTAACCTAGTATGTATACAGAATATACCCTTCTGACCTAACCTACCTAACGTAGCCTTTCTAATGTTACCAAACCTTCCTATTTGAATTTTGAAGCTATATGTATGCGTTGCAGCGTTCTCCCGCAGCAACAAGCTGTCGCGGCACATGCGCGTGCACACGGGCCAGCGCCCGTACAAGTGCACGTACTGCGACAAGGCCTTCTCGCAGAGCAACGACCTCACGCTGCACATCCGGCGGCACACCGGCGACCGCCCCTACATCTGCGAGGTCTGCGGCGATCGGTTCATACAGGTTCGTTACATTCAGATGACGATATCATTATCATATCATCATGTTATCATATCATCATGTTATCATATCATCATGTTATCATATCATCATGTTATCATAATCATCATATTATCATGATATCAGGAAAACCTGGCAAAACTGTGTGCGAACCTTCGCTGCGTGGAGCTCCTATTTATGCCCTTCGGAGCTGGTATAAACCTGACCCAACTAGTATATTGTTTATTGGGAATATGTCTTTCTGCCCGTTTGTGTGTGTGGTGTAACTCGATAAAGTTGTTGTAACCCACGGGAAACACCCAGTAAGTGGGATCTAAAGCTGTTTATGGTGGTTTTCGTGTTTCAGGGCACAGCGCTGCAGAACCACCGGCGGGCCCACGGCCACTTCCCAGCGCCGCTTCCCGATATTCCAAGCCAGGTGCAAGCCATTACTTACACTGTATCTAACATAACCCACGAGGCGCACTTGCCTAACTAGATATTAATACTATTTTATAATTCAGCTTTTCTCTGTCTATGTATGACATCATGTAATTATGATATGTATTTAGTTTGACATATAAATTAACGTATATAATAATAAGAATCAGTAATAAAATTATACACATTTAAATAATCTTGTATTTTTACAAGTCTCTATTAGTTGTAGTCTTAAATGGAACTGTACTTCTTCTGTACTTTATTCGAGTAGACAGTGTATTAAAGTTGTGGTAATTTCTTTACACCATATATAACATTATATTATTTTATATTATAGACCTGTCTGTTTCGTATACTGCCGGCGAAATTTGTTACGTAGAAACTAAATAGCTTTTGTTTTAGGTACAGAATGGATAAAATAATATTTAAAGACAACAGCGTGTTGGACGGTGTTAAATAAAAATCTTGATATTTCTTTCTAATACATATTTATTTTAGTACATTCGTGAGTTGCGTCAAGGATATTATTTTTAATTGTTGGTTCCTTAAATTTTCACAAGCTGTGCTCGAAAGTGCGGCATCCGGCTCCCTTACACTGTACCAATAAAGATTTATATAAATTTTTGTTTGTAAAAGATTTTTCGTTTGTACAAGCTTATAAAAATCCAATAGAAATAAAAAAATGTGCGAACGTTCGGAACACCATAATAAGTGCAACTAGCGGCGGTGTTACTCACTCTCCGGGGTAATTATAGAGTGTTCCTGAAATGGGCGCGTTTGCATTGAAGCGGAGCGTAGCTGCGCTCTGTGCCGAGTTCAATCGCATTACTAAACGATTTTGACAGCGCATTGTGCCTTGTTTGACAAATTGAATGCGTTGTGATTGGTCGGCGGTGAAGTGGAGCGAAGCACAGCTCCGCTCCACTTCAAAGGAAGCGCACCTTTAAGGTGCCCATAAAAAAAATCCCAAGTCATCCTGATTTCATGAAACGTTGTTCAGGTTGAGCGGTTAAAGCGTACCAGACAGATAAAGTAAATAAAATACGGTAGGATTGTCTATACTTACTAAAATTAACTACTATATAAAAATAAGTCGGGTTTTCCTCCCTGACGCTATAACTCCAAAACGCACGAACCGATTTCCACGGTTTTGCATTCGTTGGAAAGGTCTCGGGCTCCGTGAGGTTTATAGGGAATAAAAATCTCAAAATTCCCACGGGAACGGGGGCGCTGCGGGTGAAACCGCGGGGCACAGCTAGTCTATTTATAAATTGATCAATTACCTCCGATTCGCACAAATCGGCGATGCACTGAAACATCATTAATTTTTCATATGAAAACTTAGTTGTTATTTAATGGAATTGTATGAAAAATTTAAAGTTAACACGTAACGTAACGTGATGTAATCTAGCGTCCCATCCGGGGTGACCCATCCTTGTAGACTGCAGATATAATCCAAAATAAAATATGGTCTTCATCGTTTTTGGAGAACAGGAGCGTGTACTCATTCGTAGTTGGAACGCTTGGATAACCGTTTAACCGGCGGATTAATTCTAACCAAAGGCAGCTGTGCTTGCGCTGTCACGTATGGAATTTATGAATTCCATTAACTCCTATATTTGTGAATGACTGAGGATCGATCGAGTTCTCTTAACCAATGCTTTATTTGCTTTCTTTTTGTTTATCATTATCAAATGTGGACAAGACTGCTAAAGCAAGGCCTTGATATTTCGACTTTGTAACCATCAATTAAAACACGAAACGAGTAGATTTCAAGACAGATGACTCGCGACAGTATCGCGGGCATGTTCCTTGTAGCCGAAACATAATATATCCGCTATCCGCGGATACAATCCAACTTCTCACCAAGGCCACCCCTATTGGGACGCTGGATTCCATTCGTCTGGAAAGCACTTTACTGTTAATATTGTATGAGTGTATTTTGAAAGTAACAATCAGCTTTATATTTTACATTTAATTCCATTTTAAAAACATAGTATATTCATAAGCGTAATATCAAGTATATTTTTACCTCAGCTTGGCATTCTTTAGCGTGGCACTGCAAAAAAAATGTTAAGGACCGAGATTTATTTTTGTTTAACCCATGTTTAACCCCAAAAAAAATGTGGCTTATAAAGTTTCTCATCTCCGTTACCAATTAAATTAGTGACATATTTCGTAGTCTGACAGCTCGCAGCTTTTCTTATAGAAGTAGATTGGTAAAATAATAATCGACAATACTAGTTGTTGGGTGTGTTGAATGATCACATAAACACCGTCTTCAATAGTTATTTACTTAGTTTTGTAAGAAGGTAAAATTACCTTGTACTGACTCTTAGATCCCTGTGTATGACTCACGCGAGTCATACACAGGTAAACGCACCTACAAGCCCTACACTAAGCACCCCCCGCACGGCGCACGGCCCGTACACCCGCGCGCCGCCACCCCCTTGAGTCCTTTGCCTCATTGACACTAAGTAAAAGGTACATATTTATAAATAATGATACTTTTTTACCTCTGCTCTGCAACCGTGTCCTGTACACTGACAAACAAATTAATAAACATTATTAATTTACTTTAATGGCGCATCCCCACATGCCTGGCGGAGCTTCCGGCGGTCAGGCCACCGTCTAGGCTTGCGTTTCCACTGAAGTGTATTGGAGCGTAGCTCAATCACACCAATCACAACGTATTAACGAAACGCACCCTAAGCGTGCGCACGACTTTTATTTTCTATTGCCGTTTAACCGGCGGCAAAGTCAGTAGTAAGGCAGATTGTAAGCAAGCGGAATGTGTGGATGCACCATAAAGAATTATTAACCCATCATCACTTTCTATAATTGTTTGTTTTTTATATCAATATCACAGAATCTGGGTTGTTCCATCATCCACATAGTAACTGGGTCCTAGATCCTCTGAACTGATCTGTTTATTTAGTTTATTACTACTATCAATTAAAGTGTTAAAAATACCTTTGCGCTGCAGAATTGTCCAGAACACTAAATAAAAAAAATACATTAGTAATGTTCACTAATTGACAAGTTATACCGCTAATGCTGTTTTTGTAATAGGGGAGCCCAAGAGGGGATTTCGGGATTTACTAAAGCGCGGCAGATTAATATACAGGGGGATACCTTGTATCCGGTTAAGTACCTCCACCAAATATGAGCCCCATATATGTATAAGGCCGCCCGTGAAGGATAAAGGATCAGATTAGTAAAAAAAAATTGGTCATCAGAAATTCTCGAGCGCATCAGATTAAGGTAGGGTGAGTTAATTACATGCTAAATAGTGTATATTCCACTAATCTGACAATTTAAGAGTGACGTAAAGAAAGAGAAGGGCAGCAAAGTTGTAAAAAAAAACTGTCAAGGGACACCCGGATGGAACGAAGTTTATTTATTATCAACAAAAATAATCGTCGCGAGATCACACTGTTCAATGCGAAATAGAAAGACGAAACGAAAATATCTAGCTTGCTTTCTATAAGAGAGAGCGAGACAGACAGAGAAACATGCGCGGCGCGCATGTTTCTCTGTCTGTCTCTCTCTGGCGTGCACATGTTTCTCTGTCTGTCTCTCTCGCGCATGTTTCTCTGTCTGTCTCTCTATGGCATGCGCAAGTTTCTCTGTCTGTCTCTCTCGCGCATGTTTCTCTGTCTGTCTCTCTCTGGCGTGCGCAAGTATCTCTGTCTGTCCCTCTCTAGCCTAAAATATGTCGTTACCATTTTTTCCGTCTAGCCCCCTTTCGCAACGCGCGATAAGGAACTTCGTTCCAATTATTATCGATAGTACTTCCTTGTGAACGAAGCCTTAGCCAGAGTGATAAAGAAAACTTCACACTTCACGAACGACTCCGGCAAAATACGATATACGACAAGTGAAGTATGACGTCCGTATGACACTTGATTATTAAGAGTTCTAGACAACAAACGTCAGATAAAAATCTGATATTATGTCAACTAATAGGATTAATAATGAAGCCATCAACCTTCTATCTCTTAAGATCCATTCATTAGATCCATTATGGATTTTTGAGATTTTATTTTCCCACTAGATCTTTCTTCTTAAACCGTGGATCTAATGAGATGTTATTTATCATTTGATACACCATTACTTCTAGTCGCTACAAATGGATCTGAAGAGAGTATTTTTCTCATTAGATATAACTTGTTGTTATGGATCTAGTGAGAAGATGCTAATACGAGGGCGGGTCAATAAGTCCGTGACTTTTGCAATAAAAGACAGATTTTTTTATTAAAAATATATTTTATTTTTCAACGTAGTCTCCCTTGAGCTCTATACACTTTGTCCAAAGCTTCTCCAATTTTTTTATCCCTTCCAAAAAATATGATTTGTCGAGGTCGTCAAAATAGGCCTTTGTTTGCGAGATGACTTCATTATTGGAGTCAAATCTTTTTCCACCAAGCCATTTCTTCAGGTTTGGGAACAAGAAGTAGTCGCTCGGAGCCAAATCTGGAGAATAGGGCGGATGAGGGAGCAATTCATAGCCCAATTCATGGATTTTGGCCATGGCAACTGCACATGTGTGCACCCTTGCATTGTCTTGGTGGAAAAGAACTTTTTTCTTGGCCAAATGAGGTCGGTTTCTTTTTAAATCGTCATTGAATCGGTCCAATAAGTTGGCATAATATTCCCCATTGATTGTTCTTCCCTTTTGAAGGTAGTCAATGTGGATTATCCCGCGTGCATCCCAAAAAACAGTCGCCATAACTTTATTGGCCGACAATCCCACCTTGGCCTTCTTTGGCGCCGATTCACCCTTGGAAACCCACTGTTTTGACTGTTGTTTGGTCTCTGGTGTGTTGTGATGGATCCACGTTTCGTCCACGGTTACAAAACGGCGCAAAAACTCCTCCATATTACGATTAAACAATGCTAAACCTTCCTGTGAAGTTGTTACACGATTGCGTTTGTGGTCGACTGTGAGCAAACGCGGCACCCATCTTGCGGACAGCTTTCTCATGCCTAAGTGATCATTCAAAATTGAAACCACTGAGCCATGCGAGATCCCTACTTCTTCCACAATCTCTCGCACTTTCAATCTTCGGTCGGCCAACACCATATCGTGAATTTTTTCGAATGTTTTGGGTGTAGAGACCTCAACTGGGCGTCCAGGACGCTCGGCATCTTTAGTGCTTGTACGGCCACAACGAAATTCAGTAAACCACTTTTTTACCATGGAAATCGATGGTGCAGAGTCCCCATAGTATTTATCAAGCTTTGCCTTGGTCTCGGTAATGGTTTTTTTTCGCAAGAAATAATGCTTAATAAGCACACGAAATTCACTTTTGTCCATTTTCTCGTCAAATTAGTGAGTAGTCTGATAAAGATAGCTGTAAAACACAAACTAACTGACGCAGCAAGTTCAAATTTTCAGAGGAGTCAACTGACAGATGCCTGTTGACGGGACCAGTATTATTGTTTCAGTAAAGAGGTCGGAAATTCAAAAAGTCACGGACTTATTGACCCGCCCTCGTAATTATTAAACTACATAGCAATATAGTTGCTCAACTTCATACGAGTATTTGTAAAAAACCGGCCAAGTGCAAGTCGGACTCGTGCACGAAAGGTTCCGTACCATTATCTATAAAATATTAGACACTATTAAAACCTTTTTCATATCGAGCAAAAAGTGGCAAAAAATCACGTTTATGTACGTATGGGAGCCCCAATTAAATATTTATTTTATTCTGTTTTTAGTATTTGTTTTTGTTTTTTTTTATAGCGGCAACAGAAATACATCATCTGTGAAAATTTCAACTGTCTAGCTATCACGGTTCATGAGATGCAGCCTGGTGACAGACAGACAGCGGAGTCTTAGTAATAGGGTCCCGTTTTTACCCTTTCGGTACGGAACCCTAAAAATGTCTTTTCTAACCTTTTCAATAATGTCACGCACACGGGTTCTGGGCGTTCAAAAGGTTATAAGTAATTATCATTTCAAAAGATAGCATGATAAAATGTAAATGATATTTATTGCAATACATATGAAAAAAACAAAACAAAATACAGGCAAACTAAAAATTCTTCTTTTTCTTCTTCAAGGAAGCCAATTTCAGCATGTCGACTATATAAAATGGCTTCGGGCTTGGCACAGATAAGTTCGTTAAAAATTATCGTAGTTTTTCCAGGAAGTGCCCAATACTTATCTCGCCATTTATCAACTGCATCTGGGCAGTTAAAATACGGTCGTCGTAGTCGCTGACAATGTTGCGGCGTTTAGGCCCCGTACTTTTTTTAAATTTCTGCAAACGATGACGGCGAAATGAACTTATCTTTGCTTCTTGAAATAACAGATGCAGAACCTGCAATAGCTGACCTTCATTTTTGTTGATACTGACATTAAGGCTATGATGCCAGCCCTCGCAGCTATTATTCGTTCGGTGTCTCTCTCCATACATACACCATGTTCGATAAAACTGATTTTTCATCCAATAGGATTGAAAATAGTCACAGAACTTGGTCATTGTTTCACCAGAGCCCATTTCATTTCGAATATCGCCATCTGGTATGAAATAGTGGGGCAGAAACGCGAGTTTGCTACATAAAGATATAACCCTGGTGTTATGTTTTGTGCGTTTCAAGCCGATTGCTTTAGCTTTTCTAAATAATGCATTTGAGAAGTGGTAGTGACAACCCATTATTTTCACATTCCTTTCAGACAAAGCATCTAATGTGGCTCTCTCAAAATCAATGGTTACCTTCTTAGGTTCCCAGCCTGGCACCTGTGCCTTGATAAAGTTGAACAATGTCGTGTACGCCTCCTTCATCTGATGCGTCATGAACGCAAAAACTAAGGGTACTATATTAGTGTTTTCTGCGTCACAGCCGATATCAGTATGTATGGTATAAATCAGATGAAGCAAATATGGTATGAAACAGATTTATACCATTTCAAATCATTTCAAATCGTTCAAATCATGCCCTTCAGGGCATGATTTGAACGTTCCGTCCATGAACATGTGTTCCGACTGGGTTAAACATTCTCGTCCATCGTTTGAACTAAAGATTAAGATGAACCATTGTGACTGTAATCCGCCAGCAGAAAACTCTCGTATTGAATAGGTACCTCCACTTCTTCGGGATCGGTATGGCGAATTTTATTCACACCTGCAATTTTATTCCGTTGGCGATAAATTGACGATTTTTTTTCATTGAACGTTGGGATAGGTTTATTTGCCGCCAAGTGCCAGCCTTTTTCCGTTATAGTAGCCAAGGCCTTTTTGAAAATACGAGGAGCCGGTTCTCTGCCTAAAGAAGCTTCGACACAATGGTCGTTAATAGTGGCTTCTATCAAATTTTGCGTTTCATCTGAAATGCAGCGTCCGGAATGGGGTTTCCTTATTAATATATCCGATTTGTCCTAAAACAATAATGACACATACAAAAGTACTGTTAACTTTGAAATAACGTCGAATAACAAATTATTGTTGGAAAATCATAAGATTGTCAGAAAAACACATTTTATAAATAATAATAATAATCCTTACCGCAGATAGCGTTACTGATCCTTTGCACTTTAGTCTTTTTTTAGCACTTTAGTTTGGTTTTCTTGTAGTCATCACACCGCCAGAGACTGGTACCTTTTTTGTACTTGATATGTGTATGGAACCTATATCCTTCAAATAACAAAACTTATTGATTTTATATTATTGATTCGTTCATTGTTCAACTAGGTAACTAAATATATAACAGTTTTTCTTCTAAGGACAAATAAAAGTACCGAATGACGGACATTCAATGACTAGTACTAGTTTTGTCAAGATATAAATAATTATAAGTGGCCAATTCAACCAATGTTATCTAAAGAGTATTGACGTTGTAGTCTATGAGAAAAGTAGATCTAACAAGAAAACTGGATTTAGTGGTGCTAAAATCTCTCAATAGATCCATAGAATAAACAATAAGTGGATCTAATGAGAAATTCGTTCCCAGTAAATCTATTATCGACGGCATCAGTGGATCTAATGGGGCTAAAATCTTTTTAGATCCTTAATGGATCTGTATAAATGTATCCAGTGGGAAAAATAATGTCACTAAATCCATTGTTATGGATATCAATGGAAGAAGTGGGAAAATAGTAGTTTATGCAACTGTCATATAATGAAGGGTATTAAAACACGAGTGTGAGTTTATGAAACGAGCGCAGCGAGTTTCATAATAGTAACGAGTGTTTTAATACCCGTGTTATATGCAGTTGCATACACTACTTTATCTTCACTAATGCAATTAATCAAACAACAAGAGTAAAAGCTGACTTACTAAAAGTTGAGATATGCAAGAATGACATTTTCAGAAAATGATGTAGTTTTCTTTTCGATCTTCCATGCCAAAAAGTTATTATATTCTTTTTCATATAATTTTCTAGATTTTTCTGGCAAAAGATTGTGAGTTACTTTTGTTGCCAATTCTAGAATATCCGGAGGCGTACAAATATCATCGTCGCTATCCATTTTTAACTTTTAATTTGTATTATAAAAACAAAACACATTGCGATACATTAAATTCACGCGTACGTGTATTGTCACAGTGAACTTGCCGCCATTAAAATCTAACCAATGAGAGCACAGCTGCGCGCGCAGGGCCAATCAGGAGCGAGCCAAAGAGTTTTGTGTATATAAGTTTAGTAGTTTCGACGAAGTTTTCACGTATAACTAAACTGTTTTCAAAAGCCAGCCTAATATCAAAATTTTATACAACTTGTATGAGGATTTTGACATAAGGCTCGCCAGGTTAATTGGTCGCGTTTTATTGATGTTATAATGAGATTTTACGATATCGATGTGGATATTATACCATCATGTGAAATTGCTTAAATTGAGTGTTTTGTTGTCTGCGCTATAACAGTAGTAATTATAAGTCAAGTATTGGAAACATAAGTAGAATGTTACAACATTAGTGTAGATAAAAATCTATATAGATCCATGCTCGAGTATATCAATAGATCTAATGAGAAAAATACTCTCTTCAGATCCATTTGTAGCGACTAGAAGTAATGGTGTAGGTATCAAATGATAAATAACATCTCATTAGATCCACGGTTTAAGAAGAAAGATCTAGTGGGAAAATAAAATCTCAGTAAATCCATAATGGATCTAATGAATGGATCTTAAGAGATAGAAGGGGCATCAAACAAAAATTGAATTGAGGATTAATAATTTCTCTGAATTACGACGTATTACGTTACCGGAACTATCAAAAGTAATTTCCCTACGCTCGAAATCGCCACATCATCGCATTAGCTGTAAAGCCGCAACACGATCTTGCCATGATGTGACAATAGACGTGTACTAATTAACCTAAGTACCTACCAAAAAGAAAAAAAACATAATTACTAAATGGATTTTATTAAATTAATGCATCAAATTCTCAAAATGCGAAGCATCGTTATCAATACAAAGAGTTAATCGTCTTCTGTATTCACAATATAATGAGAAATTACTATTTCTTATATCATTTGAAGCTGTCATGATCCGTTCCAATAATTCTTCTCTCGAATTTATCGGTCTTGCGTACACCTTGTCCTTCAATGCTCCCCAGAAAAAGAAGTCTAAAGGTGTAAGATCGGATGATCTGGGGAGCTAGGCTATTGAATTACTTCCACGTCCTATCCAGGCGGCCAGGATAAGCTCGGTCGAACCAGTCACGCACTGCACGGCCAAAGTGGGGTGGGGCACCGTCATGTTGAAACCACAAAGTGGCTCTGGTCTGCAAATCAATATCTTTGAGTAACTCCTCGAGGTCATTCCTCAAGAAATTTAAATAACTTTCGGAATTCAACCGCTGCGGAAACACGATCGGGCCTATCAAAACGTCGCCAATGATCCCAGCCCACAAATTAATGGAAAATTTGTGTTGATGGGAATGTACCCACTTAGCATGTGGGTTTTCTTCAAGCCACATATGCATACTATGCGAATTAAAAATTCCTTCCCTGGTAAACTGGGCTTCGTCCGTCAATAATATTTTTCTGATAAAATCCGTATCTTCAACAAGTTTCTGGTTTATTATCTGACAGTAAGCCACCCTGGCTAGCCCATCAATAGGTACGAGCCCCAATGCATAATAGATCGTCTAGTTGCACTTCAAAATACGATATTTAATTGTAAGACGGATATTTAATCTCTGATTGACTTTGATGATTAATGAAATACGCTACACACGAGGTCATTACACCTAGTTTAATCTTGTGTTGTACAAAGTGTGATAATTTTAACGAACTTAATGTAATTCTATCATAAAGTTAACATCTTGTAAGCAAAAAATTACGTCTAGTTCATATTTTACGCAAAACAGGTCGTCTATATAAAATTAAAAATGCTTTTTAAATGGTTTGATGTAAAATAATATTTCAAATTGAATATAGAATATTCTCTGTCATCTAATATGTCAACGGGCTATATAAAAAGCCAAATTAAAAGTAAATTATCATTACTTCATAATCGTTATTCTATAAAAATGGCACGAGGTAAACCAGTGACTGAAGAAGTGTGGAAAGTTATCATTTCTAATAACAATAAGGGCAAATCTACGTACCAAATATCTAAGGACCTTTCGTTGCCAAGATCTACAATTCAAACAATCATCGAGCATCATCGAAAACACGGAACAGTCTCCTGTTTAAAGAAAACTGGCCGTCCACGAATAACCAGCAAAGCAGACAACAGGATTCTGAGGAAGATCATAAAGAAAAATCGTCGTGCAAGAGCAGGCGAACTTACCGTACTATGGCGTGACGCAATTAAAAAGAATGTATCAGTCGATACCTGCAAGAGAGTACTGAAGAAAATGGGCTACGGTTTTTACACAGCTAAAGAGAAACCGTTACTTACTCAAAAACAGAAAACCAACAGGTTGAAATTCGCTAAAGAACACAGAAACTGGACTGCCGATCAGTGGCGAAGAATAATATGGAGCGATGAATCGAAATTCGACGTCACAGTTGGCGACGAACGAAGTAAAGTCATTCGAGAAAAAGGAGAGGCATTTCATAATGACTGTCTTAAGCGAAAGGTGAAGTTTCCGGCATCTTTGATGATTTGGGGCTGTATGTCGGCACAGGGTGTAGGCCGTCTGCAATTTATAGATGGTACCGTCAATGCCGAGAAATACAAAAGCATCTTGGAAGAGAGTTTGCTGCCGTCTATACCGAAGTTGAAACTTAGAAATGCATTTACTTTTCAACAAGACGGTGCCTCATGCCACACCGCAAAGACAACGATGGCGTGGCTGAAGTCCAAAAAAATCCCTACCATGTCATGGCCGTCCAGCAGCCCGGACTTGTCTCCCATAGAAACTTTGTGGTGGAAAATGAAGAAGAAGTTGCGAAAGGACCCTTCTAGGTCAAAAGCTGATCTTAAGGATAAACTTACCTGTGTCTGGAATGGAATAACCCCTGAAGAGTGTAGGGAGTTAGTAGATTCAATGCCGTTCAGGATCAAAGCCGTTTTGGATGCAAAAGGTGACGCCACCAAGTGGTAGACGTTCTATTCTGCGTCGGTTGAACTGAAGACGAACTTTTTTGCGGGTGATACATTTTGCGAAATAATGTTTTTTTTTTTCTTGACTGTGGAAAGTTACATTTTTTTTTGTTGGTAAATAAAATATTATTTATAATCTATATGGTTTATATGTTACATTTTCTACTGAACATCTAGGTCTCCCTGAATTTTATGTTGAAGTTAGGTTAATATTTTTTTTCCCTGGCAGACGAACTCATTTGCATTGGGGCTCGTATTATAGCCCTTGAACTTTCCTGTAGTGATAAGGATGAAGGCCATACCTGTTCCAAACATGTAACACCACTCTGTAGTTGGCGTTTACAATTCTTGCCACAGCTCTTGACGACAATGTGGGATCATACGCTTTATCGATAAGCATCTTCTTTTCTACACTCTGTAGCCGCTTATATGCACTAGGATAGCTGTCAGGCATAGTAGCACATGGGTCTTTCCAGGGTAAACCCACTGTCCACCTGCCGTTGTCAAGTACCGCAGACTTCTCTAACATTTCGTGCGCTCTCAAATCATCAGCATTCTCTCTAGGCTTACCTGCAACACCCAAAGCGTCGATGGCAAACGAGCGGCGTACCTCGTCGTGTAGCTCGCGCAGTGCTTGCGCGACGGCGTCCTCCTCAGGCACCACGCAGAGGTGGAGGGTAGCGTGCACCGATTGCGCTGAGCGCGCGGCTCGCAGCGTGCGTGTCACCTGTACCGGCCCGTGTATAGACCAACCTAAAGGGGTTCGTGTTGCTGACGGCTCGTTATCCTGACCTACACATATTTCTAGTGGCAACAATAAATTATAATTATCCTGACCTATTAACAACTCTGCTTTACTAATAGATCCTAATTTTAGTTGAGATTTCAATTTTTTCAAATGACACTTATTACAATCGACAAATTTAACATATTGTTCAGGAATGCCTAACTGCGTGACACTACGAACTTTTATGTTAAAGGCACTACCACTGACACTAGAAATACATAAATTAATAACAGTCGCTTCTCGAACAAGCTCGTCGCCTTCCCATGCGCCGCTTACGCGCATATTTTCGGTTTGTCCAGTGAGGCCGGCGCGCTCTGCTAGCTTGGCGCTTAAAAATGACACGGACGATCCATCATCTAAGAATGCAGTCGTACTGAATACGCCGTACGGCCCGTGAATCTTCACAGGAACTACTTTTAATAGTACGCGCTGTTCATTGTCAATAGAGCATATTGCAGCTTCTGTAGCAGTCGGAGATTTTGAACACGACGATGAAGGCTCCGATGCTGGCTTGGACTCCGGTAGTAAGGCGCTGACGTTTACGTCGACTTTACGTCGACTGAGAAGTTGAATCTTTGCTATAGTTTTCATAGTGCAACAGAACATGATGCATCCCTCCGCACGTATCGCATACAGGCGCAGTACAGGAATCTCGATCGTGGCGTTGTAATATACATTTAAAGCAAAGTCTGTACCTTTTGACGTGGCGCCATCTATCTTTTCGCATAGCGCGCTTAAACTTCTTGCAGTCTGGTAGCTTGTGACTTACACATGAGTGCGGCAAAAAAGGCACTTATTACTTTTACTTTCGCTGTCACGTTGGTCGGTTTGCAGTAAAATAGTTTGAGCTTTCGGTGAAGCTTTAGCCGTGTCGTGTGGCTTTACCTTATTTTGTTCTGGGCGGTAACTTTGCAGATAAACGTTAGCGGTGGTGGTAATCTTCAGAGCTTCCAGGTTAAGAAAGTCGGAAAGGATCAATAAGCGCGACTTTGCTCCGTCTTTAACTAGTGAATAGCTATAGTCCGACCACTTTGAAACAAGCACCGGAGGTAGTTTCGAAATCAGCAACGGTACGATACTAAGCCCTTGAACGTACTCTTCGCGCCCAACTGCTTTCACGGACTCCACGAAGTTCTGAACTTTAACAGAAAAATTGACTACGTCTTTCTGGTACTCTAGGGACATGGGCGGGAGCTTCCTATTAGGAAGCTCATTAACAAAGAAGGAAGGACATTAAATGTCATTAACGAGCTTGCTGATAATGGACTCAGGGTCGCCGTGGCGCAGTTCAAGTGTCGCCATAATACGGTCGGGCGAGGTAGCACTTATGAGCAGGGCTGACACAGTCTCTTTCGCTTGCCCATGCAGACACTTTCGCAACCTCCATAGATTTTCCTTCGTGGTAAACTTGCAGACCTCAGTTGACTCTTCGTACGCTTGTTTGAATTGCAGCCATTCAAGCGGATCGCCTGAATATGATGGTAAATCTCGCGGCGTACAAATGCGGCTCAATAAGTTCGCATTTGGCTGACTTTGAGTGGAGGCGACTGTCAAATTATTGAGTGCAGTTGCCAGTAACTTTATCGATCCATTAGAGTCGGTATGAGCAGCTGCCGGCTGGTCGCGGACGCCCAAGTTAAAATTTTCCTCAGGGGCAGGCATCAACTGGTCAAGTTCTCGCTCACTACGATCTATCCAGTCTTCCACATGACGCGTATTTTCGCTAGCATGACTTAGGCTGGTTTTAGAGTCACGCTGACCATCGGCGCTGAGAGACCAATATGTATGGTCACTATAGAAGCGTTTCAGAGTGACACCGACCGCTCAGCGCTTACAACTGTCAGCGCTGAGGCATACGCGACCGTACGCGCCGCGCGTCGGCGCCGCTGAGCGCGCGGCGCCGACGCGCTACCGAGCTCAGTTATCGTTACTGTTTCACGTAAAACGCACGCGCTGACGAGTACAGACAATAGAAAAATGGGTCGCGATATTGATACGGGGCGTAACGCTCATGGGATTGACCATGTCTGTACTTCGCAGCGGTCAGAATAACACTGAAACGAGGTGGCGCTGACAGCTACGCGCTGATAGCTACGCGTTGATCTGCCAGCGCCGAGCGTCAGCGTGACTCTAAAGCCAGCCTTATGTGCGAATTACGCGCGGTTATGCTGCTTTCGTGTGCACTGTATTTATCTAGTTCGGCTAGGTTGGCTTCCAACTTAAGTTTGACTAACCTTTTTTCTATACGTGCTTCCTCTATCGCTGCTTCATATTCTAATCTCTTTCTTCTACCAAACGAAGACTTTGACTTCGACGATGCTTTGCTGTTCGCTGAAGCAGGTTGAGTACGTTGGTCTGCAGTTTTTATATGGGTACTCTCAGCAATAAACGTCGTGTCTGCTAGTGGTTGGACCAGAGATGCGGGCGAGGATGCGGGAACATTACCGGACATCATTAGTTTTGCGTCGCGCTCTTTCACAGGTGTTTTCACAGGTGTGCGAATCATTTGCAGCTCGACACTCGGTGCGCGGATCCAAAATAACAACAGGATCCGGCTCGAAGGACCAATGAAAGTGTTTGAGCTTATTCGCAATAATATTAAAACGAGAGCAATACCAAAAAACGTGCAAAATTTTATTGCGAATAAGCTCAAACACTTTCATTGACACTTAACTACTAATTAAGAAGGCCGAAAGCAAAAAATAATTAAAACTTATTTTAACACAATTGACAATAAAAAAAGTACAGAGTAAAGAAGCCGTCATCAACAATCTCGAAAATTAGGCTTTACCGAGCCATATTTGTATTACTTTTTTTTGTCCAAATAGGCAGTAGAATCATTGGTTTCAATCTGTCGGTATACTCCTTCCCAACCTGTA
The DNA here is from genome assembly GCA_963082685.1 of Cyclophora albipunctata. NCBI lineage: Eukaryota > Metazoa > Arthropoda > Insecta > Lepidoptera > Geometridae > Cyclophora > Cyclophora albipunctata. Next base: position 10,022,635 of record OY720111.1, on the reverse strand, counting down.
TAGCTGGGAGTGTTGTTCATTACCTATTGAGGCCTATAAAATGCCAGGCTTGTATAGAAGCAATGTTAGCTTCTGATGCCAAATGGTTTCTTATACGTATTGGTTTAATAAATAGTGGTGGTCTTTGTTTCCCTTCTCAGTATACGGATATACTTTTCTTTAAATATGTATTCGCTAAGAAGAACACATTTTATCTGAATCATTTTCAAACCCCTATCAATTTCCTGTAAATAAATTGAGTTTATTGTACAATTGTCGTTTTGATTTGTTTTTGATATCCCCCGTTTCATTTTTACGATTTACTCCAGATTCGTCATCTTCGTAACTGGTCATTTTCAAAACTTGCCATATTCCAGATTCGTCATATTCCACACTCGTCATTATACAGTCGCCGAAATATTATTGACATCTCATGCAATGCTTTGTTAATAGCTTTTAGCTAGCTTTCTCCAAATAAAATCATTTATTCGTTTAAATCTAATTTATTCAGGACTAAATACGAGAAAAAAAAAGTTTGTTTTCTTCACTTTAAAATAAAAATACCTTCTGGAAAATAAAATTACAACGCAACTTCACAAAAAAACTAAACATCACATAGGAAACCAAGACATTGCACAAGAGTTGTTTTTTTATTTACGAAATCTAGTACGATTTCTCTTTGTTTTTCAAATTTATTAAAGTCTTTAGTTCTCCGACGCTGTGTTTGGTTAGAATGTAAGAACTTTTTTTTTATTCTCATATCTTGGTGTTTTGCTTCTTCTCTCATTTTTTTTATAAACAAATACAAAGACCCTTTTTTTGGTATTCTATGGTTAATTCTGTTATTCCACCCCTCTACGGCATTGTTTGTGCGAAAATGTTCTTCGTCGACACAAAATAAATTACTAGTTATCTTGTTCATCCAGAAATTCACAAAATAATTGTGAAACAGCCTTATCTCTTGGGTGTTTGAGGCAGATTGCGATATATCCAAGTAGGCCTCTGGTATGAATTGTTTAGGTAGTAATGGTAGCCTAGTACATAGTTTAGTGTAATATCTGCCTTCCTCAGAAGCAAATGCTCCGCATTCCTTTGATTTCTTCCATAAGGCTTTTTGAAAGTGGAAATAGCAACCTGTTACAGATGCTTCCGAAAATACTGCTCGCAATGCATTTATGATCGCCACCTCAAAGTCACATTTAAATTTCGTTATATTTAAACTAAACCGTTCTTTTAGGATGAAAAAAAAACGCCGATACACCTCTTCACTTTTTCTAGGTAAAAGTGCATATACTAGTGGTACAAAATATGAATTTACTCCACCTGGATCCAAATTAGCATGCAGCCTAAATAACTGGCAGAAAGGGGTGGGTGCAACTTTGAAAGTTCCATCAGCAAAGTACTCTTCATAATTCATTAACAAATCCAACGCAACGCACGTTGAAAATATTAGAATTTTATCATCGTCATCGCCGTCATTACATATTAAAAAATCTTTGGAAAGCTTTTCTGGTATAATTACATCGCTTACGTTGTTATATGTGCATTTTTGAACATTTAGAGATCTGTTTCTAATATTATAGAAAGTACTTTTTTTGTTTTTCCATGTTGGTAGCTGGGACAAAGAAGATTCTCCATTTAAATTTATAAAATCTTGCTCAATGTTTTCAAATACCTTCGGTATTGGTTCCATTGTTTGAGTAACAGCTATTTTCATTTTATCAAAGCATTTGTCAGCTTCTAACTTCAAAAACTCTGGACTACATACATGATTAGGCTCCCGTATCACTATATTACTTTCATTCAAAGTAATGGAAGTGGAACACTCGCCTCTTCTTGTGCATCTCCAAGTAACAGTACCATTTTGATTTTTTTTGTGAAAACTGTACTTGTGTCCAGAAAGTAATAGCAGCTTTTTTCCTGAATCCTGAATATCCTGAATATAGGTATATTATAATTTATGAAGGCGAATGTACATAGCATGACGAGTGTGGAATATGACGAATCTGGAATATGGCAAGTTTTGAAAATGACCAGTTAGGAAATGACGAATCTGGAGTAAATCTTTTTTACATATCGTCGGTGCGCCTGCCAAACCCGTTATGTGATTTTTTTTGATATTTTTTTTTTTTCGATAGATGGCCTTATTATCGAATTACGCATCGACTACAAAGACAACTATGTGTTATTTCTCTCTAGAAACCGATTAAACAAAATCTATATGTGCACCTAATTTTTATTTATGGCAATGAAAAATTGGATATGTGTTCACATCAAACGTTTTTTATCGATATGTTGCACATGTCAGAATTGGCTGTCACATAGATGGTTTGGCAGTTTGTATTTTAGCGGTTTGTGATTTGAATGTTTCGTGTTTTTACTTTGGAATAGCGTTAAATTGATTGTATACTACATAAATCGAGGCACAGGTGAGTTAATTTTGTACAATATCATTACTGTCTTATTAGATTTATTGAAAATCAGGAATGCGGCCCTCAATATTGAGGCCATTCATACCTAACCTAAAAATAACTTTCAGATTCATTGTTATTAATTAAGAACTGTTTTTTTTTGCGTTCAGCTGTTTGTTGTTGCAATAAAATTGAATAATTATTTAAGGGTATCATCGGGCTTATAGCTTGGGACATGTATGAGGTGACATTGACTAGGTGCTTAAATTAAATTTACAGATGGATTGAGTTGCTTCATTGCTTTTTTTTTGTTTAAGGTGTGCATGACTAAAGTTTCTAATTACTTCCTCATATTCCTGAGTGTTGAAAAATAATGGCGTTCCGAAGTAATTGGAGAGGGAGACTTCTAGTTGACATGAGCACAGGAAACGTTTCCACAGAAAAGTCAGGTCAATGTACTTCAGAACCTTTTATATCTACTAGCTATAATCCAACAGCAGCAATTCAACAACATCACGAGGAACCACCACCCACGCATTCTGCTGCAGAGTTTGTAGAAAATGGCGATAAGACCATGACCACACTGGTGTCGGTCGATTGCTTTGACACGATCACACCGACCCTAGATTCTGTTGCAGAACCTGTTAATTATGCAAATATAACAATCCTTTCTGACGAGATTTTTTCTACTGCACCATATGAGAACCAGGATGCTGCCATCCCCTCTATTGATACCTTAACAGTAAATCATGAGTCCGAGATCACCTCTCAGCCATTGCCGATGGAGATAGCAGACTCTGACTGCACGGATACAGCAATAGTTGGTTATAAAACGTACCCGTACTTAGATGAAATTACTGGAGAGTTAGTAAGCAGAAATGCAGTCGAACTTGGGACTGGACACTTCATTCTAGATGAGCAAACTGGAGAGTTGTTAGAAATTGATGAGGGACAAGACAAAAACCACAATGAGTTCGATATTAATGAAATACACGACAACAAAAGAAACAGGGAATTCAATAAGAAGCAGAGAGTTAAAGGAAAACCATACATGGGAAGGAAAATAGAAGTCGATTCTGAAAATTGTAAAAAGACACTTTGTTTTATTTCGAAAAACCCAAAAGATATGAAGACTAAAACCTGTACCCACAGCGCTACTGAATCAAAGTCACCTAGGACATTTTTATGTGGAGCTTTAAGTGAAGAACAAAGAGAAGCTACTTTTCGATATTACTGGAGCTTAGATACGTGGGATGCTAAAAAAGCTTACGTCAAAAACTTAATTCGACTTCGCCCTATTAGAAGAAGGCGTAAAGCTACGCAATCCGCAAACGCTGTGAAAATGCAAGGATTTGATTGTTTTTTACCCAACGAAAACAATGAATTAATACGAGTGTGCAAAAGTTTTATGCTTAATACGCTTGTTATGACAAATGATACGTTAAATACATGGGTAAAGGAATTGCATGAATACAAATCAGGCTCATCTTCAGCTGAAAATAAGCCAAAAAATCCTTCCTCTAAATCAGCTTCAGTGAGAGAATGGTTGGATTTATTGCCAAAAGTCCCTAGTCATTACTGCAGGGCAAGCACATCGCGTAACTATGTTGAGGACTCATTTAGAAACAAGACACATATGTTTGAAGTTTACAAGAACTGGAGCCAGGAAAATGAGAGGGAAGCAGCAAAGCGTAAACTATTTACATCAATTTTAGAAGCTGAAAAAATCTCTATATTTAAACCAAGAAAGGATCAGTGTGATACATGCACCTCTTTCAAAGAAGGAAATTTAACGCTAGAAGATTATGAAATACACAAAACTAAGAAAGAAGAAGCGTACAAAGCCAAGACTAATGCGCAGTCCTTGTGTTCATCTGAAGTTTTAGTGGTAACCATGGATGTGCAAAGCGTGTTACTTTCACCAAAACTCCAAGTGTCTGTGCAGTACTACAAGCAAAAATTGCAAATACATAATTATACCTTGTATTGTAGCAATGACAAAGATGTTCATTTATATGTTTGGCACGAAGGCGATGGAGGAGTGACCGCAAATGAGTTCACCACTTGTCTCATCGATTTCCTCAACATTAAAATTGACGAAGGGTACAAAAAAATGATATTAATATCGGATGGCTGTTGCTACCAGAATCGAAACAAAGTGCTGTCTTCATCTCTACTGAACCTTTCCATTAGTAAAAATGTAGAGATAGAGCAATTAATATTGGAGAAAGGGCACACAATGATGCAGGTGGATAGCGTGCACTCAACATTAGAGCATCTATTTAAGCCACCAATTTATTCACCCAATGACTACATCAATCTCATGGCACAAGCTCGACCAGCAAAACCCTATGTAGTTCATCACCTGGAATACAAGTTTTTCAAAAACTATGAGCGTACGTGTCAGCTTGACTCGATACGACCGGGAAAAAAGGCCGGCGACCCTGTAGTTACAGACATAAGAGGCTTGTTGTATAGAGATGGAGAAATCTTCTTCAAATTGCGCCATACAGATGACTGGCAAATTTTGCGTAAAAGGAGATTGCGAACGAACCCAAACCCCACTGCTCTTTACAACGCACCAAGAAAAATAGAAAAATCTAAATACGATAGCTTACAATCGTTAAAAGACTACATGCACCGAGATCACCACTACTTTTACGACAACCTCAAACATAATTAAATTAAGTAATAATGCTAAGAGTTTTTCAAATCTGAAGACTGATTTCTAAATATACACGGTGTTTTTTTTAATTCATCGGCAATTTATTAAGGGGTCATCATTGTGAATAACTTTTACCATGGGACCAACCCTGAAATCGGGAAAAAGAATTAGCTGTTCCATAAATTTTGTACACATGTCAATTGTCGAAATGTAGGGAACAGCTGAAATTTCATCCCAATATCAGTTTTGGTCCCATAGTAAAAGTTGTTTATAATGATGAGTACAATGACCCCTTAAGAAATTGCCATTGAAACAAAAACAACCTGTATTTAAGCTTAAGTTATGCCAAAACTTGTTGGGTATAAAAATATGATTACTCTTACTGTAGTATCTGCCCGGCCAGACTACGTTCAGTCATTCGTTCTCTAATTTTATGCTTAGTAACACATTTGGCGATTCATTTTTATTTAGATAGATATGTGTAAGCATAAAGCACAGTCCTGTGATTTTTTAGTTTTATTATTACCTTTATAATTTGTTGGTATTTAAAGTTAAAGGAGACATTTTAAGTTTGTTACCTACTTACCTTAAGTTTTTGTAACCTTAGTGCCAAAGTAAAGTTTATTCCAATACATGATTGCTTCTCGTTTTATTTATTTCAAAGGTACCTACTTTATTTTGAAAGGATTACCTTTTAGCATATTGTTGAGGTTGAATGAATAATTACAATTTCATTCCTTTTTGATATGCACTTAGTAGAATTCAATTAATCCAATTGAGTTTCCTTACAAATCTGACATGTGTACATTTTTCACATACAAGAAATGGTAGTCTCAAGACAATTCTGATATGTGCACCAAAATGACTAAAAAAAATATTGTAGATGAACAGTACATTTTATAATTTTTACTTGTATTTCAGTTAATACATAATAATAATAACCATCATTCTGCATTTTTAATTTTTTGATAAGTCTATCTATCATCAAATAAAATGGTTTATTGTCTCCAGTGAAAACTTTACGAAAATCACATAGAGGTTTTGGCAAGCGCAACGACGATATATAATGTAACCTAACGTCAATAAATTTTTCAACTACGGATTTGAGTAAATTAATTTCGTGATTGTGTTTATCTCCTCCAGGAAAAACATTCCTCTCCATGTATAATTTTAAAACTGTTGTACATATAAAGTTGTAAACTTCAATTTTTTTTAAAGATTTACTTCCACTCACGCGAATACAATTTCTGATCACGATTTCAGTTTTCATGCAAATATTAAATACATCGGTAGAGGCATAGAATAACCCTCCCATATCTCTTATATCTATTAATTTGTGAAAGAATTGTTTCTCAGTTGCACACAAATTATTTATGCACTGGTCACAATTAAGTTTTTTTACCATTTTACTGACGAAATATATCCAACTATTTGCGGCATAACAGTAGAAGACGGACTTTCATCCAATGTAGAAGAAAGTTTATTGCAATTAGTTTCATATTTTTTTAAACATTGCTGTACGTATCTGTTATTTAAAGTCTCTGTTTCACTTAAGATTTTTTCGTCATTAACATCAAAGTGATGAGATGTTATTAATCTTATCAAGTGATTTTCTGACGATTATAAATGATTGTAATGATCTGATGTAATAAAGACATTTTGAATTTGAATTGAATTGAATTTGAGCTCCGGATAGGATTGGTATGTTGTCAAGTCGAAGACAATTGCCAGTAAATTTTGAACTCAAACTTCCAAATGAGACAAAAGTTTTTTAAACTTGCTTTAAACTGTTGACTGTTTGGGTTATTACGAGTATTATACCTTGTACCTTACCTTGTAGTAGTACCTTGACTTCTAATAGCACCAAAAAACAAGTGTGTTAAGCTACTGATGCACGCCGGTAGTCCCAGCAAACCAGTATTATTTTTCGTCTTACTTAGTGGAACATTTTTTTTCGAAAACACTGTTCTTAATTAATTGCCTTTTTTAACAGTTTTTTTTTAATGTACCTTAATGGACAACGATATTAAATAATCTTTTGCTTACGACAAAAATGACAAAATTTGCACAGAATTCGTTTTACTAATGGGCTTTTTAAAATGTCTTTCAAATTTCGTGTGTTTAAGATATCAAATAGATCATTTAAAATAGTAATGAATTCCACAGTACTACCAAAATCTTCGAATTCAGCTATTTGTAAAGTTTTGTCACAAAAATCTAATGCTTTTGAAACACTACTGCTCAGTATCTGAGTACAAATCCGAAAATATTGATCGTGGAGTTAAAAAAAGTGCGAGAACCAAAGTTGAAGGAAATAAAATTCCACCCATTACGATTATTTTGATAAACTTTTGGTAGTATAACTCTGCAAATATTGATCCTAGCGTAAAAATGATAATGAACAAACTTGTGAGACATTAAATTTCCAACAACTTTGGATACTGCCATTTTTGCTCTAAAGTTGAAAGTTAACGAGTTATTTCAGAAAAACGAAAAAATTGAACTTTAAAACAAGATGGCGGCGAATCTTTTACCGGGATCTTTTACCGGTTAGAAAATCGAGATTTATACTTCCAACAATCCCCCCGACGTTTAAAAAAAATCGCTTCCCGGATTTTTTCTATTTCAGGCTAGTTTTATGTCTGCCCCGACTGGACTATAGACACAAAAGTAGTATAAAGCATTGTTAAAGTTCTGGTAACAAATACATTATTATACTATATTATATACTACAATACAAATCGACTCCATGCATCTGCTGTTCTGTTTATCAAAATTTTGCGCCAACGTTGGCCAAACATTTGTACCGGTGACTTCAAATCAGTATTCTTTTTCAAAATTTGATATTATTTATTAGTTTAAAGCTTAAAATATAACTTATTCTACATGTACTTACCGAAAGTAAGACACTCCGGCCGTTAAATTGTTTTTCCGGCCATATTTTTGCAACTTTTTAATAAACATTGCGGCACTGTGACACGTGTTTACATTGGCTGTGGTTCGAGGGAACTAAATAAAATAGAGGCTCAATTTTCAAATGAAGCGTTATTCACCTAGACGTATTATTTGCGCCGACCCGAAATCTAGTTGTGTATCGAAGGTTAATACAGTCCAATCGTGCTAATAATATTTCATATAATTATATACACATAGGATATGCACTAGTAACTAAAAATCAACAACTACAACATTTAATTGATAAAAACAGGTAATTATAAAAGCAAGTTAAAACTTGGAAAAAAGTACAATTCTCTATCATAACATAACAATAAAATCAACTCAATTTGTTCGTTTGTTTCTGCGCACTAGATTGATGAGTGCCAGTTTGGATGAACAAGCGTGGATATCTGCATGATCTCCGGCATTGTCTTCAAATAAGTCGTTATTAAAAATTCAGATACGATACTTGAAATTCGTTCGTCTACTACTATCGATTGTTTACGATTGCTTCCGATTGCTTCGTTTATTAGCCTCTTATTTGTACTAAATTTCGTATTGTTTGTGCGTAAGCCATGATAAATTTGATCCCCAAAATTCCTGCGGGAATGGGTACAGTCAACGTCAAAAGTAAGTGATCAAATTCAATATTTCAAAACATGTTCTGGCATGAAGCCCCAGATATAACACATTGTGCCATAGTGTCATTTTTATCTGAAAATTTAATTAGTCAAAAGTAAATGATCATATTAACACCGGGACACAGAAAGAAAATGACAAATCAATATGCCAAAGCGAAATAATAATACACGATGTCGTAACTATCTCTGTACTAGAAACTTCAATAAAGAATAATAGAATGTTTAAACTGACGCGGTCTTAGTGCGGCAAAGTACTAAAATGTTTATTTACTTTTATCGGATAAATTAATTAGGCACGAAAGATCCTTGTGTATTTTGCTATTTCCTTTAAAACCCACTGCGTTTTAAGGAAGGGTTTTTAATAATATAAACAAAATTTCGATTTTATCGGACTCCATTTATTACATATTAGCTAACTCGTTGAAAATAAATTAATATTGCTTCTACTTAACTAAAACATTACTTAACACAAATTAAAATTAATATTACTTTTACTTAACTGTGATGTAACAAAAATAACATTCACTTAGTAACGTGTATGTCCGCCATTATTGTCTATAATATCTTGGAGCCGGTTTCTCATTGATAATACCATATTTTCGCAATGGTTGCTTCCTCGAAACGACTCCCATGACTCATATACATGCTGTCTAATATTCCGAGCAGACCGAAGTGTTGTTTCATCCCAAGCCTGAACCATCAATCCCCATAAGTTCTCTATGGGGTTGATGTCGGGACTTTTTGGGGGAAACGGCAACAGCGTGACGTTATGGCGATTTGCTTGGAACCAAGCCTTCGTGTAGCGAGCCGTGTGCACAGAGCTGTTGTCCTGCACAAACGGAAAAGGCGTATCTGGATCGAATACCTTCACTGTCGGAACTAGAGTGTCGTTCAGTATATCCACATATTTTCGGCTGTTTAGACGCCCACCGATTTCAACAAGTTCCCCTGGTCCTGCAATGGACATCCAGCCCCAAAAGCCAACATTTATTCTCCCGCTAGATCTGTCCTCAAGAATATTTCTCTGCTCGTATCGTGTGTTATTCATCCTATATAGCGTCAAACGGCCACTTTCACTTGATGAAAAGGTTTTCTCATCAGAAAACACCACCTTTTGAAAATCAAAGTCGAGGTATTGTCTCGCAAACTCTAACCGTTCATCTTTGTGTCGCTGTGTAAGTTTTAGTTTTCGTGCCGGATGACGATAACGCAAGCCTGCATTTTCCAACCGCCGACGAATCGTAGACATAGACACATTTACTGCATTTGCAACATTTCTAACACGTGTGAATCCATTGGCTTGAAATTGACGCACAATTGTTTGATTTTGTGAATCTGTAGTGCACCGAGGACGGCCGGTTCTCCGAGCGGCATTCACATTGCCGTGCGATTCCCATCGTGTTATCCATAACTGTACTGTATTTCGGGAAACACCTGTACGACGCATGATCTCAGCAACTGGTAAACCATCTTCATGTAAGGCGACAATACGATGTCTTTCGTGGTCGGAGATATGATGAGTGTACTCCATTGTGCCGCGTAATATTACAATATACACTTTAGATTTTCTTTATCATTATATTGACAATGATAAACGCCAATAGGCATTAAGCACTCGAAATTATCTTCACTTTATACCCAACTAACATAGGAAGGGAATACACATTTCTAAGTGTCAAATGACGAACAAAAGCTGCAAAAGAAAGTCAAAATTTCAAATTGTCGAAACAAAGCTCTGTACAAAAAAAGGTTTAATTTAGAATAAATTTATAGATAATCAGTTTCATTTGAAACACTCTACAATGACTTTAACTGTTTGAATGGCATGTCACTTAATTTCAAAATTCGAAATGAATGTGATCACTTACTTATGACACATTAGGAGTTAATATGCTTCTGATAAACTACAATAGTCAGTAACATCTGACTTAATTTATTGCATATACTATTTTGGGACCCTATTTCATCAGTTTATTTTGCTGTTGACTGTACAACGCGGGTTGTCGCGAGTATTAACCATATCGTTTGGTTATAATGTGTACCAAATCACCAACTAACAGGATGAATAATAAATTAAATTATAGGTGAATGCTCGTCGTGAGAGGTAGTATTGTTTAGTAAGTAATGGTTGAAATTAAATAATGAATATTAAATTAAAGGTGAATGCTCCCAAAGGGTAGCAAACTTTAGATGTTGTTAGGACACGAAGACCACTTACATTTGTAATGCAGTTGGATCCCATGCACTGAAACAATACAAATGATTGCAATGGCAAGGCATGCATATTTAATATTGTTATGTATTGGTTGTGTCGTTAACAATAAAATATGTTTTTACTCTCAGCCAAGATAATGAAATAAGATTTCATCATGGAGTCTCTCGTTGTAGTAAACATCTCTTCTCGTCTCATATAACTGAACATATCAACACAGTGGGGAAGGGCTAATAATAACGATAAAAATGCTTTTAAAGCTGATAATAATTTCACTCACATTTGAGTCTGATCTAAGTCCATCGCTCTGTAATCAATGTTTTATTGTTAGAGGTGTGTTTCCTTTAAATTAAATTTCGCAGCTCAAATAAAATTACAATGCATTGCGTACACATCTTGATCACACATCAATGTGTTGTTAATACGTTGTGATTGGTCAATTACTTCAGTCATTATAGTAAGTTCACCTCGGAATTCGAGATACCCAGCTGTAAGTCTGTAAATACTTGTTTAATGACACCCCAAAAAGTTGTCTCAAAACCTACCTATGGTAGGGTGTACGCAACTATTAAATTTCAAGGTCAAAGGTCACAAAAATCGGTGTTTAGCGCTTTTTTTGTAAATATCTCATTTCCTATGGGTTTTTTTGGTATTGTATTTATTATCAATATTGTAGAATACAAAATTATCTACAAATTTTGTTTAATAAAAAATTTCATACGGTGAACCGTTTTCGAGGTAGAGGGCGGAGAGCGCGCGGTCACAGCATCACTATTCACTTCAGGTCAACCGGTGCCTCCGGTCGAAAACGCGCCATTTATAGTTGATGAACTATCGATAAATCAATCGATTATAAATATTTGTCAAATTTTATTAACTATTATATTATATTTAACATTTTTTTCCGAACCTATCCACTTTTTATTCAGTATTAATTTATTTAACAACAATTACCTGCCCATGTAATTGCAGAATTTTTAAATGAAATATAGGAATTATATTTGAATTTTAACCTAATTATAATATAACTTCGATCATGATGAAAAAAAAAACAAATAAATTATGAATTAATCTTTTTATTAAAAAATATCATTCAAATCTTCTTCTTCCTCTTCATCGTCGTCTGGCTGCTGGTAAATTTCAAACTGGTCTTCATTATTGTCTTCAACGACATTTGCCTCAAGTTCTTCCATGATTTCGGGGTCAAAGGTTCCATCTTCGTTAATGTCGCTCTGATATGGTAGAGCATTGAGACAAGCTTGCCCATTACATTGGCCACAAGCTAAAGAGCATTGCAAGCCCGCTTTCCTGCATCCGCATCGCGAACCACAACCACTCTTGCAGTCGCAGAAAATTGTATTTAGCAAATCTTCTGGAGCAGGTAGTAAAATTGTCATGATAGGCTCCAGAAAATCGTTTCGCATTGCCCAACCCCAATAAAAACGATTTTTGTGACCTTTGACCTTGAAATTTAATAGTTGCGTACACCCTAACATAGGTTTTGAGACAACTTTTAGGGTGTCAAAATACAAGTATTTACAGACTTACAGCTGGGTATCTTGAATTCCGAGATTCTTACCTAATTTAAGCTTAAATGTTTTTTGAAAAGGGTTTTCAGCAATTGCTTCGGTCATAAAACCAATTGGTTCTATATCCTCAGGATTTTCTTTATCATAAATCTTTGTATTCACATCCATTGGAGTCTTGATTGTCTTATAATCTGACATACCATATTTTGTAATACTTCCATTATATATTTTCTTTTACCTTAGACCCTCTTTCAGCGTGGAATCAAGCTTCTTATTCCACCGCCATACAAAAATTTCTTGAGTCTACATACTTTATCCGTTTTTCTCATATAGTTTCTGTTTCATATAAATGTCCTCTTCTATGTCACCTTGCAGAAAAGCTGATACCTCATCCATTTGACATATATCTAAATCATATTTTACAGCCAAAGCTAACAAGTATCTTAAACATGTAAGTCTCACAACAGGTGAAAAAACTATTACTTGAAATATTATTAAATGTGACATTTTAATATCTCTAAAAAAATAAAATAACAATTCGCGAGTTTATTTTGTCGGTAAAGAGTCATTTAAGCATTTTAAGCAGTTTATATTTAATCAGTTTACGTTTACTCACGTATGCTAAACAAGAAGGCGCTCGACACTGAAATAAATGTAAAACAGACATTAGTGTTGGTATAATTTGTTATAACTATCGTTTTCAGGTTTTGTTTGTGATCTCGATTACAATTCATTGTCTTGGTCCAAAATTGATGGTTAATTGAATACTTTTTGAAAATAATCCCATTATATTAAACAGCTCGCTATACTTCGTAATCCTTCGTATATACCTACATTGTTTAGGTCCTTAAATAACCATTTACAAGGTGGTGTTTAGGCAATTATTCTTACCATACTTATTGTAGACCGTCCATGGCTCTGTGAACGAAAAGTGATGTAATTACTATATTAATAGCGCAGGCATATCTGATTGTCTGAGTGATGTTCAATTTTTTGGGTATTTATCCACTGATCATTGTATCTGAAAATGTATATAAAAATGAGTTACAAACCCGGTTTTATTGAAAAGCTTGAGTATGTGTTTTAGAATGTAAACAAATAGTTACATAACTTAAATGAACAAGGACTTTGACGGTTATTCTTCGTTTTGTAATACTTCCATTATGACCTTCATCATGTTACATAATTTGTATTCCTTATAATCAGAGACCGCACAAATTTGCGACATTGTTCGCAATAGTGTGGACATGACTTCAAAATTAATTAAAAATGTTATTCAATGAATGAATAACTTACATGACATTATATTTCATTGCTAGTCAATAAATACAAAAGTATGTTAAAGTATAGGTTTATTAAAAAAAATGGTCAGTATTTTTTCCAAATTTTCTGCTGTCAGTCTATTTCTTTTTACATCGAAAACATACTTAAGTGCTGAGAAACTCCGCTCGCAATCCACTGATGTTAATGGGGCAAATTTAAGTAGTTTTATAGGAATATTATCATTCCAGCATAATTCAGAGTTTACTTTCTGTTGTAAGTTCTGGGCAATAACCTCAAAATCGGGATTTCTGTTAAGTACGGCTTTCATTTTAGCTTGCAAACGGTTACCTACTGCTCCTGGTATACTGTCCAGATTATTTAGTATAGTTGTTATTTTACTTAAAGTATGTTCGACAGTATTTGAAGAAGACTGTAAGTTATTTATTACAGCCAAAATGTATTGAAAATGTTGTGAAATGAAGCGTAAATTGTTAACGACATCATCCGACTGCATAATCTGTTTACACTATCACGATTGGGAAATGTTTCTATAACTCTCTTTACTGCTGCAAAATTATCATTGTAGTAGCATGCCGCTTGGATCCAAGTACCCCATCGTGTAATAACGGGTTGAGGTGGCAAGGGAATGTTTAGATTCATTTGTTTAAACGTGGTTATCCTGGATGGAGCTTTGGGGAATTTTTTTTTAACATAGTTGATCAATGTGTTTACGTTTTCAAAGTTTTTTCTCACTTCTTCACAGAGTCTATGGATCCCGTGTACCAAACACGTTATATGCAAAATTTGTGGATATTTGGTTTTAATTTTGAGTCCAGCATTTAACATATAGCTTACCGAATCACTAGTAAACAAAAATATTTTTTTCAAATTCTCTTCAGCAAGGTCTTCCCACAGCAACTTACCTTATCCAGAACTTTAGACGCAATCAAATAGCAAGTAGTGGGCTGATTTTCGCTTAAATTTCTAACCAGAATATGTGCAATATTGCGGTCTAAAAAATCCTTACTCTCGTCAATTGACACCCAAAAGCATCCATTTCTTAGTTTTTCTCGAATTTGTGTCACTTGTTTTTCATAAACATTATGAAATATTATATTTCTCATGTACGACTCTGAAGGAATTTTACACCCGATGCAATATTTCTTCAAAAAATTTCGAAAGTAACTATTATTTCACTTGTTCCATGGTATATTTGCACAAATCATCATCAAAGACAAATCATAGCAAAAATTTTCATCTTTAGTAAGATCATTCTTTATTTTCAAGTGTAACCTGCTTTTCGCATGTCTGGTAAAATGATTTTTTCGAGAAGTATCAATTTCAATTTTACATAAATTGCAGAATAATGTCACACCATTAAATGAAAATTCATCATACCCCTTAATCCAATTACTTACTGTATCAGAACTAGCTTCACGTCGCAACATATTGTTCAACAAATTCCAACAAATTTGCCGACAAACATGGATTGAATAGT